>OX352765.1:24064792-26649306 GCA_947095585.1 Nephrocerus scutellatus | reverse complement strand
GTCATAACTCCAACGTCAAGGGACAAATACATAAAATCAAACTTAAAACTATTCGCGGCAAATTCAACATCGATTGAAACATTCGGCACAAAAAGCCTTACATTGAATTTAGGTTTAAGGCGCCCATTCGAATGGAAATTTACGATCGCTAACGTTGACCGATGCATAATCGGAGCCGATTTTCTTCTACATTACGGTCTGTTAGTCGACGTGAAAAATAAGAAATTGATTGACCCACTGACGTCAATGTCAAAAAGTGGAACCTCAATTTTCTTGCCATCATACCAACTAACAACAATAAAATTGGATACATGCAATCCACACATACGCAATCTACTGCAAAACTTCAAACAAATCACTCACGAAACGCCGACGTTCAATACGATTAAACATAACGTGGTTCATAAAATCGAAACAGAGGGCCAGCCGTGTGCAGCGAAAGTTCGACGACTCAATACACAAAAAATGAACATAGCCAAAAAAGAAATAGACCTCTGGTTAAAACAAGGCGTATGTCGACTATCCAAAAGCAATTGGGCTAGTCCTCTTCACATCACAAAGAAAAAGGACGGTAGCTGGAGGCTCTGCGGAGACTATCGCGGTCTTAACCAAAAAACAAAACCCGACCGATACCCAATACCGTTCGTAACGGACTTTAGCCATCAATTGGACGGCTGCCACGTTTTCTCGAAGATAGACCTCGTCCGAGCATATCACCAGATTCCAATTGATGAGGCTGATATCGAAAAAACAGCCATATGCACCCCGTTCGGTTTGTTTGAGTTCCCTCGTATGACATTCGGTCTACGAAACGCGGCTCAAACATTCCAGCGCTTAATTCATTCGATTTTGCGTGACGTCAAATTCGCTTTTCCCTACATCGATGATGTTTTAGTGGCATCGTCCAACATTGACCAGCACATCGAGCACCTGAAAATCATATTTCAGCGATTGCAGGATGCTGGTCTGGTAATCAATTTGAGCAAATGCACATTCGGTGAGAAACAAATTAGCTTCCTAGGATTCGACATTTCAGCCACTGGTATTAGGCCGGCTCAATCTCGAATCGAAGCAATAGCAAATTTCGCTCGTCCAACTACAACTAAAGGCATTCAAAGATTTTTGGGTATGCTTAATTATTACCGCATCTTTCTGCCAAACGCAGCTCAACACCAAGCTAAATTGTATGAATTTCTTAAAGGGCGAAAAAAGAACGACAACAGCAAGGTCATGTGGTGCGATCAATCGAACCAAGCTTTCGAACGTTGCAAAAATCAATTAGCAAAAGCTACTCAGCTATCTCATCCGTTGCCAAACCCAAAAATGGCAATCATGGTTGACGCGTCAAACCAATCAATCGGAGCTGTGGTGCAACAATTCACGACAGAAGGGTGGCAACCACTGAGCTTCTTTTCTCGAAAACTTTCGGCTACAGAGCAAAGATACAGTACGTACGACAGAGAACTGCTAGCGGCATACGCTGCAATCAAACACTTCAAACATTTTGTCGACGGTCGAGATTTCATTCTTTATACGGACCACAAACCTCTCACGTACGCACTATATCAAAACTTAGAAAAAGCTTCACCCCGTCAGCGCAGGCATCTCGATCTGGTTGCTCAATACACAACCGATATTCAGCACGTTTCCGGAAAGGATAACGTCGTGGCCGATGCCCTTTCTCGAATTGATGCACTAACGATCCCGAGTAACATAGATTACTCAATTATGGCGGACGAACAAATCAACGATGATGAGCTAAAAACTTTAATCAAAAACAACGACAGTCTTAAACTTGACAAAATGCCGGTTTTTGGAACAAACAAACTCTTATATTGCGATGTGTCAACGGGCACACCAAGACCATATGTCCCCAAAAAATGTCGACGACAAGTTTTCGAAAAATTTCACAACGTATCACACCCAGGAATACGTAACTCGGCCAAGCTAATTCGTACCAAATTCGTCTGGCCAGCACTTAACAAAGACGTAAGATTGTGGGCAAAAAGCTGCACCAACTGCCAAAAATGCAAAGTCACAAAACACGTTCAAAGTCCATGTGGTAACTACCCTGTTGTCAGTGACCGATTCTCCGAGATTCATATCGACATAGTAGGCCCTTTACAACCATCCGAAAACAATAGTTATTGTTTGACGATCATAGACCGTTTCACGCGATGGCCTGAAGCCGCGCCGATGCCGGATATTAAAGCCGAAACAGTCGCAGACACTCTATTAAAAACATGGATCAGTCGCTTCGGTGTCCCATGCATAATCGTCTCCGACAGAGGGGCTCAATTCGAATCCGAATTATTTACCAGTCTAGCCAATCTAATTGGATTTCAACGCAGGCGAACCACAGCCTATAATCCGGCATGCAACGGCATGATCGAACGATGGCACCGCAGCTTGAAAGCTTCAATCATGTGTAGTAATAATCCCCAATGGACCAAATCCTTACCCATCGTACTACTGGGCTTAAGAACCGCTTTCAGAAACGATTTTAAAGCTTCCTCAGCAGAGCTCGTATACGGAGAAAAGTTACGCCTTCCAGGGGATATGATTCAACCGTCATCATTCGCGACGCAAAACCAAGTCATTGCTAAAATTAAAAATTATTTCAAGCTAGTACAACCAACCCAGCCATCACGACACGTCAACGGGTCAACAATTTTCGTCTTTAAGGATCTCAAGACGTGCTCACACGTTCTGGTCCGTACAGACGCAGTGCGCAAGGCGTTGCAACCTCCATACCAGGGCCCTTACCGTGTAGTGCGCCGCTCCGAAAAATACTACACTATCTTAGTAAAAGGTGCCGAATCAAATGTGTCTATTAACCGGTTAAAACCATGCTTCATAGAAAGCAACGAATCAGACACCAGAGACGACCGCGACCTGCAGCCCAACGATACACCAACGGTCGATATCTCTAATAACCTTCACAAAGCTTTCGACGAACCAGTTTCACAGCTTATCCAAAAAGTGGAAGACGGTATACAAGTTAAAAAAAAACAGGTAACATTCAACGTAGATAAGGCACAGTCGCAAACAACATCACGATCCGGGCGCGTTATCAAACGACCTTCCCGGTTCAGCTAATCGTTCCTAACGTTCACTAGGCGCGGGGTAGTGTGGCAGCACCGGCGTGCCCCCTGACGGTCGGGTCGTTGAGACAAACGAAATGCTACGCTTTCTCACCGCTAGCAAGCGACACTCGTCGCCTCACGAAAAAAGGAAACAAAAACGAACGAGCGCGCACTTCACTTGATTTGGATTATCAAAAAAGGCCAGGCAAAATCGCGACACCATTTTTTAGTTCTTCGTACTTCAAATTATTTTTTCTCAACATTTTTCACTAGTAAATAAGCGTATCTTTAAGCCATATAAGTTGTTCCTTAATTTTTATTCATTGGAGAAATAAAATAAGTTGGCGACTCGAATTGGATATCTTGGCGGTATTCTTCCTCTTTTTCTGTGGATTTACTCTAGTGCTTTAGGGCACGCTAAAATTGTGGAGCAGTGTTCTATCGTTGTACAACACGTCAAAAACACATAAGCCCCACACCTTAATGCAGGACAAGGCAGGGCAAATTCTCGCAAGACCACTTCAAAGAACTCCCTCCGGTCGACCGAATTCCATTTATATATAAAACAGGCTATGTCACGCATATTTAAACCATTATCAGACCGTGTGGTGCACTCTTGTACTCACAGAAAAGATATCGGTCGATGCGATGACATGCATTCGGTATACGGTATATATCCATACTTGTATCTCACATGTTAGTTGTATAATCTCCAAAGGATCTACCGCATCAGTAGTTGTGCTGGGTCTGAAATCCTACTCTCGTACGATGTTGTCGGCCGGCTGATGGCACAACATGATATCCAACATTTATTATTTTTTCCTGCTATGTCCGATTATTGCGTCGTCCTTAATTTCAAACGCATCGCATCCTTTAACTGAAATTACCCTCCATATTTATAGAAACGTTGCCGCAGTTTCAATAGACCACACTCACACATACTATACAAGCTTAATATGTGTATGCATAATACGTGATTGGCACCGCGTGAAAGTCCTCGGAGTCAAATCCGCGTATCCTTTATATCGACCAGTGGGACTTCCTAACAGGGTAGCGGCGCACATAGCGAACAAAAGTGGAAAATAATAATTATTAAAAATCTAAAGGAATATCAATCAATTTCATTCTAGACAGGGACTGCGGGCGGAACCAGCAATCTAACACACGAGACCCATGAGAGCCATGTTGGCTACAGCTTCATAATAATCTGGAAAAGGACATACACTTCGTTCAGTTCATCTCCCATCGTACAAATTAGAAAAACACACAATATACCAGCTGCATTTGGTTGCATGTGTGATGAACACTCTGAAAAAGACCATATATGGCGAAAAGTCCTTACGAGGTTGATCAGCCAAACAACACATCCTTAAATAAGGAAGTAAGAAAAAAATTAATTAATTCCGTGTGAATGCGAGAAAAGATTTTGGAAAAAATAAATCTGGTGGGGCTGTGTCAGGCCGCACAGCCGTTGGTTTGACGTGACACGTCTATGTCAAGGGGTTTACATATTTTAATGTAATGGATTGAAATGAAAACGAGACATTTGCCATATTGCTTTCAACAAAATGAGTTAGGTTTTTTTTGTGGTTAACGGCTGATTAAAGCAACAGCAACAACTAGCCAAATTTTGGTAAATTTTTTGTTTCATGTGTTTGCCAACTTATCCATATATAATTTTTAAAAGTCGACTCTGGTGGTGAGAATTATAAATAAAAATTTGGTTAAATATTTCTTAACCAAAAAATTTTTGGTGGTTAACGCTAACCATTTTCTGGTCTATCCAATGTGTTTGTTGTTGTAATTTTTATTTTTTTGTTGAAAGCAATATAGCAATTGACTGCGTACTAAACATCTTTTTAAAATAAAACAGACACTGAATGGTACATAATTATTTATTTCAATTATTATTCGACGACAATTTTGACAACATTGGCCTGTAATATGAGAAATAAGATACATAGAACATAATACCAACATTATGTATATACTAACTGTTCCCGGGCGCTTCGCTTCCCGTACGCGTGATCCCCCATGATGTGAGGTAAACTATAGCCAATAACCTTTCCCCACCTGCCAGTAATTTACATTGAAAATTTCATAAAAAACTGTTGGTAGATGGGAGTTTCCACAAATGACTAATGTGCCTGGTGAAAGTACAATCTATAGTAGTATTGCTCAGTGTTGTCGGTTCTGTGGGCACGTAATTGAGACCGATTTTATTCTATCCCTCAGATTGGACCCGTATTCGACAGATGTGTGGGTGCAATTTTCACTCGATATGTCCATTGGTACAGGTACAACTACAGTACAGGTGCTCACGGGGTCGGCATCGTTCGTGCCGTGAGAGCTTTGCGACGCTCCCGAAATAGTCTCGCTCGCTCGACTCCGGACATTGGAGTACCTGTGCCTCCTCTTTACAACGATAGGTGAGACTTATTTTCGGTTGAGTCATGAAGGGGTGGGGCTGACATATTGCATTTTAATACTATTTTTATAGGCTTACTTTACATCTATTTATATAAAAGCTCGTGTCACGGTGTTTGTCCTCCAATTGCTCCGAAACGACTCGACCGATTGTTATGAATTTTTTTATGTATATTTGGTAGGTATGAGAATAGAATAAGTTTTAAAGTGAGAAAAAAAACGTTGAGAACGACTGGACCGATTTGGCTAACTTTTATTTTATAAATTCGCCATAGAGATTTAGATATTTAGCTTTTCACAAGTTCACACAACGATCACAAACAAATTTGATGAAAGTGGGACAGGACAACGTCTGTCGGGTCAGCTAGTTTTTACATATAAATATTGTGCACACTATTTATTGCTTAAATCGATAGATCTAAATAAACTCGATTCACAAACAGATGAATAACAGCACGTCTGAGTTAGACTGAACCGAAAGGAGCGAGTGCGCTGGTTTTGTGCGATCTACGCATTTCCCCTTCTGTGCCAACCCGCCAACCATCGACGCAACCTCAAGTTCTTATCAGCAAGCTGATCATATACGTTAAATAACGATCCTACAGTTACTCCTATAAGACTAGTTGTTAGCGAGTTATTAGGGCAAGGCGATATAACCCATTTCCTTACACTACTATTTTTGTTCATGTACCCCTATGTTTCGATTTTATAGACGTTCACGTTGAAAACAAAAAAAACTTAAGAAAACCTTTTCAGCTTTAGGTTGTTAGAACAAAATATTAATCCACCATTTTCTTGTACCGAATTCTGGACATTGGTAAAAGAAAGAATATAACTGCCGAGAAGAAATCAAAACAAAGACAACCTAAACGATCGGCAGCTTAGTTATTTTTCTTCTGATTTTTCTCTGGCTCTTTCTTCCCTTTCCGGAAAATATAAATCTTTTCATCGGAGCAAATGCGAGTAACAGATGAGAGAGCTATTTGCAAGGTTAGTTCTGCTTTCTGGTTCTTGGTTTCAAACTTTTATGGTGTGCTACTACCCACGGTAGTTAAAGGATGTACAAGTTAAAGTGAGTGATGTGTTATTTAGCTTTACAACCTTGTAGTCGTATGCTGTCAATTCGTTGGTAGAATAATTTTAGATTTTCTGTTTGTATTTTTCTACTGGCACGTGCTTTACGACGCTTTGTATTAGCTCCTATAAGAAATTGGTCGGCGTATCTAATGGAGGGAAAATGTTTACATGAATAAAAAGTACAGTTAGATTAATGTCGAAAAAAAAGGGAAAAGCGCACCCTTAACTTGGCATTTATGTAAATACATATATGGTTGGTTATATATCGAGGATATGCATACAACGCTAGGTTAGGTGAAAACAAATTCAAGCCAGCCGGAGTGCTGGCAGCTCTGAGGGTACACAATTAGATTCAGTTCTTATCTGCCCATTCGGTTCCTTGGAAAGTTGTACAGCGCAGAGCTCGTTGAGTGCGTACCACAGTGATGTAAGATAGCAAGATGTATGTCGTAGCTTGTAGTCCTTATATTATAAATATTAAGGATGCACTGCGGTTGTTTATTATTTATTTACTCTTTCGCCATGACTCGGGTTACTTATGCGTTATGCGCTTGTCATCTGTTTTTAATCTACAAGCACGTGATCAATGATGCTTAAGCTATTTAGACGGAAATAATTCCAATGTTTATCCTTTGAATTCTTTGTTTACTCAATGAATTTAGGGCAAGCATACGCTCGTGTCTATGTTATCCTTATGTCTGGAAAGTGTCGTTGGTTTTCTCATCAAACATAGATTCAAGTGCTTGGACTGTTTTCGTCTGTGATGGGCTTTAATTATTATAGAAGTTGAATACCGCGTTGCTTTTTTCTTGGATTTGGTGAGAAAACTCTTTTATTATCCCTCTTTATTATTAAGAAAAGCGGTTTTTCGTTGTGGTATTTATATGTGTGGTTTTACAGCTATCAAGCAATAATATAGAAAAGAAATAATATTAAATACATTATCCCATTTTTCCTGAATTTATTTTACACTCATAATGTATGAAGAAGAAGTACATATACTCGCACTCATCCTGTTTTCCATACCAATCTATTTTTCGCTGTGTAAGATTCTCTATTCCATATTGTCACTGTATGGATACTTTTTATGAAGTCCCATCTGCGAAATTGTAGAAGGCATGAGATGAACATCAGAGATGATTGCCATGGCAACACAGCGTTCTATCTATAGTCGACGAATATATTTTTTTTGGGTATGGGCTGGACAAAGGCTGCTTTCCAACTTTTCGGGAAGAGTTCAGAAGAATAGGATAGATGGAAAAGCTTACGCAATGGTAATGCCAGCTTGGAAGAACACCTATTCAGAACTAATGGGGAAATACAATCTGGCCCAGCGGATTTGTGAATGTTGAGATCGTTTAAAACTCTAACAACTACACGAGTACAAATGAATATCTGTCCCATAGAGTGTTCAATACTCTAAGGTGCAGGAGGCATCAGCAATGTACAGCAATGCTAGCTGCGAAATGCGCAACAGATTAGCCTTGTCCATAGAGCTGACAACTGGAATGTCATTATAAATGAGCGTTGGAATCGACGACGAGGCTGTATTTTTGATCCTTTTCACGAATGACCAAAAGTTTTTACTAACTTTGGGACATTGTAGTATTTTTTGCCTCAATTTTTGGTCGTAGGCGAATTTGACTCGCCGAAGATAAGCATTGCAATCATTTCTGTCTTGTTTAAAATTTGTTCAGTTTTCCTCAGTAGGGTTTGCTTTGTAAAACCGAAAGCATACCTCTCTAATCCTAGAAGCCTCTTTACAGCTCGAGTCATACCATCCAGCTTCCTTTGGCTTAACAGACTTATTCATGGAAGGGATAAATTCTCTCATACCAATAAGGAGGATGTTTGTGATTGCATTTCTCTAACTACGTGGTTAATTAACGAGAAATTAGCTGATACTACCACAATGGTCTATCGAGCCTAGCGGTAGTAATACATTGACGGAGTAATTATCCAGGAACAATTCAAGGGTATATTCGGAATAATTAGCAATGTCAGGTATTCGTATAGGCTCATTTACAAGCTGAGTAAGGTGATTAAACTCAGCGAATAACTCAACACACCTTCCTTCGAGTGTTGTCTGGGCCAGAATGGCAAAGCCACCCAGAATTGTGTACATTGAAATCGCCCGCAATAACGATTTCATTTTTACGATGCGTTGTGACAATTCTTAAGATTGACTCAGACAGTGCATCAAACTCGCTCTGAGTTAAAACATTGTCTATGTTGGGGCTCCTGTAAAGGAAACAGTAGTGCATGTTGCACTCTTGTATCTTTACTTTGAGCCAAATTGCGGATTGAAACGTTGGCTGAATTTAGGCAAAAGCTGAAACGTAACATCACTTCGGACATAGATTGCGAGTCCACGTCGAGTGAAAAATAATGGCACCAAGTTATAACCAGGCAGATTAAATTCCAATATATCGGAATTATCAAATAGCTGAGTTTCGCTCAGTGGCAGAGTTTCTGGCCTGTGGTCATGTACATATGTAAACATCACGTTCGTTCTTAGCCTACGTATGTATTTCTTTAAGAGTACCAACTGGCCACATAATGTTTATAATGGTGTGGTACCCATTTCTGATGCCGATCACAAACATAATTTGCAAAGGTATGAGTCAATTTATCCTTCCCAGAAGTATGTGTTTCAAAAAGAAGAAAAATTATTGGTATGATTTAAGCTTGTAACGAGGTTTACCAGGCGGGCTAATCCTCAGTGTTAGCAGCATTCATTGTCTTTAGGTCGTTACAATAAAAGAATTTGTTGGTTTAAGGATCTTATGGTGATGTATCCTTGCTTGCTAGCGTCGTGTCGTAGCATTGTGTGTATACCAAGCGATGCAGATGGCAAAGCGTGATGCCGCAGCGTTAGTAAAATGTAGTGGTAACCCTATCGCTCTTAGACCACTTAGTTGTAAATGAAATACCAGCGTGTAGCAGAGGCAGTAATGGCAAGGCTATCGCTCTTGAAAAACTGATTTGGAAGTAAAGTAGCACCGTATAGCTAAGGAAGTAATAGCAAGGCTATCGCTCTTGAAAAACTGATTTGGAAGTAAAGTAGCACCGTATAGCTAAGGAAGTAATGACAAGGCTGTCGCCCTTGAGCCACTGATTTGGAAGTAAAGTGGCAGCGTGTAGCTGAGGACGTTATGGCAATGCTATTTCTCTTGAATCATTAAGTTGGAATTACAAGACGTGTTGCCAGCAGTAACAATCGCAGGAAGAGAGACTGAGTGTCGGAATTCCTGCCATTTTATACTTTCTCAATCGGTTAGAATTATTCCCTTCAATCCTAAGCCGTGGAACAACTGATCTCGTTACAATTCCACGTTTGGTTCGAGATCCCGTTGATGCCATGTCAGTCGAAACCATTGTAGGGTTTTCGTTGTTTTAGTTTTGTATTTCCAATGTGACAGACGTCATTACCATGTATCGTAAAACCCGTTAAATTATCTGATTTTATGTGGCTTGTTAAAATCTTGTTGAGCCCAGCGCGGTATATTACTCTACTGTTCTTTCCTTCGATGTTCGATTTCTGATCAACTGTTTCTTTTCCGATGTTCTAAGGTTCGTACGCATCATCAGCTATTTCCGCTTACTCCCGTATTTACGAGCTGACCTAGCTAGTAAGCATTTAGGTTGTGGTGATCAAAATATTTGTCGCTTCTCGTGTTGTATTTCATCCTCCTAATGTGCTGGTCTCCCAAGTCGGCAGTTCGTCACTTGTGTAGTTTCTTTTCCTTTCCCTTTCGTTGAACCTTTTGGTGGTTGTTTTTCTCAGTGTAGTGGGAGTTACTTGGTGCGGTGAGTTTCTCTGAAATACTAAGAATTGTAATAAGAGAGAGAAAACAAAATGGTTTTTGTAAACTATTCTCTCTAAATCATGAGCAAACACAGTGTCGGCCAAAATTGGTTTTAGTTATTTTGTGTGGGAGTTACACAGCTCGAAAGAAGTAAAAGCTATACACTAATTATAAATGTTTTTAGATCAGAGATTCCGGAATGCTATCGAAAGTCTGGAAAAGCCATGTTCTCAGCTTATTCGTTTCGTTCCAACGTAATCAGTATTGTTGTATGGGTATAGGTGGATACCACTATCAAACGCAAGCTGCCTTAAAAAATGTCTAAAAATCATCTTAAGGATCTTTTGGCCCAATCGTATTTCCAACGAAGAACTTTATCGGAGAACGGGCCAAGATCCTATGGACATAGCTGGACGCCTTAGGAAAACGTGTCGAAGGACAGTCGAGGAGGAATCAATCTCTTTGAGAATGAGTTGGGGGCAGCTCGAACCTCAAACGCTTTGTGAAACTTCAAACAAGATGGCTTGTAGGCGTTGTTATGCCCCTATCCCCCTCGAGGGGTGAATGGATTTAGGAAGAAGAAGATTCCTGAGAGGAGTTATAGCAAAAAAGGTAATTTTGTAAGATCATAGTTTGTATTTTACACTTAATGCATAAAAGCCTGTTTCTTCCATGACTTTTAAGCTAGGGATACACAATACAATCGTTTTACAACCGTTGGAAGAGCTTTCGAAGATTGTACGGAACGTGTGTTTCCTACTTTCGATATCGGGCCAAGCCGATATTTTCGGTCGATTGCTCGGATTCAAACACAAAACGTAGCATGTACGATATTGCACAAAATATTAAGATGCACAGAAATCGAACGGAAATTGTAGCGTGTGTCTTTATCTAAATCTAGTGGTTGTACCGATGTCGTGTATTCATTGATGTAGAACGGCGTCACATGGTCTTCCAGGTCAGCGGTCATCATATTTTAATGACTCTTTACTTTGTTTACCACTTACTGCTTAATTTTTCCTTAGTAAAGATTCTCCAAACGTCTTTGTTTTTGTGAACTTTTTTTCGTTATTTGGCTCGTATGGCAGAACCAAAAATTCTGAAAGAAACCTTTTTCTCTTACTTATTTTTATAAAATACCTAAAAAATTTAATTAACACTCCGTTGAAGCACAACAACATCGAACGCAGCGATTCCATATTTCTACAAGTATACTCGTATGTTCACATCTTGGCACATTATGCTATCTATCATCGCTGCTTTCAGAAAATCCATTTTCAAAGCAAAAAATTTTTAGTTTTGAAAAACTTCATATATGTAAGCGTCTATAAATGTGTTCCCGATCACGCAGGCAGACTGGCGCGTATTGTTTATCGTTGTGATGTACCAGAGGGAATACTCGTGTGTATGTATAGATATATGAATCAAAAAGTTCCCAGACGCAGATATGCTATTCGTTCATTCATATCTTAACGGAAATATTACAGTATGGTTATTTTTACACATTAAAACTATTATTAATCATTTGCCCTTATGTTTGCTTGCGCATTCATTGCAGTCGTGTTTCCTGCTGTTTCGCTTTCGTTCCCACTTTATCAACAAAGCAAAGATACTTTAAATCACTTCTTGCATACCATCTGGTTGGCTGGTAGGGAGAAGCTATCACTTTTGATCGTTTCCATCGAAATTCTGCGTGTTCAGATGTTTTTATGCTGATCAAGTGGGACAAAGGGCCACAATTAATACGTCATAACACAACCATTAAGCCACCCACCCACACAACATTCACATGGAAGTGTGGAAAAAGTTATAGCATCAATAGACACCACTGCTGCAATGTAGGAAGCTAACACCCGTATACAGTATACACTAAGTGCAGGAAGAAAGAGTGAAATGTCTCACCCGTCTATTGGGGTAAATATACACTATGCATACAGTATTCGCATTAAAATTCAGTGAATTTCAAACTTTTAAATATGTATAACTTAAGAAACATTTTTGTTTTAAGGCAATTGACATTTTACTCGTACAACGGGCAGTTTCGGCTTATTGGAACCATGTAAACCCACAACAGTTCGAAATTATATCGTTTTTTTAACCATTTATCCTTTTTGTCCCAAATTAGTTTTCTTCGTTTTTTTCTTCCCAAAGCTTTTATAGAAGGCGGTATAAGCTGAATAAGCTCCAACGACATCAGCAGAGCTTTTATATACTCTTGTAGAGAGAGTTTGGAATGTAGAAAGTTTCTCCGACGAGTGGAAGAAAGGAATGATTGTCAAGCTCACTAAGAAAGGTAGTCTTATGGAGTGCTAAACTGGAGAGGCATTTGCGTTCTTCCTGCAGCTGCAAAGGTAATAGCCAAAGTAGTACTTGAGTGAATTAAGGAACATCTGGAAGATATACTCGATGCCGAACAAGCAGGTTTCCGCAATGGATCCTCCTGTGTCGACCACATCAACACCCTGTGGATAATTATTAAACAGTGCGTTGAATTCCGGTCACCACTAACACCTGCTGTTCATTGATTTTGAAAAGGCGTTTGAGAGTGTCAACAGACAGTTTATCTGGCTTGCCTTGCGCAGGAGAGGTATACACAATAAACTAATAGCTATTATTAAACCAAACTCTAAATGTCATGTGAATTGGTCATACACTCCAAAAAGGCGACAGTTTCATAGCAATGTACGCAATGCAATGGAATCTGTGATCTCAGGATGGTAGAAGAACGGGTCGTCCGAGAAATACATGGCACATGCATGCTTATAAGCGAAACGCTGAGATCAATTCCAACTCGCGTTCTAGAGGATATGCTCCACCTCATTACAATAAATATATTTGGCAAACAAAAAGCGTCACATAGCCATGTGACTGTTAATCAGTCGAAAAGTCTCCAAAGGGACACACCACTATAATTAAATTGCTAAAGAAAGAACTGACGACTCGACTCGTCTACATGAGACGAGTGTTATGCTTCGATAAGGATTTTCCGGACAACAAGACCCTCCAGAGAAGACTGGAAGCGTGAATCCGGAACCGATATGGAAACAGCACAGTTTTGTACGGTTGGCTCTTAGGTAGATGGCAGATTAAGAGCAGGAGTCTTATATGACAGGCTGAAAGTAAGCATCTCCGTCCAACTCCCTGATCACTGCACTGTATACCAGGCTGAGGTGATAGCGATCTATATGGGCAGTCAGGCAATTATAAAATCGTTGTAAGCGGTCTCACTGACATCAAATGTGGTGTTGAGTTGTTACTCCTCTCTTAACGAGGATCATTTCGGTCCCGGTCCACTCGGAACTGCAATGCGGACGAGGTACGACTCCTTTACTGCTACCGGAAGGGGCAAAGGTGAGAAGGCCTATTGCACGCCTGAAACTTGTGCTTTGGAAAGAAGCAGAAGATTTAACAAATGTAAGGTGGGAAAACACCGCCACTTGTAAAATATCAAGGCAGGTCTGACTCATAATACGGGGATTATGACGTGACCTAAAAATAGTTGTGGGTATACTGACAGGATACTGCCTTCTCGGAAAATACGCGAGAAGGATGGGTGTCGAATACAATGACTTCTGCAGAAGCTGCATGGACGAGGAGAAAGAGAAGACATTCTGGCATTAGTATGGACATAAATATTTAGGTAAGCGTTTAGTGAATAACCTCTCAGATCTCGAAAACGGCAAAGTGCGAGACATACTTCGATTCATTAAGAGCTCGGAATGGGTCCTCTGAAAAGGAAAAGGTGTAAGATACATGCGTGGTAACACAAATGACCGCTAATGGCCTAAGTGAGCCATTGCTGCCACGCAACCAAATCTTAACTAACCTGGATGTCAAAAAAGGTATGAGCAATCTGTAGACAATATATTTGCGACAACATTCGTATACGCATACTGTACGCAAAGTGTATATTCCTTATAAGATCCTTCTAATGTGACACATCAAAATCTGTTTTATATAAAATGCATTTCTCCCCAAATAGAACATCAACATCAGAGTCATAAGTGCAGACAAAGTGTGTGTGCTACCGCGGCCGCCTGTTGCACAAGAGCACAAGCAAAGTGCGTTGCGATGTTTGACGGCGCACGGTCGTTAAACTAATTTTGGATTTCCTGCAGGGAACCATCAATGCGTGAAGAAGCACGCATAATGTAAAATGAGCAATATGAGCGGTAAAATTTCTTCCTGATGAAACGCGAAATGATCGCACATTTGATCACACCCGCGTCATTAAGTGAAATGCATAAGGTGTGGCAAAAATTCTGAAAGATGTCGTTGCATGTGGAGTGTTCTACGAATGAGCTATTTAAAAATTGATTTTATAATCAAGAACCTTAATTTTCATAAAAACCTACTAAGCCCATAAGTTATAAGTAGGAAAGCAAATTATTGTATAGATTTTCCTTTAAATTTTTTTTAACGTTTTCTCATAATAAATTTTCATACATTTTATTCATCTGCTTCTTTTTTAAATTCTCTATATTATCTTCGTGTAACCGTGGAACCTTGCGATCAATTTTTAACCCACTTCCCAAAGCCCGATTTCATTGAAACTTTGCACACATTATCTATTAAAATTGGGGGCCCATACAGAATTTTCTAAAATGGATCTCCGATAGACACTTTTACACTTTTTGTAAAAAATTGGAAGTGATCAGGCCCCAGTGCCTAGGTGCTCCCATATAATTTTTTTTAAAGTAATCCGATTTTATTCAAACTTTGCTATTAGAGAATTAACACGAAAAATTTTATGAGTGGTTTTTTTTATATGTAACAAGCTGATCCCGGGCGCTTTGCTTCCCGCACAACTCCTCCAACTTTCTGTTACCACCATTTATTGATTTGAAGCAAATCGAATGATGGGATCGGGCACATTTGCCTAATCTAATAACTTAGAATAACATATTTGTACTTGATAATTTCGAAATATCACTGTTCCATTTTATTAAGACGTACTTGAGTGTAGATGTAATACGGAATAGAAGGGTATATGAAACTTAAATTTTAGGTTTGTGTATAGAATGCATCTAAGTATTTATTATATATTATTTAAATAAAAATAAATTTTTAATATACCACGATTTTAAATGATATTGTATAAGATAAGATTTAAAATAAGAAACCTGTGGGACATGAAATAGATAATTGATGTATAAATAGTTGCGTTCTGAGCTATGTTTAAAGTTTCTACACTCTAGCTATACATTAAGTCTAGAAGCTAGATTAAAATCAATAACGGAGTTTGTACCGAACAGAGAAGAAAAGCGAGTTAATAAAAACGTTTTAAGATCGATTTGTCTTTCTTCACCTGCCAATAATATACATTGAAATTTCATAAAAATTCATTGGTAAAAAAATCCCTTCACTTACGATTAGAATCCTCTGTCACCCAGTTAGGTTAACGCTGGACGTCCTGCGGAGTATGTTACCTAAATATGTCTTATTTTTAATTTAATTCTATAGAACAGGTTTAAGTTCAAGTGCACTTTTTACCAAAGCAGTGAGGAATGCCGAAAAAATTCCATATCCACCACGATGGAAATTTTTTGTTGCTTTTTAAATTCTCTATATTAACTTCGCGTGCACGTGGCTGGCTGGCTGGTTAGATTTTCTGATCAATTTTTAACCCACTTCCGATTTTGTTGAAATGTTGCCCACATGTATATTTCCGGTGGCAATACTTTCTATTAAAATTTGGGGCACCTTGAGCCCCCATACAAATTTTTACAAAATTTACCCGATTTTCTTCAAATTTTATACAAATGTTTATTTATACACGCTGTTATCTCCGACAAAACTTTTTGTAAAAATTTTGGAGACCCCGAGCCCTGGAGTCGTGGGGCCTCTTACAAATTTAAAATTTTGGATATTTTTTGAGCGAATGGGCCCTGAGGCCCGAGGGGTGCCCGTATAAATTTTTTAAAAATTAGCTCGATTTTCTTCAAATTTTAAACAAATGTTTATCCCGATGGACAAAAGTTTTTGTAAAATTTTTAGAGCGAATGGGCCCTGAGGCATGGGGGCGGGGACATACTTTTTTTTTAAAAATGATCCCGATTAACTTTAAATTTTTAACATATGTGTATCTCCGATAGACCGAACTATTCTTAAAAATTTTTGAGTTTTTGATTTGAATTTTTTTCAAAATTTTTTTACACATGTGTATCTCCGGTGAGAATAGTTTTTGAAAAATGTTTGAAGTGAAGGTGTCTATAATATTATTTTTTCAAAATTAACCCGGTTCAAACTTTGCACACATATGTATCCCCTATTAGAGAATTTACATGAAAAATTTTAATTTTTATGGGTTGTTTTTTTTGGCTCCAAATTGTAGGAAACGCGGAGAAAATAAATTTTTAAGGTACCTACATTTTGTTTTGAGTAATTTTAATACTTGATTTTTTTTAGACAGCGAATGTTGCTGTCTAAATTTGAATTAGTTTCACAGATTTTAACTGCTGTGTTATTATCTGTCAAGAAGATATTTATTTTTTCAGTTGCATTCAGCATTGTACCGCCTTTCAAAGTTTAATGAAACTGTTAATTAGGTGTCGAATGACTATAACTTCCCATGGTACAAGATAAACCGAAGCAGACTCTTGAAAACTAAACAGTTCCAGCTGGCATCTACCATACATCTATCCACATAAAATACTCAACTAACGGACGATCAGTCGTTCTGCAATTTAGAGATTGTTGAACTCTGTTGCATTGCATCCGCACTCCCCAGTTATCTGGAAAATCCAGTGGCACTTAAAACGACTGCTTCGCACATATACGAGTACATTGTATGATCTCTACGTCTACGCTATTTTTGTGGTGTGGCATTTTTCCCAACAACAACAATAACAACAACAACCACAATAAACGCACTTGCTCAATTCATTTCTGCTATTATGCTCAAGAATGCGTCCAACGGCTACTTAAAAACACATTATTCAATTTCCTACTTAAGAGCAGCATGCAGCTTTCGAGTATCTCTGGATCTTATAGATTGTGATCCTCTTTTGGATGGACGGAGTGGGAGTGCATATTTCAGGCAAAGTGATCGGTGTTGATCGGTCGGTGGCCTATCAGTCTATATAGATTCCACTTAGATCCACTTAAATGCTAGACAATTGCAATTGCAGCAACTAAATTTGTTGAAGCCGTCTTATTCACATCAGACTTTCACTTTAGATGTGATGGAATATTTTTTAATTCTTTTGTGTGCACCAACGCGCATACCACAAAGAAGACCCTCCAGAGCCCATAGCGTCAGCAAAAGAAGCCTCTTTATAGAGAATTTAATTGTTTGTGGCTATTCAAACGGAAACATAATTTAATCTCAATCAAAAGCGTCACATATCTTGTAACAATATTGTAGATGGGATGGTAATAGATAAATATAGATGCGTAAACTATTTAAATGTTAAAAAGACTGAAGTTTGGTCTGTGCAACAGTATACAATATATTTACACAATATATTTAAGTTTAGGCCTGGTAAATGGTAGCCAGATCAAAGTGGTGCAAAACTTCTCAAACCATACTAGAAAGTTAAAATATTTCGAAGCATTTTTATTGGCTTTTTATAAAGCTTGCCTTTAAAGCACCTACCGAGAGTTTTCGGTTTCTCGAATTAGTTTCCATTCATGGACAATGGCTGGGGGTATATATTTAGCACGGAAGATAGAAGAGAGCCTCAACTAATATGTTCTTCCCATTTTGATAAGCTGTGGAGGTCAGAATTTATAGGGCTTAACTATGTTGTTATTGTACCAGTAAATCTTCTTCTGAAGAAAACGGACTTGAGGGAACAGGGAAAATCTGAATTTGCTGTTGTCAGCAAAAGAATATTTCAGATTAGAGGTAGCAGACAAGTGTTCATCAAAATGAAAACGAGAAAGAGTATTGTAGACAAAACAGAACCGTGAGGGACACCAGTAATTGTGCGGTTAATTTCGTACTTTAAACCGCCCATAATAATTTTAATTTAACCGTTTTGAACGATGAAGCACGATTACATCGATAAAAGAGCTTAATGTGCCTGCCTTGCAAATTTAAAGCACAACACCAACGAGACGAAAAGAATACAAGTTCCATTTATCGCTAAAATACGAGTGTGCAATCAAATGACCATGTATAATGTTTTTCACCTAAAGCCGTGCTGGTGATGATTAAGGAGTTTACGTGATTCAAGATATTTCGATTAACCAACGTCTCAAAGATCTTGTAAAGAACTGGCGTTAGTTCTATGGGTCGGTAGGAAAAAACAGAAGACGGCGCATTTTTAGTAAAATCTGGAAAAGTATTGTTTCAAACTAACTCGGTAAACGTCTACAAGAACAGGAGAACTGGGGAAATGCCATTGACACAGCTCTGTGTATGCCCTGAGATTAAACTCTATCTGCTGTACGTGTAAAAGTAAGTGCAACATTTGATTTTCAAATGTATGTTTGTTTAGAAAAAATATCTGCATACGGGTATTTATTTATTACACATTTGATCTCATCGAATCCATCCGCTGGTGGTCGACGGAAGTTGATAAAACGACAATATTTAGGAGAGGAATATAGCAGCAATCAAAACAATCTATATCAATCTGTCTATCTATTGTTGTACCCATTTCGATCTTTTATGTTTTGCACTCAAATATGTGCTCAGGCAATTAAACAATTCCTAAAGAAAAGGAAAAAGGAAGTTGATTACTATTGTATGTCCCGCTTGATGGATTTATTCTTCGTCTTAGGCGGTTTGGTTCGAAGTCGATAAAATTTGGTTTTCCCGTTTTCCCCCTTTATAATGAAAAATTCAATTAAGATTAATTGAATGCAAACAGATATACTGTAACATAATTTAGCTAGTAAGCCCTTGTGCGGTTGAGATACTAATTGGTAACGTTAAAAAAAAAAATTAAAGAATCAGTACGATTCGAATCTGTTCCCCTATGCAATTGCACAAAACCGAGAAATATAAAATACTTACATAATAAATAAAAATAAAATATTGAAAAGACTCAGGACAGAATCGAACCCAAACTTCTAAACCTTCCAGCGGTTGGCTGCTTTTTAAAACTTAAAGTTAGCGTCGTTCTCATTTTGCTGCTCGTTGGATTTGTGTATTAATATAATATATATATGTTGAAAAATAAATGAAATGGAATAAAAATCTACTCTAAGACGGATTTAATTATTTTTTATAGTAGGACTGAAAGTATTAAATGTGAGAAGTTATGCGAGTAACAGACAAATGGATGACCGAACGAATGGAGAATCTGATGAATATGGACAAATGGAGAAACTGATGAACGACGTTCAGACAGATGTTCAGATAGATGAAGAGACTAGACTAGATTAGATAGTTAAATACACGGCTGTTTGAATGGATAGACAGACGGAAAGGCATGCAAACTGAAAGATTGAAACACAAACATATGGACAGATGTTTCCTAGATCAATGAAGGTACAAACACGTACAACTACCAAGGGATCGTCGGCGTCGGTCGGTCGGTAGAGTCGATACTGTTGTCACTGTATTCATAACTTCTTCATTTTTAATTGCTTTATCTCAGGTATTCAAGTAAACATTGTAATTAGATTTTATTAAGAAAATGTATTTACCTTACATTTGTGCTATGTTATGCTTTGGCCGATGAAGGTACCAAGTAGGGATAGATGAGCTATAAAACTACATGAAGAGAAAAGAAATTCAGCGTAGCGACAAGCGCAACTACATAAACGCTTGAGCTTGAGAAGCAGAAGAAGCAGCAAATATATCCGATAGTAGGACTATTTATAGGATCACAAAGAATCTGAAGCTGATAAGTGGTCAGATTATCCCATGAGAAAATTAGAAGGGTTTTTGCTAACATCGGAATAGAAACCGCTCAGGATGTGGATGGAATCTTTCGCCATGGTTTCACCATAGTTGCTTCGTATTCAAAAAAGCTATCCAAAGCAACCAGCACCAGAATTTTCAGCAGCACCGATATCCAAACCGCAGTCAAAGCATTAAAGAACATCAGAGCGGTGGAACTTGAAGGCATTCCAACGTCCAACAATACGTTAATTATTGATGTCCAATTCACCTGTTTGTTTATCGACTTTGGGAAGGTTTTTGACAGCTTTTGAGCATAAACTGCGTGTGTCTTTGGTGTGCCTTGCGCATGAGAGTCATTTCGGAGAAAATGATAGCCACCTTCAAGGTTGTTAAATGTCACGTCCTGCACAAAGGTAAGGCGTCAGATAAGTTCGAAGTCCAAAGTCGTGTACGACAAGGCTGCATACTTTCTCCACATTTTTGGATCAGCGATGTTATTCGTGGTTAAGGGATCATTTTGCTTCCACATAGAGTAATGTGCCCTTATGTAGTGTACAGTGCACAGCCTAGAGGTGGGAGTAGGTATGTTTAGATAGATGATAAATGCGGTCAAGAAAAAATCTCGCATTCTTTTAAACTCCAACGTTTAATTAAACATTGCAGGACAGCAGGTCGACTAAGTTGATTAATTTCTTTATCTGTCAATTGTCTCGGTCGATAGTGGCACCGAACTTAGTGTTGTCACTAAGATCGGAAAGGAAAGGATGTTCAAACTTTCAAAAGAGTAATCTTACATCACTAAAGCTTGGTTTTAATGCTGTTTCCGTTCCAACGTTGAATCAGTACTACTGGATGAGTGTAGTACTTGGAAGATCACCAACATTGTCATTCGTAGGCTGCAATCGTTTGTAAAAAGATGTCTACGTATTATTCTTATGGGTTTCTGTCCTAGCCGCATATAGAACGAACAGCTTTATTCGAAAAAGGGTCAGAAACCTGTAGACACTACAATCAAATGAAGAAAATGGCAAATGGCAAATACCATTCAACTTTCGTCGCTAAAAAAATCCTCTGCAAAACATGCCATATAATGGAATCCACTGAATCCCAAACTGGCAGAGGAGTATGTTCCGTTGGGCACGGAAGGATAGAAGAGAAATATAGAGCGATAGGAATGAGTTAATACACGTTTCAGGACTCCGAACAATAAGACGCGCGGGCGTTGTTGCTGTCCCATGCCACAATAGGGATAACAGATTATTATTATTATATAAAGCTTTATTCATTCTTTTTTTTTTTAAATTATGTACATACAATTAATATCTAATTCTTAATATTCGCAATTTAAATTAATGCGTTTTTATTTTCGAGTGAAATTTTTCATTATGTGTTAAGAGTTGCCTCCCCCATACTAATTTTTGAATTAAATATTGTCTTGAGATTCCAGACCTGTTTTCAACCGTTCGAAATTCTTCTTTGCATTTCTTTGTCCATTCTGTTTCTAAAAGATATGATTTGTCCTAAATAGGTGTATTCCTGGAGGTACTCAAGCTTGTCTCTTTCTAATTTAATTCTTTCCGTTAGCCTTGTGAATCTTTCTTCTAGTTCATTCGGTGTTTCCACAAAAAGAGCTATATCATCTGCAAAGCGAAGATTAGATAGTTTTTCTCCATCTATCTTTAAACCTAGGTTTTCGATATCTGCGTCTCTGTATATTTCCTCTAGTAATGCACAAAATAGCGCTGGAGAGAGAAGATCTCTCTGTCTCACTCCTCTGCTTATTTTGAATGCTGGACGTCCTTTTTTTCGATGTACTGTTCTCATACAAATCTATAAGGATCCTTATAATTTTGTGGGATGCCTTACTTTTTTAAGGCTTGCCATATCTTTACATGTTCTACAGAATCGAATGGCTTGTAAAAATCGACAAACGCTATATAGAAATCCTTGTTGTATTCGACTGTTTTTTCAAATAGTAGATCATCAGCTGTAGAATAACCCGATCGAAAGCCTGTCTTTCTTTTGGTTGGTTTCGGTTGAATATATTTTTGCATCTTCTTAGAAGACATTTAGGGTAAACTTTGTAAATTATAGATATAATGCTTATTGGTCGATAGTTATTGATATTATTTTTATCGCCTTTCTTGTGAATAAGTATTATATTCGATTCTGTCCATTGACGTGGCAGTTCTTCTTTAATCAAGGTTTGGTTATATATATGAGTCAGAGTATTTATGATTGAACTTTTTCCAAATTTTTAGCATTTCCGCTTTGATTCCGTCGTTACCCAAGCTTTTTCCCGAATTAAGCTTTCCAAAAGATGGCTTAGGTCGGCAGTCCTGAAAATAGTTCTCAAGAGTCTCTAAATGTGAGTATACAATATTAATTAACTACCTACGGATGATAATAAATGCGAGGTTGACGTTGAAGAGCATCATATAAGGCGAAGGACCTTCAGAACATTTGAACATTGGTCATTTTGAATTTTGGCCTACATTATATCGTATTTAAAATTTCCACCTAATGTGCACCGAGTAAAAAAAGGGAGACTTATTGTTCTTAGCAAATGAAAGTGTGTAAGTGGCTAGACAGACAGACAGTCGTGCGATCAAATTTGTTCATTTAATGGACAGTCAGAATAGACGTAATTTGCAGCAACAAATAATGACAAACGGTAGGCTGGATATACAGCGATGCTCGTAATAGTACAAATAAATCATACGTGACGT
Source organism: Nephrocerus scutellatus (assembly GCA_947095585.1). NCBI lineage: Eukaryota > Metazoa > Arthropoda > Insecta > Diptera > Pipunculidae > Nephrocerus > Nephrocerus scutellatus. The sequence continues at coordinate 26,626,379 of OX352765.1, read as the reverse complement.
CTCGCTAACACGTCTTGGGATGACAAACACGAACTCAATTAGCTTCTGTCTGTCTCATTGCTTTTACCAAAAAAACAATACTGGTGCCTTCGAAAGGCATTTAAAATACCCACAAAATCCAATCTACGAATATTCCTTTTGAATTAGTTTGTTGCGCCTCCGTTGGTTACATTTAAGTACGCACGAACCCATTACGATAAAAGAAGATGCCCGACATGGATAAGGTACATTTTAAGTTAGGTAAAAAAACCTCTTCCTATTGTTCGGACATTAATCTGGTTTGATGTGCATAATTGTATAATACATTACCATGGTCACGTTCATGTATGAGTAGGAGTAGTCGTAAGCCTCATCTATTTACATTGACTCTCATTGCAGTCGATGGTTTGTATTGTTTATTAAAAGGATTATTATGTAGGTACCTGTAACCTTAACTTCAGCTTGTAAAGGTTTTGAGGGAAAACGAGAACATCCCTCAAAAATTGGGTTGATAAAACAAGAAATACAATTCACTCTGTGCAACTGATAAAAAGGACAAAACGGTTATTACGTTTGACAATCAAATATTACAAAAAAGGATCAAATGAGTTAGACTATAAATGAGTCAGTAACTAGGATGTCTTTGAAATGTTTTAATTAGGTTTAAAGTTTAAACGGAAATGCGAAACCAATGCAGTAGTAGTGCAATGGATGACTGGACCCCAGAGTATATTTCTTTTATATAGAATTTGTCTTAAAATTACAGAAGCAATAAATTCTTTCAACACTTTTCTATATACCTCTGAAGTTTTTTATGACAATGATAAGAATATGTTACATCCTGTACGAGTATATTCTAATTATAATATTAAAAAAGGTCAATAGGAAAAAGGAAACCGAATGTGCAGTCTCCTCTATGTCAATGTCTAAAAATAACAGTGGAAAGTGGAAAGAAAACATAAACAGATCGTTAAATATTTTAGCTTCCTATAATAACTATTTTGTAATACTGCTTAAGGATTATTCCAAATGTAAAGAAATTCTGCGTTAATGTACGAGTACGTCAGGTCGGGTACTTCTGCGAGTATGCTCATAAATACATAGTTCCTTTGCACGAAAAGCGAGGGTTCTGTAAGGGTTTCCAAAGATCGAGATATAATAGTGTAGCACAATTGCAATGTCAACCAAGTTACAAATACGAGTAATCATTTAATGATCCTTCTTACAAAATCTTCTTTGGATTGGTTGTGCGCGTGTGGAGGGAATATGCGCTTTGACATTTACAGGATGTAAGATAAAAAAATGTTTTTTACCGATTTGCTTTGCTTCAGCAGTTTTTTGTTGAGTGTTAAGTTTAAGATATCAAGTCGAGGACTTCCATAAACATATATCTTAGACTACTATCAATAACGTTTTTCCCCTTGTAAGCATGATTAAAACATTAGTGCCGTACTGTTGACAAGTTGGTAATGCCCGTTCTACAATAATACGAGAACATTAATCTAAATAAACACAAGCCGCAGCGCATACGTTTATTTTTCTGGATCTTGTCAAACTAATTCCAATTCAAACAATTGCTCTTGTGTTTGCGCACGCGGCGAAAGTAACGAACAAAACAGGGTCCTCTCTTAGAATCGTGACCCGCGTGTATTGTTGATTGACATAGACACGATCCTCTACGATTGCGTGTTAATTCAATGCAACGCAAGGCAGTCGGTTAACGTTAAGACGGAAATCAAAAACCATTCAAGCGTTAATAAGTTAATTTTCAAGTCAGAGCCCTATTGTCTTTTTGTTCTATCAAAGGGTGTGGTTGATAACTCTTAAGAGCATAAATGCATATGTAATAAATTCGAATTGTAATTAAATCGATGCCAATGTTGGTAACATATTATATTGAAGAGAATAAAAGAATGGATTCGAAAATGAAAAAGAAAGAAAACAAAAGCTGGAATGGAAGCTTGCGACTAAGAAGCTATTAAACTGTCTAAAATCTAAAAAATACAACACAAAGGCATGAAAGCGACAAACAGAAACGTTAAGAGTAAGTCATAGGGATATTTAAGTCAAAAATTGTTGAACCTTGCCCTACACTTGGAATACTGATGAAAATCCTCATTCGACAACTTGTGGGAAGGGGATGCATTTAAGAACACTAACATTTTGCAGTCGCTTGCCATTTGCCTCCCACTTAAGGAACTATGGCGGAATCAAAGAATTCTAGGAACATTTTAACAACATTTAACCTTCCTTCCTTGTAAATATTTGTATTCTATTTGATGTAGTCAGTAGAATAGATTCGTCCACACAATCTAGGAAAATCAAAGATAAGGGATGATACTTGGGTTGTTCTTTATCACCACAAGCCCCTGAGGGATGCTACTAGGGTTGTTCTTTAATAGCAGCCCCCGATATTCACCCTTGTGGAGAAAAATATGAGTCATCGATAAGGCAATAACGACAAATTTATTGTGGTAATTGGTCTTGTATTGTGTGGATTTATGTAATTCTAATGGAAAACGTACGACGTATGTCTTTTGACCTTAATTTACAAGTCACAAAGCATTTTGATCACATTTACAACATCGGAATTCTACTACTTTTCCTCTCTTTAATTTCCTAACGACCATGCTGTGCTCATAGCACTGTAATGGTGCAAATCCTTTGAGTTTGTGTTCATTACCGACAGAACAGAAGTCAAAACACCACTCTGCATACTGCTTGCTATTTTGTTTTGCAGTAAAATTTTGTCAATGTGTTACAGTGCATTGCCCGAAACGCACATTAATTTATTTAAGCCATAAAATAAAAAATGTGATTGTTATTTTTATTAAGTCCCTTGGCCATATGGCTGACACTGCGACCTAAAAAGATCTATTTTATCACAGGGTATAACTAATCGAAAAGACGTATCACCTTCCGGAAGAAGAGTATGTCCTTAGAGCAGAGTTTCTCAAATCGGCTGAGGAATATGTTTCCTTATAGAAAATACGCCTCCAAACAAAATTAATGCTGGGCATCGTCGTGATTCGTTATCTTCCGAGCAGAACCTACTTTCAGTGTCTGCGCCTAGATTAATTTTAAAGGTGATACCACAAGCCACACAGTGACATGTGAGTAAGCTCACCAGCTTTCTAATGCTATACATGTCTACATTAAGGATTTCCTTATCGGAATACGTCCGATTCGTTGCCGCCTGCAATCGCTTGATGACCAGGCACCCATCCGAGTTTTGCTCTGTTAGGCTTGGAAAGAGATTGCAGTGTTTCATAACAGCATTTAACTGAAATAGAATCCATTAAGTTGGACGAGAGGGATAGATAAACCTAGGCAGCCTCTAATATGAACGTCAATTATGTGATTGTTGTTAGGATTTATCCTATCCTATCATTAAATATTGTGAAAAAGGCGAAAGAGACATTAAGGTTCTTTGGAACGAAAAGATCCTTCTATCTTATTCACAAGATAGTGGAGGGCACCTTCTGTGCTTTTACTTTTTCTGTATACAGACTTGAGTGCATAGGGATAGATAAACCTATCCAGCCTCTAACATAACGTCAATGATGTGATTGTTGTTAGGACTAATCCTATGTCCTATCCTATCATTAAATATTGTGAAAAAGGCGAAAGAGACATGAAGGTCTGAATTTTTAAGTGGTTCTCGTAACAACTAAAACTGATGGAAAGAGAATGGTGGGCAATGAAACATGTAAAAATGCTGAACTGATCAAACCATCACTAAAAGCGTTGGTTTTAACTTCTATAATTACGATTACGACTATAAAATCTGGCCTAATTTTTTTTAATTGAAAATAGTTCTGCCATTAGTTCTTTCGTCCAAATGAACACCTTCGTCAGCCAGCGTTCAACATTTTCCATTGTACACAACTTTTTCACCACACTTTATCAGAAATTCATTCAACTCGATATACAACACACACACGCAATGAACCAAACAACAAATTTCCCTTCAATATAAACAACTCAACGAATGCCAGAACGAAATTACCCATTACAACTCTGCCATCTTTTTCTCTCATCAGCCTGTTTATTAGTTTGGTGGTTGTCATATTAACAAGCCACAAAGGCAGTAGGAATTTGCCGATTTTTCAATTTGTTTCAATTCTTACACATTCCATCGAAAAATGGGATTTTTTCCGCGTTCGACTGTTTGTTTCATTTTCATTGCGAGCAGTCGTAAAATTTCATGCTGCTGTTATACCGTGCGTGCTCCTTTTGTGGCTTGTTACTTGGTAGTTTAGTTAACGTGAGCTCAGTGAAAGATGGTGGTGGTGAAGCTATAACGCAACAGCGAACGTTAGGTCGTTAGGTGCAAAAAAAAGGAAAAAAGAGTAATAATAAGAAAAACAACATACCAAACCACCAATTATTGCAACAGTGAAATTTAACTGAATTTTTACTTTTCCATTATGAATATATATTTTCGTAGAATCCAAGTTTGTGTTGTGTAAATTCCAAGTGCAAATTATTCGTGCTGTCTGGTTTGTTTGTTCTTAATAATACGAATTGATTCAAGTACCAAATAACATAAAAAATTAATCAAAACCAAATCTTGTTGGTACGTTTCTGCTGTTTGTATTCTGAAGAGCTTGCTTGTGTGCTTATGTGGAAGTTCGGTCGTTCGTTCGTTTGTTCGTCGTCGCCTACGTTTGCGTTAGCTTCAGTTTTCTTGCTTCAAGGCGCAATGAGAAAATTCCATTAGGTTTTATTTCGTGGGAAAATATAAAGTAAATATACACAGTTTCTATATTTGAAACAAAAAATTAAGTGCTCTGTGAAAAAACAACGCATAAGGAAAAGGTCTAATACTTTAATGGAATACCGCGACAGCGCGGTCAATTGTCATATTAGATTTGTTACGTATTATTATTGAAAGAATTTTTTAACAAAATCAAACAACAACCAGTGGGTGAAGAAATGTGAATACTACGAGCTACAATAGAAAATGGTACATATGCATACACATTAAAAAAATAAAATACAAAGAATTTTGTGTGAACTATTTCGTCAAGGAGGGAGTGCCAGCAGCAGGAAAAGAAATTAGTACTGTGGAATAACTATAATCTTTTTTCGGAGTGTTTTGGTGTAGCAGCACCATTTTTTTAATGACCTGAAGACGAAGAGGATTAATTTTTTTATATCAGGTTAGCTGAAAACATCAAAAGTTATGTGTACAACTTTAATCCTAGGTACGCCATAGCAAATACAATACGTCCATACATACGGATTGTACAAGGTTCAATTATTTCAATGTATATGTCAGAAAAATGGGCGCAACCTGGAATCCACTCCACTTTTCCTTCTTGATTTTGATTTTGCATCGTATCTACTTTTCTTAGCATGTATACATACTCTGAATCTGAACCTGTCAGCCTGTCATCCAGTGTTACTATTTTTCCTTTTTGTTTATATTCCTTATAAATACAATCTGAAGGAGAAGTAGGGTCCAAAGGTCTATTGCCTTTTACCAGGTTCCAGTTTCTAAACCATTCCATGTTGAATACCTTTCCTTTCGTCTCTTGCTTTTTGTGTTAAGTTTTTCATTTTTTGCATTTGAACATTGAAACGGGCTGTGATTCCATGAATTTCGGGACTCTGCATCTGCATTAGCGACTTGACATTGCAGATGGACTGTGTGCTGTTAGCTGTGGCACGGCGTTGGCACACCCTTGTGCGAATTCCATTTGCCTGCGGCGTATGTCATGCTGTTAACAGCGAACAGAAATGCACTTCTATGTTATCTTTCATTATAAAACAGACATAACTCGATATCTGTCAGTGTGCAGCTGAAATTATTGTTGCCAGATCAGGCGGGTTTAAAATGTTTTGTATAAAATTTTACTATAATATACTACATAATGAGGGAGGTGTTTAATGAGCACTTTTCTGCGAGTAATGTACGCTTTTTTTTTTACACGACCAAACCGGTTTTCTGCTAAACCGGTTCGATTGCCGACGGGTAGCAACGTTACAGTGTCGGTTACAATACTTTGCAAATAAAACGCAAAATCAAACCTTACCCCGGGTACAGTTTTCAAATAGAACGTCAAACCAAAACCACGAGAGAGAAATCTTAAATATATCGAAAGAGGCATTAGAGTCTGAAATCAAATGTTTGGTATTGTTGTTTTTTTCTGTCAATGTCAAATGTTAAAATTTGCAGTATCAAAATAGAGTTAACGTGATGAAGAAGGTACGAGGGTTTTATATACACGTACAATATGAGTGTTCTCTTAAGATAACTTAAATTTCATTATTTTTTAAAATCATTAATGACCTCCCGCAAAAAAAATCTCTACACCGGTCCCGATTTTGAGCCGATGTCATCCAGTTTTACATTCCTAAACTCTGGGCGTCTTGGTCTACGCCATCCTTCCAGCGTAAACTTGACCGGCCTCGCTGTCGTGTTCAATAAATTGCCTACCGGAGCCACGACATCGCGATAACGCTCGTAAATCTCATCATTATTTTTATATACCTACCAAGAATATAATCGCAACAAGTGTTTCCTTGGAACACCTACCGCAAAATACGGTTACTTTTCGGCAAGAAATTGGGAATTCAAATTAAATAACTTTTGTATTGCTCGTTTGAAAATGGATTTCAATTAAAATTAATTAGTCTTTACGTTTCGCCTTTTATTTCTAACTTTCTTAACTAAAAATGTAACTATGCTGCCCATCGGCAATCGACGGGTTTGGCTTCTCTTCAATACTTCAGCAATAATAACAACTGATATGACGACGTATGCCGAGGAAATTTCGGGTCGATTTGACTATGATTTTCGTTACATTAGCAAACATGCGACACGAAATCCAGAAAACTTATTTCTTAACCGTTTCGGTTTCGGTTTCAATTAAGTTTGTGTAATGCAAAGAAATAACGTAAATGACAAACAAGTTACGCATCAAATTTCAAAAAAAAACAACTGGTGACAACGCTTAGAACTAAAAATTGAGATGTAGCGCGCCCAGCGGTAAAAACAGGAATTAGATTTTGGAAACCAGCAACTCGGCAGAAATTCGCGAATTCGAAAGAAAGAACTGGATAGTGCAATTGTTGTTGTAATGGTCGAATAAAATACGTCCGTAATCTTGCTTACTCTATTTCCGCATTATTATCTCAAGTCGCACAAAATCCAAATCTGAAATAAAAACAAACAAAATAATTTGTAAGTTTAAGTTTGTGTTTTGGCTTTATTGTCTAATAAACTGTTAATAAGTGAAGAATATTGTACCTACCTAGTAATTTTTATTCAAATAAAAGTAAATTTGTCAATAAAGACTTACAATAGAAGAGGGACTGACCACAAAGAAAGTAATCCCTCTTATTGAATGCTTTTCACTATAGGTATATGTAATTAGTTCCACAGCAATTCCATTGTCCCCTTCATTTTTTTTCGTTATGTGTTTCCAATAATTCCTGACCTGCTTTGACCTATCACCTATGGCTACGCATACTGACGTGTAATCAATTTTGTTTGTTCTGTTGTGTTGGTTTGCGTCTTTTGTTACGATGCGCTAGCAATTGTTTTATTTGTTTCTCAGTGGTGGCATGTGTTTCTACCACAACTACGTTTAAAGCTTTTAAAGCGGTTTTATTTATAGTAAACAGACCAGGTGGTGGTAAAATGGTTTCTCTTCATTATTAAGAAATACTGATGATAATCTATATTGTTTCGGAATATTAGGAAGAAAATAACGAACGTAAAAGAATATGTACCAGTTTATGTATACTGTTGCATTCCTTATTCCGAGTTAATTTAATGCCAGTGTTTTCTATATCGATGTTGGAGCCAAGCAATTGTTTGACTGCTTGTCAAATATCAAAATTGAAACAAGAACTTCGATTATATGACCTTACATGATGACAACGAGGGACCTAATCTTCCTAATACTTTAATCATCCGTTCTAGGCTGTAAGATTTTTCCTCATCCGGCGACTTGCTACCTCCGGAATCAACGTTGATTTGGCAATCGTCTAAACGCAGATTGTTTTACCAACAAACTACAGGTGATTTTTTTTTATAAAGCGGCCGTACATAGTAAGTGGTGCAAAGATAGCAAGAAGGTTTTAATTATTTAAATCCTCAAGACCGAACTAGCTTAGTTGCTTAGTTATCTTACGTAAAATAAGTATCAGTATGTTTTCTTGGTATAGAAAACTTATTTCTTTAGGACAAAAAGCTTAAAAATATAGCTAACTGGAAGTTAACAATTGCATAACTAAAGTTTTTAGAACAAACTAATCCTAATGGGAAAGAAGTTCTTTCGTTCAAGCTCCAGATAAAGGCAAAATGTTCTTCAAAATTTCAGTCTTAGCTCTAAACGAACGTACTGCTGTTTTCGACAAAATTTAATTGGTTTATTAGTTTACTTAGATGAAAAGAAAGTTATTGGTTTGAATACTGTAGGTGGTGTACATCAATTTTTGCTTTGCTCGGCCTTCAGTCAATTATTCTATGTCTGTGTTGTTCTATATCTCTGTGTAATAGATATGTCCGTGGAAATTGAAAACAAACACAGATAACATTTTCACGATTATCCTGTATGTAAAGCAATTAGGGTTTGCCATCAAGTACCAAATAGCAACGAAAAGTCCCACTTTTAACAGCTCCGACAATAATTTATATCACCGAAAAGGATGATCAAACATTGAAACGACTTTTTTATTGGTCATTAAATGGCTGCATATACACATTCCCAATTTATTTGCATAACACCTTGTCGGCCTCTTTAAAAAAAACTACTTCAGATAAACTTTAAACGTTTCCCTGACCACAATTTGGCTGTGGGTAATGCTGCTTTATTTTGAATCACACTTGCATGTGAGATTATTATTGTACGATACTGATTATTGTTTACACAGACAAACTTATGCCTTGCGATTAGTTCTCATTCTATTTTTACTTTTGACCGAGAGTCAATATTCTCTTATCAGCTTAAATGATGATTCGCTCGTGATCAGTTTTTGTGTAATGTCATGTTGCACAGGTATGTGCAAAGTACACAAAGTGTAATGTAAATAGCAACTTACGTCTATACTCTTATGCTTGAATTGTTCATATGAGTGCTTTAGACGTTGTAATTTTAGAACATGACTTATTATAATGGCTTTATTTAATTTCTCGGAATGTAATAGAAAAATACGGATATATTAATATTTTATAATTGTATCTGTTTTAGTACAATCTTGAACATGAATACACTTCTGAAGAAAGAGTACACTTATTTTGTTAATTCACCCCTTCTTTTTACTTAGATTCTCTTAAGGCGCTTTATATCATTATTTACGTATTTTCTAATGATATTGATTCCATTACCAGAGTTCCTTGTTAGTCTCAAAACACAATTGGGCATTTTAATGGCCTACGGTAAGACATGAAGCTTCTTGGCTGCTAGATAAACACACGGCCCTGAGTCTCTTACTTTGACTCCGAGTCAATAATTAGGCCAAGTTTTATCTCCATACTCTGTTGGTGGATTTTCGTTACACAGCTCCATAAACGGATATAACATTGTAGACGCCACGGGGTATTTTTTTATGCAGCTTCCTTGCGATTTTGCTTCTACTTTTGAAATCCCAAGATAATCGTGTAGAACTTTGTAACTGTTTTTTCCGTTTTTTTTTCGTTTTCTTTTAAAGGGTGGTTTGTTTTAAATCATAGGCTATATCAACTTTTTTTTAAACGATTTTCTAAAATTTTGACAGCTCGTCAGTCTGATTTTCGGCGGTATGAAACAATCATGTTTTCCCTTGAGAAGCGTTTCGAAATATCGAAAACTTATTGGAGTTTACTCCGTAAAAAAAATTATATGGGGAGTAAAATCGAGTGTTAACAAATCGAGCGTTAACAAAAAGTTTTGGACCTTTCGCACGACCTAGAGAGCTGACATTTTGTTAGTAGCTATACCTCAGACAGCATTTTTGATATACCACGTGTAACGCGTGTCGCGCGTTCTGTGTGGCGCGTGTAATGCATGGAAAAGTGGAACTGGTATATATCGGCTTCTACTAGTCAGAATTTGAAGAGACTTGTTTTAAAACAATTGGTTAACGCTCGGCTTGTGAATGGTAATTTGTGACGCGGGTGACGGGTGATGTGTGGCGCGTTTTATATATGAATATCAATTCTTAAGGAGTAAATTCCAGACGCGCGTCGGAGCTGACACGCACCTTTTTTCTCAATGTCAGTGTTGTGTAGCCTAAACCGTACGAATTTTGAAAATAAATATGGGTCGTGAAAAAGCGACAAGCGGAACCGCTGTGGAGAAATTCATGAAGAAAATTCGTGAGAAAGGCTTTCTATTGGATAACAGAAGTGGTCCTTGAGCTCGGACAGGTCGCACGCCCGAAAATATTGCGATTGTGGCCCATAGTGTGAGACAGAATCCATCGACCTCAACTCGACGCCAATCGCAGCAACTGGCCATTAGTCGGATTATTCGCTTACAAGGTCCACATGACCCAGGAGTTGAAAGAAAATGACCATCCGCTTAGATATCAGTTCTCTGCGTAGGCCATAGACCAGCTTGATAATGACGTCGATTTTGTTCGAAAAATCATCTTTTCAGACGAAGTGCATTTCCATAGCTAGGTAAACAAGCAGAACTATCAGATTTGGGGCTCGGAACAGAGAAGCCAATGCATTCACCAAGACCGACAGTTTTGTTTGGATTTTGCAGAGATGTTTTTCTTCAAAAACGCTGCTGGAAACGCGCGGAAAGCGACCGTTACAGAACCAGCTGACCTATTTTTTATGGCTTCATATCAAGGCCATAAATGTGGACGACCTTTGGTTGGATTGCGCCACATTCCATACAAGCCGACTGACAATCGATCTCTTGCGCGCCAAGTTTGGCAACCGTATAATCAGCCGTTTTGGAGATGTCAATTGGCCTGCGCGGAGCAGCAATGCACCCTTTCTTATGGGTTGCCGTTAAGGATTGATGTTATGCAGATAATCCAGAAACAATTCCAGCTTTAAAACATAGCATTTCGACTGTTATTCGCGAGGTAGGCGCCGAAATAATCGAAAAATTTCTTGAAAACTGGACTGACAGGATGGCTTACTGTAAGGGCAGCAGAGGCAGCTACATGAACGAAATTGTTTTTCATTCTTTAATCAGAGACTCCAACCTTCAGAATGCAAAAAAAAATTCCAACTCTTCCACCCTTTATATTAATCGATTTGACTTTTAGGACTATTTCATGTGTTGCACCGTGACTTGGTCTTCCAGGGCTTGTTTAAAAATTCTCCAACCACTTGTTTGATTGTAGCATTGTATTATTGTATTACTATTATGTAGATTATTTCTATCACCCAAATGGCACAAATTGTTTGCAAGTTTGTGTTCGGCGTTGAAAATCCAAAAGTTGAATGAATAACTTTTCACCAGATATACTCCAAGCAGAAGAGGTGTCGATTTAGCGATTTCAAGATTGACGTGATCTGCAAATTGCAAATGCATGACTTACACACATCAGTTTATGCCGGTTATTCCATTTGGCACAAACACATAATTAAGTCTTATTGTACATCATTGTACACAACTTAATTTGCTTTGTGAAAATTATTTCCGCTCGACGAACGGGCTATCCAACACTTCCCGTTTATGTTTTTTTTTTTGTTTTGTGATTTTTTTTTATTTGGTACACTGTTACCAAGTGTATTATCAGTCAGCCAGTTACCAAACTGGAAGCAACAAATTATTGTCTGTCTGTTTAGTTTATTCTCCTTCTCGCCTTCTCTTGGCCTCTTTTTTGCAAACATTACAAACAATATTGGACTTTCACTTTTTAAGATAAATGAAGCCAGCCCAGTAGCCTCTAGCAGTAAAGTGTGTGTATCCAACGATATCCATTACCAGGGGGAACAGCAGCAGGTACTGGTACCTAGATTCACAATAACCGAGATAAACAAACCGAAGCCGAAACAACAACATTGACTGTGGAGGAAGTTTCAGCTTCACTTCGTGATTAAGTTAACTTGGTGGTGGTGCTTTTAACAAAGTCAATGTAATTTAGAAGGATTACCATTTTTGTTAATTTATTTAGATTAATAAAAGTAAAACCAATAAAAATTTGTAAAGATCTTGAACGAAATTTTTAGAATTTTTATAAAATTTTAGAAGCGCAGATAGAATTTTAGGCAACAAATTAAACAACCAGATCATTCAGCAGAAACATGATCTTGTTCTTTGTGTGGTGTTGGTTTTGCACATTAAATCATCGTTTTGGTAACGCTACGAACACGCTAAGACCAGACCAATTTCGTGCGTCTTTGATTGGGAAAAATTTGCTACTCACAAGTAGTTGTAACTACTAGCATCTTCCCATCCTCAAACGATAGACTAGATGTTGAATGCAGTTAAGCAATATTTTTCTACATGCTTAATATTAGTTCCAAAAAGTCTAATAGATGGTTTCGCGTGTTTTTACTTGGAGTGACAACACGTAACATGTTTCAATTAAGGTTTGCTGAGTCAATCGAGTTTTGTCAGCACGTAAACGACGATTAAATCAAACAGGCAGGGTTTCACTCTAGATCCTCTAGTGTCGATCCTATATGAACAATGCTTCTTTAAATATCTATCGCCACTTTACCTGCTATTTATTTATTTCGCATTGAACAAGTTCACAATTATTTTTGGTTAATGATTTTTAGAATGTAAGATGTAATTTAGAAGGATTACCATTTTTGTTAATTTATTTAGATTAATAAAAGTAAAACCAATAAAAATTTGTAAAGATCTTGAACGAAATTTTTAGAATTTTTATAAAATTTTAGAAGCGCAGATAGAATTTTAGGCAACAAATTAAACAACCAGATCATTCAGCAGAAACATGATCTTGTTCTTTGTGTGGTGTTGGTTTTGCACATTAAATCATCGTTTTGGTAACGCTACGAACACGCTAAGACCAGACCAATTTCGTGCGTCTTTGATTGGGAAAAATTTGCTACTCACAAGTAGTTGTAACTACTAGCATCTTCCCATCCTCAAACGATAGACTAGATGTTGAATGCAGTTAAGCAATATTTTTCTACATGCTTAATATTAGTTCCAAAAAGTCTAATAGATGGTTTCGCGTGTTTTTACTTGGAGTGACAACACGTAACATGTTTCAATTAAGGTTTGCTGAGTCAATCGAGTTTTGTCAGCACGTAAACGACGATTAAATCAAACAGGCAGGGTTTCACTCTAGATCCTCTAGTGTCGATCCTATATGAACAATGCTTCTTTAAATATCTATCGCCACTTTACCTGCTATTTATTTATTTCGCATTGAACAAGTTCACAATTATTTTTGGTTAATGATTTTTATATTGGTTATCTACTCACAAATGTTTGAGAATATCAAGTTATTTATACTGAAAGATGCTATTATTTCAAGCAATGCTGATATATTTAGGAATTTGCAAATATGCATGTAGGTCTGTAGTTTTGACAGAAGATTAGGTTAGGTTGGGATGGCTGTCGGCCATAAGCCGACCCACTTAGACCAATAGATGGTCCATTGTGATTCAACATGGACATAGAGGATTTCTCGCCTTCTTTGAACCAGTTGTAGCTTTGAATTAAGCGTAAAAGACTTTTGATGTCAGTGCTCCCAAATGGAACTAACGCTTTAGAGAAAGAGCTGTGCATGTGCAGAGAAGTTAAATAATGGTATCTTCCCCTTCCTCGTCCATGCAGCTTCTGCTACATGCTTTCCTATTAGACAGTACCCAATAATTACACATATCGTAGCGCTTAGGTGAACTGTTTTTAAAGAGATCAGTCACTTGGAGCGTTTCGGATCAAGCTTTCGCCAGATCTGTTCTGTCGCTACACAAGTTATACCATTTGTCCATCTAAGGTTGGTTTTGTCAGTAGCACCCTGCTCTAACATGAGTTTTCATGTAGCAATCGGTATGCCTAGGGAACCATTTTCAGGTAGAAATGTCAGCGTAGTACCATTTCTGGCGAGTTCATCGGCCCTGCAGTTCCCCAGAATGTCCCTATGCCTCAGCACCCAATGCAGGTGAATGTTGAACTGATCCGCCATGTTCCTGAGAGATGATCGGCTGTCTAGGGCTACAATAGATTTCGTAGAGACTGATTCTATGATCTCAAAGCTGCTTGACTATCCGAGAAGATGCAGATATCCGTAGTGTTTCTCTTCTGCTTGAAAAACACTGCAGTGATTAGGAAGACGGACTTATATTTAGCCTTTTTGAGAAAGCACATCCCCCTACCCCATCATCAGTATAAAAACGGATTGATTCATCTTACAAGATAGCACCTTCTTCACAGATTGATCTGGAGGGGATAGTGATGGTTGTTGTTGAAATGTAGTTGCGGAATGTTGTAGTCTATACCTCCTGGTGGAGCCCTGAATGAATTCAGAATAGAGGAGTGTCGGAATTCATTCATTCATCACTAGAGCAGCGGAGGGGTGTTGCGAAGAGCTCCGCTCATACATAGACACGCCGATGTATGGACTTTGTTTGTCACACAGCCCAACACACCCTAAAGATGTGTAGGTCTTTTACCGAAATATAAAGCCAATGCGTGATGTGCGTTTAAACACCCCATTTGCTATCGATGGCTTTTTACAGGAGAAGGAAGAGTACCACTGTGGCTTTATAAAATCTTTTTTGTATATTATGTTTCCAGCTTAGCTTTATGTCCATAATGAGACCCAGATATTTAGCTTTTGCAGAGAAGGATAAGCTTGTGCCCTTAATAGGGGATGGGTCAACATGTGGAATTTTATATTTTCTAGTGAAGAGGAAAAGTTCTGTTTTGTGGGGGTTTACTCTCAGACCACAACGATTTGCCCATTTAGTTAGCTTGTTAAGAGCATTCTGTAAATTGAGGTGTTTTGCATTCAGGGGCTTTCCTGAAACGGCGGAGGCAACATCATCCGCATCCAGTTATGAATTAATGATCCAACTTTTAAGCAGGATATTAATTAGTTCGCCAAGTGAGTCGTCTACCGTCAGGACCGACAGTGCAGCTGCGATCGCGGATGTGTTGACAATGTTAAAAGCTCCTTCAATATCCAGGAATGCTACCATTGTATACTCCCTATAGTGAAGTGAATATTCAATAGAACTCACTAACGTATGTTGAGCTAGCTGTTTCTACAGATTTGCCTTTGCAATAAGCCAGTTGATCATTAGACAAAAGTCTTCTATCTATACTATTGCGCAAATGGATATCAATCAGTTCTAAAGTTTTTAAAAGCAATGATGACAGACTGATAGGTCTGAGATCTGCTGGACTGACGTTATAGCATTTGCCTGCTTTGGGTATGAAAACCACTTTAACCTCTCTCCATAAATTCGGAATGTGGACCAACTCTAGACAACTCTTAACACAGGTAGGGTAATATCATATAGCAGACTAATCGCTAGAGGAAGGGATTGATTGAGAGTACTTTCATAAGCCTAAAAGCCTCGGAGGACTCTTCTATTTTTCCACAGAAGAGTCTCCAGAATAAAAGGTTGGCTTTTCTTAGCTCTTTTTTATAAACTTTAAGGGATGCTTTGTATGAGCTTGTTGAACAGTTGTTGTGGAGTTGAACAGTTTTCTGCAGCTGTTTCTGAGTTTTCCTAATTTGGAGGACGACCAATGTTGTCTTTTCTTGCCTCTAGGGCAAGTAAGAGGGCAGGAGGAAGACAGTGCTTTGTAAAAAGCCAGGGTGAGTTCCCTGAAGTACTGAAGGGGATTTTTAAGAGCGAACAGCTGCCGCTTAAGTGTTTCTCTGAATTTGAGCCAGTTTTGACCGAAATAACTAATAATTATTTTCAAATTATTAATTCACTTTCACACTTAATTCACTTAACACAACGATGAGGCGGTATTTAATGTTTAACTTCGTTTCTAATTCGACTTCTACGCGTTAAGCTTTCTGTCCTTTTCTTGCACTTATCTTTTTTTTTTTGCACACTTCATGACAAGATAAAGAAACGCTTTTAGAATTATCATTCAATTTTGTTAGATAAGAAGAAGAACGAGCGCGTGAGGCAAATATAATTTTAAATTCAAGCAGTGATCTAGTTCTATTGTCTTGTGGCATTTTGCTTGACATTTAAACTATGCAAATTATTATATGAGTTTTATGGCTCAAAGTGCTTTTTCTGGATTTTCTGGAATTCTTATTTCGTAGCACTAACTGAGCGAAAGATATTCCGGATTTGTTTTTGGTTATTATTTTTTCAAGATACATTTCTTAGGTAACACTGAAAGTAATGTGCCTACAATTTGATTTTTGTTTTAAAATAATACTTTTGTATATCAACTTTTTGAATATTTTTCTCATTTGCTTGAAAGAAAGAAGGCTTTTGCTGTTCCCTGCCATGTTGAACCACCTGAAAATCAAATAGCCAGCTAGCATTAATTTTAATTATAATTCTCCACCCTCAAAATCCCATTTATAAACAAACTATTGGGATTGTTATACAAAAACAGCAACCAACAAAACATCCACTTAAATTAATTAATTATTCATGCGATTAGCACGTACAGAGCACAACGTGTATTCATCGTAATCATTATTAAACTTATCCAAAGTGTTTTCTTTATTTTTATTATATTTCTTCTGTGGACTTGTGCGTAGGGTACCTACCCACTCCCTCCTGATCACATTTCTGATGAATAGTTCGGTCATTCCTCTATCTGTATACGTTAAAAATTATAACAAATAAATTACAACAACGAAAAAACTGGTTCTTCTGAAAACAGTTTGCCTTTTCAAAATGATAATCTTGCAATTTTCTTACGTATCTACCTCTTCGATTGAAGGTTCAAGGCAAATTCAAGGTTGTGCCCTTGAAATTATTTGGTTTTGTTGAAATTGTTTTTTTATTTGTCATTTTGAAGTTTAAATAAACCGGAAAGACTTAGATACCATTTTAAGAATGCGGAATTGAAGTTTGCGTTCAGATTGTATTATTGTAGATAGAGCACTTGATCTGCTACTTTACGTCACCTAAGATTCTATTATATCTGTTATTATAATCGATTTGAGCTTCCGAAGCGGCAATTTCTCTTTTTCCCTCTCTCTCTCTCTATCTCTCACTCTATCTCCCTCTCTCTTACGCTCCCTTTCACGCGAGCAAAACAATTTTTCCGCTAAACTGCACATAATAATAATAATATTTGGCGCGACATTTTTGGACATAAATGGAAGGAACCTACAATTGGCCGGATCCGAGCGTGACAAGTTTTTACTCTCGGAACGTTTGTCAGACATTCACGAGAGGTGGGATACCGTGAAAAATACTTTTAGTGTACTGGGATTCGAACCGCGAACCTCCTGCTCAGTAGCCATGCGCATTTCCACTGACGAAAGGCGCCCACAAACTGCTCATGCGCAATGCAATACTAACTTCACTTGCCCGTGGCACGGATGCCGGCTGTCTGTCGGACGTCTTTCGGTCGTCGGTCGTCGTGGAATCTTGCGATCAATTTTTAACCCACTTCCCATGGCCCGATTTTATTGAAACACATGTATATTTCCGGAGACAACACTTTCTATTCTATTTTGAGGCCCCTCGGGCCATGGGGTCGGGGGGCTCCCATACAAATATTTTACAAAATTTACTCGATTTTCTTCAAATTTTATACGCATGTGTATCTTCACTGGACAACACTTTTTGTAAAAATTTGGAAGTGATCGGGGGGCTGGGTCGGGGGGCACCTATACAAATTTTATACGCATGTGTATCTCCGATGCACAAAACTTTTTGTAAAATTTTTGAAGCGATCGGGCCCCGGGGTCGGGGGCTCCCATACAATTTTTTTTTAATTATCAATTTTTAACGCACTTTCTAAAGCCCGATTTTCCTGAAATTTTGTACACATGTGTATTTCCAGTGACAATATTTTCGTTTAAAATTTGGAAGTGATCGGGCCCCGGGTTCGTGGGGCTCCCATACAAATTTAAAATAAAAATTACCCGATTTTTTTTCAAATTTTACACACTTGTGTATACCCAATAAAAATACTTTTTCTAAAATTTGGTAGTGATCGAGCCCTGGGTTCGGCCGCAAGGCCCTTATACATTTTTTTTAAATATCATATACTGGCATCAGATATTCGTCGCACTTTATTGACTGTGTGCGGTGTGTGCTGCGTAGTCGGCTGCGCTGCATGGTTTTGGTGGTTGAGAGAGAGAGAAATCTTAGCTCACGCACAAATGAACCCAGCAAATGAAACGAGACATAAATGTTTTATACTTAATTCAACTTACTTATTTACTGAATTGTATTTTAATTGATGTCGTTTTTTGTTGTCGATATCAACTTACAGATAGAACAGCAAGTTTTCACAATATTCTGTCATTTGATGTTTTCATAAATTATTTCAGAGCAGTCAAAGAGTTCTCAAGATAAATGTTCGTGTTTCTTATTTGCTCAGAGTATGAGCATGATCTAAGTGCTCAGAATAAAATGATCTGAGCATTTTCAATTTTAACGTCTGCTGTCAAATGTCTCTTTCGATGATCCCATATCAATTTCTGCGATTAGAGAATTTAGATGAAAAATTTTTGGTTGTTTTTTTATAAATAAACTTATAACCAAGGAAAACTCACTGAATGACTTGCGCCACGGCAATACGGTTGTTTATATACCCTTCATTGAAATTAAAAATACAAAAACAATAATAATAATAATAATAGTGCTGTTAAATGTGGGGAGGTATCTCAAGGTGGGTCTTGAAGGTCTTTTGGGCGGAGGATAGTGTGATGGGGGCAGCCAGGCAACGCTGGGTATTTCAGCTAGTATTAAATAAAAATATAAATTTGTTTTAATAATATTAAAATTTTTCAAAATTCTTTACATTTTTTTTTTTTTTGTTATATTATGTACACAATGCACAAGCACAGCGTGGGCGTTAGGGAGAGGAAAGGACGAGATTTCGGTGCACATGTGTCCTGAATTCCAGCGAATCATACATGAAATCCTAACGAATTTAAAAGATAATGTTTCAATAAGATGCCACACAAATCAAAAAATTAAACTTGTCACTTGACTTGTGTTAAACGCGTTATTTATCTCACTTCAAAAAAAGGGAGAAATGTTCCACAGTATACCGTATAGTTACTCCATCATTGCGTTACTTATCGCCTCCGCTTTACAACTTCCGCTTTTAAAGTGATACGTTTTGTTTACGAATTTCAATAGAAATTGAATTTGAATTAGTTGTATATGTACACCACACCACCTAATGTGATGGCCTTTTCGATGTCTCTTATTATTCTTCCTCAATGTACGTCAAGAATACTAAGCACATCACAGCACATTTGTTATACGCTTGCAAGGCTCATGCCTAAGAACAACCTATAAACAATGTTAACAAACAGAAAAAACATTCAAAGCTGCTAATGTAGTCAGACAATGCCTGCCCGTTGCTTGCTTTATTGGTCAAGGAGGATGTGTTGACCTAGCTTGCGCTGCGTTGCTTTGCCCTCTCAGTTAAAATGACTGAGAGCATATTTACGTAATAGGCCGAGTTTTGTATTTGGCTAATTGTTGAGTTAAAGTCACGAACGTATGTAGTTGCTTTTAAATTGTTTATCCTGTTACGTGATGATTGTGCAAAATTTGTTTTTCATTTTTCCACAACAAACATTAATGAACTTGTAATTTTTAATGTTATGCTAGAAACAATTGCAAATAATTCAAAAATTACTGTTTTTCTTTTTTTAATTTTGATAAAGTTTCCTTTCCTTGTCCAACCCCAAAATCTTTAAGAAATGTGAAAAAAATCCGAAATCGTTAAAAGGTTAATGTTACTAACAATATGTTGTGTATTTGTTTTTTTTTGTTGATAAATTTTTTCTTATCTATTGTTTGTTTGATATGATGACAATGAAGGTTTTTTTTTAATAACAAAGCTTTTTGAGACGACATAATGTTAGCTTTATTTATTATCAAAATTCATTACCACAATTTCGGATTTCGTGCCACCTTACTATTTGTTTTTCGTCTGTAAACTTTTCTTCCTTTTTTGGATGCTCGCCGGCGTATGCGGGTTATTGGAATTTTCTTTTCCATCTTTTTTTGAAGCTTCTTTAATTTGCTTAGATAATGTCTTCTACGTCTGCTCGCTCTTTTACGCGGCTTAGCTGAATTTGGCATGAGTCGTCGTCGTGGAACTCTACAAAATTTTCTGAGTTTCTGAAATGATAAAAACAACCCATAAAAATTAAAATTTTTCGTGTAAATTCTCTAATTGATATACAAAGTGTAAAGGGAGCCCCCTTATCATGATCACTCCAAAATTTTTACAAAAAGTGTTTCCATCGGAGATACACATGTCTATAAAATTTAAAGAAAATCGGGCTAGTTTTTAAAAATTTATATGGAAGCCCCTCGGCCTTGGGGCGGGCCACTTCAAAATGTTTACAAAAAGCGTTGTCCATAGGATTAAACATGTGTATAAAATTTGAAGAAAATTTGGTAAATTTTTAAAAATTTTGGTCACAAATTTTTACAAAAAGTGTTGTCCATCGGAGATAAAGAAGCGTATAAAATTTGAAGAAAATCGGGTATTTTTTTTATAAAATTTGTAGGGGTGTCCCCCATACACCCCGATCACTACCAAATTTAACAAAAAGTGTCTTCCATTGGAGATACACATGTGTATAAAATTTGAAGAAAATTTTGTAAAATATTTGTATGAGAGCCCCACGACCCCGCGGCCCGAGGGACCCCAAATTTTAATAGAAAGTGTTGTCATGGGAGATACACATGTGTGCAAAATTTCAATAAAATCTGGCTTATAATGTGACGATTCGCAATATATGCAATTATAAATATATTCGACCCGAGAGAGACAGGAAAAAATTATAGTTCCGTTTCTTTCTCTAACAAAACAACAACATCAAAATTTCAATTTGGATACGCGTTCTTTTGGGCAATGAACGAATGAACTTTACACAAGTATGGACCAACTAACTTTTCGGATGACATATTTTTGGCGTTGATTAACGGTTAATCCCTTCCAACTTTCTGCACCGTAGCTCATAATTTTCCGGAAATTATAACGCGGATGCTTTTTCTTATACGCACGAAGAAAATTTAAGTATGGATGGCGCGTTAACAAATTTGGTTGCTTTGCGAAAATCCGACCAAAATTTAAAGCTGTTGTTCGTCCGAAAGTTAAAGCCATTTTATGGTTTACGTATTTAAATTTTTTATAAAAATTGAATTGGAATAAATATGATTTTGATAGAATATTCAACTCAAATTTAAAAAATTGTAACTTTTATTTCGAAAGTTGTTATTTGTATTTTTTTTAGTTTTATATAGATAGATTTTATTTTATTTAACATTCGTTTAAAATATTACAGTAATTTTTGCTACAAAATCGAAAAAAGCGTTGCGTTGCCGTCTTCCAATTGCCAATTAATTCAGTATAATAGTTTCCTAGTTTTACCAATTCTTATTTAGTAAAATATGAAATATGAAAAAATAATATAAATATAAATTGGAACAAAAAATTAAGAATTTCATTCACAAATGAATGAGGGATTACTCTAGAAATGGCGTGTAACAATAATAATTTTATTTCGATGCGCCACAGCAATTTTGCAATAGCGATACAGTTGTGTAACATTAGGCTCATTTAAGTATTCTAATACTTGGATGTCTGGTATAAAATCAATATCGAAAAAGTGTCTTCTCGTTTCCTTCAGCATCGGGCACATACCAAGGAATTGTAAGACATCTTCCCTTTCTCCTTTCTGCAAATAATTAGGAGATCATCTCTAAGTGGAATAAAATTCAGCTGGAGTAGTTCACCACGAAGTTTTATCACCATCGATAGTTCATCCACACTACATATATTCATCCCGAAAGTAGCTGTCTTGTAACATATTTGGCTATTTACGTGGTTCTATGAATCGACGCCGCTACATCACTTAGAAAGCTGTCACTAAGTTGAAGGTCCACTCTTTTATGAGGTTATACATAGAGCGTTGGCTTCCAACATCCCACATCCCACAGCTTTGCGCTAGCTCCAGCCATTCTTCATACCAGCATGACCAATTGGAAATTGTCCTAAAATAAATTTTCTTTTGCTGTCGATCATTTGTCATTTTAATCTTTAGCGTTTTTATGAATACTGGGAGCGGTCCTGTCTCATTAGCATGTAGTTAGGTATATTCGGTGGAAGTCGAAATGTTCTTTTTGTATAGAACCTCAAGAGCTTTTCTACGGTGTCATACCTTTTGGTTTCCCATACTTTTGCTGCATATAGCATAATGGCTTCGGATCATTCTTCAAAAACCTTGTATTATCTGTTATGTTAAATAAGTTTGTTGGCGAAACATCTTCTCCATGTAGCATTTATTGCTTTATTGTTTTTTCATATTTAAGTGTTTTTGTGAAGGGGATTTGTAGTCGGACACTATTTCCATCTCCATTTTGCAGGAATTTTTCGTTAGCACATTTCCTGCCACCTCCTCTTTTAAATATCATTACCTTAGATTTATCCAAGTTAACCACTAGGACAGGTCCCATAATTGGCACTATTCATATAACCGATTAATCATCAGCTGGAGAGTCTCGGGAGTGCACGCAAACATATCTATGTCGTCTGCAAACATCAGGGCCTTAATCAATGTCCCTGCGAACTCAGTAGAAAATCGATTAGGTCTTCAATGAAGAGTGCAAACAATTCCGGGCTTGAAGAAAATATTGGTCTTAATTCAGCCTCCGTTTGAAACCACTCTGAAGATCCTTTCCCGATCCCACACTGCCGATATTGTGTCTTCATACACGCTCTGCCAAATTTGAGTGACATCCCCATACCATAGTTTGTAAAACAATGAAGGCTATGTTGAAGGCTGCTTTGAAGTCTATAAGGAATACATATAGCTTTTTCTGTCTCGCGAGAAAGGACTCTGCAGTACTTCTCAAGACGAATATATGATCCACAGTCGAATATCCTAATCTATCCTGGTTGAAATTTTTTCAACAAATTATTTTCCCTAATCCATGTCGTGAGCCGTTTTTAGAGAATCGCTGTGTAGATTTTGTAAGAGGCGTTAAGAAACGAGGCACCCCTATAGTTGGCTGGGTCTGATTTATTGCCTTTCTTATGGATGGGGAAGATCAGGGCTTCTTTGAATTTCTGCGGAATATTGCCATTCTCCATTATTTTATTCAACAAAAGGGCGATATTGTCTGTAAGTTTAATAGTCCATATTTATAAAATTCGACCGGTATTCGGTTAGATCCAGGAGCTTTGCCATCCTTAGTTGGTTTGGTTATATATTTTTTGGTTAAGTGATGCGAACCGCTGAAACACACATAATCAATAAAACTCAATTCGTGCCTAGTAAACGACACCTGTAGCAAAGTTGCAGTTTCGGTTAACAAGGTTTATAAATGTATATAATACAAAATCACACATAGAATGCAGTACCGAAACCACGAGAGAGAATTCTTAGTTAACTCTACACAGCAAATGTACAGAACTAATAAAAAATTTATGGTTTTGATTATTAATTTACTTCAAAGAGTTATGCTTTGCCAAATGCAAGGAAAACCACAACCAAAATAAAACTTTATTCAAAGCAACGAACAGAAAATATTTCTCACTTTTTGATGAACAGAATAACTGAGAGCAGTGACAGGCAATGTGGACGCGGCATTAAATTTGACAAAACCTATCTCAACTTTTATCATTTTTTAATATAAAAAATATAAAAATCGTATTTCCTCTCATAATGATGACTCATCGTGTTTATACGATCTAAAATTAATTTTTTTTCTGAGAAAAAAATGTGAACACATACGAGTATCTCAATTCGCTTCGGCTTGTTCCTTATGGGATCAAAATTTTTGTGAAACAACACAAAAATGGTGAACATCGTTTAATGTATTTTTATTAAATTTTAAATAAATTTACATATTTTCAATTTCAATAGAAGTTCCTTTGGGGTGTGGGGTGTGTTGTTAGAACTTTGTTCGTGAGCCCAGAGTGCGCGAGAAGTAACATGATGTTAATGTTAAACACTTCAGTTTTGAGTGTAAAGCTTACTTATTGTATACTGTTGTGGTTACGACTCATATGTCGAATGTAAAGGTTTTTTTTTAAATCTACCCAGTCGATTATTACTGTTTAAGGATTACAAAATTACACTTAATCATGCTCTCTGTCTAGTCCAATATCTTCCATGCAATGAAGTGACGTATATGCAAAAGTAGTTACTCGCATTGAGTGCGTTAAGATTAACTTCTTTCGTACTTCCCGCAACATTTTGCTATCGACTCATCTTACGGCACTTATTTAATACTTTGGCATACAATTTGGCAGACAGACAGATGATTTAATAATGACGATCTTCCGGTTTTTTCTATACTTCTCTTCTTGAAGTTTCTTTCTCAGTGCTAAGCATTTGCTGATTTCTGTAAACGGAAGTTCAAGATGAGAGTTCCGTTCGACGATTTGTTGCTTTTGTGTTCATTATTTTGAATAAAGTGGACTCTCATTCACCCATTATGTAACCCTTGATGCCTCTACACACGAAATGATCACAAAAAAAACAACCCATAAAAATTAAAATTTTTCATCTAAATTCTCTAATCGCAGAAATTGATATGGGAGCCCCTCGATCCTGGGCCATTTTATTTTTATTGTAGGAGAAAATCATCGAAACAGACATTTGACATCAGATGTTAAAATTGAAAATGCTCAGATCATTTTATTCTGAGCACGTAGAGCACGCTCCTACTCTGAGCAAATAAGAAACACGAGCAGTTATCTTGAGAACTCTTTGACTGCTCTGAACTAATTTATGAAAACGGGAAATGACAGAATATTGTGAAAACTTGTTGTTCTATCTGTAAGTTGATATCGACAACAAAAAAACGACATCAATAAAAATACAATTCAGTAAATAAAAAAATGTAAGTTGAAGTAAGCATAAAACATTTATGTCTCGTTTCATTTGCTGGGTTCATTTGTGCGTGAGCTAAGATTTCTCTCTCTCTCTCCACCACCAAAACCATGCAGCGCAGCCGACTGCGCAGCACACACCGCACACAGTCCATACAGTCCATAAAGGGCGACGAATATCTGATGCCAGTAAATCGGGTACATTTTTTAAAATTTTTGTTTGGGAGCCCCCCGACCCCGCAGCCCGAGGGGCCTCAAAATTTAATAGAAAGTGTTGTCTCCGGAAATACACATGTGTGCAAAATTTCAATAAAATCGGGCCATGGGAAGTGGGTTAAAAATTGATCGCAAGAATCCACGACAGACCGACGACCGACCGACGACCCACGGGCAAGTGAAGTTAATATAGAGAATTTAAAAATATCAATGATGTTCAAAAAATTTACTTCTTATCAACAGCAAACTCGATCAGCGGGAAGTTTGACATTTTTGATATAAAAAGTTTCGTTGCATTTCCTGTAATAAATCCAATTCAACTGACAATTGAAAAGTTTTTTTTTTTGTTTTTTAAAGACAAACCCTACCCCAATTGGCTTATACTGCGACCTAAAAATAAAATATCTATTGTATCGTAGGGTGTAACTAATCTAAGAGACTTACTACCTTCCTAAAGAAGGATAGTGGCAGTGTTTCGCAGATGTGCCGACGGACATATTGCGTTTTGGAAAATACGTCTCCTTAACGAGATCATACCTGGACAAGTCACAGAGAATGTGCCCGGATGTTTCATCCTCCTCCAAGCAGAACCTAAATTCCGTGTTTAATCCTAGATTAATTTTGCTAAGGTGATATCGCAAGCCACAGTGACCTGTGAGAATGCTCACTAGCTTTCTGATGATATCTTTGTCTAGATCAAGCATTTCCTTATAGGAAAATGGCCTGATTAACCGTTTAGATTGTCTAAGCCCGGGGATATTACCCCAGTGGGCCAGACAAAGCTTACCTTCCCATTTATTAACCATCGCTGTGGTGGTAGCCCAGTTTACACCACAGTAAGGTTCCGGTCCTAAAAACGCAGATTCTGAACTATCCCTTGCTAGTTCATCTGCATATTCGTTGCCTGCAATTCCTTGGTGACCAGGGACCCCAACCTAAGCCCTACCAGGGATTGCAGTGCATCATAGCAGCTTTTAACTGATTTAGAGTTCATTATGTTGGACAATAGTGCTTTCAGTGCTGCCCAATCAGGCAGTCATCTGAATAGATTTAAATCGTAGCGCCTATAATACCCTTACTAAGGTTAATCCTAGCGCAGACCTCAATGGCATGTAGATCCGCTTGGAAAACAGTGGGACTAATACTTTGGTGTTGGGTCTGAATACACCAGCTCCCACTCCAGAATCTATCTTCGATTCGTCTGTGTACCAGTCCTTTATTGTCCAGTGCTGGAGCACCATTAGACCAGATTGCTCGGTCCAAAATTTTACCTCAAATAATAGCCTGCCGAAACAGTACTCCCTGGCCATGGTGTCCGGGATAGTACAAAACATATCTCTTACGAAAATCAAGGGAGTCAAGAATTTTCAGGTGTCCCGCATGGTGACCTGTTTTGTACCCATATTTTAGTTGTACCTTAATAGCGCAACTAGCGACCGTCTTCCTAATGAAGATTGGAAGGGCGTGCATCCCACAAAACTGTGGCCATGACCTTGTTGGCCGAGAGACCTATTACTTTCTCGGTTTCGTTTCGTCAGGAGCCCTGTTTCGAACGTTCCTAAGACTTCATGCTCCACGTTTACGAACATCACCCAATCTGAAGTTGTCACACGGTCTTGCTGGTTGTCAAAAGAAAGCAATCGCGGCACCCATCTTGCAACGAGCCCCTTCAGTCCCATGCAATATACACGCAATATGTTTTCCACTCGCTTACGTGAAGTAATCACAGCCTCAGAAATCTAGTGTACCTTCATTTATCGACCATTTCTGGTGTGGTGACCTTTTTTGAGCGGCCTGGACGCTCATCGTCAAAAATTTTCATACGAAAGCGCTTATATTCAGCTATCCAATATTCTATTGTTGATATCGCAGGTGCACAGTCCCCATAAACATCGTTCAATTCGTTGTTGATCTCACCGTTCGTTTTATTTTTTAAAAACAAGTATCCTATCGTTATCACTGCACGATATTAATTTTTATTCGTTTTTATAAGAACACAAAAGTTGTCCGCTTTCAATGACTATCATACACAACTTAATGACGCAGCAGATGGCAGAAAAATTGAAAGAAACCATTTGAGGACGCAAAATCAAACCCTATCCCGGGTACTGTTTGCAAATAGAACGTCGAACCAAAACCACGAGAGAGGAAATTTTAACTCTCCCCTGCAAATCGAAAGAGCTGTGCTTTTTCTTCTTCCTATCTTCTTTCTTCTCTGTTAGTTCAAATAGAGCTGCTGCTGAGCTTGTCCGATTACAGGTTAGCGCAATTCGTTTGATGATATTTGTACTTAAATGTAAAATGTTATTCTGACTTTATGATGTTTTTTCATGAACGTCCCAAACGCGTTTACTTGCTATAAAATTATCTAAGTTATTGCACAGATTATGATAATAAAAATTTCTGTTTAATAAAAACTAATCCCTAACTGTTTAGAACTGATTTGGATCTCTCTCTATCCATCAAACTTAAATATGTTAATAAAAAACAACTCTTTTTCATGTAAATTCTCTAATAGGAGATACATATGTGTGCAAAGTTTGAACCGGGTTAATTGGAAAATAGTAATATTAGAGCCCCTTCACTTCAAAATTTTTTTTAAAATTAATTAATTTTTAAAAAAATTATATGGGCACCCGTCGGGCCTCAGGGCCCGATCACTCTAAAAAAATTACAAAAGGTTTTGTCCATCAGTGATACATAAGTGTTTAAAATTTGAAGAAAATCGGGAAATTTAGTAAAAATATTATGTTGGCATCCCTCGAGCTTTAGGGTCCGATCACTTCAAAAATTTTACAAAATGTTTTGTCCATCATAGGTACACATGTGCTTAAAATTTGGAGAAAATGGGGCTAATTTAAAAAAAAATTTATGGGCCCCCTCGGCCCTCCGGGCCCGATCTCTTCAAAAATTTTACAAAAAGTTTTTTCCATCGGAGATACACATGTGTTTAAAATTTGAAGAAAATCGTGCTAATTTAAAAAAAAAATAATTTGGGCTACCTCGGGCCTAAAATTACAAGAAGTTTTTTCCATCGCAGATGCACCATGTGTACAAAATTTGAAGAAAATCGGGTCAATTTTTAAAAAAATGATATCGGCACCCCTCGTCCCTGAGGACCGAAGGGCCCTACATTTAAGGAGATAGTGTTGTCACCGGAAATACACTTGTGTGCAAAATTTTAATAAAATCGGGCTTTGGGAAGTGGGATAAAAATTGATCACAAAATCTGACCAGCCAGGCACGGGCACGCGAAGTTAATATAGAGAATTTAAAAATTAGGTTTCGTTTCAAAAAAAAAAGTATTAAACTAAAAGTGTCTTTAGAAGTTCTAATAGTAACTTGAAAAAATTGTATCTCGTGCATTTATTACGCAACAAATAAAGAACAAATATTAATGCGTATCGTGTACCGTTAGCTCAACTTTTTTATTGAGCGCTTATAATAAATATATATCGATCTCGCCTCGCAACCCAAGCTCTTTGAAGCCTTAGGTGGTTAGCTGCAATTGATTTTGCAACTTCTTTCATTATTATGGATCCGATTACCAATTACATATTACAGTACCTACCCAAATACGGGAGAAAACCAAAAATATCTCCCGTATTGCGTTAGTGCGCTGTCGCCATGTATCACCAAAGTGCATGCAAGCGCAACGGCAGCTCCATTGAATGCACAGCAAGCAAACGATCGGGCAAATGTAAAAAATAAAGTTTTGCTTATCACTTGATATGTCTGTCACCTTATTTATGAGCGAAGCACGCAATCTAAGATGCCGACGACAATCGCTTGCAAGAACGAACAACGAGAACTTGTTTTTGCGTTTTTTTTTTTTTTTAATTTTCGTATCTATCGATTTACCCAGAGGGGTAAATAATGTTTTCCAATCCAGTGATTCTGTACTCATTCAGAATCTTGAGTAATCCAAGTAATGTACGATGTTAGCTTGTTTTGCTTATTTTATTATTAGAAAGTTCACCAAAGCATCGGTTATATAAATTAATTTTTGCTCGTCATATGCTCTTTTGAGCACAATGAAACAACGATTTTCATCTCCTTATTGGAGTTTTAACGTTTTCTATATTTTATTTAATGAATTAGAATTAATCACTATCACTAGTTTATTTATATTATAATATAATTTAGATTTAGATTAGATTTATCTTAATAAAAATTAGAAGAAATAATAACTTTATTTTAATAATATTTTAACTGAGTTGCTCACTATGTGAGATCTAACTTTATTTAATGAATATTTGAATTGAATTGCTCACTATGTGAGATTAACTTTATTTAATCAATATTTGAATTGAATTGCTCACTATGTGAGATTAACTTTATTTAATCAATATTTGATTGAGTTGCTCACTAACTCAACTGCACTAACTTAAGGACTCGAGCGAACTGCGCAAAGATATCCCCAATATTCATCCAGATCTCTTCAACGATGATGCGATGCCTTTTTGCTGTGTCAGCAAACGTCGAAGGAAATAACAATAACGATCAAGCACGCTGGCCAGCACAGCGATCGTTAAAATGAAGATAAACAAAAAAGGCAACTTAGCATTAAATGCTAGTTAGGGTTTGGTGCGCGTGTTAGGCGCACAAGTATTTTGGCACAGCGAATGTTGAAACGATTGTAAACAAAAATGTAACAAAGTATCAAAAAAGCAAGTTTGTATAAATTGCTAACTGGGGTATGATGTGCGTGTTAGGCACACGAGTTTTAAGACGAATTTCGTCGTTGGGAGATAAGATTTTTCTGCAACGCAGCGAAAAATTAATGTTCGCTGCTTACTGAATGTGTCGTACCTTAACTTATATTAAACTGCGCTTATATGAACTACCCAAATATATGAACTCAAATGTCTTTTAGATGCTTTGATATTATATCAAGTACCATTCTGATAAATGTATTAACTTTGCGTCATATATTTGAATTTGTGTTAAATATTCTTTGAAAAATGTTTTGTTTCTGCCTGGAACAACTCTAACTGCACAAAATTTGTGCCGTGCAAGTTTTTGTGGGTTTGCTGCGGTTTTGTAATGTTATCAGTGAAAAGATGCATTTAGATTCGATGTTCGGTACTTATATTCTTCTTTTATTCTTTCTTTAGCTAATTTTGGGGTGATGATTTCCTTTGCAAAACCTAGTTGGTGTGCACGATATCAAAGGAGACATATTTTATTATATTTTTAATTTTTTTCTGGGGAAAGATTTAAGAGTCAGGCAAACTAAATGGGCTTACTTTTAAAAAATAATAATAATATTCGGCGCGAGAGATCATTGCGGTCCAAGGCCTAACTTCTAGCGACCATTTGTACTGCGCATGTATATTTGTTGGACACAAATGGAAGAGACCTACAATTTAAGGTCGGATCCGAACGGCGAATTGAGAAGCTTTCCGTGACAAGGTATTACTCTCGGAACGTTTGTCATCCATTCGCGAGAGGTGGGACAACGTGAAACATACTTTTAGTGTTGCTGGTCGACATTTTAAATTCGCTTTTTTAATAGAATGCCAACTAAATGTTCCCACTTTTCTAATTAAATTGTATACTTAAAAATAAAAGTCTTGGGAATTATAAGTCTGTATGCATTGCAGGCATTTAAGACGCATGTGCATAAAATCTCATATTTTCATTTCATTAGTCTCCTAACGCGCCCTCATAGCATTATAAGCGTGCAAAGCCCTTGAGGTTGTGAGCACGTATAGCGCTGATACAACTGGGATTTATAACAAAATGTACTACCAGTACGTTTACATTTGATTTTTAGTAAATGTATGTAAAAGAAAAAAAGCCAAAGAAAAAGCTACCATGCACAAATGCAACCGGGACCCATAAATTGACTCCTTTGGTAATTGGAAAATCAAAAGCTCTAAGGGTTTTCAAAAATACTAATATTTTAATCTGTGGACTCAGGAACTTCTAGCAAACAAGAATATTGTAATATTTTCCAAAAAAACTTGAAAGAAATACATAAATCTTAATATACATATAAAAACGTTGGTGTGTATCTATGTATGCCTGACTATCACGCTTAACAATTGAAGCTTTCCAAATTATACTCACGTTAGACCCCCATAGGTGCCGCTGGGGTCGCTTTATTTTCAAAAATTCTTATTTATGGACCGATCTGACTCAAATTCACACCATATAATATTTAGATAAAAAAAAGAAAGTTTGCAAAATTTGGACCCTATAGATGGAGCTGGGGTGGAAAATGTAGTTTTTTGCCGATATATGTGTCGATTCTATAGTTTTCTGGGTTGGTGAGGTGGTTAGTTGGCGAGTTGGATAGTTGGCAATAGGTCTGTGGGTTGGTGGTCAGCTGGCGGGATCAGTGGGGGAAGTGTGTGTGGTTTCAGTGGGTAGGTGTCAACTTGGGTGGGGGTCAGTGTGATGGGGCAGCTGGGAAACGCCGGATATTTCTGCTAGTAAAATATTTTTCTCTAGTACCTAATTTTGTCTTTCATATGATATCAATTAATAAAAGAAAAAAACAAAGTAATCAGAAAATCTAAACTTTGATCTGCATCTTCTGATTACCCCCACCCCCAAGACACCGTTTAGACCCACCAAAAGCTAAAATAACAGGCGTTGTTTGGCTGCACCACACACCCTACAGACCCAACCAAACTGACCGCTTCCCCAATGAAACCACTGCGCACCATTGAGTCCCCTCCCCACCTACCCGCCACTGACCTAAAATTTTAGCCTAATGGAAAACCCATGGAAAACTGAATTTTTTCAGTTTTTCCAAGTTTCCCCGAAGTTTCCAATTTTCCAGGTTCCCTATAATCATCCCCGCGCTGTTAAAAAAATGAGCCTTCCATTTAGCCATAAAAAGGTGACAGACAGAGTTTCACATTTATAATATTAGTATGGATTTAATGATTGAAAATTTCTCTTATTAACATCCTGAGAACGTTTTGGATCAAAGTAGTATGTTGTAAGTTGATTGCCAGTAATTTCAAAAAGCTAAGGGAAAGACATACAGTAGATGCCCGATTATATGAACTAATAAGTGTAATATAATCGAGGGAAAGTATTTAGTGCAGAATAAGTATGCCTGATAATATATTCAAACAAACAAATTGCATGAACCCGTGTATTTAAGTTCAATAAACAAACAGTTTGTTTTGTCTTGACAGAAACAAATTCCTTCAGCAAAATTTCATTGGCAAATTTGTATCTGATTTATATTAAAGAATCAGTTGCTATAATTAAGTTTCGGTGTAAACGTAATTTTGAAGTACCTAATTCATATAATCGAGGGTTCATATAATCGTGAATCTATTGCATTGCATTGCATACAGATATGAAAAAGTAAATAAAAGAGTTCACCTTTGACAAACGCTTATAGCTAATTCCGAATGAAATAAATTATAAATATCAGTTTGTATACTTTTTGTTTTCAATTCGATTTAAATATTTTAATATTTTCCATATTTGATATTAAATATACATATATATGTATACATAATTACTATGTATATATGATACTTGAGTTCCATTGGTAACTAACCACCGCAACGCTATTACATGTTAAAAATACAACAAAGAAAGCGTAACAAACATAATTAAAATACCTGCACACGTGCGTATAAATAGACGTTTAAACGATTTAAAATCATAAATGTTTTATCAATTATGAATGCATGCATAGACAAATATTGCTGATTTTAACCGTTTGTGAAAGGTATTTGTGTTTGTTAATTTGTTTCCAATATGAATTAATTTCCTTTTATAGTGATATAATATTCAACTGCCTCCATCGATCATTGAATCGAAAAAAATTTTAATGGAAATTGTCAGAAATTTATTTAATTCTGCTTACAGATACACATAATTGCGATTTGCGAAGTGAGGGAAGCTCCCATGGTATGTCCATTTTTAGCGGATGTAGAAACAGAACTTTGCTAATTCTTAACCGTTTTTTATTCGGTTTGTTAGAATCTATGAAGTTAAAAAATAAGTAGGTGGTGACGGAGCTGGAATTTTAAATGTATAAATACAAAAATTAAAACTGAAAAAACTAGTATCTGCGAGAATATTCTTTAGACACATGGCTCAGTTCCAAAAATTCCAGACCCTTTTGGCCATATCCCAGAATTTCCATATAGTCCTACATACCGAATTTCATACGAATCGCTTGAGAAATGGCTTAGTTCCCAGTGGACTTTTATTTGAAATTATATCCATTTAGGAGTAAATAAAAATGAAATTTTGTGCGCTTGTTATTTATGGAAACTTACATTTACCAACCAATTTTTAATAAAATATGAATGTATGTTATTGACAGGTTGAGGAAGGTTTTTGGCTATATACACTCCACCCCTTGGTAGTAGTAGGGTGGTGGGGGTTCATGTGTGCGGGTAGCAAAGTGACCCGGAGCAGCTAGTATATCAATATAATTCTATGAATTCTATGAATTAAAGAATTAATTTAATTCGATTTAATAAAATATTGATTTGAGTTGTATATACTCAATTGTACTTTCGAAAGTAAAAATAAAATTATAAACAGCTGCAAGCTTAGGGTTTACCCAACAAACACAAAAACTTTCTACCTAAGAGACTGCGGCCACTCTGGTTAGAAAGTCTGCTCTGAACGAATATCATTCAAGCGAACTTTTGTTATAATAAGTGCATACCTCCATAAGACTTCGCGAACAATTCTCATCCTCTAACCATTCGCCCTGTAAAAAATACAACACGTAAGTACTTGTGTGATTCTTTTAAGCACAAGAATGTAAAATATTGTTAAATGAATAAATGCATAATTTCTTTCTTTTGATTGTCTATCTACATGTCAATGGTCTTGAAATTAATTTCTTGCTTGGTTTATGTTTCCCCAAAATCGAAATCACAATGTCTGAGACAGACAGATAACGACGGACGATGACGTCGGCGACCCCAAGGGCCATCTCTACTAATCAGAAAACACAAAAACGTCATTCATTCGAAAATTTCAGCCAACTGCCACAACGAAAGAATCCCACCGTCGAATTAAATCCATTTAGTCAGCCGCAACAGCACTTAATCCACAATAGCATTTCGTTGATTATGTAGTAGTAGAGTGGATGAATGGACGAAAGAATGTACGCCTTCATATTTCATCGTCAGCTATATATATGTGCACATAAATCCATTTTTACCATTATTAATGGGACTCCCTTACCCCAGTTATTTTTTTCCTTTCATTTATGTGTCTTATGCTTACAGAGCACATTGTGTCGCCATCAACGTATTCAAGAATAGACCACCTTCAGGCTTCTGGAAGTGTTTCTGTTGCCTGAGACTGTAACTGATTTCTTTATATTTCCATTAAAGTTTTCAATTAATTGAAACGAATGGAATGTACTCATTGTAGATACTTTCAAGCGAGTGCAGTGTGCAACTTTCTACATAATTGAGAGATGTCATTCTGAAACGCAGAAGAAACAGATGAAGCATAATTGGGTTGACATCCCACGACTTGGATAAAGAATTCTTTGTTTTTTTTTTTAGTGGAAAAAATTCTTCAATTCAATCTGGTGCGTCGGAAGGATTATGTGATTATTTAATGTATTTCAAAAACCTTTTGCTTTTGTAATTACGAGGTCTCCCTTCTCTCTTTCCCTCATTTTTCTCCCCATACATTTCACATTCAATGCGAGCAAATTCTCGATGAACGACGACTATTGTTGAAATAATTATCCTCCCGTGCATTGTTTAATTTGCCGACCCGTGCATTCCACACCAATTTAACCAATTAACACTAAGAATATTTTTATTATATGCGGCGAGCAACAGCGGGCACATTCAATGAAGAGAAATCCATCACTCTATGCGCACACACGGCAGTTTTTAGTTTTTTGAAATAATTTTATTATCTGTAACGCGCACTGACAATATGTGTAAATTTACAATGCTAGTACACACGTATCTCCACACAGAAAGGAGCACACCACTACAATAGAAAAAGTATATTATACAAAGTACAAACGTACATGTATTGTTTTTGTTGACGAACATTTATAACTAAGCAGTGTAGATGCAGATGCGCTTACTCCACTCGTAGTACTCGTAGTATGTGCTACTTTGTGGCTAATAAAGCATCCAGTTTCAGTGCCGCCATAGGCATCGCAAGTGCTGCATGTTGTTAAAGTCACAAAGTGAAATTTTATCTAATCGAGCTTACAGAGCATGTCAGACACACAGACTATGAGCTACTTTACCATATGCAATGTTGTACTCGGTACGTATCAGCACCTCAGACGCCAATATTTCTTAATATGGTAAGAAAAATATGCAAGACATTTGGTTTGTTTCTTTGTTCAGATGTCGCTTAAGATCGCGGTTAACCTACGACTGAACTTCCATGCCTTTCGAATTAGCACGGTCTCTTGACAACTGACGTCAAATGCGCAAATCATATATCCCTTGCAGGGTATCCTACACTTTCGAACCATCTAAGAAGGTCTTTCGCTGTCCTCCTCAGCGCTGTCGCTCTGTGCTTGATTCGAAAACCGCAGTATCTTATCTTATCCTCCGTCCTCCAAATCTCATCAACGCAATTGGCACCGAAAATCGCCTAAAAATTATTTTCGACTCAAAAAGACAAATATTATTTTCATCCGTCTTTAGTTTCAACACCATATCCCATATAGCAGGACTGAGATGATTCAGGCTTTTTACAGAGTCTTCTAAGAAGTTAAGGCTTTTTAGTTTATTTAATCTTCAAAGAAGGTTGGTAGGTATAGTGGCGGTCCTCGCTGACTTGGCGAGGTTCTCAAATAGCACTATAAAGCTATTTGAGGACGTATGCCGTACTCTGAAAGCTCCTTCAGGTAAAAAAAGAAGGGAATACTTAGTTTGCGAAAACGAAGAGCCGCAAGGGCCGGACACTTGCTGCCCACCGGCCAGTGGTTATTACAACCACTCCGGAAATGTCTTTCCGAGATCTGGGGATTAGCTCGTTGGATTTGCTTTTATTATTATTATAGGAAGGCCACATCGCTATATATGTGGTGCAATTGTTCAAATGGCTCATCCTTAGCTGTGCTTTGGTGATAAGGAAGGAGTCAAGTCTATGTTGATGATCCATTTTCTTCCAGTTAAAAGTTCAGTTAAAAGAAGCGGTAAGTTGTGTTTTTGTGTGTTTGTTTTTTTGTAGTTATGTGTGATTTCAGAGTGTATCTTAGCAATATACGTGGGCTGAGAACTAATTCGTTCGCTGTGTTTACGGCCAGTAATTCTGGCACTGAGCGAAACTGAGGTATTTGATAATTCTGATACATCGGAATTTAATCTGCCTGGTTATAACTTGGGGCCATTATTTTTCCCTCGGCGCGGACTCGCAATCTATGTCCGTAGTGATGTTGCATTTCAGCTTTTGCCTCAATTCAGCCAAAGTTCCAATCCGGAATTTAATTTCATTTGGCTTGAAGTAAAGGTACATGAGCGCAACATCCACTACTGTTTCCTTTACAGGTGCTCTCACTAAGACAGTGTTTCAACTCAGAGCGAGTTTGATGCACTGTCTGATTCAGTCTTAAGAATTGTCACAAAACATCGTGAAAATGAAATCGTTATTACGGGCGATTTCAATGTACACAATTCTGGGTGGCTTCGCCAATTTGACGAGACAACACCCGAAGGAAGGTGTGTTGAGTTATTCGCTGAGTTTACTCACCTAACTCAGCTTGTAAATGAGCCTACACGAATACCTGACATTGCAAATCATTCCGCAAACACCCTTGACTTGTTCCTTACCTCTCGAACTGGCATTATCGTTGCGTAAGCTTTTCCATTTATGCTATTCTTCTGGACTCTTCCCGAGAAGTTGAAAACAGCCTTTGTCCAGCCCATACCCAAAAAAGGCGAGCCGTCGTATCCTTCTTCGTACCGACCCATAGCACTTACATCCATTATTCCAAGGTCATGGAAACGCTGATCAATTTTCAGCTCAAGAAATATCAAGAAACCAACGAAATCCTTAGTGACCGGCAGTATGGATTTCGTGGGCAACGTTCTACTGGTGATTTGATGGTATATCTCACCGAACAGTGGAACCGGTCTCTTCATCAATTTGGAGAAAGTAAAGCTGTTGCACTCGATATTTCTAAGGCATTTGACAGAGTTTGGCATCAAGCTCTTTTGTCCTAAGGCCAAAGCAACAGCGATTTTACATTTCATTTACGAACTGGTGTCGTGTTATCAGTTGTTATAGCTGAGCCGTGGTAGAAAAAGTTCCTCACTACCTCGATAGTGAAGCTCTGCCTATTTTTTAACCATTTATGTCTATTGTGACAATATTTCTATACTGTATCACGTATCATGTTGGTGACTGTAATTTGTCTTGCCATCGTTAATAGCCAACAACAAAATACAATTTTCGCCGCCTCAATGCTGTGAAATGAACTAGTGAAAGATCACTGGTATCTACAAATGATACCGATGTTGTCAGCATACACCAGCAGTTGTAAAGACTAAAGAATTAGAAATTAGAGAGGAGACAAGCCTTTTGTTTTACTTCAAAGTACATATTTTGTAAGATTATTACCGACCTTCTAGACCAAAAACTGGTCCAACTGGTCGTCTCTATAGATATTGTCACGTGTGATTTGCTCGACTCCAGGATCTGTACAGTGTGTACACTCTGTTGGTATCTGTTTGAGATACCAATGACCACTTGCTTTTGTATGAGGTACCAAAACACTGGTATTAGGTCTAAGTACACCAGCACACACGATTCAGATTCTATAATTCATCGGTATACCAGACTATTGAGTTCAGGGAGGGGTGGACCACCTGCCGCGATCAATTATGCAAAAAAGTATTATCAGATCAACACTGTGAAACATGCGAATAATTACTCCGCAGTTTACTTACTTGCGGCGAATGTATGGCCTTGGGAATTTTCTAGGTCAGCTATGTGTTTGATGTTTTTACAACAACAATCAATCAGTTCGTGTGGGGAAATAAAATCTAATTGTTGTTATTCAGCTTACTCCGTACGGTCTACTTCACATGCAATCAACCATAAAGAAGCCGCCAATGGTATTTGCATATTATGTACGACCTAATCATAAACAGACATGCCTAAGCAGATCTGT
Organism: Nephrocerus scutellatus; assembly: GCA_947095585.1. Lineage (NCBI taxonomy): Eukaryota > Metazoa > Arthropoda > Insecta > Diptera > Pipunculidae > Nephrocerus > Nephrocerus scutellatus. Next base: position 26,588,156 of record OX352765.1, on the reverse strand, counting down.
ATGTGTACTTGCATTTTACTCGGAAATCACGAAGCAAATATAATCATCAACATGCTTGCTGCTATATTCATCTTGGGATCTGGAGAGTTTTGCGTGATTCGTGATTAAATTTTATCTGATTTTATGAAGCCAGAAAACCCCGGTCACATATCACTTGAATGTCGAGACCACAACAACAAAAGTATACGACGATACATAAAATTGGCTTTGTTTATTTTGTTTAGGGCGAAAAATAACAATAATTATTGAAATTCTTTCGCCATTTTCTTCCATATCTCCTTTAAAGATCTGTCTGCATCGGCAGCATTTTTGATTATTTGCTTTAGTCGTACATCGTTGGTGGGCCACTTTGAAATTAACGTTAAGCATACTTGGTATCAAACATTTATTTACTATCGTGGTAATGTAAATATCGAATAGGAAGCACCGGATATTTTTATTATTTCAAGTCCTGCTCCTGATGAATTATCTACAGTGGATAGATAGGTAAACTCTCGCTAAGTTGAAACGTTGCAGAATATTATAAAACGATAACAATGCTATGGTGGATAAAACCCACCCTAATTACCCACCACAATTTAAGAAATTTGTTTTGTTGTCTTAACAGCTTACATCCCGCCTAAAAGTTTGTTATCTTCTAAATTAAATGCATATGGTTCAGGGTAGGGTGACCATCGCCCACACATATACAGTGTGTTTCGTCGGAAAGTGACCGACCAGAAAATTCGGAATATATATGTAAAATTATCGCAAACAATCCTTTAAAGTGGGGGTCTAACTTTAAAACTTTGCAAGTTATAACGTTTCCAATCTGGTGACCCCTTTTCACATTTTTCATCATGTCTCCCAAGTGATCTTGGTGATCGCTTTTCACATTTTTCATCATATCTCCCAAGTAATAAGCTTTATTTTAATTCTATTTGTGGTTTTTGAAACCTTATGAGTCATTTTATTGGTCAATTTGCACACTTAGCCGGGTTTTTTGTAGAAAATTATGGGAAAATAACATTTTCCAACTTAAAAAACCTTTACACCTTTCAAACCTACATTCTTTAAAAAGTGTGCAAATTAATTAATAAAGTGACTCCTAAGTTTTCAAAAACCACAAACAGAATTAAAATTGAGCCCATAACTTGGGAGATATGATGAAAAATATGAAAAGCTATCACCAAGTTTTACAGTTACACCCCACCCCCACTTTAAAGGATTTTTTACGATAATTTTACACAAATATTCCGAATTTTCTGGCCGAAACGAAATATTACTCAATTATATAATTTTAACCTTTCATTCGATACCAATATTTAGGCATGCCCACTTTTAAACACGGCCCCTGCTGAACTTTGATGAGAAAGTCATCTATCTAGTCGAACCGACTTTTTTATAAGATGAAAGGTATTTTTATTACCTTATATAGGATACCAATTAATCCCCTAACATCCATCAATCTACTTAGTAATCGAAGAGGTGCTCTGCTCGTGTAGTTACTTCAGATGAGTAACATTGACATTTATCTGAAGTGAAGAATACCAATCGAACAATATTTTCACTTCTGTAGCTCAATTTAAGTGAAGAGTCACTCAATTAACTGAAGTGAAGAGTTGTACTCTTCAGGCCAATCGAACGCGGCTAACATCTGCAAAAATAGTCGCGTTCGATTGGACTTAATTAACTGAATTAGTAGCTGTATCTGAAGTAACAGAAGTAAAAAGACTGTTCGATTGACAACTCTTCACTGCAGTTAAAAAATGGGCGAAATTGCGCAACTGAAGTAAGCGAGGAGGTTTACTGCTCGTGTAGTTACTTCAGATGAGTAACAATGACATTTATCTGAAGTAAAGAATACCAATTGAACAGTCTCTTCACTTCATGGCTGAATTTAAGTGAATAGCCGCTCAGTTAACTAAACTGAGGTGTTGTACTATTCAGGTCAAGCCAACGCGGCTAATGTGTCTTAGGGAAATCATGAATCAATAGTGTGAGTGTGTTCAGAGATATCATTTTGTAATGAAATTGCTAAGACCGTGTTCACACTAAAATGCTTCTGCTGTAAATTTTTTAATTTCCGTGTACGGAATAAAATTAATATTGTGGTTATTTTAAAGGAAAAGTTGAGAAACTGAGAAAAACCTAAAAAGAGGACAACTCGCTTTTTTAAAAAAAGAGAAAAGACTTGTCCTCTTTTTTCGCGTTTTAAGCGAGAATCCACTGTATTCGATAATACCAAAAAAGTTTGATCGACGAGTTTAAGTTAAAGCGATCAAATAGCTTTGAGTTGTTTAGAGTGGGGGGGACATACGTTGGTAATGTACTCTTTAGAATTTCTATATTCAAAAATCTCTTGCCTCAAGCTTTTATTTAACTAAAACGCCTTAAAAAGTACGTAGTTTCATATGCGTAATATATGTGTATAGAGAATGTAACTTTATTTTCACTTGAAATTCAAACAACAGATACAAGCTCAAACGAATCACGAAACACGCATCATTCATCTCTCTGCCAATTTTCTTTGTGGAATTTTTTTTAATGAAAAATTCTTCATTTAGATTTATTCATCCTAAAACCAGCAGCAACCAGCAATAAAAAAAGAACCAGAAAATACAAACAAACGTACGGCGCCTTCTACACTTCCTAGTATTTTGTGCGCTGTTTCACGATTTTATCAGTTCTCCCATAGATCGTACACATTGTTTTGTTGTAAATGCACTCTTGCAGTAAATTGTTGCTATGTATATATATGATATTTACATATTTATTATATATGCATAAACAGATTTTATATTATTCGTACTTCCTGTCAAGGGTGACGCAATTTTATGTTTCCTCTTTTCAACATTGAACAACTAACGAAGCAGAGATACGAGTAACAAAAGCAATAATGATGATAATCGGCGCTAAGTATTCCTTCTTATCCCGTTCCACATAATAATGGAAGATTATTGTTGGTATTTTCTACAAAAACATAGCACAGAGCATTATGTATTATTGTTTATGCGGAGGCAGCCTTTTGCACTGCATTATGATTGTGACTGTTTTTGAGTTGAGTAGAAATGTCAAGTTCAAGATTTTTTTTGAATGCGCAGAACGCTAAATTGGCTCTTTATGAAGGAAAAGGAATTAAATTACAATTCTGTCCGGAAAACTTATTTTTGAAGTTAAAACTCGAGCTTAGAGTGAGTATAACGTTGAAGTTTTGCGATGTCTTCTTTTGTCATGGATTTTTGTTGTTGACTATACGATGCTTTTTTAAATTCTCTATATTAACTTTGCGTCCGGATGTGTTTGTTTGTTTGTTTGTTTGTGACTGACTGTGATCCATCCCCTTCCTAAAATCTGGTTAAAATTTAATAGCGATCGGGTCGCTGTGTCGACGTGCTCCAATATAAATTTCTTTAAAGTTAACACGATTTTTATTAAAACTTTAGACACATGTGTATCTCCGATCACGACACTTTCTATAAAAAAGATCGGTATCCAGGGTCGAGTGGCTCCCATATACATTTCTTCAAAATTACCCAGATAATATATTATTAAAATATTAAAATACTCGTATGAAAAAGAAAATCAAGGATTTCGAGATAATCGCGCTTGAACATACATTTTTTTATACTTTGACTACCTTCATGTCGATAAAGTTTTTAAGAATTAAAAAAAGTACATTGTTGGGTCCTAAAGATTTCATTTTCTTTTAAAAAGCACCAACTTTGGCCTTGTAGCTAAAAGCGTTCAAGAGTTACATGGTGTGAAGTGATGTGGGGACAACAGTAGATTTCTTCGCATTAAAACGCTACGGTAAAAAAAAAATAGACCGGTATAGATAGATAGGTATTTACCACCTTAACTGATACAATCTGCATAAATAACAAGTAAATGTAGAAAAACTTCGTTTTTCGTGTACAAACTTTTATGTATACACGTCATACAGTCCTTTATTATTTGGTAATAATCGCCAAAATATCTGTTTTTGAGGTTGGGGATGTTTCAAAGTATTTCCTTTTTTCCACGCTTCACATGTACCACCCGCGACTCGCGATATGCGTCAAACGCGGGATATCCTGACATTGAGCTGCTCAATTTTAGCCCTCTGGGCCATGTGAAAGGTGGTTAAAAAGGACCTTAAAAAGGAGAACATAGCTCGATTTTAAACCATCACACGCGCCACACTCGAAACGTGACACGCGTCAAGATGATTAAAAAGAGTTTTTATTATTAAAGGATGACTGTAAGATCTAAGCATTATACGACGATTATAAGTTAATTGTAGAATGGTTTTAGAATAATAGAATGATTATAGAATTATAGAAGAGTTATATGAAGATGAATTTTCTACACCCGGTGTAGACCTCACTTTAAGCAGGGTCCTGAGTACAGGTTTCGTAACATTTAAATTTCTAGAGGTTACCACTCTTAAACCCCATGTTATGAGCTTAGCACGAACATTAACATGTAGCTGGATAGGAAGTGGTGGTTATCACTCTTAAACCACTAGGTGTTAAATTGCAAATCTATGTATTTTGAATTCGAATTTCTTTAGTTATTTATTTGTTATGTGTGGACAAAATTCGATCTCTATCCTTAAAATGTCACGCTATTAAACCATACATTTCGTCACATTCATATAATTGTAGTCGTAGTCGAGGATTTTATTGCATTTTTAATTAATGTACATTTTTAATTAAAATTTTATATTTATTTAAGTAATCACAAAAATATTTGTCTATTTATTTACAGGTAAACCAAACTAAACCCAACAAATGAATGCACTTAAACAAAAGCAGTAAGTAAATTACATTTAAGCATTTTTTATTTAAAAATCATAACTTTCTACTGCAACTACTACGAAAACAATGACGGCTAAGTCAAGCGCAACGTTGCCCTGTTTTATGTTTTTTACCCAAAGGTTCCTCCTTTGCAAAGATCTGGTACTCGACTTGACAAGAACATTATAACGACGATAACGAGCTGTGAACCCAGAGGGAGTCCTTTAGTCCTTAGCTTTGAGCTCAGCGTAACAACTGATGACACCTTTCAAAATATGTACATATCTCATTAATATGTATCGGTAGATGTGAAGTCAGCAATGCTCTCAACAACACAGTTTAATTCATTTCACCTCATTTAATTTGATTTAATTGTTGTTGTTGTCGTTTTATCATCTGCTTGCTCTGTGTTTTGTTTCACATCAGAGGTTTGTGTTTTCATGTGCTCCCGGGCAGTCATCTCATCAACGCGTATGTTGCAAATTCATAGCAAAATATATGCAGAAAGATAGAGATGGTAGTTATAGCCCTTGCACATGAAGTAACCAGATATTTAATTAAATTTTATTTTGTGTTTTTCCCAAGAAATCAAGTAATTATCTCATGCATACATATTCGATATTCTCAAAATTTTACTTTTGATTGTTGATCTTTTGTATAAAAAAGTTAACAAGGCGTAAAAATGGGATTGAGATTTTTACAACTTTCCGAGTAACATGTTCATGGCTTAAATTTCAAAGGGATATGCAATGAGACAAAAAAGACAGGCACACATTTCGGTGTTGATTAGACTTGCGACTCATTGTTATAGAAAAAAACCAGCTTCATTCCTGGTGTTTTGAGCATCTGTACAACGTTTTACTACCCACACGCGCTGTGTAGGGCATTAAAAACAACGAAGGTATAACACAAAGAAAAAAACTCCAACTTGAAAACGGAAAATAAATTCATTCCGAACCCAAGGGAAACACATACATAAATATTCTTCGTCGAGTGTCCGTTTGTTCTACTTTTTTCTTTTACTTTTTGTATTTTGTTGAGAAAATATCCTTTAATTTATTCAAGGATTCACATTTTTTTTTGCGTATGTATATCTCTCGTTTCCTGTGGTAGAATACGTTTTTGTTCTCTTGTTTTGCAATGGACTTGATGCAGTTTTAGTCCTGCGATGGCACACACTGCTATGTATAAATGTTTATCTCTGTTCTTTCAGTCGCCAGTTAGTAAAGTTTTTGTTATGCAATTCTTGGCATTATTTTAAAATTAAAATGTTCTGTTTTTTCGGTAATTCGACAAAGTTGTTCTGCTCTGTAACACTCAAAATTGTTAAACACGTTTTCATTTTAACAATTCAATTAATTTTGATGTTACATCTTCTCTCATATAATCGTTTCTATCTTGCTGCGTTTTACCTATTTCACTGCAGCTCCTAACAAGTATCTATATACTAATTGGCTATGTCTTTCACACACAAAGTGGCTTAAAAACTCTGATGAAAGCGAGCTATAAATTTTGTTAGTGTTTGTCGCAAAAAGCATTTTTTATATTTTTATATTCCGTCACGTTTCGCATATGACGCGTCTCGCGAGTCGCGTGTTGCGCGTGTGATGCGTGAAAAAACTCCTGACCTCAAAAACAGATATTTTGGCTATTATTACCAAACAATATAGGACTGTGTTTAGCGTGTGTCGATGTATACATTAAAGTTTGTACCCGAAAAACTAAGTTTGTTTACATTTAGTTAGTTAGTTATGTTCTATATCCCATTTTGGGTCCTAGGGCATCTACTACGCCTACGCGCCATCGCGTGCGGTTCCTGGCAATGATTTTCAGCTCTCTACAACGCCCCCAATTGCCGTGACTCCTCCTCAACTGTTCTGCGCCATGCGCTTATTGGTTCCTGACCCGTTCTCTGGTAAATTTGTTCGTTAGAGATACGGTTAGGCCAGAAAACCCTTAAGTTGTTCTGTAGGCACCTATTTACGAACGTTTGTAATCTTTTTGTGACGGTAATGGTCACCTTCCAAGTGCTGCATCCATACAACAGCACAGATACAACATTTGAACGGAACAGTCAAAACTCGGTGTTTAAGCTGATCGTATTGCTTCGCCATATCATGGACATCATTCATCATGTCCATGATGATGTTTACATTTACTTGTTAAAAAATTAAATTTTATCTTAAATTTTCCGAAATAAAATTTAAAAAAAAAACAAATGGTTTGTACTAATTTATTTTAACATATAACATGACATTTAGTACACAAAAACTAAATGTATTTAAAAGACTATAAATTAAAATGAAAGTATGAATGTACCTACGTATGTATATCCTTTATATATTTCCACACCGTTCATCGGACGTATCGGCGGTTAGGAGAAAATTCAGAACGGTATCAAAAATAATTTTGTGTTGCGATTTTGTGTTACATTTTTAAATTCTTGTAACCAAGTCATTTCTCAAGCGATTTCTATGAAACTCGGTATGTAGGACTAAAATGCGACCATAAGACTTGTTCGTATGAAAATTCTGCGATACGGTCATTAGGGACTGGAATTTCGGGAACGAAGCCATTTCTCCAAAGGATTTCTATGTTATTCGGTAGGCAGGACTAATATACGAATATAAGACCTGTCCTATGGAAATTCTGGGATACGGTAATTAGGGACTGGAATTTCGGGAACTAAGACATTTCTTTACCGATTTGTATGAAATTCGCTATGTAGGACTAATATGCGACTATAAGACGTGTTTCTATGGAAATTCTGGGATATGGTCATTAAGGTCTGGAATTTTTGGAACTAAGCCATTTCTCGACCGATTTGTATGAAATTCGGTATGGCCTTTTGAGGGTCTTGTGGGGGATTTTAAGGAGTCTTTTGTGGGTCTTTTGGGGGTCTTTTTTGAATCTTTCGAGGGTGTTTTAGGGGTATTTGGGGGTTTTTAAGCTTGTGTTAAGGGTGTTTTTGTGGTCTTTTGCTGGTATTTTTTGTTTTTTGAAGAGTCTTTTGAATATCTTTTAAGGGGTTTTGCTGGTCTTTTGAGCGTCTTTCGGTGGGGGGTCTTTTGTGTCTTTGAGGCTTTTTGGGGTCTTTAGGGGTCTTTTAATGATTCTTTTTGTGGTTTTTGGGTCTTTTATGGGTCTCTCGAGGGTTTTTTGCCCCACAACATCAAGAAGTTTTACTTAAACCGCGCGTAAAGGTTGCACGCACTGTTTTTACTTTTTTTTACTAGTAGTAAAAGTAAGTATAGTAATCATGAAAATTTTCGAACTCGGGATTTTTGCAGATGTACCTCTGTAAATCTCTGTCTGTGTGTCTGTGGCTCTGTGTCCACTCTACAGCCCAGACGGCTGAATTGATTGAGACGAAAATTCATATTTAAGCTTTTTACATATATTGGGAGGGCCCAGTTGATTTTGGCGGAAATCGGCCAAACGGAAGTGGTAGTCGTAGTAGTAAACTACTATGAGAAAATGCAAAAAATATATATAGTTACTGAAAATTCCGGCCCCGTCCGTAAAAGAAAGTCGTGTTGTGCCCACACCTCCATTTTTTATGTAAGCTTACGTATGTTTTTTACATTTACTTGTTTGATTTTAGATTAGAAATTTTACGCTATGATGCAGCGTAGGAGTAAGACAGAGACAAACAATACTTTGCCACTTCAATTAAATTTGGTAATAGATCACACAATTTTGTTCTCATTAAAAAGTTCTTTTTTTTTCCTTTTAAAAATTAAAATCTTTAAAATTCCCACTAAATAGGAAAAAAATTAACGACGGAACAAAAATTAATTATCACACTATAGGTGAAGTGATAATTAAAGTCAACTCTGGTGATGAGGAAGGAGGTTTCTAACTAAAAACAGAACGAATTATTTCATACCCACAAAAATTTGGAATAAAATTATTCTGAATGCATGGCATCATTGTTAAATTATTCCTATTCCTCTTCTATTACCAATAAAATGCAGCTTAAATTAAATAATGGGTTTAATTAAATATGGTGTGAAAAGATTTCGCAGCAGATGTCCACCGGATGCGAGTTTTTGCAACTAGCATGAATGATGTGATTTTTTCTGTGCTGCAGCTATTACCGGAAATGTCATCGCGTTTTTGACATTTCTCCTGGATGGGAAGTTGGCAGTACTTTTTTAAACGCCGTTTATTCTGTAAATCAAATTAAAAGTGAGTTTTGAAATTGACAGTATTGTTTGTGAAGCAGCCAAAAACCTGAATGGTGTGTTAGCTGTAGCATGAAGATTTAATGTCCAAAATAGGTGAAGATTTCACAACATATTTTCTGCGGCTGCGATACACTATACAAAGCTTTTGTGTATAGTTTTCGGGGTCACTGAGATTATAAGTTTAAGTAAGACAGGGGTGGGTCGACGGGGTGTTGTGTAATATGGATTTTTTTTGGTAATTACGTTTCAAGGAATTTGGTAGGTTTTGGGGGGGTTTTTTAAGGGCAGGGTCGATATCGATATTAGTGTCGAATCCATTATTTTCGGGATCGCTGAGATAAATAGAGTAGGTAAGAAAGAAATGTTGTATGGTTCCTTTTTATGTTTATTACGGACGCTTCGAGGGCTTTTAAAAGTGTTTGACTTTAAATTAAGTAACATAAACTAGGGACCTCTTTATTCGTATAACAAACTGCAGGCTCACTCGTTGAATATAAAGCAAATGATTAAAAAATGTAATAAGTTCTTTAATTAAACTTTTTTCCTCATTAATTCTCTTTTCTGTAACTCAGAATCCACTTAAAAGGCTTTCCAACTTAACATAACCAACCCTAAGTAAAGGTTTATTCAACTTGAACAACAACTTGAACAGCAACAATTCACCCACCATCAGTATAGGAGGTAAAGCCTCTCTTGCATAACATCGAATTGGAAAGAATTTATTGCATTCAGATTTTAATACGCACACCCGGAGAAATTAAATCAGCAAAATGTTGTTTTCATATTTTCTGGACTTTCAATTTCTATTTCCACTCCAGCTTCAGCTCTAAGTTTAATTGAGACGTGTAAAGTTAAAGGAATTAAGGTTCATGCAATTGCAATTTTTGCAACTTATGCTTCATAACGTGAGAAATAAGGAGAAGAAAATTTGTTACTCGATAAATCTCATTGCAACAATAATTAAAAATGTTGAATGCAATTAGTGAGTGTTGCTTCTTACGATACGCACGAGCGACGAGTAGTTTCGAAAGTTGCTTTGGTTACTGCTTGCCAAGCAATTTGTAGTTTCAGTTGCAGTTGACTCCAATTGAAGTAAGTATGTAGGTCAGTAAGGAAGAAAGGAAGGGAAAATAAGAGAGCAACTTGTCTAATCAAAGGAATTCAAGAAGGTAGCAAATAAACTAATTAAATCTTAAATTAGAATGGAAAAAATAAGAGAGGAACAGTATGCCTAACATGATGAATGTTGAGAAGACTTTGCCTTAGAGTTGCGTATAGAGTTATCGCTTATCGGTTGCTTGTTGTTGATTTGACTCTTAATTTCTTTATTATAGCATTCTGTTTAGATTAGTTCTTTATAGTTTTTAGATAAGATACAGTTTTCATCTCGATGTTAATTTCCTAATAACTCACCAGGGTAGAAAGACTTTATGAATTGAGGAATTTTATGTATTCACTGCATCTTTGCCCTTCGCTGCGATTTTGCTATGTACAAGTACATTTGATTTTCGCCCAGCCCACCTATCTTCGACGCTCCCGACTTATGTATTTTACAAAAAACACTTATTTTATATGGACAATTTTATTTTCCTCAAAACATCCACAATTGACCACGAATCGAACTTAAAATTTAACCTGCAAAACTACCGCCATATACATATCTACCCTTTGAAAAAAACAGCTTTGCAATCAAAGCCACCGTTTATTAGTTCATTAGTTACATACATGTATTTTTAATATAAAAAAATTAACGTATATTGAGTCACTAAATCTGATACCACAACTAGTCTTTGAGATACTAAACTTTTAAACCATCGTCTAGCGAATGGCATTTACGTATTCATGTCACAGCGATTATGACAGTATGCATTTATGCTTTGACTTCCTCTTAATTTAATTTTTTTTCCTCAAAAAATCTATTTTGCACCATTATTATCATAATGATGATGATGAATAAAAAGTCATCGGTTTGAGAACAATTTCAGAGATGCCTTGGTCACAGTTGCATCTGAAGTTCTTCTGTCTATCCCTCCAATCTCCCCACTTCACCTTTAAACTAAGTTTTATGGTGTATTATTCTTCTTTTGTTCTTCTATGCATTTACATTGTATTGCAAATAGAAATAGCAGAAGAAAATCTGTCAGTCAGTTTTATTTCTAGTTTTTCTTCATTTTTAATGCAAAAAAATAGGAAAAATATTATCAGCAACGTCATCGTTGACTGGCTGACGAAGGAAGGCAACCGCAGAAAAACAACAGTGAAGAACTGCATACAAAAACATTGAAAATGCCACAAAAATCGTTCTCGGTAGGGTGCACGTCATCACTGGCATTCATCTTCTGCAGTAGATAAATGAATAAATATACACATAACAAATATTTACATACATACTTTGATGAAGTCCAATATCCACAACATTGAAAAACTATAACAGCACTACGCCCCTTCAGACTGCCGCTACTGCGAAAAGCGCTTCCGACATATTGTTCATACGTACGTTGTTCGTTCTCTATGTACAAACTTGAAATTGAAGGAGTATAATGTAGAAGAATAGCTGATGTAGCATCTGGCAACTACACTCTCCAAATACACTATGGATATATTTTTTCTACTCCATCACAAGAAAAATACTACAATTCGATGTCATCCTCGCACAATCACACTACGAACTGTGTAGTAAAAAGTAAAATATAAAGCGAAATTGCTGGGCGCGATATATTTGTTTGAAAAGAGATAATCGTTGCTTTACACTCTGACTTGGGAAGGAATGCTGTAGCAAGGTACGAACTAGTATTAAAGCCTCTGCTCTATCCTTTAAAAATTAAGCGCTAGTTAAAGGATTGCATTACTTCGAATTCGCACTTCACTATCTTAATTGAGGGACCAATATTGGATCTTCTGCTGTAGATGTGGCTACCATGTACTTTGTTTCGTTCTCATTTATGTGCAGCCTTAGATTTCGTGCCGTCTACTTATTCTGGCTGAAAGTTTCTTGTTCAAATTTCTAACTTTATTGTGTCACCTAAACTTATTAAAGAGAAACTCATTTCGTAGCCACGGCATTAATAGTCCCTAGCCAATTCGAGCAACCGAAATTCCATTATAAGAATGCATTGTGTGTCGTCCTGTTTTTTGGCTTATACAGCTGTATATCTTAGCTTAAATTACTGAAAAATTATTATTAAATTATTAAAATCCCATATTATTAAAATCCCAACACCACAAAGTGCTATAAATTGTTATTGTGTTGTAAAAAAAACCCCCAGTATGAATGTAAAAATGTAATTAAGTTCTTTTCATATAAGATAAGGAAGACGTAGGAAAACATTGCGACAGATTCATTATGTAATCCGGGTGGAGGGTATAAAAAGGTCAATTTCTATATAATTGTCTATATAATTTATCCTGTATGTTGTCTGGCTGCGTTTCAAGGATTTCCTCTGCCAGAGCGGTCGAATCTTAAAGTGAAAAAACGCAAACATAAACACATAGCAATCGATATAAAAAGAATCTTTATATTTATTTTAGTGAAGTTTAATGTTAGACACCTTAAACGAGTTTTACACGAATGTGTACAATATGTAAGATTTCTTTGGTAACACCAAATAAGTAGATATGTATTGGTTCTAAATTATTCTTACCAATATAACTTAGAAGAGTTAAATTACGAAGTTGACGGCATAATTTAAATCAAAAGAAATTATGGGAGTTTTGAATATTTTAAACCTTTCCACAACTTCGTTTTTTAAAAATATACACGATCATCTTGGTATTTTAAGGTGGGTATCAAAAACTCTTATGCCTCATCAAAAAACCCAGGGAATGTTCTCAACAAAAATTTTTAGTGGAAATAAAAATTGGGTTCATTATTATAACTCTAATACAAAACAAGAGTCCCAGTACCCGTAAGTGATCTGTGGTATTAAATATGCGAGGAAAGTAAAATTCTAAAAGTTCGCCATCAAATTTAAGCTTAAACTTACACTATTCCCGTTCATTAGCCAAGAATATTTCTCTGAACAATAAATAATATTGTTGACTTAACGCAAAAGTTATGTTTAATTAACACCTAATTGTACATTACCCAAATCCAAAGATTGCATTAATCGTTAGTTTTGATTATTTGATAAACCAACCACATAAACCCAGCATAAACGTATAGATAAAATGTACTTTCGGATATTGAATGAAGTAAAATGAGAGATCTTAAAAATGACGCGTCATTCAAAATCACCCACTCAAATGCTGATTTGGATTTGAGTTCATCCCCTCCAGAATGTAACTTCTCGTTTAATGACGCGTTCTATCAGTATTTTTATGTGAGATTTGGAACCCCAGTGGATTTGAAACAAGAAAAAAAAAATCAACCGTAACGTTTTCATTTTCAAGATATCCTGCTTCTCCCTAAGAAATATGCTGAAGAAATGAATGCTGAGAGACATGGGAAGTGAATCATAATTTATCTATTTGTAGACATGTGCAGCAGCTACTACTGCTGCTACGACGACCTTTCTTCTCATACAAATATGTTTGTACAATATGATGGCCAGCGTTTCCCTTGTTCCCCATTGATGATGGATATTTTATATCGTTACCATGTTCTGCGCCTTATCACTCAGCTAAACTGATTAACGAATTTTAGCACTGACTAGAGTTAAGCTGCATCGGGGAAACAATTCAATAACAAAAGTCAGTCAGTCCCTCATTTAATAATCTAATTATGGGCCGTCATCATAAATTTTATTTTCTTCGAATGTCAAAGAAAGGCGATAAACAAAATGCAATTCGTGTAAGTTGTTTGCAGAGTGTGTAAAATACAATGGGGTTAATGGTTATACCCCTTTAAAAGAATTTTTATGTTGAACGGAAAAGTAAAGGGAAGGGCTTTATTGTTATTATTATGGACAATTTTGTCACATTTTTAAATTCTCTATATTTGCTTTGCGTGCGGATGGATTTTTTTTCCTGTCACTATGGCAGACACTGAGACCTATATTTTTATAAAGCCTTTATAAATTTTGATACAGGCAACATTGACCTCCATCAGACTCACCAGACCTGAATTCAATGGACTTCTCTATATGGATGGTCAATTTTGGAGGCAAAGGTGTCGACAAAAATGTCTGAAAGTGTGGATGTATGAAAGACAGTTCCTCGTAGCAAATTGACCAAAATATCAACAGGTCATGTTTATGCAGTATACAATGCCTTTGTTAAGAGACTCGATGCTATGAACCGCGTCAAATATTGCTTTATCGAGCAGTAACGTGTTTAACATAAAATTTTAAATTTTTTTAACATTCTTTAAAATTTTTTAACAGTCATAAATGGCGAAATTACAGCCTTTCTCCGATGACACTCTTTATAATAAAAGTGATCGGGCACAAGGGCCCAGGTGCTCCCAATATTTTTTTTTAAATTTGATTTTATTCAAATGAGTATCTCCCGTGACAACACTTTCTATAAGAATTTGAACAGCACCAAGGGCGTTTTGAGTGAAGAGATCTTGAGTGGGGTCTTGAAGGCGTCTTGACACGGTCTTGTGGTGGTCTTTACGGGATCTTGAGGTGGTCTTGAGAGGAGTGTTTAGCTGCCTTAAGAGGGTCTTGTACGCGGTCTTTAGTGGTATTTGTGGTGGATTTTTTTTTCTGTCCATATGGCAGACACTGCGACCTATATTTTTATAAAGCATTTATAAATTTTGATGGAGGCAACATTGACCTCCATCAGTCTCACCAGACCTGAATCCAATGGACTTCTCTATATGGATGGTCAATTTTAGAGGCAAAGGTGTCGGCAAAAATGTCTGAAAGTGTGGATGTATGAAAGACAGCTCCTCGTAGCAAATTGACCAAAATATCAACAGGTCATGTTCATGCAGTATACAATGCCTTTGTTAAGAGACTCGATGCTATGACCCGCGTCAAATATTGCTTTATCGAGCAGTAACGTGTTTAACATAAAATTTGAAATTTTTTTAACATTCTTTAAAATTTTTTAACAGTCATAAATGGCGAAATTATAGCCTTTCTCCGAAGACACTCTTTATAATAAAAGTGATCGGGCACAGGGGCCAAGGTGCTCCCAATATTTTATTCAAATGAGTATCTCCCGTGACAACACTTTCTATAAGAATTTGAACAGCACCAAGGGCGTTTTGAGTGAAGAGATCTTGAGTGGAGTCTTGAAGACGTCTTGACACGGTCTTGTGGTGGCCTTTACGGGATATTGAGGTGGTCTTGAGAGGAGTGTTTAGCTGCCTTCAGAGGGTCTTGTACGCGGTCTTTAGTGGTATTTGAGAGGGTTCTGAAAGGGTTTTGATGTGATTTTGACGGGGTCTTGAGGTGGTCCTGAGAGATTTTTTGATAGGTTTTTGAAGGTGGTTTGAGTAGGTATTTTATATAAAATCTCGTTATCAATATTATTTTGCACGATATCATGTTACGTATATGTACTTTATAACGGGTTCTGCAAGCTATGTTACGAAACAGATTTTAGTTGAACAAAGACTAGCGCTGCCTTGCAATTATTTGGATCTGTTTCAAACTGTTTTAGAGAATTTTTTGGTCATATATCTGACAAAAGAAGAGACATAAGTACATTACTTTACCCCAGATACCAAAAAGCAATAATTAGAGTGGAGAAAAAATTTGGATCACGAGCTCCAAAAAAGGGAAAGTTAAGCTATCCGCGGATGATGCATCTGCTTTTTGATTTGGTACCAAAAGGACGCTGTCAAGGGTCAAACAATTAACTCGGATTACTACTGCAGTCTTGTTCATTGAGTATTTTTATGTGAGATTTGGAACCCCAGTGGATTTGAAACAAGAAAAAAAAAATCAACCGTAACGTTTTCATTTTCAAGATATCCTGCTTCTCCCTAAGAAATATGCTGAAGAAATGAATGCTGAGAGACATGGGAAGTGAATCATAATTTATCTATTTGTAGACATGTGCAGCAGCTACTACTGCTGCTACGACGACCTTTCTTCTCATACAAATATGTTTGTACAATATGATGGCCAGCGTTTCCCTTGTTCCCCATTGATGATGGATATTTTATATCGTTACCATGTTCTGCGCCTTATCACTCAGCTAAACTGATTAACGAATTTTAGCACTGACTAGAGTTAAGCTGCATCGGGGAAACAATTCAATAACAAAAGTCAGTCAGTCCCTCATTTAATAATCTAATTATGGGCCGTCATCATAAATTTTATTTTCTTCGAATGTCAAAGAAAGGCGATAAACAAAATGCAATTCGTGTAAGTTGTTTGCAGAGTGTGTAAAATACAATGGGGTTAATGGTTATACCCCTTTAAAAGAATTTTTATGTTGAACGGAAAAGTAAAGGGAAGGGCTTTATTGTTATTATTATGGACAATTTTGTCACATTTTTAAATTCTCTATATTTGCTTTGCGTGCGGATGGATTTTTTTTCCTGTCACTATGGCAGACACTGAGACCTATATTTTTATAAAGCCTTTATAAATTTTGATACAGGCAACATTGACCTCCATCAGACTCACCAGACCTGAATTCAATGGACTTCTCTATATGGATGGTCAATTTTGGAGGCAAAGGTGTCGACAAAAATGTCTGAAAGTGTGGATGTATGAAAGACAGTTCCTCGTAGCAAATTGACCAAAATATCAACAGGTCATGTTTATGCAGTATACAATGCCTTTGTTAAGAGACTCGATGCTATGAACCGCGTCAAATATTGCTTTATCGAGCAGTAACGTGTTTAACATAAAATTTTAAATTTTTTTAACATTCTTTAAAATTTTTTAACAGTCATAAATGGCGAAATTACAGCCTTTCTCCGATGACACTCTTTATAATAAAAGTGATCGGGCACAAGGGCCCAGGTGCTCCCAATATTTTTTTTTAAATTTGATTTTATTCAAATGAGTATCTCCCGTGACAACACTTTCTATAAGAATTTGAACAGCACCAAGGGCGTTTTGAGTGAAGAGATCTTGAGTGGGGTCTTGAAGGCGTCTTGACACGGTCTTGTGGTGGTCTTTACGGGATCTTGAGGTGGTCTTGAGAGGAGTGTTTAGCTGCCTTAAGAGGGTCTTGTACGCGGTCTTTAGTGGTATTTGTGGTGGATTTTTTTTTCTGTCCATATGGCAGACACTGCGACCTATATTTTTATAAAGCATTTATAAATTTTGATGGAGGCAACATTGACCTCCATCAGTCTCACCAGACCTGAATCCAATGGACTTCTCTATATGGATGGTCAATTTTAGAGGCAAAGGTGTCGGCAAAAATGTCTGAAAGTGTGGATGTATGAAAGACAGCTCCTCGTAGCAAATTGACCAAAATATCAACAGGTCATGTTCATGCAGTATACAATGCCTTTGTTAAGAGACTCGATGCTATGACCCGCGTCAAATATTGCTTTATCGAGCAGTAACGTGTTTAACATAAAATTTGAAATTTTTTTAACATTCTTTAAAATTTTTTAACAGTCATAAATGGCGAAATTATAGCCTTTCTCCGAAGACACTCTTTATAATAAAAGTGATCGGGCACAGGGGCCAAGGTGCTCCCAATATTTTATTCAAATGAGTATCTCCCGTGACAACACTTTCTATAAGAATTTGAACAGCACCAAGGGCGTTTTGAGTGAAGAGATCTTGAGTGGAGTCTTGAAGACGTCTTGACACGGTCTTGTGGTGGCCTTTACGGGATATTGAGGTGGTCTTGAGAGGAGTGTTTAGCTGCCTTCAGAGGGTCTTGTACGCGGTCTTTAGTGGTATTTGAGAGGGTTCTGAAAGGGTTTTGATGTGATTTTGACGGGGTCTTGAGGTGGTCCTGAGAGATTTTTTGATAGGTTTTTGAAGGTGGTTTGAGTAGGTATTTTATATAAAATCTCGTTATCAATATTATTTTGCACGATATCATGTTACGTATATGTACTTTATAACGGGTTCTGCAAGCTATGTTACGAAACAGATTTTAGTTGAACAAAGACTAGCGCTGCCTTGCAATTATTTGGATCTGTTTCAAACTGTTTTAGAGAATTTTTTGGTCATATATCTGACAAAAGAAGAGACATAAGTACATTACTTTACCCCAGATACCAAAAAGCAATAATTAGAGTGGAGAAAAAATTTGGATCACGAGCTCCAAAAAAGGGAAAGTTAAGCTATCCGCGGATGATGCATCTGCTTTTTGATTTGGTACCAAAAGGACGCTGTCAAGGGTCAAACAATTAACTCGGATTACTACTGCAGTCTTGTTCATTGAGCTTGGAGGAAATTATGGTGATAAATAAAGGCTATTTTTAAGACCTCCGAGTCTTCTTTCTTGGCTGTCTTATTGTCGCCAAACTTTTTTTGAAGCCAGTCATTATTCAGTATCCAACAAAAAATATTAACAAATTCTTCAACATATTATATATTTATTGTATTGTTTTAAAAAAAAAAAACATACCATTTATAGATACTTACTATTTCGCAAATATCCAAACAATTAAAATGTACTCAGACGTGTGTGTGTACAATCGAATATGAATTGTGGAATAACACAAAAAACTCAATTTTCCATTGCAAGTTGAAATTTACACTGAACTCTGTAACATAATTGGAAAAAATCTGTTACCTAACCACTTCCGATCGAAAAAATGTATCTTTGCAATAAACTATTTTCCGCTCATACAACCAAAAGATTTATTGCGATCTCTCATACTTAGTTTCCTGCGCAGTTTTTAAATTAATTGAAATGTGTTATTCCCAGTATCATTAAAAGGGCAAATGAACACAAAGCCGTAACTCCTGTGTCACACACACACCCACTCAATGGAATCGAATCAACAGTTGATCCATCAGTTGGTTGATGGACTTGAATTTCTTTGTTTCTTGCAGCCTTTTCGGAATAACGAGACCGGCACTCTGACACCAACACACGATGGCAACCACAATTAACTGACTGCAACGGAATCGCACGAGTGAGCACCCTAACTTGCAAATCTGATACAATGGGAAATTCAAAAAACTCGAAAATGAAACCCTTGAATGCGGTGTGAAAATTTGTATTATAATTTTGGTTTTTTTTGTTTGCTCTCGAAAAACAAAGAGTGAAGGCGATACAGAAACAGACAGACATTCCTGCCGGGAAATAACAAAAATTAGGGAAACTTTGCAAACGTGAAAACGATTTTGCTGAAATGAATTCAACCTCCCCCTTAGCTATGAGAGAAAGGAGTTTTGGTATGGTTGGTTGAAGTTTTCCCGCCCGTCGGTCATTGGGGATATCTTTCCTCCAGTGCAACCAGTCACCAACACACTAACCAGTTGATGAACCTCTTCCTCCGAGCAATTGTAATGAATCTCTCCATCCTGCCTTCCTGTCTGCCTGCTTGTCGGCTGTACTACGTACGAGGAGCACTTGTGTGCATTTAAGTTATGGTTTAATGAATGTGTTTTGTGCCCTAAAAGATGGTGCCACGATAGCGACCGACAAGCGACGAAAACGCGACGTTTCGTGACGTAGTAAAACAACAATAAGTCCACAACTTTTCTTCGTCATCATCACACACCACACGTATGCATAACATTTTTTTGATTTAAATAATCCCCAAGAGGCAAATGCATTTGGTTTTTCTACACGAATGAAAGAAAAAAAATTTTTACGGCATGATATGTATGCCGCGGGCACGACAACAACACAAATGATATGTATTTGCATTACTCGTTCGCTGAAATTTGTTTTTCAAATTAAATTTTATTTCTCTTTAATAAATTTAAAATATATATATACTTTGAAAAAGAAGGACCTTTTTTATTAATTCTATGATTCTTTTCTATTTTCGATGAATTGTTTCATTAATTCTATGATTTCTTTTCTTTTTTCAATGAATTGTTTCATTAATTTGAAGAATTAATTAATTTATTGTTCATTAATTTAATGATGTTGGCAAAGAAATTAATGCGGACAGAAAAAGAAAGAAGGAAGGCCAAGGCTTTGGTAAGAATGTTTTACGAAATCTGGAAGAGTAATTTTTACTGAAGTGAACTGTTTCTGTCCAACTTTTAAGTTAGTCAGTGCCGTAGCAACTGAAAATTTACTAACATTCGCAAGAAGCAATCCTTCCCGAACCTCAAATGAACTTGATCAGACATAAAAGAAATTCAGACCATAATAGTGTAAATGGTAAGACCTAGAAGAAACCTGGTACAGTAATTCTTCTTAGATCCTTCGTTACCTTGTGGGTCTCAGGGCATTCACTACGCACACACGCCATCAAGTTCAGTTCTTGACATTTTGTTTTAGCTGAATCCATCTCTTCTACACTTTTTCCCCAACTTTTCTGCACGATGTCATACAAACACCTCGCTTTTTACTCTTGTTGTGCCAGCTAGTTCCACTGCATGACCTGTCGGGCAATAACATCGTTTATTACGCAAGGTGTGCCCAACCTACTACTTCTCATGCTTTTGTTTACACTGTCGATAAATCATTCGAAATCACTAAACAACTATTGAAGCGAAATCCCTATATGTACTCGACGCATTGTTCGAAGATGGGATCTGTCGATGGGAGTTAATAACAGAACGCAAATCGGGTTGTTCACAGTCGAGAGTACTTTGATGCGTTCGAGGATCCAAAATACTTTGAGTTGTTTAAGATCCTTTTAATTTTATACACTGCGGGTCACAAGATCAAAGGCAATTTTGATCTTTCTCACCATAGTGAAAAAATTGCAAAAGAAACAGTGGTTTAGGTTGAATTTCTAAATTATTTCACTTTCATGAAGTGAAATAAAGCCGAATTTCAAAACTGGGTCTGATTTCGCTTTCATAATGCGAAATAAAAAGCCGAATTTTGAAATTCGGCCTTATTAAGCTCGGCGTTATTTCACGACACCAGTAAATCTACCGTTCGCGTGTGATTTCAGAATTTTCGATTTATCTTGAGGTGTTAAAGCTGTCACAGACCATTCCCAGTAGTTCTTGCCATAAGATTCGCGATTTTGAAATAATTTCGGACACAATGATCCATTCGGTCGATTTTCCTACCTATATCGCCTTTTGTAAAGCTCTCGAAGTGGTAAAAGTCAATTTTTGCTCTTTCCTCCGTTGTTAAAATAGTTTTATTTTCAATTTTTAGGCCAAAACACAAAAAACAAAGTCCTTTCACTATTTATTAGCTTTCAGCTTGACAACTTTTTGCAAATTAATTATTTTGACAATCAAATGAACCGAAAAAATGTGGTTGTTTTGAGGACATTTATAAATGAGATTAAAAAAGTACCTTTAGGTTTCTTTCCTCTCCAAGCATGCATTCATGTGTGTTTTATTGAATATTGAAGTCTCTTTACTTTATGCTAATTTTTTTGTTCTGTGATGAATATTAAAAAAAACAACTATAAAAATTAAAGTTTTTCGTGCAAAGGGAGCTCCTCCTGATCACCCCAAAATTTTTACAAAAAGTGTTTCCATCGGATATACACTTGTCTATAAAATTTAAAGAAAATCGGGCTAATTTTTAAAAATTTATATGGAAGCCCCTCGGCCTTGGGGCCACTTCAAAATTTTTACAAAAAGCGTTGTCCAGAGGATTAAACATGTGTGTATAAAATTTGAAGAAAATCGGGTATTTTTTTATATAAAATTTGTATGGGTGCACCCCGACCCCGGGGTCCGATCACTCCCAAATATTTACAAAAAGTGTTGCCCAACAGAGATACACATGTGAAGAAAATCGGTTACTTTTTGTAAAATATTTGTATGGTGGCCCCTCGGGCCGCAGGGTCGGAGGCAGAAAGTGTTGTCATGAGAGATACACATGTGTGCAAAATTTCAATAAAATCCGGCTTTAGGAAGTGGGTTAAAAATTGATCATTGATTGATTTAAAAAAAAAAAGAGATTTACAGAAAACATTTCGGTGCGTCTAATTTAGTGAACCGGATTGTAAATGCAACGTAATTCAAGAAATGCCTCCATACCGACCTCATTAGTTTTCAAGTCCAATTCGCTGAATGTAATAAGTAACCACCTTCGTCTACTTCTATAAAAGTATTGACAACAAAGAAAATATTGAAATGAATTTTTACATTTTTATCCAAGCATAAGGCATTATTTTCTTTACAAATTCTAATTCAATGGAAATGTATTTATGAAAAATTGTAATCTTTTCAAAATAAGCAAAATTTTTACATAAAAATGAAATTCTTATCTATATATCAATCTATATCTATTTATCTAATAGTCTTGCTACTGTAGTTGATTCCTTTCTTTATTCCTTTAAATACCATCGACGATATTTTTTTCAATATTCTTATTGAAACGTTGTTACAAGAAAATCTGATGAACCCTTATCCTTGGATTATTATTTTAAGTACACAATGAAAAATCTTTGCAGAAATATTATAAAAAAGCAGTAAACACAACAACAAGCAGCACTGCTTCACTCACTCTGTCAAACTCTTAGCCATGAGAAATTTATTCAATTCCTCTTTTCACAATCACGCGTACTCCAACGTTGGATGTAGTGCAACATTGCATGGTATAGCAGAGAATGCAGAGCTGGAAAAAAATAAAGTTCTCGTATTTCAGTAAAATCGTAAAATCTCGAGTGGTTTTCGAAAATGAAGATATACTGCCTGAATATGCTTGGGAAATTTGTTTTTTTCTGGGGACGGTTCTACGGTTCATTTCACTTTACGAAAGTGGGTGATTGTTTTCGATTTGAATCTGATAGCTGTATCAGGTTAGTGTTGTTTTAGTGGGAAGATATGAGTATTAATGTCCTTGTATCGCTTATGAGAAGATGAGAATTTTCAAATGATATGAACAGTCACGGTCACATGATAGGATCAGCGTTACCATTTTTACTGATGTTCAGTCAGGTTTAACTGATTTTCACTGGATTTAGCTGGCAATTGAAAAAATTTAAAACGAAATGCTTTCTTATTCGGTTAGGCTGTTACTTTTGTAACCTATCTTTGTGTTCAAAACTCATTTGGACTTAGAAATTAATCAACAACTCATTGTAGATCATCATCAATACTGTGGTACAGTCCTGGCCTGCCGCAAAAAATCTGACCATAGGTCCCGATGTCATTCAGTTTGGCATACATACCACTCTGAACGTACTAGCCAACCAGATCCTTCGAGCGTAAGCTTGCTGTAGTGTACCATAAATACTGCTCTTATGCAGAAAGAAAGGCGAGCCGCATATTGAGCGCAGCACAGTACAGCATAACGGAGCAAAGTTTTTAGATCACACAATCTTTATATATATAAATAAAACTTAAATGTCCGTAATAGTCCTAATAAGGTTTTTACGGAAAGAAAAATTAGAAAAGTTGCGCGTACAATTGAAAAATTCGGGTAAAACTGAAAGTGCTTTTTTCCATGAGATTTTTGTATGAACCTCGCGACAATAACTCACGATTCGAACGATGGATTCCAGTTTTGTTTTGTTCGTTATTGTTCTGGGAAGTCGGAAAATTCGGACAACCTGCAAAAATCATAATTTTTATATGTATCAGCAGCAACGTTTCTAAACCAATTTTAATGAATTTTCAATGTAAATTATTGGCTGATGGGGGAAGGTTATAGGCTATCAGTACACCCCAACCCCGTGGTTGTAAGAGGATGTGTGTAGCGGGTAGTGAAGCGCCCGGGAATAACTAGTGTTAGAATAAATGCAGTTGTGTTGTTAAGGGAAGTTGAACATTACCGTCGTATTACCATACTAAATTTGACACTAGTTCATGGGTTAGTTTTTATTTGGCAGCCAGTTGTAAAGAAGAAGAAGCCAGTTGTATAACTCGTTTTTTGTGTTTCTCAATAAAATAGAAAAGGAGCAATATCGATTCGTATTTTAGGATAAAAAAACATGCGAAGAAATTAAAGCGAAGTTGATTGCTGATGATTCACCATCTATGACAACCGTAATTTATTGGTTCAACGAATTTAAACGCGGTCGTAAATTTGATTTTGATGAGCAGCGGCCAGGTCCGGCTTTGAAAGGTCCACGACATGATTCTCGCTGATCGTCGACCGAAACTGATGAAACCTGGCCAGAGACCAAGCGACAGTCAAAGCAATGAATTTTTTCGGGTTAATCTGCTCCGAAGAATGCAAAGAAACTGCTATCAACCGGAAACTTCATGGCCAATATTTTTTGGGACGCGAAAGGATAGCGGCCAAATTTCATAAACTGCGCCACGAATTACTGCCGCACCCACCGTACTCGACCGACCTGGCTCCCTTTGATTTCTTTCTTTTGCCCTACATGAAAACATGGCTTGGGGAAAAATTCAGCTCAAAGGAGGAGATTATCGCCGAGACGGAAGCGTATTTTGAAGAGTTTGGGAAAACGTATTTTGTGGAGTGGTTTGTGGTTAAAGAAATATATCGACCCAAAGGGAGATTACATTGAAAAACTAAAAAAATAACATGGGTACTTATTGATCGATCATCGTAAAAAACCTCAGCTACACTATACTGTGCTGTGGTGCGCTCAATATGCGGCTACCTTAAGCCTACTGAACTGATTTCTCTTTACGGTGTCAACAACGCGAAAAATGTCGTAGATCTCATCATTATAGAGTCTTCAAAATCGTCCTTCGTCCGTCCTTATTGTCCTTATTTTATTTTTAAAAAAATATGTGATAAATTTTTTATTTTCTCACCCCTTTGTTTACACGTTTAGATCGAAAGAAGTGTTTAACTGAATTGTTGACTAATGTTTTAAAACACAATTCATTCCTCCCACTATTGCTAATCAAATAACATTAATCCGATTTGCAATATTCTTGTTGCGAGTACTTCAGACAAAAGGTTACTTCTTTGCGTTAATCTGCTACTTTGAAACTCAATCACAAAATCGAAATCCATAAAAGCAAATTACCTGTCGCACCTTTTCTTGTCTGGAAGATTTTTTGTTGTTTATTTTACAAAACGAGTCTTGGTCAACTACGAGTATTCTACAATTGTACATATATAGGAGTTTGCCGCTAATTAAATTATCCAAACCAGCTTGATAGAATTACATTTGCAAATGATGCAATTTAGGATATGTCTCGAAGTAGAAAATCGCACCATATGGTACTTTCTATTTTATATAACCTTCAGTTGTACTTTGACGCACAAAGGCAATAAATTGAAAAAAAAAACAACTCAATTTCAGAGGATTATATTCTACTTGACTTTTTTTGTATCAAACATCAAACGAAGCACATTTTTTTTCGTTCAACGCAACAGTGCCCTAGTAGCACATTTAAGGTTGCTCTAACAACAACTGTGTTCATGTTTTTTTTTATCGTCAGCCATCAAAGAAATAAAGAATAGACTTGTTCAAGATACTATGTTTGATGGTGATTGTTCGTTTGATATTCTTGAATAAGATTTTTAGAATGGAATGTGTACAACATGTGTGCAATAATAGTTGTTCATATATTAATATATACGTGTGTAGTTGCTTTCTATTTGCATTAGGATCCATACAAAAAAAGTATCGGCATCAATGTTCATATCTAAGTGTAGATTATATTTCGTTTTCATTTGAAAAATTCATTTGTCGTTTTGCAATATAGCGCAATTTCAATTAAATCGAGGCCACAATGTCAATGGCACGTCGTTTATAGCGTTTATGTGCAAATGTTTTGAATGTTGGATAAAATTCTAAATTCCCCCTCCATATTAATATAAATAACTAGCAATAATAATGTGAATTTACGATTGGATGCCCAAATGCCGATCAATGCCACAAAGGGATTTTTCACATTTCAATTTGTAAAATTATCTGGCTAGAATTTCTTGTCGAAAAAAGTTAATTTATTCAGCTTTTTTAGCAATATAATGTTTGTGGGTACATATTCAAAATTCAACAATATTTATTTTATAAATAATATTTTCTGTGCTAAGCAAAATTTAATTATTTGCTCCAGGAGTAATTTGTTATTCATTTTTGTACGTATAGGTTATATATGTGCGCATACGTGCGTTGAGTAAGCCTTGAGTTATTTGTGTTGTACTTGTGTTGTTTAAACAGGCTGTTGTTCTTGAGGTAGCAAGGAATTTTTGAAGTGACACTTCTTTTGTAAAGAGAGAGAGAAAGAGAGAGAAAGAACGATGTAACACATGTAACAATGGTAACACATGTAAAGATGTAACACATGAAACGCGAAAAGAGATACTTCATTGGGCGAGTTTTAAAACAAAAGTGAACAACATAGTAATAACAGTGTAACGCTTGAAAATTGTAGCCCCCTCCGTAAAAAAGTTTCACTTCAAAAAGGCAATACGATGCAATTCTGCCTAATATGACATACTATTTTCATAGATTAGTTTTGCCGTTCATTTTTGTCGTCGTCTCAAAATAGTAATGTGAACATGTACGAGTACATACGTTGCTTGTTAACCATTGACAAATACAAATCAGCCGAGTATACTTACCATAAAAGGATGATTATTGTTGACAAAAGGTGCGAATGGAATTCTTAGTAATTTCATAACTTTGTACTTAGTGTTGCTTGCCATTGGAACAAATACTAAATCTTCTACCAAGTGAAATCTTAATTTTTTAAACTAATGTAAGTGCATTTGGATGAATAATTATTGAATAGTGTTGTTAGCAGTAAAATAAGGCATAAAATAAAGTTATAAATGATGCGTAAGTGCATTAAAAGTCGGCAGTAGTAATTAAGCTGAAGTTAAGTACTGGCCGAAGTCTTTTGGTAGACCATTAGATGGGTCGGTGGTAAAATTAATGCGTTTTGTTTTAAGTGCGCCACTCCCTTTCTCGTGTTAGTAGAAAACTTCTTAACATTTAAGATAACAACAATAAAAAGTTAAGATGATGGTACTTAAATACATGGAAGCTAGTGGTTCACCAATAAGCCTCACCTCAGCCTCTTTGTTATTTTGTGCTACATCTAGTTTAGTTAGTTTAGTTTTGCCCATACAGGTGCTAGCAGTTTGTAAATTAATTGAACGTCACTTGCAGTCTTGAAATTTGCAAATTTTTTTTTGGCGTTTTTTAAAAAACTTAAAAATTATTTTTTATTTTTAATTATTTTAAATTTCTTTCACACGACGATATATGAAAGTGACTATTTCCTACGGTATAACCTACCCTCGAAAGTAGGCATTATCCACACTAGTGTGTTAACATAGTAAATAATAGTAAATACATTTGTTATTTACTGCAGTCTCAGCTAACACACATTCCCAGAGTAATTTTGCATTGCGCATGACCGGTTTTGGTCATGTGAAAAATAGCGTACATTACTCGCAGAAAAGTGCTCATCGTAACGTCCACTTTCCTAGCTCGTTATGTAATATACTATTCTTTTTTAAAATCTACAAAGAAATATTGTTAAAAAATCTATTATGTTCTCCGTTACATGATCACTTTTATGACAAAAGTGGAAAATGCCCACATTTAAGCCTCCGTTTTTCCACTTCAGTGTAGTGTAATTCTTATTTGGCAAATATTAACCATAAACTTTTAAATGCTTTCAAATTCTGCATTGATTTTAATTAAATTGGAAAATTCCTTAATAGTTACTTATTTTCACATTATCTGCACATTAATATTGTTGTTTATCTTTCATATGTTTAATGTTTTACTTACACTTCATTTTGAGTGATTTTTATCTGAAGTTGTATTTGTATTGGTAATTACGAAAGCTCGAGATTTTTTGATACCTTGATAGAGTTAAAAAACTTGACAAGTTTGTTATTGTTAAAAATTTAACATCACAATGATAAACTTAATAAAATGGAAGAACAATTTTTTTTAAATTTTTGGTTGTCCAATTTGATATGATTTGAAGCAAACAGTTTTGACACGATCGTTCAAACAGGGAGAACTGTTACTACTGGTACATCGAGTCCTTTTTTAACAAGAAGTTGGTCAAATTTTAATTTGTTTTAGAAGTGATTCTGATTTCACCTACGCTACTTCACAAAATGTGTTGTACTGCAGAAATGTTGTCTTCTCTCTTTTTTTAAATTCTCTATATTAACTTCGCTTGTTCGTGTGTTTGTTGGTTTGTTTGTTTTGTTTGTTTTTTTTTTGTTTGTTTTTTTTTGTTTGTTTTTTTTTGTTTGTTTGTTTTGTTAGTTTTGTTTTTTTTTTTGTTTGTTTTGTTTGTTTTGTTTGTTTTGTTTTTTTTTTGTTTGTTTTGTTTGTTTGTTTTTTTTTTGTTTTGTTTGTTTTGTTTGTTTGTTTTTTGTTTGTGTGTGCTTGTTTTACCCACTTCCTTTCACAACATTCCCGATCCACCGACATATGAGACACGTTCTTCAAGGCAACATTGTACAAATTGCTCTCCTGATCTTCTGTAAATTCTTCCTCGCCCATCGTTGCCATATAAACACATCCTGCACTCGTCAGAAAAAAGGACTGCTCTTCATTGTTCTTTTGTAGAATCCAAATGCTCTTGATCGAACTGAAGGTGGGCTCGTCGGTGTTCTGGGGTCACTTTCAGCCCGTTGCTGGTCTCTGTGCAAACAGATCACCTTCTCAAAGTCGTCTTCTTACTGTCCACCGACTGACTTCGACTTCACAAACTTCTAGGAGCCGCTGTCCCCCAGTTGAACCGCATTTAAACGATGATTTCGTATTATGCGAAATTCGCAACGAAGTCTTCACACAAGAAAGCGGTCATCAAGCTGTGCTATAGCAAGAGGTTGGCCAGATCCTTGTCGCGGTCTGAAACTGCCAGTTTCTTGATATCTCTGCCACTCTCACAAACGGAGAGTCAGCTCAAATTTAGTTGTCGAGCCACTACCTCTACTGTGATACTACTCTGGTGTGATATTTATTTTCTTGTTCCGGATGAAGGCGTAGTCGATAGAAGATCGTTCAGGCTAAGCGCTGATATACGAATTATGACAATTTCAAAGTGATTTCGGGGTGCTATTGTATAGTTGTTATTGAATTTAGAGGTTAATTCGAAACCCTACTGTATGCATTTTACAAAATCACTTTGTTGGCATCGTATAAGTACAAAAAAGGTACCAATAAACTTTAAATATGCATTCAAGAAAATTAAATTTTTTGATATTTTTAAACTTTTGTTAAAAATTTATCAATGTGCGAATTTTATGCACCCAAGTGTATACATATACATAATAAATACATTAAGAAAACGTCGGTTTGTCCGGTTGGTTTTTGCAACATAGATTTAGGCTTTTGTATTCGGTTGGTGTATATGATATAACATATAACATATACATTAGTATAAGTACATAATTGTACTTGCGCAGACATTATGGAACACAGCAACTTAAGCATGGAAATCGTTTTATTTTGTACGTTTTTGTTTGCAAATATGAGCACAGAAACCAAGAAAGAACCTAATTTTCAATTTCAATTCAAGAAGTCGGTTTTTGGCTGTTCATAAGAAAATATTTTAGAGAATATTGTCCTGTCCAGTAAGCAACGCAATAAATTTTCACGTCTCTTTTATTTACATTTCATATATTTTAATAGCAGCTTTACTTAAGAAGCACAAGCTGTTATTAGTATCACAAATGAAATATTCTAGCATAAGTATGTAAATGTATTCCTAAGCTCTCTCCCTCAGTAAATTCACACTTCTTCATACTATTTGCACGATATTTCATTAGTTGTTACATCTTTCCACATCATTCATTTGTCGGGAAATACCAGTTTCGTCACAAATCTCCTCAAGGTTGCTTGTCTTACAAATCTCAAAAACAAAAAATGTGTATAGATGTATGAAAAAATCTAAAAGTAAGCTTTGCGTTCTACTTATCAATTTAGTCTTGAGTTATTAATAACTTTTTAAGTAATCTAGTTTATAGAAGGTGTTGTTTTGTAGAGCGTCAGAACATTAAATTTAAATAAAGAATGGTGTCACATGCCATAAATACATATATACATACATATTCTATGAAGTCTGTCATTACCAGAATTTGAGCAAATAACATGTGCCGTACCCCGTATCTATTCTGACTACTTGAAGTGATATCAAACCTTTACGTGGTGGCCGCTTGTAATCGAGATAAGCTACTTCTAAGTAAGGTTGGCGCGAGGGTAATAACTCAAATCAGCCTAGAAATAACTGTTCAACTACGATGACCTCAGCAACGAAACGGCTAAACGATATAAGCGTTTTCTCATTAAACATACGCTCATTGTTTAGATATTGTAGTTTTATTTTAATATTTTATTAAAAAAATTAGTGTGCCTACTGCCTACTGACGACAGTCACATTACAATCAAGCACGTACGAGTATGAACTCATTCAACTTGAAACTAATTAAGAAAAACAAATTAGCGGATAATCTAAGTTGAAAGACACACACGCGGGTAAAATTTAATTAAATTTCAACACTCGACTAGACAGCGAGTACTCTAAATAACGTTCTAATCGTCCCTGCATAGAATATAATTTCAATTTATTTTGCGGTAAATCCATTGAATATGAATGCGGATATTAAAGGAAAGTGAGTGTTAAGGGTTTTTCACCCGGTCGAACTCCTGGAGCCAATCTATGGAAAAAATAAGTTTTTCTATATATTGCTCATAATTAGCGAGAGTAAAATAATAGATTGGTGGGACTGCCAATCGCACAAGTTACTGTGTGCAGTGGAGAACGCCAGTAAAGTTCAATGCCCTGCAATAAGAGGGAACTAGCGAGTAGATCAATTGGCATGAACGCAACGAATATGAATCCAAAGAGAAAACTTAATTAGATTGCTTTTCAATTAGTGTGCGCTGGATAACGAAGAATTATCCTCCTCCATACAACATACCATCCTGAGAATTATTTCCATGGAAATATTATTGCAGTTTTTTTTATTTTTTGTTTAACTAATAACGCCATTAAAAAATTCTTTTGCAAACATATATCACCGCCTTGACTCTGGAAAAATCCATTCAAATTCGAACACATAGCATTTCTAGTGCCAATTAATTTCTGTTGTAAGTTGTACGCTTTTTCACAAAAACTTTCATCATTTGAATTGAAAAAATTCTCTCGGTGTGAGTATGTATGTATATGAATGTACATACATGTACAGGGTGACTGACACGAAGTGTT
Source organism: Nephrocerus scutellatus (assembly GCA_947095585.1). Taxonomy (NCBI): domain Eukaryota; kingdom Metazoa; phylum Arthropoda; class Insecta; order Diptera; family Pipunculidae; genus Nephrocerus; species Nephrocerus scutellatus. The sequence goes on along the minus strand of OX352765.1, from coordinate 26,557,160 downwards.
ACCAAAACAAAACGCCACATAATTTTTATTTTTTGATGAATTTATTGAATCGAACTAGAAAATGTTCACAAATATTTAAATTTAAATTCGAATTGCATTAGCAGTTTTATATTTGGCCACCCTTAGCCGCGATTATGGCCCTCAAACGGCCGAAAAAGCTATCGCATGCAGCACGAAAGTGGCTCTGTGGTATTTTGGCCCATTCCCGGCGAAGCGCTTGCTTGATGAGATGGTATTTTTTTGTCCTAACCTTGCTCTTCAAAATACCCCAAACCGAGAAATCTAGCGGATTCGGTGAATTTGATGGCCATTGGACAGTGGAAATGAACCGCGGAACGTTGTTTCTCAGCCAATCTTGATTGACGCGCGCTTTATGACTAGGCGCCGAGTCCCAAGGCTTCAACGCTCACTCCAACACATGATCCCGATAAATTTGAACATTTATCTTGATGCCACGGTCCAAAAAAACGAGCGGTGAACGGCTTTCGGCCTATACGGCGGCCCAAACCATCACCATCAGCGGCGCTTGGCTTTGAGTGGCAATCCGTTGGTCCAAATTTTCAGTAGAACGGCCGAGCAAGTAAATCCGGTAGTTTTGCTTGTTCACGAATTGCTCAATAACGAACGGTGACTCATCAGAGAAAACCAAATTCAAAAATCGCCACTTTCGTACAAGCGTAACAACTCCTTTGTTCTTTCCACTCTAACTTTTTTTTGAGCATCGGTGAGACCATGCGGTTTTTGGAATTTCAAGGCCTTTAGTCCAAGATGATCTTTCAAAATGTGCTGCATCCGTTCGAGCGAAATGTTCGCCTCACGAGCAATTTTTCTGCCGCTCCGACGCGGATTCCGAGCCAATTAGCCTTCACCTTCCGAATGATATCCGGCGATGTTGCAGTGCATTTCGTTCCACCATTATGGCGTTTTGCAATGCTGCAAGTATCGTTATAACGATTTATGGTGCGATACACAAACATTTCATTCACATGCAGATGTTTTAACTGGTTAACAATCTGCGGCTGTGGTTTTCCAGCCAAATATTTCCCACTAAAATGCTTTTGTACGCTTGTAAACAATGGAATGAACTGTCATTAGTGAAAATTTGAGCGCTCTGTCATCACTAGTTTGACAGCAATGAGAGTCTGAAGTTGGTAACACTTCGTGTCAGTCACCCGGTATTTATGAAAATTTCTTGTTTAGAGACGAGCATTCGGTGCCGGTGCGAAAAATTACCATGAAAAGTCACGGCCAGCCACGGTAGCTAGCGCGAGGCGACGCACGTGCTTAAGATAAACAACAAACCACCATCTGCCCATCTGGCTTCTTCTTATAATTAAGTAATTAAGTTTTTAAGGTTGCCAGAAATAAATTCAATCATGTATAAATATAAATGAAAACAAATTATGTTGTGTCTTGTGTGTGCTGCTAGTGCTTATTGCTTTGAGTATTTGAAGGTTCTGACGTTATTGATGTTTTATTTATGATTTTCGGGAGGTATGCGAAAGAATTTTCTTAGTGAATTGGTTGATGAGGTCGACATCCTCTGTAAAGAGAAATTTTCCAAAAAAATTTAATTAGATTTTCTCGAAAAAGTTCGCGGCAAGCAACAATGTTGGAGTATATGGAGAATGATTAAAAAAATGAATACATTCCCTTAAGATGTATCTAGACACCTACTATAGCTCTAATATAAAGTAAAAACACATTGTGTTTCATTTACAAATTTTCCGCTTGTGTGTAAGGTCATATATAATAATGGGGTTTCATTAAGAGGGCTCCATTTTGTTTTTTAAATAAAACAGCTTGCATTTAAGATATCAATTCGGGTTAAAGTACCATCAAAGCCAGTAATAATGGAATACAACATTATTTAAATGTCCTTTACGGAAATGATTAAATGCATTGATCCCATTTTTTATTACTTTTTCGTGTAAATCGTGCGATATGCCGACAATTTCGCATTTGATGTTATGTTTTAAGGTCGTCTAAAGTCTGTGGTTTGTTGGCGTAGAACGTGGACTTCATATAATTCCAAAGAAAAGAGCCCAAAGTCTTCAAATCGTCATGAATTAAATAACGAGTGACATGCCTCCCCAGAACATGCACTATCCACTGCCATATGATACACGTTCTTCAATCCAAATTCGAATTGCAAATTGCTCTCCTGATCTTCTGGACATTCTTCCTCGCCCATCGTTGCCATATAAACACATCCTGCACTCATCAGAAAACAGGACTGCACTCCATTGTTCTACTGTTCAATCCAAATGATCTCGATCGAACTGAAGGTGGGCTCGTCGGTGTGCTAGGGTCAATTTCAGCCCGTTGCTGGTATGTATGCAATCAGATCACCTTCTCAAAGTCGTCTTCTAACTGTCCACCGACTGACTTCGGCTTCACGAACTTGGAGCCGCTGTCCCATTTGAACGATTTCGCAACCAAGTCGTCACAAAAAAGCGGTCATCACGCTGTCTTGTAGCCAGATCCCTTTGGCGTTTAAAATTGATCACAAGACCTGACCAGCCAGCGAGCCAGCCTGCCAGTCCACCAGCCACGGGCACGCGAATTTAATTGAATTTATAAATCACTAGAAATCTTTAAGTAATCTTTTCAAAAGAGATTTTCCCTCTTTTGGAAATCTTCATTTGAAACCAGCTCTCATCGTTGCATCATCATCATTGATCATCCTTGGTTTTTGGAAGCTGAATTTGAACAAGCCTATAGGCTCGATAGTTGTGCGTGTCTTCTTTGTTTGTTAAGCCTCCTGGTACTACATGAAAATCACTGGCAAATTGTTAGACTTTAAGAAAGATGTTCAGAAGGCTAGCTCCTTAAGGACCGGATTGCTCAATAGAGGTTCCAAGAATTTTGAAGGCTCACTTATTACATCATTATTTTTAATATTTTCTTGGTCAAGGTTTTTTGTAGTTTTACCATGATCCATTGATTAAAGCATTTAGACTCGCGTCTTTTTAGTTTCGTGATCGTTTTCCTGATTGCTTTTTTCAATGAATCAGGGAGAATTCTAAGAAAATATATTGAAACCGGCTATCAACGTGAGGAATGTGATATATTGTAAATTACATTCCTTCGATTTTTTTTTTAAATTTTAATAAAGGGCTCAGCCAACACTATTGCCATGATGCAAGTCATCCAGGGAGTTCTTCCTTGGCATTTAGTTTAATTATGAAAAAAAGATCATTAGTTAAACCGATGCTTTTTTTTAATAACTTTAGCCCACAATTTAATATTGTTAAAAAGCAAATGCATCCCGAAACTCTTGTATGTGTGAATTTATAACAGTCACATACGGATAGAGAGAGGGAGTATTTGAAAAGAAAGTCATTTTAAAACTTTAAAAAGTTACAATACATTATTTTGACACTTTAGCTTAGTTTTATAAAACTAAATAACTTTTTACTGTCATCATATTTATCTCTACAAGTAGGGCCCGGTACTGGCCTCCAGAAACTTACGGTAACTTAAATACTATTATCTTCCCATAAACAATTCAAAAGTTACTATCGTCATTTTTTGGTCGGTACTTTTGGACTGACGATTGAAGTGCTATTTTTATATGGTCACGTTGGGTCCTCTTATTTAAATATTCACTTATGAATCGTCACTTTTGTATCATGGCTTTTGAATCAGCATTTTCGGATCATCAAATCTAAGAAAATTTTACTTCGTATGGTGATCGGACGACAGTTAAGTTGGACCTGCTCTATCAAAACTGCAAACAAACCAAACAGTTAATTGTTGTGGTTTTCTGTTGTCGGTTTGTTCTTGTACATATTCATTTTAATTTCTATCAGTATAATGGATAAGCAATCATTTCACCTGGTAGCACCAAATCTTAACTAACGATTCACTTTCAGTTCTGACAGACAAAAATTAGATCGATACCGAAAACGGTAATTTAATCTTTGGTGTAAATTCAACCTCTGAATGTACAATGTGAAACAATTTTGCTATAGTTTGTCATCAAGTTTCTGATTTAAAAAAAAATGACTTTATTTAAAACACTTGAAACAAATTTGAACTCTTATTAATATTGCATCTTCTTCATAAACATCAAAGTTGTCATTGTCTTGTTTTGTAAAAAAATATATCTTCTTATCATCACATTTGCGTCTATACAAGCGGGGTCCGGTCCTACAGTTTCGCAAAAAATTTGCAATGTTATCCATACTCTTTCTTCATCATAATCATCATATTTTTTTTTATTATGTACACACGCTAAAGGGGTGAGCACCCTTATAATGCTTAGCACAGCGTGGGCGTTAGGAAATTAGAGAGGCTCTACAACCGGGGTCCGGTCCTTGCCTTTCCACCGGAGCCGATGTCATCCAGTTTTGCATCCCTAAACTCCGGCCGTCATGGTCTAGGATATCCTTCCAGCGTAGGCTTGGCCGGCCTCACTGCCGTGTTCCATAAATCCTACCGCAAAGAACTTTCGGAGCAGGATCCTCTTCGCTCATGCGAGCTAGATGTCCTGCCCATCGAAGGCTACCGAGCTTAATTCTCTTTACGATGTCGACATCGCGGTAACGCTCGTAGATCTCATCATTATAGAGTCTCCAGAATCGTCCTTCCTCACATACGGGGGTCAACAATTATCCGTAAGAGTTTTCTCTCGAACGCGGCTAAGAGTTCAGAATGCTTTTTTTTATACACCCAAGTCTCGGATCCATATGTAAGTTCTGGTATGACCATTGTCTTATATATCAGCAGCTTGGATGTTATGGTCAAGTTCCTGGATTTAAAGTTTATTTGGTAAGCCGAATTCTCTCATGGCTTTATAAAGTTATACTCTGGCTATGCTATTTTCTTTCTTCACTCATTTTAATGAAGTAAGCAAAAAACTTTCTCATCCGAAAGTAAATTGCTTAGTTAACGCAAAGGATTTGAAAAAGATGTTTTAATTTTTTTTAGCAATTTATGAAAAGTTTTTTTTCTTATGTAGGCCATAAATATATATTTGCCTTATTACACTCACTCGTACAGTATATGTAACAGATTCACGATTCGGTTCAGATAGAAATGTTGTTGAAAAGAATTCTTCCAATTAATCGCCTTCAACTTTCAAATAGTTAACTATGTTGCTACAATTTTTCATTCGCATCAAGTCAACCACTCTTTACGTACGAGTATATAATATGATTGATATACCTATAGATAGCACTATCGTTATGCCAATTAAAGCCATTTATCATAGACCAAAAGATAGCTTCAAGCATTAAACTTTAATCTGATGGCTAGTACAACAACAAGCACAACCAACCACACAGGGATTTTGTTGGCTGCATTAGCATTTTGCACTTTCGCTTTTATGTGAATGTGAATTTAAGTTTATATGTATGTATGTGTAAAAAATTGTTGGTTTGACCCCAATATGGGGAATAGGGCCAATCTGCCTAAGGCAACGTCTTCAATTCGCTTTATTTATTTTTCGTATACTGACTGTTGTCACTTCTGAGGCCGCCGTTAATGGTTATGTCACAAATTGAGTCATATGTGTGTTTTTTCGTGTGTTTTCTCCATCTCCCAACTCTTTCGTCTCGAAATGATTGTGGACGCATGTGTACAAAGGTCAAATTGCCATCATTTCACACATCTGTGCGAATGAGATTTTACGGTGTATGCACTCACATAATGACAAGTTTCTACATTCGTATTGCCCCATATACACGGATCAAAGATGCTCTAACTGTTTAGCTAAAGGGCCTTTGACAATCTTCTTTTTATTAATTTCGCGAAGTTAAGCGGGCCAGTGGCGGGCGGACTGGCTGGCTGTTTTTAACCCACTTCCCAAAGCCCGACTTTATTGAAATTTTGCACACAGGTATATTTCCGGTGACAATACTTTCTATTAAAATTTGGGGCGCGTGGTCGGGGGGCTCCCATACAAATTTTTTACAAAATTTACCCGATTTTCTTCAAATTTTATACGCAATTGTATCTCCGATGAACAACACTTTTTTAAAAAAAAATTTGAAGCGATCGGGTCCCGGGGGTCACCCAAACAAATGTTTTACAAAATTTACCCGATTTTCTTAAAATTTGATATGCATGTGTATCTCCGGTAGAAAACACTTTTTGTAAAAACCTTCATTAGGTGGTCTCTACGGGGTCTTGATGGTATTTTAAAATTGCCTTAAGTGGGGTCTTGATGGGCTCTTAAGAGGGCTTTAAGGGATTCTTGAGGGGTGTTGAGGATGTCTCGAGACAGTTTTGAGAGGATTAGGATCTTGAGGGAGTGTTGAGTGGTTTTTGAGGGAAATCTTGAGGGGGATCTTGAGTGGGTCTAGAGATGGCTTGAAGGGCTCTTGGGAGGGTTTTAAGAGGATTTTGGATGTGGTCTTCTGAGGGTCTTGAAGGGGTCTTGATGGAGTGTTAAGGTGGTCTTGAGGAAGTTTTAAGGTGGTCTTGAGCGGGGTTATGAGGAAAGTTTGAGACGCATCTTGGAAATTTTGAGTGGGTCTTGAGAGGGGTCTTGAGGCAGTCTTAAGGTGGTATTTAGTGACCCTTGAGGAAATGTTAAGATGGTCTTGAGGGGTTTTCAGAGGGTCTTGATTGGGTATTGGGATGGTCTTGAGGGCGGTCTTACTGGAATCTTGAGTTAGGTTTAAGGGTGTACAAAGGATTCTTCATGGGGTTTTGGGAGAGCTTTTGGTTGCTTTTGATGCGGTATTAAGGGTATTTAAGACGTGATATAAAGGGGGTCTCAAAGGGGGTTTTGAGAGGTGTCTTGAAAAAGTTTTGAAAGGGTCGTCTTTAATGAGGTCGTAAGGTGGCATTAATGGGGTCTTAAGGTCTTGAGGGGATCTTTTGGGGTCTTTTATGAGTCTTTTGGCGGTATTTTGGGGCCATTTTGAGGTTTTCATATTACCATCTTCATCTTCATGTTATTGAATAAATATATAAACATTTCATTTTAAACTAAAAAGTATAAAATAAGATAATATTAAAAAAAATGCCCCTACTAAAGTACAACTAGGTACTAAAATACAAAAGGTAGAAAATAAAACGCGAAGATGGGAGTCGCTCTGGACACCGGCTATATGAACAGTTAAGTGAACAGTCAAGGCACTAGCTCTCTATTTCTATACTACTAAATCTCAACTAGGTTGGGACAATTTGACCAACTAAGCGACATGTCATGTCCTTCCTACAGTAAAAGGAAAACTACCGAATTGATATTCAGATGACGGAACGATATTGTCAGAGTTGTGGAAATAATTACTGGCCAGTAATTCACATAATACTTTTGGAGCTATAAGGAAGCAAATGGGAAAGAAACTCTCATTCGCTATTAATTGAAATGACCGGTCCTAGAAGCTGTGGTTTGATGGACATTTTCCATAAATCTATCAATCATTCAATTATATTTGTCAATGTACTTGTGAATGAGCGCTTAATACAGTTTTTTATTTAAGTCGATTTATTTATTTTATTTATTGAAAAATACTGGTTAAGCTTCGGCTCAAACTGCTACGTGTCTAATTTCCAATTAAAGATTGAACAGAAAACATCCTGTGTTGCTGGATCTAATTTCGCAAACTGCAGTTAAACATTTCTTTGATAAGTCTAGTATGCTTTTCTGGATAGAGTCGATTGATTTTTTTTTCTTTCCTCATAGTATCCTATCTTTTACTAAAAAAAACTAACAATTTAATACAAAAAAAAATAATAATAAAATTTTCCTATTATTTCCTTGCAGCACATTGCTCTTCACTTAAAAACCAGAATAATGGCGGTAACTCAACATCATCAAATCAGCTGAGACATACTCAAAGTCTGAATTTCACTTATTACTCACTTAGAGACTGAAGTAGAACGAATGTTCGGTTGTGATGAAAATGGATTAAAATCATAATAATAATAATAAAATATTAATAAAGAAACAAAAAATCGTACTCACCACTTCATATGTCTTCGTTAAGGGTTAATTTTTTAACTCGCTCACGATCCTAGTTGATTCCTCGGATCACACTCACTCGGTCGCTCCCTCAAGTAATCTCATCTCGCTCAGTTACACAATGAATTCAGTAATTTCGGCGTTTAAGGCTAAAAAGAATAGCTCTGCTAATGATAAACATAATGGGCATCATAATCATCCACGCAGTTCCATTATTGGTGGAAATGCAGCGGCAACTGCAGGTGGTGGTAGTGTTGGTGCTGGAGGTGGCGTCGTAACGGGAGGATTAGCAGGAGTAGGATGTGGAACTGTTAAGAAGCAAAGTATTAATGCACAAGAAAACGGCTATCAATATTTACGGCACCTTCGTGAGATAGACACGGCAACGAAAATGTTGTCATCTGTCGTTGTGGCCGCCACCGACGACCTCCTTGAGGGCGACATGATGAGTTTTCGGCCGCCACGTTTGTGTGTCGATGTCGTTGATCATGCAGTGATGCCGTCCCTGGCTTTAAATGCAACAACAATCGAAGTGCTCGATGCCAACACAAATAATATCAATAAATCAATCACAACGGCTTCAACCTCGAATTGCACGGATAATGGCAACTGCAGTTGCGGTGAAGATTTTAATGAAATTGGCAGCAACGGAATGGTAGCATCCTCCGTCCAAGACAGCAACACTGCAAACAACAGTCCAAGAAAACACTTAGCACAAGCTGAAGCTGACGATGATGAATCTGATTCAGCAGCCGCCTGCACAAGCACGACGAGCAGTTCCAGTGAATTTAGTAATAGTACGGTTATAATTCCATTGCAGCAGAACCACCAAAACCACAATCATAACCATCACCAAAATAGCATCAACAGCACACCAAGTCCAGTGAAAAGACTGAGCGGCAATAGTTTGTCGGCGTCGTCATCATCATCATCATCATCATCGTCGTCATCATCATCATCGAGTAGTTCAAATTGTAGTTCACGGAATAATAGTTGCAGTAGCAGTTGCAGCAGCAGTTGTGACGTCACAACAATTGTCGCATCGCCGCTTAGTTTGACACCGCCATTTGCCGAGTCTGTATCCAGTTTGGAGGCAACGCCCAATCCTCCTCCTCCTACTGTAGCAGAGAGGGATATCACCACTCATCTTCCTCCTCAACAGTTAGCACCACAACCGCCATCATCGCCAAACATCACATTGCCAATAATATTGCCAAACGGTACAAGTGGATTGGGTAGTAGCCCTCTATCGAATTCTGCTTCAACAACACCGAAAAACGCTCGCTATTCGAAACCACGCTTGAGTCTGAGTCGTTTCATCAATCATTCAATGCCATCGGTGCATGGTCGCCCAAACGCTCTTGGGACAGCAGGTGGTGCCGGCGGTAGCGGTGCAGCAACGAACGGTAGCACGAATCCGCCAAAGCGATTGTCAACGCATCAGAGGAACTTAAGCTTAGATTTTCGGTGAGTTTATTGTTGCGTTAATTTTTATTTAATTTTTTTTTCAACTTTGAACATTCAATCCATCAGATAAGCACATTCGTCAATATAAAAACTTTAAACGCTCTTGTGGCGTATTTGATTTGGGTTGAGCCGCAGACGCAGGGCTTGCAACAATACCAATTCGCGGCCACTGTTCATATTGTTACGAAATTTAGGCTTTCGAGCTTGCAAATAAAATAAAAAAAAATATTAATTTACAAATTACAACTTTTTTAATTAATAAAAAGTAAAACAATAACAAAAGTTTATAAATTACACTGGTGATTACTTTCTATGCACACAAAAACACTTATTACAGCAACAACTACAATCTCTTAGGCTCTGTCTCTTTACAAAATCTTTTTCAACTTTACTGGTTAAATTCTAAATAACTAATCGCTATTTCGGCAAAACGCCGCATATTTATATTAAGTCGAAAGGTTCGCGAAGGTTCTTGTCATTTCTACTGTTTTCCATTCGAACAACCTATATACATACATATATCGAAAAACGTAAAAAAAATATATTCTATGTCCAATCATATACAGACTTCAATATACCAGACAAAGAGGTTTGACTACATATTTGGCAGCACCAGCACATAATGGTATAAACTTATAATAGTGTAATCATTCAACCATGCTACTTAAAGTCTAAAAGTACGAAATTTTCTTAATTCTATTACGGACGAGTATGCGATTTATCTAAGGATTCGTGTTCCAATAATCGGAGAACGAACGCTCTGTTCCATTATCTCAACATGGCGACATCTACTACTAACTAACTAACTACTATTTGTAACAATATTCTGCTTCGGATCTATGTTGCTTTGCAGGATTTCATTCGCCAAAGTTTGCCATGTACGTTATAACTTGTACTAAACATTTTTGTTCGGTCGCATCTAGTCCAGTGTTATTCCGATATCTCGTTGTAAGAACAGTAAACATGGCGTAACTCCAGTCGTCTAGTTTAGATTTTTCCGTTATTGTGAATAAAGTAATCTGCCTGCCTCTTATAATTTGAACAATTCCTTCGGCTTGGCCGTTCGACGCTGGGTTGTATGTAGCGCTGAGGTTATGGTGGATTCCATTTGCTAAGATGTACTCAAATTATTTTAAAGTAAAAGTTGTTCTATTATCGCTAATATTGGCGCCGTTGGTCACTGGTTACTACTTGAACTACTGACCCACCCACCACTTAATGCTTCGCGAAAGATTCAAGACTTGACAACACTTGAAGAAAAAGCTTACTTTGGTGTACTCTGATCCATGTTAACGGAAATTTCTCTGTTAATATGGTAGAAACTTCGTTAAGGACTTTATTTTTAGAAGAAATACTAGCCTTTGTGCCTGCGTTAAAATAAAGTTGATATCTTGTTTAAGTCTTCATATATCTAATTTCTATGCTTGTGCCATTTTTATTGGCCATGCTACTTTTTGACTTTGAGATCCATTTTCTCCAGAAAATGCGTAATAAAAATAACGTTTTACTATTTTTTTTCTTATCAACGTAACAATAATCAAAATAAAAATCAAACAGTGTCCTTCTTGGTTTTGTATGCATGCAACAGCTAGAGTTTATAGATTTCACTGCATCAGGCGCATAGCTTTACAATTCAATGTTGCCAGACATAAAATTTCTAATGTACTGCATGAAGAACATTTTTATCCATACCACCACGTGCAAAAACTGCTTCCCGATTATTTAGAAAAGAGACTTGAGTTTTCTAACTGGTTACTGGAGCGGAGATTGGATCAAAACGAGCTTATTAGCAGAATTCCATGGACGGAAAAATCTCAATATGGGCTGCGGCGAATCCACACAGAAGGAGACAGTCATCATTTCAACTCAAATTCACCGTCAATATGTGTGTCAATTGGAAATAAATAAAAAAAAAAAACAACCAATAAAAATTAAAATTTTTCATCTAAATTCTCTAATCGCAGAAATTGATATGGGAGCCCCTCGATCCTGGGCCATTTTTTTTTATTGTAGAAGAAAATCATCGAAACAAACATTTGACATCAGATGTTAAAATTGAAAAAGCTCAGATCATTTTATTCTGAGCACTTAGAGCACGCTCATACTCTGAGCAAATAAGAAACACGAACATTTATCTTGAGAACTCTTTTACTGCTCTGAACTAATTTATGAAAACGCCAAATGACAGAATATTGTGAAAACTTGTTGTTCTATCTGTAAGTTGATATCGACAACAAAAAAAAAAACATCAATAAAAATACAATTCAGTATATAATTTAAATGTAAGTTGAAGTAAGCATAAAACATGTATGTCTCGTTTCATTTGCTGGGTTCATTTGTGCGTGCGCTAAGATTTCTCTCTCTCTCTCTCCACCACCACCAAAACCATGCAGCGCAGCCGACTGCGCAGCACACACCGCAGACAGTCCATAAAGGGCGACGAATATCTGATGCCAGTACAGATATTTAAAAAATGTATAAGGGCCTTGCGGCCGAACCCGGGACCCGATCACTACCAAATTTTCGAAAAAGTATTGTTTATTGGGTATACACATGTGTGTAAAATTTGAAGAAAATCGGGTAAATTTTTTAAAATTTTTGTTTGGGAGCCCCCCGACCCCGCAGCCCGAGGGGCCTCAAAATTTAATAGAAAGTGTTGTCTCCGGAAATACGCAAGTGTGCAAAATTTCAATAAAATCGGGCCATGGGAAGTGGGTTAAAAATTGATCGCAAGAATCCACGACAGACGACCGACCGACGACCGACCGACGACCGACCGACGACCGACCGACGACCGACCGACAACCGACCGACGACCCACGGGCAAGTGAAGTTAATATAGAGAATTTAATAAATCGGCCCCTTCAAACTGCCACCCCAAAAACGGGCATGCATAAAAAAATTAAGGGGACTAAACTTTTATTTAACTTGACCCCTTTTTGTCTGTATTTTCGACTACTTTGAGGTCCTTTTTATCAAACTTTCACACGACGTAGACAGCTGAAATTTTGTGAGTGTCCATTTTTATTCCGCTTGTGATTTTCTCGTTTTCTGAAGTCCTTTTTTCCTCAATTTCCACACGACCTAGAGGGCGAAAATATTGTGAGCAGCTCAATGTCAGAGCCAATTTTGATATTCCGCATGTGACGCGTACGCGCCTTCCTCAAAAACAGATATTTTGGCAATTATTACCAAATAATAAAGGTCTGTGTGGCATGTGTCGATGTGTAGTTAACAGTTTGTACCCGAAAAACGAAGTTTTTTTTACATTTACTTGTTTCTTTCCTGACATATAAATGTAGAAATATAAATTATATCTCCAAAAATGGTGTGCTTTTATTCTAGTAGACCGTAGTGTATCTACAATTAGTCCTGCTGTGAAACACACCTTTATAATATTTTTTATTAATTCTGGTCAAAATATTGTCTAAGCATTTGTTAGTGTTAGTGTTGTACAAGCATTAAGTTCCGACCAGCAAACACGTGCTGAATTTAACGGCAGACGACGACTGAATTTATTCGTATGTACCGTACATAACATCGACCTGACTGTCACTACCAGTCTGGCCCTTTATTCAAATAGCACTTCCCGTCATTGTGACTACTTTCACCTGCATCACCACGCGAATAACGAATCTCAAAAGAAAGTTTTAACGTTTTTGCATGAAACATGTTATTATATTCCGTCTCTCTTGACCGTTTGCCGCTCGTCCTTGACCATGTTACGTTTTAAGTACCCATTCGTTAATGGCGGTGGCATAAGAAAAAATGATATCATGCAATACGGAGTATGTCCACAGTAGTCCTTTTACACAGTATTTTCTGCTGGTCTTATTTATGTCAGGTCCGACGCCGCAAACACTACAATACCACACAAGCGGCTTAATCGCCAAACTAAAAAGTTGCTCCCTGTTCTGGAAAATTTCACTTAAGCTCATGGGCGCGGTAAAATTAATTCCTCCTAACATGGCTGGTAACACATTGCCCACAAGAGGTAATATGGGAGTGTTCTGACATTACATGTATATAAACATAACACGCTTACAGCAACTATCTTGATTTTTGAAAAGAAATAAAAAGCCACACTTACTAAATCCAAAGTTCACCTTGTTGGTCACAATTTAATGTTATTACTACTTGCTGCTCGCTTGGTTGGTTGGGTGACTTGACTGGGGGTTTTTTAAGGTAATTTTTGAGTGTCAATCATCATTCATCGCTCTGCACCAGCAGTTTCTGTGTGACATATTTTCCTCTGTTGCAAACTTTTTAAAACCTGCAACAGACAAACCGCAAACCAATGAATGGCTTTTTACATTGCCCCCTTGTGGTTGGTTTAGCTCAATAATAATTGAAGAAACCCTTTAAGTTCTGACTCGGCGGTTCCGTTTTTGCTTTGGCTATATGAATTCATTTGCGTAAGTTTACAACGTACATAAGTGTCCTCTTACGTATATTAAACATCTAAGTTAGGCTACGGCTGAGAAGGTGGTTGTGTGCTGAAATTTCAACACACATACATTCCATTCTTTATGAGAATTTTTTTTTTCTTTATTATGTTCTGCTATAAGGAACCAACAACAGAGCAGCTAGCTTGTCGTTTGCAGATATTGCCCCAATGATAATTATCCTTCATATAAATACTCGCATGATGATGTCATGTTTGTCTGTCTGTTGGTTTTACACGAATATACTCGTCTGCAAGATGGACGTAGCTGCTTTTGTTGGTCAAGCCATAGCGATTCAGCAATAAGCCAGATGAATGCATTAATGTAAATTTCCATTCACAAGAGACGCAAATTTATTGTAATTACTGTCCCAGAGAGTTATATGGACCTCCTAAGGCAACGTGCCCATAGATTTCATTTTGATGACATAACACTTATTTTCTTACTTAGGAGTGATAAAAATATGTATTAAATTAAAGATTTTTATCCGTTTTATATATAACATAATACAAATCTTTACATATAAAAATGAAACTTTTTCTGTATGTCTGTTCGCGATTACCTCGAAGACCGTTCATCTGATACAGCTGAAACTTTGGGGACGGTTAGTGTAGATGTTTGTAGGGGTTAGTGTGGTGATGGTGTTGAAGATGTGGTGGGTGGCTAGGTATTGTTTGTATAAGATTGACTAGAAGACCGTGCATTTGATAGATAGTGGTGATATATTTGTTTGAGGGAGTATCTTAAGGTGGGTCTGAAGTTTTGTAAGCGTCACAATGTCAGGGACCAGGTGTGTCGCGTATGATGCGTGGAAAATGCTTTGAAATAGGCCCGACCTAAACAGATATTTTGGCTATCATTACCAAATAACTGGACTGTGTGGCGTGTTTCGATGTATACATAAAAGTTTGTACCCGAAAAACGATTTTTTTTACATTTACATTTACTAAGTAGACCATAGAAGAAGTAGAAGACGAAAATGAGATTATTTCTGCCATTTTTTGCTTTCTTTACGTATCATTTAACAACAAGAGGATACAAATTCCACACATGCTCACTTTCCGCTCTTATTGTAGTTTGGCGACTTCTGTGTATCTTTGGATAAAATACCTTTAAAAGTTTGCATCTCAAAATCGAATATTCAGAATGCGCATATACACAAGACAGATGATACAATCACCTTAGAAAAATATTGTATGCATAAATATTCCTAAATCCATCGAGCAGGCGAACTAAAGAACTAGACGATTATCTTATTGAGAAGTGTTGGAGCGGGAATGAAGAAGAAAAGTTGGTAAAACAATTGACACCTATGCGATATGCCAGATGGGTGGGTAGAAGAACGCATTTGTTGTTGTTTTGTATTTTATCTTTCGCTTGCTATTCTGGTTTTTCTTTTTCTTAGAAGCTCTATAATAGATTAAGCGCAAAACAATATGATTATGCGACAACGGCAACCTATATGTGCATCGAAACGGACGAGAGAAATAGAGAGAGAGATAGAGTGAGATAAAATGATGGAGAATTTTCCATATTCCTTTTAATTCCATGGACAAGGATAATCGCCTTTTTTTCCTTCTACCCATTGCAGTTTATTTTGCTATGAATCTATTTTTGTGCGATGCTATTGCTATTATCCGAAAGAATATTGAGAGCACTTGGGCATAACGCAACGCAATCTGACTTCTGTATCTTAGTGTGTGGGTGGTGGGCATTCACAATAACACACACACCCACACAACAAAAGCCATTTCTGCAATATGCTGCTGGAGTGTTGTTTCATCCTTTCGTTTTTTGCATTTTAAATCGGAGATTTTCACGTGTCAAGTGCGAACGAGTGCATCGAACAATTCCCTTTTGTTGGGCAGAACATTTTTTGTATTAATGGGAATGGGAAATGTTTTGTTTCGAGATGTTATTGTTGTATTAATGCTAATTATTTTTTGTATCTCGAATCAACATATTCGCTTAAAAATGAAGAATTAATAGTTTTTATGTATACAAGGTGATTCAGAATGCGTGGAAAGCAGTCATGTGGGAATAGCTTACTTTTACAAAAGAACATAAAACACAAAATCAAATTGAAATTCAAGAATACCACAAAAATACGTGGGGTGGCTAGGCTCTAAAACTATGTGTATTTTTTTACTTTCTTTCAAAAACCGTCTTTGAATGTATAAAAAATTAGTTTTTACTAATTTTTTTAAATGCATCGTACCTTTATTACCTTTCATGATAAATATTTAAACTTTTAATCCCTCCTCAACCGGAAATGTAACATATCCCCCCACACCATTTAATTGGGGTTCCGTGTGGTCTGTGAGGCAAGGTATTTAAGATTTGAGATCGGAAGCCCTGTACCTACTGAGCGTGTAAACCATTATTTAGCCATTAGGTTTCTCATATTTTTTATAAATTTTTTTTAATTCTTTTCTTTTATAATAAGATAATAAATACGAGCGATGGAATGTTATCGCACGACTCGATATAAAATATAGCACAATATTTGAGCTCACTGCGTAAATAAATTTCACAACTGTAAAATTAAGAATGACCCTCAAAAGATTCCCAAAGACCCCCAAAGGACCTATAAAAAGACCTACCAGATCTTTCAAAAGAAAAATTTGGTGGTCTTTTTGGAATGGATGCCTAAAACACCCCCACACACACACCATAAAAAACCCATCAATAGACTCCCAAAGTAAAACCATGAAGTTTAAAAGCGTTTAGTGGTTTGTGCACTGGATATTGGGTTGATCAGCACTGCGTAGCGGACAGTGAAAATGTTATGTCATCATGTCGCACTTTCGTAACGCTCTCAATTTCACCCTCTACTAAACGCGCCAAAAGAAACATAATTTCAAAAAAAAATTTAATTTTGACCTAAAAATCAATGATTCGCAAACTTCTAACAAATCTAAGCGTTAAGCATTTGACCTGACCTGTTAGAATATCCACCGGTTGTTACCGGTTTTTTTGCGTGCCCAAGTTAGCAATACATCAGTACACTTCTTGATTCATCTTGATTATTGATAAAGACTGTGGAGAACGACCATTTATCCATTTGCAGTTGTAGCTGCCCAATCCATCACAGAACCCGGCGCTTGTTTGCGAAGAGCAACTTGAGGAACTTGCTTGTCCAAATTGTCGTTGGACTTGCCCTCTAACCACACACGATCATCAACCGTAAAATTTTTTTCATTAGAAAACACCAAGTTGGCAAGATAGTTACGTTCGTGCAGACGTGTTTTTCTTGTCTTTTGAGCCGTTGTTAAGTCTTGCACTCATTTAATCTTGTAATGCTTGAATTGAAGTTCTTTTTCTCCGTCCGTCGGATGCTTCTATCGGACACGTGCAGATTTTTTGCCAGGATTTGCGCACTTGTGGATTTCGCTATCAATTTGCAAACCATTTCTGGTGATGTTGT
Source organism: Nephrocerus scutellatus (assembly GCA_947095585.1). Taxonomy (NCBI): domain Eukaryota; kingdom Metazoa; phylum Arthropoda; class Insecta; order Diptera; family Pipunculidae; genus Nephrocerus; species Nephrocerus scutellatus. Next base: position 26,539,900 of record OX352765.1, on the reverse strand, counting down.
TCCTGTTTTTGGACGGCCGATTCCATGGCGTTTTGCGATGATACAGTATCGTAACGTGTGATAGTCCGATACACAAACATTTTATTCGCACTAAAATGCTGGAGCTGTTTGACAATAGCCGGTTGTGACTTTCCAGTCAAAAACAGTGCAATCACTTTTGCATTTGAATTCCATCGATATGCTTCTGTAGACTTGTAAACAACATAACAGACTAAAGTTTATCAAAATATAAGTTCGCTGGAATCAGCCGTTTGGCAGGTACATCCGCGTGAAGTTAGTAACATTTTGATCGCCGGACCCTGTATATAACATTTATACTGGAGTTGCTGATTATAAGAAAAAAGGTTTTTATATTTTATTTTAGTGATTTTGTCATAAATGAATGTTGCAACTGACAACGTTGGACACACTTAAAAATTAATAAAAGCTTTTAATTAAACATTTACATATAAAAACACATTTAAAAACAGAATTAAAAGTACATAGTACAAAGTGTGGAAAATCAAGATGTCGGTAAAATAAAAGGAAGCCTGCGAATTAGGTTTTATTAATATTAAGCTTTATTTAATAATAAGAATACTGTTGTTTGTGGATTTATAATTGTTGCGGAGCCGGTGCACGTCTATGTCGTGTTCGATCCAAAAGAGAAGAGAAAATCGAACTGTATTGTCGGTGTCACAATGCTGCTTCTGTCAGCATATTTTGGTTTGACAGCTGGGTAGATTTGCCGAGCATCCATCGATAATTGTGGTGAGGCAGGGTTGCCGTTACAGTACTCCCCCCACGAGTGAGGGTGTTATGTAATGTTGAGGTTTTTAAAACGTACCTTGCGCCCGAAACGAGTTGTGTAACTGGCTGTTTTGTTATCAGTTTTCGGCTTGTTTTTGACGTATCCGTCATCATCGATTGTTGGTTCACTAGGAACATGTGCGGCCTTAAGTCGATCGATCGAGATATTCTTCTCCTTACCGCCAACGTCTAGGGTGTAAAATTTATTCTCTCGACGAATGAAATGGGCCGTCATATGGTTGTGGTGAGGCAGGGTTGCCACCACAAAAGTACAAAAGTCAGAGTCAACAATTTAATTCAACGCGGTTTTTTTTTAGTAAGTAATTGAAAATGTTAATGCACTTTTTTTCTTTCTTATGAAAGCTTGTGCAGCGAATTGACCAAATTTATCTAATTCCAAATTCGAGATGTTATTTTCCTGGTTAAAAATTAAATTTTCATTCTGTCTTTATCTTTGTCGTTTAAAATGTTATTGGTAAAAATTTGGTGTGATTGGTTCGTTAGATTTCTTGCTCTGATACCAGATGTAATGCTCTAAAAGGATATGTAATCAATTATTCTTTATCCTTGCATTATCCTAGTGAAAACTCCAACTATCACTTAACTGAGATTTTTTATATTTTTACTTTAGAGAGGTTTCAGTGCTGACAAAAATTAACACGTAATGTTCAAAAAAAAAAAAAAAATTATTCAAATTTGTTTGAGCACACTTCCCCCCAAATTGTCCCTGTAAAATAAAAAAAGTTATTAATCAAATTGGCCCCTCCATTTTAATATTACTATAAGGAAATTGACCTTTATCACTAAATAGAGCCTTGCTTGCACCCAAGTGGTGTAATATATATGCAGTAAAGCTCACAAAATAACATTCCATTCCATTCCATTCACCACACCTTATACTTGTTCCTTAATTTCATCCACTCCCAGTTCAAATTACAAAAATTTCGCTCTGATAAAATAATGTCGATGCAATGCCTTTCGCTACCGCGCTACACCCCATTCGTGAGCTTGTTTATCAAATTCCCCTAACAAACACTCCCTTCTTCCTTTGGCAAAGTAATTGTTTGGTTTCGTGCTTCGTAACATCGCCGTACGCCGGTACTTCGAGAAAACTTGGTATTTAGTTGTTTCCCATTATATTGTAGATTGTAGAGCTGGCTGCTTTGTACACTTAACGAAGTTCAATGGCATTGCATGGTCGGTAATAGCATCCCCTGCTCCCATCAGAAACACAAAACCATTCCCAATGTATGCCAATGCATGCTGCGGTGACAGTTAGGTGTGAAGTGATGTTACACAGGCACGAGCACTGAGAGAGTGCATCCCTTTTTCCTTGTATATAGAAAGTACAAAATAAATTATTATTCTATTCCATTGGCTATTAGCTATTATAGTAACACTGTTAAAGTGGTTATTGCCCTTGTTATATTTGGCAATGAGATTCGTTTGTGTTTAACTGTTATTTGAATTAGAGTTTTGAGAAAATCAAAATCAAAAAATTGAATAAAATTCAGATGCAACTTTTGCTACTTTCCGTGATTTTTTATGTCTTGATATTGTTGGGCGGAGTGATGTGCGATTCTATTAACGGCCCTGCTATCTATTGTCTATTGCCTAATGTGCTTGTGGTAAAGGTCCTCGGTTATAGTGGGCGCCGTGGCTCAGTGGAAATGCGCGTGGCTACTGAGCAGAAGGTTCGTGGTTCTTTTTTTTAAATGTATTATGAATGCCAAACACGTCAGTGTTAGGTCTCTTCTTGTTGACAGCAAATACTTTGTCTTTCCCTCGTTATTATGACGCTTTTGTCATAATGCTTGAAAATGTATCAGTGACAGCTCGCTGTGTTCTGCCAATGATATTGATGTCGTTAGCGTATGGCAACAATTGAAAAGACTTGAAGAAAATTGTGTTGCTATCATCTCTCAATGTATGCAATAGTACACTTTTCTACCTCTTTTTTCCATTAGCAAAGCTGGTGTTTCTTTCGTCTTTTGTGCAGCTCTCGTCCTTTTTTGCAGTACCACTACTTCTTGCCTCTTGTTTTGGACCATGAAACCTCGTACATACTCGTAGATCAGTAGAGGCAGCTCAGATGGCCACTAGCACCTCGCACCTTCGCTGCAACTCGGTAGGGATCTAAGTCAATTTTGGCAGCTGAAAAGGTGCGGCCATCAAGTACTGGAGGCATGTCCTGCCTCGATCGCAAAGTCTTGACATTGATTGACGGTGTGGTGATTCGAAAACCGTTGTCCCGATGTTGACATTGAGATGAGGGAACCGTATGCATGCCATATTTGCATTCCTTCCCACAGTAAAGTCAATCAGCCTACTTCCATTTCCAGAAGTGGTGACGTGTAGGATGTATTTTTCAACAGTGTTACCAAAGATGTCCTCTCGTGACTCCAAACCTGAAGGGCCAGTTTATTTTATGTCTCGTTTGATGAATATGCCTGGTATGTCGGTCCTTAGATCGTCTAAAGCTGTTAATCAGTTACGAGCACTTAACAAATACAAAATACGCTGTCCACAGGTTACAAATATTGAGTCGATATAAAATTCTGCTTCGTTACATTTATAAATTACAAGCAGTTCAATTTAAAGAAAATAATTTTTCAGAGCCTACCTAAGAATATGTGTTGACAGGCATACCAACTATAGATAGCCCCTAAGTGCTTAACAAACTAAAATCAACCGATTTAACCATAAACACTAAATCATTCGCTATTGTGGTGGGAACACCACTCGCTACCACCCAGTCCGCAACCTAACCTGTAAGGGTGTAGGCCAAGATCTTTACGCAAAATTCGCCACAATGTGGACTGAGAGAGCCCAATCCCAGTGAATGGCGTGGAATAGACTGATTTGGCTCATTTTGAACTGAAGCACTTACGGCTTCGATACTTCGACCAGTGCGATGTCTCACTGGCACAGGAACATTCAATAGAGAATATGTCGACTCGAATTTATCTACTATAGCACGCACGCCGGCGTGAGGAATAATCAATTTTTTTTTGCAAATAACTCTTTCCTCTCCATTTTTCATCTTAGACTGAAAAAATTAACATCTGTCTATTGGAAAAAGAGTTATGCACAGAAAAGAAAGCGCCGCTATATCAGTTACAGTTGAACTGAACCAGCCAACCAGCCAGCCAGTTAGATATCCGTCCGTACATCCATTATATTACTTTCACCAGCACCAGCAATGATGTGCCGCCTATGTCTACGTGTAGTTACCTCAGTCAGTCGCTCACATTTGGTAATAAATAATTTATTTAGTAAAATATTTGCACTAGACTGTTTCAGCAGGTCTGCTGCTGTGCCAGCCAGTGCTGCCGTCACATTCCAATTTACATAATAACTCTGCCTGGCTGCTGCCTCCTGTTACTTTGACGACGACTCTTATTGTACATTTTGGAGAACTCCCAAGGTACCAAATATACATACCGTATATACCACAAACATATAGTTGTGGATATAATTAAATCAAATGATTACGATGATTGGCTATGATTTATTTTCCACCCGATTCTTAATTGAACGATTGAGTTGGGGTGAATGAACCACTTTTTTAATATGTAGATTAGCGCCACCTGAATCTTGAGAGCAAAGACACTGCTCTAAACTGCTAATAATTACTTAGATGGCGCTATAGTTCGGGGTAAACCACTCCAACCAGCGCAAATAAAATGCATATTAAATTTTTTCTTGTAAAACATTAATTGGTTATGCTGTGGAGCACCATAAACGCGACGCGTGTTGCTGAATGAAGTATTTTACTCTTACGGCCGATGTAGTTTTCATAACACAACAGCTTAAGTAGCGCATGTGGGTTTGGAATCAGCAAGTTAAAAAAAACTAGTTTTTTTTTTTGTTGTTAGTTGATGCGTTGCTAATTATGCCAAACTGGGCCAGAATCTATGTTCCCCTTTCGGCCTTTTCACTCATCACGACATCACACGCCCCTAGTTCGAGCATGGAATTATATCAACGTGCCCCATGTATTTAGTTCAACGTACATACGAATTCTATCTCTATCTAATTAGTTTACATGCTGAAATATTGATTTATCTTACGTTGTGTACAAACATTTCATACTCTCTTCCGATCCCATTCCACATTATTGCATTGAGTTTCGTATTGGTATCTATACGTACCACGACCGAACTGAAAACACAGGCGTTGGTGAAGTGATTGTGGTGGTAAATTGCAATCTGAATTTGAGCTAAATTGAACTCAAATCAATTTTCAAAACTGCGAGCTAATCTCGAGCTAACATACTTTTATTATAGAATATAGCAATTGCTATTTGAACAACATGGCAGAATGTGCACGTAATGAGAACGCAGCCACAGATTTGTTGTACAGCGTTCAACACAAAATCGCACAGATAAGAAACGAGTATCTGGATAAAATCGGTTGTTCGTGCTTTTCCCGGCGATTTACGTTTTAAAGTGAACTTGCGAATGCGCAGAGATATGCGATTACAAAATGACCTTCTCGCGTAGCAACAGCACCAAATATTAAAGATACATTTCAGATAAGAATTCAATAGTGCTCTCGAGTAATTATTTTCATTCAAACTAGGGTTATAAATTGGGGTTGAAATTTAATACCACATGTCTTTGCATATACGAACCCTTCCGATTTGTGCGTTAGTGCTCTGCAGGCTAGGATTGCTAGTATCTCTGCCTGAAAGATTCTAGCTGAATCGGGTTGACCTTGACAGATCATCCTAGAAAATACCTGCACCGACTCCATCTTGGATCCGTCAGTGAATATTGTTGCGTAAAACTGCCTCGTTACTGCCCCATCCTTCCAGTTTCCCCTGGTAGGAAACTCGACGCTTAAATAGGATGCAGTAGTCCTAGGTTAATATGTCAAGAGGTTATAGGTGCTAGATGGTGTTAAGGACATCGGTCGGACACGACCGTAGAGCTCCTGTGATGGCTACTGCTGCTGATTGCTGTAATCGGCTGAGTTTGGTGGCGTTATACTTCTTCTACATCGCTGGCCACCAGACCACCGATCCATAGGTTAGAATTGGCCGTACAACAGGTGTGTATAGCTTAAGTGCTTAACAAACTAAAATCAACCGATATAACCATAAACACTAAATCATTCGCTATTGTGGTGGGAACACCACTCGCTACCACCCAGTCCGCAACCTAACCTGTAAGGGTGTAGGCCAAGATCTTTACGCAAAATTCGCCACAATGTGGACTGAGAGAGCCCAATCCCAGTGAATGGCGTGGAATAGACTGATTTGGCTCATTTTGAACTGAGGCACTTACGGCTTCGATACTTCGACCAGTGCGTTGTCTCACTGGCACAGGAACATTCAATAGAGAATATGTCGACTCGAATTTATCTACTATAGCACGCACAGTCTGTTTGGTGGGAAGATTATTAAGACCGAAAATTAGAGCAAGCGCACTTAAAGTTGCGACCACCGGTTCTGAATTTCGGTAGTAATTTTTCCAAACGTTGCTCGTTCGTAAACTTTACTTTGATAAAAATTTAAACATTTGACTGACGTTTTGACATTGACAGATCATAAAAAAAGTTTAGGGTGCGTTTGTATTAAAATACAATATTGTTATGTCCCTATTGAAAAACCCTTATTCCTTTTTCAGAAGAAAAATTTCATCAACATTTCTGAAACATACCTCATCGAAGACCTGTTGTAATGGAATAAATATGAATCTCTTGAAAGTTCTGTCTCGGGATACATATCTTAATCTTTGATAAACAGTTAAAATTGTAATTAAGATTCTTAGTAGAAAAAGAGAATTATCATACTGATGAGCAGAAATAATTACTGCAAAATTTAGATTAAAATTTTTTGTTCTAAAAAATTCCTCCCGGCCGGCGTGAGGAATAATTAATTTTTTTTGCAAATAACTCTTTCCTCTCCATTTTTCATCTTAGACTGAAAAAATTAACATCTGTCTATTGGAAAAAGAGTTATGCACGGAAAAGAAAGCGCCGCCATATAAGTTACAGTTGAACTGAGCCAGCCAACCAGCCAGCCAGTTAGATATCCGTCCGTACATCCATTATATTACTTTCACCAGCACCTGCCGCCTAGTTTCCTTCCAGTTTCCCCTGGTAGGAAACTCGACGCTTAAAGAGGATGCAGTAGTCCTTGGTTAATATGTCAAGAGGTTATAGGTGCTAGATGGTGTTAAGGACATCGGTCGGACACGACCGTAGAGCTCCTGTGATGGCTACTGCTGCTGATTGCTGTAATCGGCTGAGTTTGGTGGCGTTATACTTCTTCTACATCGCTGGCCACCAGACCACCGATCCATAGGTTAGAATTGGCCGTACAACAGGTGTGTATAGCCATCTTTGGTTGAAGACCGCATTTCCTGCCGATAGTTTTGCTGGTGGCATAGAGGGCCACGCACGCTTTTTTAGCTCTGTTCTCTATGTTAGCCTTCCACCTAAGCTTCCTATTCAAATTATCCCGAGATATCTGGCGCTGGGGGTAAGGCTGAGACTTTTCCCATTGAGTTTTGGCTGGTATTTTGGATTTATTGGTGACTGGGTCAGAGTTTCCTTTAGGGGCTCAATGTGAACATTGTTAAAGGCCTCTTCTATATCTAAAACAGGTAGCTAGCGTAAACAGCTTGTAGTTAATCGTGTGCCAATCATTCGCACTACCTCATGGTGTGCGGTTTCCGTGGACCTGCCTTTGAGATATGCGTGTTGAGATATCGATGCTTGTGTGACATCAAACCGCCATACCCCAGAGCTTTTAGCAAGAACGATGATAGACTTAGAGGCCTAGAATCCTTTGCTGATTCATTGCCTCTTCTGCCTATTTTGGGTATGATAACCACCGGAACCTCCAGCTTTAGGGGACATAATTGATTGAGACAGCTTCTTAAAAACTTTCATTAGCCAGGAAGTCGACAGCTCCAGTGATTTGTGTAGCATAATTGGCTGTATGCCATCCAGGCCAGGAGACTTATACGCCGAAAAACTTCTTAATGCCCAGGAAACATTTTACCGGGTTATGGTTATCCACTATATCACGACAGACCGGCTGCTCAGCATGCATTTCTACGCATTGATAACGGCTGGTAAGGAAGTGAGTATTTGTGAGAACTTCCAGGGATTCTGCCGCAGATGCCGTCCAGCCACCGTCAGTGTTCATGATGACAGTTGGACAAGCATAGTTTGACATCCACTGCATTTAATAATACAAATTCACTTCTACACGATGTCTAAAAGTATGCCTTCTTCTTTTTCTTCGCGTTCCACTTCAATCGAGTATAATTTACGTGAAAGGCGTTGTAGCGGACAGTGGAAAAATTAAATCCTTATGTTGAACTTTCGTAACGCTCTCAATTTTACCCTCTACTAAACTCGCCAATTGAAGTACAACTTCAAAAAAGAAAACCGTGGATGATATTATTAACACTTTAAATACGAGCTTTGGCGTTGTGAAAGGGATCTACACAAAAACTATCGGTACATTTAATTCTCTTGCGTTTTAAAAATAACGGACTTTTGTTCTTCGTTTGTTTTTAAGATTTTTTTTAACTTTAAAATTTTTTATTTAACTTGACCCCTTTTCGACCACATTAAGGACCTTTTTTTATCACCTTCCACACGAACTAGAGTGCTGAACTTCTTTGAGTGTCTAAGACCCAAATAGCTTTTTTTGCTACTTCTTTCAGGTCATATTTAACAAACTTGAGTGTCTAACTCCAGAATAGCATTTTTTATATTACGAGTATGAAGCGTGTCGCGTATGATGGGCTGAAATGTTTTTTACGACTTCTTTGACGTCCCTTTTAACCACCTTCCACACGACCTAGAGAGTTGAGTATGAGTAGGTGAATATCTAAGTCCAAAATATATATTCCACGTATGACGCGTGTCACGTTTCGCGTGTGGCACGTGTGATGGTTTGAAATGACGACATTTTCTCGTTTTTTGAGGTCTTTTTTAACCACCTTTCGCACGATCTAGAGGGCTGAAATATTGTGAGCGGCTCAATGTCAGGGGCACATTTTTGATATCACGCTTTTGGCGCATAGCGCGTGTGAAGTGTGGAAAAAAGAAAATACTTTGAAATAGCTCCGACCTCAAAAACAGAAATTTTGGCGATTATTACCAAGTAATAAACGGATGTCTGGTGTGTTTCGATTCATATATAAAAGTTTGTACCCGAAAAACAAAGTTTTTTTACATTTACTTGCTTTCTTTTCTTTTTTTATGTAATTGATTTGCGTAATTTAACCCAAAAAGCTCTTTTCATACAATTAGCCCTGAAGAATATTTTGGTTGCAATGAATGGTTATTTCATTTATTATTCAAACGCAGATTTCGAACCAAAAAACATGTAACACGCTAGAAAAAATGCACACAAATTCCATTCACTAGGTTTCCTAGAAGTTACTATTGTGTGAAGATAAACGTATAGAGATAGATGTATGCACGTATGTGGTGTATATGTATTGTGTCGATTCCTTTGCTAAATTAATTCTTGATTTGCCGCGATCTACAGAAAAATTGCTTACATACCGATCAAAAAGCAATCCGAAAATCACATAAGTCCCTGATGATCATCATTGCGAGCATTGTCAGTCAACGACGACGACGTAAACAGCTCTGCACAACACAGCTATATCCCCACACCTACCAGTTACCACATTCCGATGTCCATTTTGATGGAATTGTTGTTGCGAGACACACTGCTTTGTGAACATAGCAAATACTTTGGAATTCCTTGCTCTTACTGGCATTGTTTTACACGTGAAAAATGTCAATCAATATGCTAAATAAGTCCACACCAGACCACTGGATTATTACTCCAGCGTAGCAGCCTTTAATTGTTGTTGTGCCTTGTGTGTTTCACCTGTTCATTGAACCTATTCGAGTACGCATTCGAGTACGAGTAGTATTATGTGGCACAAAAACGTAACGTGCATCTTGTAAATAATTACAACGAATGCTATAGCCTCGACTTAGCCTTTTAGACTCGTCATTCAATTTCTACTGACAGAGGCAGGCAAAACAAAGCAAAGCAACTGAAATGAAATGACAATCGCGAACTCGCATTCGGACTTTCATTTTGCATTGTGTGGGCGCATGTAAAATTGTGTGCTTGGCACATGAGTAGTAAAAACGCGAAAGTTCATTGAAATTTATTCTAGTAGATATACATAATGGGCACTCGCTTACAAGTACGCTAACGGTAATACTAACTTTGCGTAACATAGTTCCTATACGTCTCTCCTCAATTCCTAAAGTCTTACCACTTCATCTCTAAAAAAAAATTAGCCGGGAGAAAGAAAATCCTTCCGGGGTCATTTGAAAACGTTTATGCATTCGCATATAGCGAAGAAGTACGGACTATCAAACATGACTTGTCAGTCATAGCTACTGTCATTTTTGACTCTGCATTAAGATGACAAGTTCAGTTTTTACAGTCAAATCAATCAAAATTAGCAGTGACTGATAACATTTTAGAAAAAACCTTATCGATCACAAAAAAAGCCGGTGAGTGACAGTCAGGAGTAAACATTTTTGGCAGCCATCAGTTTTGAGTGTCAAATTGGCAGTAATCACACTTGCAGTTTTGAGTAATGACGAACAAAGGTAACATTCATTTTCTGTTACTTCACTTTACTTGCTTTAATTTTAACAACACTCATCCTGTGGTTTGTGTTATATTCAGGACATTCAAATATTTAGTTCCTTTTTTTTGTTTGACGATGGGTTGAAAAAAGTATTAATGTTTATGTGTAGTTAGAAGAGAAAATTCGTAGCCTACTTAAGAATTATTATTGAAATTTTTCGTGTAAAACCTCTAATCGGGGATATTTTAAAATTTTTGTTTGGGAGACCCCCGACCTTGAGGCCCGAGGTGCCCCAAATTGTAATAGAAAGTATTGTCACCGGAAATATACATGTGTGCAAAATTTCAATAAAATCGGGCTTTGGGAAGTGGGTTAAAAATTGATCACAAAGTCTGACCATACAGCCAGCCACGGGCACGCAAAGTTAATATAGAGAATTTGAAAAATTGAATATACATTTACTAAAGATTCCGTCCCCGTTCGTAAAAGAAAGTTGTGTTGTAAGCACACCTCCATTTTTACTAAAGTTGTAGCTAATTTAGGGATAAAAATGAACTGGAAGGCAACCTAAAATTCTTCAAAAGCTTTGTCCACTATCTACTATCGTGTCTAATAGTTCATATCTCCTCCTCCTCCTCCTCCACCTCCTTTTGAGGTAATTTTGACCCCTTTTTTAACACATTATCTCGCATATCATATCAGCAGTATCTCGGCTATAACTTTACGAATGTTGGCTTTTAAGTGCTCTAAAGTTTTAGGCTTATCCACATAAACACGATCTTTCGCATAGCCCCATCATAAAAGTCCAATTGTGCCAACTTGCATGATCTTGGCGGCCAATTGACGTCGCCGAAACTTGAAATTACGCGTCCTGGAAAATTCTCATGCAATAAAGCAAAGATCGGTCGTGTTGTGTGGCGCCCTCTTTTTGGAACCACATATCGTCCAAGTCAAAATCTCCAATGATGCCTCCAGCCCATAATGCGCAATGCACAGTGACTGTTTGTGGGTGTAACGTCGTCTCTTCAATTATTTGAGGATTTGTAGAGCCCCAAATGCGACAATTTTGCTTGTTTACGTACCCACCGATTGAGAAATGGGCCTTATCGATAAAGAAAATTTTGTTTGAAAAATCGTCGTTCACAGCCTGTTGCTTCAGCACCTATTGCACGTATCTCCTGCATTGTGAATAGCGAGCAGGCTTCAATTGTTGTGTTGACTGGACTTTACACGGATGAGGGTGTCAATTTAGGTTAAAAATACGAAAGACAGGCTCGCTCAATTGTTGAGAACGTCGGGAAATTAAAAAATTCAGTTCTTCATCCACAATTACTTCTCTTAATAATAATAACAATATTCGGCGCGACAGACCATTGCGGTCCAAGGCCTAACTTCTTGCGACCATTTGTGATGCGCATGTTAATTTTTTGGACACAAATGGAAGGGACCTACAATTTTAGGCCGGATCCGAACGGCGAATTGTGAGAAGCTTTCCGTGACAAGGTATTACTCTCGAAACGTTTGTCACCCATTCGCGAGAGGTGGGACACCGTGAAAAATACTTTTGGTGTTGCTGGGATTTTTGACATATCAGGGATACGGTTTTGAAACGATGAAATGGATGACCCTGTTTCTACATATACGAAGTTATTTTATCCCAGATACTAGTTACCGATGTTAACGAAATGATACTTTATGTTACGTTTGACGTCATTACTTATTTTTTGTTAGTAATTTAGTGGAAGAAACCTTTATTTTAAGTTACTCTGGCAACAATTGTAAGCACAACAGACATACAACCCTGTTGCTGTTTTGTATATCATTATTACTTCTATCGCTTTAAAGTTAAACTAAACATTAGCTAAACGCAGTTATTTAATAAAAAAACATTGACGTAAACCAATACAGGTTTTGTTTAAAATTGTTAACCTCAGTTGAGTAAGCCTAGCTTACAGCCTATTTCTTCTTCTTTCTTTCCTTTACTCCGCGGGGGAGCATAGGGCTTCTACAAACGCTTGCCAACGAACTCGATTTAACGCCTGAGGTTTCAAGAGACGCCACTCGGTCCCCTGGGATCTTGCTTCCTCTTCTATTGTCCTTTTCCATGTCTTGCTAGGACGGCCAACTCGAAGGCTTCCTTGTGGATTCCAGTCGAGCGCTAGTTTCGTAATGTCGTCCGCTGGCTTTCTCAGAGTGTGGCCTATTTATGCAGTCCTATTTATTTGTGAAATGTGAATGTAACGTAAAAATTGAAAAATCGACCTGCTGCAGGAAATTATTACGTTTTTCCGGATATACGAGTATATAATGGTACGAGAACATTATATACTCGTACGACAAAAAATTCCGCAATAAAAAAAATCTAAAATCAGGTGACTGGCGAGCAAGGGGAAACCCCGCATGATGGTCAGGTCATTCAGTCAAGCAAAATTCTATTTCTGCATATAGAGTACATATATGTACTCGTACATGTACTCGCACTTTCGTTCTTAGATAGTCGCATTGCAAAGAATGTAAAATAAAAAAGGGAAAATGAATTCCATGAAGATGGTAGTAGTAGCGAGTGTGTGTACTTTTTTACAACTCACACGTCACACCCAAAGCCAACGCCATTCATTGCAAAAAAAAACCTAAAAAAGAAAACAATTCCCAACAATTCCACTCCAGAAGCAACCAAGTATGTACCCTTTTGTCTTCTTCGTATTTCTCAAGTGGCGCATACCCAACATGAAGGAGGCAACTACTACGAGTAGCTACTACTATGTACATAGTACATACTATGTGTACGTACGTTCTTATGAGTGTACGGCGTAATTTGGCATTGAATGCAAGGACAGGGAACCGATCGATATTATCTTGGGTGGTGCTGGCGAATTTTCAACAACAGAATCGATGCTGTTGACGTTGCGGTATGGTTGCCAATAAAAATGCGCTCAACGCAAAACACTGGGAATGAGCAAGCGTCCTTAAGTATATATGTATATACATTTATGTATATCAAATTTCCTACCGTAAATATGCTCTTTAGTGTTAGGGTAGGGCAATTTAACCGGTCAGTTGTGGTACGATTTTGTAAGGTACACCAACCACAACCCAATTTTGTTTGTTGTTTAGTTGCTTGGTAAAAGTCAAGTGAACTTTAAAAGTGATATGGCGTAGGGTTGACAATATACTACGCCAGCGAAATATCAAGTATGCTCGTCTCGTACTAATGTTATATTGAGTGATCCAGTAGATGCAAAGAAAACGGATGGTACCAGGTGAAACGATGACACTTTGTGGGGGAATTTCTTTATTTCTTTCCTTTCGTTCTTATCTTATCTTAGCATGCAGCTTACACAATCGCATTTTTAGTATTTTGACTTAGGATGAGCCGGAGAATATTGCTCTTCGGTCATTTACTTTTACATTCAAGTAAACGGTTCGAGTGACTGACAGGAAGAAGTTGGAGTTTTCCTTTTTTTTGCGACAGAATTCTTGTGAAAAAAAAATCGAAAACAATTTTTCTCACACTTGGTGGAAAAGTGGAAAACGTTATAAATTCCCCTTATGGTTGTTGTGCTTGTTCGGTGGTATCGTTTTGTGCAAAAAATTGGATATTGACAAATTTGCCAATTTGAGCTACAAACTTTAGTGGTTGCTCCCGCACACTTGGCTATAAAAATCAGCAGCAGTCGGAAACACGCCATCAGTTCATATGATGCTTTTATTTTTAGAAGTGAAATAATGACATCATCACCTTTGTTATGATCATTGTCGTCAAAACATGACAGACGACGGAACTAATTTGTTTAGTTTAAAAACACATCTGAGCCCTCGTTGTTTGGCATTTTCATCAGTTTTATATTTACATATTACTAGAGAAATTACTTTTTTTATGATATGTGCTAAGAAAATATCATGCACGGGTGTTAAATTTGACACACCCTTACATCCACCCCCTCACATATTGACGCCCTCCCCATAGAGGTGTGTCTTACCATCACTATTTATCTCAATGACCCCGAAAACTATAGAATCAATAATAATAATATCGGTAATGTTTCCAGGTGTTAAGAAATATTTTTATCAAGTTTGGTTTAAATTGGTCAACGCGTTCCAAAGATTGTGTTCTTCTGAATTGAAAAGGAAGATTCGTCAAAATCATAGAAATTCTGAGTAGTATTGGAGTTTCAGCCAATTATGTCGGGTCAACAATTTCGTATGGATGATGTTATAAATTTGTTGGTAATTTTCCTACAGTACAGGAAAAGCCAAATCATCGGGGTCATCCCTTAAAAGGTTGGCGCGAGGCCAATAACCTCGCCCGTAAAAAAACATATTACGAAACCGACGACGACGACGACCACGGCAACGTAAACGATTTAAGAATTTTCTCTTATACAGTACGCTCACTGTATAGAGCTAGAGATGGACAGTATCAAGCCTATATCCTGTCCAAATATAATGCTGACATAACAGCAAGTCGGAGATGCGGTGGACGGGGAATGGTGTCTTACAAAAATCAGAATCATCATCATATTTGGCTCTACAACCGGGGTCCGATCCTGGCCTCCCGAAAAAAGTCTCTCCACCGGTCCCGATTTGCACTACTTCAAATTCGCGCCCCACTATTTAAATTGAGGGAACAATGTTGGATCTTCTACTCACAGACGTGGCCACCATGTACTTTGTTTTGCTCTAATTTATGTGCAACCCCAGATTTCGTGCCGCCTGCTCTATCTGGATGAAATCTTCCTGTACAGCGTAAGCTAGTATCTGTATTGACTTATAGAGGATTGTTCCTCTTGCCGTTACGTCAGAGTCTCGGATCACTTTCTCCAACGCCAGGTTGAAGAAGACGCAGGCAAGTCCGTCGGAGCCCATTATAGATGTTGAATGGGCTTGATAGTGATCCGGATATTTTTACTTGGCTTATAACATTGGTGATAGTCGTGTCAGTTTATTTGGGATGCCGAATTCTCTCATGGCTTTATAAAGTTCTACTCTGGCTATGGTATCATAGGCGGCTTTAAAGTCTATAAAAAGATGGTGTAGTGAGTTTTGAAACTCTAGACATTTTTCCATCACCTGCCTAAGAGTGTAAATCTGATCAGTTGTTGATTTGCCTGGGATGAAGCCACACTGGTAATAGACCAATGATGACTTTATCGTATGGGGCTATCCTGTCTTGAAGGATAGAGGAGAAAATCTTATACGCGGTACTCAACAACGTTATACCACGATAATTGCTGCATTTTGTGTTATCTCCCTTCTTATGTATGGGGCCCAGGATGCCTCTTCGCCAGTCTTCTGGCATAGCTTCTTCCTCCCATACTTGCACTATTATTTCATGAATTGCTTGGTGTAATGTGGGGCCACCTATTTTTATTAGTTCCGCTGGGCTCCCATCAGATCCCGGGGCCTTATTATTTTTGAGCCGACTTATCGCTCTGCTAACTTCGTCTATGCTTGGTGCCGGCGCATAGTATGATTACAATATGTGCAACGCGGTGTATATTGCGTCATACCGCGGACTCTTTGGTAGAACTTCCGCGCCTGGTGCGGTCCTTGCTCTCTGTACTGTTCCAGTTCACGGACGAGAGTCCATTCCCAGGCTGCTTTCTTTCGCCGGTGAACTGTTTTTTCATATCTTCTGAGCTCTTTATATTCATCTTCGCGTGGCCGCGTTCTATGAGATTG
Organism: Nephrocerus scutellatus; assembly: GCA_947095585.1. Classification (NCBI taxonomy): domain Eukaryota; kingdom Metazoa; phylum Arthropoda; class Insecta; order Diptera; family Pipunculidae; genus Nephrocerus; species Nephrocerus scutellatus. Next base: position 26,523,833 of record OX352765.1, on the reverse strand, counting down.
TTGCATTGCTCGGTACGCAACATTCTTACGTTCAGTCGCTCTCTTACAAAAATCAGAATATGACATATATTACAGCTGTCAGGCAAGACATCATGTGGTCGGGGAATGAGACCCACCGTTACCGGCTTTAAAACAGTAAAAGAACGGCTATGCACCCTTCGAGTACGGCGCAGATTTAAAAACATTTCCTGGACACCCAGTGGAGGTCACTACTGAGCGAAACGGTGAACAAAGTCCGTGGTATCATTTTGTTGACGCTGATTGAAGGTTAGAGGTATTATTGAAATTGTTACAAATACATTGCAGAACATTTTGGCTACAATATGTATTGCCGAACCGAACAGTACTTGTATTAGGTACCTTTCATTTGTTACTAAATAATCATGCATTCGAAATTCGCATTTTTTCGGGGAAAAAATCATGACATATTTGTTATAAATTATAATACAAAACTGAAATTAGGAAATGGAGTTCACTTTGCCAATGTTTTTTTTTAATTTTTCTTCGGCATAAATACATTTTGAAACAAAAAAATAAGTACCTAATTTGTATTATTCAATACATTATTAAAGTTTCCATACGCAGCGCGATGATTTTGAGCATTGTCCCACCAATTATTCAGTCAGCCTGAAAGTACAAAACAAAATTGCATTTCTATCTGTCGTATTTAGTTATGAATTTACCAGGCTACTGATTTCGTTAAGGGTTGATTATACTAATTGCTTAATAGTTGAACTATGTAGTCATATGTAAAAAAAAATTGATTATCCCAAACAAATTAATTGAATTAAAGAGAAATTTTATAAACATTTCAAGTATAGTACTGCGTGTGCGTTGAACAATGCAGTGAATAATGATTATGACGATGCATACGTTCTAACATTATTTTATAATGCAGTGAATAATAATTATGACTATGCATACGCTCGCAACAATATGAATTTATTCTTGCAACTGAAAATCTGCAACAAACGATGACACAAATACATCAAAGTATGTAAATGGCCATCAAACAAAAATGTAGAACGAATAAATTAGCATAGAAAAGTAAAGAAAAGCAAAACGCAAGTGAAAACTATGTAAGTACTCGTATATTATTGTATATACTCGTATACTGACAAGAGATTTCAATTGCGTATGCTCCATATTTCCCTCCTACAGTAACTAACAGAAAATCACAATAGCTTAATAATTGTGAGTAGTGTTCTAGATTTTTCATTGGTACCAAGATAGATTCGTATATGCACTTCTTGACAAAAGCCACTGTTTTGTCATCTGTTTCCATTGTGCATTTAACAATCCATTAGTTTTGAATGATTTTTATTTGTTAACGCGTTCATAACATAATAATATGTAAGCATGAAAACGAATAATCAAGAAAAACGTGTGATTCCGGTCAATATACTTAAACTTATTGGAGAATTAAACACAATTCAATAATAGATTCACAATAAACTTACATTTGTAATATAGCTATTATGCTCTATTGTGCATATTGTATCTCTTGTGGTCTCTTTGACTTTAAAATATTTTTAAATAATGCAGCATTATATAAAAAACTCATATTGCTACGTAAATGACTATAACGATACCGGCGTTGGTGTCAACCAAGACAAGTAGCATATGCAGTCGACACAAAAGTTATAAAAGGATATTTCATAAAAATTACCTGTACGGCTACAATTATACACCAAATGTTCTTCAACATTGGCATTACGGCTGCGCGGATTTTTCCAAAGAAACGCTGATTAATCGTAATCGTATGCAATACCTAGAATCCAAGGAAATCCTTAGCGACCAGCAATATGGTTTCTGAAGGCAACGTTCTACAGGTGATCTGATGGCATATCTCACTGAAAAGTTGAACCAGTCTATTCACGAATTTGTCGTATGGAACGGTTTCAAATCCAATGTTCACCGCATAAACGCCGCTGTTCCCCAAGGTTCTGTTTTGTCTCCGACACTCTTTCTCATTTTCATTAACGATCTCGCTTCTTCTAATCTAATCCATTCTTTCGCAAAGGGCAAAAGGACTTAGCTTTTCATATGATTTCATGATTTCTGCACCCTCTTCTTCATCGCAAGTGAAATTTGACCAACAAATCCAATCCAATGTTCACCGCATAAACGCCGGTGTTCCCCAAGGTTCTGTTTTGTCTCCGACACTCTCTCTCATTTTCATTAACGATCTCGCTACTTCTAATCCAATACATTCGCTGACAAAAGGAATCTTAGCTTTTCATATGATTTTACGCTTTCTGCACTCCCCTCTACATTGCAAGTGAATGTTGCACAACCACGTATGGGGACTTCACAATAGAGTAGAATTTAATGCTTCTAAAACCCAATGAAGTCTTCTGTCGTCTGAGCGTAATTTAAACTCCCATCCTTTATCCATGAATAGATCTTGTTTCAAAGAAACTTAAAAACTCACAAAAACTCGCAATTTGCGTCAACAACAAGCTGCGTTGGAATGACCACATATTCGCCATTGTTAAGAATGCTGCGAAATGTTTAGGTTTCATAAAACGGTGCAAGATGTACTTCACTCCCTCAGACCTGGCAACTATTTACAAGACATATATTCGCCCTAAACTTGAATACAACTGGTGCAGGTGCTTCCAAGACCTGCGCGGATGTACGTTCTGGAACCAAAACTTAAAAACTCACAATACTCGCTTTTTGCGTCAACAACAAGCTGCGTTGGAATGACACATATTCGCCATGGCTAAGAATGCTGCGAAATGTTTAGGTTTCATAAAACGGTGCAAGATGTACTTCACTCCCTCAGACCTGGCAACTATTTACAACGCATATATTCGTCTTAAACTTGAATACAACTGGTGCAGGTGCTTCCAAGACCTGCGCGGATGTACGTTCTGGAACCAAAACCGCAGGCCGGTATCTTTAAAATACAGGTTGGTCACCCGTTGTATCGTGTATTTCAACCTTATGACAATGGTTGATCTAAGCCGCGTTCGAGAAAAGTCTTACGAAGAACTGTTGGCCCTGGGAAAAAGAAAGCTTCCGGAGACTCTTTATTAATTATAAACAATTCGGGTTTGCATGGAATTACTTAAAAGTCAACAGGTCTTGATTTGTTAGACGTAGAAAAGACATTCGATACAGTATGTCATAGGAACTTCTTGATAAGCTAATAAACTATGATTTTCCTCCATATCAAAACCATACGTAGTTTTCTTAGCAATGGTTTCTTTTAAGTGTCCGTAAAAACAGAGCTGTCTGTACTTTACTGTTAGGAGTTCCCTAAATATCTGTGCTTGGTCCAATTCTGTATAATTTCTATACCTCTGATTTGCTCATTTTGCCAAGCTGGGAATACTACGTTTCTGCCAATGATACTGTGATCTTTACAACACATGAGTTGGGTTTCACTATCGAATCCATACTTCAAAATGCAATTAGTGTTCTAGTAGAATATCTTAATAAATGGAAGAGCAAAGTTAATATAAGCTAAACGCAAGCTAATTTTACTTTCTTTTACATAGTAAAAGGGAAAAATTTCGAACTCGGGATGTTTTCAGATTTTCCCATTTCCGTACCTCTTCTGAGTCAGAAAAAGCGAAAAAGAAATCTGTCTGTGAGTCTGTCCGTGTCCACTCTACAGCCCAGACGGCTGAATTGATGGGGATGAAGATTCATATTAAGCTTTTTATATACATTTGGAGGTCCCAGTTAATTTCGGCGGAAATCGGCCAACAGGAAGTATATATTTGTACAAGAAGGTTCTCGAATTTTCTGCGCAAACAATGTGCAAAATGTAATCGACCTATGATAGTTGATTTTCTCGACTGGTTGTATACATGGTGTGCGGTTGCTATATAGTATACGGACATACCAACACAACCCTCGAACAGCGTAAAAAAACATCTCCAGCTAAAGTTTTGTATCCAGTTCAAGTAAAACTACATACTAAGTGTATGTCCAGTAAATAAAATTAATTGTTGAAAGAAAATAAGGAAACTAGTGTTTGATTTTTGCAAAAACGATTCGACTCAGTTGAAAGATCCAAAAATCGTTTTATTTTGGATAGCAAAAACATTGTACAATAACAATTTGTGTAGTAGGAGGTGTACATTTAAGTTTTCATGTTTGCACGGTTTTCGCATTTTACTTATTAATGTTTATAATTTTTCTGCACACATTGCTTTGTTCGTAACGCATGTTGGCAGTACGTATCGTATATCGTTTATGAATTTTTTGTCAACTATTGGAGTACATTAAAAAGCAAATGGCAAATACAAACTCCCCACACACATACAAAACCACTAACCACAGAAGTTATGGTGGTGAATAATGAATCCACTCAGTTGAGTGGCTGTGTTTCCGTGAATGGCTATTTTAGTTGCTAATGTTTTGTTTTTGCTCGTTGCTCGCTGACAATTGACAGTGATTTTTCCTGTTTTTGTTGTTTTTATTAGTAAATGTATCGTGTTAATGTTTTTGGTTGTAACTTGTAAATTCAAGTGTTTACAAAGAAATTATTATTTTTTATTTCTTTTTTTGTATAATTTTACCCATATGTTTGCTTTGCATATTTGCATAAAGATTAATTTTCTTCTTTCTTTTGTTTTCTTGCAGGTCAATGGGAATTCTCTTGCCACCAGTATCACAAGTGACTAATACACGAATTAATTTGACACAACATCATCGAAATAGAAGTTTAGATAGCGCACTACAGAGAATACCAGAGGTGAGTGTGTCACAACTATTATTTTATTTTTTATTCATTTGGTTGCGTCAGCCATATGTTTGTTATTGAAATTTTTCCTGATATAAATTTTGTGATAAAAATCCAGTTTTCATACAAATTATTAATACAAGTTAATCGGTAGCGTAATTTGCAAAAGAGATAGCGATATCTCACAGAATTTCTTTTCTTTACAAAAGATTAGAATAATTATTTCTCAAAAATATATAAAATGCTGAAATCAAGTTTTAAAGTGACTTACAAAATCAAATGTTAAACTCTAAAAAAAAATTCATATTCTCCTACACTCTAAAGAAGCTGTTCTCAATATTTTTAATGTCCTTTTTTGATTCAGAGTCTGATATCACTTGTTGTATTCCATTCTGCCTTCCCAAGTTCTACAAAGTGGTTGTGATTTTTTTCACAAATGATATAAAGCACAGGGGCCATATGATTTTGACTGAAATCTGACAAACGGAAGTGATAGTTTACTTAGACACTTTTACTTTTTCGAGTTTTTGCCAATAACTCAAAAAGTATAGCACTGGAGAAATATGTTAAGTGCAAAGGAAATTTAAACAAAAAACAAAAATAATTTTTTGAAAAAAAAATTAAATATACTATATTTACTAAAGATTCCGGCTCCGTCCGTAAAAGAAAGTCGTGTTGTGCCCACACCTCCATTTTTTAATTTAATTTTAATTTATTTCAATCAACACAATATTAAGACAATGTTTTTTTTAAAATGCTAAGTACAATGCCACTCAGTTTTTTTAATCGATATAATTAATTAATACAATAACATAATCATACAAAATTTAAAAAAATACAACTAAATATAACAATAATTGAAAATGTAATAGTAATAGCCTGGAAACATGACCCAATCAAAAACCGCGACATTGCCTAGTTTACATCCATTAGGTAAATACACGAAAGGTTATCACAATAACTACCGCGGAAGCGACAACAAAATATAAAAAGAAAGAAATGTCAATAATGTAGATCTTAGGTGTTGTTTGTAGTGACTAGAAAAGACCGCAATAGTTATCGAATCCCTAATTAATGTTGGTAGGCAATTCCGTATTGAAAGTTTTAAATAGAAGAATGACAGGTCTCAATCTAATATAATTATTAAATTCCATCCCGCGGAAACGAAACGATAGAGCTGGAATAAGTTCATATAGTCTTAGGGAATAAATAAACCGCACACACGAATTCAAAACAAACAAGAATATACCTTAATACCATGCGGCATCATAACCAATGATTGATTGATTGAAGCCCATCTTCGGACGTACAGTTAAGTTCTTAAGCCGTACAACTCGTGTCTGGAATGCCCTGCCAAGCTCTATCTACCCACATCACTTTGATCCACCTGCATTCAAAACACAAGCTCATAGACATCTCCTCCATTTTCTTAACGCTCACGCTGTCCCAAGCATATAGCCGAGCAACTTAAGGGTGCGAACCCCTTTAAGCGTGCGCGAATTATAAAAAAAAATACTCAAGACGCTGTTTTTGTTCCATTGTGAGTAATCGCGGCACCCATCAGCGCACAGCTTTCGCATGTCCAAATTATCATGCAAAAGCTGATGTACCGCACTTTTTGAAATGTCTGCCATACCTGCTAGCTCATGCACTTTCAGTCTACGGTCATCCAATACCATTTTGCTAATTTTTTCACCATTTATGGTGTACTCACCTCATTTGATCGACCACTGCTATGTCTTGGCAATTCGTACGGCCTCGCCTTAAATCTGCCACCCAATAATTTTTTTTTGTTAACGAATGAACAGACTCCCCCAGTGTAGAATTTAGCTCCGTCTTGATGTTGGTTTGATTGAGGCCTTTCAAATGAATGTATCACATAACGATGAGCAATTTTTTCCATATTTAAAAATTATTGAGAGCGTTCGCTCGCTATTAATGGCTGCCGTACAAATACTAAACAATGTAGAGTCGTCAAACGTCAAATTTAAGCTTTTTAAGGTTGGTACTTTCTACCACTTTCTTTCTACCTCGTAATATACAAATAAATGTCCGATTGAACACCCCATGTATTAAGACTAGAATCTAGAACAGACTAGAACTATAGAAAGAGTGCAAAAACAATAATTATTCTGTTATAATTCTAAATAATAACCTTTATCCCACATTTAATAAAAATCGTTTTTTTGATTTGTCTGGTTATATTGAATTATCGAATTTCTTCTCTCATGGTCATGGGAGCCTTCTTTCTGACCTAAAAACATCGGACATATTGGCTGTGCTTACTTGTCGTTCTTGACATTTGACATTCATCCTACAGATTTGAAAAATATCATTCGAGTTTAGTTCGCTAACACAACAACTAAATGAGAAATAACTGATTGGCTTATAAATAAATCTTTTAATCAGTCCTGTAAAATTATATTCTTTAATGTGGAGCCCATTAAAATTATTTGTTGATTATTGATTTAATTTCTAGGTCGAAGTTTCCTCTCCAAATTCCGAAAACGAAAATACTTTCTGCACAAATTCCATTCTTGGATCGACAATGTGCTCGAAAATTGTGACATCGACTGCAAGTGTAACTGCTCCATTATCTTCCACAAATCAGCAGAATATATCATCACTGTCATCGACAATAGCCGCCGCAGAGAATGTCCATCCCAGTATAATAGGTATGTGTGACAATATTGACTTACAGCGCTTTCGATTTGCTGGATACACTGAAGGTTCTCGACGAAAACCAGAGAACGCTGTAGAAATGGGACACCAAACCTTCACGGTAACCAGCAAATCGAAAGCGCTATTACTAACAGGAGAGAATGCAAAACTTAAATTTTATTTTTTCTTTAAAAGTGGATCCTTGCACGACCAGACCGAAATCGAATGACAATCCCGCAAGACCACCTTCATTATCTTTGACATCATCAGTTCTCATAAATTCCAATGGATTTTCGCCGGTTGCTACCACAGAGAGCAACAACAATAACAATAATAACAACAACAGCAGCAACAATAACAACAATAACGGCAACAAAAAGCGAGAAGATCTCACCAGCTTGGGATCAGATGATTCAGGTTTGTTTGTGTTTTTTTTTTTGGTTTTTTTTCTTTGACTTTTTATTGTCAATATATTTATTGATTTAATTTGTTTTTGTTGTTTACTTATAATTATCTTATTTAATTCTTACAATAGGAATAATTTGCGGCTCTGAATCAGATCAACTGTCGCTAAATCGAATTCGCCAGTCGCGTGAATCACTCGACTCTGGCGAAATGGATCCTGAAGAAGAATGCATTGAGATTCTCGAAACAACATCTATGGACGAGGAGTACGGAATGTTACAATCTGATTTGTGCTTTTATCAGACTCCTGAAACAGACTGTCAAACCCTAAGAGCCTCGCGTCGAAAGCATCAAGAGACCAGGAACAATGTGGGAGTGCTACCTGTACCGCCAGTAGTAGCGGAAACAAGAAAATTAACTGACAATTCCATGGACGATCGAATGAGATATCGCGACCAGAAGAATATGTCTGCGGAAGTGGTGGCAACTCGCACGGATAATAAACGAATTTGCGTTCCAATTTGCATTGAGAGTTGTCCATCAACAGAAGATATTAATGATATTACCCCGACGCCACAGGATGATTCAACTGTCACACTTGTTACATCTCCAATTTCGACGACGACGATAGCGTTGACGGCAATGGCAACAGCAAATCCGCCGGGAAAAGCACAAAAGTCTGAAAATATCATGGAAACAACGAAATCTGAACACATTCGGAATGAGATTCTGTTCAAGAATTTTTTTGGTGCTACGAAAAATGCCATTTTCCGAACAGCCCAGAGCATAATTGAAAATCATGAAAAAAAGAATGCTGCCAAGAATAAGAACGATGAGGCGGTGTCGAAGGAGAATCATAGTGATGTAAAATCACCAACAGACATCTCCAAGAAAAAGGAATTTTTCGGTCTTATATCGTCGAATAAAAAGGGTGCAGCAGCTGCATCGGCGACGCCAACACCAACAGATGTTACACAAACGCCTACGATAAGCATCATCGTCGGTGGGCAAATGCAAGTGACATCGCCCTCAGGAATTTCTTCATGTAATGCAACGGCTAGCAGTGCACAAACTTTAACCAATGATTGCACATCGACATCACTATCGACAGATGATTTGATGAAGCCACCAGTGGTAATGAACGCCACCGTTACATTTCCTGCTACCGCTTCTGCTCCACTGCAAATGTCCAAATCTAATTCGATTTCGTCGTTACACAAACTTAAAGTCCCAGGCGTTGTGAAATGTTTCATTAAAGAAAAAGAGCCGCAACCTCCTCAACCATCCACAAAGACTGAAAAGGGTCCAAGCGGGCTGCTGCGATTTTTCGAGTCGCCCGTCTTCAATATACATTTTGCTGTCCACTACCTGTTCTATTCAAAGGAGCCCGGAGTGCTCAGTTTTATTGGCAATAAAATATTTAGCTTCCCTGACCAGGAGGTCGATCTCTACATACCGCAGCTAATTGTCATGTACATTCAAATGGATGAACTGGCCGAAGTGCTGGATCCATATTTGACAATCCGCTGCCGGAAGTCAGTAGACTTCTCTCTTAAGTGTCTGTGGCTCTTGGAGGCGTATAATTATCACGTGGATTCCTTGTATACGAGTACCAATGCTGGCCGAAAACCCCATCTGGCACTTATGAAAGAGATCTTCTCGAAAAAAGAACGTAAGCAACTTAGCAGCAACAGCAAGCCAAACACAAAAGCCGATGCACCTATGCAAGTCGTTTCGCCAATCAAAAAGACTCATCATCGATCCCAATCAGATGCCACAGTTTTGCTCAGCGATTCACGACGTTATCCATCGTCGGGCGCACTGAGCATATCTACACGAATGTTTCAACAGCCGCCATACACGACGGCCACCATAACTACCGCCGCAATTAACACCACACCTGCCAAATTGTGTCTCGGAGATTTAACATCGGGTCGAGCATTTGACAATGGATGCACATGCTTCGAATCTGTCCGCGGAACGGTCAACGACCTTCTCGGCCAAAAGACGGTGTGTGCATGTGGTGCCCCAAAGACAGCGCCACAAAAGGAATTCATGAAGGCTCTGATCAATGTCGGCAAAAACCTCACTACGCTTGCTTCAAAGGCGGAAAAAACGAGTGCGCTGCGTATGTTTTTAAATTTAATCAATAAGAACCTGCCAGCTCGAGTCTGGTTGCCCCTTTACTCGGACATTCCCCATCATATTGTTCGGATAACCGAAGAGAAGACTGCCGTTCTCAATTCGAAGGACAAAACTCCATATATTATATACGTGGAAGTAGTCGAAGTTAGTGACATTTACTCGTCGCCTGTTATCCTCAAAATGATGCCCAGCCTTCGACATACCAAGAGCGAAGAGAACTTGGAGTCAAAGGACACAAAACCACATTGTGGTAGTAGTGCAGTTGCTGCAGCTGCAGCAGGAGGAGCATCTCGAACTTTTGTTGCGAACCCCAACGCTCATACTAGTTGCAGCCGAACAAGCAGCTGCAGTAGTGGTTGTCGCAAAAAGGAAAAAACTTCCGAGTCATCGTCCTCAATGTCGGATAATATTGGTGGTGGTGGTAGCCTAGAAGCAACATTCCATTTAAACGAGGATGATGTTTGGTCACAGGAAGACGATGAAATAACGGCACAATATTTGAATATGCGCAAAATGTGCGAACGCGATGCCATCTCACAGATGTCTCTGGACTCATGTGATTCAAGGGATCAAGGTAAGTTGCCTCAGCGACTATATAGTTATAAAGAATGGCTACATTTTATTTTCTTTCCTCTTCAGCTATTCCAACCCTTTTCAATATTGGTGATGTGCGAACGCGTCATTGCAATAATCTCAACTGCGAGAATACGAAACCATTTAGCAATGATCCGGAAGATCCTTCGGCAGCGGCATTAAAGGTAAGCAAGCAATAACATAATATACGAGAATCAACTTATCTAATGCAACCAACAAATTTTATATCCTAAGGAACCCTGGGATGAAAAGGAGAAACAAATACGGGCGTCATCTCCATATGGCCATTTATCAAATTGGCGATTATTATCTGCCATTGTCAAATGTGGCGACGACCTGCGACAGGAACTAATGGCGACGCAGCTTTTGCAGGTATGTGTTTATTACACAAAAACTTCGTGATATTAACTGTTATGTATAAATTTTGAGCTTCGAATTTTAATTAATTTTCAAGCCCCAAATAGCAATTTAAGGCTAGAAGCCTTTAGCATGCAACTTATCATAGAACCAATTATGGATGGTCCAATTGCTCGAGCTTGCTCTGTATTTAACAATTATTGTAATGAATTAGACTTTTTTCTTATGAGTAGAGATATATATTTAGAAAATATATATTAGGTTTTTTAATGTGTCATTAGTTCTAAATATATTTTTATTTTTGTATTTAGTTTGGGACACTTCGCTAGTCAGTGACCGCTATCGCGCTCAAAAGCACTCCAGCAGGCAATAAGAGCACTTCATGTTCTCATTCTAGAATCTAGTTTTAGCAAATTCATAACAATATAGAAAAAATGTGTATGGGACGTGTTTTTTTTTTTATAAAACTGAAGGAAGCTGCTAAATAACATTCGGGACAATTCATGAAACCTACAGAATAGGGCAAATTCTGAAAGTTTTACATACTTTGTATGTTTATTCGGAAAAGTTCAAAATTCTTTTAACTTACTGTTGATGTAGATTCCCATCTGACTTATTATGGGTCATAGCAGTTTGGTTTTTTTAAGTAAATCCTACTGAGAAAAACAGAATTAATCACAAACGAGCCAGAAATGATTGCAATGCCGCGATTCAAATTCACCTACGACCAAAAATTGAGGCAAAAATTACTACAATGTCTCAAAGGTACTAAAAATTGTTGGTCATTCACGAAAAGAATCAAAAATACAGCCTTGTCGTAGATTCCAACGCTCATTTATAATGACATTCTAGCTGTCTGCTCTAAGGAAAGGAAAAGTTTGCTGCTCATTTTTCAGCTAGCTCTACGCTTCCACATTGTGCATTGTTGCCGCCTGTACCTCCGAGTTCCCCGTGGGGGTTCCAATTGCGTCTTAACCTATTCATGGTTGAGGTGCTGGGCTTTACCACGGGATATTAAAAAAGGCCCCCGGGTACTTAGAGTATGCTCTTTATGGGCTGCGACTGGTACTAAGAATAACCTTATGGGCGACTCTTCATATTTAGTAGTTCATTTCGTACACTATAGGTCTGTGTGGGACAGAGGGATTAGTTTATATTCCAAGCGGCCTAAGATAGCACGGTATCATAGTGACAAATGATAGGGTTCGAGGTTCCATACGATGTGCTGCCAATGCTGTAGCGTACCTGTGCCCAGGCACTCATACTTAACGAACTGAGTCCCTTGATGTCAGATCTCACCAAGGTCGAGTTGGTACCGCGGGAGTTGTCCGTGCCCACAGACAATAATGCCGACCGTAAGGTTGACCGGTCTGAGGAAAACCTTGGTTGAGGACCCAGCTCTTTTTGGGGATGCAACCCGGGGGCTTATGGTTTACTCTCGAAGAGAGGATCGCTAAATGGGAACAGTTTAAGAGCATGCTTAATGGCGAAAGCTAGGCAAGCAGGGTTCGTCCCACTCTACGAACGATGTACCTTCGCACATTGCACACTCTATGATTTTATAAACGATCTCAACACTCACAAATCCGATGGCCCAAATGGTATTTTCCATTAGTTCGGAAGAGGTGTTCTTCGAAGCTGGCAAAACCATTGCGTAAGCTTTTCCACCTATCCTACTCTTCTGGACTCTTCCCGAAAAGTTTAAAAAACAGTCTTTGTCCATCCTATGACGAAAAAGAGAGCCGTCGCCACGTCTCCTTCCTCGTACCGACCCATAGCACTTAAATCCATTCTTTCCAATGTCATGGAAACGCTGATCAATTATCAGCTCATGAAATATGCTGATACTAACGAAATCCTTAGTGACCGACATTACGGATTTCGCAGGCTACGTTCTAATGGTTAATTGATGGCATATCTCACCGAACAGTGGAACCAGTTTATTCATCAATCAATGCAAAGTCGTTGCACTCAATATTTCTAAGGCGTTTGACAAGGTTTGGCATCAAGCTCTTTTGTTAAAAATGCATGCTAATACCACTACCTACGTTAAGCACGTTAAAATCTGATCTGAACAGCATAAAAAACCTAATGCTGTCTCCTGTCGTCTAAGCGAATCCTAAATCCCATGCCATTATTCCTGAATGGCACTTGCATCGCGGAAATTGAAAAACTCATTTCTCGGTATGTGCGTTAACGAAAAGCTTCGTTGGAACGATCACATATTCGCCATGCTACGAAATGTATAGGTTTTTCCACAAGGTGCAAGAAATATTTCACTCCCTCTGAGCTGGCTACTTTCTACAAGGCGTTCAGTCGCCCCAAATTTGAGTATAATTGTCATATCTGGTCAGGTAAATCTGCTAGTTTAGTTTAGTTTAGTTTACCCTCAAACCCACCTTCAGAGACATACTGCTAAGTTCAGAGATTCGTTCTTCAGCCGTACAACACGTATGTGAAGCGCTTTCATATGGAGGTGGCACGCAACTGGCTATATCTCTTGAGCACCGCGGAGGCGAGTCTATTAATCTTAACGCCCATGCTGTGCTATGCCCTAGCATTATAAGGGTGCAAGCCCCTTATCGCGTGCGCATATTAAAGTTCGCATCACGATCAGTAGTCCGGCGACGAAAGGTGCCCAACAACGTTATACCACGATAATCGTGTAATGCGAGCCCTCCAGACTTTATCAGGTACTACTTAAAGCCATCTGATCCCAATGCCTTATTATTTTTAAGCCGACTACCGGCCGGCCGGCATTGATGGAGTCTCGAATCCATCAGCTGGCCATATGGCAACTCATGAAAGTGCTCTTCCCATTGCTTCATGATGCATTTGTGATCGACTATGACCAATCTGTTTAACAAAAAATTGAGTTAAGTAATTATTAATTAGAAACATCATCATTATTCTCCTGTAGATGTTCAAAATCATTTGGCAAGAAGAGAACGTCGATCTCTGGGTGCGACCGTACAAGATTGTTTGCCTCTCCAATGACAGCGGACTGATTGAGCCGATTTTGAATACCGTCTCACTGCATCAAATCAAAAAGAACTCCAACAAAAGTCTTCGTGATTATTTCATCGATGAGTATGGCGAACCAGAAGGCGAAGCATTCCGCATTGCTCAGAAGAATTTCGTACAAAGTTGTGCGGCATATTGTCTAATATCGTATCTGTTACAAGTGAAAGATCGGTGAGTAAATAAAAATAAATAAAAAATTTTAATTTAAGTCAAATATCATCTTTTTCCCTACTCAACTACCTCTCATTGCAGGCACAATGGAAATATTCTCTTACATTCAGATGGTCATATTATTCACATCGATTTCGGATTCATTCTCAGTATATCGCCGAAGAATTTAGGTGAGTTTGAGATATACAATTTTTGGAAATATTCTAGGTAGGTAGTAGGTAGGTAGTCCACTGCCTTAGTCCACCGTTTTGTATCGACAGACCTCGATAGACCCTATGCCGTGATAGGTATCTGGAAATCGTTATAACCCACCTGTAGCATTCAGGTACGAGATCAGATCGGTGATCCGGTACTCCAAAAGCTCCTTCAGATCGGCAATGAAAGGTTTTCCCAATTTTTGGACTCGGGCAGGACATTTACAGAGATAATGCATGAGAGTTTCTCTCTCATTAACAGCCCTACAACTTCTGCAAAATATAGTATGTGTGATTCCCAGTTTGGCTGCGTGGCTACCTACCGGCCAATGGCCAGTAATTATAGCTACGACTCTGGAAATATATTTCGTGATCTTGATAACAGCTCGGAAGGTTTATTTTTATTGTAGGCGATTGGCCTACGATCGCTCTCGATTAGTGTGCAGTTGGTTGAGTCATTCCACCTTAATTGAGCCTTGGTGGTATGGAAGGTGAGAACACGTTCCCTGACGGAGCTCAATGGATAGCACACTCGCTTAATGTATTCGATGTCCAATGTTACGCCCTTCTTCGCAAGTACTTTCTCCTTATCAATGCCGTCAATGTCGCTGTGCCCCGGTACCCACACTAGGGTTAGATCTATGCTTTGTCAACCGCACCAGTTATAGCATTATTGTTATCAAGTGCGCTGCAAGCACCCTAATCGCCAGGATCTCCGCCTGAATCTTTCTGGTAGTGTCGGGCAGCTTGTAGATTAAGTTTTTTCTGGGAAAACTCCAGCGCCGACTGCTTTTTTCATTCTTGGATACGTCGGTGAATTGTGTAACGTCATAGTGACCGAGTACTCCCCATTTCTTGTAATTTTCTCTAGACGGAAACTACCGCAAAACTTGGGCTGAAGTACAATTTGGGAGTGCAGCAGTTAGTTGATGATTGTATCATATCCTGCAACAACGACTGCAGTATATGGCAGCGTCCATATGGTTTGGCAACAAACTAATCAGCTACTCTGAGCCGGACTGCGCTTTACGTCGCAAATTATTTAATAAATTAGTCGGGAGTTAATAGGTGTAGACTTGTGTTGAGAACATTGGTAGGACAGAACCATAGTGCTCCAGTTATACCAACAATTGCTGGCATTGTACTTCTTGCTAATCGCCGGCCACCAGACTAGCGCTCCATAGGTGGGAATAGGTCGTACCACCGCTGTGTACGGACATAGAGCCGTCCTCGGCTGCCGGCCCCATTTCCTAACGATGATTCCGTTACTAGCATATAAAGCAATACATGCTTTCTTCCCTAAATTATATATTAGACTTCCAGATGAGTTTCCCATCTAGGATCACGCCGCGATATTTAGCGTTGGAAGTAAGCCTAATTGCCTGAACATTGAATTTGGGAAGGGTAAATTTTTTTTGTATATTTTAAACTTACTATTTCAGTTTTGCTAAAGTTAACTCCTAGACCACAGCTCGTTGCCCAGGAGCTAACCCAGCTTAGAGCCCTTTCCATCACTTCATTAATCGCAGCTTAGGTATCCTGAGGACCTTGTTTATAACCATCAGCCACAATAAGGGCGATAATACCCCTCAATGGGTGTGTCTCTGTTGACTGATTTGATGAAATTACTGCTGCCCAGATTAACATGGATTTCTCTGCTACATAGTACGGAGATGGTCCATTATTTTAGGAGTGACTCTACCACCTACTGAGTGAGAGCTTCCTGGAAAGGCGGTAACTTGGACATTGTTGAAAGCTCCTTCCATATCGAAGAAGGCGGCAAGATTATATTGTTTATAATTAAGAGAGTGCTCAATCTTGCGCACCACCTCGTGGAGAGCCGTCTTCGTAGACCTGCCTTTAAGATAAGCATGTTGATATTTAGATAACATCGTATCTTCGAAACTTAATCTTATGTGGTAGACTAAGAGGTCTTAAATCTTTAGCAGATCCTCTTCTGTCTGCTTTAGGAATAAATATTACTCGTACTCTCCTCCCACTGTAGGGAACATAGTTAAGTCGTAAACAACTTCTAAAAATATTCACTAGCCTAAAAGTTGCACCTCTATGGTCTTTTGGAGCATAATTGGTTGTATGCCGTCAATTCCAGCGATTTGTACGCAGAGAAACTGCTAAAGGCCCAGGAAACCTTTTTTAATGGGTTATGATATTGGCTACGTCACATGAGGACCTTCCTGACCTTCAGGAGTTCATAGCCGGTACAAATCAGTACATACGGGCAATTGGATATTTATTCGAATATCGAGAGATTCGCCCGTTTATTCTCTCCAACTACCACACGATCTTTTGACAAAGGACATATTCTAGATTCTCAATTATTTTTTTTTAGGCTTCGAACAGTCACCATTCAAGCTGACACCGGAATTTGTTGATGTCATGGGTGGAACCTCATCTGATCATTGGACAGAATTTAATCGATTGTTGTTGGTCGGTATGATGTCAGCACGCAAACACATGGATAGAATAATTAATTTTGTTGAAATTATGCGAAGCAGTAAGTTTATTGGTATATTTATTCATTGTGGGATTTATTTAGTATTTCTTTCTCTATTTCTATTTCTCCCCTTCAGATGCCCAATTGCCATGCTTTAAAAATGGCTGCTCTGGCACCGTGCAAAACCTTCGTAAACGTTTCCATATGAATTTAACCGAACAGGAAATGGAACGTAAAGTCGAACAGCTCGTCCAGGATTCGCTGAAGAGTCTATCGACGAAACTCTACGATGGCTATCAGTACTACACGAATGGAATATTGTGAGAAAGGTTTTTCATGAAAATTTAAAATAATCAACAATGAGCAACAACTAAGGAACTAACAAAACAAGAGAACACACATACACGTACGCAGGAATACTCGTATAATATAAATTGTATAGGAAGTGAAAAATAAAACGGAGAATTTTCACACAAAATATTGTCATCCTCTGGTAGCATTTGTGCATTTTTTTCCTAATTGATGATTAGATGATGATGCAATATTAAAATTTTTAATCTAAATGTACACAATAAGTAATGCATATAACTCTATCGTATAAAATAATAATATTAAATTCCATTGTAAAATGTTATGTAAGAATATTTTGAATAATTTGTTTTATATATATGTCTGTGTCTGTGTGAGCCCGTCAGTGTGTATTGTTGTATGTATTGTACGTGTCGTGTAAGCTATGGCCTTTCATTCTCCTTCTTATTCTTCTACTTAGAAATTATTTACAAAATAACTAAACAAAAATTATAAAATGGTATAAACGATTTTTCTACATTTCGTATGTTGTAAGTTGTATACAATACGTGATGATATCTTTATAACATTTATCTTTATATAATACACACATACACATGTTATATATAATACATACACTATAGCTGTTAGCCTTTAAACTTATCCTCGACTATTACTAATATTTTGTATGAATGTACAAAATAAGTTTATGGAAATATCATCGTCGTTAAAATCTTAAAATGTCTTTCTTTAAAAAGAACGTTTCTTCCAAAGTTAAATGTTTCAAAATATAAAAACGCAACCACAACAAAACGACACACATGCTAATTATAAATTTGTTTATATTCACTTAGTGAGATGCAAGAAGCAGCAGCACTCAGAATGCGTTGTATACTCATTTGGTACATACACAGAAAAAATTGTATATACATTTTTATTAATGCCTTTGCGAAAGAGGAAACCTCTAATAATAATCAATTTCCATAATCTCCCCCTAAAACAAAATAGAAGAAATTTTTTTATAATCTTTTTTAACGTCTCTTTCTCTTTCTTAACCATAAAAACATAATAATAATAAACACAAAAAACAACAACAATTAAAAATATGAATATTTTTTCTGTGAAAAAGTACGAGAATTATAATCATAAGTGTTGACTAACAAAGAAAGTTATCTATAAAAAAAAATAAATCAAAATTTCTAGTTTTTAATATTTAAATAGCTAATAAAATTATATAAGCTAAGTATATAATAACAAAGCAACAACAAACAAATGAAAATTATATACATCCATAAATTATATCGTAATGTTGAAATTTTCATAAAGTAAACAATTTTTATTATAACGTAATAATATTTAATTCTATGTAATATGTAATTATAAAAAAATTAAACATAAACGCAAATTAATAACCAAACGAAGTTCCGCAAAACTTGAAGCAGAATCTATGCAACCGAAAATCAATTCAAATCAATCAATTCGAATTGAAAAATAAAATGTGTACATTGTGTGCGAAGAGGAGTTGTATGCGTGTGTGTTTAAACATTTGTTTGTAATAATGCAATAAACATTGTCCAATAAACGAAAACAAGATAAAAATACGCCACAGTAGTTAATGTTGCTTAAAACCAGTGTCGGGCAATGCCAACCCGAACTGACATAGAGACTTAACCCCAGTTTGGGTGCCGGGGCACAGCGACATTGGCGGAAATGAGACGGAAACAGACGTACAGGCGTCACACCTGGCATGGACTACACTGAAAAAGTCTGCTGTCCTTTGAGCTTCATCTTTCACCTTTCTTACTACCAAAGCACAGTTGAGAAGAGATGACTTGATCAATTGCACGACGTCGAAAGCGATGTGGCTTTCCCATAATAAAAACAAATCCACCGAGCTGATCTCCAGATCAATGAAAGACATTTCCAGATTGGTTGTCATAATCAAAAGCTATTACCCGGTCGGCAGCCACGCAGCCAAAATAGGAAAAACTCATAATACCTTATGCAGGAGTTGCTTGAATAGAGAGAAACTCTCTTTTATTATCTTCGCAAATGTCCAATTCAGCAAATTTAGTAAACCCTTGTTTGCCGACCTCAATGAGATTTCGGAGTAGGGCATCACTGATCTGATATCGCACCTGAATGCTACATGAATACAATTAACCCAACTATCTTTCATTCCATGAGATATCTTGAGGACTGTGGTTGCAAAACGGCGCACTCAAGCGCTTTTTGAGGATTTCGCTAAGACGACGAGGACCACCACTCTACCTACATACCTACCTTCCAACCGGACGGAAAGGAAAAAGACATCGGTTGTTCTAAACAGACCCTTATATACATATGCTGCGTTGCTTTGGCAAAGCCGGCTTGGCTTTACAAAGCAACAGCTTTTGGCTTTACCGCCTTACGGTGAGCACCAGTACTATAAAATGGCTTTAGTCTCCTTAATCCTGAACGTTTTTATTTACTTCGGCTTCATGTCGCTTTATCACCGCCTTACGGTGAGCGCTATAACTATAAAATGGCTTTAGTTTTAAATCCTAAAAACTTTTTGGATTTATTTTCGGCTTTATGCTTATGCGATTGTTGTTGTAAGCCAAGCTGGATTAGCCAAAGCAACGCAGCAATAGATATAGATTTTCACTGATAAATAAATATCGAGTTTCAACATTCATTACACCATCTGTTAAAAAGCCGCCCAATGGTTATATAGCCAGAGTAGAACTTTACAAAGTCACTAGTGACCCGCCCCAATTTACTTAATGAAAATGAGAAGTGCGCTTAGTGTAAAAATGTGTTTATTTTATTTTTATCTCCAGCGGTTTAGGCTGTTGTCTGTCAGTCAGTCAGTCAGTTCGTCGATAAGGGATTCATTAACTGAATCTTTATCGCAACGCTTGGTGATGAACAATATTTTTTGTGTTTCCGTCCGGAGAGAAAACCAATAGCGCCGACTCGTACAGTTGCCCATGGAAAAACCACGCCAACTTAAGGTTTATTCCACACACTTCCAACAATTGGTCTTGCGATTTATTAATTGTCATTGCGAATGCAAGGCAAACCGAAAACTGGACACGCTTAAATTGAAACCGCAAGTCGGTTGAAATCAGTGGTATTCTTGGAATCAATTGGATAATTGACGTCTTCATCTGGATCGGTAATGGAATCGATCGACTTAAATGAATGCACTTTGCCAGCGATTTGGCTTTGAATTTTTATGTTCAAATCGTCTACGTCCTTATTTTTTGCTGCCAAAATGGCTCGTTCGCTCAACCAAACATGGTTTCTGCAATTTTTCACCAATTTCAATTTCAATTTCAATTCTACTTTTGACGTTGTGAACTGTCAAAAATTAGGTGGAAGGGAAATGAGGCCAGTAGAAGCGTCAACCGGAAATTTTCCATTGCCCATGTCTAATAATTGTTTGGAAAACACTTCCGCCGGTTTGTCATTTTGTAACGCGACTCGCATATTCGTTGTTAATTTGAGAGTATCTCCACAAATTTGATGACTTAAGGCAAGCGTTTATTTCATCAGCAGCTGTTGATCTTGGAATGGCTTGGAATCAACGCGCTTGGCGAAAATTGGCATCCAGATGAATCATTGCACCTCCAAAAAGGTCCTTATTACTGCGCAAAGCTTTCAACGTTCCATTGAGTGCTTTCAATGCTCGTTTTTTCGCCTTCGTACACTCATCCCAAATGTTTATTTTGCAATTCTGTAGTACTTTCGTCGGTTCATCTACCGTTTGCAAATTTAGTGGCAGTTTGACCGCAGAATGGGCTGTTCGTCATCCTTCTAACAATGTGGCAGCGATACCAGATGATGCTACGGCCAGCGCTATTTGATTTTGTGTGCGAATCGAAGCTAAAATCAATGAAATTAAGAACGTTTTGCCAGTTCCGCCAGGGGCATCGAGGAAGAAGATTACTCCGTAGCCGTCGTGGACTGCTGAATCAATGTGTCGTCCGCGGTTTTCTGCTGCTGATTTAAAAGTTTGATTGTTCGTATTGATTGACTTAAAGCATCTCCATCGTATTGCCGTTCTCGTTCAAATTCTCGATTGAATGCATCGTACATGGGGCGATTCGACGCTTTCCTAATTCGTACAACATCTTGACGAACATCATTAGACACAAATCCTCTCTGGAAATCAACGCCTCGTTGTGGATCTCCGCGTTAAATTAAATTTCGCGATTCGCAGTAGTTGTACGCACTCGATGCAGAATGTCTTCAGCCATATTGTCTTTGTATTTGCTCCACAAATGAAGTGGGTTCGATGGAAAACACTTTGAAATGATTGATAATGGCAAAATAGACGAAATAACAGCATCAGCGAGTGTGTGATCCGAATGAATGTCATCTTCGAGCAAATGTAAGCACTGAACAGGCTTCTCGATATGTTGCGCACAACTCACTCACTCATAACTCATATTCGTTATTGCTCGAATGAACTGTGTAAACGCGCCCCAATACATCGGTTGAATATACCTTCATGTATCCAGAAAAAAAAACCAAATTGCAAATTAACCAAATCACAACTTTATGTGTGCTCATCGTTCCCAACGTAGAAGCCCATTTCACCAACGACTTGGTTAATAAGTAAAATTTTTGGATTTGGGCAAATCAGCAACCCAAAGCCAATCCACTCACCAAAATTGACTGTTTGGCGCGGGGTTCACGATGAAGGGATCATTTTCCCATACTTCTTCAATTTTGCTGTCAGGACAGTCACACGGCCGATGCCCATGCCACAATGGTGTAAACAGTTGGAACAGTCGTAAATGTAGAGTAGAGATCCTCTATTTTGAATCGAATTCAGTTACTTAGCTAATAAAATGTTATTAGCCATACGTTCAGTTTCTTTTCAGCGTATTCGGATATGTAAAACTTAGCAAATGAATTAAGCTTTATCCGCAGGTAATCCGGCGACTTGCATTATTGACATGATTTGAAAAGTAGTCGCATCGATCCTTACCAGCAGCTTATATCACATCAATGATTTTTTTTTTCAACAGGGCAGCGCACAGACAGCGCGTCGCCAACCATAACCTCCCCTGCGTCCAAATGTCCTAACTACGGTACAATTTCCCTGGTAAACTGTAATTTTGTCATTTTGTTTTTATGCTTTAAAGTTAAATTGTTGGTTGCAAAACGACGTCTATGGATTTCTATCGAACATTTAAGCTATTGATTAAAATCCAAAATCCCAACCTTTATCCATGAAATGGTTTTTGCATTAAAGAAACTGAAAAACTCGAAATACTCGGTGTGTCAACAACAAGCTTCGTTTGAACGATCACATATTCGCCATCGCTACGGCTTCTGCGAAATGTTTAGGTTTCCTAAAACGGTTCATGATGTACTTCACTTTCTTAGATCTGGCTACTATTTGCAATTCATATATGTATTCGCCCTAAACTTGAATACGACTGAATATTCTGAGCAGGTACCCCCAGACCACCAAACAAGGAATTACATTACCCATCTTACCTAAATATGGTTCTCTAGGCATACCGATCGCTACATGCAAACTCATGTTAAAGCGGGATGCTATTGATAAAGCTAATCGTAGGTGTTCAAATTTTACAACTTGCATAGCGACAAAGCAGATCTGGCCCTTGTTGGATCTGAAACGCTCCAAGTGTTTGATCTCTCAAAAAATATCGCACTTCTGTGCTATGGTAGGTGTCATTACGGGACGCTGTCTCATAGGCAAGTATGCAGCAAGACTCGAAGTCTTCTCGAATGACTTCTGCAGAAGCTGCATGGATGAGGTGGAAAACCATTATCCGTCTTCTCTGTACTTGTCCAGCCAGCCCTCTCCTAGAATCGTAAAATCCATATGGGAGCTTTCTTCTACAACGACACTAATCATATTATCAACACTGATATCGGCAGTCTCCTTCGCTCCATACGCTTCAGCGCAGGTGTAGGGAAACTTTCCTGATCCGTGTGGTATCACAATTGACCATTGTTAATCTAATGTTAATTTTTTTTTCCTAAAAACTCTGCCCCAGAGCGCGCTCGAGCGTAGATTTTTTCAAATTTTTTCTTCCAAAATATACAGATCTGTTTTAGCTCTATGGTAGAGTCGTTTTGAAGGGGAAACGAACAAGTTGACAGCCAAAACACAACTCTGGGGCAGAGTTTTACGAAAAAACAACGACATAAGTGTGTCTGTTTCAATGACAGCTACCTTAACCTAAACTAACCCCCGGACTGCAATACATTTACTAGACAGAACTCCGAACGCACGATAAAACTTATTGGTATAACTAACGCCCGCGCTTTGCTATGCATTATAAGGATAATAGTTCAGATCCCTTGTGCATATGTACATTATAAAAAAAAATCCATCTTTAAGCAACACAGCAGAATTCAGTGTGGGTATGCGGTACGGAGCCATACTCCATACCATGATGATGACGACAAATGATGTAAAAATATAATTATTAACATTTTTCAAACGAAGAAACATACAATTAAATACCCCAACCAAAATACCAATCAACGAACACAACAATAAATAATAACATAAAAAAAATAAATTATTTTAACTCAAAAGTAGTAGGCAACTCAAATGTGTTGCTCATCCCACCCTTTGCCAATTGAAAATTTTAAAAGTTTTGCAGCAAATTGCATAATATGAATACTCAAGAGCTGCCACGTATGTACATACATTATATTCCAGATTACAAAATAGAAAAAATTCCTTTATTGCTTGGGGGAATAATATTTTATTTTTTCTCATTGCATTTTCGCTCATAATGCGAGAAACTTATTGCGATAAACGAATTGATCAATTAAATTTATTAATAACAAAAAGCCTTTTTATCCACATGTACATATATACATATATTTGCAATATAGTACATAAATACACATGTATAACAAAACATCATCGTATTATAATTTGTCATTATAAATAATATTATTTACAATAAATGTATTATTATAAACTATTCATACAAAATATCTTATATCAGAAAATAAACAACTTTATTGTAATTTTAAATTGGGTTCCTTGTGTGCACCTCTTTGGTTTCCCAATGAAGTTTTTGTGTTTTTAGTAGTGCGAGTAACTAATTGTATAGGAGTATTACTCTAATTATAACATACTCGTAGCTTAGGATCTCTATTTCTCTAACGGCAGGGTGAAGAAGAGGCAGGTCAGTCAACAAATAATAAAATGGATGGTGCAATGAACAATAAATCTATAGTTTCCACAGGAGCTTAAAGAAAAGCTTGGAAGGCCAGGTTTAAGCGCTGCAGAGTTGTTTCTCCGATTGCAAGTAGCCGTTACATCGATAAAGAAGCAAGCTGGTGAGGTGTTTTCAAGAAGGAGCTAATGGAGCAAATATCGTCTACTTCGGATACAAAGAAGTGCCAAGCGATTTCTAAAGCAACGAAAACAAAAGGTAAGAATGGATTTGAATGCCCAACACGAAAAGATGGATCAACAAAGGCAAGAATTGAATTTTCAAATAAGCGACAAGTTGAAACATCATCATCATCATATTTGGCTCCTGGCCTCCCGCAAAAAGACTCTCCACCGGTCCCGATTTCGAGCCGATGTCATCCAGTTTGGCAAGTTAAAACAGCAAAGCCAAAAGTCGAGTCAACAATTAGTGCAACAAAACCCGGAACTGAAACAGTAATTGAATTTTAAGATCAGCGGTAAATTTGATAAGAAAATCAAAAGCTAGATCTTATTCAAGTAAAGTTAGGAGTTGAAATGAAAGGAATTCAAACATCGCTTAAGGGTGAGATAAATGGAATTCAAGAAGTGAAATTCTTCGAGATAAACATGTCAGGAAAAGTGAGTGGTCTGGAAGGCAAAATTAAAGAGTTTGAGACCCGGTTGGACTGTCGTACCCAGTTCTCTAGCGAAAAAAAACAACACAGTAGTATCGGGGTTATTCCAGAATTATCTGTTAACCATTACGAAATTTTGAAGCCTCCTGCTGCGTTCGATGGAGAAACAGCTTTTGCAAATTTCAAAGTCTAGTTTGGAGCTACGGTACAAGATAATGGATGGACTGCTGAGGAACAACTTAATGCTCTAAGACTAAAGCTACAAGGTAATGCAGGAGATGTCTTGCAGATAATTCCAGACGCAGATATGAGTTCCGAAAGAATCCTGGAAGAGTTGGATTTGCGGTTCGAACACTCTTAAAACCAAATCAGGCACCTTTACTAATACTTAGTACATATAATGAAATCAAAATAATCTTGAAGTGTTTACTTTGATCTAATTCATACGTAAAATGTACACAAATCAATTACAACAACATCAAAACAATAAAAATATCAAAAATAGATATTCAGGCTGTCGTCGCCGTCGTGCTGACGCCCGCCCGTGATCGCCCGCAATAAGGATTTCAGTTTTACGATACTCGTATTTTGTGACAATTCTTAAAATTGAATCAGGCAGTGCATCAAACACGTTTTTAATTAGAAACATTGTCGAAGTTGGGGCTTCTGTAAAGGAAACATCAGTGTATGTTACGCTCCTGTACCTTTACTTTGAGCCTAATGAAATTAAATTGCGGATTGGAACTTTGGCTGAATTGAGGCACAAGCTGAAACGCAACATCACTACGGACATAAATTGTGAGTCCGCGTCGAGGGAAAAATAATAGCACCAAATTATCAGAATTATCAAATATCTGAATTTCACTGGACTGTGGGTATTTGCATGGGCGTACACAGCGAATTTCGATCTCGGCCCACGTATATGGCTTAGATCCACTCTGAAACTTCACTTACCTACTAAAACACAAAACACAACTTATCGCTTCTTTTAACCGAATTGAGAAGTGGATGTGGACTTTTTACGGCAGAATACAAGTCTATCATCTTAAAACGAATCGGTTCCATATGTGGGGGGGGGGGGGTCATTAGGAATCGGTCTGACTTTGCGAATGCAGTCCCTTTCTCAGCGTGACTTCTAGCCCAGTCACCGTTTGCCAAGTGAATGGGGGCTTCAGCGTCAGTTGGTCGTTTTAAGTTCTTAGCAGCTTTCCACAGCAAGTAGTCTGAACTCATAGGTAGTGAGGGGTTTTTAATATAGGCTTGGAAGGACTTCTTATTATTGAGCTTGAGAAGTCTGCAACTTCTTTGTGTAATTCTGAAACTGTTCCTTTAAGATTGGGTGATCTCTGACTTTGCCATTCTCTTCTTAGTTTGCTTTTCGACCTCAAGAGAGCTTCAATTTCACCATGCGTCACTCGTGTTTAACAATGACTACCTTTTTTTTGAACATATTAGACAATGGAGAATTTGAGTTGAAGATTTAGCAGCCTGAATCAATAACCGCTTTTGAAAATCTCTATATTAACTTCGCGTGCCCGTGTGTTGTTTGTGGCTGGCTGGCGGACCAAATCTTGTTAACGATTTTTAACTCACTTCCTAAAGCCCGATTTTATCCAAACTTGTGTATCTCCGATGACAACATTTTCTATTAAAATTTGGGGCCTCTTGGGCTCCGGGGCTGTGGGGCTCCCATACAAATATTTTAAAAATTTCTTCAAATGTTATACGCATGTGTATCTCTGATAAAGAACACTTTTTGTAAAAATTTGGAAGTAATCAGGCCCTGTGATCGGGGGGCACCCGTACATATTTTATAAAAAAAAGTGCCCGATTTTCTTCAAATTTTATATGCATGTGTATCCCCGATGGACAACACTTTTTGTAAAAATTTGGAAGTGACCGAGCCCCAGGATCGAAGGACTCCCATATAATTCTTTTAAAAATGAACCGAATTTTATTCAAACTGCATACATGGGTATCTTCTGATTGGAGAATTTTCAAGAAAAATTTTAATTTTTATGGGCTGTTTTTTGTTTTTTGGCGGAATATCAATATTAATGTGAGAGATTATGTCATGTCCAACGAAACAGGTAGGTTTTAAGTGAGTTGGAAAGAGAAAGCTTTGTTCACACACACAAATGCTTCGTTATGTGGATGTGTAGCCACAAAGTTCATTGTCATGACTTTGATTCCAATGCCTGTGTAGCCACGCTCTAAACTCTAAAGGTTATCCAGTTGGTATGTCTGCTAGTAACGCTTTTAGAGCGTTTGGTATGATTTGATTTGAATCAGCCAGTATAGTGATTATGCGTGGGTAGTGATCCGAAGAAAGGTCATACAAGGGTTCGATCTAAAATTGATTTCTTTTATAGTATATTACATAACGAGCAAGGAAAGTGGAGTTTATCGTGCAAGGTCGAAGCTTGACGAACGAGGCGGTAGCAATCTAACGAGCACGATGATCACTTTTCTGCAAGTCATGTACGCTATTTTTCACGCGTCCAAACCGGTTTTTTTTGCTTAATCGAGAGAGAAGCAGAAATGTGAGATTGTGTGTTCGCTGTGACTGCAGTAAATAACAAAGAAATGAATTTTTCAAGCGTTTTTCTGCTAAATCGAGAGAGAAGCAGAAATCACAAACGACAAACAAAAGAGAATTCTTGCTCATGCGCAATGTGTTCGCTGAGATTGTAGTAAATAACAAAAGACGTTTATATCATAACATAACTAGTGTTGTTATGGGCTACTTTCGAGGCTAGTTTATAGCGTACGAAACAGTCACTTTCGTCTATGGGCGTGTGAAAAATTACTAACATACTCCAAAGTCAATAAGGTCAGGAATTTTTCTGCGATCCCGTTGGCCAATAGATTAATTTTCCTGTAGATAAGACTTCCAGACCACTTTTTTAAATAGCTGAGAACAAATTTCTGCCTTGTGGGGTAATTAGACAAATTAAATAGTGGTTATGATTTTTAAGTAGGAAATACAACTTGTTCATATTTGAACACCAATGGAGTTCTTCCATTTTTAGTAGTGCGAGTAACTAATTGGACTTGTTGTAGGAAAGTGTTACTGGCAATATAACATAGGTTAGGAACTCTATTTTTCTAACGCCGGCGTGAACCAGTTGAAGGACAGTAAACCTACAAAGTACTGTCAATTTATTTTGGACACCAAATTCTGTTATAGCTTTTTAATAACAACATGTAATTGAAGTCCATTCACAAATAATGTAATGAGTTTTAAAATAGGAGACATGTTCCCCAACGCATATCGAAGAGCAGGCAAATCTAAATCAGTTGCTGTCTTGAGTGGCATTAAGCTTCACTTGTGTGATACCTCTACTACTATCGTTCCTCTCAGTACGTTCCTTGCAGTACGTCATACCACGAAATCTTTGGTCATCATTATATATGGGCACCCGTACACATGCTTTCATTGAACGAATAATTAATTTCCTTTGTTTCTTACAAAAATAATTAATTTTTTGCTTATTATGTAAAATCTTTGCGTAGGATAAAAGTCAGTATTATCTACTTGCACACTACATAACATATCTGAGCTTTTTTCATATTCCAAATAGAATCGGGCCATGACTCCCAAAACACCCAATTTGCGTCTAGCTGAGTAATTTAATGAACTAATGGAATATCGAACAGTTGAATAAGAAGCAAACAGGCATAGTTTATACAGAAAACTTTTTTTTATTCGCTTTTTAATATAAAGAAATATAAAGTACATAAAAATTTATGGAAATGTGCTAAAAAAGATAAATTGTCATTTTGCTTTATTTGAATAAATTTGTGTTTGTGTTTTTGAGAACAACAACAATGCTCATATGTATGTATACTTAGTTTCACAACCAATAAATAAGGCCACACATGTATTTACCATCAATTTATAATTTAGTGAGTGTATAGAAACCAACACAATTTGGACATTTTGTCCGTGGTTGAGTTCGGTCTGTAGTGCTTAACGCAAGAAAATATTCTTCAACACTTCGGAGTATATCATTTGCTCGTTCTTCCAAAAATGTAATGTTGAAGGTTGTGTACTTTTCTGTGCAATGTTTATAAAGTCTCCAAAGAATCTTTTCAGTAGATATTACAGTATGCAAAATTTGATTGATTCGATCAAGAGAGTTGTCTATGAACTTATTAACAAGTTGTAACAAAAAGCGTACAGCATTTTCTGAAAAAAACACGCGCATCTTTTGAATAACATCGGCAAGACTTTGTGAATTTGAAATCATCTGAACAAAGCGCGTGCCGTATTCACTTGCTAGTAGCAAAGCACTTGAAGTGATGCAGTTCTTTCTTGTTACAGTTGTTGCAGCAAAAACTTCATTGGAAATTCTTTGGCTTGTAAACGGCTCTGGAATATCTTGTGCCCCCTGGCCAAGAATATTTTTGCCAATATTATTTTGGACACTTTGTCGCACTGCACCTGAATCTACAGGCTCATTGTTTAAAAGGATTTTGCCATCTTGACCGAATGATGGGCGCATATTCTTCTGATTTAATTGCTTATTTATTTTGTTGAAATCATTAAGATATTGTGTGTCGGGTATTTCATTGACACTTCGGATAATATCAATTTTACCGTTTCCTTCGCCACGAATGCGTAATGTCTCCTTAGACATTTTGTCGAACATTTTTCTAGAAACAACAAAAAAGAAAAAACCAGTAAATTAACTTGGATTTTGATTTATCAAACAATTAAATATTACCTTTGACGATTGCTTAATTCAGAGCGATAGTTTTGGATTGTCGAATTGCGAGTCTGATTAGCAATACTTGAAGCTAATTGAAAATTGCTAACTGAATGCGTAAAGAGAACCATCGAAGCGGCAATTTGAAGAAAATCTAAACTTGAGACCGGTTCATTATCGTTCCATTTCTAGAAGAAAAATGGTAAAAAGTAGAAATTTCTTCGTGTACTTCAATGGTTAAAGTATTTTTATGTTTACACACCAAAAAAATATCGACGACCCCGCTTGCCACACCAGTGCCTGATATAATAATGGAGGTAACATTCATCCCATTCACGACGCACTTAGTAACCTATTAATTAAGAATAGAATAGTGATGGTTATTTACTTTAACATCTTGAGTCGACTATATAAATATGTTGGTTAGAATATCTTCTGTGTTTCCTGTTTTAGCAGGTGAAGGCGTTAGTAGTTAAGGTTAATTATTATTTGTTATGTTCGTTGTTTGGACTGTTATATTCCAGCTCTTCGTTCAGTCTGATTCAACAATTGTCTCATACACCAGCAGTTAGTTGGTATGATACGATTTCTGTATCAGTAGAACCTTGCCAGATTTTGTATTTGTTGGCTGCTAGCGGCTGCTGGTCTCAGGTTTGAAAAAGATTTCTGAGATCTATATCTATATTTTTTAAATTTCTATATTCCACAAAGTCATATTTCACTGATATCTGTTTGTTATAATACTCGGTAACAAACATTTATGTCGCTAGTCTTACATTTATAAACGAAACAATTGATGTCAGCCCGGTATTGTTGTAGTAGGATACTATTTGAAACTAACAGTTTTAGTTAATGATTTTTATTACCAATGATATTTCCTTGCCAGCAGCTGCCACTCTTGTTAAATATTTGGTTGCTCCTAAAGCACTAAAGGACACCATGCCTCCCATTACACCAATCCAACTGCCTCTAGCTGAACGATCTAAGGGACTAATGGATTGTTCGTGCTCACTTCGATTTGATAATTGAAAGCCAGATCTAGCAGTTGAATAAGCGGCAGCACATAGACCGACAACTGCTGATCCTGCAGCAAGTGGTGCTGCAACGGGAAGAGCTAGCGCAGCTAATGGTACAACAGCTGCAGCAAAACCGCCAATGCCAGCTGTTTTGTCCCCTATATTAAGCACTCTACTAATGGTTTTACTAGCTGGAGTTTTACAACAAAGCAATTCAACCTTAAAAAAAAACATTATTCTGTAATTTTTATTGAATGATTGCAAAAACTTGTTTCTTTATATACCGTGTCCTGCTCATCAAATGTGTAGACTCCATAGGTTGGGGCTACCATATAACCTTTAGGTAAAACATTTTCCTTGACATATGACTTCCAACTCTGGTACACTCTACCGACTTCATCGATGAAAATCATGCAGCAGCTATCACTGTTGTCTTCATCTAAAAGGGACTAAATAATCAATACAAATAAAAACATAAATTTTATTCTTCAAATTACTTGTGCATTTCCGTGTTCGCATCACTGGATGACAGGAAAAACGTGTAGCGTATTTTGCTCGGCTTGCATTTTCGACGTATTCCGGTTGCTCTTCAGCTACCATTACATAAATAATTGACGACAGTAAATTGCCGTTTGTGTATTTACCTAAAATAAAATTTGATTTGATTTGTTATAATAATTGTTTTACTTCGTTTGCTTACGTTGTGCCCATGTATTACTGAAAAGGTTATCGCGCATATATTTAATTTTCCTCTGGTTTTCTGGGGAGTCTGGTATGAGATGCTGAATTTTGGTTTTTAGTATATCTGCTTGATCGGCTGCAAGCCTAAAATGTAAAACTATTAGTTAAATAAAAAAGGAAGAGCCGATTTGGGAGCGGGCATGGTTAGAGATAATCCTCTTCAAAAGCAACACGACAATTATTCTGATACTACGCTGGCGGCTTTGTCGATTTTATGAAAAAATGAAAATTACCACCGGAAAATGTAACTTTGGTAATAATTTTTGTTTCTTGTATATAGTTTCAAATAATTATTACATAACAATCGACTATTTAACTTAGTCATTTACTTACGAATCCCAGATAATGGTTTTTTTATATCCGCTGTTTAATGCGAAATCTGTTTGAACATTTGCTATCGTTCGTGGCATTGTGGTCGCTTTCCGAAATTTTGTTAATAACTGAACTTATTAAAGTAAAACAAAAAAAAATTAAAATATAAACTTTTTGCACTCAAAGATTCAATAGTCCTTCACTCATTTGCAATTCAAAAATGTAAATTAAAGAATGAAACTCCAGCAACTTGCCAGAGAATAGATTACAGGAAAGACGAAACACGGTACACGAGTACACGACCAACCACCATCGCCAACAGCAAACGGCACCACCCAAATACCGCACAATTAGCGATTTTTTGGTATTCCCCTTTTTAGATGTTGAATAGCACCGTTGACGTTCGATAGCAAATTAATAAACTTCAGTTATAGGGTATGTCCAGACTCCACATAGCTGTTACTTCTCAGTATAATTTATTACCCGCTGTTTCCGCATTAAATTAAATTAAATTACTAGAATAAAAAAATTTGCTTGAGTGAGTAAAATTATAAAGCTAACGTTGAAATATATCCGTGGCAAAAATAAAATAACGAATTTAAAATATATGTAATAATTTCTTGTAGCGTCTGTATCCTTGAACAGCGTTATTTTGACAGATGCATTGAAGTTTCTTACAAATGAAATGTCAGATCAAACTAAATCACTGGACCGATTGACACCAAACCTGGACAATATGTTATTTTAGTCTGCATGAGGGTTTCTCTTAAAGGTAATTCCAAAAGGTGGTTCTGTAGTCGTAATATTTAAAATTTTCGTAATTATGGTACGAATTGTGTTAAAAATTCAAACATTAATTTCCTAAATAAAAATAACTTTGCTGATAAAATTTGCACTCACTAACTGGCGATGGAGTCGATATATTTACGACAAACTTTATTTACTGATATTTGTTCACGGTAGGATGGATGTACGTAGACTATGATTATAGAAATTTTTTATTTAGTTTGAATTCTGATAGGTGGCGCTGTGTTCCCACTTTTGTATTTGTTGGTCGATTTCGTTGTCTACATTTTGGTAGAATTGTTGCGTGTGTTTGTTAGGGGTAATGGATGTCAATTGGTTTGGTGGGTGGTCGAAGTGGACGGAATCGTTACGGTGGCGATCGCTGGGTCAGTTGGGATATATGTGGGAAGCTATGGATATTTATGGGGGTGATGTAGTAATGGGATGGCGATTGGGGAGAAGCCACGGAGGGGTGGTGATTTGGACCGAGAGGGGCTATGGTGCGATGTGTGGGCAATGGAGCCACGTGAATGAACGCTGGGCACTTCAGCTAGTCTTCTATATATAAAAAACCAACCCATAAAAATTAAAATTTTC
This sequence comes from Nephrocerus scutellatus, assembly GCA_947095585.1. NCBI lineage: Eukaryota > Metazoa > Arthropoda > Insecta > Diptera > Pipunculidae > Nephrocerus > Nephrocerus scutellatus. The sequence continues at coordinate 26,490,852 of OX352765.1, read as the reverse complement.
CAGGTAAATTCTCTAATTGAAGATACACATGGGTGCAAAGTTTGAATAAAATCGTGTTAATTTTGAACTATTTTTATCGGCCCTGAAGGCCGATTTTTTATAGAAAGTGGTGTGTGTAAAGTTTGAAAATAGAGGGATAATTTTTAAAAAATATATACGAGAGCTCCTCAGGACCCGATCACTTACAAATTTTTAAGGAAATTTTTATCATCGAAGATATACATGTGTTCAAAAATTTAAAAAGGTCGGATACATTTTTTGGGTGGCCCCGAACCCGGGGCCGATCACTTCCAAATTTAATAGTTTATTTTGATAAATGTGCGCAAAGTTTGAATAAAATTGGTCTTTACCAAGTGGGTATGAAAATTGATCACAAGTTTCCACCGAAATTGCCACCAACAAAACGACAGGTAGACACCCGGGCATGTGCACTTAATATAAAGAATTTAACAAACACAAGCGGACTCGAAGTAAATATAGAGAATTTAATAAAACTAAATCTTTAAAAGTAGTATATAATATAATTGTATTAAAGGCTTTGTTATTTTATTGTTTAAATTCTCTATATTAACTTCGTCTCGGTTCTGAATGTCGTTTGGTGGTGGAATCTTGCGATCAATCGGTGACAACACTTTCTATTAAAATCGGGTAGTGATCGGGACCCGGCGTCTGGGGTCTATACAAAATCTTGAAAAATATGCCATATAGCGTCATCAGGTCACGCTATTTATAATGACTGTGTGCGCTGTGTACAGCGCTGCTTTACGCTGTTGTATTTTAACCGCAAAAGCATCCAGTGTTTCGCATATATTCTTATAGTAGAATTAAGTATAATTTTAGGCGCATATTTTGGTAATTAGAGTTTTTACATGAAAAAGAATAATTTTTATGGGTTCTTCTTTAAGTAAAATAAATAGTATCTTGACATAAAAACCTCTCACCGAGAGCAAACGAACATTTTTTTTTGTTTGGAAGAAAATGTCAAAACCTTTTACTCCAGAAATCAACATTCAAAATTTAGTTAGTTATGTGGTTTTCTTTTGATTGAAAAAATTTCACTAAGAGCAAAAATACTACTCTCTAGTTCACAAAATTGTACTCGATTGGTTTGTTAATGTAGAGGTTAATGTTATGATGGTATTTCTGGAGCAATACCCTGTGTACTATGTCAAATATTTGAGGATTTCAAGACCAAAATTTTAAGAAATTTTTAAGGGAATTAAGTTTTTATTGAAGCCAAATTAAAGCAACATTTGCCAACATCATCTTCATCTTCCTTTTTATTACGTTCCTTAAAATCCTTCAAATGCTTATTATAAATTGTTCCATGTGGCTCCACCTCCATAACAAGTTTTTCGTCAAACTATTTTTTATTCTTTATAAATATATTTATTTATATTAATAAATATAAACAATTATAAGTTTTAATCGCGTTGAATCGTTAATTAATAAAAAAAGAATTAAATAAAAATAATAAAATTTGGAAACAATGGTTAAGTGTTAAATTACTTGATAGTGAATTTAGACCTTAAGGATGATTGTACACATTGATGTTTGCTGTCAAAAACATATGCTTTTGCATTTAACTTATTTGCTGCAAGTATAAAACTTCATAACATTAAGTAAAAAACGTGTATTACAATGTTTGCGCGAAAAGTAAAATTGTTTCTCTCAGGAAAACGGGAAATTAATTTAGGGAAAATTAACCGGCAATTAAAACCAACAGGTTCTAAAAGTGACAGTTCTGTTTCACATGCTACTGTTATCAAAAACACCGGTCTAGCTCTAGATCAAGCATCACTTGCAGAATCTATTGGTAATATCAGATACAGTGAACGTGAAGATCATAATCAACAAAACCGCATCCAACCGAAGGAGGCATCAATTATTTTATTTCCCGGCCAGGGATCACAGTATGTGGGCATGGTAAAAAACCTCATAAAATTCCCCGAAGCACGTTCGATATTCGAACTTGCAAACGAAGTGGTTAAGTATGATCTTTTGCGAGTATGCTTAGAAGGTCCGCAAGAAAAGTTAAACCGAACAGAATATGCTCAGCCAGCTGTAATGGTTGCTTCATTAGCTGCACTCGAACAACTGAAGGAAGAACGACCCAGAGCAATTGAGAATTGTGTTGCCGCTGCGGGCTTCAGCTTAGGGGAGATTACCGCCTTGGTATTTTCTGGAGCGTTGCCTTTTGACCAGGCGCTTAAATTAGTACAAATTCGAGCTAGTGCAATGCAAATTGCATGCGATCAAGCCTCCGGTGGGATGTGTATGATTCTTTACAGTCCTGATTCGAAAATAACACAAGCATGCGAAAAAGCAAAGCAATGGTGCCTTGATAAAGGTGTTGAAAGTCCATACTGCGGAGTTGCTAATTACCTGTATCCCCATTGTAAAGTTATTGCAGGAAATACTGAGGCTTTGGAATTTCTTGAGGCTAATCGAAAAGCCTTCAACATACGACGTATTAGGAAAATTCCGGTGAGTGGTGCCTTCCATACACCACTGATGCAATCCGCTGTCGAGCCATTTGCTAAAGCATTGAAGAAAGTTACCATTAGTGATCCCATTATCAAAGTATATTCGAACATCGATGGTAAGGTGTACAGAAACGCTTCACAGATTTTGCGCCAGCTTCCCAAACAGGTGTGACGATCTTTGTGCTCCTGTGATGATATATGATAGCGAACTGATTTATTATTTCAGATTGTACGGCCTGTGAAGTGGGAGCAAACTATGCATAATATTTATGAGCGAAAAGAGGGAATTGATTTTCCCCGAACATTCGAGTGTGGTCCTGGAAAAGGTTTGGTACAAATTCTACAGCAAGTCAATGCGAAAGCTGGTGGAACAGCGTATAATGTTGAAGCTTAGTTGCAAAAAAAAAACGAAGAAATAAGACTTGTAAAAATGTGTGTTTTTATTTGAAAAGGAAAAATCATTTATCACTAATATTTATAATACCCGCAGCCATTTATAGTAGACATAAATAAATAAATGATTTCCATTTAACCTTTGTCAGGTAATTGACTTTTTGCCATAGGTATGATAATTCTAAAATTCGAACGTATTTTCTCGTCCCCAACTGATTTAAAATATTCTGTTATGCCATTTTGACTTACTTTTCAATATCTCCACTTCCAAATAAGTCCACAAAACACACAAAAAAATTGAATATTAATATTCAAAGAAAATAAAGAAAATATATTTCCATGAAATTTTTATTATGGTCTGGTTGTTGTGATATATGTAAAAGTACTTTCTAGTAAACTTAATATAAAATGGAAAAGATTATCAATAGAAGAATAAAGTACATTATTCCTTTTCTTAACAAAGGAAATTTGGGTTTTCCCAGACAGTAGGTGATACATCCGATGCTGTATTTTATCTTAATTCATTAATTTGTTTTCGTTGAAGAACGAACGATTTTTAAACCAAATAAAATTAAAAACCAAACCAAATTACTCGTTTGTATTTTTGTTGTTTTTTTTTTGTTGTTTTACGACTAGCTTTTCTCATCGGCTCGTGATCTCATTCGATGTACAAAGGCAGCTCCCTTATTCTTGCGAAAATTTTCAAACGGATCGTTAATATTTATGCCAACACCCTACAGGAGAAGAGTAGGAAATATAGTTATATTAGTATAATGAATACTACAATTTCACTTTCAAAAACAAAGTGTCATCACAGCAGTTGTAATTCAAGCAGACAAGACGTTATACAATCATAAGTCGTAACGTTTTTCCATCACAGTAGTCGCTACATTTAGGCAACGTAAGAAAACCTGATGCTATCATGTTTTTACGACCCCATATGATAGAAAACCCAACTGTGTTAAGAGGTAAATTAATACTCCGAATTTCCTTGATTAAATTAACCTTTATCGACATGTAACTAAATATAATATATATTTTGCTTGATTGAATAGTTTTCAAGTTTAACACCAATGGGGCTGTTTTTTATTCAACCCGAGCTAGTAAAGTTACCTGGAGTACAAATGTTGTATGACGTAAAAATATTCGGTGTGTACACTGGGTAACTTTACTGGCTCTTACTCTGCTCTACGCTTATATTTATTTCAGGGTAAAAAGTAGGACTGTGTATACACCGTGTCGTGCTCAGTTCGCAACAAAAAAAAATACAGAGCACAGAGTAAAATTACCACGGTTGAATAAAAAAATAAAAATCTCAAAAGACGAAAACTGGCAAGTTACCGACTGTCGTGTTTAATAGAAAATATCATTCGCACCGTCTTGAGTCGTGACGTGAACTATCCTGATGACACCATTCTTTTTTCACCATTTCCAACATTTAAAAAAAAAATACCTTGTACATATCTTTGCGATCACGAACTTCCCCGCCTGATATTGGCTGGTCGATTCCTTGGTTCTTTGTTCCGAGCCCAGTTCCTGAACCTGCCCAACCCATTTTCATTAGCATTTGATGGCCTTTATTGGTTTCTTCAATAAATTCGGTTGACTTGCCGTAATTACCGCCACTGCAAGAAAACCCAACAAAAAAGCTTTACTATTGATGAACTGAAACACTGATAGAACTTATAGCGCTTACAAAAAACTTGGCGGCGTAACCGAACGCTCTCTTTCCCGACGTGTGCTGTTTCGTTCTTGCCTGCTGCTGTTGGAATCTCTGCTGCTATCGCGTTCCCGATCTCGTTCTCTATCGCGATCGTTGCGTTCATTGCTGCTGACGACACCACCACTACCGCCACCACCAACACCAGCTCCACGTTCTCCTCGTTCTGGTCTGTCACGATTTGGACTCCGACGGGATGGTGGTGAACGATTTCTTTGGCTGTTCGAATATCGACTACTACGTGATCTCTCGGATTGTGGGCGAGTTGGCGGTGGCGGTGGTGCTGGTGGTGGCGATTCAGAACGTAATCGATAAGGTGACCTAGACTTTGCTCGGGGAGATCGACTTCGGCTCTTAGATCTTAAATAAAAATAATTACGCATCAACAAAGATTATGATGATTATATATGAATGAATTAAAGACATGATTGGTTACCTGTAGCATCGTTTGTTAATTTTCTTCGGTTTTGGTGTGTCGATAACAATGGGGCTGGGTGAACGAGTTTTTTCGCGAGTACCTTCTTTGAGTTCGTCCTCCTTTTGTTTTCTAGCTGCGTTCTTTACTTTGTAGTATTCGTAAAGGCCGAGTTTCTCCCAACCCTCACTAAAATATTTTAATTATGAGTAATTGTGAGTTATGTTTTTATATGAAACTATATTCACATACTTATCACGTGGACGGTTATGACTCGGTGGAGCATAAAATGCAGCCAGTGCAAGTGTCAGACGTTCACTTTGAGGCGTCGGTGGGGGTAAGCGAATTTCATCTGGGTTCAATGGCCTATAATTGTAGTCCTCTAACCGAATTAGCGACACCATTAAACCGGCCGGCAAATCATAATATGGAGCCGATGGTTTTGGCTCCTCTTCTATGGGTACTGGAACAGCATCGAGAATACCCTCCGTAACCCCTTCTACTTGAGCGACAATTCCAGCAGGATGAACGTAGGCAGAATTTCCCAGAGAGGCAGTGGCTGAGGTACCAGCGCCAGAAGCAGCAGCAACGCTGGCTTCTAACGCTGCATGAGTACCCGCTGCCAATTGTTGTGCTGTACCATTACCACTGTTCAAAAAACCTGGAGGTGGCTTTGACAAGTCGGGTATCAGAAAACTTGGTAATGGCGCTGGTGGATATTCATTGCTGTCGCTGCAATGTCCAGAAGATGGAAACATACTTTGCGTTGATGTGAGCTGGTAATAATCATTGCTGGGATTACTGCTGAATTGCTGTTGCATACTGATGCCGTCGTCTCCACCACCATCACTTAAGTTACCGCTAAGTTGATGGTTATTATACAAACTGCCATAAAGGGGCTGATTGTTTTCGTCTGGTGGTATTTTAAGATGACTGAAGCTCATATGCAGGTCAACGCTATCATTACCGCCAACACTGCCGCCTCCACAACTATTACCAAGACCCTCAACATTGCTATCATCGTCATCACTTGGCATTGATATCTTTTGAGCCATTAGCGGCTGTGGCGTTGGTAATTTATTTTTATTTGAATTTATTATTTGTTGTTTATTGATATTGGTGGCCATTGTATGCGAAGATGCCACCAGCTGTTGCACATCAATCAACGAGGGCAATATCGCAGCATTCGGTAGGACCGCAGCCAATATTTGTTGCTCCATATTTTGCTTTTGCTGTTCGAGAACTTGAATTTGTTGTGTGGCGTGTTGAATGAAAATTTGATGCTGCTTCTGGTAGCTTAAGAAAAAAAAATCAAAACAATACGATTGCTGAGTGAAAAGAATCAGTGGATGTATAAATTCCTCTCTGTGATAACTACCTTTCAAGCGTTGCCTTTGTCGCGTGAGTAAAACTTGAAGTCACCTCATGATGAACATTCATTAGATTTGTTTTGTATTCTTGCATTGATGAGTCTGGCGATTGCAATTTTGAAATTACACAAGCATCGAAAAACTTTGCTTTCGACTCCCAAAGTGATAGCAATTTTATTAGCTTTGATCGTTGTTCATCGGAAGCAACTAGAAAAAAAAACCGAACGATTAGCACGTTTATATCTGCAGCCAAGGATGTTTCTTACTCAATTCAGCGCTGCAGAACATTGGTATAACAACATTTTCCAAACTATTCTTCAATTCGTTGGCATTTTTCCGTACGCTGAAATGCATTTGGATTGTAAGTAGAATTCATTGATATGTAAGTATGTATGCTATAAGCGTTAAAGTGTAAGTGGAAGTCTTGTTTGGTGTTGGTTAGTAAGTATATATACGCTTTATTTTTAGGGACTTTCACGAATCATATAACGCGCTCTAAAAATAATTTCTAACTATCAAAGATCATTAGCAAAGTACGTAAAACTTTTTATGTATATAAAAATAATAAATTTAAATAGGAAAGGCAATAACTTAAACATAAGGGGCAGATAAGGAGATAGCTCAGAGACATTTTTGCCTTTAGGAATCATAAGTTTATTAATGGACCTTTGATTACCAGCTAAGGCGGCTAAACTCTGTGGCTCCAGCGTAGTGCAAAGTTAACAGAACAAACTTAAATGCCTTTTGTCATGGCCCTTCAAATCCAGGAACTTAGAACAGTGTGTCCGATAAATAAGATAACATTTGTTTTTCCCGTTAAGGAAAGTCAATTAGATTCTTCTGCGTGCCTTTCGTGTGTGTTAAAGCCTAACCATAATGTACTTTTTCCAACTTTAGCTAGATCTCATAGCAGTATTTAATGGAAATCTTTCTGGGAATTGTTGGAAGCTCACTATGTAAGGAGGGATTCCAAATGAATCTGGAGATACAAATGCTGACATTGTGGAAAAACATCTAGTTCGCCTAAGCAAAGAGGAAACCTCTTGCAAAGTATTTGTCTTATGAAGTAACTGAAGCAGATCAAGTCTTTAATTGAGAAACTGCGTAGATCAGCATACTTTACTGGAGCTTAAAATCGATTTTTTTATTTTTACAAGAGCCATAGGCATAATCGTATCCTGATTACAAAGCGAAAGAAGCTCTGTGGAATCAAGAATTTTGCTAAAGTTTCTATTGACAAAAGATATCATTTCTTACTACTGCGGGACAGGTGCAAGTGTATGAAAATGGAATTTTAAAAAGACACCAAGCCTTCCAATAATATTCAACTCATAGTGGATGGAACACTATTTGAAACATTTTACCATGCAAATAGGTTATGCTAAAAAAAACCCACATGATCAGGAAAGCGTGGGAAAACGAAAAGTTAAAACAAAAAATTGCGTTACGATGATTGTGTTGGATCTATAGTTAAGAGTAAATTCAGAAACGTCAAACAATTATACACTGCGGTTCACTAGATAAGACGCAGTCAATTTTGATTAGTAAAAATAATATTTCTCCTGTTATATGGCAGTGAATACAAAAAAAAAACCATAAATATTAAAAATTCTCATGTAAATTCTGAAATGACCAAGTTACAGAATGTTGTGATAACTTGTTTCTCGCAGATTGCCGTTAACACCAAACGACATTTCCACTATACACGCTGAAAAATAAAAACACGTGCGAAACAAGGGAAAGAATTCAAAATATGTGCCTAAAAGTATACTGAATTCCAATATAAACACTGAAAAATATAACACATGCGAAGCACTGGGTGCTTTTGTGGTTAAAACCAACAACAGCAGCCGTGCACACAGTATAGTATGGCTTGATCTGACGCCGCTATATGGCATGATTTAAAAAAAATTGGAATGGGAGTACCCCGACTCCGGGGACCGATCACTGATACACATGTGTGCAAAGTTTCAATAAAATCGGGCTTTGGGAAGTGGGTTGGTTATAAATTGATGGCAAGATTCCATCAGCCGCCGACGCGTAGTTAATATAGATAACTTAAAAATGGTCAAAGAAACAGTGGTTCATGTTGAATGCAATTGTGTATTCGAATATTTTAAGAGAACAAGCTATCGGTAGTTTTATGAAACTTTGACTGAATGAGTCAAAATGGTATGCTTTTAAATTGGTTTATAAGATTAGAATCTGTCAAAGTATAATCGTTTTTTGTGAAGTGATTCATTTTTCTTTTGTATAAAAAGTTAATTTTGTAAAAAGAAAGGTTTTGCGTTATTTTTTTTAAAGAATGTGAAATAGGAAATAGGAATTATCTAAAGGAAAAATTACAAAGGAAATGTTTACATGAACCTTACAGCAACAGAAAAACGAAAAATTGTCAGAAATTGTCCAGCCTTTAATTCAGCTGTTTCGCCAGCTAACATCAGAGAAACAGCTGGTGTTACTGCAAGTAAATCTACCGTTTGGCGTGTAATTCGTAGAGCCAAACACTTATTGCTAAAGAAAAACCACCATAGCCATCATAGCAGAGAAGGGGGCTTAATGGTTTGGGCTGCAATATCTTATTATGGCATCACCGACTTAATGGCCCAAAGCTCAAAAATAGCAGGAAATAACTACAAAGCATTGTTGGATTCATCTTTTTCGAAAATCCACGATCTCTTTGGACCACTTTCATGGATATTTCAACATGACAACGCTGCTATACACACCGCTCCCCAATGTTAAATCGTTTGTTGCCAGTGAAAATGTTAAACTTTTATCATGGCCACCATATACGCCAGACCTTAAAATTATAGAAAATGTCTGTGGCTGGCTCTCACGAAAAGTGTACGAAGGTAGAGAACAATACGATGACAAGAAAACGCTGATCGCTACCGTTTAAAGTTGCCTGGATTCAGATGTCACTCGATTTCTTGGCCTAAATTAAACATCGAATTTTTGAGGTTTTCTTAAAGAAAAGTAGTTCTATTCAAGGTAGTAAAAATGTTTGGTCTTTCGTGAAAATAATTAAAAACACAGCCTCGTCGTCGATTCCAACGCTCAGTTATACTGACATTTTAGTTGTCCGCTCTAAGAACAAGGCCAATTTGTTTGCTGCGCACAGATGCGGACAGATATTCGTTCGTACTTGCAGTTGCTAGAGTTTTAATCGATCTTAACACTAACAAATCCGATGGGCCAGATGGTATTTCCCCATTAGTTATGAAAAGGTGTTTTGCAAGCTGGCATTACCATTGCGTAAGCTTTTCCATCTATCCTATTCTCCTAGACTCTTTCCGAGAGGTGGGAAACAGACTTTGTCCAGCCCATTCCAAACAAGTAAATGTAAAAAAATCGGTTGAACCGGTCTTTGCATCAATTTGGTGAAAGCAAAGCTGGTGCACTTGATATTTCCAAGGCATTTGACAGACTTTGGCATCAAACTCTTTTGTTCAAAATGCGTGCTTGATGTAAGACTGCTTCACTGGATTAAAAGCTATATTTGGACCGCTCAATTCAAGTTGTCTTGGACGGTTTAAAGTCTAAAATACATAACATTAATGCTGGCGTTCCCCAGGGCTCTGTTATGTCCCCGATACTCTTTCTCATTTTTATTAATGATCTCTTGTCCATTACTTCTTATCCAATTCACTCTTTCGCTAACGGCAGCACTCTAAGCTTCTCATATGAGTTTGAAGAACGTCCCTTTACTTCTCATGTGGAACTCAAACAACTACGTGTGTTAAGCAAGTTGAATTCTTACCTGGACAGCATATTAAAATGGGTATAAAACAATCGAGTAGAATTTAACGACAGGAGACAGTGTCCGGTGGTCGTCTAAGCTAATCTTAATCCCAATGCCATTATCCATTAATGGCACTTTAATCGGGGAAACTGAAAAACTCGCAATTCTTGATATGTGCATTAACGACAAGCTTTGTTGGAATGACCACATATTAACCGTCGCCAAATGTTTAGGTTTTCTCACAAGATGCAAGAAAAATATCTGAACAGGCTACTATCTTCAGGGCTTTTATTCGACCTAAACTTGAGTATAATTGTCATATCTGGTCTGATGAGCCTAAAACTACCTTGCATCAGCAAGATAGAATACAAAACCGTGCGATAAAACAATAAAACAATGACAAAAACATTGCGAATCTATATTCGCTTTAACAGCGCAGGAACGTTTCCTGCTTGTCACAGTTTCATTCCATTAGCGGTGCTCAAGAGAAATAGCCAGCTGCATGCCAGTTCTACTTGAATTCAACCGCAATACTCGTGGTGCTCTAAACGCTCATCAGTTTACTCTTAAGCACATCTTCTGACGTACAGTAAAGTTCAGAGATTGGTTCTTCAGCTCTGTCTTTCAAATTCAAAACAAAACAAAGCTCATAGACATCTCCTCGTTTCTACTCCTTTTCCTTTTTCTTATGAACCGATTTAAATGCATGCCATTCTGACTCATTTGGCAAAAAGGTCTCTAATCTACCGTTATCTTGTTTGGAATACTTTTTTTAAACAACAAACTACTCTTACTTTTACCATCATTTGTTTTTTCTTTCCCCCACATATAACTGGAGAAATATCAATTTGATCTCCCAAATCTAGTGAACGGCAGTGTACGTTAATGACATTTGTCCGTTAGATGTAATATTGAATTCGAATTGACCAAAGAGATCAAACTGTGACACGAAAACATGTGTTTGTGTTTCACAAATTGATCTTTGTTGCCCGTTTGATCTGTTTCCGAAACGACTTATTTATTTACCGCACTCTTAAAAAGGTCACTAAAATCTTCCGAATTGATTCCATAACTTACTTTGACAACAAAATCAAAATACAAATTCTGTCTCTTTCAAGACATCTTTGTAACTTCGAAAACCAAGTTTTCTTTCTTTTTGCAAGACAAAGATATTAAATAAGTCAGCTCGCGAGTCGGATTATGTGAATATGATAGGTTCCACAAATAAGTCTTAGTTTCGGGAACAGCTTAAGAGTTTCATTATTGCACTGCATTGAGGCGTTTCTGAATTAACAATTTTTATTTTAATATTTTAAATTTGTGAGCAATATAACTAAATTAGAAAAAAAGGTTAATAATACAAAGAAAATCTACACTTACCAATGATGCAGAATATCATTAACTAAGTATATAAGATGTAATTTTTGTGTAAATGTTGATCCATTAACCAATGCCCTAAAAATAAATTAACGAAAGATATTTTTTGTTTGTTTGCTTGTTTTCGCTTGCGTTTGTTTGACGTCGAGAAACACTTGTGGTTTTTTTTGTAGTGTCTGTTGTCTATGCTGTGAGTAGTGGGTGAGAGTGCGTGCTCACGTTTGCGACAAATTTGTTTTACAAGTCGAAAATATGCGACAACACGCACCACAGCAGTTCCTTTTCAATTTGCAATTCATATCAATGCAAATCCCCCAGAACAGATCAATGGGATGCAAGTGATAAAAAAATTGCAAAATAAACAATCGGATCCATTGCAGTCCATCATGTAGGGCACTTACACAAAGCACACACATACGCACACCCACTGCTTAGCGTAGTTAGTAGTGTCCTTTTTTCTCTGTTATTTTAGATTTTTTCATTCAAAGTGGTTTCGTTATTTTGAAACAGTCAATTAAGATCGCTAAAGCAAAACAAAAACTAAAGAAAAAGGACACAATATAAACAGCAGAATAGCTTAAAATAGAATAATCAGGCGGTAAAAACCCTTATCTGACGCGTACTTCTTTAAAAGATATTGCAATACGACATTGTTTTTTGCGGTGTCGGTTGAATGCTGTAAAATCCAGTTTTTGCCTAAAATTGCAATTACAAAAATTTACTTAATTTACAATCAATTTTCGAATAATTTATGTGATAAATTAAGAAAATTTAAAATATATGAATATATTGTATATATAATATTATAGTGGGTAGTTAACAATAAATAAATTTTCGTAAAGTATTTTGTTTCGAAACAAACCTACAAACAACAATGTGACATCTTGATTTTAAGACAAAACGAAATGAATTTTATCTTAATTCTCATAAGGATAATTAAATGTTGTTAATATCCTTAGCATTTGAAACGATCAGTAACGGAGTGCATGTCGATTATAAGCTACAAACGCTAGAAATTAGAAAAGCAAAAAGCAATCCTAGTATGAGTTGAAGAGACATTCGTATATCAGGTAAGAAGGAGGAAATCGCCTTGGATCATTGTTTAGAGGGTTGGACTACTAAATGTGGAAGGTTCCAAGTTTAAATCACAGAAAAACGCCACGACCCCACCTCTCACGAATGTCTGACAAGCATGAGAGCTCAAAAAAGCTTCTCAAATCGCCTTTTGAATATTGCTTTGTGTGCAAAAATATAAGGTTGGGCTGAAAAGTAATTTGCCTAGTTAAGAGATGGCGCTACCAGTGTCAAAACAATGTTGGCTTTCGTACATACTATCCTTCAACTGTTTTCTGTTATATTTTCTGCCACCTGCGTTATTTAGCTTGTGTATGACAGTCATTTGTGTTTTAACAAAAAATTAATAAAATTGAGTATCGTGCAGTAAGATACTTGATTTTAAAAAGGAAAAGATGAGATCAACACCGAATTGAATTGAATTGTTTATGGGGATTCTGCACCTTTGATATCAACAATTAAATAGTGGGCAGCTGAATTAAAGCGCGGTCGTATGTGCATTTTGACGATGAGGGATCTAGGCCGCCCAAAAGAGGTTACCACACCAGAAATGGTTGATAAAATCTATAGTATGGTAGTTGACCATCGACGTGTGAAGAAGGTGCGCGAGATTGCTAATGCACGTGAACGAGTTCAAAATATATTGCATGAATATTTGAGACTGAGGAAGCTCGCTGCCAGATGGGTGCCGCATTTGCTTTATTTTGACAACAAGCATGATCGTGGAACAACTTCAAAGGAGTATTTGGCGATGTTCAACCGCGACAAAAAGGAGTATTTGTGCCGTTTCGTAACCGTGGATGAAACATGGATCCATCACAATACCCCAGAGGCAATGGAACAGGCGAAACAGTCTACTGCTCCCGTTGGGTCTGTCGGCCAACAAAGTCATGGCCACAGTTTTTTGAAATGAGCTCGGTATCATTCATATAGATTGTCTTGAAAACGTCAAAACAATCACCGGCGTATATAATGCTGAGCTGTTGGATCGATTCAACAGCGGCCGCATTTGGCGAATAAAAAAGTGCTTTTCTACCAAAACAATGCACTGGCACACAATTTCGCAGTCACAATGGCAAAATTACATGAATTGCGCTACGAATTGGTTCTTCATCCACTTTATTCTCCAGACATGACACCCTGGGACTATTATCTACTTTCAAACCTAAAAAAAATGGATCGGTGGTAGGTCGGTCATCACTGGAACAGGGACCTGTTTTTAGGGCTTTCGGAAATCGTATGATTCGGAGGGCCTAAAAAACTGGAGAATCGTTCGACGTAGTTTTTGTTTTTTTAATGTTGCACCCTTATCCTTAGCACAGCGTTGGTGTTCGGAAATTAGGGAAAGGAAAAGGTGAAATTTCTATGCACATGTGTCTTGAATGACAGTAGAGTCGGGCAATTCATTCCACATAATTTTTGTGCGGCTATAGAAGGAATCTCTGAATTTGTTGGTACGTCCGAAGATATGTGAGCTCGAGTTGAGGCACGGGTATTTCGGTTGGGTTGGAGGATGGTCGGGATGTACTGGATATTTCCTTTGAAGTAATTTGAATTAATTTGCCGACAAAAGTTGTATTTTCTTGCCTAATGAGATTACTTTTCAGCCCGCCTTTGTGTTACACGCAAACTACGAATAGTGGTGAGAAGATGGTCACCTTACCACAACCGTCTGTTGTGCTAAATAATATAATTTATACTCGCAAGAAGAAGATATATGAACTCGGCGTCGAGGTAAAGAGGTGTAGTCTACACAGATATTTACCATTAGGGCAACAAATATCAATAATTACACTCCAGGTGAAGTATAATTATAATTTGAATGAATGTCACCAAAAAACAAAGATTTATTATTCATTATAAAAATGACATTCGGTTATTAGTTTCTATTACTACCCTTTAAAAGGCATGTACGTGGATTATATTAGTGAATTGTTCAAGTAAGTCGATTGTCTTATAAATTAACATGAAAACAGAATCAGTTCAGTTCAGCAGTACGGTTTTTGAAGACAATATCTCACATAAAAGTGGAACCAGTTTTTTAGCAAATATTTCCACGGCATTTGCAAGTGTGACACCCGAAGCCATTCACGAAATGCCATTGAACCCGCAAAAATTGACTGTTGCGGGTTTCATGCTGGTCGAAAATTCTTCTTTTATCAACTCAATGATAAGTTGTGATAAGTTTCAACAAGACGGCGCCACATGCTACACAGATGGTCAAGCAATCGAGTTATTAAGACGAAGTTAGGTGTTCGTGTTAACTCCAGAAATAGCCCAGTCAATTGGCCGTCCCATTCATGTTATTTAAGGCCTCAGCACTTTTTCAAATCCAAGGGTTTTTGAGACTTTAGACGACCTCAGAACAAACATCGAATACGAAATTTCCGGCAATTCCGGCCCGGCCCGTTTTATGCAAAAAGTAACGAAAAATTAGATTCAGAAAATTAATGCGGGCAAGCGTTTACGTGCAGGGCATAATGTTGTGTTCCAAAATTGAGAGAACATCGATTTTTTGATATCTCCAACACAAGCTGTTTTATTTCAAACACATATTGGGGCGCTCTTAATGTAAAAACCAGATTATTATAAGGAAACCTATACTTTAAGTATTGTTATTAAACAAAGGCCAGTATCTATTTACGGTAAAATAACATCAATAACTTTTAAATAAATAAATACGATAAAGACTACATAATTTTCTCAAATAAAAATTAATAGGACTTATTTTACCATGATCTTTCAAATAAAAAAAAATAAAAAAGAAACAATTCAAACCAAATAAAAAAAATGAATAATAAAAAAAATTATTCCAACTACCTGCAGATATGCTGTCCTTGGTGCAGGCTTCGATGATCGGTTGGAGTACGTCATCGAATTCCATCAATGAGATATTATTTTCCTGGGCCTGCTGATCGAGTGTGTGGTTTTGGGCTTTTGCAATGGCTTCGTCAATCTGTTTCTTTTGTTGCGACATCAAAGCCTAAAGTTTTGTAGTTTTTGTTTGTTGTTTGTTGATGTTGATAATGTTGATTTTTTGTTTGTTTCGTTGTAAATTTAAAAATATACAAAACCAAATTATAAATGTATAACATGTTTGTTGGTTTTTTAAAATTGTTGGTGTTGATATTAAGAAGTTAGACTAGTATATAACATACTGTTACAGATTCTAATAATTTCAAAACGAAAACTTTTTGTTTGTTTGGTTTTTTTTGCTGCTATGTTGCTCTGGTGTTGCATTTATGGTTTCCAGTATGAGAGATTTTAGGTTTTTTCACGATTTTTTTTTTAAAACAAAAATAAATGTTCTGTAGTGCATTACCGTTATTTCAACCGGAGTACCAGTAACTTTTGTTCTGTAGCACATCAAAGCCAATGTAGAAAATAATCCGACGATTAAACTTTTGTATTGTACACTTTATACCGAAAATGTTCTTAAACTTTTTCATTTAAAAAAATATTCACATTGAAAATTGAACTTCGAATTGAACTGCAGATTAAGTTTACACAGATTAAGTTTTTCACACAATCATCGACCAAAAAATATTTGTTGTTCAAGGAAAAGGACAAGTCAATGGAAAATTCAAAAAATGGCAAGAGAAACAATAAAACGGTTGCAGTTTTTAGAAATTAAATAAATATTTCAAGTCTGCCCTTAAAAGAAATGCGTCGAATAAACAGATTAGACGATGAGCAACAAACCACCCTGAACATTAATCAATGTTTCTATAGTTTAGGAAGTATCCAAAGAGAAGTACAGAAAATATTGAGCTGACATACTTATAAAATAGCACTCCTTATAAAGCCCAGGCAATTCAGATAACAAAGCAATGGAAATCATGGCTCATACCGCAAGAAAGCAAGTAACAACGACAATCTCTAAGAAGACAAAGTACGATTTGATTTCATTGGTTTTAAAAAAAGACTTAATTTAAAGAAGGGAAGAAGAATTACGCAATGATATAAAAAGCAGTGCCCCAGAGCGCCTTGATTAATATAAATTTAGGCAAATAATCGCAGAGAAATTGCAAAGCAGTACAAAATTCACGTTAACGTGTAGTTTTCCATTTGCATTTTGGAGTAGATTTAAATTTGATGTACATTTACACAACGTACAAAATGTTGACGTTTTATTCGTAGGAAGAGTATAAAACAACAGAGTATGCATAATCGAGCGGAATCAGTAAAAATTTTGACGTTATAAGCAATGGCAATGGTATTATTTTTTAAGTTTAAGATCTACATAGAGTATCATTTGTATTGTCAACGCCGAAACAGCAAAGAAATTTATAGAATCTTCCGAATATGCAAAAAGTAAAAAACTTACTAAATTGGAAACAATATTTTCAGTTTCATACTTAAATTATAAAGAGTATTTACGCGTTGGTGCAAATATATAGTGCAAAAGTGCAAAATTGTAAAACAAAAAATACATAGCGAGCAACTATACAACGATTCTTATGAGGGTTGCCTTTTATATTTCCGGATTGGGCAACCCTAGTGCTGGCATCTAGTAACTGACGTTTCTATCGTAAAGTTTGACATTTTAGACGTTATATTTACTCATAACGTTTCTTTGTACCACCGCTATATTTCAATTTTTGTTTGTTTATTTATAATTCTTATTCACAGTAAGATATAATATCTTATAAATAAGTTACAATCTTAATTAATATTACGTGAGTGGCAAACTTAAATCAGTTTTAATTAACAATAAAAATGATAGACTTAGCAAAAAATAAAATAAGAAGAAACAAAAGGAGAGAGAAAGAAAATAAAACAAAAGTCACAAGTAGTTAATTAATAATTATTTATACTCGTAGATAGATAGTTTCTCAATTGAGTTTTATGTTTTGTTATAATATTATTCGTTCTTCTAATGTTGCGAGGCAAGATGTTCCACAAGCGAGCTGAATTTATAAAAAAATTTACGTTCAGATGTAGTAGATGAGAAACGGGGAAGAATTAGTAGATTTGATCTGTTTGAAGAAGCCAAGATAAATTGTTCATAAAGATATGAGGGTTGGTGAGTAAGCAGCATATCCGTAAAAAGACTTAGCGTACGATATTTTAGTAGATTATCGAGCGTCATGCCGTAAAGACGAGAGGAATAATTGGATACATGATCAAATCGTCGTAAACCAAAGACATATCTTACTATGGCATTAAAAACAACATTTAGTTTCTTCTAAATTACGTAGCAGTAATTTCGCAACCATATATCAAGACTGGTAAAGCTAATGTTTTTGTCAGTAAAATTCTAATTTTGAAAGTAGTGAAAGAACGTGTAGCCCACAAAGTACAAAGCACTTCATAAGTCTTTCATACTGCTATATCAATGTGAGTGTCCCATGTCAAATCACGACTAAAGGCCATCCCAAGGTGTTTAACCTTTTCAACATAGTCTATAGGGTTGTTATGGATGGAGAGGAATTACATTTGTTTTTGTATAATTGTTTGGAACATTTTGGATATAAACGGGAGAATGGAGATTGGCCTAAACTCATCCCCTTTAGGTGTTTTGAGGAAAGGCAGTACTTTTGCATGTTTCCAATTTGTAGGAAAAATATTTGTTGTCACCACTGTATTAAAATTGTACGTAACACTATTATAGGTAAGATGATTTTTAAAAAAGCTGAGCCCGACGGAATTTGATTTTATGGACATTATACTCTCTACTACATCAGTGATGTTCAATGCTTTGAAAGAAAAACGGCCAGTTAATAGTATGTGATTTAAAAATTTAATTTCAGTAAAAAAATGGAACTAAATCGTAAATACTTCCATGCGATAATTTTTTACAACTTACGATCTGTATTAACTCAAAAACAGTGCATGAACTTATATCGACTTTTGGCCTAAAGCACTATCTAAAATAAGTGTTTATCGATGGTTTACAGAATTCAATCTTGGGAGCAGTTCGCTCAACGACGAACGGTAGAAAGAAATGCTCAAAAAACATAATAGCAGTGCTTCAAAACACGTGTATAACGGGTAGGGTTCTACTCGGGTTCGGAATTTATAATTTTATTTAGCAATTTGCTGTTTTTCAGTTTAATTATTTCGCAATTCTTGTTTAGCAAGTGTTCATTTTGCGTTGTGATTAGAAAGAACATTAAATTGAACAGCGCAGAAAAGGCAATGCGAAATGATCACTTTTGCGAGACCGAAGAAAAATTCGCGAAATAACAATTGCGAGACAAAACAAATTTATTTCCAAAAAAGGAAAAAAGAGAAGATTTGCGAAATAGACAGGCAGGCACCGGTCTATAACATCATGATAGGTGATGAATCTTGGATCTATGCGTATAAGCACGAAACCAAACAGCAGTCGACGGTATGGGTGTTCCAATAGAACCCGGAACCAACAAAAGTTGTTCGTATACCAAGCACTTCGAAGCAAATGGTCGCCTTTTTTTTTTTTTTTTTTTTTTTTTAGAAAAACTGGGAATGTCACAACCGTACCATTGGTGCAACGTAGAACGGTCAATGCTGAATGGTAAACATCCATTTGTTTGCCAGAAGTCTTCGACAAAATAAGGAAAACCAACCGCCGACGACGTTGGATCATTGTCCACCACGATAATGCGAGCTTTCACACATCGGTACAAACAACTGAATATTTGAGCAGTCAAAATATCGAATTGACGGGTCATCAGCCGTATAGTCCTGATTGGGCACCCAATAACTTTTTTTATTCCCGCGAATCAAAAATAGGTCAATGTTGATGCGTTTAAAACGCATGTTTTGCCGGTAACTCAATCTGAGTGAAAAAAGTGCTTCGAAATATGGTTCAAACGCATGCAAATGTGTATTGATCTTCATGGACAATATTTTGAAAAACAATACAGCCATTTTCAATAAATAAAAAACACCCCCCCCCCCTTGTATTTTGCACTTCTCAGCAAAATTGGAAGTTGCAGATAACACACCAAATGCTTTTTGCGTAAAATTCTGCACTAATGGGATTACAGAATGAGCTAGAGACAAGCAAATGACAACAGGGCTTACTTGTTCGTTTGTTAAACACTTGATTACTTGTCTTACAGAGACTGATTTGACGTACAGAATAAAAAGAGGGGAGCTGCACCTCTCTTTCTTGAAGAAATTGAAAGAAAATTGGGATTTCCTTAAAGAGCTGCATAGAAAAATTACACGAAATACGCTTGCTACAAAGCTGCGTCTATCTGCTCAAATGAAATATAGAATATTTAAATGATAAATTATATTGTTCATTATATACAGTTCATGTTAAACAAAATTGCACAAGCAGAGGTATTTTACAGGTAGTAAAATTATATTTTTGCTATTTTACATTTATGCACCATCGTGTGAATACCCTTATTATCTACATATACATAAATGCGGCCTAAATTAATGCTCTTAAGTCTTACATTCAGCATTAAGCTGATTTATGATGTATTAATAAAGAAACAAGCAATCTCTTGTACCATGGTGATTACGACGCCGAGAAAGCCCTGTAAAAAGGGGCAATATACTTTGCAGATTCCACGAACATCGGAGCAGACCAAGCCTATTCTAGAAGAATGTCGTAGACATGGAAGCCAAACTGGATATCATCGAACCAAAATTGGGACAAATGGATTAATTATTTGCGGAAGTGCAGGACTGGACACCAGCTGGCTATAGCATCATTTATAATGTTGATATTTCGAAACAACTTCTACTTAACTTTTTATCAGGGCAAAAACAAAGTTACACTCTTATTTTAATAAACTTCTTACAATACAGCACTTAAAAGCTCTCACTTAAATTTCCTTAAGTGAGAACTGATATAAAGTTAATATCTTGTTGCTCCAAAGTGAAATTATTGAAATGAAGTATGTGCTAATTCTAGCCAGACACCAACGATGAGCCCACTGCGTGTTATTTCATTGTAATATATATATTAGGCAAATGAATTAAAATATGCCGTTCAAAATACCTAACTTAACATTTTTTTGAAATACATCATCAATTAGAAATTAATGTAGATTTATATGTTAAACTGAAATAATTGAAAAAATAAAAATGGGAATATAGTATGATTTACCGAATGTTGGGCAGACAAATTCAACTCCGACTGCTGGATTTGGTCACGTAGGGCATTCTGCTGCATATTAATAGTTTCTATTTGTGCAGTTAGATTCATAGCAGCTGCGGCATTTCCATTTGATGCCGATGGAGCTGCGGGGTTGACTGGATTCACGCCCCATAAATGAGCCGCGGGTTGTGAGTTCATACTCTGATTCTGATACATGATGCCTGCACTATTGGGGTTTTCATGTTGCTGATGCTGTTGCGATGGTCCCTGGTGATGATAGTGCTGCTGCTGTTGTTGCTGCGGATGCGAAGCATGAGAAGAAGCCTGTGAGAGTGAGCCTTGTTGTTTCAAAACTGTAACAGTAAACTTTTTCATTATAAACTATTTTGTAAAATGAATACAATTTAAATAAAACATTCATGCTATCTAGTTAATTATGTGCGTATGCGCATTTGGCATATAATAAAACTTGATTGCATTAAATTGTTAAAAAAATAAAATACTCTTGAAATAGAGGGGAACGAATTATTCAAAGAAATTATTACAAAATATTTCTTACACGCTTGTTCAGCGGCAACCCTGTATTGATAGTAGTTGCAATGTTCACCTCCATAAAGAAACTCAAATTTTGGATTTCCCTGTTGTTTTTGTTTTGTTATTAATTCAAATTCAGGTCCATTGCGGGCGACAAATTCTGCAAGCTTGTCAATAATATTGCGAAGGCTAGAATCTGTAACAAAATAGAAAACAATGCAATTAATTATTTGAGACAGACTTGGTATTCAGTTTTAGGACGAAGAATTTTAGATTTATAAATACATCACTTACCCCTTGGTGCTAAAGGCGTATCCATTTTATTAACTTTAAGTTATGTCTGTTTTAATTTTTTTAGTCAAACAAAATACACAATTAAATAATTTATTAATAAACTTCTACCAAAACTCAGTTCATTCGACCTTCGACGCCATGTTTATATGAATTTTTTACATCGCCCTCGCCGGCGATAAAAGAAAATCCGTTCCGAATGAAGTTGGTGCTGGTGGTTTTGCGTGTTTGACACCCAGGCCGTTTTCGAAAACGAGACAAACTTAAGACTAATTTTGTTTTTTTTTTTCGTAAAACACTCCCCAGAGTTTTTTTAGCTGTCAACTTGTTCGTTTCCCCTTCAAAACGACTCTACCGTAGAGCGAATTTTGTATATTTTAATGTATATTTTGGGAGATTTACCCCTCTTTATACTTACACAACAACAATACATGCAACAAAAAAATGTGGGACAAAGTTTTTAGGAAAAAAAATTAACATTATTGATTTATTTGACGCCATCTTAAATAAGTCAGTTAAATCGTTGGAATGGTATCACTGACAGCTTTTAAACAAATTGAATTTATAAAAATCGAAAAAAATAATGTGATTTAGATTTTCATGCAAGACAGAGATAGAAAATAAGTCACCTCGCGAGGAGACTTATTTGAATAAGTCAGGTTCCACAATCAAGTCTTCGTTTCGAAAACAGCCTCATGAGAACCACTCGTTCCAAATAGTTATTAAAATACAAAATATTTTTCGTAAATGGAACTTTTTGGTTAAATACTTAGGCCTTATATATGTCTGTAATAACAAAATCGTTAGAAATATTGAGATGAATTAATTAAATTGCATATAATATTATTTAACTACAAAAATTGGTTTCAAAAATTAAAAAATATTCTTATACAAGTTGGCAAAAGTAATGTCAGATCGGGCGTGTTTTTTTTTGATGGAGCAATCGAAGAGAAATAGAAATTAGTTATCCGATAAATCCGATTTTTTTTTGCCAGAGCTGTCAAATCAAAAAACTATCTGTTGTGACTTTTTAGCATCAGAGAAAAGTTTTATTACTCGCCTGAATGCTCCACAGTTGTCGATTTGTCTCATGTTTCAATAAACTAACATAACACAGCAGCTGTCAAAAATATATGTGCATTTTTTCCGAGTAAAAAGATCATATCTGAAAATTATCGGGGCGTAAAAAACGATTCAGAGCAATACATTTTTTCTCGGAGAACGAAAAAAACTAATATCTTAATTTTGATAGTTATATTATATCTCTGATTATTCCAACAAAAAAAAAAGCCCAATGAGAATGTACGATAATAGCCGCGCTCGATTGGACTGAATTAACTAATGTCGAGTTTTTTTTTAAAAAAAAATCTGCCGTAGAGTGCTTTTGTGGCTGTCAAGTTGTTCGTTTATTCCACAAAACCAATCTACGATAGATTGGATTTCCCCTCAAACAGATCTTGATATTTTGGGAGATTTACCCCTCTTTTCATTAACTGCAACAACAACACATGCAACTAAACAATGTTAACAAAAGATTCTCGGCTTTCGTGTTCGTTTTTTCGAGAAAAAATCTACGCTCGACCGCAGATTGCTAAAACAAAAAAAAACTCGACATAAATTATTTGCTGTATCTAAAGTAACACAAGTGAAGAGACTGTTCGATTGACAACTCTTCACTTCAGTTTAAAATTAGGCAAACTTGGGCAACTGAAGCAAGTGAACATGTGTACTGCTCGTGTAGTTACTTCAGATGAGTAACATTGACATTTATCTGAAGTGAAGAATACCAATCGAAAAGTGTCTTCAATTCAGTAGCTCAATTTAAGTGAAGATTCGCTCAATTAACTAAAGTGAAGAGTTGTACTCTTCATTCCAATCAAACATGACTAATATTTGCAAATTGCTTCAAATGCCATTGTGCGTTAACATATATGTGTAGTGTAGACAGATAGAGAATTAGGGAGCTCTCACTTTATACTTAAGACTTACAGGATTGTATGTATTAAGGTTTTGATAAAAAAAAAATTTGCTCGTTATGTTGGAAATCCACACAATCCTGTAAGTCTTATGTATAATGTTTTTCCATTGTGAGGGCGCCCTTAGTTGACTAACAACAAGCAATGGAGCGATACACACTTGAAGATCGTGGAATTATTGTTACTGCTTATTTATTTTTCATACCTAACAAAATGGCAGCCAATTAACATTATGACATTACTTTTGCTTCACCTTTTATAATATAGTAATAATATTCGGCTTGACAGTCTATTGCGGTCCAAGGCCTGGCTTCTCGCGACTATTTGTGTTACGCATGTATATTTTTGGACACAAATGAAAGGGACCTACAAATTAAGGACGGATTCGAACGGTGAATTGAGAAGCTTTCCGTGACAAGTTATTACTCTCGGAACGTCTTTCACCTATCCGCGAAAGGTGGAACACCGTGAAAAATACTTTTGGTGCTTTTATAATATATACCCACAAAAAATAGCAGTTCGATCAAGACGTGTTGGAGTAAATTCCCCAATTTATAGCAAACATTTTATTTTTCTGTTAAAAAATTGTTGTATTCATCATATAACATAATTTTGTTA
The DNA here is from genome assembly GCA_947095585.1 of Nephrocerus scutellatus. Classification (NCBI taxonomy): domain Eukaryota; kingdom Metazoa; phylum Arthropoda; class Insecta; order Diptera; family Pipunculidae; genus Nephrocerus; species Nephrocerus scutellatus. The sequence goes on along the minus strand of OX352765.1, from coordinate 26,466,809 downwards.
ATATAGAACACCTACTTCATGGATTTCCATCCCTTTACTATACAACTTAAAAAAACATTTCCTTTCATGCTTGATTTACATTTGTGGCGTGCGAGAAAAAACGAGTGGGACGGCTGTTAAATAACAATTGTTGTTAGCCAGACGAGAGAAGTAGTATATTTTTCAATGTTACCATAATGAGATAGTTAACATTTTGCATGTTACTATAAAATAACTATAACATTCGTGTAATGTCCATCCCTTCTGGCTAGCCACAACTTCAATTTTTCTATAGTCGGTCCGCTCACTTTGTCTTACACGCCACAAATGTTAATTCGGCATAATCCATACAAAATGTTTTTGAACGCACTCATTAAACGTCAAAAATTGTTGTAAACAGTATTTTGAAGAAATTTAATTACAATGTCAAAATCGATGTATGTATTTTCTAACATTCTTATAATTTTTCTAATTGAATAACAAAAAATTGTCTTTAAAAATAATCTTGTGATTAAAGAATTTAATTTAAACGATGAACTGACAATAAAATATTTAACGAACACGATAAAGTCGGCGACATACGAACCCAGAATTTAATAGTTGTCGACGTGTTATCACCGTGTTCGGAAGGATCGCTGAAAACACTGCAACCATGATAAATGGCGTTGGCAGTGGCAGCGGTATCAACAGACCAGCAGGGAGTGACAAACGCAAATACTTGGCCGCAAACGATAAAAATTTAGAGGAAGTGAAAATTTTATGCTTCAATCTGAGTCTCTATAACAAGACGACACAATTTTTGCTTTGTTGTGCCGGTGTATTTGTGCTCTACCTGATATATGGTTACTTGCAGGAGCTGATCTTTACCTTGGATGGATTTAAGCCGTTTGGATGGTTTCTAACGCTAATTCAGTTTTTCTATTACATTTGCTTTGGTTTTGTCGAACGCAGAATCGAACAGCGACCTTCTAGCCGGTGCATACCAATGAAGACATACATTGTCTTGGCGATGCTCACATTAGGAACAATGGGCCTGTCTAACTCCAGCTTAGGCTATTTGAATTACCCCACGCAAGTTATTTTCAAGTGTTGCAAATTGATTCCTGTGCTAATCGGAAGCATACTCATTCAGGGCAAGAAATACGGTCCCCTTGATTTTCTTGCCGCTGTCGCAATGTGTTTGGGGCTGACGTGGTTCACTTTAGCCGACTCGCAAATGTCACCAAATTTTAACACATTTGGAGTATTGATGATATCTATGGCTTTGCTATGCGATGCTGCTATTGGCAATGTTCAGGAGAAGGCAATGCGCGAGCACAAGGCACCTAGCAGTGAGGTAGTCCTTTATTCATATGGGCTGGGATTTTGTTATTTGTTCGTTATAATGCTTCTGACTGGGAATCTCTTTTCGGGATTCAAATTTTGTATAAACGTAAATTAAAAAGCAGCCTTGTGGGTTAAGGTTTTTTTTTCTAATACCATTTTTATTTTAGTATCCCATGGAAACATTTGGCTTTGGCTTTCTATTTAGTCTCTCCGGTTATTTAGGCATACAATTTGTTTTAGGCCTAGTTCGAAGTAGTGGTGCACCAGTTGCTGCTACAGTTACAACAGCCAGAAAAGCTGTTACCATTGCAATTTCATTCATTTTCTTTAGGAAACCTTTTACCATCCAGTAAGTAATATTGAACTATAATAATCGATAATGCACACATATTAACCAATATTTCTGGTCTATTTTAAGGTACCTATGGGCCGGGTTAATAGTTGTTCTTGGGATTTATCTTAATGTCTATAGTAAAAAACATAAATTTACATTCCTCGATGCTCAGAATAAATGTATACATGTTTTCCGCCTTTTTAGGAATAATGAAAAAACTTCAAGTCGAGGATTCCTTTTAGAAGTGTAACCAATAAAAAACCAAAAAATAAAATAGTTTCTTATTTTTAATATACATCTCTCAAATAAATTTTTATTAAAATTTTTACAAAAAGTCTTGGCATCGGAGATACACATGTGTCCAAAGTTTTAATAAAATAGGGCTTAAGGAACTGGGTTAATATTGAGCACAAGATTCTACCAGCCATCCAGTCGCCGAAGAGAAGTTGATATATGTAGATAATTTAAAAAGAAAAGGAACTCTAAGATAAAATCTTTAGTGCAGAAATTTGTAAGCTAAAGGCTCCGATGCTATAAAAGGCAGACAAAGATTTTGGGGAATTTAATTTTGGAAATGACACGATAGAAATATCACCTCTTGCGAGGAAGTGAATATCAATTCAGCTCTTCAAATCGAAATCACAAACGAAAAACTTAAAGGGTTTCTTCGTTTTCCTTCGTCAGTTTTCGGCACATCCATAATGGGCAGCAGTGGGCTTATTCTTACGTCAAAACCGAACAAAAAGCTTATCTAACTTCTTTCACACTCTAAAGCCGGAACTATAATGCAATTTCGTCTCTTTACGCTAGTGTCAAAACCCGACGATGAACTGAGCGAATACAAAGAAAATGTATGCTGCGCCCATAATAGAGTTCGCAATAGATTCGTTACTTTGGCAATCGATTAGATGTGCGCTGGCGAGCGCATTTTCTTAAGAAAACTTGACAGTTGTCATATGTTATTTCATTGTCATTGACAAAATTACATTATGGTCGGATGAGAAACTTTAGAAACTTTGGAAAGCATTTCGTTGGATTTTGACTTTAACGTAAGGTGGCGAAATTGCATTATAGTTGAGCCTTAAAGCCGGAACTATAATGCAATTTCGTCTCTTTACGCTAGTGTCAAAACCCGACGATGAAATGAGCGAATACAAAGAAAATGTATGCTGCGTCCATAATAAAGTTCGCAATAGATTCGTTACTTTGGCAATCGATTAGATGTGCGCTGGCGAGCGCATTTTCTTAAGAAAACTTGACAGTTGTCATATGTTATTTCATTGTCATTGACAAAATTACATTATGGTCGGATGAGAAACTTTAGAAACTTTGGAAAGCATTTCGTTGGATTTTGACTTTAACGTAAGGTGGCGAAATTGCATTATAGTTGAGCCTTAAAGCCGGAACTATAATGCAATTTCGTCTCTTTACGCTAGTGTCAAAACCCGACGATGAAATGAGCGAATACAAAGAAAATGTATGCTGCGTCCATAATAAAGTTCGCAATAGATTCGTTACTTTGGCAATCGATTAGATGTGCGCTGGCGAGCGCATTTTCTTAAGAAAACTTGACAGTTGTCATATGTTATTTCATTGTCATTGACAAAATTACATTATGGTCGGATGAGAAACTTTAGAAACTTTGGAAAGCATTTCGTTGGATTTTGACTTTAACGTAAGGTGGCGAAATTGCATTATAGTTGAGCCTTAAGCCTATTTCGATATTCGATTAGCTAAAACAATTACAGACAAAATACACATTTGTAAGCTATCAAAATGAGAATGCATTTCAAATAGAACAACAAACCAAAATCAAATTTGACAAGAACAACAAACTTAAAAATTAGTATGCGGTCGAGCGCGATTCTGGGGTAGAGTTTTAATGAAAAAAAATTTAACATGAGTAATCAAACCTTACTCGATTGTCGACGGTTAGCCAAGTAATAATGTCGGTTACAGAACCTTGCAAATAAAACGCAAAATCAAACAGTACCACTGGTATTGTTTGCAAATAGAACGCCAAACCAAACCACGAAAGAGAAGTTTTGCCAATATCTGCAAATCGAAAGAGCTATAAGTTATCCATAAAAAACTTTAATAACCGCTTGCTTGTATTGTTAGGCGCATTTTATTTGCCGAGGAATAGTTTCAATAACGAAATTAATGCTGCTGGTTACTACTTTGAAAGTTATGTGGATTGGGAGAATGCTGATGGGAATCATGATGGGTCCTGGAAAGGAGATGGGAGTTAACTTAACATCAATCGCTCCTTCAAGCATTCATCAGTACGTCGGAAAAACTTTACACATATAAGAAATGAACTCTGTAAATATTTCAAAAAAAAATAAAAACTAAGCGTCAAATGTTTCTTGTTTTTAAATTTATTAGTTTACATAAGTATAAGGAAGTATAAAAATCATGCAAATTTTCGAACCCGAGATTTTTGCTGTTTATCTCCGGAGTCAGAAAAAGCGAAAATAAAAAAATCTCTGTCTGTCTGTCTTTGACCACTCTACAGCCCAGACGGCTGAACTTATCGGGATGAAAATGCATATTTAAGTCGTGTTGTGCCCACACCTCCATTTTTTTTATAAATTCGCTGCGACATTTCATAATACTTTTGAAAAAATTGGATAACACCTTATCATTTTGCTTTTAACAACTGCTCATCTCTGTTCGTTCGCAGTCGAGCGCTAATGAACCTTCAATTTTTTTAATTGTTTCCCCAATCATTTCGTATAGTTGGTTAATATTATTTTTTCTGTGGATTTGTGGATCTTGTGGAAAATCATAAAGCAATATTTATTATGAATACAATTGAAACATCAATCAAAAAATCAAAAAGATAATTTTTTATATCGTTGACACTTTGACATATACAACACAGGAAAACCTCCAGAAATTGGTAAATTAAAATTTCCGAATGATTCAAGAATACGGTATTTGGTTGCATGTGGATATTGATGTGGAAAATAACAATTCCCTTGGTATGGAATTTTGAGAGTTGTCCGCACGGGAATTAAGAAGGGAATTCAAGAATAAGGCCCCAAGTTTGACTTCGATAGTCTGTCACTGTTTAAGAAGCGAATGTGTTTCAAGAAATTTTCGCCGCAAAATCCAAATGTTTTGACGTAGGGCACTGGAACTGTCAGCATCAGCAGTCCAATTGACAAATGTCAGATAGTAAAATTAAAAATCATAGAAACGGGAAAAAATTAATTTCTGTAAATATTTAGTATTATAATGTATTGGCTGCATTATTTGATTTGAATTAATAAATAAAAACGACTTTATCCTAAAAATAAGTGTTCACAAAAAACATCTCGTTGCGTTGACACTGAAATATGATGGAATTCCTACATGAGGGAATCGCTTTGGGTGTTGATCTTCTTATATTGGGCATTTGCTTTAAGGAATACTACAGCTACAAAAAAAATGTCAACTGCTTAATGGTAATTGAAGAAACTTATCTTAGATCTTATCAGTTAAAACAATTTAATAAACCATCGTAGAAAGCCCCTCAACTGCCTATCGATTCCGATTTGAAAGACTATGTGGCGAAGCACAAAGAGAAGAAAATTCCCTACGCTGTTATCCGTGGCACAGTCACGCCGATTGGTGCTCCAATACGCAGTGTTATGTCACCATCTGTGACTGGGGTACTGCAAATTATCAAGCTAAGGTGACTGACTGGATAATGATGCTCACTCGTCATTGTGCAATAATTGTGTTTACACTTCCTCCCTCAAGTGAACATCGTGTTGCTCGAGGTTTTGCTGGCTTCTGGACAGAACAACGAAAATTGATCCATGTTTCATCCAATGAAATGCCATTTAACATTCGAAATGGTGACTACAGTGTTGAAATTGTAGATGGACTATCGGCAGCTGTCCTCGACATGGATGTCGTATACGACAATTACGAGCCATCATCCTTGTCTTTTTTTGATCACATTTTTGGATTTTTTTCTGGCGTACGACAGAAGGGTTTGCAAACAACTGAAGAGGTGCTACGAGATGGAAGCTTTATCACCGCTGTCGGTGAATTGGAACTGGATGGCAAAACTTTACGGATGCAGCCGTCTCCAGTCGGACCATTATTTTTGACAACGGCTACCAAATCTACACTGTTAAAAAAATTCGAAGAAGCCAAGTCTTCTATGCTGTAAACAGTTGCAATATTCGATTAGAAAACTGAACTAAAGCTCTTTTTACTTTCCTTTCAGTGTAAAAATATTTGTTTGTAGCACGATTTCGGTAGTTCTTATTGGGATTGTAATACGAAAGATTTATTTCAAAAAGAAACAGGAGCGTGACGAGAGAAATATCAAAGAAACTCTCGAAAAGGAGAGACGTGAACGCAGAGCAAGGACAAGACCATTAAATTTAAGTCAAGAACAACTTTGCGTAGTTTGTTCAACAAATCCCAAGGAGGTAAGTATTGTAACTATTATATCATTAACAAAAAAAGAACTACATATTTTAAAATTGACCTTTATAGATAATCATTTTACCATGTGGCCATGTGTGCCTCTGTGAAGATTGTTCGGAAAAAATTAAACTCACCTGCCCTGTGTGTCGTGCAAAAATTGGTAGTCGAGCGGCCGCATTTATTGCTTAGAAAACTTATTAGTCACATGATTATTTTGATTGTCGAACTGTATACAGTGTCATAGAAAAATATTTGCACAGTTTTATTCCAAATAATCGAGTATTTCGTCGTTGTTGAACAATGACGAAAATGTATTTTATTAACTCTTAGTTCTCTTTATATTTTTGGAAAACACAATTGTACAATTTATTTATTAAGAAACATGAGAGTTGTACTGGTATCATTTCGTTTTAGGAGTTTCCATTAGGTTTTTGTATTTTCTTTGGTCCTTTAGCATTTCCAAAAACACATTATACTTTCTGTTGTGATATTCAATTGTTTTTTGGTTTGGTTTTAGTAGGTGGCCTTTGCCCCCCATTGCAATTGATGCATCCTGAAAGAGATAAAAATAATTTAAGTCCAATTGAACAATATGCACATGGCCAGGATGCCCGATAAAACTATTCTCTCTCCCAAATTGTAGTAGAATGGGAAGAAAAAAAAATGCAACTAACCTCTAGACTAGCAAAAACTTTAGCAGCACTGGCTCCAAGCATCGCTGAACCAACCAACACCATTTCCTGTTCATTTGGAATAATTGCCGAAATATTGCATACATCCGCATGGTTTTGTACATAGAAAGAGTTCTTCGAAAGTCCCCCGCAAAATAGTAAAGTCGTGAATTTGGGACGATTGTGATTCAAAAGACTTTCGACAATGTGACGTGTTCCATACTGAAATTAATGAAAATAAATTAAGCATAGAAAGGAAATAACCCCGTCAAAACTTACAGCGAGTGCCTGCACAAACGCCAAGTACAAAACGGCCAGCGCTTCTTCGTCCACATTCATACAAAGGCCTGAAATCTTAAAGAGACATAATTGAACGGTTTCATTCGCTGTTCAGCAGTACACATACCATTCCCTTCAGATTTGCATCGGCTATTGGTGAACGATTGCCATGGAAATCTGGCCAAATGTGAATGTCACGCGTTAAATAACAAGGATCGTCAAGTTTTTGATCTTCAGCCATTTTTAGAAGCAGACTATTCAGATACGAGTAGATGTGACTGCAATATGTTCATACAATTATGCTAGTCAAGATTTGTTTGTCGAAGTTTCTTACTCGTCATCGCTCAGTTTCATGGTAATGTTTTTGTACTGCGGATGTGTTTGGACGATTTGGTCTAGCAGTAGTCCCGTTGCACTTTGTCCGCCTTCATTTAGAAAGAAGTCTGGGATGATTGCACTGCGATACGGACCCCAAACACCACGTGCGACACATGGTTCCTTCGTCAAACTCATATGACATGTTGAACTTCCACATATCAACGCCAATTTGCCTTCAATGTTGTTGTGTGCAGAAGATATCACATCGTTCATCTTATCTGCCGGCGGCATACAACCGAACATACCCAAAGCACCAGCATGCGCATCAATCAGAGATGTTCCAACAACTATACCTGGCAACAGATTCAATTCAGCAGCTGCCTTTGCAGTAAGCCCATTGCCAACAGGACTCCCTGGCTCACATACAACTTGGCCGATAATCTCAAAATTGTTGCGGCATAAATCCTCTAAATCAATGGCTTTAAGATAATCCTCTGACCATGAATTTGCCATTGCGTCGTAATTCCATTTGCACACAACCGAGCAGAGCGATCGAGAATCACAATCAGTGCTCTTCCATGTCAAAAAATCGGGCAAGTCGAAAGCGCGCCAAATTTTTGTCCACGTCGATAAATAGCAATTTTTCTTGATCCACATTAGCTTTGGCATTTCCATTTCGAGTGACACTTGACCACCAACATACTCCAGAAGCTTATGCTGAGTCGCATTGATCAATTTGGTTTCTTCGTGCGCTCGATGGTCCATCCAGAGGATGATATTTTGCTCGCAATTTCGACTTTTACTCACCGATAGCGGTTGCCCATTGTTGCCCAAGATGACCAAAGAACATGTAGCATCAAATGATATTGCAGCAATCTCTTCCTGTGCAACTTCAGCGACAACTTCCTATTAATAGAGGTTAATTATTGTAATTTTAAATAAATGTAATGTAGAGCTACATATCGAATCGATTTCTGTTTATTAATGATGTTCTCAACCTTTTAATACTTATTATATCTAATGCATACGAAAGTAATGTCACTTCCCATATTTGAAAAAAATTCTAACGAGTTCGTGAGTCCCAGCAATAGGTTGCTAGCAGTCGAGATAATGTTACGTATAGCGAAAATAATAATTATTAACGCTTATTTACTTAAGTTTTGTTAATGTTATGTTATTTGATGTATGTTATTTAATGTATTAAATTAATGACGTATGAATAACCTCGACTTATTTAAAAAGAAGTTTGCACGAACGGACGAAATAAAATGTCGGTGGTCCGATCCTGCTTAGGAACACTGAGTATGGATACGAGTATTGTGGCATTGGATTGATTCCTTTTAGGTTACAAACTGTGTGATTATAAATATTACTATTATTATATTACTATAACATATTTGCACTTATCGACGTAAATCATCATTAAGTGCTTAATTATGAATGAAGTGTTTACAATTATGAATTGGTAAATGAAATAGAAGACATTATATAAGGAACGTAAATGTATCACGGCGTGCAAGCTAATACTTATTCATACATTCAAGTACATTAAAAATTTCTTTGCGGTTCTATTGCGGAACAACATAATCTCATTTTGGATCAACTTGCAATCAGCTGCCTCATACTCCATACGTGTACAAACGATTGCATTGGGACGTGGTCTTCTTACCTTAACACAATAACATACTGCGCTCCAAATATCATTCGAAGACTGCTCGAAATAATCTTGCTCTGGGTTCCATATTTTAATTGTTTTTGACGATTGCTTCAGAACCTTTCCATCTGATGTGACCAACGCGGCACGTGCACTTGATGTGCCTACATCGACACCAACAAAGTAAATTTTTGGCATTTTAGTAAATATTACAACGAATTGCAAACCAAATATAAAAAAATAGAAAAAAAATTCAGGTATCTTAGCTAAAGAGCGCCGTTGTCAACAAGTTGATCCTGTTATCGCGTTCAAATAACACTACTCTGTCTCATGGAGCTGATATCAGTCTATTAGTGTCAAATGCAATGATTGCTCTTAACACTTATCAATATTTCAAATACGCAGTGCTACATATATAAATAATCGCAAAACAAAGTTTAAGCAAAGATAATAAATATATTATATAATGTGGTTTAAGCCCAACATTGATGCAGTTAGTGATTGCATACAAGTATGCATTTGGGATTTCCACTGTAATTGCATTGTCTGTACAAGCACCTTCCGACACAAACCACATTGAACGAATTATTTACTATTTACATACTTTATCTTGTATTACGTACATTAATTCTTTATTTGCATATAGAATTTATGGAATACTCACCACACAAAACAATAAACGACTTTGTAAACTTGAGTATACTGGCTTTGGCACACGACTAGGGTCACTTAAGTGGAGATTCGCTTACATTTTACAGACGTGCATTGCTGCAAACAAATCGCATTTGAATGAATTTGTTATTAATATTATATTGAGGTAGTTTACATCGACATATTTAGTTCCAAATATGTAGTACTAGCTGTTCCCGGGCGCTTCGCTACTTGTACACGTGAACGGGCTGGGGGCTGTGTTATATCATATAACCCTACCTATATTTTTTTTATATTTAAACTTATTGCCAAGGGAATACTTCAAAATTTCATAAAAATTTTGCACATTTATGAGCCGTATTTAATTTGCCAAGGAACAACAACAATTGCACTGTCGAATTCCTTCGTTGGAATTGTGAAAACCTGCTGTTTGGCTGGTTTTGACATTCGAATTCCGAACTCACTCGGCAAATAAAATGCTGCTATGTATAATACTATTAGTAAGGATATATTACCTAAACTTGATAAGTATTATGTTGTAAAGGCTAGTTGCTTAAAATATATTACCTAAACTTGATTAGTATTATGATGTAAAGGCTAGTTGCTTAAAATATATCAGATAACTTATTATAGTGGATTACTGACCTAACTATGTCTGATTACGATTGTAGTTATGTCGTTTTAAAAAAAAAATTGGCGCAGATTGATTTTTAGCTGTCAAATTTTCGTTGGTTCATTTTCTCTAAAAAAAAAACTAATCTACGGTAGAGCGGAATTCACCTCTAACAAATCTTGATCGTTTGCGAGATTTACCCCTCTTTTAAATGCTTTTTTTTACTTACACCAACAACTGATCCATTTTTTTTGGCTCGTGGCGAAATATGTCATTCGATTTCTATTCCCACATGACATTCGTGGTTTTCATTACAACAACTATTACAAATAAGATTTTGGTGTAAATATGCCATTAAGAATTTAAACATCAAAAGCTAAAAGCAACTGTAGTTGTTTCTTATGTGTTTTTTTTTGTAAAACTCTGCCCAGAGTTGTTTTTTGGCTGTTAACTTGTTCGTGTCCCCTTCAAAATGACTCTACCAAAGAGCGAAAACAGATATCTATATTTTGGAAGATTTACCCCTCTTTATACTAACACAACAACAACACATGCAACAAGCGACTAACTCGTGATCAACCACTGTTCACACGAAACACTTTCGTGGTCGATTTCCCTTTTGAAAAAATCTACGCTCGTGCGCGCTCTGGGGCAGAGTTTTAAGGAAAAAAAAATTAACATTAATTTCAGCTAACATGAGACATGACTACTATGTAACATTTAGGAGAGAAATAAAACTTTTCTTTGATACTAAAATAACACAACAGTAGTTGTAGTAATTTTTATTGAGAATTTCTTTTTTTTTTAAAACATTTTCTTAAATATATAAATTATTTCACTCAATTAAATAGATAGCTGACTTTGAATTGACCAGGTTTCACAAAAAGTCTATTTTTATTTTTTTTATTCTTTGATTTTCAATTTAATAAAACACAGCAGGTAATAATTTTAATTTGATAGATTTGTAATTTCTCTGTTCTCTTCGATTTCTCCGACAACAACAGAAAACAAGCCCTTTATAGACTTTGGTTTGTCAGCTCTAACAGATTGCAAAAAATGATTTTCTCCACTACTTAAATTCAAAAACAGATGCTGCAAAGTAAAATGTTGCTATTTTCATTTTAAGTAGAGTCTGTAACGTAATTTAAAACCTCTTGGTTATAAAACTAATTATGAAAAGAAGCGTTTTAAAATTTTCAATAAGTCCAAATTTATTATATTATATTTTACATATACCTATATATACTTTATTAAAATGAAACAATAGGAATATTTTATTTGCCGAGGAACAAGGAATTATAATTTGAAAACCAGAACAAAAGCAGGTTTTCTTATTCCAAAGAAGGATTAAGGTGCAATTGTTGTTATAATTTCTTATTCCAAGGCAACTAAAATACAGCTAATATTAGTTATTTTATTGATGTGAGTAAGATGATGATGTTTAATGATGTGGAAAAAATAAAATTTAAATTACTTCGGACTTGGCAGCACTAACAGTTTGCAATAATTCTCTCCATAACTTTAAATTCAATATGTCAAAAACAGAAACAGCTGTTTGTGTCTTAAATTTTTGAGTGGATTCTTACTTTTTATGTTTTCCAGTTAATTGCACTTCTACAGAGTACAGACTAATTAAATAAATAGAATAAATGGTTCGAGTAAAAAATCGGTACAATATTATACAGTGAACTTTTTATATAACAAATGGACTTATTTAAATATAAATTTCAGTTACATTGTGGTTCAAATAGTGCCATATGCACCAAGCAGCACTGCGTCTTCGAAATCAGTTACGTTTAATGATAATCAATTAACGAAATGTCTGCTTAAGTACATCCAGCAATATTATGGTGACTATGGTCTTGGCTCATTAGAACACGGATTTCGCATTAAATATTGTAATGACAAAACGAAGATCGCAATTATTCGCTGTCGCCATAAGCCCCATCGTTTTGTTACAAGCATTCTGCCATTAATCACCTTAGTAAGCGGCTATTCTTAAAAAGTAATTTGTTCTGTACTTTATTAACCTCCTTTCAGATTGGCGAACACCGAGCTAAGTTTTGGACGCTGTACACAGGAGCTACAATAATGCAGTGCAATAAATTTATAGTCAAGCATCAGCAAGCATTTCTCGATCGAGTGGTTGGCAAAATAGCATCAGCCAAGGAACGGCAGGATTTGATACGAAGTGTGATGGACTTTGAACTTGAATAAACATGCATACGGAGTCATTACAGTCTATTTTTTGTTTTTATATGTTTCAAACAAACGATTTTTCAACCGTCCTTAATCTACAGGACAACGAAATGTTTTCGGCGTGGTGGCGTTTCTAGGCAGCAAAAGGATGAAACCCACCGTTATCGGCTTTTAAGCCTATGCACCCTTCGCGTGCAGGGTGTATTTAAGCCTCATAAATGTTTACGCACCTACAGAAGATTCCCTAGATGATGAAAAAGAAGAAGGGTTGAGATGCTGGGCGTAGAGGAGAAATGGACACGCCTTAACAATACTGTCATTAGTACTGCTGAGTCCATCTTAGGCAGTAGTCGTAGAGATCGGAACGACTGGTTTGATGACGTATATAAGCTAGCGACTGAACGTAAGAATGTTGCGTACCGAGCAATGCAACAATCTCATAGAATGCGGGCACGCGAAGATGAATATAACGAGCTCAGAAGATATAAAAAAATAGTTCACCGGCGAAAGAAATAAGCCTGGGAGAAGAATATCGTCCGTGAACTAGAACAGTACAGAGAGCTAGGACCGCACCATGCGCGGAAGTTCTACCAAAGAGTCCGCAATATACACCGCGTTGCACATACTGCAAAGACAAAGAGGGTAATCCGATCGCCGATCTCAAAGGCATCTTAGCGCGATGGGAAGAGCACTTTCATGAGTTGCTTAATGGCCAGCTAACTGAGGAATTGGAGGCTAGTGCCGGAACCAGTTTGCACGGTCCAATATTTATACCTTTAATAATCTTCCGAAAAAGTAGAACTCTGACCATGATGTTAGGGATAGTGCAAAACATGTCCCTTTCGGGAATTGAGTCTAGAATTTTCAGGTGTAACTTACGGCAGCTTCTAATGCTAACCGACAACAGGGGCATACTTCCACGGTCCTCTTTGGACATGGATTAGTTATACGACAATCAACGTCCATCTTAGACAGATGTGCCAGTATTAACTCAATGCTTAGAGCAGGACCCATCTTAAATCCCTGCTGATCTTTAGTTTATGACAAGCGGTTGAGACATGCAACTCCACATAGTGCACATACTCGCACCGGTTACATCAGCGGACACTGACGTACCAAAGAAATTGGTACCTCATCCGTGGGCTTAAACCGACTCCCGCAGTACCAACGCGTCCTTGGTGAGACAAAGGCAAAAGCAACGCTAAGCCTGGCAGCACATCATCCGTAACCTTGAACCCAATCATGTGTCACTAGGATATCATGCTATCCTAGGCCGCCTAGGATAGAAACTATCCCAGGCACATCATGGTCCTGCAGTTGTACGACGAGGCTGCTAAATACGAACCTATCGGTATTAAATTAGAATTTAGAATTGTCTTTACGGCCATATTATTCACTCGGTTTAAATTTGGTTTATTTTAAACCATGGTTTAAATAATTTTAAACCAAATTTTTTCTGAAATTTCATATTATTCACTTGGTTTAAAAATTTAAACCAAAATTTTTTAACCAATTGGCCGATAAACCATGATAAACCACGCCGATTTTAAACCACACTCCGACGGCCGGTTTATTGACATTTTCGTTGGTTTAATTCATGTTTTCATATTATTCACTCATTTTTCAATCCAAGCAGTTGTGTTGTGAAAAACAGTTTTTTCAAATTAAATTTTTTTTTTTGAATGTAACGGGTGTTTTTTTAAGAGGTTGCCGATTTTTTTTTTGAATAAAACACATATAAAATTATTTTTTTTTATTTGGTAGATAATTTTTTGGCATTTAACATTTAAACACAATTTCTGGCATATGGCTACCACGACTATTTTTCACAAATGTCATTCTGGAGGTCCAATTTTCCAGCACTTTTTCAAGCATTTGAGGGCGTATGTCAGCAATGACACGTTGAATATTGGTTTCCAAAGCGTCAATCGATTGAGGTTTATCCACATAAACCAATGACTTCACGTATCCCCACAAAAAGTAATCGAGTGGCGTCAAATCGCACGAACGCGGAGGCCAATTCACCGGACCATTTCTCGAAATAATGTTGTCGTTGAAAGTTTCTTTCAATAAGTCGATTGTTTCACGTGCTGTATGGCAAGTGGCACCATCTTGTTGAAACCACATTTCATCCATATCCATATCTTCAAGATTTGACAACAAAAACTCATTTAACATGGTTCTGTATCGATTTCCATTCACGGTAACGCGTCGTCCTTCCTCATTTTTAAAGAAATATGGACCGATGATCCCACCAGCCCATAGACCGCACCAAACAGTACATTTATCAGGATGCATTGGTAATTCTTGAACGGCGTGTGGATTATCTTTGCTCCAAATGCGACAATTTTGTTTGTTGACGTATCCATTTAACAAAAAATGCGCCTCATCACTGAAGAGAATTTTACGGTAAAAAAATGGATCTTCGTTCAATTGATTTAACGACCAATCACTGAATTCACGGCGCAAACGATGGTCGTGTGGCTTTAATTCTTGCACCAATTGAATTTTGTATGGCACCAAACCCAAATCTTTACGTAAAATTTTCCATAAAGTCGATTGACAAAGTCCAATTTGCAGAGCACGACGACGAATCGATAAATTGTCGTTTTCTTCGACACTGGCCTCAACGACAGCAATATTTTCTTCTGTACGAACTCTTCTCATTCTTGTCGGTGGCTTGGCATCCAAAAGAGTGAATGTAGACCGAAATTTGGTAATTACGTTCTTTATGGTGGTCTCTGACGGACGATTATGTGCACCATAAAATTCACGAAGTGCTCTATAAACATTTTTAATTGAACACTGATTTTGAAAATAAATTTCCACGATTTGAAAACGTTGTTCTGGAGTTAACCTATTCATAATGATTTGCCAAACAATACTGAGTAGAAATGCCACTTTGATCTGTCAAAACAACTGTCATAAAATAAAACGACATCTATCGGAAAAACAAACCTCCTAAAAAAACACCCTTTATATTCATCATTTTAGTGCCGTTTTGCTGTGCATTGACAGAATAGAAAAAAAATCTGTGAATTTTGTCAAATTAAATTTATTTTATTGAAGGTAAGTTCATCGTTTTATTTTGCCATTTTAGTGCACTTTTGCTGTGCATGGACACAATGAAAAGAAAAAATATATCACTCTTTACTTTATAATTTTTATATAATTCAGAAATGGATGTATTAGATGAAATTGACGACATTTTGATGTCCTCCACGTCGTCATCAGAGGGAGAAGGAGGTGTACGACAAGTGCGACATGCGGTGCGACGTCCTTACCGCACCTACAAGCGCTCCAAGGTCGACAACTACGACGACGTTGACTTCCGAAAATACTTTCGGCTCAACAAGGACGCTTTTTGGCGACTGTACGCCATGGTTCGTAACAGCATCGATGGCGATCCGCGTCGGTATGTAATTCCATCATATTTTTTAATATTTTCGGTATTCCTATTGTTTATTTTCTTTTTCTATTTCTTCAGTTCACGTGAGTTGACCGCAGAACACAAATGTCTAGCTGTACTCCGTATGCTGGCCTGCGCAAACTTTGAGCAAACGGCAGCCGATTATATTGGCATTTCCCAGCCAATTCACAATTTATAATAAGATTTATAATTATTTAAATTAATTTTTAATAATATAATTTAATAAAAAAATATTATTATTAGTATAGTAGATTTTTCTGATTAAATTTTTTTGCAGGATTTACAAATCATCATCTTCATTTTCCACGTACTCGATAATAGTGTCGGCCATATCTACTGAGGTTTCAGTATTCGCAGAACCTCCATCTTTTTGCCGATTTTTTCGAATTTGGTCTGTATAGGATAGGGAGTAATCCACTGGATTTTCGGTCGATCGCAGTGAACTAACAAGGTTCGCAATATCTCCGATTGATGCCTGTAAGAAACAAAAAGTAAAAAACCAGTTGACAACAAAATTGATTATTTGTATAAATACTGAGTTCTGCTGTAATGTGGTCAGTGCTACATCCCACAGTTGGGATTGTTTTCTTTTAATCGCCAACTCTTCCCGTTTGATCGCCAATTCCTCCTTTTTTATGTCTGCGCAGAGGGAGTGCCATTCGTTACGGCGACGATTCTCGTCAGCCACTAACTTAGATTTCGCTTCGTAGTAGTTGTCACGAGGCACTTCAGACGAATTCGAGCTGCCGGACTGCTGCGAGACTTGCCTATTCATTTTTCGTTTCCGCTGTTTTTGGGTGGCAAAGTATTGCTTTGATGGTCTATCTACTGTTCGACTGACAGTCGTTTGCATTGCAATTTCAACCTGCGAATTCGATGCCACTGGCGTACTTGATGGAATCGCACTCCAAGGCGATGATGTTGCCATTTGTTCTTTATCCACGTTTGGCGACCGTGCTGTCTCCTCCGTCGAAATCGGGGCATCGCTGTCAGTTTGTCCAAGCTTTAAAACTGGGGCATCGCTGTCAGTTTGTCCAAGCTTTAAAACCGGGGCATCGCTCTCAGTTTGCCCAAGCTTTAAAACCAGATCATCGCTTTCAGTTTGCCCAAGCTTTAAAACTGGAGCATCGCTGTCTGTTGGCCGAAGCCCAGCCAGCTTCACCTGAAGCCGCAAATTCTTTCACGGCCTCCGAAAGATCAAATGACACTTTCGGAGGCTTTGTCGGAGGCAGCAGCCCCCCTCCAGTGGCCATTGTTCCAGCCCGCCAAACGATCATGGATGGTTGTTTTATTGGTTACCATGCTGCAGATATCACTCGACAACACCAAACGACACAACAAATCGGTTTCTATTTGTGAGAACCGCTTGGAGCGTAAATGTTTTGCTGGTTTCATCAATTTATTAAGAAAATTGCCGTCCTCCATATCTCTTTCTGATTAGAGACAATAAATACAAATTTATTAAATAAAAATGCACAAAACAAAACTTTCTACCTTAACTTCCTCAAATGATGAAATAATAATTTTTTTTTAATATTTCTATTGCTGCAATTGTGTTTACCTCGACAATTTTCTGTTTATTTCACTATAAAACGATTTTCGAAAAAAGAATTTCCACAGTTTTTTGTTTTAGATTACTAAGGAAAAAACCTAACGTGAAATTTCAAATGGCTGTCAAATAGTTGTCAAATCGAGCAAATCTGACATTTCATGGCCGTCTAACTGGTTAAGAAAATAAACCAATGGCGAAATAAACCAAAATAAACCAAACAGATTTAAACCAGAAAAGTAGTGAATAATATGGACATGGTTTAAAATTTTCTGGTTTAAAATCGGTTGGTTTATTTTATTTTATTTATTTTTTTGGTTTAAAAGTGTTTAAACCACGTTTTTTAACCGAGTGAATAATATGGCCGTTAGGCTATGAGATTAATTAGATTATTTGAAATATAACGCACTATAAGTTTGTACTGGTTATGTACTGATCATAAATGTAGTCAAACCGGTTTGTGCGGTTTGTCCGGTTTTGGTGTAGGTATATGATTGTACATGGAGTTTATTTTTGGAAGATGACTCATTACATATGAGTGTGGTTAGTTGTAAATAAGGGAAGTTGCCACAATTTTCTTGTGTTTTCTCGATATTTCTGTGTATTAGATTGGAAGTTTCTGAAAACTTTTCAATGAGTATACATAGAGGCGTTTGGCCAAAGTAGTTCGGTTCTTATTTGAAATTCAACCAGTTCAGTTAGAAAAGTTCTTTCAGAAATTTAAGAGTTGTTGTAATAAGTGTTTTTGTGTACATTTAAAATTATCACCAGTTTGAATTTGTGAACTTGTGTTATTAAATTCTCTATATTAACTTCACTTGCCCGTGGCTGGCTGGCTGGCTGGCTGGCTGGCTGGCCAAATCTTGTGATCAATTTTTAACCCACTTCCTACAGCCCGATTTTATTGAAATTTTGCACACATGTATATCTCCCAAGACAACACTTTCTATTAAAATTTGAGGCACCTCGGGCTGCGGGGTCGGGGGGCTCCCACACAAATATTTTACAAAATTTACCCGTTTTTTTTTAAATTTTGTACACATGTGTGTCTCCGATGGAAAACACTTTTTGTAAAAATTTGGAGCGATCGGCCCCTTGGTGACCACAATATACAATTTTTAAATATCGCTATATCGCATCAGATCACGACAAAGTCTGAGCTCTGTGCTTTGTGAGCAGCGCTGTTCGCTGCCGCTGCGTCATTTCGTGAATGATTTTGCCACAAGCCGAGCACGCAGTGTCTGTTTGTGTGTGTGTGTAAAGTAAAGTACTTGTTTTGTGCTTTATTTGCTAAATACTTTACGAACTCGACAGCCTGAATTTCGTAACATTATTTTTCAATTTTGGTGTCAATCGGTCCGCATCTCCTGAATTTAAAATTTTTTCATGTAAATTCCCTAATCAGAGATACACATGTGTTCAAAGTTTGAATAAAATTGGCTTCATTTTAAAAAAAAACATCTGTGGGGTTAATTTCGAAAAATGTATATGGAAGCCCTCGGCCATGGGACCCGATAACTTCCAAATTTTTACAGAAAGTGTTGTCGTCGGATTTACACATGTGTTCAAAATTTTAATAAAATCGGCTTTATTTTGAAAAAAAATGCATATGGGAGCCCTTCGACAATGGGGTGCGATAACTTTCAAGTTTTTACAGAAAATGTTGTGCAAAGTTTGAATAAGTTTGGGTTTTAGGAAGTGGATTAAAAATTGATTACAAAATTTGGCCAGCCAGCCACAAACAAACAGACCCAATCGAAAATTGAATTAGAGAATTACAAAAAATTAAAGAAAACTTTATACTTTAATTGATAATATTTCGATAATACCCATAGTTAGGCGCTCTGTAGTTTCCTGTTATCTGACCTAAATGATGAATGATAAATGATAAGGAAAGCACCTAGTTATAGGTTAGCTCTTTTGTGAGTTTATTTAAACAATCGTCCCAGAAATAAATTTTCAATGTGTTAAATATTATGTGTCTTACATTTTAATTATCATTACTTATCATTACTAATAAATAAACGGTAATAAACCGGAGCAATGCATAAATTAAATATTTTAACTTATTTATTTAGAGATGTAAAATAAGCCTATTTAGAGCACCTGATTACTACCAACATCCTTCCATGACCGAAAGCTGTTGAACAGCACCACAGCCGACATGATTTTGCATATAATCCGGAAAATTACTCTGAAGGACACGCATGGTGTTTCGCTTGTAATCGGGAATTGCATGTGTAGCCAACTGGCATGTTGGACTTTGATAGACCGGCTTAAAATTTCCCTCCACAAATGGCATATTCGTATCCCAACGGAGGACCTGTGAGTTGCCTTCGTAACGGAAGAAAATTGCCGAACCATTGTCTGTACCGATGATAACAATGCGAGAAGGTTTCGTCCCTAAATCTGTGATTATTGTACATAAAAATTAAATCAGTAAGTAAACAAAAAAAAACCAGCTGTATACACTTACCTGTTATCCTGCCATCAGCACATCCTGTCCGCAGAAACTCCGATTTAATTGAAAATAATTTCTTTGTACCCAAGTAGGTGAAGTACAACTCCGTAGTGCCAACACTATCACGACGAATAAGTGCAATATAAAGTACATCACGGCCATTACAACCGGCAGACACAGCTCTCGGCAAAACAACTCGGAATCCCTTTTCATATCGGACGTTGTGCACTATGATGGCGCGATTGGCAGCATCACTGACATAAACATAGCATCCACCGTCCGGGGAATAATCCACGACAAGATATTGCAAACGGGAGTTGACAGTGGTCAGACCTTCCAGTGAAATTGTTTTTAGCACCTTGCTAGTCTTGATACTGATTGCTACAACTTTGGGTGGGCACTTTCGTATCGGATTTTCCATCAATGTGTTCACGATACCTGTATCGAGAACCCACAGAATCTCATTCTTATCGACGACTACATCGACTACCGATTGAAATGCTTTGCAATTGCCTTCTTCCTGCATATTCCACGATGGGAAGGGTGTAAATTTGGCCATTGAAGTACCAGGTTTAATGTACGTCTTTACCAGGGTCGCCGGAACACCGTACTTGTAGCGAGGCAATGCCAAAAAGACGGTATCACCGACAATTTGGCCCCTCGTCGCAATCACATTTTTACCAACAAATTTACCAGAACTCTTGAAAAGAGACGCTGGACCGGGAAATTGAAACTCACCACCAGTCCATTGCACATCAGTCTCGCTTGGTGCATATGATGGACCACCGACCGAATTGCGAAGGTAATGCGATGTCGTCACAGTCAGCAGGTGAGCTGCAAAAATGATTGTTCTCAATTGAGTCCACATTCTCATTACTGTAGAGAAATTACGTTTTTGTTGTTGTTAAATCGACAAAGGCATAAACAAAACTAATGAATGAAACTGCACAAATTTGAAAATGTAGTTAACTCTTCTCTGCTATAGCTGCACATTCACTATACGATATCATCTATGTCCGGACAGTTTATATATTTGGGGCTTGCATTATGGTGAACATGCAACAGAGTCCAACGTTGAAGATTATGATGAAGATGTCATGATGATGACTCAAACGTGCGAACGTGCTCTTCTTCACATTTCATTACCAAGGGCTGCTGTAATCAGAAAACACAACCTTCAAACATGAGAATTCATTTTCTATTTATGTATGGAATGGCATGCATGCTGCAACGAATTTTGTTTGCTATTTTTACACTCAAAAGTTTAATTTTTGTTTTTATAAGCAATGCCGGGTGTAATATAAGTAAAATATTATTAACGTATTAACCATGGAAATATCTCTTGTTTAGTAGAATTTAATGCTTCCAAAACCCAATGATGTCTTCTGTCCTCTAAGCTTAATTTAAACCCCCAACCTTTATCCATGAATGGATCCTGCATCAAAAAAACTGAAAAACTCGCAATACTCGTTATGTGCGTCAACAACGAGCTTCGTTGGAATTACCACATATTCGCCATCGCTAAGATTGCTGCGAAATGTTTAGCTTTTCTTAAACGTTGCAAGATGTACTTCAATCCTTTAGATCTGGCTACTATTAACAAGACATATATTCGCCCTTAACTTGAATACAACTGTATTATCTGGGCAGGTGCTCCCAAGACCACATTGCATCTACTCGACAGAATTCAGAACCGCGCGATAAAACTTATTGCTGACGTAAATATCACACAAACAACCGAATCGCATGAACATCGTAGGAATGATTCTTGCTTGTCACTGTTTATCGCTTTTTCCAGAAGCAGTGTCCAAAAGAAATATCCAGATGTATACCGCCCATCCTCCAAACCCAACCGAAATACCCGTGCCTCAACTCGAGCTCACGGGTCAACCATTAGACTTATCTTCGGACTTATAGCCGCACTATAGTTATGTGGAATGAATTGCCCGACTCTGTGTTTCCGTATTTGTATAATCTGCAGTAATTTAAGACACACGTGCATAGACATCTCACCTTTTCCTCTCCTTAATTTCCCAAACGCCCACGCTGTGCTAAGCAAGGGTACAAACCTATTGAGCGTGTGTACATTATAAAAAAAAATTATCTTTCAGAGAAGTTCAAGCGTTGAAAAGTAATAGTTGGCAGCTTTATTTTTTAAACTAACGGAACTTCAAAGCTTATTAAGCCTACTACTTTACCAGACACCAAAAATTTAGCAGAAAAACCGGTTTGGTCGTGTGAAAAATAGCCTATTACTAACGTATTACTCGCAGAAAAGTGCAGCACTCGGCTACAGCAGCCTCGTCCTTCAAGCTTCTGAGTTAGAAACTCGCACGATAAACTCCACTTTCCTCGCTCGTTATGTTATATACTTTTTCACACGTCCATAGACGAAAGTGACTGTTTCATACACTATAACCTAGCTTCGTAAGTATTTGTTATACACACTAGTGAGTTAACATATAAAATACTTTTGTTATTTACTGCAGTCGCAGCGAACCGGTTTAGCAGAAAAACCGGTTTTGGTCGTGTGGAAAATAGCGTACATTACTATCATCGAGCTCAACGTGCTCGATAAACACCACTTTTCTCGCTCGTTTTGTAATATAGTACCTGTTAGATTTAAAAACGATCCAAATCTTATCTCCAAATGGCATTGCAAAGGAAGAAAATTATAAGATTATCCAGTCAGTTAAAAAACGTCTGGAGTTTTAAAAAGTATAGTTTAACCCTCCGTCCATAAAATGTATGCCCGAGCATGATAGCGATAGATTGGATCATTAAAGTAGTGCAATATTTTAACAATTTCGAGTAGTACTAGTAGCCGCTTACAACATGGAACCAGAAATACGCGTCACACAATAATGTTTACAGCTAACAAAGCTCTACTGGAGAGACATTGTTGAGACATTTCAAATTCACGATAATCCATTTTTTGCAAAAATGTGTATCTCCAATCAGAGAATTTACATGAAAAGTTTAAATTTTTATGGAATTGCCATAGACAAGTTGACACCTATTCGTTTCATTATCATATCATATAATAACCGAGGACCTGTCCTGCCCTCCAGAACTATTTGTTTTATATAGCATCAAATTGAAGGCACTGAACAATTGATGAGAAGTATAAGGGAAAATGTATTTGACGTGTTGAGAGACTGGAACATTACAGCACAGAACAGACCATCGTGTGTGCTTCAGCATATTTTCCCGGCGAGGACGACATCATTCCGCCATTAGAGCACTGCCGGAACAGAAACCTCCAGTACCTAATAGGATGCTACTCTACTCATTGACAATCTTCTAGTCGATCTTCACAGATCATGCTCATCATCGCAATTGGTTATGCGGACGATTTGGCGACTTTTTTAGTGGTAATTACTGCACGACTATTATCGGGTGTTTCAACAGGTGCGCTTCAACTTTTCTCCGATAGGGACGGCCAACTACGCCATATTTTTTATTGTTCTTTTGTTATTTGGAAACTCCATTAGTATACATTTCATCATGGAACGCTACACATGTGAACAGCGATTGCAAATCGTGCAAATTTTTTATCAAAATAATCGTTCTGTTGCCGCTACTTTAAGAGCATTACGGCCATTTTACGGTCCATTTAACGATGAGGCTCACTTTTGGCTAGAAGGATTTGTCAACAAGCAAAATATGCGTTACTGGGCAGAAAGCAACCCACACGTGATTCATGAGGCACCGTTGCATCCCGAAAAAGTCACTGTTTGGTGCGGATTACATGCCGGCGGCGTCATTGGGCCATATTTTTGGTTCAAAGATTGGACTTCGTAAAACGTGCACGCGGTGGTCATGCAAAAGAAATCGAGTTTCATACTTAAATGTATCATATGTATATGTTCAAATTCGTTAATAAA
This sequence comes from Nephrocerus scutellatus, assembly GCA_947095585.1. NCBI lineage: Eukaryota > Metazoa > Arthropoda > Insecta > Diptera > Pipunculidae > Nephrocerus > Nephrocerus scutellatus. The sequence goes on along the minus strand of OX352765.1, from coordinate 26,443,027 downwards.
AAAAAAAGTTAGTTCAAAAGTCGAACAGTTTGTGTTTTATTCAAAAAAAAAGTTGAAGTGCTCTTATTGAAAAACCCTATACTTATGTCATGCAAGGTATTTTACTACAGGCTTTAAAATGGTGTAGCAGAGAAGGACTATCCATTAATCCTTGCAAAACCGTTCTAGTGTCTTTCACGAAAAGAAGACTGTTCGATTTAGATTATTTCAGTAAAGTTAAATATCTCGGTGTCATTCTTGATAAACGGCTAAACTGGAAGTCTCATATCAAGGCCGCCATCGAACGCGTCACTAGCGCCTTGTAGGCCAGTAGACGCCTCTACGGCAGAGTTTTGAGTCTAAATCCTAAAATGGTGCATTGAATGTACACAATGATGGCAAGACCTATTGTGACGTACATGAACATCGTTTGGCTGCCGAAAGTTCTTAAACGGACAAGGGCAACGCAGCTTCAGAAGCACAAAGTGTTGCCTGTCTAGGTGCCATGCGCACCTGCCCTACGACATCACTAGAAGCTGTTGTAGGGCTTTCACCCCTGCCAATCTTCATTAGGAAGACGGCTGCTAGATGCGCTTTTAAGCTGCAACTAGATAAACGGGCAACGGGTAACGGGTGCAATGCTGTTCCGGCACTGGACGCTAGAGGTCTGGTCTGGTTTATTGAAATCTGCGCCATTGAGATTGCGCTGCGGATTAACCTTATTAAAGGAATTACAGGCGCTAGAATATATATCTTTTCAGATAGCCAGGCAGCAGTTTAAGCGTTGTCGTCCAATTTAATGGACTCAATATCGGTTAAAAACTGTAAGGATGCACTATCCCTTGCCAGACACAACAAAGTCAAACTCGCTTGTTTCCATGGTCATAAGGGAATTGCAGGCAACGAATCTGCAGATGAACTAGCTAGGGTTGCCTCGCAATCTGCGTTCATAGGACCTGAACCTTACCCTAAGATATAATAGATCTTTCAGTTCGCAGTGTCTGCCATATAGGCTAGGGTATAAATTCAAAAAAAAATGTGCTTCTATTGTTATGAACCGATTTAAATGCATGCCATTTTGACTTATTCGGCAAAGAAGTCTTTAATGTATCGTTATCTTGCTCTCAATATTTTTTAAAACTCGATTTTGTATTAACCACAAACTACTCTAACTTTCACCATCATTTGTTTTATTATTTTCTGACATATAACTGGAGAAATATCAATTTATTCTCCCAAAATTTTGTACTTCTAATCTAGTAAACCGCAGTGTATGTACTAAAATGCACGTACTCGCAAATAATATTCTTTCCTAGCACAAGAACAATGTAAGCTTTTAATAGCAAGGTACGACTATTACTATGTTGCCATGAACCTGGGTTGAGTTGGTTGGGTTGAAATTTATTTTCGTCAAAATCATAATAGCGTCATGCGTTTCAATTTAATCGGGTTGAAATTGAGTTGAAATTTTGACATTTCCCTTGTCGAGTTAACCCAGGGTTAACACGCAAATTAGAGTTGAGTTCCGTTAAACCCACGAAACTAGAACGGTGGGGTTAGGTTTGTGTAACATTTCTTTTGTAAGAAAAAGAAATATATCATTTGTAATTTTGTTTTATTCAAACTGAGTTCAATGAAAACTCAACTCAACCCTGTTTCCATTAGCGCTAATCAAGGTTCATCCTCTACATGGAAACGAGATATCTAAGAATTATCTTGTAGTCCAAAATATACATACTCGTATTATATACATTTTCTATTTGACTTACAGGAGTACAAAAATATGTACTGTTCAATGAAATTTTCCTTGTTAAAAAAGCACTATTTGCTAGTAGTTCATTAAATTCACATCCACAGGAAAGCATTTTGTTGAGATGTTAACACTCGCAGTACGTAATACAAAAGGACTATCATGTATTCATTTTGTGATAGAACATACAAAACAACTGCAGGAATCTAATGAAAATCTTTTGCGATGCGTCGTCCTTTAATGGGCCTTTGTTCAGCCAAATGAAATTAATTTAGTTTTAGGCGTATTGCTGTGGCATTACCAGCGTACTCTGGGCTCAATGCAGATGATGAAGATGAAATTACGAATTACGGTCTTTTAACTCTATAGATGGCCATCTTGTTGCCTTAGCATTCAAAGAATTGGATTTGAAAAAAATCCCCAAACTCCAATAAAACAAATTATAGTTTAGGGTAATTTGTTCATCCAATAAACAACATGTTACAAAGTATCAATCGATGTTCAATGGATGGTTAATGTTATAATAACAATTTGTAACATTGTTTTTTAATTAAAAGAAATTCATTAGAAATTCATTAAGTTTATGTGCTATAATTACATTATATCCCACCGTGCGGTATCGTACAAGTACAAGTGGAAAATTTAGAGACAATGTCATTCTTTCGATGGCATTTCTCCAGACATGTGGCGACAATTCTCATTCTCATTAAAGTAATACTTAATTATTTGCACATCTATCGAAGAAACCATCAACGCATTACGCACGTACGGATGTCAAATATCGTCATCACAGTGAGGCTTCCGAGCGACGTTAACATTGCATGAAGCTGCCTTTAAATTTAGACATTCTCATAAAGTGTTGTAGGTGTCAATTCCTATTTACTCATTGCTATAATATTGAAGCATGATTGCATTTGCAAGACATAAACGAGGATGTGTAATACTCGTATGTATGTGATGCTTTGTCATTCTTAAATATTATATTGACCAAATGTAATTAATTACAATATTTTTCTTATGTTATGAAATAAACTTAAAATGTAGTGAACAAAAGAAAATATGTAGGTATACATATTAACTTTTTCGGGGGATTTAAACTACATACAAGTATGTAGAATTAATTGCAATTCCTTTGTAATAAGACACGTTAAGCAGACCAATGCATTTCTGGCGCAACATGCTTGAGGTTCAATTCAAAGGGACGGGCAAGCAAACAGTTGTCCGTATTTTTTTAAAACAGGGGAGTACAATAATGTGGACAATTAGTAATACTCAAATGTGATTTAACCCTGAAATTATTGTTATTGAAACAATGTTCCCTTACAGCAAGCGCCTTTTTTTCACCCACCAAGCAGCACGGTTTACTTATTGTTAGATCAACAACATGCGCTTTGGAGGACGGCTATGAAGTGGATGTTCGACAAAATATCGTATGAAATCATCTTTTGCAATTTGAAAGCTCTGGGATTTCAATCCGGCTTTATTCAGTGGATTCAACCTTACTTGAAAAAAGTCTCTATTCGACTTTTTGTATCTGATCCCATTAGAGCCACTTTCGAAGTCCTTCAAGGTTTCAACTTTGAACTTTTGATGTTCGTCTTGTCAATAACAAGTAAATATAAAATAAACTTAGTTTTTCGGTCACAAGCTTTTTTTTCCTTCCTTATTTGCATGATTATATAATTTAACTAGCGGAAATACCCGGTGTTTTCCGGCTGCCCCATCCCACTGACCACCAACCACATGACCCCCTTCCAAAAATCGACCCCACCCAGGAAACTATAGAATAGAAACAAAATAACAAAATATATTTTCAAATTTATATATGGGGTAGTTATACATTACCAAATACAATTAAATACTTGTCTGTAGATTATAAATAAAACGCAATTTAAAAACCTTCAAGAAGGATTTTTGTTTGGCGGAAATATGTTTACTGTTTCTTCCACACATCAGTGAAGCATCCTAAAATATATTTAATTGATATGATTAACGGTGTGGATTTGTATAGGAAACAAAGTAAGAAACAAAAATACATTTAAATTTATATATTAGTTTTATTGATAAATAATCATTAAAAAATCTCTGTTGAATTAGTTAGTTAAAATATATCGTGGTTGGAATAGTATATTTAATAAGTCTCTTAATTACACGACCATATTATATGTTATAAATGTAACTTTAAATTAAGACCTAAATAATAATAATAATAACATAAACATGATCATACATTTTCGTTCTGAGATGCTGAAAATAATATCCACTTTTACACGCGTCCCACGCGCCAAATACGACTCGTGATATGTGTCACGTGCGGGATCTCAGAAACAGCCCATGAGACTGAGCGGTGCAAAAAATTTCAGCTCTCAAGGTCGCGTGAAAGTTGGTGAAAAAGTAGGTCAAAAAAGTAGGAAAAAAACCATTTTACACAGATCACACGCGACTCGCGACAGGTGTCACACGCAGAAACTCAGAATTGTTATACGATGGTGTTGACAAAATTTCAGCTCTCTAGGTTATGTGAAAGTTTGTTAAACAGGACCTCAAAGAAGTAAAAACAAACAGACAAACAGGGGCTCCCGATTACCCAAATTCCATGTAATGTGTCGGATGCGTTGGTCACTTGCCCTTTTAGCAACATGGTAAAAGTCAAGTTAAATAAAAAATGTCAACACTTATAAAAATATACAACCTTTCTGTCCATGCTAATGAAATGAACATTTACCGCCATAAATCAAACTCCACCCCTGGTCTTGCCTACTGCTATATGGTTTTAAACTTGTAGCCTAAAAAATTGTCTTAATGTCAAGCTATCACATATTTCCGAAAGTGCCTATAACCACCTCCTAGATCCTATTTCTTCAGTAACTTCAATGCGCGACCTGTGTGTTATCCGGGACACGGAACTTAATTTCAGAAGCTGATGGCCAGAAGTTATTTTTCTAAAAAAAACCAGTCCACTCGTTGCCATTTTCGTGATAACTGTCAATTACAAACCAAATATGTACAAAAAATGTCCGATTCCCTAGATGCGCATGGTCCCAACCTTACCAAAAAACCACCTACATTTGTCGTGCTGCTTAGATCTACATCAAAGTGTCTTAAATTATTTCAAGAAAATTATTTTTCGGACTAATCCTAGAAGTAGGAAGGAAGAAAACTCTTACTCTCATATTTTAGTGTGATAAAAACATTTACGAGCATAAGAAATAATTTATCAAACCATCTTTCAAAATAACCTTAACAGAAAAATACTGAAAATGGAGCTACACATGTATTAACACATGGAAGGTATGTATAACACTGTTACAGCAGCAGAAACAAGTAAATCTAAAAAACTTCGTTTTTCGGGTACAAACTTTTATGTATGCATCGAAACACGCCACACAGTCACAGTTATTTGGTAATAATTGCCAAAATATCTGTTTTTAAAGTCGGGGCTATTTCAAAGTATTTTCTTTTTCCCACGCATCACACGCGCCACACGCGTCAAACGCGGGTTTGACCCTTAACATTGAGCCGCTCACAAAATTTCAGTCTTCTAGGTAGTACGAAAATTGGTTAAAAATTAACTCAAGAAATCAGAAAATGACGCGTTTTCAACCCATTACACGCGCCACACGAGACATGCGTCTTACGCGGAATATAAAAAATACTATTTTTGATTAGACACTCCCCAAATTTCAGCTATCCAGGTCTTCTACACGAAAAACCGGTTAAAAAAGACCTCAAAGAAGTCGAAAAAAAAATTCAAATCATCGCACGCGCCACACGAGACACGCATCGTACGTGGAGTATAAAAAATACCCACAAAATTCCAGCTCTCTTGGTCGTGTGGAAGGTGGTTTAAAAGGACCTCAAAGAAGTCGAAAAAAATAAAATTTCAATGTTTTCAAAAAAAAAAAATCCTCAGAAAAGCACCTTAAAGTAGTCGAAAATACAGACAAAAAGAGTCAAGTCAAGTTAAGACAAGCCTATTTGGGTTACATCGGCTTGGAACGGACCCCGGTTGTAGATATGTTGATGAAGAAGACAAGTCAGATAATAAAGGGCTTTAACTATAGATACATATATGCTACAAAAATCTAATCATTCTAGCAATAATTTGTTTAATTCGAAATGATTTGTAAAATTTATTATACCCAGATAACAACCTCTATCATGTGACAAAGGAAGAAATTGGTTTTTTGTCAACAGCCAGGATACTGTTGATTAATGTTTTTGTTTGATATTCTACCTTTTCCATGTAAATAAAATATGAGTCAATGCACTGCCCAAATGGCCTGCGATGTCAATTAAATTAAGGGGATTTATGCTCCATCTTTATGTCCTATCTTTTACACTATCTCTTTCGGTTTTACGCGATAAGACGTTAGAAGTTAAGTGTTAAATGTGTTAGCAAATTATTTGTACGATAGCTGTCAATCTTTAAACCAAAATCTCTTGTGACTGACAATGAGATAAGCTTATGGTTTACGTTATGCCTTTAACCACTGTTCCAGCGTGTTCATTCAGAGTATTTAAAGGATTTGTCTCATTAGTGAAAGTTATGAAAGTAATAAAAGTTTTCTATCATGCGCACTAAAATATTACATCAAATTTTCCCGCCTTTTTAAACACTTTTATTTAACTTGATTTGAACCGGGTTTGGCGTTGTTTGTTTGTTTCAACTTTTTTGAGATAAAACGATCCAATTCTTACACGACATATAGAGCAATTCAGTATCACGGATATTTTAAAGCGATTTCGTGTAACACGTCTGGCATGTCGCTTGTACGACGCGTGTAAATGTGGGGTTTTAAAGTTCTTTGAAGTCCTTTTTAACCAACTTGAATGCTAATAAGTGAAAGACTGCTCCCGAAAACCGAAGTATTTTTTACGTGTATTTTACTAAGTTTTTTCAAGTATTTTTCCAATTTTCCATTAAAAAAAACTCTTTGACATATTTTGATATAAGATAGTAAAGCGAGCTCATCAGCTCGCCATATGGATAATTGTAATTCCGTCTAATTTAGGGAATTTTTTTTCTGTGAAATAAAAATTTTTTGTTTTTTATTTTTTTGGGAATTTTTTTTTTTTTAAACAAGGGTTATAGTCGCATCTTAGCCCTACATAACGAATTTCACACGAATCGGTTGAGAAATTGTTTGGTGCACAAAATTCCAGACCCTATTGGCCAGATCCCAGAATTTACATAGGAACAAGTCTTATACTCGCATCTTAGTCCTACAAACCGAATTTCATACGAGTCGCTTGAGAAATTGCTTGGACCACAAAATTCCAGACCCTATTGGCCAAATCTCAGAATTTCCATAATAACAAGTCTTATAGTCGCATCTTAGTTCTACGTACCGAACTTCATAAGAATCGCTTGAGAAATGGCTTCGTCCACAATATTCCAGACCCTATTGGCCAGATCTCAGAATTTTCACAGGAACAACGGTTACAGTCGAATCTTGGTCCTAAACACCGAATTTCATACGAATCGCTTGAGAAATGGCTTAATTCACAAATTCCAGACCCTGTTTGCTAGATCCCAGAATTTCCATAGGAACAAGTCTTATACTCGCATCTTAGTCCTACAAACCGAATTTCATACGAGTCGCTTGAGAAATTGCTTGGACCACAAAATTCCAGACCCTATTGGCCAAATCTCAGAATTTCCATAACAACAAGTCTTATAGTCGCATCTTAGTTCTACGTACCGAACTTCATACGAATCGCTTGAGAAATGGCTCCGTCCACAAAATTCCAGACCCTCTTGGCCAGATCTCAGAATTTTCACAGGAACAACGGTTACAGTCGCATCTTGGTCCTAAACACCGAATTTCATACGAATCGCTTGAGAAATGGCTTAATTCACAAATTCCAGACCCTATTTGCTAGATCCCAGAATTTCCATAGGAACAAGTCTTATAGTCTCATCTTAGTCCTACATACCGAATTTCATACGAATCGCTTGAGAAATGGCTTGGTACACAAAATTCCAGACCCTTTTGGCCAGATCCCAGAATTTTGTACACGCGTCACACGCGTGTCGTAACTCAGTCTAAAGACTAATTTGTCTTAGAAGCCTAATAGTATTCAACGGTACATAAGTGATTTCTGAAATAGACTGAACAACATTTTACTTTGCAAACGTTCTGGCTTAAAAAAATCGATAGTGATGCGCAGAAGTAGTAGTAGTAGAAGTAGTTATTATAGTTTTCTCAGGGGTAGTAAACCCTATGAATAAAAAAATTACGCTATCGCAAGCCGATCGCTAACCAATTGTTTTAAAACAAGTCCCATTAAATTTGGACTAGGAGAAGCCGAGATATATGACACGACAAAGGTACGTACACCCGTTACACCCGTACAAACGTACAAATGTACACACGTTCGTTGAAAAATTTTCATGTCCTCTGAATATAAGATCCGCCATTCGGGTTCGCAATCGAAAACTAGACACATAATTTCAAAGACATGTGAAGAGTAGAAGATTCCAAAGATCAAAGAATGATGGCACAATAGATCAATGGGGGTCGCGGTGCATGTGGCTTGCAGACACCACAATACACCATCGCCTCATGTCAAATAGTGGCTAACACTTGTGGTGCTAATAGACTCAGCTTATACGTTTTAATCTAAAATTAATACGGTTTAGAATGTGCTTTTATAACTATCCATTTTTTTCCTTATTGTGTTTCTTCAATATATTCAAATTCGGCCATATAATAGACTTCCTTGTGCATGTTCCTCCAATATAACACAAAAAAACCTTTCGCGATACAACCAGTTTTTGAATTTTAACACGCAGCAATGTCATTGAAAGTTTTATTTCCTACAAATCAATTGAGTACAAAGTCACAAAAGAAATTTTTTTGCATTTGAAAAATAGGTTAGCAGCAAACAAAAACCAAATGTCAGCAAAATTTATTTTCAGTTACCGAAGTTTCCATTTTTCAACCTAAATAGAACAAGTTAAAAAAAATTCCCTCCAAGAAATCCTCCTTAGCAATATGGTTGTGTATTGTTTAATAAAATTACAGTAACTGCGAGTCATCACAAATCGAATTGGGTTCAGGTGACGCATAGTCGCATTTACCACGTTAGGAGGCCGTCCCTCTTTCAAGCTACGTACAAGAACCGAAAACCTTGTAACCCAGTGCTAACAAACAACTAGGTCTCGTGACTAATGTGACACATACGAGTATATTGAGTTACTCAAAGGGAAAACAATTTCTTTCAATTTGAAAGTGTCGTCTATCTACCACCTATGTACGTGGAAACCCATTCATAGAGTATACATTTCGCATTATGCTCAGGAGTATTTTGTAGTACATGAAAACGTCTCTCTCAACTTGTTCCAAACGTCGCCTGTATGTTTTATTTTGTTGATAAAAGTTTTGCAAAGAAAATGACTGAAATCACGTTACATTCCATTTTGTTTACACATTCGCGAAATTGAATTAATTTGGCAGCTTGTGCGGCATGGAATACGGTGGTGATGATGACGATGATTATGATGATGGTGATGAGTTATGACCTTTGTTCGGGGTTACTGCGATGCTGTGCGGTATTGTAAATATTTGAATATCAGCCGTGACAAAAATGAAACAAACACAACACCACGTTTAGAACCATTTCACACATAGCTGATATAAATGCAAAAATATTTCTCCGGCAATATGCAGTTTTCTCCAGAATTAACCAACGAAAAGAACCAAATATCTAACAGAAGTAAAATTGTTTGTTTGTTAAAAATTCGTTGTTCCAAATTAAAAGATTTCGAGCATGCTAGGCCGAATTTTTGTTGCTTTTATTCTGGCAACTGCCAACCACTACTGTCTGTCATCACATCACTACGATCATGATGGATTAAGCCTCAACAGACGTTCTCCGCCTTCTCTGCACGAACTTAGATTTCAACTTGGCGGTAATAATCTTGTGTGGCCGTGTGCTTCGACGAAAAATATCTATATTCAATCCGGACGATATGTGCCAAGAAATGTGATCGTAACACGAGCACAACTAAAGCGGAATACAGCATACGTGGCATTACCACGGTACAAGCAAGGTGTTCCATTTACACTGGGCAAAATTGATTTGAAAATGGGAAACAGTTTTGCTCCGATTGCGCCATATCCATGCTGGGCTATTCAAGAGGAAGGCAATAGTCAAGCCCTGCAATCGGTTGTTGACATCGCTTTGGATCATAATGTGAGTTCCTTTCAGAGCATTACTCTATACTTGTATATTAACGTTTTAACCAGTCGTTTACCGTGAGTGCACTTTAACAGTAACAACAAAAAAAAAAAGGATGCTTGTGTGTAAAGTGTATGAATGTAGAGGTCTAGTATTTTAAAATTTTCTACACTAACTTCGCATACACGTGTGGTTGTTTGCTTGTTGCCAAATCTTGTGATCAAATTTTAATCCACTTCCAAAAGCTCCCGTGATTCCGCCGCGGTTGAGTACACCAAAATAATTTTCATTTATTAGAAAAAATATATAGTTTTATCCTCTTCTTTTATATCATAGAATATTTCATTACATTTTATTTTTATTTTATTCATTTATAAAATAATTAAAAAAAATAAAAATACAAAAAAATCAAATCAAGTATTTAACAATTTTAAAAACAAATTTTAAAACGAAAATTCTATCAATTGAATCGTCCTCTTGTCTATTTCAAATTAATAAAACAAACCAAGTTCCGGCATCCGAAGACGCTCGTTCCGACTCTACATTTGTCGGAATTACTGTCGTAAACTTTTTGTAGAATTTGACCTTTTTGTCTGGTGTCTTCAAACATTTTTAACTCTTTTGTGATGGGCTGCTGTATATTTTCCTTATTTTGACGATTTTCCGAAACTAGAGCTACAAAAACTTCTTTCGCTATTTAAATGTCAGAGTCCGTAGAATCACAGAGTTCTATTTCTAACATATTCAGACATAGCGCAGACATAGCATCAACGTCAGTTATCATCATTATATTGAATATACGACGCAGACTAAGCTTAGGTCAATATTTAACATCCGCTATATATAATAGATAATGCCTGTTGAACATAATGTATCGTCAGGACAGTCATAGAGTCTCGAAATCCAGGGTTTGAGTCATTTTAACCCCGGGATTGGGTTTTGGGATTTCTAGTATTTTATTGCAAACCCTAGTCTCAAGTGAATAGTGCGTTCGACTGCTGAGTGGGATGTTCATAATTCGATTACCTGAAAAACGCCATAAAGCTCTTTAACGGTCCCACACCTCACACGTATATCTGATAAACATGCGGGAGTAATATCTGTTTTAAAAAGCTTCTCAGTAATTATCATATCGAATATTTCTTTAAATTGTAAATCCCTTCTTTTTGCTTTATTATTTGAAAATAATTTTATAACCCATTTATAACTTAAAAAATATAGTTGATAGTTTCAATTTGTAAATTTTTCTGCCTTAAAGTTATATTGTAATGAGGCTAAATTGCTTACAAAAATGAATCCATTTAAATTCTCCCACCTTTACGGTATTTAATCGCACGACCTGTAAAGAACCAAAATTACCAGGCAACTGACTGCTAAAGCTCTTATATGAGAATCGAATCAACCAAACAAATATAGAAACATTTTGTCATATAGTTTTTGTCGTCACAAGTCTAAGTTTTGTCTTAAAAGAAGATGAACTAAGTATGTTCCATGTATGTTACATGACGAGCAAGGAAAGTGGACGTTATTTTGCGTGTTAGAAGCTTGAAGTACGGGGCGGTAGCCGAATGCGGCAATGAACGAGCATTCAATAGGCAACTTTCAGCGAGTAATGTACGCTATTTTGCACACGACCAAATGCATTTTTCTGCTAAACTGCTCATGCGCAATGCAAAACTACTATGGGAATGTGTGTTCGCTGAGACTGCAGTAAATAACAAAGTATTTTCTATGTTAACACACTAGTGTGGATAATGCCGACTTTCGAGGGTAGGTCTTTAGATCTTTGGATCTTGAAAATATTATTTTCTTTCAAAAAAGTAAGCTTGTAGCTGGAAGCGTTCAAGAGTTATATGGTGTGAAGACATGTAAGGTCAAAAGTACTTTTTCGTTTATTTTACAAACTTTCATTTTTAACCCTGCTCCTGTTGACCAAATGCATAAATATTGTGAGATAGATTTATAAAAAATTGAATAGGCTTAATACTGCATTTGTCAACAAAAAATTATCCGAGAGCGATTTTCGAAATATTCGCGTTTGAAAATAAAATTTAAGAAAAGAAAAAAACATTTTAGGATTTTGACGACGTTTATATCGGTAACGGTTTCAAGAATTTAAAAAAATGTTAATTATTTTATCTTATACATTTAATTTTCTTTCAAAAATGACCAACAGTAAGCTTATAGCTAGAAGAGTTACAGTGTGTTAAGTGATGTAAGGTCGAAAGTACGTATCTTCGCATTTAAAAGCTACGTACACCGCACACCTCATTTTTTTTCACGAAATTAACCAAGGAATCACTCCTTTAAGTATTTGCCACCTTAATGAATACATGCTGTGCAATTCAAAACATTTTTCATATCAAAATATTACATTTTAGGTAACTGAAGGTAAATGCCATGGGTCATTATTATGATGAAACGTATGAAGTCGGACCCACGGATAAATACCGTGAGTGCAGATAATAGAGTCGATCTTATCTGTTGAGTTTCTTATACTAAAAATTCTAAATTTTTCTAACCGCTATCGATGGCAAATGTTCAAATTTATTTACAAAAAATAGTTTTCTTATTTTTGATCCTTCAATGTTATTATTAATTAATCTTCAAATGAGTACTTAATTTGTAAAAAGTAAAAATAAAGCTCGGTAATAGAAAAAGGAATTCATGGTGTGCATTTCAGGGGAAAACCATAACCAGGTAAGCGTCGCGGCGTCTTTAGCTATAAAAAAGTTTGAAAAAAAACTTCCAAAAAAATCAATTGAAGAACCTCAATTTACTGGTAAAAAGTAAATAAATTGCTGTTTTTAATATTTCAATGATATGAGAAATTCAGAAATTAATCCCTTTCGGAATTTTCCTGCGTATCGCAAACAAGCAGAAGACCTTAAAAGAATGAAAACAAATTACGTGCTTCTGGCATTTACATGTACGAGTACGAGATACGAGTAAAAAAAGAAATTTGACGAAGTTGTAAAGTAAAACTTTATTCAAAGCCATTAAAGATGCAAAGAAAACATTCTAGAAGAACATAGAACAGAAGAAGAAGAACAGAGAAATCATTCTAGAGCTTTGATGAATCAACAAAAAATATCGTTTTTAGTGTGCACTGAATTTCAAAATTTCAAATTCAAAAGTATCACTTTCATGGATTTCATAAGAAAATCTTCCCACGAATAACCGAAAAGATAAAATAAAAAACAAATCAATTTGTAGGGCATATTCTATAACAATGAAATGTCAGATGAAGAGAAGTAATATATGTAAATTTAAGGATCAAAGAAGAACAGTATGAAACATTATAATACTAATATAAAAATTTCATTGTGCGTACAAAATGATATTCGAGTGGGAGTAACACTTTTTATGTTACGAGTATTTATTCGTTTTCTTCCTTTTTGTGTTTGCAAATAGAGTCCGATGGGCACCATTAAAAAAATGTTTCCAACAGATCTTATTTTAAGCCGATAATACTCGTTAAGTATTCCGGATCTATCAACTATCATCTATGCCATATTTCGATCAATTTATTGTTCTAGTCACCAGTCACCAATATGGTGAAATGGACGTTTTCATAAATAGTTCAGAGGGAATCAGAGCCGAAAGTGTCCTGATCGGTCTGAATTTTAGAACGCGTCATAATTGTCATAATTGATTGCTAATTTGATTAACAAAATATTTATTGGCTGTGTTTTTTTTTATTTCGGAGTTATCGGAGAGATAAATTCACTGTCAGAATTCATATTGGTTCTTTTTTCTCTGAGGCGTTTTTTTACGCACCGATAATTCTCGGATAAGAAAAAACTCTGAAAAAATATACAGAACATTTTTTGACAGCTGAAGTTGCTTGTTTCTGTAAACATCGGACATGTCGACTACTATGGAGCATTTAGGTGATAAACAAAAATATTCTCTGATACTAAAAAACACAGCAGATAATTTTTTTGATCTGACAGAGGTTCGATTTCTCTGATTTCTCCGACAAAAAAAAACATAACAAGAAGCTTTTCAACCATTTACGTGTAAATTAAAAGTTCACAAAGTTCTCAGAGTACTCATTCAATTTATTCTGAGTGTAAAAAGCAGGAAGACAACTTTCATATTATAAAAAAGAAAGAACGGAATACCTGTCAAAGGGTCTCTGAAACAAGAATATTTCACCTTAAATGGCGAGCTGCATATTGCACATATGACACTTATGCCATTTGACAGTTAATTTTACTAACCGTTCTATGTATAACATTCTCATTACACCTTGGGAGGTAGAATGGAAAGAATATTCTCAAGCTCGAAACGGATTTATAAATAAGCGCGGAATAGATTAAAAGTAATATCCCTGACAAACATTTATTCATTAATTAGCGTACGCGCAGTTAGAGAATAAGATAAAAAGCACTACTGACCTCGTACGTAAGTATAGGATCTGACCGACAGTTAGCTCAAGTGCTAAGGATACATCATCTGTGAAAAGCATTTGCCTTAATTTTGCGATAAGTGACATTTGACATTAACGTTCCAATCGTAGTACTTTTCGAAACCACAAAGTAACGAAAGTGAATGACAGATTGACGAAAGTGGTGTGAGAAATAGTTATGGCAAAAAAAAAGTGCTGATCCATCAAGACAATGCACGGGTGCACACGTGCGTAGTCACCATGGCAAAAATCCAAAAATTGGGCAACGAACTGCTATCCCATACAGCATATTCCCCAGATTTCCAAACCTGAAGAAATGGCTGGGCGGTAAGATATTTGGATCTTACGAAGAGATCATCACTGAAACAAACGCTTGTTTTGTGGGGAATTGAGAAAACCTAATATTTGGAAGGAAAAAAATTTTTTTAAAAAAACGCTGGACTAAATGTATCGAGCTTAAAGGAGACTATGTTAAGAAATAAAACCTTTTTGCCAAAAAAAATATCTCTTATTCAAAAAGTCGGATACCCTAGACCCGTGGTCGTGGGGCCCCATACATTTTTTTGAAAAAAATAAACCCGATTTTCTTCAAATTTTATACACATGTGTACCTCCGATGGACAAAATTTTTAACATTTTTGGAGTGAACGAGGCCCGAGTGGTGCCCATGTAAATTTTTTAAAATTTTTAAACACATGTGTATTAGTGATGGACAAATTTTTTTGTAAATTTTTTGGAGTGATCGGGCCATGGGGCCCGAAGGGTGCCCATGTAATTTCTTTAAAATTGGCTAGATTTTCTTCAAATTTTAAAATTTACATGTGAACCTCCGATGGACAATACTTTTTGCAAAAGTTTTGGAGTGAACGGGCCCGGAGGCCAGAGGTGTCCCCATCTAAATTTTTTTTAAAAATTAGCCTGATTTTCTTCAAATTTTAAACACATATGTATCTCTTCTTAAAGAATTTTCATGAACAATTGTAATTTAAATTTAAATTTAATTGTTATGGGTTGTTTTTTTTTTTTTCCTTCTTTCTTTCATTTGGCAGGGAATACTTTGGGCTCTTGATGTTGGAATTGTCAACACGATGGAACAATCTGTTCGCCGATGTAAGCCAAAAATTGTTGCTATAAATACGGCCAACCATAAGGTGGTAAAAAGCATTGACCTAAGCGATTTGGTAGTTGATGAATCGCGCCTTCAATTCATTGTGGTCGATTATGGAAGGGACAATAAGCCATTTGTGTAAGTATACGCAATTTGGGTAATGATGATCAGAAATAAAGTAAATAAGTGTACCTAGTTACTTATTTATATTACATTTATATACAAAAGTCATATAAAATATTAAAATATTAAATCGGACCACATTACTATGTGCTTGTTTTGCATCTCCTGGCCTAAATTCTAGCAAAAGGAATAATGTATTTAAGCGGGCAGAGAAGAAAATTAAGTTTTTTTTACGATAAGTAAAGTGGGTCTTTTTGTAAGCAGGTTGAATTACTTATAAGAATCATTACTCACTTTTTGTTACATCGAACAAGCTTGCAGTAGTTACTTACTTAAAGAAAAAAAAAACAAAATCGCTTGAAATTACAAATTCGTCATTATATAAGAAAATATGAATAGTCTATCTAGAAACTATTTGGCATAATACAAGGCAAACATTTAGTACTGATTTGATAGTAATATTTTTACATGAATAGGTACTCCACCATCTGCATGGGAGACAATAAAAATTTCATCGTTTTATATGTACAACATTTGGTGAGCTGTTTTTTAATTAATCTTACTTTGTGCAATTTTTATAAAATGTTTACAATCTACATGCAATCAATGCCCCTTCAAATCCGTGTGTATATTTGCATTGCATCACAAAGAAGCAACTACAAAAATATAACTTGGTTCAAGTTATTTGCAGTAGCATTTCTAGTATGCCCAATAAATTTCGCTAATTTTAACAATAAACTCGTATTTGTGTTATGTATAATTGAAAAAAATAGTAATATGGTATGCATGTTGCACCAACTTTCTCACAAAAAATAATAAAAACTTTCACGTATAAATTATACTGCCAAAACGGTTTCAACATTTTTAAAACAATGTTTCAACCATTGATAAAAAAAAGCACTAAAGAAGGTAAAAACCACAAATACGAGTACATTTTGTTCGCTTCCTAAACTTTACTTAGAAAAGCGTTGCCTAGCGCTACATCTGAAGTTCGGTCTTGTATTCCTGCACAAAATCTCTTTACATGTCCCGATTTTAAGTCTATGATTTTCTGTTCGTCCATTCTAATTTTTTATTAGTTGAGATTAATTTGAATTTCATAGTGATCCTAACTCAATTTTCAATACGATTAGTGCTGAAGTGCTTTTGCAGTTAAAGCTTAGCACTGCAGTATAAGAATTTTGTAATCATTTTCAAATTAAGTTATGTAAGCGCCATGGGAATGCATGCAGCTGTCTGACGTGCTAGATTGCTGACGATGCAACAAAAATGTACAAGAAAAAAAAACCTACTTCGGTCGGTGGTAGGTATACGAATCATACGGTTGTCGAAATATCGAATATTATAAACACCAACAATATTACATATTCACACCTAAATAACTGCATGTGTATGCATAAACAATTTGCATTGAAATGTTTTATTGAGTGTTCTGATTCTCTATTTTTCCTGACAGTTATGTTGCCGATGCTGGAGCCCGTAGTATTCTTGTCTATGACATCATTGGCGCCAAATCGTACCGCATTGTTTTGCCAAAGGGGAAATGTATAGAAAATGATGTACTCTATATGGCGTTAACAATTAAACCGGATGGTAGTTCCACACTGTTCTTTACTTTTCTCAGTTCACCGCGAATGTACTCCATTCAGGGGCAATACCTGACGAAAGTTGGCCAAGCAGCAGGAGCTATCATCGATGTTGGGCCAAAACCATATGGTAAAGAAATGGTACTGTTGGGCGGCGACGGTGGTACATCATTGTTCTTCCGATTCAAAGGTGAAAATGATATTTACATATGGAATTCAGAAACTTGTTTTAAGGCGGCGCATTTGCATGATGTTCAGCATGGTGGCGATTGTCGGTTATCAACGCAGGTAGGATAAGTCTTTATTTTAAGATATACTATACACAACACTTGATTCTCATACAACAGCCATAAACCCAAAAATTGTCATTAAATTTACAAACCTTAATATTAAAACTAAAATATAACTAAGAATAAGGGAATATCTCTGGAATGGGAGGTAGTAAACATTTGTTTAACATCTTGAATAATATAGAATTAAATTGTTTACATGCTGTAGGAACCACATTTGATTAGTTATGGCCGTTATCTACTCCAAAATAACAGTTAAAAAAGCATTTAACAGGAAAAATAAGCAAAAGTAGTAAATAATTCACATGGCAGTGAAATTTTGCAGGATTATACAGTTAACTAAGGAGAGTATTTTCTGAAAGTTCCCCATACCTAAGTGTTGAGCGACCCTGGAAATTAGGGTTGCCATAAAAATTTAAAGACGCTACGAAATGGGAATATCTCTGGGTAGTACAAATTTGGATAATATCTTGAACTACACAGGATTAAATTGCCCACATTTTCTAGGAGAAAGATTTGTTTAGTTAGCGCCGTTATTTACTTCAAAATAACAATCCATAGAACATGTAGAAATTTAAATTCTGCTTTATTCAAGATATTAACCAAATTTGTACTACTTACCATTCTATAGAGATATTCCCATTTTCTTAAGGTACCACTCGTTATACAGGGGTGTCCAAAAATACATTACCACTTATATGGGATTCACGTTTTTTTTGGAGGATCCTTATAAAACCATTCCTGAAATTGGTTTCGTACTATTGAGGGTGACCCAAACACTTCCATCCAAGCTGCTACTTTCTTCTCTATTGAAATTTCCAAATTAAGTCGGTTGGCCATATCTAGTCTGCAACAAATAAAAAATAATGTTGTGCCATATGGGTGGTAACATCTCTTTTTGGACAACCCTGCATAATAATAATATTCGGCGCGACAGACCGTTGCGGTCCAAGGCACAGCTTTTGAAAAATACTTTTGGTGTTTCCTGGGATTTGAACTACGAACTCCCTGCTCAGAAATCCGTGCAGTTAAACACTGAACCTGTATATAGTACTAAAAAAATTAAAATATTTTTCGGTTTTAATTTTAACAAATGAACTTATAGCACATTATCAATATTAAAATCATCTTCTTCATTTGATCACTTCCAAGTTTTTACAGAAAGTAAAAAAAAAATCGGGCAAATTTTGAAGATATGTGTATGGGAGCCCGTCGACTCTGGGGCCCGATCACTTCCAAATTTTAATAGAGGTATACATGTGTGCAAAGTTTGAATAAAATTGGGCCTTAGGAAGTGGGTTAAAAATTGTGTAAAAGATTTGGAAACAAGTCACAAACACGCGGATGTGGAGTTAATATAAGGTCTGTTACCGGTACTCAAAAGTAGTAATCATTATTGCTAATTGTTACTACTTTTTACTCAAAAGCGTTCCCCTGCTCGAAAAAATAGTAAAAGAGAGCTGAAAATAGAGAGTAAGTTCATTTCCCCTCCATGCGAATTTTGCCAACGTTTACTAAAAATATGTCTTTGAGTAACATATGAACATTCTGTCAAAAACGAAATTATTGACAACTAACTCATATGGCGTTCGTTGTTTCCAACACTTTCTTAACCAAGTGCATTAATTTATGCCTCTTAGCGAAAAAAATGTGCACTCGCACGTTCTTATGTTAGTTTGAGTAGAAATGGTCGCACAAATGTCACGATGACAAATGAATAATAATAAATTAGTTTTTATTTTAAAATTGTAATAAAAGCAAACAAATCGAGTGCACTTTTGTGAAATTGGGTGGAGTATTTTTGCACTTTTTCTATCAAACGAAAGCCAGATAACTAACTTACGTGGTTTTTTTTCTCTGCGCTCGAGCTCAGATTTTTTCTCGGCAATTCGAACCCGAAAAGCGATAATCTTTTGTTTACATTGTCTTGTTGCAAGTGTGTGTAATGGGTAATTCTGAAACGTAATTTTCTGTTGTTGTTTTCTTCTTCAATTTCACAAAACTGTTTCTTCAAAGTATATACTACTAAAACATATTTATTTTTACAAGAAAAAAAGATGTATACGGAAAAGTCAGTGCTGTGCAGTATAGTGTGAACAAAAATCGAATGACATATTGCGCCACGTGCCAAACAAAATGAATCAGTTGTTAGTGTTAGTAAAAAGAAGGGTAAATCTCCCAAATTATCAAGATCTGTTAGAGGGGAATTCCGATCTACCGTAGATTGGTTATTTAAAGATATCTATCTTTTTTCTCCCAACTGTGAGAAACTCTTTGAAAAAATGCGTCCAACTATTACATATAACATATATAAGTTCATTTCTAAGTGAATTACTTAGAACTTTATATGGAGCCATGCTTATTAAATTATCTCTATTAACTTCGCGTGCCCGTGGCTGGCGGACATACACACCAAATCTTTTAATCAATATTTAACCCACTTTCTAAAGCCCGATTTTATTGACACTTTGCACACATTTTTATTTCCCATGACAACACTTTCTTTTAAAAATTGGGGCCCCTCGGGCCTTGGGGTCGGGTGCCTCCCATACAAATATTTTACAAAATGTACCCGATTTTCTACAAATTTTATACGCATGTATATCTTCGATGGACAACACTGTTTGTAAAAATTTGGAAGTTATCGGGCCCGGAGTGGGGGGGCATCCATACAAGTTTTATAAAAAAAGTACTCGATTTCCTTTAAATTTTATACACATGTTATCTACGATGGACAACCCTTTTTGTAAAAATTTGGAAGTGATCGGACCCCGGGGTCGGGAGGCACCCATAAAATTTCATAAAAAATACCCGATTTTCTTCAAAATTTATACACATGTGTATCTCTGATGGACAACACTTTTTGTAAATATTAACAAGTGATCGGGCGCCAGGGCGGGGGGCACCCATACAAATTTTATAAAAAAAGTACCCGATTTTCTTAAAATTTTATATGCACGTGTATCTCCGATGGACACTTTTTGTAAAAATTTTGGCGTGACCCCGGTGTTAGAAGGCCCCATTAAAATTTTAAAAAAATTTACCCGATTTTCTTTAAATTTTATACACATGTGTTTCTCCAATGGAAACACTTTTTGTTAAAAATTTTAAGTTATCAGGATAAGGGGGCTTCCGAATTTGGTTTTTTAAATGTTACCCGATTTTATTCAAACTTTGCACATTGTGTATTAGAGAATTTACACGAAAAATTTTAACTTTTATGGGTTTTTTTTTCCTGTAATACAAGAGTTATGTATTCGAAGTCAAATCTCTTTAGTTTGAAGAACGTTGAATATTAGCGCATGTGTGCCAACATTTAAGGTCAATTGCACCAATAATTTATTTTTATTCTTCTTTGATTTTACAATCGGAGTTTGATGGTCATAGCCCTTTACTGTAGCTTTTTTTAATTTCTGTTTTTTTTGCAGGTGCTACCTGGCTACAGAAAATTCATGTGGGCCTTGGAGAGTAATTTCTATGATTATATTACCGACACAACTGGATGTAATGGAGCTTCTATTGTATTGCATCCTGTTATACGTGAATACGATGCACATGATGAAGATGTTGGTTACTTAAAGAAGCAAGCACCAATTTTAGTTTAAATCATAAATTCCACCTGCGTCAACATCATTATAATCATCAGATACATCGCACAAAGAGTGGCAGCAAAACATTGTCACCAAAAGTTTGCTGATCAGTTAGTTAACACAAAAAGTTGGAAATCAAAATATAATGTAGAGTACTATCTGTAGATATATGTATGTTAAATTAATAAATTATTAAAATTTACTGAGTAAGATCAGTAGTTAGGTTAAATTATTTGTTCTTAAAATGTATTGCTTTCTAATAGGTATTTTACAATTATCATAAAAAAACTCTTAGGTAACTAGATTACACTAATTTATTTAAAAAAATAAAAATACTTATATAATGTAAATTTGTTCTTAATATTTTTTATGAATTATTGCTTCTTGCTCCTCCACACGAAAGGAGACATTTGCTACGAAGATTGTTAATTACTGAGTACAATGTGTGATATAAATTTTTTAAATTGCCTATGCATGAGTTTTTTCAACACAAGCTTAATCATGTTGTTGTTTTGTTCGATCCTGATCCTTATTATTACATGTGAGCTCTCAATCACTCCACCCAACAGCAACCTACAGAACAGTCCTTTAAATGGAACTTAAGGCGACAATTTCATCGAGGACATCGAGAACACCGAGGCATAGCTCAACTCACTCGCTTAATTCCTCCTCGTTTTATTATTTTGCTTGACTTACATCCCATTTTTTATAGTTATTTGAAACGACATTCTGGCTGTGTGTTATGTCAAGTGTATAATTGTGCGGCAAATTTTTGATGTCCCTCGTTGATTTTTGGATAAACTCTTATGTTATTTTAATGTCGCCCACAAACGCATTATTTGTTACCAGTTTTTTTAATTTTGCATAATGTGACAAGCCATTAATATGCGGTATTACATCCGTGAGTAATAATGAATAAACATTTTTGTTTTGTATTTATTATATTTTTCTCAACTTCACTACATTTACACTATATTTATATCTCTTCACACTATATTAACAACCAGTAATAAAATTTATTATTATTTAATAGTATGCATTAAAGATAATTTAAACAGAATACTCGTAGTTATTGCCATTTTATCTAAAGAGTGTTCTTTTTGTTTATAATAAATACTGAAGGATCAACACGTTATTATATTCGGGCTAGTCCCTTCAAAGTAAGGTTGGCGCGTGGCCAATAACCTGGCCTGTAAAAAAATTATTATTATGGAACCCAAAATCAGCCTCGGATACACTGAAGAACGACAACGACCACGGCAACGAAAACGGCTAAACGATTTAAGAATTTTCTTATGGAACGTACGCTCACTGTATAGAGCTCGAGCTGCACAGCAGCTGGACGATACCCTGTCTGTTTCTAGTCAGCAAAAGAATGAAACCCACCATTATCAGCGATAAAGCAATAAATGAACGGCTATGCACAGAGGATTCCCCAGATGATGAAAACGAAGAATCCTTTGAATCAGTCAAACGGGAACTCCATGCCTGCCCTCAGTATGACGTAAAAATCATTCTGGCGGATATGAATGCTAAAATAGGTAGGGAGCCAGTATTCAGGCAGTACATTGGCGCCCATAGCTTACACGAGAACACTAATGGCAATGGACAACGATTCATAGAGATGGCAGCAAGCAATAATTTGGTCATTGCGAGTACAAGGTTTGCGCGTAAAAAAATCCACAAAGCCACCTGGGTATCTCCTGATGGAGAGACTCGCAACCAGATAGACCACGTGTTGATAGACCGCCGCCACAACCCGAACCTGATGACGGTACGAACGTACCGAGGTGCCAACGTCGACTCGGACCACTATCTTGTTGGTATGGTGCTCCAAGCGCGGATTGCATCATCACGAAAGACTGCATCTGCGAATCAGATTCGAGTCAACACAGCTGCCCTTCGCAACGAAGAGACCAGAAACAACTACGGTCAAGCGATAGGACTCGCCCTGAAGCCCTGAATGCTGGGAGAGTAAGTCCTGGGGCTGAGATGCCGGGCGTAGAAGAGAAATGGACCCACCTTAAAAATACTGTCATTTGCATTTGTCATCTTAGGCAGTAGTCGTAGAGATCGGAACGACTGGTTCGATGACGAATGTAAGCGACACAATGAACGTAAGAATGTTGCGTATCGAGCAATGCCACAATCTCATAGAACGCGGGCACGCGAATATAAATATAAAGTGCTCAGAAGATATGAAAAAACAGTTCACCGGCGAAAGGAAGCAGCCTGGGAGAAGAATCTCGTCCGTGAACTGGAACAGTACAGAGAGCAAGGATTGCACCAGGCGCGGAAGTTCTACCAAAGAGTCCGCAATATGATGCAATATACACTGCGTTGACAAAGACGGTAATCTGATCGCCGATCTTAAGGGCATCTTAGAGCGATGGGAAGAGCACTTTCATGAGTTGCTAAATGGCCAGCTAACTGAGGAATTGGAGGCTCCACCAGTGACCGAAGATCATACTATGCTGCCGCCACCAAGCATAGACGAAGTTAGCAGAGCGATAAATCGGCTCAAAAATAATAAGACCCCGGGATCTGATGGGGTTCCATCGGAACTGATGAAAACAGCAGGTCACGCATTACACCAACCAATTCATGAAATAATAGTGTAAGTATGCGAAGAAGAAGCTATGCCAGAAGACTGGCGAAGAGGCACCCTGTGCCCCATACATAAGAAGGGAGATATCACAAAATGCAGCAATTATCGTGGTATAACGTTGTTAAGTACCGCGTATAAGATTTACTCCTCTATCGTTCAAGACAGGATAGCCCCATACGCTAAAGTCAACATAAAACCATACCAGCGTGGCTTCATCCCAGGCAAATCAACAACTGATCAGATTAACACCCTAAGGCAGTTGATGGAAAAATGTCTAGAGTTTCAAAACTCACTACACCATCTTTTTATAGACTTTAAAGCCGCCGCATAGCCAGAGTAGAACTTTATAAAGCCATGAGAGAATTCGGCGTCCCAAATAAACCTACACGACTATGTAGGTTAACCATGACCAATGTTATAAGCCAATTAAAAATATCCGGATCACTATCAAGCCCATTTAACATCTATAATGGGCTCCGACAAGGGGATGGACTGGCCTGCGTCCTCTTCAACCGAGACGCTGACGTAACGACGAGAGAAACAATCCTCTATAAGTCCATTTAGATACTGGATTACGCAGACGATATTGACATCGTTGGTAGAAACCGAAGAGCTGTACAGGAAGCTTTCATGCAGATCAAGCAGGTGGCACGAAATCTGGGGCTGCACATAATGGAGAGCAAAACAAAGTACATGGTGGCCATGTCTGCGAGTAGAAGATCCAACATTGGTCCCTTAATTCAAATAGTGGAGCGCAAATTTGAAGTAGTGCAATCCTTTAACTATCTCGGGTCAACTATAGCAGCCGATAACAGCATGGAACCAGAAATACGCGCACGGTAGCCTTAAGCCAACAAAGCCTACTATAGTCTGTCAAGACTCTTCAAATCCAGGAACTTAACCATAACAACCAAGCTGCTGGTATATAAAACAATGGTCATACGAGTACTTACAAATGGATCCGAGACTTGGGTGTTTAGGAAAAAGCATTTTGACCTTTTAGCCGCGTTCGAGAGAAAAGTCTTACGGAGATTTGTTGGCCCCTTATGTGAGGAAGGACGACTCCGGAGACTCTATAATGATAAGATCTACGAGCGTTACCGCGATGTCGACATCGTGAAGAAAATTAAGCTCGGTAGGTTCCGGTCGGCAGGACACCTATCTCGCATGAGCGAAGAGGATCCTGCTCGGAAAGTCCTTTGCGGTAGGATTTATGGAACACGACAGCAAGGCCGAGCGAGCGAGGATGGCGTACCCCAGGACGCCTAGAGTTTAGGGATGTTTAGAGGCCAGGACCGGAACGCGGTTGCAGAGCCAAATATGATGATGATGATATTAATTATCAGTATACTCTGGCAAATCATCGTGCATAGACTTACACTTGAACAACGCTACTAAATTATCCAAATTTACTTTGAAAATCAGTCATCTATAGACGACTTCGAGATTTTTATGGCGCAAATAATTATTGGCTTAGCGGATTTGTTAATAAGCAGAATTGTCACATATGTAGTGAGATCAATCCACAGAAGACCCTACGGACTCCATTACATCCATAAAATACACCGTTTAGTGTGGCTTACACGCTGGTGGACCTTATTACTTCAAAAATGAGTCCGTAGCTCGCGTTACAGGCAATGTTGATCGTTACTGTTCTAGTCCTGAAAGTGTGGCGTATTTGGATAGTGAAACGCTAAAGATTACTACTTTAATTATTATTTATTTAAGCGCGATGTGTGCAATTTTAATTTCTATCGGGCTTAAACAAACACCCATTACATAATTAGCCAGTAAATGTGGACTAAAAACTTGTATTTATGCGCGTGTGAAAGTTGGTTAAAATTTACCCCAAGGAGTTGAAACAGACAGACAACTAAAGGCCAAGTTATGTCAAAAACATAAAAGTTTTAAAAAATGAAAATCTCTATTTATGTCCTTTATACGTTTTCTCAGACTTGAAAAATTTTGGTAATATTTTGCAAGTCAGACCCTCAAAGAAAATGGTAATGAAAAATGCTCAATCTCGAGGTAATGAAAAGTGCGAAATTCATGAAATCCGACCTGCAATCGATCGTTAACATCATATATAACACTATTGAATTTCAATTGAAGACCATGACCTCTTTTCAATCAAAGAAACATAAAACCATAATAAAGAGTTTTTCTCTAGTCTTGGAAAGGTGCCGTGTTAACGTTTCGAAATTTTGTTTTCGTTAAATTGAACGTTAAATGTCGATCGCCTTTCCGCACTGCCAGAGCTACAAGTATGTTTACAATTCTTCATTCGGCTGCGATGGCTTTTCACCAACGTAATAATTAGCCAAACAGCTCATAAATATCGTCCACTTGAATTTACGCTCTCGACACTGGATTCTGTATCATATGCAATACCATTGGAACATTTTATTTTTCTTCCTGCTGTCAAACGTATGATACCAATTGCCGCTTCGTCGATTTGAATTTATATCCGGTTGAAAGCTTTTAACATTCGTTTGCCAATAAATATCTTTAAATGTCGTCGGTGGTTTCGTTCGTTTTTCGACGCAATCGGAAACATCCAGGCGTTGTTAATTATGGGATTATTCAGACCGATATAAATATTGGGCAAATCTGATGCAGTCGAAGTTAAAAATCACCATAAAATGCATCAGGATTTTAACACACAACATGAACTGAAGGAAAATTGTTTGCCGTTATTATTTTTATCGACGGTACTCGCCGGAAATGTTCATCAATGCCCAGATACAAATTTACTTTTCTGATTCACATGAAATAAAATAAACGCGGAGCGTTGTTATGATTTTAATTACAACTTAATTAATTACAATTTACAGTGACAAAAATGTAAATCTCAAGTACATCCAGAGAAACATAAGTGGACTAGTGGGAATTCATTGAATAGAATAACATTCATATACATCCTGTACTGGTCGACGAAAAAAAACATAGTGTGGACTTTATATTGCAATCCTTGTCATGCTAATTACATATTGTTGGTAAATGTAAGTGCAATGCTTAAAGACAACATGGGCTTTAATGACTTTTTATATATCTAAGGCACTGATCTGTAAGAAAATAGCCGTTACAGTATATGGATCCTGGGTGTTTAGAAAAAAGCGCTCGAGACTCTTATTCCAGTCGGATGGATTTAGGTTCAATAAATCATGAACCTTTTGTTTTCAACATTATAATAATAATTACTCGGCGCAACAGACCGTTGCAGGCCTAGCTTCTTGCTGCCATTTGTGTTGTGTGTGCATGTGTATATTTTTGCACACAAATGGAAGGGACCTACAATTTAATGCCGTATCCGAACGGCGAATTGAGAAGCTATCCGTGACAAGTTATTACACTCGGATGTTTGTCAGATATTCGCGAAAGGTAGGATCGACCGTGAAAAATTACTGGGATTCGAAACACGAACCTCCTGCTCAGAAGTCCATGATGCACTTATCCACTGACCCACGGCGCCCACAATATTATTCATTATTTATTACTACTAGTTGAGTAGTCAACGTTACTCTTTCGCCATCGACCCCCCACCATACTCTGACCAACTTCACCTCTTCAACCTACCCTTCCTTATACCCACCGAGTTTTTCGCGTGTGGGGCTTGTGGCTATATCTAGGTTGAGGTCCTTTTTAACCAACCTTTGCACGATTTAGAGAACTAAATTATATTTTCAGCAGCTCAGTTTCATGGGCCGCCATTTCTAAGATCCCGCGCGTGATGCGTGTCGGTAGTCGCGTGTGACGCGTGTAAAAGTGGATATATCAAATGGCATATCAAAACAAAAATTTATACTGAAAATAAATTTTTTTTTAATTTACTTGTTTTTAATTAATTGAAACAAACTAAGTGTAGATGCTGCGGGCGCCGTGGCTCTGATCGGTAGTGCGTTAGACTTCTAAACACTTTTAGATCCCAGAAACACCAAAAGTTTCTTCATGGTCACACTTTTCGCGAATAACTGACAAACTTCCGAGAGTAATAACTGGCCACGGAAAGCTTCTCAACTCACCTTTCGGATACGGCATTAAATTGTAGGCCATTCCATTTGTGTGCAAAAATAGAACACGAACATGACTAATGATCGCGAAAAGCTTGGCCTTGGACCGCAACGGTCTATCGGACCAAATATTATTATAATTATTATTAAGTGTACCTGCAGAAAATTAGAGACGTAGTGTAGAGGATGTAGATGTAGAGAGAAGGAGATTGAGGAAATGTGCACCAAAATGACCTAATGTATCTAAGAAATTATTCCTGGAAGACAGTCAGACAATATGTGAAGGCAATGGCATGCATTACGTAAACTGTCAAAAACCTACGTTTCAATATGTTAGGTAGGTGAAGCATTCAAGCAATCGTCCATATAAAAACATGTAGAAACGATGTAGAAGCAAAACTAAACTATATTGTCAAAATCATTTTAAGTTCAGGTGAAATGTTTATTCCGGCTAACTGGATAATATTGGCTGATAAATGCGGATCGGTTGGAGAATACATTTTTTTAGTATATCAATCAGGACCTTTCCGAATTGAAAAGCTTAGAAAGAAGAAAAAACCAAAATTAATAGCTAACTACTAAACCAAATGGAATATACAAAACATACAGGCACATATACATAATGTGTTAATAAACACTCTAATGGTAAGATTTTTGTTTTTATTATTATTATTTTTCCCAATCTAAACACTCGGACTTTATCAAAATGTAAGTTATACATCCTTACGCAAGAATGTATTTTTTTTTTAATTTGCGTATGCGTAAAGGGGTTCGCACCCTTTTGATGCTCGGCTATATGCATAGCATAGTGTGTGCGTTAAGGAAAAGGGGGAGAAAAGGAGATGTCTATGAGCTTGTGTTTTGAATGCCTGTGGATCATAGCCATGTGGAAAGAGCATTCCACATACGTGTGTTTGTCTCTGAGCTTGAGGGTAAACTGATGAACATTTTGAGGTGGGCTAAGTACTTTATTAAAAAACTACCGGAAATACCCGGCGTTTCCCGGCTGCCCCATCCCACTGACCCCCACCAAGGTAACACCCGCCCACTGACACTACACCCACTGACCTCCCGACCACTGACCCCGCCCACTGACCCACCGCCCACGGACCTCTGACCTCAGATGACCACCCACTCACAGACCACCCCCCTCCACTGAACTCGCACCAACTGACAAACCCACCAACTGACCGCCTCACCAGCCCAGAAAACTATAGAATAAGTTTGAACGCGCTTGGTTTTTAAAAAAAAGCAATTTGTAGAAACAATAAAAAAAATTCTTATGGAGACCCTTTGACTCAGGAGTTTGACCACTTTCAAAATATGCCTTTTATGTGTTCATTATGGTATAAAACCCCTATGCAAAGTTTGAACGCGATCGATTCATAAAAACATGCAATTTGTAAAAACAATAAAAAAAATTAAATAATAATTAAAAATTAAAAAAATAAAATATGGTGACCCCTTGACCTAGGAGTCTGACCACTTTCAAAATATGCCTATTAAGTGCCTATTATGGTAGAAAACTCATATGCAAAGTTAGAACGCGATCGGTTGAAGGGTTTGGCAGTCCATACCGGACATACATACATACATCCAAAGTTTCACTTTTATATATATAGATTGAAAAATCGAAGGGATGTAATTTACAATATATCACATTCCTCAAATTTGTAACCGGTTTCTATCTATTTTCTCAAAATTCTCTGTGATTCATTGAAAAAGCAAAATGTAAAAAGATCACCAAACTTAAACAGTGCGAGTCCAAATACTTGATTCAATGCACCATTGTCAGAGAAAACTACAAAAAACACTGACCAAGAAAATAGTAATTGAGCCTTCAAATTTCTTGGAACCTCTATAGTACAATTGGGTACTTCTGCAACTTGACGTCTTTCTTGAAGGCCAACAACTCCACAGCGAATCGTACCCGATTCGTGTAGTACCAGGTCTTACAATCGAAAAAGGCTCGATAAACTATCGAGCCGAAAGGGTTATCCAAATTCTGATTCTAAAACTGAAAAGTCTCAATAATGATTGCAAAATCCTCAAAAAAAATATTCATTGTTTCTCTGTGGATTTTCGTAGGTTGGCCAAGTCCTCTCGAATAAACTTCCAATTCGGGCTTTTGAATAAAATTTTCCATTTCGCTAGAGCACCGCTGGTGGAAGAAGCTATAAAACAGTGACGTGCAGGAAACGTTCCGGCGAGTTCAAGCGAATCCATTGGTTTCGCTATGTTTAAGTCACCGATAAGTTTTATCGCACGGTCTTGTATTCTATTCTATCTAGCAGATGCAAGCTAATTTTAGGCGCACTAGACCACATATGATAATAACACTCAAGTTTAGGGCGGATAAAAGCCTTATAGATAGTAGCCAGATTAGAGGGAGTGAAGTATTTCTTGCAACGGGCTAGAAAACCAAAACATTCGCAGCATTTTTGGCGATGGTGAATATGTGGTCATTCCAACGAAGCTTGCCGTTAATGCACATACCGAGAATCGCGAGGTTTTCAGTGTCCTCGATGTATAGGTATATTAATAAGAATAAAGAGAATTCAGATACAAAATGTTGTGGTACACCGTACACCTCTAAAAAGATTTAAAACCTTATTGATATGGGATGCCATGAACCTCCGTAGGGGGTCAAAACCTAAGCCTGCCATTAAATGTTTTAACACGACAACAATAAAAAGTGCATAATAGTTTATTTAGAGAAGATAGGCCTTGGACCGTAATGGTCTGTTGCGCCGAATATTAAATATTATTAAGAATTTCTTATTATAATCATAACTACATACTGATGATGTACATTTATATGTTTGCCCAATTTGCAATATTTAACACGATCCAAACGAACAAGAGGATAATTCTGCATTGTAATGTGTACCGATGGGGCATTTAGTATGCTTCAATGTTCCATTTAGACCAGAGCAGTAGTAATAGGATCGACAATCATTTGGATCAGCTTGAAGACCGATTTTTTTGCACTTTCGCGAAATTATCGGTTGTTTTTCGTTGGAAATGTCAGTTGTCGTAGTTATTGGTTTGACGGTTGTTGTTGTCGTAATGTTTGTTCCGGGATCCATAGTAGTACCAACGGCTAGACTATTATCTTCAGGTTTGCAAACGAGACCATCGAAAATCTCGCCTGCATTGCACCGATACAGTGTCGGATAGAGTACTCGGATATCCTGATTTGTGGCCGCCTGGCAGATGTAAAAGATGTTCCGATTATTTGGCCATGGCATGGCATCACCAGCTCTCTCGCACTGGAACTGTTGGCGGTAGCAAATTGGATCTTGAAATGACAGCGAACATTCGCCGGTAGCTGCGTTGAAAGCCTTGTCGCCTCCACAATCGACAGTTGCTGCTACCAGAGTAGAACCGACAAAATAGCACATATGATACTTCTGACAATCGTATGGATCGGGAAATATGCCCTTTGACGTACACGGGAAATTACCCTCTGTACCGAAGGGATGGCATGGCCCCGTTTCATTTGAACAACCACCCATATTGGCGTTGCAGTAAAACCCCTTCTGCGTGTCACAGGTTTCAACTGGAATATTCATCCATCCATTGGATTTTACGCAAATCGCCAACAGCTCACATGTCTCGCATATGTAGCCAGGTGTGCCGCGCTCCTGGCACGAATTTGTCTCACGTGACATTATGTGTTGATTGCTGGCGGTCGATACAGAAGGAATAATCTATGAGAGTTTTATTTAAATTATCTTTATTAATTATTTATAACCAAACTATGAGTGCCAATAACTTACGCTTATTTGCAGAATTTGTGAAAAAAGAAAAATCCATGCCAACATTTTGCTCGTTGAAATCCTTGAAAGTGAATTGATATTATAACTTGCTCTTCTTGCTCGCTTGGTGCGATGTTGTGCGCGTGCAGTGTACAACCACGTTGAAGCTCTTGAAAGTTCTGAAATACCACTCTTAAAGATTTCTACATAAAAGCAATAACTCAATCTACAGTGTGGAAGCCACAAGATAAGCAACCCACGGACGTAGTGCGTTGCTGAACTATTTAGACCAAACCAATATGAGACGTACTATTCGGTATTTGACTTAAACGTTTTATCAAAAGGAAGGGAAGCCAAATACATGAACAATCAATTAGTTTTGTTGGTTCACTACGAGTAATATGGTTAAGTGAAGAATCTTTTGGTGTTTTTCCTAACACAGTACGTTGACACATTTTTTTGTTTTCCTTTTTTTCTCTTGTGTAAACAAACTTTAATTTGACAACAACTACGTTAAAATGGTCTACACATTGATGCCGCCGGTCTGGAGTTTGTTTATTTGTGGGACTTTGTGTCTGCCGTCTGATGTAGTGCGTAGGTAATAATTTGAAAAAAAAAATCTTAAGAAGGTGTCGCCGATTTATTTAACAATAGAAAGTTACACATTTATGTATGAAATTCACTAATGTCTGCCAAACGTCCGAGAGTAATAACTGTCATGGAAAGCTGCTCAATTCGTCTTTCGGATGCGGCTTTTAATTGAAGGTCCCTCTCATTTTTGTGTAAAAATATAACACGCATATCACGAATTCCCGCGAAACATCATCATCATCATCATATTTGGCTTTACAACCGGGGTCCGGTCCTGGCCTCCCGCAAAAATTCTCTCCACCGGTCCCGATTTCGAGTCGATATCGTCCAGTTTGGCATCCCCGTAGATTTCATCATTATAGAGTCTTCGGAATCGTCCTTCCTCTCATACGGGGCCAAGAATTCTACGTAAGACTTTTCTCTCGAACAAGGCTGAGAGGTCAGAATGCTTTTTGCTAAGCACCCAAGTCTCGGATCCATATGTAAGTACTGGTATGACCATTGTGTTACATATCAGCAGCTTGGATGTTATGGTTAAGTTCCTGGATTTGAAGAGTCTTGACAGACTATAGTTGGCTTTTTTGGCTTTAAGCAACCGTGCGCGTATTTCTGGATCCATGCTGTTATCAGCTGCTACAGTTGACCCGAGATAGTTAAAGGATTGCACTACTTCAAATTCGCGCTCCACTATTTGAATTGATGGACCAATGTTGGATCTTCTACTCGCAGACATGGCCACCATTACTTTGTTTTGCTCTCATTTATGTGCAGCCCCAGATTTCGTGCCGCCTGCTTGATCTGGATGAAAGCTTCCTGTACAGCTCTTCAGTTTCTACCAACGATGTCAATGTTGTCTGCGTAAGCCAGTATCTGAATGGTCTTATAGAGGATTGTTTCTCTCGCCGTTACGTCAGCGTCTCGGATCACTTTCTCCAACGCCAGGTTGAAGAGGACGCAGGCCAGTCAATCCCCTTGTCGGAGCCCGTTATAGGCGTTGAAGGGGCTTGATAGTGATCCGGATATTTTTACTTGGCTTATAACATTGGTCATGGTCAACCTACATAGCCGTGTCAGTTTATTTGGGATGCCGAATTCTCTCATGGCTTTATAAAGGTCGACTCTGGCTATGGTCATAGGCGGCTTTAAAGTCTATAAAAAGATGTTGTAGAGAGTTTTGAAACTCTAGACATTTTTCCATCACCTGCCTTAGGGTGTAAATCTGATCAGTTGTTGATTTGCCTGGGATGAAGCCAAACTGGTATGGACCAATGATGACTTTAGCGTATGGGGCTATCCTTGAAGGATGGAGGAGAAAATCTTATACGCGGTACTCAACAACGTTATACTACGATAATTGCTGCATTTTGTGATATCTCCCTTCTTATGTGTGGATGCCTCTTCGCCAGTCTTCTGGTATAGCTTCTTCTTCCCATACTTGCACTATTATTTCATGAATTGCTTGGTGTAATGTGGGGCCTACTATTTTTATCAGTTCCGCTGGAATCCCATCAGATCCCGGGGCCTTATTATTTTTGAGCCGATTTATCGCTCTGCTGACTTCATGTATGCTTGGTGGCGGCAGCACAGTATGATCTTCAGTCATTGGTGGAGCCTCCAATTTCTCAGTAAGCTGGCCATTTAGTAACTCATGAAAGTGCTCTTCCCATCGCTCTAAGATGCCTTTAAGATCGGCGATCAGATTACCCTATTTGTCCTTGCAGTATGTGCAACGCGCTGTATATTGCGTCATACCGCGGACTCTTTGGTAGAACTTCCGTTGTGGTTGTGGTCCTTGCTCTCTGTACTGTTCCAGTTCACGGACGAGATTCTTCTCCCAGGCTGCTTTCTTTCGCCGGTGAACTGTTTTTTCATATCTTCTGAGCTCTTTATATTCATCTTCGCGTGCCCGTGTTCTATGAGATTGTTGTTGTACGCAACATTCTTACGTTCAGTCGCTCGCGACTACTGCCTAAGATGGAGTCAGCAGTACTAATGACAGTATTTTTAAGGCGTATCCATTTCTCTTCTACGCCCGGCATCTCAGCCCCAGGACTTACTCTCCCAGCATTCAGGGCGAGTCATATCGCTTGACCATAGTTGTTTCTGGTCTCTTCGTTGCGAAGGCAGCCGTGTTGACTCGAATCTGATTCGCGGATGCAGTCTTTCGTGATTATGTCATCCGCACTCGGAGCACCATACCAACAAGAAATTAGTCCGAGTCGACGTTGGCACTTCGGTACGTTCGTACCGTCATCAGTTTCGGGTTGTGGCGGCGGTCTATCACACGTGGTCTATCTGGTTGCGAGTGTCTCCATCAGGAGTTACCCAGGTGGCTTTGTGGATATTTTTACGCGCAAACCTTGTACTCGCAACGACCAAATTATTGCTTGCAGCCATCTCTATGACTCGTTGTCCATTGTCATTAGTGTTCTCGTGTAAGCTATGGGTGCCAGGGCTTAGCATTCATATCCCCCAGAATGATTTTTACATCATACTGAGGGCAGGCATGGAGTTCCCGTTCGACTGATTCAAAGAATTCTTCTTTTTCATCATCTGGGGAATCCTCTCTAGGTGCGTGAACGTTTATGAGGCATATGTTGTTAAATTTGCCCCGCACGCGAAGTGTGCATAGCCGTTCATTTATTGCTTTAAAGCCGATAACGGTGGGTTCCATTCTTTTGATTTTCTGATTTTTGTAAGACACCATTCCCCGTCCACCGTGGGCGCCGTGGCTCAGTGGTAATGCACATGCCTGCTGCGCAGGAGGTTCAGGTTCGAATCCCAGCAACACCAAAAGTATTTTTCACGGTGTCCCAATGGGTGACAAACGTTCCGAGAGTAAAATTAATACCTTGTCACGGAAAGTTTCTCAATTCGCCGTTCGGATCCGGCCTTAAATTGTAGGTCCATTTGTGTCCAAAAATTAACATGTGCAGCACAAATGGTCGCGAGAAGTTAGGCCTTGGACCGCAAAATGGTCTGTCGCGCCAAATAAGATAGGATTCCCCGTCCACCGCATCTCCTGGATTGCTGTTATGTCAGCCTTATATTTAGACAGGGTATCGGCCAGCAGCTGTGCAGCTCAAACTCTATACAGTGAGCGTACGTTCCATGTTGCCGTGGTCGTCGTCGTTCATCAGAGTATCCGAGGCTGATTTTATATATAATATTATTATATGTATATATCAACATATATTCATTTTTTTTATTTATCATTTACCCCAAATTA
The DNA here is from genome assembly GCA_947095585.1 of Nephrocerus scutellatus. NCBI lineage: Eukaryota > Metazoa > Arthropoda > Insecta > Diptera > Pipunculidae > Nephrocerus > Nephrocerus scutellatus. Next base: position 26,407,801 of record OX352765.1, on the reverse strand, counting down.
TTTTCAAACACTAAATTCAAATTAAATTCGGTTCATAGTCGCCGCTCAATTATTGTTTTTTTTTAATTTAAAATCTATACGCTACTAAAAAACACTAATGTATTTGAACGATGTAAAAAAGTATTAGGTGTTTGGGGGCTGTTCGCTCTTCGTTTTTCCAGTATTCACTAGCACGCTGAACTGCCTTGAGCGATGCGTACCGTAAGAGCACTTTTTGCTTTCATATCTAGATCTAGATCATGTGTTTGTGAAAAAAATAATCCCATGGAACTCATTGACCATTAACCTCTGGCTAAAATCTCTCCGGAAAATATGAATAAAATGTTTGAAACAGGTGTCTGACCACATCCAAAACATAACCAAAACCGATATAAAACCTCTACGCATAGTTTGAATCACAGGATGGACATTTTGAAACGTATAAAGAACACATGACAATACATATCATGTATATATCAACATATATTCATTTTCATTAATTGAGGTATATAGATGAAAGTTAACGAAAATGATAATTTTTTATCGATTTTTATTTATTTATGGAATATGAATTAATTAAGTGCATTATCGTATACGGTTTTCGATAGTAAACTTTTATTACGTTTTATGATCACATATTTTGATATTGAAATAACGGATTCATCATCGGTATCACCAATTTTTACCCTCTTGCCGCAATTCGATTTTCATCGCAAAATCAATCTCTCAGCGGTGACGCGCATTGCTGGCTCAACGGCTTTGTTAATTAAAAAAAGGTCGCATTTGGGCAACTCAGTAACCCAAAGCCATACTATTCACGAAATACTATTCCAAACCACAGACATTGACTGCTTGGTAAGGGTTTCATGCTAGATGGATAATCAATACTCCTTCTTCAATGAGATCGATACCGGACTTTTTTGAGTGACTATTTTTGTGATAATTGGGAAAGGTTGACTTGGAGCATATGTGGCTTCAATAAGATGGCGCCACATGTCATACACCTGACCAGTGCTATCTTCAGAAATTTATTAGTCAATTGGACTTTCTTCTTTGGTGCAATATTAATTGCACGGTTTTTGTCAACAAGACAGTAACTTTGGACGACCTTAGGGCCAACATCGAGGTGGAGAAATTTTTAGCGTGAGGCTAGTACCGGACATCGCTTGTAAAATGTGATGAAGAAAATTGGTGCAATTTTGGTGGCTGGGGTTGTAGCGATGGAACGAAGGAGAGCACAGTTGGTAAATTCTTGGAAATGGGAAACAAACTGACAGATTTGGTAATTGTTGCTGACAACGCGCCTTGTCAGTGAAATTTGGAATAATGGAACAACAGCAACTCTTTTACGACTAGCGCCCTATTCTTCAATGCTTAATCCCATTGAGAATATTTGGTCAAAAAACAAGTGTGAAGTGAAAAACCATATGAGAGCTCCAGTTGTTTCAGCTCCTGGTGTTATTTGGGGTTATCGTGAGTAACATTTCCCTGGAAATATTTCGCAAATGGATTTACCACTCAATGCGGGAAGAAGACACAAAGAATTTTTGTATAATGATAGAAAAGGAGTTGAACAGTATTGGACTGTCAGTGAAGTCAATATTTAAATTGAAGTTAGTAATGGTTTGTTGATGTTCATCATTTATTCATTCATTTTAAGAAAAAAAAAATCATAAAAATTAAAATTTTTCGTGTAAATTCTCTAATAGGAGATGTGTATGTGTTATTTGAAGAAAATCGGGCTAATTTTGAAAAAATTTAAATGGACACCACACGGGTCTCAGGGGCCCTATCACTCCAACAAATTTACATTACATCAGTGATACACATGTGTTGGAAGAAAATCGAGCTAATTTTTAAAAAATTTATATGGGCACCATTTACTTCAAAACTTCAAAAACTTTACAAAATATTTTGTCCATCGGAGATACACAGGTATATAAAATTTGAAGAAAATAGGGTTACTTTTTTTGAAAAATTTTGATGGAGCCCCACGACCCCGGCCACCAAAATTTTTGCAAAAAGTGTTGTCCATCGGAGATACACATATATATAAAATTTAAAAAAATCGGGTTAATTTTTTTAAAAAAAATTTTGGGGCCCAATGACCCTGGGGTCCGTGGTCTCCAACATTTTTACAAAAGGTGTTTTTCATCCGAAATACATACGTATACAAAATTTGAAGAAAATCGGGTTAATTTTTTTTTCAAAAAGTGTTGTCTATCGGAGAAACACGCGTATATAAAATTTGACGAAAATCGGGTAATTTTTTTAAAAATTTATTTTTATGGGGCCCCACGGACCCGGGGCCCGGGGTCTCCAAAATTTTTCAAAAAGTGTTGTCTATCAGAGTTACACATGTGTATAAAATTTGAAGAAAATCGAGTAAAATTTTGTAAAATATTTGTATGGGAGCCCCCCGACCCCGGGGCACGAGGGGCCTCAAATTTTAATAGAAAGTATTGTCATCGGAGATATGCATGTGTTCAAAATTACTTTGGGAAGTGGGTAAAAAATTGATCGCAAGATTCCACGACAAACAAACAAACAAACACACGGGCACGCGAAGTTAATAGAATTTAAAAATGTCAGAAAACCTGCAGCACAAAATGCTACTGGAGTAGGGCCATTCAGAGAATACAAATTCACCGATATGGAAGAAGCAGAAGAATATGTGTGTAATGCATAAATCGGTTGAAGGGTGCCCCAATGCTGCGAAGTTTGCCTTCTTGCAATAAAAGGCGAGGAATACAAACTGATGCAGAAAAGGAAAATCCAACATCATCCTATCTAAAAAACTGTGCCAGCAAAAAAGTCCCCAACAACTGATGCCACTAAATTAATTGAAATGTTGTTAGTCTCGCCAGTGAAATGCAATCAATAGAGGGATCCGGGTTTCAAATACATATATCAAGAAATTGTTCCACATACAGAATTTCGACAGAGCGAATGAAAAAAAATTTGACTTCACAGGAGGCCTTAGAAAAGGTAATACATCTGCAATGAGAATTATGCAATAAAATTGGAGAAGCTGTGTCATGTATTAAAAGTCATCACGGCGAAATGGAAGCAAGCGTTTAAAAAGTATATCGTTCCATTGATAGACTGTATGATCAGAACAAATTGATATTGCAAGAAAGTAAACGCTACAATTTGAAAATTGAAAAAGAAGAAAAAAGAAAGGAGAAGAAATCAAGCGCAACAACTTAGAAATTGAAAGGCAGAAGATAGAAGAAATTAAAGCTTAATTCAATTTCAAACAGCGGTTTCTAGAAATAGAAGAAGCCAAGCTGGAAACGTTTGAGTGCAATAACTAATTTGTGGTTGGAAATGGATTTTTCTTTTAATTTAAGTATATTTATTTTTACATTCTTGAAAATAAGTAAAATAATGAAATTCTTTGTTTTTTAGTTTATGTAAATAGTTTTATTCAGTAAATAAAAAGCGAATTTTAACGAGCATTTTCTATATCCCTTGCTATGCTATGCTTTCCATTTTTATGTTTTTTAAATTCTCTATATAAACTTCACTTGCCCGTGGGTCGTCGGTCGGTCGGTCGTCGGTCGTCTGTCGTGGATTCTTGCGATCAATTTTTAACCCACTTCCCATGGCCCGATTTTATTGAAATTTTGCACACATGTGTATTTCCGGAGACAACACTTTCTATTAAATTTTGAGGCCCCTCAGGCTGCGGGGTCGGGGGGCTCCCAAACAAAAATTTTAAAAAATTTACCCGATTTTCTTCAAATTTTAGACACATGTGTATACCCAATAAACAATACAAACGAAAATTTGGTAGTGATCGGGTTCCGGGTTCGGCCGCAAGGCCCTTATACATTTTTTAAATATTTATACTGGCATCAGATATTCGTCGCCCTTTATGGACCGTGTGTGGTGTGTGCTGCGCAGTCGGCTGCGCTGCATGGTTTTGGTGGTGGAGAGAGAGAGAGAAATCATAACTCACGCACAAATGAACCCAGCAAATGAAACGAGACATAAATGTTTTATGCTTAATTCAACTTACATTTTTTATTTACTGAATTGTATTTTTATTGATGTCGTTTTTTTTGTTGTCGATATCAACTTACAGATAGAACAACAAGTTTTCGCAATATTCTGTCATTTCGCGTTTTCATAAATTAGTTCAGAGCAGTCAAAGAGTTCTCAAGATAACTGCTCGTGTTTCTTATTTGCTCAGAGTATGAGCGTGCTCTACATGCTCAGAATAAAATGATCTGAGCATTTTCAATTTTAACATCTGATGTCAAATGTCTGTTTCGATGATTTTCTCCTACAATAAAAATAAAATGGCCCAGGATCGAGGGGCTCCCATATCAATTTCTGCGATTAGAGAATTTAGATGAAAAATTTTAATTTTTATGGGTTTTTTTTTTTTTTTTTTAATTTCAATTAAAAATGCGATTAATTAGTATTCTCGGGTGGTTGAATATTAGTGCTGTCAAAACATTCGAAAATAAATTTCGAATGAGGTTTTTCTCACCTTTGTGTGGGTTCAATTGATTCCAGTGAAAACGGATTCCGATATAAATTCGTGACAGGAGAATTTTATTTCCGGGAATTAAATTGTTCAGAGGGAATTTTTTTCCCTCGGAGTTGGAGAAAGTCAGGCTACGGATACTATAAATGGAGGTTATTCCGCTCAGGCTGCGCAACATTCCAAAGTCACCAAGTCGCATCTTTAGCAATGCACGATATATTTGCCAGTGGGTTGCTAATTAATTTATTAATAATAATATAATAATAGTAATTTTATTCAGCGCGACAGACCGTTGAGGTCGCAGGCCTAGTTCTCTCAACCATTTGTGTTGTGCATGAATATTTTTTCACACAAATGGAAGGGACCTACTATTTAATGCCGTATCCGAACGGCGAATTGAGAAAATTTCCTTGACAAGTTATTACCTACTCTCGGTCAGACAATCGCGAGAGGTAGGACACCGTGCAAAATACTTTTTCTGTTACTGGTATTCGAACCACAAACCTCCTGCTCAGCAGCCATGCGGTTATCCACTGAGCCACGGCGTTTATTTAATAATATATTAACTACTTAAAATAAATAAAATTAACTATTAAATAAATTTTCTGACTGTTATCTGTGTCTGAATTACAATTGATACTTCCTGAATTACAGGTAACTACATAATTCTAATCTGAATTAAAAATTGTTTCTGAATTGCAGTTAACGCTTTCTGAATTGCAATGATTTTTTCTGAAACAAAATTGATTAGGAGTGGAATCGGCTAAGGCGATAGTTGATTGTTGATCATCAAAATAAATGCTTTTGCTCCATGTAAGATTATTATCAAATTGACTGTCACCTTTTTTGGATACAGGCTGTTTTTTCACTACTCAGGAAGAGTTCAGAAAGAATGGGAGGTATAGAAAGCTTACCTAATGGTTTGCCTCTTTAGAACTTTTGGGAAAATATAACTACTCTATCCAAGCCAAACCACATAGGCTAAAGTCACTAGGAACTCTATTAACAAGTCCCCTATCATGGCCATTTTTAATACTTCAAAGATTTCGAATTTCAATGCACATCAGTAAATTCAAACTTGACCTTAATAAGGTTTCAATGTTATACTTTATAATTTATACAAAAGCCATTTTCACTTTACTCGTGGGTAATTATTGGGCAGTTGTTGGTTACAAAGATTACAAGAGTCATACGAACACACAAATAAAAGCAAAACATTTTCCTGTAAGTTTTTCTTCTTATTTTTCTTTGCACACTCTGTCGTCATCCATTGGCTCGGTGCACACAGCCATGTAACAGTAAACACCACCTTCCGGGCATTGATTAACAGTTATGAAAGCTTTTCCATCAGAACTCTTGTGACACATGACCGGACGAATTGGTCCTTTTGGAGATAAGCAAGCAATGCATCGCAATGGATTTAAATGGTTAAAATAAGAAACAAGAACGTAATATAAATTCTACAACAATCTCAATACGCAACATACTGCACCTGTCTTTGGCAGTTGTGGGTGCTGCGAGGCTATATTATTGGCCAAGATTTCGCAGAGTGGTGACAAATTGCTCTCCGAAGGGGGTCCACTTTTGAAGGGATACACAAAGTACACTGGATCGGTTAACATCGTTATTCGCAGAAAATGAGCGTACTCATTGCGTATTGATGCTTCTGATGGGTCTTCGTTGTTCTGTGAGCATAGTTTACGAATCCATTGCATGGTACGAACACGATCTGGATGTATGGACCATAAAATGTGTGTTCATCGGTCCATATACATATATATACTAACCGATGGGCTCTTTGATGTTCACACTTAAAAACTTTATATCCTTGATGATATCCCTGAATTCCTGATTAATTTGATCAAGGGTGCAATTCACGTCCGTCATTTTATTATGCAGTAGTAACCAAAAAGGGGATATTTAAAAGTTTTTAATACAAAAACACAACAAAATTGCCACAAAATTTAGATAATAAAGTAATTTTTAAAATTTACATTATTTTAATTTCAATGAAATAGTGATTAAGAAAAATAACGAAGACTTATACAAAAAAACTAATTTTGATTTTGACTATCTTCTTGTTAAATATAAAGACTCTATGTAGTATAAGTTCTCTCTTCTTAAGGTAAGGTATTAAGAACTTCAAGGTGCTAGAAGAATAAATAAATACGTCGATGTTTTAGTCGTAATGATTTTTTGAGCAATGGGTGGTTTTCCACCCATTTTTAATTTTCTTCAAATATTATATACATGTGTATCTCCAGTGATAACTCTTTTTGTAAAAATTTGAAAGTGATCGGGTCCCGGGTTCGGGAACTCCTATACACATTTTTTTAAAAAAAATACCCGATTTTCTTCAAATTTTGTACATATTAGTGAATTTATAGGAAACATTTTAATGTTTGTGGCTTGTTTTTTGTGGTAAGCTTTTAACTAATGAGCCAAGGTACCATTTTCAGTTCCATTATCATCACCAAACTCGTACCACCTAATCGTACACCTTTAAAATTTATTATTACGCCAAAAATGTCACTGCGCGATTACTGCTGCGCATCAGAACTTTAAGTACAGTAGCAAATTGTACGTAACATTTAACATTCAGTTAATTTTTTTTTATGTTTTGGATGTCAGCCTATGTTTTCCTATAGATGACGTTTCATATTGTTTCAGGTATCAATTTATAGACTTCCTTTAAAGCCAATTCACTGCTAGCTTTGAAAGTCTGGCCCTGGCCAACAAAAGTAGATCCCTATTCTATTCTATTCTGTTCTATTATTATTGTTTATGCTACTTCAAATATTGGTATACATATTGTAGACTTTTTATACTCGTGCATTGATAGAAACAACAACGTAATAAAATAACAAATTGAAATCTTAGACCGTCTGTTATTCGACATTTTCCTTTAAACTTTAAAGTTTTAAGCTTTATGCGACGACAAAGGAACAATTTCCGATATATTCGTAATGTACTACGTGGTGCCCATAAATCCTAAATTAGTTACTTTACTATCGACTAGCTTTGAAATAGTATTTTAACCACATACCTATACCACATGTCAATACTAACTTACTGGCTACATTGTATGTTACGAAAACAAAGTATCAGAAAAATTGTTCACAGGAGTAAAATGTTGCAAAAGCGAATCTCAGAGATAAAATATTTTACCTAACAAAAAAAAAAACGATAATCTGCGCTGGGCTATAGACACTTTTTAGTACTAATTCTGTGATGATATCCATAAAGTAAACATAAAGGAAACATGACCACCTCACAAAAGTTGATAACTTTAAGGCAACAGCATAACATGGAAGACAGGACTACTATTGGATTTGCATATATAAGTTGACCATATACCTACCACCTTTGCACACAAGTGTTGCAAACATTTTCTCTTATTGGATAAAAAGTAGTCAACCTGCAAAAGGTCAACATAACAATCTTTCTTTTAGATGAGTATGGAAGAGCTTCATAAAAAACGAACCCCTAAAAATTTTAATTTTTATGTTAATTCTCTAATGACTATATGACAGAATGTTGTGACAACTTTTTATTCAGTACGTAGGTTGCCGTCGACACCAAACGACATTTCCAGTATAAATGCAAAAACTTGTCCACCGACTTGGTTCCGACCACAAAGGATTAGTTTTTGAAATTGACACTCAGGATCAGTTGAAAACCAATTATGTTCAGAGCACACTATTTTTATCTGAGGGGAGGTGGTATGGATATCATCAATTCATTAATAAGTTGAAAGCCAAACGCTCCGGTCGGAGGGTTTTACAAAAATACAAACAAAATAAGTTGAAGAAATAATCGAGCACAGAACAAATACTGAAATGGTGTATGATCTTAGTTCAAATATGTTAGATGCGTCCAAATATTCAGTGCCCAAAATATAAACGCAAGTTACTCGATAAATTTACCTGATAAAATCAAATCTAAAATCAAATTTAAAACCGTGATTGAAAGAACATTTCAAAAAAGCAATTGTCCAATTATGAAATCGTTTTTTAAAACCCGATTAAGTGCGTTGCAAATTCAATCCAAAATTATATTAACAATCTGAGTCAATGAAACACGGCAATATAATGCTGACAGACATAACAGGAATACAGGAGATGTGGAGACGGGAAATGATGTCTTACAAAAATCAGAATATGACAAATATTACAGCTGTCCTGGAAGACCATATGTGCTCGGGATGGGGTTTCTATTCAGCAAAAGAATGAAACCTACCGTTATCAGCTTTAGAGCAGTAAAAGTGATGAAAAAGAAGAATTATCGAACGGGAACCCCACGCCTGCCCTCAGTATGATGTAAAAATCATTCTGGGAAATATGAATGCCAAAATAGGTAGGGATTATTCAGGCAGTTCATTGACACCAATAGCTTACACGAGAACACTAATGACAATGGCGAACGAGTCACAGAGATGGCACAACCCACATCCCCGAATCTGATGACGGTACGAACGTACCTAGGTGCCAACGTCGCCTCAGACCCCTCTTTTGTTGATATCTCCGAGCGCGGATGGCATCATCACAAAAGACTGCATACGCGAATCAAATTCGAGTCAACACGGCCAGAAACAATTACGGTCAAGCGATGGGACTCGCCCTAAATACAGGTAGAGTAAGTCCAGGGTCTGAGATGTCGGGTATAGAAGAGAAATGGACACGCCTTAAGAATACTGTCATTAGTACTGCTGACACCATCTTAGGTGGTAGTCGTAGAGATCAAAATGACTAGTACGATGACGAATTTAAGCTAGCAGCTGAACGTAATAATTTTTCGTACAATGCAACAATCTCATAGAACGCGGACACGCGAAGAAGAAAATTAAGAGCTTAAAAAATATAAAAAACAGTTCACCAGCGAAAGAAAGCATCCTTGTAAAAGAAATTCTTCCGTGAACTAGAACAGTACAGAAAGCAAGGACTGCACCAGGCGCGGACGTTCTACCAAAGAGTACGCGGTATGACGCAATACACACCACGTTGCACATACTGCAAAGACAAAGAGGGTAATCTGATTACCGATCTCAAAGGCATCTTAGAACGAGGGGAAGAGCACTTTCATGAGTTGCTAAATGGCCAGCTAACTGAGGAATTGGAGGCTCCACCAATGAATGAAGACTATACTATGCTGCCGCTACCAAGTATAGATGAAGTTAGCAGAGCGATAAACGGGCTCAAAAAAATAAGGCCCCGGGATCAGATGCGATCCTAGCGAAACTGATTAAAGTGTCAATTCATGAAATAATAGTGCAAGTATGGGATGTAGAAGCGATGCCAGAAGACGGGCGAAGAGGCAACCTGATCCCCATATATAAGAAAGGAGATATCACAACATGTAGCAATTATCGTGGTATAATGTTATTGAGTACCGCGTATAAGATTTTCTCCTCTTTCTTTAAAGACAGGATAGCACCATACGATAAAGAGATCATTGGGTCATACCAGTATAGCTTCATCCCAGGCAAATCAACAACTGATCAGATTTACACCCTTAGGCAGGTGATGGAAAAAGGTCTAGAGTTTCAAAACTCACTATACCATCTTTTTATAGACTTTAAAGCCGCCATGAGGGAATTTGGCATCCCAAATAAACTTACACGACTATGTAGGTTGACCATGAGCAATGTTATAAGCCAATTAAAAATATCCGGATCACTATCAAGCCCATTCAATATCTATAACAGGTTCCGACAAGGGGATCGACTGGCCTGCGTCCTCTTCAACCTGGCGTTGGAGAAAGTGATCCGAGACTCTGACGTAACGGCGAGAGGAACAATCTTCTATAGGTCCATTTAGATACTGGCTTACTCAGACGACATTGACATCGTTAGTAGAAATCCAAGAGCTGTACAGGAAACTTTCATCCATATCGAGCGGGCGGCACGAAATTTGGGGTTGTACATAAATGAGTGCAAAACAAGGTATATGGTGGCCACGTCTGCAAGTAGCATATTCAACATTGGTGCCCCAATTAATATAGTGGAGCGCGAATTTAAAGTAGTGCAATCCTTTAACTATATCGGGTCAACTGTAGCAGCCGGTAACAACATGAAACTAGAAATACGCGCACGGTTGCTTAAAGCCAAAAAAGCCTATTATAGTCTGTCAAGACTCTTCAAATCTAGGAACTTAACCATAACATCCAAGCTTCGGGTATATAAGACAATGGTCATACCAGTACTTACATATAGAGCCGAGACTTGGGTGCTTATCAAAAAGAATTCTGACCTCTAGCTTCGTTCGAGAGAACAGTCTTACGGAGAATTATTGGCCCCGCATGTGAGGAAGGACGATTCCGAAGCGAGCGTTAACGCGATGTCGACATCGTGAAGAGAATTAAGCTCGGTAGTCTCCGGTGGGCAGGACACCTAACTCGCATGAGCGAAGAGGATCGACACGATAGCGAGGCGGGCCAAGCCTGCGCTGGAAGGATTGCGTATACCAGTACGCCCAGAGTATAGGGATGCAAAACTGGATGAAATCGGCTCAAAATCGGGACCCGTGGAGAGACATTTTGCGGGAAGCCAGGGCAGGACCCCGTTTGTAGAGCCAAATATGATGATTAAAACTCATTTAAAAAAAATGACGCAAAACAAAATATTCAACCTTTTTTTATACTTTACTTTTGTGTTGATTCTTGGTCTGGACAACAAAAGTCGTTATTTCATTTCTATTTCAATAGATTCCAATAGTTGGCGCTATGTGCGCAAATGTCATTTTACAGCTGATACACGGTGCATGGTGGTCTTATTTTTGCGATCTGTCAACGCATCCTTCTTCTTTGATATTGTGGGCAAAAATGATGCCAAAAGACCCCTAAAAGATCCAAAAAAGGTCAACATAACAATCTTTCTTTTAGATGAGTATGGAAGAGCTTCATAAAAAACGAACCCCTAAAAATTTTAATTTTTATGTTAATTCTCTAATGACTATATGACAGAATGTTGTGACAACTTTTTATTCAGTACGTAGGTTGCCGTCGACACCAAACGACATTTCCAGTATAAATGCAAAAACTTGTCCACCGACTTGGTTCCGACCACAAAGGATTAGTTTTTGAAATTGACACTCAGGATCAGTTGAAAACCAATTATGTTCAGAGCACACTATTTTTATCTGAGGGGAGGTGGTATGGATATCATCAATTCATTAATAAGTTGAAAGCCAAACGCTCCGGTCGGAGGGTTTTACAAAAATACAAACAAAATAAGTTGAAGAAATAATCGAGCACAGAACAAATACTGAAATGGTGTATGATCTTAGTTCAAATATGTTAGATGCGTCCAAATATTCAGTGCCCAAAATATAAACGCAAGTTACTCGATAAATTTACCTGATAAAATCAAATCTAAAATCAAATTTAAAACCGTGATTGAAAGAACATTTCAAAAAAGCAATTGTCCAATTATGAAATCGTTTTTTAAAACCCGATTAAGTGCGTTGCAAATTCAATCCAAAATTATATTAACAATCTGAGTCAATGAAACACGGCAATATAATGCTGACAGACATAACAGGAATACAGGAGATGTGGAGACGGGAAATGATGTCTTACAAAAATCAGAATATGACAAATATTACAGCTGTCCTGGAAGACCATATGTGCTCGGGATGGGGTTTCTATTCAGCAAAAGAATGAAACCTACCGTTATCAGCTTTAGAGCAGTAAAAGTGATGAAAAAGAAGAATTATCGAACGGGAACCCCACGCCTGCCCTCAGTATGATGTAAAAATCATTCTGGGAAATATGAATGCCAAAATAGGTAGGGATTATTCAGGCAGTTCATTGACACCAATAGCTTACACGAGAACACTAATGACAATGGCGAACGAGTCACAGAGATGGCACAACCCACATCCCCGAATCTGATGACGGTACGAACGTACCTAGGTGCCAACGTCGCCTCAGACCCCTCTTTTGTTGATATCTCCGAGCGCGGATGGCATCATCACAAAAGACTGCATACGCGAATCAAATTCGAGTCAACACGGCCAGAAACAATTACGGTCAAGCGATGGGACTCGCCCTAAATACAGGTAGAGTAAGTCCAGGGTCTGAGATGTCGGGTATAGAAGAGAAATGGACACGCCTTAAGAATACTGTCATTAGTACTGCTGACACCATCTTAGGTGGTAGTCGTAGAGATCAAAATGACTAGTACGATGACGAATTTAAGCTAGCAGCTGAACGTAATAATTTTTCGTACAATGCAACAATCTCATAGAACGCGGACACGCGAAGAAGAAAATTAAGAGCTTAAAAAATATAAAAAACAGTTCACCAGCGAAAGAAAGCATCCTTGTAAAAGAAATTCTTCCGTGAACTAGAACAGTACAGAAAGCAAGGACTGCACCAGGCGCGGACGTTCTACCAAAGAGTACGCGGTATGACGCAATACACACCACGTTGCACATACTGCAAAGACAAAGAGGGTAATCTGATTACCGATCTCAAAGGCATCTTAGAACGAGGGGAAGAGCACTTTCATGAGTTGCTAAATGGCCAGCTAACTGAGGAATTGGAGGCTCCACCAATGAATGAAGACTATACTATGCTGCCGCTACCAAGTATAGATGAAGTTAGCAGAGCGATAAACGGGCTCAAAAAAATAAGGCCCCGGGATCAGATGCGATCCTAGCGAAACTGATTAAAGTGTCAATTCATGAAATAATAGTGCAAGTATGGGATGTAGAAGCGATGCCAGAAGACGGGCGAAGAGGCAACCTGATCCCCATATATAAGAAAGGAGATATCACAACATGCAGCAATTATCGTGGTATAATGTTATTGAGTACCGCGTATAAGATTTTCTCCTCTTTCTTTAAAGACAGGATAGCACCATACGATAAAGAGATCATTGGGTCATACCAGTATAGCTTCATCCCAGGCAAATCAACAACTGATCAGATTTACACCCTTAGGCAGGTGATGGAAAAAGGTCTAGAGTTTCAAAACTCACTATACCATCTTTTTATAGACTTTAAAGCCGCCATGAGGGAATTTGGCATCCCAAATAAACTTACACGACTATGTAGGTTGACCATGAGCAATGTTATAAGCCAATTAAAAATATCCGGATCACTATCAAGCCCATTCAATATCTATAACAGGTTCCGACAAGGGGATCGACTGGCCTGCGTCCTCTTCAACCTGGCGTTGGAGAAAGTGATCCGAGACTCTGACGTAACGGCGAGAGGAACAATCTTCTATAGGTCCATTTAGATACTGGCTTACTCAGACGACATTGACATCGTTAGTAGAAATCCAAGAGCTGTACAGGAAACTTTCATCCATATCGAGCGGGCGGCACGAAATTTGGGGTTGTACATAAATGAGTGCAAAACAAGGTATATGGTGGCCACGTCTGCAAGTAGCATATTCAACATTGGTGCCCCAATTAATATAGTGGAGCGCGAATTTAAAGTAGTGCAATCCTTTAACTATATCGGGTCAACTGTAGCAGCCGGTAACAACATGAAACTAGAAATACGCGCACGGTTGCTTAAAGCCAAAAAAGCCTATTATAGTCTGTCAAGACTCTTCAAATCTAGGAACTTAACCATAACATCCAAGCTTCGGGTATATAAGACAATGGTCATACCAGTACTTACATATAGAGCCGAGACTTGGGTGCTTATCAAAAAGAATTCTGACCTCTAGCTTCGTTCGAGAGAACAGTCTTACGGAGAATTATTGGCCCCGCATGTGAGGAAGGACGATTCCGAAGCGAGCGTTAACGCGATGTCGACATCGTGAAGAGAATTAAGCTCGGTAGTCTCCGGTGGGCAGGACACCTAACTCGCATGAGCGAAGAGGATCGACACGATAGCGAGGCGGGCCAAGCCTGCGCTGGAAGGATTGCGTATACCAGTACGCCCAGAGTATAGGGATGCAAAACTGGATGAAATCGGCTCAAAATCGGGACCCGTGGAGAGACATTTTGCGGGAAGCCAGGGCAGGACCCCGTTTGTAGAGCCAAATATGATGATTAAAACTCATTTAAAAAAAATGACGCAAAACAAAATATTCAACCTTTTTTTATACTTTACTTTTGTGTTGATTCTTGGTCTGGACAACAAAAGTCGTTATTTCATTTCTATTTCAATAGATTCCAATAGTTGGCGCTATGTGCGCAAATGTCATTTTACAGCTGATACACGGTGCATGGTGGTCTTATTTTTGCGATCTGTCAACGCATCCTTCTTCTTTGATATTGTGGGCAAAAATGATGCCAAAAGACCCCTAAAAGATCCAAAAAAGACCCAGCAAAGACCCTCAAAAACTCCAAAAGAATCATAGAAAGACCTCCGTAAGACCTTCAAAAGAATCACAAAAGACCCCCAAAATAACCCTCAAAAGACCCCCCGAAGACCCCAAAAAGACTCTAAAAGACCCCCAAAAGTCACCAAAAGACCATCAAAAAAATCATTAAAGACCCCAAAAACCTTCAAAAGATCCGCAAAAGACTTTCAAAAAAAACCCCAAAAGACCTCCAACAGACCCTAAAAAGACCCCCAAAACTCTCAAAAGAATTATAAAAAGACCTCCGAAAGACCCCAAAAAGGAATCACAAAATACACCTATTACATACACCTATTAAAATACAAACTATTAAACGATGAAATGGAATGTTCATAATCGGTTGCATGCGAAGCAAAGGAAAGAATTCAAATATGCGCCGAAAAGTATACCAACGGATAATTTTTACGAAATTTATTTGGGAGCTTCTTGACCCTTTTTATAGAAAATGCATTGTCATCGGAGATACACATGTGTGCAACGTTAGAATAAAATCGGGTTTTAGGAAGTGGATTAAAAATTGAATACAAGATTACAAGAAGACAAACAAACAAACAAACAAGCATATTCGGACGCAGAGCTAACATAAAGAATTTAAAAGGTATTAACATGCACATGAAAATTGACCATCACAAGCCATTAAAGTCTTCGTTTGACTTAATAACTTATTCGTTAAGTCGAATATTAAATTTTTGTTTGATTTTTTGTTTTTTTTTTTTTAATCAAATCCACAGCGTTGATCTTATCAATTCAATTTTTTAGGATTCTTCACTGATTTGCGGAAGGAATCGTTCCGCCAAAAAACCACTTTTTTCCAAAGTTTACTTGATCCATAGTATGCAGGAATATTAGTCATAATTTTAAAAATTTTGAAATGCAATATTTTTGTGTAACTTCAATATAAACAAATTTCCACATTTCAGTCAGCATCTACATCAAGAATAAATGTGCTTATAATATATGTTTGTTCGTCCAAACAGACAAACGTGTATGGCGTCCATGACAAGAGGTAAAATATATCCAAAGATACGCTTGAATACTCGAACAGAAAATATACAAATCGTTTGTTTTTTTGGTAACAAGGAACCCAATAAAAGCTCAAATAAATTTGTGTTTATCGTTGTCATTAGTATGATATGTCCTCGAACTAGGAAAACAACGGACAATATCAGCAAATAAAGACGAAGAAATATATTCCACTTTGAATGCAATTATTAGCAAAATAGTGCCGTCCGCGATCAATCGCTCCACGTAAAACGTTCTGACCGCGCCACACTAGAAGACCACCACATTGCTTTAAGACATTTGTATACGTGTTGCAAGTACATAAATACTCGTACATTTCCGGAAGCCACTGCAAAACAATTGGGTTTAAAACGTGTATTTTTGCAAAGCAATGTTGGTTTATGTTTGCTACCAAAAATTCTAGTCACGTTTAAATGTTTTTGTTGTGAATTCTGATTGTATTTTTGCGTGTCTCCCCGATTTAGTTAGATGAGAAATACATCGTGTCATTCACACACATTTTCGATTTCTTTTGTTGCAAAAACGAGAATTCTTTTATGGGTCAGCATTATGTCATTGACCGCTATAAATTGCATACATGCTTAGAACTTATTTTTATTTGACATAATTTTTTGCTGTTGGGTTTAATGTGGCATGAAACTGAGTTGTTTTTTAATTGTTCTGAAATGGTTTTAATCAAAAAAATTGATATATTTTTTTTATAATTGACACACGCTAAAGGGGTTTGCACCCTTATAATGCTTAGCACAGCGTGGGCGTTAGTAAATTAGAGAGAGGAAAGGATGAGATGTCTAGGATGATAGTTTTTAACTGAAATACATAATGAGCTCTTAGAATTTATGAACATTTTAATTTCTTCCCATATTAACATCAGAACTGCTGAAAATTCATTTTATTTATATTTATTTTATTCTTCTAGCACAGTTCTATTGAAAATCAGATCCGAGCAAATTGCAAACAATCGTGAAAGTATAAATGCCGATAGAAATTAAAGTGTACAGCTTGAAGAGACGAGTATCTGCAACTAACGAAAGGTTTCATTTTACTTTGGTGAAGCCCAAAAAAATAAATAACTAAATACATTTGAGGTTGTCACCATTTTACCCCTTCGGACCCGTTCAGCCTTATCGTATAAGTGCATCCATATTAATTGGACATGTGTTTTGACAATTACAGTTCCTTCACATATGTGCATAGCTAGGAATTCATGTATACCAAGCAGCAATGGCAATTGCACAGCAAACAACGTGGCAAAAATTCGAATGATAGAACATTGAGGGGTAATTTGATGGCAGGGATTGTTGACCTAACGCGCTACTACAAGTACAAGCAATCGAGAATTCATATCCATATGGATAAAAAGGCGTCAATTGAAAACATATGTGGTATCGATGAATTCGACATTAAATCATCTTTTAATACAATGATTAGTGAGAATGATAATGTCATGTCATGTCGTCAGTATGCATACGTATACATGCAACCATATATGGTTGTTATCCATCCATCTACAATTACTTGGAGGGCGAATAGTTTCAATTTGTGTCAATTTGTTTTGCTATATATACGAGAATATACATTTTTTTATAATGTGCGCATGCGTAAAGGAGTTCTCACCCTTATAATACTCGACCTTAGATTAGCACAGCGTGGGCGTTACGGAAAAGGAAGAGAAAAGAGGGGATGTCTATGAGCTTATGTTTTGAATGCCTGTGGATTATAGCAATGTGGAAGCACAGAGCTTGGCAAATCATTTTACATACGTGCTGTATGGCTGAAGAACGAATGTCTGAACATAACTGTACGTCCAAAAATCGGCTTGAGGGTAAACTGATGAGCATTTAGAGCGCCACGAGTGTTTCTGTCAAATTCAAGGAGAGGTGGCACAGAACTGGCTATTTCTCTTGAGCATCCCTGGTAGAAGAAGTGATAAAAATATATACTTACATGAAATGCTAGGAGTACCGTCGTCAGCGAAAGAATGAATTAGATTCGAAGTAGTGGATAAGAGATCAATATTAGAAATGAGAAATAGTGTTGGGGACAAAAGATGGTCTAAAACATGACTTTGGTTGTAGTTAAACCAATTTTAACTTCCATTTTATCTTTCGAAGATTTCGAAGATGGCGTCTATTGCACTTGCAATTTTTACATCGTACTCTACTATGCGCGAACTGGATGGTGGAAAGATTTTAAGCGATAATTGTGGGTATTGCTTAATTTCAAAAGCTTAATTTCCAAAAGTCAAATATTTTTCTGCAACTCAACACAGCCTTAGTAGCGAATAGCGGCAGAGCAGAAGTGCCGGAAGTAACGTTAAATGGATCACCGATTTCGTCCAAAATGTTTAAGATGGTACCATCAACTGGTAAGACAATAGCAACAGTATTTTGGGACTTCTATTAATAAATATTTACAATTCATCCGTATTTTTTTAATAAATAATTTTATTGCCAAGTTAGAGCTCCCTGAGTTACTTACTTCACGGCAATAATGTGGGCTATACCATTTATTGAAATTCAAATTAAAATAAAATTCGAAGGAATGTAATTTACAGTATATTACGTTTCTCATTTTTGTAGCCGGTTTCAATTTATTTTCTCAGAATTCTTCCTGATTCATTGAAAAAGCACGAAATTAAAAACGACGCGAGTCCAAAGGCTTTAATTAATGGATCACGGTCAGGGAAAACTACAAAAAACCCTGACCAAGAAATTATTAATACAAAACGTAAGTCAGCCTTCAAAAATGGATCTTCTATTGAACAATTCGGTTCTTCAGGAACTTGTTTACGTCTATTTTGAAGGCCTGTGAATTAAATGTTCCGGGAAGCACGGAGTTGATTAATTGATTCCACATCGATGTCACTCTAGGATAAAAGGAAGGAAAGGAAGGAAGGGAAGATTAACTAAAGGGGTGACATCATACCGGATAATAAAGGCCCAATTGCCTACTGGCATAAAATCGTACCTTAGCACCAAAATTCCTTATTTTGGTATTTTGAATGATAAGGCCACATTTTTTGATCTTAAAAGATATTATTTAAAAATAAAACAGTAAACCGTATGTCAGCGCATTGACAACGAAAATATATAATAGTTTGGCACGCGTACGTTTTTCCCTCAAAAAATGTCAGCCGTGAGTTGTCGATATTTCATGCAGCAGACAGATTATGTAAAGTAGTAAAGTCATCCAAGTAATAAAATACATCTAATGGTTATATTTCTTCTTCTGTTCTACAGGACCATAAATGATAGGCTTCTTGGAAACAAAAGTTAGCCTTTCCATTAACAGTTATTTCCATTTCTGGACTAAAGTTAATTATACTCAGATACTGAATAATATTATATTAATCAAAATTCATGTTTGTTGTGTCCTTAAATCAGATTCACAGACATTTTGTGTTTTATTTTACTGTCAAGGTAGGTGAATATTGAGTCAAATGCTGTATATAAATCAATGTCACAGGTATTAATGAATTATTCTCAGAAGTCACACAGATTCACATCTACAAATGGAAAAACTTCTTTTGGTGGCAAAACAAAGAAAAGTGAACGGGTCCTTTGGGTATATGTGGATAAAATTCGCCCATTAATTTGATAATTTTTTTTATTAATTCAAGCAAAATTAATGGTAGGTACATATCTTATTATTATGAATATGTAAATGTAGCATTCAGTTGTTTGGTTGTCTTTTTGCAAAATACATACGAATATTGATACTTGTTTTTTTCTGTGATGAAATGTTGAGATTTGTGATTAAAAATCCACAAAGTTTAATTAAAATCACGATTTTCTCAGCGCCAGTTCTTGCCGGGGAACCCAGGTGCAATTAAGAATTTTGGGACCTCCTAATTTAAATAATTAAAAAGAAGAAGAATTTAAAAGAATTATTTTTATTGATTTAATAAAATAAGATAATAAGATTTATAAATTGGAATTACATAACAATAATATAATTTACAGCAAATAAACAACAAAATGTTTTATATAAAATAAATTGATTTATAGCGCAAAAAAACAAAAACAAAAAAATTGCACTTTTTAAGCCTTTTTGCTTTTTCTTCCACAAAATTAGAAATGAATTGGCTGAAATTTATAGCTTTGCTTCGTGGTCTTATCATAAAGTCTGACAATAACGTTTCACAGTAATCTTTCTTGTGCAATAGAAAATCAAAAGTAAGGTTTAATTAGCTTTAACTTACTAAACGATCTCTCTGCGCTAGCAACGGTTACAGAGAAGGTTAAAAATATACTCAGTGCAATTATAAATATAAAAAGGTAAGTTTGCATACATACACTCAGATCACTTGTCTGGAACATGACGGGACATGGCCCATTTAATGGCCACTTAACAAAAATGGGGAAATCCCAAACAGATCGCTGCCGCTTTTGCAGCGAGGCAGAGGAGACGCTAGAACACATACTTTTTATATGTGATGCCCTCACCCGAAAAAGACTTCAATACCTCAAGGCTCACACAGTTCTATGGCAGAATGCCAGATCTATCGACCTGGCAGATATATTGGCATTCATAAAAGGACTAAGCCATCACATAATTTGGTAGACATCTGGGATACACAATAGATCTTAAGGTCGCAGTGCACATGGCTTATCAGCCCACCAACAATAAAAATAAATAATAATAAGTTTGCACCTTCACTACTGGACCGATTTTGATCAGGTTTTCCCCAAAATACAGAGAGGTGGTGTGGCTCAATGGTGTGCGGTGGTTTCACAGGAGGAGCGGTCAGTTTGGTTGGGTCAGTAGGGGTGAGGGCCAGCTGGACAACGCTTGTTTTTTTTAACTTTGGTGGGAATAGATGGTCTAGACAGGTCGGCGGGTCCCGGGCAACTTCGGGGTTAACAACTAATGCAATTATAAAGTAAGGACAAATATCAGAAAATTGCGCTTTTAAGAGATTTAAAACAAATTTTTTTGCATCAGCAAATTTTCTTTCTAATTCAAATGGAAAATTAATCTCTGTTTCTTCTTGAAGCATTGTATTTATTTTATTAATATCAATAAGAATATTTTTGCACACAATTAATGCTACAAGAAATGGCATTTTTACGATATAATCTAGTATAGAATTTTCGTCAGAAATTGTTGTTTGTTCATTTGATGCTGCTGCTAGTTCTTATAAAGCTTCACGTATTAGCGGCTATTGAGATACCACAGGTTTTATTGGCCATCTAATGAGTTTCACTGAAAGGTTTTAATGTTTAAGGCTTAAATGTGTTCTGTAAATGTTTCCCAACGTTTAATTGATGAACCGAGCCAATTTCCAAATAACATTTTACATTGTAAGGAGGACGAAGCAGCATCACACAAAAGCAAATTCAAGTTATGGGCCAAACAGAAACGTGTACCACAAGATGATTTAAATCACATATTCTTGCTTGAATGCCTTTGTATTTGCCTTTCATATTTCCTTCATCATCATAAGCTTCAACTTTAAATGTCAATACAATTTCTTTCAAGATCACAAAATACTAATTAAGTAAGTCCATCTCCTGTTGTGTCAGAATACACCAAAAAGTACAAAAAACTTTCATTTACGTTAAACTTTAGTTTGTTGCTTATGGGAGATATCAGGTGTTCAATCTGCTTGAATGCTGAAATATTTTGACTTTTGACACTTTTTTATAATAGTTAATGAATAAACTGATTTTGAAAAGTCTTAGAAGGGTATAGTGAATATGCATTTGTTTGGATTAAATTTTTCTAGATGATCTTTCAGTACCGTATCATATTTAGCTGAAAATTCAATTAAACCTAAAAAATTACGGTTCTTCGGACATCAAATGATTTCGATAGTAACTTTGAAACCTAGATTTTGTTCTCCCAAAAAAAGAGAATAGCATCTAAAATTCTGCGTTGTATTGGAGTAACTTTCTGTTTCCTCGTATTTTTCATTCATGAAATTAGAAACTAGTCAATTGTACCGGGCTGTAGGCTATTAAACCAGCCGATGTGGAGAGTGCAAGGAAAATGCAGACGATGAAGATAGAACATGCAACAAAAACCAAAAAAAAACCAATTGAAAATGAGTTTATTTCTGACAAAATGAATTAGAGTATAGCCGTATTTTATTTGCCGAGGAACAACAACAATTGCACTATCGAATTCCTTCTTTGGAATTGTGAAAACCTGCTGTTTGGCTGGTTTTAACATTCGAATTCCGAACTAGCTCGGCAAATAAAATGCATCTTATATCATTTTGCTTTAATTTGGAATGTCGCGTAATCATACATTTGGCATGTAAAGTATAAGGTGTTTAAGTTTAACTCAGACCAGTTTTTATTGGTGAAATAGGTTTGAGTTTTTTGTGTGCAATTTTTTAAAATTAAAATTAAAAAAAAATCCTTTAAAAAGTGTTGTATCGGAAGCGCCTTCGGGGCCCACTTTGGTCGGGAGTCTTGGTGCACCGCACCCCTTGCACCCCCCATAGATCCGGCCCTAGTATTTTCCTAATACCGGGATTTTGGTGTTCATATTTTCTAATGCCGAGATTTTCATTTCATTGAACAAAATATATAGTTTTATTGACTTGATTTATATCATAAATATTTCATTACATTTTATTTATTTTATATTTTCTTTTTCATTCATTCATGAAATAAATAATAAGTTTAGGATCAACGCCTGTGGATGAACATACAAACAGCATGCGCCACAATTCTATATCAGAACCGTCAAAATCCACATGGAACAGTCCTTAAAAAAAAAACAACTGGTTGGAGCATATGTATTGTAATAACTGCAGAGTTCCACTTTATCACCCCATACGACGTTGACAAAGCTTAGGACGAGACATTATATTCAACAAGCGCAGACCTATATAGCATCTCGTCAAGACAGTCATAGCGTCCCGAAATCGCGGTCTCATTATTACGGGAGACCTAGTGGTAAGAGATTAAATGCTTTCCCTGTGGACGTTTTTGCCTTGAAATATAAATTTCCATCAAATAAATGTTGCTTCCAATGTAGTTGTTTCATATGCAATTTAATTCAATTCTTTGTTTGTTTTACTAAAACAAACGTGTGTGTTATCCTTATCAACAATAATATCTCACCGAAATTTTTCGTAATTTCGTAAGCAAACTAGTTTAAAGAGAAACAACTAAATGTAAAAGAACTTAGTTTTTCGGGTTTAAACTTTTATGTATATATCGAATCACGCCACACAGTCCTTTATTAGTTAGCTAGTTAGTTAGAAAAGACTTTTATTTCATAAAAAGATAGGTTGGTACATTATTAAACATAGTTTTCGAGCCTATTTAAATTTGGTCATTTTTGACCGTCTACCCAGATTGACATTTGGGATTTCTACATAAAATATGAGTTTAACAACATAGTACATCTATAAGTTTTAAATATTCGCATAAAGAATTTAACAATAATATAACAAAAACTAATTATAATAGTGTTTCTATTTTAAAAACTTTCCTCCACGATAGATTTTCTATATATTAATAATAATAATAATATTCGGCGCGACCATTTGTGCTGCGCATTTTAATTTTTGGACACAAATGGAAGGGACCTACAATTTAAGGCCGGATCCGAACGGCGAATTGAGAAGCTTTCCGTGATAAGGTATTACTCTCGGAACGTTTGCCACCCATTCGCTAGAGGTGGGACACCATGAAAAATACTTTTGGTGTTGCTGGGATTCGAACCTGAACCTCCTGTTCAGCAGCCATGTGCACTTCCACTGAGCCACGGAGTCCACTTTCTATATATAAACGCCTTCATAGTGTAGTTGTATAACACGTTCCACCCATATTCTCCATTTAGAATGCTCAGTGTTCTCTACTCGTCCAGCTCAGTTGCCCCGAAGTATACCAGACGGTATTCTTTTAAAATAGGGCATATAGCTATAAAGAGGAAAACTTCCTCCCTCACAATTAAGTTACACATATCGTAAAGGATTGGTAGCTGAGGGTGATGCGGAATAAAATTGAGTGCGATCAGCTCACCTCTTACTTTTATTATTAGATTTATTTTGTCGATTGAGTTGCTGTTTAGAAAATATGTTTCATCTTGCAGATCATATCCAAGTTGCGCGTAGTATTTTCTATGTTGAGAGCTCCGAGCATCACTTACGCATTTCTCGTATCTATCTCGTCCGATTGATGACAGTAGCGCGTAAAATTTGGCTCTTAGGGTTGTACCCTGATCCACCACTTTAAAACCGCATTCAGTCGCTAAACTCTCCCAATTTTGATACAGATCTTAAAATTATATGGCTGAGAACCAGCTTAAGTAGCCTACCTTGTTCCATCTCAGTAACTTTAACTATATAATCAAAGTGCAGACGCAGAGAATCCAGGAAAAAGGAGGTACCCCAGTCTCCAAGTGCAACATATAATTAGGAGTGTTGCTAGGTAGGTGAAAAATTCGTTTTAAGAAGTATCGAAGACACCTTTCTAGTTCCTCAAAAGGTTGGGAACCCCACACCTGGGCTCCGTATAATAGAATCGATTTTAATGTTGCCGAAAATATTTTCTGTTTTGAGCTGTGGTTTATGCTTTTGTTTACAATACAGCCAAACGGAAGATATTGCACGTTTTGCTTCCGATAATTTTGCATTGAGGTGTTTTTTCATATTGAGGTTGCCGGTTATCAGAACTCCCAGGTATTTGTATTCTCTCACTATTTCAATACCTCCGCCTTGAAGGTACCACATTTCGTTGCGTAAATATTTACCGCTTCCGCCTCTGAATATCATCACCTTTGATTTTTCAAGATTTACACTTAGGTTTCATAGCTTGCAGTACTCATCTAGTCTGTTTAGCATGAACTGCATACCGTTGATTGTGTCGAGAGGAAAACGATGTCGTCAGCATACATAAGGGCAGGGATCTTTACTTGGTTCAGATCTATTCCACTCCTCACAAAAACGGTTATGTCATTGACGAATAGAATAAATAAAAGCGCGCTCAGTACGCAACCTTGCTTCACCCCCATTGATATTCAAAACTCATCAGAAATAAATTCGCCATCCCAGATGTATGCTAAATTACTCTCATACAATGCCATTAAAATGTTGATGACTTTGTGAGACATTCCTATTACGTGGAGTTTATAAAATAGTGCCTCGCGCCGTACTGAGTCAAAGGCTGCACGGAAATCGACAAAGAATGTATACAACTTCTTGTGTTGGCTTTTGTAGATTTCAGCATTGTTATTGAGTGAAAAAATTTGATCAATGGTTGAGTAATTCTTTCTAAAACCCGCTTGGAATTCTCGAAGAATTTTCCTATCAGAGACCCATTTAATGAGTCTTTTAAACAAAATAGTTCCAAACAGCTTAGCCGATGTGTTTAAGAAAGATAAACCCCTGTAATTTTTTTGGATAATCATAGTCAACTTTTTTTTACAATAGGAAAATAATTGCTGTTTTGAAACTACAAGGAACGTTCGCTGTTTCAAGAATTTTGTTAAATTCCGCAGTAAGTGCTAAAAGGAATTCATTCATTTTTATAGAATTCGAAGGGTATGCGGTCGTCTCCCGGAGCTTTTCGAACTTTCGAATCTTTGATGGCTTGTAAGGTGCGTCCAGAATGACATCTTCAACTAGCGGAACCGCATAAAGAAAAGCTGGCGAAATTTGGATTGAGGAGTCTGCTAAAAATTTTTTCTCAACTGTGGTGCCTGCAATTTGGACCCAATGTTATTAGTTTTCCCATTGACATACTTTACAGCTTTCCAGAACTATGCTGAGGAACTTGATCTGTTGATTATCTCAATGGTCTGTTCTTCGAAAGGCAACTTTTTCTTTTAACAGATTTGCTTGAAGTTCTTGATCCTTTCCTTTATTTCTTTATTTTTTGATAATAATCGCCAAAATATCTGTCTTTAAAGTCGGGCCTATTTCAAAGTATTTTCTTTTTTCCATGCATCTCACGCGCCACACGCGACTTGCGACAGGCGTCACACGTGGAATATCAAAATTGTCCCATGACACTCACAAAATTTCAGCTCTTTAGGTCATGTGGATGGTGGTTAAAAGTGACCTCAAAGTAGTAGAAACCTTTTCCATTATAGAATGTATAAATAAGGATAAACTTAATTTTTTCATGCAAACACCATACGCCACAATTCTATATCAGAACCGTCGAAATCCACGTGGAGCAGTCCTTAAAAAAACAACTGATTGGAGCATGTACTGTGATAACTGCAGCGAGAGCACAGTTCCAGTTTATCACCCCATCCGCCCTAAACAAAACACATATCAAACCCAATGATAACGTGTACCACTTCAATTCTGATTGTTTTCTTCGCTGCACTAATGGTAGAATTTAAGAGTATATTAAGCTCAGTGTCATGCGCACAATTTTTTAAAAGAAGAGAACCATCGAATAGTCCGCAGTGTTTCCAGGTAAAAAAAGGAAAAATTTCCATAAAATATTTTGACAATTTCCATCACAAATTAGCACACAAATCGGCAAATGTAATCATAATATTTGAATAACCCAAATACATTTTTTTATGCTTTTCAATATTCAATATTCTGAGTATTGAAATTTAAAATGTTAATTATGAATTTAATTTAATCCTTCTATATCTAATCTTTTTAGTAAAAACAAATGATGAATGGGCTGTTTTTAAGAATATTAAAATTGCACTGCAGCACAACTAAAAATCAAGTTTTAAAATTTTCACTGTAATCATGAAAATAACAAATTCCCTAAAATTACGATAAACTTTAAAACAATAAATTTCCTCAATATAAAAAACGAAAATCAAGAAACACTGCAGGGATGTCGTACCGGCAATTCTCATTCATACCGCCGACCGGTAGCAAAAATCCAACACCCACGCACGTTGTCGTTGGCCAAGAACTTAATCAACGCCACCGATATGGATATTCGAATTTGAGTGCGTGCAGAATCAGATATTTTTCCAACAAAACGTTATAACGTTGTGAGCCAAATCCAAATATTCAGTAGATTTCGTGGCTTCAAGTAGATCGAACGTGCTTCAGAAAGACCTATTCGTGTCACTATCTTCTATTCATTCCTTTCGGTTACAAAATAGTGTTCGCGTTTGAATGTTGACCAATGGCCAATACTTAATTGCAATTTTGTTCTTAGACTTGATTCGTTTAGAACAATATTTTCTGGTCAAATTTAAGCTCATGAAATCGTCTCCATAAAATAAAAAATATCAATAAATCAAAAAAAGATCAAAGAACACAAAAAAACTATTACTTCTGACAGTACCAATAATTCCAGAATATCCTTTTCAAAAGGTTCACGTTGTAATTAATTTTGATCCATGAACATATTGAACTTTTTAATAAAATTTTAATAAGGGGATTCAGAAATGACGTCCTGTTCCAGCATCTACTTGCGGTGATGTAACGGTCTGTTTAAAATGCGTTTTATATTGCAAAATAATTGGCAAAAGCACTTTTCTGCCGTCAATCATCTCGCGAGTGGCTACCTACCAATCACAAAGTATTTGCCAACAGAATTTCTCTTTATATGAAATCGTTTCAAAAAGCGAAAAGCACAAGGCATTGTAATCATAACATCTATGTTGCTGTATTTTGTGCAAGCAAACAAAAAAGAAATTTTAATTAAAAATCGAAATAAAAAAAAGTAATTATCATTTGAGAGAGTGCGTGAAAATCCATAACAGTCAGCTGAACGATGTCACTTCCACTGGTGTTATAGAGGTGTACCTGGTAGCAGTTGAAAATTATTTACCATCAGGAATAATAATTACAAAATAGGTAAGCAACAGATAAAGCTTTACATTTTTGACAATAAAAAAGCTGTAAGCTGGTAATTTAAAAATATTCCAAATCTTCCAGTTAATATCAAAAGAAAAATAGAAGAGAGAGGAAGTAAAATTGCTTGTCAATGTTCAAAATCGGACATTCCATTCTTGAGTTATGCCGAGCATTTCTCAAATCCATTCCGATGAACATTTTTTTTTACTTGTTTATGCTCCAAATTGCCTAGAAACATGTGTTTGGGGTAACCCGAGTAATTTAAATACTTGGGTTTTTTTGACTCGATATTTCTGTGCATCCTTTATGTTAAACATTTGGATCAATTTTACTCCAATTCATACCCAAGATCAACGTACCAAACAAAATTCCACGAACTCCACAGGTATATCGTGTATCAGAAACTGCAACGTGCAAGTAGTCTCGCCGGGAATTTTCTTATAATATGTATGTATTGGCTTTAGTTTTTAGTTATTCAAAAAGGTGAAGCACCAAGTAGTCTGACCATTTCCAAGGCGAAACCCTACTCGTTATGGTATAAAACCCCCATGCGATCTGATAAAAAGTGTGGAAACGTTTAAAAGACATACATATGTACATAAATACAGATTTTCAATTTTATTAATTTAGAATATTTATAATTTTTGTGTACTAAATTAACTGTCATGTTATGATGATTAAATTATTAACTTTTCTTTTTAATTTTCTCATGAGAAAAATTGCTACCTACAGAAGTTATAATATGTTACCAATTATAGAAATGAAAAAAGCTAAATCCTATACCTATTTATGTGCTAAAAAAATGTAGCTAATATATAAAATAGAGAATTTATATCTATGCATTTTGTATTTTATTTGGTGCCTTCTTAACTCTGGAACACCTTAACCAAACCTGGTATAGATATAACTTACAATTTGAAATCAAACATAGCTGGTGGCTGCCGATATTAGTGTCGAACCCATAGTTTTCAGGATCGCCAAGCCGTGGTGGATAGAATTGTTGGGTGAAAGTGAGGTGTTTTCCGATATCCAGGGTAGCTAAGATGAATAGTATTGGTAGGGCACCCCCAGGGTTGAGTGGTGTTTCGTCAGGTGGGGTGAGTTACCGATATTAGTGTTGACTCTACAGTTTTCGGGGTCACTGAGGTGCCACTTATAGTGATGATAAGTCACCGCTATGGATGGTGGTCAGTGGAAAAGTGGCGCGGATGATTTGGATGATGGGACAATATTAGTTTCACATCTCACTACTGTGCAACGCCGGGCACTCAGCTAGTATTATAATATAGATTGATTTGTACTAACCAAATTCATAGATTTTTATCAAAGTTTATTCTTCAACTCTGAAAACATATTAGGTATTATGTTATACAAAGTATTTCGTATAACAAAGCCGTACACTTAAGATATTAGTAAGAAGGGATAAGGAGACTACGCGTTCGCATGAAGATATTGGGATAGAGGAATATGGTAGTAGTTGTGCTGGGAAGAGTTGAAAAATCACACGTCACACCCGAGCACTTACAAACTAGAATATTGTACTCATAACCCAAATTTTCGGCTCTACATTAAATCATCAATTGCACTGTTAATGTGAACACAGCAGTATACTGCAAAATAAATATTGTATTTTTTTTTACGCGTTGGGAATCCAACCTGATGTCGTCCGAGTGGGTGGCAACTGTTCTAATAACTGCACCATCTGAAGCATTCTTTGAAAACAGAAACATTGAAATATTTTTTATTTCTGCAACTAAATTCGGGTTTTTTTGGAGTGGTAATTACTATAGAGGATTTTTAAAGGCAATCTGCAGCGTAACACAGCCCATCAATGCAGATGTTTTTAGAGCACACAATGTTGGACTTAATGCCACAAAAAGTCAAAGTACGCTATGCAGTGCTGTACTGCCCTCAATATGCGAATAGCCCTATGCAGTTTTCTGTCCGTTACTGCTCACTATTATCTCAACTTCGATGAAAACTATTATAATTTTAAGGTGTGATATTCGACCAGACAAAATACTATTACTGATTAAATCACTTAACAAAATTTTATAGTCGAATCATCCATTATTATTTTGCTGCTTCTTTGCCTGGTTGCTTTTCAGCCTATGTAGATTCCTCCTTTCATAGTAGATGGCACCTTGCGAATGATTAATTTTAAACGAATTTAAGTCGTCTTTCTTGAAATTGACAGCATTTTGCTTCTTTGTACTTTACACATCTATTTTTCCTCTCGTTTAATTTCAAGCGGGCACGATGTGCTTAGCATAAATAAGGGTGCAAATCGCTTGAGCGTACGTAAATTATAAAAAAACATAATTTCTTGTAAAAAGATGTTACATTTTTTTTACTTGTTTTTTTTTTTGACTTTGCAATTACAAAGTTATAGTTTTATAACATCGTAGGGAACCTTACTGAAATTCAACAAGTCTTTCTTTATCTATCTTTGTCTTGTATGTCTATTGTTTACTCTTTAATAAGATTTATCTGCCCAACAGGGAATTATTTTTGATCCTTTGTATATGTGGGTATAAAAAATCGCTGTGTTCTTGACCAAGGACAATATACGTGCGTGTTATACTCATCTGACCGATAACCGAAGTATGATATGCTATATAACTTTAACATTTCTTGTATTTTACTAGAATACACTTCAGAAATTCTAGTATTTGTTGTTTAGGGATGAATTTACTGTTTATAAATATAAAACAAATTTTTGATTTTCATTCAAGTTACTTTAAGTTATCTAAATCAAAATTCCTAAACAGCTTCGAATATAAAACTCTTTTGTAATTTGATTTTTGGTGCTTAGGTACAAGCCCCCAACTAGTACCATAATACTCGTATTATCGTGTAAAGAAAGTATTTATTACAAGTGATCATAAATTATAAGATTTTTTAAAACCAAACATTTTTATGGCCATGTACTAAGACGATTTATTTTATTATAATTAAATTAATTTTTATTTCGCTTTGTTATAATTTGCAGAGATGGGCCCCATTAATTAGGGAAAAATGATATCCAAAAGTTTGACTCTGTGTTCTCGTATATTTGTACGTGTCGTAACCGGAGTATATAAAACCATTTATGTAGTTGCTATTAGACCATAAAAACACATGAAATTTAAATCAAATGTCATTAATTTCGGCAAAAATCATGCATGGCCAGGTTTCAAAAGTCGTTTTTGTGGTGAGAGATTCTTTCTACTAAGGTATATGAGTATGGTGGCCTCTTGTCTTTATGAAATACGAAAAGTGAACAACACCAGAAGTGAATGCGTTCAACAACCCAAACGCTACGGCTTTCTTGAGAGAAACTTGACTCATCCCCAAAACCACTTGGACTCAATGTCATTGTCTTTTTCTTTAACGACAATGACTGCGGGCAAGGTAAAACATTTACATTCTAAGGAATCCCCACGGCAGCAGTCCTTGATGGTTGTATAAATAATCCGCAAGGTGTATATTTTATTTTCCTTTTTTGTAATTTTGCTTGCTGCTGTTTTAGTTTCTTTTGTCTCTATTGTATCTGCAGGTATGTAATAATAGAGCGATAGTGCTGATGATGGCGAAAATGACAAGGGCAATTATATTGACAGCGATATTTTTGAATTTATTGCTGTTTGTTCTCGCTGTCGAAACGTTTTGCATTTGCATTTGCATTCGCCTTGCCAGACAACAGATGCATCACTTTCCTGTCATAGGGGTTAGTAGTATCTGTTAATAGCTAGTTGAAGTAGACTTACAAAAAAAAGTATTATCGGGTTATTATTCCATACCCTTGTTAAAAAGCGTATCTTTACTTGCAAGCCAGGTTTATCATTTTTTTCTTGATACGAGTAACATATCGTTGTAGGAAGAAAACATATTGCTAAAACAGGAAAGCTATCTTTCTTGCTTTCCTATTGATTGCTCAAAAATTGTGTGCTTAGTTCTTCTTTAAGCCCTGAACAGAGTTTTGAGAGACAATAGTATTTTTTGCATGGTTATAATAATAAAAGAAATAATTGGTTTAAGGGACATATATAGTTTTTTATAAATATTGTAATTATTTAGATTTAAGAATAACTGAATGATAACCCATGCCGGTTTCGCTCGTCACATCACACAAATGAAGCAGGAGACGAACACATAAATAAATGAAAAAAAATATT
The DNA here is from genome assembly GCA_947095585.1 of Nephrocerus scutellatus. Lineage (NCBI taxonomy): Eukaryota > Metazoa > Arthropoda > Insecta > Diptera > Pipunculidae > Nephrocerus > Nephrocerus scutellatus. Next base: position 26,376,072 of record OX352765.1, on the reverse strand, counting down.
TGGCGTGTTGTGCTTGTTATATTTAACAAACAAATGGAAGGAAGGACCTATAATTTTAAACCGTATCGTTCGGCAAATTGAGATGCTCTCCGTGGCAGTTATTACTATCGGACGTTTGTCAGACATTCGCGAGAGGTGAAACTTTAAAAATGATTTTCTAGGATGAACTTCGAACCTCCCGCTCAGAAGTGCAACGCACTTGCCACAAGAGCCACGGCGTCCCCTTAGATATTAGGTTCTCAAAAAATGTCATATATAACCTCGTAAATCCACTTTTAACAGGAAATTCGAATATTGACAATATTTTTCGAGTTCATTTTATAAAAAGACTTTTATTTGGTCCCTCAATCATAAATGTGTTTATAATTTGTAATATGTAAGTATGTGACTTAAAAGATGAAATAAAAACAAAATGTTTTATGTATTACCCGTTTGATACAAAATGTCCATATGTTTGCAATTTTCGACCTTTAATTTTACCGGTGACATCTTCGAAAACTTTTTTTTTTAAATATAACCCTAACAAACTTCTTCTATGATTCATATAAGTTTTTTTTACATTTTTTGCCCAAATTTTTCTAAATTTTCATCGTTTTCTTTGGCTCTTCTAACCATGTATCCATACAACAAGTCCGCATGGTCTGCTCTGCATCTACATTGTAATTTAATGTGTGTACGAGTACTATGAAGTTGTCCTTTAAATCTTCCTTTGAGTTGCTTTTATGTACTTTGTTTTTCTTAAGAATATTTTCTTTTTGTGTCTCTTTGTATCTTGGATTCTCCATTTTATTATAAAATAGATGCCCGATGCTCTTGCGAGGAATGCGACTAAGTTTTATTAAAGCACTCAAAGTAATATATACTCGTATTTTGATTGAAGCTCTCAGCCCAAAAGGTCAAATAAAATTCCTTACAAATCAACTTAAGGAAATTCTATTACTAATAAAATTAGATTTGTTTTTCAACTGCCTTTGTTGGGTTTTATATTCGTAATATGTTACCGAGTTTCCTTAAGAACAACAAAGTATTTGTGTGGCATTAGTGAACATGAGATATTTAAACAAATATTTTCCAAACCAACCAATTCCGCTTCCTTTTAATCCTAATTCTAATCTTAATCCTAAATTAAAAAGCACAAAAAAACATAGAGGCGCTTTGCCCTAATATTTCTTTTTTCGAAAGTTGACTTATTTTTTGGGTTTGTTTGATGAATAACTTTATTAATAACAAACCGATAAAGTTTAACTATAGGAAGTAGGGAAGGTCGATAAAATTATCCGCAAACCTTTAGTTTGTTAATTATAAATTCTACTCTTTAGTAGGATAAGGTTAACCGCAAATCGGATTTTAAATTGCGTGTGAGTCTATGGTGAAGTGCACATATATATGTACCTACATTAGCTAATTGAAAATTTCAATTGGAATTATTTATGGCTACATAAGTTATGATCATGTAACTAAACTTTAAATTGAGGTGTGGTTTTTATGGTTGTTTGACGGGGAAGTTATTTGAAAGGCATGCTGGCGTAGATATAGTGCTAGAATTCTGTTGTTTTTATCAATTCACCATAAGTAGCTGGTTCTGGTAAGAGAAATAACCACTTTAAGCTGATTTTGTACAAAGTTATTATTTAGCGCAAATAAATTGTATTTCTATTTTAATTACACCCAACAACATACATACTGGTTTTCGGTATAAGAATACGCACGTAACAAAATATGCATCTTAAGTTTTTTATGGGTTTCCTGCTCTTTCAAAAAAAGGCACGTAGCCTATTTTAATATAGCCTTCAAACTTCAAAGCCAAAAAGTTATTAGCGATAAATTAAAAACAAATTGATGCTTTCTTCCTAAAGCCCCCAAACCACGCTAATGTCTTCAAGCAGTACTTTTCCATTACCGATATCCAATGTCGGGCCATTAGTTAACGCCAAATCGAAAACCAAGAGCTTTAAGATCTTCCTGCCCGCGAATTACGTCTGGTTCTTCTCCTCTAATCAATTCGTTAAGTTTGACGGTTTGACAATGGCGAAATGGAATAAAATAACAAATCTACTCATTGCTAACTCCATCCCCAAATCCGACTCAAATTGGACTTATAAAACCAATATTTTTCCTAATTTCGCAGCCCCCCCCCCATTAAATTTCAAAAACCAACCTCAAACTTCCTCCTTCTAAAGCCCGTCAAATCTGTTCCCCTCCCACCCAAACAGACTCGCCAATATGTACCTGCACTAAAACCTGCCTCGTTCGAATTAACACCTCCAAAACTTTTCTAAACCCCCCACGACATATGTTCCCACCAGCAATTCTTTCCATAATTTTGACCTCAAAGCTAGAGCTAAGTACACTTATTTCAATATACATACCTTATTTCTCAAACACTTTGCCTAATATTCCTTTTCTTGAACCCCTTCTGCCTCCATATAGTAAACTAACACAGCAAACCATCGACACCTCTGAACGTCGGTATGCACTCTCTAGGCTTCGAGAAAAAAAGGTATACGAGACTATATGTCTCTTTCTCGCTTACCTACAGACCAAATCTGACTCTGTCTGCTATAAGAGTAAAACCAAAACAAGCGTCATGGTTTCCAACCAGCAAGAAGGCCTCCGTACAGATATAACTAGTCTCGTAACCCTTTATATCAGGTGTCACGAGATTTTCAATATGTCTTCCTAAAAAGTATTGGACGACCTTGCCGCTTTCGGTAACTATGTACATTTTAAAAGAATTTCACACCTCCAACAGAGCCGTAATGACCAAATCAAATTTTTTTTGTCCATAATTTGCCACGATTACCAACACCTCAACCACCCTCCCCTACACCTCATCTACCAAAACGTAAGAAGCCTACGCTCGAAAACCAATGCTGTATTGCACTCCCATTCGATGTTTATGCCCTGACTGAAACCATTCTAATCCCTGACATAAAGAACCAAGAGTTATTCCCACTTACATTTAATGTTTTTTTTTTCCAGATGACGATCTTACTCGCCCCATGATTGTTTTTCTCAGTCGAGGCGAGACGTCTTGCATGAGAAACGAGTCAAGGTCGTTGTGGATAGCCACATGGCCTTGGACCGCAATGGTCTGTCGCGCCGAAATTATTATTATTATTATGAGTGTCCGTGACCCCAGGGCCCGATCATTTCCAAATATTTACAAAAAAAGTTGTCCATGTGTATAAAATTTGAAGAAAATCGGGTACTTTTTTTATAAAATTTGTATGGGTGCCCTCGATTACTTCCAAATTTTTACAAAAAGTGTTGTCCATCGAAGATACACATGCGAATTAAATTCTCTAATAACCAAAAGTATACTGAATTCCACTTTAAATGTTGAACCATAAAAACACATACGAAGCACTGCAACCAACAACAAAACAACCTCAATCGTAAAGTAAGCAGCGCTGCTCATAGCGCACAACGCACACAGAACACAGTCATTATAGAATGAAATGATCTGAAAATTGATCACAAAATCTGACCAGCCAGCCAGCCAGCCACGAGCACGCGAAGTTAATATAGAGTATTTAAAAGCCTCATTGCTTAACTTTCTCATAAGCCCAAACTCTTCGAAAGCATTTTATACGAAGCGTTAAGCTTCCATTGCAAATCTCTTATTTTCCCCAGCCAACATGGCTCCATCACCACTAACCACGTTGAATTCATGTCCTTCGCTCTTTCAGTCTTAGAGAGTGGCAACTAAGTTGACATTGTTGCAACTGATTTCAACAAGGCTTTTAATAAGATATCTCATCAATTATTCCTTTTTAAATTGTCTGCCCTCGGCTATCCTTCACCATTACTCCAAGCTTTAAGTGTTAGTTTTAAGTTTTTGTCTTAAGTCTTAGTTTTTAAGTTTTAGTTTTAGCTTATAATAAGCCGAGTAAATGAGGGCTGTTGTCCCCCACCAAAATTAAGCTTAGAACACTCTTAAAGATGGTTTTGGACATTCTTAAGCAAAGAGATCCAGAGTTTAGGGAACGCCGATCGCAATGACACCTGCTTGAAATCTGGATATTCGCTATGAGGAAAGAATCGGAAACCAGCATTAGAGCCATAATAAGAAGTAGTAGTAGAAGAAGAAATACAACGGAAAAACTAAGAATTTTACAAGGAGAATATTATTTTGAAAAATTTCAGCTTAAATTAAAAAAAACTTCAGTGGTTTGTTTTTACCATGGAAATTGTGAAAATACTAAAAAAACCCTCAGGAATATATGTCAATAAGTATTGGACAGGTGGATTGATTAACGAAGTATAAACATCTTTTTGGAAATTCTATTACACTTAAATGCTATTTTACTACAAACAGCAATAAATTTATTTACCATAAACCATAAATTTCCTTTAATCATTGCAAATTCCCATAAGTCTTCACATCATTGACGGCTGCTGACAGCAACAATAATTGCCTTCAAAAATACACGCCCACGTACCCACAATTTACAAGCTAAGAAGACGTTTTAAATAGGTTATAATTTTTCTTTGCTTGACGGCTTGCGAGTTTCACTACTATAATATGGTAATTACTCGTACATACATAAAAAGGCAAATTAATTTCCTTCGGACATAATCCCAATAGGATTAGTTCACTAATGTGAAAGTATTTATAATACTTTATTGGTGCCATTGTCTTCCAAACGTCCTTTTACTTTATAACAATGATGGCAAAATAATGGAAAACTAGCTTAAACTGCAATAGAGCGGTTTCTTTTCGAACTTGACAACTATGGAAGAGTTGGAGCAGGTTAACTTCACTTAAGTCGCGAATTTTATTTATTGTAACTAACCGCTGGAATGAGTGTGTATGTGTGTGTGTATGAGTGTGTAAAAACACAACCAACGATTCGAAGAACGACGATTCAGAAAATCCGACCCTTCCGTGCGGATGTGAATGTAAGCGGATGTGATTTTAATAAATTTCAGTTCGTTAAAGTCAAAAAGACATGGAGTGAAGTGAACTTTGCGCATTATTCATACATGGTTACCCTGTCAAGTGTTCTCCAGATATTATTCGATTTTTAATTCAGTATGAAGTAAGCTCATATTTTAAAGTGGCTCTTAAGCCAGTTGTTCCATTTATGTCAATAATATCCTCACTCCTTTGTCCTGTTAAGCTACATAATAAGACAAAATTCTCATATACATTAAACGGAAATTATGAATGGTGGTCACGGATATATCTATTCGGTAAATAGTTTACGAAAATTCCATACATAAGTTGAAGCATTTTATAATCTCCTCGTTGTAGTGTTACTTTTTCCTTTTTTTTAGCCGTACATTAGTTATGCGGAATAAATGGTCATGTTATGTGTTTTGCATGTATCTATGAGCCTTAGTAGGCATTCAAGATGCTCTACCTAATACTATGACGTTTCGTTTCAAACATTTTATGTGAAGTATGAAGAGAAATTGCATACACTTCAACATATATTTTAACATAGAGAGTAAACTTTCCTGACTGCAACATTTTGCTTTGCAAAATTTTCTATACCATTTTACAGTAAAAGCGGCATAAGTCAATAAGTAACTTTGTACAATATGCATAATTATATAGTTGGCTCAATAAGTCCTTGAAAATTAACACAAATTGTGTCGTCACCCTAAATTTATCATTTTTTATTGTCAAGAATCATCTTTCAAAAGAACGCACCCAAATTTTCAGAAAGATCTGTCAAAGAGTTTTTTTGTGGCAGCCATTTTATATAGACGCCTACGAGCATTTTCGTTAAAATGGAAAAAAGTGAATTTCGAGTTCTCATTAAACACTATTTTTTGCGAGAAAAAACTATCACGCAAACCAAATAAAAGGTTGACAAATATTATGGGGACTCTTCACCATCGATTGGAACCATTCACCACTGGTTTACTCAATTTTGGTGCGGTCGTTCAAGCACAAGTGATGCCGAACGTTCTGCTAGCCCAATTAGGGTCACCACACCAGAAATGGTCGACAAAATCCATGGTTTGATAATGGACGATCGGCAAGTGAAAGTGCGCTAGCTTGAAGAGGCCACAGGCTTATCACATGGCTCAGTGATTTCGATTTTACATAAATATTTGGACATGAAAAAGCTTTCCGCAAGATGGGTGCCGCGTTTGCTCACAATCGACAACAAAACGCATTCGTTTGACAACTTCAAATGTCCCAGAAAAATGCAACTGAGTTTTTGCGCCGTTTCGTAACAGATTTAGCCCATTGCGACTATTTCTTGTTTCCAAACATGAAGAAATGACTTGGAGGTAAGAGATTTGGGTCGAATGAAGAGTCATCGCTGAAACAAACGCTTATTTTGAGGGGCTCGAGAAATCGTATTATTTGAAGGGCATCAAAAAATTGGAGAAACGTTGGATGAAGTGTAGCGAGCTAAAATAGCAACATTTATCAATTTGAGAGGGACAACTATATACATCGAGTAAGTGGCGATTTTGTGTACATATTTGCATAGTGTATTTATTTTGTTTACTAATTTAGCCTCCAACGAAGCTTGACTTTTCGCAGGTTCAATAGGACTCAGGTGCTCTCATATTTTCTGAAGCTATCTTAGCTCCTTGGCCTAAAAGAAGATTATCAGGAATATCAGGTTATAACAAAGTCGATGTTAATCTTTTTGTCATCATTTGTCGCAGTAGGTACTAAAATGTGTAACTATTACAGCAAAGCTTTATTTTAATGTACATAGTTCTCATAAGTGTGGAAATTTCATGCAAGTGACTCTAAACATATAGTTATAACGCCATAAGAACACATGAAATTAATCGTTTCCATAAATTTCAGTTTTCTTATGGCGTATGGACGTATTAGCCTAACGGCAAGTCTGTAGTAGAGCATACATATGCATATGGTAGGGTATCATTTTTGCTTTACTTGCCACAAAATCGATCTTTTATGTTGATATTTTCAATAAATTTTAAATATGTTGATTATTAACTAGGAACATACACAATTTGGTGGACGTTCACATGTGTATAACCACTTTGAGTGACTATAAAGAGAGGAAAATATAAGGCATGACATAAATTTTGCGTTATTTGCATTTAAAATTATATGCAGATGGAAAAGTTTACCGTGTTGTTATCTTCGTGGGAGCTAATTTGTTGGGTGTATTCCTCTTGCTATATTTCAAATTGTTGGTTATGGTAATTACACACAAAACTAAAGTAAGAAAATTGCTCTTGACGGCAGTACTTTTAACATTTCGAACCACCAAAAGATTCTTTACTGCTGTTGTGTCTCTTCATTTGAGCCCATTTTTATGAAATATTCCATTCTATTTGAACCTACCAGCATCAGTGCGGTATTTTTGCTAAGGAAAACTAACCGATGAAAGTGAATCCATTTTCCTATAGTAATATGAGATTATACGTCAGAAACTCCCACCCTATTCTCCAGGATTGTCTAGCTTTTAGTTATATTTCAGAAGTACATGTACTACATGGCGACTAACACGAAGTGTTACCAAAACAAAACGCCACAGAATTTTTATTTTTTGACGAATTTCATTGAATCAAAGTAAAAAATGTTCACAAATATTTAAATTTTCGAATTGCATGAGCAATTTTCTAATTGGCTACCCTTAGCCGCGATTATGGCCTTCAAACGGCCGACAAAGCTATTGCATACAGCATGAAAGTGGCTCTGCGGTATTTTGGCCCATTCCCGGCGAGCGCTTGAGATGATCGACACTTTAGTATTTTTTTGTCCCAAACTTGCTCTTCAAAATACCACAAACCGAGAAATCTAGCGGATTTGCATCCGGTGATTTTGGTGGCCATTGGGCTGTGGAAATGAACCGCGGAACGTTGTTTCTCAGCCAATCTTGATTGACGCGCACTTTATGACTCGGCGCCGAGTCCTGTTGAAATGTCCAGGATCTGCGGCCGAAATGTTTTTGTGCCCAAGGCTTCAACGATCCCTCCAACACATGATCCCGATAAATTTGAGCATTTATCTTGAGGTCCAAATTTTCAGTAGAACGGGCAAGTAAATCCGATCATTTTGCTTGTTCACATATTGCTGAATAACGAACGGTGACTCATCGGAGAAAACCAAATTCGGCAAATCGCCACTTTCGTGCAAGCGTTTTCTTTGTTCTTTCCACTCTTACCATTTTTTGAGCATCAGTGAGACCATGCGTTTTTTGGAATTTTAAGGCCTTTAATCCAAGATGATCTTTCAATATGTGCTGCATCCGTTCGAGCGAAAGGTTCGCCTCACGAGCTCTGCCGCTACGGCGCGGATTCCACCAGCATGGCGTTTTGCAATACTGCCAGTATCGTTATAACGATTTATGGTGCGATACACAAACATTTTATTCACATGCAGATGTTTTAACTGGTTAACAATCTGCGGCTGTGGTTTGCCAGCCAAATATAGAGCAATCACACTATTACGCTTGAATTCCATTGCGGATAACTTTTTTCTGAATATTTCCCACTAAAAAGGTTTTTGTACGCTTGTAAACAATTAAACTACTACTACAGGGAGGAGAGGAAGACACTGTTGAAACAGGTATGAATTGTTTCTATTGAAACCCCCACCATATTCTCCAGGCTTGTCAAGCTTCAAGTTATATTGCAGATGTAGATAAATTCTTTGAAGGAAAACTACTACTGGGAGGTGAGGAAGACGCTGTTGAAAATTCGTATTTCTAGTCCAGATATTATTAAACTGAAATTTTCGCCATACTCTAAGCATCGATTTACTTTATAATATGGTAAAGTTAAAATCTCTCCGGATTTTTCAAGTCAAGTGCAATTTTGAATGTTTATTTCTTATCAAAAAATTAATTATTCTGCCTGAGTTCTTTGCACTAAATCGATACCCATATTTCCATTCTTTTTGGAACTACTTTATAAGGCACACAACTGCCCAGTCGACAAAATAAAAGACTTATTTTACTTTTAATGAAAAAGTTTTTTTATAAACTTGCTGATTTTTTTGTATCCTCAATTTTAGTCTTCGAGAGGTAAAAGTTTGTATATAATAAAGTCGGTAGAAGAAGCTTTTTGACTCTTAATGTATACGCCGCAATTTCATTGTATTCAAACTTCAAAGTGAATCAATACGTGCAGAGTTGTTTGTATATAATATTCATAATAAATATAAATAAATAGAGAAAGAAATAAACTTAATGCGCTGTATGGTTTATTATTTATTGTATTTCATAATATTAAATTGCTTAAAAAAGGATTTTAAATCGACATTCGCATTACTCGCATTATATTTCAAATTGTTGGTTATGGTAATTACACACAAAACTAAAGTAAGAAAATTGCTCTTGACGGCAGTACTTTTAACATTTCGAACCACCAAAAGATTCTTTACTGCTGTTGTGTCTCTTCATTTGAGCCCATTTTTATGAAATATTCCATTCTATTTGAACCTACCAGCATCAGTGCGGTATTTTTGCTAAGGAAAACTAACCGATGAAAGTGAATCCATTTTCCTATAGTAATATGAGATTATACGTCAGAAACTCCCACCCTATTCTCCAGGATTGTCTAGCTTTTAGTTATATTTCAGAAGTACATGTACTACATGGCGACTAACACGAAGTGTTACCAAAACAAAACGCCACAGAATTTTTATTTTTTGACGAATTTCATTGAATCAAAGTAAAAAATGTTCACAAATATTTAAATTTTCGAATTGCATGAGCAATTTTCTAATTGGCTACCCTTAGCCGCGATTATGGCCTTCAAACGGCCGACAAAGCTATTGCATACAGCATGAAAGTGGCTCTGCGGTATTTTGGCCCATTCCCGGCGAGCGCTTGAGATGATCGACACTTTAGTATTTTTTTGTCCCAAACTTGCTCTTCAAAATACCACAAACCGAGAAATCTAGCGGATTTGCATCCGGTGATTTTGGTGGCCATTGGGCTGTGGAAATGAACCGCGGAACGTTGTTTCTCAGCCAATCTTGATTGACGCGCACTTTATGACTCGGCGCCGAGTCCTGTTGAAATGTCCAGGATCTGCGGCCGAAATGTTTTTGTGCCCAAGGCTTCAACGATCCCTCCAACACATGATCCCGATAAATTTGAGCATTTATCTTGAGGTCCAAATTTTCAGTAGAACGGGCAAGTAAATCCGATCATTTTGCTTGTTCACATATTGCTGAATAACGAACGGTGACTCATCGGAGAAAACCAAATTCGGCAAATCGCCACTTTCGTGCAAGCGTTTTCTTTGTTCTTTCCACTCTTACCATTTTTTGAGCATCAGTGAGACCATGCGTTTTTTGGAATTTTAAGGCCTTTAATCCAAGATGATCTTTCAATATGTGCTGCATCCGTTCGAGCGAAAGGTTCGCCTCACGAGCTCTGCCGCTACGGCGCGGATTCCACCAGCATGGCGTTTTGCAATACTGCCAGTATCGTTATAACGATTTATGGTGCGATACACAAACATTTTATTCACATGCAGATGTTTTAACTGGTTAACAATCTGCGGCTGTGGTTTGCCAGCCAAATATAGAGCAATCACACTATTACGCTTGAATTCCATTGCGGATAACTTTTTTCTGAATATTTCCCACTAAAAAGGTTTTTGTACGCTTGTAAACAATTAAACTACTACTACAGGGAGGAGAGGAAGACACTGTTGAAACAGGTATGAATTGTTTCTATTGAAACCCCCACCATATTCTCCAGGCTTGTCAAGCTTCAAGTTATATTGCAGATGTAGATAAATTCTTTGAAGGAAAACTACTACTGGGAGGTGAGGAAGACGCTGTTGAAAATTCGTATTTCTAGTCCAGATATTATTAAACTGAAATTTTCGCCATACTCTAAGCATCGATTTACTTTATAATATGGTAAAGTTAAAATCTCTCCGGATTTTTCAAGTCAAGTGCAATTTTGAATGTTTATTTCTTATCAAAAAATTAATTATTCTGCCTGAGTTCTTTGCACTAAATCGATACCCATATTTCCATTCTTTTTGGAACTACTTTATAAGGCACACAACTGCCCAGTCGACAAAATAAAAGACTTATTTTACTTTTAATGAAAAAGTTTTTTTATAAACTTGCTGATTTTTTTGTATCCTCAATTTTAGTCTTCGAGAGGTAAAAGTTTGTATATAATAAAGTCGGTAGAAGAAGCTTTTTGACTCTTAATGTATACGCCGCAATTTCATTGTATTCAAACTTCAAAGTGAATCAATACGTGCAGAGTTGTTTGTATATAATATTCATAATAAATATAAATAAATAGAGAAAGAAATAAACTTAATGCGCTGTATGGTTTATTATTTATTGTATTTCATAATATTAAATTGCTTAAAAAAGGATTTTAAATCGACATTCGCATTACTTATGGGTCTTGTCATTGCTTAATTAACTACTCATATCAGTTCCATTTTTCAGAAGTAGCTACAAGCAGTTGTGCAAATTTATTCGCTACGTGCATTAATGTTAAATTTATACGTGAAAATGAATCAAAAAGTGTAGCGGTCAATTGAAAAGAAACTTTTGTCTTAGTAATAATTCAAAAATACTGTTACAAAATTTAGGCTTTCTAGAGTTCGTAATGAATTTTCCAAGTAAAAACACAACACAAGTTGTTTTTACTCATGAACAACAAATTTAAACTTATAAAAATATTCACATACGCTGTAGCTCTATCTACTTTTCAAGAAGTCAGGAAGTTGACTTCCAAACATTAACTACTCGTAACTTACTGATAACTCAATAATTTTCGAGAATGTTCTATTCTTGGAAAACCACCTAGAAAATACCAGAACATACTGGTATAATCTCTATATATACAATTTGGTATACAAGTTCCGCACGTATAATTGTTATATACAATTTATATATAAGTTCGAATGCGAGGGAAAAATATAACTCTATATACCCTAATAATAATGAGCCTAATTGTATGCAATGGTTTTTGGTATTTTCTTAATTCTAATACAATCCAATACAATGCTTATTCTTATACACGAGTACGTACAGTGAGATCCAAGGTTTCAATATACATTTTCGTAACAATATTTTCGAATTCCAAGCCTACACCCAGTATCTACATACCAACTGAATGTTAAGAGGCGATGAAAATATTTTATAAGAATTTATCAGCAGTTTGCAGTCGTTGTTTTACAAGTGTATCACTGATTTTTGTTAACCATTGAGAATTATTTTTCAGTAGTGAAATAATTAGAAAAACTTCTTCCTTACTTTGAATTAAAAACACGAGTCAGCTGTAATGGAGGTACCTACTGCAATTTTGCACACCACTAATGGTATAAGCTAAAATTTTTAATTACAAAAGTTATTAACTTATACTACAGTTGCTTAACGATTTTCCAAACACCTAATGAACATTTTTGGATGAGGTTTTCCTTAAAGTTTAACAAAAAGGAAACTCTATTCATTCTGCTTTGTGAGAATTTCATAGTTTTTAATTACTCGTGCCTGTAAGAGTGCGGTTGTTCGGGGCTTCCCGTCAAAAGTGTCACATACAGATCGTTTGAAAAGACATGCACATAAACGTTTAGAGCTGCATACAGGATTGTGTTAAAAGTTAAAACAGTAGAAACTTTGCCAACAGAAGCATCCTGCTGAACAGGATGAGAACGCACTTGTACATGTCTACCAACATACGCGTACAAATATTATGCGTTTGAGTCAGACTCATATATTTTGTATAACTTAAGTGAATTATGAAAACACCAAATCCATCCATGTGTTTCTTCTTGAAAATAAAAACAAAGATTTTCGCATTATTACAAAACAGAAGACATGTTTGATTAATTAGCGCCATATTGCTACAGTATGGTGTGGAGCAATATGCAGGTACATGATGAATTTGCTCTGTTAACAGTTGTTGTACAAGAAATAATTTGTCTGGATTTGTTGCGTGTTTGCAAGACATATTGTGAAGAGAACAAGATTCTTACAAATTATCATCAATCATCATCGCCTTTGTACAACTTTTGGGCGTATGTAGGTATGCAGTAGCAGTAACTGTAAACCAGTTGATGAAATCTTAAAAATGCAAAATTTTGATTGATTGATGTCTGCTATAATGTCTACCTGTCTGCCTCTTGCTCACTCACGCAATACCAGTCTCTATGGAGCACTTGAAGTAAGTTAATGAGGATCCATACTAAGAGGAGCTAAGAGAGTGTTTGGAGTTTACAAAAAGGCAATTGAAATCCCTTAACAAATCCATGGGCATTACCATGTAAAGTAGATGGACATTACACAGATTTTGCGAGCGTTGCGTGTAACCACGACATTAAGGTCGGCTTTTAATATACCGCAGAAAAATTTATTACATTACTGAAAAAAAACAACCCATAAAAATTAAAATTTTTCATCTAAATTCTCTAATCGCAGAAATTGATATGGGAGCCCCTCGATCCTGGGCCATTTTTTTTTTATTGTAGGAGAAAATCATCGAAACAGACATTTGACATCAGATGTTAAAATTGAAAATGCTCAGATCATTTTATTCTGAGCACTTAGAGCACGCTCATACTCTGAGCAAATAAGAAACACGAACATTTATCTTGACAACTCTTGACTGCTCTGAACTAATTTATGAAAACGCGAAATGACAGAATATTGCGAAAACTTGTTGTTCTATCTGTAAGTTGATATCGACAACAACAATGTAAGTTTAATTAAGCATAAAACATTTATGTCTCGTTTCGATTTGAAGAAAATCGGGTAAATTTTTTAAAATTTTTGTATGGGAGCCCCCCGAAAGTGTTGTCTCCGGAAATACACATGTGTGCCAAATTTCAATAAAATCGGGCTGTAGGAAGTGGGTTAAAAATTGATCGCAAGAATCCATCACAAATCCACAAACCCACAAGCCCACAAACCCACAAGCCCACAAACCCACAAACACACGGGCAAGTGAAGTTAATATAGAGAATTTAAAAAAACAACAATTTTTTGTGTCTCTCCAGAGAAGACTACCAAGAACCACAAGGGGCGCTTCACTTCCCGCACACTCAGTGCTTTGCGGCTGAACTGGTCAAGCGCATCGCGCCAATCGTGCACTCATTCTAGACTCATTGTAGACTGTAGATTTAGAGGATTAATTAAAATATGACCCAGGGGTTCAAATCTTTCCAATGCATATGCAGAATTAATGGAGATTTTGCGATTTATGATAAAATTCAAAGTATGAATATTTTGCATTCAAACGATAACGACTGAACGTAGACGGATTCCACAGTGGCCAATATTATAATCTCACGATGTTGCTTGCGCAAATATTCCGTTGGTTTTTCGAAATTAAACTAGAAAAGTTGGCATTAGAAAGAAAACTCATTTTATATAGAAAATATTATTTTCCTTATAACACCAACATTTGACCACGAATCGAACTCAAAATGTATTCCTGCAAATCTGCAGCCATACATCTACCTTATGAAAAAAATCAAAGCAGCCGTTCGTTGGGTAGAGCACAAAGATTCACATAGGCAGTAAAATTTTTAATATAAATGAAACAAGTCTATGCCAACCACTCAACTCAATTACTAGATGTATCTGTGTTTTAATCATATTCTTCGTTCAATCAAAATGCTTGACATAGTGTAATAGCTTAACGTCTCTCGACCATTTGTGCTGTGCATGCATCATGAGGCACAGATCCTGACGAAAAAAAGATGTATTGGTGATTAACTAAAGAGCAAAAACAATCCACACAATCCAAACAAACCACCCATAAAAACAAAAAATTTTCATGTAAATTCTCCAATAACCAAGAGTATACTGAATTCCACTATAAATGCTGAAAATAAAAACACATGCGAAGCACTGCAACCCAACAACAAAACAACCCCAGAAAATGACATGAGCTGATGTCGTTATACGGGGAAAAAATTGTATGGGAAATTTTAATAGAAAGTATTGTCACCGCAAATACACTTGTGTGCAAAGTTTGAATAAAATCGGGCTTTAGGAAGTGGGTTAAAAATTGATCACAAGATCTCTCCAGCCAGCCAGTCAGCCAGCCAGCCACGGGCACGCGAAGTTAATATAGACTCTTTTTACTGCCACTAGTTAGCGCTTGTCATAAGCTGCGTTTATTTTTTATTCACACGCCCATTTACGAAAGTGACTGTTTCATACACTATTACCTTGCTTCAAAAGTAGCCATTATACATACTAGTAAGTTAACATATAAAATTTTGTTATTTATTGCAGTCACAGCGACCATACATTCACAGAGTAATTTTGCATTGCGCATAACCTGTTTAGCAACATCAACCTCTTGGGATGGTCGCACAACCATTTAATGATTGTGCTGTCTACTTTCTTTCTCTCTAGAGCACTTCTTACCTCATCATGAGATGCGTTGTCGAACGCTCCTTCGATGTCAAGGAAGGCGCAAAGCGCGATTTCCTTACTGGCAAGAGGCCTCTCTATGCTTTCCGTTAGCTCCCACAGTGCGGTCTCCGCAGATCTGCCCGCTCTGTATGCGTGCTGACTGGAATGTAATGGTTCTTTTTCCAGTATTCTCGACCTAATATAGTTGTCGATAACCTTTTCGATGGTCTTTAGGTCGAACGAAGTTAGGCTAATTGGTCTGAAGGACATCGGATGGGTGGGATCTTTTTTCCCCACCTTCGGTATAATTACCACCCTTGCCCTTCTTCAGTTTGTCAGTATATACCCAAGTGCTAGACTACTTCTAAATATTCTCACCAGATTGGAAGGAGGTTGTCTAATCCGACCTGCATAACTGCAGGGATTATCCCGTCCAGACCTGCTGATTTATAGGGATGAAAGCTTTTGATTGCCCATCGGATTCTTTGCTCTGTGCAAATGTCCGAGGCTTTCTTCCAGTCCACCATGCTAGCTCTTAGGTGGTTCACGCACATCCCTTGTTCGTTACTGGTCACTCTGCTTCCAGGGAAGTGTGTTCTCAAGAGAAGGAGGGCTCTTTGCTCCTCATTTTCTGTGAACTTTCCATTCTGGTCTAACAGTGGTGCCTTTATACTTTCAGCATCTTTTGCCATAGCTTTAAACATTCTGGCAGACGCTGTACTATTGGCTACTTCCTCGCAGAAGTTGCGGAAACTGCCGCGTTTGGCTCTTCTCACCTCTGTGTCTTACGCTGTGAGAGCTTTTCTGTATTTCTGCCAAATTCCCCCAACTCTTGGCTGATTTGAAGAGTTTCCTCACTTGCCTTTTTGTCGTTAAAAACCAGGTAATTATTTAAACCAAGCCAGATCCAAAAACGGGTTAAGTAAATAATTGTCAGTCCAATTCAAGTTAATAGTAAGTTTGTATAGAAAACAATTACAATAATTTCTAAAATAGCTAAAAATTTGTTATTATCTGATTCTTCTTGTTTATATATGTTTTTTAAATATTTTAAATATATCCTATGCCGTTTTTATTTCAGTGTTCTGCTTTAGTTTTTTAGTTGTCTTCAGTGTCACTCTGACGTGTGTCACACACACGTCCACAAAAGCTCTGGAGGAGCACTGGTTAGTTTGTTATTAAAATTGGCTGTGTTATTTTTTTAACTTTTTCTTGGTTGGTGTCCTCTTGACATGCACTGATGTTTAAGCCTTAATGCAAATAGTGATGTGATGGTTTTCTACCAACATGACAAAAATAACGTAATCACTGAAAACCTCAAAACTGTACCCAACTTTTTTCTCTTCGTATTATCGCTACCGTAACCAACACAATATTTGTGCTCAACTCGACCGAGTATTTTATCGTGTTGATGGGAACTTACTTTTTAACGCAGTAACGATACTATCACAGAGAACAAATGTGAGCTAAATGAGTATTTTACAAAACTGTTAAGTAATTAAGTATTAATTTCCGCTCGTTGAAGTTCACAGCGAGATTTTTCCATTGCGACGCTCCCTTACTGGGGCAATTCTTGTATCAGAATAGTCTGGACCACTTCATAATGAACTCACTGTATGCTGACAAAAAAAAACGCCCGTTAGGATTACTGCTCCCCATACAACATTTGCATTTTTTCATTTACTTATGCTGATATACATTATATATAAATTTTTCTTCGCATTGGTGTTTCACTTAAATTTTCCACTCTTAGATTATGAAGAAAAGTTCTACTTTTGTTTAATTTTATTGAATTGATTTTTGTTGTAGCTTTTGTAGTTCGGCAATTTGTTCCCTCGTATACTCGTACTCGTACTTCAGGATAGTCTAATCCTATTTTGATTGTGTAGGTTTAGGTAAATTTATGATTGTGTTGATTTTAGTATGGAGTATTGTTTCTGTACGGAAAAACTCGGAAATAATCTCTTCGAAATATAATGTAACTTACTATACTAGTAGTACTGATGGCCCTTCAGCAAATTTGTTTTTATTGGTATATGCACAGTTCGTTAGAAACCTGCTCAAGTGTTAGTTTAGTTAAGTGTGCATAAACTCAGCACTTGTAAAGAACTTATAAAGTCTTAAAGGGGTCTTGATGGGGTCTTAAGGGGCCTTGAGGTGATTTGATAGCGTCTTGAAGGAGTTTTGAGAGGGTCTTGATTTGGGTACTGAGGTTGTTTTAAGGGGGTTTTGAGAGGGGTTTTAAGTGAGTCTTAGGAGGGGTTTGAGGGGTTTAAGGAGTCTTCTGGGAGTCCTTTGGTTGGTCTTAAGGTCTTGAGGAGTTTTGATAGTGTAAAAAGTGTGTTATTGAGAAGGTTTTAAGAGAATTTTAAGGTGTTCTTGATGGGTTATTCAGGGGAGTTTTGAAGGGGTTTTGGGAAGGTATCTAGTGACGTCTTAAGAAGATCTTAAGAGGGTCTAGAGTGGGTTTTTAGAGGGTCCTGCTGGGGTCTTGTGGGGCTCTTAAGAGGATTTTAAGGGATTCTTAATAAGTCTTTAGAAAATTTAGAGAGGTAGCTTGAGGAGGTCTTTAGTGGGATCTTTAGGTAGTTTTAAGTGGACTTAAGGGGCTTAGAAGGTTTGTGAGTGGAGTCTTGAGGAGATATTGACGGACGTCTTGACGGAGGTCTTACCGGGGATATTAAGAGGGTTTTGAGGGGATTTGAATGGGGTCTTTAGGTGAACTCGAAGGGGTCTTTAGGTGGCAGTGCGGCGGGTCTTAAGAGGATTTTGTGGTGGTCTTGAGGGGGGTCTTGAATAGGTCTTAAGTGGGTTTTGAGGGTATTTGAGAGAGCCCTTAGTCGGATCTTGCAGGGATCTTTAGAGGCTCTTAAGATGGTTTTAAGGGATTCTCGAGGGGTTTTAGGTGGTCTTGAGGGAATTTTTAGTGGGGTGTTTAGGTGTTTTTTAGTGGGGCTTAAGGGGGTTTTGAGAGGGTTGTGATTAAAGTCCTGAGGGGGTCTTGACGTCTCTTTAGGTGGTCTCGACGGGGGTCATAAGGGTATTTTGAGAGAGCCCTGAGTGGGGTCTTGGAGGGCTCTTAAGAGAGTTTTAAGAAATTCTTAAAGGGTCTTTAGGTGGTCTTGAGAGGGTGTTAAGTGGTATTGAGTGGGGCTTACGGTGGATTTAAGAGGGTTGTGAGTAGAGTCTTGAGAGGATCTTGAGGGGTCTTTAGGTAGTCTCAAGACCTCAAGGCCCCCATTTGAGTCTCTTTTAATCTGCTTTTAAACCTCAAATGCTTAGCGTGGTGCTTTGAATTTTTGTGCATTTTTTGAGCCTCAAATATTCCAGATTTCCATTATAAACATTGCAGCAATTTTCATTCATTTTATGACAGTCCTAGCTGCTCCATATCTACCACCTATTTTATTGTCTGCCTTTTAGGGGGCTCTTGTTTTAAAAAAAATGTATTTCTTCTTCGCTCTCTCTAATGTGATACGAGCTGGTAAATAGAATTTCGTTATTATTGTTTTGTTTTACTTCTCTACTGTGAATACGGCAACGGGGACTACGAGTAAATATTAAAAATGGTAGTTAAGGTAGATTGACGTTGCTGCTCTACTCTTTATGATTAAATTTAATTTAGGTACTCATCTCCTCCTTTATTTGATATTATGTGACAAGGGTCTTCTAGTTACAAGTAGACATTATAAAAAAAAGTTTAAGACATTGCAGCAAATTCAGCTTTATTTCTTTTTTAAGAGGTGTTTAAAGAAAGAAAATGCTTAAATCGAGTTGTAGTTGTTGATGAAGAAAATATGATTATGATTAAGTTATCCGCATGAAATTTAATGCTTAATATAAAATATAAATATAACTACTAAGAATTTCTTTGTATGAATAGCAAAAACAAAAACCTTATATTTGAGATTTAAATAAACAAGTGGGTTGTTCAATTTCTTATTATTGCAAAAACAACTATAAAATATTTTGCATTCAGTCAAGTAGAATTTTATAAACCATTTAATATTCTTTTTCGAATGATTTTTCTCTGTGTGGAAAAGAAAATAATTAATCAGTCAGAAAATCAGCCTGTGGTTAAACCAATCAATCAGTCAGACAAATATATAGTCAATCAATCAGTCTACTTGTGAAGCATAATAATTCGCTATTGTTTTAATTGAATTGCTTAATTGATGAAAACAGTTTCTCATATCAATAAGCACTTGTTAACTTGATCTGTTAGCCTATGGCAGGAACCGACATACGAACATTATTCATTGCGCTGCAGTCTCTTACACGATATAATTACGCACGAACAAACGAAATAAAATATTTTAATTATCGAATGGTAGGTAATTAAATTTATTCTCATATCAACTGAAAATAATATCCCATCGAAGTTCACAGAGCTATTAACTACAGAATATTTTAGCCAATTGCGTTATTTGTAAATTTAATTAGCATTCACGTAATAATATAATTAATAATTTTGTGTAAAAATTAAAGTTTCCATTATACGCAGGTGTGGACAACTGAAAAACATGAGAGAGCCGATTCAAAAATTCGCGAAACAAACAAGAGCCGCAAAAAATGTATTTAGTTACACAAAATCTAAAATACAGAAATTAAAACAATATATCTTTAATTTAAAATTTTAATGTGAAAATTTACTTCTCATTTTTCTGGTCAATTCATCAAAATCAATTTAAATTTTTGTTGTTGATATTCTCAGTTGGTTTTGTAAATTTCGGTCGGTAATAGAAACACGATGTTTATTTTTGCAGAATTTCATTTTTGAAAAAAAAGTTCCAAATGAACATATAATGCGAGCAGAACATTTTTTTAAATTTGGAAAGGCACTTTGAGTAATGAACCTTCTGTAGAATTCGATGTTACACAATTTTAAATCCAGCCAGCATTGCACTGCAACTCAATTATTTCCATTTGAAGAAGCGAAAGAGCTGCACTTGCATCAAATCTAAATGGTGCCACAAATGTTTTAAAATGTTTGCCATATTTATCCAACTCACGAATCTTCTTTCAAGCGCTTCTGATAAATTCTGTATACTACTCGCATATTTCTGCACAGTAGTTTTGTTCAAAGAGTAGGTATTTTTAACTTCCGGAAAATGTGTAACATCGCCATTTATGCTTGCTTTGCTTTTCCCAGACCAGATGAATTTGTGTTCGCCTTATAGTTTTGTGTTCAAATCATACAAATGTTCTGTTTTGTCATCCAAGAAATATAGATCAATTAACCATTGTCTATCTGACAATTTCTCAATCGTTTTATCATTCATTGTCATAAATACATCGATTTCATATATTATTTCCAAAAATCTTTGAACAGTCCAATTCCTCCAAATAATCCTGGATCTGCCCACGATTTTCGGTCATAAATTCCTATACAACATTAAAAATATCTTTTAATTTTTCACTGTTCTCTAACCAGATTATGAAAAGAAACATGTCTTTCCCCTGCCTTTTGAAGTTTGCACCTTTTATCGTTTTTCTGCTACCTTTGCAGATTAAACATATCAAACTATCCTTATTATAGATAAAAAAACAACCCATAAAAATTCTTCGTGTAAATTCTCTAATCGGGGATAGTTTGAATAAAATCAGGTACATTTAAAAAAAACTCTTTTGAAGCCCTCTATCCCGAACACAGCAAATTTTTTACAAAAAGTGTTTCCATCGGAGATACACATGCGTATAAAACTTGAAGAAAATCGGGTACTTTTTTTATAAAATTTGTATGGGTGCCCGCCGACCCCCGGGGCCGATCACCACCAAATTTTTACAAGAAGTGTTGTTCATCGTAGATACACATGCGCATAAAATTTTAAGAAAATCCGGTAAATTTTGTAAACAAATTGAATTGGAGCCCCGAGGCCCGATGTGCCTCAAATTTTAATAGAAAGTATTGTCACCGGAAATACACAAATGTTTGTAAAATTTCAATAAAATCGGTGTTGGGAATTGGGTTAAAAATTGATCACAAGATCTGACCAGCCGGGCAGCCAGCCACGGGCACAAGAAGTTAATATAGAGAATTTAAAAATAGTCATATTCCCAATTTTGTTGGTACACTCGATTTTTATTACATAGTTTTCTTTTTGAATTGAATTTTTTGAATTTTGGCGTAGGGGACTATGACAGTTTCTGCCAAGACAACAATTTTGTGGTTTTGTGGTTTTATGCGTTCCCGTACTTTTTGTGTGTTGAGAGATTTTATGTCAATTTATTCTTTTACTATTTTTTACTGCGAAAAGTACGGAAACAGACCTATTATTACATTATTCTTGAGTCGTATTGTACAAATTTTGGTAAAGTGTACAAAATAAAGTAAGTAACAAAAATAAAAAGACTAGTATTTTTATTTAAGGTGCTCCAATAAAATCATTCAAAAATATCATGTGACAAAAATGTATGTCGTGATTGGCTGAAAGAAACATATACCCATTGAATGTTTATTAAAAGAAAAAGTAGTAGAGAAGCACCATAAAATGTGCGTTCATAAGTCTATATTAATCCATTAAAACATTTTTGGTAACATTTGAAATTTAAAAAGTATAAAGTATAAGCAATCATATGCTAGAGCCGCACGTGTCTTAGGAGCAAAGTGTTTTCTCGAGCCGCAAGAAATTTTAATGTGAGCCTCAGGTTGCCCAGGGACACATTACAGGCTTATCGTTAAATAGAAGCAAGTTCCATAATGTGATTTATCAAAGTGTAATTAATTTGTTTTTGTTAAAATAAATTGGTTTTTTAATTTGTTCGATAGGTACAATTTTTTTGTTAAACGAGCCAAAATATAAAATTCCAAATAAAATTTATTAGGAATCAATCAATTTCCGTGTTCCGTTTTTATGAGGAATTTTCATAAACTTATGTGCTTTTTAAGTTGAGAAAAACACCATGTGTAGAAACACAGCAAACAAGCCTCACGAAAATGGCAATAACACTTCATTTGATTAATCAACCGCTTCCACTGAGCACCGAGTTCTAAAGTACATTACATCAAAGTTCATAGAGTTCTTTTTGTCACCATTTATTGAATAACGGTGATAAACCCATAAACAATGATGATTATTATCCTCATGAGGATTTTCTTTTTTATATTTTTGCCTTTGCTTCAGGAGTATAAATTCCTTTTAAGATAAGATTGAATTGCGTTGATGTGAAAAATTGCTGATCGCTGTGAGATATTCAGATATAGCTGGCAATTTTGTAATGTTCACCCGCATAAGGAAATTTGAAAAGGAAAACTATAGTACCTTATAGCATTATGTATAATAGGTTAAGTGG
This sequence comes from Nephrocerus scutellatus, assembly GCA_947095585.1. Classification (NCBI taxonomy): domain Eukaryota; kingdom Metazoa; phylum Arthropoda; class Insecta; order Diptera; family Pipunculidae; genus Nephrocerus; species Nephrocerus scutellatus. Next base: position 26,353,472 of record OX352765.1, on the reverse strand, counting down.
TGACGTTATTACGCCTTAATGCAGGCAGGGGGCTCTTCTTGTACTTTAACTGATCAATACTTCGACGTTAAACGACAATACAATACAATATGGACAATTAGCCATAAGAAAACCTTTGGCTCCGCTACTAGAGAGACGAACTATGTACTTAAACAAAGAAAGTAAGTAATATGTCAGTTGTTATGATATAATATTGGTATGAAACAAGCTGGTGGCATAAAAGATCATTGTCAAGTCGGTGGTCAGCCGACTTATAACAAGTACTATTATGCACGTGCCGTATCTGTTCTCACAAGTGGAAGTCCGATCAAACCTCCACGTGGTGGCCGGCGGTAATTTTGGTTCAAAAAAGAAAAGTTGAACTGTTTTTAAATTCTCTATATTAACTTCACGTGCCCGGGTGTCTGAAGGTGGCTGTATGGATAGCTGGCTGGCTGGCGGGATGTCTGGCTGATTGGCTGGCTTGTGGAATCTTGTAATAAATTTGAACCCACTTCCTAACGCTCGCTTTTATTTAAACTTTGAACACATGTGTACTTCCGATTGCAACACTTTCTATTAAAATTTATCGGACTCCATGGTCGAGGGACTTCCATATATTTTTTTTCAAAACTAACCAGATTCAAACTTTGCACGCACGTGTATCTCCGATTAGGGAATTTACAAGGAACATTTTATGAGTTGTTTTTTTCAAATAAGGTTGGCGCAAGGCTAATAATCTTGCCCATAAAAAACTTTATTACGAAACCAGAAAATATTATTGGAAATATAACTAATCCACGACGAGGACCACGGCAACGAAAACGGCTAAACAATGGAACGTATACTTACTGTTTAAAACTCCAGGTGCCAATTCAGTTGACGTGTCTTACATTATATTCTGCTCGATTGAACTTGTAACTACATTTCTGACCGCTCAATTCCGGTCGTATTGGACAAAGCCAATGTTCACCGAATAAACGCCAGTGTTCCCCAAGGCTCAATTTTGTCTCCGACACTCTTTCTGAGTTTCATTAATGATCTCCTATCTCCGCCACTTCAAATCCAATCAATTCTTTCGCTGACGACAGCATTCTTAGCTTTTCATATGATTTCACACTTTCTGCACGCCACTATTCGTCGCAAGTGGAACTTGAACAACAACCTATGTTAAGCACGTAAAATTCTGCCCTTAACAGCATAACCAAGTGGGGACTACATAATTGAGTTGAATTTAAGACTTAATGCTGTCTTCTGTCGTCCAAGCGTATTTTAAACCCCCAGCCTTTATCCATAAATGGATCTTGCCTTAAAGAAACTAACAAACTCGCAATTCTCGGTTTATGCATCAACAACAAGCTTCGTTGGAACGACCACATATTTGCCATCGCCAAGAATGCTGCGAAATGGTTAGATCTCCTAAAACGGTGTACTTCACCCCTTCAGATCTGGCTACTATTTACAAGGTATATAATCACCCTTAACTTGAATATAACTGTATTTTCTGAGCAAAAACCCCAAAAACCACATTGCATCTACTACACATAATTCAAAACCGCGCTATAAAACTTATTGGTTACGTAAATATCGCGAAAGCAATCGAACCGCTTGAACATCGTAGGAATGTTTCCTGGTTGTCACTGTTTTATCGCCTTTTCAAAAGAAATATCCAGATGCATCCCACCCATCTCGAACCCATCCGTAATACCCGTGCCTTAACTCGAGCCCACGGGTCTACCATTAAGCCTATCTTCGCACGCACTAACCAATTCAGAGATTCCTGCTTTAGCCACACTACGAGTATAGTTATGTGGAATGAATAGCCTGATTCTGTGTTTTCGCATTTGTGTGATTTGCAGTCATTGAAGACACACGTGCATAGATATCTCATCTCTTCCTCTCCCTAATTTTCCATCACACAAGCTGTGCTAAGCATTATAAAGGTGCAAACCTTTTGCATATGCCATGTTAATACTTAATTTTATCGCTTTTTTTTATAACATCAGACTGCTTCTGCTCCCAATCATTTATTTTTTTGTGATTGCCACATAACAACCCCTCAGGTACTTTATATCCCTTCCACTGCTCAGGTCTAGTATATTGAGGATATTCAAGTATACCACAACCTACATTATATAAAAAAAAGTTTTTTTTAGACAATTCATGCGAAAGCTAAACGTTAAGGCTGGACACATGCAGCCAAATTGGCACATAATGATTATCAACACATGTAAGCGTCAATGTCTCATGCTGATTAGGATAGATTTTGTTTGACCATTACCTTGATATCATCATCATTGGAGTGTGACGGACCCGCGTTTACCCAGCTTTCGCCATTAAGCTGCTCATAACTATTCCCGCCAGGCATTCTCCTCTTTCGAGAGATAACCTCAGCCCTAACGTTACATCCCCAGAACGAATTGGGTCCGCAGCTATAGTTGTCCTCAGACTCGTTCAACCTCAGGTCAAACCTGGTGCGTTGGGCACAGATACCTCCCTTGTCTTGTATCAATGATTTCGGTTCCTTCAGAGATGATGACTGGGCGGTTGCAAAGCAGACCCTGGCAGCACATTCGCGTCCGGAACCTCGAAACATATCCTTTACCACTAGGACTCTAAAGCAAGCACCACGAAGCAGTCCTAGACCACCTAGAATAGAAACTATCCTAGACACTCAATAGTTTATACGGTGTTTGAATGAGCTACTAAATACGAAGAGACCACCCAAAAAATTTGTTCTCTAAGTACCAGTCCTTTCTGGGTAGCTAAAGTACGAAGACATTGCTCATCCCGAGCATACTTTAAGTACCCGCGGCCCTTTCTTTATTTTTCACCCTAATCATATATAGGTTAAGATGCAGATGGAGTCCACCTTGATATCAGCCGAATCTTCCTGGCTAGGCTTCCAGCTACGAAATCCATCATTGCGAACATATTGGATGTATCTTTGGATAGTTTCTTCACAAGCTAGCAAAAGTCAAATCTAATTTAAACATTTTGAAATGTTTGGTGCCTGGTTTAAATTAAAATAAATCTTCGCCTGGTTTAAATAAAAACTTTCGACTGACTCATAACAATAAACTAAGAAGATTATTCGATGTAAGATTACGTATAGTAGAGAATAAAAAATTAGTTGTGGGCGTAGCTGTTAACATAAACACTTTGTGATGTGATGTCGCATTTTTTTTGGTATTTTTAAAAGTCATTATGTTGAAAACACTACCAGATATTTTTACAACTTAAAAAAATGTCGTCAAACACCTGCTATTCATATATTATTTTCGTTCGTTTAAAAATAACTTGTATACTCGTATACTCCTATACAGAGCGAAGTAATAAAAAAAATTATTTTCCCTACAAATTATAAGGAATAACTATCGCTACAAACTGTTTACAATTAAATACAGCAACAGAACGTTTTTGCGAAGTGCTTGATGGTGTGTTTCATAAATGCGGGTGGATTCTGCTAATAAAATTGGATATAATTCCTTTAATTTATTGGGTGAATACCTAATTATTTGTGCATTCTAATAGCGGTTAACCTCCGTATGAGTTACGTACATATTGCAACCTAGAGTTTTTTTGCTCGTTACGTATATATTAAGTAATACTTTCATAACACAGGAGCTTTACTAGCCACTAACAACTATTAATGTACGCAAGGCGACAGTGAATTTCATAGTTCAGTAGAATAAATTAATTATTTTGCATATATGAATGGAGAAAACATGTAGTTGTACAATGACAAGCATTTTGTAAGTAATCGCACATGTAACCAAATAGGTTTTAATTAAAATTACTTTATTACATTCTTAAAACCGACATATAAGCACATATATCTGTGGTCATAACGACCTAAGTCAGTTTTTCATACTTTTCATGAGAGTGGTTAAAATTTTTAACTTATTGCTGATAATCTCCTATTGATCCAACTTTTTCACACACTGCAAGATATTTTTAACCTTTTTGAAATTCTTACAAAAATATTGCGTTTACAATTATAACTTTTAAGAAAACCAATAAATTAACCCTTTTAAAAATCTTAAGTTGATTTTTTTTTTATAATTAATTTAATTAATTAATTAATTAACAAAAATTAATTAATTTTAATTTTTTTAATTCCTGTCCCAATTAATTTTTTTTAGAAGCACTATATCGATATAGGCTGTTATTCCACGCATAAAATACTAGTATTCCAGAGAAAAAAAATTATTTGAACTTAAGTTTTTTTCTTCATAAAACTTTGGTTTTCCTTTTTTTCCAATTATTTAAATTTTTGAAGAAGTAACTCTAAGACAAAACTCATACCATAAGTTCATACAAGTAGCCAAAAATTTAAATATTAGCAAAATTCTCAAGAAAAATGCATGAGTTGTTGGGAATTAGCTGAAATCCGTTCGACGGCACCCAACCTTTGAAAAATAACTGAAGTCATTATCATCAACCATCATCACATATACACATACTTGCTTAATAGATTGCAAAAAGTTACGCTAGATGCTACAGCTTTGATGGGGCTACAGAATTTGATGGGACTTTTTTAAAACAATAGTTTAGAACTCGGCTTGCGATGGCGTTATTAACATAGTTAATATAGTAAAGCGAGCTTCTCATCTCGCTATATAGATAGTTGTAATTCAGACTGAATTAGCTTAAAAGGATTTTAGTTTAATTTTTGGAGTTTACTCCTTAAGATTCGATTTTCATATATAGAAAAAAGTTACACAAAAAATTATATGCGGAGTGAAATCGTGTAAACACTCGATCGAGAGGTAACATATAGTGAAGTCGTTAGTTTTTGACCTTTCACACGACCTAATGAGCTGAAATTTTGTGAGCAGCTATATCTCACACAGCATTTTTGATATTCCACATGTGACGCGTGTGGTGTGTTGCGTGTGTAATGTGTGGAGAAGTGGAACTGGTATATATCGAATTCTACTTGTCAGTGGCCTTCTTTAAAAACTCTATCAAAACTTATTTATGCTGCTTAGCATAAAAAAAACGACTAAGAAGAAAAGATTTTTAGCGCACTTCAAAAAATATGAAACTGAATATAAACTCCTAAGTGAAGTTATGCCAACAGTTTATCAATATTTTTATTTTATTTGGAAATACCAACCTAAATTGACATATTATAGTTTGAGAACAGAACTCTCTCAAGGAATAACATCCTAACTGAAGTTATACAAATTATATACGTGTTGACGTTCCCTTACTACTTTAGTTGAGTAAGGCTGTTAAGTGTTAAGCCCTTTTAATTTTTAAAAAATTTGTACTAGCAAAAACGTTTTATCTTAAGATAGGATGGTTTTACATAATAGATTGAAAGAAAGGAAAAACAGCCCAACTTAAGTTAAACTGATATTGCAAAACAAATATTACATTCTTAAATGATCTATGTCTAGAGATAAGATATTAAAGCAACAATATTATAAAATTCATTTGTTATGACAAACTAAAATTTAGAAAAATTTGCTTGTTTGGTTTTCGGTTTCGTCAAATGTTCGTTAACTTATCTGAGCGTAAACAAAGTGCCAATAAATTGAAAATTCAGTACAGCAGTAACACCTTTGCTGTGTGTTTTCAAGTGAATTAAGTACTTCCAACGGAAGGCGCTTACCTTAACCTTTTAATGCTTTAAACTTGTAGTTGCATTTCCATTACGCCGATTATTTTAATTTGGGAAACGTATACGTATCTACAAGATGCTTTTTTAACATTTGTTCGCATCTTTTATTATGTATTTTCGTTTGCCATATTTACGTAACCTTTTACTGACGTGCCGATATGCTATGGTACCAGACAACCGTCAGAAGTTCATGTTACACTCACAAAAAAAGATCTTGAACAGCAAAAAGTCTTCAAATAATCTTATATTAGAAAAATCTTTCACTGATATGAAATACTCCTAATAATGATACCAAATTTTATGGTGGCGAACTTAATTTCACATTCGACTGTCAAACATAATAAATATACCTTCTTATGTACTTCAGGATACCAGATTCGATTGCTTGTAAAAATGGCAATTTAAATGCTTTTATATTTACTTGCCTGTCTTTCTTTCTGTCTATCGGTTTTTCATTCTAATGCTGTGAGTTGACGGTCTTGTACGAATTTTTGTGGAAGACTTTTCAGAGACGGGTCTTGATGGGTGTTTTTATGGGGTTCTTGAGGGGAGTGTTGTGGTGGTCATAGGTGGTCTTGAGTGGATCTTAAGGTGCTTCTAACAGAGTCTTATTTGTTATTCTGTCACGTTTTTTGCATTTGAAATCTCTTAGTAAGTCTCGTACGCATTTATGGGGTAGTACTTTTCGAGGGGGTCTTTTGGTGGTCTTCCGGTGGGCCTTGAGATGGGTTTTGAGGTGATTCATGCCTTCAGGTGGGTCTAGAGGGGGTCTTAAGGGGATTAGAGTGGGATGTTGATTTGCTTTTGAGGGCGTCTTGAGATGATATTAAGGGAGTATTAAATGGGTTGCTTGAGGCGGTCTTGAGGGTGGTCTTGAAGGGGTCTTGACGGGGTCTTGAGGTGGTCTTGAAGGCTGTTAAGGGTGGTTTGAGGGTAGATATGGAGCAACTAGAACTGCTATAAAATAAATGAAAATTGCTGGAATGTTTTTAATGGAAATCTGGAACCGTGCTAAGCATTTGATATTCTTTTAATCTTGTCATAAACCTCAAATGCATAGCACGGTTCTTTTAAATTATGTGATTTTTTAAGCCACAATAAGCTTTTCAATAAAAGTATTTTTGGTTAAAAAAATTTTTTATGTAATTTTGTTAAAAAATATTTTAGACGTAAATAAATATAAAGCTTATTTCAATATAGAATGACAAAAATGTTGGCAGTTGTAAAAGTTCTCAGAATAAAAAAAATGTAAAAGAACTTAACAAAAATTATCAGCGTTAAAGAACGTAAGAAAAAAAGTTTAACACATTTATTCACTCAGATATTATTCACAAAATAATTCTCACTGTAGAAAAGACTTTCATTCACTAAGTAAATCACACAGGAGAGGATACGATTGTGTAAATCGTTAAATATGCGGAATAGGCGTAATGTAAACGAACTTGCATGACCTAAGACTTACAAAATGGAAAATGATTGGTTTAATATTTCCGGAAGGTTTTTCCTTTATGTGTGCGTACATTTTGCAAATAAAGGACACCAAAATTCCATTAAAATATGCAAATAATATTCTCTATGTCAAAAGGGATCATTGTCTTTTTTACGGAAAGGAAAGGAAAGGAAAGTAAAGGGACAACAACTTAATTTAACCTTTCTTTTTGCTTTAGTGGTCGCAGGTTGCTACGAGTACCTATCTTCGAAATTTCAAAACTCCACGTGTTCAATTTACTCACAAGGATTTTTTTGCATTGCCAATAAACATTGTTTCCAGTCGATACATATTTGCGTACATATGACTTGTCGAACAACTACGAGCTGTGTTGTGATTTGTAGGTAAAAACTTTTAATTGTGATATCCTGGGAGGATATTTTCACTTTTTTGTTGTGTTGGAAATGTTAACGAGCAGAATATAATCGAATCAACGTCGATTATTTCAGATTTATTGATATGAGAGCGAATTGAACATTATAAAAACCTATCAAAGTCAGGTTTATCTCTTTTTAATATAATTTCTTCAGAAAATTTTGCTAAAGCAATTTTATAGGATTTGTAGTTTAATTCCTTGAGTAAGTAAAAAATCTGTAAAGTGTTATATAACTTTGAGATGACGTAAGTTATTAAAAATCACTTTTAGGATTTTTATAACTTAATGACAAGTATACTGTGCTATATTGTAAAGTTTTATTGTATTATTGTATTATTGTTCATAATAATGTTTTAAATAAACAAATAGTAATAAGTTACAATAAATATTAATTTATGTGGGTATTTTTTGTGGAGTTCCACTTGCCACTTCCTGTATTGTTTTGATTTTTTAAATATAAATACAGATATAGATATTTAAAAGAAAAGAAAAACAAAAAAACATATGCTGTGTGCACCGCGTTATATATATTTTGTATATGCATATGGCTTGTCTTTATTTAAATATACTTTTATAACTGATATCATTGTATTGATAATAAATATACTTTTTTGTTATAACTAGCACAAAAAAAGGCATCCCTTTTTTATAATGTACACATGCTCAAGGGGCTTGCACCCCATTATACACAGCGTGGGAGTTCGGAAATTAAGGAGAGAAAAAGGTGAGGAGAGACCTAGGCTCAGCGTGGACTTGAAAATATTGTAATAGAAGAACAAAAGAAAGTGTTATGGTAGGTGGTATGTAGGTAATTACACTTTATAATTTGACATGCGATAGATTAACAGGTAATAATTAACAAATGTTTAAAGAAAATATTCTAATATATTTGCTATATTCGCTTTGATTTTGTTTACAATTGTTAGACTATTTATTTTCGAAAAAAAAACTTTCCTGGTAAGTCTCAATTCGGCCGATGCGTTCACTCGGTACGGCTTATCGGCGGGAACTCACCGTGTATGCTTTCTTTTGACAGCCCACATAAACAAAGCCCGTTCTCCACGGCACGGAGCTTGGACAATTACATGCAATATTTCGCTAAGGTCTTAAGCTGCTTAATGTTATCAGAATATTGAATGTATCAATTGTAGTTTTCCAGATACAGCCTAGGATAGATAAGTTGGTTTTTGTAGCGCTATCTTCGTAGTTAGACGTTGACATTTCAATAAAAACGCGCATGTTAATTGATAGTGTGTGCCGTGCTGTGGCTCAGTGGATAAGAGCATGGAACTAAATGACTAAACATATTAATTATCATAATAATTAAAAAGTACTATTCTGTTAACACCATGTTAAGCTGAAAATTAATTATTCAAACAATCATTCCCAACGTTCAGCCACACATCGCTGCGCTTGCATTAATCCAATACAAAGCAAACCGCAATCTCAAAATAATTATTTTCTAATGACAGAACGTAATAAGCTGTCATCAACTAGTTGGATACCACCTGTGTTAATAAACCAATAACCAAAATAATAATTGTAATAATTTTATTACTGATAGCACACACGTGCACCAGAATGATATCGTCCCTTATGAATATTTCTTGCTTACGGCATAAATACACAGTACATAGTATTGAATATAATTACTTTATTTAATTCCTGTGCAGTGGATGGGCTCAAAGCATTGGGTTCCGTGGCAAATATAAGCAGGCACCAATTACACCTAAAGTTTAATCGATAACTATTTAATGTCTGACTCTAATTTACTTATTCATTCTTGGCTTATATAACGAACTAATCAGAATATAGTGCAATATATGCACTACAAATTTAATAGACTTAATTAACAAATAACAATATTTATTCCCGTCTAGCGATGCAAATCGAAAAAATATGTACGATAAGAATTTAAAAATATTCAATCATCACAATCACAAAAAAAAAGAAAAAAGTTTTGGTCAATTTGTATAAAGATTGACGTACAGACTTCTCTCCAAATGCACTGTATACCTGCTGAAATTGGTTAACATCAAAGGTTTTTTTTATAAACTGATGAGCATTGAGAGCGCCACGAGTATTGCAGTTGAATTCAAAGAGAGGTGGCATGCAGCTGGCTATTCCTCTTGAGCACCGCTGGTGGAAGAAGCGAAGCAGGAAACTTTCCTGCGGTGTTCAAGCGAATCAATTGATTTCGCGATGTTTTCGTCACCGATAAGTTTTATCGCACAGTTTTGTATTCTATCTAGCTGATGCAAGGTAGTTTTACGCACACCAGATGAAAATTATACTCAAGTTTGGGGCGAATAAACGCCTTGTAAATAGTATCTAGATCAGAGGGAGTAGAACCTGATTAGAAAATCTAAACATTTCGCAGCATTTTTAGCGACAAGGTAGTTTTAGGCGCACCTGATTAGATATGACAATTATACGCAAGTTTGGGGCGAATAAACGCCATGTAAATAGTATCCAGATCAGAGGGAGTAGAAAATTTCTTGCACCTGATTAGAAAACCTAAACATTTCGCAGCATTTTTGGCGACGGCGAATATGTGGTCATTCCAACGAAGCTTGTCGTTAACGCACATACCGAGAACTGCGAGTTTTTCAGTTTCCTCGATTCCGCCATTCATGGATTGGTTTAAGATTCGCTTAGACGACAGCAGACAGTATTGGGATTTGGAAGCGTTAAATTCTACTCGATTGTTTTCTCCCCATTTTATTATGCTGTCAATGTCAGAACTTAACGTGCTTAGCATAGGTAGTTGTTTAAGTTCCACGTGAGAGGTGGATGGACGTTCGTCAAACTTATATGAGAAGCTGAGAGTGCTGTCGTCAGCGAGAGAATGGATTGGATTATAAGTAATAGACAAGAGATCATTAATAAAAATGAGAAAGAGTGTCGGGGACAAAACAGAGCCCAGGGAAACGCCAGCATTTATGCAATGTATTTTAGACTTGAAACCATCAAAGACAACTTAAATTGAGTGGTTGAAAAGATAGCTTCTAATCCAATGGAACAGTTTTACATCGACTCCATAAGAACGCATTTTGAACAGAAGAACTGGATGCCAAACTCTGTAAAATGCCTTGGCAATATCGAGTGCAACAACTTTGCGTTCACCAAATTGATGCAAGAAACGTCTCCACAGTTCAGCTCTTTAGTTCGTATGTAATTTAGATAAAAAGGACCTTAAAGAAGTCGAAAAAAAAAATTCCACCCATGACAAGCGCCTCACGCGAAAGACGACACTCATCACACGCGAAATATAAAAAATGCTATTTGGGAGATTTTAGCTCTATAGTTGTGTGAAAGGTGGCTAAAAAGGATCTCAAAGAAGTCCAACAAAATCACAACCACCACACGCGGAATATAAAAAATGTTATTTGGGACTTAGACACTCACAAAATTTAAGCACTCTAGGTCGTGTGGAAGGTGGTTAAAAAGGTCCTCAAAGCAGTCAATAAAAAAAATTACACCCACCACACGCAAAGCGCGTCACGCATCACACGCGGGGACTTCAAATTAGTCGAAAAAAAATTCCACCTATCACACGCGACACACGCGAAACGCGACACGCATTACACTGTGAATATAAAAAATGCTATTTTGGACTTACAAAATGTCTGCTCTCTAGGGCGTGTGGAAGGTGGATAAAAAGGATCTCAAAGTAGTCGAAAATACAGACAAAAGTCAAGTTAAATAAAAGTTTTTAAAAACCGCCTTGTTTTAAAAATCATTATCTATACTAATGTCTATGTGTAGTAAGCATGTATGTATGTATGAAACGCTCTATCTAACAAACGGCGGTTTCGAGCACGATTGCGCTCACTAGGTGAAAGTTAGCAAAGCGCCGCCGAGCAGCTAGTAATAAAACAATTTTGAAATCAGACTTTCCGTTCTTTAGTTACGCCGAGAATATCCCACATTTACTCCGATGGAGATTGTTTGTTGTGGCCGTTTTAGGGTTTGCTTGAAACGTTGGCAAAAAATAGTGTTGGGGGGCCTTAATTTTTATAATATTTAGTTGTTTCTTATAGAAAAGCATAGAAACTCTTGTACCTAGCAGAGAACTCCAAGAGCTGAACAAGAAGCTTCTATGTAGTCGGAGTGGACGTCCAAAAATTTTAGGCTGCATAATTAAAGAGCAAAAGAAAGTACAGGATGCTCCCACGAATTTGAACCATACGACTTTAATGTGACCGATAGCAGTAACAAATTCATAATATTGTTGACCCTATATGTATGAAAGATGATTCTACAAGATTTATAATAACAAGATCTATGGGTATGTATCTTAATAACGGGAAAAAGAGTGCACAGAACGCCCTTCAAGTAAAAGCAAAGCAAAAGAAACTGAGGAAATTGTAAACTAATAAAACATTTAGTCACAGCTTTAAGTATTTAAAACGTTTGAACTTGACTTAAGTGGGCGCCGTGACTCAGACTAATCTCCTTAAGAACCCCTAAAGACCACCTTAAGACCCGCTCAAGACCCCACTAATTATCCTCAAAAAACTCCTTTAAGACCCCCTCAAGACGATTTCAAAATTCCCTCAAGACCCCCTTAATAGTCCCCTCACGGCCCTCTCATAACCCCCTTACGCGCTCCTGAAGACCAACTAAACACATCACTAAAGACCATCTCAAGACTCCCCTCAAATCACCCTCAAGACCACCTGAGAACCAGCCTTAACACCCAGTTAGGACTCCGTTAAGACCTCCTTAAGACCCCCTGATAAACCCTCGTCAAGACCCTCTCTAACCCGCATTGAGATCTCCGCAAGAACACCTCAAGACTCCGTCAAGACCACCCTCAAGACCACCCTCAAGACCGCCTCAAGAAAACCCGTTTAATACTCCCTTAACATCATCTCAAGACGCCCTCAAAACTTCCTCAAAAGCCAATCAACATCCCACAAAAAACCATCTTTAAACCCCCTCAAAACCCCCTCTAGACTCACCTGATCATGACTCACCTCAAGACCCATATCAAGACCCAAATGAAGACCACCAAAAGACCCCCCGAAAAGTCCTACCCCAAAAATGCGTACGGGGCTTACTCACAGATTTCACAAATAATGAAAAAAGCGTGAGTGAATGACATACAAACCGACAGAAAGACACATAGACACACAGACAAAGACAAGTTAATATAAAAGCATTTAAAATACAAATATTTTGCTTAAGCTGTTCGATCTATTCGTTTTGTATATGAAATTAAAACTTTTGCATATGCATGAAGTTCTACACAAATCTTAACGTTTGACATTTTGCAGAATCGACAAGTATAACAGAAAATGTGCGCCAAAGATTATAACGTACAGCTATATTGTTTTTAATAATAATGTTGTTGGTAAATCTCTAAGATCAAACATTGAAGGATGTTACCTTTAATTATCCTTGACAAAATATATTATTATCTAGTACAATTGTATTGTTTGCAGGCATGTCTTATTCACAATGTCGTCCTTGTCGTCCTGCTGGCTAAGCAACTTGTGCCATCTAAATCCAGCCAGGCATACAACTTAATGGCCACACATTAGGACGACACAATATAACTTGCTATGCACTTGTATAACGTGCAAGCATATAAAGATTCAATTTGGCTCTGTCTATCATCAAAACTTTACCGTCCGTCTGTTATGGAACTAGAACTAATATTTGTAGTTTCAGGAATGTTCAAACTTGCCTGTCGTTCAATTTTACCACCCGACAGGTACACAAGCAGCTTAAACGAATATATTATTTCTTGTTTAATTGATGGCAAACATTTGGTAATAGACTTTATGAAATTTGCAAAATTCAAAGCGAATAAGTTTAATTAACTGAAAACTTTGTATGGAGAGATTTCACTTTTGGTTTCTTCTCTAAAACATAAGCAATACGATGTGTCGCAAAGTAACAAATAAGTTACATTTGGTAAACATGTATTTACAATACAAGTTTCAACAACTTAAAATGGTGAAAAGTTTAAAGGAATTGAATGGAATTTACCTACAGTTCATTAAGAAGACGTTCTTCAGTTTTTTAAACGCCCTTTTCTCTTTTCGCGAAGGCCCTATATTTGGCAATCAGGCAAAAAATAAAATTTGCAGTGGAGTTTCTTTAAATGAACATATGCCAAATTGACCTAACCAAAAATATAAACATGCCAATTTTAGCATTATTTACTATTTACCTTCAAAAATCGTAATAAATTGAACTTCCTCTGTTTCTTTAGCCCTTTGCAAAATTATTATCCTTTAACTTAAACTACTCCATTATAAAAAAACGCTTGGTTTTTACGTATTGAAATTAGCGCGACTCTACTGTACCTGAATTTATTTATATAAAATAAAATTCAAAATAAAATCGCTTTGGAACTCAGAATATTCTTGCTAAATCAATGAGACACAATAGGATGAAACCAACAAAAGTCAAGTTAAACTTTCTCCAACGGTGATTATAGAACAAATAAGAATTCCATAAGTTAAAAAAAATTTTAAATGGAATAAAGTTGTGGGTATTGTTTTCTTGTTTACTTCATTATGCAACTATAAACATAAAAAAAAACAAACTCCTAATTGGACTTCCAGCGGCGTGTAATTGTTATAACCTACTCTGCACACATCTACCCGCCAAAATGATTTTCAGGGACATTGTTAAAAAATCACAGCTCTGTTAGAAGCTGGACAAAAAAGAACAAAAAGGACAAACAATATCTGTTCCGTGCTTCGTATTATTTTAATATGCCAAGATGACGTTTTTCATTTTACAAAATATTCATAAATCAGTTGAATGGTTTGTGTTCTTTTTTTTGTTTTGTTTATTGTAGAGAAGTGAAGAATGAACTCATTGTACAGGTTAATGAATTGTTTCTTTGCTGTGTACTAAGTGGAAGATGAGATACGAGTTTGGGATCTTATACTTATAACCACAATGCTGTAACATACTTGTGGTTGTTGCTTTGGCTTGTTACTCTTAAAGTAGTTTTATTGGTTTGTGAGCTGGGATCAAATTAGAATTAATGTTTAAAAAACTGTAATGGAAGCTCAGTATATTCTTCAATCCATTCCACTTCCACTAATTAGAACCTCCACAAAAGATAAAGGGTATTCATTTCATCCAGTGCAATAACTCCTTTCGCCACTTTTACTACTTCAGTATATTCGGGAGAAAATTAAACTTAAATTGGAGTTAATCCTGTAAAGTGCAACATTTCATTCTACTTTATTCAAACCTTCACATACAGTCCTGTTCATCTGAACCAACTAGAGAAAAACTGAAGTTTTTTCTAAGTAAGACAATAAATTTACGCAGAAAAAAGCCACAAGTATGAGCTTAAATAATAAAATTCTTTGTCTCGAAATAAAAGTATATAAAACTATACTGCAGTTTCCACTACATAACCATTTTTTTTATAAATACCCTAGCCCATGTGGCAGACGTACCACCTCCCTAGTGAGAGATGGTATATCCTGAGTGGCAGAGATTCTCAACTCCGCTGTCGAGCACTTTTCCTTCTGAAAAATGCGTCTTCTTAACCAAAGTAATGCTGAGAATTCACAGAGAATATGCTCAGATGACTCATCATCTTCCGAGCAGAACCTACCTTCTGTCTCTAAGCCCACACCATATAAGGTGATATCACAAGCAAGAGTGACTTGCTAGAAAGCTTAGCAGCTTCCTTCCTTACAGAAAAAGAGCCTGCTTATTTGTTTAGTCCCGGGACGTTTTCCCAGTGGGCTAGACGAAGTATGTGTTCCCAACAATTTATCAGTGTGGTGGCGGCAGCCCAGTTGACACCACAATAGGGTTCAGGTCCTATGAACGCAGATTCCGAGCCAGCCCTAGCTAGTTCATCTGCAGATTCGTTGCCTGTTGCCTGATGACCAGGGACCCAATCGAGTTAAACTCTGTTGTGTCTGGCAAAAGATTGTAGTGCATCGTATCAGTTTTTGACTGATAACGAGTCCATTAAGATGGACGACAGCGCTTTAACTGCTGCCTCGCAGCAGCGCAGATCTCAAATGCATGGAGTTTCGCATGGAAAACCGTGGGACTTTTTCCCATTGGTATCGAGACTTTGGTGTTGAGTCTAAAGACACCAACTCCAACTCCAGTTTACATCTTCGATCCATCTGTGAACCAGACCAGACCTCTAGCGTCCAGTGCAGAAACACCATTGCACAAGTTTGCCCGGTCGAATATTTCTAACTTAAATAACCTGCCGAAACAGTACTCTCTGACCATAATGTTGGGTATTGTGCAGAATATGTCTTTTTCAGGAATTTAGTCAAGAATTTTCAGGTGTTCCACATAGTCACCTGGCTTGTACCCGTAATATAGTTGCTAAATAGCGCATCTATCGGCCGTCTTCCTGATCATGATTTGTAGGGGTGAAAGCCCTACAACAGCTTCTAGTGCTGTCGTAGAGCAGGTGCGCATAGCACCCGTTATACCAAGACAGACAATTCTTTGTAGCTTCAGAAGCTAAGTGCCATTGTTCGTTCAAAAACTTTCATCATCATCATTGTATACATGTATTATTTTAGGATTTAGACCCCAAGTTCTGCCGTAGAGGCGTCTACTGGCCCGCAAGGCTCAGTAACGCGTTTGATGTCGGAGTTGATATGAGAATTCCAGCTTAGCCGTTTATCAGGATGATACCTTTGATGATGATAAGTCCCAAATTGACCAGTCTTATTTTCGTGAAAGGCGATAGAACGGTTTTGCAAGGATTGATCGATAGTCCTTCTCTGCTGCGCCGTTCTAAAACGTGTAGTAAAGCACCTTGCATGACACTAGTAATAGTCGTGCAGTGTTTACCACTACGTCTGTTTCAACTTTAACGAGTACTTAGCAATGCATAAAAATGTTTGAATGGTTACAACTTGAAACATTGCGTTGATACGTTGCGGTTATTCTTTTTGAGGATTTTTTTAGTTATAGTATTAAACTAGAATTACTATTATTTTAAATTATTATCTGTAGGGTACATTAAAAAATTGTCGCTGCGAGCAAATCGGTTTTCTCTTGCCACTTGCAGGAGGCTACTCGCAAGCTTTGTAAAGTGAAATGGGTGTCGTAAAAGCTAAGAAGAAAAACTCACATATTCTTTCAACTGCACAACTATTATTGTTTTTATTAGGCTGAATGTGTAATCCAATAATTAATACTACAAATGTATCGACAAGTTCAAGCTGCTTTGAGTTCCCTAGAATCAGTCTTTTCGAACTCTATTGTAGCCCTAGAGCAGTTCAATATTCATCTGTACTGGGTGCCGGGGCATAGAGACATTCTGGGGAACTACAGGGCTGATAAACTCGCACAAAATTGGCACTACGCTGCTTCTTTTACCTGAAAATGGTCCCTTAGTCATACCGATTGCTACATACAACACATGTTAAATGAGGATGCTATTGAGAAAACCAACCTTAGATTGTTAAATGGGATAACTTGTGTAGCGACAAAATAGATTTGGAAACGTTGCAAGTGTTTCATCCCTCTAAACAGATTGCGCATAAGTGCTACAATAGGTGTCATTACTGGGCATGCAGCAATGCTTGGTGTTTTTTCCAATGACTTCTTTAGAAACTGCATGCACGAGGAGGAGAAGAGAACATTATTCACCTTCTCTGTACATGTACAGCTCTTTCTCTAAAACGTGAGCTGCATTTGGGAGCCTTAACGATTTCTTATGCACTGACATCAAAAGTCTTCTACCCTTCATTCGAATTTCCAACTGGGTCAAAGAGAAGGGTGAGAAATTGTCTCGATCCATGTGGCATCACAATGGACCATGATGGGTAAGTGGGTAGGTTTCCTGTCGACAGCCAACCCAACCCAACCAAATCTAAACTAATGTGTTCACTAATCAATTGGACTGAAATTCATTGCTTATATCAATCCCATAATTTTTTGTTTCAAAAAATTCCCGTGTTGTGCGATTTTTTGTTTTCATGATGCATTTTAATTTTTATTTTGACAGTTTATTGTTTTTTGGTTTAATTTTTTGCAATAAATACCCGCGTACTCTAAATGAAGTTTGGCAAAGACTGCCAAGTTTTGTAAAATTTAAAATCAAAAAACATATTTCGTAGAGTTAATTTTAAATTAATTCGGCTATTTCTAGTACATAACCAAATTAATTTAAAATTAATAGAGTTATAGTGAAGAGAAAAATCCATGGGTCAAATGGAAATGGAGTAAAACTGTAATGATGCGATGGCTTTGCATTCAGAAATTATATAAGACTGATACAACTGAGCAAAGCCATTGCCCACAGGACTCGTGCATGTAAAAGTGCGATAACCACTCTATTGCAGCTAGTATATCAGTTGATTTAGCCATCATTATTACCAAGCCTTGTGCAGTCCTTAATGAATCAAAATCCATTTCAATAGTATCACATACAGATTTTGAAATTAATCCCACCCCCACCAGGTATTACAGCAAGTAAATTATGCCAACCTCCTCGAACTCCACCTGCGTATTTTTTAATCTACTTTCAAAAATAAGACCAATCCGGTAAAAAAGTAGCATTTGTGGGAGTGGAAACCATTTTATGATTGTTCTTTATTAAGTCTACTAAATATAGTTTAGAGTTTGTGATTCTGTTCTTGGAAAAATGATTTCTCTGCCATTTGGTGGACGGGGATAAAATTTTATGCGGAAAGCAGATGTTCTTCAAAATCTTCCTCACTGACTCTTTGTAAAAGCTATCAGATCAATTTTTGGTGATAAAACAGGCCGTAGCATATCTTCACATTCCTTCGATTTTTAATTTTTATTTTTTATAAAGGGCATAGCCTAGCATACTGCCGTGGCGCAATTCATTCGGCAAGTTCTCCCTTGGCAATGAGTTAAAGTAAAAAAAAACGAATTCTTTAGGTTTTTTACTTTTGTTAGTAAAATCGATTGTAAGTGACTCGGTTCGTTGGCAGCACAATCTTCGACCATCAACAGATTCCAGTTGCAATCTCGTCTTTCTCCATGCTCCATCCATTGAAATATTGGAGCAATCGAATTTTCACGCACTTTTTCCTCCCTTACGAGTAGCTGCTCTTTTGTTCAGCGATCTTTTATCAATTAGTTAACTCAAAATTAATTTCAAATAAGGATGAAAAAAGAGGTTAATTGCAATTTTGTGTTTTACCGGAGAAAATTATTTACCCAACGCACGCACGCACTGGAGAGGAGATACATCGTGCGGAAATAGTCTGGAAATATAAGCTATGAGTAGAGACCGTTTTCGTATTTGTATGCATACATGAGAAATGGCACTCGAGCGATAATCTTGCTGAAGTAGCAGCACTTAATAAAATGATAAACAAAGAGTTTGTGCAGTTTGCTGTGTTCGCCCATCATTTAAGCATAGATGGTTCCGTGCTATGAACGCTTTCAAGTACAACCAGTAAGTGGGTGGCGTTAACTTACTCGATAAAGGCATTCCGAAATACACGATTAAAGTACGCGGAAAGCAATGGTATTGGCCGCTAATTAGAAATGTGTTTAACGTAGCAATGGTAAATATCTAACAGCTGCATGTGATGTTTTGCAGAATTGAATACGAAGCCAGTGAGACAATTTGAGTTTCGACGAGAAATAGGTCTCCTATAGCAGCATGTCATCGCATCATCGCAACATGTTTGCTAAGATAGATTAGCCATTTGGTTTAACACGGTGATATTTACTGTAGATGATGCAACTCAAGAATTACTAAGCTTGCACGGAGTGTAGTACTTGTCTTTAAAAAACATAATAGAGAGGTTTCAAACAAAAAGACTGCAAGCTAATATATAACTAATATATAATATATAATATAATATAACTAACCTTTTTGGAAACATTTTTAAGATGAGAAGATTTTTTCTCAGTTTGTTTCAAATTCAAACACTTTTAGAACACCTGCTTTCAGACCTCCCGCCTGGTATATATTGCGTTTAACACCAATTTAACCCAGACGAAAGATGGACCCAAAAGCATAATGTTCCAGAAAAATTTTATTTCGGTTCAAAAACACAGAAATTAGCATTAAAACTGTTCAGAAAAAGCAAAAAATTAAGGTCCAAAAAATGCTTTCTCGACGTTTTAACTAAAGTTTATTTAAGGCAAAAAAACATACCGTTCAGGATGGATGTGAGAATTTTCTAAGACATCAAACTGATAAGATATAAACCAAATGTTAAAAAATCCAATTAAAAAAAAAACTTAAAACCAAAATAAAACCAGGAACTTTCCTCTTCTGGTGTATCTTTGAAACCATTTATTACACGAAGAAATTATGAATGGAAATTTTTATAAAAGCTGCTCCAATGTGTGGAAAAAAAGTGCCTCGGTGCTGTTTTGTATTCTTTTTCACGTTTTTAATCTGGTTTTATCTCATGCAAACCGCAAGCGGTTCATTGCGCATTATTCGTTGAATATTCAAAGCGTCAGAAAGGACTTTAAATAAATCCTGAAGCAGGACGAAAAACCTGTTTCTCTGCTGGCAGACTGTTCTATGTTCTGTGATGTGAAGCAGTTACTATTGGCAATAACAAGGTGCCAAAGAGTTTTGTCCTTTTAATATTAGTCAAAGGCATTTTGTAAATTTTCAAATAACCCGGAGAGTGGGAAGCACTAGTAGATCCGTTGTGCTAAATAGCATAAGAACCTTGAAACCAGTTCATTTTTCTGCAGCGTTATGCAAAAAGGTTTTTCTGCTTATCATCCGGACTGCATTAATTTCCTAGATATCTACAAAAAATATTTTTTTTCATTCACAAAACCGCCTCTTTCTCACACAAATATATGCGAATATTTCGTTGAGAAATTATATCGCAACATGCATTAGAATAAGTGTCCCATACGTGAATTTTTTATGGTAAGTGCCGGCAGCATACGATATGTTGTAAATGGAATAAAATATAATATGGAATACAATAATAAACTGCAAATTCCCACTCTGTTGGATAAAAATATTGTGTTTTTTTAGGTGAAAACTTTTTTATAATTGAGGCGATAGCTCTTAAGGGCGTTGTAATGTAGCGCACGATTAAATCAATGCACAAAAGTCTGGAAAAGGTGTGTACTATATTTCATACATAAGAAGATATCACAGAGTGCAGCACACGTTCCTGATTCTCCTATTTTTAAAATATAGGAAACTTCCGTACGATTAATACATTATTGTTCCTGTGTGGCTTCTTCCCAGATAAATCAGCCGCTATAAAGATCATCACATTTACTCAGGCGATGAAAAGTTTTCTTGAATTTCAAAAATTATTACATAATCTGCTTATATACTCTAAGCCTGCCTATAGTAGCATAGCAAGTGACATGAGACCATTGGGCATCACAAATAAGCTGATCAACTATGAAGGTTATGCTAAGCCAAATATAGAATTTCAGCTCACTATCTTGATTAAGCATTAAATCGAAAAAACCTTCGTTTTTCGGGTACAAACTTTATTGAATACATTGAAATAAGCACACATTTTCGATTTCAGATGCTGAAAATAATATCCACTTTTACACGCGTCATAGGCACTAAACACGACTTGCGAAATTTTAGAAATGGTCCACGAAACTGAGCTGCTCAAACAATTTCAGCTCTATAGGTCGTGTAAAAGTTGGTTAAAAGGGACCTTAAAAAAGTCGAAACAAACGGATAAATAGGGGTCCAGTCAAGTTAAATAAAAGTTGTTAAAACAACTGCAACTGCAATGGGATAAGAAATGCGGATGAACTGATCTAACTTCTCGTTTGCCTTTGATGTGAGAACTTATTCCGATATTACGAAACAATTCTTCACAGGTTAATTCGGAACATATCAGATTACACATTCCAGTCAGAGCGGACTACACAAATTTCTAGAACTGTATCCTAATGAGAGCGAAATAAAGAATAGATCTACATGAGTTTCAAAACTAATCGTAAAACTATCTTAGGTAAATTTTAGCAGCATATATTACCATGGAATAGTGGGCGCCGTGGCTCAGTGGATAAGAGCATGGCTTCTGAGCAGAAGGTTCGTGGTTCGAATCCCAGTAACACCAAAAGTATTTTTCACGGTGTCCCACCTCTCGCGAAAGTCCGACAAACGTCGGACAGTAATAACTCGCCACGGAAAGCTTCTCAATTCGCCGTTCGAATCCGGCATTAAATTGTAGATCCCCACTATTTGTGTACATTCTCAACTCAAATGGTTGCGAGAAGCTAGGCCTTGGACCGCAATGGTCTGTCGCGCCGAATATTATTATTGTTATTATTATTATTATTATTATTATTATTATTATTATTATTATTATTATTATTATTATTATTATTATTATTATTATTATTATTATTATTATTATTATTATTATTATTATTATTATTATTATACCAGTGAGTACACGTCATAAATGACGGAATTAACATTTTTCACTTGAGTCCCAATATATAATTACTACTCTAAAAAATTTAAAGTAAAGTAGGTTTTAGTTTTGGATAAAATTAAGTTCAAAATATAAGCATATTTATTTATTTAGTTCAGGATTTCTTTAATTACACTGTGCTTTGTAAACATACTCGAGTTCTTAAGTAAATCTCCTTGCAAATCTATATTTTAAATTAAGACTTTTAAATACGATTAATTAATATATTAATAATACGAACGCCTCTACAAAACGATTGTGTTATCCATATGTGGAAAAGAAACGTACCTGTCGATGTTGTCGACGGGCAACTGAAATAAACATTGCATTTAAAAAATATGCAATGCATCTCAAGGAAAAATTCAAATCAATATTCAATATTGTCACAGGAAAAATAATAAAACATGCACAAAAATTGGAAAATGTTCTCAAAATAATTAATGCATAATCCACAAACTACAACACTTTAGGCTCACTAGGCCTACGTTATGCCTTCTGGCATTATAAACTTGAAAATCCCTTAAAGCGTGCGCTAATTAAAAAATAAAAAAACCATAAGAATAGAAAATGAGCAGCATGATACAGAAGTGTTTTTGTTGTATTTCATTAAAATTCACAGGGCAAATAAACTTTTCAAACTAACACTTCCTGTGAATGTGGTTTTGACGACAAGGCTGATGATGACTCGCTGTGGAAACTACGATGTGTGGTGTACTCGTAAATAAAACAAAAAACATCCTATAGCGCGGTCATAGGTATACTACTGAATAAGTGTACGCACTGCCTTTCAACCTAACCTCTTTTATTAAACACTACTTGTTTCCGGGCGCTTTGCTACCCGCACAAATGAATCCCCACCATCCTCTCACGACCGCGTAGTGGAGGGTATACTATAGTCTATAACCTTACCTCACCCTCAATAATATACATTGAAAATTTCATAAAAATCGGTTGGTAAATTTGAGGTTTCAACAAGTAAACAGAATTGTATTTTTATTTACATAAGATGTTCGTCAATTATTTAATTATTTTATTAAAAACTTTTATTTAACTTAACTTGACCCCTTTTTGTCCTTTCGAACACTTTAAGGTCCTTTTTTACCACCTCCCACACGACCTAGAGAGCTAAGATTTTGTGAGTGTATAAGTCCAAAATAGCATTTTTTATAGTCCTAGTCTGACGCGTATCGCGTGTCACATGTGTCGCGTGTGATGGGTTGCAATTTTTTTCGACTTGTTTGAGATCCATTTTAGCCACCTTTCACACGGCATTTTCTCGTTTTTTTAGGTCATTTTTAACCACCTTTCGCACGACCTAGAGGGATGAAATTTTGTGAGTGGCTCTATGTCGGGAGCCCATTTTGATATCCCGAAATGAAATGAATAGATTCACCCGAGACAGAACAAAATGGTAACAAGTCGAAGTGGAACCTAAAAATTGCTACATACACTTTAATACTCGTACGTACATGTTCTTCGTTTCACTATCGACTTATTTACTCACACTTAATGCACATACATTTTCTAACTTCAAGAATCACTATTATCTTAAAACCGCACGAACAAAAATAAATCTGATTATTACTCAAGAAATTTTGCCTGTGCGTAATGGGTGCGCATACATATCAGATTCAAGTACATTATCTCATCAGACAAATAATATACGAATTCAGATATGGACATTGTGCGAATTAGATGGTCTTAAAATTGCCATTAAATTGCTAAGAAAATACTTTTAAATAAGAAAATTGGTTGAAGAGATACACGTCTATGTACTAATTCCAATTGCATGTACAAAGAGATACAATCGAGCAGTGGCAATAACGAGTAAAGTTTCATATACGCTAAAAAGATTTGCATCCTTATAATATTCCTTAAAAAGCGTGGGAATTAAGGTATTAAGGAGAAAAAAATAGTTAGAGGAAGTAATTAATACGTTTGTAATGAGTTGAAAATCAATACGAGAATTTTGAAGGAAATGCTCTGTAAGTATCCTTCAGATTTAAATAAGAGCATTTTCCAAGTATTCTCAATGCTTTGAGCATATACGGTTATTGAATTGGAAAGTATACAAATTGTAAGTTCAGTTTTTTTTAAAACTAAAAAGTTATTTAGAAGGATAAGGATGCCGTGAAAATCTGAATTTCAAGTGAAAGTTGTATATTTAGAAGGAAACTCGCTTTTTTTCTTGAAATGTACACATGATCAAGGGATTTGCACTCTTAAAATGCTAGGCACAGAATGGAATTAGGAAGCTGTTACTACGAGATCTCGATGCACATGCACTTTGATTGCCTGGGGATAATATAGATGAGCAAACACAGAATACGGCAAATCATTTCGCATTAAATTTTTGAAGCGTTTTTGTGTTATTCCCATCTTTTTATGCGGCCGAGGTCACAATTTAACGTGCTTGTTAAAGTTCTAGTAGTGTGAGCTAGTAGTGTGAGCTGCGTTTGCTGCTCTCGGCAAAACAATTGGTTTAAAAGTAGCGGACAAGAGATCAAACAAAATAAGGTCTTAGGGAACACCAGCATTTATGCGGTAAACTTAAAACTGTCCTATACGACCTGGATTGAAAAAATAGCTACTTATCCAATCAAGCAATGATTCATAGACTCTATTGGCACTACTTTCCGACAAAAGAGCTCTACACAACTTTGCTTTAAGTACACAACAGTAGTAGACATTGGCTTCGAAAACCGTTCTGTTGGTTGGTCACTACATTGCATTTTGCATGTAATGGCTATGCATTCGTTTCATATAGGAGTACTTTTTAGAGAAATATATAAATACATAGATACTTGTATATTGTGCAAATAAAATCGTCTTAAAATCGCCACATAATTGCTAAGCAAATACATGCTAAAGAGAAAATAATCAATAGATATATATATATATATATATATATATACGTCTACTTATGTATATTCAATAGAATCCAATCGAGCAGTTAAAATACAGAACAAATCTATAACAGAATTTTCATCCTTATAATGCTTTACATAGCATGAGCATTAAAGTATTAGGTAGAGAAGTAATGATCTAAGAGAATTTCGAAGGAAATTATTTTCGTAAATCTCTTACAATTTGTGTGTGGTATTCTTCAATTTTTAATGAAGCATTTTCCAAGTATTTTCTTAAATAAAATACCTGCTGTGAAAGTACTTCCAGCATTAACGGTTATTAAATGAAAACTAAACAAACAGTGTATAAAATTTGTAAGCCATTGAAGTTTTTCTTAATTACATTAAAAAGTAATTTGTAAGGATAAGGATACTGGAAGTGGAAGTTGAAATAACGATGTATTTATTCGTTTATTTAAATGGCCCAGCTGTATGGTACGCGCTAGCCCGTCTACATGAAGCAATAATAAAAAAATTCTTATTGACATGCTTACCGCATACTGTCAGTAAAACCGGCAAACTTATACCAGCAATGGTCCATTGTGATACCACACGGATCAGGAAAGTTTCCCCCCACCCATTCTTTGAACCACTGCTGATATCAGTTTTTTGAGAGATCAAACACTTGGAGCGTTTCGGATCCAGCTTCGGCCAAATCTGCTTTGTCGCTATGCAAGTTGTACCGTTTGACCTCCTATGATTAGTTTTGTCAGTAGCATCCCGCTTTAAGATGAGTTTGCATTAGCGATTGATATGCCTATAAAACCATATTTTTGTAAGATGGGTAGTGTAGATCCTTGTTTGGCGAGTTCGTCAGCAATACAGTTTTCCGGAATGTCTGTATGCCTCGGCACCCAACACAGGTGGATACTACTCCGCCATCTCCCTAAGAGATGATCGGCAGTTAAGGGCTAATGTTGAATTTGTAGAGGGGGTTGTACGAAGTGCTCCGTTCATACGCAGACTAGCTGATCCTTGGACTTTGCTTAATTTATCCAGATTTACTTTCTTATCTAAGGCAGTCCACCAAACAGTCACACCATATATAATGGTAGGTCTTACTACCACTGTATATGGCCAATGAGTTATATGGGGTTGAAGACCCCATCTGTTAGCAATGGCCTTTTTGCATGAGAAGAGTGCCACTGTGGTTTTTCGGACTCTTTCTTGTATGTAAGGTTTCCAGCTTAGCTTCCTATCCAAAATAAGACCCAAATACTTGGATTTATCGGAGGAAGGTAAGCTTGTATCTTTAATAGAAGGAGGGTCAACATGTGGCATTTTCTATTTCCTAGTAAAGAGGAAAAGTTCAGTTTTGTGTGTGTTTACTCCTAAACCGCAGCGATCTTCCCGATTTTTTAGCTTGTTGAGAGCATTTTGCAGGAGTTCTCCTTAGGTGTTAGGATACTTTCCTGAGACAGCAATAGCAACGTCATCCGCATAAGCGATCACTCAGCAGCCCTCCCTTCTCAGGCATACAAGCAGCTCGTTCACCACTAAGTTCCATAAAAGATTCCACCTTGTGGGGTTCCTCTGCTGACAGATCTTCTGGCAGACTATGAGAGGGATTATTAATATTATTGGACCAAAAAAGTAAACTTTTTCCTCATATGGATTAGATATTATAATAGAAGTAATGGGCAAATTTGAAGTTGCACAAAACCAAGACATTTGAAATATTAGGAAAATTAAAAGAAATTGTCAAACACACAGAAGATTTCGACTTTTTATTAAAAGTCAAGCCATCTAATCAATACATCACGGAAAACAATTATTCCAATTAGTTTTGTCTATTATAGATGTCTATTGCGAACGAAATAGACAGGATTTAGGCAGAGTTAATCATTTGCTAATCACATTAATTCCCTCAGAGTCATCAATGAGGATTCTGTTGAATGGGAATCAACACGTTTTTTACTATTTGTCGATTTCTAGAGAGCTTGATACTAACAACAAAAAAGGAAGGCGCTACAAAATTGCTGCGAATTTTCGGAACACGCCAAAACTTTACATAGAAGCCATAGATTGTTAAAGGAAACGACAGTGCGGCGAAGTGTGCGACGTGACTCAGTGGTTATTGTTATTGTTCGAAGTTTGAAGTTTGTTGAGCCAAATTATTTAATTGCTGCAAAGTCTCCAAACTACAAACTGATACTGTAGTAAACATATTGTTTTAAAAAGTGTAGCAATAGAATATTCTTAAGAAGTTAAATTGCAACTTGTTGACAACGCCCTTTTAAATTGCGTTTTTTTGTTGTTGTTCTGTTTTTTTGGGCTTAGCTTACATTTAAAATCGTCCTTCCTGACTATTATGTTAACTTAAACATGTCCATGGTCAAAAGGTGTCTAACTACACGACTGTTATCGCCTTCTGAAAGAAATTGCAGCTTAGCAAAACTTTAATTAAATAAAGTGCATTGGAAGCAATGAAGCCTTACGTACCTAACGTGATTGAAATTTTCGACTCATTCTGGGTTCCACAGCTCTATTCATTATTTCAACCAAGAACTCTTTGCGATACTGAAATGCCAGTTTTCTTTACCGCCATCATACTGGTCTTCATTTTTTTTGGTTCTTTCATCTTATAATTCTCTATATATGATAATAATTCTCTATATGTTAAAGGCGTTTGGATTCTATAAAAAATCCCAAGAGGTTAGTTTTGTGTTAATTGGTTCCAAATAGGGCAACCCGATAATCCTATCTTGAAGCTCTTTGTCCCATTCGTGATGTTTGAATAATTTGTAAACAAAGAATGTAGGTCTCTACAGAATCTCTTAACCGCTCCGATTGGTCTTGGTATGCATTGGACAATTTACTTGTATTGTCGTCTTTTAGGAACTTACTGATGTTGACTAGATGTTCAGTGTGCTTTTCGAATATTTGATAACTGAGCAGCAATTTTACTGGCAGATCCAACCGCTGACAATTTTT
This sequence comes from Nephrocerus scutellatus, assembly GCA_947095585.1. Taxonomy (NCBI): domain Eukaryota; kingdom Metazoa; phylum Arthropoda; class Insecta; order Diptera; family Pipunculidae; genus Nephrocerus; species Nephrocerus scutellatus. Next base: position 26,325,769 of record OX352765.1, on the reverse strand, counting down.
TCATCTTTATGGAAGTGATTTTTTTAGGTGTAATTATAGCATGTACGTACTTTTTAAATATGGATCCAAAACCACTCGGTGCTTGATGACAGTGAAAATAAATAAGTGAAAAGTCATTTTAAAATTTCTAATGAGGTTCTTTTCCTTTCAAATGTAATTTGTACTTTTGTCCATAGAGCATTATAGTTTATAGTGTCTATGTTGGTGTCGATGGTAAAAGAATTTTTCTTAATACGCATAAAACGGTGCTGTGTATGTAATATACAATTGCCTTAAGCTGTATTCACATATACGGCAGAGTTGAAGTATGCAGTAATAAAGACTGTAGAGCCAATGATGTGGGTTTATTTGAACAATGTTCCAGTTTTTGAGTGCTGGGAGTTGAACTTTCAACTCCACTCACCACAATACTTTCTTCCCTTTCTTCCTCCTCCTCCTTCTCATTCACAACTGAAAAAAACCGAAATTCTTGTATCTCTGAAACAACAGTAAATACAATCATAATATCGATTCGAACTAAAATTCGTTATTTCCTAAACATTAATCCTCTATCTACGTTCATTTCGTATGCTTACTTAATTTATTGATACAAGAGACAAATTTTGGAAAAAATTATATAAAAGCCGCAAAAATCAAATTTAGATTATTGCAATGAAATAAAATCTCGTTCCAATCCGATTTAACCACAGGAATTACCAACACCTCGTAAATTTCAAATATTTTACTAATTTCGACTACGATACAAAATTTTATCTCCAAATTTAAAATCAGAAATGACAGCGGATTTATGTTAGCCATCGCATTTCACACACATATTTTAGGAGGAAATGGTACAATAAATAATAACAATTCGAATTTATTTTCCAATCTAAATCGATGGCTATGAATGCCAATGCGTTCTCTTGACTCTGTCAAGCATCATAGACTTTCGGCCCGATGGATGTATTTTTTGTGTATTATTTATTTTAGACTTTTTCGCAGTGTACAATTTTGAAAACAAGCAATTACTATATATGTATATCGGTTTTCTTTCCATTTTTAATTTACTATCTAAACTAATAAAAGGTTATTTATGAAATTGACAACAGTGAATTGTAGGAAGAATTTAACACCAACTCGTGATAATAATAGGTTTAAAAAATATTCGCTTAATCGAATCCTTTTCTTTATTTCCGAAAACGAGTATTACTTGTATACTATTACAATGAGCACCAAAAGTGCGGTTTTAATAAATTACCTAAACCCGTTAAAATAAAGGCTTTTATTGCATAAAAATGGAATTTATTCAAACGAACATTATTCGTATACCATAATACAAATAAAAACATTGAGCTTTTACTATACTTAATTTTGTGCGTTAAAAATGAATGGGTTAAGCTAAATACTGTCTGAATAATTTAGCCCTGTACTGTTTGATGTAGCATTTTCACCAAAAATTCAGAACATTTCATTCATGACCTATGTACAAGGTCAAACACTTTGCTTATATGACCCCATCATGGGTTACATATATGTAGGTTGCAGTTAGCCGTAAAAAATGTACGTGTTCACAGAATTTCTCAGTATCGTAAATGTATTCTCTAACGAACATATTTCTTGTTTCTTATTATAAGTGGTAATCCAGCCCTTTTTAATTATTTTACAAATGGTACAATCTTTTCTCTCTTGTTGAATGGAGAACTAAAATGAACTTTGTGTTTCCGGAAATTATACCACAAGAATATTTTATTACCATTGAAGAGCTTTCCGGCGAATAAAGCTTTTCTTTTTCGTACTAAAGAAGATAGTGTGATGAGCAAAAAGTTATTATTATTTTATAAATTATTTCCCTTTTGATTGAAACCTATACAGCCAATGAACATCCAAAAATATTAAACACCCTGAGGTGTCGAAATTATTTAAGTATTTGCCTTTCCTGGGCGGATGCGATTCGTTAGTTTCTATGAGTATTTGCCTTTCCTGGGTGGATGCAATTCGTTAGTTTCTTTTGATATCTTCCTTTAATATAAGTTTCCCTTTCTTGTCAAAGTTTTAAGCAAGCGCAAAACTAAATATATTCAACTTTACAATTACTTGGAACAAAAAGTAATATAAACCAACGAAGAAACAGAGGTTGATACACACAAAAGTGAGAAAATGTCTAGAAAACTAGCTAAGGATCAAATAATGATTACAGACTAAACTAATGTATAACTGAAGGAGACAATAACAATGGAAATTTGAAACGTTGCTGTTCTTATCTACAATAACAACATAGAAACATCCTTGATATATGATTATTATCGAATAATTAAGTGCACTGTGTTGCTCATATTAAATGGAAACAGAATGGAAGGTAATGTAGTATGCAAGATGTATAAGTTTGAACAAAATAGGTGTAGTATCTAATTAGCATTTTATTGGAAAGTTTGGGATATTAAATTATTACTTTATTTGTTTTTTTGGTAAACTTTGACAACTAAGAAGTACGCCCGATCACTCTAAAATTCAAATAGAGAAAGTGTTGTCATTGAAAATATACATGTGTGCAAAGTTTTAATAAAATCGGGCTTTAGAAAGTGGGTTAAAAATTGATCACAAGGTTCCACCAGCCAGCCAGCCAGCCAGCAAGCCACGGGCACGCGAAGTTAATATAGAGAATTTAAAAAAGGGTCGGTAGTAGTCGTGGCTACTAACGTGAGTTTTTTGTGAAAATCTTTGACCAATGAAACGAAAAATATTATTTTTAAACAAACATATATTAAGTACATAACAGAAACTTATATTGCTCAACGCACCATGTTATAAGAGGGAGGGAGACAGCTGGGTTTCGATGAATACCTAAAAACATTAGTGACAGACATGTTTGGCAACTTTTCACCGTCCAGATCGCGCACAACTTGAACGATGGTGCATTTTTTGTCAGGAAACTTCAAGATGTCTCCTACCTCGCATAAGGAACTCATGTATTTTCCAAATATCGTCCGCCCCTAAGGAGTCCACGTTGCTGGGTGGGCCGGGGGTCCGTCTCCCATACCGCTAAGTGCTGCAGTATTAAATCTCGATGCTGCTCATCAATGATTGAGTCATTATCGCACCCTCGCATGGCGTTTTCTCGCTCGTATTTCTCCTTCAATCAGCAGCGCCGACAGTTAGCAGTATGAATCGGCTCCGGTTTATAACTACCAGATCTTCGCTCATAATTTCGTTTCCACTTTCATTTCATGTAGATCCTGCAAAATTTTTTATATTACTGCATTTTCTTTAAATATCCTTAAAATGTCTGAAGATCTGCATTCTACATAAAACAGACCACCTGCTCGTCGTTTCGTTATCCGATGCGTCCCTTATCCGCGTTGTGCGGTGTGCGGCTGGTTTGCTTATAGTTTACAAACTTACGTCCCAGGCTTTAGCAGTCCGAACAACATTAATTTAACTGCAGAGAGTGGCCAATTAGCAACTTTTATCAGAAAGAGTAGGACTAAAATTCCACATTATAACTAAATAAACAAAAAAATATATAAATTAAATGTTAAAATACTCGCGTGGAGTTTTTTGTACACCACGTCCAAATAACTCTTCACAACGACCGTATCATGAAGGCTGCTGCAGCTTTACACACGGTGGGTGTAGTTAAGACTACAGCGATAGGTTTGATGGTACCGGCAACGGCCCTATGATAATGCTTTTAAAATAGCGGTCCTTGTATTTTAAGTAGTGTACAAAAAAACCGGCACTAGTAGTTAAATCTAAAGTCTGCACATCACATCCTTCGCAAATAATTCAGTGAACCTCCGCATTCGGTCTGAGGACAAATCTTAGGTTTCAGTGCATAAAAATGTAACAGAACATCAGGACTTTCTTATCATTTAGTTTTTAGTTTGAAAAATACAGCAGTCATCTTGTCCTTGAGCAAAGAGTTGCATTTCAATAATGAATATGCTTGGGTTTTTGTACGTGTGCATGTACTCGTATGTAATTTTACTCTCCAACATCACAAAAAATATGTATCCAGTTGTTACTTTTTAATTTAATTATAAAATATGTTGAGTTTTGTTTTGATTGAATCAGAGAAAATATGTTGGATAACGTAGTTTAAATTCAATTTAATTAGTATTATTGTTAATAGATGGCGACAATAGTGAAAAGTTAAAGCTAAAAGTAGTTCGACTTTTCAGTATGTTATGTTTTTTGTTTCACTTCCTCCTTGTTCATATTGCAAACATCACGCATTATACAATTATAATAAAAGTTATTTTGTTTAATCGGTAATATATATTAATCATCGGTCTTTTTATTTATATAATCTAACAGGTTATGGGCCCAGTTGACCCAAGCAAAGAAAATTTTTAAATATATAATTTGTTAATTGTGTCTACTGCGGTGTAAAGGAAAATAAAATGTCTACCGAAATAAAATATCATTTCGATAAATTAAACAACGATAACTATTTCAATTGGAAATTACGAATGCAATTGTTAATGCAAAAAGAAAATTCGTGGACGGCGATTATATCTGATGCTCCAGAACCAATAACACCTGAATGGACAAAGGCAAACACGAATGCAGTTTCGAGTATTGGATTAAATATCGAGGACAGTCAATTTGTGCATATAAGAGACCATTTAACATCTGCTAAATCGATGTGGAACGCATTAATGGAATATCACGAAAAAAGTGCAGGTAGTAATAGCGTTCAATTAATTAAAGAAATTTGCACACGTAAACTCGATGAAGGTGGCAACATGGAGAAGCATATTCATTGGCTGACAGATATGTTTCAAAGGATAGATGCACTCGGTGAAGAGAAATTGTCTGAAAAATGGCAGATCGGTCTATTGTTTGGACAACTACCATGCAGCTATGATACTGTGGTTACAGCGCTACAAACACAAAAAGCAAGCGAGTTAAATTTAAAAATTGTGCAAGCGAAATTGATTGAAGAGTATAAACACAAATTGGATCGTGACAATCAATCTGGTGGCGCATGTGGTAATGTTCTGAAAGTCGATTCAGGCATCTTGGAATGTTTCTTTTGCAAAAAGAAAGGCCATATTAAAAGTGAATGCAGAAAATATGAAAAGTGGTCCAAAAAGAAGTTACATAAGAAGAATTCAACAGAGATGCATAAAGCGAATACAATTGACAATTCAGACAATAATCAATTGTTTATAGTGACACATAAGGAAAATGGCTCATCAAGTAACTGGATTATTGATTCAGGAGCTACGTGTCATATTAGCAATAACAAAGGAGATTTTGTTGATTTTATCTCAAATTATAATGAAAGCATTCGTGTTGCCGATAATAAAGAATACTGGTCGATAGGTAAAGGTACAGTAAATGTCCAATTCTGCGATCATAGAAATAAACCAATGTCAGCCATAATAAAAGATGTTTTATACGTTCCGGAAATTTCGTCTAACATTTTGTCAGTGAAACAATTGGCAAGAAAAGGTATAAATGTTGAATTTACCAAAAACGAAGTATTCATCAAGAGGAATAATAAAATCAATAATATTGGCGAGGTTTTTGGTAATCAATACCGTCTGAGGCAAATGCATAAGGTCGATATGGTAAACGGTGAGCGTACTCTATGTGCACATCAGTGGCATCGAATTCTCGGACATAGAGATATAAATATCATAAAGCATTTGGACAATCAGAATTTAGTGAGCGGTATGAAGGTCAGAAAATGCAATTGCAGCGATATTTGTGAATCCTGTCTAAAAGGGAAAATGTCGAGAACGCCATTTCCGAAAGTTTCAATGACGTCAACCAAGGCACCGATGGATCTGGTACACACAGACTTATGTGGTCCGATGCAGACTGCATCACACAATGGTAATCGTTACATCCTTACATTCATTGACGATTTTTCACGTTATACGAAGATTTATTTACTAAAGCATAAATCTGAATGTGTTGATAAGTTAAAGGAATATGTAGCATTATCAAAGACAAAGTTTTCGCAATATCCAAAGATCATCAGATCTGATAGAGGTACAGAGTATACCGATAAACGAGTCGTTGGCTATCTTAAAGGTATCGGAACAAGCATTCAATATACAGCTACATATTCGCCACAGCAAAACGGCGTTGCGGAACGCAAAAATAGAAGCTTGATTGAAATGGCACGTTCCATGTTAGCCAATGCAAATTTAGATCATATTTTTTGGGCCGAAGCAGTTATGACGGCAACATTTCTCCAAAATCGATTGCCATCTAAGTCGATTCCAAAAACACCATATGAGTTGTGGTGCGGCAATATGCCAAATTTGCAAAATTTATATATATTTGGACAGAAATGCTATGTACATGTACCAAAAGAGAAAAGGAGCAAATTGGATTCAAAAGCAGTGGAAGCAATTTTTATGGGTTACGATTTGGAATCTAAAGCATATAGATGTTATGATCGTTCTGCACGAAAATTATTAATAAGTCGTGACGTGCGTTTTGCCGACGATCCAATCGAATCGAATCCCAATGAAATCAAATCAAATTATGCAAATAAAGAAAACGATGATAACCATAATTCGGACAATAAAGAAAATGAACCAGATGACCAACAAAATAATGAATCAGAAGCGGATGAAAGCAACAACGAAAATTATTTAAATATTCGTAGATCATCAAGAGTCAACAAAGGTGTTCCACCGAAGCGGTTAATCGAAAATATAAATAAAGTTAATTTAATTGTTTCTGAGCCAAAAACAATTAACGATGTCTTAAATTCTGACCATAAAGATGAATGGCTACAAGCGATGAACGACGAAATGAATGCACACAAAGTAAATGGCACCTGGGAAATTGTTAAATTACCAGCTGATCGAAAAACAGTCGGATGTAGATGGGTTTTTAAACTAAAATCGAATGCGGATGACAGCGTTGTGCGATACAAAGCTCGATTGGTTGCTCAAGGATTTTCGCAGCGATTTGGTGTTGACTACGACGAAGTATTTGCACCAGTGGCACGACAAACCACATTCCGTTTGTTATTGACGATTGCTAGTAGAGAGAAGTTATTGGTACATCACCTAGATGCAAAAACCGCATTCTTAAATAGTGAGCTCAAAGAAGAAATCTATATGAATCAGCCGCCGGGTTTTGAAGTCGAAAACAAAAATTTAGTATGTCATTTAAGGAGGAGCCTATACGGATTAAAACAATCAGCAAGAGTATGGAACTTGGCGCTCAATAAAGTTATGGTCGAAGCTGGTTTCGTGCAAAGTGACGAAGATCCATGTCTATTCACCAGACATAATAAAAATGGCAGTTGTTATATAATTATATACGTTGATGACATAATAGTAGCCAGTAAGCAAATCAACGAAATCAAAGAAGTCCAAAATAATCTCAATAAAAGTTTCCAAATTGACAGTTTAGGACAAATCAAATGTTACGTTGGAATTGAAGTGGAAATTATTGATAATATCTATCAAATAAGTCAAACATCTTACATAAATCAAATTATCAAACGATTTGGATTGGAAAATTCGAAATGTTCTAAAATGCCATTGAAGGTCGAATATCAAAAGGGTCCATCATCTCAATTATTGTTAAATAATATTGAATATCAAAGACTTATGGGATGTCTTTTGTTTGTATCAATTAATACACGTCCTGATATAGCAGCAAGTGTCGCAATATTAGCTCAAAAAACAATTAATCCAACTCAAGAAGATTGGGATGAATTAAAGCGAGTGGTAAAATATTTGAAAGGCACCATAAAATTGAAGCTGATTTTAAATGGTAGTGACAATGTAAAACTGATTGGATACGCAGATGCCAATTGGGCCGAAGATCGATCAGATAGAAAATCTAACAGTGGTTACATTTTTATGTTTTTTGGATCAGTTATCAGTTGGAGTTGCAAAAAGCAAACTTGTGTAGCTCTATCTTCAACCGAAGCAGAGTTTATAGCTTTAACAGAGGCTTGCCGTGAGGTAATTTGGTTACGTGCTCTTATGCGTAATTTTAAAATAGATGTCGTCGATCCAACTGTGATGTATGAAGATAACCAAAGCTGCTTAGCACTAATTTTTCGGGAAGGTTTCACCAACCGGTCGAAACATTGACGTACAATGTAATTTCACTAAAGATTGCATAAAAAAGAGGATCGTTGAATGTCAATATTGTCCAACGGAAGAAATGATTGCGGACATGTGTACAAAGCCATTATCTGGAACCAAACTGGCTTATTTTCGCAATTTGTGTGGACTAAAATAAATCAAAAACATTAACGTAATTAAATTTGAGGAGGAATGTTGGATAACGTAGTTTAAATTCAATTTAATTAGTATTATTGTTAATAGATGGCGACAATAGTGAAAAGTTAAAGCTAAAAGTAGTTCGACTTTTCAGTATGTTATGTTTTTTGTTTCACTTCCTCCTTGTTCATATTGCAAACATCACGCATTATACAATTATAATAAAAGTTATTTTGTTTAATCGGTAATATATATTAATCATCGGTCTTTTTATTTATATAATCTAACAAAATAAGATGATGATGGGTAAAGAATTCTTAAAATGCAATAAATCTATATATGTATATAAAAGTGAGACTATGTATGTATGTTCCCTACAGGCTACCAAACGCTTCAACCGATCGCGCACAAACTTTTGCGTAGGAGTTTTAGCCATGAGCACTAATTTTATATTTTCATATTTTATTAGCGGAAAAATATTTGGACGTAACTCATACAATGGCAGACTAAAAAATGGAGACGGAATTACTTTACTCGATTTTCGTTATCTTGATATACAGTACAGTATTGCAGGATAAAATAATAATAATAATATTCGGCGCGACAGACCATTGCGGTCCAAGGCCTAGCTTCTCGCGACTATTTGTATTGTGCATGTATATTTTTAGACACAAATGGAAGGGACCTACAATTTAAGGCCGGATCCGAACGGCGAATTGAGAAGCTTTCCGTGACAAGTTTATTACTCTCGGAACGTTTGTCGACAATTCGCGAGAGGTGAAAAATACTCCTGGTGTTACTGGGATTTGAACCACGAACCTCGGTCAGGCCGCCAAAGTTGAAAGGTTGGTTGCATTTCTTAATTGCAGCGCAAAACTTAGAAAGTAAAAAGAGCCACATTATATTACATAATTGCTACGAATCAAGATAAAATAAATGAACTTTAATATGATAAGAAAAAGAATGAGTTATATAAAGATAACCGCACTGTGGAAGACCGAACAGAATTTAGACGAGTCAGAAATGATTGCAATGTCTACCTTAGACGAGCCAAATTCGAGTATGACCAGAAACTGAGACAAAAAATACTTCAATGTCCCAAAGGAAGTAAGCGTTTTTGCTCGTTCGTGAAACGAATTAAAAACTGCCTCGTCTTCAATTCCAACACTCATTCACAATGACATTCCAACGGTCAGCTCTATAGACAAGTCCAATCTGCTTGCTTCAGATTTCGCAGCTAGCTCTACACTACCTGATAGAGTTTTAAAGAGGTGTTTTTCAACATTGGCATTATAACTGCGCAGGATTTTCGATTTCTCTTATTCTTCTGGAGTCGTCCCAAGGAATTGGAAATCCGCCTTTATCCAGCCTGTTCCTAAAAAAGGCGAACCGTCATCTCTTTCCTCTTACCGACCGATTGCGCTTACATCAATACTTTCCAAGGTGGTAAGCTTATCCAATACCTTGAATCCCGTGAAATCCTTAGCGACCAGCAGTGCGGTTTTCGTAGGCAACGCTCTACAGGTGACCTGATGGCTTATCTCACTGAAAAGTGGAACCAGTCTATTCACAAATGATATTGCACTCGATATTTCCAAGGTTATAGTTGAACAACAACGTTTGTTAAGTACGTTAAATTCTGACCCTGACAGCATAGCAAGATATGGACTTCTGTTGGATAACGTAGTTTAAATTCAATTTAATTAGTATTATTGTTAATAGATGGCGACAATAGTGAAAAGTTAAAGCTAAAAGTAGTTCGACTTTTCAGTATGTTATGTTTTTGTTTCACTTCCTCCTTGTTCATATTGCAAACATCACGCATTATACAATTATAATAAAAGTTATTTTGTTTAATCGGTAATATATATTAATCATCGGTCTTTTTATTTATATAATCCAACAGGTTATGGGCCCAGTTGACCCAAGCAAAGAAAATTTTTAAATATATAATTTGTTAATTGTGTCTACTGCGGTGTAAAGGAAAATAAAATGTCTACCGAAATAAAATATCATTTCGATAAATTAAACAACGATAACTATTTCAATTGGAAATTACGAATGCAATTGTTAATGCAAAAAGAAAATTCGTGGACGGCGATTATATCTGATGCTCCAGAACCAATAACACCTGAATGGACAAAGGCAAACACGAATGCAGTTTCGAGTATTGGATTAAATATCGAGGACAGTCAATTTGTGCATATAAGAGACCATTTAACATCTGCTAAATCGATGTGGAACGCATTAATGGAATATCACGAAAAAAGTGCAGGTAGTAATAGCGTTCAATTAATTAAAGAAATTTGCACACGTAAACTCGATGAAGGTGGCAACATGGAGAAGCATATTCATTGGCTGACAGATATGTTTCAAAGGATAGATGCACTCGGTGAAGAGAAATTGTCTGAAAAATGGCAGATCGGTCTATTGTTTGGACAACTACCATGCAGCTATGATACTGTGGTTACAGCGCTACAAACACAAAAAGCAAGCGAGTTAAATTTAAAAATTGTGCAAGCGAAATTGATTGAAGAGTATAAACACAAATTGGATCGTGACAATCAATCTGGTGGCGCATGTGGTAATGTTCTGAAAGTCGATTCAGGCATCTTGGAATGTTTCTTTTGCAAAAAGAAAGGCCATATTAAAAGTGAATGCAGAAAATATGAAAAGTGGTCCAAAAAGAAGTTACATAAGAAGAATTCAACAGAGATGCATAAAGCGAATACAATTGACAATTCAGACAATAATCAATTGTTTATAGTGACACATAAGGAAAATGGCTCATCAAGTAACTGGATTATTGATTCAGGAGCTACGTGTCATATTAGCAATAACAAAGGAGATTTTGTTGATTTTATCTCAAATTATAATGAAAGCATTCGTGTTGCCGATAATAAAGAATACTGGTCGATAGGTAAAGGTACAGTAAATGTCCAATTCTGCGATCATAGAAATAAACCAATGTCAGCCATAATAAAAGATGTTTTATACGTTCCGGAAATTTCGTCTAACATTTTGTCAGTGAAACAATTGGCAAGAAAAGGTATAAATGTTGAATTTACCAAAAACGAAGTATTCATCAAGAGGAATAATAAAATTAATAATATTGGCGAGGTTTTTGGTAATCAATACCGTCTGAGGCAAATGCATAAGGTCGATATGGTAAACGGTGAGCGTACTCTATGTGCACATCAGTGGCATCGAATTCTCGGACATAGAGATATAAATATCATAAAGCATTTGGACAATCAGAATTTAGTGAGCGGTATGAAGGTCAGAAAATGCAATTGCAGCGATATTTGTGAATCCTGTCTAAAAGGGAAAATGTCGAGAACGCCATTTCCGAAAGTTTCAATGACGTCAACCAAGGCACCGATGGATCTGGTACACACAGACTTATGTGGTCCGATGCAGACTGCATCACACAATGGTAATCGTTACATCCTTACATTCATTGACGATTTTTCACGTTATACGAAGATTTATTTACTAAAGCATAAATCTGAATGTGTTGATAAGTTAAAGGAATATGTAGCATTATCAAAGACAAAGTTTTCGCAATATCCAAAGATCATCAGATCTGATAGAGGTACAGAGTATACCGATAAACGAGTCGTTGGCTATCTTAAAGGTATCGGAACAAGCATTCAATATACAGCTACATATTCGCCACAGCAAAACGGCGTTGCGGAACGCAAAAATAGAAGCTTGATTGAAATGGCACGTTCCATGTTAGCCAATGCAAATTTAGATCATATTTTTTGGGCCGAAGCAGTTATGACGGCAACATTTCTCCAAAATCGATTGCCATCTAAGTCGATTCCAAAAACACCATATGAGTTGTGGTGCGGCAATATGCCAAATTTGCAAAATTTATATATATTTGGACAGAAATGCTATGTACATGTACCAAAAGAGAAAAGGAGCAAATTGGATTCAAAAGCAGTGGAAGCAATTTTTATGGGTTACGATTTGGAATCTAAAGCATATAGATGTTATGATCGTTCTGCACGAAAATTATTAATAAGTCGTGACGTGCGTTTTGCCGACGATCCAATCGAATCGAATCCCAATGAAATCAAATCAAATTATGCAAATAAAGAAAACGATGATAACCATAATTCGGACAATAAAGAAAATGAACCAGATGACCAACAAAATAATGAATCAGAAGCGGATGAAAGCAACAACGAAAATTATTTAAATATTCGTAGATCATCAAGAGTCAACAAAGGTGTTCCACCGAAGCGGTTAATCGAAAATATAAATAAAGTTAATTTAATTGTTTCTGAGCCAAAAACAATTAACGATGTCTTAAATTCTGACCATAAAGATGAATGGCTACAAGCGATGAACGACGAAATGAATGCACACAAAGTAAATGGCACCTGGGAAATTGTTAAATTACCAGCTGATCGAAAAACAGTCGGATGTAGATGGGTTTTTAAACTAAAATCGAATGCGGATGACAGCGTTGTGCGATACAAAGCTCGATTGGTTGCTCAAGGATTTTCGCAGCGATTTGGTGTTGACTACGACGAAGTATTTGCACCAGTGGCACGACAAACCACATTCCGTTTGTTATTGACGATTGCTAGTAGAGAGAAGTTATTGGTACATCACCTAGATGCAAAAACCGCATTCTTAAATAGTGAGCTCAAAGAAGAAATCTATATGAATCAGCCGCCGGGTTTTGAAGTCGAAAACAAAAATTTAGTATGTCATTTAAGGAGGAGCCTATACGGATTAAAACAATCAGCAAGAGTATGGAACTTGGCGCTCAATAAAGTTATGGTCGAAGCTGGTTTCGTGCAAAGTGACGAAGATCCATGTCTATTCACCAGACATAATAAAAATGGCAGTTGTTATATAATTATATACGTTGATGACATAATAGTAGCCAGTAAGCAAATCAACGAAATCAAAGAAGTCCAAAATAATCTCAATAAAAGTTTCCAAATTGACAGTTTAGGACAAATCAAATGTTACGTTGGAATTGAAGTGGAAATTATTGATAATATCTATCAAATAAGTCAAACATCTTACATAAATCAAATTATCAAACGATTTGGATTGGAAAATTCGAAATGTTCTAAAATGCCATTGAAGGTCGAATATCAAAAGGGTCCATCATCTCAATTATTGTTAAATAATATTGAATATCAAAGACTTATGGGATGTCTTTTGTTTGTATCAATTAATACACGTCCTGATATAGCAGCAAGTGTCGCAATATTAGCCCAAAAAACAATTAATCCAACTCAAGAAGATTGGGATGAATTAAAGCGAGTGGTAAAATATTTGAAAGGCACCATAAAATTGAAGCTGATTTTAAATGGTAGTGACAATGTAAAACTGATTGGATACGCAGATGCCAATTGGGCCGAAGATCGATCAGATAGAAAATCTAACAGTGGTTACATTTTTATGTTTTTTGGATCAGTTATCAGTTGGAGTTGCAAAAAGCAAACTTGTGTAGCTCTATCTTCAACCGAAGCAGAGTTTATAGCTTTAACAGAGGCTTGCCGTGAGGTAATTTGGTTACGTGCTCTTATGCGTAATTTTAAAATAGATGTCGTCGATCCAACTGTGATGTATGAAGATAACCAAAGCTGCTTAGCACTAATTTTTCGGGAAGGTTTCACCAACCGGTCGAAACATATTGACGTACAATGTAATTTCACTAAAGATTGCATAAAAAAGAGGATCGTTGAATGTCAATATTGTCCAACGGAAGAAATGATTGCGGACATGTGTACAAAGCCATTATCTGGAACCAAACTGGCTTATTTTCGCAATTTGTGTGGACTAAAATAAATCAAAACATTAATGTAATTAAATTTGAGGAGGAATGTTGGATAACGTAGTTTAAATTCAATTTAATTAGTATTATTGTTAATAGATGGCGACAATAGTGAAAAGTTAAAGCTAAAAGTAGTTCGACTTTTCAGTATGTTATGTTTTTGTTTCACTTCCTCCTTGTTCATATTGCAAACATCACGCATTATACAATTATAATAAAAGTTATTTTGTTTAATCGGTAATATATATTAATCATCGGTCTTTTTATTTATATAATCTAACAACTTCATAATAGAGTTGAATTTAACGCTTCCAAAACTCAATGCTGTCTTCTGTCGTCTAACCGTAATTAAACATTTATCCATGAATGGATGGATTGGATCGAAGAAACTGAAAAACTCGCAATTCTCGGTATGTGCGTCAACAACAAGCTTCGTTCGAACGACCACATATTTGCCAACGCCAAGAATGCTGCGAAATGTTTAGTTTTCCTAAAACGGTGCAAGGTGTACTTCACTACTTCAGATCTGGCTTCTATTTACAAGTTGTTTCGCAACTCATAATTTGTTGTGAATGTCGCAACACATAACTAGCGGGATAGCACCCACTGATTGTGCGAGTAGCCAAGCGTCCATAAATCCTGGCTGTGAAAACGCAATTTTATCCTCTTCTTATGCAATTTTATTCCTTTAAAGTGAGCTAATATGCCTTGCAAAGTAATGAATAATACATTCATCCACCCCACACAAAGCCAAACGTCACAATCTTACTGGAGACATGCGGAACATGCAGAGTATTGTAAAAGAAGATTCAATAGAACTGAGAAACTTTTAGCAAAAACAGCTGACGACGACATGCGGTTGATGAGGATTCCCTTCTGAAAATAACCGAAAAATGTCAGTCTGTTACCCACATCAATTTCATCTACAGATGACAATACCTTGTTTCAAAATAAAAGTTTAACGCCATTTATATCAAACGAACGAGAGAATACGCTTTACATTTATAGTTTAACGATTGGTTTGTTTTGAAAAAGTTGTCTAAAGACGAAATTAGCAATTGTCACATTCTCTAAAAGAACAAGCAAAATTTCCCATCAGAAATTGTTTCAGTTTTATCATTTATTTTTCTTATTCGTTCACGAATGAATACCGACTTCGCAAAAACTAATTAAAGTTGAAGAATTTATATTACATACTAGTACTTCAGTTGAAATTGTAAATTAGAGTTGCTGTTCTGTACATACTCGTATGGTCGGATGACGTTGGCATTTTCGAAAAATGCTATGGATGATATAGAGAATAAAAAATATTTAATTTATTTAAAATAATTTTTTATGTGATTTATAATACTGCTTTATTTCCGTAATTTTAAACATAGTTATTGCGTCAGACAGCAAAACTTTGACCACACAGTATATTTATTTACCTCTGCAATAGTATAAAGTTTTAGTTGAAGTTATTTAATTTGAATTTTAAAATGAAAGTTAAAATTAATTGCCGAAAGGCGAAGCTTATATAATCATGCCAAAGGAATTTATTTTTCCAGCGTGCGTGTGTTTGTTTGTGAGTTTAATAATATTCGGCGCAACAGACCGTTACGGTCCTAGCCTAGCTTCTCGCGACCATTTGTGTTGTATATTTTTGGACACAAATGGAAGAGACCTACAATTTAAGGCCGGATGCGAGCGCCTAATTGAGATGCTTACCGTGACAAGTTATTACTCTCGGAACGTTTGTCAGATATTCGCTAGAGGTGGGACACCGTGAAAAATACTTTTGGTGATACTGGGATTCGAACCACGAACCTCCTGCTCAATAGCCATGCGCTTTTCCACTGAGCCACGGCGCCCACTCTTTGTGAGTTTTTCTCAACTTCTACCATCAGAATTTGATGGGTCCAGTTTTAAAACAATTGCTTATAGTTTAGGAAAATTGTGCTGAAGTAGTAAATAAGCTGAAATAAAAAATAAGCACATAGCTATAACATTTTTAGGGCTAACTAAGAAGAGTATTTTTGGATAAGTCTCTCGATAAGTCTCTTAGTGTTTGGAAACCCAGCAAAACGGGGTTGCCAGTTTAATTTTAAGAAAACGGGAATATCACTGGAATTGGAGGTAGTACACATTTGGTTAAATAATTTAAAAAATGTACACTGTTTAATCTTAAAAATTTAATTTTCCTTCAAAAAAGATTAACAGTAACCTTGTAGCTAGAAGTGTTCAAGTGTTGTAGGGTGTAAAGCATGTAAGATCAAAAGTACATTTTCAATCATTTCACAAACCTTTAATTTTAATCCTGTTCCTGTTGACCTATTGCAGAAATATTATGAGGTGAAGTTGTAGAAAATTAAATGGGCTTTAATACTGCATTTTTCAAAAAAAATTATCCAAGATCATTTTTCGAAATAATCGCGTTTGAAAATAAAATTTTAAAAAAACCTTTCTTTTTTTGACTTTGACTTTTTATATCGGTAATGGTTTTAAAAATTTAAAAAAAATTACATTTTTTTGACCTTAAAGATTTAGTTTTCTATCAAAATAGACTAACAGTGATATTGTAGCTTGTTCAAGGGTTACAGTGTGTAAAGTGATGTAAGGTCAAAAGTACGTATCTCTGTTTTAAAACTCTACCTACACCACAAAACAATTGATAAAAACCATTCTGCTTTGAATATTCCTATGCGTGATACCATTTAAGAATTTGCATTAATGTCGCAAGTTTTTCTGATAGTCGGTCAACTTTCTGTAGTACATTATTTTTCCGCCAGAGTTACTTAAAAATCAATCAAAAAATTTTGGATAACAAAAAGACATCACAAATCTATTGTTTTAATTTGACAGAAGATAATAAAGTTTTTAAAATGACTTTTTTGGAAAGGCACACTCTTCCAGATCGTATTAAAAAATAAACATAAACAAAAGAACTGTTGGTTTTTTTTAAATTTTTTTTTTAGTGGCGGCGTAAGCGATTTTACCCAAAAATACTAAAAATGGAATAACTTTTTAACCATCAACAATTCGATAAAACGTCATTTAGATATTTTGATTGGAAATGACCTCCGCTATTACCCTGCTTGCGGCTTGCGATGACGTGACACATGCCGCCCGTCGCGTGTTGCGCGTGTACAATTTTTTTTTTAAGGTACATACATACTTGTTTGAAAATTTACTTGCGATGACTTGACGCGTGTCACGTGTCACGTGTGGCGTGTGTAAATTTTTTTTTAAACTTGGCTTGCTATGACGTGTCGCGCGTCGCGTGTGGCGCGTGTATTTTTTTTAAATACTTGTTTTAAAACTTGGCTTGCGATGACGTGACGTGTATCACGCACGCACACATCTACAGGTCAGAATTTTTATGGGACTTGTTTTAAAACAATTGTTAAGCGCTCTGCTTGCGATTATGTAATTTTGAATTTTTTTTTTATTCATAGGGGTTAGGAGAGAAAAAATGTTTTTTTTTAAGTAAAATCCTTTCAAGATAATTCAGTCTTTAGGCTGAATTACAACTATCCGAGAAGCTCGCTTTACGATCTTATATAAAATAAATGTGCACACCAAGTTATCATATTTTGTAGTTTTTTCTCAAAAAAACATTTTTCAATTCACTATACAGGCGAAGCTCTCTTACGGTGTGTAACCTTTGCGGTTTTTGAGCGTGCTAGAGTACTCGTATACTAGGTGTTTGGGCAGCGAATCGCTTATTTGTTTAATAAGAAATTCAAGACAATGTGATGGAAGTTGAAGATAATCGCAGATAACTACTGTATTTATTTTTATTACATAAATGACGGTCATTTTAATAAAACTAAGTTTCATGTAATTCTTTATGAAAATAATGCGTTTGAATTCAAATCAATTTTACAACTTTAATTTACTATTCTGTTAACATAAACCCAATTCAATCTTTAATCTGTAAGGGTGCATCTCAATTTTGCTTTATTTTTTACCTTTTGGAAGAAATTACTTTCGAATAAGGGTAACATGCATTAGGGAATTAAATTTTCAAAATCAACATCTTTCATCTCGAGGTATACTACAAAAACGTGAACTGTTTTAATATTATTAAATTTATACTAAGGCCCATTTTGGCAGTGATTTACAAAAAAAAACATATGGATAATCACGAGTATTCTACCCGATAATTTTATAACCTAATAGACATGCCTATTATATACCTCCTTGATTGATTGAATTACTCCTACTTGGATTACTTGGTAAAATCGTATGATTTGATTACCGTTGAATTACTTTTGCATTGTGCTCTGTTGAAATATGGTAATAGAAGGTTAACGGGTATGTTTATGATATGAAAACAACAGCTAAAAAGAGTAAAAACGCAACTAACGAATCAACTGATTCGAAAGTAATTTTGATAAAACGCTTGAATGCAAAACCTCTCATTTATTTTAGAGCTCGGCAGGATTTTTACGAAGCGCATTAGATTCGATGATCTGCGTAAAATTGACGATTTGTTTAATAGGTGCGTGGAATGAAACTAAAAAGCGGAGAAACTGCTGCTGTAATCGAATCAATTTTCATTTGTAAATGCCACTTTCAAAGATCTTCTTCTATCAGCCATATATCATAGCGCACAACAGTGTAAGAAGTCGTTCTGTGGAACGTTGACACAGAAAACGTTCATTGTTCGAAAAAGCCAAAATACTTCCATTAAAAAGTAGAATTATGACTGAAAAGTTAACAAAAGGAGCAAAAGATTTATTAGAACAACAATAAAGTTACAAACTTGACTAGTTCAATAGAACTTAAAGGACATGTAGCAGACATAAAAAGGAATATTTATTCCAACTTTTGATCGCAGATATAAGTAAGTAGGGTCACATAATTTAACCTAGTTCAGTTTAATTTTTCTAACATTTAAAAACAACCCATAAAAATTAAAATTTTTCTTTTAAATTCTCTGATCGGAGTATATAAAATTTTAAAAAAATCGGGTACATTTTTAAAAAAATTGTATGGGAGGCCCCCGGAATATATTATATATAATTAATATAAATCACAGTTTAGTTTCAATTTAGTTTTAACGCTCTGCTAAGCCATATATGGCTAAAAATAATTCTAATTTAAAATTTGTTTTTAAATAAATTCAATACCAAATGTGTTATGGAAATCTGCGTATGCTTAAGTAAGTATTAGGTAAGATTCTAACATTTCCGTTAAAAAAAACAGCAATACATTGTACCTAATAACGTTGACCTTGTGTAGCTCACATTGTAGCTTAATCACCTCCTATCAACTGCTTAATTATTTCATTATACGAATTTTTCTTCAACTTCAATAACCTATACTTTTTCTTACTTTAATAATGAAAACGAATTTATTCAAACCCACATAATCGGCAGGTATGCCTGCTGCGAGTATCTAAGTCTGATCTGAAGTCACGCAACTTTCTTGAATTTTTGTTTCGTGTTTTCCTGGAATTTACGATTTGAGCTTCATCGTTTGTCAATAAAATGAAGTTTATTGCAATTCTTGGCTTTATGTCCTGTTTATATGACCTTGAATTAATACACTTTTTATTGTATGTGTTATTGTGAGTAGTTTCTTTTCTTCCCAGTTTTCTGCTGTGCGGTTTAATAAATTTGTTGTTGCAAATAAACTAAGTTAGGGGTCAAAACAAAATTTCGGCCCTAGAACAACGCAGTATGCATTAATCCATGGTAACTGTGAGTTACCATTGTAATAGCTTACAATTAATTACGACGAATACAAGAATAAGAAGAAGGGTTTTAATCCATTTTCCCTTCAACAAGTAAACTAAGAATAAGTAATATGAAAGATTAAAAATGGATTTATAGTACATATATTAATAGATAAAAAAAAAAGAAAACAAGATAATCAGAACATCTTCAGGTCATTTATATAAGTACTTATGTAGCTAAAAGTGGGCGCTGTGGCTCGAGTGGTTAGTGCGTTGTTCGAAGGCTCGAAGTCGAATGCCAGGGAAACCACTTTCACGGTCCCTTTAGTTAAATTAATGATTTAAAAAAAGTAAAAATAAGTACAAAGAGCTCTTTTGAGCAACGATGTCATCCCCGGTCACCCAATTAACTTTTATATAGTATTCTTTTGCAATAAAAATTTTAACCTAGATTCAAGTAAATTCATTTGCGTTTGATTATAACCACGACAAAAAGAAAAAGTAATTATATACATAGTAATAAATGCTATGTATTTTGAATGTAAATTATGGGCAGAACCAAAAATTTAAACAAATTTTTTTTAATAAGATGATGTACCATACTTTCATTAAAACTATAATTATATAATAATAATAATAACATTCGGCGCGACAGACCGTTGCGGCCCAAGGCCTAGCTTCTCGCGACCTTTTGTGTTGTGCGTGTATATTTTTGGACACAAATGGAAGGGACATACAATAATGCCGGATCCGAAAGGCGAACTGAGAAGCTTTTCGTGACAAGTTATTACTCTCGGAACGTTTGTCAGACATTCGCGATAGGTAGGACACCGTGAAAAATACTTTTGGTATTACTGGGATTCGAACCACGAACCCCTGCTTTGTAGCCATGCGCTTTTCAACTGAGTCACGGTGCCCACAGTTGTAAAGGGTCCGCCAAATAACTTTTTTTTTTTGAAAATGCTATAAAAAAAACCTACTGAATATTTTCTCAAATTTCTTTTTTTATTTGAAAGTAAAATCCTTCCGGTTAACAATGGAAAATAATTTTATTCAAATGGCTGCCTAGGCTAGCCATGCAGTAGCCTACACGATCGGTCCAATTTTTAAGCACATTATCGATTGTGTGCAGCTGTATTTCACCAATGGCTTCACGAATATTGTCCTTTAAAGCGTCAATTGTCTCTGGCTTGTCGGCGTAACACTTATCTTTTAGGGCACCCCACAAATAATAGTCCAACGGTGTCAAATGGCAGCTCCGAGGTGGCCAAACGACATCAGCTCTGCGGCTGATAATGCGATCTTCGAAAACAGGGCGCAAAACATCGAGTGTAGCTTCGGCTGTGTGGCACGTAGCGCCGTCTTGTTGAAACCAAATGTTGCCAATATCCTCCTCTTCAACTTTTGTGAACAAAAATTCGTTCAACATGGCCCGATAACGATCGCCATTGACTGTAACGGCCACTCCTTGCTCATTTTCGAAGAAAAATGCCCCAATTATGCCTCTGGACCGAAATCCGCACCAAACAGTGACTCGTTTTGGGTGTACCGGCTTTTCAATGTATGCGTGCGGGTTTTATGTGCCCCAAATGCGACAATTTTGCTTGTTTACATACCCGCCAAGATCAAAATGAGCTTCATCCGAAAAGATGATTTTTTTGGCAATATCGGCATCTTCTGTAAGTCGATCGCAGGCCCACTCAACGAAGCGAAAACGCATTGGATGGTCAGTTGGCTTCAACTCCTGAACCAATTGGACTTTGTATGGCGTCATACCAAGGTCTTTATGCAAAATTCGTCTCAATGATGTCTCCGAAATGTTCAATTGTTGAGAACGACGGTGAATTGATGTTGATGGCGCTTCACGCACACTTTCTGCCACAGCATCAATATTCTCGGGTGTACGCACTGTTTTTGGCTTTTCACGCTTTGGTATATCGATGAGGATGCCAGTTTCTTTCACTTTTTTCACAAGATAACGAACATACGGAGCTGACGGTGCTTCTCTTCTTCCAAAATCCGTACGCAATTTTCGCACACATTCTGCAACATTACCAGGATTTTCAAAGTAATGTCGCAATATTTCCCAGCATTGTTCAAGCGTATACACAACCATATTCGTTCAGCGGAAGGATACAAATAATTATCTGTCAAATCAGACATGAGCTAAGTGTTACCATTCACGAAACAAGCACTAGTTGAAAAAAAAACTTTAAATGGCGGACCCGATATAAGATATTTGTTAAGGAAATATTTCTTGTTTAAATCCCATGAGTAAATTTCATAAAAAAATGCTCGTGCATAGAGCGTGTTTGAACTCTCTACGATTACGTTCACGTCAAAAACCAAGGCAACCTTTATTTACTATGGAGATCATTTTCATCAGTTTCTACTTCCCTGAAGACACCAATGACAAAATGTCAGAAATAAAAAATCAATGAGAGTTGAAATTTTTTTATATTATAAATAAAAACAACCCATAAAAATTAAAATTTTTCATCCAAATTCATTCTCTAATCGCAGAATTTGATATGGGAGCCCCTCGATCCTGGGTCATTTTTTTTTTGTAGGAGAAAATCATCGAAAGAGACATTTGACATCAGATGTCAAATTTGAAAATGCTGAGATCATTTTATTCTGAGCGCTTAGAGCACGCTCATACTCTGAGCAAATAAGAAACACGAGCATTTTTCTTGAGAACTCTTGACTGCTCTGAACTAATTTAATAATTTAATAAACTGGTTGTTCTATCTGTAAGTTGATATCGACAACAAAAATTATGATGTGGCCACCATACGACTTTCTTTTACTGACGAGCCGGGAATCTTTAGTAAATGTATAATATATTAGGATTTAAATTCCGGACGGGGCCAGTTTTTTTTTTTTTTGTAATTTTTTTTTGCAATTTCTCATAGTAGTTTACTACTACGACTACCACTTCCGTTTGGCCGATTTCCGCCAAAATCAACTGGGCCCTCCCAATATATGTAAAAAGCTTAAATATGAATTTTCGTCTCAATCAATTCAGCCGTCTGGGCTGTAGAGTGGACAAAGAGCCACAGACACACAGACAGACAGAGATTTTTTTTTTGCTTTTTCTGACTCAGGAGATAATTGGTAAATCTGCAAAAATCCCGAGTTCGAAAATTTTCATGATTACTATACTTACTTTTACTACTAGTAAAAGAAAGTAAAAACGACATCAATAAAAATACAATTCAGTCGATAAGTAAGTAATTTGAATTAAGCATAAAACATTTATGTCTCGTTTCATTTGCTGGCTTCATTTGTACGTGAGCTAAGATTTCTCTCTCTCTCTCCACCGCCAAAACCAAGCAGCGCAGCCGACTGCGCAGCACACACCGCACACAGTCATTAAAGTAAGACGGTATCTGATGCCATGATATGAAATTAAAAAAAATGTATAAGGGCCTTGCGGCCGAACCCGGGGCCCGATCACTACCAAATTTTAGAAAAAAATACTGTTTATTAGGTATACATAAGTGTGTAAAATTTGAAAAAAATCGGGTAATTTTTATTTTAAATTTGTATGGGAGCCCCATGAACCCGGGGCCCGATCACTTCCAAATTTTAAAAGAAAGAATTGTCACCGGAAATACATATGTGTACAAAATTTCAGGAAAATCGGGCTTTAGGAAATGCGTTACCTTTATTTACTAAAAAATTTGTATGGGAGCCCCCGACCCCGGGGCCCGATCGCTTCAAAAATTTTACAAAAAGTTTTGTCCATCGGAGATACACATGCGTATAAAATTTGAAGAAAATCGGGAACATTTTTCATAAAATTTGTATGGGTGCCCCCCCGACCCAGGGGCCCAATCACTTCCAAATTTTTACAGAAAGTGTTGTCTATCAAAGATACACATGCGTATAAAATCTGAAGAAAATCGGGTAAATTTGTTACATTTTTTTATGGGAGCCCCCCGACCCCGCAGCCCGAGGGGCCTCAACTTTTAATAGAATGTGTTGTCTCCGGAAATACACATGTATGCAAAATTTCAATAAAATCGGGCCTTGGGAAGTGGGTTAAAAATTGATTGCAATTCCACGACAAACAAAGCCACAAACCCACAAACACACGGACACGCGAAGTTAATACAGAGAATTAAAAAAATATAGCTGAAGTGCCCGGCATTGCTCGTAGCTTCATTACTCACCCATAGCCGCCATCACCACCTATCCTCGCCTTCTCTCCAATCACCATCCGATCACTACATCACCAACATAAATATCCATATATCCCTCATTTCCATTTTCTATCTACTGACCCACTCCCCAGCGACCGCTACCCTAACGATTCCGTCCAATTCGAACCGTAGCTCCAATGCCTTAAACCTATTGCACATTTCTTCCCCCACCGAGACCACCAACCAAACATAAATTATTTTTATTTTCATTCAATCAATTTGTTTAATTCTACTCAAATGTCAACCACGAAATCAACCAATAAATACAGAAGTGTGTATACAGCGCCATCTATCAGAATTCAACATAATTATAAACATTTCAATAATCATAGCCAACGTACATCCATTCTGATATGAACAAATATCAATGAATGTAGTTTTTGTAGACATCTCGACTCCACCGCCAGTTAGCGGGTCCAAATATTAGTAAACTTATTTTTATTTAAGATTTTTTTTTTGTGAATTTGAGCCAAAGCGTACCATAAATAGGAAAAATTTAAGTATCACGACTAAAGAGCCACCTGTCGGGTTTAAACTTAAAAGAAACCTTCCTGCAGACTAAACTTACACATTGTCTAAATTTGGTGTCAATCGGTCCAACGATTCTCGAGTTTTAGACTGACTTACCCGGAACATTTTTATAGGTTTATTAAGAATTTTTATATACATATATAAATGGTAATTTCAGTCACATTTACAAACCGATTTTTATGAAATTTTCAATGTATAAAATTGGTAGGAGGGGGAAGGTTTCATCCTTTAGTACACGCGCCACCCTTCGGTGGGTATATGAAGGCAGGGGTTCTTATGTTCGTCACCCTCCCCACCAATAAACCCCATCTCCCTAGAGTTATCTTTACCATCACTATTCACCTTAGCGAAGCCGAAAACTATAGAATCGATATGGGGTCACAACTCCCTCCCCACCACCACCACCCGACGTAGAACCCAATCTCAGCACAACTTTTCACCTATACTAAAATCATTTTCTCGATCAGGCGGCACTTTCCACCCCACCGACCCACTCACCACTGACCCACTTCCCCACGATAAAATCTCTAACGATGCCGTCCTCTTCGACCACCCACCAAACCGACCTACCCCCATCGTCATAAACAACACTCATTCCCACCCAAAAAAAATTAAACCCAATCATTTTCCCGATCACGCGAATATAATGTGCAAATATGAGCATTTTTGGTATACCGACTTCAGCGCCATCTATGGAATGTACTGCCAATAAAAATATTATCTGATAACTTCAAAAAGATTGGTTGAGCCATTAAAAAGTTATTGAATAACAAACAAATGCACCAACGATTATATATATAAAGACTAGCAGTTTGGTGGCGCTTCGCTACACGCACAGCTACGGATTCTGCGCGCATTGCTACCAGCATAGTCTGCGCAACTGAACACAATGCGAGCACTTCCTGCACATGTTTTGAGCGCCCAGTAAGAACATTAATCGTTAATCGTATCGAATCAAAAACTTGCGAAAGTTTCAGCTCTATGGAATGGACAGTTTTGGGATGTCTAACGCACCGAAATAAAGAAATTGATTTTTATTTATATAGATGGAAAGTATATTTTTTTATAATGCCTGTGGATTGCATTGATGTGGAAAGACAAAGCTTGACAATGCATTCCACATACGTGGGAGGGAGTGAAGTACTTATTGAACCGGGTTAGAAAATCTAAACATTTCGCAGTATATTTGGCGATGGTGAATATGTGGTCATTGCAATAAAGCTGCTGCCATTCATGGACAATATCATTAGATTTAAGATCTGCTTATATGACAGGAAACAGCATTTGGTTTTGGAAGCGTTAAACTCTACTCGATTGTTTTCTCCTAATTTTGTTATGTCTGTCCAGGTTATAATTTAACATACTCGTAGCTATAATTTATAGAAAAGAGTTTATATTCAAGATCCATTAGAAACTTTAAAACCGGAAAGAAAACCTCTCCGGCAAAAAGGGTTAGTCAGCGAAGACAATCTAAGGTTAACAGTGAATAACATTTCCAATTATTATAAACGAGTTATTATTTAAGTTCCTGTGGTATTTTAAATTTATCTGTGCCTATTTCAAATACTAAATTCGAAGCTTATTTTTTACGCTGCCCTCCTTTTCCTTTTCTCTTCCTTTGAACGAATGTAATCATACAAATGCATTTATCTTTGTGTTGATCAATCAAAAAATGTGAATTCATTATTGGAAGTGCAATCAAGAATGCATGTGAATGATTGACGTCATTCGCAATTACAGCATTTCATAAGGTACACAATGTGAAGGATATCGTAAGTGAAACAGAGAAAGACTGATAGAGAGAAATAGTTTCAAGCCAAGTCATTCACAGGTCAATAACCATAATTGTAGTGGCATGAAGCAAATAGGGCTAATGACAATAATTGCGAAGCAAACATACTTAACCACACATCGACATGATTACTGATTGCACCCCCGCAGTGCTAAATTAATTGAGCGCATTTATCAAACACGAATTTAATTCTTTTCTTTTCTGTTATTGAAATCGAACTGAACTGCTATTAATCCTTGGTCCTTTTGTGGAGCTACTGCACGTTGAAACTGAGGTAGTCTTTCCGCCTATGTTTTACATTGATGGCCGGGAGGCGACAGCCACCTTTAGCTAGGAGGATGTGAATCATCAAAACAACAAAGGAAAAATACGTTTCGTCGAAGGTTTTACTGTTCGCTCAATATCGCAGAAGAAAAATTAATTGAAAGGTCAGCTTTACAAACAGAGCTTCGGCATTTAAATATATTTGTAGCTCAGAAGTATTTAGCATAAAGCAGGTTTTCCAAGATATCATAATTACATTTTTTATTCAAATGAAGAATGTTTCAAAAGTCAAAAGACACACTAGGATATTTTAGAAAGTTGCCATATTGAGCTATGACCATAATACGAGTATGTTCTGAACGTTTCAAAGAATTAAAAAAAGTTGCACATATTTTTAATACTGCTCTCAGGTATAGCAGGATATCAGTGCTAATTCATAAAACATTTGAAGTTTTGCATTACTTCAAGAAAAAAAACGATTATTGCTATTAGCTGTACTGCAAATATTTTCTTATAGAAATAACTGGTTTTTGCTTTCTTTTTATTTTGCAGCCATCGATTTCTAGATTCATGAAGAATTCAACTCAAAAACTGATCCCAATAGAAACAGAATGACGATGGGAGCTAATCAATCGGAACCATTATACTGTGGTCAAGGATTGGATGATTTTCATACAAGGTGAGCTCATGGACACATAAATGTACATATTGGGTTGGGTTGATGCATAAATGTTTATCGTATTTATTATGAAAAGAAATACAAGATGACTTATTTTATTTAAAACCTAGTTTATTATTCAAGATTTTTCTGCAATTACCTGCAATCCAAATCTACTGGTTTGGAGTATATGAAGAAAGCATCTGTTTTATCTTGGAGGAGGTTTTTAAAAAATGTTTGTTTAAGATTAAGATATTTTTATTAAACAATAAAGTAATTTACAATTTTGATTTACAACTAAACTT
Source organism: Nephrocerus scutellatus (assembly GCA_947095585.1). Lineage (NCBI taxonomy): Eukaryota > Metazoa > Arthropoda > Insecta > Diptera > Pipunculidae > Nephrocerus > Nephrocerus scutellatus. Next base: position 26,298,351 of record OX352765.1, on the reverse strand, counting down.
ATAACTAATATTAATATGTGTCGGCTCAACAATAGGGGCCCGACGTATTTACATTGTCTTTTTTTGGTATTGTTTATTTTTAAACAATATTTTTTACTACTTAATCTACTACATGTTTATTTTTAAGGTAATTAAATTTTAAACAATAATTTTAAAATAAAATAAAAATGAAATATTAAGCGGCGTATAAACAGGGCGAACTTCAGCCTCTGTAATATTGGTTGCCCGCCTTCTCGTAGCAGGAGACGTCTTGATTGTTAAAGATGTCATCGAATCTAGCATCAGTGAATCCTCTTATGTGTATGTACCGGAGAGTTGGCTCGATTTCCTCGATTCGCAGTCCTTGCATCTCAGGACTTGGATGTGTTTCCAATACGTCGACGAATTTCCTCGCCATTCAGAACAAGTGGTCAGTTATTGGCAGCAGACCTGCTGCTTCGTATAGTTTTGTAGTCGACACAAGCTTATAGCTGTTTGTCACCCTCCAGAGTCCTGTACAGATCCTTCAAATAGGGAGATCTTCTTCATCGTTGTTGGTGAGACGGTGAACCATATGGGGTAGCCATAGGTTATCACTGGCCTGATGAGTTGCTTGTAGATAAGCAGCCTGGTGTTGTTAGACAGACCGTTTCGTCTTTTAAGTAGCGGGTGCACCAAATGAAGAGCGTAGTTCGCTTTTTTCATTGTTTTGTCGATGTGAGAGTTAAACTTGAGCCTCTCAGTAAAGTTGATTCCCAGGTACTTAGTCTCTGACTTGGTGTTTATAATTGTGTTATCCGGAAGGGTGATTTTTAAGGCTCTGCACCGGCTTGCGATTTTTCTTATCCTTGTTTCGGTTGCTGGTACTCGGAAGCAGATGAGTTCCGTTTTATTGGCGTTGATCTTTAGTCCCCACTTCAGGTAGTTGTCCCAAAGATGAGGTGTTCCTCCACTCTTTGGGCAGCTATCTCGGGAGAGCGGGAAACTGCATACGTTATGGAGTCATCCGCGAAGAGCATAGTCCTTGTTCCGGCTGTATTTGTAGGTTGATCCGCCGTGAAGATGCTATACAGGACTGGTCCAAGTCTGGAACCTTGAGGAACTCCGGCTTTGATCCTTTTCCTTGTCGATGGGCGGTCGTACACCTGTACAAAGAAGACCCTGTTAAAAAGAAAATTTTTAATTATTTTTACAATATAATTGGGGAAACCAAAACTAATAAGCTTGTACAGTAGCCCGTTTATCCAGACACTATCGAAAGCTTTTTCGATGTCTAGCAAACAGGCCACTGTACTACTTTTGACGTTCAGTCCTTTAGTGACGTCACTGTGAAGCTTCAGCAGAGGGTGCAGCGTAGAGTGCTTCTCTCGGAAACCGTACTGAAAGGAAGGAATAAGATTTCTTTCCGTACAAAACGTATTGATCTTTTTACGGATCAATGATTCCAATACTTTACTGTTCTTTACAGTTACGCTGGAGCGGTCAGTTTTCTTGGGTACTGGTACTACCTTGGCGACCTTCCAGTTGTCCGGAAAGTAGCCATTGTTGAAAATGATGGTTAACATCAAAATTGCCATACCCGGTAACTTTTTAAGCAAAAAGTTAGAAATCCCATCTGTGCCTGATGATTTTTTTGAGTTTCCACTCATAATCAAATCATTGACAACAGCTGTTCCGGTAAACATATCGACGTCTACGGGTGCGTTGGCGCGATTTTCTTCACTGAACTGCACTATAGTATTTCCTGGAGAAGTGGTGTCTTCCACAAGACTTTCAACCTCTTCCAAGAAATCTGGAAGATGCGTTGGTGGTCGGTCCGTAAAGCTACTTTCAAAATGGCAGGCAAAGGCTTCCGCTTTCTCAGTAGCGCTGGATACTGTTCGATCTTCAATGGTGATAATCTCTGGAATGGAAATACGCTTTCCAACCAGAGAGTTCAGCTTCCTAAAAGCATCAGGGCCTGGTTTGATGTCCTGGAGCCGTTTGGTCAGTTCATCTTCCTGAAACCTCCGCACAGCTTGACGACACATGTTAACTGTACAACGCAGTTGCGAAAGTACAGACAGGTATTCGTCGTTGACTGTGTTAAGTGTCCTATTGAAGATTCTCTGAAGGCGTTTCCTAAGCCGTTGCTTGTGAGCATATATGGCCTGTATATGCTCAGGCAAGTGTTGGAAGCGATCCCTGCTAGTGCGAATTGTTTTCTGCCGATTAATGGCTGAATTCACTGTAATCTCAAAATTTCTGATAGCATCATCAATTTCTGTATTCTCCAGATTTCTGCAAGCCGCTGGAATAGGAAGTTCAGCTTCAACTTCTGATCTAAACCGGTTCCAGTTTATTTTCTTAAAGTTGATGTGAAGTTCAGGTGTTGGGGTGACTTGCACAATTCGCTGGCTCAGCCTCACTCGAAGCTCTATGGCCATATGATCCGAGTCGCTATCATGCGCCAAGCAGGAATAATTTCTTAATTCTGGGAGAATATTTAAGAAATTTGTGGTTGCCAGAAAGAAATCCAGAGTTGACGGTGTCCGATGGTACGTCTTCCGGGGCTGTGAAACTATAGCCATCGTGTGCTGATGCGGATTTGAGTCCATCCAGTCTGTAATGGCCCTTCCTTTGTGATTGCACACTTCGTCCTGCCATCGAGTATGTCTAGCATTAAAATCACCTCCAACAACACAGTATGTGTGTCTAGAGGAGGTGTTGCAGACAGTTTGCAAATCCCGTTGGATGTCTTCCCTCGTTGCGTTACAGTGATTGTACACCGATATCACCAGCAAGGTCTCCACTTCGTTGACTTAAATGCTGACAGCTGTTGCTTCCATGCTACGTAGACCACTGATTTGCACCTTTTCGCCTGCCATAGTGTTCCTGATAAGGACCGCCGTCCCAGAGCGTCCACTGCCTTTGTCGACCCTGTGGATATTGTATCCGTCTGGACTGAACGGATTTCTCCCAGTGAGATAAAAAATGTTTGTTATTTTATCGTGTTATAAGGAAAAATCATTATGAAGCATATTAATATTTGAAATAGAAACTCGATTGTTTACGTTAATTTTCCCTTTTTTCGTACTAAAACAAATTAGAGCAACTAACCTATTACAAAAATCTAACGACTGTCAAAACGTTAAGTTACACAATTTAACGACAATTACCCTGTTGCGGTTAATATAATGCAATTTGATTATCATAAAACCCCAAGCGAATACATAAAATATATCTAAGTGAAAGAAGAGAAAGCGAACCATAGACAATATGGCCGATGGGAATACCTTTTTTCCAGTACTGTTGTCTTACATCGTGTGTTGACAAGGAGAACAATTTGTATTCAAAAAGTTTGTTTTGAGACTAAATATATAAAACGATGAAATTTAAATCTAGATTCATAATAAACTATTTGAGCATCCGGCGTTGCCCGGTCGGAAAAATATTGATTCGACAATGACATCGTCCCCTCCAATACTCTGACCAACGTCCCTCCCCGATCGACGAAAACCACCCAACCAACCCTCTCCAAAAAACCACCATCACAACCAATCGACTTCCATTTGGAGCATCGATGTTAGTTTGCTGCATCACCCTACGAGCACAGATAATATAATGCAAATATATATATATTTAAAGACTTTATTTTATTTTAGTGATAAATTAATGGCTGAAATATAGACTTTTCTTTGTTTTTAAATAAAAAATTATATTTAACAACTGGATATTTAATTTAATTTTATAATTTTTTTGTTAAAAAATATTTTTGATCGTTGAAAATTGTGCAAAACACCGGTTATTAAATATATTTTTTTATTTTTTATTCGATTATTGAGTTAGGATGGTGAAAACAAGTACTTTCTGTATGGTGTTTAGCAGTGTATCGTCAGTTATTGCAAAGGAATAACATAAGTTAACAGCATTCTTCCAACAATCCTTGGTATTATTTGTATCTCACGTATCGTGCAGTCTTGGGAGTGTACGCGAGTTATGTACTGTGACTATATCGAGAGTAGGAAAAAATATTAGCTTCTTTAGCTTTTTAGTATACAGCAATTAAATACAATGTTATGTTCGATCAGCAATCAGGAAACAATTAAGAATAATATGCTTGACTGGCAAATGAATAAATCGGGAAACAACACTTAAAGTAGGGTAGTAGGTATTATAGGTACTTAATTGAGTAACAAAGAATGAATAAATGTGTAAAATACTTGGTGCGCCTTATTGATCTAGGTCGTAAGTTTCTACATAAATACTTATTGAGCTAGGTCATAAAAATACTTTGTTGCGTTTTGTTATGATTCCGGATGTGCGGCATTCATGTTGAGTAAGCTGTTGTATTGCTGGGTGAATTTGTAACCATTCCGGCGCTTTATGCTGATAATTTGTCTATGTCTGGTATTTTGATGTTTTCTTTTTAAATTTTAACTGCAGCTTCTTCAAGAGATAGTGTGATAGAAACATTGCTATTGGAAAAAACTACTGGGAGTGCATTTTCTTCCAAATCGTTCCAAGATAACTCGACTTTGAGCGGGAGTGAGTGATGTCTTACTCCATGTTCATTTAATTTGTGAATTGCAAAGTCCACGCAAAGTCCCCAAACACAGGAAATAGAGTTTAAATACAGGAAAAGCTGAATGATAGGGTTAGTCGCTTCAAAGTAAGGTTGGAGCGAGGCCAATAACCTCGCCCGTAAAAAACCTTCATTACGGAGCTCAAAGTCAGCCTCGGATACACTGATGAACGACGATGACCACGGCAACAAAAACGGCTAAACGATTGTAACGAAGTTTCTTAGGCTGAGGTAAGCTCAGCGGATCCAGCGGTTCGTTACAGAAAATTTCTTAAGTTAAGTCAACAAAATTAAAGTTAAGTTATAAAGACAAATCTTTTATTAAATCGCAATTATTAAATTACAATAATCAACTTTATATAAAGGTACAATTTCTTACTTACGTACTCACGAGTTATGGGCTTAGTATAGTTTACTCACTCTGACGCGGGAGTTGGTCTCGTCATTCGCATGGTGCGTTGCGTGGGATGGGGCTTACTACTATAAATGTTACCCTGTCCAACAACTGCGGAGAGGTATAACCTCTGCCAAGCTACAAGTGAATATAATATTGATGGTTTGTAACCCCTTACCACGGGTGGGGGGGAAGCTACAAACCGTAGAAAAAGGTAAACCTGAAACAAAACTGAGCCACCAACTGTGGAGAGGTATAACCTCTGCCAAGCTACAAGTGAATATAATATTGATGGTTTGTAACTCCTTACCACGGGTGGGGGGAAGCTACAAACCGTAGAAAGAGCTAAATCTGGAATACAACTGATCCACCAACTGTGGAGAGGTATAACCTCTGCCAAACTATGAGCGAAATATATGGTTTGCAACCCCTTACCACGGGTGGGGGGGAAAGTAACAAACCGTATAAGTATAAAGAAAAGGAGAACCTAGCCCTTATTTCTAATAACTTGCAACCTTTTACCACGGGTGGTAGAAGCTACAAATCATATATAACTTATGGATAATACCTAGGAATAATAACCTGTAACCCCTTACCACGGGTGGGGGGAAGCTACAAGCTATGTATATATGGCTACGTCTAAAAATAACTGATCCAACAACTGCGGAGAGGTATAACCTCTGCCAAGCTACAAGTGAATATAATATTGATGGTTTGTAACCCCTTACCACGGGTGGGGGGAAGCTACAAACCGTAGAAAAAGCTAAACCTGAAACAAAAACTGAGCCACCAACTGCGGAGAGGTATAACCTCTGCCAAGCTACAAGTGAATATAATATTGATGGTTTGTAACCCCTTACCACGGGTGGGGGGAAGCTACAAACCGTAGAAAAAGCTAAACCTGAAACAAAAAAAACTGAGCCACCAACTGTGGAGAGGTATAACCTCTGCCAAGCTACAAGTGAATATAATATTGATGGTTTGTAACCCCTTACCACGGGTGGGGGGAGCTACAAACCGTAGAAAAACTATATTCCTGCGCTAATAATTTTGTAACCCCTTACCACGGGTGGGGGGAAGCTACAAATTATATATAACCTAAAGATAATATCTTACAACCCCTTACCACGGGTGGGGGGAAGCTGTAAGATATGTATAACTAACTAGAATAAGACTAAAAACAAGGCCACTTACCCGCTCTGCACCGTGCGATGGTTCACCACAAACTCTCCCTTTGACCGGTCAGCAGTCTTCTTTTATACTTAACTAACGGTACTTTGGTCCAGCATGCATTGAAATAATTTCATGTGTGTTCGTCATTCCATGTTCGTTTGTCCCTGCCGTTGCCATGCGCATACACATTGTCTCTGTCTGTATGCAATGTGATGCCATGCGCCATGCCCTTGTCCCCGCCGTATGTATGCGCATGCATACTGCACTTGCCTGCTTGCAGCGTGCATGCCATGCTGATACCCATGTGTGTACTGTGTGTGTCAATGTCCGCGTTCGTAATGTGTGTTCATCCTCCTGCATGCTAGACCCAAGCACCGTGTTGTTGTTCTTGTTCTATGTTGTTGTTTTCTAATGTTTTGTTTTCTTTCTAATGTTTTGTTTTCTCGTGTTACTCGTTGGCATTCACTCGCGTAAATATTCAATTTACCGCTGTGTGTTGCCATGAGTATTGCTTTGCAATTGTCGGCGCAGTGCTATGGAGTAAAGCCCGTTACAATTTTTCTTACTCTACAGGGTGCTTATTTCTAATCTTTAAAATAATCGTGAGTATTACATAATAAATTTATTCGAGAATATTTCCGATATTCTTTCTAAGTATTCTATAATTATTTGTTCTAATCGTGAGTTCCTAATAGTGAGTGTTCTAATTTAAGGCATTTAATTTTCAGATTTATTTTATTTCAAATTCAAATTCATGAAATGTATTAAATATATAAAAATGTATTTAGGGTGGAACCTGGTCCGCTGAGATGTGTTGTGGTGGTTGGTTGGTTGACACTGTATTGTATGGGTGATTTTGGGAGCGCCCAAAATCTTCCTTACACGATTTAAGAGCTATAAAGTACGCTTACTTTATAGAGCTTGAGCTGCACAACAGCTAGCCGGTATTCCGTCCAAATATAATGCTAACATAATAGCAATCAAGGAGATGCGGTGGACGGGGAATGGTGTCTTATAAAAATCAGAATATATTATGCTGTCAAGCAAGACATCATGTGCTCGAGCTGATGAAGCCACTCACAACCAGATCGACCACGTGTTGATAGACCGACGCCACAACCCGAACCTTATGACGGTAGGAACGTACCGAGGTGACTTTGGCGTAAAGGCGAGAGAAACAATCATCTATAAGTCCATTCAGATACTGGTTTACGCAGACGATATTGGCATCGTTGGTAGAAACCCAAGAGCTGTACAGGAAGTTTTCATCCAGATCTAACAGGACAGGAACGAAATCTGGGGCTGCACATAAATGAGAGCAAAACAAAGTACATGGTGGCCACGTCTGCGAGTAGAAGATCCACTATTGGTCCCGCAATTAAAATAGTGAAGCGCAAATTTGAAGTAGTGCACTCCTTCAACTATCTCGGGTCAACTGTAGCAGCCGATAACAGCATGGAACCAGAAATACGCGCTCGGTTGCTTAAAGCCAACAAAGCCTACTATAGCCTGTCAAGATACCTCAAATCCAGGAACTCCATACCATCCAAGCTGCTGGTATATAAGACAATGGTCATACCACTACTTACATATGGATCCGAGACTTTGGTGCTTAGCAAAACGCATTCTGACCTCTTAGCCGCGTTCGAGAGAAAACTCTTACGGATAATTGTTTGCCCCGTATGTGAGGAAGGACGATTCCGGAGATTCTATAATGATGAGATCTACGAGCGTAACTGGATGTCGACATCGTGAACAGAATTAAGCTCTGTTCGCTTCGGTGGGCAGGACACCCAGCGCGCATGAGCAAAGAGGATCCTGCTCGGAAAGTCCTTCGCGGTAGATTTATGGAACACGACAGTGGGGCTGGCCAAGCCTACATTGAAAGGATTGTGTAGACCAGGACGCCCAGAGTTAAGGAAGGCATAACTGGATGACATCGGCACAAAATCGGGACCGGAGGAGAGACCTTTTGCGGGACGCCAGGACCGGACCCCGGTTTTAGAGCCAAATATGATGATGATATCATTTCAGTAGGCAAAGTTATCTACATTAGCGATTATATTATTTGTTAATTGCTCTCGATCGTTGCGTATATTCGATTCTGCTTTCCGCGAGATTGTATTAATTTTCTGACTTACAGCTGATTTGCATGCCTATTTGTTGTGTTTACATATAGTAAAAAAAATTAAATAATTATATTTCAAAAAATTCACATTTTGCAAATTTCAATTATCTTCGTTTATATCAGAAACTTACCTTTTTACACACCTCTTTTCGTTGCAGCTACAAAAATTGGCACGGCTATGTCTCATTGACAGTTTGCATCCTTGGCACAATAGCGAACATTCTTAACATCATCGTCCTGACTAGACGCGAAATGCGATCGCCTACAAATGCCATCCTTACCGGACTGGCTGTTGCCGATTTAGCAGTTATGATCGATTACATGCCATACACCTGTCACGAGTATATATTGTCGGGTGTGAACTCACGCGAGGAACAATTCACCTACAGCTGGGCGTGGTTCGTTAAATTTCACTCGATTTTTGCACAAATCTGTCATACAATTTCAATATGGCTGACTGTGACATTAGCAGTTTGGCGGTATATTGCAGTCGGCTATCCTCAAAAGAATCGAATATGGTGCGGTATGCGAACGACGGTCATAACAATAGCCAGCTCGTACTTTGTCTGTCCGCTAATAGTGATACCACCATTGTATCTCTCATTTAGCATTGCACCTGTCATCGAGGTGCTTGACATGCATGGAAATAAGTTGAAACCATCAACTGCGGCAATAGTAATGATGGGACCCTCCGATAAAAATGTCTCAACCCTGGCGGCGTCAACTGCTACACAAATCTTCGAAGGACGCAATGTGACATTATACAAAATCATTTTCAGCCAATTGGCAATTAACCATCCGTCGCTGCGTTATTCAAATTTTCTCATCTATAGCGTGCTTATAAAGCTGATACCATGCTTCGCTTTAACCATACTAAGTATACGTTTAATCGCTGCGCTGCTCGAGGCTAAACGTCGACGGAAGCAATTAACTAGCTGCAGTGCTAACGGTATGATGCAAATGGTTAATGGCAAAGCCGTCGAGAAGCCACGCAAGAACAGCAAAACACTGGAGAAGGAAAAACAAACGGATAGGACGACTAAAATGTTGTTGGCTGTGTTGCTTCTTTTCCTAATTACGGAATTTCCACAGGGCATCTTAGGTCTGCTAAGTGCAAGTCTCGGTGAACCGTTTTTCGAGCAGTGCTACTTGAAGCTGGGTAAGTTTGCTGCCTGTGTACTATGTGTGCTATGTGTAATCTAGAAAATGTTCTTGAACGCAATGATTTTCAATCATCTTAATATGTAATGTAAGAAAGGCAATAGTTCAGAAACAGGCAATAAATATATATATAATATATTTATTATATAAGGATATCGGTTTAACAATGATTTACAAGTAGTTACAATACTTGACCTGATTGAAAGTGAAATGTATAATTTAAAACTGCATTGTACAAAGTGCTGCTCTTGTTAGTTAACTCTTGTATTTTGCTAGTACATAGTTGACGGAAATACATGTATAGCACTTTACAGATATTGAGTGCAAAGCGTATTAATTTCCTGCATGAAATGGTCGTCGGTAAGAAGGGGAGCCTCCAATTTCTTAATTAGTTGGCCATTTAGCTACTTATACAAACGCTTTGCTGTCGCTCTAATATGCCTTTGAGAGCAGATCGGATTTCTGCTTTGTCTTTAATCTAAAGCGATGTAAATTTCGTTAATATAATGTTTAGAAGTATTTTTAAACATCAAACTGAAGTAATCCAACATTTAGACAAAATTTGAATTCTGAATTTAAGTTTCCTTTTTATTTAATTCTCTATTTTAACTTCGCGTGCCCGTGCGTTTGTGGCTGGCTAGCTGGCGGACCAAATTTTGTGATCAATTTTTAACCCACTTTCTAAAGTCCGATTTTATTCAAACTTTGCACACATGTGTATTTCCGATGACAACACTTTCGATAATACAAGTATTTTACAAAATTCTCAAATTTTATACGCATGTGTACCACCTTTTGTAAAAATTTTAAAGTGATCAATTTTTTTAAAAAAGGTACCCGATTTTCTTCAAATTGTATACACATGACCCAGGATCGAAGGACTCCAATTAGAGAATTTACAAGAAAAATTTTAATTTTTATGGGCTTTTTTTATTTAATATCATGAAATGAAAGTCGTTTAACTACAGAAATAATTATATACATTCAATAAAATGTGGTCCGTCTAAGCTATAGTCACAATGCAGTCACTTTACATTAATATAAAAAATAGTGAGAATGGTTAAGGCAGTAGCGGCGAAACGTAAAAAAATTTGTCTGGGTGACTTTTCTTCTCTAAATATAAAAATATAAATCATTAAGTTTATACAACCCTAGATTATACCAATAGATCGCTAAAAGATATTTCATATATCACTATTAAAAAAAGATACCTGACGCAACCAAATCTTGGATAGTAACACAAAAGTACTCTGGCATTGACTCTTAATTAAACTGGAACTAACGTTATGTACAGAGTCAGAGCTTTTGAATTTCGCGGCCTGTAAAAGTCCAGTTGTGTTTCTAATAAACAGCCTGAGTGGCAGGTAAGACGATTTATCCGTACAATCAGACCCTCTTATAACAACCAAGTTCAAAAGCTATCGCTCTTCTAAAGTACTAAATTTTATCCATTTTTTCGTTGCCTCTCGAAGGATGAAATAACACACTTTGCATTGCCAAATAACGTAACAAAATGTTTTTAATTGATTAGCCTTTTTTGTTAAAAAAGCAGCTGCAATATTTGACACTTTATGATTTAGAAGCGCATCCCTTTTAAATTAAAATATTGCTTGATAATACTGTGCGAAAACCTTCTTAAGATGAAGATTAATGGTAAATAAATGTTTTTGAATATTCTTTTAAACCAAACAAAGTGGGACCCTGAGGACAGGCATCCATACTCAGGTTCGCAAACTTGGCTGTGTAAAATAAAGTACTCGTAAATATGACAACTCTCTCATATCAATAATATAAAACACATTTTCCACTTGACGTGCGGCCAGCAAAGCAAAGTTTGAAGAAATGTTACCCCAAGAAAGCGGCTTCATTTTCGTATGTTGAAGTGCATTTCACTATTAAGATGTATTCTTTCATCTTACAGGTTTAATTCGATTAAGTAAAACATGTTGGAAAATTTAAATAACACATAACAGTTTTGTTGTACATTTGCTATAAGAGTGTTCGGGGCATTAAAATACTTAACTATGAATTTGCAGAGTGTCAATGTGTTGTAGGAAAAATGGTTTCCACATAATTCGATTGATAGGTGTCGTTTATTAATATCAATTTTTTTCGCCTACAAGAAAAGATAAATGTAGCCGCAAATATGTATATTTATAATGGGTAAATGGAATAACAACTCCGACAGCCATTAATCGATCAAAATTGTCAACTGAATTGCCCTTCAGGGCACATGTAAAATTATACCTTTTGCTCTGTCTACACAAAAGGAAACAGAAAAAAACAACCCATAAAAATTAAAATTTTTCTTGTAAATTCTCTAATCGGGGATACACACACACACTGCGTTTTGCTCGTTTTATCGCAAAATTATCCACCAAATGCCGCAGCGGCAGCGAACAGCGCTGCTCACAAAGCACAGAGCTCATACTTTGCCGTGATCTGATGCGATATAGCGATATTTAAAAATTGTATATTGGGGTCCCCAAGGGGCCGATCGCTCCAAATTTTTACAAAAAGTGTTTTCCATCGAAGACACACATGTTTACAAAATTTAAAGAAAATCGGGTAAATTTTGTAAAATATTTTTGTATGGGAGCCCCCCGACCCCGCGGCCCGAGTGGCCTCAAATTTTAATAGGGAGATATACATGTGTGCCAAATTTCAATAAAATCGGGCTGTAGGAAGTGGGTTAAAAATTGATCGCAAGATTCCATGACACACAAATCCACAAATCCACAAATCCACAAATCCACAAACCCACAAGCCCACAAACCCACAAACCCACAAACCCACAAGCCCACAAACCCACAAACACACGGGCAAGTGAAGTTAATATAGAGAATTTAAAAAACTGAGCCATTAATGCTTGGTGTATGTACTCGTATGTATGATAAAAGTAATAAATTGGATATCGAGCAAGGGATACAATGGTTATAGCACAGATAATTATAATATATTCATTTATTTTATTATCTTATTAAAAACTGTTATTAAACTTTATTTAACATAACTTTTCCTGTGTGTCGGTGTTTTTGACTTCTTTGAAGTCCTTTTTACCTTTCACGCGACTGAGAGAGCTAAAATTTTGTGAGCCACTAAGTGTCATGTACTATTTCTGAGATCTTGCATGTAACGCGTCGGAAGTGACGCGTGAGATGCGTGGAGAGTTGGTTAATCTTTGAAATAGGCTCCGCCCTTTTTATTACCAACTTCAATACGTCCTAGAGAGTTGAAATTTTGTGACTAGCTTAGCCTCGTTTGGCGTTTCTAAGATCCTGCGTGTGACTCTTGTCACAGGTCGCGTGTGGCGCCTGTGATGCGTAGAAAATTGGCTAATCTTTGAAATATACCCCCATAGGTCGACTTTTATGGGGTCCTTTTTTATCCACCTTTCACACGACCTAGAGAGCTGAAATTTTGTGACAAGCTTAGTGTCATGCGATATTTTTGGGTTCTTGCATGTTACCCTTGTCATCGTGGCGCGTGTGATGCGTGGAAAGTCGATAAAGCTTTGAAATAGGTGGAAATGTGCCTAGCCAGAGCGGAATATTTTGGATTTTGAAAATCAGTATCAACTTCCTGCTGGGGCCCTATCATGATTTCCGCCGCGAGTCGTAAACTATTTCGATATCTTCTTTTCGACCCGTTTCAACTTACGTATCACGACTTTCTCTATCGAAAGGACTATAAAAGCACTTATTTAATGTCATAAACGCACCCATTAAAGCCATAGACGCACTCATTTAATGTCAGACTGAATTGACAAACAACTAACGATCATCAACACAATAAAGAAATGTCAATAGTCAATCGAAAAAATGTCCGCCTTCTTTTTGGTGGCGGAACTTTTCTCGAAATCGAAATTGATGGCGGAAAGGTATCGTGTTTGGTGATTCCAAATTCACGATATCGTATAAAAATTGTTTCACGGCCCCTGGTTTAACACACCCATTCTGGGTAAATTCTTCGCTGTCCATATGGTTATTTGGTTTCAGTTTCTGTGTTATCTGAATTTTAAACACAATTCCTGAGTTATCTGAATTTTAAATGCAAGTCCTGCTGCAAAATGCATAAGACGTACTTCCTTCAAACCTTTTAAGAAAAGTAAGTCAGTTACTGACAAAACTTTAGACTTACTCGAACACACAGCTATCAAGACTAAACAAGTCTATAGTATTTATTGATTTTATTCGGTTTGTTTTGAAAAACTACTTTCAACTACTACGCTAAACATGTTTAAGAAATTTGTTTTTAGCCCTATGTTGACCAACTCCAAATCCAAAATTATAAAAAATAAGTTTTTGTGAATATTATAAAATTGATGACATTTTAAGTACCTAGAAGAACAGTGCTTGCTTTTCATAAGCGCCGCCACACATATATCCCCCTCTCATATTGAATTTGTGTTCACACTGCTATTGCATGCTTTCTTTTTACGGATTTAGCGGAGAATGTTAGGTTATTAAAGTGCAATCCAGGAAGAGCTTAAGGGAATTTTGGAGCGACCATGATTAATGATTACGAAAGATTAATGATCGCCCAACAACCTCTCAAGCACTTCAAGTGAGATTGTTGGGTGATTATGTATCTATCTAAAAAAAATTTCCAAACCAAAATCACTGAGCACAGATATTACTTTAAATTCCCTCTGCGTTTTTTTGTAATGATTATACGATTAAGTGAAACATGGTGGTACCTACAAAAACCTTCGGCCAATAAAGGAAACACACAGTATAAGTTGAAAGACAATAATAAAAATACTCCAGTACTTTTCTTTTCTTTTCTAATATATTTTGAATGAAACTTTAGTCGTTTGCCCTTAAAAAGTATATCTTTAGCAATCATAGTTGGCTGTTTAGTTTTATTTGGTATTTAGACTGGAACAAGATAAACCTTTAAGCTTTTTTTAATACATTTCTACACATGAAATACGGACCAACTATTATTTTTATTTTTTTTTATTTCCACAGGTGATTTACTGGATATTTTAGCCCTAATCAATTCAGGCATCAATTTTATTCTCTACTGTTCGATGAGCCGACAATTTCGTTCCACGTTCACGTTGCTGTTTCGCCCAAAGTTCCTTGACAAATGGTTACCAGTCGCTCAGGATGAGGACACTCAGGGCAGAACTGATGGTGGTGGTGGTGGCGATAATAACTGTCTAACAACGCAAGCTACAAACGTGTAGCAAAGAAGCCAGCGTTGCTATATAATTGAGGAAAGATGTCAGGCAGCTGATGGTAGCGGTGAAATGGCGAATAGATTTCTAAATTGCATGGGAATGTTCAAACTTAAGAAGTCACGTCGAGGGGAGCATCATCATCACGATCAGAATACAACAAAGTCACAATGTTACTCATTGTAGATGATAGCAACGCAAGGCTTTTTTTTGTATATTAGGTGTTAAATTTTGCCTTTTTTATATATACTAACAATTCACCAATTAAAAGTTATTTAATTATGGAAGTTTAAAATTTAATTCAATATAAAATGATACGAACCAAGATTATTTTATCATAGGAGCATAAAGAAGATTCTTTTAATTGTTTAAGGGATTTTTTTTTTATTAGAAGTACAAATCGATGAAATGAATGTTAGTGAAAGTGCAAAGGAAATATTTAAATTAAAAAAAATTATATTTTTATGCAAGAAATGTATGTGATATAATAAAAAAAATAACAAAAGCTAAGTGGCATAATTTGCTGTAGTGCCATTTAAAACCAACAATGGAAAGAGAAATCACGAAAAATGTTTAACATTTATATTTCTATCTTTCCATCTTGACAAATGTTTCCAAAGAACAATCGGCTATTACAGTGTGGGTTTGTTTTTTTGAGCGAAATATAAAAACACATTTTCATTCAGCCTTAGGTAAGAATGAAGAAGATGGATGAAGATTTCTGAATGACTTAGACACTCGAAGTTTATAAAGTTAGCTTTGTGATCGTATCTTGTTACCTGGCAAGGATGATAAAGCAAAATAACAAAAGGATAATGCATTTATGTAGAAGTGGATAGGCGTGAAACAAAATGCTACGACTGCGTACACAGACCGCCGGTCCATTGTACTCAAACAAAATGTCTTTGACTTTAATCATGCGGAGATATGACCATGGATAATTTGGGTACCATATACAATTTCGTTTTTAAATCAATATATGTACAATAATAAATACGATTTGATAGTGACGCCTTAAATATTAGAAAATGTAAAGTAACCCTGCAAAAAACAGCATTATCGAAGGACTGCAATTGAGAAAAATTCAATGTACTCAGCAAAATGTAGAATTACGGAAAGGCTGTAACGGGAATGCAAACAATTTAAAAACGAATGCACAAACTAATAAAAAAATTAGAATTTGATCAAATTGACCCACTGTATATCTGGATTATTTTTTTACTTAGTATTGACATTTTCTACTCTAGCAATTCCTTCTTTAATCTTTAAAGAACTTGGTAAAAAGCAACTTAGCTCTTCTGTATTGAAAATTCTTATTCTTGCACTCTTTTCTTCATCTGTACGAACAGTAATCAGTCGCATTGAATGAATGACGACGATATTCAGTAAGTGATGATAAGCGGAATATCGGTTTGTTTTAGGCCAGAAATAAGCTAATAAGTAGTATATTATACTGCACGGAGCCGGCTTTAGACCTGTTGTACACTTAGTAAAATCCAATTTGTCTTACTTTTCTTACAAACCTCCAGAAAATTTTTTGCCTGCCACACATATAGGGTGTCCCAACAAGAGCGCCGGATTTAAAGGGTGTCCCAACAAGAGAGCCAGAGTTAAATTTGCCGCCATTTTGTTAATACGAGACTACGGTGATTTTTTTTGACATTTGTCACGTACAGACCACGCGATTTAAGACTATGGAGCATGTTTGCTTAATTCGAAAATAAATGTGTTTTTTCTTTAAATTTATATACAAAAATTTGAATTTGTATACAAGTGAATCCGGCGCTTGGTGGGACACCCTTTATAACTACAACATAATGAATTGCGCTGTGTAGCCAGTTTAGCTGTGTCATCCGCAAATTAAGGTCCTGCTGTATAGATTAAGTATATTAGCACTGTATTCGTCTTGTGGAGCTCCTGCGTAGATTTGGTGAACATTTTATTATATGCGCAAATCCGTTAAGCGTGGCTACATTATAACCCTGCAGCAATAAATACATAGAGCCTTTTTCATTAACAAGAAGTTGGTCAACTTCAAAATATAAGTTTTCGGCCAGTTTTGGGTCAGTCTCACACAGAATATTTCGTCCTTATTTTATTTTACTTCTTCTTAGGTTCTTACTCCCTTTAACTCTCTGAGAGATCACTGTTTGTTTTGAATTGCTCCATGATCACGAGTGAAACTGCTATGACAACATGTGTATTAAATGCGTTATTCTAGACTTTTATCAAAGCAGCTACTTACATTCCTTAGGAACTTTAGAGGAGATTGTGACTTTGTAGTCAAAATAAATATCAAAATTATTAGCGCCCGCGAATGTCTGACAAACCGACAGTAAACTTGTCACGGAAAGCGTTTCAATTCGCCGTTCGGATAGTGCATTTATTTATAGGTCCCTTCGATTTGTGTACAAAAATATACATGCACAACACAAATGGTCGCGAGAAGCTAGGTCTTGGACCGCAACGGTCTGTCGCGCCGAATATTATAACATCGAAAATGCACTGAAAGTTTTTATACTAATAATGATTGTTACATCCATAAATTAAAAATTTTAGACTTTTTATCCCTCGTATTAATTAAAAAAAAATTCTTGTACGAATTAAAATAAAGAACACTTTTGTTTTCATTTACTACTGAATATATTACATTTTCACTACATTAAGGAATCCACTGTTTTCACGTAATTTTGTATGTAAAATAGTGTGGGGGCCCTGCATGTCGCATTTCCCACAATACCCTTATTAGATAATATTGAGTTCAGGGTTAACATAAAATATACAACGTAAAGTCTGAAACTGACTGATTCTCAAATAGAAAAAACCAACGTAGAGTACTGCTCTCATAACTAATACATAAAAAACGAACAAAGTCTAAAGAAAAAGACTCTATGTGATTATTGCTGTATGCTATAACAGACACCCATTATATCAGACATTTAGCAATGTTGCATTTTTGAAGCAATTCGATTGCTTCCATTTTTATGTCCAGCGTCTTTGTCGTCTGCAATACCTTACAGAATTTGTAGAATTTGAAAAAACACTCTACTATTCATGAATGCTGCATGAATGTTTATAGGCCTTTTTTTAAATTAACAGGAACTTTTTTTTTATTTTCCAAAGAATTTAAATTTTTTGCTAATAGATACCTTTTGCTTTTGTTTACTACACTTGCGCTTGATTTATTCAAGTTTGCGGCCCATTTTTTATGCAATTTTATTGTGAACAAAACAAAAAAAGACGTCGAGCAATGTAATTGATATACCTTACCATACAAGAAACAAACCATTAATTATATTCACGAAATCAGCAAAATTCCCTTACTCCCTACACGCTCGTGTTCCTGTTCAAAATCACATTTCGGTTTTTTCTTGCCTTGATGAAATTTATTTGATAGAGCACTGCTGTGCGTTTGTGACAAATGCGTGTCCTTTATTCAATCCCTCGGAATTGTTTCTGTTTCTACCCAAAAGCTCATCATTATACTGTCAAAAAGCAATTTGTTTTCACATTCATCAGCACGGACATTTATTCAACCACTGCCTCATTTTTTCTTGGATTTACCATAATTCTTTCAGATCTACCGCGATGATTACTAGTAGAATAGGGCAAAATCTTGATTTCCATAAATCCGCATAAAAATTCATAGAAATGCTTGCTAGAAAGCAGAATATGCCTGTAGTACATACATACAGACACACAGACGGAACTATTCTATGTATATCTACAACTTTCCTCTTTCTCCATTTGTGGGTGAAATTAATTACAGCAAATTTGTCAGATTTGCAAACAGATTGAATTTGGTTGATTATTATTCGAGTGTCTAACTTGATTGATTGGTTTCATTATTCAAAAGTCGCCTTATTGTAGGATTTAGGTAATGTGTAAATGTAAAAGAAAATGTGAGAAGCAGTTGCATTTTTTGTGTCTTTGGTGATGTAAGCGAGTCTACTTTTCGTTACAATAAACAAAGACTTGTAAATATTATAATACTTAAAAATGTTAATATGCAACGTAAATTATCGATACGCTGATGATAATTTTTTGAAATGATTGAAGTAAGTATATTGTGAAGAGCCCCACAATTACTTTGATCATTTTTAAAAATTAAAATACATTTTGTAAATTATAAAATATTATTTTTAATAATAATAAAGTACATATTTAGTAATATTAAGTTGTATAAAAACTCAATGAAAATGTAAATTAAGAATAAACTTAACATGTACTGCATTATAAAAAATTTGTCTTATTGTTATGTAATTATTAATTAATGAATTTAAAATTCGAGTGGACTTGAGGTTTGTTATTCTTTTACCATTTTATTCCTAAAAGATAAAGTAAAAATGTTGTAAGTGCTTTATACATCTATATGTTCATGTATTATTATTAATTTTAATAAAATTTCCAAATAAATGTGTTGTGTAAAGTAAATATATTTATTTATACTTTGTTATATACCAATAAAATATATATGTATATACATATTTATATATTCATAATATTATCTGCTAATGACTATTTTTATAATTAATTACATATTTCAAGATTTATCGGAGTAAAATAAATTATTATGTACAAAAATATTGCGGCTTAATTTTTTAATCATGGAAGTTTCAAAAATTATAACAACACGTTGTTGTATAGTGTTATATAAATGCGCTTGCATACAGTGTACTGTCTGCCATTTTGTGGAGCATACTTGTAAATAGATGACTAGCTAAGGCATCAAGGACTTATGCCCAAAGATACGCGGAAGATATAGTCATCGTGGCAAGAGGGAATTTGCTCTGTGACATAATCCAAAACCGATTAACCACCACGAGCAGATGGTGGCTAGAACTGGGACTCAGGGCAAACCCAAACAAACCAAAACCACACCAGTTTCCTTCAGAGGAAAAGATATTACTATCAGCAAAGAGGTTAAATACCTTGGACTGATATTTGATAGTAGACTGCTTTTGAAGAAACAGCAACAGGCAGTACTGCAAAAATCAACAAACAAATGTAAACAACTTCGTTTTTCGGCTACAAACTTTTATGTAGACATCGAAACACGCCTTTATTATTTGGTAATAATCGCCAAAATATCTGTTTTGAGGTCGGGGCTATTTAAAAGTATTTTATTTTTTGCACGCTTCACACGCCCTATACGTGACTCCCGACACGCGTCAAACACGGGATATCAAAATGGGCTCTAGACATTAAGCAGCTTACATAATTTCTGTTCTCTAGGTCTTGCGAAAATTGGTTAAAAAAGACCTGAAAAAACGAGAAAATGGCGCGATTTCAACCCATCACATGCGCCACACGCGAAACGCAACATGCGTCATACGCGGAATATAAAAAATACTATTTTGGACTTAGATACTAACAAATTTTCAGCTCTCTCTCTCAGACAAAAATGGGTCAAGTCAAGGTAAATAAAAGTTTTTAAAAAGAGCAGAGTCCCACAGTAATGCACTGAATATGTACCTTGATAATTATTCCAATGATTACTTATGGAGCAGTGGCATGGTTGAATAGAACCAAGCTAAACACGAGAAGGAAGTTGGAAAAAGTGCAAAGGTTTGCCTGTGTTTTAATTGGAAGGGCATCAGAATCTACCCACGGTGGGTATGTGGGCAATTATTGGGCTACTCCCACTACACAAAGTGGTAGAAGGCAATTCCAAGGATATCAAGTTACGTTTGAACAACGTAGGGTGGTTCACGGACGGTAGGGCGAAAATATTAGTGGAATCACTAGCCAAACAGTTTCCGTTAGCCAGCATGCCGTGTGATAACATGGTGCAAAACCTTGAAACCTCGCACCTCACACCTCCACGTTGTGGCCGCTGGTAATTTTCCTCCAGTACAGGAAAAGCGAAATGATCTGGCTAGTCCCTTTAAAGTAAAGTTGGCGCGAGGCCAATAACCTCGCCCGTAAAAACCATATTACGGAACCCAAAATCATACACTGATGAACGACGACGACCACGGCAACGAAAACGGCTAAACGAATTAAGAATTTTCTCATGAAACGTACGCTCACTGTATAGAGCTCGAGCTGCACAGCAGCTAGCCGATATCCTTAGCTTACCGAGAACACTATTGACAATGGACAACGAGTCATAGAGATGGCAGCAATCAACAATTTGTTCGTTGCGAGTACAAGGTTTGCGCGTAAAAATCTCCACAAAGCCACCTGGGTATCTTCTGATGGAGCCACTCGCAACCAGATAGACCACGTCTTGATAGACCGCCGCCACAACCCCAATCTGAACACGGTACGAACGTACAGAGGTGCCAACGTCGACTCGGACCACTATCTTGTTGGTATGGTGCTCCGAGCGTGGATTGCATCATCAAGAAAGACAGCATCCGCGAATTAGATTCGAGTCAACACGGCTGCCCTTCACATCGAAGACACCAGAAACAACTACGGTCAAGCGATAAGACTTGCCCTAAATGCATGAAGAATAAGTCCTGGGACTGTGATGCCGGGCGTAGAAGAGAAATGGACACGCCATAGGAATACTGTCATTAGTAGTGCTGACTCCATCTTAGGCAGTAGTCGTAGAGATAGGAACGACTGGTTCGATAACGAATGTAAGCGAGCGACTGAACGTAAGAATGTTGCATACAGAGCAATGCAACAATCTCATAGAACGCGGGCACGCGAAGATGAATATAAAGAGCTCAGAAGATCTGAAAAACAGTTCACCGACGAAGAAAGCAGCCTGGGAGAAGAATCTCGTCCGTGAACTAGAACAGTATAGAGAGCGAGGATCGCACCAGGTGCGGAAGTTCTACCAAAGAGTCCGCGGTATGACGCAATATACACCGCGTTGCACATACTGCAAAGACAAAGAGGGTAATCTGATCACCGATCTCAAAGGCATCTTAGAGCGATGGGAAGAGCACTTTAATGACTTGCTTAAGGGCCAGCTAACTGAGGAATTGGAGGGTTCCCCAATTACCGAAGACCACACTATGCTGCCGCCACCAAGCATAGACGAAGTTAGCAAAGCGATAAATCGGCAAAACATAATAAGGCCCCATGATCTGATGATATCCCAGCGGAGTTAATTAAAACAGGAGGACCAAGCAATTCATGAACTCATAGTGCACGTATGGGAGGAAGAAGCGAAGCCAGAAGACTGGCGAAGAGGCATCCGGTGCCGCATACATAAGAAAGGAAATATTACAACCTGCAGCAATTATGGTGGTATAACGTTGTTGAGTACCGCGTATAATATTTTCTCCTCTATACTTCAAGCCAGGATGGCCCCATACGCTAAAGGGATCATTGGTCCATACCAGTGTGGCTTCATCCCAGGCAAATCAACAACTGATCAGATTTACACCCTTAGATAGGTGTTATAAAAATGTCTAGAGTTACAAAACTCACTACACTATCTTTTTATTGACTTTAAACTTAAAAACCGAAGAGCTGTACAGGAAGCTTTCATCCAGATCGAGCAGGCGGCACAAAATCTGGGGCTGCACATAAATGAGAGCAAAACAAAGGACATGGTGGCCACATCTGCGAGTAGAAGATCCAATATTGGTCCCTCAATTCAAATAGTGTAGCGCGAAATTGAAGTAGTGCAATCCTTAAACTATCTCGGGTCAACTGTAGCAGCCGATAACAGCATGGAACCAGAAATACGCGCACGGTTGCTTAAAGCATACAAAGCCTACTATAGTCTGTTAAGTCAACATCCAAGCTGCTGATATATAAGACAAATGGTCATACCAGTACTTACATATGGATCCGAGACTTGGGTGCTTAGCAAAAAGCATTCTGACCTCTTAGCCGCGTTCGAGATAAAAGTCTTACGGAGAATTGTTGGCTCCGTATGTGAGGAAGGACGATTCCGGAGACTTTATAATAATGAGGTCTACGAGCGTTACCGCGATGTCGACATCGTAAAGAAAATTAAGCTCTGTAGGCTCCGGTGGGCAGGACATCTAGCTCGCATGAGCTTTCCTACTCGGAAAGTCCTTTGCGGTAGGATTTATGGAACATGACAGCAAGGCAGGCCAAGCCTAATCTGGAAGGATGGCGTAGACCAGGATGCTCATTTTGAATGTACCAGGGTGATAGAAAAATGTCTAGAGTTACAAAACTCACTACACTATCTTTTTATTGACTTTAAACTTAAAAACCGAAGAGCTGTACAGGAAGCTTTCATCCAGATCGAGCAGGCGGCACAAAATCTGGGGCTGCACATAAATGAGAGCAAAACAAAGGACATGGTGGCCACATCTGCGAGTAGAAGATCCAATATTGGTCCCTCAATTCAAATAGTGTAGTGCGAAATTGAAGTAGTGCAATCCTTAAACTATCTCGGGTCAACTGTAGCAGCCGATAACAGCATGGAACCAGAAATACGCGCACGGTTGCTTAAAGCATACAAAGCCTACTATAGTCTGTTAAGTCAACATCCAAGCTGCTGATATATAAGACAAATGGTCATACCAGTACTTACATATGGATCCGAGACTTGGGTGCTTAGCAAAAAGCATTCTGACCTCTTAGCCGCGTTCGAGATAAAAGTCTTACGGAGAATTGTTGGCTCCGTATGTGAGGAAGGACGATTCCGGAGACTTTATAATAATGAGGTCTACGAGCGTTACCGCGATGTCGACATCGTAAAGAAAATTAAGCTCTGTAGGCTCCGGTGGGCAGGACATCTAGCTCGCATGAGCTTTCCTACTCGGAAAGTCCTTTACGGTAGG
The DNA here is from genome assembly GCA_947095585.1 of Nephrocerus scutellatus. Lineage (NCBI taxonomy): Eukaryota > Metazoa > Arthropoda > Insecta > Diptera > Pipunculidae > Nephrocerus > Nephrocerus scutellatus. Next base: position 26,275,041 of record OX352765.1, on the reverse strand, counting down.
ATTTATGGAACACGACAGCAAGGCAGGCCAAGCCTAATCTGGAAGGATGGCGTAGACCAGGATGCTCATTTTGAATGTACCAGGGGGCACCTACGATGTCACGAAGTACTTCATTCTTAAAGCGTTGAATTATCTTTCTGTTAGTTTGGCTGGCACAACCCCAGAGTTTAATTCCGTAAGTTCATATTGGCATAAGGACTTGTTTATAAAGCTAAAGCATGTTTTATACGGACAGGACTGAGTAACGACCGTAACGTATTTCAATATTAATGCCAATGTTCTAGTTTTTTCTTGACATGCGGCTTCCACCTGAGTTTGGTCATACCAAGATATTTGGCTGTGTTAGCGTACGGGACAACTTGATCATTGATGTACACTGGCTTGTGCTGGATATGTTTGTTGGTAAAATCAATATGCACAGATTTGGTTTGGTTTAATTTGATACGCCACTTCATAGTTTAGCGTTGTACTTCGGCAATAGTTGTTTGTAGTTTTTCTGTCGATTCGGTATTATTGTGGCCAAATCTTGCTTGATTCTGAAGAATCTTTCTGATAAATAGGATTGTTGCAGTTCTGAGTACTGGACTGGAAGCAGAAGTTTGAGCTTCTTTTAATTCAACTCCTCATGCCGGACTTCGTCAAAAGCCTGGGCTGCATCCAAAAATATTGTTGTAGGTATATAATTTTTTTCTTCAAGCGATTTATCAATGACCTTAGTGATTCGACGAACCTGGTCAATCGTGGAGTGTTGATTTCTGAATCCAAATTTATATTTAAGAAAGAATTTTAATTTTTTTGGGTTGCTTTTAATTGACTGCAAAGCTGGTCAGATTTTGCTATCGCATTTGTTTGCACTCAATAAGATGATTTCCGATGTTACAACTTTGTACATAAGTTTTGAAGTTATAACATTAATTTTCCGCTCCTATACAATATTCCTTCGAAAAAGAAAAGTTGACACACAACGATAATTTGATGAATTTTTTCATACACATAGAATTGGACTTTCAAAAGATCTTTACTTGAACTTGAAATTGATTTTCATATTTTATTTTGATACCAATGCGCTATGGATTATATTTTTCCGTACTTATAAGCACCTTCCTGCAACAGAAAACGCCAAGAAATACAAAATTTCAGTGTGAACTGCATTGTGCATTGAAATTGAATAATCTAAGTACCACTTTAGGGAAACTATTAATATTCATCGAAGACTACTTGGCGCCTCTGAAAATGGTTGGATTCAACAAAACTCAGAAAGCAATATTTTTGTCTCACAAAGAAGTAATAAACATCAAAGAGTTGCAGAAAGGTTAAAAATGGAAATCAATAATTCTTAATATTAAGTCGGTAGCAAAATTGAAGTTCCCAAAGTTATACTAGTAAAAAAGTAAGTTTTGAAATAAATTTGCTATAATATTATGACTTACGTAGTGACTAAAAAGTTGAAATTTTCCTCCTCAATTACAAGTACTTAAACTAAGTCATCTTTGAAAACATCCTCTGTATAGATTGCACATGCCTTTCATAATAATTACAAATGTTTTACTCGATAGATAGAGAAGCTGGCTCGCTCACATTACATAAACACAAAGAAAAAATTCAATCAAGCTAACAGGTTCTTATTAAAATTCATTGAATTGAACAATTTGTCTAATGAATACGGAAAAACAATAGAACTTTAAAAGAGAATAAATGTTTCGCTTCGGGAATACGTGTCTCCAACAAAATCACTGTAGCATGAGAAAAAGCCGTATCGAGTGCTTGTAATAATATCTTTCCTTAAAAAATTCTTTACATACTAGTAGATTACACTCAATATCAAGGATATAAGATGTGTACATATATAAGTACTCGTTGGCAGGTGGTCTGCCAATATGTTTGCTCGCTCGAAGGTACATTTTAGTAATCAAATAGAAGTTAGTCGTAGGTATAGCCAATCGTACCGCATTTTAAATCACTGGACCCGAATTGAATAAATATAAATCTGTAACACTCCAACTAATTTTTTCAATACAAAATTTTTTTTTTGCATATTTTTCAATTTAAATATACATATATGTGAGTTGCTTTCTTGATTACATAATAAAAAATTAAAACTTATAAACTTTACCAATAAAAATACGCCCCAGAGAACTTTTTGAAATTCTTCGAAGACTATCAACTGTGTTGATCGATTTTCAATGCCTTCGACAAATTCATATTTTTCGATGAGAACATGAATTCCATTATTAATTTCTGTTAAAAAGTCAAGTATTCGGTGTAATGTGTTTGGTCTTTTTATTTTTTCTTGATTTTCCATCCCATGTTATAAGATGTGCTAAGATATCCTTTTTTTATAATTTGAGGTAAAATATGTCTCTGACTTATCACATTTGCTTAGGAGACGGTAACAGAATACAATAGGCAAGATTATATCAGCATAATAAATAAATTACAAAGGGCTTTTTGTAGGTTTCACTTTGCATGGTCTTCTGCCAACCAGAGCTATTTTTCGCATGATGGCATGACAAAGTTTTACTGCTCAATTAGCCCAAATAAAGAATGATTGGCCAGAGTACTGTTTATTCTTTTGATTTCTGTAGTTTTGTCATTATTGGATGTTATATCAAAGCATATGTAGACAAAGTACTTTGTTACCAAAAAGTTATTACTGTCTGTTGTGTCGTTCTGACCAACAGGTTGCTGTTTAGTGTCCCTTCTTGTTGACAGACAACTCTTTCTCTTTCCCTTATTATCTGCCAAAGTATTCTCACCGCTTCTGTCTCAGCGCTTGCAATTGCATCAAGGGCAGCTTACTATGGTTCTGCTATTCATATTGATGTCATTAGCTTATGCCAGCAAGTGATTAAACTTTAAGAAAATTTCGATTATATCATTTACATGAGATGTGTGCAAAATTCTCACTTAAAGAAACATGACAGCGCGTCACCTTGCCTAAATCCCTTCTTGACATTGAACAACTCGTTTAGATTGCTTCCAACCTTGACGGAGAAGCAATAATTAACTGTCGTCATCCTGCACAGTCAAAGGAGTTTGACAGGGATGCAAAAATTAGACATGGCATTGTGGCTCGTCTCTATAAGTTGTATAAAATCATTTTGCGCTTATTGAGACAAGTAAATGGAAAAAAAACTTTGTTTTTTGGGTACAAACTTATATCTGTACAACATAATCATACATACATTATTGTTTTGAGATGCTGAAAATAGTATGCCCTTTTACACTCGCAAAAAACAGACACACAGGGGTTAAGTCAAGTTAAATACAAGTTTTTTAAAGGCCTTACTTCTGTTTTGTTTTAAGTGGCGTACAAAATATACCACGCGAGTATAATAATCATAGTCATTGTCAGTATCGGTGCAGCTGCACGAAACGGGCTATATAGGCATCTTTTTCATACACGTTACTCAACCTGTGCGCTACGCTACACGTAATATGCCAAACGAGAATGTTTAGAAAAACTCAGCTCTCTATGACGTGCGAAACTTGGTTAAAAAGGAAGAATTAAGAAACCCTTTAACATGCATCACACGCGTCACACACGTGATCTCAAAATCGCCCTACGATATTTGAACGCTCACAAAAAACTTTATCACGTATCACACGCGCCAAACGTGACGTGCTTACATGCGGGACCTCAGAAATGGTCCATGAGGATAAGCTGCTTACAAAATTTTAACTCTCTGTAAAAGGACCTCAAAGAACTAAAAAAAGCGCTTATTCGTAGAATCTCAGAAATGTGCTATGAAACTAAGTTACTCACAAAATTTTAGCTCATTAGGACGTGTGAAAGTTCGTTAAAAATGCCCTCAAAAAAATCGAAACAAAAAGACAAACAGGAGTCAAGTCAAGTTAAATAAAATTTCCAAAAAAAATTTGAAGCGTATAGATCTTTACTTCTTGGGTCTCATTCAGGATCTGTTGCAGTATTAATATTTGGTCGATTGTGGACTTTCCTGATCTAAAACCGCACTAATCAATCAGATTTTTGATGAGTGGCTTCAGACGTTAACATAGTACGGAGGATAGGATCTTAAAGGAGATGTTAAGGAACTCTCCTTTCTTTAATTCCTGACTAAGTTAGAGGGTTTTCTTTCTTGTGGATTAGGCATCATTGCATCTCGTATCTGAAAAAATTCAGATAAGCTGGTGTAAGTACTCTTCGAAGTCATCCCTTGCAGTTTTTAAAAGCTCGGCCGGCAGGCCATTATGGGTGCCAATTTAGTTTCGATATTACAATCCTCACTTCACGTTGTTGACGAAAATGTTGGCTTTTATCGCCATGGTTAAATGGCTCTTGTTCCTGACAGAAGAATGTTGATCTTATCACCGCTTAGCAGTATGCAAACGCAGGCTTTCCATGGTCTCAGCACTGACTAAGATCCAACTACAAGGTTTCCTTCTTTATCTTGACAGGTTTCTGTTTGTGTTTTGTGGCTTTGTCATGGGTTTTTACCATTTGGTAAAACTTCCAAACATTATTTTTGATCGGGCCCTTTCCTCGCTATTTGTGCTCGTAAGCTGCTCAAAAGGTATGACCATCTCGAATATCTCGTCGCGTTGATCGCGGTTGACGGTTTGTTGACCGCCAAGTTGCCTCGTGAACATTGAAATCAGAACACACACACAGACATTCCTTGCCAAAGTCAATCAGCCGATATCCGTTTCCAGTGTAGGCTGTGTTTTCCTACAATCATGTCTTTCAATTTATTCTGCTGTTGAATTGAATTTAATTCAAATCACCTAACACAATTTTAGTCTCGTATTTGGACCATTAGATTCGGGCTTTTGAGGAAGAAGATTGTAAAAAAAAATTTTGGTGTAGTCAGTTATTTCGATTATATGGTGTTATTTAATGTATATATACATATATGGGTGTATTAGTTTTGGTGGTAAATACTTAAAGAGGTTATTCTTTGGTTAATTGCGAGAAAAAAATCGTATCGGAGCGGGAGTGTATTTTCACTTCACACCCAGTAACTCTAACTCAGACGATGTACATTTTATAAACTCTTGAAACCATTACCGACATAAAGTTCGTCAAAATAATTCTTCATTCTCTTTTTTGAAATTCTCTTTTCAAACGCGATTATCTCCAAAACTGCTCTTAGGTATTTTTTCATGCTAATGCAGTATAAGAGCCTTTTTAATACCTTATAAATCTATGATACAATGTTTATACATTTAGTCAACAGGAGCAGGGCTAAAATAAAAAAATTTAAAATGAATCTTTACATTCAAGTTTTTTTGAGACAGTACATTGCAATATTCTGAGCTGAGTTGAATGGTTTGTCTTTGTTGCACAGTGGAAACCTGAACGTTTCAGAACAGAGGAGTGTCTGATTTCATTCCTGGTCCACTGGTAGGTTGCACTGAGGTGGATAACCGCGCTAGCAGTTACTTGCCTACTGAAGATGTCGGGTGGTGTAAGGTTGTACAGAATGTCTAGTATGGCGGAGAGAGTTGTGCGAAGTGATCCGTTCATGCACAAACGAGCAGAGCAGTCAGAGAAAGTTAAGGTAATGGCCTTAATAGAGAGAGGTTTGAATTTAGCCTTTAGGCAGAACCAGTGAAATGATCCCTGATTACTTCGACCCATAAACTTTTATTGTTCACTGTCGGTAATACTTTTAAGAATTTAAAAAAATTTACATTGTCTGATCTTCAAAAATTTAATTTTCTTTAAAAAAAGAACAACAATGATCTTGTAGATAGAAACGGGTGTGAAGTGATGCATGATTGACAGTACGTTTCTTCGCATTTAAACGCTACGCTTTGTCTGCACCACCATATATATGACACATATATTATTTAACACATGATCTTTCCATGGTTGATCTGTTAATATTGCTAGTTGTGATTTTCTACTCCTGTCGACCTGCAGATACTCGTACAAGATTCGCGATCGCAAATGTTTAGGTTTCTTTGTAGCACTTAAGGTAAATCTTTCGCCGCAGCAAGGCTTTTCCCAAAGAAACGGTCAGAAAGAGATTATCAAGAAGAGGGGGAGGTAATTTTTATACAAAAAATGTTTTTTAACTCATATTACTTTAACCTGTACAATCTATTTTTCAATATGAACCCAAAAAAAATGTTTTCGACATTTCTTGTATGTAATATTGTCGAATAGTCCTAAGTTCTTGTGGAGTATTCTTCGTCAGGTTGATTTAATTTTTTACATACAAGAGTGAATCTGCCTTTCCATATTTAGTGAACTGTAAATATCAGCGTAAATGAAATCAACCAAAAAGACAAACCATTAATAATACAAATCAATACGCAACCGTTCGTTTTATTTATAAATTGACAGATTTTTTTCAACTTTTCGATGTACTCATACCTGTCAAAAACATATTATGCTTTTACTGTAATGTTGTTTTTCAAATACATCGTCGTATATGTCTTGTGGTAAAGCACCTGCTCTACACTAGACAGACAAATTCAATTAAACTGCTGACCATGGCAAATTATCTTTGATAAATAAAATTGTAGCCCAGATGTACAAAAGATGTCTTCTTGTACGAATATTTCAGAATTTAGTTTTATATTGAAGAAAAAACCCACTGCTCTTGTTTTAATGCATTGAAGTATATCATCAATCAGCGTCATGAATCACAATCAAAGATTTAATGAATCGAAACAGAAGTTGCAAGAACAATAAGAAATAAGAAGAAAAGTTTGTAGACCAATGTACAATGTCGTATGTATAGAAGCAACAGGTACTTTAATCCTCCTAAAACCCTAGACAGCATTTGCAGCCGTAGGGAGTAGAAAAAAGTTTTAGGAATGGTTATTACGAGTACTAGCGAATCGATTGTAAAATGCTATATTGAAATGATTAAAAAAAAACTAAAACATTTGTTTACGTTAGCGACTACATAGTCCAAAATAGTGTACGACGAAAGAGTCGAAGCATAAAATTTATTAGTTAAGTGCACTTAAAATATGTTGTTATTGGTAGACCGGGGAGGCTGGCCAGACAATACAACTAAAAGTTATCTTTGTATGCCCCACCAATCTTTTGAAAAGGGTTTTTGTTTAATTATTTTTTGTTGTTCGATAAATAAGCATTAAATGTTTAATTATCAAGAAGTTTACAAAGGTCAGTGTCGGTAGTACAGTGGTTTGAAACATTTGGCTCTCTCCGAGTTTGATTCCAGGCCAGTCCAAAAAATTCACGAATTTTTCTCACCGTACTGATTTTAAGTAAACACGATACGATGCTGTACATGTGATATACAGCTACCATTGAGTTAAGGTATAAAGTAATGAAGATGTAGAGCCATCGATGTGAGCTAATGAGCACAGCATTCTAGTTTGTGAGTGCTCGGTTGTGAACTCAATTCCACCCACAACAAAACTTTCTTTCATTCTTATATCCAAATATTTCGAAGCCCACGCTGTGCCTACGCATTATAAGGGTGCGAGTCCCTTTAAGCACGCGATTATTATAAAAAAAAAATTTGTTATCATATATTTATATAATTTTTACCGAAAGCAAAAACTTTGTCAACATATGTAATATGGTTTACACGCTTCAACGGCGTTTGCTAAATATAAAACACATTTTTTTATCAATTTTTGTTTATATATATAGAAAAGATTTTCTATAAATCGGTAAGTATTATTTTTTTTAAGTACAAAGTACTAATTTCAGAATGAGAAATTAACAGGAAGCCGCCAAATATTTACGAAAATGTGCATTTATGTGTATCTGTAACGATTTCGAATCGCGGCATTTGATGGGTCTTGATTGGGTTTTGGAAGCCTTTTTGGTTGGGAAGGGGTGATCGGCGTGCCTCGGGAAACGCCAGATAGTTAATTTATTTATATTTATTATTTAGTCTTGCAGACTTTTTTCTGTTGTGGTTTGCAATTAAGCTAATAAAGTATTACATATTATAAAGTAAACCAAAACTTTATAACTTACAGATTATAAAAAAAACTACTAGCTTAAACACCCAGCGTTGCCTGGCTGCCCACACCACACTGTCATACCACACTGTCCCCCCACACCACACCTACCCATGTTACCATCAAGAACCTCCAAGACCCACCTTCAGATACCCCCCACATATAATATATCACTTCTATCTATCAAATGCACGGTCTTCGAGTCAATCTCATGCAAACAATGCCTAGCCACCCACCACGTCAACCCCCGAAATAACCATCATCACACTAACGCTAACACAAACGTCCATCCCAACCGTCCTCACCACATACCAAAGTTTCAGCTATATCTGATGAACGGTACGAGTAAATCGCGAACAGACATACAGACAAAGTTTCAATTTTATATATTAAAGATGAAAAGATGAATAAGATAAAAATCAAATAAATAAAATGTAATGAATTATAATATGATGCCCGGTGTTGCTCGTGGCTTCATTACTCACCCATAGCCCCATTCACCCCTAAGTCCCCATCGCCACCTCTCACTGCCTCCAATCACCATTCCATCACCCCCATAAATATCCATAGCCTCCCACATATAACCCCACCGCCCATTTTCTATCCACTGACCCACTCCGCAGCTATCGCCACCTTAAAGATTCGCTCCACTTCGACCACCAACCACACCACACACCCACTTCCTAAAGATCATCAACATTCCCCGTCATCAACAGCACCCGTCATCAACACCCCAAAAAAAAAAAAATCTACTAACGATAAATTATTTTCACACAACCATAGATGAAAGTGATTGTTTCCACGCTATAACCTACCCTTGAAAGTAGGCATTATCCACTCTAACGTGTTAACATAGAAAATATTTTTGTTATTTACTGCAGTCTTTACGAACACACATTCCCACATTAGTTTTGCATTGCTCATGAGCAGTTTAGCAGAAAAATGGTTTTCGTCGTGTGAAAAATAGCGTACATTACTCGCAGAAAAGTGCTTATCCTCCACTTTCCTAGCTCGTTATGTCATATACTATTTTATTTTCGTTCAATCGATTTGTTTATGCGCACGGATTAACTACATGTAACAGTTCTACCAACGAAATCGACTAACAAATATAAAAGTGAGAATACAGCGCAATCTATCAGAATTCAATATAATTATACACATTTTAATAATCATAGCCAACATACAACCATTCTGATATGAACAAATATCAGTAAATTAGTTTTTCGTCGCCACTTAGCGGGTCAAAATTTTATCAGCAAACTTTTTTAAGAAATTTATTTTGTGAATTTGAGCCAAATCATACCATAAATATGAACAATTTTCAAATCGCGACTAAAGTGCCACCTATCGGAATTAAACTTAAGAGAAATCTTCCTGCAGTCTAAACTAACATGATTTCCAAGTTTGGTGTCAAACGGTTCTCGAGTTTTAGACGGACGTACCAGGAACGAACATTTTTATTTATTAAGATTTCGATGTGTAAATTCGAGTTTGTGTATGTAATATGTATAGTAGAATAACAATGTAGACTTACAGTTCAAATTAGCATGTCGCATTTCGCTCACTAAATCCACAATACACAGGATAAGCTTAAGCATGTTTTATCCGTGTTAATGTAAAAAAGTATAACTTCACAGAACTACTACCATACAAAGTGCCCCTATATTATGCTTGTATGGTGTTGAATCAGTCACAGCCTCGACGAAGATAGATCTAGGTATTTGCATTTTAATATTTCACGATAATGCGAAAAAATATCCCATTCACACCGTGAACAAACCAAGGGAAAAATGCACAGAGCAAGACAAGTAAATGCAAGAAGTGCTACGTGGTAGGGATTATGTGGCTGCGGATTTGCATTTTAGAAAAATAACTCAACTCGCTGCAAGAGCAACCACCATCAGCAAGCAAGAGCTATTGATTCGTTATTGAATAGTACAACAAGTTTCAATAAAATAACAACTACATCAACACTCTTCGAGGGAATGCCATTAAGTATGCTGATGACAACATGTACTCGTATAATAAAGATTCGGACAGAATTTACAATTATGAAACGATCTTTTGTACTTTCCGTTTCTTTATCCCGTTTAATAACTATTTTAAAACCTGCATTTGTTCGACGCAATAATCCAGTCGATTGAAAATAATCCCCATCCGTTAGCTTACAGTTGTTACGGATTGCGCAAAAGTGTCGCATAATAATAAATTTCAATGACTGACGACGGGTCGCGATATCAACCTTACATCAATATACATCAATGTATGTAGTACAGCTGATGCGGAAATCACATTGTTTTCTCAATCGATGGTTGACAATTTCCCTATACACTTACTTCATGCTTTTATATTGCTGCGTCTATTGTCAGACATCCTATTAGAATAAATCGTTCTTATTTCCAATACATATGTTCTGAACAAAATCTGCTACAAATGGTGAACAATGGGTATAACAGTAAGTAATAATATTAAATGCAGGCGAGCAAATAATATTAATGTGAGATCACATTTAAGGTCTTTGTGGCACTCTGTACTATTCGTAATGGGTTATTTTGAAAGAGTTTTCCTCCTCTAGAGCTTTATTGATAACAAGAAAATGTAATTCCTTCTGGAGATATTTTTTAATCCGATAATAATTGGACATAAAATATTGGATCGAATAGAAGTTGTGATTATGATAAGCGATTTAAGCGAGTCGAGTCTGCGATTAGTAACAAACAAAGCTTGTTAGTGGTAAACACAGCACGACCATTACTAGTGTTATGCAAGGTGCTTTACTACACATTTTAGAATGGTGAAGCAAAGAAGGACTATCCATCAATCCTAGCAAAACCGTTCTAGTGCCTTTCACAAAAAGAAGATTGGTCAATCTTCTAATACCTACCACTATTGAAGGCGCCACTTTAGTTAATTCCAGCGAGGTTAAATATCTTGGAGTTATCCTTAATAAACGGCTGGAATTAGCTGGAATTCTTACATCAAGTACGCCATAGAACGCGCCGCTAGCCCCACGAGGGCCAGCAGACGTCCTTACGGCAAGCTTTGGGTCTAAATCCTAAAATGATATACTGCATGTATACAAAGATGGTAAGACCCATTATCACATAAGAAAATTCTTGACCGGACAACAGCAAATAATGCTCAAAAGCTTCCAACAATTGCCGATCTCGGTATCACGGGTGCCATCCGAACCTGCCATATGGCGGCGTTACAAGCTATCATAGAGCTTTTATCACTGCAAATCTTCATTAGGAAGAGGGCCGCCAGATGCGCTATTAAGTTATCTCAGTTCTCAGTGTACTCAGTTATCGAAAGAGACATATTTTGTATTATCCCCGACATATATTGTACCGTGCAAACTGGTCCATTGGTGTTCTGACACTGGTCGCTAGAGGTTTGGTCACAGATGGATCGAAGATGGAAGTCGGAATTGGAGCTGGTGTCTTTGGACCCAACACCAAAATCTGTGTATCAATGGGAATGAGTCCCACGGGTTTCCAGGATGAACTCCATGTAATTGAGATCTGCGCTAGGATAAACCTTAGTAAAGCCATTAGAGGCGCAAGAATATATATCTCATTAGATAGGCAGCACTTAAAGCGCTGTCATCCAACTAAATGAATTCTTTATCAGTTAAAAGCTCCTAAGAAATCCTTAATCTAGAAAAGGCAACCATTAATCTAGATGAGGCAACCCTAAATCTAGATAAGGCAACTCTCAATCTAGATAAGGATAGCATTAGAAAGCTGCTGATTTTTTTATACGGTATTACCTTAATAAAATTAATCTAGGCTAAGAAACGGAATGTAGGTTCTGCTCGGAAGATGACGAGTCATCCGAAGACATTCTCTGTAAATGCCCATCATTACTTTGGTTAAAGAGGCGTATTTTCCACGTGGAAATATGTTCGTTAGTAGAGTTAAGAAACTCTGGAGGTGCTCGACTCTTAGATTAGCCACACCCTATGAAACAATAGATAGGTCACAGTGCCAGCCATATGGGCTAAGGTGTTCATAAAAAAAACAAAGCTCGAAAACAACGTTTATACATCATATTCCAACTAAACACTTTAGGACGTAATAATTAAGTACGACAAACGTATCTAATTTGTTTTTGTTTTAAAAGTCCATTTTTGGAGTATTAACGTTTTTATCTTAATGTTCTTATTATGATATCATTTTCAGTAGATTTGAGTACAGCTTTCTGTCTCACTCTTGGTTTTTGATTTTGAATTCCATTGGAATAATAAAAACAAAATATCATTCGAACAATAACACAAAACTTTACTATCTATCGGCGATGGTATGGTAGGTTTTCGCTCTCAACACGACCGCGATGAAAGCAACCTCAAATAAAAGACCAATAGGATGTTTATCAGTTTCGAAAGGAGAATTTATATCACACTATTTCAAAATTGAGCTTCACAACCGCTTAAAATGTGTGTTGTGCCAGAAGCTATTGAAAAATTCTTCTCAAGCGCCTTTATTTCACACTACTTCGAACTTGAGCTTCACAACCGCTTAAAGTGTGTGCTGTGCCAGAAGCTATGGAAAATGCCTTCTCAAGCGCAGTTTGAAACACTTTCTGCTGAGCCACTTGAATTACTGAATCCTTTGGACAACATCAGTGTTTTGATTTCGCATACTCCCTATTTGTACTCTTCTAATAAATCAATTGATTCTTGGATAAGTTTTACTTTACTTTTGGAAAGTTTTTAAACTTAAAGAATTAGAGGTTGTCGATATTGTCATAAGACCTCACAAAGACTTATGAATCCTGAACTATAGCTTAACTTTCTACGCCCGAATGATATTGAAAAATAGAAATGACAACTCACGTACATCTTATCTTATCTTCTCGTAATCATTTCAATATCTGAAAGGTGAACTTGTAGAGAATTGTAACTCCCAATATTACGAGTACCCCAAAGTTTTGCGAGGTAGAAGAAGAGCAGATTAGTCCATCATTTTCCGCCAGTTAAAATATTTGTTCTTAAATTGTCGATTTTATTATTATTTGATGATTAAAACTATTCACTTAGAATTCTAAATTTCACTCGCGCAAAGTAATTAATACACATGGGAACATATTTATATAAATTTCAAAAGAGCTTGTAAGAGTTGTAAGAGTTATCTATAATACACAAAACCAGCTAGGAGTAGAATCTCAATAAGTATATTTAAAATACATATTATAAATACAATCTGCATGAAGAAGAAGATTCCCTTAAACAATTATCGAAGGTGGTAATGTGATAAGAAGCACGATTGAAGCAGATTTTTGTTACACAATTCCCGCAGTATTTTACATGATAAGCAAAATACACAACCACTAAGCTCAAGAACTTTGAAAGAAGATATTCAGAATTCGTGCCTAACAAGCTTTTGCATTTGTTTACGAAGTTGTTTTAGAATATTAATTTCTTAAAATCTGTGGCATAATCCCTCCATAGAGAATATAGGTTATCCCAATTATGCAGAAAATACATTTTTGCTTTATGTGGCTTAATCCCGTATGCTGAACCCTCAAATATACTAATATATACATGCAAGAATTACTTTCATTTCTATGACTTTCATTTTTCATATCTAAAATGCTTAACATGTACGCTTCTATGATACATGCTACATAATATTCTCAATTCACTTAAGAGGTTTTTTCTAGAATTAATTTGTAGTTGTTATTTAATAGCAAGACACCCACAATTGGAGGGCTAACTGATTAACTGATGAAGAAAATAGGGTAGCAGAATATTGTCAACGTAAAGTACGAGTAAGTGGCAACGTTACATTGAATCACATAATATATACTCGTAATACAATTAATAGGTAAACACCTGGTACATTATCTCACTTCCCGTTTACCTTTCTGTGAACCTAATTCAAATTAAGATTATCATAAAGGTTTGCGGTTCTTGATATGGCACATGACTGATCAAAGTGAAGAGAGAGCAAACATTACTTATGTCTAATGTTAATGGTCTAGGAGAATTATTCCTTAATGCTTATAGTTAGGAATTTTGCGAAAAAGATTAAACTTTGGACAGTAAGCGGATTACCGTATAAGTACAGTCGCTATGTTTGCTTAGCCACACGACATAACGCATTGTCATTTATTTACAGTGCCGCTATTTTCGTCATGCATATGTATATTGAAAGAAAAAAGCAATTAATAGTAGATACGATTATATTTTATATGTTATACTCGCATATAAGCGGCCTTCAAGGGAAATAGCCAATTGCATGCCACCTCTCCTTGAATTCAATCGCAATACTCATGGCGCATCAGTTTACCCTCAAGCCTATATCCGAACGTACAGTTAAGTTCAAAGATTCGTTCTTCAGCCGTACAACACGTATGTGGAATGCTACGTTTGGTCTGTTTGTTCATTTGTTTGTAACGTCATCACGCCTAAACCACTAGACGTATTAAAGTCATATTTACACCATATATTCGTTTTGTTTGTTTTGGAAATATATTTATCAACATATTTATTCGGTATGCGAAACACCTTGTTTTTACATTGAAAGTGACTGTTTCTTACGCTATAACCTACCCTCAAAAGTAGGCATTATCCACACTAGTATGTTAAAATAGATAATACTTTTGTTATCTACTACAGTCTCAGCGAACACACATTCCCACAGTAGTTTTGCATTGCGCATAAGCAGCTTAGCAGAAAAAATTATTTTGGTCGTGTGAAAAATAGCGTACATTACTTCGCTGAAAAGTTCTTATCGTGCTTCAAGCTTTTTAATCGCACGATTACGTCCACTTTCTTAGCTCGTTATGTAATTTACTATATTATCGTTTATATTAAAAACAACAACAAATTCAAAACAAATAACATTTTAAACAAATTCTTTTTATCCAGAACAACGTTTGCCGGGTTAATAATATCGGCGCGACAGACCATGCGGTCCAAGGCATGGCTTCTCGCAACCATTTGTGTTGAGCATGCATATTTTTGCACACAAACGGAGGGACCTACAATTTAATGCCGGATCCGAACGGCGAATTGAGAAGCTTTCCGTGACAAGTTATTATTCTCGGAAGTTTGTCAAACTTTCGCGAGAGGTGGGACACCGTCAAAAATACTTTGGTGTTACTGTGATTCGAATCACGAACCCCCTGCGAGTCTATATTTTAATATTATAAAGAGGTAACGTTTGTTTGTATGTAGGAGGTAATCTTCGAAACTACTGGACCGATTTTGATCACGTTTTCACCATGTACAGGTGACCAAAAATTGTAGCTTCCGGAGCCGGGTAACGCCTGCTATTTTAACTTTTGACAAGTATCGATATCGGGTTGATGGGGGGTCCCAGATAACACAGGGTTTAACTGCTAGTTATTTATATAATTTGTTTCCGTGGGAACGGCCCAAATTAACCTAATAACAATGAAACTTTGCTAACAACAAAACGGGTGAGTTAAGCTAAAGCCATACAAGCTATCTTGCATTGTATGACTGCATTGTAACATTTCTTTAAAACAGTATGAGAATCCTGTTATTCAGTTTAGTTCTCTAAGAACTACAAAATATTGCTTAATTGGCTAAGATTTCTTTTGTGTATACCTTATTATACCATGTAAAAATTGACCGAAGACTTTTTCTTTTGGATAATAATTTTTGTATTTTATATGGACAATGTCATGATAATTCCATTAGATTGGGTAGAGCAAAAAAAAAACATTAGAACTTTGGGACTTTTCCTCACATCAACAAATCTTCAGTTGTCACCACTCAACAACACGCGGCACATGATATATACACCAACTCTAATGGCTATAAAATGTCCTTAACAGAGTAGTCGCAAAAGGAATTTATATAAATCTCCGGAATATTTTGTAATACCTTATTTACTGTTCATAGAGGCAAAGGTAGATATGGTACTGATGTTTTCTTTGGATAAATTATCGCAGAAAATGTAAGCTTTAATTCGGTCGGACCTTCAATCGGCTGAAATAATCAGGTTAAAATTAAGTTGAAATTAGGACAACATAACACAAAACCCGACGACTACTTATAAAAAAACAATAATCGGCTTTTTAAATTTCAATTATTGTTTCTTGTTTTTTACCTCTCATTGCTCATCCGTTAGAGTCCCCGCACACTAGAGACGAGAAAGCCAATCGGGACGGCCTTATATTTACATTCTTA
Source organism: Nephrocerus scutellatus (assembly GCA_947095585.1). Classification (NCBI taxonomy): domain Eukaryota; kingdom Metazoa; phylum Arthropoda; class Insecta; order Diptera; family Pipunculidae; genus Nephrocerus; species Nephrocerus scutellatus. The sequence goes on along the minus strand of OX352765.1, from coordinate 26,258,957 downwards.
AGGTCATGATCGCTATTCTTACTCAATAGTGACGTGGTTGCCACCGCTGAAGCCATCACAAACAACATTCACATGGGTATTAAAGACTATATTCCTTTCAGAATTAAGTCTACTGCCAAACCAAGGGATTATGGATAGTATGATTTAACCTGCAAAAAGTCTTCTAGGAAAAGAGAGATAAGCTTTCGGTTGTATAAAGCAAACCCCACAGAGGAGAACCTACAAAAACACAACCAAATGTCAGAAAAGATTGCAAAGAGATCCAAAATGCGTGATCTTGAATCGATCAACGCTTCAATGGATTAGAAGCTATCTTTCAATCCAAGATTTGTTGGGCTGTGTTTTGTCTCTGACACTCTTTCTTATTTTTATTACTTATTTTCATCTGTCTGCAAGTTATAGTCCAATACATTCTTTCGCTGACGACAGTACTCTTAGCTTCTCCTATATGTTCCCAGGTCACGTCCCTTCTCTTCGGATGTGGAACTAGAACAACATCGTATGTTATTCTGACCTTGACACAATAACAAAGTAGGAAGAACACAATTGAGTCGAATATAACACTTCCAAAACACAATACTTTCTTCTGTCGTTGAAGTGAAATAATAAACTTCACTCATTATCCATGAATGGCACTTGCATCGAGGAAACTAGAAAACTAGCAATTCTTGGTATGTGCGGAAACGAAAAGCTTCGTTGGAATAATCACCAAAATGCTGCAAAGTGCCTTGGCTTTCTAACACGGTGCAAGAAAATTTTCACTCTCTCTGATCTGACTACTACGTACAAGGCATTCGCCCGAAACTTGAGTATAAATATCATGTCTGGGTCAGGTGCACCAAGACTACATTGCATCTGCCTGAGAAAACACAGAACCGTGTGATAAAACATATATATATTGAATATATTGAAAGAACAATTGATTCGCTTGAACATCGCAGAATGTCTCCCGTTAGCCATTATTTAATCGCTTCTTCCATGAGCAGTGCTCAAGAGAAATAACCAGTTGCATTTCGGCCCTCCATGAATTCAACCGCAATATTCGTGGCGCTTTAAATGTTCATCAGTTTCCCCTAAGCCCATCTTCGGACGTACTGTTAAGCTTAGAGATTCTTTCTTTAGTCGTACAACACGAATGTGGAATGCTTTACTCTGTAGTCCTGCAACAATATGATCCGCAGGCATTCCAAATGCATGCACACCGACATCTCCACCTTCCCTCCTTGATACCTTAGTACCCACGCTGTGCTTTGCATCAAAAGGGTTTAATCCAATTGAGCGTGTATCATTGGAAAAAAATTCAAATTGAACTCAGCTGCGTTCAACGAAAACTCAACTCAACCACAACCCTGTTTGCATGAGCGCTAACGTAGGTTTAACCCAGATTGAACTTGAAATGGAAACGAGATATCTATATAAATAAAAATTAAATTTTGTTTGCATTTTATTTATGGAAACTCACATTTACCCTATGATTTTTATGAAATTTTTAATGTATATTACTGGCAGGTGGGAGAAGTTTATAGGCCCACAAAATAAACTCAGAAGCATAAAATGTTTGTCAATACTGGATGACGAGGCTTTTCAAAACGTGTGTTACGGATACAATTGCTTTGTCGTTGCCATGTTGTTAACGTACTTAGTAAAATCATACATATTTGCATAGAATGTAAAATCGCATGGATCGGTTCTATGTAAATACAGATGCGGATCAATAAAGAATTGAATTCTAGCTTGAACTCAAAAATTAACTAATATTCATTAAGACCGGCCCTTCAGCTGCGACCTACGTAATATATGCTTAGCAAACACTAGGACAAATATGGAAGTTGATTGTTATGCCCGCAAACTAAAATAGATACATAACATAGCGATCATGCCTTACCTATTAATTTAACATTACACGAATTTAAAAAAAATAAAAAATTCAATTTATTAAATGAACTCTAATTTTTGTGCTTCTTATTGCAAGTATATTGTATATCTACAACCAGGGTCCGGTCGAGGCCTCCCGAAAAAAATCTCTCCACCGGTCCCGATTTCAAGCCGATGTCATTCAGTTTGGCAATTTGAATTGGTTCAACTAGCATTTCTCAAGCATTTCCTACCTTTATATTATTTGGTAACAGTATATTTTTTCTATAAGTATTAGTTGTTTAATAATTATAGAAAACCTTACAAAAACATGAGTCGTACTATAGAATGTTTAAACATAAACTACCGCCCATCCATAGTGAGCGCTTTTTTCGGCACTTATTGTTATCTTTGTATATGAAACAATTTGTAATAAGCTGTTATCAGATAAAATGATAAGGCAATGACGTTATTCGCTCCACAATTATTAGCGAAAATATTATTGTTTTATTTCTAGATTTAATTATTTTTATGCAGTCATTGTCAACCCTTTTGTGTTTTTGATACAACGTTATGAATGACCTAAGTAATATTCGAAAAATCTAATTAATTGAACAAACGAAATATTAATTGAAGGAATTCGCAAGCGTTACCTTTTTAGACACATACCTGTATGGAATATAGTCCTGAAGATTTTCATATTCACTTTAATATACGAATTATCAGAAGATAAAGTATGGAATACTATATAAATAGTACATACACACATAATATCATAAAAACATTTATGGATTTTGTATGTTCATCTGATATATATATATAGTTATATTAATAGAGTCTAATAGGACTGTTTTTTTAATAATTAGAATATTTGACACTAATATCGTATATTGACACTAATATGTACTATAGCTTATAACCTTTCTCAACCTGCCAATAACTCACATTGAAAATTGAATAAACATCTGTCTAATGTTAACATTTTACATCACCCACCATATTACCAAAGGGTAAGTGCTGTGTACTCCCATCTGCCAATAATATACATTGAAAAAAATCGGCTAGTAAATTTGGCTGATATTAACATTTTACATTCCCCAAGGGACTGTTAAGGGAAGTGTTACCCTAGCCTATAACCTTCCGCTACCTGCCAATAATACACATTAAAATTTCATAAACATCAGTTGGTAAATGTGACTTGCCATAAATAACAACCACACAAAATTTAATTTTTTTTACATACCTAGATTGTACATTTACAAGCTCCGAGTATAAGAAGACCTCTCTATATATTTTGTAGCGAAATGTTGCATCTCTCTATGTCTGTATGGATCGTCTAAAAGCATAGACTTATTCAACGGTCCTAATCAAGTTAAAACTTTTGATTTGATTGATAAAAAAGCATTAGAGGTTTATTGCCTTTTTTGAATCGTCTATATTACTTTCGGCCAAGCGTCTAATAAACTGGATTTATCCAGTTTTGCAACAAGCAATCTAATCTTCAACTAAAACCTCGTTCTACTTTTATATATGTTTTTTTTTTATTTCAGTAAAAGAACACTAAAAGTTCATTTTTGCGTTGTTCATATGGAAACCAACACAAAATGCTAAAAACGAGGTAGATACTCTGCATATTGGTGGCTCTATTCGAAAGACGGCTATTGTGTCAATAGAACTATTCACATGCACCAAATTCATCCAATACGTTGTTTTCCGGCGAGCCATTTCTACAGCACGTGCAATAATCCCACGGGTTACCTTTTTTCAATTTTTAAAAGTGCATTTTACCTACAGAACTGAAAGTAATCCAGGTTGCGTGGTTGCAAAGAATTATCATAGGAATGAACTACAATTCCCACTGGCGGAATGGGCAGTATGTAGACGCACTTTTGCATGGATATGAAACAGAATGTGGTGTTATGTTCATGGAATTTTGCAGCGCCAAGAATAAGTGGTAATTCGAAGGTTAGCTGAATATGATGTATGATGGATAAAGGAAATTCCCTCGTAAACGTTCCCTCGTTTTGTTGAGTTCTTAAAGCAGCTACTAAATGGACTACCGCGAGCATTCATGTTGAAATGGATGATCACATCCATTCATCAAATCAAAGAAATCCCACCACAAGAACAGCATGCAGTCATTTTAAAGCGGACCGAAGATGTTTGTGAGCTTAACATACCAGCATTTACACACTACACCATCTTTATATAGACTTTAAAGCCGCCTATGATAGCATAGCCAGAGTAGAACTTTATAAAGCCATGAGGGAATTCGGCATCCCAAATAAACTGACAAGACTATGTAGGTTGACCATGACCAATGTTATAAGCCTAGTAGAAATATCCGGATCACTATCAAGACCATTCAACATCTATAACGGGCTCCGACAAGGGGATGGACTGGTCTGCGTCCTCTTCAACCTGGCGTTGGAAAAAATGATCCGAGACTCTGACGTAACGGCGAGAGGAACAATCCTCTATAAGTCCATTCAGATACTGGCACGAAATCTGGGGCTGCACATAAATGAGAGCAAAGCAAAGTACATAGTGGCCACGACTGCGAGTAGAAGATCCAACATTGGTCCCTCAATCCAAATAGTGGAGCGCGAATTTGAAGTAATGCAATCCTTTAACTATATCGGATCAACTGTAGCAGCCGATAACACCATGTAACCAGAAATACGCGCACGGTTTCTTAAAGCCAACATAGCCTACTATAGTCCGTTAATACTCTTCAGATCCAGGAACTTAACCATAATATCCAAGCTGCTGGTATATTAGACAATGGTCATACCAGTACTTACGTATGGATCTGAGACTTGGATGCTTAGCAAAAAGCATTCTGACCTCTTAGCCGCGTTCGATAGAAAATTCTTACGGAGAATTGTTGGCCCCGTATGTGAGGAAGGATTATTCCGGAGACTCTATAATGATGAGATCTACGAGAGTTACCGGATGTCGACATCGTAAAGAGAATTAAGCTCGGTATGCTTCGGTGGGCAGGACAACTAGCTCGCATGAGCGAAGATGTATCTGCTCGGAAAGTCGTTTGCGGTAGGATTTATGGAACACGACAGCGAAGCCGGCCAAGCCTACGCTGGAGGGATGGCGTAGACCAGGACGCCCAGAGTTTGGGGATGCCAAACTGGATGACATCGGCTCGAAATCGGGACCGGTGGAGAGATTTTTTGCGGGAGGACAGGCCCGGACACCGGTTGTAGAGCCAAAAATGATGATGATGATTATTCGAAAATTATTAAGAGGCGGAGGTGAACAAAATAATAAAACACCAGTGACAATCATTTGTTCTTATTTTTTCCAATAATCGCCTAATAACATAACTACCGTTGTCTGTTTGTCTGTATGGATATAACGCTTTTGTGCCGCCTCATCCCGCCTAAACCATTGGACGTATAGAAGCCATATTCACACCATATGTTCGTTTGGTGCTCCGATACGTTTTTTTAACCCGTTAGGTGGCGCTGGAGTCGAGATATTTACAAAAATTTGTGTTTATGGTTGGATTTGGTTCATATTCACACCATTTGTTCGTTTGGTGCTCCGATACGTTAAAGTTTTTTTTGAACCCGTTAGGTGGCGCTGGAGTCGAGATATTTACGAAAATTTGTGTTAATGGTTGGATTTGGTTCACATTCATTCGTTTGGGGCTCCGATGAAAAATGGTGAAATGGTTAGGTGGTAGAAAAAAGATTCTGTAATTTTTGACGGGTTCTCACCTAAACGAACGTAAGATTGAATTTTTACACGCACAATGTCCTTCGGGAATGCCGCCACATATACTGAAGTTGAAAGTTGGTGCATTCTTCGAAATATTAACCCAAAAAAGGGTTTATTGAATGGAACTCGAATAATAGTCAGGAGTCTTAATCGAAACTGTATAAAAGCCGAAATCATCACAGAGAGTAATAAGGGGGAAGATATTTGCATTCCTAGAATTGATTTGTAGGCAAGCGAAAGAATGAAGCTTCTTCAATTTCCATTGATGTTTGTTTTTGCAATGACCATCAACAAGAATCAAGGCCAGTCTTTTGATCATGTCGGCGTATATCTTCCTGAGCCAGTTTTCGCTCATTGACAGTTATATGTCGCTTTAACTCGAGGAAGATATCATAAAAATTTAAAAGTCTTAATTAAAAATAAAGATTGTCAATGAGATTTACTTAAGAACTATGTTTACAAAAAAACAGTGTAATTAAAAAAATCCTAAACTAAATAAATAAATATGCTTTTTTTTTAACTTAATTTTCTCCAAAACAAAAACATACTTTACTTTAAATTTTTTATATGTTGGGACTCAAGTGAAAAAAGTTAATTCCGTAATTTTTGACGGGTACTCACAAGTAATAATATTAATAAGCGATTCTGTAATCTTTCTCGTAAATGGATCCTTATGCGCCTGGCGCAGACATGATAACTATTGTACATACTCAATTGGGGCAAAATAGCCAGATCGGATGTGATAAAATACTATTTGCCATGTACAATAAATAGTGGTCTATGTTTCGCTTTGATGACTGAAGAAATCATTAATTTTAGAGGCGTTAAATTCTACTCTCTTATCTTCATTCTTCCAATTTATGTTATGCTATTAAATAATATTCGGCGCGACAGACTATTGCGGTCCAAGGCTTAGCTTCTTGCAACCATTTGTGTATCGCATGTATATTTTTGGACACATATTTAAGGGACCTACAATTTAAGGCCGGATTGAATTGAGAAGCTTTCCGTGACAAGTTATTACTCTCGGAACGTTTGTCACCCGTTCGCGAGAGGTGGGACACCGTGAAAAATACTTTTGGTGTTACTGGGATTCGAACCACGAACCTCCTGCTCAGTAGCCGTGCGCATTTCCTCTGAGCCACGGCGCTATTTTTATGCTATTATCCAGATCGAATTTTAAAATGCTTATTAATTTAAAATTGAGTACGCTGATGCTCTAGCTTCACTTCCGATAAGCCGGCCCATATACCAGGAAACTTCCATACTATACTTATATTATAAATTTGAAAGTAGCTCCGCCTGTCTGTCACCTTTTTCACAACTAAATGGCTGGACGGATTTGGCTCATTTTTCTAAATGTTCGTAGTAGTCCGGGGATGATTATAAGGGCCCTGAAAGTATTGAAAATTCGGCAAAAACTTGGAAAATACGAGAATGGATTTATGTAAGAGCGAATGTAACTCATAGTTCGAACACGTTACAGGCTACAATTTTTGTACAGTGGCGGATATGTAGGGTTGGGGCTCAATGGTGTACGGTAGTTTCAGAAGGGGAGCGGTAAGTTTGGTTGGGTCACTAGGGAGTGAGGGGCAGCAAGACAACGCCTGTTATTTTAAATTTTGGTCTAAACGGTGTCTGTAGGAGTGGTCGGCAAGTCCCGGGCAACGCGGGGTTTAAAAACTAGTAATTATATAAATAGCTTTGAGTGCTGTTGCCAGCGAAAGTCTAATGACATCGATTATACGAGTATAAGTGCGAAATATTGAAAAAAAAACTTGATGCCATACTCTGTCAAATTTATTGTATAAACTTTGCTTTCACCAAATTTATACACGGATTCCACTTTCGATTAGATATCATCAGATCACCAGTAGACCGTTGCCTTCAAAAAACGTATTTTTATTATTATTTTTTTATATTTATATTTTAAATGCAGTTTAATTTTAATTTTAATTTAGAAAAACTAAAAGCCCATTGTGTGAATTGTACCAAGCCACAAGACACCGTCCCCATCCAATACTTTTAAACGCCAACACACCAACCGAAGCCCCCCCAACATACACAACAAATACACACACACCACTTCTCAGTGCTTATAACACTAACCCCCAAGACCACCAAACTCCAACAACCCCACCCTTAACCAACTATCAATGTGTCGAATTAATCTACCGCGAGTATTATTGGAATTTCGGCAACAACCTACCGCGCTCAGTTTATCGATTCTCTTTCGATCATTAAGGAGTGTTCGGATCGGTTAGAACTTTTAGGGAGGACTAGCGAGTGTTGTATTTAAAATACGAGTCCACCCGATCGGTGCTTCATTCGGGTGGACTGGCACAGCCAGGGTTTTGGGACGCTTCGATACCCACACAGGTAGTGCAACATGACAAAAATGTATATGTGGACCTATGGATCCAGTTTCAAAATATGATTGGTACATTTTCGTATGCTAAATTGAAGTAGGCTACAATACAAAAATTCTGGGCAGTTTATAAAAATAATATTTGAAAAAAAAATTAAAAACAAATCAGGGAGTCCCCTGACTAAAAAGTGTCCGACCAATTCCATAATAAGGCGGTTCTTGTTTACTTTAAATACTTAACAGGTTTGCAAAAATTCAGAACGTGAATATTAAAAAATTGATAAGAACATGAGATTTGTAAAAACAATTCGTGTAGTGACTCCTTGACCCAGAAGTCTGACAGATAGATAGATAGATAGATAGATAGATAGATAGATAGATAGATAGATAGATAGATAGATAGATAGATAGATATTCTCCATGACTGAAAACCAAACGGTATAGTGAAAGTGAAAGACCCATTAAGTGAATGCCTTGGAACCCTTCATGCTTCGCGGCTTAAACTTAATTGAACATAATTAGGAACAGTGTAAAAAATTTATTAACGCGACGTACATCGTCTTTGGCTTAACATATAGTTTTCTTCCTTTTGTATATACATATATAGTGTGCATGCATCTTAACTTAACATCAACATAATAATACACGTGCTAATAGCAATTTATTATAAAGTACCACCGTAGTTCTCGTGCACATTGTACATTTACAACAACCTCAAGGAAATGTTTCCCAAAGAAACTAAGATACTTTCCTCAGTATACGAGAGTGCTTCTTAGAAAAGAATAAGTCGCTGTCTGCCTCATCATCTTTACTTCGCTTTTTCATTTTATGGGTAGGTGGATTATGCTGGTACTTTGCCAGTTGCCACTATGCGATTTTGCGGAAATATAATTTTTTAAGCAGGTATGAAGTATGAGTCCGTCCTTATTCCACCACTTAATACTCGTTAGTTTTGCTACGTACGTGCCTAAGATGTTCTCGATTCCTAACTAAAAGTTATTTTCATCACATATATGAAGCGTATGTTATGTGTCGGAAAATTAGTTACTAACCGAAAACAACTTCGCTTGATGGGCAACAATTTTGCATTAGGATTTGTCACTAGCAAAGGTCAAGGTGATTGTTTTGTAACGAGTTAATGTACATTTTAAAAGATGAGTCTTTAGTCTGTAACTTCTCTTCTATACTTTAGATTAAGAGCATTTATGAAAACAAGATTTTTTCAGAAAAAAAGTTCACGGGGTCCATTGTCCCAATACAAAATGTGTATGAACAAAATATTTTTATTATTATGACCTCTACGCGAAACTTATCAAAGCCCGATTGGACGAACGGTCTTTGAGTTAATTGCCAACACACATACAGACAAAATTTCCTTTTTATATAAAAATACTCTTATATCTTTCTTTTTTAATTTAATTAAATTTCAAATTGATTGACGGATTCAATTTCAAGATTCCCGCTTAAACTTACAGGAGTGACAACTTTATAATTGGCACATACTCAAGAGATTTTGACTCGAATACTGAAGGCGGGAAAATTGTTTTAACATTGCAATATGCCAAGCTTTAGTGTTAAGTGGAAATGTTTCTAAACACGAATTTGTAATAACAGAACGAAGAATATCTTTATATATATTCATGTTGCGGTGTACGATCCTACGTCCCTACGACCTCTGAGACTGATACTAAGCGAACAGACTACATGCTATGCAAATTCGGCCCGTTTCAATCAGTCGTGTCACATTAATTTACACAAAACACAAATTTTATAATCACACATATGGTGACATAATTCACAATAAATACAAACTTATATAACATGCGATTACTTCATTGCTCAGTATATGATTTATATAATCTTAGAAATACATATCCAGAAAGCAAAACGAAATCCTCCTCGAGAGCGCTTAAAATAAAAAAGGATTACGTTTTTTTAAGAGTGACATAAACTTAAGCCTTTGCATTACCTGTTTCTGCCGCAATAGACTACTCTTTGATTCTCTTAGTAGAGTATAAAGTAATTTGATTTTTTTTAAATGAGATTTTTGTTTTTTTTTTGTGTAGTTTGTAATTATGCAAAAGTTATACGCAGTTTCTTCTTTTACGAAGGTTTGAACGTAATTTTATATGGAAATGGAAATATGAATATTCGGTACTATCAATAGGTATTATTTTCGTTGGCAATGATTTTAATATATGTATAAACAAAATTCAAGTTTACGTTTAATATTAAGGACATTATGGAATCATCATAATTCTTATTGTCCATGTGGTTTTGACTCCATAGTAATTTATAATTGCGACATTTCAAAAGATTATATTTCTCACTCCCTGTACCTCAGTATATCTTTTCAGATACAAAAAAAACATTTCTAAGCAGTCCTTAAAAACATTTCTGAAAGTATACCTACAGTTGACTTATAGTGAAGCTAAGGACATTTCAACATTCTTTTGGACCATTCACTAATGCTTTTTCGGAAAGGATAATTTATTGCAAGTGTGATGATTTGTCCTTTAGAAACACGAATCACATCCAATTATAATGTCGAATCAACAAAAATCCTTAATAAAGGAATTCTTTAATGGTGGAGCACTTAAAACACTTCTAAAAATCTACTCTCCAATACCATTGATATTTTTTTTCGACTGGCAAGCCACTGAAGGAAACCGAAACCAAGCAGTCTGTAAATTGAATTATTTTTTCATGCGATAATGGCATTAGTAAAATCGTCTAAAAATCAAAAATCGTTCAAATTATGTAACCCCTGTTACTGCTGTGGCTGATGTTCATGATATAAATTGTTTAGCCTCAAGCATAAAATAAGCTGAAGTAGTCTAAGTCAATATAGGTTATCTTAACATATCAATTTTTGAACTCAGATATTAATAATACATACATAATACAGTGGACTGAAATGAATTTAAGGATTTTTGTCAAGGGATTAAACGTTTTTCACAATTTAAAGCATCTCATGTCGGCTGGCGGTCGATGCCGCTGTTAATCCAAGCAATTGCTTACTGTATGAAACTGCACAAAGCTCTGATGGTACAGTAGAACATTTTAGTAAAAAAGATACTATATCTAAAACATAGCAATTATTGCATGGAATGCTGTTTTTAAAGGACATGATTGTTCGAAATTATTTATGTATTAAGTACAGGTTAATATACTTAAAGTCAGTCGATCTATCAAAGCAAATTCTCCTAGTTCTGTTAAATTGACAAATATAAAATCTAATGAATAAGACCCAAATTTCAATTAAAAATCTGCCCTATATTTCAGTGCGGTCTACATTATTATTGCACATACCACATAGCATTCAAAATTTATGTCGAGACATGACAATGTCATTTTACTAACCACACATTGAATGAAATAAACCATGTACATGAGCAATTATTCTAAAGCGATTATTGCATCTTAATGGTGCATTCGTGCATACCGCATGCCACAGTATACAACATCGTATTCAAGCATCAAGACGTAATGTAATCGACCGGAAATAGAAAATTTATCGACAGAAAACCGAGCTCGCTAGTTATTGTGTTTGGCAATGCTCAGTTCTAAAAGTCAATTATGGCCAATTATTTGAAACTCGTCTCCGATGAGACCATAGAATTTAATTTCGACGTTTAGGGTAAAGACATAGCAATACGACACAACAATATTCAACTGAGTACTAATAGTTGTCTTGTTATTTTATGCATTAGATGATTAGATCAATCAATATTCCCGTGAAAATAAAGTACAAGTTTTGTAACGAAGATATAAGTAGGTATTGCAGTTATGAACACGTTAAGATTTTACTGTCAGTAATACTCATAGGTCAGAGTAAGGTGTTTTATTGTTTTCGTGCTCGTCTAGTTGTTCAGTTGAAAAGAAAACTTTGCACAAAATTTATTTTTACATATAAAGGGTGTTTTTTTAGGAGGTTTGTTTTTCCGATAGATGTCGTTTTATTTTATGACAGTTGTTTTGACAGCTCAAAGTGGCATTTCTACTCAGTATTGTTTGGCAAATCATTATAAATAGGTTAACTCCAGAACAACGTTTTCAAATCGTGGAAATTTATTTTCAAAATCAGTGTTCAATTAAAAATGTTTATAGAGCACTTCGTGAATTTTATGGTGCACATAATCGTCCGTCAGAGACCACCATAAAGAACGTAATTACCAAATTTCGGTCTACATTCACTCTTTTGGATGCCAAGCCACCGACAAGAATGAGAAGAGTTCGTACAGAAGAAAATATTGCTGTCGTTGAGGCCAGTGTCGAAGAAAACGACAATTTATCGATTCGTCGTCGTGCTCAGCAAATTGGACTTTGTCCATCGACTTTATGGAAAATTTTACGTAAAGATTTGGGTTTGGTGCCATACAAAATTCAATTGGTGCAAGAATTAAAGCCACACGACCATCGTTTGCGCCGTGAATTCAGTGATTGGTCGTTAAATCAATTGAACGAAGATCCATTTTTTTACCGTAAAATTCTCTTCAGTGATGAGGCGCATTTTTTGTTAAATGGATACGTCAACAAACAAAATTGTCGCATTTGGAGCAAAGATAATCCACACGCCGTTCAAGAATTACCAATGCATCCTGATAAATGTACTGTTTGGTGCGGTCTATGGGCTGGTGGGATCATCGGTCCATATTTCTTTAAAAATGAGGAAGGACGACGCGTTACCGTGAATGGAAATCGATACAGAACCATGTTAAATGAGTTTTTGTTGTCAAATCTTGAAGATATGGATATGGATGAAATGTGGTTTCAACAAGATGGTGCCACTTGCCATACAGCACGTGAAACAATCGACTTATTGAAAGAAACTTTCAACGACAACATTATTTCGAGAAATGGTCCGGTGAATTGACCTCCGCGTTCGTGCGATTTGACGCCACTCGATTACTTTTTGTGGGGATACGTGAAGTCATTGGTTTATGTGGATAAACCTCAATCGATTGACGCTTTGGAAACCAATATTCAACGTGTCATTGCTGACATACGCCCTCAAATGCTTGAAAAAGTGCTGGAAAATTGGACCTCCAGAATGACATTTGTGAAAAATAGTCGTGGTAGCCATATGCCAGAAATTGTGTTTAAATGTTAAATGCCAAAAAATTATCTACCAAATAAAAAAAAATTTTGGTCATTTCATAATTTTATATGTGTTTTATTCAAAAAAAAAATCGGCAACCTCTTAAAAAAACACCCGTTATATATAGTTGTGGTATATTTAGTGATAATAAATCACCAGAGCACTCAGACCGTCGCATTGGTTCAATGTACTCGTTCCCAGTGAGTTCGCTCTCCAAATTTCTTCGTTAGCTTAAGATAGCAAAGGACTTTATCTAGTTTCAACAATCAAAGTTCATCGATCGTTATTATATCTCTTCCCAAAACGTTCATCCATATCCTGGAAAAAACAGCATAGCTACAAAGGAAATTTAGAAATGTAAAGTTATTTTCTCTTCCTCTAGGAAGAACATACACATTGGACTCAATATAAGTTCCAACTTGAATAAATGACTTTGGGTTATGCCATGTAAGTAAGCCGACGATGCTCCGGCAGTTCCTTCTAGATATTCCTAAAACAACTTGGCGGTGTTTTTAATCGGCCTATCCACAAAGTGCTTGGTAGTTCTACATGTATTTATGGAGTTCCAACAGTGCCTTCATAAATGTTCGAATAACAAAAACATAAATTTGGTTCCCGACCAGTAGGAACAGCGAAAGAACCACTTCTTGCGAGTGCATGAGCAGATTCACTGACTTTTATTCCTGATGTATGTCCCGAAACACAGATAAGAGTGACGGAATTCCATCTTAAAAAAGAGTTTAGTCTTCTCTTACATTGCAGAACAATCTTCTAATTGGCACAAGGTGATGCCAGTGCTAGTGTGGGGGCCATGGCTCAGTGGATAAGTGCATGGACTTCTGAGCAGAAGATTCTTGGTACTAATTCCAGTAACACCGAAATTATTTTTCACGGCCCAACCTATTGCGAATGTAATATGTAAAGCTTCTCAATTCCCCGTTCGGATACGGCATTAAATTGTAGGTTCTTTCCAATTGTGTGCAAAAATATACACGGACAACACAAATGGTCGCGAGAAGCTAGGCGCCTTGGCTAGGCAAATATTATTGTTATTATTATTATTCCAATGCTTGTAGAGCTGCTTAGCTGTCACTACATATTGCAAAGTTTCGTCCTCGTATCTTTTTCGAGACAGTAAAGTTGTCAACTTGTAAAATAGCAAATAATTCTGTTTGAAAAAAAATTGGCCATTTTTTAAGTGCGGATATGCCTATGAATAATTTTCATCTAAGAACCATTCTGCTCCAGTTCCCTCATCAGTATGAGAGAACCGACAGTGAAAAATATTTGTTCGAATTCCATAAGGATCTTAGTTGAATTTTTCCAACTCTTCTTACTCTGGTATTGAACTTTATATCCTCTTTTGAACATTTTAAGAGGAATCAGGAGCAAAGAAATTTGTTCCCAAACCTTGTGGAATATGTTTCCATGCAACATGCCCAACATGCCCGACCTTTTTCTTTCGAAGTCGACATATAGCTTTCACCGCTTCTATCTAAATAACAGTATATCGAGATTGAGAGCATCTGCATCCCGGTTTCGGGATAAAGCCATTCCAAAATTGCATAAGCATGTGGGACCATACCCGAAGGAAAAACTAGATGTATATATCAGTTTAACTCCTGTATATCTATTATTATGCATATATAATTGTGGTTTATTACCTCCATGATTCAAATTTATTGGGTATATACCAACTGGTATGGTATGACGGTATGAACATTTGTATTGCCTTCGTTATAGCCATCTTTTCCGCTACATACCAATCATATCTAGTGACATTTCTTTTTTCCGATGACAAGGTGCCATAATTAATCTCCGTATGCATTCTGTGTCCTGGGAAGTGAGTTAGGATTAAAATATCATTGATCTTCTGCATAAAGTGAAAGTACCATTAGATTTCTTGAGTGAGTTGAGCTTATCTTCGTTGCCTTTCTGAGAGATTTTGCAGACTCCTCCTTTTTCTTTTAACTCTCTTATTTCGGAGCAGAAATTCCTCTAAGGCTCAAGCTTTGCTTTCTTTACTTTTGTCTTAAATTCTTTCTGTTTTCTCCTATAAGTCTCACAGTCGTTTTTAATATCTGTTTTCAAGACAATATTTAAAAACATCCGCTGGACTTTAAGCATTTTTTGAAGTTTACGGTTCTACCAGGAAACAGTTTTCACCTTTCACTTCTTTCTGGTCAGACAAGACTCTACAAAGCTATCCATTAAGTATTTACATATAATTTGTGCTCTTTCTTCAATTTCAGCTCCAAATAATAATTTTAGTCATTATAGACCTCTGGAATTTCGTCCAGTCAGTTTTTATTGGATTTCTGCCAGCGGGAACTGTGTTAAATACAACCCTTAACTGAAAGCCAATATAACAATGGTCACGAAATGCACAAATGTTGGCCCATATGACCAAGAAAGTAGTTCGGACGGATTCCGAACCTTTCTTTTAGAATCTTGACTGATAACCGGATAAGTCTCCACAGAGAGCAGAGATGCATTATCACTACACTCCTTTTTTGAGTAAACTCGTAATTTATTGGTGTCAAGACCCTGATTTTGGGCTCGGATTATTCCGACAATTTCCGCAGTTTTCCAGGCAAGCGGACCGTCGTCTTTGTCAGGTTTGGAACCTGAAGTTGAAAGAGCGTTCATTGGAACATTGCACTGTGCTGGTGCCCTGATCCAAGCTTATTACCTCGAATGTCGATGAATCGTTTTCCACCCAAAAATTTCCACAGGCGGTTTGGGACAAAGTCAAATTGTTTTTAAGACATCTTGCCTTCATTCTTCCTCGGTGATGTAACAGCTGTCAATGCCATTTTTTTAGAATAGCTTGGGCTCTTTGTCGACTTGGGTTCCTCAACAAGTTTTGAAGCCTTTAAGCAGCAGGGCAAACAGTTCATTTCTGGTACAGGTCCAGCTTTTCCAGTGCTGTGGTCAGTGATTCCGAAGTCAAGTCAGAATTGGAATAGATTTTCCTGTTCTCCTCTTCCACTTCTTCGCAATGACGACTTATGTACTTCACAGATCTGTTAGACCCGTTAATTCCTTACAAAGGTCTAGGTCGTTTGCCGCCCGTGGAAATTAAATTTGATGCCATTTTCATTTCAACCAGTCTGTCACACCTCTTCTTTTTTCCCCATCGCCTTTTGAACTTCTTCTCTCCCATATACCACAGATATTCGTTACATGATTACCCGTTATTGGTGACTTAACGCCCCTGGACAGGAGTAAAGGTAGTTACCATCTTTCGTTTTTCTGTACTGTCTATCAAAGAATACATCTTGATCATCGAAGGCAGTGATAATACTAGCAATAGTTACTCGATCAACACCCTTTCCTCCCTTAAAATGAGTTTCAACAGATGCAGATGGAACTTCAGTGGCTTTCTTCGCAACAGATGTTTTAAAGCTGACCGTCGAATTTAAATCTGTTATTCTTCAAAAGAAGAAAACGCATTTACTCTGTCAACGTGTTGTCCTACGACGATGACTCACTAATTAGTGAATCCTCACCCATAGCGACTTTTTGATGGTCTTTTGTTAAGTCAATTCTAGCTACAATGCAGGACACTTATTAAATTTTTGAATATTATTTACAACATTACGTTTAGGTATTACTAACTGGCCTTGTTTCTGATAAATTCTCTATTGTTTGATGACCTACTTATTGCCAAATCGCTTTTAGAATTTCAAAATATGTACCAACTAATAACGATGGCTCTTTGAAATACGTTGATGATTTCGTTTAAATTCCTATCATAACTTAAATGCACAGAACGATAAATTTTGCAACCAATTCTAAGAAATGATGAGTATCCGTAACGACAAGGCATGCTGCTGCAAAAATCGTTGGCAGATTTAAATCCAATTCCCAGACACATTGATAGTCTCTACTGAAACTATCAACTATCCTGATTTGAAAATAACCGCTGCCTTCCGAGTAGTTCCAGTCTGTACTCATAATATTACTCCACTCTAATGTGCATATACACATTATGTTACATAAATTCCAAATTACATATGCATGATTTGAATTTGATGTTCTAGTATCTAGTTTTATACAGAATCTAGTCAGATATACAAACGATATTCATATATGCGAGTATTACACACAAAATTTTTCTGGTCAGCAAAACAGTTTTCTGCTTTGTACGACTAAACGGGCAGTGGAAACAGGATAACTTAATAATAACAGAATCCAGCCAGTTTGTCTGCAATGACTACTCGTATCAGGCAAATGGTAATTGTGTTGATGATGAACTGCACTGTTGTCGATGGGAGCTTCTGTTCTATCTGTGCTTGCATACTCTACCAATAGTTTTTTTTTTTTCATTTTCATACAGAACGAGTGCTATTCAAACATCATGGTAATTTTTGAAGAAGGTTTTAGTTAGGTCTAGCCAAGGTTGCCTGTATTTTTTTGAAAGTGACAACAATAATAACTACCTTAAGTTGGCTTGTTGTTCAAGTTATTTATTAACAAGAGTCGTAACGAAAGCAGCATTATAGCAAACTATAAATCAAATAATTAAAAAGTATTACGTATGTCGCACTTCTACGAGTACAGTAACGATTTTCCCGAAATTGTAAAATTTTAATACTTAAATGGTTTACCTAAGATGTATCACATGTAATACGAGTATCATAATTAAATAAAGAAAAAAGGTTGTGTGGACCCAACAAGGGTACAACGAAAGTATTCACATACAATAAAATGTACATGGTACCCTCATATATGATCTACAAGAACAGATGCATGGTATCCTCATACATGATCTACAAGAACAAAAACATGGTATCCTCATAGATGTTCTAAAAGAACATCCTCATACATTGTCTAGAAGAACAAGTACATGGTATCCTTATAGATGATGTACAAGAATATGTACATGGTATCCTCATGGCAGATGGCGGTCAGCTATAAGCATAATAAGGGTAATAAAACAGAATGCTCTATAATTGCAAGTGGCCGTAACTATCTCTGACTAGTGAAAGTGCGATCAAACCTCCACGTGGTGGCCGCCGGTAATTTTCCTCCAATGCAGGAAATGCTGAATGATCGGGCTAGTCCCTTCAAAGTAGGATTGGCGCGAGGCCAATAACCTCGCCCGTAAAAAATTATTATTACGGAACGAAAAATCAGCCTCGGATACACTGATGAACGACGACGACGACGACGGCAACGAAAACGGCTAAACGATTTAAGAATTTTCTCATGGAACGTACGCTCACTGTATAGAGCTAGAGCTGCATAACAGCTGGCCGATACCATGTCTATAAGGTTGACATAACTGCAATCCAGGAGATGCCATGGACGGGGAATGGTGTCTTACAAAAATCAGAATATGACATATATTACAGCTATCATGCAAGACATCATGTGCTCGCGGGGCACGACAGCAATTCAAAAAAAAAATTGTGCAAGTAATGAAGGAAAAAGCGATACCGATCCTATGCCCCATACATAAGAAGGATATCACAAAATGCAGCAATTATCGTGGTATAACGTTGTTGAGTTCCGCGTATAAGATTTTCTACTTTATCCTTCAAGACAGAATAGCCTCATACGCTTAAGTCACCATTTGTCTATACCAGTGTATCTTCATCCAAGGCAAATCAACAACTGATCAGATTTACACCCTTAGGCAGGTTATGGAAAAATGTCTATAGTTTCAAAACTCACCACACCATATTTTTAAATACTTTAAAGCCGCCTATGATAGCATAGCCGGAATAGAACTTTATAAAGCCATGAGAGAATTCGGCATTCCAAATAAACTGACACGGCTATGTAGGTTGACCATGACCAATGTTATAAGCCAAGTAAAAATATCCGGATCACTATCAAGCCCATTCAATTTCTATAACGGGCTCTGACAAGGGGATAGACTGGTCTGCGTCCTCTTCAACCTGGCGTTGGAAAAAATGATCCGAGACTCTGACGTAACGGCGAGAGGAACAATCCTCTATAAGTCCATTCAGATACTGGCGTACGCAAACGATATTAACATCGTTGGTAGAAACCCAAGAGCTGTACAGGAAGCTTTCATTTAGAGCGACTAGAAGATCCAACATTGGCCCCGCAATTAAAATAGTGTAGCGTGAATTTGAAGTAGTGCAATCCTTTAGCTATCTCGTGTCAACAGTAGCAAGCCGATATCAGCATGGAACCAGAAATACGCGCACGGTTGCTTAAAGCCAACAAAGCCTACTATAGTCTGTCAAACTCTTCAAATCCAGGAACTTAACCATAACATCCAGACTTCTGGTATATAAGACAATGGTCATACCAGTACTTACATATGGATCTGAGGCTCAGTAAAAAGCATACTAACCTCGCCGCGTTCGAGAGAAAAGTCTTACGGTGAATTTTTGGCCCCGTATGTGAGGAAGGACGATTCCGGAGACTCTATAATGATGAGTTCTACGAGCGTTACCGCGATGCCGACTTCGTGTAGAGAATTAAGCTCGGTAGGCTTCGGTGAGCAGAACACCTAGCTCGCATGAGCAAAGAGGATCCTGCTCGAAAAGTGCTTGCGGTTAGGCTAGAGTTTAGGCATGCAATACTGGATGACATCGACTCAAAATCGGGACCAGTGTAGAGACTTTTTGCGGGAGGCAAGGACCGGACCCCGGTTGTATATGATATATATGATATACAGGAACTCGAACATGGTATTCTCATATATATGTGGCGCCGAACCAAGAAAGTGTGTTTTGCGTGGTGTAAAGGTTGACGTAGGCTAAAACTTTAGGCAATTTGATACCAGGATCTTAATTTATTATGTTAATGCTTCACGTTAAGAAATTGAATACACAATTGAAACGAACTACTAAACCTCACGGAGAAATCATTCAATTGTACCTGTCAACATTTTGTGTCTCATCCGTATTTTGATAGAAAGTGGTTCACGTTTTAATTAAATCATTAAGGACGCTTTTTAAATTGACATCGCAGCAACCAAACTAGCTTTACTGTCGGGTCGAAATCTGTTACCTGGCCATTTAAGAACTTTTATAGTACATCAATCATTGAACCAGTCGTATCGATCTATGCGACTTGTGGCGGTTGGCACCACAACATGATGAGCAAAGAGAAGTCAGTCGATATTCAACTACCGCACCGTTCACACGTGCAACAGCAATTTCATAGTAATTTTAAAATTTAAAGCATAGTATTAAGTAGACTTTTAAGAAACAAATAAAATTAAATATTCTATTTTATTATAAATTTAATAGTCCGCAGTCTGAGTTCGGCATTTTATTTTTAAGATTTGACAAGTGGAGTTTATATATACATATTGTTACGAAAGTAGTTTTAGTTTGGCGACAGACATTTAGATTTTATATTTTAGATTTTCCGTCTGATCAAACTGCTTTGGAGCTTTTATTAAAATCTCTAATATTATTAAACCTAAAACTCAAACTTTTTTATATTTATCTAAGACCAGCCTTAATAGATTTACCTTAATTTTGGAAAATCAATTAAATAACATAAACTTTAACCATCTGCTGATGAACTACGCGAAGCAAACGATGCTATTGAATCGCTTAAGAAATACCAACCGGTTAAGACACTACTTGCTGCAACACTGCCAAACCTTTTTGATTTAATTTTCGCAGGTTCTTCTGGTGTTAGTCCACAAGTTCAACAAGTTCCCACAAATAACGACGCATCCACAACAGCAAATAACTCAGCGGTGCATCGAACTTATATGCAACGCATATTGCTGCCCAAAATTCCGCCCGTTTGACTGACACAAGTAGAAATGGCATTTCAATTGGGCGGTGTCAACAATGACAACGAACGCTACGCCAACTTACTGGTTGGCCTTGAGGTTGACGCTTTAAGAGCTGTTAGTGATTTTGCAAGCAACCCACCAGGAGTCAACAAATTCTTGGCGCTCAAAGAGACGCACTGCAAGAATTTTGTGTTTCCAAACATTTGCAAGAACATACTCGAGTGGGCCCAGGTCATGCATTCAAATATTCAATGTCAACGTAGCAAGATAAGAATACACGTCAAGAATGTTCCACAACATATTCCGATACCGAGCGACATATTCCAGCATGTACACATTATGCCATTGGTACACGATTACAGGTACATTTATTGACTATGATCGACCGCATCACGAGGCGGCCAGAAGCAATACCTCTCAGGGATATTACGGTGGGAACGATTGTCAACACATTCTTCAACAACTGGGTATGTAGATTTGGTGCACCCGAAACCATAACCACCGACAGAAGTTCCCAATTTAAATCAGCTTTGTTTATTGCTGTGACGAAACTCATCGGAAACACCAGAATATGACAAATGATTACCATCCAGATCCCAGGGGACCGAATGGCGTCTCTTGAAACCTCAGGCGTTAAATCGAGTTCGTTGGCGGGAGTTTGTAGAAGCCCTATACTCCCCCGCGGAGTAAAGGAAAGAAAGAATCCATGATCGACATTTGACACAGGTCTACAAAGTATCAATTAAGTGACAAGAAACAACAAATTGGGTGAGTGTCCTACCCACTGTCTTGTTAAATTTACGTAGGAGTTTTAAAGAAGACATCAAGCTGTCTAGTAATTATATATATAGCTACGCCTTCAGAAATATTGCAAGTACCAGAACATTTGCTAGGTGGTTCTTTATGTAATTTTCAAAGAAACCTCCTCAAAACTACTACATCAACATAGTATAATTATCCCATATTTATTTGCAGTGAAGGAATTATTGTTTGGAATTGTACCCAGACTACTCGTCAAGCGGATGGAGCAGTGTTATTAGTGTTAATGAGTGAATATATGTGAATAATAAGTAATCACCAGTGTAAATTTGTGAACTGTTGCTATTTGTTAATAAAAGTTGTAATTTCTGAATAAATGAACTTGTGTTGTGTTTTTATTTGCAAAATCGATATAACGAACAATCCATCAGTAAGCTTAAATTCCGTAACAATATGCAAATTTACGTGGATCGTTGATAAGGCAGTTGCTGCACTCTCAAGAAAAAATTTTCGGGTCCGATTTTGAACATACCTAAGGAATTAGTTTTTTTTTAATGGAATAATTGTTCTTGATTTGAAGTACAGCTGTGGAACTTTTAATATTTTGTAATATACTAAACAATGTCACGTTGGCCAAAACTTATTGAACTTATGATGAACTTGCATTAACTATATCTTCCACACATGAATCTCCAAACAACAGGAATAATTATAGCAAATGCACTTTGAGAAAAGACTTGTTTTTCGATTTGTATCACATGGTCAACTATTAAATTACCTTTAAATATGGCACACACAAACATGCTCTTCCGTCACAACAAACTTTCGCTAACAACCCATGTTAAAAGTTTCCATATTTTCAGAATAAAACACAACTGTGCTGACGATTCAAAATTAATGCTGGCACCGCTATGAAATGAAATTCACCCTGATACCCCTGCGGCATGGTTAATGATTAGCAACACCAACAAATGCGAATAGCATTTTCAATAATAATTATTTTCCAATCAAGTAAAGGAGACTTTTTATAGTGTTTATTAAGATCTATTTAATGGGCAACACTTCGCTTTATATAAACGTCAAACGCTCCGTAATGATAAAAATATGTGCCCTGTTGCAAACGCAGCAATTTTCTAGCATATTCATTCAATTCAAGACTTATTCCATCCTCATAGGGCGTTGTTGCAGTTAATCTCTATTTATTAACCATCGAAATATAACACCACTTACAACCGACATTTTAATACGCAGGCTTAACGAAAAACCAGCCTTAACAATAAATTAATTGTAGCTTTCGTTTTCCCATTACACATTCTAAAAAGGAGAAACTTTAATTATGCTGCATAGCACAGCAGGATCTCTTTTCAGAAGCGTTTATCAACAAGAACTTCGGCCTATTGCAGGAATTTTTTTTTTGTTGCTAAGCTGTATAATTGGAATCGTTGGCGCAATCAAAGAACTATAAACGACAGCAATTTGGCCATTCGGTGTTACGTACCATCAGTTAGATTAATTGGATAAGCGATAAGCATTGATTCTATATGTAGAGAAAATTGTGTCATAATAAGGTGGAGATGAGTGGGACTGGGTGAATATTTGATTCAACGATCCGGAAGCAGG
Organism: Nephrocerus scutellatus; assembly: GCA_947095585.1. Classification (NCBI taxonomy): domain Eukaryota; kingdom Metazoa; phylum Arthropoda; class Insecta; order Diptera; family Pipunculidae; genus Nephrocerus; species Nephrocerus scutellatus. The sequence goes on along the minus strand of OX352765.1, from coordinate 26,235,776 downwards.
TTTCTTTCAACGTAATCATCGAAACAGCACAGCCCAGATTGATTAGTAAAGTCATCCGACAGTGCAGTTCGCTTATAGTTACAGTAGCATTTTTATTTCCTACGTGCGTTTTGATCTGGTGCAAAAATCGGAAGACTTCTTTTGGGAAAAATCGAGTGAACTCTTTTTGAGCACGACTAAATGCACGGTTAGCTTTGACACAGCTGCAGCAGATGTAGTAGTAGCAGTTGCGTCAAACTTGTACTCTTCTAGAAGGTACGAAAGGTGAAACTTGTTTAGTTATTTAGTTATACAGAGTTGCAGTACTGCTGCTGCGCTGCGCACATTATTCAGTTTAATTGGAAAGGGAGTTTTTGTTTGCTTAGATAGAACTTACTTAGGGGTAAACTGTCACACTGCGCTAACTGTTGACATTTATTATCGATATTCTCTGGCAAAATGCCGTGAATAGATTCACCCTTGAACAACGCTACCAAATTATCCAAATTTACTTTAAAAATCGGTCGTCGATTCGCGCAACTTGTAGACGACTTCGTGTTCTTTATGGCGCACATAATCGTCCATCTGAGCTAGTCGTTAGGCTAGCTGTAGATAGATCTCGTACCACATTTCTCCGAGACGACGAAGGAACGTGCGCACTGAAGAGAATATTGCTGGGGTAAATTAAAGTGTGGTCGACGTCGAATATCCAAATTTATCGATTCAGCTGATACAGGAATTAAAGTCACGAGACCATCGTACCCATCGTTCTTTTGCCGATTGGGTTATAGAGCAGTTGGAAACAGACCCGTTGTTTTATCGCAAAACTGTGTTTAGCACACTCACACAACTGAGTGTACAACACATTTCAATTGCGGAACCATACAGTTTTGTATAAAAATATTTTTTCTACTTCCTCTTGCTATCTCTGAACTCTCTGCTGCAACACAAAAACAAAACAACCACAATCGTAGAGCAAGCAGTGCTGCTTGTCCCTGCATAATGGAATACAGCAATTACCACCAAAAATTTTGCCAAAAATATAAGTTAACATTTGTCATAGTTGGGTTTTGTGCCAATCAAGCAAAACACAATGCTATGAATTTTGCTTTGAATTTGCTTTATCGCGGTAACGCGATACCCTCGTCCGGTTAATTTTATTTCATCAGAACGACGAAATACATTTTGCAAAGTTTGCAATGTTGCAAAAATTTTTCATTGCAATAATGCGATACCTTCTCACGGCAGCGCAGTACACCGATTTGTATGAAATTCGGTATGGTCTTTTGAGGGTCCTCTGAGGGAGTCTTTTGACGGTCTTTTTAAGGTCTTTTTAGGGGCTTTAATAGGGTATTTTGAGGGTCTTTTGGGGGTATCTTTGGGAGTATTTTGGAGGTCCTTTAAGGGTCTTCTGGACGTCTTTTGTAGGTTTTTTGGGGGTCTTTTGAGGGTCTTTTTGTGGTATTTCGGGGAGTCTTTTGAGGGTCTTTTGGGGGTATCTTTTGGAGTCTTTTGGAGGTCCTTTCAGGGTCTTCTGGACGTCTTTTGTAGGTATTTTGGGGGGTTTTGAGGGTCTTTTTGTGGTATTTCGGGGAGTCTTTTGAGGGTCTTTTGGGGGTCTTTAATGATTTTTGGGGATTTGGAGGGACTTTCGGAGGTCTTTTTGTGATTCTTTTATGGGTCTTAGGGTCCTTTTGATGGTCTTTTGAGGTCTTTTGGAGATCCTTTTGCCCACAAAATCAAAGAAGAGGATGTCAAATGACATTTGCGCACGTAACTCAAACAATTAGAATATATTGGAACAGAAATGAAGTAACGACTTTTGCTGGACAGATCGCGAATCAACGCAAATTTAATTTGATTTTAATTTAGGCTGGAATGGGTTTTTTCAGAGTTTTCATTACACCGAAAACATGCAATTGAGTTTTTTCCTCAAAAAATATCCATTTATCCTATCGAAAACAGCACTTTCAGTTTTTTCCTAATTTTACTATTTTCCGGGCCTCTTCTATTTTTTTTTCGCATAAACCTTCGGACTATGGCGAATTTATAAAATAAAAGTTAGCCAAATCTGCCCAGTCGTTCTCAAATGTTTTTATGGATAGGGACACCCTAATCACCTTGCGGTATGAATAATACTTTACGACCCATTCTATCTATTAGAAAGATATTGCATTACAATTGAATTCAGTTAGAACTCAGATAATACAACGTATACGAAAATATCTACAGGTAATAATGTCCACATCACAACTCGGAAAACAATATCCTGTGTTTAATAATTGAACGATTTTTTCCGCCTGTTCTGTGATTCGTTACATATTTTGACAGATATAGATAGACAGATATTTTATTTGCACATGAATGTATGTGTGAGCGTTGTTATTAGCTAAAGTGTGCAGCGGTATAAGCTAGGCGAGCTAAACTAAGCTAATGAAAACTATTTTTCTTGCTTAGCTTAGCTGAAATGTGCATCGGGCATAAAAATCTCTTATCAATGAATTGTCATACAATTAAAATGTTTCTCAATTTTATTAGTGTTGCTGCCTTCTGGTTTGTGTCTCTGTTAAAAGCTCCCGATGTGGTTTGTGTATCTGTTATAATTACCACCTTATCGGTGAGGGACATATCCAATTAGTATAAAGGATAGGGAATAAAATGCAGTTTTAGAACCACTTTGTTCATTCGCCCACAACACTGCTTTCCTGCTTGTATCCAAATATGTACAAGCGTACGCTGTGCCTTGGCATTATAAGGGCGCATATCCCTTGAAGCGTGCGCTAATTATAAAATAAAAGCAAAGTATAAACAAACACACAAGGAATGTAAATGCAATAATGCAACACCATTCAGACAGCTACGCAATTGCGCCAAATACTGCGCAATAAATAAAGCTCTCCTGTATTTTTCAATTCTTTGCTTAGCAGTGGTGCCAAATTATGCATTTTTGAACTTAGCATATATATACATTTATGAATGGGCCCTTCTGCTTTAAGAGTGGCAAGTAAACACAAATAATTCTGGTAGCGTTTCATTTACCATATCCACACAAGTACTAAATGGTACTTCTACCCAAAATTTATAATGATACACATAATATCAATGAATTTGTAGCAATGCGTCAATCGAACAAAAATAACAAAATAACGAATTGCATTTTTGAATATTTGTGTTTTCTGACAATGATAACAAAAGTATTTACCAAAAAACCTTATGTAGGAAAATGTACCGCGGTGCAAAATTAAATTGTGGATTTTTTTTAATCGAAGAAATCAAATCCTTGCACAAAGTCGTAAGTAAGCCTAAGCAGTCTTTTGTTGAGTAAGCAGTGTCTTTTGTCTTAACGATGGCAGCGTTTTCAGGTGAGGAGTACGTTGATATCCATTTTTTTACGGATTTTGCGATCATCACGATTTTGCATCACGAGCTCGCAATGAATATCAACGCAGAATCCCAACGCGTCACATTCCTGACGCAGGAGTATTTACAAATACCCATGTTCATAGAATTCATTTACAAATATTCATAGAAGACTGCGAGATATCGTAACAAAAACAGATATGCGAGTGGAGCCACATTTAGTCTCAAGAAATCATTTGGATGTCGATGAAGAAATAGTTAGTAATTTAACAGCAAATCCACCTATTAGCATAAGGAGGCTCGCTTTACAATTGAAAGTCTCTTGCTATCGAATTCATCAAGTATTGCACAAGGAGCTTCTTCATCCATACCATACTACACCCGTTCAAGAACTTATACAAATAGAACACCATAAAAGATTTGAGTTTTGTAATTGGTTGATTGAAAGGAATTTTGACAATGATAGTTTTGTGAAACGTATTCTATGGACAGATGAATCTCAATTCACAAGAGATGGCATAACAAACTTTCATAATCTAGACACGTGGGCTGCTGAAAATTTTCATTCCACAAAATTCATCATTTTCAACATCATTTCAGCACCGCTTCAGTGTAAACGTATAGGCTGGTGTAATTGGCTCTAATTTAATTGGATCATTCATATTACCATCGACATTAAATAGTAAACGTTATTTACAATTTTTACAAAATGATTTGCCACTTCTCCTTGATGATGTTTCTGTTTTAAGTAGATTCTTGCACAATGTTAAGAATTGGTTAAATGAAAATTATCCAAATAATTGGATTGGAAGAAATGGTCCATTTCATTGGCCTGCAATATCCCCAGATCTAACAGTATTAGATTTTTATGTATGGGGAACGATGAAGGCGCTTGTATACGCTAAAGAAATTGGTACAAAAGAAGAACTTATACAACGAATACACACAGCACCTCAACAGATAAGGGAAGAATTACCAATAATTTAAATAACCAAAGGCATACTTACACGAATATTAGCCTGCATTCAATTACAAGGAGGACATTTTGAGCATCTTTTATAACTACATGTAGTAATTTTACCTAATTTAAAAAAATGTACATTATTTGATCTTAAAAATTTAATTTTCTTTCAAAAATGACCAACAGTGACCTGGTAGCTAGAAGCATTCAAGAGTTACAGGATGTGAAGTAATGAAAGGTCAAAAGTACGTCTCTATACATTAAAACGCTACGTACACCGCAGAGGTTGAAAATAGACCCCCCATCCCATACGATTTTTTTCATGAAATTAACCAAGGAATCATCCCGTGAAGTATTTGCCACCTTAACGGATACACCCTGTATATATATACACGCATACATAGCGCCGGAGATTAAAGGCTACAATTTTGGTGGGTAGGTGGGGGTAGAGCTCAATGGTGTGCGGTGGTTTCAGTGGGGGAGCGGTCAGTTTGGTTTGGTCAGTAGGGTGTCAGGGGCAGCCAGACAACGCCTGTTATTTTATCTTTTGGTGGGTCTAAACATTATTTTGGCGTGGGCGTCGGCGAGGTTAACAACGTAAGTAATAAATAAATGAAAAAAAACCTTAATTTTTTGTATGATAATTTATCCATCCTTATCCTATCATCTGGTAATGTCATGTTATTTTATGTTTTTATTATTTCATTGTTAGATAATTCAAGTGCGTCATATTTCGGCGCCGTATTTCAAATTAAATTCTTTATGAATACTAAAATGTGTATCTAAAAACTTGTGTATATTCTAAAATGGATATTTTTTTCATTTTAATGAATGTTGTGCTTTAAATTGCATAAAAAGAAATATCACGATTAACGTTATGTGTATATGAATTGCGATTCTAATCCTTAATGCGGAAATACTAGAGATTAGTAATAATATCGCTGGCTTCGATACCACGATGGGATGCCACCGCCGCTGAAATGCCTGTGTAGCTTCTCATGTTGATTTCCATGGACGTCAATGCACTTGACACGTGATACAGATTCTCTGAAAGAATTGCATACACCTCAAATAGTTCGGAATCGGATTTTGAAACGATAAATGCATCTGTTTTGAAGGAGAAGACAAATATTTTCAAAAAAATTTAGTGCGTTTTTTTGAACCACTTACCGTTCCTATCCTTGATAATTCGCTGTGAATAAGCACTTAGAATAATTGACAGCTCGTCGAATTTTAAACGGCTATCCAGATTACTGTATGAGAAAATCGACAGATTTTGATTCGATGCCGACAATTGCGTGATTCTCTTATACTGTCGCACATGGGCAATAGCTGCTGACCACTTCTGACTGTCCATAAGTTCGTGCAGGGTACTTTCAAATTCAGCAGTTGTCATTGGAAGGCCAGGCGATGGTGTCGGTGTGTGTTCGCCCTCAGTCGAAGTTGAAGTGTCCAAAGTTTCTAGATCCGCTTCGCTTATGCTGCGCACAAGAGCGTCGCGAACGAGGGCATACAAATCGGATATGTCGTGCATCTACAAAAGGGATTTATGTATTTCTATGTTTCTTTGAAATATTTAATTGTCGGACCTTCTCGTTACGTCGGAAATTGTTTACAACATTTGAGGCGATCTTATGATTCGATTCGATGAGCAGCAGTAATTGGAACATCAACTTATATAGGGCACGACCTAAATCCATTAATACTTCTGCAGTTGCCGGATCGAATGGCATGTACGCCATTGAGCTGGACCCTTCACCGCCCATATGATCTGCTTCATTGAAAAGCGATAGTTTACACGATGTTTTTACAGATTCCAAGCACTGGAAGTTTACAGAAGAAATGTAATATCAATGATATGAATAAAAATTAACATATCTTTGTAACTCACCTCCAAAAGCTGATCTTTGCGATCGAAGAACGTCTCAAGGTGCTCCTGCACTTCCAGGACATTAAATCGCAACGTCTCAAATAGACGCGGTGTTGTTGGTTGAGTTTGATTGCACCATACACGTGGCGGATCAGCTCTCGAGCTAAGCAGATCAGCAAACAGAGATATCCTATTGCCCAGTTGAGCGCCGATACCTGTGAAAAACTTCTTAGACTCCTTTGAGATGCTTATCGACTTAAAGATTAGCTCCCTGATCAGTTGATTTAGTTGCAGCAATAAATCGGATGTATGTGCGGATGGCTGGTTCGCCAACATCGCCTGCAATTGTTTGCGCCAATTCTCTTCGGCTTCGTCCCTTATGGGAGCACCAAATCGGATGAGACCTGGCAAATGTGGCGAAGCATTGCATGGCGTTATGTCACCAAGATCGCCAGCACTTGATCCACTTGTATCACTACGCGACACCGAATTCCTACGTCGCCGTTCCCGTAAACTTAACGAAGTGGGCGGTCCCATATGGAATGATGATTTCAAGAATGGCTGCCTATGATCCTCGTCAATGGGCGATTCCGATTCAACTTCTTCATCAGATGAGTCGTCAGCTGTTTGGCGTTTCCGTTTGCTAAGAATCGGTGTTTTGTCACTGAAACTGTCTTCCAGAGCGGAAGAATGTCCTCCTTTGGAACCACCTAAACCACCACTGCCACCGCCAGTCATCGGTTCACTGTCGGCACCGTCGAAAAGTGGGCACCGTCTCACACCCCAATTGAAATTGTCCGTCGACTCTCCAGCAATACTATCCTCATACTCGAGGAAATCGAAATCTTTGAAAACTGTAAAGTCCGGCTGACCATCATCACGGCGGGAGCCACTGCTAAGATCACCCTGTGGCCCGGATGTCTCTTCGGTGCTTGAAGCAGCCGATGATTGACGCTCCATCAGGTCTGACGATTGACTAAATATAACCTATGTGACGAGATGATGTTACATAAAAATGGGAGGAAGAAGGCATTATTTTCAAAAACTTTTCTCAATTCTTCAATTTACTAATTTACTATAATAATACAAACTGAGTACGAATACGGAACAAATGGAACAAAATGATGAATAATAATGAAATAAAAGTACCACTGATGACAAATAAAGCTGAAAAAGAATCATCGCTTACACTTTGTCTGGTTTGAATTGATCCAGATAAAAAAGACATGCTAAACGTCTGAATGGACGGAAAAACGAAACAACAAAAAGAATAACATAACATGCAATTGCAATACAATTTCCAATAATTTATTGTTGTACAAGTGGGTGTTTGTTGTTGTAAAGTGCATAGTTGTCAGTTTATATTTGCGGTTAGTTATGTGTACATTTTTTGACGACAACTTGTTGCAAAAATTATAGATTCAAGAGGACAATTTATTACAATTTACATAAATGGTGGTGCATTTTTTAACGGTGGCCTAAAAATTAATTGCCTCCAATATGACTTCAAAACTATGCATAAACTATAGAGTAATATGTATGTAATTAAAGTGAGGCTGACTTGCAAAACGCAAAAAACACATTTTAACTGCAATGTATTGATACTGTTTAACTACTGTAGAAATACAAAGGTTAACAAATTTGTTCATAATTAGTAGTTTGGAAAACTTTATACAAATTAAATGTGTGGTGGGTTTGATAATTAGCTATAGCACAGAAATTTTGATAAACAATTTTAGTAATTGGTTAGAAACTATAATAAAAACAGCATAAAATGTTGTCGTAGTAAAAAAAGCTACTCTGCTTGCTGTTTGCTTCCAGATAGCTCCACGCTTTCAAATTGTGCTTTGCTTCCCACTGTACCACCGAGTATTGTATTGGTATTTCCTCAATAGTTCTAAAGATATGTTCTTCAACGCTGTTATTACATTCGCGAACGCTTTTGCGACTACGGAGGTTGCTTTTTATGTTTCGGAATTGGGCAACTCTAGGTCTGCCATTTGGTAACTGACGCCTCTATCGTAAAGTTCGACATTATAGACGATATATTTATTCAGAACGTTTCTTTTTTCTAATTCTTCAAACTAATATGAGAAGCTAAGAATGCTTTCATCGTCGAAAGAGTAATTAGAACTAACAAACAAAAGATCATTAATAAAAATTAGAAACAATGTTGGGGACAAAGCAACAAGTTGGGTCGGGCGGTCCAGAAGATATCTCAAAATCCAATGAAGCAGAATAGCATTTTGTTTAAAAGAGCAAGATGCGAAACACTGTCTTTGGCTTGGAAATATCGAGTGGAAACGACTTTTATTCATTCATTTTTTTTCATGTATGTCCTATATCCCCTTGTGGGTCCTAGGCCTCTACTACGCCTACGCGCGATTGCGTGCGGTTCCTGGCAATGAACTTCAGCTCCAACTCTTCCCCAATTGTCGTGACTCCTCCTCAACTGTTCTGCGCCATGTATTTCTCGGACGACCCGTTCTTCTACCATCCTGAGATAACCGATTCCATTGCATTACGTAGTTTGCTATAGAACTGTCGCCTTTTCGGAGTGTATGATCTGACCCGTTCTCTGGTAAAAATGTTCGTTAGAGATACGGTTAGTCCAGAAAACCCTTAAGAAGCTCCGTAGGCACCTATTTACGAATGTTTGTAATCTTCTTGTGATAGTAGCGGTCGTCAGCGTAGTCCAGATGTTTGAGTTGAAATGTAAGAGTCCAACGAATTCCTCCGTTTCAAGTAAAGCTGCGCGAAGCACATTGCTTATCACCAACAGAAAAAGTATCGGCGATAGAATGCAACCTTGTCGTACCCCAGTTAGGAATTCCTTTGACAACTTTCCTCTATGCAGCGCATGACATTTAGAGCCATCAAACGACTTTGCTTTCACCGAATTGATGAATAGACTGGTTCCACTGTTCGGTGAGATATGTCATCAAATCACCAATAGAACGTTGCCCACGAAATCAGTACTGCCGGTCACTAAGGATTTCGTTAGTTTCAATATATTTCCCGAGCTGAAATTTTATTAGCGTTTCCATGACCTTGGAAAGGATGGATGTAAGTGATATGGATCGGTACGAGGAAGGTGACGATGGCTCACCATTTTTGGGTATAGACTGGAAAAAGGCTGTTTTCCAACTTCTCGGAAAGAGTCCATAGAATAGGATAGATGCAAAATATTACGCAATGGTATTGCCAGCTGGAAAGAACACCTCTTCAGAACAAGTGAGGAATTTCCATCCGACCCAACGGATTTGTGAATGTTGAGATCGTTTAAAATTCTAGCAACTGCACGAGTACGAATGTAAATCTGTCCCATTGAGTGTTGAATACTCGGAGGTACAGGCGGAAACAATGCACAATCTGGAAGCGAGGAGCTTCTCCTTAGAGCTTATCACTTATTACTCCAATACTTCCACAAGTGAAATAGCCAGTTGAGCTTTAAATGCTCATCAGTTTACCCTAAAAGCTTATTATCAAACGTACATGTTTCGGTTTCCAGTGGATAAGCCGCCTAATGTCAAATCTATAGCCAATGTATAAACTAAGCTAATATGTAGGCGGAGAAACTAGGTTTTAATTAGCTCATAACTGAATTTTTAAGCTTAGACTCTGATGCAATGTTGAATACAATCGTGCGCTTTTTATAACAGCGACCACAACCGTAGGAAAAAGACCTATTAAATATTTTTGTTAAATTTGTTAGACAACTCTTTACGTTTAAACAATACATAGTGAATGGGGTAATAAAATAATTACTTTGGTATAAAGCATCGTAGCCCACCAAACACGGAAATAAATTAAATCAAGACATCAATAAAAACACAAACTTACTAATATAAACATAAATGAATGAAATATAAATAGAATTTCGAAAAGGAAAATGATTGAAAATCGAAAAAATTTAAAAGAAAAAAGATAACACTACTAGAAGAATTGAATTGAATTGTAGTTTAAAAAAAAATACTTTACTAGGACACACTTGCAAGAATAAAAACACCCAAAAATGCCAATTGTAACTTTACGGTACTTAATTGTTTACGTTTTATGTTGAAATATTTTAATACAATTATAGAACGCATACAATGTATTGTGAAAGTGAAAATATGCAAAACAAAAAGCAATGAATTTGGAGAAATTTGTTTTTTATTATTACCTTGGAGCATATAGAGTTAATGAAATCATCCTAAACACAATTAAATAATTCATGGAAAAAAAGAAGAAGAGAAAACAGGACGATATCATGAATGAAACGATAAACTTTTAATTAAACCAAAATGGGTTGTAAGCGTGAGTAGGGGGTAGAACGACAACAACTCAGAGAAGAACAGAGCCGAATGCGTTTAGTAAACAATAATAATAAACTATAAAAATGAATTACAAGATCTGCTGGTTAATGTACAAATATAAGATGTAGCTATTATGTGTCGCTTGTCTATGGTGTGTAAGGAGACGTGCGGGAGTTATCTGTCATCGGCGAGAGGGAACACTAATGATGCCGTAACTTATAGACTTAGAAATTGTAGAGAGGAAGACAGGATGGAAAGGCAGCTGTATGTAGGAGTTCGTTTATATTTTTCTTATGATTACTGTCCGAATGAATGCATGCTATTTGCGATTTAATAACGAGAAATTTAAGGCAGAATAGTTTATTGTATCGTGTACGTACTGGTATAAGACATACACGCCAAAAGTATGTACAACAAGTGAATGGTGTATTGGTCTGCGACAGCTTGGTGGAAATAAATTCGCAATCTACTCACCGAAGGAGACTTTGGCAACCCAACACGTTGGCCACACGTCGTCAGTAGGTTAACGAGACATTCGCGTACTCGTCCCTGTGACATCCACGGTCGCTTCCATCCGCTCAATGGTACAGAATCAGCTGGGGAGAGACTGGCACTGCGCCGTGGCGAATTCGGTGTACCGACACCGACATTGTGGGATGGCAAATGAGATGGATGAACATAATTCGATGACGATTGGCCATTCCGCGATTGCTGTTGTGCACCAGCAACACTGTTGGTGGCCACCACACCGAATGCACTTGACGCAGTAGCTGCTCCTCCACCTAATACTGATGTTGTGGTCGTGGTAGTGCTTGCAATGGAGCTGCTGTTAGTTGATGATACTGTTGAAGGGCCCGTAGCTGCTGCTTCCTCAGACTTGAGAAGAATTCTACGACCAATTATTGGTGTCTGCGAGACATCGAATGTAAACTCCATTGTACGGCCAGCCAATTCCTTCTTGCAAAACATATCCGAATCGGGATATGCGCCATAGAAGGAGAATGATAGACCGATACTGCCAGCTTCTGATGGTGGAACCACCTGCAGGCTAGAACTGCGTGTGACAATGAGTTTCAAGATTTTTAGAGCTTCTTTCCAATTAAGCGTCTAATCGAGAAGACAAAATTATATGTGAGTATATGTGAAATTATTCCATCTTACATCTAAATATTTTCCAATTGCTCGCAGTAGATCACTGTTGATGGTTTGTGCTTGTGGCGCTGATAAATCCACATAATGCAGCATGCAATGAATCACATTTAAGACAGGCACCTGAATCTGCTGCGGCCCTTTTTCTAATACTTCAATGAGGAAGGCCAGCATATGTAAGCCCATGTGAGCGTACGTATCATGCAGATATTTCACAACACATTTTGTCCATTGGAAAGATTCCTTGCAGAATGTTTTGCGACTGTAAAGTGTCATTACAGTACCGAGATTTTCCAGTTTCGCTCCAAGCTCTGATGAAACCTGAGCAATATTCTCAGCACTGCGTATACAAATTTCATTTGCATCCTCGTAATGTAGCAGCATATACGGTAGAAGCGAGATTACGTTCATTGGGAATGCACAGCTTTGTGTGGGATCACAAACAGGCAAACTCAAGAGTGGTGCTAATTGCGAAAGAAGTGTGATTGTTGGCTCGTATGTTGTTGTGTGAGTACAACCCTAAACGATGGGAAAGGAATATTACTCATGGACATACGAGTATAAACCATCAAGTCCAATGTATCAAACTCACTTTCAATAACAAAGCATGCACTCCAGGATAACCAGCCCATTTTAGTTGCTGTTGAAGTTTCTCAACTTTGTCCCTCGCATCGGGACGATCCAAAGGCAAACGATGTAGCACACGAGTTAGCAGTCGTAAGGCCAGAAGGAATTCATGCTCGTAGTCACTCTCAAGCAGCGACACAGACAACCAAAAGAGTTGTGCCAAAATTGTCATTTTATCGTCCTATTAGGATGATTAGTTGAGTTTTTTTTAATGACTTTCTTTTCAAATTAAAACTTACTTGCGTTGCTGTGTCTCCAAGCATTTTTAAGCTTTGCGCACTGCGAGATCTTGAAAGTGCCGAAACGCCAAACTTTGAAACATTCCGTTCCATGTCAATGCCTGAAGCACGATTTCGTAGTTCAACTAAGTGGTGCGAGATAATTTAGAAAACATCATTAAAAGAATATATATATATATATATATATATATATATATATATATATATATATATATATATATATATATATATATATATATATATATATAACATTCAGCGTCTTACGAAATAAAAGTAGCAAAATACAATAAAAAAAAAGATAAAGTATGAAAACCTTATGTCTAAGACCAACCCCAACTCACCTTGCTTGTCACACGGCGAATTCGTCGACTTTCTCGTACAGTACGATACCGAATAGCTTGTGCTTCTCGCATGGCTTGGCATTGAGAAATTCGGTGATTGTGGCGTTGCTCCGGATGGCGATTTCTTTCCGGCCAATACCGAATTTGGTCCACCATCTTTGTTATTGAGATTTGGTGTGCTCTTGAATATATCCTTCATAACATCGAGAGGACGGAAATCCGAATCCAAACTGTCCACGGCTGCTTCCAGTGTGAGCAACAATTCTGTTACATATCCCTGCATATCTTCACCTTGTTCGGCGACCGTCTCCACTAAACGCGATAATATATCTGACAACATACGAGAATTGATGGGCACATTAAGTGCACGAAAAATCTGTAGACATCGACCGGCATAATGACGCGAAGAACAACTTAGCCCCAATTGCAAGGCGGTTTGTGCCCAACGCTCAGCTATACGCGCCTGGGAGTAGCTATCGGCAAAAACCTTGACCATATGCTTCAAGAAACATGTCAATTGCTCGGACGATTTAATCGACCAAACTAAATGTAAATGAATAAAAAAGGGGAAGCATAAGAGTACATGGGATATAGATAAACAAAAACATTAGCGTCTCATCCTTTTATGTTTGCAATAATCGGCCACAACGCTATTACCCACCCTTGGCTGTGATATCCTCGTAGTTCCATAGCGGCTGGCAGGTGTCCTGTGCCAGGAATTTCAAAAGGCTTTTAATGACATGAGCAATTGGCATTGTTGGACCCGGCTGTGGGGGTGCATTTTCATCGGTGATAATTAATGGAACCTCCGAATTCTCTGTTGTATTTGGATTTATTTGGATAGCGGTAGAGGTGGTCGCCAGTGTTTGATGTGGCGGCAGCTGTTGGTTCGACAATTGGTGTAATTGATGCGGATGTGGCTGTTGCTGCTGCTGCAACTGGTGCTGATGGTGTGAGAAAGAAGAAGGATGAAGATGTTGCAGATTGTGGTGCAGATTGTGTTGTTGCTGCAAGTGTTGTTGTTGCTGATGGATAAATTGCTGTTGTTGTTGTTGCGGTTGGTGCGTTTGCTGCTGGTGATGTAAATTTGGAATATTCCCAGTCATACCAAACAAATAGCTATCGAATTCCTGATGTGCTTCTGTCCGGAGAGATGAGTCAACGTTAAGGTTGTTGTCGTAAGATTTGCAATTGTAGCAGTAAGAAAAAATTTAAAAATAAATAAATTTAACTTTCTGGTTGTACATTAATGCGATTGGCTTTACATTATAAACTATATACTTGCAAAGTTATTTAAGACTTGGACTACCCCCACAACTTTTCATAAAATTTTTGTTTAGCTGGATCCCAATGTTGTCCCTAAAAACGGCTTAAATTTTCGTTGATTTGATGGCATATTGTAATATCGAAGATCATACTCGAATATCTAATCTCAAAACGAGTAGGTACTGTTGTTTTTATTTGAAGGCTACAATTCAATTAAATTTAAATAATCTAAATTCGGTTCAATGTCAAAAGAAATAATAGAGGAATTTACAGGATTCAGTTTTTTGTCATTTATATGGGAGACACAAGACATCATTTAAGTAATGCCTCAACGAGTCGCTATCTTGTGTAATGGATGTCTGACGAGCAGGATCTCCGATTCGGCGGCAAAGTCGGGCTCGATAGACTCAATCTGATACTTGAGCCCGTTATTGTCATCCTCGTCTTTGTCGAACAGACTCCAGTCAATATTTACGTGTAGTGCTTGAACAGTGCGGTAATTAAGTCTGAAGGAATCGAATGTTGCAAGCTTTCGCCTTTTTAAATCTCTGTCGAATCAAAATCGATCACAAACGCTGCAAAATACACCAAACGGATTCGTTTCGAATAACGTTTTGAAGCGTTCGTCCGCTGCACACCAATGGTTCTGCATCGCTTTACTTCAACTGATGTTCATATCCCTCAGTTCGGAGAAGTTTTCGACAGATTTGTGGGTGCTATCTTCCCTCGATATGTCCATTGGTACAGGTACAACAGCGGTAGAGGTGCTCGCGAGTCAGGTTCGTATACTGAGCGTGTCGTGACAGATTTGCGACAATTCCAAAACAGTCTTGCTTGCTCATCACCGGGCATTGTGGTACCTGTGCGTAGCCCATACACAACTCTTTCCAACTATAGGCGTCATTTATATTTCACGCGAAGTTAATATAGGGAATTTCTCCTGCCTGAGCGTCGAACTTGTCGAGTTGTAGGGGGTGAGTGAGTTCAAAGATTCTCAAGAGTTCTTCTCTAGATGAGTCCTGAAACCAAAGGTCGCTCATTTCCCTCTCTCCCTCTCCCACCTTCCCCCTCTTCATCTCTCTATATCCTATCATCATCCCTGTGCTGGTTTAAAGTGTTATACGTTCCGTGCCGAGAATCAGCGAACTTCTCAGTTAGTCTTCAAAAAGGGAAGATCTGGAGAATACCGTGGTGGAGGTTTGTCTGCCTGAGAAACGCTGCAGTTAGTCCAGATTAATCTCCAACACTCTAAAAAGTCCTCGCTCTGCCTTTCTCTCCGTCTGCTTAAAGGAGGTGAGGACATCGTCTTGATCCAAGAACTATTGATTGTTAACAAACTGCTTTTTGGACTCACGACTCCTGGATATAAATCGCCATATGTAGCAGATAAAGGTAGCCCTAGATCCTGCTTATTAGTAAAACGTAATCTAAATGTATTTTTACTCCCTAACTTCAACGATAGAGATGTCACTGCTGCACAATTGGAGACTCACCAAGGAACCTATTGGCTGGCATCGGCTTATCTCGCTCACGACCACGTGGGATCTCTCTCTTGTGAGAACCTGGATAAATTCATCGCAGAGGCGAAAAGACGTAACACCAGTCTCATTATCGGCTGCGATGCAAATGCCCATCACTCAGTATGGGGTAGTTCCGACATCAACGACAGGAGTGAGTTACTTTTCGATTACATTTTAAGTACAAACCTAACTGTAGTCAATACTGGTAATGAACCAACCTTCGTAACCAGGAGTCGACAAGAAGTGTTAGATATTACTCTTTTCACCGACTCTCTCAGCCAAAGAATTATAGACTGGAAGTTATCGGCTGAATACTCTTTCTCCGATCACCGGTACATACAATTCAGTTTAGATGACAAACCCCCTCGCCAATCACCATATAGAAACCAAACTTTATAAGAAAGAATTAAGGACAGCCAAGCGCTCTTCTTGGAGACTCTTCTGTGGTTAAATAGAAGAATCTTCTGAGGCGACTAGGCTAAGAAAAATATTCGCAAACAATCCAATAATGCCGAGATACGTAAAAAAAAAAACAGATGCCTCGTGGACTACCCCAAGCGAAGAATCGCTCAATCGCTTTTAGATACACACTTTTTTTTACGTAATGTCAGCCTTGTTAGGGCAGATACTCGTACAACTATCTTTAATGATCTGATAAATAAGGACAAACTGCTTTGGGCGCTACAAAGATTCAAACCATACAAATATGCAGGACCTGACGGCATAATTCCAGCCGAGCTGCAAAGAACTTCGGATATTATCCTTCCTTTTCTAAGAAATGTTTCAATCTCAGACCAATCAGTCTATCTTCATTCCTGCTATCTTTACTCGATATGTCCATTGGTACAGGTACAAAAACGATACATGTGCTCGCGGAGTCGGCATCGTGCACTGAGCGTGCGTGGCAGCTTTTCGACGCTCCTGAAACATTCTCGCTCGCTCGAAAACAGACATTGAGGTACATGTGAGTGGCCCATAGCCTCCAACAACAATAATAATAATAATAATAATAATAATAATAATAATAATATTCGGCGCTACAGACCATTGCGGTCCAAGGACCCGCCCGACCATGACGCAAACTCAAGGTCTTTTCAGCGAGCTGACCACATCCGTTAAATAACGAAACCGCACTTGCGTGTCTATGAGTATTAGTTAAGGAGTTATTAAGGCAAGACGATATAACCCATTTCATTGCGTTACTTTTTTTGGTTCATTTACTTCATGTCTCGATTTTAAAGACGTTTCCCGTCAAAAAAATTATCACAGGTATAAATACTTACATACTGAATGTAGAATTTTTAATAATACTACTACAAGTAAGAGGAAAAAGAGAAACTCTGATTTCATGTTGTTTTGTTCCTATGTTCTTTTGATTTTTGCCACGTTTTTTTTGTATAAATCAGGATTCTATTTATCATCTGAATCATTTGGAAAATATTTCTCCTTTTAATGCTAATATTATACACCATACATTCTTTATCGACATTGGAAAGTATTTCTTCTCTTATTCGATTTCACTTTTCAATAATAGACTGTTCTTGTGAATATTATTTCATTACTTAAATAACAGATAACAGATAGCCTTAGAAAAGTACGTGAATCCATTTAAATAAGGGGACTAAAAAGAAATGTTTGCAAATGCTCTCGTTTGGACAAACTGCACTTTGACTACATTGACTAATCTTACCTGTAAAATTATTGCTGATAACTGGCAGTGCAGGTACTGACAACCCCAATTCGAGTTTAGTTGTTCCACTGTTCAGCAGAATTCTTGCCACAGTGAAATGATCATTATGTTCTGCTAAAACAATCTGTAAAATGTATGTACAGAACAATAATATGTTGCATATTTATATTATATCCTTAAACTAACCAGCAAATTCAAACACAATTGCTTGCAATGTTCACGAACAATGATGCGCGTATGATCGAGTCCCAAAAAGAGAATGTGAAGCATTAGAGGTAAATGCAACGTCCAATCGACTCCGGGGATTCCATCGACAACTATGTCCGTTAACAACATAACCGCAACATTACACCTTAAAAATTAAAGTGTTAGCTATTGTGTCAAACTATTTAGTATTTATTTTTAGCATGATTACCTGTGAAATCCACTTATGGGCAAGCTAACATCGGGTAAAAACTCCGTCAAAGGCGCAAAATATCCACCATACTCTGGCATCGGCAAAGGGTGAGGAGCTGTTGGCGCCTCCGATAACCGCAGTTCAACATTTTCTTCTTGACGTAACTAAAGTATTCAGGGGTGAGTTAAATTTATAGTCGGTATTGAGGTCTGCATTTGTATTTTTTTTTCTTACCTCAGGATCATTGATTAAAATATCCTCTGGCCGTGGGAGTATTGAAGGTCCTGAGGCAGCACGAATTTTATCAGCACCACGTGGTGGTCGGTTTGACGATTGGGTAAATGCACGAATTCCACTGTCCGATTTGCAGGTGCTTCAGTTGGTTGAAGACCATTATGTATTAAGAGAATTAATGAGAAGTAAAGGAAGACGAAAAAAAATTGTTTGAACCGAGACTTGTTCGTTAAAAATATTTAATAACCATTAGAACACGAAGGGAAAGAAATATTAATTAGTGGAAGAAAATAAAATATAATGGGAATAATTGAAGAAGATTGAAATAATGACTGTTGGTAATTATATGCTAAATTGCGAAGAAGAACAAACAACTTCTTTCAAGGTTCGGAAAGGAATATAAAACTATCGCTAGTTTTCTACAGCTTTTCAAAGTTTTCATGGACTTTGGAAGCCGGAGGCAAGAGCCACACCACATCTTCTCCGCAATCAAGCAGACAACAAAGTTTCCGCCATGTGACAAGGGTTAATTAAGTATGTCTCTATCATTGTCTATGCTAATAGTTACACCAGATTGTTGATTTTCGAAAGGACACTAGCTGACTGCCACACCTTACATTATTCCAAATAATACAGTTACTCGCACATCGAATATTTATCCGTTCACGTGGAAAGATGCAACTGCAGTAACAACAATAAACGAGTGTTGCATCATTGTTCTTCCCTTTGAATTTCTTTTCAAATGTCTGTCACTAACTTACCCCGTTTTGATGGGATCCTCCCCGCTGTGTCGTTTTGTGTGAATCGTCCCCTTTTCGACAGCCAAGTCTTGAATGCGAGAATCATTAATTCCAACTGCTTGTCCTATTGGTATGCATATATATTTTTATTTTTATGTATTATTCACTTAATTGGTTTGTAGTACTGCGGTACGACTATACACTCGACTCGCGAGTGGTTATGTGTGTTACCTACCATCAGAATGACTTGATGCTTTTCGCATGCTCGTTAGCCGATAGAACGGTGGGGTTTCCGTGCGCTCAATTAGACAATTGAGGGTTTCAACTGTTTGCAGTTCCGCCATTAATTCATCTAGCAATCGATCCGGACATGTTCTAGCCAGGTAGAGTGCAACGCGTTTAGCCTTCAGCGATTCAAAAAGAACAAACAAACAAAAGTAGGAAACAAAGCAATTAAAATACAAAGCAATTATTTCAAGAACTATTCAGTCAAGTCAATTAATCATTCAAAACTTACATAAGAAAGCAGCTCGTTAGGCGCCATTCCGGACAAAATGACCAAATAGCGCAAAATTACTTTCAGATTATTTGGCCAAAATTGGCACAGTGTTCCCCAAAGTTCTTCAATGTCTCGCGGATGTAAATCAGAAAACTACAATATGGAAAACAAAGTGAAGCAACGTTTAATGGCAATATTTAAATTAACTAAAGAATCAAAAGTTAACGTGAACGTGAAGGATCGACTTAATTCTGCTATTGTTTCAGTATGAAACCAAATGCATGACTTTAGGTTTCGTTAGGTCTTGTTACTACTTGAAACTACTAGCTCTTTCGATTTACAGGGTAGAGTTAAGATTTCTCTCTCGTGGTTTTGGTTTGACGTTCTATTTGCAAACTGTACCCGGGGTACGGTTTGATTGAGCGTTTTATTTGCAAAGTTTTGTAACCGACACTGTAACTTTGCTACTCGTCGGCCGTCGGAGAAGATGGAGAAGAGAGAGAGAGAGAGAGAGAGAGAGAGAGCAAGCAGACTAATTTCTCAGTTTATTGTTCTTGTCAAATTTGTTTTCGGTTTGGTGTTCTATTTGCAAAGCATACACCGCGAAAACCACGAAAACCCAGTCACTTTGACTGCTTACCAGTGTGTATTGTTTCGGGTACGGCTTGAGCTAATCAAAAGAGGCACGATGATAATTCTCCCCGCAATTAACATCAGAGTCTTGAGCCACTCAATAAGCTCTTTGTCAGAACCCGTGGAAAATAATTTTGATTGGCTTTGATAGTGATCCGATTAATTTATGTGGCTTTGTACATTGGTTATGTGTGACCAAATATAAAAGTGATGGTGTCAATTTATTCTCGCATGCCATGCATGGTATACACGGATTATCATAATTAAATTAAATTATAATGCGTAACAAATACTTAAAGTTGTGATTCCTGGGTTCATTACGTTCAAAAAAACTGGTTTGGGGTAGGGTCTATCTTTACAATGTTCAACGTAGAACATTACTCGAAACACACGAAACATACACCCCACAGTATACACCATTCAATTGCTCGTAATTGTACTTTTAGGTATTTTTCCAGCACGGCTAAACACGTGCTTGATCGGTGACGCTCGTAGGTCACCCAGGGTTCCTTTCTCGGCTTGCTAATAAAAGGGACAGAAACCCCGCTTGTAGGTCCAGAACCATTATGTAGCATAGGGTACCGCATAATGCGGAAAGAGATACGCAGAATAGGTAAGGCAGCTTAAGATGGGAAAATCTCCCAGGGCTACGAAAACCGAAGGAAATATGACCCAAAGAGGTCTCGCTCGATTTTGAGACTAAGTAAAAGTAATGTAAGAATCATTACGGGGCTCCTAACAGGACATTGTAGACTGACGGGACACCTTAAGATTTTAAAATTAGAAAAGGACAGCATCTGCAGGCTTTGTGAAGAAATGGAGGAGATCCCGTTGAGATCTTCTCAACAAATGCGGAACAACGATCCGACAGAGGCGAGACCACATGTGAACCCACGCAATCTCGGAGTCTGCGGGACATTTACTGAACCCACTTTTTATCATTAAGTTCCTAAGAGCCATTGGAATGGAGGGTGCTATAGGGACGGGCATGCACTGTGTCCATAGCACAAGTCGGGGGGAAGCGCAATAGATTCATATGGGTCGCAGTGCTATTAGAATACACCCATTTTATTCATCATCATCATCGCCATTTTACTTTTGTACAGCAATAATTTAAAAATCTAAATACTATACAAACATAAACAAATTAATACAACAATTTCTTGATATTTCTTGATATTGAGAAAATAAATACCGCTTACCTTGACCGTTATGTAAAAAAGATTATTTAAAATCATTTCGGTTGCTTCTGAGGATCCTGTTCCTTCTCGGCGACCGCGTGTTCCAGAATCCGGAAAATACTATAAAAAAAAGTAGGTACTTGCAAACAATTGAGTAAACAATTTACAAAAGATATGCCTACCATAATATAGGACAATGGTGTTGCCGGCGGAACACTCGTTGCAACCAACTCCATGTTCTGCAACCAAGGCAACAGACACTGCAAAAGGAGAGCTCGAACTTCCTCCCGTGCTGTCTGGAAACGATGAGTGATCTCTATGCGAATATTTGGAAGGAATTAGTTTATTTACATACTAAACAGTAAAATGTTTGAAACACACACAAAGCTTACCTGAAAACATAGACATAGTCAGCTCAGGCCGCAATTGCGCTATCTGCTTCGAAAGAAAACGTTGTGATCTGCAGTAAGCATTACTAAGTAAAATATCCAAAGTTCCGACTTTTTCATCTTCTAGAGAAAAAAAAAAAAACAACAACAAAAGGCAAGTTTAGTTAGTTAGAAGACAGTGTACATTTTCAATGAAGGATTTAAAATTGTGATCCTTCTTTGTTTAAAATTAATCAAGCTAGACTAACACTAACTAAAAATATGATTTGTAATACGTTGATTACCCTTTATCGAATGCATATCAGTCCTACTCAGGTGCACAGCTGTTCTACGCCCAATCCTAAATGAATATGAAGCGATATTCTAGTGACCAGCAATGAGCAGAAATTACAATGCTAGCAAGATCTGCAGCAACTGTCTTCATAGGAGCTTTACGGTCATGTCCGACCGATGCCTTAAATACATTCGTAAACCTACGACCTAGCTAACATATTTATCAAATATTCCTCAGCATGACTCATTGTTTAAGAAGTTGTTGGTCACCAGACTGTACGGGAACTGCAATATGATTCACCAAATCAAACTGAGCTTCTACTCCGACTTTCTTGACGGAAATTGAAAATCGGAAAGAAGCAATTTGACAAAAACAAAACGGATTCAAAAAGGAGGATAGAGTTGGTGCAGGTATTTTCTCAACTAAACGTAATCTCTGTCAAAGTCACACTGGCAACCTGACTTTACTAACATCTTTTAGCCTGAGATTTAAGCGAAAAGGGAGGTTTGTAACGCCTTAGACAGCCAATACACAATCAAAGATATTGCACGACAGTTAATAACTCGAAATATGATAAACAGTGCCAAGAAAAACTGACTTTGATAAGCCAAATCATGGACATAACTATCGTATATGTGCCAGGACACTCTCTCTCATTCTTTGCAAATGTCTGTTCTGGCCATAGCAGAGACCAGACTCCGTATTCTGAGCAAACTGTTCTTTGACGACCTGAAAGAGATTCGACTTTCAGAAAGGCGGCTTTTTTACTAAGTATACCTAAGTCTTGGGTCGGTACTAGTTCTACCATTGCCTTGCACACAAGCAGCTTAGAAGTAATCGTTCGAAGTATGGATTTTACGTTTCTTGACAGATTATATCAAGCTGAGTTGGGTTGGTTGGTAACCGTTTTTAAATTCTCTATATTAACTTTGCGTGCCCGTGGCTGGCTGGCTGGTTGATAAAATCTTGTGATCATTTTCAACCTACTTCCTCAAACTTTGTACCCATGACATACAAATATTCTAAAAAATGTATCCGATTTTCTTCAAATTTTATACGCATGTGTATCTCAGATGGACAACACTTTTTGTAAAAAAATTGGAAGTGATCGAGCACCCAATTCTCTTCAAATTTTATACTCGTATTCATGTATATCTCCGATTACAGAATTTACAAGAAAAATTTTAATTTTTATGGATGGTTTTTTTTATAATGTACACAAGCTCAAGGGGTTTGCACCCTTATAAAACTCAGCACAGCAGGGCGTTCGGAAATTAAGGAGAGGAAAAGATGAAATGTCTATGCACGCGTGTCTTAAACGACTGCAGATCATACAAATGAGGAAACACAGAATCAGGCAATTCATTCCACATACCTATCGTGCGGCTAAAGAAGGAATCTCTGAATTGGTTAGTACGTCTGAAGATAGGCTTAATGAATGGGTTTTGAACTCTGTCTAGTAGATGCAATGTGGTATTGGGGGCACCTGCCCAGACAATACAGTTGTATTCAAGTTTAGGGCGAATATACGCCTTGTAAATAGTAGTCAGATCTGAAGGAGTGGAGTACATCTTGCACCGTTTTAGGAAACCTAAACATCTCGCAACGGCAAATATGTGGTCATTCCAACGAAGCTTGTTGTTAACGCACATACCGAGAATTGAGAGTTTTTCAGTTTCTTTGATGCAAGATTCATTCATGGATAAAGGTTGGGGTATAAATTACGCTTGGACGACAGAAGACAGCATTGGGTTTTAGAAGCGTTAAATTCAACTCTATTATGTAGTCCCCACCTTGTTATGCTGTCAAGGTCACAATTTAACGTACTTAACATACGTTGTTGTTCAAGTTCCACTTGTGACGAAGAGGGGCGTGCAGAAAGCGTGAAGTCATATGAAAAGCTAAGAGTGCTGTCGTCAGGTGGATAGGAGATCATTGATGAAAATCAGAAAGAGTTTCGGAGATAAAACAGAGCCTTGAGGAACACCGGCCGTTATGCGGTGAACATTGGATTTGAATCCGTCCAATACGACCTATATTGAACGGTCAGAACGGTAGTTACTAGTCCAATCGAGCAGGGTGTTATTAATTCCATAGGCATTCATATTCGACAAAAGACTCCATAGGCATTCATTTTCGACAAAAGACTCTGTCAAATACCTTGGATATATCGAGTGTACCAACTTTACTTTCACCAAATTTGTGAAAGACTGGTTCTACTTTTCAGTGAAATAAGCCATCAGGTCACCTGTAGAACGTTGCCTTACGAAAACCATACTGCTGGTCACTAAGGATTTCACGTGTATTGCAAAGCTTACGATTGATCATCGTTTCCATGACCTTGGAGCGTATAGATGTTAGCGCAATGGGTCAGTACGAGGAAAGAGATGACGTTTCGCCTTTTTTAGGAACAGGCTGCATGCTGTTGTTAGCTTTTAAAACATACACAGACGCTTACACCTTTGGTCATACGTTATTTGATATATTAGAAAAGATAGAAAATTTCATGGCAAATCAACAAAAATTCACTGACATTAATTAAGTATTATAATTGACAAAATAAATAAAAATAGCTCTCAACTTCTGATTTTCCTTTAATACATTTCATTGCTGTAATAACAGCGAAAGTGGGTTTTACTACCGTCAAAGCAATGACATTTGACTTTGATTAATGGAACAATTCTATTGAATATTAATAATAATAAAAAATTCATAATCTGTGCCGAGCAAATACAGTGAGTACAGGAATGAAGCCAATGACATGTGTAGGGCCCAAATAAAAGAAAATGTTTATCAGAATTACTTGTTTTATTTCCAATTTCTAATTCCAAGTTGACTGTTCTTACTAATATAGATAAAAAACAGATAAAGCACGCTTCAATGATTCGACATTTATGACACTTATTATTAGTGCGGTAAACAAGGAGAACTCGAAATCACATTTATAATCATCTCATTACCCATACTGCATATCCTGATTTTCGACAAGGACATTATATGCTTATCAACAAGACTTTCTAGATGGAATTTCCATATCGTGAAAAGTTTCATGGTAATTTTTGTTTGACAACTAAAAACAGCTAGTAACTTGTAAGTTAAACAGGCAAGTAAAGGTATTGAAGCAAAATGGTATTGAAAAAAAAACTTTAAAACGAATTATTGTAAACTTAGTTTGAAAAAATGTCCTTAAGAAGTTTTACTTTTGCTATGCAAAGCAGGAATTATTTTTTTAACATGAATGTTATGTTAGTTAATTCGCTGTCGATGTAAATGAAGAAGTAATTGGGCTGCCAAACAGTAAACGTGTGTAATAATTTTACTTTTAAAAGTAGCATATGATTACCGTGTACTGTTGGAGATAGATAGCTATTTACTACGCGACTCTTTAAACTCATATACCCAACTGTAGCAACATTATTTAGTATAATGCTCAACCCAGTACTAAGTCATGGTCGACATCAATAATTAATACAGAACATTTGCACAAACTTCAAGGATTAACAAAAGTCGTTGAAATGACAAAAATATATTCGTGCATTTGTACATAAACCCAAAAAAAAGTCTAACGCTTTTTCTAAAAATATATGTAAATGGCAAGAATAATTAAAATTCAAATAAAATAACTTCCTTCTCGTTATTTTTTTTTTGTATTTGGGCAAAAATGTGAATTTTCACCAAGCAAATCATTTCCCCACTCGTTTTTGGGTCATCGACACAACAAATTTTCCAATATCCCAAAAAAGGAAGACAAAAATAAGCACACAAAAATTTCACAGTCAGTAATTTTTAGAAACCAATTCGGGCAAACTGGACTAGTTGGGAGGGGATTAGTCTGAAATTGCAAAAAATTGACATCAAAACATATAACGGGTGTTTTTTTTGGGAGGTTTGTTTTTCCGATAGATGTCGTTTTATTTTATGACAGTTGTTTTGACAGCTCAAAGTGGCATTTCTACTCAGTATTGTTTGGCAAATCATTATGAAAAAAAAAAAAAAAAAAAAAAAAAAAAAAAAAAAAAAAATGACATTTGTGAAAAATAGTCGTGGTAGCCATATGCCAGAAATTGTGTTTAAATGTTAAATGCCAAAAAATTATCTACCAAATAAAAAAAAATTTTGGTCATTTCATAATTTTATATGTGTTTTATTCAAAAAAAAAATCGGCAACCTCTTAAAAAAACACCCGTTAGATATAACAGTCAACCATTTTTTTATTTGGTAGATAATTTTTTGGCATTTAACATTTAAACACAATTTCTGGCATATGGCTACCACGACTATTTTTCACAAATGTCATTTTTTTTTTTTTTTTTTTTTTTTCATAATGATTTGCCAAACAATACTGAGTAGAAATGCCACTTTGAGCTGTCAAAACAACTGTCATAAAATAAAACGACATCTATCGGAAAAACAAACCTCCCAAAAAAACACCCTTTATAAACCAAAAGTAAATAAACAGACACAAATATCAATATATTAGTATAGGATGAAAAATTACAAATAAACTAATGACTTGTGAGATGTGAGGCGAAGGACGTGACCCTCAATATAATACACTGAGTTGCAAAAAACAATGACGCACTTTAAAATTTTGGAATAAATTCAACTAAGTTTGAGATAAAACTTATTTTCATCTCCATACCCTATGACTTCGCAAACAAAACCTTGACTCAGCCCTAAAAACAACTCGGCCACAATCATCATCTCTTCAGTTTTGGTGAAATCTGGCAAATTCCAGCAGACGTTGCCTATGTACGTGAGTTGTTGTACCGTGAGTCTTGGTACAAGAGCATATCTTCTAGGTTTCAGGATGCCTTCTAATAATCGCCGCCTTACCATTTCAGTATTTACTGCTGTCCCTATAATGGACGTAAAGAATATAGAAAGAATCAAGTTTAACTATTGTTTGGTGACGATAGCGGAGTTTTTGTGGGACCAAATATCGGTCTTCCCTTGCTGAAAATGCTTAGGAACGACATCAGCCTTGACGTGGGGTAAACGAGTTTGTTTTCAGAGTTAACGCATTCGCTCGACCGTTTTTTTGTCGTAAAACCACACATGCTTCAAGTCAAGTTCACGTCCTAAAATTAGTCAGTCAACAATGTTTGGTAGCGATCTTCGTTGACTGTTCCTGCGTTGCCAGCATCATTAAAGAAGATTGGCCCAGCCAGCATGACACAGGTATGAAATGGAATTTCGTGAATGGCTTCGAGTTGTTGACTTGTCCACACTTGTCCTCTGGCGGCAGCCCAATTGACGCCACAGTAGGGCTCAGGTCCTATGAACGTAGATTTCGGAACCGTTACCTGTAATTCCCTGATGACATTGGTATCAAGACTTAGGTGTTGGGTGCAAAGTCACCAGCTCCAACTCCAGTTTCCATCTTCGATCCATCTGTGCACCAGACCAGACCTCTAGCGTCCAGGGCAGGAACACCATTGCCTCAGTTTGCCCTATTCAATATTTCTACCTCAAATATCCTGCCGAAATAATACTCCCTGACCATAATATCGGAGATTGTGCAGAACATGTCTCTTTCAGGAATTGAGTCAAGAATTTTCAGGTGTCCCAAAGTCAGCTGAATTGTACCCGTATTCTAGTTGGAGCTTATTAGCGCATCTAGCGGACGTCTTCCTGATGATGGCGGACTTGATATGAGAATTCCAGTTTAGCCATTTATCAAGGATGACACCGATATATTTAACCTAAAGCACCTTGCATGACACTAGTGATAGGCGTGCAGTGTTTACCACTGATAAAAATCGTCCGGATAATCAATGGCGATGTAGCCTGATCTGTGAAGATCGACTAGAAGATTTTCCATGGCTAGTGACCATAGAAGGGGAAAAAGCCCTCCTCTTTGAGGACATTTCCATCATTATATTTGGCTCCACAGTCGGAGCCCGGTCCTAGCATCCCGCAAAAAATCTCTCCTCCCGTCCCGGTTTCGAGCCGATGTCATCCAGTTTGGCATCCCTAAACTCTGGGCGTCCTGGTCTACGTCATCTTTCCAGCATAGGCTTGACCGGCCTCGCTGTCGACTCTCATAAATCCTACCGTAAAGTCTCCTGAATCGTCCTTCCACACATTCGAGGCCAACAATTCTCCGTAAGACTTTTCTCTAGAAGACGGTTAAGAGGTCAGAATGCTATTTGCTAGGCACCCCAGTCTTGGATTCATATGTGAGTATTGGTATGACCATTGTCTTATATACCAGCAGCTTGGATTTTTAGGGTTAGATTCCTGGATGTGAAGAGTCTTGACAGACTAAAGTAAATATATGTATATATTTCATAAATAAAAACGCTGAGTTGTTTACAAGATATTTGATGTTAATTTTCTCATAAAAGAATTTTATTTGCAATCTCCATTCATAAAAAATTAACTGGGATTTCAGTTCAGTCTAATCGATATGTATGAATGAACAGGACACAGATGACATGGTAAAATATACAGAAAAAAAAGCGCCAATATTATGTATGCATTTTTTATTTCATTTTATCTGATATCTATCTTTTTGTGTTGTTGTTGTAGCGTTAAAATAAACAAATTTAACCTTGGCCGTTAAACAGTGCACTGTTAATAAACAAACAAATACACAAAGTTCGCATCACGCATCAATCACCGCAATTGAACTTTCTGAGGAACCTGTTGCTGCTCCTTTTTTACACATACACGCCGGCATACTTTAGATATAAAGTATTCCTTTCTACTCGTATGTATAATTTATATGCTTAATATAAAATCGTAACACGCACCTGATGCTCCCTGTCCTGAATGAATACTACGAAAAGCACTGGATGAAAGCTTTTCCTTTACGAGTCGCGCACTCTTGACTTAAATTCAAAATTTTCATTCATCGCATATCAGTGCATTTTTTGGCGGTTCTCGGTTCGGACACGGAAAAATATGAGCGAAACGAACGAAAAACATTAGATAATTGTATTATTATTCTTGCTACTGGTTAAATGTTGATGGTGTAAAAGTTTAATAGGAAATTCAATGGATCCTTTAAAAGTTGTTGCGCTCAACTTTAAGTGTATTGCTATGTGCAAAATACGGCAAGATAAAAAATAAATAAAATGCTTGGCATCGAAGCTGACGGTGGTGGCAGTGATGATAGTAGTAGTGGTGGCATCGACTATAATGACTGGTCAATATCCGCTAATCAAACAGTCGACATCGGATATTTCAATAGTACATCAATATTCAATCGAAACGCCAGCAGTACTCTTGACTTCAGTAGTCACCAGCAGCAAACGTACTCAAAGATTCTGTCAACAGCGGAAGTAATTGGAGATTACTTGTCATTTTACTATACGCCAATTTTGGTATTATCCGGCAGCATAGGAAACATTCTGTCGGTTGTTGTATTCTTTAAGACGAAATTGAAGAAACTCTCGTCCAGCCATTATCTGGCAGCGCTGGCCATTAGTGATACGTGTTTTCTGTTTGGACTGTTTGTCCAGTGGTTGAATTTTGTCGATGTCGATCTGTACAATCGGGAGTTTTTCTGTCAGTTCTTTACATTTGCCAGTAATTTGTGCAGCTTTTGTTCGGTATGGTTTGTTGTAGCATTCACTGTTGAGCGTTTCATCGCCGTAATGTATCCGCTCAAACGACAGTCTATGTGTACGGTCAAACGTGCGAAAATTGTTTTGATCGGATTAACTGCAGTCGGCTCTGTACATTGCATGCCATTTTTGTTCGTCTCGAGTCCCATATATGTTGCAAAAATAAACTCAACAATATGTGATATACGATTGGAATACAAGGTAGAGTCAAAGAAGTCGTTTTCTTTTTAAAATTTCTTTTTGTCAATAAATGTATTGACCAGATTCAAGAATAAAAAGCTGAACGCTGAGAATTTTAAATCAAAAATTTCGGTTCAATATCAAAAAACAAAATGAAAAAAATAAATACCACGTTTGTAAAACGAACTGAAAAATATAAAATAAAATTTATTTAAAAAAACGTGGGTCGCAAGAAATAGATAATTGATGCATGAATAGTTGCATGAGCCCAACGTCTTTTATTTTAAATTCGTTTAAAAACGTTGTATATTATATTATATTATTATCTTCTTTTGAGTCTTCCTAATCCAGACGGTTCAAAAGTTTCAGTCTTTCAAAGGTAACAGAACCAGATGGTTGGATGAAGAGCGTGAACTTAGTAATAGGGTTCCGAGCGGTACCCTAACGAAGAGTTAGTATTGCATTGTCATCCAGTTCTGAGTTATGTTTAAAGTTTCAAGTCTCTAGCCCATCAGGAAGTTAGTTTAAAATCAATTACGAAATGTGTACCGAACAGACAAGAAAGAGAGTTGAAAAACCGGTTTAAAATTACAATATTTTAATTTTTGTATTGGAGGTGATATATATAAGGAGGTATAATATATAGAAATCGAAATATTTTCAATCGTCGGCGGTATACATTTTTCATTTTTTTACTTAAGAGGTTTCTGTGAGAAGTTAGAGCAAAAAAACAGGTCAGTTTGTACAACAGGTACCTCAATCCATTGACGTGCAAATCCTATAATATTATCAGTTCTTCTT
Organism: Nephrocerus scutellatus; assembly: GCA_947095585.1. Taxonomy (NCBI): domain Eukaryota; kingdom Metazoa; phylum Arthropoda; class Insecta; order Diptera; family Pipunculidae; genus Nephrocerus; species Nephrocerus scutellatus. The sequence continues at coordinate 26,205,574 of OX352765.1, read as the reverse complement.
ATTCTAAAAATCATTTTAACGTATTTTTGAAATAGGATTTTCCGTTCTGGAGTTATGGCGAAAACATCCCACATGCATACATTCGATTTTTTTTAGATTAAGGTTAAGAGCCATTTATATTAAATTATTCATTTCTAGTTAACATTCTGATGTCAGCTTTGGTTCAATAAATAGGTAAATACTTTAAGTTCTAAAACTATTGTTTAACTTTTAAAAGGGAACGTTTTCCCGATGATTTCATCTAAAAAATTTAGCTTTACAATTAAGGGTTTACCCCTGGTTTTAGACCTTTAAACATTCGTCAGCTCCTGGTGGTTCCATGCTGTTCTCGAGTGCAATAATTGATTTGATCATAGCTGCTTGATAGCTTTAAATTCAAACTCTAATTCCTTTATTATTGTTGGGCCAAATTAAGATATTTTATACGCTCCGCTTTGCTCTTATTTGTATGCAATCTTCCGCATCTGGTAACATGATGTTCTCGAGTGCAATAGTTGACCTTAATTATTGTTTGGCTAATTTTTGATGTTTTATCCGCTCGGTTTTGCGCTTATTTTTATGCAATTAAGGATGCAATCCTCGTTGTTGTCCATTAAGCAATCTTCAGCATCTAGTTACATAATGTTCTCGAGTGCAATAATTGATCTGACATCATAGCTGCTGGATAGATTTATATTCGAACTCTATTACCTTAATTATGGTTGGGCCAATTTTCGATGTTTTATCCGCTCCGTTTTGCTCTTATTAGTATGCAGTCCAAGACTTAGTGGGATTCCGACTTCTCTTATGGCATTGCGATATCCTGTCCTAGATAATAGCAGAGCGGTGCTTAACAACGTTATTCATAGATAAGGATTGCTGCACGTTGTGTGTATCCTTTTATGCACGAGCTTTTGGATCCTTATTCTAGTCTGCTGACATCGTTTTCTTTTCCCATGCACTGTGAGGACTCGTGGATTGATTAATGTGTAATTTGGGCATCCGTAGAAATTTCGAATTAGTTGGACATTTAGCACTTCATAATCAGATAACGCGTCATATATTGCGTCACGCAGGATACTCTTTGTTAGAAATTCCGTGTCTATGGTAGTACTTTACTCTCTCTAAAAATTGAAATTGAATTTAACGATAGATGTCATTACTTTCACTAGAACCGTGAACAAAGCAATAGGGCGGTAGTTAATAGGTGCAGATTTATGACATTTTTTCGGGACGAGTTGAGTATTAGACATTTTCCAAAGTGACGGTGAAACACCTGTCTTCATTGAGAGATGGAACAATTTGCCAGAGTATCATGACTTTTTGGTTACGAGTGCAAAATTACCGGAATACCGTCGAGTCCAGTCGCTTTATTGGGGTCAAGTTCTTTAAGATTCTTGGAAACAACCCTTGTTTGGAAATAGAACAGAGATTAGCTTTTATCAGTTTTATTAAGAATACCATTATGCAACAAAGAAGGAACAGAAGAAGTCTTGTCTGTAAAGTTTCTTTTAACCAGGTAGAATCAATCTGTGTTTCCTCATTTGCATGATCTGCAGTCATTTAGGACACACGTACATAGACAACTTATCTTTTCCTCAACTTAATTTCCTAACGCCCCCCGCTATGTTACATGAATGTAGATTACAAAAAATATATATTCGAGGGTAGTTTGATAAGTCAGTAACTTTTGGAATAAAAGATATTTTTTCGGCAAAAAAACGTTTTATTTCTCAACATAGTCTCCTTCAAGCTCGATACATTTAGCCCAGGGTTTTGTATTCTTTGTATTTTATACAAATAACAGGTTTTCTCAAGGCCCTCAAAATAGGCGTTTATTTCAGTGATGACCTCTTCGTTAGACCAAAATCTCTTACCGCCCAGCCATTTCCTCGGTTTTTGAAATAAAAAATAGTCGCAGGGGGAATCTGGAGAATATGCTGTATGGGGTAACGATTCGTAGCCCATGGATTTTTGCCATGGTGACTACACTCGTGTCCCACCCGTGCATTTTCTTGACCACCAAAAGCGATCGTTTTTGCTTCAAATCAATATCGAATCTGTCTTCGCCAGTGATCGTTTTACCCTTTAAAAGGTAATCGATGAAAATGACACCGCATGCATCCCAAAAAACTCTGGCCATAGCCTTGTTGGCCGATAGACTCACCTAGACCTTCTTTGGTGCACGTTCACCCGGGGAAACCCACTGTCTTGATTATTCCTTGGTCTCTGGTGTGTTGTGATGGACCCATGTTTCGTTAACGGTTACGAAACGGCGCAAAAACTCGATCGGAAAGCGGCTGAACATCGCCGCTTAATCAGTACATAAAATTCACTTTTTCCATTATCGTTAAAATCACGAGGTTGTCTGCTTTGAATGGCTATTACTGCGCAGGAAATTCAAAAAGTCACTGACTTATCAAACAACCCTCGTATACCTATGACTCGCTATTGATTATCATTATCGTTGGTTATTAATTGCAACCCATGGTGGTGATTAATTACACGCCATCGTTTTTTACGTACTGTCTCCTGTCTGAATACTAACTTCCTGTGTTTATTCGTTTAAATCCACTAGGATAATTTTTTCATACAGGAGCTATGCAAAAAGTTTCCGTTCAACCAATAGCGCGTTGCATTCGCTTACTCCTTGTTTTTTAATATAGCATGTTTTAGGTTACCAAAGTGAACGAATGGAATTAAAATTAACTGCAAATCCGGTTTATGAATGGAACATAAAATTAAATTCATGAGAAATTTTCCTCCAAACCCCAAATGGCTTTTACAAAAATAATCATTTTTCTTTTTTTGTTATTTGAGGATTAATTTTTTTTAGCTTAACTTTAATCTTGCATATGTACAAGGATACTATTTTAAAGACCACACTAACGATGTATTAAAACGCAAACGCTCATTTTACATATGGGATCATGTGGCAATGTGGCATTAGTTTTCTTGGCATTCAAAAGGATTTTCTCCAGTGGCTATATTGCCACCAAATAAATCATCATTGTTAGCTCACCCGAAGAAATGGATGAGAAAAATGTGATAATACTGCGCTCAAATTGTCAGACGGTTGCAGTTAAAATGTATCTTAAATGTATGCGCGTGTGTATTCGGTATATGCTGAATATAAATTTTAACATATTCTGCCACAAGATTAAGGCATCTGTTCTGCACGCACGATACAAATTGAACTTTATTCACTCCACATCACTTGCATGTAATCACGTATTTTATCTCTTGGCTGTCAAAGTCACGTACGCGCTTAAATTTATTTCCACGTTGTAATAACTTCTTCATCGTACAAAAAGATAAAAATATAATAGTGTCCTATGTTTTCAAAGGAAAAATACAATGTCTTTGGTACATACTCATATTTTTGGTCATTACTTTTTATTAAAAAGGCTTTTGTTTCGCCTTTGACCAGAAATTATGTTATGGTTTCAAATAAGTTCCAAACAACATCAGCACACCATCAGACCCCCACAGCCACAAAAAGCAGTAGCGGTAGTGAAAAAAATGTATAAGTATTTAAGCTCATTGTGGCCCCTTTCATTAACTGGCATTAAGATGTTTCATTTTGAATATCTGGTAAAACGAAAACCTGTCGCCTTTTGCAAATGACAAACTTAAAGGAATATTTAACAAATACTTCGTACAACGCTCTCGGAAATGACGGCGACATATCACAATTTTTGGATAGTGAGAGAAAATAGCATTACCGCTTGATCACCATCAACAAGTAAAATATGTACTTAAGAACTTTGCGAACATGTCTATGAAAGTATCCTCAAAAGGACGACAATAAAGGCAAAAATCCGATACTTATTTAGAAGCTGTTTTACTCAGCAAATAACTGCAGAGTTTGTGTTTAGGTTTTGAAATAAAACCTTAAACCGCATTTAAAAAAATTTTTGTTTTCCTAATTTATAATGAAACCTCTAAACGGAGACAATAATTCTTATATGTAGTTATGGAATATGTTAAGTTCGGAAAATCATGCAATCTTGAAGGAACAGGAGGAATTCTTCATTTTACATTTTAGACCACTTTCACGCAAGCAAAAAAAAAGTAGGTGTATATTTTCATTTCTATAGGTTTGAGAAAATCGCTGGACTATTGTGGACATGTCGATTTTCATCTGACTTACGTTTGCAGCTGAGCATCCAAGTCCTTGAAAATACAACTCATGTAATATTAAGTTCCAGACTTCACAATCTTTTCAATCTGTTGAATATCTATCAATTATTTATAGACAAAACATGTGCGCTGATGCCATAGTTCCCATCTTAACGCAACTAGAAAGCCATTGACTCTCTCATTCGCATGAAAAAGAAAAGATGAATATATAAATTACATACTCCAACCTATGTATATGACATAAATCTGGCAAATATAATGATAAAAATTGTACAGCTCGTAATGTGTGCGGATACTTTTCGCACTTACATTATACAAGGCGTACAATAACATTTTTGACCTAAAAATTTCTTCAGCATTTTATTTCTTTTGTACTAATGGAATATTGCGATCGATTCCAATGGCAATGCGTATTTTGAAAAATTTATGGCATACCACTGGCCGTATCTCTATCCCTCCTCCAACTCTAAGCTTTAGAAGCTGATGTTAATGCCTCATGGATTTTAAAAAGGCTGCAATTGCCAAAATTTATGAAGTACGTAGGTATATACAATGCATCTCAGTCATTTAAATTCACTCTTATTTGTTTAATATACTTAGTATGATTTCTCCACAACTTTGGGTTATTAAAAAAAGCCTTATTAGGGAATTTATTGAGGGTAACAGGTGTGTATGAGGTGGCCGCCGTGGCTCAGTGGAAAAGCGCATGGACTTCTAAGGTTCGTGGTTCGAATCTCAGTAACACCAAAAGTATTTTCCACGGTCCAACCTTTCGCGAATGTCTGGCAACCGTCCGTGAGTAATAACTTGTCACGGAAAGCTTCTCAATTCGTCGTTTGGATCCGGCATTAAATTATAGGTCCCTTCTATTTGTGTCCACAGATATACATGCACAGCACAAATGGTCGCGAGAAGCTTGGCCTTGGACCGCAATGGTCTGTCGCGCCGAATATTATTAGTCCCTTTTTGTATGTATTTTCGACTTCTTTGAGGCCAAAATAGCATTTTTTATATTCCGCGTAAGACAAGTGTGGCGCGTGTGGCGCGTGTGATGAATTGACATTTTTAGACTTCAAGTCTTTTTTAACCACCTTAGCAAGGGACTAAGTCAAGATAAATAAAAGTTTAAAAAATACTAAAAAGAACACGAAACTTATACACCTTCTTGCTCCTTTCTCCAAGCGCTCGTACCGGTAAGTCACGGAACATACGGCAATCGTATTTTTGTTTGCTTTTTGCAAACTTAAAGTTAATAATATTTGGCGCGACAGACCATTGCGGTCCAAGGCCTAACTTCTCGCGACCATTTGTGCTGCACATGTTAATTTTTGGACACAAAATGGAAGGGACCTACAATTTAAGGCCGGATCCGAACGGCGAATTGAGAAGCTTTCCGTGACAAGGTATTAATTACTCTCGGAACGTTTGTCACCCATTCGCGAGAGGTGGGATACCGTGAAAAATACTTTTGGTGTTGCTGGGATTCGAACCTGAACCTTCTGCGCAGCAGCCATGAGCACTACCACTGAGCCACGGCGCCCACAAAACTTAAAGTTAGTGTTGTTTTTATTCCCATTCTGCTCATCGTTGGTTTTGTGTATTAAATATAGATGTAATATTAAGTTTTTTTGTTTTATTATTGTAGAAATAGTTTTAGAATTTCAGGGTTACATTTTGTACAGAATAAAAAAATTAACACTGACTCAACCAACCACCGAGTCGGAGTAACATTTTGAGTTAAGTTGTGTATATTAGATACTAGCTGAAGTACCCGACGTTGCCCGTGGCCTCGTGACCCAACTATCGACCCCATTATTGGAGGCTCAAACACATGTCACATAAAATAAATTAGGTAAGGTAAGTCGGCAAATTAGATCCGTAACTTCAAGATAAGGATTGGTTCTTAAGATTGAGATAGTCGGACTTAAATGGGAAACAATAACATGGTTTATGTAAATAATGGTTTATGTAAACAATCTTCGGATATTGGTTCCCAGATAGTAGTCTACGTCTCCAATTGTGGAACATTCTTGCTAAAAATCTTATGGAATTGTCGTTAGATGTATACTCTCAATTAACAATCAATTCAGAATTGGCACGGAATTGGGAAATTCGACTGTCTAATTAAAACAAATTATTCTGATGGCCCTAACTGGTGTTAACACAATGTGATTTCTGTACAGTGCTCTGAGGCAGAAATCATTTTTAAAGTCCGTAAAAGCGCAAAAATGAACGGTCGTGAAAAGACCAACATTAGGAAGCCGAACCAACATAGCAAGAAAAAAAGACGAAACCTATATTTTCCAACAAAGCGCCACCTATCGAGTCAAAATTTTGCCAAAGAATATTATATGGTGTGAATTTGAGCCAAATCGATCCATAAATAAGAAAAAAGTGACCATAGTTGATCCGATCGCTACCAAACCTTCACAGGATTACCCGCTGGAATAATCTGAAGATTGCCTGCAAATCTCATCACAATCGATGCAGCCGTTTTGGAGTCTATACGGAACATACATACATACACACGTCGAGTTTTATATATAAGAAGATTTCCCTAATTTTTAGTCGGTCATCATTTCAGTTTAACATTTAATTTCAGTTTATGCATATGTATCTTAGCAATGCTGGATCATTCAACTGAAACTTACGTGCAAAAGTACATAATTAAATAATTAAATAGATAACTACACAAAGTAAATGTTAAGTTACACAATATTATGTCTCTTGCAATTAGTTTAATATCACAATTGTTAATAAGACGTATATTTTCAGGAATACGTAGCAATATTAAACTATGTCGACACAGCAGTTGTTTTCGCAGTCCCGCTAACAACAATTGTAATTCTGAATACATTCACTGGATGCACCGTGTGGAAATTTGCAACAGTCCGTAGGTCACTAACGATGCAAAAGAGGTAAATTCATCAACAGTAAAAAAAATGTTCCTTACAGATATGAAAATTTAAATATTTTGTAATCAGCAAACGGCGAGTATTTCTAATTAAAAAATGTTGGCAAACATTATACGTTATTTATAATTTGAACATTAATTCGTATAAATTTACATTATGCAACCCATAAACTGTATTAAAAAATCATTTATTTATTCGACTGAAAATAAAACGCAACCAAAGGAAACCTCAAATTACGAAAAGTCAATTTTCATCATTTAGCCGAACGAGCACACCACTCAAACGACAAAACTCATCACTAATATCCAGATGTTCGCATCCGAATGGTCAGACTTGTATTTCACAACATCTGTGCGATGCAAAAAGGAAGGCAGGTGGGTACACTTAAACACATATATGTACACGACAAGCCCTTCAACGAAGAGCAAAATCAGTTTTAATCTTAGTGCTTCCACATCTAATTCAGATCAAATTTAAAATCTGTGTAACACACACGACAAATTTGAAGTAGAAAAGTAAACAAGTCCTAGAACGACTACAGAACAGTAATAGTCATTTATGTCAATGTTTTCATAGTTCCTTTATTTTTGTTTGTTTTAATTTTTTATATGTACTCGTACTAATGTGAAGGAAGGCGAAAAAATACCAATTCTTCACAGATAAAAGTGACAAAAATGCTCCTGATAGTGTCCACTGTGTTTGTCTGCCTGAATTTGCCCAGCTATGTGATGCGTGTGAGAGCATATTTAGAGGTAAGTAGAGTGTTAGTGTTATCAGTTATGGCATAATAAATTCTTCTACGTGGATTAAATGATTTTTCTTTAAATGTAATTTTTTTATAATCTTATGTGAATATCATTTACGGAAAAGAAAAGTTGTTACAGTTGGAGGACCAATTAGTTGTAATAATGTTATGAATAAGGTCGCCTGCAACAGACAGAATAGTAAGCTAAGTTCGTGGTAATTTTAAAAATGTTAAAGATTGAGTTTCGCACAGTTTCACAAATCATGATAGTAGTTAGGAAAATATACTAATTGAAATGCAAATTATTTTAACAATTTCACATGGATCCAATGTACCCCAAATATAGCCGATAGGCCCAAGCGTGTACCACAACGTACTGCAAGATCGACAGTGAGCATTGCTGCTCTTCAAGAAAGTGTTCAAAACAAACCATCAACCTCAATTTGAAACCGCGCTCTGGAACTTGGTTTACGAAGAACAACTTTGGCCAAAATTCTGCACAAGGATTTGGATTTGTTTCCATTTAAGATTCAATTAACATTAGAGATTCTTCCACAAGACCATTTACGCTGTCAATAGGATGTTACAGCTCGCCCATGACAACCCTGATTTCCATGAAATACTCATAATGAGAGACGAGGCTCATTTTCATTAGAAGATAATGACCACCGTGAAAGACCAAGTGAAGTAACATTATTATCACCAAGACATCATCATACAACCAAGCTCCCGTTCTGGCCTCCCACAAAAAATCACTCCACCGCCACCGGTCCAAATTTCGAGACTATGTCATCCAGGGGGTCGATTCCCGATCTGTGAAGGGTTGATAAACTGTTTTCACCATTTCATCCTCAACGCGGATTGTGTGATAAAATGAAGAGAAACGTAAATATTTTTACATATGATAAATTTTCTTTCACAAGCCATTCATTCTGTAAAGCGCAATTGAATAAATGTGAAGCCTGCAATACGAAAATTACAGCAATGATCATTTAGTACTCTTTTGTAAGATGCTACAAAATCGAATTATCATAATGAGATCGGGAATGGCAAATCGCGAGTTCGTGAAGTGATAAAATGAATAATTGCTGTGAAAACTGAAATGATATTTTATTTATCACTTCACAGCTTCACAGATCGGGAATCTACCCCCGGTGGCGTCCTGGTCTTCGTCAATCCTCCAGCATAGACTTGGCCTGATCGCTGTCATTTTCCATAAATCCTTCCGCAAAGGAGTTTCCAAGCCGGATCTTCTTCGCTTATGCGAGTTATCTGCCCTGCCCAACAGAACCTACCGAGCTTAATTTTCTCTTAATGATGTCAACATTGTGATAACGCTCATAGATCTAGTCATTGTAGAGTCATCGGAATCGTACTTTCTCATATACGGAGCAAACAATTCTCCGTAAGACTTTCCTTTTGAGCGCGGCTAAAACGTCAGAGTGCCTTTTGCTAAGCACACAAGTTTCGGATCCATGTGAAAGTACAGGCATGACCAATTGTCGTAAACACTAGAAGCTTGGTTTTTTTGGTTAAATTTCTGGATCTAAAGATGAGTCGGCTTTAGGCAACCGTATGCGTATTTTCGTTCCATCCTGTTATCGGATGCCAAAGTTGACCCGAGATAGTTAATTAATTACACAACTTTGAACTCGCGCGAATGGTGGATCTTCTGGTCGCAGACACGCTTACACCTAGGCTTAGTTGGCTTTAGGCAACCGTACGCGTATTTCTCGTTCCATCCTGTTATCGGATGCTTAAGTTGACTCGAGATTGTTAAATAATTACACTTCGAATTCGCGCGAATGTTGGCCCTTCTGCTCGCAGACACGCTTACCATATTCTTCGTTTGGATTTTGACCCGCCTGCTCGATCTGGATGAAAGATGAATCGTTATGGCGATATAATTTGCGTAAGTCAGTATCTGGAATATCACTTTCTCAGGCGCCAGGTTGAAGAACATGCAGAGCAGTACATCTTACCGGAGTCCGTTATAGATGTTAAATAGGCATGATCCGGATATCCTTACTTGTCTTTACTTGGTAAACTATAATTTAGCTTGCTAAACAGTGTATGCTTCAAGTAGCAGAGTTACTGTTAAATACATTTTCATTTGTATTCTTCACCTTATAACAAGGGATGATACTCACTCATTCCAGATTTTAAAATGCAAGCTTAAGAGCTATTTTGAAAGAGATGTCAAGGGTTAATGGAGATTTCCTTCTACCACAGCAGACTTTTAAGACAAAAGAAAGAAGTTGTCACATTTCCTGCTAGTTCTGTTTTTCTTGTCTTTGCAAGTAAAATTAATGCACACAATGCATACCACCCTAACCGTACAAATTATTCGCTCCGCAATTTCATTACTGAATTCAAGATACGCCCAACTTAAACCATACTCAGCAAATGATAAATGTTTCAATGTTTGTATTCTGTTTAAAAAAAATAGTTTTTCTCGATCCAGTGACTCAAACCTGAATATTAATAACAGGTAAACGGTACATGTTGATTCAGAAAATTGATAACTGAATGATAAAGAAGCAAAAGAATACATATTTCCTTTTTCTTGTTGCTATGTCATAAAGAAAACCTCTGAGACGTACGAGAAAATGTGTGCCATTATGCATTATCCTTTTCTAACCACTAAGGATTTGCTGCAATATGCATAACGAGTATTGTGTGGAATATTCATTGGCAAATTACATTAACTTTATTTGTGTCTGGATCATCAAGAAGTATCTAGTTAATTTAAAAATCATATGAAACTTATGTATGTCGATGAAAGTTATTTACATTAAAAGTACATGTAACAACAAAAAGACTCCTACGTCACGTTGAAAATCTATGTGGTGAAAATATGTAAATCAGTTGGGAGTTTTAACATATTTACATTTCTCGTGCACATTTAAAAGACATCAATTTCTTTAAATTATATAGTCAGATCGTAAACTTTAACCATAGATATACAAATAGATAATCACACCGCCAGCTTTTGTGTTTGGACATCTGTTTAACCTTTAACTTAACGATTTATGTGACATACTAGACACATAACGACAACGAAGAGGCTGATACGTTTTAACAGAATTGATAATACTTGTATTTTTTGCGTTCATACAGGCATAAAATGATAATACACAGACTACATATGAAAGTATATCTTAACCTTATTAATCGTATCCATAATGTAATTGAAGAATTCAACAACATTTAGTTCTTTTGTTAACATGTTTACGAGTATTATTTTAAAAAAAGGGTTCGTCGCCGAACTTTTACGTTGATAATCTCACCCTACTCCACGATATACAGGGTGTCCCCTAATTCGTGCACAATAATTTGGGAAATGATTTTTAGATATGTTCTAAGAAAAAAATTGTTCTACAGTAAGGGTCTATCTCTAATCATAACATCATTTATCAGGGATTTAAGAAAATCTTACTTTGGTGTACCCTAACCCATGTTAACGGAAATTGCTCCGTTAATACTAACGGTAGAAACTTCGTTTAGGATTTTGCTTTTAGAAGAAACACTATCCTTTGTAACTGTGTTTAAATAAAGTTGATATATTGTTTAAGTCTTCAGATATTCATTTTTTGAAATTGAGGTCAATTTCATCCAGAAAACGCGTAATAAACATAAAGTTTTGCTATTTTTTTCTTATGAACGTAACAAAAGTAAAAATAAAAATTAACAACAAGTTTGCGGAAAAACCCATAGATTTTCTGATTATTGAGTTTTTTTTACAATTATTTGGTAATAATCGCCAAAAGAATTGTTTAATAATTTCAAAGTATTTTCTTTTTTCCACGCATCACATGCACCACACGCGACTCGCGACTTGCGACACGCGTCAAACGTGAGATATCAAATTGGCCCTGATATTGAGCAGCTTACAAAATGTCCGCCCTCTGTGTCGTACTAAAGGTGGTTAAAAAAGCCCTCAAAAACCGAGAAAATGGCGCGATTTCAACCCATCACACTTAACACTTAACTATATACATACTATATGCACGCGACACGCGTCACACGCGGAATGCTTTTTTGGACTTAGACGCTCAGAAAATTTCAGCTCTCTAGCCAATTCGTAACCTCTCGACCATAGTGGGCTGAAGCACCATCCTATTGGAAATATGATGAAGCTAGTTGAAACAGTGGAATGTCGTCCAATATTTCTGGTAAATCATTTCACAAAAACTCTAGATAGTTTGTAGAATTCAGCCTGGGTGGTGGTTTAAAGGACCGATTGTTGGTTTCCAATTACACCTGCCCACATATTGATGCTAAATTTGCTTTGAAATAATGACTTTCTCCTTCTGTGTGGATTCTCCGCAGCCCATGTATGAAGATTGTGAAAATTTCTAATCCCATCTCTTGAGATTCGTCCGTCCAAAGAATTATGCTAATAAACTAGTTGTTATCCAAGCTCCGCTCCAGCAACCAGTTAGAAAACTCAAGTCTCTTTTCCAAATCATCGGGAAGTAGTACTTGCACAGGTGTATGGTGGTATGGATAAAGATTTTCTCCATGCAGTACATTAGAAATCTAAAAACGGGCTCTAGCATGCATACAAAACCAAGGAGGACACTTTGAGCACCAGTTATAGCTGTTTTTGTACACACATAAAATAAAAATTATCTAAAACCACACAAAATCATTTTTTATTCATAGCCTTTGGAGCTTAAAGCAAAAAAAACCCTTATTTCTAAAATTTTACCTGCCTCAGGTTTTCCCAATTATCATAAATTCTATGGGGTTTTCCGGAAACTTTTTGTTGATTTTTATCTTTAGTATTGTTACGTTAATCGTGGCCCCGTGGCTAAGTGGAAAAGAGTATGGCTACTGAGCAGAAGGTTCGTGGTTCGAATCCCAGTAACACCAAACAAGTATCCCACCTCTCGCGAATGGGTGACAAACGTTCCAAGAGTAATAACTTTTCATGGAAAGCTTTGCCATTCGGATCCATCCTTTAATTAGAGGTCCCTTCTTCCATTTGTGTCCAAAAATATACATGCACAACACAAATGGTCGCGAGAAGCTAGGCCGTGGACCAAAACGGTCTGTCGCGCCGAATATTATTATTATAATTGTTACGTTCATAAGAAAAAATAGCAAATCGTATGTTTATTACGCATTTTCTGGAGAAAATTAACCTCAAAGCCGGAAAACTGGAACAGGCATAAAAGTTGGATATCTGAAGACTCAAATTAGATATCAACTTTATTTAAACGCAGTAACATAGGCTAGAATTTATTCTAACAATTAAGTCCTAAACAAAGTCTCTACCATTAGTAATAACAGAGCAATTTCCGTTAACATGGGTTAGGGTACACCAATGTAAGCTTTTTCTTAAATACCCGATAAATGATGTCAACATTAGAGATATACCCTTACTGTAGAACGATTTTTTTCTTAGAATATACCCAAAAATCATTTCCCAAATTATTGTGCACGAATTAGGGGACACCCTGTATATCTACATTTTCGCGCTAGGAATATGCTCCTTTCTGTTTACCAAGACTGTATAATATTTCACACAAATGAAGCATTTCAGAACTTTATATCACTTTCTAATTTAATTACATTTATGCTCGGAATACAAATGAGAACTTATTCCAAGTATCAACCGGTCGGTGTCTGAGAATTTTTTCTTTTATTTTCAAAACTACGCTGGATTACAAATAGTTAGTTAGACAATTCAATACAAGAACTTTCGTTTATCACAAGGTCTTCACTGCCGATTTTCCAAACATTATAGTGAGTAATAAATATTTCTTTCCACGGTGTGATCTTCAAGGAACGATTTTGTTAGACTTGTGCAAATATTCAACAAATAAAGCTATAAGAAGCATCAGTAAGAAATAGGCACTGTTCTCTAATAAAATTCAATGAACATTTGTCAATAGAACTTCTCAAAACATTAACGTGTCTTATACGCAACCTTGTAAAACAGTTCACGTAACCAACGCAACTAACGTATCAGTGATGACGTCTGTGTTACGACAAACACCTTACTATTCCGTTATCAAAGCCAAATGTAATTAGAACAAGTACTGTGATAAAATATGCTACTTAAAAAGTTTTCTGTTGATCTATTCTTGCGTATCTGACATACTGCAAAATGCCGTTGAGCTGAGACCGGTGGATCAGAAAAAATTAGCTTATTATACATACTCAGAGCAAATATTACATGTGTGACATCCTTGCTATATATTATGTCTGTACTTTGATAATACTTTTGAGGGGTTAATAATCGGTATGCTCTTTGGCTGTGTAAATAAAAATGTATTCTCAACAAACACAATTCCCGTGGTGCAATATTTACACACATAACAAAAAAGTATAAAATTGATTGGTATCTTCTTGTGCAAAACATTTGAAAAAATGTACGCAAAATAAATGTTATAAATGCACACAAACACAACATATAAAAGGATTATAGAGAATCGGAAAATTCAATTAAAATTTCTTTTCACATTTTTTGATAGCAAATTACATTTCACGAATATTTTTTGTTTTGTTGAATTCTAAGTTTAATTCTGCCGTTTTTTACTTTATTGTGTTTAGTTAATTGTTTTAAAACTACGCATAATTAACGCCCTATAAAATCTGATCAACATCTGTACAATAAAAAATAAAGCATTCGAATAGAATGGCAGCAGCCTGAATACCTGCACAATCTGTACAATCCTCACCATCATCTTGAATTTTGCCTCTATAGTCCTTTTTTTTTGTTTGTCTCGGAAGACAGACCAGTGCAGTGCAAATTGCACTAATTAAAATAATTACCATCTTTTTAAATGCCCGGTAATCTGTCTGTCCGTGGCTGGCTGGCTGGTGGAATCTTGTGATCAATTCTTAACCAACTTTCTAAAGACCGATTTTATTCAAACTTTGCATATCTGAGTATCTTCGGTGACAACACTTTCTATTAAAATTTGGAAGTGATCCGGCCCCGTGTTCGGGGAATTCCATATTAATAAAACATTAGCTGAATTTTATTTGCCGAGCGAGTTCGGAATTCGAATGTCAAAACCAGCCAAAACCAGCCAAACAGCAGGTTTTCACAATTCCAAAGAAGGAATGCGACAGTGCAATTGTTGTTGTTCCTCGGCAAATAAAATACGGCTATTATAGTTTTAGGCGCATATTTTGAATTCTTACCTTTGCCTCGCATGTGTTTTTGTTTTTCAACGAAAATGTCAGTGGAAATGTCGTTTGGTGTCGACCTACGCACTGAAAAAGTTGTCTCACCATTCTATCGTTTGGTTATTACATGCAAAATTTTTGAATTTTTATGAGTTGAGTTGTTTTTTTTTAATTACAGGTTACCGAATTCGTCAACTGATTAATATATTGAATTAGGTACTCAATATTATAGTTCTACCATAAACTTTTTTATTTTATTATTATTATTTGGTGTGCTGAAAAGCCTGGAGCACTGCGACCTAAAGATCTATTGTGCATCCCAATTAATTACCACTTTATGTGGTGGCTTAGTTCCTTTATGAATGACATTACGTCTGCGTCATAAACTTTACTAACTGCAAATACTTGCAGGTACTTATCAGTTAGTAACATATACCACGAAAAGCTCCAAAGAATTACATATATCTTGATGTATAACACACACCATAAGCAAAGAAATATAATAAAAAATATCTATTTTCTTTTTCAGACAGATGCCTCGAAAAAAACCGTCGTCACGCAGTACATAACATGGTTTCTTTTTATAACAAACTTTGGAATTAATTTCGTACTTTACTGCGTAAGCGGCCAGAACTTTAGGTGAGTGTACATTGCACAATAATACTCATGCGGTGTGAATCACATATATTTATTTGTGTGTCTCTGATTTATAATAAGGTTAATTTACGCACAAAAATACGTCCAATATATATGTGTCCTAATTATATGTATATAAAGGGTGTTTTTTTGGGAGGTTTGTTTTCCCGATAGATGTCGTTTTATTTTATGACAGTTGTTTTGACAGCTCAAAGTGGCATTTCTACTCAGTATTGTTTGGCAAATCATTATGAAAAAAAAAAAAAAAAAAAAAAAAAAAAAAAAAAAAAATGACATTTGTGAAAAATAGTCGTGGTAGCCATATGCCAGAAATTGTGTTTAAATGTTAAATGCCAAAAAATTATCTACCAAATAAAAAAAAATTTTGGTCATTTCATAATTTTATATGTGTTTTATTCAAAAAAAAAATCGGCAACCTCTTAAAAAAACACGTTATATCTAACGGGTGAACTAATTTTTTCGCTGTTGGCACTGAGTGGAAACTCTCGTTTATGAGAATTCCGATATCTCGGAATTAAAGCTGCCTGATTAAAACTAAGTGCCTTTATTTTTCCGAAATTTAATTCCATATGTCTAAAAGTGAAGGTACAAAAGCGATACATTCACTATTTTATTTAAAGAAGCCCTAACTTAGACAGTAATTCAACTCATAACGAATTTGAAGCATTGTCCGTTTCAATTTCAAGAATTGTCGCACAATGTCCTCAAACTGAAATCGTTATTGCGGGCGATATCAATTCTCAATTCAGGGTAGCTTCGTCATTCTGGCCAAACAACAGCGGAAGGAAGGAGTGTTAGGATATTCGCTGAGATAAATAATCTTACTCAGCTTGTAAATGAGCCTACAAGAATACCTGACATTGCCAATCATTCCGCCAACACCCTTGACTTGTTATTTACCGCTTATTCTGATAAATACACAGTCAATGTATTATCGCCTTTAGGCTCATCCGACCATTGTCTTGTATTCGATGAGCAAAAGCTCAAAAAAAAAACAGTATGGCAATACGAGAAAGCCAATTGGGGCGACCGCCTTAAACCCTTTAAAAGTACCAACTGGCCGCTATTGTTACACGATAACAACGTGGATGCCGCATCTGATACGACCACAAGCAAGTATAATAAGTCTGTCAAACCAAAGGAAGATGGATAGCATGAATCGAGCTGTAAAGAGCTTGTAGGTTTAATAAAGTAAATCATACTGAGGAAACCCGAATTAATTTCAAACGAGTCAGAAATTGCAATGCACACCTTCGGCGAGTCAAATTCGCCTCCGACAAGTAAAAATGTATTTTTGACTATTTGTGAAAAGAGTTCAAAATACAGCCTCGACGTCGATTTCAACGCTCATTTATAATGACATTCCAGCTGTCAGCTCTAAGAACAAGGCCAATCTGTTTGCCGCTCATTTTGCAGCAACCTCCACGCTTTCAGGTTGTGCATTGTCGCTGCCTGTACCTCCAAGTATTGAACACTCTATGGGACAGATCTACATTCGTACTCGTGCAGTTGATAGAGTTTTAAACTATCTCGACACTCACAAATAAGCCAGATGGTATTTCCCTATTAGTTCTGAAGAGGTGTTCTTCCAAGCACGCATTACCATTACTTAAACTATTCCACATATCCTATTCTTCTGGACGCTTCTCGAGAATTTGCATATGTTAAGCTAGTTAAAATCTGAGCTGGACAGAAAAGTAAAATTGGGAAAAGTTAATAGAGTACAATTTAATGCTTCCAAAACACAATACTGTCTTTTGTCATCCAAGCGAACCGTAAACCCTCAACTATTAGGCTATAAGGTTTTATCACAGGGCACAAGAAAAAGTTCACTTCATCCGATCTGGCTGCTATCTATTAGGCGTTCATCCGCCCCAAACTTGAGTAGAATTGTCATATTCGGTTAGGTGCACCTAAAACTACCTTGCATCTGATTAATAGAATTCAGAGCCGAGCAATATTGCTCTTATTGATCCAAATATTGCGAAGTCAATAGACTCGCTTGAACACCGTATGAACGTTTCCTGCTTGTCACTGTTTTATTGCTACCACCACCAGCGGTGCTCAAAAGAAATACCTAGTTACGTGGCTCAATCAAAGCATGGCTCAAATGCTCATCAGTTTATTCTCAACCCCATATTCGGACGTACACTTAAGTTCAGAGATTCAGCTTCAGCTGACATAAACGTATGCGGAGCGCTTTGCCAAGCTCTTTTTTTCCACATCGCTACGATCCAACAGGCTCTCAAAACTCGTGCTCATAGACGTCTCCTCTTTTTAAATCTAATATATAAAAATCTCGTGTCACGGTGTTTGGGTCTCAACTGCTCCGAAACGGCTCGACCGATTGTTATGAAATTTTATGTATATTTGGTAGGTATGAGAATAGGATTTAAAGTGAAAAAAAAATTGAGAACGACTGGACCGATTTGGCTAACTTTTATTTTATAAATTCGCCATAGTCTAAATAAGGTTTATGCGAAAAAAAAAATTTAAAAGATGCCCGGAAAATTGTAAAATTCGGAAACTGAACTGAAAGTGAAATGAAAACTTTGGAAAAACGCATTCCAGCCTAACTTAAAATAAAATTAAATTTGTGTTAATTCGCGATCTGTCCAGCAAAAGTCGTTATTTCATTTCTGTTCCAATATTCCAATTGTTTGGGTTACGTGCGCAAATGTCATTTGACAGCTTCTTCTTTGATTTTGTGGCAAAAAGATCTCCAAAAGACCACAAAATCCCCCCAAAAATCATCAAAAGAACCCCAAAAGACCCTAAAAGACCCAAAATTAAAAAATGTAACACAATGATGTGACTAATACTGTGACTCGATATCGCAAAACAAATAGCTTTTCACAAGTTCACAAAACGATTACAAACAAATTTATTGGAAGTGGGACAGGACAACGTCTGTCGGGTCATCTAGTTCTCTATATTTCGCGTGCACGTGTGTCGGTGGTTGGCTGGCTGGTGGAATATTGTGACCAATTTTTAACACAATTTCTAATTATATTCAAACTTTGCACATATGTGTACACTTTCTATTAAAATTTGGATGGTATCAGGCACCAGCGCCATTTTGAGAGCATGGTAATAAGGGATATCAGCTATAATTGGTGACTAACAAGAAATAGAAACATTTGACACATCTTGTTGATGCAATCATTAAAATACTCGGAAACACAACAGACAGCCAGCACACAAAGAAAACACAAAATGTACTTAACTTTGATAGGCATTCATATCTTACACTATTGTTACCAATAATTTAATTAACTCTATGCAAACTATAACAGTATTAATCTTTTTTCAACAGGAAAGCCGTTGTTAGCCTATTTCGAAACGTTTCAACATCACATAAAGAAGGAACAACCCAAATAACGGGTAAGTCAGAAAGGCAGAAAAAAGCATAAAGCCCTCGATTTCTGTATATGTATATATATGTATGTACAACATGTAAGCGAAAAGGATTAAAACGTCAGTCATTTTCATGCGAGTATACTTGAACTTCTTGCAAACTTCTCCTTGATGATAAAAGGTTAATACAAAAGGACAATCAGACGGGCATGATTAGTGACTTTAGTGACTTTCAAGCAAGTATATTGGTCTCCTTGCAAAATGCTCTTTGATGATAAACGTTTAATACAACCAGACAGAAAAGGATAATCAGACGGGCATGAGGTTCATTTAATTATTATTATAAGGATTATCAATGTCAATGGTCGATTACGGAAAGAGGTATCGACTTTCAAACGTATTCAATTACAATATTCCTAGTTCGTGTGTTACAACTTTATGTTGTATCGATTAAACAAAACATATTTGACACCCACAATTTAATGAATACGTTTGAACACACCTTAAGGCTTAAGCTGATTGTTTGCATGTTATAAGGGTTGTATAGAGAGTGAAACAGCAAAACAGTCCCACAAGAGGTATTATGTCAAAGCAGATTGATGGATGATCAATTTGGATGGCTTGATTTACGCGCATAACGTCGTTCATCTATCGTAAAGCAGTGTATTACTTGTAGAGGTAAAGCTGTTTACAATTTTCACTCGACTTTGCATACGTCTTGCTATTGACATTCTTTAAGCTTTACTCTCTTTTAAATTTTGAATTGAAAATGTTTTTTGGTGAATATAGATTTCTCCCATATTTATGTGATTTTGATTTTTAAGTGACCTTTTTGAGTATTAACCAAGATTAAATAATAATAATAATAACATTCGGTGCGACAGTGCGGTCTAAGGCCTAGGTTCTCTCGACCATTTGTGTTGTGCATGTATATTTTTGCACACAATTTAATGACGTATTCAAACGGCGAATTGAGAAGTCTTCCGTGACAAGTTAATACTCTCGGACGGTTGCCAGATATTCGCGAAAGGTCTTTCTTTCTTTCCTTTACTCCGCGGGGGAGCATAGGACTTCTACAAACGTCCGCCAACGAACTCAATTTATCGCCTGAGGTTTCAAGAGACGCCACTCTGTCTCCTAGGATCTTGCTTATCTTCTATCGTCCTGTTCCATGTCTTGTTAGGACGGCCAACTCGGCGGCTTCCTTCTAGATTCCAGTCGAGCGCTAGTTTCGTAATAACGTCCGCTGGCTTCTTCAAAGTGTGGCCAGCTCCATTTTCGTCGTCTGATGATGATCGCGATTGCTTCCTGCTGCGTTACTCTCCACAAGTCTTGATTGGTGATAATGCTGATTCTCAGTATCCTCCTTAAGCACTTGTTGACGAAGACTTGGAGGCGCGTCGCAATTGACTCTGTTACTTTCCATGTTTCGCAGCCAAACAAGAGTACTGAGAGAACGTTAGATCTGAAGATCGTTAGCTTCAGATTCCGGGAGATTTGAGAGGAGTTCCAGATATTATTTAGCATACTATAGGAGTGTCGCGTCTTGTTTACACGAGAGCACACATCCGAGTCAGCACCACCATTTTTTGACCACTAACTAAACTTATCGACTTTCTCTATCTGATGTCCGTCAATCGAGAGATCACATGTTCCACTAGCGTTAATGCGAAGTAGTTTTGTTTTTGAGACGTTAATTTTTAAACCCACTTTTTTAGCGTGGAGTTCTAGTGAGTTTAATTTTCGCTCCATGTTATCTAGCGATTGTGATAGGAGACAGATATCATCGGCATAGTCCAGGTCTTCTAGGCGGTGAAAAAAACCCGATGGAGTACGGGTTACTATTTTCATCACCCAGTCGATGACAATTGTGAAAAACAATGGTGAGAGGGTGGAACCTTGCTTGACTCCCGAGTAGATGTTGAAAGGTGAGCCGGTACAGCTCCTTAACGATGTTAATGAGTTTTTCCTGCTCAGCAGCCATGTGCACTTCCACTGAGCCACGGCGCCCACCCTAAACAGATATACCCTGTATAATAGATTACTTTAAATCATATTTAATCGTCAGTCAAAATAATTAAAAAACCTTCCGTATCCAGTACAATCCAAGTGAGGGGAGGGGGTTTTTTGGGGGCTTATGTGTTAGTGCACTAGGGGCTTCTAGTAGAAATATCATTTGATTATATGAATATATGAAAAGCAAAAATTAATGGTAATAATGTCATAATATTTGATAAATAGTTTTATTCCAGCTATCGTACATTCTTTGATCTACTGCGCGGAAGTCTGCCATTTTACAATTTTTGGTCATATATTTGAAGTGAAATATTTCAAAAACAATTAAATATTTTTCGATCAAATATAGATAAATGCACGAAAGGTTCTATTATTTATAAAATTCACCATTAATTATATCCTAGGTGCTCTTCCTTTCGGAGATCAACTTCGAAAACAAAGTGTATAAACGCTCGACACACTTTAAAAACCTATACGTACACGTATTAAGGCTTTTGATTGATGAAAACATGTTCTGAACCACTTAAAACTTTACAGTTTTCAGTGTGACGTAATAAAATTGCGAATAAATTAACTTGCGAAAATTTATTCATTCATTTCAAAATTGTTCGCCCATTTTCACTAAACTTTTCCTTTACAATTTTATTTTATTAACTGTGTGGTTTTCCATTTTTTATTCTCTACACTTTAGAACCATTTTAAAGCATTGCTAAAGTTATTCCTATGACACGAAAAAAAGTAAATAAAAACAACGATAAAACCAAAAAGCACTAAATAAAACGGATGGCATTAGAGCTGTGATGTTGTGATGTAACTAGTGCACCACTTGATATGACATCAACATCGAAGCCGTTCTCTAATGCACACAGAGTAAGACACACAAATTCCATTAAGTTATTGTTTGTCGATCTACCCTTAAGAAAACCATGCTGGACTCATATATTTACGTCTGGTTTCTGTGTTTAACTCAGTGACCACAATTTGTAAAACATTTCCAATTGATATCAAATTTGCCTGATATAACAGATATTTATGTTTGCTCACTGCTTACATAGAATAAACGTACACGTACATGTACGTATTCATATATCATTATGAATATATGAAACTCAAAAATATATATTAGTTTATCCTTTATGTCTACAATACGAAATCGAAATCTTGAAAAGGCCTTTGACAGTCTGTGAAGTTTATATCGAAATGACAGCCGCTGAGAGAATATCAATTTGTTATCATAACATAAACACATTAAAAAGTTTAAAATTTGCCCTTGCTTGCAGCTCCTTTTTTCTAAAAAGACTGAAGAGTTAACTTGTCTGAAAGGTTTTTATCAATCGTGATAATCCTCAAGTATTTTTGGTGGCCGGCAATATATAGAAAAAAATCCTTTAGACGTAATTTGTAGTACACACAAAAATTAGCTAGATTATGAATCACCTGGTTCTCATTGTAAATTCTTCTCTAACTGTTACCTAAAAATTCCATTTAAAACTTTCTTTTAATAGAAAAGTGTACCCCTGCTGTAGCCAGTCATAGAAATAGCAGGAAACAAGGTGGCCGATGTGTTGACAACACGTTAAAAACTCAAGGTGCATCAACTTTTCTTTGACCAAATTGATGCAAAGAACGGTTCCACTGTTTGGTGAAATGTACCATCAAATCAGCAGTAGAACGTTGCCCACGAAATCCGTACTGCCGGTCACTAAGGATTTCGTTAGATTCAAGATATTTCATGACCTGAAAATTGATCAGCGTTTCCATGACCCTGGAAAGAATGGAAAATGCTAGGTCGTACCGACCGCACCGAAGAAGGAGACGACGTCTTGCCTTTTTTGGGTATGACCTGTACAAAGGCTGTTTTCCTACTTCTCGGGAAGAGGAAAGATGGAAAAGCTCACGCAATGGTAATGATAGAACACCTCTTCATAATCAATGGTTGAGTGTTGAGATCGTTCAAAACTCTAGCAACTGCACGAGTACGAATGAAGACCTGTCCCATAGAATGTTTAATACTTGGAGGTGCAGGCGGCAGCAATACACAATCTGGAAGCGAGGAGCTAGCTGCAAAATGAGCAGCTAACAGAGTGGCTGTGTCTTTAGAGTTGACAACTGGACAAATGAGCGTTGGAATCGACGAAGAGGCTGTAATTTTGATTCTTTACACAAATGACCAAAACTACTGTAGCGACTTGAACGCCCGTAGCGATTCAGTGAGGAAAAGTAACAAACAACGCCCACACAAAAGAAGGAAGGAGGCATTGTTGAAAAATATATACGGAGGCCTTATTCCCCCCAGGCCGAACTTTGTCTGTTAAGCTGCGCTCCGCAAAAAAGTCAAAATAAAGATCAAAATAAAAAGTTTGTTAACGCGGTGGAAAGTGTTTTTATTGTAAAATAACTTTGACGTCGATACTACTCACAACCAATGCAGAAAAAAAATTTAAATGTGACAATGCAAAAATGAAGACCCAAAAGGGTCAATACCATAGTGAAGACACCGTAATTTAAAAAAACGGACAAAAAATTAACGACCATCTATTTGGCTTTACAACCGGTGTCCGGTCCTGGCCTCCCGGAAAAAATCTCTCCACCGGTCCCGATTTCGAGCCGATGACATCAAGTTTGGCCATTTTACTTGCTGTTAGTGAAATTCAAAAATTTGAATCATCGATGGATATGCGATAAGATTGTTAAAAATATCGATGCTATTTCTGATCGCATTAGGGAATGTAATGAGCCTCCACGAAAACGTCGTAGGTACTTTACTTTAAGAACCGATTCAAAGACCTCTTAAGAAAGCTTTGTTACAACTCGACTCGTCGTACATATTTAATCATTTTAACAATTCTCTTATACAGCAAATTTTTATCAAGTTAAGTTTTTACCGAACTGTTTTTATTTATTACAAGCTGATGTGCCAGGCGTTACCCGTAGTCCCGTGACCCACCCATCACTCCATCTCCACGCCTTCTTCCCCATCACCATCACCATCCATCTCTCCCGTCCCCACATCAATAACAATAGTCTCCACCATACATAACCCCACCACCCATTTCAAATCTACTGACCAACTCCTCACCGACCCTCTACCAAACGATTCCTTATGCCTTATGACAACTTACCACAACAATGACCAACCATCACCCCCATCGATTCCCATAGCCTCCCATTTCCTCCACACCGACCCAAAAGCTAACTACCCAAACTGACCTCCTCCCATTAGCACCAACAACGACAACCTCCAACCATCGATGATCCCCTCCGTCATCAACACCAGACAATTTTTGGGCCAGAGTCAAAGTTCATGATTTCACTAGTCACAGTTGTTCTTTTTTGAAAAAATTATCGAGTTTTCTCATAATACTTTCGCAGTTGCTTACCTTAGTAAAAAGTTCACCCCATCGCCACTGCCATAAGGAAATTTAAAATTTTTCGTGACAACTATAATCAAATAACGCTTTCAATAACTTCGCCAAATCAAATTAATTCATGACATTCTGTTTAAGCAGACTTTATGTGTATTGGCGCTCAACCATTCAAATGTGAGGAGACCGCAATCAAACTTTAAACTTACCCAAATATCTATGGTCAGTACATTATGGGTGTCGAAATATAGCTTTGAGTTTTGGGTACACATTATACGATTCATTACAAAAATTTTGGGAATAACAGCATTTAACCTCTGGAAAACAATATCTTTTAGTGTCGAAAAGAACTTGAAATCCCTTTAATTATGCAAATACACATAATGAGAATGAAAAAATGGTTAAAGCACCGTAAAACCGCAAGATATACCACAAAGTGCGAAAATTTCTGTTATATTCTGATAATTTTTAAACCGACTACACATTCAAAATCATCACATGATTTATTCAGATAAATTAATTTCCCCATTTACATTTTCAGGTTCGGAGAATTTTCGCAACAGTGTCGGGACATCAACTCGCAGACGGATTGCAACGCGAAATTGCTGGAATGAATCTTATGAAATGGAACAACTCAACTGAAGGATGTAGTTAAGTTAATGAATGTATATTAATAAATTTTTACTGTGGGTGTGCCTAAGAAAATTTATTTATTGTCTAGTGTTTTTGTTGTTGTTATTGTTGAACATGTTGAGTTCCTCTAGATATATGAAAACTGTACGAGTACATTACAACAAAAAATACGATTTAAAAACCAAAGCAAATATCTATTTTTGTGTATGTAGTAGTATTAATATACAGGGTGCTCTAATGGAAGGTACAAAAAACAATTAAATAATAGACTTTTTTTATATAGGGTCGAGAATTTTGTATGAAATGTAATGACGGACAAGTAAACCCTATTATGGGTTCAAAAATGCGAGCTCTTTAAATGGCATTTCTCATAAACAATTTTACTTATTTTGGCCGATATACAAATTCCACTATTTAAGTTGCTTTAGCGTTCGTGGTTTGTTAGTATGCACATTGCTCTTTTTATATCTTATTAAGAAGAATACAAGAATTAATAACAACTGGACTATTGGACGAGTACTTTTCCTATGAACACCCTGCATTATTAAAAATTCTTAGCTAATTGTAAATTCCATAATGGTTTTCATGTCTGGATATTTTATTCGAATGTTAAATCTTTTAGTAATTTAAGGAAAATATGCTGTATAGATACATTTTAACTGCAGAAGTATATCGCTAATATAATGTAAATGTAATAAATGTAAAATTGTTTTATAAAAATTGTGCTGTAGTTTGGAAAAATGTTTGTCCAAAAGTTAAAAATTCAAACTTATGTTATACTTTGGGGCATATACACCAAAGGCAGATGGCTCGCTTCAGTGAAAATTCGAGAATGAACAGAAAAATCTATCTTATTTTCAATGCAATTTTTAAAAGAAATAAATATGCTAATTTGCAGAAAATTAGAACCCAAATTAACAATTAAGTTCAACAATTAAGTAAAACAACCACAATATTTATTTGGAATAAAACCTTTTTCAAAACTTTTATCTGTAGTTTTTGTCTGTACTTTCGACTACTTTGAGGTTCTTTTTAACCACCTTCCACACGACCTAAAGAGCTTAGTGGCTAAGTGCTAAATAGCATTTTTTATATTTCGCGTGTGATGCGTGCCGCGTTTCGCATGTGGCGCGCGTAATGGTTGGAAATGCCGCCATTTTCTCGTTTTTTGAGGTCTTTTTAAGAACCTATAGGGCTTTTGTGAGCAGCTGAATGTCAGAGACAATTTTGATAACCCACTTGCCCGTGGCTGGCCGGCTGGCTGGTAGAATCTTGTGATCAATTTTAACCGACTTTCTAAAGACCGATTTTATTCAAACTTTGCACACATGTGAATCTTCGATGACAACACTTTCTATTTGGAGCCCCTCGGGCCTCAGGGTTGGGTGGCTCCCGCCACCGCCTTTAACCCTTTAAAAGTACCAACTGGCCGCTATTGTTACACGATAACAACGTGGATGCCGCATCTGATACGACCACAAGCAAGTATAATAAGTCTGTCAAACCAAAGGAAGATGGATAGCATGAATCGAGCTGTAAAGAGCTTGTAGGTTTAATAAAGTAAATCATACTGAGGAAACCCGAATTAATTTCAAACGAGTCAGAAATTGCAATGCACACCTTCGGCGAGTCAAATTCGCCTCCGACAAGTAAAAATGTATTTTTGACTATTTGTGAAAAGAGTTCAAAATACAGCCTCGACGTCGATTTCAACGCTCATTTATAATGACATTCCAGCTGTCAGCTCTAAGAACAAGGCCAATCTGTTTGCCGCTCATTTTGCAGCAACCTCCACGCTTTCAGGTTGTGCATTGTCGCTGCCTGTACCTCCAAGTATTGAACACTCTATGGGACAGATCTACATTCGTACTCGTGCAGTTGATAGAGTTTTAAACTATCTCGACACTCACAAATAAGCCAGATGGTATTTCCCTATTAGTTCTGAAGAGGTGTTCTTCCAAGCACGCATTACCATTACTTAAACTATTCCACATATCCTATTCTTCTGGACGCTTCTCGAGAATTTGCATATGTTAAGCTAGTTAAAATCTGAGCTGGACAGAAAAGTAAAATTGGGAAAAGTTAATAGAGTACAATTTAATGCTTCCAAAACACAATACTGTCTTTTGTCATCCAAGCGAACCGTAAACCCTCAACTATTAGGCTATAAGGTTTTATCACAGGGCACAAGAAAAAGTTCACTTCATCCGATCTGGCTGCTATCTATTAGGCGTTCATCCGCCCCAAACTTGAGTAGAATTGTCATATTCGGTTAGGTGCACCTAAAACTACCTTGCATCTGATTAATAGAATTCAGAGCCGAGCAATATTGCTCTTATTGATCCAAATATTGCGAAGTCAATAGACTCGCTTGAACACCGTATGAACGTTTCCTGCTTGTCACTGTTTTATTGCTACCACCACCAGCGGTGCTCAAAAGAAATACCTAGTTACGTGGCTCAATCAAAGCATGGCTCAAATGCTCATCAGTTTATTCTCAACCCCATATTCGGACGTACACTTAAGTTCAGAGATTCAGCTTCAGCTGACATAAACGTATGCGGAGCGCTTTGCCAAGCTCTTTTTTTCCACATCGCTACGATCCAACAGGCTCTCAAAACTCGTGCTCATAGACGTCTCCTCTTTTTAAATCTAATATATAAAAATCTCGTGTCACGGTGTTTGGGTCTCAACTGCTCCGAAACGGCTCGACCGATTGTTATGAAATTTTATGTATATTTGGTAGGTATGAGAATAGGATTTAAAGTGAAAAAAAAATTGAGAACGACTGGACCGATTTGGCTAACTTTTATTTTATAAATTCGCCATAGTCTAAATAAGGTTTATGCGAAAAAAAAAATTTAAAAGATGCCCGGAAAATTGTAAAATTCGGAAACTGAACTGAAAGTGAAATGAAAACTTTGGAAAAACGCATTCCAGCCTAACTTAAAATAAAATTAAATTTGTGTTAATTCGCGATCTGTCCAGCAAAAGTCGTTATTTCATTTCTGTTCCAATATTCCAATTGTTTGGGTTACGTGCGCAAATGTCATTTGACAGCTTCTTCTTTGATTTTGTGGCAAAAAGATCTCCAAAAGACCACAAAATCCCCCCAAAAATCATCAAAAGAACCCCAAAAGACCCTAAAAGACCCAAAATTAAAAAATGTAACACAATGATGTGACTAATACTGTGACTCGATATCGCAAAACAAATAGCTTTTCACAAGTTCACAAAACGATTACAAACAAATTTATTGAAAGTGGGACAGGACAACGTCTGTCGGGTCATCTAGTTCTCTATATTTCGCGTGCACGTGTGTCGGTGGTTGGCTGGCTGGTGGAATATTGTGACCAATTTTTAACACAATTTCTAATTATATTCAAACTTTGCACATATGTGTACACTTTCTATTAAAATTTGGATGGTATCAGGCACCAGCGCCATTTTGAGAGCATGGTAATAAGGGATATCAGCTATAATTGGTGACTAACAAGAAATAGAAACATTTGACACATCTTGTTGATGCAATCATTAAAATACTCGGAAACACAACAGACAGCCAGCACACAAAGAAAACACAAAATGTACTTAACTTTGATAGGCATTCATATCTTACACTATTGTTACCAATAATTTAATTAACTCTATGCAAACTATAACAGTATTAATCTTTTTTCAACAGGAAAGCCGTTGTTAGCCTATTTCGAAACGTTTCAACATCACATAAAGAAGGAACAACCCAAATAACGGGTAAGTCAGAAAGGCAGAAAAAAGCATAAAGCCCTCGATTTCTGTATATGTATATATATGTATGTACAACATGTAAGCGAAAAGGATTAAAACGTCAGTCATTTTCATGCGAGTATACTTGAACTTCTTGCAAACTTCTCCTTGATGATAAAAGGTTAATACAAAAGGACAATCAGACGGGCATGATTAGTGACTTTAGTGACTTTCAAGCAAGTATATTGGTCTCCTTGCAAAATGCTCTTTGATGATAAACGTTTAATACAACCAGACAGAAAAGGATAATCAGACGGGCATGAGGTTCATTTAATTATTATTATAAGGATTATCAATGTCAATGGTCGATTACGGAAAGAGGTATCGACTTTCAAACGTATTCAATTACAATATTCCTAGTTCGTGTGTTACAACTTTATGTTGTATCGATTAAACAAAACATATTTGACACCCACAATTTAATGAATACGTTTGAACACACCTTAAGGCTTAAGCTGATTGTTTGCATGTTATAAGGGTTGTATAGAGAGTGAAACAGCAAAACAGTCCCACAAGAGGTATTATGTCAAAGCAGATTGATGGATGATCAATTTGGATGGCTTGATTTACGCGCATAACGTCGTTCATCTATCGTAAAGCAGTGTATTACTTGTAGAGGTAAAGCTGTTTACAATTTTCACTCGACTTTGCATACGTCTTGCTATTGACATTCTTTAAGCTTTACTCTCTTTTAAATTTTGAATTGAAAATGTTTTTTGGTGAATATAGATTTCTCCCATATTTATGTGATTTTGATTTTTAAGTGACCTTTTTGAGTATTAACCAAGATTAAATAATAATAATAATAACATTCGGTGCGACAGTGCGGTCTAAGGCCTAGGTTCTCTCGACCATTTGTGTTGTGCATGTATATTTTTGCACACAATTTAATGACGTATTCAAACGGCGAATTGAGAAGTCTTCCGTGACAAGTTAATACTCTCGGACGGTTGCCAGATATTCGCGAAAGGTCTTTCTTTCTTTCCTTTACTCCGCGGGGGAGCATAGGACTTCTACAAACGTCCGCCAACGAACTCAATTTATCGCCTGAGGTTTCAAGAGACGCCACTCTGTCTCCTAGGATCTTGCTTATCTTCTATCGTCCTGTTCCATGTCTTGTTAGGACGGCCAACTCGGCGGCTTCCTTCTAGATTCCAGTCGAGCGCTAGTTTCGTAATAACGTCCGCTGGCTTCTTCAAAGTGTGGCCAGCTCCATTTTCGTCGTCTGATGATGATCGCGATTGCTTCCTGCTGCGTTACTCTCCACAAGTCTTGATTGGTGATAATGCTGATTCTCAGTATCCTCCTTAAGCACTTGTTGACGAAGACTTGGAGGCGCGTCGCAATTGACTCTGTTACTTTCCATGTTTCGCAGCCAAACAAGAGTACTGAGAGAACGTTAGATCTGAAGATCGTTAGCTTCAGATTCCGGGAGATTTGAGAGGAGTTCCAGATATTATTTAGCATACTATAGGAGTGTCGCGTCTTGTTTACACGAGAGCACACATCCGAGTCAGCACCACCATTTTTTGACCACTAACTAAACTTATCGACTTTCTCTATCTGATGTCCGTCAATCGAGAGATCACATGTTCCACTAGCGTTAATGCGAAGTAGTTTTGTTTTTGAGACGTTAATTTTTAAACCCACTTTTTTAGCGTGGAGTTCTAGTGAGTTTAATTTTCGCTCCATGTTATCTAGCGATTGTGATAGGAGACAGATATCATCGGCATAGTCCAGGTCTTCTAGGCGGTGAAAAAAACCCGATGGAGTACGGGTTACTATTTTCATCACCCAGTCGATGACAATTGTGAAAAACAATGGTGAGAGGGTGGAACCTTGCTTGACTCCCGAGTAGATGTTGAAAGGTGAGCCGGTACAGCTCCTTAACGATGTTAATGAGTTTTTCCTGCTCAGCAGCCATGTGCACTTCCACTGAGCCACGGCGCCCACCCTAAACAGATATACCCTGTATAATAGATTACTTTAAATCATATTTAATCGTCAGTCAAAATAATTAAAAAACCTTCCGTATCCAGTACAATCCAAGTGAGGGGAGGGGGTTTTTTGGGGGCTTATGTGTTAGTGCACTAGGGGCTTCTAGTAGAAATATCATTTGATTATATGAATATATGAAAAGCAAAAATTAATGGTAATAATGTCATAATATTTGATAAATAGTTTTATTCCAGCTATCGTACATTCTTTGATCTACTGCGCGGAAGTCTGCCATTTTACAATTTTTGGTCATATATTTGAAGTGAAATATTTCAAAAACAATTAAATATTTTTCGATCAAATATAGATAAATGCACGAAAGGTTCTATTATTTATAAAATTCACCATTAATTATATCCTAGGTGCTCTTCCTTTCGGAGATCAACTTCGAAAACAAAGTGTATAAACGCTCGACACACTTTAAAAACCTATACGTACACGTATTAAGGCTTTTGATTGATGAAAACATGTTCTGAACCACTTAAAACTTTACAGTTTTCAGTGTGACGTAATAAAATTGCGAATAAATTAACTTGCGAAAATTTATTCATTCATTTCAAAATTGTTCGCCCATTTTCACTAAACTTTTCCTTTACAATTTTATTTTATTAACTGTGTGGTTTTCCATTTTTTATTCTCTACACTTTAGAACCATTTTAAAGCATTGCTAAAGTTATTCCTATGACACGAAAAAAAGTAAATAAAAACAACGATAAAACCAAAAAGCACTAAATAAAACGGATGGCATTAGAGCTGTGATGTTGTGATGTAACTAGTGCACCACTTGATATGACATCAACATCGAAGCCGTTCTCTAATGCACACAGAGTAAGACACACAAATTCCATTAAGTTATTGTTTGTCGATCTACCCTTAAGAAAACCATGCTGGACTCATATATTTACGTCTGGTTTCTGTGTTTAACTCAGTGACCACAATTTGTAAAACATTTCCAATTGATATCAAATTTGCCTGATATAACAGATATTTATGTTTGCTCACTGCTTACATAGAATAAACGTACACGTACATGTACGTATTCATATATCATTATGAATATATGAAACTCAAAAATATATATTAGTTTATCCTTTATGTCTACAATACGAAATCGAAATCTTGAAAAGGCCTTTGACAGTCTGTGAAGTTTATATCGAAATGACAGCCGCTGAGAGAATATCAATTTGTTATCATAACATAAACACATTAAAAAGTTTAAAATTTGCCCTTGCTTGCAGCTCCTTTTTTCTAAAAAGACTGAAGAGTTAACTTGTCTGAAAGGTTTTTATCAATCGTGATAATCCTCAAGTATTTTTGGTGGCCGGCAATATATAGAAAAAAATCCTTTAGACGTAATTTGTAGTACACACAAAAATTAGCTAGATTATGAATCACCTGGTTCTCATTGTAAATTCTTCTCTAACTGTTACCTAAAAATTCCATTTAAAACTTTCTTTTAATAGAAAAGTGTACCCCTGCTGTAGCCAGTCATAGAAATAGCAGGAAACAAGGTGGCCGATGTGTTGACAACACGTTAAAAACTCAAGGTGCATCAACTTTTCTTTGACCAAATTGATGCAAAGAACGGTTCCACTGTTTGGTGAAATGTACCATCAAATCAGCAGTAGAACGTTGCCCACGAAATCCGTACTGCCGGTCACTAAGGATTTCGTTAGATTCAAGATATTTCATGACCTGAAAATTGATCAGCGTTTCCATGACCCTGGAAAGAATGGAAAATGCTAGGTCGTACCGACCGCACCGAAGAAGGAGACGACGTCTTGCCTTTTTTGGGTATGACCTGTACAAAGGCTGTTTTCCTACTTCTCGGGAAGAGGAAAGATGGAAAAGCTCACGCAATGGTAATGATAGAACACCTCTTCATAATCAATGGTTGAGTGTTGAGATCGTTCAAAACTCTAGCAACTGCACGAGTACGAATGAAGACCTGTCCCATAGAATGTTTAATACTTGGAGGTGCAGGCGGCAGCAATACACAATCTGGAAGCGAGGAGCTAGCTGCAAAATGAGCAGCTAACAGAGTGGCTGTGTCTTTAGAGTTGACAACTGGACAAATGAGCGTTGGAATCGACGAAGAGGCTGTAATTTTGATTCTTTACACAAATGACCAAAACTACTGTAGCGACTTGAACGCCCGTAGCGATTCAGTGAGGAAAAGTAACAAACAACGCCCACACAAAAGAAGGAAGGAGGCATTGTTGAAAAATATATACGGAGGCCTTATTCCCCCCAGGCCGAACTTTGTCTGTTAAGCTGCGCTCCGCAAAAAAGTCAAAATAAAGATCAAAATAAAAAGTTTGTTAACGCGGTGGAAAGTGTTTTTATTGTAAAATAACTTTGACGTCGATACTACTCACAACCAATGCAGAAAAAAAATTTAAATGTGACAATGCAAAAATGAAGACCCAAAAGGGTCAATACCATAGTGAAGACACCGTAATTTAAAAAAACGGACAAAAAATTAACGACCATCTATTTGGCTTTACAACCGGTGTCCGGTCCTGGCCTCCCGGAAAAAATCTCTCCACCGGTCCCGATTTCGAGCCGATGACATCAAGTTTGGCCATTTTACTTGCTGTTAGTGAAATTCAAAAATTTGAATCATCGATGGATATGCGATAAGATTGTTAAAAATATCGATGCTATTTCTGATCGCATTAGGGAATGTAATGAGCCTCCACGAAAACGTCGTAGGTACTTTACTTTAAGAACCGATTCAAAGACCTCTTAAGAAAGCTTTGTTACAACTCGACTCGTCGTACATATTTAATCATTTTAACAATTCTCTTATACAGCAAATTTTTATCAAGTTAAGTTTTTACCGAACTGTTTTTATTTATTACAAGCTGATGTGCCAGGCGTTACCCGTAGTCCCGTGACCCACCCATCACTCCATCTCCACGCCTTCTTCCCCATCACCATCACCATCCATCTCTCCCGTCCCCACATCAATAACAATAGTCTCCACCATACATAACCCCACCACCCATTTCAAATCTACTGACCAACTCCTCACCGACCCTCTACCAAACGATTCCTTATGCCTTATGACAACTTACCACAACAATGACCAACCATCACCCCCATCGATTCCCATAGCCTCCCATTTCCTCCACACCGACCCAAAAGCTAACTACCCAAACTGACCTCCTCCCATTAGCACCAACAACGACAACCTCCAACCATCGATGATCCCCTCCGTCATCAACACCAGACAATTTTTGGGCCAGAGTCAAAGTTCATGATTTCACTAGTCACAGTTGTTCTTTTTTGAAAAAATTATCGAGTTTTCTCATAATACTTTCGCAGTTGCTTACCTTAGTAAAAAGTTCACCCCATCGCCACTGCCATAAGGAAATTTAAAATTTTTCGTGACAACTATAATCAAATAACGCTTTCAATAACTTCGCCAAATCAAATTAATTCATGACATTCTGTTTAAGCAGACTTTATGTGTATTGGCGCTCAACCATTCAAATGTGAGGAGACCGCAATCAAACTTTAAACTTACCCAAATATCTATGGTCAGTACATTATGGGTGTCGAAATATAGCTTTGAGTTTTGGGTACACATTATACGATTCATTACAAAAATTTTGGGAATAACAGCATTTAACCTCTGGAAAACAATATCTTTTAGTGTCGAAAAGAACTTGAAATCCCTTTAATTATGCAAATACACATAATGAGAATGAAAAAATGGTTAAAGCACCGTAAAACCGCAAGATATACCACAAAGTGCGAAAATTTCTGTTATATTCTGATAATTTTTAAACCGACTACACATTCAAAATCATCACATGATTTATTCAGATAAATTAATTTCCCCATTTACATTTTCAGGTTCGGAGAATTTTCGCAACAGTGTCGGGACATCAACTCGCAGACGGATTGCAACGCGAAATTGCTGGAATGAATCTTATGAAATGGAACAACTCAACTGAAGGATGTAGTTAAGTTAATGAATGTATATTAATAAATTTTTACTGTGGGTGTGCCTAAGAAAATTTATTTATTGTCTAGTGTTTTTGTTGTTGTTATTGTTGAACATGTTGAGTTCCTCTAGATATATGAAAACTGTACGAGTACATTACAACAAAAAATACGATTTAAAAACCAAAGCAAATATCTATTTTTGTGTATGTAGTAGTATTAATATACAGGGTGCTCTAATGGAAGGTACAAAAAACAATTAAATAATAGACTTTTTTTATATAGGGTCGAGAATTTTGTATGAAATGTAATGACGGACAAGTAAACCCTATTATGGGTTCAAAAATGCGAGCTCTTTAAATGGCATTTCTCATAAACAATTTTACTTATTTTGGCCGATATACAAATTCCACTATTTAAGTTGCTTTAGCGTTCGTGGTTTGTTAGTATGCACATTGCTCTTTTTATATCTTATTAAGAAGAATACAAGAATTAATAACAACTGGACTATTGGACGAGTACTTTTCCTATGAACACCCTGCATTATTAAAAATTCTTAGCTAATTGTAAATTCCATAATGGTTTTCATGTCTGGATATTTTATTCGAATGTTAAATCTTTTAGTAATTTAAGGAAAATATGCTGTATAGATACATTTTAACTGCAGAAGTATATCGCTAATATAATGTAAATGTAATAAATGTAAAATTGTTTTATAAAAATTGTGCTGTAGTTTGGAAAAATGTTTGTCCAAAAGTTAAAAATTCAAACTTATGTTATACTTTGGGGCATATACACCAAAGGCAGATGGCTCGCTTCAGTGAAAATTCGAGAATGAACAGAAAAATCTATCTTATTTTCAATGCAATTTTTAAAAGAAATAAATATGCTAATTTGCAGAAAATTAGAACCCAAATTAACAATTAAGTTCAACAATTAAGTAAAACAACCACAATATTTATTTGGAATAAAACCTTTTTCAAAACTTTTATCTGTAGTTTTTGTCTGTACTTTCGACTACTTTGAGGTTCTTTTTAACCACCTTCCACACGACCTAAAGAGCTTAGTGGCTAAGTGCTAAATAGCATTTTTTATATTTCGCGTGTGATGCGTGCCGCGTTTCGCATGTGGCGCGCGTAATGGTTGGAAATGCCGCCATTTTCTCGTTTTTTGAGGTCTTTTTAAGAACCTATAGGGCTTTTGTGAGCAGCTGAATGTCAGAGACAATTTTGATAACCCACTTGCCCGTGGCTGGCCGGCTGGCTGGTAGAATCTTGTGATCAATTTTAACCGACTTTCTAAAGACCGATTTTATTCAAACTTTGCACACATGTGAATCTTCGATGACAACACTTTCTATTTGGAGCCCCTCGGGCCTCAGGGTTGGGTGGCTCCCATACAAATATTTTATAAAATTTAACCGCTGCAATATAATACACGCCGTTGATTGTTTTTCCTTTCTGAAGATAATCAATGAAAATTATCCCACGCGCATCCCAAAAAACTGACGCCATGACCTTGCCTGCAGATGAAACTGTCTTTGCCTTCTTTGGAGCCGATTCTCCACTTTCAGTCCATTGTTTTGACTGTTCGAGTCGGGTGCGCAGTGATGGACCCATGTTAAATGGTTATGAATCGATGCAAAAACTCGGTTTTATTGCTGTGAAACTTCGCCAAACACTCGACTGAAACATCTTCACGACGCTGTTTTTGTTCCATTGTGAGTAATCGCGACACCCATCTTACGCACAGCGTTCTCATGTCCAAATGATCGGTCAAAATGCGATGTATGTACAGCACTTTTTGAAATGCCTGCCACATCTGCTAGCTCACGCACTTTCAGTCGACGGTCATCCAATACCAATACTCTACTAATTAATTTATGCGTCTGTTTTTTATTCAACCCGAGCTAGTAAAGTTCCAGAGCACACGGTACACCGAGAAAATGTTGTACGGTGTAAAAATATCCGGTGTGTACTCTGGGTAACTTCACTAGCTCAGGTATCGGATTAAATAAAAAACAGACCAGAGCAATGCATTGTAGTGCTACAGCATCCCACACTATCACACAATCAATAAAATCCTTTTCCGTGTAATATGAGAACAACCCTATTTGAATTAAAGTAAAACTAATCTGTGTGTGCATGGTATTTCACTTATTGTTTCACCTTAAGTTCAACTTATGAAACTTAAAATGCTAAAATATAAAAAAACAACCCATAAAAATTAAAAATTTTCTTGTAAATTCTCTAATCGGGGATATACACACACACACTGCGTGCTCGTTTTGTGGCAAAATCATTCACCAAATGACACAGCGGCAGCGAACAGCGCTGCTTACAAAGCACAGAGCTCAGACTTTGCCGTGATCTGATGCGATATATCGATATTTAAAAATTGTATATTGGGGTCCCAAGGGGCCGATCGCTCCAAATTTTTACAAAAAGTGTTTTCCATCGAAGACACACATGTGTACAAAATTTAAAGAAAATCGGGTAAATTTTTTAAAATATTTGTATGGGAGCCCCCCGACGCCGCGGCCCGAGGGGCCTCAAATTAATTAATTAATTAATAGAAAGTGTTCTCTTGGGAGATATACATGTGTGCAAAATTTCAATAAAATCGGGCTGTAGGAAGTGGGTTAAAAATTGATCACAAGATTTGGTCAGCCAGCCAGCCAGTCAGCCAGCCAGCCAGCCAGCCACGGGCAAGTGAAGTTAATATAGAGAATTTAAAAAAGAAGAAAACTTTATAAAAAACCT
The DNA here is from genome assembly GCA_947095585.1 of Nephrocerus scutellatus. Lineage (NCBI taxonomy): Eukaryota > Metazoa > Arthropoda > Insecta > Diptera > Pipunculidae > Nephrocerus > Nephrocerus scutellatus. Next base: position 26,168,118 of record OX352765.1, on the reverse strand, counting down.
AGCTGAAATACCCAGCGTTGACCGGCTGTCCCACACCTCTCTGCAAACCTATCGAAAAACTTAAGGAACATTTACTGCATCAAAAGAAACACGTTGCTCGATGGGATGGATAGGTTTTGAGTTTTGCTCAGTGGATTTCTGAGCAGGGGGTTCGTAGCGTAGTTCGAATCCCAGAAAAAAACCAAAAGTATTTTTCTCTTGCGAATGTCTGACAAACACCCGAGAGTAATAACTTGTCACGGAAAGTTTCTCAATTCGCCGTTCGGATACGGCATTAAATTGTATGTCCCTTCCATTTGTGTGCAAAAATATGCATGCACAACACAAATGTTCGCTTCCCCCACCAAAATTAAACTAAAAGCTTAAGAGAAGCTCCAAAAAAGATAAGTTTTCTAGCCACAAATTGATGTAACTCTTTAACTCTGGCTGCTTACACTTATATTAATTTCGGAGTAAACAAGTAAGTTTAAAAAAACTTTCTTTTTTCTGGTACAAACTTTTATGTATAAATCGACAAACGCCACACGTCCTTTTATTTTTGCATTGTATTATTTGATAATAAACGCCAAATAATCAAACGCACTATACGCGACTCGCGATACGTGCCACACGCGGGATCTTAGAAATGACCCTGGACACTGAGCTGCCCATAAAATTTCAGCTCTTTAGATTGTGTCAAAGGTGGTTAAAAGGACCCCAAATTACTCGACTAGGTTGGGTCTATTTCAAAGATTATGCCATTTTCCGCGCATCACACGCGTCACACGCGACTCGCAACACGCGTCATACGCGGGATGTTAGAAATGTCCCTGGACACTGAACTGCTCACAAAATTTCAGCTATTTATTTTGTGTGAAAGGTGGTTAAAAGGATCACAAAGAAGTAGACGTAGGTCGGGGCTATTCCAAAGATTACCACATTTTCTACGCATCAAACGCGCAATACGCGACTCGCAATACGTGTCACAAGCGCAATCTTAGAAATGACCCTGTACACTGAGCTGCTCACAAAATTTCATCTCTTTAGGTTGTCTGAAATGTGGTTAAAATGGTCACAAAGAAGTCGACGTAGGTCGGGGCTATTCCAAAGATCAACCCATTTTCCACGCATCGCACGCGCCACACGCGAATTGTGTCAAGAGCAATACGAGCCAAAAAAACCGACAGACAGGAAAAATCAAGTAAAAGTTTTTAAAAATATGAAACTCGGTGTACACTTGGGTGTACGGCTTGGGTCACCATTAAAAACACAGAGTACTGTGTAAAATTACCCGGTGTGTGTCTGCTTCGAAGCCCGATATAAACCAGTTCCACTTTTTCATGCATTATAAGCGCCATACAAATCAGTCGAAAACCAAAACTAACTACTTTACTTTTTGTTAACGCTCGATTTGTAAACACTCGATTTTACTCCCGATATAATTTGTGTACCGGATGCTATATATGAAAATCGATTCTTAAGAAGTAAAAATCACCTAGTTTATTTCTAGTTTATTTCTATTATTATTATTTAGGTCTTTATTCAAAAATACATTTATAACATGTTATATGGTAGTGAATATAATTAAGAGACTTCGTAAATACACTATTACAACTATGACATGTTTTAACTAACTAATTAGACAGAGATTTTTAATAATTATTTAGACTGCTCCTTGGGGAACATCAAAGTGAAAATTTTGCCTGTTAGATTTTTTCCCTCTTATATGACAACAAAAGTTCTTTGTCGAAGAAAAAAGTTGCACATTAGAACTAGATATGATGGATGGATGGAAGGTTGTAGTCAATGAGTTTTAATAGTAAGCCCGAATGCTTTTTTGATATCGCACAAAACCATTCCCGTCCGTTAAGTTGCTTCAGTAAAATTATTTTTGTTGTGTGATTTTATACGATGGAGTTGTTGGGGTGTAGATTTTCCTTGTACAAATCCACATTACTCCTCAAGAATAATATTAGTTTCACCAATGTGTTCACGAAGGCGACTTCGTTCAATTATTTTACTTAAAAAGCAAAGTAGAGACAATGGACGGAAGCTCCTTGGACTATGTATTATGTATGTATAGGTATTATGTTAGCATCTTTCCATGCCAAAGAGAAGTAGCAAAAAATTAGGTAGGCGTAAATGATTTGATGTATTAACAGGATTTCCAAACACAGCAATTTTTTAATGAGAATATTATTGATTTTGAGTTTTTTAATGAATTTTTAACACTTATTTCTTCTTCGGTTGTCGGTAGTTTAGGATTTGGGATTAGTGGCGGATTTTGTAAAAATGATTAAATTTTATCTTCTACTTCCATAGTGAAAGCTGAGTTCTCACTGGTTGTTGAATGATGTTGCGAAGCAAATGTTGGGAGGCAAATGCTTAAGACTTTTCTTGTGAAGTCGTTAAAACAGTGTCATCGATTTTTATACCAAGTACTGTGCGAGAACGCTTTTTGGGGTATTTGCTTATAAGACCTAGCTACGGATTTCTATTTCATTGAAATACTTTTTAATTTATGACGCCAATTCTAGTTTCTAATTTTTTGGATATCATAAGATATTTCGCTTTGAAGAGAATTCACATCCGCTTTCAATTCCGCTTTTAAACGAAGGTTCTGGCATCGTTAGTACCGACGTTCGATAATAATTATTATAGAATTTACATGAAGAATTTTAATTTTTATGGTCTGGTTTTTTTACATCTGGGGTTTGGTTGAATCCGATATACTGCGTCGTTGTACCTCTTGTAGGGATCTTCCCAACTTTGATGTAGGTACTTTCTCTTGTCTTGTCTTGGAATTGTATAGCCAACGAAATTTCCTTCACGAATTTTTTAATAGTTCGCACGCAGGTGATTCCGTGTTTTCATTCCTTCATTACCATTCACGACTTTGTTCATTACTGTTCTGTGTACATTGATCACCATTGGTTTTCGATCGGAATTCTTTGCAAATTAATCATTTAAAGACGCTACACACTTATATCGATGTGTTTTCCCTCTAGCTGTTTGTTGCAGTTCTCTTCTTGCAGCACATTTCTCACACGCTCGGCACCGGTTTCAACAGCTCTGCGGCAATTGACCCAAAAGAATAAACATCTTACTTTATCCAGTGTCCTCTTAAATCCCAAATGTTCGCCCGATGTTCCGCTGTGTGCACCGTGAAGAACCTTGGTTTATCAAATTCGTTGATTTGGAACACCGACCATCGGCAGATTCCTATTGCCTTACCGGTAGTCCATCTTTCAATCTTAATGCCACTGAGCCTTTTTTTTACTTTTACTTTTTATTGCTGTTGCTGGACCGTGATTCGTGAAACAACTGAACATTTTTGGTATACCGGTCTTCTACTTTGTTTACAGGGACACAACACTTCCTGAATAATCCACAATTGTGATTGCCGGCCATTCTGAGCGGAACTTCTTTATAAAGCCATCTTAGTACTTGCCTCCACAAACCGATGAAGAAACCTTAATCCTCTAAGCTCAACTGTAAGGAAACGTTCACCCTTAACTGCTGCAGCGTTTCCTATAACTGTCCTCAATTTGTTTACTGTTTACTGTTTACTTGCGCTCCAGACACCATTTCAGGACTCTCAATTGACCTGGAAACTCCTGTGTCTAGAAAAAAATCGCAAGGTCTTCAATACGGCATTTACAACCATACTGTTGCAATCCCTTCCAAAATGTCTACTGCGTATTGTGACCCTGGGATATTCCCTTGTCTTTTTCAGCCTTTGCTATGCAAAGCTGGTGCAAGACAATCTCTCCACCTTATTCAAATGTTGTGCATCTATTCAGCGTAATCTTTCCAGATTATTGACACCATTCACAGGCTGTCTCATCATGTTTCCAGTGCTCAGTTCCTTGCAATCCCGAATGAAATGTCTAAGTTTCTGACATCTAAAACATCTTAATGAAGAATCGAATCTGCTGCTTCATACTCCAAAGCCGATTTCAATACTTGATTCTTTTTTTTTCCTCTCAATGTTGTCTTTAAATGAAACTTCAATTGTTCATCTCGAATAGCATTGATGAACTCATCCACTTCCAATCGATCCGAAATACCAACCGGAACCCAACAATAGGCTTGTCGTGCGAGCTTAGTTATTTCCCGTTCTAATTCTTGAAGCCGTTCTCTCCTCGCTGTTGTTTCTTCATCTGTAGCTATATTTTGCTTAGCTTCTGTGTGTGCGACTGTCCATAACGGAAGTCCAACCATTTCAAGATTCTTGCGGAACTCATCTCGGCATTTGGAATCATTTTTCATACGTCTGCTGCCTTGCCCCTCATCACAGGATTAGAGAATTTAGTTGTTCGTCTGCGCCCCATCCATTGTGTTGTACCGCAGCTCCAAACTGGACTTTGAAATTTTCAAAAGCTGTGTCGCTATCGAACGCAGGAAGGAGGTTTTAATATTCCTTTCTGGTTGCTAGAAAATTCTGGAATTACTCTGGTACTGCTTTGTTGAGTGTTCTCTCTGACGAATTGGGTATGATTGTCCAGCCGGGTCTCAATCTCCTTAATTTTGGCTTCCCAGACCACTCACTTTTCTGTCATGTTCGTTTCGAGCGATTTCACTTCCTCTTGGATTGTTGATTTAATTTCACTCATCTCACCTCTTAACTTTTCCTGAATAACATCCTGCTTTTGATTTTGCTGATCAAATTTGGAGTTCAGTTCATTGGCTTGTCGAGTAAATTCCTGCTTTTGTTGATCAAATTTGGAATTTCATTCCTGCTTCAGTTCTTGGCTCTCCTGTTGATTTTGTCGATTCAGCCTTTCTTTGGCTTTGCTGTTCCAACTTGTCGCTCATTTGAAAACTCAAATCTTTCACATCGGTAGATTACTCGTACCTCTGTGTTGACTTAAGTGGTACGTAGTAACCTACTCACAGTGTTCATTTCGAACACACTTTCAGGCAGTCTAACAAATACTACTGTGTTGAATTACGTGGTATTCTGCTAGCTGCCACGAGCGGCGTATGTTCCTTTCGAACAATCCCACTCGCTCACCACTTTTAGTCACAAGGTATCGCATTTGACTTACGTGGTACTTTGGGACTATATTGTAGTCTGCGAAAACACCAGCTCCAGTAATGAAACATTAGTAGAGTTTTATTAAGCACAACATGTATTAAGTATTATATATATCTATATAAGTAATATTTAACACCGTTTTTAAGAAATAAAACCAGAAACAAAGAAACCTGAATATAAAATAAAAGAACAAAAATACAACTACCAGACTTTTCAATTTGTAACAAGGAAGTACTTTTTGCAAAAGAAAGGTACCATCCAGTAGATTTGAGGAACGGGAGGCCGATGACTAGTATACTATACTGTACTTAAGCCCCCTTTTACTAGTGTAGAGGAGAAAAGAACCCTAGGTGACCGGCGAGCGTCACCCAAGCGCCGAGCAAGCAAATTTTTCAAGTTAATTGATGAAAATTCAATGATAACTAATACCTTTTTTTTCTGTAATCAAATACTTTTAAATTCGAATTTTCAGCAGAAAAACAAGAGGTTAGTGGTACGTACGAAGTAACAATAATATTAACTGTAACATCATTTATTTATTTAACATTTATCATCAGTTAACTGCATATTCTCATCATAATGCCAAAAAAATACCTTTGGTGTAATTTACACGCCGTCATTTTTACACTTTAGTTCTAGGAAAAACAACCTCATTAAATATTTGTTTGAAAACCGGGATGGCATTTATCCTGACGAGATGTGGTGTGTGGAATTAAAGTTTTACAATCAGTTTAATTCTATAAATGGATTATGTAACGCAATATAGATATTATTTCTAGAAACGTTATTTGTACCAAAAAGGAATACTATTGTAACGTTACGGTAATTTTATATTTCGGTACATACTAGGTTACAAAACTGATATCCTGGTGGAAAATTTTTCCAAATAAAACAGTCTATTCATTTCGGTATAGATTTTTTACCATTGATATTTCCGAAGAATTCAGCAAAAACCCTTTGTCGAAAATTGTTTGTTTTCGCTATAGATGACAGGTCATCACGTGAAAGAATAATATATGGCACAACAGGCCGTTGTGTTCCAGGGTCCGGGTTCTTTCATCATGTGAAATAGCCGTTCGTATTTCTCCTCTTAACCAATACCATTGTAATAATTGTGGCAATTCAAATATTCATCATTTTACCACAACTCAAAATCAATTTTAAATAATGTATCGCATAAATCGTTTTTAGTGGCCAACCTTCTTTAGTCGCACATCATCAACTAAATGTAAAATGCTTTACTTAAGCGCTGTACTACCGCACCAATACAATCCACAATAATTTTAAAATTATTCCGTGTACATATATTGTTTTTGGCATTTAAAAGCAGTTAGTTATTTAGATATTTTCATCCCAGAAAAATTGCTTATGAAAAACTATACACTGTGTTACGTTTGTAATGTGCCAATATAATACAGGGCGTTCTACGAAAAGATATTACTATATTACCTCCATTACATGTCGTCATTTTAATAAATGTGTGGTTGTTTTTACACGAAAATATATTTCATATAGCCTATAAGCTTTCACCACCTGCCAACAATATACATTGAAAATTTTATAAAAATTGGTTTTTAAGTGTGCCTGATATAAAATTTTACATTCCCCTCAGGGACTCTTAAGGAGGGAGTGGGGAGAGTGGTTACTACAGCCTAAAACCTTTCGCCACCTTCCAATAATATACATTGAAAATTTCATAAAAATTGGTTGGTAAATGTGAGTTTGCATAAATAACAGCCGCACAATATTTAATTTTTATTTATATAGAAGAAAATATAGGTATCAAGTTAAGTGCACATGAAAATCAAAAACTAATGCTAAACTAATTGGTCACATTTATTATTATTATCATGAACTTCGAAACAAGTTTTGAGCTTAAATTTCGCTTAATTACTTCCCCTCGTTACCCGATTCTAAAAGTATTACGCAATTACCTGTCTACTTTATCGCTGCATATAGCATAAATTAATCATTTAGATGCAATCTAAACAAGCGATGTATATCGACCTAATTAAGCGTGTAATGCTTATGCACAAGTGATTCAATAACATCTAACATATTTTCATATCCAAGTAGGTACAAATATGTATGCATAAAAAGATAATATTTGTAGAAAGACATACCTTTTTCATTGTCGGTATGCAATGATGGTCCGACGGTTCCGAAGAAACGTTTATCCAAAATCTGTAGTAATTGAAGTGCTGTTGAGTGTACTTCAACACGTGGGCATCCAGTCATTAAGAGAGTTACATTAATTACAGAGGTATAGTGATCACAGGGATATTCTCTGTGGAAAAATATATTAAAATTATGAAAGATAAATAAATATTGTTTTTAATTATATATAATTTATATCATGTACTGTGTTTCAAATTAAACAATGGTTTTGCATCGCATAATATAATATTGAAAAATTGTTCTTGAACAAATAGATATTCTGGTCGGTTTTGTAAAAATCTCTTATTCTTTAACAGTGATAAACAAATTTTGTAATTTATTCAATTTAATTTAAATTTATATGAACACCCGCGTTGCCCGCTGCCCCCACTACAATATCACTGACACCTCCATACCGACCATACCACACTTACGACTGACCTATATCTGACCATAAAACTGTGGTCTATAACCTCCAGGGCAAAAACCCTTCACAATGGTGAATTCCAGTAGTTAGCTGAAATAACAGGCGCCCACTCTCGAACCCATCCATAATACCCATGCCTTAACTCGAGCCCACGGGTCCACCATTAAGCCTATCTTCGGACGTACTAACCAACTCAGAGATTCCTTCTTTAGCCGCACGATAGTTATGTGGAATGAATTGCCTGATTCTGTGTTTCTGAATGGCAACACTTTTTTTGAACGTTTTGCTTGAAATTTTGAGAGCTCGTTATTCTGATATTCCGCGGAACGAACAAACATGTTTTAGCTTGAGGGGTGTTTGGAAATATTGAAAACTTAGTTTCAAAGTCAGTGTTGTGTAGCCGAAACCGTGCTAGTTTTGAAAAAAAAAAAAAAAAATAAGGAGCGCCAAGCGGAACTGCTGTAGTGAAATTGGTGAAGAAAGTTCGTGAGAAAGGCTTGCTATTGGATAACAAAAGCTTGCGGCTCAAAGTTCTACTTACGTGGTGACCGGTAGCCAGACCGTACGGATTCTACAATAAACTGCAGATGGTACCAAAAGAATTTTAACTGACAACTGTACTTCCAAACTGAACTAATCTTATTAACAAGACAAAATTATGTTAAGCTCTGCGTTAGCGGATCCAGAAGGAAGGATCGAGTCGATGCAGGCTTCTTCTCGTGCAAAGTCAACCTGATAAGGCATTACATGTTTCCTGATTTGTGAGAACAAAGCTTATAAGCTCGATAAAAAAATCCCTAAATATTTTTATGGGTGCCAGGACATAGCAAGCTAGAATTTATTGAGGGAGCACCTGAATTAGCAAAGATTTTTCAGTTGTTTACGCTTCCTGGTGCAATTTTCCCCTTCAAACTTTGGAATTGCAACAGCTGGAAAGTTGTAGCTATAGAAAACCTGGATTATCCTTCGTGACAAAGAAACATTATAAATGTTCAATTTAAGTAAGTAGCATTATTTCTGTTGTGATTTTAATTTAATGTCATTCTTATGGCTGCTTTAATTTCACCATAACATTTGAGGAAATATCCGGACGTTTTAAATGTTTTTAAACAGTTGGTTTAGTTCTTTTTTCTATGTGCGTGTTTAGGTTGTTTTGATTGTTAGGTATAAAAAAAATGGTTTTAATTTTTCGCCTGCATTTTCTTGAATTCTGCTTTTCATAAGCAGGGGTGAAATGAGAAATGAAAGAAATATTTTGCACAATGCGTTTTTAAATAATTCAGAGAGATTTTAACATACGGGTTGAGGATGGCGTGTTTCTAATCATTTTCTTCAAGTAAATATGAACAAAAAATCTGGTTCGCGTTACCGACGATTTTTATTTACAATTTTTCTTTCAACCGCTGATTGATTGTGTACTACCGTGCGGTTAGTAGTTGTATGGAACGTGATTTTTTCCATTTCCCTGAGTTGTTTGCAGTTATTGCTAATATTTCTAAATTGCTTCAAATTAAATAAAATAAATTAAATCAAACAAAGCTTAATTGATAGATTATCCAAATAAATAATGAACAATTCAATATACGAATGGGATACAATTTAAACCTATGATAGTTTAGGATGGGGTGGCTGTCGGCAGGATCCACTTAGATCAGTTAGATCAGTCCTCCACCAGTCACCTATTTGTAATCTGTTTAGAGAGATCAAGCATTTAGAGCGTTTCGGATACAGCCTAGGCCAGATCTGTTTTGTCGTTGCACAAGTTGTTCCGTTTGACCACCTAAGGATAGATTTCTCAATAGCATTTTTTCCTAATGTACAAACGCTCAATGAGTTTGCACCATTGTTATGCTTAGCACAGCATTGGCGTTCGGAAATTAAGGAGAGGAAAAGGTGAGATGTCTATGCATATGTGTCTTGTGTCATACAAATGTGGAAACACAGAGTCAGGCAAATCATTCCAGATAATTATTGTGCGACTAAAGAAGGAATCTCTGAATTGGTTGGTATGTCCGAAGATAGGTCTAATGGTGGACCCATGAGCACTTTCTGAGGCACGGGTATTTCGGTTGGTTTGGAGGGTGGCCGGTATGCATATGGATATTTCTTTTGAACACCCGTTGTGGAAAAAGCGATAAAACAGTGACAAGCAGGAAACATTCCTACGATGTTCAAGCGATTCGATTGTTTTCACGATATTTACGTCGTCAATAAGTTTTATCGCGCGGTTCTCAATTCTGTCGAGTAGATGCAATGTGGTCTTGGAAGCACCTGCCCAAATAATACAGTTTTATTCAAGTTTAGGACGAATATATGCCTTGTAAATAGTAGCCAGGTCTGAAGGAGTGAAGTACATCTTGCACCGGTTAAGAAAACCTAAACATTTCACAGCGTTCTTAGCGCTGGCGATTATGTGGTCATTCCAACAAAGCTTGTTGTTGACATACCGAGTATTACGAGTTTTCAGTTTCTTTGATGCAGGATCCATTCATCGATAAAGTTTGGGGGTTTAAATTACGCTTAGAGGACAGAAGACATTGGGTTTTGGAAGCGTTAAATTCTACTCTATTGTGTAGTCCCCACCTTCTACTTTACTTTGCTTCTACTCTAATGTGTAGTCCTCACCTTGTTATGCTGTCAATATCAGAATTTAACGTACTTAACATACGTTGTTGTTCAAGTTGCACTTGTGATGAAGAGGGGCGTGGAGAGATCGCGAACTCGGATGAAAAGCTAAGAGTGCTGTCGTCAGCGAAAAAATGAATTGGAGTAGAAATAGCGGATAGGGGATCATTAATGAAAATGAGAAATAGTGTTCACCGGCGTTTATGCGGTTATATACTGGATTTAAAACCGTCTAATGCGACCCGAACTCAACGGTCAGGAAGGTAGTTACTAGTCCAAATAAGCAGGGTCTCATCAATTCCATATGTATTCATTTTCACCAAAGAACTTGTTGCCAGACTCGGTCAAATACCTCGGAAATATCGAGTGCAACAAATCTACTTTCACCAAATTTGTGAATAGAGACTGGTTCCTTTTTTTTTAGTGAGATATGCCATCAGATCACCTGTAGAACGTACTGCCGTAAGCTAAGGATTTCTTAAGATTCAAGGTATTGCATAAGCTTACGATTGATCAGCCTTTCTATGACTTTAGAAAGTATGGATGTTAGTGCAGTGAGTCGGTACTTGGAAAGACTCCAAAATAAGATAAATGGAAAAGCCAGCACAGTGGCAATTCCAACGTTGAAGAACACCTCTTCAAAACTATAGCAGGAATACCATCAGGCTCAGCAGATTTATGAATGTTGAGATCATTTAATACTCTAGCTACTTGACGTTTCGACTCTTAAAAGAACAGGCGGTGACAACGCGCTATCTGGTAGCATGGAGCTGCGAAATATGAAACAAGCAGATTGTCTTTGTCTTTAAAGCTAACAGTTGGAATGCCATTGTGAATGAGCGTTGAAATTTAAGACGAGGCATTACTTTTAATTCTTTCACGAATGACCAAAAAATTTTACTTCTCTTGGGACATTGAAGTATTTTTGTCTCAGTTTCTGGTCATAGTCGAATTTGACATTGCAAGCATTTTTGACTCGTCTAAATTTGGTTTGGTTTTCCACAGCGCGATTTTTTTATATAACCGAAAGCATACCCCCCGGTTTCTGGTAACCTCTTTGCAGCTTAAATCATACCAAGCATTCTCCTTCGCATCCAGCCCGCCATCTCCTTGAGATTTGATTGGCAGTCTAGGGCTACAATAGAAAAAAAAATTCCGCCTACCTAATTATTAGTTTTTGAACCGTCAGTGTAAAAATTTATAACTTCATCTTCCAAGAGAGCTCCTTCTTCGCACAATGATCTGGAGGGGATGGTGAGTTGGAAGTTATTGCTGAAAAGGAGTTGCGGAATGGTCTAGTCTATATTTTCTGGTGGAACCCAGAACAAACTCAGAACATTTATTCATTCTTTCTTCCATTCTTTGCACTGAGGTGAACACGCTAGTAGCTTTTGCCTACTGAAGATGTCAAGTGGTGTTAGGTTAAACGAAATGTCCAGTGAAACGGAGGGGGTGGGGCGAAGTGCTCCGCTCATAAAACGTAACAATTATAAAAATAAAAATTAGCTTTTTATACAGAATTAGACCCAAATATTTCACTTCATCAGAGAAGAATGTATTTCTCAGTGAAGATGACAAGTTCTGTTCTGAGGGAACCAAACAATCCCCCCGTGGGCGCCGTGGCTCAGTGGAAGTGCACATGGCTGCTGAGCAGGAGGTTCAGGTTCGAATCCCAGCAACACCAAAAGTATTTTTCACGGTGTCCCACCTCTCGCGAATGGGTAACAAACGTTCCGAGAGTAATACCTTTTCACGGAAAGCTTCTCAATTCGCCGTTCGGATCCGGCCTTAAATTGTAGGTTCCTTCCATTTGTGTCCAAAAATTAACATGTGCAGCACAAATGGTCGCGTGAAGTTAGTTCTTGGACCGCAATGGTCTGTCGCGCCGAATATTATTATTATTAAAGAATCTGCCCTTCTAGTTAGCTTGTTAAGAGCATTCTGTAAGAGTTCCTTTAAGGTATTAGGGTGCTTTCCTTAGACGGCAATAGCAACGTATTTAGCATAAGCGATCACTCTGCAGCCCTCTCTTTTTAGGCATATCAGCAGCTCATTCAACACTAAGTTCCACATAAGGGGGGATAGAATTCCAACTTGCGAGGTTCCTCTGCAGGCAGATCTTTTGGCAGACGACACACTCAGTTTTGTGTTAATGATCCGATTTATGAGCAGAAAATTAATCATTTCGCCAAATGAATCGTCTGCCTTCACAACCACAGTGCAGCTGTGATAGCTGATGTGTTGACATTGTTAAAACCTCCTTCACTCTACAGGAAAGCTACCATTGTGTACTCTTTGCGGTGAAGAAAATCTTCAATAGAATGCATTAACGTATTTTTACATATATTTTAAAACTAATTCTTAGATGATTTATCTTCTCGCAAGTTTCGTTCACACATTGAAATATTTATCGAAATAATTGCAATTATAATAAAAAAAATCAAAAGTGGTAACTTTATTCTCTTACCTTGCGCTAAAAATTGCAGCTAAAGCCAAGAAACAAGCATCAGCTTCCCTGGGCGTTGACGTATAACAACGATCTATAACCCATTCTAATAACTGGCCCATATCGGGATTCGATTCCAATAATAATACAACGGTGTCACGGGCCAACTGATAAATCTGAAGAAAAAAAAATCAGGTAAATGCAGGTCTTACAGGAAGGTATATACTCGTAATTTTGCAGAAAATTGACTCAATTACCTTTTCATCCTTTGAAGTTAACAACAAATCCAGCCACTTATAAATAATACCATCATCCGACAGATACGGTGTATAAAAAATATGTCCACAGCATAAAAGTGCCGTCATTGCCTGCAATACGGAATATAAAGTAGGTAAGCGGTATATACTCGTAAAGTCAAAGAAGAATGTGCGAATGGCCAAATAGCCATATGCAGTCTGTCATTATTGAATTGCATACATCACTGCTAGGATGGAAAATTACATGTCAAGTGATATTCTACCTTTAACGGCTCAAGATATTGAGAAATAGATGCAACATAACAAAAAATAAAAACTATAGTAGCCCATTATATGAATTTATAAATGCCAACCCTTGAAATCCTTTCTATGTTCCAGCATTTAACAGTAAGACTGTAAAATTACCTGCAAAGCACTAAATTGTAGTTTTTCCTCTTCCGGTGTAGATCCGACTTGTGATGATATGCCCAAGGGTTTTGAAAAATTACCGCACCATGTTGCAAATAAATTAAAAAGATTCCTTTTTAAATCACGGGTTAGTAAAGTTGCGCATGATTCCACTGTATAAGAGAAACAAAAATTGAGTGTAACGGACGAGTAAACCACAATCGGATCTTTTGAAAGAAAGAAAGAAAAACTCAACTAACATGTGAAATTTTTTATCATTTTTCTTATAAAGTTGCAGAAATGCGCCTTAACTTCACGAATGCTTATGTTATCTTTATCAGTCTCTGCCACCAAGTACAGTATTGCACCTTCGATATACTCAACAAATGTGGGATGAAGAGACATAGCATCTCTTTCCAAGACACATGTGCTGCAAAGAAAACAAAACAAATAAATAACACTATTTATTCAAATTAGATATTAGTAAAAAAAAAAATCACCTCACACCAAAGGTTCCATTTTCGGCAATTTTCTCTAATACTCTAACCAACTGCAAACGCAATGCATCACGTCTACGACGGCGCCTCATATTTTCCTGCTTTCTATCAACCGCCTCACGAATATATACGACAAGCTCTTCCATTAGATCTCTGCGGAAGAGGCAATGGCCAACCAAAAATTAGACATATGAAAGTGTGTTGATTTACTCCTTCTCTTTTATTGTACTTACTTCAGGGCGTCATGATTTATCATCCCCAAAGCATTTACAGCAGCATCGCGAACATCGACAACCTCACACCGCAATAAAGGTACAACAAGTTTGTACAATGCTTGAGGTGATGCAGCGCCAATAGCAGATTTATCACTACGATCTGCATTTAAGGAGTCTGGCGAGGAGCTGAAAGTTGAAGTACGATGCAACTATTAATAATGTTGTAAGCCGCGTCTATGAAAACATAATATTACTCTTGGCTTTTATTTTAATTTTCTTATTCTTTTTATTTATTTATGGAAGTAAACTAAAAACGCGTTTGTTCCAATTTGCTAATTCAAAAAACTTTTATAATAGAACTCCAATTCATACGAGTCAAGAGCAAGGTGCACAAAAATTGGAAAGCTTTTTATTTAATGTGTAAAGAATTGCTTTTACTTAAAATATTTGCAATTTGCTGAAGTTTACGGATTATCCTCAATTGCTAATATGTCGTGCTTCCCGCAAAACCTTATATGTGACACTTTATTTAGGTTGGACATTATTGCATAAAAGATATAGGAACAAGTAAATGCAAATAACTTTGTTTTTAGGGTAAAAACTTTTATGTATACATCGACACATGCTACATAGTCCTTTATTCTTTGGCAATAATAGCCAAAATATATGTTTTTGAGGTCTTACTTTTTGTTATATTGTATTATGTTTCACAGTTTTTTCTTTTTTCCAACCATCATACGCGCTATACGCGTTGGCTGCTCAGAAAATTTCAGCCCTCTAGGTCGTATTAAAGGTGGTTAAAAAGGACCTCAAAAACCGAGAAAATGGCGGCATATTTACCCATCACACGCGCCACACACAAAATATAAAAAATGCTATTTTGAACTCACAAAATTTCAGCTCTCTAGGTCGTGTGGAGGTGGTTAAAAAGGACCTCAAATAAGTCGAAAAAACAAAATATGCTTCCCTTACCAATGCAATGACGGGCATTCACAGAGAATGTGATCGAATGATTCGTCATCTTCCGGGCAGAATTTTCACTCCGTGTCTGAACCTAGATTAATTTTGCTACCGAAAGCCACAGTTAAGTTGTTAAGTTGGGCGACAGCGCTTTAAGTGCTGCCTTGCTATCTAAAAAGATATATAACCTAGCGCCCTAAATACCTTTACTAAGGTTGATCCTAGCGCAAATCTCAATGACATGGAGTTTAGCCTGGAAAACCGTGGGACTTATTCCCATTGGTATCGAAACTTTGGTGTTTGTTCCAAAGACACCAGCTCCAACTCCAGATTCTATTTTCGATCCATCTGGGAGCCAGATCAGACCTCTAGCGTCTAGTGCCGGAACACCAGCAGACCAGTTTGCCCGGTCCAATATTTCTACCTTTAATAACCTGCCGAAACAGTAATACCTGACAATGATGTCGGGTATGCTAAAAAACATGTCCCTTTCAGGAATTGAGTTAAGACTTTTCCGGTTCCACATGGTTCCCTGGTTTGTTTGTACTTGCATTCTAGCTACAGCTTAATAGCGCATCTAGCGGCCTTTTTAATGGTGAAGAGGCCGTTGAATAAAATGTTTTTGCGATGATTGATGGATATTCCCTCTCCGCTGCACCATTCTAAAACGTGTAGTAAAGCACCTTGCATGACACTAAAAATTATCGTGCTGTGTTTACCACTGATAAACATCGCCAAGTCAACCGCATAGCCAATGGCGCTGTAGCCTGATCGCTGTAGATTGGTAAAAGGACACCTCATTGGGGACAACCCTAACTGCGGCCACAGATACCGACACTCATCCAGAGGATGCAGAAATATTTCTACTTTCCAGCATGGCCCTAATTCATTGGTTGGTCGAGTGCTCAATACCTCTGCTACCAATTGCTTTTGACATTGAGTCGTAGATAGTGCTATAGAATGAGCCCTCAATGTCAAGTAATGTACATAGAGCAACTTCCTTGGAAAGAAAATTTCCTTCAATCTTCTTCAGTAGAATTGTATGCAAACTGATTTGAGTGCAGAGGGATAGAATACTCTAAGCAGCCTCTAATGTGAAAGTTAATGAGTCTCTCCATGATTTTGAGGACAAATTATGTTAGACTTATAGGTCTATAAGATTTAGGTAGCTCACTAGGTCTATTGCCAGGTTCGGGGATTACATTTACCTGTCTCTACTAGGTAGTTGGGATGTACCCCCAGTTGTAGCTGGCTATTAATAAAACAATCATACGTCTACGTCCCATTTAACCTTATCCGGACTGAAGATTTTACCGGATTTTAGCAATGCAGACCGTTTGGTAAGAAGCGTTCGGATACGTGTGTGGTACACGAGTAGACAAACCTGGGAAATGAACCTGAAGTAATGTTCTAAGTATATCCCTACTGGTCCGACTTGTAGGTACCATCTGTCTTTTTTAGTAAATTTGTATAAGCTTTAAGGGGTAACTTATGGATTCGTGTCGTTACTGGCATGTATTTTCTCAATGTGGCACGTTTAGATCGTCTCAATTCTTAATTGTACCCCGCAAGAGCGAACCTATATTCCTACAAACTCTTCGTGTGTTTAGCAGGGTTGAAGAGTTTTCTAACTTTCTTCCTAAGTATAGCCCGCTGGTCGTTCCTCACGTTTACACAGACTATTTTAGGGAAGCACCTGTCATGATAGGAAGTAATCAACACACCATTTAATTGGTATGCTGATTCATCTAGGTCCCCCGTATCTCATTTAGAGAGGACAGCTCCCCGATACAGATTCCATTCCGTAGACTTTGGATCATATATAGAGGAAGCATGTGCCAGTTGCCGGGAATGTCAAACCTGATGTGTTGATGGTCTGACAGCGAGGCTTTGTCGAACACATGCCATGATAAACAATGAATAGATAAACAAATAGTAAACAGGGCGATAGGAAAAAGACAAAATAAACGAAGGGTTAATGAAACTCTTTGTTACAGACCAGCCAGGGATGAAGATGGGTTCATTTTTCACCTCTGAGCAGAGCTCTCAAAAGTTATTTATAAAATTACATTTTTGTCTGGCGAGGTAAATGTGGAAGAGAGGTAAAAAGCTTTTGAGATATTCACGAGCCTACGATTGTGAAGAATATATGATTCAAGGTCATTTCTATGACCCAAGAGGTTAATATATTATTATTATATTAAAATGGCACCAATATCACAGGAAAATACTACGCTAATATTCTAAGACTCTTGAAAGAATCCATTAGTCTCAAAAGGAGGAAGTAAAAACAAAAGGCTTGCTCTTGCTTCATGATAACACGGGTAACAAGGCTCAATTGCCATGGCTTGTATTAAATAATGTGTCTTCCAGGAATTCTCTTATTCGCCTTACACTACTGACATGCAAATTAGTGATTATCACCTGTTTTACAATTTGAGAAAGAACACATTTTGATGATGAATAATGCCATAAACGCGCATTTTGAAAGATGTTATAGAAATGAATTTCGTTCTAATGATGATGCTAAGGAAAAATCGACGGTAAATGAGTAACAATTATTTTTTCAATCAGTTTTTGTTTCTCCTATAAGCTTAGTTTGTAAGTATTTCACATATAAGAGGTTTTGCGGAAACAACGTGAATTTCTTGTAGGTTGACGCTCCAAAAAGCAAAATTTTAATTATATAAAAGTGTCTCGGACCATTAATTTCAATTTTTATGTTGTGTGAGTAAAGAAAAAAATTAAAATCAATATAACATATTAATTAAAGCAAAATAATTATTGTAAATGTTTTTCTTTTCGAATTGTTTACTTAGGGGAAAACTAGCGCGAAATTAAACTTAGAATATTCTAAACAGTTACGAGTACACTATAATATCTGCATTCCGGTTAATTAGTGTACAATAATAATTTTTAATACATTTACCAAGATACAGTGCATTCGCATAAACGCGCATCTAGTCATAAAAAGCATAACTAAACAAATTTAATATTTTTTTTTTTTTCATTAAAATTTGTTCTACAAAAGATTATTAAAACATTTATATATCATTTATATATATTGTGTTGTTTGATTAATATTTTATCTGCATATCTTGTTATTTGTTATTGTTTACCCAAGTCGTTTTTGTCGGGCTTCTTTCCGACCATAAGACAGCGGCAATGTGAATCTTGTAACAATTCCCTCTGGGCCAAAAACATTCGATGGAATATTATCCAAGGAATCAGACAATGATCGTGAGTCCGATTGATCTTGTAAACTGTTTTAGTAGGATGTACAACAAAACACGGTTTAAAGTCAGAGTGTTTTTTTTGTTGTTGTTTTGTGGTGGTTGTTGTTATTGTTGTTTTGTAACTCATACATCAACATTGAACGTTTGTTTTGTTGGTTGTAGAAGAAGTAGTAGTAAGAGTAGTAGGAGCAGTAGGAGTAGTGTGGTAGTAGGTTATTTTGTATTTCAAGGATAAATAGTAAGAGAAAAATAAATAAAAAATATTTTCAATATTTGTTTAATTTTAAATTGTTGTTTTTTTGTACTGCTTAATATTACTTCATGACTGATTGACTGAATGCAGTTTGATGTGTGAAACAAATAATGAATTTGAATTGTTAGCAATGATAAGAGAGGGAAAGAGAAATGGACTGATTTCCAAAATGCGAAAAAAAAATTAAATGTGGATGCGGTTTAAATGCTAGTTTGCATAATTTGACAATGAAATCGACTTTTAGCAACAATTATTGTTTGCAAAGCTAATGAATGTGATTGACAAGCAATTCCAGTAATTGCCTAAATAATGGAAATTAATTGAAAAATATGTACAAAAGATAGTTAAGCGGAGATTCTCCGCTCGCCATATGAATAGTTGTAATTCATTCTAAAGACTAAATTAAAAGTGATTAACGAAGAAAAACCGTTTTTTATACTTTTCCTCCTTAAAATACTATGAATGGAAGAAAAATTCAAAACTGGCCAAACAATTGTTTGAAAACGAGAGGACGAAGAAACAAACACACGAACGTTGAAAAAAATTTCTTTGCCCTCATTATTAGCTTCGCTTTTCGGGCTCGCAATTAAGATAGGAAAGCGGAGCTTTTCAGCTCGCCATATGTATAGTTGTAACTCAGTCTAAAGACTGAATTAGCTTAAAAGGATTTTAGTTTAATGGAAAAAAAACTTTTTTTATATTTGTCCTCACCCCTATGAATAAAAAACCTGAACCCAACAAGTCCCATCAAATTCTGGCTACTAGAAGCCGAGATATACGAGTGGACAAACTGACACACGCACGTTGAAAATGTTTTCCTGTCTTCTGATTATTAGATTCGCGAACAACAAAATCTTTAGTATTTTATAGAGAGGTAAGTTAGTATGAACTTTCAACCTTGATAACTACCTGACAGATTTTTATCAGGTTTTCACCATTGTACAGGGTTATAGGCTACAGTTTAGGGTCAGTGGAGGGTAGGTGAGGAGGGGACTCAAAGGTTGCGGCCAGTGAAGGAATCAGTTGGTGTGGGGTCAATGGGGTGGTTTCTGTGGGTGGAGGTCAATTTAGTTGGGGAAGTAGGGTGGGAGGGGCAGCCCAGCAACGCCTGTTATTTTAGCTAAACTTGAAAACTATTGGACCGATTTTGATCAACTTTTCAACATTATACATGTTTTTTTCCCCGGAGGTTATAGTCTACAGTTTTGGGTCAGTGGTGGATTGGTAGGGATTAGTGTCAGTGTGGTTAGGGGTAAGTGGGTGTGGATTCAGTGGAGGGATCACTAGGTAGGTGGGCAGTTGGGTGGTGGTAAGTGGGATAGGGGCAGCCGGGCAGGGTCGGTTATTTCAGCTAGTATTGTATGCAAAAAAAGTTGATTTAAATGGAGGTATTAATCTGACAATATCTTCGATCTTTCAAAGTAAAAAAACTAATTTTTGACATTTCTAATTATTATGTATTGACGACAATCAATTTTGGAGTGGCAGACTAATTAAAGTTCCATTTAGCGAATCACACAGTTGATGGAAATTTTTCGAAAAAAATAAAACTCGGATGCCTGAGAACAAAAATATGATGGGAACGTTCTTTTTTTCGCTTGAAGACGGCAGACTGAATGACATCAGCCTAAAATCGGGATCGGCGTAGTAATTTTTGTATTGAGCCATGACCGGACTAGATCCAAAGAAAGAGTTCTCAAGCATTATTTCTTTGTAGGTAATATAGGTCAACTGCAATTAACTCTTAGCTGTTTACAATTAGATTGGAAGGTTTTAACTTGCGATAAATACAATAATACCTGTAACGTGGTAGAAAAAACTAGTTAGGTTTGTAAAATATGAAGTCATAATTTTGCAAAAAGCAATTCACCAACTGGGACTTTTTTTCTGCAAATTCAAAATATGCCTTTTCCCATTAGTGCAATGATATATGTATATAAATAAATAAGTGTATTTTCAGCAAGAAGAAGAAAGGTTAGAATTATAAAATTTGATAAATATGTATTGGGTGTGGTGTGAAATCATCGTTTGCATAAGTTTACAGAAAAACTACAACAATATGCACTTTACTATTCATTATTAATTTAAAAAAGAAGTAATACCGGCTCTACAACAGGTGTCCCTCAAATCATCTCTCCACATATAGTGGTAGTTAAAATTGTTCAAAAATTATGAAAAAAAAACTACTTACTTTATCAAAAAACTAAAGATATATACATAAATAATAGTTCTAAAAACATTTGTAGTTGTAGATCCTACAAAATGAAATTGTGCTGTGAGAAGACAGTGAATCGGCAATTTAATGGGACGTTACATTTAATTCTTTAATAAAATATGGTACAATAATTAATTATTTTCGATTTGCGAACAATAGAGTACAAATGGAAACTGTAGTATGTTGTAAACAGTTAGATAATGTGATTCTAACAAACTGTATGAATTACGGATAACACAAATGAAAGAAACATGTAACCTTACCAATAAATAAGATAATGAACAACGAATGAAAAAAAAAACTGTCTTGAAATACTCTAGTTAGTGAAACTCAAACTGACTTACCTTAAACTCAAGTCGGGCGATGCACAACGAACTGCTACACTTGGTATCTGCGGTACAAGACGCATAGCACAAGCGACTTGATTGCGCCACAAACGAAGGTATAAATCCTTTTGACTTTCGGTTGGAATCTTCTTAGTTGGGGCAGAACTTCTCAAAAGTGAGGCACGATTGTCGTTAACTGGCCTATAGGATGATTTTCTATTTCCATTGGATTTATCAGAAAGTAAAATGCAATGTTACTTACGTTGGATCAATTACACTGTACAACGTGGTAACTCTCGAGTAGCATATTGGCCAAGCTTGAGCAACTGCAGATGGACATTGTTGCAGAACTCGATGCCGTTCTAAAAATCCAAACAAACAAACTGACCAAGGATCAAATTGTTGCTGATGTGAATTACTGCCTTGGGACAAATTCAAGGTCGAAGTTGACGACTTGGAGGAGTCTGCAAAAGGGAATTGAGTGAAATTTAAAATAATAATAATAATAATAATAATTGCCATTTTTTGCACGGCATGGAATTTCAGAAAAGTTTAAATATACACTTCATGATGTCGATGATGTAATGCACACTTGGGTTAGTTAAAATTTTTGTTAAAATTGTCTCATGATTAAAATTTTACTATGCACTAAGTGGACAATTGCAGTCTGCGATCTACACTCGTATTTCATAAAAGTTTTATTTTTTCTATAGAGAAAATGGCCGATTTCTAAATAAATTGTGCCGAACCAAGAAGCCAGAAGCTACTTTGTTCGGCACGTGTAGCATGAGCACTTCCTTTCATTTTTTGCCGCTAGGAGGTGCCTTACCAACAGAAATCGAAAAAAGTCAAACCAAAAAAAAGTTTACAGTTCTTATCAGTTTTTCGGATTGCCTTGTCACACAAAAGAGTTTCATGTATCATCTGCATACCACCACATTATTGTTGCAGGTCGATTTATAATGAGTAAAAGAAGACTTCCAGCTGGAAAAATTGTATGAATGGCGACGGAAGCACATCGGATAATAAATATGACTTTAATACGAATGATTCTGTGGCAGATCAAGCAGGCGTTCTCTTCTGATTTATTTGAATAAGATGGATATGATGATTCTGAGGCGGAAAAAGTTGCTAGCAAAGTGGCTAATAAGGACAAAAACAAATATAATGTCCGACAATAATGCCGTGCTTAAAGCACTAAACAAACATAAATGTCGATCAAAATAGAATGCCACAATGCCACTGGCAAAGAACAACTAGGTCAAACTTATTGGATCCAGGACACCAGGATACCAGGACACGAGGACACACTGGAAATGAGATGGCCGACTTAATAGCAAAGAAAGGAGCTGATACTCCATTCATAGGACCAAGGTACCTCATACAGGCTTTAACAACGCAAATATAAAGAGTAAGTTAAAAAATTGGGCAATGAAATGCACAAATAACTACTATGAAAAAATAGAGGGGCTAGAATCTTGTGTGGAAGGAACATCGACGGGACTACCATTTGTACAAAATAGCAATCAGTAATGAAGAGGCTTGCAGATACTGCTATGAAGAAGGGGAGACAATGGAACGAGTCCCAGCAGACTACCCAGCCCTAATATAAACAAAAATTAAAACCATGGACAAAATCACGATCAGAAAATATGTATACGAACAAATTCCAGACAAATAGATTTCTAGGTTTAAAAAATAAGGGGCTCAATAGACCCATGCAGATCGCTGTGAATGTGGCTTGAACACACCCCAACTCCTAATCGTATCGTATTATAATTTTTCAAAACTTTTTATCAGTTCAATATATGTTTTTCGTTACTTAACCCAAGTGTGCTTTAAACCATAGATGCACGGAAAAGCAATTAGCAAAACTAACCATCTGTGTGACCCGCAAGCCACACACCACTAGTCCGTTCGGCAATCCATTGCAAATCAATAGCGGTAGCATTTAGAATAGCGGTTTTCTCTGCTTGTGGAAAGTGTGGCAAGCATTTTTCAAGAACCTGCAAAAGAAAGCAAAAAATATGGATTTAAGACGTTGAATGTTATTTCAAATTAATACAATGAGAATGTTAATTCGTCTACAAACCTGTGGACAACACCTATCAATAACATCAATGACAGGCGGTTCATTCTCTGGAACACCCAAGGCTTTCATTAGGTTTTTCACCTCTTTCAGTATCATTGCCGCAAGCTTACGTAAAAATGGGCGACAATTACATAGCAAAACGAGTGCAAACCCCTCAACAAAGTGCAATGTCGTCGCAAGCGGCACCTCATTCTTTTTATTATTTTCACCCAGGTTGATGACAGTGGTTTGCGTTATGCTGGAGACACCACTCGATGTTATACTCGAAGTTCCACTGGAATTTGTGTTGCCACTTTTGATGTTAGCACTCACGCTCGATATTTGACTTGTGGCTGTGTCTTTACCGCTGTCTTTAACCGCGGCGTTAACCGAATTTATCGTAACACCAGTGATAGGAGTTTTCAAATTGTTTGCATTCCCCCCAAGAGTAGCATTTACATTCACATTTATAGCACAACGCCAAATATTGAGAAAAACAAATAACATGCGAGTGCAGTTTTCCAGCAATTGTGGAAATGTGTCGATTACGTCACGCACCAGAAACTGCGTATATCCGTGGACAACATCTTGCCGCCAATCGGGAAAATCTATGACCAACGTTTGCAACGACTGATGTGTTAGCATACGTAATTCTTCATCCATGTGCACGGTTAAACGCGATAGTAAATCGACTAACTCTTGTGCGGTCATTGTGTCCGGAATTAGACGTGGAACTGCTGCAACACATGTACGAAATAAATCAATGCGAGGCTTACGTTCGCCTGTGAGCATTTCGTCTGGTTCTTTATTTAAATTTTGAGTATTGGTCATCATTAGTGGGCGACCGTAGTGTACGTCTAGTGCTCGTAAAATATCGACAAATACTCGTCGAACATGTGGGAAATATGATGACATTCCGATACTTCGTGCCGTGTCGTCTGTTAGCATTTTGTTGATGTACGTTTTCTTGACGCGTAGTGTATTTCCTGAAGGCAGAACGCCCACAGTTCGAGGCATTGGGGGTTCTCCATCTTTTTGTTGTAGGGAATCAGCAACAACCAGAAAAGCTCGCAGACCAATGCTCATGCGTTCAGGATTAAGGATCAACTAGATAAGAGACAAATACAGACAAATTATAATTAAATCTTTTAACATTCCATAGTAGATAGTGGTAGTAACTAACCTTGATCGATCGTCCAACACAAAGCAAATCATAAACAATTTCCCGCATTGCAAAATCCAAACGTTCTTGGGCAATAAACTGAATGATTTTCACAAAAATATTCAGTGGGGTATCACGAGGTATAACGCCTTTAGAACCTCTACAAATAGAAAATTTGTTTTATTACACAAAAATTAAGTAATACAGGCATACAAGTCTGACTTACTTGGGAAACAACGAGTTTACAATACTCTGCAATCGTGAGTGCGTAGCCGAATTCGATTCGCACTTAATGCGTATCATGTAGACCCACAGCAAGCGATAAAGGGACTCTAGAGCTACGCGGCTCATTTTTGCATCACGATTCTTTAAATTGCTCAAACACATCGCAAGAAAGTAATGCCAATTTGTTAAAAAGAATGTCTTTTGTGAGACACAAAGCAAGCAGGTGACCAACGGAAAAAGCGCCAATCGATGCTTGGATTTTGTCGATGCATCGAGAGTTTGCACATATAGCAATTCAACGAAATTTTTTACGCAGGGAACATTTACTTCATTTTTTACAGCCTAATAAGAAAAATACATTTTATTTAATTATTAAAGAAAGTACTTTTTAAAAAGAAAAAATAACGCCTGCTTACCGCTGCAACAGGAACTAAAATCTCAACAAAGAGACCAGCTAACGCGTGCTTGATATCTTTATCCTTTAATTCGAGAAAATACTGACCACATTCATGCATAAATTGAAAGGATGCTTCAAATTCTTCAATGGGCACCATCTGCGCAGTGTAAAAGAAAGGAACGTTAAGACGCATTTTTAAGATTTATTCAAATTTTGTTGGCTTGTGGATGCGTTCATTTGCCTTTCCATCGACATAACAGCCGAAACTGCTAGGTCTCTTATGAATTTATTAGTTATTAAAAATGCGGAATGTTACCGGCAAGTTTGCAACCTTCGACTCAACTAGAAAATTATAAACAATACGCACCTTAACGCGAAAGAACTTCATTCCCATAAGTAAACTTATGATACTTTGCGTTGTGTGGGGCGAAGCCTCCTTCGATTTTAATTCCTTCAGTTCGCTCATGAAACGCTTTCGCACTGAAGCGAAACGACTCTGCGCAAGAGCACCAATCACTTCGGCGTATAAATCGGCAATCATATGAATGTTGTGAGCATTTGGATTATTTTGTAATCCGTCTTTGTATTTGAAATGCTTAAATGCCAAATTCTCAATGTTTCGTATAAGATCTTCATGACCTGGATGAAATGGCAGTTGCTTGAGTATTTCAATGAGTGCCAAACAGAAAATAAATTCCACTGCCGCCTCACGACGTTGCAATTGGAAATCCATATCGATATTTGTTGGTGGTTTTAGTGCGGTGTTCTTTTCTGTACGCTTAAAGTCTGTTTTTATTTCAGCATCGGAAAGCTGTCGTCTGTGCCAAGCGAGAATTGTATGCAGTAATGATGGCAAGCAATGCTCGGCCACTGAACCAAGGGCAGATAGCAACTGATCGAATTGTTGATCCTCTCCGCGTTGTAGAAGTTTTGCTAGATTCTTATCGGCACTTTCCATCATCACGATTTCTATTTTTTTTTCCGCTTGAATGGTGAAATCTAAGAAAAGATTTCGCATAACAATTTCACCCGGTCGCATTGCCATGTCGCCAACAGACTGCTGTTGTTGTTGTTCTGATTGATTAAAAGGTAATGTGTTGATAATGGAGGTACGCGAATGCGTACCCCAAGGCAAGAGGGCCTGTCGTGTGGATGTCGGAGGAACTACTGCAGGAGGTACGACTCCAGAAGTAGTAGCCACTTCTACTGCTGAAGGTGTTACTCCTGTTGTTGCTACTGCTGCTTCTGGTACAGCGGATCTACACGCACTGCTACAGTCTGTGGTTGCGATTGTTGAGATCTGCGGTTCATTGATAGTACTGCAATCTGCACTGCAGACACCTATTACTTGGTTAGCAATTCCACTAAAAGAACTGTCCGCCGACGTTGGAGATGTTGTTGGACCAGGTTTGGAAATTTTCGGTGTCGACGTATATTCATTGGAATTGGTTGAATTTCTATTGGATGGGGAATTTGAGTTGCTACCACCTCGAAGTGGAATATCACTCGAACTACCGCTGGTGTTAATTCCAAGAGTTGCCACTGCGGACTGCAGATTGCTATTCTCGTTGGAAGTGATGTTTTGTTGCTGCTGATATCCATCGTCTACCAACTTACACCCAGGACTATTTGTTGTAATACCTGCAGATGTTGATACAGCGGAAGCTGTAGGAACATTATCACTGCTGTTTGGTTGATGTGATACTGAAATGTTTAATAATTAAATTATTGTCATTAATTATGATGTTAAACAAAGTAGAAACTTCTATAGGTACACTACGTGACAACAAATGTTATAAACTAGAAAATAACTCAAACGTTTACTTAATGCTGCATCGATTGCAATGGAATTAACCATAAAAGAATTAGGTAGATGAACCGATTTGTAACATTGAAATAGAATGGTTATACGCAGATTTTAGGATCAGAATGAATGTAGAATGGTCAATGCCAGTTTTAAGATTGTTGTAGGTTAATCATAGAATAATTATATGATGGTTTTAGACTATTACGATGACTATAGGTTGATTAAAGAATGATTATAAATCCATTATTGGTTGACTATAGGATGAATATAAAAAATTATAGGATGATAAGGGAGATTTAATGACTACAAAATGGTTATAGAATGATTATTGAATATATACAGGTTGATTAAAGGATGATTACAGGATGATCATATTATGATTAAAGGGAATAAATTTAGAAAATCTCAAGGATGAAATATAGGTATTGATCTACCAAAGTTTTAATGGTCGGATATATGCTTGGCACAGCGTGGAAGTTAGGGAGTATTGCGGTTGAATTCAAGAAAAGGTGGAATGCAACTGGCTTTTTTTCTTGAGCTGGTGGAAGAAACGTTTTAACAGTGACAAGATCGAAACATTACTGCAGTGTTTAAGGGAATCAATCGATTTCGCAATGTTTTCCTCGCCGATAAGATTAAACGCTTGCTTTTGTATTCTATCTAGCAGATGCAAGTTGGTCTTAGGCGCACCTGACTAAATATGACAATTGTACTCAAGTTTGGGGCGAATGTATATAGTAGCCATACCGAGAACTGCGAGACATTCAATGTCCTCGATGCAAGTGCCATTCATGTATAATGGCAGTGAATTTAAGATTAACTTAGACGACAGGAGACAGCATTGGGGTTTGGAAGCTTTAATTCTACTCGATTGTTTTCTCCCTATTTCATTATGCTGTCTAGGGCAGAATTTAATGTAACACACGTAGTTGTTTGAGTTAAAAATCATAAGTGAAGAGACGGTCCTCATGAGAAGCTGAGAGTAATGTCGTCAGCGAAAAAGTGAATTGGATTAGAAATAATGGATAAGAGATCATTGATAATAATGAGAAGGAGTGTCGGAGACAGAACAGAGCCCAGGGGAACGCCAGCAATTTTGTGATGTATTTCATACTTGAAAACTTCCAAGACAACTTCTAAAACTTCATTAGATAGCTTCTAACCCAATAAAGCTGTTTTACTTCGATTCGATAAGCACGCATTTTAAAGAAAAGAGATTGATACCAAACTCTGTGAAATGCCTTGGAAATATCAAGGCAATATTTATTTATTTACCCACGAAATTCGTCCTGCCGGTCACTAGTTTCAAGCCAGGTTCATTCCGTCCATCAATCATTCTCATCATTCGCAGAACAGCTCACGCCCGCAAATAAATCTGCGTTTGGACGTACCAGCCATTACAGAGATTCCTTCTCTAGCCTCACAACGAGAATGCGAAATGAACCGGATTCTGTGTTCACAAATCTATATGATCATCAGGCATTTAAAACGCATCTACATAGACATCATCTTTAGTCCTTTCCTTCACGCTAATGCTCACGCCTTCTATTGTAAGGGTGTTAATCTTTTGAGCGATTAGTGTACATTTAAAACACATAAAATTTTTCATGTAAATTCTCTAATTGAAGATGTGCAAATTTTGAACAAAATGGGTTAATTTTGAAGAAATTTTATATGAAGACTACTTGACCCTTGGGCTCGATCACTTCCAAATTATTATAGAAAGTGTTCATGTGTACGAAGTTTGAGTAAAATCTGGTTTTAGGAATTCGATTTAAAATTGATCACACCAACAAACAAACGCGACGCGAAGTAAATATAGAGAATGAAAAAGGTTATGTAAACGTTGCTCTTCAAGATTTTGGAAACCATATCAAACGCAGCTTTGGCCTTCGATTCTGCTCTACTCCTTTCGTTGATTTCTTCACGCCCACGAAGTGCCTTGCATTATAAGAATTCAAATCGCGCAGCTTCGATTCTGCATCCCATCATTTGCTGCATATTCATGAGAAAAAAAATAAGAATTTTACACTACAGCGGACCGGCTGACTAAGTTTTCACTAGATGGAGTGTATGCGTCAGATCGCTTTTGAAAGATATTTTACAGAAGAATACAGACATTTTGAAGATAAGCAGGCAATTATATATTGCAGACTATGAAATAATTTCTATGTTTAGATGATTAAATAGTAAAAAGATTTACTAAAAGGTTTCCAAAGAACTTCTAGCAAAATAGATCTACTTAAACAAAAAACGATAATTCATAGAGATACCATTATTCCTGTTCGTAGTTTTTGGATGCCCTGCGTTGTTAAAAAATTGTATTAATTCAAATAATGATCGGCTCGGTACAACTTCTACCATTCCTAGCACAGGGTATGATCAGGACTTTATTTAGTACTTAACGAATTATGTCTCTTTGTGGTATCCAAAAACTAACTTCCACTCGAAGTCAAAAATCATGTTCCCTTTTAAAAGTCAATTAGTTAACTTATTTGAACTTTACATAACACCGATTCAATCAATAGATATTTATTTTAAAATAGAATTTAAAACACGTAGGAGAATGTGCAACCGACCACCACTTAGACACACTGCAATTCCCATCTGTGCCACCCGGCCGCCGCCGTGAACTTGAAGGCTACTTCCAAGTTCAGGGTAGCTAAATAAACATTGAGTATGCAGAGTTATCACAATACCATAAAGAACAAATGCAACTATGTACTTATATTACGCAAAGAACCGTCGAAAGGGGGTCTGATTTAATTCTGGTCGCTTTGTTCTGCTGGGTTGATAGATTTGTTCAATCGATGAGTTCAATTTTCATCACTTGGGTTTTGTTTAGCACTTGGGTTACATTACATCATGCATGCATCATGCAGAAGAAGAACAAACCTTTCAATCTTTTGGATGCCCATTGGAAATTCCATAACATCAAAAATGATCAGAAGCTGATTTTAAATACTGTATGTATCGGACTATGTGCAAGAGAAATTTGTTTTAAAATTTACTGAAAGATACCATCACTTTTATTATTATTTGCTATTTGTATTCTTCACAAAAATTAAAATCTCTGCTCCGATTGATTATTTGGGATTAGATTTGGAAGAAATAAATTTAAATTTATTGATATTGCACAGGATTGTCCGAGTAATAAATATCGAAACAACGAAAAAATCAAATTTGAACAACAGTCCGAGACACGCACACACTGAATGCGGAAAAATATTAAATGTGTAAAAATATTATTATAAAGTTTATAATATTTTTCTTCGTTGTCGATTTTGTAGTGTCTGTTTTTACAGCAATTTCCCGCTGATGCTAATCACAAACTGTTGCCACTGAATAAAACGAATGCTAACATTTGGACACTAGCACTATTAACAACACGAGTAATCGAAGGAAAGAACAGCAATAGCAGCTGAGCTACACCAACAACGAGGGGTAGAATCTACTCATAAATAAACGAACGAAACGGCCAAATCAAAAACAAATGAAAAACAACAAAAAACCAACATAACATATTAGCATTAGCACTCAAATTTTTCGTATCAGTTTTTGTTTTCATTCTCGTTAGCGTAGTGTGCTCTTATGACCGACGCCTAGGTAGTTCAGGTGATGGTATATGGTATAAGTAAGAGAAATATAAAAGCTTCAATACTTTTATTTAACAATTAATAATTGATTTCTAAGCGGGTGTCTTCTACTGCCAATAGAACTATCTAACCAGCAGTTACAGTATATTAACCATAAAATCATATTGGCTTTTGGGCATACTATTGCAATGTAAACAATTTTTAACCAAATTGTAAAACAATTTAGAAGAAATACAAATATCCGATAATTTGCCTGTAGCGACTAGCCAATACTAATTTAGACAAAATGCAACTACATATTATGCAACTTTAAATGAACTGAAAGAGCAAACACCCACATTTGTTGTGTGATTTCTTTACTAAGCATGTAAGTAGCGCACCAGAGCTTTTTATTTGCCATCTGCTTTGTCGTGTGTCAAAGAATTGCTATTGCAATACCAATATCTCGAGGTAACAGTATTTATGAATGGAATTACTGAAAAAAATCATTCATGCGAACAGAGTCATGTTTATAAGCCGCATAGACCCAAAAAAGAACACTGTTGCTAAGAATTTTCGGTTCTGCTATGTTACTGCTATGTAGAAAGCGATTGGGTTTTAATTAGTAAATACCATAACAATAAAACAATGAGCTTTGTTGTAAATGCTCATTATAGTTATAGCATATTATTTGAGTTTAAATTCTATCAACCGCTTTTCCATAACATTGTGAACATTGCGCACTTCATAGCTCAACGCATAAGAGGCATTCTTTTATAGAATTTATACTAGTAAATTCTTGGAATTTGAACTCAATGACGTAGAGAATAGAAGCGCAAATATATCTCAACTGACGTCGAAGATCAGTCAGTTAGCCTCAGTTGAACAGAGAAATTTTTCCATACTTTTTTTTTTAATCATGGGTTAATCTGTGAAAAACAAATAATTTAGAGATTATTAGCAAATAATACAATGTAAAAATAAAAGGACTGTTATTATAATTTATTTATTATTTATTATCCAGGTAACGAATTTTTTTATGCGTGATTTTAGGATTAAAATTTTTCTGTGTTTTAATAATTGTGCAACGTAAACGCAACACAAAAGTGAAATGGCCGCACTAAAGTAGTAATAGTATTTTTGCATTATATTATGTACTTATAATAAACAAAATGTAATTATTTTGCTTTTTAAGAGGTAGGTTCTATTTCAAAAGAAATGCAAATTGTTTTTTATAATTAGCTCTATCTTCAAGGGATTTGCACCCTTATAATGCCTAGGCACAGCGTGGGCTTGGAAATAATTCGATAGAAGATGGCAAGTGTTATGGTGAAAGGAATTGAATCTATACCCGACCACTCACAAACTAAAACATTACGATCATAAGCCCACATTGATGGCTCTACATCTAGATTACTTCATACATCCACTCAACCGGTGATGCTCACTAATTATGGATTGATGAACGTTTATTCCGTTGACTTTTCTTAAGAAATTCAAACTATTTACTGGTTATACCAAATGGAGCTGCAAATATTGGCTAATCGAGATTATTCCAATACAATACCACTCGAAGAGTTCCAAGAATAGTCATTGCTATCTAATCTATATTTAATTAGACAATCAATCAATGATCATGCCAAAAAGCGGCATCACATTACGACATACTGTAAAACTGTCTTTTCGACTTGGTGGTTGTTTTTTTAACCACAAAAGCATGCAATGCTTCGCAATGCGTTTTATAGTGGAATTCAGTATCCTCTTAGGAGCAAACTTGGGTTATTAGAGAATTTGCATGAAAAATTTTAATTTTTATGGTTTGTTTTGTTTTTGTTATAAAAGGGGAAAATGATAATCAGCTTGCTTTTGGCATCCTTTTGGTGTGCATATAGAATTATCTCGATTCATCCCTAAAACATGAATAATTTACGCATGTTCTAGAAATTTATGCAGCAAGAGATCAAATGTGAAAATCTTAAACGTAATTAATTCGAATTCCAACGAAGCACAAGTGCTCCATATCCTATAAGACCCCACACTTAGTTGTTATAAAGGCAAAACCCAACATGGGTAGCATAGAACGCAACGCTTTTATAATTGTGATGCGGTAGTCAATATGAGTCACTAATGGTAAGTGAATAGCAATTATAATATTATCTCGATTGCAATGTAAGATTTAGCTGAAGCTAGCTTAGCATCTGCAGTTGGCAATAGTTTTTTTTTATAACGATAAAAACTACTCCCTTTTTTTTGCTCTCCACTTAAAAGATATAAAAATTATTTTCAAAACAAGAATATAAAAAAACAATTGAGGTCATCAAGTACACACGACGAGCAATCACCCGGTCGCCGAATTGCCGGAGAGTATTTCAATTATCTGTTTAATTGATAAAATATTTGTTACCCGATTTTTCATCCGCCAGGGCACTTTCATCTGAGTTTTGCTCAGTGTTCTCCATTCTCTGATGAAGTCTACCGAAAAACCTTATAACTTATAAAACACACACAAAATGCACCGAATTAATCAATAACAGTAATGATTTTAATTTATATATCTAAAAAACCACTTTGGGAGTATTTGCTTTCACACGAATGAAGATGAAGATTCCCCCAGCGTGAACAAGGGATATAAGCAAAATGTGGCCATGTTCTTTTTGGTTTTTGACATTTGTAACACGGAGCAGCACAAAGAGCAATGTCAAACAGGGAATATTGTCAATACAAGCTGATGAAAAAATTCTAAACATTTGTAAAACAATAAATTTTTGATACAATATAAAGTGATTTAGAATAATAACGCAATTTTTAATTATTTCAATGTTATTGCCGTAAGCTAAATTCGTAAACAAACGGAATTTAAGTATGTTTTGGCCGTGGATATCGGCAAAAAATTTTATAGCAATCAGCTGTTTAAAAGTAAACAAAAACGAACACATGTTCATATATACAAAAAATGAACAGCATCATTTATATATTCAAAGACTTGTTTGATTTGAGTAAGGTATATAAGTATAAATCGTTTAAGTGTTGACAACACAAATAAACTAGTTATCAATATTTATGTAATTACTCAAAATTAATAACAAGTATATTTCTGTATTATTTAGATGATTGATTAAACAGGACAATTTAGTCTCGAATACTCTATTTATTAACTAGAGCTACAAGCTAAACTACGGTATAACGATTAAGAGGGCTTTGAGACACCCATCTTCTGAAAGCCCATATTGAGCAGACCTCGAAAACCGCCATCTTGTTTGGGGGAGATGCCTGCCTTTAAAGTTTTAAGTTTTTTTTTTGAAAAATTCATTTTTTTTAATGGTTTGAAGGATGCTTGGTGGTTTATTGGTTTCATATAAAGGATAAAAATAATACTTTCCATTTTAAAAAAATGGGGCCAATCAAACAAGAGTCAAAAGTCAAAAGGTGGGGCTCATATTGATGTCAAATTAAAGCTGAAAGTTTTTCACATACAGTCATACTATTTTTATTGTCGAGTCCTAATTTTCATGGAAGGTGCATCAATTTATACTCATTACAAATGATTGAGTTTTTTCTTAAAAAATAGGTGATGATGTGATTTCACTCGCTCGATTGTTTTATGTTTAGAAATTAATTTTTCCTTTTAAAGACATGCTTGAATATTTTGGCCACACTATAAAATATTGTGCGCTCAATTAATTTATATTTTTAAATTGTTTACACTGTAAAATACTGTGAGTTCAATTAATTTATGTATTTCAATTAATTTATATTTTGAAAGGAGGCGATTTTGAAAATTGTGAACACACTGTAAAATACTGTAGTCTCAATTAATTGGTATATCTTTATTAATTTATATTAAGAAAGTTTTTCCGTTTAAATGGCGTTTTTGAAAATTAGCGTCCACTGTAAAATACTGTGCGCTCAATTAATTAATATTTTTCAATTAATTTATATTTATAAACGAGTTTTTCCTTTTATCTCAATTAATTTATATTAAGAAAGAAGTTTTTCCTTTTAAAAGGCAATTTGAAAATTGCTTCATGGTATATCATATGATTGATTTTTTCCCATACAAAAAGAAGTGCTTAATAGCAACCTAAGGGAAATCAACCCTGTGATATACCACTCAACTGTATAAAATACCACACAAACTAAATACAAATTGATCCACCTTCGGTAAAATTGAGCCACGTTTATAAAAATAGTATGTCTGTGTAGAACCTTTAAATTGATACCAATACTTAGGCCTGCCCGTGGCTCGGTTGATAACAGCTTTGCTGCTGAACAGGAAGTTCGTGGTTAGAATCCCAGTAACACCAGAAGTATTTTTAACGGTGTCCCACCTCTCGCGAATGTCTGACAAACGTCCGAGAGTAGTAACTTGTTACGGATAGATTCTCCATTCGCCGTTCGGATACGCTCTAGAGGACTTGTCTAAACTACAAGGTACCACAAGGAGTCGTTAAGGAATCTTTTAAAAAGTGTTTTCTTGGAAGCTGAATTTCATAAGCCTATCGGCTAGATAGTTTTGAGTGCCTTTTTTGTTTGTTAGGCTTGGTACTACGAACTAATCCTGTACAATTCACTGTCGAGTTGTTGCCCTTTAATGAATATGTCAACTAGTTCCTGAAGGACCGAACTTTTTCAACACAGGTTCCAAGAAATCTGAAGGCTCACGTATGTCATTATTTGTAATATTTTCTTGGTCATGGATATGATCCTTTGATTAAAGCATTTGGGCTCGCGTCGTTTTAGTTTAGTTTAGTACTAAAAGTGTTGTCCATATACAATTTGAAAAAACTCGGGTTAATTTTTTTATGGGGTACCTTCTACAATGATTCGGGGAGAGTTCTGAGAAAATAAATTGAAACCGGCTACAAAGGTGAGGAATGTGATATATTTTATGAATTATATTTCGTTTTTTTTTTTAATTTTAATAAAGGGCTTAGACCACCATATTGCCGTGGCGTGAGTCATTTAGGGAGGTCTTGGCAATAAGTTTAATTATAAAAAAATTAAAACATCCAAAATTGTATGAGTTTCCAACATAACGAGCAAAAATGGTTTTTTGTCAAAACCAAAATCTTGTTTTTGTAAGTCACTTGTCTTAAGTCTTAACTCTTAAGCATTAAGTTTTACCATTGTGAGAGCGTCCTGATAATTTTATTTATAGCACTAACAAAAAAACATCGCCAATGCCAAATCATCGAAAAGTGACAATTCTGATTCTTTGCTTTGCTTAAGAACATATGATAGTTTGGTAGAATTTATATTAGTATTTTGACAACCACCGCCCAGGCTGATCTAAATATCCATAGCAAATTCTGGACACCGTCAGTCCAGTTCCAGTCGGTATTTGCAGCTAGAGCGTATTATAGATCTTAGAAGAGAACAATTTCGCAATTTATGTAAATTTTTAAGATTATTATAAAAAGCCGGTCTGCAATCGGAAATCACGCTATAATTGAAGAATTAATTTAGAAGCTGTGCACTCTGTATTGATGATTTTCCTCAATTAGTGATGTGATGTCGATGAAGTGAATCATGTGCATTGGATTTTTTAGGAGCCCATGTGCTCATGTAGTCAAGTTGTGAACTTGGCAAGTTTGGTTAGGCATACAACCTTCATATAATAAGTGGAACTTTTCTAAGCGAATATTTATGAATTAAATGATGAAAAAAAGTGATACATTGCATTTATATAACACTG
The DNA here is from genome assembly GCA_947095585.1 of Nephrocerus scutellatus. Taxonomy (NCBI): domain Eukaryota; kingdom Metazoa; phylum Arthropoda; class Insecta; order Diptera; family Pipunculidae; genus Nephrocerus; species Nephrocerus scutellatus. The sequence continues at coordinate 26,132,165 of OX352765.1, read as the reverse complement.
ATTAGTAAAGTCAAATTTATTGTTATTTTAGTGATCGAATATATCATATTTGGCTTTTGCTTTAGAGTTAAGAATAAGGAAACTTACTAATCTCTGTTTACCTGTATAAAGGCATTGTCCATTCATTGTGTTTGTGCTACTGCAGATTCATTTAAAATGGACATCCCAATACATCCATTCACTCGTGATCCAACAGCAGCATGGAAGGATATATCTAAAAATCAACGAGTCATTAAGGTGACAATGAAACCACCACAAACTACAGTGCCCTTTAATAAGGCGCGAGTTGTTTGCATGAGCGATACGCACTCGCTGACGCCCTACATAAAATTTGATATACCACCTGGTGATATATTTATTCATGCTGGTGATTTTACAAAATGCGGACAACTTGAAGAAGTCATTGAATTTAACAACTGGATAGGAACATTGCCGCACAAGCATAAAATCGTGATTGCCGGAAATCATGAGCTAAGCTTTGACCCGACTTTTACTCATCCATTTCAAAATAAAACTGATAGGTAAGCATAGCATTATAACCATTATTACTGTAGTGAAATTAATATTCTTGAAATCTCTTATTTGCAGGAAAAAACAGGGAGGCATGTCTATTCTTGATGAAATTCCAACGCTTGGCAATGCCAAGGAAAATATGGAAGATGCTGTTCAGACGCAAAATATTCGACAGTTTCTTACCAATTGTACCTACATCGAAGACGAATTAATATCTATATACGGGATTCAATTATACGGTAGTCCATGGCAGCCGGAATTCTGTAAATGGGCATTCAATGTGCCACGTGGAATGGATTGTCTAGAAAAATGGAATAACATTCCAGAAGGTGTTGACATTTTAATCACCCATACTCCACCAATTGGACACGGAGATTTATGCTGTTCTGGCGTTCGAGCCGGTTGCGTAGAACTTTTGACGACGGTGCAGCAGCGTGTTAAACCGAAATACCACGTATTTGGGCATGTCCATGAAGGTTACGGTATTACATCCGATGGACGGGTGATATTTGTGAATGCCTCAACGTGTGACATTAATTATCTTCCCAATAATCCGCCAATTGTATTTGATATCTTATTGCCTAAAGGGTTTTCTAAGGAAGTCGAATGAACTGGATAATGTCTGCAACGATTTTATTTTATACCACTATTAAGGAGTGATTTCCATAGTTGAACGAATTTATTTTTCGAATATGTTTTATTTATTTATTATTTCTCGCAATGAAAACAACAATTAGGAAAACAATATATATATATTTTTGTTACTGTAGACTGTGCAAAAAATGCTCAATTTGTTTCAACACCTAGAACTAGTACTAAAGTTAGACCGCACGACCGATGATGGTTTTTCGTTACATGTTAATAGTGACAATTAAAAAATTTAAATGGAATTAAGTTAGAAAATTAAATGGCGATTTTTACCTTTCTTCTTTTTTCTTGTTGTATGCCTATCGTTGAAATGTGTTGAAATGTTGTGTTCTTAGTGATTTTCTTAAACTCGCGCCGACTATTATTTACATGATTAAAAGTAATTAATCCAAAATATTATATATTATTTATTGAATTTATTTACCTGTGATAAAGATTATTTTCAAAGAAGTCTAGTACCAAATAAAATATTGAGAACAAATGCACAAGCGATTTGGCCGTTATTGTATAAAATGCTAGTAGCTACGCAAATGTTTATTAAATTAGAACATGCTCGAACTGATTAATATAAAGTTTCCAGAATTTCCTCCTTTGTCGTTTAAAGACACCTTCCGTATTGATTTCTCATTGTGATGGTTTTTGCAGTCTCAATAGATTGTGCGTTATTCCTTTGAGTTTTATTAACATATTTTGTATTATTTATTTCCCTTTTAATTTTTTTGCTTCTTCTTTTATTTTTGAGCTAGAACATTACAATAATTTATCCACTTTTACTCATATTAATATACAAAATATATATAATATTGTAATACATAGAAGAGGCTGGTATTACGCGTAGCGAGTAGTGTTTGAATTACTACCACGAAGGAAAGAAATTTGAAAAAAATTTAAAACATTTTTGTCGAAATAAAAGATTTTTTATTATATACATATGAACATATACTGCATTTGCCGTAAACCGGCGGTGTTTGACTTTATTACTTAAAATCAATTACTTGTTTTATATATATATATAAAATATATATACGCTTATTGCCAAGGAATAAGCTAAGCCCTTTATAAAAATGAAAAAATCGTTTTACAATATATAACATTCCTCACGTAATTTATTTTCTTAGAATTCTCCCTGATTCATCGAAGCAAAACGGAAAGCGATCACGAAACTAATTCCAAATGCTTTGCTTTAATCACAAAAACTACAAAAAAAACCTTGAGCAAGAAAATATTACAAAAAATTATAAATATAACGCTGCTTTTAGTTTTTAAATGATAAACGAGAGGAAGTGTAATTGAATGTAGTCCGAGTAGCGTATGCGTGTATGTATGTGTTATTTACCATGCTAAATGGAACGCAGTAATTTTTGACGAATGTCAGTCGTTTTAAAATGGTTGATCACTGTGCTATGTACACTGCCAAAGAAAACGTTGGTTTTAATTTTCACATTCAAATCTGGTAATTCCATACACTGCGGTTCACTAGATTAGTGCAGGCAAATTTGGGAAACCACCGCACACCAGTTTTTCCCGAATTTTCCAATTTTACAGGTGGTTCCTTTAATCATCCCCGGACTGTTACAAGCATTAAATGAGCCAAATCTGTCCAGCCGTTTCGCCGTGAAAAAGTAACAGACAGATACCCAACTTTCACATTTATAATATTAGTATGGTAAAAAAGTGACATTTAACATTAAAATTTAAAGACTAATATGTCTTAGTGCAACAGGTGCTATCAAGACTTGCCCAACAGCAGCACTAGAAAAACTACTACATTACCCATCAAAATCTAAGCGGATGCAAGAGCCATTTCACTCAAGGTAACTAACCAACTCAAAGTGTCAATAGTCAATAGACCAGGACATACAAGCATCATCACCAAAATCAACTTGGAAATTTTCCTGCAATCAGACTCAATGATAAAAACAACTAATTTCCCAAGGAACTTCTCAGTAGGTGTACCGGACCGTAACCAAGTTGAAAATATAAGAAATAACCTCCCCAATCATACATCTATCTGGTACACAGACGGATCTAAAACAAACTCAGGAACAGGGGCAGGGGTATTCGGACCCAGAATCACATTACGAATACCCCTAGGAAAATCCCCAACCGTTTTCCAGACAGAAAAAATAGCATTAGAAGCCTGCACATTAGAATGCATAAAGAGAAAATATAGAAGAACCGAGATCTATATGATATCCGATAGCCAAGCCGCTCTGCTTGCGCTAAAAGGCCAAGTTTTCAATTCAAGAACAACGTGGAGCTGCTACTGCCACCTAAACGAATTGGCCAAAACCAACAAGGTCATCCTGATGTGGTCTCCAGGCCATTCAGGAATTAATAGGAACGAGGCAGCAGACCTCTGCGCAAGAGCAGGCGCGAAAGAGACCTTCACCAGTCCCGAACCAAGCATTGCCTACAGCAAGAGCCACCTCAAAAACAAGATAAAAGAGTGGGCAAATAACGCCATCGAGGCTGAATGGGAATCATCAACTACGATTAAACAAACCAAAAAGCTTCTCAAATACAACATTAAAAACACAAACAAAGCAATCAAGTTAAACCGATATACACTCAGATCCCTTGTGTGGTACATGACGGGACATGGCCCATTTAGAGTATACGCCAGAACACATACTTTTTATATCTGATGCCCTCACCCGAAAAAGACTTCAATACCTAAAGGCTCACACAGTTCTATGTCAGAATGCCAGACCTATCGACCTGGCAGATATATTGGAATTCATAAAAGGACTAGGCCATAACATAATGTGGTAGACATCTGGGATGCCTTAAGGTCGCAGTGCACAAGGTGAACCGCAGTGTATATTGGCAGTTGAACATGTTGCACTTATATTCAGATTTCTTTTATAAAAGTCACGAAGTAAGTAAAATAAATTGCATCTCCCATCTGCAATTGACAAAAAAAAACTTGCCACAATTTAGGACTAAAACGAAGCATGCAATTTACAGCTTTTGATGCTTTAAGTCGTGATAGCACAAATGCCAGGCCAGAATAAAATATCGAAAATACAAAGGTATGTATATTTCTTTAAATTGTGGAATTGTCCTTTGGTACAACAGCTGGGCAACTTGGAAATTAAATGGAACAACAATTGATTACATTTTGAAATACTCTTTATTAATACTACTGACAAATTATAACAAACATTTCTTATTCTTATTCGATCATTATAAGAGTTAAGACATTATATTTTTCGTGCCATTGTTAATCTTACTCCAAATTTAATATTCAAACTCGGCACAATCACCTGCCTCCTGATCGTCTGTGCCGACTTCTTCGAAATCCTTCTCAAGCGCAGCCAAATCTTCACGAGCTTCAGTAAATTCACCTTCTTCCATGCCCTCGCCCACATACCAATGGACAAAGGCGCGTTTCTTGTACATTAAATCGAATTTGTAGCTCAAATTGTTGAAAGCCACTGCAATTGCCGTTGTATTCGAGAGCATACACACAGCTCTTGAAGTATTGGCCAAATCGCCGCCCGGCACAAAAGCCGGCTTCTCGTAGTTAATGCCAATTTTAAATCCAGTTGGGCACCAGTCAACAAACTGAATGTGACGCTTCGATTTGATCGCCGAAACCGCTGCATTAACATCCTTCGGTACAACATCACCCCGATACAACATGCAGCAAGCCATATATTTACCAGCACGAGGATCACACTTGACCATCATATTGCCGGATTCGAAGCAGGCATATGTTAGAGTTGTTATTGCATGCTGTTCGTGGCTTGCTCTGGATGCCGACACTAGAGGAGCGTATGCAACAAGTGGAAAGTGAATACGTGGAAATGGAACCAAATTCGTTTGAAATTCATTCAAATCGACATTCATTGATCCGCTGAACCGCAATGAAGCCGTTGTCGATGATACAATCTGAGCGATCAGACGATTCAAATTCTTATAATCCGGACGATCAACGTTCAGATTATTTTTACAAATCTCATAGATGGCCTCATTGTCCACCATGAAGACACAATCGGAGTGCTCCAAAGTGGAGTGCGTAGTCAGCAGAGCGTTGTATGGTTCAACAACAGCGGTTGAGACGCGTGGCGATGGATAAACCGCAAAATCTAATTTGCACTTTTTGCTAAATTCCATCGACAGCCTTTCCATTAGCAACGAAGTGAATCCTGACCCGGTGCCACCACCCAAACTGTGAAAGATTAAGAATCCCTGCAGGCCATCACATTGTTCGGCCATTTTTTGTATACGAGTTGTGACATTGTCGATAACCTCCTTTCCGATTGAGTAATGACCACGCGCATAATTGTTAGCAGCATCTTCCTTACCCGATATTAATTGCTCCGGGTGGTAAAGATTCTTGAATGCTCCATTGCGAAAATCATCGATGACAGTCGGCTCCAAGTCGACGAATATCGATCTCGGCACCTGTTTGCCCGATCCAGTCTCCGAGAAGAATGTATTGGCATCGTTTGTTAAATTAGATGCCGTTTTGATTGCCTCATCTTTGCTCTTCCATGAACCATCTGGATTGATGCCATGCTCCAGCAAATAAAGTTCCCAGCATGCGTTGCCAATTTGAATGCCACCTTGACCGATTTGAATGGATATCACTTCGCGCTGGTTGTTCATGATATTAATAATAAAAAAAAAAAGAGGAAAAATTTATACGAACATGAAATATTCCCTAACAAAAGTAATCTTACCATTTTTACAGAGAAAAAAAGAACAAAAATTATATATAAAACTTTTTCTGAGAGACGACGTCACGGCACAAATTTGCAGATGGTTGAACCCAGAAGCATCGACCAACTACTGTTAACGTCGCGCCGAAAATTCGAACATGGATTTTGCGTTTTGGAACAACTGAAGAAATTCCATAAACACGCGGGTAAGTACATGCCATTGAACTTATTAACCCCTTCGATGCGTATGTTCACTGTTTCTAATGAAAGTAAAGCACGAATGTTGGTGTTGGTGTACCAAAATAAAACTCTAATTAAAAAACCTAATTTTGGCTTAAAATGGGAGAGCAGTACGAACCGATCGTACCGCTCGCAGAACAGTCTGAGCTTAAATTTAAAATACTGTCTTTTTCACTTTCGCTTTTTTAAATAAATGTTAAGGCCCCATGCTCTGACTGGTAGAGTAGATCTAAACCAACATTTTACTTTTTATCCAAGTCAATATATTATTATTTTAAAGGTTGGTTCACTTTCCCCATTCTTCCATCCTTCCACAAGATTTGTCGTCTATACGTTTGTAAAGTTGATGCTCCGTTATGACAAAAAAATGTTCTTGTTATTGATCTTTAATTATAAAGACTATTGTACCTTGACAAATTTGAATACCATTCTGTGCTTATATTTTTAAAAATGTTTTGATATTTTACTTTACTTATTAAAAATTTAAAAATTGCTGCTTGCTTCATAACTCTGTGAAAAAACGAAATCTCCCATATCTTAGAAATAGGTACAACTTCTTATATGATGCACTTGTGCCCATCTGAAGCCCTAGGTATGCAGCATAACACGTTTTGGACGACATTTTCCTGTTAACATCAATTTAGATTACAAGGTTTATGCCTTGAAAGACCATAAAAGCTGCAATCGGTATCAGCTGCAGTTGCAGGCAATAGCATCATATACAACATTAAATAGCAAATAGTCACCGTTAGTTCGAAAAACTGAAAATATGAAAGTATTTGAGACGATGGAAGGTGGTCGTGGAAAGAGAGTTTTATTCGAGATTAGAGCAAATATACGCCTAATAGGCAGTAGCCAGGTCAGACGGAGTGAAATACTTCTTGCACCTTAACATTTCGCAGCATTTTTAGCGATGGCGAATATGTGGTCGTACCAAGACGTTTTGTTGATGCACCGAGAATTGCGAGTGCGTTCATGGAGGTTTTTATTTCATTTAATTTATTTCAATCAACACAATATTGAGACAATTTGTTAAGTACCATGCCGTTCAGTTCTATGTAATTCATATAACTAAGTGTAAAATATAATAATATATTTATAACAATGAAATAATAACAATTAGAGAATATATAAAATCAATAACAAACAAAATACAACTAAATATAACAACAATTGCAAATGTAATAGTCTGGAAACATGACCCACCTAAAAACCGCAACGTTGCCTAATTTAAATGCATTAGGTATATACACGAAATGTTAATCACAATAATTTACTACCGCGGAAGCGATAACAAAATAGAATAAATTGTGTCATGTAGAACTCAGGTGTTTTTTGCAGTGACTAGGGAAGACCCCAATAACGATTGAATCCTTAATGAAAGTTGGTAAGCAATTCTATATACGACAGGATCCTACTAAAAACGAACTTTCAATAACGCTACTGTGCATTGGGATTAGTAAATTTCTAGTCTTAGAAGAGATTGCGAATTGAAACTTTTTGATGTGGTGGAGACGGTTGGGGTGGATTTTTGTGGATGGTGTGTTGAAGTGGTGGGGCCTAGGTATTGTTTGTATGAGATTAACTCTAAGACCGTGCATTTGGTAGATAAGAGGTCGGCATATGTGGGTGGATATCTTAAGGTTGGTCTTGTAGTTCTTGGTGTTCAGTTGTTGTCGTTTATTAATAATTTTAAATAGAAGAAGGACAACTTTCAATCTAATATATTTGTTAAACTCCATCCCTTTGAAACGACTACTACTACCACAATATACTTCAATACCATAGTTAAAGAGCGGCATAACTAATGATTCAATCAGTTTTGCGTTAATTTGGACTGACAAAGACTGACAAAACAACTTTTGATCTGTTGACAAAATCCAACAGATAACACAGCTAATGCACGATGGGGTTTGCCCAGCTCCCAAGCTCACCACCTTATTAGAAAACTGGATTTGCTGTCCATTTATCAGTATCATCTTAAGCTCACCACCTTATTAGAGAATTGGATTTACTGTCCGTATCGGCTCAAGCAGGTGAATAACTTGACACTTGTAAAATTCAAAGGCTTGGTTTTTAATGGGATTCAGAATAAGCTGATTTGTCGAGGACCAGTTAGACAAGGCGCTTACGGAAGTAGTGTGGCAGTGGTGAAGTATTGGAATGGTGCATTGTATAGGAGTGGTGAACATTTGGCGTGGCGATGGAATAGCGGTGCAGTGGTATGAAATTGATTTAATGCACACTGCAGTGGCAAAGAACTTATGGTGCCACCGATTATACCGAAGAATAAAAAACACTATTGGGTTCATCCTCTATGGCAGAAAAATAAAAAATTTTGAATTTTTAACGTTTATAAAAAGGATTTAAAACTTGGACGACCGAAAATTTAAACTTTTCTATCGAATGAAGACAGTGACAGTTTGCAAGTTACTCACAAAACTAGGGCCTATACTTCAAAAAAGGATACAAACGTGTTTCTCCTGCAGTTGCAATGAAAATCCACGTCGTCAACAGCCGCTTGCCACTCGAAAATTAAACTTGTTCAAGATAAGTGGCACCAGACTGTCATCACGCCGCTTGCAAAATACCACGTCACCCTACTCCGCTTTGATGCGCGCGACTTCATTTGTTTACATAGGCCTTAGCGATTCCACCTGCCACTTGCTGACCACTTCAGTGCGCGCCATGCCTAAGAGATAGTTAGAAATTCATAATTGAGGTAGGACACACTCACCTACACTCATCATGAAAAGCATGAGCAAATTGCACATCATCAGCAAACAAATGAATCCGACAATACTTTAATACTGATGGCAAATCATTTATAAAGAGGCTGAATAAGATATGTCCCAGCATACTATCCTGTGGGACTCCTCTAGTTATTGGTGCAAATGCGGAACATTCAGCTGAAAAACACACTGCGAGCCGCCTGACAGAAGCGAACTGATCAGACCGCGGAGGTTGACATGAAAAAGAGTTTGAAAGTAATAGGTTATGGTTAATGCTATCGAATGTCTTACTGAAGTCAAGAAAAATAGTAAAGTAGCCATATTTTTTATCATTGTGAACACGTCTTGGACGGTTTCAAGTCTAAAATACATCATATAAATACTGGCGTTCCCCAGCGCTGATTGGGGAGAAAACAATCGAGTAGAACTTAACGCTTCCAAAACCCAATGTTGTCTCCTGTCGTCTAAGCGAATATTAAATCCAATCCAATGTCATTATCCATGAACGGCACAAGCTTCGTTGGAATTACCACTTTGTAACGAGGTCTTCCCAGCCGGGAGATCCTCAGTCTGACCAGGGTTGTTGTTGTTGTTTTACTTGCAATATTGGGCACGGCGAAGAGTGGTTTCATAATCGTGGAAATGCCGTCGGCATAATTTCAGTATCGACGTGGGTGGGTGTAAAGAATGATCTCATTGCAGTGGTTTAGTTAAATTCAATTTACTTTATTATGAAACAACAATAAAGCAAATAAAGATAGATATAAGAAAATCGTGTGGAGTTAATTCGTTGACGAATTGACTCCTCACAACATATTCACCGTCGCCAAAATGGTGCGAAATGTTTAGGTTTTCTTACTTGGTTCACTCCGTCTGATCTGGCTACTATCCACAAGGCTTTTATTCGCCCTTAACTTGAGTACAATTGTCATATCTGGTCTGGTGCACCTAATACCACCTTACAGCTAGATAAATTACAAAACCGCGCGTTAAAACATCGATGATGAAAACATTGCGAAATCAATAGATATGCTTAAACACCGCAGGAACGTTTCCTGCTTATTGCTTATCGTTTTTTTCACCAGCGGTGCTCAAGAAAAATAGCAAGATGTATGCCACCTCTCCTTGAATTCAACCGCAATACTCATGGCGCCCTAAATGCTCAAATGTTAAGGAGGAGGTGAACACCAGGGGAGTCCAGAAAATCCAACGAATCAGCTCAGATGGAAATAATGTGCCAGTCATCATTGCCGGAAGAAATTACACGGCTTTTATTGGCAGCGGCAGCGATGTGTCGGTAATGCACAAGTCGCTAAAAGAAAAAAGTGGAATGCTTTGCCAAACTCTGTCTTTCCACATCACTCTTTGACTATAGAATATATGGACCGTCAATGGTAACTTCATGCATGTATCCAACATCTGCAGCGCTTACGCGTTTCCGTGTGAAATAAACGAACTAAGAAGTACGTTAAATTTGTATTTTACTTTCATTTTTTGCCCCGGAAACGTGTAGTCGCTGCAGATTTTGGATACGCTTTTTATTTGAAAAATATAAATAGCTGTCATTTGATTGGCGGTCCATATATTCTATAGTCAAAGACATCACTATAATCAACAGGCATTCAAAACACAAGTTCATAGACATCTCCTCTTTTCCTTAACGCCCACGCTGTGCCAAGCATATAGGGAGTAATCTTAGCATTCGACTTAATTGAGCAGATTGCGTTCCACAATTTGTTTATTTCGGTCATTATTCGATATTCTGGAGGTTATGATCACTGTTAGGGGAATAGAAGGTTGAGGAGACAAACAGACAGCAGTGGGTTTTAGAAGCGTTAAATTCAACTCTATTGAGTAATCAATTGTTATGCTGTTGAGCTCAAATTTTAACGTGCTAAACGTTAACGTTCAGCGTTAAAACAGTGAACTTTTGAGTTAAAACCGTCCAATACTTGTATTGAAAGATTGCTATTAATGCAATCGAGCGAGTGTCATCAAACCACCGACAATTTTTCTCTCAAAAGGAAAAGCTGTGAATGATCAGGGTAGTCCCATAAAAGTAATGTTGGCATTAGGCTAATAACCTCATAACAAACCCCATTATTACGCTACCTAAAAATCAAGCTCGGAAACACTGATCCACGACGATGACCACAGAAACGTTTAAGGCTAAATGATTCAGGAATGTTCCCATGAACTCACTATCTAGATCTAGAGTTGCACATTCGCATTATTTTCTGAGCCATTTGCGCGGCTCTGTATAGTCTATAGCAGATGCAAAATTTTGGGTGCACCTGCTCAGAGATGTTCATATTTGTACTTGAAGTTTGGGACAATTGGGACGCTTTCAAAAATGCAGATAGATCAAAACGGGTGAAATATTTGTGTACTGTTTTTAAAAGCCTAAATAGCATATTAAGCGATCTCACTCAAACGAAGCTGACCAGAGTCCGTTCTCGTTACACTTTCATTTAGTAAATGAATGTACCACAAAAAAGTATAACATCATTTAATGTTTTTGTGTTGTTGTTTTTTATTTGTATTTAGTATTTTATTGTTTTGGTTTTGTTTCTTCTCGTTTTTTTTCATATAAATTATAGATTTATAATTTTAATATTTACTCCCTAAAAGGAATTCCTTACTTATTTCATTTAATGTGTGTTTATGGCTTATTTCATTACTTGATTAAATAGAAAATATAATCTATAACATAATAGAGGCATGATTAGTTGTTATTCTCCGCGTTCAGTTCCATTGTTTTCTCTCTTCTATTTTCATTTTATTAACATTTATGTATGCGTTTTGTAGAAATTTCTATTTAAAAACCGATCGATTGCGCCTACACCAAACAAAAGCTCATTAGATTCGTTCTTCCTTTTAAGAAATTGTCTGACATATTTTGTTCTTAGTTTTTAGCTTTGCTAGACTTGCTCTTTCAAAATGATTAACTTTTTTTTATTTTTTCTTAAATGAAAACCTAGCTTTGACTCTATTTTGGTATATTTTTTTATATATAATTTTTCTTACATAAATAAATCTTTTTTGTTGAAACTACAATTGATTGGGGACAAATTTTAACAAAAAGTAAGTGGATTATTGTTAAGTTGTATTGAAAACAAAAAATAGAAAACTCAAAACTACAAAACACTAATATGGAACATTTGAAAAAAGATAGGAAACACTTTCGCCATTATGTGTCCTCCTGACAGCTTCGGCAAACATCATTGACACATCGATACACTGCAAAAAAAAAAAGTAAATTTCATTTCATTTATCTTTAGTAAATTTACAAAGCCCTAAATGTCTACCTGAATTTTTGGACAGTCCCTCATATGACCATCCTGCGGTATAGTATTTGTGACTACAACAGCTTCAAAGCAGGCATTGTTTATCCGGGAAATGGCTGGTCCGGAAAAAATCCCATGCGTTAAAATGGCATACACCTGAGAACAAAAAGCAATTCAATCAAATAACTGTTCACTCATTGTGCTTTGCATACTTTTGTAGCTCCTGCTTCTACAAGTCTATCGGCAGCGTGGACGATTGTTCCACATGTGTCGGCCATATCGTCAACTAAAATGGCAATTTTATCTTTGACATCACCAACCAGTACCATTGAGGCCACTTCATTCGCCTTTTTTCTCTCCTTATGAATTAAAGCAAATTCGACATTAAGGCGATCGGCTATCGACGTGACACTGTAATGACATTACGAGAATTTACCAATTTATTATTCAAATTCTTTGACACACTTGTCACAGCAGTTACCGCTTAGCCCCACCTGCATCAGGTGAGACAATAATTGAATTTTTCCATTCTGGAATGTTTTCTTTGATCCATTTGAGGACCGCTGGCTCGGCATAGAGATTGTCGACTGGTATGTCAAAGAAACCCTAAGGACGAAAAATTACATTTTAAACACTTCAGTTTATTCAGTTCTAGTTTTCATTCAATCAAATGTTTTTATTTAAATCAACAAAAAAAAAAAGTTTTCCCAACTTTTAAAATTAAAAAAATTTATATTTTTTTATCACTTATATCAATTATATTTTTTACAATGTCAAAGAAGTTGTCCAAGCAAGAAATGATGGAAATTCAAGCTTGGCTGGGGAAATTTAAACTTAACGCTGACAAACTTAATAGAGATTTCTCTGATGCAGTTCTTTTGGCCACACTGCTCAAGCAACTTTATCCGAAACTAATTGACCTACACAATTATCCACCAAGAAACTCGATAACACTAAAGTTAGATAATTGGGAGACCCTCAATCATAAAGTTTTACACAAATTGGGTATACGACAGAGTAAAACTGTCCTCGAGAAGGCATCAAAATCAAAGCCTGGCGCTATCGAACGCATTCTTCGGGATATTATGCTGAACGAAAGAGCACAAAACGAAGCAGCTCGTCGCTCAGAGACAGATTCAGTAAATGATAAAGTGTTTACTGATGACGACATCGTGGTTACTATTGTCGTCAATAAAAAAGTAGGCGATGCTCTTGTTCAGGTGCCACAGAAAATGATTTTATATTCCATTTATGAGCAATCGCTTATGGATTCACGCGATAAAGATCGCAAGTTAGCTGCCATAAGTCAAAAGACCTTACACTTGGAAAATATTGTTAAATTAAAGACAGAACGTATTGATGAATTGTGTGCGCAACTGGCTAAATTATCAGTGAGAAGTTTAATGAAGAACAACATCAACAATTCGATAAGTAATAGCAGTCCAAATTCAGCAATATGTTTAAATGAATGTAATAATAAAAGCGTTGATTTCTAATGATTTTTAAAAATAAAAGCTGTACATTTTGCAAATTGTAAAAAAATATAGGATCATAAACGATGAACAGTGTTGAATAATTTGATTAATGGCCGTGGCATTTAGACCATGAAGGTCCGTTGTGATACCACAAGGATATAGAAAATATCGCGCATACTCCTTGAACAACTTGGAGCTTCGTATGAAGCGCAATAGACTATTAATGTCAATTTGGGTTAGATCGTTGAGATCGTTGAAAAAGAATGCTGCCAGATGGAGCTTACGCCTATTTTCGAGGGCTGGGCACGTACAAAGTAGATGGAGAGTGGTTTCCTCCTCCTCCTCATCCATGCAGCTTCTGCAGAAATCGTTGGAAAAGACTCCTAGTCTTTCTGCATGCTTGTCTATGTGTCCAGTGTGCCACAGTGTCCACTTATGACACCTATAATGGCACTAATGTGCAGTCTGTTTTGAGAGATCAAACACTTATAGCCATATCTGCTTCGTTGCTATGCAAGTTGTACCGTTTGACCATCTATAATTAGTTTTTATTATAGCATCCCGTTTAAACATGAGTTTGCACGTAACGATCGGCATGCCAAGTGAAGCATATATTTAGGCATTGAGGGTAGTGTGGATCCATACAATTACCAGGAATGTCTCTATGCCCCGGCACCCAGCACAGGTGAATGTTGAAATGCTCCGCCATCTCCTCAAGCGACGATCGGCAATTCCGGGCCATAATGTAATTTGTGGAGACTGATTCCATGGACTTTAGCGCAGCCTGGCTATCCGAGAAAATGTGGATATCCTTAACAGATATGACATTACTCTTCAGCCAAGACATGGCTTCCTTAATGGCCATGATTTCCGCTTGGAAAACACTACAGTGATCAGGAAGACAGAAAGATAGACTTAGATTTAGTATTTTTGAAAAGACACCTCCGCCAACCCCTTCATCAGTTTTCGACCCGTCTGTGTAGAAGTGATTTCCTTCATTTTCCAAGTAGATACCTTCCTCCGAAGAAGACATGGAGGGGATGGTAACCTGGAAGTTTTTGTTGAAGCTGTGGAATGGTGTAGTCTAAGTTGACAAGTGGAGTCCTGACTGAATTCAGGATAGAAGAGTGACCGAAATCATTCACGGTCTACTGAGAGATTGCTCTGAGGCGAGTAGCCGCGCTTGCAGCCAGTTGTCTGCCGAAGATGTCGAGTGGAGCAAGGTTAAGCAGAATGTTCAGTGCAGCAGAGGGAGTTGTACGAAGCGGTCCGCTCACACAAACACAAGCTGATCTTTGGACTCTGCTTAGTTTGTCCTGATTGATCGCTTTATCTAATGCAGTCCACCAAACAGCCACACCGTATAACAGAATAGGTCTGACTACTGCTGTGTACAGCCAATGAGTGATATGCGTTTGAAGACCCCATTTACTTCCTATGGCTTTTTTGCTTGAGAAGAGTGCTACTGTGGCTTTACGGACTCTTTCTTGTATGTTGGGTTTCCAGCTCAGCTTCCGATTCAGAATAAGACTAAGATATTTGGCCTTATCGGAGAAAGTCAAGCTTGTGCCCTTGATGGACGGAGGGTTGACGAGTGGGATTTTGTACATCATCGTAAAGAGGACAAGTTCGGTTTTTTTGGGAGTTTACCCCTAGACCACAATGATCTGCCTAGCTATTAGCTTATTTAGAGCATTCTGCAGAAGTTCTTTCAAGGTGTTTGGGTGCTTTCCTGAGACGGCTATGGCAACGTCGTCCGCATAGGGGTTCACGGTACCATCTTTCACGAACGTCTGAGAAACGTCTGAGAAACTTCCGAGAGTAATAACTGTCATAAGAAAGCTTCTCAATTTGCCTTTCGGATATGGCTTTCTTTAAATTGCACATTTGTACATTTACATTTAGGTGTAAAATTATATAATATATGGTCGCGAGAGCCACCGAGTTATCTAGAACCCGAAAGGATGTTGCCAGAGGTGTCGCTATCAGCACGGGCCACGGGCCGGTGGTAGCCATGTTCGGTAACGGACTGTTTCGCAAATAAAGTGTTTTCTCAATGGGGACACCCATTTCCATTCGGAAACGCGGGAATTACGCTGCGGTATGTTTGACGTTTTACTTTGTCAATATTTGTTTCGTCCATGTTTTTTTTTTCTTTTTAGAAATCTGTGTCGGAGCTGAGATTTTTCTCGGAAAATCCAACATAAGAAACGAAAATCATTTTACATTGTTTGTTACATGTAATTGTTGTTGTTGTAGCACCTCCAGGTCTGTAGCTGTGTGGACGATCATTGACCCAATGTTTGGATAAACATTGGGGTCCTTTCGGCACGTAGAACCAATCGTCGTGGAAAGGACATGTAATTGTAGTTGTAGGTGGTAAAAAAAGGGGCAAATTTCCCAAAATATACAGATCTCTGATCAAAAAAATGTGGCCAGCCATTGTTCTTTTTTAGGAAAACCGAACAACTTTACAGCCAAAAAATCTATCTGTTCCGTATTTTTGTCAATTCGAATTCAACATTAATCATGGAATATTACACGCTTCCACAACCTTTTGCAAAGTGCAATAATCATTCTCAGCGACGAATACAATTTCTGACTCAACGGCTTCGTTAATAAGCTTTCGCTTTTGGGATAGCCATTCAGAAAATTCCGTTAGATCAGATCGTCACTGGACCATGTTGACTGACTTCCTTTTAGGTTAAATTGGAAGAGCTTGTGTGATTTCAACGATACACGCAATACAGGTATAAGATTTTCTTTTCTATTTTTCAAGACAGGATAGACCCATTCGCTAAAATCATTATTGGCCCATACTAGTGTGACTTCATAGCAGGCAAATCAACAACTGATCAGATTTTTACCCTTAGGCAGTCGATAAAAAAAAGCAAAATCAAATGGCGTTCGATTAGTTTCTGCTAATGAAAGTTATCTGAAGTGTACATCCAGACACAAATATTGATATCATTCGTAGAAATCAAGAGCTATACAAGAACCTTTCATCCAGATCGAGCGAGCCGCTATACATAAATGACAGCTGACAATGACAATGTACATCGTGGCCATGTCTGCGACCAAAATATCTAACATTTAATCGGATATTTAACCTTAACATTTAAGCTGCTAATGTATGTGTATAAGGCAATGAGCATACCCGTATTACACATGGATCCAAGAATTCGGTGCTTAGTAAAAACCACTAATTATACCCGCATTCGAGAAGAAAGTTTTACGGAAAATTGTTGGCCCTATATGTGATAAATCACGATATCAGAGAATCTATAATTATGAGATATACGAGCGTTACCGCGATGTCGACATCGTGAAGAGAATTAAGCTCGTTAGGATCGGGTTCACAGGGCATGTAGCCAAGAAGATCCTGCTTGAATTATTTTGCAGTATATTTATATGACAAGAAAGCGAGGTAGACCAAGGCTTTGCTGAAAGGATAACGACCAGAGTATATAGATGCCAAACTGGCTAAAACATTGGCTCGAAATCACGACCGGTGGCGAGATTTCGTGACCTCGACAAAAAAGGCGGTTGTACCCTTCAGAAAAAAAATTCGGGGAAACTCTGCTTGCCTTCGAGTTGCTCTTTGTTGTTTTTCTCTGCCGAAGGAATTCATCATAAGATAATTTTATATGACACTTTAAACAAAATATAACTTTGTCCAGCTACCCATGATTTTGGTAACTACTTTGCTTGAAGCGAAGGGATAACTTAACGTAGTTGTACTTACCTGAATTTGCGAGGCATGTAAATCCATGGTAATAATATGATCTGCGCCGGCCACCGATAGCATATTTGCTACCAATTTTGCCGAGATTGGAGCACGACTCTACAGAGAATATGAAGAATAATAAAACAATTAATTAATGAGAAATTATTGAACGTAAATAACTTAATCTTTTTTTCTTAACCTCTATATTTATGATAATACATTAAAAATAAATGAAATTTCGATCGAAACGTAATGGTGAATTTTGTGAGTGATGGTGCTACAGGATGATGAACGACACAACAGCTTCTTATGAGAAACATTTGACACGATTGGACAAACCATTAAGTACACGCCACGCCACACACGTGGCAGTGGTTGTGCGTTATGAAACAAAATACATATGTAAATGTTTGTAATAAAAAGTGAACTGGAATATTAAAAAAAAAAAAAAAAACAAGGCAATGCTGCGGGAATAGAATAAAGTATTTAAGTGGAATTAAAGAAAGGACTGAAGATGTTTTGTTTAATGCAAAAATATTCTAAGGCTGAAAATCAGAACTGCATATCTATCCATCTAAGAAACTGCCCAAACTTATATTTGAAAACTTAACGCTTAATGTAAATCAAATCGAGAATTAACTTTAAGAATTATCTTATGGTTGTGAAGAGCTCAAGCAACTAATTATATAAATTTATGTATAATTTTATTGAAAGTCGGTTATGGTTGCCGAAAAAACGGAACATATTATATAATATATCGAAAATCAAGTACATATAGGCAAGTCTAAATAAATAACGAGGTTTTTTATTGAAAAAAAAGACAAATTTTTGAAAATTACGCAAAAACTGCGGCACAAATTATTAAACTTTAGCAACTGCGATTTGGGTTAAATTTTTCAACAATGAATGCATAGATATATAATATTTTGTAATAAATTTTTGTATTGTAATTTTGTAATTTTAAACAAAATGAATTTTATCAAACATTTAGTTAACCAAAAGAGGCAATGATTGGGTTTAGAAATACCAAACTGAATAGCATTTTTTTTAATATGTAAACACGCACCCGCCTTATAATGCTTAGCACAGCGTTAGGAAATTAAGGAGAAGAAAAGATGAGATGTATATGCGCACATGTGTCTTAAATGACTGCAGGTCATACAAACAGAGAGTCAGGCAATTCATTCCACACAACTGTTGTGCGGCTAAGAAGGAATCTGCAATGTGGTATTGGGAGCACATGTCTGAGGAAGTGAAATACATCTTGCACAGTTTTAGGAAACCTAAAATTTCGTAGCATTCTTAGCGATGGCGAATTTAGTCATTCCAACAAAGCTTGTTGTTGACACACATACCGAGTTTTTCAATTTCTTTAATGCAAGATCCATTAATGGGGGTGGAAAGTTAAATTACCCGAAGACGAGAGAGTTTTGGAAGTGTCAAATTCTACTGTATACTGTGTAGTCCCTACCTTATTATACAATGTTAGAATTTAACGTGCTTAACATACGTTATTGAAGAGGGGAGTGCAGAAAGCGTAAAATCATATGAAAAGCTAAGAGTGCTGTCATCAGCGAAAGAATGAATTGGATTAGAAGTAGCGGATAGATCATTAATAAAAATGAGAAAGAGTGACGGAGACAAAACAGAGCCTTGGGGACCACCGGCGGTAAACATTGGATTCGAAACCATCCAATACAACCTGGATTGAACGGTCAGAAAGGTAGGTACTAGTCCAATCAAGCTGGGTATTAATTCTGTAGGCATTCCATTTCGACAAAAGAGCTTGATTCCAGACTCTGTCAAATGCCTTGGAAATATCGAGCTCAACAACTTCGATTTCACCAAATTTGTGAATAGACTGGTTCCACTTTTCAGTGAGATATGCCATCAGATCTCACCAGCATAACATTGCCTTTGAAAACCATACTGCTGCTCGCCAAGGATTTCCTAAGGATTCAAGTTACTGCATAAGATTAATTAATCAGCGATTCCACGACCTTAGAAAGTACGGATTGTATAAAGGCCGTTTGCCAACTCTTTAGGAACACTCCAGAAGAATAAGATAAATAGAAAAGCCTGTGCAGTGGCAATGCCAGCGTAGAAGAACACTTCTTTAAATAATACCATCAGGCCCAGCAGATATATGAAGTTTGAGATCATTTAATACTTTAGCTACTTGTCGAGCACGAGAGTAGATCTGTTCCATAGAGGTTTCGACTCTTGAAAGTAAGGTAGCGTTAAGCTAGCTGCGAAATGTAAAGCAAGCAGATTGGTTTTGTCTATAGAGCTGACGGTTGAATTTGTCATTGTGAATGAGCGTCGGAATTGATGACGATGCATCGGTCTAAAATCGGAGATTGTCAAGATCATCATTGTCATCAACAAACACCAAATGTACATAGTCACAAGAATTAGAGAATATGTACAAGTTTTCGCAAAGCGAGGGTTCAACAACTTGGCTGTGCCTTGATGGCTCGCAGCGTCATTCTGTTAATGCCATTCGACGGCATAAAAAGTTGCTTATCTTGCCACTAATTCATTCTCACTATTTGAAATGACACCATCATCCATTTCCCTCTGCCCTGCACGGTAATATACCGCCAATGAGATCATTTTCGAAGAATAAGACTACGTCTGTTCTTCTTCCAGTTGGTAAAGTTTCAACCCTGGATTCGATTCTTGCATTAGTTGTATTTTCTAGGCTCTGTGCAAATCTAATTGTTTTAAGTTTTCAATTTTTGTCAGTTTTTAAAAATCTTGTCAAATGTCAAATCGAATGAAAATTTTAATACAATTTACGTTAAATGTTACTTCTGTTTTGGAGTGTCGTAGCCGCGTGATATCAGAAATGGTTGTTGCAGATAACACATCTTTGATACATATACATACAGAAATTTCTGAACAAGCCATTGCCTATATAATATGGTGAAAAGACTTCGCACATGTATTGGGAACGAATTAGTACATCCATCATAAGTGGAGTGGGACGAACTCGCGCTTACCCGGCTTTCGCCATTAAGCTGCTCATAACTATTCCCGTCAAGCAGTCCTCTTTTTCGAGAGTAAACCATAGCCCAGACCGGTCAACCTTACAGTCAAACTTGGTATGTTGGGCACAGACAACTCCCGTGGTACCATAGGCTATCTTGTTGAGATGTAGTATCAATGATCTCGGTTCCTTCAGAGATGAGTGCCTGGGCGGTTGCAAAGCAGATCATGGCAGCACATTCGTCCGCAACTTCGAAACATATCATCTACCACTAGGACCCTAAAACAAGCACCACCTTGTAGTCATAGACTGCCTAGAGTAGAAACTTTGAACCAAATAGAGCTTCGTATGAGACTGCTAATGTCAGTATGCATTAAATCATTAATAGTTTAGTTTATTTAATCATCAATGTATTCTTTACAAGATTTATAAACAAAATAATAAATGAATAATGTCGTTGTACTAGAAAGCTCCCATATGGAGTTAACGTTTTTGGGAGAGGGCTGGGCAAGTAAATACAAAGAAGATGTAGCTTCTGCAGAAGTAATTCAAGAAGACGCCAAGCTTTGCTGCATGCTTGCCTAAAATGGCACCGATGTGTGTTGTTTTTTGAGAGATCAAACACTTGGAGCGTTTCGGATCCACCTTGCGCCAGATCCGCTCTATCGCTAAACAAGTTATACCGTTTGACCACCTACGATTAATTTTTTCCTTAGCATGCCGCTTTAACATGAGTTTGCATGTAGCGATTGGTATGCCTAGAGAACCATATTCAGCTAATATGGGTAGTGCAGTTCCTTGTTTGGCGAGTTCGTCAGCCATACATTTTCCCAGATTGTCTCTGTCCCCCGGCACCCAACACAGGTGAATATTGAACTGCTCCTCCATCTTCATGAGAGATAATCGGCAGTTAAAGGCTAGAATTGAATTCGTATAGACTAATTTCAGGGACTTCAGTGTAGCTTGGCTATATCCGATAATATACGAAGCGGATGTTACGTTTCTTTTGAGCCAAGATAAGGCTTCATTGATCCCCATAATTTCAGCCTGGAAAACACTAAAGTAGTTATGAAGACGGAAAGAGAGAGAGCGTAAGATTTAGCCTTTTTGAGAAAACACCTCCAACAACTCAGTCATCAGTTTGTGTAAAAATTCACGTCTTCATCATCCAAGTAAACGCCTCATTCCCAGAATTATCTGACCTGAAAAGAAGTTGTGGAGTGGTGTAGTTAATGCTGTCTGGAATCCTGACTAAATTCAGGATAGAGCTGAGACCGATTTCATTTCTAGTCGACTGGGAGATAGCATTGAGGCGAATAACCGAGCTTGCTGAAAATGTCGAGTGGTGTAAGGTTAAACAGAATGTCCGGTGTGGCGAAGGGGGTTGTTGTACGAAATGGTCCGCTCATACATAGACTAGCTGATCTTTGGACTTTGCTTAGTTTGTCAAGATTTACTTTCATATCTATGGCAGTCTACCATACAGTCACACCGGGTTTTGCTACGGCCGTATATACCCGTACTCTTTCTTGTATGTATGGTTTCCAGCTTAGCTTTCTGTCCAGAATAAGACCCAAGTACATGAATTTATCAGAAGGATTGTCAACATGGGGAATTTTGTATTTCCTGGTGAATAGGACAAGTTCAGTTTTGTGGGGACTTACCCCTAAACCACAGCGATGTGCCCAAGCAAGCTTACATTGCTTTTTAAATATTAAACTTTTGAAGAGTTCAAACCTAAATCTAGACCCATACGGATACCAAAAGTAAGTAAAGCAACTTCGATAAGGGTAATTTGTTAATGTAGTATCGCTTGCGTACTTGTGTATGCTTTGTTTTTCCTGCAGTGCACTATTGGTTCAAATTGAAAACTTAAAAAGAACAACATCAATGGAAAAAACGTATTTTTAAAGAAAGAACAAATTACGTAAAATTTTCATTCGCATGCAACCAAAGGATCAAAGGGGAAAAATTAACTTTCTTTTTAAACAGAATTAACAGTAAAAAGTGTATATGCAAAATATAAGTAGGGAATAAAAAAAATTAAGTCAAAAACGCAATAGGAACTTAGTTTTATGTTCGTATGTACTCTTAGTTTTTAAAAAAAAAATGATTCTTGTTAGAAAGATTAAAACGACGACTTTGATTGGTCGTATTTAGTGGTTCGTAGGTCTAATTTGTACGCAAAACAAATCAGAAACGATCAAAAATTACTCACAGTATATTGTTTCGTTGAAAACTCCTAAAAAGATATTGAAAGAAAGAAAAAAGAAAGAAACACAAATGTAGAGAATAACTTAACAAATTAAAATTACAAAGAGTAATTCAAAGAGATCGAGAAAGAGAAAACGAGAGAGAAAGAGATAATAAATAAGAAGGGAAATCATAGAATTGCACTAATGTACATTCTTAAGTTTTGCCTTCAGAAAACAGTGATCAAATTGCAGTCCAATTGGTAAATCGTTAGATGATGGTCAATGATAACGATGTGTATGAATCGATTGATCAGTAAGTACACTTTTGTTTTGGGATCAAAAATACAATTTTATTTGGTACAATGCAATAATCGAAAATAGGCGGGATGGAGGAAATGATATACAATACAATAATTTAAAGATTCAGCTGGAAAAAATGAAGGTGCTTTGTTAGGCGACATTGGCAAGTGACCAGTGGTGGAAATGGTTTCAGCTGGGCGTAATTTCTGATGCAAATTATATATTTATTTGTATGTTTTTGAAAACGTAATGAGGTTAAATCTGTGATTAACTTTTATTTCTATCTACATCTTATCAGCGCTTCACCGAATGCAGCAGCTGCATGACCCTAGGTTAAATGAATAAATAATGTTTTTTATTTTGTGCGTGTATTGCATTATTATTCTGGAACAAGAAATGGCAATAACAACAACAGGAACATCGACAATACGTGTCAATAATAAACAACAAACAATTTTGATTTAAATACATAACTATACAAGAACTTGAACAAAAAACCAAATAAAAAATGTGTTAAAAACAAACTGTGTTCGCTATGTCCGCTCACACAGAAAAAACTGATATTGTGTTGTAAAAACAACAAATTTGTTTCAATTGCGAATGTGTTGAAAAACGTGGAAATGTTGAGTAAAGGGAAATGGTGGCATAATTCCATAATTTACACACATCATATTCGTTTCGCTATTTTGTACAAAATTTCGATTGTTAAAGAAGAGAGTATCTACCTATATATCCATATTTGAGACAGATTTAAGAGAAAGCAAATATAAGCTGTTACCTTGCTAAGAAATGAAAAGGAAATATTGCAGCATTGCTTATTGTTTGATGACTGAAAATAAACTTGATAAGTGTGACCAGCAAAACTTGGGAAAGATTTAAATTTGTCTAAAAAGCAATTGAATACTTTGTATGTATATAAGACAGGCCGCACAGACTCTTAAAATGTTGCGTTAAGCTGACTTTTGCTTTTTTGTCATTGCTTGTTTTCCTCTATAAATTGAATTATTGAATATTAGCTTATTTGTCAAAATATTACCTAATAACAAAAATAACATAACCATAGTAATTATTTTATTATTATACAAATCAAATGTAATTCACATTCAAATTTGTTCAACGTTATCGTTCATCAATAAATTAACAGCTTAGTATCAAACAGAGCAACAGAAAACAGTAATAAATACGTAAATAATGACAATTTTTAACTTATTTAATGAATTTTATGATGATATATTATTACCCACCAAATAAATGCATGCACATGATTGTTACCTTAACTTAAAGGACGGACAACAGTTTCAGTTATTGTGGAAGTGGTGTCCAATGTGATTTAATTTGAGAATATTTTTTTGGGCAACTTTTCAGTTTTAATGAACAACAAAACAGTATAATTCAATTATCCTGCGAAATTTTGTACAAAATGTGACCAAACAAACACAATATGTATGTATATTAAGGAAATAGCAACCAAAAATTAGTTTTTCGCCCCGTAGTAGTAGTAGTTCATTAATATTTTGCTACTCTTATTTAGACGATTAAGTTATAAAAATTGAAACTGTGCATTGTAAATACCCTAAATTTCCAATCGAGATTTTTTTTTGGGAGTTTCTTCAGTGGATCTGTTGCCTCACCACCTGTCTGTGAGGAAGTAAAAATACAAATTATTTAGTTTAAATTAAATAATTAAGAACAGCAAACATAAGTTTCTTAATTGAAAGTTTCATCTGCAACGATTTAGCTCTGTTTACTGTATTTTTGAATTTAGCACAAAATTCCTTCTTTACTCATATCAATTCCACACATTTTTTGTGATAACTAAATTGGAATGTAAGATTTTTTATGGCTCCGCAGCATTCATACAAACGTAGAATATTGTTAAAGAAAAAGAAAATATAGTTGATAAAAATGTGCAATAAACTAGTTAATATAGAGAAAATTCAATACAAAACAAGTTGCTAAAACACACTGTAACCGCATCACAAAAACAATTGTATCACTAATCTAAAACATAGGAAAATAATATGTAGGTTTTAAAAATAGTTGGTTTTACCTTGTCTTTTTTGTCTTGGCGGGCATATGGAAAACAAGGAATCACCGCTGTAACACGAGATGCAGATGCAATCTTGCAAGCATTGATCATAATCAGAAGTTCCATTAGGTTATCGTTTATTTCACCAGATCCGGACTGTACAATGTAGACATCTTCGCCACGGACAGATTCCCCGATTTCGACACTTAATGATTGAAAATTAAAGAGAAGGAGAAAGACTTTTTGGTGAAACAATGTTTAAAATGACATTTGACTAAATGAATATAAAAAGAATTATCAATAAAAGAATTACATATATTTACGCTTGTAGGTTAATGATTACCATGAGAAAAAGAGGAAACATTAAACATTACACTTTAACAATATTTGCACACTGTTTAGCCTTTGATGCTGGTAGATTAAATTAAATCAAATAAAAAACACTACAACAAATTGAAATGTATTCTACGATATATCTGAAACTATACGTTTAATTTCCGTTTCTCTTCTGAAAGAAGGGATACTAATGCACTAATACCCTTTATGCCTTCAGTACTATTTTTTAAAAGCGACAATTCTGTTTTAGAAACTTCACTTGAATCAGGTAGGAGTCAATCTTTCAATATTGGACACCTTAATGCTCACTGCATGTTTCACTGCAAATAAATTGTCCAAGCTTGAAGAAGTGCGAAATATTCTGACTGGTGACTACCTGGTGTCTCTAAATCTTGGCTCAAACCATATATCTCAAGTAATATAATTTCTGTGCCAAAATTATTGTTTAGCACTGATAGTCGTAGCATTAATACGTATCAACCAGAATCAGGTCCAAATTAAAAGTGATAGCTCATTCCAGTAATTCATCTATTGAATTCTTAGGTCATGGGGTAATCTAAATGTGTTAGGTGCTATTCTCGCCAACCTATCTCCGCGTTACAATAAAATATTTATTATGGACGACATTAATCTTCTAAACCTTTTTGATTAATGATGATGATGATGAAAAGGGGTACCAATAGCACTGCGAACCATATGAATCTTTTGCGCTTCCCCTAACTAATGCTGACTGTGCATGTCCGTCTCTATAGCACCCCCTCCATAGCAATGGATTTTATAAATTTAATGATATGGCGTGTGTTCAGGAAATGCCGTGCAGACTCCGAAATCGCGTGAGTTCCCATGTGGTCTCTCCTCTGTCGGATCGCTGCTCCACATTCATTGAGAAGGTGCCACGTGGTTTCCTCCGCTTCCCCACAAAGCCTGCAGCTGCCATCCTCTTCTAGTTTTTATTTCTTTAGGTTCCCTTTCAGTCTACAATGTCCTGTTAGGAAACCCCGTAATGGTTCTTACATTACTTTTTTATCGACTAGAAGTGCTACTTCCTTTTTCGATAGGTAAAGTTACTCTAAGATAGATTTCTCTGCAGTAAATGACCCTGTATTTAAATTTACCGGGCTATTTTGGGCACCAACAATATCGGAACATGCATTTATTTCTTCTTTCTTTAAGATTCTAGTATTAAAATCCCCCCTAATGATTGGCTTTCGTGACTATAATCACTTCAGCCTTGACCAGATGTAATTAACTATGAGCAACTTTTCTCAGTGACAGATGTTGATGAACAGATTTGAGTCCTTAATCTGGCCCTTAACTGCTTTTTTAGATCAATATGTCCCAATTAAAACTGTTCGGGTAGAACAAAAACAATATCATTGGAATAACGCTGAAATATTGAATGCCAGATTAACCAATGCAAGTTAACATGGCTTATCATGCATTTGTAGAGGGAGGGTCTAAAGAAAAGTCAAGAATTTACTGTAGACATCGAGTGGTTTCGCTAATTAAAAGTTCTAAGAGGAGATTTGGTTAAATATTTTTTAACGTGAATCAACTATCTAGGCTGCTTTGGCAAAAAACTAGGGGTATAGGCCACGTTGGATTGTACCGATTCCTAAGATTCCTAACCCAACTATTGTATCTGATCCATAAGTATATTTCCTGCATTATCCATAATTTGTGAACGACTGATAAAATACCAATTGGTCCTCTTCTTAGAGGGTGGGTAGAAACTGTCTCCACATTAATCAAAGTGGGTTTACAAAATCTCATAGCACAACAACTGCTATTTATTATCGACTAGATATATACAGACTATAATACAATATGGCTACCTTACTTACCTTACTGCCTTATTACTTCAGTAAGTCATTCGATAGCATTAACCATAACCTATTACTTTCAAAATAATGTAACTTCTTTTCAATTTATAGTTCAGCAGTTATTCTGATCCGTTCGTATCTGTCAGGCAGATCGTAGTGTGTCTCCATTGCAAGCGAATGACCCGCATTTGCACCAATAAGTAGAGGAGTCCCACAGGGTACTATCTTGGAAACGATCTTGTTCAGCCTCTTTACAAATGATTTGCCATCAGTATTTAAGCATTGTCTGAGACATTTGTTTGCCGATGATGTGAAAGTTGCTCATGCAATAAGTCTTTCTTATCCTGGGATACGTGTTCTTACCTCAATGATGAACTAATGGCTATCTCTAGCTGGGCCTCGACGAATGAGCTTATTCTGAATCCCATTAAAAGCCAAGCCATTGAATTTTGCAAGTATGAGGTTAGTCGAGCTAATACTGATAAATGGACAGAAAATCCAGTTCTCTAATAAGGTGTGAGCTTGGGTTTTACACTGGATGAAACTCTATCATGGCATTTGCACATTAGCGGTGGATAGGTTGGATATGGTCAATTTTACGTAAGCTCTATAGTATAGCTCTCTATCTCTATGGTATAATAAAAGATCCAGATGAAGACAAAACTGATTGAATCATTGGTTATGCCGCTCTTCAGCTATAGTATTGAAGTATATTCTGGTAGTAGCATGGGCAATCTACAGCGTCTAAAGGTTTGTTTGAATTCGTTTGTGCGGTTTATTTATTCCCTAAGACTATATGACCATATCTCAGCTCTATCTTTTTGTTTCCTGGGGATGGAGTTTAATAATTAGGTTCAGAGTTATCCTTTTTCTATTTAAAATTATCAATAAACAACAATCTGTGTATTTATATGATAAAATCCAATCTCCTCTAGCACTTGAAATTTACTAATACCAGTGCACAGGAGCGTTGTTATGGAAAATTCGTTTCTAGTAAGTTCCTGTCGTATATGGTATTGCCTACTAACATTATTTCGATACCTATTGCGGTCTTCCCTAGTCTTCTGTTCTTTTTTGTTGTCGCTTCCGCGGTAGTAAATTATTGGGATTATTAATCTTTCATGTTTCCAGACAATTACTATTACTATTACATTTGCCATTCTTGTTCTTGTGCACGACTGATTTTTTTTAATGAATCAATGAATGATAAACCATTGGACCTATTTGAAGTCCGATATGCATACCATATCTCGATTTGGTGGATATTACATGGAGTCATGTTAACCAAGTGCAATTGCAATAAATAATTATTTTGCCGCTTACTCTCAGTAAAATTTGCTCAAGAAACCACACATAACTTCATATCTATTTATTTATTAAATAGAAGAACTCATTGAACATCATCATTACACATCGCTAATATCACTTTTTCTTCATTGTTATGTTGATCATTTAGACGTATGATCAATTTATTAACAGAACAATAAATGGCAGACGTACATGTGAAACCTTCACTAAAGCTACTGCTGCTGATACGCTTAAGACTGATATCAATAGCAGAAAATCTAAGTACATTTTTATGGCTTCAGTTGTTATTTATAGAAGTTTTAATATTCCGCATCGCGGTGACAGTATTTATGTACAAAACACAGATATGTACACATACACATACAGATGTCCTTCGATGATAAGATTTTCTCATTAAAAATAATCTAAACTAATTAAATTTAAAGTCATTTATAGCATCTTTATTTTTCTGTGTAATTTTGATTTTTAATTTTTTTTCTGTCCTGGCTTTCTTTTTACTATTTTTGTCGTTGCTATCAGTTGAAGAACAAATTCTAAATCAATCTGATGTGCTGCGGTTGGTTGCTAGCTGATGAGATAGATGCCTTCTGCTATGATCAAGATTTAATGTGAGATCGTGACAAGAAAGAACGCCATCATCAGATTAAAGCAACAAATGAAAGATCAACAGATTTTCTGGCAAATTGCCAAATTAAGCCGAAACTACTTGCGCCTGTAACTAAGTGTAAAAATTATTCATTAGACGGACAAACATTAAGCTGACAAAAAACAAACGGCAATGATAAAAAAAGAGCAAAATCTATATACATATAATATATAATATCACATACCATACTACCATTCATATCTAAAAAATTAATATCGACGTGGCATTTTTATTATCAAAAGATCATAGAAAAAGTCGCGGCATTCACATTTTCTTCCAATGATATTACATCAGGCGATAAATCAAGTTCGTTGGAAGGCGTTTATAGAATCCCTATGCTCCCCCACGGAGTAAAGGAAAAAAAGAATGTAATCTGGTAACTGACGTCTCTCTATCGTTAAGTTTGACATTTTAGACGGTATATTTAATTATAACGTTTTTTTATACCGCCGTTATTTTGTTTGTTAGTCATTTCAAAATTTCATTTCAGTGCAACTTTTGACGAGGATTAACTCAACAATAGTGTATTGATGAATTTAATTCGATAGCGATAAAGTACCATCAAGGACCAGTGTTTATCGATTGTTTTCAGAATTCAATCAATTTCGTAAAGGTCGCCCTAAATCGGTTGTTTATCCTGAAAATGTTTTTGATGTTGTGCATGAACGAATACTGTAAGATCGCCATGTGACTTATCGTGAGATTGAGGCGTCCTTGAGCATTAGTGAGACTAGCATACATTCAATATTGCATGAAGCAAATCTAACCTATCTTCTCGCAACCATTCGTGTTGAGCATGTATATTTTTGCACACAAATGGAAGGTACCTACAATTTAAGGCCAGATCCGAACGGCGAATTGAGAGAAACTTTCCGTGACAAGTTATTACTCTCGGAACGTTTGTCACCCATTCGCGAGAGGTGGGACACAGTGAACAATACTTTTTGGTGTTACTGGGATTCGAACCACTGAGCCACGGCGCCCACTTTGTAAACATTATTAAAAATTATATCTGGAGTATGAAATTAAAATAAAAAATCAAATTTCATAAAAAAAAAACACCAAAAACAGATTTTTTTCATTCATTTGTGTAACATGCTTCTAATCTTATGAACCGTGCATGACATTCTGACACATTTGGCAAAAAGGTGTTAACTTGTTCTGAATATTTCTTATAACTTGATCTTGCATTAACCACAAACTACTCTAATTTTCACCATCATTTGTTTTATTTCTTATAACTTGATCTTGTATTTATTAACCACAAACTACGATAACATTCACCACCATTTGTTTTATCTTTCCTGACATATAATTGGAGAAATTAAATTTATATCCCAAAATTATGTGCTTCTAATCTAGTGAACCGCAGTGTATAAAAGGTATTCCCCTCGTACATAGTAACCAAAACAGAATTCTATGGAAAAACATCACTATATATATATATCCAACAAATAAACACAATTTTTGCAGACTATTAGTCGTGTCCCATGTAAGGATCCCTCCGTATCCTTAAATTTAAATTTATATCCCAAAATTATGTGCTTCTAATCTAGTGAACCGCAGTGTATAAAAGGTATTCCCCTCGTACATAGTAACCAAAACAGAATTCTATGGAAAAACATCACTATATATATATATCCAACAAATAAACACAATTTTTGCAGACTATTAGTCGTGTCCCATGTAAGGATCCCTCCGTATCCTGTCATCTCATTAACTCAGGACCCCAGAGAATTTCTACGATTTTCAAAAACATAACATTTTAAAATTCAAATAAATCTGACTATGATTAAGTTCTTCGTTTGGTATTTTGATCGAGTATTATTTGTTCATTTGGTACTCTGACATAAACAAATAAAAACGATGTCAGCTGATACAAAACATGTGTATGGATTTACACCAGCCACCCACTCACACGTCTACAACGTAAAAGATTTTCCCCCCATTCCTGTGGTGCGACAAAATGAATAAATATTTCCTGTTGAATGATTGTGTATAATACGCTTTCGTGTCGAAGGTGAGTAGCAAAGCTGACTCTTGGAAGCTTATCAAGCCTACAGGGAGATAAATCTATTACACGTTAAATAAGCTATATGCTTATATTACCACCATACAATTTTAACTAACGTTCATGCTAGCCTAATACATTTTTCTACCTAATCCTAATAATCAAATTAACCTCCAATTTTGCCCAAACGCACACACGCTTATGTCTTGTGATGGCAAAAATATAAAAAATATAACGACATTTCCATTTCTTATGTTTTTCACTACAGATGAACTACAATAGCAAATAAGCAGCAAGGCTACACCGTCAGCCGGCTGTGCTGGGGTAGACAACCAATAAAACAACAACGCTATTTAAGATTAATACGAATAACACCAATTAAATTAAATAACACTTGTTTGAGTTTTTCGTTTTACTTCATCATTTATTTATTCTTTTTATCTGCTGGTTTGAAAATCTCTATGCTTTGATATGGAACTAAAGTCCGTTGACACACTGCTTAGCAGGCTGTGAAAGCTACGCAAAGGAGTTCACCACCTTCTTCCAAATTAATTTACCAGCTCGCCCACTACAATTGACTCTTGAAAAGTAAAAAAACGTGACTGCGAGAATCACCTTGCCATGGTTTTCCTACACCGCTTGTAATGTTATGTAGTAAAAAATTATAACCTAAAACCAAAAAGTATTCAATTTTGTTCTTTTGAATCACATTTTTACAAAATAAATATATACGCTTCTAACGTATATAACGTTTTCATAGCCGTATAAATCTTCCCAATTGCGTTTTTATTATCATTTTGTTACTTAGAACTTATAGTTTAATCAATATTATTGGTGGCTACTCGACCGCATGCTGTTGCCTTGATACATAATAAAATTAATTCTCTTGAAATGTTACGCGCTCACGATGATAGGATGGACCTATAGATATGCATATATTACACAAAAGCAAATTATAGAATTGCGAATATTAATTTATACTTCACTATTACACTTATCACACTTGTGCTAACCAGCAGATATAATTAAAGCGGTTTCTGGTTTTAGAAATAAAAAAATGTAAAAAGAACTAGGTACTTACCATGTTTCCAAATTGCTGAATTTCTTGGTAACAACTTTACCCAAATCAATACCCAATCTGTCGACAATCCGCTGGGCCAAATCCGGATGCGAAGTTCCCGAAAACACCTTAATGTTTGGCATTCTGGAGTGTAATAAGTTGCTACCACTAGCCTGTTTTTCCAAATTGTCTCGGATCAAACTTTTAGCGCGTATTGGATTAGCAGATCGAACTGGCATCACACAATCTACGAGTACAAGTTTTTATTATATTTTTCGGTTTCTTTATTCAATGAAAATTTCATAGTGTGTTTGTGTTGTAAAGAATAATTAAATGAGTGTCTGCATTAGTATGGATGCATGCATGCTGAAAACACAAAAAAGCTTTCTGCTTAAATTACATACTCGCAACAACGTCGACAGCATGTAGGATGTTTTCAATCATTCATTTATGTACTGAGAATGTGAAAACAATATTGCTCACTGCATGTTGTGGCACATAAAATTGAATCCAACTGTTCGTAGTATTTATATAAAGTTAATTCACGTTAGATGAACAAGAATCAAAACTTAATATAAGCTGCAGATTATTGGTACCGAAATAGAAATAATTTTATAACATAAATGCCATGCGTTCGGAATAATTTTGTTCTAACTGTTCTTACGAATGAAATAATTCTTTTCTGGTTTTAGTTAGAAACCTCACCACCAGAGTTGATTTTAATTGTCACTTCGCCGGTCCAAGTCGTTGATTTTTTCCCGTTTTGTGGAAATTTTATATTGATGAAAAAAACTTTTTGTAAAATTTTTGGAGTAAATGTGCACTGAGCCCCAAGGGTTGCCCATATATATATTTTTTTTAAATTAGCCGTGGAATAAGGAATTAGAATTTGAAAACTAGCAAAACAGCAGGTTTGCAAGCAGCGGGAATAAGATAGTGCAATTGTTGTTGTAATTCCTTATTGCTCGGCAAATAAAATACAGCTTTTGTATCATTAACTTAAATTCCAATTTCAATCTCTTATCGCACAAAGGTGTAGCGGTTGTTTCTTGTTGGGATGGTATTTGTGCGGATGTGATGTAAAAGCAACCGACCAACGTGATGTCTAAACTTCAACTCTGTATCTCTGAGCGCCATTCTTATTTTCAATTGTGTTTTGTTTCTGCCATGCGTACGGATATGCAAGGCTTTTAATTTTCCGAGTTTTTTATGAATTTTGTATTATGGCATTTTGTCTCGATGACGAAATTGCAGGAATACTTGAAATTTATAAAAAAAAAACTAGCGCGTACGAACCTTCCATCATGTTATTAAGCATTTTGTAAAATAGAAAAAATGTTTAACCACACTACCACAAATTTTATACTTAAACACTGTATCAACCGCGAGCTGTATTTATTGGCGGGTGGAAACTGAGCTTTACTAGATGTGCTGCTTTTTATTTTCATTTGTAGGGAAAGCTTCTTGTAAAATATTTGTTTTGATATGCCTTTTCGTATTTGAGATGTACATAAGGACAATTATTTTAAAGCAAATCAAATTATTATCTCTTGCTTTTACTTTAATATAAAAAAAAACTATTTTTTGGTATACTATACTGCATATTGCTGTTGCTATATCTATACCTACTTTTAATTTTCGTTTCTTCAAAATATTTCCGTGGTGTCATTTCGTATTTTTTCAAAAACGTGGAACTATTATATTAACAATAAATTGATAAGACGGTTGGCAACAGATTTAGTATCAATTTCCCCCTCTTAAAAAACACATTTTGGCTATAATTTTTTTAACTAATTATTATTGTAATTTCTCACCCATTTGTTAATAAATAATTTGTCATTCGTTTATTTATTGACAAATTAATGATATATAAGATAGTAAAGCGGAGCTTAAAGACTTAAGTAAGAGTTATTACAGAAAAAACTGTTTTTTTATATTTTTCCTCCTAAACTGTCTCTTTAAATAAATCTCAAAATTACGCAATCGCAAGCCGAACGCTTAGCAATTGTTTAAAACTCCCATTAAATTTTGTAGAAGTCGAGATATACGATATACAATAAAACAAACAGAACAGTAACTCCATGGATGTCATTTATTCCAATTGGTTAAACTGTGAAATAGCTCCTACCTCAAAAACATAATTTGACGATTATAACCAAAAAATACATGTGTATCTCCGATGGACATGGACGATGGACGATTGATGGCCCGAGGTGTGCCTATATAAATTGTTTATATATATAACAAAAGTAGTTATAGTATTTTTACATCATATTATGTACTAATAATAAAGAAAATATAAATACTTTACTCTTTATGAGGTAGGAGCTATATCAAAACAAATCCCACAATAACAAAATCTTACGTGTATTCTAATGTCGTTTTTTTTCGTAAAACTCTACCCCAGTTTTTTTTTG
The DNA here is from genome assembly GCA_947095585.1 of Nephrocerus scutellatus. Taxonomy (NCBI): domain Eukaryota; kingdom Metazoa; phylum Arthropoda; class Insecta; order Diptera; family Pipunculidae; genus Nephrocerus; species Nephrocerus scutellatus. The sequence goes on along the minus strand of OX352765.1, from coordinate 26,097,756 downwards.
GCTGTCAAGTTAATCTGTATATATTTGGGAGATTTACCCCTCTTTAGACTAGCACAACAACAACACATGCAACAACAAAATGTAAACAAAAGATTTTCGCCTTTCGTGTTCGATTTCCCTTTTTAAAAATTCTGCGGTCGAGCGCGCTATTAACATAAGATTTTAATATATTTGATCTGAAATTAGAAATGGTAATTATTACAAATATGTACATCAGGTAGCGAAATGTAGACAATACAAACAACACTATGAATGTATTCAAGCAATATTAATGCATGTAGCATATAACTAAAATAAACAGACTTACTTCCACAAGAATATTGAACTTTTTAAAACAAGCCCCTTGATCGTATACGTCACTAGAACACGTGAGCGATCAAGCAAACCAGCACCTTGCACTGGCATTTGCACAGATCTTGATCTTGAGTGCACAGAAACAACAAACAACCGCTCGTTTAGTTTAGTATTATCTTATTATCTACCTTTGGGGCAAAGCTTTTTATATATGTACATTATTATGACTTATATCTACAGATTTATTTTCGTAAAAGCACTACCAACTTGAGATTTTTCATTTAACCTCGTGGTATTGTCGTACTCGTTACTTTAGTAACTTATATAATGCCGGAGCGAAAGTTTCTATTTAAAAAAATTATAAAATTGCATACATTAAAGAATAGATATTTTGTGGTTTGGAAATTAATTAATAATTTCTGTCTTTTAACTTATTAATTTACTTATTTTAAAAGTTTTCTTCTCCTGCTCATCCTCTAAGTACGCCAACCCTCGTATTTGGGGTCACCAACCGTTCAATTGAGATTGTTTCTGAGCTCATCCCATGTGCAGCTGCATCTGAATCCGGTTATCATTTTCAAATCCATACATACCACTCTCATGGGCAAAATTTATGTTTTCCTTTATAAAAGATTGTAAGGATTTTCAACATAACGAGCAAAAAACTGTTTTTTTGGCAAAATGAAAACCCATACAATCTTGTCTTTAATTCTTTAATTTCCATTGTAAGAGCTCTCTTAGGAGACTTTTAGGAATAAGAAACGCTAACTTTTTTACTACGTTTATATACGGGTTTGAGAGTTTGAGTTAATTATGTTGATATTTCAGCACATGTATTGAAAGTTGGGTTAAATAAAAGGTATATTTCAACTTGACAAGGCCGAGAGAGTGCAGTCGAGTCGAATCAAGCTAATCTCAACTCTTCTGAAACGAAGTACAAGCTGGTTTCAACCACGCATATATACATAGTTCATATATATAAGGCACATTGCACGGTGATTAATGTAACAGTACCAAATTCGAAAAATCCGAATTCACATCATTTCTCAAATATTACTTCGACCGGCGCACACGATTATTTTTAATGTCATTATAAATGACCGTGTAATGTTCCCTTATGAATTTTTACCATGTTCATTATAATATTAGCTGTATTTTATTTGCCGAGACATAAGGAATTACAACAACAATTGCACTGTCGAATTCCTTCTTTGGAATTGGAAAACCTGCTGTTTGGCTGGCATCGCAAACAAGAAATTTTATCTTACTAAAAATAGAAAACTAATTATATAAGTAGTTCATTTATAATCAGATGTGAAACTCTTCGGAAATGTTTTTCCACTCCTTTTCTTTAAGTTTTAGTAGGAGGAATGACTCAGATTCCACTATAATTCCGTTAATATTTGCTATTTTCACAAAGTATCATCTCTTTGCGGATGATTGGGAAGTCAACATTAATAACAATGACAACCCTAGCTTAAAAGAAAGCAATTATTGAAATTAGTAATGATATCGATATTATTATTACTTGGTAGATCAACAATCAGCTCCTCTTGAATCCGAAAAAATACAATCCATTATATTCTCGTGAAATAGAAACCAAATCGCTTATGACCCAATGTTACTCAATATTAAGGTTAGTCAAAATATCGCACTCTATACCGACACTATAAAAAACTTAGGGTTGACCCTAGGGAAAATCTAGTTTGGACAGCTCATGTAAGTTCAATATGACAGATGTATAATGTCTTCTCCGATTTAAAGTCAAATTTACTTTTTAAGTTAAACGCGTATTCAATTCCTGCTCAAGATACTTTTTCGGCTTAAAACGTAGATACAGTTCAACACCTTACAATAAAAAGATCTTTGGATGCTCCTTGGTTGATTACTTTGATATTATAATTTTAAGCTTTACTTTTTTTATCTAGTTTTCGCGCAATTTCTAAGAACACAAAACCTAATTTTTCCAAGCGTAAACACCGAAATGGTCGCACAAATGCCACGATGACGATAAGAATAATTAAAAGTGTTTTTATTTTAAAACTGTAACATAAGCAAACAAATCGTGTGCACTTTTGTGAAATTTGCTATATTGCTTTCAACAAAATGAGTTAGGTATTTTTTGTGGTTAACGGCTGATCAAAGCAACAGCAAAAACTAACCAAATTTTGGTAATTTTTTTGTTTCATGTGTTTGCCAACTTATCCATATATAATTTTTAAAAGTCGACTCTGGTGGTGGAAATTATAAAAAAAATTTGGTTAAAAATTTCTTAACCACAAATTTTTTTTTGGTTAACGCTAAACCATTTTCTGGTCTATCCAATGTGTTTGTTGTTGTAATTTTTATTTTTTTGTTGAAAGCAATATAGCAATTGAGGCCAGTATTTTTGCACTTTTTCCATCAAACGAAAGCCACATAACTTACTTACTTGTGAATGTTGAATTTTGACGTAAGGAATTTTGGCAGTTTCTACTAAGCCAACAATTTTATGGTCTTATGCGTCCCGTAATTTTTTGTGTGCTTGCTCTCTCTCTGAGATTTTCTCAATTTTCTCTTTTGCTAATTTTTACTACAAAAAGTATGGGAACAGACTCATTAAAAGCATCACACATTTTACAGCTTCAAGACGGTTATAGCTTAATAATCAAAAAATCAATTAGGTACGTAAACTGTATCGTTCTTACTTCATTGTTGTTATTTTATTGTGTTTTTTTCATCGTTGTTGTTTCCTTAATAATACTATTTTTAATTGTTATTTTATTATATTTATGGTATACCTTTATCATTGTTATTTCATTTTCAATACCACAAATAAATCGTAATTGTTAATTTTTATAAATGTTATTACTATTTGCATTGTACAGTGTTTGTACATTGGAATTACTTGTAATTACATATAACGACCCGGTTGTCGTATTGTATCAAAAAACAAATGGAAAAAACTATAAACTACAATTACGCGCGTCAATATTGAAATATCAGAAGATTGTGTTTTTGCATCCTATCCTTGTAAATACAAAGTTATCATCATAGAAACACGTTAGTAAAAACCAAACTTTTACGACAGCACCGTAAACGTAAGCGCAATAAAAATCGATTTGAATTTTTATACATTGTAACGTTAGTAACAACCAAACTTATCACGCAAATAAAACTGATATTAATTTTTCTTTTTACATATATAATTTGCTACTCGTTGTCAGACTGTCAGAATTTCTTACAATACTCGCAACTCGCAAGTCTCTTTCTCTTCACCAAATAGCGAATAGTAATTTTCTGCAAAGCTAAACAGCGCCAGCAGCAGTAATTGACATTTCGTGTCGAGCAACAATGAAAAATTCACTTCACTTGAATAAAAGAAATAATTAATTTTGAAATAAAAACAACAAAAAATCGAAATACAAGTAATTTTTAGGTTTCTGCACAGCAACACCAAAAGCGAATTATATCCAAAAACTGTTTAAAGTTATTAAGTAAATTTTGACTGATCGTAGTTCAAAAATTGGCCTGAATTATATCCTCGAACTTGTTATTAAACTGTTCTGTTTTCCAAATCACCCAACACACAACTTAAACATCAGTTTTAATATAATTCAATTCTAATAAAAAACGTAGACTATATCAGAATGGCTAACATGGCAGTATCTCGCATTAAACGCGAATTCAAAGAAGTCATACGGAGTGAAGAAGTAAGTTCATTATCCTTATGAATTAAGTTTAATTGAAAGTTTTCTAATTCAAGAGAGAAGTTTTTTTTTTATTTAACAATTAAAAGTAACAGAATCAGGTTTTAGAATGCTAGTGGTAGAAGTATATAGCTTCGCTGAAACTGAAAAACAGACAGGACACCAACAGCTGGGGTAACTGCAGCTTTTTTTTATTAAATTTCAAATTAATAAAATAACTACAGCTGTATGTCTTTTTATTCTTTGAGTTCACTAAGTAAATAAGAACCAAGCAATCCTACTTACCATTTTCATCACCAACATTTATGTGCTCTTCATTAGTACAATCATAATTATTGCTCATGTTGTTGAATGGATTCAGTTTACCACTTTCATTCTGATTATTCATTTTATGTAACGTTAAACGTATTATTAAACACAGGAATTTGCACAGTAGCACAGTAGCACAATATATATAATTTATAATAAATAATATTTGTCAGATGGACATTGAGGAAATTATGAAGAAAAAGAAACTAATGTCATTGGTATTTTTGTCAGTTCTCGTTGTGTCTGGGAAGTGTCATATGTAGCAGGGTACACACAACATTTTATGTATAATCACTACGCAGCACTTAGACTTAATGTGAGGCTCAACTGTAGCAAGAATTATCTAAATTTAGAACAATCAATATTGCAAAACAGAAACAAAAGAAGAGTAACGATCAATTTGATTAAGACAACTAGTGTAAAACCTCGTATCAATATTACAGTCCACCGAAAATTGCAATATATGTATACAAAAAATTTGAAATGCACAAAGTGCAAAGCTCTGGAAACAATCGATGCAGTTAATCCCAAAAATACATAGTACACTTGGGCTAATAAAAAATCAATTGCCCTGTAGGAATTTGACAGCGTGAATTTATTTAATGTGTGGAGCAAGTCTTGAAAATACATATATCCTTAATGTGTATAAAATAACGACTTTAATACATTTCACACCATTGTCTTTGTCCTCAGATAGTCCAGTGCTCCATTAAAATCGAATTGATCAACGACAGCTGGACAGAACTGAAAGGCGAAATTGCTGGGCCTCCCGATACTCCGTATGAAGGTGGAAAATTTATTCTTGAAATAAAAGTCCCAGAAACATACCCTTTTAATCCTCCCAAGGTACGTGCTTATTGTTTATTGTTTGCTTTTTTTGTTAGCTAATTATTTGGTGTCCATTCTGCTTAGGTTCGATTCATTACAAAAATTTGGCATCCAAACATATCATCAGTAACTGGAGCTATATGTCTAGATATTTTAAAGGACAATTGGTAAGTAGCAATTTGTTTTCTTTTTCCTTGTTTATTCAAATCGTTTTGTAGTTTTTTAATCGTAAACTTCGGCTACCTAAATGAATTGCTAACCTAAGGAAGCTTCTTTTCTAACTTAGCTAAAACTTTAAAAAATCAAGAGTATACGGTCCTTTAAAAACCAAAACTACTTTGTGCTTGTATATTTGTTGGTCGTGATCAGCCAAGTAAAGAGATCTGGTTTTCATTATCAAGTCTAATTAATGTCTAAAAGGGGATATTCTTTTAACAATAAACGACTGGCGGTACATAATCTGAAACTGCATATTAATAATGAATAAATGAATGAATGAATTAATAATGAATGAATCAAGAAAGTCGATTAACAAAATACCATGTGCGTCCCAAAATACGGATGCCATAACCTTGCCAGCTGACTTTTTAGTTTTTGGTCGCTTTGGATAACTTTCACCGGGTGCTGTCCACTTAGCTGGCAGTCTTTTTGATTCAGGTGTGTGTAGTAGTGGATCCATGTTTCATCCATTGTCACATACCGACGCATAAAATCCGCTTGAACAGCGCTCAGAATCGACGACACGTTGTTGTTTTTGATACGGTGTGAGCAAACATGGCACCCACTTCAAAAGCAACTTATGCATGCTCAAATTTTCGTGTTAACATGTAAACACACTATCTTCTGATATCTTTAAGAGGTGTCAGCTTCACTTTACGTTGTTTCAAAACTATTTTTTTCACTTTTTTATGTTTTCCGGAGCAACTGCCGATTTTGGGCGACCAGAGCGTGCAGGATATCGTCGGTGCTTATACAACCGCGTCTAAATTCAGCATACCAGTCAATAATAAGTTATTTCCCTGGCGCTTTCCCTATCGAAAAAATTGATTAATCAAACACGAAATTCTTTTTTATCCATTGTTTTGAAAATAAGAAAAGTAGCCTTACTGAAACAATTGCAACCTATAAAGTAATTGTCAGAATGTGATGATACGTCTCCTTGGAAGGTTGGTCCATAAATCTTAAGGGTCTGTCAACAGTGTTGCCATATATGTATCAGACCGGAGACTAAATGAGCGACGTTATAAAATATGAATTCATTCCGTGTCCTTTATACAGCGGCTAACAACAATAAGTTCATGTTTCCTTAAAGCCAACAAAGACAACGTTAGTCTGCATAGACTTTTAAAAAGCAGTAACCTATCTAAGCTGATTGATACATAACATTTGGCGCGACAGACCTATGCGGTCCAAGGCCTAGCTTGTCGCGACCATTTATACTGTGTTATATGGATATATATCCAAATGGAAGGGACGCACAATTTAATGCCGTATCCGAAAGGCTAATTGAAAAGCTTTCCGTAACAATTATTATTCTCGGACGTTTGTCTGAGAGAGGCGTTGACCGAGAAAAAGTTTTTGGTGTTTCTGGGAAACTTACTCAGAAAACCAACGCACTAACCACTAGAGCAACGGCGTCCACCTTTTTATATAAAGGCCTTTAATTTCGCATATGAACATGAATCCATCATATTTGGAAACTATGTATTTTTTTTCAAAAAGTCTTATGTTAAATATTTGAGTTGTTGAATAGTTAAGCCCACTAGCGCTCACTGGGTATGCGTGTTAAGCGAACAGATCTTGAACAGCTAGTGGAGTTTTTGATTTCATAAATAATTAAATATTTTCAAGACAATTGTTAATGTGTGATCATTTTGCTGAGGTGGTAAAACGTAACTTATTTCAATCGCGTTTTATCGAACGCCCAGCTCGATTTATTTAAAATTAATTCCAACAACTCACTTGAAGAGGGCACAATTGTCAATTGTAAATCTATATATATTAAAGTGAAAGTCTGTATGCATGTTTTTTATAGTTCCCTATGAACTACCAAACCATTTAACCGATCTCGTTCAAACTTTGCGTAGGGTTTTTTTTTAAATTCTCTATAATAACTTCACTTGCCCGTTTGTTTGTGGGTTTGTTTGTGGATTTGTGTGTCATGGAATCTTGCGATCAATTTTTAACCCACTTCACAAGGCTTTGCACACATGTGTATTTCCGGTGACAATACGAGGCCCCTTGGACCTCGGGTTCGGGGGGCTCCCATACAAATATTTTACAAAATTTTACTCGATTTTCTTCAAATTTTATACACATGTGTATCTCTGATATACAACACTTTTTGTAAAAATGTTGGAGACCCCGGGCCCGGGTTCGTGGGGCCCCATAACTTTTTTTAAAAAAATTAACCCGATTTTCTTCAAATTTAATACACATGTGTATCTCCGATAGACAACACTTTTTGTGAAAAATTTGGACTTTTTTTAAAAAAAATTAACCCGATTTTCTTCAAATTTAATACACATGTGTATCTCCGATGGACAAAATTTTTTGTAAAGTGTTTGGAGTGAGGCCCTGAGGTCCGAGGGGTGCCAATATAATTTTTTTAAAAATTAGCTCGATTTTCTTCAAATTTTAACACATACCCATATCCTATTAGAGAATTTACATGAAAAATTGTATTTTTATGGGTTGTTTTTTATACTATGAGTATTTAATAGGCATATTTCGAAAGTGGTCAAACTCCTTGTTAAAGGGGTCACCATACGAATTGTTTTTACAAATCGCATAATTAAACGGAAACGAGACCGTCATATTTTGAAATGGGATCACTGGTTGAGCGCGATAGCCCTCACTGTCTGTAAGTGTAAAGAAGCTTCACGAACGGGTGTACGGGTGGAGAAGCGGCCCCAAACAGCTAGTGAAATACAGGGGTGTCAAAGGGATGTTACCACTTATATTGGTTTTTATTTATTTATGTATTTTAATAACATAACACACACTATGTACACAAGTCCAAATGAAGCCACTGCACTCCTTCTACCTGTACTTCTTGGTTCTCAATGCATGTGCGAAGTCTTTTTACTATACCCATCCATCATCATCACATTTGGCTCTACAACTAGAGTATGGGATGGCCTCCTGCATAAAATCTCTCCACCGGTCCCGATTTTGAGTAGATGTCATCCAGTTTTGCATCCCTAAAATCCGGGCGTCCTGGTATACGCCATCCTTCAGCGTAGTCTTGGGCGGCCTCGCTGTCGTGTTCTATTAATCGTACCGCAAAGGAGTTTCCTCTTCGCTCATGCGAGCTAGGTGTCTTGCCCATCAACATCATATTGGGCTCTTCAACCGGGGTCCGGTCCTGGCCTCCCGCGTAGACTTGGCCGGCCTCGCTGTCGTGTTCTACCGCAAAGGACTTTCCGAACAGGATCCTCTTCGCTCTTTTGCTAAGCACCCAAGTCTCGGATCCATTTGTAAGTACTAGTATGACCGTTGTCTTAAGTAATATGTAAGTACTGGTATGAGCGTTGTCTTATACACCAGCAGCTTGGATGTTATGGTTAAATTGGTGGATTTGAAGAGTCTTAACAGACTGTAGTAGGTTTTGCTGGCTCTATGCAACCGTGCGCGTATTTCTCGTTCCATGCTGTTATCGGCTGCTAAAGTTGAACCAAGATAGTGAAAGGTTTGCACTTCTTCAAATTCGCGCTCCACTATTTTATTAGCGGGACCAATGTTGGATCTTCTACTCGCAGACGTGGCCACCATGTATTTTGTTTTGCTCTCATTTATGTGCAGCCCCAGATTTCCTGCCACCCGCTCCATCTGGATGAAAGCTTAATGTAGCTCTTGGGTTTCGACCAACGATGTCAAAATGTCTTAATGGACTTATAGAGGATTGTTTCTCTTGCCTTTACGTCAGAGTCTCGGATCACTTTCTCCAACGCCAGATTGAAGAGGACCCAGGCCAGTCCATCCCCTTGTCGGAGCCCGTTATAGATGTTGAATGGGGTTGATACTAATCCGGATATTTTTTCTTGGCTTATAACTTTGATAATGGTCAACCTACAGAGTCGTGTTGGATGCCGAACACTCTTATGGCTTTATAAAGTTCTACTTTGGCTATGCTTTCATAGTTGGCTTCAAAGTCTATAAAAAGATGGTGTAGTGAGTTTTCTACTAGACTAGACTCTAGACATTTTTCCATCACATGCCTAAGGGTGTCAATTAGATCAGTTGTTGATTTGCCTGGGATGAAGTTACACTGGTATGGATCAATAATGACCTTAGCGTATGGGGCTATCCTGTCTTGAGCGATAGAGGAGAAAATCTTGTACGCGGTACTCAACAATGTTATACCACGATAATTGCTGCATGTTGAGATATCTCCTTTCTTAGGTATGATGCACAGGAGACCTCTTCAACCAGTCTTGTGGCATCGCTTCTTCCTCCCATTCTTGCACTATTAGTTTATGAATCTGATCCCGAGGCTTTATTATTTTTGAGCCGATTTATCGATCTGCTGTGGCGGTAGCACAGTTTTCGGTCATTGGTGCAGCCACCAATTCCTCAGTTAGCTGGCCATTTAGCAACAGTTTTTGAGGTCTGGGCTATTTCAAAGTATTTTCTTTTTTTCACGCTTCACACGCGACTCGCGACACGCTTCAAAGATATCAAAATTATCCCCTGACATTGAGCCGCTCACAGCCCTCTAGGTCTTAGTTCAAAAACATCTCAAAAAAACGAGAAAATGGCGCGATTTCTAACCATTGCACGTGCCACACGTGAAACGTAACACGCGTAATAACTTAATTTTAAAAAATGCTATTTTAAACTTAGAAACTCGTAAAATTTTAACTCTCTAGGTCGTGTGGAAGGTGATTAAAAAGGACCTCAAAGTAGTCGAAAATAGACAAAAAGGGTTGATCAATGAAAGTTTTTATAAAAATGTTGTCACAGCTTATTAGTTTATAACAAATATAAATAGCTAGTTGTTAACCCCAGCGTTACCCGGAACCCGGCACCCCCAAGATTCCGTTTAGACCCAACAAAAGTTAAAATATCAGGCGTTGTCTGGCTGTCCACATACCGTAATGACCGAACCGAACTGACCGCTCCCCCATTGAAACCACCACACATCATGCCCTACCACCACCTACCCGCCACTGACCCAAAATTGTAGCCTTTAACGTGTTGAAATATCGTGAGTTATGGTCGCGAGTTCATACATACACCCATGGAAAACATAATTTTTTTAGTTTTTCCCGAATTTTCCATTTTCCAGATTCCTATACTACCCTAATCCTACCCGGACTATTACGAACAGTAAAAAAAACCCACCAAATCGGTCCAGCCGCTTAGCCGTGAGAAGGTAACCGACAGACAGACAGACAATATTAGAAGGGATATGGATTATATAGTTTTTTTCTAATGGAAAAATTTTATGTAATAAATATTTAATGGCACATTGCAACATTGTTTTTAACTTACAGGGCAGCAGCAATGACCCTTCGTACCGTGTTATTGTCACTGCAAGCCCTGTTGGCTGCGGCTGAACCAGATGATCCGCAGGATGCTGTTGTCGCTTACCAATACAAAGATAAATACCAGCTTTTCTTGATGACAGCCAGGCATTGGACAAATGCATATGCTGGAGGTGAGTGCGCCTAATTTATGATTTGCATATCGAATCACTATTTATATGGTCTCTCTTTTATAAAGGTCCACACAAATTTGCAGATTGCGATTCAAAAATTCAACGACTCAAAGATATGGGCATCGACGAACACGATGCCCGAGCTGTTTTGTCAAAAGAAAATTGGGACATAGAAAAAGCAACAGAAAGCCTATTTAGTTAGCTCGATTAGAAAGTGTAAATAAATAAATAAAAAGAAAACTACAACATTACAAAAAAAACAAGAATTATTGTTCAACAATTATGTTGACCATTCTAATGAATCGCTGCGTTGATGGGAGTAGGTGAGATAAGATAGCGGCGGTAAATTGTGGGTGGCCAGAAAACAGGCAACCAACTTAGCCGCAACTTTGCATCACACAATCGTTTCACAAAATGTATAACATCTGGTTTTTATTTTATTATTTCATATTTTCGTAATAAGTTTTGTATTTTTCTTCCTACTGGTTTGTTATAAATTTTATTTTGGGGTTTTCGTTTTGTATTACCAATTGGTTATTAGAGTACGTACATAAATATTTTGGATTTTTATTGTGTTTCTGTAATGTAAAGTGAGGGTAAATGCAAAACACACGGCAAAAAATTTATTGTGATTATTAAATGCGGTAAAACCGTAACAAAAAAAACCGTGCCTGCTGCTGCAGTTACAAAGCAAGCAACTATTTGATAGACATTTTCAACATTATTTTTACGTAGTTCTTAGTCATCTAATCCTTTTTCGTTCTTTTTTCTTTGTACTATCATACTTATATATAATTAGAATTATGTTTTTTAATATTATTTGTCCTAGAAGCGCATTTTGATTAAACAAATAAATATAAAATTCGAATTAACGTTGAACACGTATAATGGATGGTAGAACAAATTCGCGAACTCGGTTTAACACACATGGTAATAATAATAAACGGAACAACACAATTATATTATTCAGTGATAAAATGAAAAGAAAAATAAATTTAAAACCCTTAATTGAACGAAAAATCTAATTTTATTTCGTTGTTGGTTAATTGTTTTCATAGTCGTTTGTATAGTTGGATCGAAAAATGCTTACTGCTAACCAATAACACATAGACGTACATATATCTTATACTTTTGCCAAAAATTCTACATATGAACAATGAACAAAGTTCGCATTTCATTTGTATTTCTGTTTGACTACGATATTGCGCGATTTCATTTGTTCTTTCCATTCGGCTTCTAGACGCAAATAAGTGCCGCCATTTACGGAAGTGTTTTGTGTCATATTGAGATCAGATCCGGTCTTCTTGCCAACGAGTGATATCACTTGTCTCATGATCCGCTCTTCGAATTCGCGTTGATGATCCTGATTGCTACGGGAAGACACCTCACCGGACCAAAATCGCCCGGAAGCTATGTTCTCGAAATAGACATCCCTGCAGGATAAACTTCCGGTTTTTGTACAAGAATTTCAATGTATATCAGAGAATTTGATTAAATTCAATGTAAAAACAAACAAAAAACACCCACTAAGTTATATAAAAAACTAACTTACATTCGGTCCAGGAAGACTTTCATATCGAAACGTTTGCTGTCCACAACATGGATGCCGTCCAGCTGGTCCTGCAATACGACCCTCAGAAACTGGACCTAGGAATTGTGCTCCTTCCGGATGAAAACGACACCAAGTCATCTATTAAAAACGCCATCGTCTCATCTGAGTTTGTCTGTTTAGTTGATTTATTTTCTTTTCTACCTGATAAACTGGGAAGTGCATCTCACAAATGCAGCAGTACAAAAAATGGCAATGACCCCAAAGTTTCCAATAAACCTTTCGCCAAGACTTCAGCTCTTTAAAGAGTTGAAAAATATGCGTTGATAGATCCCAAGAAATATCGCGTGAATGTTGACTAACAAGCTGACCCCAACGATTCAAGCGAATATTTGGCGACACACAACTGATGTAGGTTTTTATTGTATGTGTCAAGCATTTACCGCATCTAGAAATATTTTACGAAAACATTTACTAGAATTTTTTTGTTAAACATTTACAAACTGCTCACTTGGAGCAGCGGAAAAGGCCAGCCAAGCTAAAGTAATGCCCACGTAACGCCTGCGGTTCCGGTTCGCATATACTCTGAATAAGTTTTGTCCATAGACGTGGTGTTATCCGTTCTTTCTTATCCTTGACCGTTTCCAATTCAAGATTTGTAAACATAGCTGCCAAACGTGTTATAATTGAATCGTTTAAACATGAAAGATTTGTCGAAAATCGGACAACATCACTAAGTCGGGCATGACAATACGATAGGCAGTCAACCAGAAGTGGTTCCATCTAGGATTAAGTGGACAATTTAGTTTGGTACAATTAAATGATTCTTCAAACAGAACGTAGACATTTGATTCTGCACGCCAGGGTCGCTGTACTGTACTGCCCCGCGTTCTGTTTGACAGAGCCTTAACGTATGAAAAGATTGCCACACGGTGCTTGCACTTGCACTAACCAGGAGAAAACTTGCCGATACAAGAATAGGAATGACATTCGTGGAATCCAAATGCGGCTGGTCGGAACTATTTTTTACCCATTTCATAAGCCAATCGAATATATGGATATCACAGTGCACAGAAATGTCCATATCTTCAAGTTTCTGACCAGCTGTAACATCGGCAAAATATCCCATTTTGCTGACGAGCAGTGTTTGCGGACACGTAAAATCCTTTGAAGTGTTCTTAACCTCATCGCAAACATGTATGACGACCTCAGATCTGTAAAAATAAAAGATCACGAAAATGGGTGTTCATAAATCAAAGTTATATTAGAAAGTAATTACTCTGCTTTCTTATCACCACTTTTATCATTCGAAACGCTGCGATTTTTCTTGCTAATCAGTGATCTACGACGTCCAGTCAACGTTTTAGTTTGCTTATATTTCACTGACGGTGAATCGATTACAGAATTAATTGCAGATGAGGCTTCAGTACTGGATTCTGTAACGTTAGCCTTTTCAGTTGATGGTGATATCATCGGTCTACACGAATCAGAAATCGTTTTTGAACTCTGTATTGCTGTAGTAGATGCCGGACTAATATCCCGAGGGGTTTTCGCCTTGTAAATTCCTTTTGACGAAACTGGAGCTATAACGGGCAACGGACAAATAAATGGCAAAACCGAATCGAGAATTCCTTCATTGATAACGTAATCGAGTTTTTCAAATAGCTTTGGATGAATTCCATTCGAAGAGGCTACCACCCTATTTGCCCTGTTCAAATTACCTAATGTATTGCGATTTGTATGTTGATTTTCGATTAATTCCATGACATCATCTTTTCTTTCATTCATTTCAGATTCTATTATCTTTTCGGTTGCGTCTAAGAGCTGCTTGTACCCATAGAGTTCATTGACCATTCGGTTTTCTGCCAACTTATTGAAATCGAACTCACTATTGCAGTTATCGACGGTCTGCTTTTCAGCTGGAGTGTCTTTTATTTGTCTACCAGATATAAGTTCATCGACATGACAAGAAATTTTTAAAAAATCCAAAAATTCGTTCATTTTTACTTTTTGTCAGATTTTTGGTCCGATTTAGAAGAACTGTCTGAAGCAATATTGCCGCTGACATCCGAAGATTTTTCAGTGTTCCCGGAACTCATTTTCTGCGAAGGTTTTTCAATTTAAAATTGCAGAAATTAATTTTTATAATAAAATTATCTCTTAAACTTGGAAACTTGAAATATTGGAAATGGAAAATATTGGAATTATGTATTTCCGTTTCCGTAGAAACGGTGTCTATGAATTAGGTAGGTTAGTTATAGTGTTATTGTGAATGACTTGCTTTCGTATTAAAAGTGATCCACACGAGATGACTCAAACTTTTTAAAATAAATAAATATAATTGTGTTGTAGAAACTCCATTATGATTTTTTTGCAGACTACACTCAAGAAGAATCATATATACAATAAAAAAAAAAACAGAATCATAAACTTTTTAAAATAAATAAATATAATTGTGTTGTAGAAACTCCATTATGATTTTTTTGCAGACTACACTCAAGAAGAATCATATATACAATAAAAAAAAAACAGAATCATAAACTTTATAGAAATCCAATGTGCGATTATGCGGGCGTATTAAAAGTTTTATATTAATCCAGCTTAATAAAAACAGTTTTATGAGGTAAAATGAGTAAGGCCGCTCTCACAATGGACCTAGCCCATAGAGTCCGTTACGTCCGTTAGGGCGACGTATGCAACCGAAATACACGCGTTCTTATGGGTAGTGTCCCATAGGTAAAGCATGTGACGGACACTACGGAAAAAGTTGACCAAATTTCAACTTTTCTATCCGGAAAATGCTTTGAATTCTGCCTCTCAGCTCTTTGACGTTGATTTTCGCATTTGTTTCGTTTGCCTGTACGGCAAAAACGTATTCATTGGGTCACCTCTTTCCGTTACATACGGCAACTTCAACGAATACGTCGACGCAACAGTTTCTATGAGCTGGGCCATTAAGACTTAGAAGATTGACAAAAAAACATTACTCGTTATGTAAGTAATCCACTTACAAGATTGTAAGTCTTATGTTTTTCCATTATGAGAGCACCCTAACAAGACTCTAACTTTAGCTAAAATATTTAGCACTGGTTTTTGGTTTCAATGGGTAATGTGCCTCTAGCCGAATTTAAAATCGACGCAACATAAGACAAAAATAATTACGCGCGATTGAAAAAAAATAATGTTTTTGTTTTTAATTGACTTGACTTGTTTCTATTCAAACAACAGTAATAAAATGTACTGAAAGTGGACGTTAATGTTAACACATTAGTGTGGATAATACCTACTTTAGAGGGTATGTTATAGCATAGAAAACAGTCACTTTCGTCTGTGGTCGTGTAAAATAGTATATTACATAACGAGCGAGGAAAGTGGACGTTATCGTGCGAGTTAGAAGCATGAACCATGCACGAGGCGATAGCCGGGTGCGGCAATCTAACGAGCATGACAAGCACTTTTCAGCGAGTAATGTAGACTATTTTTCACGCGACCAAAACAAAACTGCTAATGCGCAATGCAAAACTAGTGTGGATAATGCCTACTTTCGAATGTAGGTTATAGCGTAGGAAACAGTTGCTGTTTTGCTTTGGCTAATCCAGCTTGGCTTACAACAAAATCGCATAAGCATAAAGCCGAAAATAAATCCAAAAGTTTTTAGGATTTATAACTAAAGCCATTTTTTAGTTATAGCGCTCACCGTAAGGCGGTGTTTTGTTTAACACACATAACAATTAAAATGCATCCAACATTTAAAGCCCATTTAAAGCCAAAAGCTGTTGTTTTTGTAAAGCCAAGCTGGATTAGCCAAAGCAAAACAGCAAGTTTCTTTCGTCTATGGTCGTGAGAAAAACAATTTACCACACATAAGAGCAAGGCTTTACATACTATTGGCAGCTCACTTTTATGTCATTTTTTTCTCCTTTAAGAACTCTGAGCTCTAACTCACTTTTTTTTCTTGGCAAATCAAATACGAAAGGTAAAAATCCTTTTTTTAACATTATTTTGTTACATGTGTTGTTATTGTAATTACTAATTAGTGACAGTACAGATCTGTTTTCGCCTTACGGTATATTGGTTTTTTAGGAGAAAGGAGCAACTTAGCAGCCAAAAAACCACTCTGCGCCAGATTTAAAAAGAAAAACAAAACTATATTAGTTGTTCCTTTTGCGCACAAGCTAACCCGCTGTTTCCACATCATTTAATTTCATTTAATTTAATCGAAATTGATTATAAGGACAAATAAAACTATTTATAATCAATAATAAGAAAGCTTACGTTATATAGTTATCCAACTGTTATGTGAACTTTAAAGTTCATTGGATTAAATAACATCATATCGAGTAACAGAATTAAAATGTTTCGCAATGTTTGTAACGTGGGTTACGTAGTTTTTCAACTGTACTTCAAGCTTAGTTTTATCAATTAAACTAAGAACTAGAGTAGTTATTTATTTTTATTTATTAGAATTTATTTCCATGAACAATAAAAACGAGCATTCGACGATTGAGTAATATTTCATTAGTCACATATCATCATCATCATATTTGGCTCTACAACCGGGTTCCGGTCCTGGCCTCCCGCAAAAAGTCTCTCCACCGGTCCCGATTTCGAGCCCATGTCATCCAGTTTGGCATCCCTAAACTCTGGGCGTCCTGGTCTACGCCATCCTTCCAGCGTAGGCTTGGCCGGCCTCGCTGTCGTGTTCCATAAATCCTACCGCAAAGGACTTTCCGAGCAGGATCCTCTTCGCTTATGCGAGCTAGGTGTCCTGCCCACCGGAGCCTACCGAGCTTAATTTTCTTCACGATGTCGACATCGCGGTAACGCTCGTAGATCTCATCATTATAGAGTCTCCGGAAATGTCCTTCCTCACATACGGGGCCAACAATTCTCCGTAAGACTTTTCTCTCGAATGCGGCTAAGAGGTCAGAATGTTTTTTGCTGAGCACCCAAGTCTTGGATCCATATGTAAGTACTGGTATGACCATTTTCTTATATATCAGCAGCTTGGATGTTATGGTTAAGTTCCTGGATTTGAAGAGTCTTGACAGGCTATAGTAGGCTTTGTTGGCTTTAAGCAACCGTGCGCGTATTTCTAGTTCCATGCTGTTATCGGCTGCTGTAGTTGACCCGAGATAGTTAAAGGATTGCACTACTTCAAATTCGTGCTCCACTATCTTCGTGCTCCAAAGCTTCCTGTACAGCTCTTTGGTTTCTACCAACGATATTAATATCGTCTGTGTAAGCCAGTATCTGAATGGACTTATAGAGGATTGTTCCTCTCGCCGTTACGTCAGAGTCACGGATCACTTTCTCCAACGCCAGGTTGAAGAGGACGCATGCCAGTCCAACGTTATACCACGATAATTGCTGCATTTTGTGATATCTCCCTTCTTATTTATGGGGCACAGGATGCCTCTTCGCCAGTCTTCTGGCATAGCTTCTTCTTCCCATACTTGCACTATTATTTCATGAATTGATTGGTGTAATGTAGGCCTCCTATTTTTATCAGTTCCGCTGGGATCTCATCAGATCCCGGGGCCTTATTATTTTTGAGCCGATTTATCGCTCTGCTAACTTCGACTATGCTTGGTGGCGGCAGCATAGTATGATCTCCGGTCATTGGTGGAGCCTCCAATTCCCAAGTTAGCTGGCCATTTAGCAACTCATGAAAGTGCTCTTCCCATCGCTCTAAGATGCCTTTAAGATCGGCGATTAGATTACCCTATTTGTCCTTGCAGTATGTGCAACGCGGTGTATATTGCGTCATACCGCGGACCCTTTGGTAGAACTTCCGCGCCTGGTGCGGTCCTTGTTCTCTGTACTGTTCCAGTTCACGGACGAGATTCTTCTCCCAGTCTGCTTTCTTTCGTCGGTGAACTGTTTTTTCATATCTTCTGAGCTCTTTATATTCATCTTCGCGTGCCCGCGTTCTATGAGATTGTTTCATTGCTCGGTACGCAACATTCTTACGTTCAGTCGCTAGCTTACATTCGTCATCGAACCAGTCGTTTCGGTCTCTACGACTACTGCCTAAGATGGAGTCAGCAGTACTAATGACAGTATTCTTAAGGCGTGTCCATTTCTCTTCTACGCCTGACATCTCAGCCCCAGGACTTACTCTCCCTGCATTTAGGGCGAGTCCTATCGCTTGACCGTAGTTGTTTCTGGTCTCTTCATTGCGAAGGGCAGCCGTGTTGACTCGAATCTGATTCGCGGATGCAGTCTTCCGTGATTATGCAATCCGCGCTCGGAGCACCATACCAACAAGATAGTGGTCCGAGTCGACGTTTGCACCTCGGTACGTTCGTACTGTCATCAGGTTCGGGTTGTGGCGGCGGTCTATCAAAACGTGGTCTATCTGGTTGCGAGTGGCTCCATCGGGAGATACCCGGCTTTGTGGATATTTTACCCGTATGTAATTCTAGAGCATTCTGTGTTATTCCCCCTATTTCTGCTGATGGCTGACCGCCATTTTTTTAATTAGTTATTGATTTGACTACATTTGCCAATATAGGTTACAAAATAAATATCAAATTTGAGTAAACTTGACTCATTTAACAAAATGGCGAATAATAAGCCTTGTTTTGCCTCCGTCTAGATGGTTACGTTGTGACTTTTCTCTTAAACTTCAAATTTCTGACATTTTTATTTGTGCTTCAAAAAATCCTACATTTTACTTTCAGTTCGGTTCTGATTTGTTGTAGCATTATTGTTATTTAATGTCGAAACAACGTGTAAACACAAGCAACACAACGTTTTGATAGATGTCATCATTTTTCTACATTTTTCTACAGAAAATGCTGCTGGGAATTGAATCTATACAGAACTAGATGACAGGCAGGTTAAAAAAATTTCTATTAGATGGCACTTAACCTGTTTCTAAAACGAAGACTTATTTGTGGAAATTAACTTATTCAAATAAGTCTCCTCGCGAGGTGACTTATTTTATATCTCTGTCTTGAAAAAAATCTAATTTGGTTTTCAAATTTTGATTTTTTTTTTCTTAGTAACTATATGGATTCAATTCAGACAATTTTACTGACTTATTTATGAAAATAAAAAAGTGTAGATACTGCTGCTACGAATGGAATACGGCTAAGTGTGACTCACTGATATAGCCGTATTCTATTCGCGCTAAAGAATTAAGATAACTTAAATATTAATTGCAATTTAGTACCTTTTTTGAAATTTTGTTTTCTTCTATAAGGCTATAATTAAAAAATAATTACTAGAATTTTGTTAGTTTAGCTTAATATATACTTATTAATATATTTGGGTTACAATATTACTAGTCCCTTGTCAGTAATACAAATCACTTTCGTATTTATATGTAGTCAATGTAAACAGATTTGTGGTTTATAGTACAACCAATAACCTTAAAAGCTCAATACCTCGAAAACCACAGATAACAACGAATTTCTCATCCGCATAGTTATTTATCAAACTTTTCCTTTCCGCTTAAATCTTTCGCCATGGTAGGTGTCAGTTGTCAAAAATGTAGTTGAAATCTCGAATTTCTCTCATCATCCATTGTTTTTTTCCTAAAAAATGATTAAATACAAGAAATTCATGTGCATATATTTCAAAGTTATTGAAAATTTTGTTTTTTATGATTACTGTGCTAGTAGTATTTTGAGTTAAATGGTTTGCTCTGCAATTGTTTTTCATTCATAGGGTCGCGTAAGGACTAAGACTATCAAGAAGGCCGCTAAGGTCATAATTGAGAAATACTACACCCGCCTAACGATGGACTTCCATACCAACAAAAGGATTTGCGAAGAAGTCGCAATCATCCCAACTAAGCCACTAAGAAATAAAATTGCTGGGTAAGTACTAGTTTACCATGAAGATAGAAAACAACAGTGACGTTTTTTTCTTTACCTTGTAGCTATGTTACCCATTTGATGGGACGTCTCAGGCACTCTCAAGTTCGTGGTATTTCCATCAAATTGCAGGAAGAAGAGCGTGAACGTCGTGATAACTACGTTCCGGCAGTTTCAGCTTTGGAACAAGATATCATTGAGGTTGATCCTGACACCAAGGAGATGTTGAAGCTTTTGGACTTCCACAACATTCGTGGGCTCCAAATGACCCTTCCAACAACAAGTAACTTCAACCGAAGGAACTAGGATCTGCAATGTGTATTAAACTTCTCTTTTTATAAAATAAACACGGAAAAATAGCTATTAGAATTTTAAATTGGTGTGAGCTTTTGGACAAGAACTGCATAGTGAAGAATGTGTACATGACGACTAATTCCTTTTCTCGGAAACGGTTGTCGTAACTAATGAAGTTACTATCTCAATACTGAATGAAGAAAGTCTTTTGTGTTTGATTCTAGTGATATGATCTGTTCCATACCAAGAAAAGGAAATTCTATGGTACAGCATAGAGTGATGCGACAAGGAACTGAACGGCGTAGATACACTGCGGTTTGCTAGATTAGAAGCACATAATTTTGGGAAATAAAACTGATTTTTCTCCAGTTGTCAGTAAAGAATAAACTAATGATGGAGAAAGTTAGACTTTGTGGTTAATACAAAATCAAGTTTTAAAAAATATTCAGAGCAAAATAACAGTACATTTGAGTCCTTTTTGCTAAATTCGTGTTGAAAACATCAATAAAAGTAGTCCAAACAAATCGTGGATTTTTGAAAAAACTATTCCAGCACCGCCGTGTAGCTATTTCCTGTCTTCGCTATCGCTAAATTGATGTAGGGTATAGCAGTCCAAAGCATTACGCCCACTTCTCTGTGTGATGGTATGACGGTTTAAAGAGAGCTCCTCCTAGTAAATGTTATAATAGACATTGAATTTTGTTTCGTGAGAATAGAGTACTTTTTTCCAGTTATTCAAGCTTGCTGCTTGTTGCGCATCCCAGGTCATGTGGTCTTTCGCTAAGTGTTGGCGTTGAATGTTTCCCTAAGCACTAAAAGGTAGTTAAGCTTTAGCTGCTTGAGGTAGATTTACTTGGAAGTAAATAGCTGCTAACTGCTTCACTGATTTTAGCTGTCGAAACAGCTAGCAGCAATTTGTCGTTTTTCCGTTACTGTAAGGATACATTTCCGGATCCTTCAAATAATTGTTTTTTGTATGTTTTAGAAATCTGCGCTCTAGCTCAGATTTTTTCTCGGCAATTCGATCAGGAAAGGCAAGAATATTTTGTTGCATGTGTTGTTGTTGTAGTTAAAAATATTGGTAAATCACCCAAAATATACAGATCTGTTGGAGGGGAATTTCGATCTACCGTACAAACAAACACACGCTGTTTGTTGGCATGTTAGCCCTTGGGGCTCGCAATAAATTGTGATTTATGAACTATCAGTATTACAATTAATTGATGTATGAAGGTAAAAGAAAAAAGAGTAATAAAATTTCCTTTATATGTTATGAATTGAATAAGAAAGTTTTGAAAAACGAAAAACCAGCTTTTTTTATTTTCTTTACAACGTTGTCAATGATGTAGTTAAGTAAAAAACTGACAACGTAGTTTATAATTAACAACATGTTATTTTAAAATTAGTTTATTACGTGTTTAACTACTAAACACCTCCTGTGCAATTTTTGAGTTACGCTGCATATTCTCTCTATGGCTTAATAGTAATTCGAAGTGTCAATAAAAGCCAACTTCCTCAAAGCAACTGTAATGTTGAATTCGTTTTGACCAAAGATATCAAACTATGACAAAAAAGCATTTATTTTCAAAGGGGCCATCCCATACAAACCATTGCGTCCGTTGGGGCGACTAATACGTTAACGATGCCGTATGTGACTCAAGGTGTGACCTCATGAATACGTTGTCGCCGTACATACAAACAAAAACAAATGTCAGAATAAACTGTTAACTGATGAGAGAGAAGTGTCAGAAAAATTAAAAGTTGGGCAACTTTTACGTCGCTTTGTTGTATGCTTTGCTTATGAGACACTTTCTATAAGAATGCGTATACTTACAGGCCAATTATAAGGTATGACTCTAGTTTTGTAGTCACAAATTATGTCATAGCATTTCCAAACATTTAGGAGAGAGTTTAATGAGTTTTATGAATTTATGAGTAATTCGGTGAGTTTCATTTTCTTCCGTTTATTGAAATCATTAGTTGTGATTTTGTTATTTATTAAAAATGTCTACTTCTATATTTGATGGCAAATTAAAAAGAACCGATTATTTAATATATATGTACAATAATAATAATATTCGGCGTGACAGACTCGCTTCTCGCGACCATTTGTGGTGTGCATGTATATGTTTGCCCACAAATGAAAGGGACCTACAATTTAATGCCATATCCGAACGGCGAATTGAGAAGCTTTCCGTGACAAGTTATTACTCTCGGACGTTTGTCAGATTTTCGCGAAAGGTGTGCCTACGACGGCGAAACGGATGCAACAGATTCCATAGTCTGAATCTTTAATACTTTGTTTGTATATCATAGATTGATCTTTGTGGTCAGTTCGAATTCTACATTATATTTGTACTTTGTAGTTTGCACAATTGGTAATCAGCTGTCATGTACTGCATACCCTTACCTTTTCCATAGTTTTTCTTTGAAGCTGTCAGAGTTCAGGTGGAGAGTGTCATGTCAATCTTTACGCAAGCGTGTTGTGTGTAAAATAATTTTTTTTGTTCGCTGAAAAAGGCTAACTTATATGCGGCATAAACTAAAGAATTGCATGTACGAGACTACGAGTTGTACTCACGTTGAAATCTCAATCACACATTCATTTACCCACCACTAGCATTAAATACTAGTGAAATTTTCTCCACGTCCACACGATTTAAGGTTGATACATGGAACTGTGTTTCTTTTTATCCAATCTACAGTCCACACTGACTCAGTTGAGTTCAGTTTACCAATCGTTCCGGGTGTTAAAATTTGGTTGCTATACGAATATTGCTAATCTAATAATAAAATAAACATTGTGTTAAAAATTACTAAACTATTTATTTTATTTGGTATTGAATTGTATGATTGCTGAAACTACATGTTGGTTAGTGAAAAAAAAATTATTTGGTGAATAGGTATATCAAAGGACAATTTTCTTGCTTGTAGATTTATTTCAAAATAATCAATATTTGAGAGGAGTTGTGTAAATCACTAAAGAAGATTTGTAGATTTGCTGCTGTTGCAATTGGATGCTGACTAATTCGTTTGGACTTTTTTGGCTACCACCCATTCACTTCTAATATTTGGTGCTCACAGTTTAAGGGAATCTTTAATTGAAGAATTTATAAAATAGGTGAGCTTTTAATGTCTTTTATATAAATGAAACTTTCAGGGAGTGACAAAAATTACTGGGATGTGCTATGTACATGGTAATGTTTTTTTTAAAGATCGACTGTGCAGCTCTTTTCAGGTGATTTGTGAGTCTGGCTCATGATGATATCATCATTAACCACGCACAGAACTCCTCAGTCGATTCCGTATTTAAGCTGAATATTAAAATAAACAGTTACAAAGCTCACAGCTGTTTATTATTTAACCAAAAGAAAATTTAAATATTGCACTATGACACTATCTAAAATAAAGTTCAGCTTGTTAATCCAAAAATATAGGTGTATTATGATATCGCATTTGAACTGAAGATGGTAAAATCATTTTATGTATATATTTGCAATTTGCTAGCACCGGTGCTTTCAAATTAAGTCATGACTAGTGTGGGCCAAAAGTTTATCTTTGTTCTTTTAACTAAAAAAGCTAGATATTATTACTCACTGTTAACAATTTGAAATTATTGCAGAAATTAGTATTAATATTTGCACAATTTAATATAACATTTAAGTTGCAATTAAGTCTTAGTATATAAATGATAGTGGGTGCCGTGGCTCTAGTGGTTAGAGCGTTGGGCCCCTAAGCAGGAGTTTTGAGATTCGAATTCCAGAAATTCCACCTCCCACGAACGTCTGACAAACGTTCGAGGGTAATAATTGTCACGGAAAAAAGCTTATCAATTCGCCTTGTAGTTGGTCCCTTCTACTTGTGTGCAAAAATATAGCACAACACGAATGGTTGCGAAAAGCTAGGTCTTGGACCGCATTGGTTGTAGCCCTAATTATTGGTATTATTATTATTTTTACATAAATAATAAAACATGAAGGGAAAACAAAACGCATAATTTCTTGATTAGGTGTTTTTCTTTAATATAATTGTCTGTATGCTGGTTTGCGTAATTATAAAGTGTAAAGTGCATATTAAGCACAACCTGTTAAATTGTTGAAGTTAAATGTTGGATCAATCTACCAAAAGTTAAAATACCATAACTACCTGAAGCAGAAAAGACAACATACTTGTATACTTTCTTTATTTATTGCTTAAAGTGAAAGGTTGCGTTTTTTGCCTAAATACAAAGCTTAACAAGGTAGGTAAAATTGTGAGATTTCGTCGTAACAGCTTTATAAAGAACATCCAGCAAACGATGACCAGTGCCTCAATTATATTCTTCTATGCTAAGAAGTAGAAGTCAAAGCGTATTGTAGATCTTATTGGCAATCTAAATTACTAGTCTGGCTGGTGGTATTATTGAGAATCTTCCAATATTTGTAATGTGATGAGTTTAAAAACTTTTATTTTCGAATCGACTGACGGTGAAAATGTATATTTCGATACTACAAAAAATACATTAAGACTTGTGTCTTTTTTACAATGTATAAGAAAATGTGCAAGGGAATCAATAATAATTTAATATAATTCAATTCAATTCAATTAAAAATTATTAATTTAATAAAAATAATGAGTAATTCGTATGAGGGTAATTTCCTAAGAGTAAATGTAAATGTAAATGAGCACCAGACACACTCCATTGACGACTATAACAGCAATGACAAATAAATGAAGTGCTTAAAAGGAATTTAAAGCTGCATCCAATTGTCAATCAAACATTTCGGTAGTTAGAAACAAGCTAACGTTGGTTGAAAAGAACACTGCATTGTTTAGTCCTTGACTCCCTGATAGCTAGTGGTATGCAATTCCGTCGACGAAGGGCCCTGACAGTAAACAATGTGTCCCAATTCCCAAAAACTCGAACGCCAGAAATATGGCCGTTTGAGCGAGAAAGTGAAACTAGTGCATGAATTAAATCAAACGTTCAACCAGCCCAGATTGGTCATAGAAGTGCCCGAAAATAATTCTGTACCATTTGTGAAGAAGAGCATAACCAAAGAGTTGACTAATCTGCAACCAAGTAGCAACGAAAGCAAATCCTTGACTATATATAGTTTACGTAAAAGAGCCCAGACTGGAGCATTGACATGACAATCTCAGGATAAAGTGTCGTCAAGTACGAAACCCAGGCTCTTGATACTATGAGAGAACGGCACATACTTTCCATTAAGGATAGTAGGATAAAGCAGGTGGATAACGTTATAATGCCATGGCCTGAATCTAAGAGGGGTTAATCTTAAGATTATTATCATTGGTCCAGTAATGGATAGCCATAAGGTCATTATTTACCTGGAAAACACAACACGTACGCTCGGTAAGAGGCGCCGAGTGAAGTAACTGAGATGACGTCACTGTGGTATTATAGAGTACAGATCGTTTTTGCATTGTCGCTCTAACATAATACAGGATATATAATATCATAAAGCTTGTACATAAGAACGGTATACCTCGACTATTAATAGATAGTCTTAGTGATAATTCAATCATTATGTTTGACGCATAAGATGCCACTTTTCCAGTCTATCTCCGCATCTCTTATCTTACTATTAGTTCATGAAATGCTTGGTATATTACGTTCATCCTCCATTGTTCATTGCTTCGCATAAATACCGTCCGCTCACAAGGCCTTATTGGGTATTAACGGCTTTATCGCTTTGCTTAATTCTTCGAAATGGTGGCGGATCTGTAGAGTTGTCCTTGGTTAATGTTATTGGTGATAACCTGTATAGCAATTCATGAAACTGCTTTCCCCAAAGCTTCAAGACTACTTTTAGATCAGTATCCGCCACTATTTTTTTTTGATCAAAAATGTTCAATCCTCTACCCTCTGCCGCTCAATTACATATTATCATTTCTGTTGTTGGAATTTATTTAATTTAATTTGAAATTTAAAATAACAATTACGATTTAAAAGCTCTTTTATTATTATGATTATGAATGTGGTGTGTGTATTTAAGCTCATAACTACATAAATACATAGTGTATTGACTTTATCTAACATAATTACAATCATCACATAATGTACTCGTATGTCGTTCAGATTCGACACGCTGCGCCTGACCAATCACTTTTCAAATAATTATTATTATATTTTTGTTATCAATTACAAGCAAGTTGGTAGTAGTTGGTGTTTAACATAACAAAAAGCAAAAATCAATTATTTATTGTACTTTTTACATACTATGCTGTAAATGGTATTCAAATCCAATTTACTAAGACTGACTGGCGGATGTGTATGAGTTAAATTAATTAACACAATACGAACGAATGCGAATGCGACAGAAAACATTTTTATTTGGTGTTGTTGAAAGTTTTTATATCAATAACAATAACGTATATAGACTGAAAATTATAATAACATAATAATATTAGTTACAGCCAAATATTAATTTACCATGGCTCTTCAATAAGTTTCATATTATACTGCAACTTATAATTTAAGGGGTAAATTATACAATATATCAAAAAAACAATACTGTACATTTTCAATTCTACTTTTTCTAAAAAAAAATATATTATATTTATGACGTTGTCGTCATTAATTGTTCAAAATCATTTACATAGTATTGCGCTCTGGTAAATACTTCCGGACGAACAATATTTCCACCGAAGCCAATAAAATAATCAGCTGGTGGCACCGCTTCTAAATCAGTCGCTCCATCGCCAATCATTGTTATCATAGCATCTGGATGTTTTTTCTTAATAATAGATATAGCCTCTGCTTTGCCACCGGACTTGGAGGTTGGTTGTGTTGTATCGAAGTTTGCATACTCGCCATTATTGAAAAACATCAGTTTGTTGGCATACAGATGGCTAATAGGGATGTCTAGCTCATTGGCGACTGGCTCAATTAGGCAATCGAATCCTCCGGAAATGAGAAACACTTGTTTGCCTTCTGCTTTCAACTGGCCAATGAAATATTTCACTTTTCGTGACAGTGTGCTTGGACGAAGTTTAATGAAATCAGAAATCTGTTTTTGAGTTGGTCGAATGATGTTTAACCTTATTCGGAGCGCATCTTGGAATGTCATCGAGCCACCCATTGCTTCTTTTGTTACGCGAGCCACTTCAGAACCCTTGCCGCAGAAATCAGCCAGTTCGTCGATGCCCTCCTCTTCGATTACAGTCGAGTCCACATCGAAGCATACAATATCCGATTGCTTGATGATTTTTGCAGCAAGTTCTGGTTTTTTGCTTTTCATTGTGTGAATTTTACTTGCATGGATTTTACTTGCAGTCAGGACAAATGCATCCGAAGCGTTTGCATTACTCAAGAAAACACTGTTCGACGCGCTTTTTGCGATACTGATTGGCGAGCAATTCATTTTGCTTATGTACTTTAGTTTAAAGAAAAAATAATAATCGGAAATCACAAAAGTAAGTGTTTTGCCAACTAAATTAATGGTAATTTTTATAGCGTTCGCGATCACTTGTTGATCCTAATGCCGCCAGGATCCGGTGTTCATAAATACTGTATTGAGTAAAAGAAAAAAAATACACTAGCAGACGATTGCAAAACACCGATCTTTACGCCAAGACTCTTTGATTCGAACTGATTGAACGCTCCCGAGAGAGACTATGAGGAAAAGTTTTCTTTGTTCGGCAACGATTACCAATGCGCGAACGATCGCTCGACTTTCTATCAGTAATCGCTGTGTGTTTTATGTATTTTTATAATTGAGATTGTGATAAAATATACCTACAAGTTGTTCGCCCGAAGAGAAGACACAAGAGAAAAACTTTTTTGCATTAAAAACTTGATTTTAAATATAAGGAATTTACTTAATAATATACTTTTAAGTTCGTGCGAAAAAAATTCAATTATGAAAATGTTTACGAGTTAAGCAAAAGGAGTACCAAATCTGAGCTAAAAATTTCATGTGTAACGAAAACACCACTTGTTATTGTTCTGTTGTCTGTTTGTCTCGTCGGAGAGAGAGACATCAGCTGATAAACGAGTTCTGTATGATGTCGTTTTTTTTTCCTTTTTAGAAATCTGTGTCGGAGCGGAGATTTTTTTCGGCAAATCGATCATAAAAGATGAGGAATCGTTTGTTTACATTGTTATGTTATATGTGTTGTTATTGTAGTTTGAGGGGCATGCATTAATTATCTATTGCATGCGTCCCACGTTTTTCATTTTAAATCTTTAAGTATATTTTCATAGATATTAAAAATTACATATCAGGATGGGGTTAGGAATAAATTATTTTATACATTTTAGTTCGTTTTAAAAATGTTTCAAATTAAAAATGTATTTTTATTCAATAATTATTTATGGAAAACTAACAACTTGACAACCAAAAAATCAATCGATTTTTTGTCAATTCTAATTCAACATAATACTGATAAAAAACTGAAACGTAGAGATGGCAAGAATAAAGACATCCTATTATGTCGGTTTTTTTTTCGTAAAACTAGGCCCCAGATTTTTTTGGCTGTCAAGTTGTTCGTTTCCCCTTCAAAACGACTCTACCGTAGAGCTAAAACAGATCTGTATAATTTGGGAGATATACCCCTCATTATACTAGCACAACAACAACAACACATGCAACAAAAAAATGTAAACAAAAGATTTTCGCCTTTCGTGTTCGATTTCCCTTTTGAAAAATTCTTCGGTCGAGCGCGCTCTGGGGTAGAGTTTTTATGAAAAAAAAAATTAACAGAATCTGGAAATGTTTCAATGTATATACAAAACCTTCTCTATAGAAAGCCCAACTGTTCCGGTCGTACACAGATCCATGCTTACATTTATCCCAAACGTATTTGTGTTAGTAATCAACTAAAGAGCAAAATTCATATAAAATTTTTCTGTTTCCCACTACCACATCTTACGTTTCTCGCTCTTTGCGACTTCTTATTTTTTGTACACTGTATTCATATTCCAAAAACACAGACGCGTTTGGGATTGGTTTACAGCATTAGTATGCGTAGAGTTGGGCTTAATGGGCTGTGTTAATATATGCCTACACACACACTACGTTTCTGATAAAATGGATTCTGTGTTCTGTTTATTGAATTTGCAAGTTTATCGGTCAATGCTTTATATTTTTGCTGCTTGTTAAGTTGGTGTCCGTGATTGACCATGATTTTATATTTTTATTCAATACAATTCAAACCATATGCACGATGTCGTAAATTATATAACATTCATACATAATTAAACAGCACGGTCCAGAATAAGAGATAAAAAATAAATATTATTGATATTACAAACAAATTATTTAGAGTTGTCGATAAAAGTAGAGGGTGTTACAAAAAATACAGCGGACAGAGTTCTGTAATCTATAATAGTTGCAATCGTCGGGTTTTGATGATTTTAGATTTGTTTTTTTTGGTATATTCGAAAACAACGAATAAAAAACATCCCTTAAAAAATAAAATTTCTCTTGTAAATTCTCTAATCGAAGATAAACATGTGCATACAATTTGAAGAAACTTTTACTTTTTTTATAAAATTTTAGGGGTTCCCCCAACCCCGGGACCCGATCGCTTCCAAATTTTTGCAAAAAATGTTGTCAATCGGAGATAACAATGTGTATAAGATTTGAAGAAAATCGGGTACTTTTCTTTATAAAATTTGAATGGGTGCACCCCGATCATGGGGCCCGATTTCTTCCAAATTTTTATAAAAAGTTTTGTCCGTCGGAGATACACCTGCGTATAAAATTTGAAGAAAATCGGGTACTTTTCTTTATAAAATTTATATAAGTGCCCCCCACCCCCGACCCTGTGGTCAGATCACTTCCAAATTTTTACAAAAAGTTTTTTCTATCGGAGGTACACATGCGTATAAAATTTGAAGAAAAACGGTTAAATTTTGTAAAATATTTGTATGGGAGCCTCGAGGCCCGAGTGGCCCAAATTTTAATAGAGTGTTGTCATTGGAGATACACATGTGTGCAACGTTTGAATAAAATCGGGCTTTAGGAAGTGGGTTAAAAAGTTATCACAAGATTCTAACCAGCTAGCCAGCCACGGGCACGCGAAGTTATTATATAGAAGTGTTCCCAACAATTGATCAGTGCTGTGGTGGCAGCCCAGTTGACCCCAAAGTATGGTTCAGATCCTATGAACGCAGATTCCGAACCAGCCCTGGCTAGTTCATCTGCAGATTCGTTGCCTGCAATTCCCTGATGACCAGGGACCCAACCGAGCTTAACTCTGTTGTGCCGCCTTTAATTCCTTTAATAAATTGAGGTTAATCCTGGCGCAGATTTCAATGGCATGGAATTCAGCCTGGAAAACCGTGGGACTTTTTCCCATTGGTATCGACACTTTGGTATTGGTCCAAAGACACCTGCTCCAATTCCAGTTTCCATATTCAATCCATCTGTGAACCAAACCAGACCTCTGCCGTCCAGCTGGATGGACGTATGGACGTACAGGAACATCATTGCACCAGTTTGCCCGA
This sequence comes from Nephrocerus scutellatus, assembly GCA_947095585.1. NCBI lineage: Eukaryota > Metazoa > Arthropoda > Insecta > Diptera > Pipunculidae > Nephrocerus > Nephrocerus scutellatus. Next base: position 26,066,849 of record OX352765.1, on the reverse strand, counting down.
TCCAATATTTATACCTCAAATATCCTGCCGAAATAGTACTCCCTGACCATAATGTCGGAGATTTTGCAAAAAATGTTTCTTTCAGGATTTGAGTCAAGAGTTTTTAGGTGTCCCACATAGTCATCTGGTTTGTACAGATTACTACCGCACCTAGCAGCCGTTTTCCTGATGAAGATTGGCAGGGGTAAAAGCCATACAACAGCTTCTAGTGCTGTCGTAGGCAGATGCACATGGCACCCGTTATACCAAGGCAGCCAATTCTTTGTAGCTTCGGAAGCTTAGTTTCCGTTGTCCGTTCAAGAATTTTGGGCCACCAAACGATGGCCGCGTACGTGATAATAGATCTCACCATCATTGTATACATCCAATGTATCATTTTAGGATTTAGACCCCAATTTCTGCACAAGTGATATTCGTGCAGTGTTTACCACTAATAAAAATCTCCAAATCGTCCGCATAACAAATGGTGATGTAGCCTGATCTGTGAAGATCGACTTGAAGATTGTCAATGACTAGTGACCATAGAAGGCTGGGAGGAACAATTATCTCGAAGTTCAAGCATGGCCCTTATTCAATGATGGGTCGAATCTGGTATAAATGACTCCTTTAAAGTTGTTGAAATTATAATTTTGTTTAATGTCACGCAGCCCTTGCAGAAAGTGCAAGGGATATGCTGCCTCATTTGCGACCAAAATCGGCCCTCAGGTATTTTGATAAAAAGAAAATGATGGATGTTGCAGATAAAACACCAAACATTTTTTGACAGTTTTTAGACAGATATGAAAACATAGAAGACGTGTGAAATAACCTTTCAAACGGCAAAACTGGCATATGTGCAGTATGGCATTTAAAAATAAATATTTTTATAAATTCTGTTCCAAGTGTTGTCACAGAGATCCCAGAGATAGTGAAATGTTCCAGCACTCATAGTCACCGACCGACCAAACCACAGATTTTATGATAAGCGACTATGAAATGATATCGATATCTACAATGTGTGAGCACACATGTGCATGTACATATTGTATTTTATTGTTTCTGTTGCTTAATGACAGCTGTTGGTTGGAAATCAATTTTTAGATACATATTTATATATATAAATATATAGGCGGCTATAAATAGAGAAACAAATTGCACGTGGCTTGAGACTATTTGTACAAGCAAATTATTTCAATTTGTTCTTTAACAAATTTTAATCGCAAGCATAGAAGTCTAGGTATATAAAGTCTAGGCTTCCTCACACAGTTCAAAAAATATTTCATTCACTCTGATCTGGCTACTATCTACAAGGCGTTTATTCGCCAAACTTGAGTACAATTGTCATATCTGGTCATGTGCGCCTAAGACTACCTTGCATCTGCTAGATAGAAAAACAAAACAGGCGTTTAAACTTATCGGTGACAAAAACATTGCGATGTCAATAGATTTGTTTACACACCGCAGAAACGTTTCCTGCTTGTCACTGTTTTATAGCTTTTTCCACCAGTGGTGCTCAAGAGCTCTGATTGCTCATCAGTTTACCTTAAAGCTCATCTTTGGACGTATAGTTAAGTTCAGAGATTCGTTCTTCAGCCGTACAACAGTTATGTGGAATGCTTTGCCAAGCTCTGTTTTTTCACATCGCTAGAGGCATTTAAAGCACAAACTTATAGACATCTCCTCTTTTGCCCTCCTTTTCTTAACGGCCTGGCTGTGCCAAGCATATAGCCGAGCATTATAAGGATGCGAACCCCTTAACACTACCTTTTCCCCATTATCACAAAACAAGATTAGTATCATTACATTATTAGTTGGGTTTACTTTGTATTATCTATACTAATATATACTAATCTTAATACGTATATAAAAACGTTGGTGTGTATGTATGTATGACTATCGCGTCTGAACCATTTAGGCTTTCAAACTTATACTCACACCATATGTTTGTGTGGTGCTCCGGATTGTTTTTGTTTGTGTTAGACCCCCTAGGTGGTGCTGGAGTCGCTTTTTTTTCGAAAATTCTTATTTATGGACCGATTTGGCTTAAATTCACACCATATAATATTTCAATAAAAAGAAAATCGTTGGCATTTGGACCCTATAGGTAGCGCTGGGTTGGAAAATGTAGTTTTTCCTGTATATGATTTTCATATAAAGAATATTCGAACGCGTATACATTGGTGGTGGACTAGGGGTCAGTGGGCTGGGAACAGACCACCAAAACCCTCCAAGACACACCTTAAGGTACCCACAAATGGCCCTCCAGCAACCAAAAATATCACCGTTATTTATCAAATACACCCCTCAACACCATCAGCACATTAACTCCCTACAAACATCCACCCTAACCGTCCCCACCAAATCACAAAGTTTCAGCTACATCGGATAAACGCTTTTCGAATTATCCGCGAATAGACATACAAACAGACAATGTTTAATGCTTATATATTAAGATTATACCACCCTATTTTTAACCAATTAAAGTGTAAGTAGCAGTTGTGCGAGACCTCGAAGCGGTTTCAGTTTACAGCGCTAATTTCTAATAGTTATCGATATAACATAGAACACATAACACAGGTCTTTAGGCAATAGGTGTAAGGTAATTAGAACAAATAAATAATTGTGATTCTTGTCGTTCACTCTATAGTGACAATTGGCAGCTTAAAATACCATGTACTATTATTTATTTTCCTTCATCCAATACAATCAGTCGGTCTGATAACATTTTCTTCGGAGCAGCTATCATTTTCACAAAAAGTTGAAAAAGATGGGTAGTAAAAAGATTACACAGATAGACTTTAGAAATTTATTTTTTGTAAATCTTTATATGTACATACATCTGTTTATACGGGTTAAAAATGATGATAAGATAGAACTGGGAAAATATTGTCAGACATATTTGTTGGCTTTTGAACTAGATATATATAGCTGTTAGCTGATATTCCAAATAATAAAACTACAGTATTTTAATTTTATCAGGCCAAAATAGTAAAGCGAGCTTTTCATAGTTGTAGATAGACTGAATTCCTAAAAAGAGTTTAGTTTATTTTTTTTTTAATTTTATGTTTTTGAGACCTTGAAAAGAAATGTATTACACGTGGCACACACAACGAGCGACACGCGTCACAAATTTGACCATCGCAAGCCGAGTGCTAACCAATTGTTCTAAAACTAGTCTCACTAAATTTTGTCTGGTAAAAGCCGAGATACACAAGTGCCACTTTCCATGCATTTCACGCGCCACACGCGTTACATGCGGAATATCAAAAATGATGTATTAGAGTTAGCTGCTCACAAAATTTCAGATCGTGTTCCACACGCGACGTGGGCGCTAACCAAATGTTTTAAAACAAGTCCCATCAAATTCTGACTGGTAGAATCCGAGATATACGAGTGTACGAACTGACAAACCGTACGCTGACAATTTTTTTCTGTACCCTGATTATTAGCTTCGCACTTCTGGCTTACATTTATCAATTACGACATAAATCTGGGTTTATTAAGTCATTTCAGTCTCGAATGTTTATCCTTCGATACGTACGTACGGGAATTTATACCTTTTTTAACGGTAAGACGTTCAGTTTGATTGTCTTTTTTTCAACAAATGCTTTATGTCGATAAATATTCTCTCAGTGCCATGCCATTTCGTTTAACGTACTAACCTAACGAGTTGAGTATTAGTACAAGCAAAACAAATATGTAAATGTAAAAAAAACTTCGTTTTTCGGGTACAAACTTTTATATATACACTAGCTGTTCCCGGGCGCTTTGCTACCCGCCCACTGACGCCACGCCCACTTACACCCGCGTTTCCCAGCTGCCCCATCCCACTGACCCCCGCCCACTGACCACCCACCCATTGACCTCATACACACTGACCCACCGCCCACTGAACTCACACCCACTGACCTCCCGCCCACTGACCTCCCAACCACTGACCTCCCGCCCACTGACCACCCACCCATTGACCTCATACACACTGCCCACCTACTGAACTCACACCCACTGACGCCACGCCCACTTACACCCGCGTTTCCCACTGACCCCCGCCCACTGACCTCCCGCCCACTTACACCCGCGTTTCCCGGCTGGCCCATCCCGCTGACCCCCGCCCACTGACCTCCTTCCCACTGATGCCACGCCCACTTACACCCCAATAACTAACCAACTCATCAATCCAGAAAACTATAGAATCGACACTTATACAGGCAACAAATGTACACTTGTTCGAATATTCTATGAAGATTGTATACAGGGAAAACTACATTTTCCACCCCAGCGCCACCTATCGGGTCCAAATTTTGTCAACGACTTTCTTTTTATTTAAATATTATATGGTTTGAATTTGAGCCAAATCGTTCCATAATTAAGAATTTTCGGAAAAAACGACAACAGCGCCACCTATCGGGTCCAAATTTTGTCAACGACTTTCTTTTTATTTAAATTATATGGTGTAAATTTGAGCCAAATCGTTCCATAAAGAAGAATTTTCGGAAAAAAACGATACCAGCGCCACCTAGCGGGGCTTTTAAACCTTTTAAACCTTCCCGTAGCAATTACAAACAAACTCGCAGAAGGAAGTATCCAATTTGGTCCAGCCGTTCTCGAGTTTTAGTCAGTCTAACGCACAGCAATTGATTTTTATATATATAGATACATTGAAACACGCCACACTGTCGTTTATTATTTGTTAATAATCGCCAAAATATCTGTTTTTGAGATCGGGGCTTTTTCAAAGATTTTTCTTTTTTCCACGCTTCACACGCGCCACACGCCACTCGCGACACGCGCCGTCTAGGTCGTGCGAAAGGTGGTTAAAAAACCTAAAAAAACGAGAAAATGAGCGATTTCGAACCATCACACGTTTCACACGCGAATAATCATATTTCTCTAGGTCTTGTGGAAGGTGGTTAAAAACGACTTCAAAGTACCGAAAAAACAGACCAAAAGGGGTCAAGTCAAGTTAAATAAAAGTTTTCAATAAGCAAGGTTCCATATAAAGTTCTAACTAATACACATATAAATGATAGTTATATAATTTTTTATGTAATAGTTAGACACATTTTGTCAGAAAGTTCCCCATGTCCCTGTCTGTCTGTGAGTCTGTCTGCCTGTGTCCACTCTAAAGCCAACACAGCTGAATTGATGGGGAAGAAAATTCATATTTAAGCTTTTTACATAAATTAAGAGGTACCAGGTGATTTTGATATCCCGCGTGTCGCGAGTCACGTGTGGTGCGTGTGATGCGTGGAAAAAAGAAAAATCTTTGAAAAAGCCCCGATCTCAAAAACAGATATTTGGGTCATTATTACCAAATAATAAAGGACTGTGTGGCGTGAGTCGATGTATACATAAAATGTTGTACCCGAAAAAGGAAGTTTCTTTACATTTACTTGTTTTTTTAATTGGTTTGTTATTAACTAAACAAATGGTTATTATGCGTTATTGAAGATATTAACCAAACTTGTACTACCTCCCGTCCCAGAGATATTCCTATTTTCTAAGCGTCGTAACCCTGATAACCAGGGTTGCCGAACACTTATTAGTGGGAAAATTTCAGAAAATACTCTCCTTATAGTTAGCCCTACAATTCTGCAAAATGTCATTGCTATGTGAATGATTTACTACTTTTGAACAATTTTTCTGACTAGCAGTTCAACCTTGTTAATTGTTAAGGTATTGCGATCGCTTCTAATCGTGCATAAGAAATAACAAGTTCAACAACGGGCATAAGCTTACCAATTGACACCCATTACCAGCTGGCAGCTATAGCTATTAATTTGTGACTGCTGTTTTCTTTGTATGCAAACGGGTGAGTACAAACATTTTAAAGTTCTCATACTTTAGTCATATTGTTGTCAGAAGTTGTTTTTCTTTGAATAACAATTACTGTTATTTAGAGATTGCATCTTATGTCTATATACGTATAATTGCAAGAATAAAATATACAGCAATGTTCCCGCGCCGACATACGTACAAACCTAGCCAAATGACAGCATACGAGTATTTTGTTTTGCAATGCACTTTTTATTACGTATGAAGAAACTTGGCGTGACGGCTTACTTGCATGTTTAAGTAAATATTATTGTTATTCCTATAAAGTATATATACGCACGGCTGCAATATTACCTTTAATAAATTTATTATGAATTGCTTGTATGATATATTGCCAACTTGTATAATATAATTGAATAATTTTTGCTTCATACGAGTATACCTCTACCGATATACTCGTATGGCGAAATTGTTAGCATAAATATTTCAAATGAATGAATCTACACTTGCAGCTGTTCTAGTACACAAGCAACTTCCTTGAATTTTTTATGAATAAAAAATGTTTAAATAATAGGCGTTTTATTAGTTTGATAACATGTGCATTTAATTACCTATTTTCTATTACAACTAGGAATGTATTGCTCTTTGAATTGAAAGATCATTGGTGATTCCGGTAGTTTGCGGCTATTCTTGACTGTTAAATTCTGGAACGCCTTTTTGAGTAATATAGTAATATATATGTATATAATATCTATCCCATTTCATTCACTGTTAATTCTGATTATGATTCAAGAAGAAGTGGCCGAGTTAATAAGCGACACAGGTTTAAAAATCATAAAAATATATTTTTCTTTATTTTCAAAAATTTCTTAAAAGGACTTAACTTTTGCCTTTTTTACTATTTATTTATGGAAAGGGACATTTTCAGCATTGTAAATTTTTAATCAAAATATCTTTGAACTCAACAACTATTAAAGTGGTCATAGTCTGCAGTATAAAATGTTAAGCCAAGCTTTTATTCTGTATGTAAAAATAAGCAAGGACATCGATCGCTTGAGAATGAAAATTTGCTTTCGGATATGCTCGTAATACATGATAAAGTGAAGTTATGCGTTATGGTTTAGCCCACCGCCTTTTAGGACCCAGCGCCATTCTGTGAAGTCAAGGCAAGATACAGTTTGCTTTACCAAGGCAGTAATATTCCTTTAAAGAAAAAATTTTCCTGTGTAAGGAACGTCCAGGTGGTGCCATTGGAGCTTTAGCTACCATCTCAACAAACTGAACTGTGTGCAGACACATTGTTCAGGCTCTGTCGAAGAGGAGGAAACTAAGGAGCATGTTCTCTGCGGGTCCCCGTCTCAAATGCGGATGAGATTCTTACTCCAGCACGCTTTTTTTATCTAGCATCAAGGACGTGTACTCACTTTCATGGGATACGTTCCCTGCATTAATTGAATCGGTACGTCCATGACATAATAGCCTATAAAGAGCTCAGTACCGGCTACTGGGAAAGACGCCTTTCCTTAAAAAAGAAACTATGTATCTACCAAAAGTTTTTGTTTTAAAATAAATTTCTATTTATATACCAGTTGTTCTAGATTCGCGATCTCATTTTAGAGCTCTGTATGTGGGTTCCTTGATCCCTTCCAAAATATGACAGTTGGTGTTTTATATACATATTAATTTTCCTGTACATGAACCTATTTTCCTTGATTGGAAAAATCACCAATAAAATTGCTTGGTTGTAGTGCGGCTTCTTTCACGCTGCCTTATTGCTTGGTTAAATTGGCATTCCGCGTGACTGCGTATTGTATTGTGCTTAGAATACAAATGCTTACATTTATATTTTCATAACTTTAAATGGAAAAGGTTTAATAATTACAACTTGAACAGCCAAGAAAAAACACCTTTTTTCCCAAATACTTATACTTTTTAAAGCTGATAAGGCGGTTGAAGACAGTCCACAAGCTCGAAGATCCCACGTGTATATAATTTACTTACTATGTACTATATTCTATTGATTTTTTTTATAATGTATACACGCTCAGGCGTGCACGTGCATTTTGTTTACTAATTCGTTTATTCGTCGAATAATCGCTGCTATCAAAATATATAGTATTCTATAATGTAGCCTAATGATGAGGTGAAATTGTCTTAAGAGTATAATCGTCAGAAGGCATCTTCCTTATCAATTTCACTGCAATACTTCACAGCAATTTCGTCACATTCCTCATCTTACTATATGATACTACGAGTACACCTCGAGTGCCAATGATACAAAAATGTTCGTGGTTGGTCGGATGATAGCGCTTCTCAGCTGTGCTTTGTTAAAATACAGGGTGTTCTCTAATTCGTCAACGACAATTTAGCAAATGATTCTTGGGCATATTTTAAGAAAAAAATCGTTCTACAGTGTGGATCTATCTCCAATGTTAACATCATTTTTCGGGGATTGAAGAAAAAGATTACTTTGGTGTACCCTGACCCATGTTTACGGAAAGTGCTCTTTTAATACTAACGGTAGAAACTTATTTTAGGACTTTATTTTTAGAAGAAATACTAGCCTTTGTAACTGCGTTTAAATAAAGTTGATTTCTTGTTTGAGTCTTCAGATATTCAACTTCAATGCCTGTTCCAGTTTTCTTGCCCATGCTAATTTTTGACTTTACTGAGGTAAATTGTTTCCACAAAATGCGTAATAAACATAACTTATTACTAACTTTTACGTAATAATAATCAAAATAAAAAACAACAACATAAGTTTGCGGTAAACCCCATAGATTTTATGATACTTGGGAAAACCTGAACCAGGTAAATTTTAAAAGGCTACGAATAACAAATGGTTTTGTGTGGTTTTAGGTAATTTTTATTTTATGTGTGTACTAAAACAGTTATAATAGGTGCTCAAAGTGTCCTCATTGGTTTTGTATGCATGCTAGAGCCCATTTTTAGATTTCACTGCGAATATTTATTGATGCTAACTGCTGCCTCATTTCGATGACTCTTTAAGACGCTTGCTATGGCAGTTGCTATTCCGATGGAATAAACAAGTTCTTTCATTCTGGAGTTGCTGGAGCAGAGCTTCGACGAGTTTATTAGCAGAATTATATGGACGGACGAATCTCAATATACAATGGGATCACAAATTTTCACAATTTTTATACACGAGCTGCAGAGAATCCACACAGAAGAAGATACTCATCATTTCAACATTTCAATAAATTCAGCGCCAATATGTGGGCAGGTGTAATTGGAAACAATTTAATCGGCCCCTTCAAGCTACCACTCAGGCTGAACTCTACAAATGAGTTACCCTACAGTCCGTTGATTTTACTAGCTTCATGATATTTCCAACAGGATGATGCTCCAGCACTCTATGGTCGAGGGGTTAGGATTTGGCTAGATGAAGAGTACGGTAATCGTTGGATAGAAAGAAATGGACCAGTTCAATGGCATGCAAGATCTTACAGATTTTTGTATCGGGAAGAATGAAATAACTTGTTTATTCAACCGATATAGCAACTTTACGTGAATTAGAGGAGCGTATGCTCGAAGTGTCATCAGAAGTGCGGCAGCAGTAAGCATCAATAAATATTCGCAGTGAAATCCAAAAACTGGCACCTGTTATAACTGTTTTAGTACCCACATAAAATAAAAATTATCTAAAACATTCTTAGCCTTTTTGGAGCTTAAAGCAAAAAAACCCTTTTTTATATTTTACATGCTGCAGGTGCAAGAAACAGGTGCAAGAAAAAAATAGTAAAACGTTGTGTTTATTATGCATTTTCAGGAGAAAATTTTCCTCAAATTAAAAAATTAGCATGGTCAAGAAAAATGGAACAGGCATAGAAATTGGATATCTGTTACAAAGGCTTCTTCTTCTAAAAATAAAGCCCTCAACAAAGTTTCTACCATTAGTATTATTGGAGCAATTTCCGTTAACAGTGGTCAGGGTACATCAAATTAAGCTTTTTCTTAAATCCCCGAAAAATGATGTCAACATTAAAGAAAGATCCTTACGGTAAAACGATTTTTTTCTTAAAATCATCCCAAATCATGTCCCAAATTATCGTTGACGAATTAGTGGACACCCTGTATAACGCACAGAATTAAACGTTCGCGAGTGCATACGAGTATGCATCTAGAAACTGGCGAAAAATATCAAAATATTTTGATTCAAATCAAATGGAAAATTATTTGAACTTTAATATGTACTTAATATAATAAATAAAATAACAAAATATTCTAATTTTGATCTTCTTACGCAATATTTTCCTACACACGTTTTTGCTTGTTTCTTTGTTTGTTTTCTTTATTCGCGATCTTGTTATTCTATCAACAGCAGTATCAATATGACGTTTTTTGTTGATCAATGTCAGCGATCGTACCAACGTTGTTCTTTTGTGTACCCATAGTTTGCATTTACAGTTTTTGTATAACGTATATTTAATTGTGGTGTTCATAATAAATCAATTTCTTGTTAAATACTTTGTTACTATGCTGAAATAAAATCTCATATCTTATACTTTTTTCATTATAGTGCTTTTAAAATGTATCTCAGATGGTGATGAATTAATCTTTAAGGTTGTTTCTTCATAAATTATCAGCCTGTTAGCATTTGAACGATGACTATTCATATTATTTCAAGCCTAGTTATGAAAACAATATGGTTCATTTATATTATTATTTTTCATTTGCACATTTGCTCAATTGGCGTTCGAAATCTTCTATTACTGATTTTTAGGTACTATCTAACTTACTCACAAAGCGGCTATTCGAATTTCTTTTACAAGTGATGTTGGGTGCAGAATGATTAACAAATGACATTAACTTTTATTTCGAATTTCGAATAAACTCATCGAATTAACGTTTTTATTATAAACATAAAGTATCACTAATAAATTTAGGACTGACTGTAGCTTGCTGGATAACGTGAGGCTCAACTTTCATGATTCTCCCTCTGTCTCTGACTGACTCTGAGCTAGATGACAAAAGTTGTTCTGCGATCATTCAATAAAAAAGACTCCATAACTTTCCAGCTGACAGTAGGGCGGAGCCGAACCCTTACCAATTTATTAACTGCTCTTTGGTTTCAGGATTATAATCCCACGTGTATATAATTTACTTACTATGTACTATATTCTATTGATTTTTTTTATAATGTATACACGCTCAGGCGTGCACGTGCATTTTGTTTACTAATTCGTTTATTCGTCGAATAATCGCTGCTATCAAAATATATAGTATTCTATAATGTAGCCTAATGATGAGGTGAAATTGTCTTAAGAGTATAATCGTCAGAAGGCATCTTCCTTATCAATTTCACTGCAATACTTCACAGCAATTTCGTCACATTCCTCATCTTACTATATGATACTACGAGTACACCTCGAGTGCCAATGATACAAAAATGTTCGTGGTTGGTCGGATGATAGCGCTTCTCAGCTGTGCTTTGTTAAAATACAGGGTGTTCTCTAATTCGTCAACGACAATTTAGCAAATGATTCTTGGGCATATTTTAAGAAAAAAATCGTTCTACAGTGTGGATCTATCTCCAATGTTAACATCATTTTTCGGGGATTGAAGAAAAAGATTACTTTGGTGTACCCTGACCCATGTTTACGGAAAGTGCTCTTTTAATACTAACGGTAGAAACTTATTTTAGGACTTTATTTTTAGAAGAAATACTAGCCTTTGTAACTGCGTTTAAATAAAGTTGATTTCTTGTTTGAGTCTTCAGATATTCAACTTCAATGCCTGTTCCAGTTTTCTTGCCCATGCTAATTTTTGACTTTACTGAGGTAAATTGTTTCCACAAAATGCGTAATAAACATAACTTATTACTAACTTTTACGTAATAATAATCAAAATAAAAAACAACAACATAAGTTTGCGGTAAACCCCATAGATTTTATGATACTTGGGAAAACCTGAACCAGGTAAATTTTAAAAGGCTACGAATAACAAATGGTTTTGTGTGGTTTTAGGTAATTTTTATTTTATGTGTGTACTAAAACAGTTATAATAGGTGCTCAAAGTGTCCTCATTGGTTTTGTATGCATGCTAGAGCCCATTTTTAGATTTCACTGCGAATATTTATTGATGCTAACTGCTGCCTCATTTCGATGACTCTTTAAGACGCTTGCTATGGCAGTTGCTATTCCGATGGAATAAACAAGTTCTTTCATTCTGGAGTTGCTGGAGCAGAGCTTCGACGAGTTTATTAGCAGAATTATATGGACGGACGAATCTCAATATACAATGGGATCACAAATTTTCACAATTTTTATACACGAGCTGCAGAGAATCCACACAGAAGAAGATACTCATCATTTCAACATTTCAATAAATTCAGCGCCAATATGTGGGCAGGTGTAATTGGAAACAATTTAATCGGCCCCTTCAAGCTACCACTCAGGCTGAACTCTACAAATGAGTTACCCTACAGTCCGTTGATTTTACTAGCTTCATGATATTTCCAACAGGATGATGCTCCAGCACTCTATGGTCGAGGGGTTAGGATTTGGCTAGATGAAGAGTACGGTAATCGTTGGATAGAAAGAAATGGACCAGTTTAATGGCATGCAAGATCTTACAGATTTTTGTATCGGGAAGAATGAAATAACTTGTTTATTCAACCGATATAGCAACTTTACGTGAATTAGAGGAGCGTATGCTCGAAGTGTCATCAGAAGTGCGGCAGCAGTAAGCATCAATAAATATTCGCAGTGAAATCCAAAAACTGGCACCTGTTATAACTGTTTTAGTACCCACATAAAATAAAAATTATCTAAAACATTCTTAGCCTTTTTGGAGCTTAAAGCAAAAAAACCCTTTTTTATATTTTACATGCTGCAGGTGCAAGAAACAGGTGCAAGAAAAAAATAGTAAAACGTTGTGTTTATTATGCATTTTCAGGAGAAAATTTTCCTCAAATTAAAAAATTAGCATGGTCAAGAAAAATGGAACAGGCATAGAAATTGGATATCTGTTACAAAGGCTTCTTCTTCTAAAAATAAAGCCCTCAACAAAGTTTCTACCATTAGTATTATTGGAGCAATTTCCGTTAACAGTGGTCAGGGTACATCAAATTAAGCTTTTTCTTAAATCCCCGAAAAATGATGTCAACATTAAAGAAAGATCCTTACGGTAAAACGATTTTTTTCTTAAAATCATCCCAAATCATGTCCCAAATTATCGTTGACGAATTAGTGGACACCCTGTATAACGCACAGAATTAAACGTTCGCGAGTGCATACGAGTATGCATCTAGAAACTGGCGAAAAATATCAAAATATTTTGATTCAAATCAAATGGAAAATTATTTGAACTTTAATATGTACTTAATATAATAAATAAAATAACAAAATATTCTAATTTTGATCTTCTTACGCAATATTTTCCTACACACGTTTTTGCTTGTTTCTTTGTTTGTTTTCTTTATTCGCGATCTTGTTATTCTATCAACAGCAGTATCAATATGACGTTTTTTGTTGATCAATGTCAGCGATCGTACCAACGTTGTTCTTTTGTGTACCCATAGTTTGCATTTACAGTTTTTGTATAACGTATATTTAATTGTGGTGTTCATAATAAATCAATTTCTTGTTAAATACTTTGTTACTATGCTGAAATAAAATCTCATATCTTATACTTTTTTCATTATAGTGCTTTTAAAATGTATCTCAGATGGTGATGAATTAATCTTTAAGGTTGTTTCTTCATAAATTATCAGCCTGTTAGCATTTGAACGATGACTATTCATATTATTTCAAGCCTAGTTATGAAAACAATATGGTTCATTTATATTATTATTTTTCATTTGCACATTTGCTCAATTGGCGTTCGAAATCTTCTATTACTGATTTTTAGGTACTATCTAACTTACTCACAAAGCGGCTATTCGAATTTCTTTTACAAGTGATGTTGGGTGCAGAATGATTAACAAATGACATTAACTTTTATTTCGAATTTCGAATAAACTCATCGAATTAACGTTTTTATTATAAACATAAAGTATCACTAATAAATTTAGGACTGACTGTAGCTTGCTGGATAACGTGAGGCTCAACTTTCATGATTCTCCCTCTGTCTCTGACTGACTCTGAGCTAGATGACAAAAGTTGTTCTGCGATCATTCAATAAAAAAGACTCCATAACTTTCCAGCTGACAGTAGGGCGGAGCCGAACCCTTACCAATTTATTAACTGCTCTTTGGTTTCAGGATTATAATAATGTTCCCGAGACTTATAAACTTTAACGTTGCGACTCTAAAATACTTTAGTACTACTGCGAAACTTCTCTAAAAAACTGAGCCTATGTCATTACTTTGTGATAATGACATCTATATACTAATTGGCTATGTCGCTCAAGCGCAAGGTAGTTCTAAAACTGCAATGAAATATCAGCATACCACTTCAGCGATTCTCAACAGAGACATAAACCATAATTGGAGGGAGCAACACTTAAATAAAATTAAGACATTTTCGTTGCAGAAAATTGATTTTAATTTGTGTTTAACAGCGGATGCACGCCGGCTACGAGTTTTTACAGCAAGCGTGAATGGTTTGATTTTTCTGTGCAGCTATTAACAAAAATGCCCTTCTTTTTTGACATTTCTTCTGGAGAGGAGTTTGTAGCGCACCTAGGACCTAATTCTCGATATTAATTTCGCGTCGGCATGGTTCTGTTGTTCTGTCTTTCGTTTTTTCGTTCGTTCGTTGGTGGAATCTTGCGATCAATTTTTAACCCACTTCCCAAAGCCCGATTTTATTGAAACTTTGCACACATGTTTATCTCCGGTGACAACACTTTCTATAAATTTGGTATTGATTGTACCCCGGGATCGGAGGGCTCCCATACAAATCATGCCATATAATGATGTTAGTGTCGAATCCATACTTTTCTGGGTCTAAGATTAAAAGTGTTTGTAAGAAGGAAGAGGGTCGACGGGGTGTGGTGTTGTATGGTAAGTTTTTTTAAATAGCGCATGGTCCAAGGGATAGTGTTGGTAAGATAGAGGTACCGCCATACAGTCTTTTCTTAATTAGCGCACATTTCAAAGGATCTCGAGGGTATTTGACCTTAAATTAAATCATATAAACTATGAAAAAAAAAGAAGCTTGAGAAATGGTGTGAATCGGGGTTTTCTGGTTTTGTTCGTCATTACTAATAATGACATTATTAATGACCATATCATGTGCCTAAAACAATTTACTTTCGTCGGCTTCTTCAACGAAAGTTATGGTAGTTTTTTTGGCTCATTATCATTTGTGCTAGTTGTTTAGGTAAATTCGCTTGTACTGGTTTTTTAATTGCGCTTTTGCTGCTGCATTCATATTAACAGTAGGGCACTGTTTCTACATTATTTCTGTACCAACTCTAGCAGGTTATTGTGGCATAAAAACAATTATGTATATATTTATGACACTATAGTGGGAGGTAACGGCGAAAACGTAGTACTTAGCTCCAAAATTTAAAGCAACTCAAAGGCTTATATTAAATATTGTATAAATTTGATAAGAGGAATTTTTTTACCAAAATAATGACCAGCAAATAACCGCAATTAACCAGAATCAGTTTTTTCTTTGTTTTTGATAGCCTTTGACTTTTCGTCGTAGAAAAACAATTATTTACGTAGAATTATTTTTTAAATAAAGCATGTTAAATCTTTATAAAAAGTTGGAATACCCTGAGAGACAAAAATCAATCTGGAGCTAATATTTGTTTAAGAAACACATACTTATCAGAAGGGTGTGTATTTCTCTTAATTTTGAAACATTCAAAATATTACAACAGGCAGGCTGTGTTAGCAACTTTACATTTGTTCCCCTCCAAGTATAGTAGATGTAAATGCATATGTTGAGTTATAGCATTTAGCTTGCCATTTACGGGTCATAAAAAATCACACAATTATGCTGTGGTGAGAGGTGAAAGCGTGGCATTTATCATCGTGCTATATTGGCCGAAATAGGGAAATGCCAATGACGAAGGTTGTGCACTGCTAAAACAGTTAATAATAATAATATTCGGCGCGACAGACCGTTGCGGCCCAAGGCCTAGCTTATCGCGATCATTTGTGTTGTGCATGTATATTTTTGCACACAAATGGAAGTGACCTACAATTTAATGCCGTATCGGAACGGCGAATTGAGAAGCTTTCCGTGACAAGTTATTACTCTCGGACGTTTGTCAGACAATCGCGAGAGGTGTTTTCTGGGATTCGAACTACAAACCCCCTGCTCAGAAATCCATACACTCAACCACTGAGCCACGGCGACTCCACAACGTGGTGTTGTATGGAAGATTATAAGGTTATTATATGGAAGTGAATTATAAATCCATTGCTACTTCAAAATTTGCTAAAAAAAATTTGCAAGAAGATTTTTTATTTGTTTTTTTTTATTGTAGTTAGGGCTGTAAAGCCTTGTGCACTGCGAGCTTAACTTCTATTGTGCATTCCAGATGTTTTACCACATTATGTGATTGCTAAGTTCCT
Organism: Nephrocerus scutellatus; assembly: GCA_947095585.1. Classification (NCBI taxonomy): domain Eukaryota; kingdom Metazoa; phylum Arthropoda; class Insecta; order Diptera; family Pipunculidae; genus Nephrocerus; species Nephrocerus scutellatus. The sequence goes on along the minus strand of OX352765.1, from coordinate 26,050,597 downwards.
TTGTAAACGCCACCAGATCTGCTGCCAATTGATTGGTTTGGTATTTGATTTGGCCAGAGAATTGTATGAGCGTTGAAATGTTTCGTTCTTTTCTGGGATTTACAAATTTTCAACAGATGACAGATGGAATAGGCCGTGTCACGTCAAGTAACAGACTTGTGTTCTTATTGTATGTCGGTCTAGTTTGCGGGCCGTATCCATATGACTAATGTTGTATTTGAAAAGCTTTTTGGCCTGTCTTATCCCAGACGATGATACCCATTCCATGACAGTGTTTTTTTATTCTTTTACCTTGTTTTTGATCTGGATTTTGGAATAGGCATTGCTGGGCTCGGGGCCAGTGAAGACTTCTTCTCTTGCACGGAGATCTGCTGCCTCGTTATAAGACCATATTAGAGTATTTTTGTTGTTTTTGGCCAGTTTTCTTAAGTGGCAGAAGCAGCTCCACGTTGTTTTAGAATAAAAGACTGGACTTTTTTGCGCTAGCACTGCTGCCTGACTGTCTGAGATCACATAGATCTCGGTTCTTCTTTACCTTCTTTTGATACTTTTTAGTGCGCAAGCTTTTATTGCTGGAATAATGTTGGAAATCTACCTAGGGGTATTCGAAGTTTGGTTCTGGGTCCGAATACCCCTGCTCCGGTTCCTGTGTTTTTTTTTTATCCTTCTGGGTACCAGATAGAGGCATGTTGTAGAAGGTACTTATAATATTTTCAACTTGATTTCGTTCGGGTATTCTTATCGAAAAATTCCTTTGGATATTAGTTGTGCTTATCATTAAGTCGGATAGTTGGACTGTTCCTTGAACCATTAGAACTAGGTCCTCTGCATAGCTAATATTTATCAAGTCGTTATTCTTTAGCCCGTCAAGAAGCTGGTCCATAACTAATAAATACGTCACCGAACGAGGCCTAAATTTTCCAGCTTTTTGACCCATTCTAGGATAGAGGAGTCAATTTCTCTTGATCTAGCCTGTGTTTGAATTACTTCGAAGCTGGTGTTGTCAAATGAAGCCCTATGTTGCATAGTAACATTTCTTTGCTACGAAGTGTATCTTTGATTTCGGTTATCAGTTCACGTAGTGCTTTTTCAGCTGATTAGCCAGTCTGATATCCGTGTTGACTGGGGTTTAACGGATTTCGTTGGAGCGTGTTAGACCTTATATAATGGTATCCTCCTGGGCATTTTTTACCTCCTTTTGATAAGAAGAACACTCACTTCTCTCCAGCACCTTAACTTGCGAGTAGATAGAGCTATCACCTAAGTGCATAGAAGTGAAATATCAGTGTTGTATAAATAAGTAATCATCAGTGTAAATTTGTGAACTTTAGCTATTTTTGCTATTTGTTTAATTAAGTTGTAATTTGTGAATTAATAAACTTGAGTTGTGTTTTTTTCCAAAATCCATTACGAACTCTTTAGAAAGCCAAAATTTCGTAACAACATGAACATGTAAATGCTTTAAAATCTATTTGCTAAGACACTAAACAATTGGCTAAGAAAAGCAACGCTGACAAAAATAGCTGCAAAAATCGTTTTACACGTGACCGCCAAAGATGAAAAGAGCAAAATTAAGATCAATACTCGGTCATGGCACTTTATCGGTTTCTTCGATAATATTCGCTCTTTGTTTTGCTGATGTTGCTGTTCTATTTTCTAGGCAGAATTTTTGCATTGTATATGAAGTAATGAAATACTTTATACTCGTATGCCATCGTAACTTTATGTATCAAAAATATACAATTGAACTGCAAAACTGACGGGTATATCCCCACATTTAAACCGCCCAAACGTATGCATATGCATGTTGTTGCTTCTGTTTAACAACCTCGCCATGTTGTTGCGTCCAAGCAAAGAAATGTTTGCAAAACAAAGAAAAAAGTCCAAAATTTACATTGGATAATTCGAGTGTGTTAACCTACTCTGTAAAATTTTTATCCTTGTATTGTTGAACTTTGTGAGTACACATACTGGCAGATATGCTTGCTGTACGTGTTTTCTGTTTGTTAAGTATAATAACTTATGAGGGTGTTTACCTTTCTGCTCTAGTTGGTTTTAAAAATATGTACCTCTAATTTTTTTTCATGATGGAAATCAAGTTGGCATTTTTCCAACAACTCCTCCTATTCTCTTCTACCTAAACTAATTTCATAGAGTTTCTAATGGTAGCGTTTGAATACGCATAAAAGTAGCGTTGACAGAAAGAACTTGTAAGATTTATGACGCCAAAAGTTGTGAAAAAATAAACAGCTATTTACTATGCTCTATATATAAATACGTACATATAACTACATATCTTACATTTTATATATTACTAGCTGTTCCCGGGCGCTTTGCTACCCGCATACATGAACCCCCGGGGTGACGGGAGTACTATAGCCTATAACTTTCCCTCACCTGCCAATAATTTACGTTGACATTTTTTTAAAAATACGTTTGTAAATCTCATGTTAAAATTTTTATCTTTCTCCCCTTCCATCTATACCTATAACTTCCCCCTACCAGCCAATAATATATCTTAAAAATTTCATAAAATTCAGTTTAAAAATGTGGCTGATATTAACATTTTACATTCCCTGTGTGTAATATAAAATAAGTACTAATCAAACAAATTCAGTTTTCGTGACTCATGTGTATAATATAAAAACAGTTATTTTGTGTAATAACGTTTTTTTACGATTAATTATAAATTTTATTTTTAATTTGGCGTCCTACGATGTATTCTTGCGCGTGTTGTAATGAAACTAAATAAATGTCAAAAATAGCGGTTTTACCACCTACTATTTTAAAAAAACAGCGCCACCTAATGAGTCCAAAATACACAAAAATCCAAATAGCAACGAAACAAACGTATAGTTCAAATTTTAGGTTCCTAAGATGCTTCGTTACTAAGAAACAGAAAAACCGTTATATCTTGGAAACAGCGCCATCTATCAGGTCCAAATTTCACAAAAACCCAAATAGCAATGAAACAAACCTATGGTTAAAATCTGAATTTCCTAAGATGCTTCTTTGCTGAGAAACAAAAAAACCGTTATATTTTGACAACAGTGCCACTTAGAGAGTTCAAACCAAAACAAAAACCCAAACCTCTAAAATCCTAATCTATGGTGAAAATATGCTATATGCTATATCTGGTTCCTGAGAAAGGCAATCTCAAAAAATTAACACACCATTTTTATATATTAGACTACATATCTTTTTGTGATATATAGGACCGCTATTTCTTTTTGCTATACGTATGGAGTTCATTTATCCACACTGGCACTGGTGCGATCGATGGTGTAGCTTTTTTACACCCGCGAAACAATATTTTTGAGAAACATGGCTGAATGCCTGAAAACTGCAATGATTTAACCGGTCCATAAAAAATGTGCAGTGATCCTTAGAATTATAGACCTACTACCTATTTCCGGACACTTCGATACTCACACACATGAACATCAACATTTCTCTTACCACGGCGGGGTGGGTGGTGTACTATAGCCTATAACCTTTCCCACCTGCTGATAATAAACATGAAAATTTCATAAAAATCGGTTTGTAAAGGTAGTTGATATTAACATTTTACATTTCTCCCAAAGGAGTGAGAAGGGTGGGTGTACTATAGCATATAACCTTCGCCAACCTGCTAATAATATATATTAAAAATTTCATAAAAAATGGTTTGTAAATGTGTGGATGTGTGGGATATTAACAATTTAAAATTCTCCCTAGGGAGTGGGAAGAGAGATGTACTTTAGCCTATAACCTTCGCCTGCCTGCCAATAATATACATTGAAAATTTCATAAAAATGATGATGATGATATTAACATTTTAGATTTCTCACCTTACAAAGAGGTGCAAGGAGGGGTGTTCTATAACTTATAATTTTGCTCCACTTACTAATAATATACACTGAACATTTCATAAAAATCGGTTATGTGGCTAATATTAAAACTTTACATTTTTCCACCTGTTGGGAGGGAGCAAGGAGAGTGTACTATAGCCTATTACCTTCCTCCACCTGCCAATAATATACATTGATAATATCATAAAAATGAGTTGGTTGGAGTTTTCATAAATAACAACGGCACAACATTTAATTTTTATTTATTAGGTAGATATCTTTCTGTCAGTTTTTTTTTTTTAGTTTTAGTCAAGTGATGTTTGTGGTTAATATTTATGAGTGTAAATACATAGTAGTAGTTCTAGAAATCACTTGAATAATTGATCGTACCTATGCAGTTATAGACTTTTGTGAAGGCATAGTTTTCTTTGGTTCAAGAAAATATTGTATTTTTGTATGTATTTAAATAATAAATATCTGTTGTTGTAATAATTTCTCTTGAAATATTCTCTTTTAATTTCAGATCTAACTTGGAACTAAATTCGTAATAAATATGGAATTCCGATTCGACATTAAACCGCTGTTCCCGCAGCCAATTGTCAAAGTAACGTCCAATCTTTTACCACACACATTCAAAGGCGATAGACGGCAAGCATTGTAAGTATTTTATTTTCTTAATTATTTTTTTGATAATAATAATCTTGCCACACTAACATACAAGTCGGCAGCATGTACACATCTGTGATAAATTGTCATTTTTTTTGTTTATTTTGGGTTATTTGACCCCCTTCATTCATCCAATTTTCTAGGGATACTACATCTAAAATGTCGGAAATTATTGACAGACTTGGTGAATTGTCGGCCGTTTCGCAGAAATTGTCTAAAGCTGTTACAACATCGCAGAGGCTTCGAATGTCAGACAACCAGCGGATTTATATATTCGCTGATGTTGATGCTGGCCACAAGTAAGTGAAAATCGTTTTAAGTTTACAAAATTGTAAACGAAAAACCAACAGCACACAAAATTCTAAAGACAGGCTAAGTTCAAAAATGTCATATACCCTTAGGATTACTGAAACAATAAAATAGTGGGTGCTTTGTTGCTTTTATACTGCGCAACCAAGTTTAAATATTTAAAACAAAAAACTAAATTTTTCCAAAAAAAAAAACAGAAAAGAAAGTGGTAAAACTTTTCTGAACCACTATTTCAAACACCTTGCTTCCTTGCTAGCTTGCTACCTATGTATATATATAAAATGTCTCAATAAAATTACATTGCAAACTCAGTGCTAAATTAGTTTGTAAGAAGCTTACGCATATGGTTATCCTTCGATTGTCCAGCCACGTAAATGAATTTTGTTACTTTTGGTCATACAAGCCGATTATCCTGCTTACCGGAACCTACCGTGCTTAAATATTTGCCTTTGCATGGTGTTAGCAATGTGGAAGCACTCACCAGCTCATGAAAAAGGTAATTAATTGTCTTCTCACGCAAAACAGAAACACGAGGGCAACGTTCTACTGGTGATTTGGTGGCATATCTCACAAAGCAACGTTGCAAGATATTTGAGAGTGTCTGGCTTTAAGCTCATTTGTCAGAAATGCGTGTTTATGGAGTCGATGATGTATTCAGTGGATTAGAAGTTGTCAGGAAAATCAATCAGTTTATTTTTGCACTCTTATAATGCCTGGGCGTTAGGAAATTAGGGAGATGCGGAAACGCATAATTATTGTGCGGCTAAAGAAGGAACCTCTGAATTGGTTAGTACGTCCGAAGATAGGCGTAATGAAAATTATGAAAATTTCTTTCGGACACCGCTTGTGGAAAAATCGATAAAACAGGGACAAGCAGGAAACATTCCTACGATGTTCAAGCGATTGTTTTATAAAATTGTTTTCGCAATATTTGCGTCACCTATAAGTTTTATCGCGTGATTCTGGTCTTGGGGCATGTAATGCGGTAATGTGGATGTAATGTTTCCAGACAAAACAGTTGTATTCAAGTTTAGGGGGAATATGCCTTGAAACAGTCGTCAGATTTGAGAGAGTGCACCGATTGCACCGATTTAGGAAACCTAAACATTTCGCAGCATTCTTACCGATGGTGATGGTGGTCGTTCCCACAAAGCATGTTGTCGACGCACATACCGAGTATTGCAAATTTTTCAGTTTCAGTTGCAAGGTTCCATTTATTGATAAAGGTTGGGAGTTTTAATTACGCTTAGACGACAGAAGATAGCATTGTCTGTTGGAAACATCAGGAAGTACAGATCACCTGTAGAACGTTGCCTATGAAAACCGTACTGCCGGTCGCTAAGGATTTCACGCGACTCAAGGTATTGCATAAGCTTACGATTGATCAGCTTTTCCATGACCTTAGATAGTATGGATGTTAGCGCAATGGGTCAGTAAGAGGAAAGAGATGACGGTTCGCCTTTTTTTAGAAACAGACTGGACAACGGCTGTTTTCCAATTATTTGGGAAGACTCCAGAATAATAAGAAGAATGGAAAAGCATGCGCAGTGCCAAAGCCAATGTTGAAGAACACCTCTTCCTATAGCGGGAAAAGCAGTTGTATAGCAGTGGAAAATAATGTTTATTGAATAAAAATATAAACAGATTAAATGAAAATATTGCCTTTTGTTATAAATTAAATCATAAATTATAAATCATTAAATCATCTTCCTTTGTACATCATCACAACTTGTTCAATATCAAAATTCCTATTATTCAGTAGCAATTCAATATTGAGACATCTCTTTTGTAGCTTTTCCCAAGTCTTTCCAGCTTTTGGTAAATAATCATGCCAACTCACATATATATGGTCAAACTCCGATAGTAAAATTTGTAAAAAACGGACGAACAAATCTCCTTCATCAATAGGATAATTTTGCAGTATAATTTTCATTTGTACCTCATCGAATGAAGTTAGCAAACTCTGAACTTCTTTTCTGCGGTTCCAAGTAGATTTCTATGATTCCCAACAGAAGCTATCTTTCTGACCTTTCTAACCAGGTAGTTTTTGACAATTTGCAATCGGACGTGCACCGCTCTGTTTTGCCAAACTCTATCTCATTTTCATTTAAGTTCGCCTGTCTGCTACTTCTAATAAAATTCATTATATCACTGACGACAACTCTCTCAGTTTTTTTTACAAGTTCACACCATCTGCATGTCTCAAGCTTGAACAAAAGCGTTAAATTCTGACCTCGACAGCATATCCTTAATCCTAATGCTGTCGTCTGTCAAACAAACAAAATATGAACCTCCACCAAAACCTCCATGAATGGCACTTGCATCAAAGAAACCTCTTAATTCTTATGTGCGTCAACAACTTCGTTGGAATGGAACGACAAAATAATCGCCTTTGCTAATTCAACGAATTCTGCGAAATGACTTAGCTTCAATTTATAAGGCTTTTTTTCACACCCTAAACCTAAATACAACTGTACGTAAGACGCATGTGCATGCACATTTCTCTTTTTTTTTTGTTAAATTCATGCACCCCCACGTTGTGCTGTATAAGGGTGCAAACAGCTTGGGTGTGAGTACATTTAAAAAAAATTCACTAATCTCAACTATGTTTAAAGTACCTTTTGATTAACCTTCTGTTAACCAATTTTGGGTACAAGCTTTAATTTTATGTTTGTTGGATGAGAAGTAATAGAATAGAAAAAAGTAATAATTGGAAAAAATTTATGTGTTTTTTTGGAGCAGGGCGAAAGTCTACTTAGTGGACTTCAATCGTTCTTTCTTACCTTACTTATTTATCAATGCAGTTCACAGTAACTCCGCGGAGAAGGAAGAAGAAACGTAATTTCTTAATGTATAAGACATCAGGTTACACATAGCTCCCCTTTATACTCTGACGAATGCTTGGCTCAATTATATGATTCAATACTTTTTGTAGCCGCTTTTCGTGTGTGATAATTGACGTAAAATAAACACCAATGCTTCCTCCTCCCCTCAATCCCATTGAGCTTTTATCGTTATCGTTTTCCCAAATCAAAATAAGCTCACGTTATCCTCCCTTGTAATTGTTTTTGTTTCGTATTATTTATTTATGTGTAAATTATTATTACTTTTACTTGCAGTGGTTCTGTAATTGGTCTCTTAAAGGTTGGCACAAAATCCTTGTACCTTTTCGATCAGGTTGGCGAAAGTAAGAAGGTTGACGATGCCCCATGTATTCTTGATTTCTACATTCATGAGTCTCGTCAAAGAGCCGGTTTGGGCAGAGATTTGTTTGAGACAATGTTAGCCGAAGAGGAATGGACACCAATTCAACTGTCCATCGATAGACCATCGGAGAAACTTTTGGGATTCATGAAAAAACACTACGCTCTAGAGAAAACCATTCCACAAGCAAATAACTTTGTCGTCTATGAGGGATTCTTTGGGCCGGCTAGCAATGCTGCTGAACCAAATCAAAATACAAACGGATTGCATATTAAAAACAGGTTAGTCGTTAGTTTACCTCAACTGCGGTGAAAAATCTAATAATTGAGGTCACGCAAATCACACAAAAACACGTGAAGTCCATATAATATAGCTGGAGTATATTATGAACATAACAACCCTTACTTTTATTTTTCTTTGTGTATGGGTAATTTGAATTAAATTCAAGACTTCTTCTAAGAAACACGCGAATTGTAAATAAAGTGCCTTTTTTAGTACATTTAACGTTCATAAAATTGCGAATGCTTCATAAAATTAAAAAACCTATAAAATCGTATAAACCTACGAAGGCCTAACACATCTCTTACATTGCTTCTTGCTAACATTTCCACCTTTTTTCTACCTGTTTTTAAAATATGCATATACACAACGTTATGTAACGCTTAATCTTGTTCATTCTTAATACAAAACAACATCCACAACAAACGAAATAGTCCTAATACAGCATTGTTTGGTGCACATTATCTGGGCGATGACAATAAAAAGAGGATAAGACAACTAGACTGTTCATCGCCAAGTTCACAAATAACACAAATTTCACCAGTTGGACGGTATGCAGCACCACGCCCGACTTGCAGTATGGCAGAGGTATTTAACATTCATTACTCATAATACATTATTACATTTATAGTGTTTTTCCTTAAATCGAAGGTTGGGTCGTTATAAAACCTCATTAAATATAAATATCATAATAAGATTAAGAAAGCTTTTTATTAAGATTCCCTAATTTTTGGTTGCAGTTTACTCAATAATTTCTGAGTATGTACTCAAAAGGGTATTGTTTTTAGTATGTATAGATAAAAACCTTTTTTTTAACCCAACGGAGAAGCTATTATTACTGTTTTTATTGTCAATTAGAATTAGAAACGAGTCAGCATTTTAGCCTACCTTGGTCTTATTATCAAAGCAAGTATTAAGTTAACTAAATATGTTAAATAAATTGAAAAGTAATGTTGTCGGTGAGATGATTCAGTGGTTCGTAAAATTGGCTTGCACTCAGAGGACGTGCTTCAATAACATACATTCAAATACACGTTATATAGCTGCTTTAAAACTGATGTAATAAACATGTATGCGGTTAAGTTGATGTATAAAGGTAATTAAGATGTGTAGTAATGCCATAGTCAACTAGGCGGGAGTCCTTACTTGCAACACAACTCATCACGTGCCAAGTATTATAAGGGTTTAAATCCCTGGATTGGTCTCACTAAGCCAATGTACACGATCTTAGTGACGACACAGTTCTGGTGTGAACCTTGGCATCAACTAACATGGCTCTCCAATTAGCACAGTCTTTAACTAACTGGTGCTTACTTTGGTGCTCGTAGAGCTCACAATGCACACGTTGTGCTTAGCCTAGCATTATAAGGGTTCAAGCCCGTCGGAAAATTGTATTAAAGAAAAACAACCCATAAAAATTAAAGTTTTTCATATAAATTCTCTAATAGGAGATAAATATTTGTTTATAATTTGAAGAAAATCGGACTAATTTTTAAAAAATGTACATGGACAACTTTTGGGCCTCAGGGCCCGATTACTCGAAAAAATCAGTGATACAAATGTGTTAAAAATTTGAAGAAAATCGAGCTAATTTTTAAAAAATTTACTTGGGCACCCCTCGGGGCTCAGGTATTTTAATTTACATGGGTACCCCTCATACATATGAGATACATATTAAACACATATGTTTACTATGTTTACAATTTGAAGAAAATCGGGCTCATTTTTTAAAAATTTATATGGGCACCCCTCGGGCCTCAGAGCCTTTACAAAAAATTTTGTCCATCGGAGATATACATGGGGCTCCACGACTCCGGGGCCCGGGGTCTCCAAATTTTTTGCAAAAACTGTTGTCTATTGGAGATACACATGCGTATAAAATTTAAGGAAAATCGGGTTAATTTTTAACATTTTTATAAGGGCACCCATCAGCTCTGAGGCCCGAGGAGCCCCAAAGTGTTGTCTCCGGAAATACACATGTGTGCCAAATTTCAATAAAATCGGGCTTTGGGAAGTGTGTTAAAAATTGATCCACGACAAACCGGCGACCGACCGACAAACTGACGTGCCACGGGCAAGCGAAGTTAATATAGAGAATTTAAAAATAACAACCAGCTCTCGTCGTTTTTGCAGCGCCGCTAAGTATACCTCTTGTTTTACTAGTTTGTTATCCTAAAAAGCAAGTTGGCTTGGGACAGTGGGACTAAAAATTGAATTTTTATATCACCTACATAAAACGTTATCATTTAATTCAAAACAACTCACATTTTCGCTTAAAATTTTAGTAGAAACAATGTTCGTCTTATCTTGAAACTGATGACCTTGGTGTTGTTTTTAACAGTTAATGCCTTATCGGAAATTTAAGTATAACCTTGCCAATTGTCCGATACTGCTAAAGGTCTATTGTTTCGATTTTATCGATGATGATAATTTGAAAAAGGTGTTCTTGCCTTTATGTTTGCCAGCTACGGTTTTCAATACTTGTGTATCGATTTTCTTGACCAAAACATGCTGAAGCCTGTGGCAAGAATATGACAATAGAAAATGAAAAAATAAATGGTTACCGATTGTGTTAACTTTGCGAACTTTGCGTTCTTTGCAATGGAATCAGTTTTCTAATACTGAGTAGCGAAAATTGCCAAGAAAAAAAAGACAAGACAGTTCATTCAATAGTTATCCTTATAGATACCTACTATAACTACAAGTATTCGAAAGCTGATTTTGAAACAAACTTCAGTTTTTAATCTTTTAAAAGTTGACGATAATTCCACATTGGTGCCCCCCCCCCCCCTTTGTTCCTAATTAGATAAACCATCAGGCTAAATTTTAAAATTATTAGGGCCAATAATTCAGACACATCAGACACAATAGACTTGTGGTGGTAAAAATGGGTTTCGGGTTCAAACATTTTCTTTTAGGGTTTAGGTATTTTATTATTTCTCTCCAATATCTGTAAACTGTAAAGGACTTAGTTTTGTATATACGCAGAGGTGTGCACTAATCTATTAGCTCTTTCGATTTGCAGGGTAGAGTTTGTTCTTGGCGAAGAGAGAGCAAGCAGACTAATTTCTCAGTTTGTTGTTCTTGTTAAATTTGGTTTCGGTTTGGCGTTCTATTTGCAAAGCATTCACAACGAAAACTACGAAAACCATGTCATTTTGGTAGCTTACCCGTGAGTACGGTTTCGGGTATGGTTTTACGTAATCGAAAGAGGCATATATATATATATATAATACTGAAACTTTGTGTGTATGTATGTTCCGTGTGGACTGCCAAACCCTCCATCCAAAACCCAACTGTTCCGATCGTACACAAATACTATCCAAAACGTATTTGTATTAGTAATCAACTATAGAGCAAAATCCATATAAAATTTGTCTGTTTCCTACTACCACATCTTACGTTTCTCGCTCTTTGCGACTACTATTTATTTTGCACAACTGTTTAGTGTTTAGTATTTAACGAGCACAAAAACCGCCATATTTTGGAATGGGTCGGACAGTGGTGTGGTTTTAATTTTTTTTTTAAATCTTATTTTCATAAGTGTTCCTAAATTTTTATATAAAAATTTTCATTCATTCATTTCATTCAATTTTGCAAAAGAATACAAACCCATATTTTGGAATGTGATTTTCGGGTCAATCGATCACCTACACATTTTTTCATGTTGCTAAGAATCCTCTTAATCTACGGTCTTGAATGAGAGCACGAACACCTCTTCAAAACTATAGCAGGAATACCATCAGACCCAGCAGATTTATGAAGGTTGACATCATTCAATACTCTAGCTTCTTGAGGAGTACGAAACTCGATCTGTCCCATAGAGGCTTCGACTCTTGAAAATATAGGCGGCTGTAACGCGTAATCTGGTAGCGTTGAGCTAGCTGTGGAATGTAAAGGAAGCAGATTGGACATGTTTATAGAGCTGAAGGTTGAAATTTCATTGTGCGTTGGAAATGATGACGAGGCAGTTTTTTTAATTCGATTTACGAATGACCAAAAAATCTTACTTTAGGACATTGAAGTATTTTTTGTCTTAGTTTCTGGCCTTAGTCGAATTTGACTCGCTAAGGTGGGCATTGTAATCACTCGTGATAAAACGCTGATATTTTCCATAGTGCAGCTTTTGGTTGGAATATAGAGATGGAGAATCTGCTCAGTCTTTTTTTTTTATTTTCCCTCTAAAGGTTTTGGTTTTGCGTAAGTGCCCATTTATTTATTACTCTTTAAGAAATATTTGCCAATACTCGATCAGTGTGAAACGTCAGCTTCTTTGGAAAAAATGGCGGTCCATTTGAATGATCTACTTACAAAAAATTTAGACTCTAACAGCACCCAACAGATTTCAGGCCGATATGACATTTAGTTTTGTTTTTATAGAGAAGTTTAATATTTTTCTATCATGGCCAAAAAAAAGTTTTGTGGTTATACAGGACTACCTTTTTCGCGAAAAAACTGAATTAGTACTTTTTTTTTTGCAAAAAATCTTTTCGAAATATCGATCTCAACTAAGTGGTTCTATTGTAGGACGGTGGTTGTGGTATTGTAGAACGGCGCTCTAGATAAGTCACAGTTGGTCATACTGTTTCGCCTTAGTTGTGACCTAATAGTAAAGAAAGAGTAGTTATGTTCCTCGACAGAGATAATTAGGCATCTAACGCTTTCTTTCAAGACAGTGTCCATAGTGAAGACTTTTTTCGCAAATTCGTTCTGCCTTTGTTGCCCTCTAATTGACTATGCCCTGGCACTCATACGATGGTAATGTCTAGGAATTGGCTAATCGAAACCAATTCTACTTGGCACCGTTTAATAAGTTTCGAATCGCTTCGATTGTAGAATGGTTGCCTACAGATATACCAACTATGTGATTTCTTACCAAACATGAGAAGGTCACATCAGTGGCTAATTTTGCAGGCCTCAATAATTCGTGTTTTGAATTCCTTTTTGTCATATATATAAAACATTTACTTCTCCTCTATTATATTTGTTGTTGTCGATCAAAGCAGGGCACTCCGTATTCCCAAAAATTAATTGCCATAAATTATCAAATTTGAACTTTTTAGGGGATGACATGCCCTTTTTGTGCCACTGCCTGCACTGTCTTGCTCATAGAGATGAAGCCAAGTTTCAGTGCTAGTGCGAATACGATCCAAAACTTTATATTTGTCTTTCGGCAGAGACAAAACTAGATTTTGACCATATTTTTGTAAAGGTTAACTTACTTTTTCGCCGAAATCAAAAAAGATATTGTCACAAATAAGCTAAGAATTGGTATACACATATGTAAACTACTAATCATTTACCCAATTGAACTACGTGCATTTAGTACCCCTACAACTACGATAACCCCTTCGCTCCGTAAAATTTTTAACCAATAATCATCCCAGTCGTTGTACCATAATTACATTAGGACTTATAGCTTTGATATGTTAAACATCACCTTTCAGAATAACTTAAAAATACTTTAATGTCACCTACTTGTTACTATTATTTAAAAAAAAATATTCAATCGCAAATTTAAAATACTACGCAAAATAAAAAAACTGATTTTATTCAATTGTATTTTTTAAAATAAATACCATTTTATTTCATTGCTTTGCTAATATATTTTTAATAATAAAACAACAGTAACCGAAATGGACACAGATCGATCCAACAATGCAGCACCGGTAAATCGCCATTCATCTAGGGCAGAATTGAATGTAAGTGCATTCAAGAAACAAAACTGCATAACAAATGAAAATAACGTGTTACTTTTTGCTTCCTTTTTTAAGAAAATGAAAACGGCAAGCGAAATCAGTTTAACTCCAAGCCAAGCTGAACTGCAAAAACAAAATCCGGTAGATAGTCCGAGAATTCATTGTCGCTTTTTTACCCTTTTTCTGTTGTCATTTTTATTGCTTACAGGAAAAGCGGAATCCTTTGGATGCTCTGAGCCGAACATCGTATAGAAATCAAAGTACTGAAAAGCGATCGGTATTAGATTTGAGAATTTTGATCTCTTATTAGTGCTAACTGTTATTAATAATAGGGTCTACAACCAATCAGCGATGATTATTATTCTTCGGTCAAGAACTCGTTTGCAACTACAGCTCATCCAAGGCACTCAGTAAATTTACGTTTTTGTCTATGTATAGCATATTAAGTGAGTTTTTGCAAATATTTAGGGTTTAACACAAGAACAAGCAAAATACCAAAGGCACCAACAGATGACGACGAACCCTGTAGAAACCACCCCTATGGTAAACTAGAATAAAAAAGTTAATGTTTTTTCGGTAATAACTAATCGCCTGAACTTGGCTAGGCACAGGTACATCAACATCCTCAGGAAAGTGTGAATCAACACTACAATGCACAACAGGTATTTCTCAAAATGAGATTTCGTTTGCATTTTTCGACAAATAATAGCTTCCTTTTTGCCAGTCGCATCAAAATCCTCAGGGCAATGTCAATCAACAGTACCATACCCCACATCAGGTATTTCTCAGAAGGAGTTTTAGTTTTTTTCCGATTATAAATATTAATTGCCTGCACTTTGCTAGGCACATCCAAATCCACAATACCAAACGCAACAGGTATTTCTCGAAAATGGATTGGTCTAACGAAAAACTGAGTTTTCCTTTATTTTCCTACACTTTTCAGCAAATGAATAGCTCGACACCTCCTCCGGATATGACAAACTGTAAAAATGCTACCAGTTTCGGTGACAACAATGTAAATCTCTCTAAATTTTTCCATTTAATTACTTATAAAAAATTTAAACAAAAAATTTAAAACATCCAAATTAACCATAAACAAATTATGCACTTTACCGGGGGTGTCCATACAAAATGTTCAATCAAGATGGCAAACTCACCCACTGGCTCAAACGATGCAGGAATGTGTGCGACATGCCCTAATTGTTCAGCAACGATTCTTCTTGTTCACAACCCTGAAGTTAATAGCAGCTATAATTCTGGAGAAAACATTGAAAATCCAGGGCAGAGGATTGCCACTCCTACCGAATAGAAACTGGGTAAATTTTTTTTATGCTCGTAGTTTGTTTCAAAAAAAATCAAATCTATTTTTTATTATTCTTATTGTTGGTGGGCTGGTAAGCCTTGTGACCTTAAGGTCTATTGTGCATCCCAGATGTCTACCACATTATGAATGGCAATATATCTGCCAGGTCTATAGGTCTGGCATTCTGCCATAGAACTGTTTGAGCCTTGAGATATTGAAGACTTTTTCGGGTGAGGGCATCACATATAAAAAGTATGTGTTCTGGCGTCTCCTTTGCCTCGCCGCAAAAGCGGCAGCGATCTGTTTTGGATTTCCCCATTTTTGCTAAGTGGCCATTAAATGGGCCATGTCCCGTCATGTACCAGACAAGGTATCTGAGTGTATGTCGGCTTAACTTGATTGATTTGTTTGTGTTTTTAATGTTGTATTGAGAAGCTTTTTGCTTTGTTTCATCGTAGTTGATGATTCCCATTCAGCCTCGATGGCGTTATTTGCCCACTCTTTTATCTTGTTTTTCAGGTGGCTCTTGCTGTATGCAATGCTTGGTTCGGGACCAGTAAAGGTTTCTTTCGCGCCTGCTCTTGCGCAGAGGTCTGTTGCCTCGTTCCCATTAATGCCTGAATGGCCTGGAGACCATTAGGTGGCAGTAGCAGCTCCACGTTGTTCTTGAATTGAAAACTGGGCCTTTTAGCGCAAGCAGAGCGGCCTGGCTATCGGAGATCATATAGATCTAGGTTTTTCTATTTTTTCTCTTTATGCATTCTAATGTGCAGGCTTCTAATGCTATTGTTTCTGCCTGGAAAACGGTTGGGGGTTTTCCTAGGGATATTCGTAATGTGATTCTGGGCCCAAATACCCCTGCCCCTGTTCCTGAGTTTGTTTTAGATCCTTCTGTCTACCAGATTTATTATATTTTCAACTTGGTTACGGTCCGGTACTCTTACTGAGAAGTTCCTTGTGAAATTAGTTGTTTTTAACATTGAGTAAGATTGCAGGGCAATTTCGCTTTCCAAGTTGATTTTGGTGATGATGCTTATATGTCCTGGTCTATTGACTTTGAGTTGGTAAGTTACCTTCAATGAAATGGTTCTTACACCTGCTTCGTTTTTGATGTGTAAGTGAAGTGGTGTGAGTCCTAGTAGTTTTTCTAGTTCTGCTGTTGGGCAAGTCTTGATAGCATCTGTTGCACTAAGACATTATAGTCTTAGAGCGTGTCTTCTACTGCTCTGTTTTGGCCACCATATCAGGGCTGCGTATGTAAGCCTGGGTCTGATAATGCTTTGGTATAACCATAGAGTAGCTTGCGGGTTTACTCCCCACATTTTACTGATATTGCGTTGGCTTTGTTAGCTTTGTTGGTGATGTATGATATATGGGAGTTCCATGTTAGTTTTTGGTCAGGTTTTTTTTTTTTTTTTTTTTTTTTATATAGAGACTTATTGCCAAGGGATGACTCCCTGAATGACTTACGTCACGGCAATAAGTTGGGCTAAGCCCTTTATTAAATTCAAAATAAAATAAAAATCGAAAGAATGTGATTAACAATATATCACATTCTTCACGTTTGTAGCCGGTTTCAATTTATTTTCTCAGAATTCTCCCTGATTCATTGGAAAAGCAATACGAAAAACGAACACGAATTTAGAACGACGCGAGTCCAAATACTTTTATCAATGAATCATGGTCAGGGAAAACTACAAAAAACCTTGACCAAGAAAATATTACAAATTATAAAAATAATTTAAAAAATACTGATAAACAATTTTTTTTTTTTTTTTTTTTTTTTTTTTTTTTTTTTTTTTTTTTATATATTAAGAAACAACTTATGAATACTTTAACCATCATCCTTCAAGAACTTGTTAACGGCTAATTTGAACGCCTGCAGATTATAAGATTCTGGAAACACGTGTTCGACCAATTGATTCCACATCGAAGATACTCTAGGAAAAAAGGAGGATTTAAAGTGTTGGGTTCTACATGAAAAAAGTTTTAAGGCAAATCTATGTTGATTGCACCTTAAACGAGTGTTTACGTTACTGAGAAAAGGCCCAGGAACTAGAGAACGGGTTTCTAAAGAACATTTACCGTTGTAAAATTTATAGAAAACAGATAAAGCTCCTACATTTCGTCTGTGCTCCAAAGTATCAAGAGACGAAGTAATGGTTACATCGTTTATCAAACGGATAACTCTATTCTGAACACCATCAAGATGAACCAAATGCGATCTTGGAGCACCACCCCACACATATGAATTAAATTCTAAAATTGGTCTAACATAAGATTTATATAATCTTAACACTTCAGAGGGAGTGAAGTAGAAGTTACAACGTCTTATGAAGCCTAAACATTGGCTAGCTCTTTTTGAAATTTCATAAATATGTTCTTTCCAAGAAAGATCACTTGATACTTTTAAACCTAACAACTTAAGTGAATCAGATCTCGCAATAGAGGTACCATTAATAACAGGAGGAACATAATGTTGAGTTGTCTTCTGAGAAAAAAGGCAAGACTGGAATTTATTTGGGTTAAATTCTACTCTGTTAGAAATGCCCCAATCAAGAATGATTTGAATATTAGACAGAATAGTCAAATTCATTTTTTCACGCGAACCATTCAAGCGAGAATTGCATTCTTTTTGATTGACAAACTCAATGGAGGCCGATAGTGTTGTATCATCAGCAAATGAATGGATATCACAGGTTGTAGAAGACAATAGGTCGTTGATATATATCAAGAAGAGCGTGGGAGACAAGGATGATCCTTGAGGCACGCCAGCATTGATCCCATGTGAATCTGAAGATATACCATTTAATACAACTTTTATTTTACGGTTCCATAAATAATTCTCAATCCATGTAATGAGAGAGGAGTGTAAATTCAGCGCACGAATCTTATTAATAAGACAATCATGCCATACTCTATCAAAAGCTTTAGCAATATCTAAGGAAACAACGCTTGATTCACCTAGGTTTTCAATGCTTCGCTCCAAACAATGAGTCATGCACGTCATTAGTTCGCCTGAAGATCGATTTTTACGAAATCCATACTGCACATCGGATAAAAGAACATTCGAATCCAGATAGTTCATTAGTCTGAAATTAACGATAGATTCCATTACCTTCGATAGAACCGACAACAAAGCAATAGGTCGGTAGTTCGTAGGTGCCGATTTATCACCTTTTTTCGGAACGGGTTGAATATTTGCTATTTTCCAAAATGATGGAAAAACACCTGTCTTCATTGAGAGATGAAACAATTTGCTAAGCGGTTTTGCCAAAGTATGATGACAACTTTTCAATACTAATGGCGGAATACCGTCGGGGCCAGTCGCTTTATTGGGGTCAAGTTCTTTCAGAATCTTTGAAACAACCCGTTTCCGAAAATAGATTTTAGACATACCTGGGCCTAGATTCGGGAGAATTGGGGGGCTTTGATTAGTTAAAGGAAGAGTAGACGCACCAGCGAAATGAGAAGCTAAGAGATTAGCTTTCTCAATATTAGTTCTATAATGAATACCATTATGAAATAAAGAAGGAATAGACGAAGTATTGTCTGCAAAGTTTCTTTTAACCAATGCAGCAAACGACCAAAAGCTTCGACTGTTTGAATCAGAATCCAATATTTTTCGCATGCTATCTCGAATCTTAAGGTCATATATTATTTTGGACCTTTTCAATATAGCGTTTGATCTGTTTCTAGCTATTCGAAACTTTACAAGGTTTTCTTCAGAAGTGCAATTAACGTAGTCCAAATGGGCTGCTTTTTTACACGCGACTGCTGACCTGCAATGTTCGTTAAACCATTTATTTTTATGAGTATTTTTCTTTTTAAATGAAGAAGGAATGCAATTTTTCATTCCTAGCAAAATGGTTGACGTGATAAGTTGTGATGCTTCATTAGCATTATTGCTGGAAAAACAGGTTGACCAATCAAATGAGCTATAAAATTGGTTCAGGAGCTCCCAGTTAGCATTTTTATAGTGCCAGAGTAGCCTTTTACTTGTAGTCTCTATAAGGGCTGGTGATATTGAAAATTTGGCAACTATCAAAGCATGGTCAGAAAGACCTAATGGAGCAGATACATCAATTGAATATTTATCAGGCATAGTTGTAAGAAATAAATCTAAAAGGTGAGGTGATTGACCAGTATTATCGGGATACCTAGTTGGCTTATCAACGAGTTGGGTGAAAAGATTAACATTTGAAAATAGTTCTGCGGTTTCACCTGATCGATCTCTACCATTCGAATAGGTCAACCATGAATCATTGTGGACATTAAAATCACCCAAGACTACCAATTCTGATGTTGGTGATGATTGGTAAATCTTGTCTATTGTGTCTGATAAATAATTAAACTCAATATTAGTGTCATCAGGTGACAAATTAGGACTACGATAAAGGGAACAAATAAATATCGAATGGTTTGAAATTACAATTTCTATCCATATCGTATTGAACATTGGATTACTGTTTGGAATATTAAAATTAGGTACACTAAAACTGATGTCTTCTCGTATAAATAAAATAACCCCACGATGAGGAACCAAACAGTCGACACGAGAATACCCCTGACATTGAAAATCATTTGGGGTACCCATATAAGAGGCCTGCGTTTCACATAAACTTAGAACCGCAGGTTTATTCGCGTCAAGATGTGCTACGATCGAATTGAAATTTCTTTTAATGCCGCGAATATTTGTGAAATGAATTTCAAAATAAGAGTTCATTTTACAAATTAAAAATACCGAACCCGTCAAGATGATGAAAATATACGTAAAATAAGATAATAATAATATAAAAAATCAAAAAATATTATAAATAACAATAATAAGAAGAATTTCTACGAACCAACCACTCAACAGTGAAAACGTTACTTATTCGTTTGTAGTACCAGGCCTAACAAACGAAAAAGGCACGCACAGCTACTGAGACAGAAAGTCAATAAAAATTCTACTTCTGAAAACTACTCAAATAAAATAAAAACTTAAATTTAAAATAAGTAAAAACATAAATTTCACTACCGCGTGGTAAATAAAAGGAATTTTGAAATCAGGTATAAATTATAGTATGCGGTGGATTGCAGTGGAGAAAGTAATGCATCAGACAACGTTATATATTGTTGTTATTAGATTAAGTCTATTACTTTTTTAATAGCATTTCAAGCGTAAATAGAATCGTTTTCTTTTGCTGCGAATTTAAAAAATTAATTTTATCACTTCCTGTCTGATATACGAGTATATTTAAATATTTCCATCGACCTTTTCTTATTCATCCTTGTCCTTAACTCTTTAGTCCACTGAAGTGACGTTAAATTTTTTAAAGTATCTATTCCTCCTATACCCTATATAGAATAATGTAATTACATCGTGTTCTCAATGGAGTATATTGTTTAGATTTTTTTTAATTTTTTATCTTATTATATTAGTTCCATTTAAAATAATATCGTTGCCAACGAACTTTTACTAGAAGCTATTTACATTTTCTGGATTGCTGGATAGAATTCAGATTTCCCTCTTGTGGTTTCGTCTTCGTGTTCTACTCGTATGTGAAAACTATACACGGGGTTCCTTGTGATATTGTATTACACTTTATGTAACTTTCTTAACCGAAACGGATAAGGTTTCGTTTCGATTAGTTAGCAAAACGAATTTCTGAGAGATTTTTTGATTTTTATCAACTGGTTTTGATTTGGTGAGAAATATAGACTGATGCTAAACGCAAACCATTAGTTCTGTTTTCTCTGATATACAAAAAGCAGATGTCGAATTTTACAGCATACGTCTATTCCTGCACTTCAATTTTGTAGCTCTCTGACAATTTTTATGGAGGGAAAGTAAATAAGCCTACAAGAATTCCTGAGATTGAAAATCATTCCGCGAACACCATTGACTTGTTCCCTACCTCTCATCCTGATAAATACTTCGCCAATTTTTTATCGTGCGGCCGCCGTGGCTCAGTGGAAATGCACATGGCCACTGAGCAGGAGGTTCGTGGTTCGAATCCCAGTAACACCAAAACACCTCTCGCGAATGGGTGACAAACGTTCCGCGAGTAATAACTTGTCACGGCAGGCTTCTCAATTCGCCGTTCGGATCCGGCCTTAAATTGTAGGTCCCTTCCATTTGTGTCCAAAAATATACATGCGAAACACAAATGGTCGCAAGAAGCAAGAAGCCTTGGACCGAAATGGTCTGTCGCGCCGAATATTATTATTAATTTATTATCGCCTCTAGGCTCATCCCACCATTGTGTTGTGTTACCAAATGTTTCGTTAGTAAACTACGCAGTTCGAGCAAAAGCTCACAAAAAAACAGTAATGAAATATGAGAAAGACAATTGGGACGGCCTTAACGCGGTTTTTCGCAGTATTAACTGGTCGCTATTGTTACGAGATAGCAACGTCGAGGCCGCTGCTGATGCCTATCGGCTCGATAGTTGTACGTGACTTTTTCGTTTGTTATGCCTGGTACTACCTAACCTGGAATCCGATACAATTCACTGTTGAGTTGTTGGCTTTCAAAAAAGACGTCAGCTAGTTCCTGAAAGACCGATTTTTTTCAATGAAGGTTCCACGTATGTCATTTTTTTGTAATATTTTCTTGGTCAAGGTTTTTGTAGTTTTCCCTGGCTTTTTTCAATGAGTCAGGGAGAATTCCGAGAAAATAAATAGAAACCGGCTACAAACGTGAGAATCTGATATATTGTAAATGACATTTCTTCGATTTCATTTTTAATTATTTTTAAAGGATAAAGGGTTTAATCCACCTTATTGCCGTTGCGCAAGTCATTCAGGGAGTTTACCCTTGGCAGTAAGTTAAAATATAAAAAAAAACAAAGGAAGGTATAATTCGAGCTGTAAAAAGGGTTCTAGGATTAGAGAGGTATGCTTTAGGTTTTACAAAATAAACCGAATAAATTTCAAACGAGTCAGAAATGATTGCAATGCCCATCTACGGCGAGTCGAATTTGCCTACGACCAAACATTGAGGCAAAAAATACTACAATGTCTCAAAGGTTTTGGTCATTCATGAAAAGAATCAAGAATACAGCCTCGTCGTCGATTCCAACGTTACTGACATTCCAGCTATCATCTCTAAGGACAAAGCTAATCTGTTTGCTGCTCATTTTTCAGAGAGCTTCACGCTTTCAGACTGTGCATTTTTTCCGCCTGTACCTTCGAGAATTGAACACTCTATGGGACAGATCTTTATTCGTGCTCGTACAGTTGCTACATTTTTAATCGATCTCAAAACTCACAAATCCGCTGGGCCAAATGGTATTTCCCCATGAGTTTTGAAGAGGTGTTCTTCCAAGCGGGCATTACCATTGTGTAAGCTTTTTCATCTATCCAATTCTTGTGGACTCTCTCCGAGAAGTTTTCCAGCCAAATAAAAGCCGAGCCGTCGTCTCCATTCTCCATTCGACCCATTGCATTGCACTTACATTCATTCTTTCCTCCAAGGAAATGGAAATGCTGATCAGCTCATGAAATATATTTTTTTATATACGAGTACATATATATATAACTTGCGTATGGTACAACATAATATTAAATTTTTATGTGTGAACTCAAAATTCTCATTATGTGCGTTAACGACAAGATTTGTTGGAATGACCACATATTCACCGCGAAATGTTTAAGTTTCCTATCACGTTGCGAGAAATGAAATCTACAAGTCGTTTATTTGCCCCAAACTTGAGTACATACAATTGTCATATATGGTCGGGTGCGCAACATATATTCAGTTCATATTAAAATCTAATACTGAATTCCCGAAAAAGTAGAACATTTTTACGGAACATAGGTACTTTCTGCACAAGACAAAGAGATCTATTCAGTATTAAGAATACAATGTGAAACTCGGTTTATTGGTCATAATACGTATGTATTATGTTACCAACAGTATGTTGCAAAATTTTGCTAATAGAATATATAGTGTAAGTAGATTATTTATTATATATTACCTATATACAGCACTGCATTACACTCTGCTCCAATAGTCCTAGCAGGAATATGTCTCAATTTTTTAAGAAAACTGTCATAACTACCCTAAGTTGTTTAAACAAAAGAAACCTTATATTTTTATTATAAAGTACTCAAAAAACCTGATCAATCTATTAATAAATTAATTTCTATTGGCATGATGTTGCATCTGAGATGTAACCCACTTTTTAAAACAGACGACATTGCAAGTGTCTCAACGACTAAAAGTGAAGATAACCGCAATTCATGTGCTAATTTTAAGTGTAGTTTGCCACACGATAACCCCTATTTATTGATTGCACCACTAACCATGAATGGCTTAAATACATACATAATATCCTCCCCTTTTGATTATGCAGCATTGTTCGGCTGGTGGAGGCAAAGTGGATATACTCGCATAGTCATATCCCGCCCTTATAGTCAGTGATGGCATTTTGCCAAGAGTTCAGCACTTTCACTCTTTGTCGCGGCATCGACGTTAAAATGCGCAAGTGAAAGTACTTGGAAATCCGTTAATTCTTGTTTCCTATTTCCTACTATGTTGACACATTTACATACATTTCAGTCGTGTGTATAGACTATAGACGTTTGTTTTCCAAGTTAGCATTGGTCTCAAAAAAGGCTGTATCTAAGCTTAGCATAAACTAAAATTTCAGAGAGAATAAGAAATGCTTGCGTTGCGGTGTATTGGGTGGGGGGGGGGATAATAGAATTGTTGAGCGACCATGTTGATTTTCTTTCCCTTTGTATTCCCTTAGCACCGTGTATGTGATTTCAATCGCTACCTTTTCAACTGTATACCAGTTAATAGTTTTGCTTCACACCGGAGATTGTGATTTATAAATTTGTTCAATCATCAACTACAATATAGTTGTTTAGCTTTTTAGTAATTAAATAATTAAAATAAAAGGATAACTGAGCATTTTTGTGTGGGTTGGTCTTCGAATTAACGTGTTTCAGTTTTAACGTATAAAATACTACATGATCTTTAGACCTATTATGTATATTCAGACATGTTTTCTAAATATGTAGCCTCGTGCATTGGACGAGAGAGAACCGATTCGCTTGCAGCAACAATTTTGTAGAACACGCTGTCATTAAAAGTACACTACAACAAATAAAGAAAAAAAATACCACACAACAATAAAATTGTTGCATCGTTTATATACGACAGATCTTGCGACCAAAATCTGTCGTGGCCTCCCGCAAAAAGTCTCGCCACAGGTCACGATTTCGATCCGATGTTAGCCAATTTTGCTGCCTACCTAAACTACTGACGTCCTAGTCCGCGCCATTCTTCCAGCGTAGACTTAGCCTGTCATGCTCTTGTGTTCCATAAATCCTTCCGCAATTGATTTTTCGAGCCAATCATCGTCGCTCGTCAGCTAATAAGTCGGAGTGCTTTTTGCTAAGCACCCAGGCCTCGGATGTAAATTTAAGTACTGGTATGACCATTGTTTAATACCCCAACACCTTGTCTTTGTTGGCTTATCAAAAGGGCGCGTATTTTTAAACCCATGCTGTAATCACCTACTATAATTGACCCAAGATAGTTAAACGATGGTTTTATTTCAGAATAATCTGCTTAAGCCAATATCTGTCATGACTTATAGAGAATTGTTCCTGTCGCCGTTACATCAGATATATAAAAAATGGCGCAAAATTAATCACCCTATCGGAAGATGTTAGCCGTATTTTACTTGCCGAGGAATAAGGAATTACAACAACAATTGCACTGTCGAATTCCTTCTTTGAAATTGGAAAACCTGCTGTTTTGATGGTTTTGGCTGGTTTTGACATTCGAATTCCTTATTCGGATTCCAAATAAATACAGCTGTTATAACTTTTGCAAATGGCGTCGTACGTCAATCATATTTGACATTTATGGACTAGACAATGCATCAGTTAATGCCTGCTGACCGTCAGTAGCGTGTGAATTACTGTCAAGCCCTCCTAAATCTCAACATCGATTGTGTCGAAAATCATCATGAGCGACGATGCGCATTTCCACTTAAGCGGTTATGTCAATAAGCAAAATCTTCGTTTCTGGGGCCCTGAAAATCCGCGTGTGATGCACGAAGAGCCATTACATTCACTCAAAGCCACTGTGTGGTGCGGTGTTCACGCGGGAGAAGCAATTGGGCCGTATTTTTTTGAGGACGCCATCTTCCATACGATCACTGTTACTGGCAAACGCTACAGGGCCATGATAAACGACTTCATACTGCCGGAATTGGATGAGCGGGGCTTGGTGAACATGTGGTTTCAACAAGACGGTGCAACCGCACACGCAGCACGAGCCAGAATGGATATTGTAAAGGAAGCGTTTCCTGGTCGCGTAATCTCCTGTTTTGGCGATTTGGCATGGCCAGCAAGATCGCCCGATTTAACCATCCCAGACTTATTTCTTTGGGGCTACTTAAAGTCGCGGGTTTACGCCAACAAGCCTCAGACAATCGCAACCATTAAGGAGAATATTCGACAGGAATGCGGACAGCTATCACCGGAAATCTTGGGGAAAGTCATGGGAAATGCGATAAAACGGGCACAAATGTGTATCAACACTGGCGGCAGCCACTTAACGGATATCATCTGTTCCACTTAACAAACAAAATTGTGAACGTCCAAATAAAGATTTCCATCAGTCAAAATCATTTATTTTTATTTAGTAAAAAAGTAATTCAAAAACAAAATTGGATGATTAATTTTGCGCCACCTTGTATAAACCACAGTTAACCTCTTTAAATGTATCCCAAGCAAATCAGTCAATATGGTCCGGTAGTGATCTCAACTGACTGTCACTGAGTTGCCAGCATAATCGAAGAATTAGTCTGGGCCATTTTACCCCTCCACTTTATTTTAAACCAACTTCGCATTGAGGTAGAGACTTGAAACTTTAAACATAGCTCCTATTATTATTATTATTTATTTCGCATTTCTTATTCACATTAAGATAACAAAATCTTATAATTTAGTGACAAGCTTAAGCATTGATATATGAGAAAGCAACTGGATGAACCTTGAAAAATCACAAAAAAAAAAACAAGTAAATGTAGAAGACTTCGTTTTTTGGTTACAAACTTTTATATATACATCGAAACACGCCACACAGTCGTTTATTATTTGGTAATAATCCCCAAAATATCTGTTTTTGAGGTCGAAGCTATTTCAAAGAATTTTCTTTTTTCCACGCACGCCACACGCGACTCGCGAAACGCGTCAAAGGTGGGATATCTAAATGGGCCCCTGACATTGAGCTGCTCAACCCTCTAGGTCGTGCGAAAAGTGTTTAAAAAACGAGAAAATTGCGCGATTTCAAAAAATTCGAGAAAAAAATTTGTTCAACGCATCACACGCGTTATCATCGGAATATAAAAGATGTTATTTTGGACTTAGACACTCACAAAATTTTAGCTCTCTATATCGTGTGGAAGGTGGTTAAAAAGGACCTCAAAGTGGTCGAAAAAACAGACAAATAAGAGCAGGGTAGGGTGTGTCGGAGACACGTCCGTTGGTTATGAGCGTGACAAAGTCTGCCCGGGACGAAAGAAAAGCAAACAGAGATTATCTTGTGTGGAACGGATATACGAACGGAAATATCAGAATCTCAAAATGATATAGTTCCCAAAATTTCAGATCCTAATGACCAAATCCCAGAATTTCCATAGTCTGTCTGCTTTGTTAGTGCTGTATAATTCTTTTTACAATTTCAATTATTATTTAATTTTTTTCAAAAATTTTTATATGCTTTTAAAATTTATGAAATTCATTTTTTATTTTAAATTTGCAGATAATTCATAGTAATTCAAAGCCAGCTTCCGGAGAATCAAGCAGGTAATATGCCAAAACTTCTATCAGCAACCCATATTCGCACATGAAAAGCACATACCATAGAACCACATCACAAATTACTCACCGTCACTACCTGCTGACTGTATTGAAAACACTCTCTCACAGTCCTCATATCTCTCTCGTTTAACGGCTTACATAGTTACACCTCTTTCACATTACTATCATATCACTGCACAAAATTTATATTTATCTTTTTTATTTATTGATTTATATTTTGTATTTTTCTCTTTAATTTTTACAGAATATCATAACGCGGACTTGAATTGTTAAAATGTACTTTTATCAGAAAAATCAAACGTCCAAAATCTTAGTGTTTAATTTTTTGTTAAAAACAACGTATATACATATTTTTAGTTTTAATTAACGAACTACACGTGCTAATGAATTTTCGTTGATATTCTTATTAGAAAACATTGCTATTAACAACACTTACAATACAATAAAACAAAACACAACTATGTATATGTAACTCCCAACTCCTTCACTACCCGCTCAACATTATCCTAGTTCGGCCGTTTGACCATTTAATACATGTCTGTTATTTGTTTTCTTATAGTCATTAGGCACATTACACGGCACGATTATTACGTTCGATAATAAAATAATTAATTTTCGTATAAGTCGGAGTAATGAATAATGATGCTGAGAAATTATGTGAATCCCGATTTTCTGATTTCGTACATCCTTAATAATGACCGTGTAATGTGCCTTTATGTATTGAATGTAATGAAGTTTAATGCATCTCGATGTGTACGTAGCTTTATTTTATATGTAATATCTTTTTTTTTTAACTGATCAATGAAATTTTTTGTAATTTTATGTTTTACTTTCAATGCAAATTAAAATCCGCGCACCATTTTTATTTGCGTAAACTAAATAAAAATATGAGATTTAAATTAATAAATAAAATTCACTCGTTTCGTACAATTTTTGTAATTTCAAAATGACAACCAAATATGTATTATGTTAAGTCCTTTATTGTTATGTTGTCAAATTCTTGAGTTTTAGAACGTGTTTCCATTTCCATAGTATAATAGTAAAGTAGTAAAGGGTGGGCAATTTAATAGTTTGTTTTTTAAAAACGCTATTAAATGAGTATACATCAAAATTTTTTATTGTGATGGTTGGAGTCTCCGATACAATTTCGTTCATGTGGCTCCCTCTGCTGGCCTTACAGTATAACATTCTGTGAGTCCAGTTTTAAAGAACATTTTAGAACATTTCGGCGCCTATCTCGTGAATAACAGTCGCAATGTTATGTTTTAAAGCTGGAATTGTATTTGGATTATCCGCATAACATCTATCCTTAACGGCACCACATAGAAAAAGATCCATCGGCGTCAAATTGCAGCACCGCGCAGGCCAATTGACATCTCCAAAACGGCTGATTATTCAGTTGCCCCATTTGGCGCGCAAAAGATCTATTGTCAGTCGGCGGCTTATATGGCATGTGGTGCCATTTTGTTGAAATCAAGGGTCTTCCAAATTCATGGCGTTGATTTGAGGCCATAAAAAGTTGTTCAGTTGGCTCTGTAATGATCGCCATTGACGTGACGGTCGCGGCGTTTCAAGCAGCGTGTTCGATGAAAAATGGGCTACCACTTCAAAATTCGAACAAAACTCTCTGTCGCTTTTGGCGGATGCATTGGCTTCACTACGATAGCATGTGGCTGTTCCGAACCTTAAATCGGCTGAAAAGATGGTTTGCGACCAAAATCGACGTCATTATCAAGCAGAGAACTGATATCAAAGCTGATAGTCATTTGATTTGAAATCCTGAGTCATCTGGACCTTGTAGGCGAATAAGCTGAGGCCTTTGTGCAGTATTCTGCACTAATGGCCAGTTACTGCGATTGGCGTCGAGTTGAGGTCGGTGGATTCTGTCCCACACTATGGGCCACAGCCACAAAATTCTCGGCCGTGCGAGCTTTTCGAGCTCAAGCCTCTTCACCAATTTCACCAGAGCGGTTCCGCTTGGGGCTCTTTCACGACCCATATTTCTTTTCAAAATTCGCATGGTTTCGGCTACACTACACTGACATTGAAAATAAGTTTTCAACAATTTCGAAACGCTCCTCAAGCCAGTAGATTGCCCACCCTTTATTATATCGCCATAGTATAATATAGTAAAATAGTATTAGGTAGTGTCCTAATTGGACAGCGATCGCGCACTCTGGCCTCTGGCGATAAGCGATGATCGCGAAAAATATCAAACATCAATAATCTTACTACGTGACTTGTTAGAACAAAAACGCGATCGCGCAACGAGTGAGAACGCTCGAACTAATATGTTTGACATCGCGTAGCGAGCATTTATCGAACATCGACAATCGGTTTGATCGAACAATGCGATGTGTAGACGTTTGATCCCTTAAAATCCAACAAGTTTGTTTTTGGACACGCTTTCGCGAATTGTTTCATTCCTGGAAATTATTTCAACGTTCTCACTCTTTGCGCGATCGCGTTTTTGTTCTAAACAGGCAACGTAGTAATATTATTGATGTTTGATATTTTTCCCAATAAACGCGATTTCAAACAAATTTTTTCGAGGGTTTTCGATGTTCATCGAGGCTCATCGCCAGAACGCGTGGTCGCTGTCCTATTAGGGCATTACCTTATACTACTATACTATGGCGATGAAAACGCGAAGTTGAAAGTTTAATAGTTTAGTTTAATACTACATTCCTCAGCAAATAAAATACGTTTTATACTAGCTATGAAAAATATAATGGCTAGAAAATAAAAATACTATTATAATATCATGATGGAAACACGGTCTTATATCAATCCGACCCAAATAAAATGCGAATGCTCACGGCGAACGAAGGTCGTGAAGCAGCTTTAATTTTCCTGCAATAATTCATGTACATTTCAAGTTCAGAATTTAAAAATATAATAAAACATTTCTTCCATGCCTCTTTTGCTGCAACAACTATCTCAACACAAACAGCGTTACATCTTTAAAAAGCGACAATGCAACAGAATCAACTGACATCGAGAAAATTTCAGAGGCTTTACATAAACCTGACAGCTCTGATGAAACTACAAATAACATAGATGTCCCAGTCGAGCAACATAAGTTATTTCTTGATTTGCATTCCGCCGTCGAAACTGAATCAGAAGTAGCAGCAGCAGCAGCAGCACAGCCACCAGCATCCGGTGAAGGAAATCTAACCGAAGATACTCCTATATCGGGGAGCGCCGCTGGTAGTGGCAGTTTCTCTAAAGATGCTACAACTTCGGATAATTTCATGAGCATTAAGAAGCCAACACCATTTCAGTTAAGCAAACAGCATACCGGCCTAAAGAACATTTCATTCAATGTCGGTATGGCTGTTACACCGACCAAAAAAATGGAATTCGACCAAGAACAGACTGAGGAGTTTGGCGTCGTTAAGATAAATCGTCCACCTGGTAAACTATCTTCGCCACAACAGCCCGGAGGTGATAATATTGATGCCGTGTCGACTGTCTCATCCGGGGAGGGATTTACCGATCAGGGTTATTACGATCTGAAATTTTATCACAATAAACTTTGGTAAATTGTGCAATACAACTACTACTCCATGATTAACATGAGTAATAGCAGCTATTAGCGGCCAGCATTGCATTTAGTATTATAGCATAATGTAATAATTGTAATACGTAAAAAGATAACTTATTGTGTTCTTATGTTGTTAGTAAACTTGGTTGTTTTTTGCTTTCTATGATTTTTAAGGTTTTTTTACCAAGCATACGTTGTACTTGTGCTCAAAAGATCAGAACCTAATCTAATTTGTACTGTTTAGCAGAGAGTCGTAGCTAGAATTGCTACCACCAATAACTCCCTGCCCGAGCGGTTGTCATTTACGTGAACTTTATTCTCTGCTCTATTGTTGAGTTTGATTTACTATTAGAATAAACATATTACAAAGTAGTTAACATAACAAGGTCCTCCAAAAACAATAACTTTGAACCAAATTCCAGTTATTTCCCATTAAGGATTCGTAGTTATACAAATATATTTCAAGCAAAATAAAGGTTATTTATGAACTAGGTTATGAACTGCACAAGACACGCATAATTCTATTAATATAACTAGCAAAATGTAGCACAAATAATAAATCACAATTTGTTCATTTACAGATCGACATAATTATTTAAAAAAATGTTATCTCAATTACATACAATACAAATACGTTACTCAATTATAAGATATAATAGTATTAATTTATTGTGTTATTTGTCATTCGTTAGTTATGTACCATCTAAAAAACCATTAAAATAAATCATCTATTTGAACTGAGATCCCCCAACTTTTCCTTACAAAACAAAATTTACTTACAATCAGCTTCAATCAATGCTAATCTAAGAACAAATTCAAAGCTGGAATATTGGAACCTTTTTAAAAAATATATTTAGAAGTAGTATTAACCATCATTTGATACCAACATTTAAATGCTTTCATTATATTTAACCATTTTATTGTAATCAAATCAAAATCATTTGTAAGAAAATGATATTTAATAAAAAAAATGTACTTGCTCTCTATGTACGCAACAATTAAATAAAATTAAAGTGTTTTTATTTGCATATATGTATTTCTAAACATTTCTTCTTTCACCCTTTGGGCTTACAAATTGGTTAAATTTAGAGATATAAGCCCCTGCTGCCTGTGTAACTTAGCTCTTATCAGCAATTTCGCTCAGTCTCGCTAAGAGACTTGTTAACTGAAGTAATGAATTCAAACCGTCAACAATTTTCATGTGCGTTATTCCAATTTCACGTAAAAAGTTTAGCTTCAGTCTCTCGTCAATGGAAATTCGTTTGCAGACTCGAAATATATTTCCAATGATATCCTCGGCAGCGTAGCCGAGACGCCACAGTTTTGCTAGAATTTTGTACGCTTTGTGTATGTCATTCTGAGCACAATGTTCGATCATATCTTGGATTAACATTGGATGTGGCTCATCGCAAACTTTAAAGACATTTGATCCAGTAATATTACCAAAACCATTGGCTGTTGACTGCAAATTATTCAACCCTTGACGCATGTCACCTTGTGCTGTAAACACGATTGCTTCCAGGCCCTCTTCGTCGTAGGTTAGATTCTCGTGTTGACACACCTCAATTAGCTTGGCTAAAATTTGTGCGTCTGATAGTTTAGTGAAACGTAACATGGCACAACGCGATTGAATTGGTTCGATGATTTTTTCGCTGGTATTGCAAGCCAATGCAAATCGAGTAGTGTTGCTGTAAATCTCCATTGTACGACGAAGCGCCTGCTGAGCACCCTCAGTCATGCTGTCAGCCTCGTCGAGAATTACAATTTTATGCCTTCCCCGAGGCAGTGTAACCTTCTGCTGAGCAAACATCTTAATTTTATTACGAACAACATCTATGCCACGTTCATTTGAAGCGTTTAACTCGAGTACAGCTTCTTTGTAGCTATCGCCCAGAAGAATACGCGCTAGGCATTGAATTGTTGTGGTTTTTCCCACTCCCGGAGGACCCTAGAGATTAAAATAGGACAATTTTTAAGAAATGAATAATAACAAGTATGGCTCTTCCATTACGACTAACTTACAGCAATAATTATATTTGGGGCGTTTCCTTGTGTTGCAAATACCGAAAGCCGACTAACAGTGTCTTCATTGCCCACGATTTCATCAAATTTCGATGGCCGATATTTTTCAATCCTGTGTATAAAACCTAATTAGCAAGAGTTTACCTCAGTTACCAGGGTGGCATACCAGGGAAGATTTCGTTTTTTTAATTCCTCCGTTGTCGGCTCCATTTGTGTTTGTGATGGCATTCTGCGATGCAACAAAAAGTAAACTCTAAACTAGATTCCAAATCGAATTCTTTAAATCACTAGAAGAATAAATGAATTCATAGAAAGCGATACAAATCCGCAGCTTCCTTTGCGTTTTTGTTTCCCTTCAAAAACCAAGCAACCGGCTAATTTAATGCCCCATTAAATTTATGAGACAAAAAAATAGCTGTCATTTTTTTGGATCTGTTCGATTGAAGTTTATAGGTGCAATAAAACACGAAAAATAAATATATTTAAACCATTAGAGCGGGGCTACACAGGATTGGGATTAAAAGTAATGCCCATGAAATTTGTGGCTACACATAACTAAGCATTTGTGTGTGTTTGTGTGTATGTTTGTAAATTTGTTGTTGTTTTGCCGTGTAAAACGTTTATGCTTGCGTCGAAAGCCATCTTTTATAGTGGACTTTCGGTGGATTCTCGGTGGAATCAAACTTTCTCTTTCCAATTCACTAAAATCCTACTTTCATTCCCATGATCGTGTAGCCACGCTCTTAGACACATTCGTATATAAATCCTGAGTAACTACAGAGTAACTTTTATTTTTTATATTGGTAAAAACAAAACGTTACCCACCGTAAGCAGATTACTATGATATATCTATGATGTAACTATGATGTTTGAAAACTACTGTGAAGTTGCTTAGGATCTATTAACGAATGTGCCTATTCTTGTTATGGTGCTCTCATAATGGTAAAATTACAACTACTTAAGACTTACAAGACTGTATGGATTTTGGTTTTGACCAAACAAAATTTTGCTGGTTATGTTCGGAGTCCATACAATCCTGTTAGTCTTAAGTTGTTCATTGTGATAGCACTGTTAATTAATTAAGTGTTTAAGTTCACAGGTTTAATGGAAATACTGTCTGGTCGAGAAAAACAGGTAAATGCTTATGAAAGTGGGGTGTGAAAAGGAACCTTTCCCTATCCCACTTTCCTAATAATCTACACACGTTTTTGGGAATGACAGTTATGTCATTTTTTAATCGCTATACTTCTCCTTTTATAATTTTATTAGTTGGGTTTTTTCTCAGACAATTTGTCCGCGACAGCGCAAAATATTACGAAAAATTCTGTGAGATTATTGTTTTTTTTTTGTTTACCTTTTTTGCCGTTGTCTGTTTGTTTGGCTTTTATGAGTATAACACTGATTATGTCGCGTCATCACGCTTACACTACTTGACGTATCAAAGACATATTCACACAATTGGTCGGTTGGTGCTCCGATAAGTTTATATTTTTCTTGGACTCGTTAGGTGGCGCTGGAGTCTAGATATTTACAAAAATGTGTTGGATGAAATATGGTAAAATGGTAAAGTAGTAAAAAATATAATCCGTAATTTTTGACGTATTCTCACCTACTAAATATACAAATAATAAGTAACAAAAAAATAATAAATAATCGTGCTCTAAAAAATAACCCATAAAAATTATTTTTTTGTTAATTCTCTAATTACCAAAAGTATACTAAATTCCACTATAAATGCTGATAAATAATAACACTAACATAAAAATAAAAAATAACAAAAATTACAAATCGTAAGCAACGCTGCAATCTCTCATTAAAAAAAATTGTATGGGAGTCCCCGGATCATGGAGCCTGATCACATCCAAATTTTAATAGAAAGTGTTGTCACCTTAATACATATGTGTGTAAAGTATGAGTGTAAATCCAATATTTTTTTCTTTGATCAAATCTATCAGATCAAACAAATTGTTTGTTGTCTTTTTTTATATCGGAGTAATCGGAGAGATAATATAACTGTCAAAATTTAAATATGCTTTTTTTTCATTTCCAGAGAAAATCTTATTTCTCTGAGTCTTTTTTGTATACTCCGATAATTCTATTTATGTACTTTGAAAAAATATACAGAACAGTTTTTGACAGTTGTATTTGTTTGTTTCTTTAAACATGATACATTTCGACTACTATGGAGCATTTAGATGAAATAAAATGTTTCTCTGGTACTAACAAAACACAGCAAATGATTTGTTTCATCTGACAGATCTGATCTGAGAAAAAATATCAGATTTATCGGATATCTCGGAATTCGGATTTTCTTGTTCTCTCCGTAATTTTTGATTGGTTGTTTTGCACTAAAAAGGTATTTTGCTATATTTAATAGAAATTATAGCCACAGTAGAAGCATTCAAGTTTAATAAAATCTGTCTAGATGGTTTCCTGCTAAAATGACCATTTTCTACTCTTATTATGTATTTAGTGTTTGTTTAATTTAAACTAAAAAAGCTTAAGTGCTCTTTTTTGAATTTTGTATCTTCAGTTTTTAATTTGTAAAAAAACAACCCATAAAAATTAAAATTATTCGTGTAAATTCTCTAATCGGGGATGCATAATGTGCAGTTTGAATAAAATCGGGTGAATTTTTTAAATTTTTGGTTAGGGAGCCCCTGACCCCGGGGCCCGATCACTACCAAATTTTACAAAAAATTATGTATTTAGTGTTTGTTTAATTTAAACTAAAAAAGCTTAAGTGCTCTTTTTTGAAATTTGTATCTTCAGTTTTTAATTTGTAAAAAAACAACCCATAAAAATTAAAATTATTCGTGTAAATTCTCTAATCGGGGATGCATAATGTGCAGTTTGAATAAAATCGGGTGAATTTTTTAAATTTTTGGTTAGGGAGCCCCTGACCCCGGGGCCCGATCACTACCAAATTTTACAAAGAGTGTTGTCCATCGGAGATACACATGAGTATAAAATTTAAAGAACATCGGGTATTATTTTATAAATACCCGACCAGGGTCCGATCACTTCCAAATTTTTCCAGAAAGTGTTGTCGATCGGAGATACACATGTGTATTAAATTTAAAGAAAATCGGGTCAATTTTGTAAAAAATTTATATGGGAGCTCCCCGACCCCAAAATTTAATAGAAAGTATTGTCACCGGAAATATACATGTGTGCAAAATTTCAATAAAATCGGGCTTTTGGAAGTGGGTTAAAAATTCACCAGCCAGCCAGCCAGTTCGCCAACCACGGGCACGCGAAGTTAATATAAGCCGTATTTTATTTTCCGAGGAACAACAACAATTGCACTGTTGAATTCCTTCTTTGGAATTGTGAAAACCTGCTGTTTTGCTGGTTTTGGCTGGTTTTGACATTCGAATTCCGAACTCGCTCGGCAATAAAATGCAGCTATAGAGATTTTAAAAAACCACAAAACACTTTGATAAACATAATGCAATGAAAAGCATTCTTCAAGCTGAACAACAGATGTCACCATCGAAGCTTTATTCCACTTCGTATTTTAGTACACGTTTGTTTCTTTTTGGCATCGTTCATTTATTCTATTTCTCTCGTTCAGTACAATATAACCACATACAAAGAAGTTCATATCAACCCAATACCCAACCCAGGCGTTCGTATTGTATCTTGTACGTAAGTTGTACTGCTCTACCATTCTGTGGTCTGTGCTGGCTGCACTTTTTCGTGTTCGTCGTCATCGTCGCACTGTCTTCGCTTCGTACTGCTTCCGTCATATTGTTCTAAAAAAATTCCAAGTGACTGATGTAAAGTGAGAAAATATGGCGAGTCTTGGGGGCGAACAATTAATTTCTACAAATAGTCAATCAGGTACGAATAAAAAACGAGAAAAAATATGCACAAAATTTAATTCAATTCAAAACGCATGGAATGGTTAAAAAATATTTCGTTAATGCACTCAAATTATCCGAAAACAATCGATTGAAAAACAGCCTTGACAGCAGAGCAATTGGACTTTTTTGTTTCATGTCGCCTTCGTTGGCTTGGTGTATAAAAAAATAATTTTTATTTGAAAGAAACATTTAAAAAACGACGATTGGATATTTATCATAAAAGTTTCGCATATGTGGCAATAAATGTGAAGAAAAACATTCTGGAAGACAATTTTAGTCGATTCCTAAGTTCTTAAAGTAATGTAGTGCAATTGATCAAATAATTTGCTGATGGTTTTTGTCATTCGCTCTTTTCCATCGATGTCCCCCCCACTTCGTGTGTGAGTGTTCATTCTATTTGGATTTTTTTTTGCTTTGCAAAATTCTCAGAAGGTAAATGTTGGTAGGTCTTTGGTCTCTGCTCCCCTTGTTCTGTGAATGGAATATCGATATTATCAAAATGGGTGTTGATGAAGATACACGGGCGTGATTTCCATTGTCCGTACATCTAACATCGCGGTGGCATTCAGTCCTTCGGAAAAAAATTCTATTTCATTCTGGAATCTTTGTAAGAAATCTCAAAGGAAAGTTTGTGATTTTTAAAAGTTGTATATTACATAGCTTATCATTTTTTGTACAACTTTCGAAATTCAACAGACCTTCCTGGTTTTTTCCTTCATTTCTCTTGTCTGTGCGGTACCCGACTTTTTTGCAATTCATCGTTTTGTTATACAAAATATTATTTTTCTTATGAAATCATTATTGTAAGACGACTCTATTGTGGTGCTTAGTGTTGTGTACTCAATATAATTAACTTGACCTAAATCCACCACGATTTCAAGTCTGCAGACTACAATCTAAATCTGCATCTTTACCAAAGGTTCTTCAGTCTGATTCGTTCGAGATATTATCTTAATCGTTATTGCCTTTTGATTTGCATTGTGTTACATACATTGTTCATTAGTTATTACTCACTTTTAATTAAATTGGTTGTGTTTTCTTTTTTTATTCGTCATCATTTGTGTAATATGGGAGGAGGTTTTCAACGAAAGAAATATGGACGCTTTATGTAATTTGCTATTGTGTCTTGCATTTTTGTTGGTTGCCAATATTTGGCATAATGTACTGCTTGCTTCCATTCATCCGCTATTAAAAAACCTTATTATTAAAAGTAGAAAATGGTATGATATTATTTTTCTCTATACATAATCAGTCAAATCGCAGACACGCACACATAACTGCAATATATTACATGGGATCCCCGCAAACTTTCTTTGTGCACTCGAATTAAGTTTAATTAAAAAAATCTCTTTCTCTTCTATTTCTTTAAATATTCTTAAAAGATAAACATATATGCATACTAATAAAAATAAAAACAATTGACTTTATGTAAGAACCATGAACGGGCGGGCACTAGTCTATGCAAAGCAGACGAATCGCAGGAACGGCAGACAGACATCAATATCGACAAATTGCGAAACATTATCCGTTTGCATTTCTCGGGTCATGATACATTTGCTGCGAACGTAAAACGTACAACGCAACTGTAATCAGTTTTCGCTTCTCGCACTATCGCTGTTGTGAATTATTCCAGCTGATCAGTGTATCCCCAATGTGCAAGAAGGCGACTAGATAGATCCAAATAAAAATATATATATATATATATATAATGTTTATATGAGAATATAAATGTTTACATATGTTTCAATCAAAACTTATCGTAGAATGTAATGCGATTTTAAATTATTGCATACAAATAAACATTTTGACAAAGGTAACCTTTAATCAGCAGCTCGGGATTCTACTAATCAACATTTCCTATATTGCTTTCAACAAATTGAGTTAGGTATTTTTTGTGGTTAACGGCTGATTAAAGCAACAGCAAAAACTAACCAAATTTTTGGTAAATTTTTTGTTTCATGTGTTTGCCAACTTATCCATATATAATTTTTAAAAGTCGACTCTGGTGGTGAGAATTATAAATAAAAATTTGGTTAAATATTTCTTAACCAAAAATTTTTTTTTGGTTAACGCTAACCATTTTCTGGTCTATCCAATGTGTCGTTGTAATTTTTATTTTTTTCTTGAAAGCAATATAGCAATTGTCAAATTTTGTTAAATTGAACAAGCAATGTACGCAAAACAAAAAACATAAATATTTTATATGGTTTGTGTGGTGTGAGCACATCGAGTAAATTGAAATATTACTTCATAGCATTTTACTAAGCACGAAAAATAAGCCAAAAATGGATTTTCAGTCAATACTGCTGGCCCTTTTTTTAGTCTACGATAACAAGGTTCTTCTCTACGACCAACTCGACCTTTTTTACCTTGCCTTTGATTTCAATTTTGTGACCGTACCCAACACATTTAAAAGATACTTTAAGAGAATCAATTATTCTTTATTAGAAGATCATGTAAGGACCGATTGGGATATTATTTACTGCTTACCATCACCGAATGATCAACTGAAATTCCTCCATTCCTAATATTAATCCAATAAGAATCAAAACCAATTCATCTGACAATACACGTTGGTTCTCTAACTAAATTTGTCAACTAATAACACAGCGTTGCTCTGTCACGCTGGAACAGCTGACAGCGTTTTCGGTTAGAGGATCAACAACCCTTATACCGCTGTCTTCGTAACAAAGTCGTAATGGAAATAAGAGCTGCCAAATGAAGCTTCTACTCTAGTCAGCTCAGTGCATCTATGGGTGGTGGGAAGTGTTTGTTAAAAAATCTGCCTTATGTAGGAATAGGTAAAGCTTATAAACAGCGTTTCGAAGGAATTGATCTTAATCATCTCAACTCTAAATTCGTTTCTTAGCAGACATCGACTTCATCTACTTTACACTACTCTTCACATCTAATTTGTGCTGCATCATCTGCTATTAAGAGCATTGAACACCACTTACGTTGTATAGAGTATAAGGATTTGTTTTGATAACATTTCAACGCCTAAGCAATCTGGTTTTCGGGATAAATCTGCATAAAACCCATAATAGGTATATCAGATGACATACGGCATGATCTAGATGAGGGAAAAGTTTCATTCCTAGTTCTATTGGATTTTTCTAATACGTTTGACTCTATCGACCATTCAACTTTATGCCATAAGCTATTTCGACATAAAAACTTTGAACTAGACGCTGTGAAATTGATATTATCATATCTCACAACCAGATTTCAAGTAGTGGAAATTAAAAAGATCCGGTCAGACTTTCTTCATACAACCAGTAGTGTTCCTTAAGAATCTATCTTAGGATCATTATTATTTTTCCTGTTTGTAAATGAAGTCCCATTAATTTGTTAATCATAGTTGGGATTAATCGAGAATGCTGTGAGTTGTATAATTGAGGATCTTTCCTATATAGCACTGTGGTAGAATAGTAATGCTCTAATGCTAAACTCAAAAAAATCTAAATGCATAGTCATTTCTAAGCAGCTGATGGACCTAAAAAATTTTCCTTCAATTACATTATCCCTATAGATTATGTTGAAATGGTTAAAAAATTTGGTATGACCTTTAGACGAGACTTAACATGACACCTGACATGAGACACATTATATTAGCTGCAGGAAAAACTTATGGAGTGCTTTGTACATTGTGGGCCACACGCTCTTTCAGTCCTTTCAGTAGAATTCAAACATTAGCAATATGTGCGTCAACAACAAGCTTCATTGGAACGACCAGATATTCGCCAACGCTAAGGGTGCAAATCCCGACCGTGTCTACATTATATAAAAAAATAAACTAACCACAAAACAACGTGAAAACCCAAGTGAAGATTTTCGAATCATTATGAGGTCAAAATTTCAAATTTAATTTTCCAGTAGGATTCAGGTTTTGAATCCCAATGAAAATTGTGTTCAAATATGGTTTGGTTGTAAATGCGAAAATTAAAACGGAAAAATCTTCCCCATTATTAATGATCAAATCGACGAATTCTTGTTATTTTTATAACTTTTTCACATACTTTTACATATCCTCCATTAAAAATTTAGCTCGAAAATTATCTGAAAATGTTATTTTTTTTAACAGAATCTGCTCCAAAAGGAGAAAGCCGAGAATCAAGCGTGGAAAAGAAAGGTATGTATCAAAAAAAATTAACCTTTTTTTGGACATTCGTTCTTATATTATTTTTACTGGCAAGGTTAATATATGAAATAAACAATAATTTATGGAAATAAAAAAACAAATCTTTGAAAACTCTTTTATGTATTTATATTTCCTATATTTACATGTTTGTTATGGCATTGCTTACTTGTAAATCAATGTTTTACAATGTCATTGTTCCTAAATCAAATCGAATACGATAATATAGAAAAAAATAACTAGCTATTCCTGTAAAGTATCTATAATTTTTTATAGTAAGAAGTTAGAATTTAAAAATATATACATACATTAGTTATCTTCATGAATGGTAATTCTATTCAGCTGAGCTAAAATTAAAACTTACCAATTACTTACACTAAAATTAGCCTCCATGGAACGTTCAAATTCAACATCACTTCATTGGTTTGCACAAGTAGGAGAAGACGATTCCAGTGCGAATCAGCAAGGTATAGTTTTGAACACTTTGCACTTCTGCATCAACGAATTGGCCTCTTAATTATTATTGCATGAAGAAGTATTGCATGTTTTCTTAATTGCAGTTTAATTTAATTTTTTAGTGATTTCGGATATAATCGCATTGTAAAAAAATCCTTTTTTTCTGTAAGTTTACCTGAAATATGAGTTTCCCAATGTTCGAGTATTTAAATGCCAAAGCATTTCAAAGTCTATAGCAATAATTAATATAACAGGATGCATTATTTACCTTAAGATGAGTTTCCTTTTACTTTTAAATGTTATCGTTTAACTAAAATATTTTCTTCTTGATCAGTGGTTCTCTATTTTCCTGTACTCCGGTCTGCAATTTGTTTTGTAAGACTTTTCGCCTAAGCAGACTGAACTATAACACACAAGACTTAGATTTTAATGGGAATTTTAGAGTGTTTGGGAAATCCTACATCGACGAGCCGGGTTTTCACCAATGCTGGAGGACTGTATTTATAGTTCTTACCACGAAAAGAGTTACGGCATATTACCAAATTCGAAAATTTATATAAATTAATATTTTGTCCTAAATCCATCATATTCTATAACTGCAGTTAGCCCCTTTAAACATTGAATTTATTAATCCGGAGGGAACATCGTTATCAAGATGCAGTGCCTCGCACTTCTCAACAATGTGTCACAATAAATTGGTCCCCAACTATTTTAGCCCGAACATGGTTAATGGGATTTGAGTCTGGGCTGTAGTGCTGGCACTGCAAGAGTTCATTTCCATAATGATTAGCTAACCAATTCAATTCATTGTGTATGGAGACATATGCGAGTTGTTCTGCATGAATTCGAAAAAAAAAAGAATTAAACAAGCTTTTGTCTGGAGTTACCATTGCTCAAGGTGGTGTTTTACCGAATATCCAGGCAGTACTTTTGCGCAAGAAGACCGAAAAGAAAGCTTAAATTTCCGTGCGCAAAAGAGAAACGAACAAATTACTAAAAAAAACCATTTTGTGTATTTAATGTTGATATTCTCAGTTCTTTGATGAGGAACTATGATAAGATTTAGATACAGTACTTAATAAAAACTGCTTCCAATAAGCTTCCGTCAAATCAATAGATTTCGAATCTTAACTCTATTGTAATAACTTTCTGATCAAGTTACTCGTTAAGGATAAATAATTCTTTGATTCAGTGGCGAGAGCAATAATGTACTACGTGGACGTTAGGATGACTTATAGCTTGTGGGTACCCTAGCGGTTATCTAACAGTAAAAGCACCTTGAAGTCTTAATTTAGGAACTAGTCTTTAATCAAGCAGACCTTAGAAATCAGATCTAGGACATTATAAAATACGACGTAGGACCAGGGTTTCACTGTAATGGTAACGAGAGTATATCAAATGCCACCATTCATTCAAGAAACCAAACAGTAAAGAATTGTTTTATTGTGTCGGTTTATTTGAGATGGAGAATTCTCATGGTGTTATAAAGATCTAATATGGCTTTATAATCATATGCCGCCTTAGTTTTAAACTCAACATTTTATCCCCATCGCTAAAAGGTTTTACATCTGTTGCTTTGCTTTGTATGATCCAAGAAGATTTTTTCCTATACACGGGATTTTATAACACTGCTCACATTCTTCTTCTTAATTATCCTTCGTTTCGGGGAATGGAAATCATCGTTTTTAACGTTTGTTTATTCGTTACTCCTCTTAGTAACTCCGGTGTTCCTCCTCTTGTCCTTCTTTTTTTTTTCTATCTTTCCTCCTAGAGATGATATGAAGAAATATTTGCTGTTTCTAAGTATGTGACCTAAGTATTCTAGTTTTCGTCTCGTAACCAAGAATATTATCTCCTTTTTTCGTCTAAGTACTTCTTCTTATTTTATTTCTTTTATTATTCTATCTAACCAATAGATCCGTACTATTTTTCTATACACCGTTCTTTTTTTCTTATATTTTTCTGCATCGTATAAAAGAATCGACCAGATAACACATTTTACCAGCCTTATTTTTGTTTCCATATTAATTTCTCTACTGCATAGAAGTTTTTTAATTTTACAGAAAGCGGCTCTGGCTTGTGGAATAGAAGTGGAGATAGAATGCAACCTTGCATGACTTCTCTTTTAATGTTGATTTCAACAGATTCTTCTCGCTCTAAGTTTATTTTTTATTTTTGGTTCCAATAGAGGTTTTCGATAATTCTGCATTCATTCATATATATGTTTTTATTGCGGAGTATTGTCTAAGGTTTCGGTTAATTTCTAAGCTTTATATTGAAAGCAAATAATGCTTCGGGAGTACCAAAGCCACTCCTGAATCCAAACGGTGAGGGATATACATCCTCTTCAAGTTTATTGTGTATACTTTTGTGTTTGATTTTTAAAGGATTTTTAGAGCATGGCTCATTAGACTTATTCTCCTATAATCCTCACAGCGTGACGTGTTGCTCTACTTAGGTAGTGTTACGATTCTAACCAATCCTTAGGTTTCTTGCCGTATTTATATATAGCATTAAAGAGACTAGAGAGTACTTGGATATTGTCCTCTTCTACTAGTTTTAAAAGCTCGTTTGGTACTCCATCCGGGCCTGTGGCTTTCTTACTTTTAGTACTTTTGCTGTCTCTTCTTTCAAAATAGGCCGTCCTTCAGGTCCCCCATACGGTTCCTCGATTATCACAGAAAAGCTCTTCAATGTACTATTTCCATCACTCTAACTTCTCGTTCGTGTTCACAAGAATTTTGCCAGTTTTATCTTTTAATCGTGCGTATTGCTTCTTACGTTCAATTCCAAAGATTTATTTTACCTTTTTATGGAGGTTAAAGCTGTATTGGTTTCTGTCAAATCTTGCTAGCTCTACAAACTGCTGTTGTAGGCATGTATTTTTGGTTGCTCTAACTTTATTTCTGATCAGTGTATTAATTT
This sequence comes from Nephrocerus scutellatus, assembly GCA_947095585.1. Classification (NCBI taxonomy): domain Eukaryota; kingdom Metazoa; phylum Arthropoda; class Insecta; order Diptera; family Pipunculidae; genus Nephrocerus; species Nephrocerus scutellatus. Next base: position 26,006,518 of record OX352765.1, on the reverse strand, counting down.
ACTTGTATCTAGTGTGATCTGCTTTGTATAATCTTAGGGTCAACATTACGGTTGTCATCCACTCTTTCTTTACTATAATATATCTTTTATATCTTTTATATCCATCCAGTTGCTGTTTATGTTCTCTTTATTAATTGAATCAGTACACATTCGTGTTAACCTTTCGTTTATCTCTCTCTTCAGTTAGGTTCGTACTTGTTCGGTTGGTTCTAATTTCAATTTTCTGCTTTACGATCTCGTCTGAATTTTTTTCAGCTGTATCATAATTTTGGCTACAACATGGTTATGATCCGACTCTACATCAGTCCTGGGTAATTTTTTGTAAATTTTACCGCATCTCGGAATCTTTTGTTAATCATAATATAGCTATTTCCTATTTGGTTTCTTACCGTGTGTCTGGAAGAAGGCCAAGTCTACAGGCCTTTTTGGAGGGAGTTTGAACCATGAACCACCAGATTGGCAGAATTCGACTAATTTTTGGCCTCTTTAGTTTTTAAAACCTAGACTATGGTGGTCGCCTACTACTTCTCCAATTCTTCCTTTTCCAACCTTTGCATTGAAGTCTCCCCCATTATTTGACAAAATTAAATAGTTGGCTAACAGTGCCATCGAAGCTGAATGGGTATCGTCGACAGGGATGAAACATACCAAAAGGCTTCTCAAGTACAACATTATACACATAGACAAGGCAATCAAACTAAAAATGAGTGCAGTCTGTCTTTAGTAATAATAATAAATTATTATTTAGCGCAACAGATCGTTTTAGTGCAGAACCTAACTTCTTGCGACCAGATGTGTAATGCGTTTTATATTTTACACCCAAATGTAAGGGACCTTCTTTTTTTGTCAATTTTATTGTTTGTTCAAATTCCTGGTAGAACTCTTCGATAATCGGTTCCTCGTATACAGCTGTCGGAACATACACTTGAATTATGTTCATCAGAATATTCTCAGCTCTAAATTGCATTAGCATTACATAACTTTTGATTTTTTTTTGTTAGGTATACGCCTTCTGGCATCAGCATCGCTGAATGTTGCTTAGTCGTCCATCCCTCTTAAGTCGGTATATTCATTTGCTAAGTTCTCCTACAATATACTATTGATCAGTTTTTGGGGAGCATCAAATTGCTCAGTTAGCTGGGCGTTTAAAATCCATTAAAGTACTCTACCAATCGGTGCAATATGGCCTTTGCCTTTGCGCTTTAGAACACCGTTTTAGAAAAACTCTATGACATTCCACAATATTCAAAACATCATCCCGTTATCGCATTATAGGTAATTTTAGCGGTGAACTTTCTTTCGTTTCTTTTTTAAACCTGAAGTTTAATAATCAACTTTGATAACAAGCCTTTAATAGCAATATGCATAAAACCTCCCAAAAATGTGGAATAATACATAATTTACAAGCAATCGGATATAAGTGTTCGTTTAACCAGTTAATTTCTTTTATGATAAAAAGATAATACGTGATAACGTTTCTTACCTACAATTAAAACGACCGCATTATTTGCATTTCGATTCGTTAAATGGCAAAAACTAAATTGCGCTCAGGCAGCATACATGACAGGTTACGTAATATCTATCGCTAATGGAGTAATCACGCTATTTACTTGAATCAAAAGTAGGAAACGATTGACGGGTGGAAAAATAAGCTTATTGATTGACAAAGTTGGTAAATGCACTCACTGGAAGAAAATGGATTTATTGAAGTAATTTCAGAAAAAATACAAAGCCGGCTATCATTGCAGTAGATGGATCGTTTTATAGGGGAACCAACAAGTCATATGGTTATCATCCGCGATTTTGCAACGTGTTGCACTGGAACAATGAGTTATTATTGAAATTTAAATGTGTGAACGTGTATGTGTCTTTTTGCTAACTTTATAAATCAAATGCATCTTTTATTATTTTGACTAAAAATATAAAAAAATAACAAGAAGTAGCAACGAGGAGTATAGTTAGCTTATTACAGCTAAGAAGGTTACAAAAAAATGAATGTTCTCGCATTTATGTATTAATTACGATAAATTAACAGTGTGAAATATTGCCAAAGCTGCAGCTTATAATAATTAACACTAATTTTCCTTTTGAGATTTGTTTACATTTTTATTTTTCCTTTTATTCTCTCTTTGATTTTGCGCGCGTACACAATCAAAATTCGAACCCGGTAGTTGTCAGAGACCGTGACGAAAAACTCAAATTAGCAAGGGAACGGCAAAATGAAGAAAGACAGAAAAAAATTGAAGAGCTCAAAGCTCAAGCGGAAGCTGCACAAAAATACCGTGAACAAAAGGAAGAAGAACGTCGACGTCGAATTGAACAGTTAAGGCATCGCGATTGTGAGAAACGTCAACAAGTCGAGGAAAGAAAAAGGGCAATAAACGAAGCCGAAAAGGAACGCCGGGAATATATCCTAAGGAAAAATCAGGTAAAAAAGAAATTTTCAAGCACACACAGTAAGATCAGTCAGAAACACACAGCCACAGACACACGTCAGACAGATTTTTTGTAAATTTGATTTTTAATTTGCTCTTAAATTTGCTGCTACACCGAAAGCAGGAGCGAGAATCCAGACTGGAAACGAAAAGACGAGAACGAAGTTCAATTGGTTTTGCTTTTGGTTCATCAACGCCACGTCTTTTGGAACCAGCAGATTTCGGAACAGTTTCGCCGAGTAACTTTTGGGGCCATAGACGGTGAGTACATTTTATAATAAAGGGTGCTTTTTTTTTAGAGGTATAGAATTTTATAATGTAATCAAACATATTGATATCATGGTAGTGTCCATTAAATGGCTTTATTGAAAAGATAATTGTATGCCAATAATGTTTTTATATGATTTCGGTCATATGTGCGCTGCGGCTGGCTCGAATGAAATGCAATCTGAAACTACTACTTTTTCAAGCAGCTGACACCGTCGGCTTTCAAGTGGTCCAATGTCTCTGGGTTATATGAGTGGACCAGCGGCTTCACATATCCCCATAGGAAAATAATTCAGATGGGTGAGATCACACGATCGTGGAGGCCAATTGACAGGACCATTACGTGACCATTCAATGCAATCATTGAATGTTTCCTACAATAATCTGATTGTGTGGCATGTTGCGCCGTCTTGTTGAAATCAAAGCTGTTGCACATTGCCGCCATTTAATTGGCATACAAAAAAGTAATTAATCATGGACCTATAGCGTTTTCCACTGACTTTAACGTTCCGACCGGCAGCATCTTCGAGGAAATATGGGCCACCAGCCCTTAAAGCACACCAAACAGTAAATTTTTGCGAATGTGCGTGTGTGCGTGCGTGTCAATAATGGCTTCTGCTTGTTCTTCACTCCAAATCCGGCAATATTGTTTATTGACGTAGCCGTTCCACCAAAAATGTGCTTCATCGCTGAGCAAGATTTTATGGTGAAAATGAGAATCAATAGCAATCTTGTTTTCGTCCAATTCATTGGAACTGCGACGATCACGATGGTCAAACCGTTTCAATTCTTAATCCGTAATTCTTAAGGATTTTGGCTTGTCATCTAATGTCTTCCAAAAATAATGTACCCAGCGATTTAAGTGTCGTGCGTATTATGTTCGATTCTCGGGCACCAATTAGCAAATATGGGTAAGTTTTTTCTTACTGAGGAGGAGGTCTTATACGAACGATCTATACGAACCCATTTATATTAAAAGTTGTAAACTCAACATCTTAAGCCTTTATTACACATATCTAATTTGTCTTTAACTAGCGGTAAATTCTTAAAAGATTGGAAATTTTCGTTCTTTCTCATTTTTATTATTGATCTCGTGTCTATTACTTCTAATCCAATTCACTCTTTCGCTGATAACAGCACTCTCTCATATAAGTTTGAGAAACGTCCATCCACTTCTCATGTGGAACTCAAACAACTACGTATGTTAAGCACGTTAAATTCTGATCTGGACAGCATTATAAAATGGGGAGAAAACAATCGAGTAGAATTTAACGCTTCCAAAAACCAATGCTTTCTCCTGTCGTCTAAGCGAATCCTAAATCCCATGCCATTATCCATGAATGGCACTTGCATCCAGGAAACTGAAAAACTCGCAAATCTCGGTATGTGCGTTAACGACAATATTCGTTGGAACGACGAATGCTGCGAAATGTTTAGGTTTTCTAGCCCGGTGCAAGAAATATTTCACTCCCTCTGATCTGGCTACTATCTACAAGGCTTTTATTCGCCATAAACTTGAGTACAATTGCCATATCTGTTCTGGTGCGCCTAAAACTCCCTTGTATGTAGATACAATATTCGTGGCGCTCTAAATGCTTATCAGTTTACCCTTATGTCCATCTTCGGACGTACAGTTAAGTTCAGGGATTCGTTCTTTAGCCGTACAACACGTATGTGGAATGCTTTGTATTTCAATCATCACATCGACGTTGTGCCAAGCATATAGCCGAGCATTATAAGGGTGTGAAACTCTTTTCGCGTGCGCATATTATATAAAAAAGGCTTTGTGTTGTCCCGACACTCTTTCTCATTTTCATTTATGATCTCCTGTTCGCTACTTGTAATCCAATCCATTCTTTTGCTGATGGCAGCACTCTTGGCTTTTCATATGATCTCACGCTTTCTGCACGCCCCTCTTGAATCGCAAGTGGAACTTGAACAACAACGTATGTTAAGCACGTTAATTTCTGACCTTAACGGTTTAACAAGATGGGGAGAACACAATAGAGTAGACGCTTCCAAAACTCAATGCTTCTGTCGTCCAAGCGTAATTTAAACTGAAAAACTCGCTTTTTTTATTTCTACCCTAGCCCATATGGCAAACACTGCGACCTGAAAGATATATTGATCGGATGACTCTTCATCTTCCCAGCATCCTGTCTCTGAGCCCACACCAATTGCCTAAGCCCCGGGACGCTTTCCCAGTGGTTCGAGCCAAACGATGTTTGTGTTCCCAATAATTTATCAGTGCTGTGGAGGCAGCCCAGTTGACACCACTGTAATGTTCGGGTTTTATGAACGCAGATTCCGAGCCAGCCCTAGCTAGTTCATCTGGAGATTCGTTACCTGCAATCCCCTGATGACCAACCGACCCAACCGAGTTTTATTTTATTGTGTATGGCAAGAGATTGCAGTGCATCGTAACACTTTTTGACTGATATTGATATTAAACTGGACGACAGTGCTATAAAACTCGCAATACACGGTATGTGCGTCAACAACAAGCGTCGTTGAAACGATTACATATTCACTATCGCTAAGAATGCTGCGAAATGTTTACGCTGCAAGATCAATTCACTCCCTCAGATCTGACTAGTATTTACAAGGCATATATTGGTCCTAAACTTGAATACAACTGTATTATTAGGACAGGTGCCCCTAAGACCACATTACATCTACTAAACAGAATTCAGAATCGCGGTGATTTACGTCACCGCGAAAACAATCTAATCGCTTGAACATTGTAAGAATGTTTGCTGCTTGTCACTGTTTTATCGCTTTTTCCACAAGCGGTGTTCAAAAGAAATATCCAGATGGATCCCGCCCATCCTCTAACCTATCCGCAATATACGTTCTTCAATTCGAGCCCACGGATCTAATATTAAACATAAACCAGCGGTGCTCAAGAGAAATAGCCAGTTGCATGCCACCTCTCCTTGTATTCAACCGCAATACTCGTGGCGCTCTAAATGCACATCAATTTACCCGTAAGCCCATCTTCTGACGTACATTTAAATTCAGGGATTCGTTCTTCAGCCGTACAACACGTATGTGGAATGCTCTGCCAAGCTCTGTCTTTCCACATCAGTATGATGCACAGACATTCAAGACACAAGCTCATAGACATCTCCTCTCTTCTTTTCCTTTTTCTTAACGCCCACGCTGTGCCAAGCATATTGCCGAAAATAATAAGGGTGCGAAACCTTTTTGCGTGCGCAAATTATAAAAAAAAAAAAAAACCAAAAGTATTTTTCACTGTCCCATCTCTCGCGAATGTCTAACAACGTCCGAGAGTAATAACTTGTCACGGAAAGCTTCTAAATTCGACGTTCGGATACGGGATTTGTGTGCAAAAATATAGGTGCACAACACGAATGGCTCGCTAGAAGCTAGGCCTTGTGGTCTGTCGCTCCGAATATTATTATTATTATTCTTTAGCCGCACAATAATTATTTAGAATGAATTGCCCGATTCTGTATTTCCATATTTGTATCATTCACAGTCATTTTTAAGACACATGTGCATAGATATCTCATCTTTTTAAATTCTCTATATTAACTTCACTTGCCCGTGGGTCGTCGGTCGGTCGTCGGTCGGTCGTCGGTCGGTCGTCGGTCGGTCGTCGGTCGGTCGTCGGTCGGTCGTCGGTCGGTCGGTCGTCGGTCGGGTGTCGGTCGGTCGTCGGTCGGTCGTCTGTTGTGGATTCTTGCGATCAATTTTTAACCCACTTCCCATGGCCCGATTTTATTGAAATTTTGCACACATGCGTATTTCCGGAGACAACACTTTCTATTAAATTTTGAGGCCCCTCGGGCTGCGGGTCGGGGGGCTCCCAAACAAAAATTTTAAAAAATTTACCCGATTTTCTTCAAATTTTACACACATGTGTATACCCAATAAACAATACTTTTTCGAAAATTTGGTAGTGATCGGGTCCCGGGTTCGGCCGCAAGGCCCTTATACATTTTTTAAATATCTTTTTTATTGATGTCGTTTTTTTTGTTGTCGATATCAACTTACAGATAGAACAACAAGTTTTCACAATCTGTCATTTGGCGTTTTCATAAATTAGTTCAGAGCAGTCAAAGAGTTCTCAAGATAAATGTTCGTGTTTCTTATTTGCTCAGAGTATGAGCGTGCTCTAAGTGCTCAGAATAAAATGATCTGAGCTTTTTCAATTTTAACATCTGATGTCAAATGTTTGTTTCGATGATTTTCTTCTACAATAAAAAAAAATGGCCCAGGATCGAGGGGCTCCCATATCAATTTCTGCGATTAGAGAATTTAGATGAAAAATTTTAATTTTTATGGGTTGTTTTTTTCTTTCCTTAATTTCATAAAGGTGCAATCCATTGAGCTTGTGTGCATTATAAGAAGAAAAAAAGAAACGAACTTTTTGCTTAGGTGGGAGAATACAAATTTCACAGAGCTTTGTGTAACTTTTCCATAAACTGTGTAATTACCAAAAGACAATTGCCCTTAACACAAACTTCGTTTGGAATATTATCGTACGAACTTTCTCCATTCAAACGATTTCACAAACGGAATTCTGCAAGTGTTGCCAAATAGTTTTTTTTTTAAAGTTTCCATGAAATGGCAAATTTAAGTGCCAGAGCAGAGCAGGTGAACGTGTTTAGGAATCAGGAAGCCCCAGTATCCTCTCGATATCAATATGACAAGAAAAACATTGATGATAAATTATAAATTGATATAAATGAACACTTGTTAATCTTGCCCCTCCCCACTTGCAGCTCAACATCAATATCAAATGTTGCTGGTGCTTCACTCTCACGTCGAAGTTCCGAACGAGAACTTGCCGACAGTGGTTCTAAAAAGCGAGCAACATCAGCCAGTGGAGCAGATCGACACGATGGTAAGTTTTGAGTTCTTATGCCCTCAATTGCACTTTTATGAGGTGTTGTGAGTTATAGTGATACAGTTTGTTTAAAAAAAATTTTAATTTATGTTCCTCACTTTGCAGTAAACGCAATTCGAGTTGTTTACATTTTGTTAATCAAAGTTCGGTCTCTGTTGAAAATACCCAAAAAATAAAAATAATTTGTTATTTGTTAGTTATTCCTTTTCTTAAAGTTTCGTTACATGTCCATGTTTAAAAACGTTTTCATTTAATGTGTAAATAAAACAAAAACAAAGAGAAAACAATTGCGTTACGTTCGAATGATAGTCTTAATCGTCACTTAAATATCTTATTATTGTTATGTACCGTTAATTTTTTTTTTTGCGCACGCGAATAAAACTTAAATTTATTCTTATTATATTTCTACCGTATCCTCCTCATGTCATCCAAAATATTATATACATTTATTTATACATATATATTTTATCCTACATATATACATATATACATCACAGATCATCGTCGTAAGTCTTCATCTATGTACGAGGTATTCAATTGGGGCTATTCAAACGATGAACCTCCAAAACGGTTTTCCTTGTCAATTGTTGGAAGTGAAATAAACATTGATGAGCCCACACGTTCTTCTACTACTTCTCACAGACAATATTCCAAACATTTCTCCACTTCTTCTTATACTAATGGTGAGGGTGTGTTAAACGCCAAAACGAAAACCACTAACTCTTGTGACTTGCATTTTTTAAACTGTTTGTCTTTAATTTTCTAACTTGACAACCGATATAAGTACATATATATATATTTTTTAATAATCAATTAAAATCATTTAACTCGTATTTCGTATTAACTTATTTTGTTTATAATTTTTTTTTTTTACTTTTGTTATTTTAACTTTAACCAGAAGATGTGCATGTTTTCATAACATTTGCATACGCAGTCGACTAAACTTAGTAATACATTTATATGCATGAAGATTTAATTACTAAAAAATATAAATGAATTTACCAATTGACGACTAAAAAGCACTACAACGGCAGGGTGATGCACTAAGGTCACTTTCTGGTCAAAAGAACCGTTTGTATTTTAACATTAGTAATGAGGTTTCTTAAAGATAAGTTAATATCAAAATTTGCCCCACCTTGACATGAAAATATTGATGCGCTTTAAATGATGTACTTTAAACTCCTTCAATACAAGGGCAAAGTGATAAGCAACTAGCCTGTGCGAGAGTTGGCGGTGCTAATTAAATTCAAAGGACTACTTTTAAATCTTCAGTCAGCTGTCTAATTCAGTTTGTGGTGTCTAACAGCCGTCAAAAGTGACCTACTTCCGCATTTTAACGAAAATGGAAAACATTTAGTATGACACAGTGATTAAATTCTTTTTTTAAGAATAAAAGGAACGATAAAATCAAAGCTATGTTAAACGAAGTCTATACGGAATCTGCACCTTCGTTACCAATGATAAAATACGAGTGTGGCTGCAGCCCGTTTGCGAATAAACGGGCTTTTAGTGTGTATTTTTCAATTTAATGTCAATTTTCTTATAATTAAAATATTTCTTAATTCTATTTAATAGTGCTCCCATTTTGGAATCTGCACCTTCGTTATCAATGACAAAATACGAGTGTGGTTGCATCCCGTTTTGCGAATAAACGGGCCGCTAGTTTGTACTTTTCAATTTAATGTCAATTGTCTTACAATTAAAATATTTCTTAATTTTATTTGAAAGAGTTGCTCCCATTATGGTTTGTGTCTATGTTAAAAGCTCCCATTATGGTTTGTGGCTCCTTTAAAAGCTATCTTTATGGTTTTATGGTTTGTGTCTTTGTTAAAATTAACAGTTTTAAAACCACTCTGTGCGTTAGGGACATCGCCAATTAATATATAGAGGATTGGACAGCGAATTAAAAATCCGGTCGTAAAAGCATCTTTTATGAAGAACGTGAGGTCACAGCATCACAAAATCTAGATATCTGATTAAATGACCGCAAAGTTAAAGTGTGCGCCGTGGTTCAGTGGATAAGAAGAGCATGTACTTCTGAGCTGGTGGTTCGTGGTTCAAATTCCACTAACACAAAAAGGTTTTTGTCATGGTGTCCCACCTCTCGCGAAAGTCTGACAAACATCCGAGAGCAATAACTTGTCATGGAAAGCTTCTCCATTCGCCGTTCGGATCCGGCATCTGTGTGCAAAAATATACATGTTCAACACAAATGGTTGCGAGAAGCTAGGCCTTGGACCGCATTGAATAATGGGTCTCTTTCGCGCCGAATATTATTATTATTATTAAAGTTAAAGTGCATGAGTTAGTTAAGATAGAAGGCATCACAAATAATCGTGGGCGCAATATCTTACACAAACATTTGGACCGCGCAATGGCTTCCGCGTTTGCTTACAGATTAAATTTTATTTAAAATCCATACCATCATAAGTATTAGAAATAAGACACTTTGTTTTAAAATGCTTATAATTTCAATAAATACAAATACAAAACAACAACTTATGTCGCCGAAGTTTTTAGACGACACTCACTGATAAAAGGTTCAGTTTTGTTAACGACTCAAATCAAATGACAAATAAAGTTTAACGAAACAAAGTAATTCGAGGTATTAAAAGCTTTGTTTAGCTATTACATTAGATGTGTCCTTCGACATACGGTAGGTACAAGCGTTCAAAAATGTCTTGAAAAATAAATAAATTGTTGTTGTTGTTGTTGTAACAGCTTCAGGTCTGTTAATCCTATTGCTGGGTTGACGATTCTTGGTCCAGTGTGTGAAATACTGGAGTCCTTTTGATGTGTAGAACCGATCGTCGTAGATCGTCCTATGCCGTCTCGTGGATCGCTTAATTCTTAGCCCTAAATAGGCCTATTTTATTTGCCGAGGAATAAGGAATTACAACAACAATTGCACTATCTTATTGCTTCTTTGGAATAAAAAACCTGCTGTTTTGCTGGTTTTCAAATTTATATTCCCTATTCCTCGGCAATTAAAGTATGCCTATTATACTCCAGACAGACATCAAGCAGCTTGACTACTTTCTAATTGTTCAAACATATATGGTTCCTGTTATCCCGTATATGTTTAATCCATTTGTGAAAGCAAATTCTTTTGTCAGCTCTCCAGAGCAACCCATCTCATTTGACGCTATACTACCGAAATTCGCTCTAAGTCCAATGTTATTTTTCATTTGTTGTATAGCTTAAACTATAGCCATACATTAGCTTCAATTTATCTGCTGCTCAATTGCTAACAGCCAAATCAGAAAGCGACTCTTGTGCCACCCTGGTGTAGGGCTTAATGTGTAATACAAAAAACCGTGTACTTGTTCATATTTCTGTACAATATAAACATATTTGTTAAATTTTTTAGTGCATTCTATTTTAGTCTACGAATGCAGAAATTTCCAATGAAGAGGAAAACATTAAGAGTTCTTTTGAAATAGGCCCGACCTCATAAAAAAATGTTTATATTTTGTTTTATTATTAGTACATAATATGATGTAAAAATACTATTATTACTTTTGTATCTTTGTTTGTTAACTTTGTAATTTTTGTGAATAAATGAATCTCTACTTTAGTGCGGCCATTTCTTTTGTGTTGCGTTTACGTTGCTCGATTTTTAAAAGGAAAATTATTAATCCATAAAAGAATGCAAAAAACTTTATTGATTGGTTAATACATAATAAATAAGTAATAAAAAAAATAATCCTTTTATTTTTACATTGCATAATTTTTGTTAATAATCGACAAACTATTTGTTTTTGAGGTCGGGCCTATTTCACAGATTAATCAAACATTATTGTTACTTTTACTTATATACTTTTCAAATAGTGGACACCTATATATATTGTTGCATTGTGAATGTGTAGAATTTCCCTTCTCAGCTAGACAAACTGATGTTGCAAAAATTCCAATCCTAATGTTAAAAAGCTAAAGAACATGTTCATTAACATGTGCTGCTTGATGGGGAGGGAAATTTTAGGAAAGTGCATCCTTTATGGTGTGCATGCACACCATTTCGGTTAATAACTTTTTCTAATATCGCTGATTTTTTTAAGTAGATTTATTAAAAATTAAAACTAAGCATGAGATTTTGCAAGTTTTTGCAGGAATGCTATTATTGCTAATTAAGATTTCGTACTAATTTTTTTTTCTCGTGCGTGCCAGATTTCAATTTTTGTAGTCTTTATAAAAAAAAACCGGTAAATTACACTTAACTAAATTATGTAATTTAACTTATACGCCTATCAACTACCAATTACCAAACTAAATTGTAACACACAAACAAATTGCAGAGGATAACGTCGATACATCTCAATATGTTTATCGGAGTGTGGCAAGAAGAAAAACAGATCTAATGCCAACCATTCCCAGTCCAAGGGATACACACTACGGATCGAGATCTTCATTGAGCACCACACCTAAAACGCCAGGTAAGAACGAAAGACATTTATACATTCACTTCATCATTACAATACCAAATAAAACAATCCAAAGAGGGGGAACATTTACAAAATTACTCTTTATCATCATCAAAATCTTCGTTTTTCCCCAACTAAATGCATATTTTGGTTTTAAATATCTTGCAATGGATGGATAGAGTTTAGTTGCAGTATTTTCCCTTTTTTTTCTTTCTCCTGCTCTGCTATTATTTTGCCCGTTTTGCAAGCAATAGTTGCACATTTTGTAATTATTGCTACAAACAGGAGACACCAAACTATTTTTACTTTGCTCATCGTTAGAGAATGAAATGATGAATTATATTGCTGCGCTGTTGTGTTGGTTGTTGTTCTACTTGTCGATATATTATATTATGAATGCTGAATGCTTTTGTTAGAGTTTTTTTATATCACTTCTTTATTAGTGCAGAATGCCTTCTTGCCTATATACCTAGTTTAAAAAAAACATTTGATCTTTATATTTTTTCGAAATTATTTACAATCATTATCTATCTATATATGTCGATCGATATTGTTATACACTCACACCCCAAAAAAAATTGTTTCATATAATTTATACAATATCAAACAAACAAATAAACGAAAAATAAATATTCGTATAACTTGCAAAAAGGACGTGCTTTCTCGATGAATCGTCTGGATCAGCTGGCACAACCGATTCGTCGAAATGGTGAACACATTAGGGCAGTCATCGAACGCGAAAGACAGCAACAATTGGAAATGCTGGACGAAACGGAATCGTTGGGCGGCGGTGGAGTACGCCGTACTAAGAAACGTTTCAGCGCCAATAGCAGCGCCAATCGGAATCCAATGTCACGCAGCATGACCCATTTGGCGACGATGACCACATCATCATCTGGCTCGGGGGCCCACAAATCAAAGTATTCAATGAAGATTTCTTCAGACAACGTCATCGCATCCACATTCCATCCGTTGGGTGGTAATAGTAAAAACGCTTGTAAAAGTATGTCTCAGCTTGCAGCACCGTCACGTATGACGAGTACATTATCAACAGCTGCTACTAAAAAATATCTATCATCTGTGCGATATTCCGCTACTAACACTTCATCATTGTCGACGCGTTACGAAAGAAACTCGCTGCTGATGAGTACTAGTTTGGTAACAACAGGTGTGTGTACTTTATAGCTACAGCTTATTTAACAAAAACCAACATACACCAAAAACAATACAACAAATTTGGAAAATGTGTCCTCTCTTCCCTTTCATTGTATAAATGTATGAAAATCAAAGAAAAAACGAACAAACAAATACACATACTCAACATACATTCGTTTTGTTTGGCTTATTTTATTCATTTAAGACTTTATTGTTTCCTTATTGCTGTTACAATTTTAAGTTTCTTTTTAATTGGACAAATTCATTTTTGGGTCTTAGCGACATTGTCGTATGCTTTGCTTCCTTAGAATTATTGATAGTGCTGTAGATGCTTTAGCTGCATTTATTTTATAGTAAGGTTCCGATGTTTTTTCTGTTTAAGTATCGACATTTTAAGTTTTTATTTTATTTTACCTACAACTTTCATATTTTTATTTTGAGCGCTTCATGCTTTACGAAATTAATGGTTTTCTACAATTCTTGAGTCACGACAATCACACTAAATCTTTTGCAAACGATTTTACAAACCCGCTTGTATCTTTTCACATTTGTGTTTCTTGTGCAAAACAATTTTTTATTTGTTGTGTTGTTTTCCTTTTTTAATGGTGGTGGTGATGAGAATTTTTAAATTGTTTGTCCTTTTTTTGTATGTTTTTTGTAAATGTGTTCCTACTTTGCGCTAAAACCAAAAATTGGTGATGGAGATGTTTTCATTTAGATATTGTTTAAATATTTATTTTATTGTTTTTAATATGTATCTGTACGTAATTCTTTTTTGTGCCAGTCAAAAAGAATAAAATTTCAACATATCGAAATGCGTAACTATTAATGATCTGATTTTTATGAATGATGATTTTTTTTTTATAATTGGCGTACGCTTCAAGGGATTTGCACTAAGGGCTTGAAAATATTTGGTTAGAAGAAGGAAACAAATGTTGTGGAGGGTGGAGTTGAGTTTACACCCGAGCATTCCTAATAAACCCGCTACATCTTGATTACTTCTAGCATCAAATTAACCGTACATGTATATCAAATGGGTTGGGTATGTAATCTCGCATTTTTAAAAGGAAAAACTCCCTTTTAATAACGCCTTTTAAAAGGAAAAACTCCCATTTTACTTGAATAAATAAATTAATGCGAGATTTTGAAAATGCGAGTATTTGAAAATGCGAGATTTTTAAATTTATATTTGCGAGATTTTGTAATGCGGGATTTCGTATCACTCCCATATCAAATGTACAACATCGTATCATGTGTACATACTTGTAATCTAGATGATCAGTGCTGTGAGAAAAATTGCGTTTTTTGGACGCGTCGGAAAACGAACCCGATCTTCTCCGAGTAGGAGACAATGGTTCTAACCACTGCACAATGATTACTGTCTTCATTTTTTTATTAAATTCAATACTTGTTTTTATGTATGTGGATTAATGTCAGACACAGACAAAAATTGTTGCAAAACCGTCTGCAAAAATGTGCTTAGACACTCAATTTGACTCAATCTTGACATTTAAAAGTTGTTTTAATAAGACATAATTTAAATTTGGGATGCACTGTGTTATTTAAATAAAATCAAGTAAATGTAAAGAACCTCGTTTTACAAAACCAATTAAAAATTAAAAATGTTCATGTAAATTCTCTAATAACCTAAAGTATACTGAATTCCGCTATAAATGCTGAAAAATAGTACTTGCGAAGCACTGCGGTTAAAAATAGAAACAACAAAAGAATCAAATCATAAGCAGCGCTTCACACAGCGCAAACACCACACACCATCATTATGGCGTATGTAGTTATCTGATGCCGCTATATCGCATGACTTAAAAAATAATGTATATGAGTGTCCCCCGACCCCCGGGCCCGATCACTACAAAATAGAAAGTGTTGTCACCGGAGATGCACATGTGTGCAAAGTTGCAATAAAATTGGTATTTGGGAAGTGGGTTAAAAATTGGTTGGATGATTCCACCATCGAACGAACGAACGACAGAACCATGCCGACGCGAATTTAAAACAGAGCATTTAAAAAGAATACCATCATTTTTTCAGGGTAAATCCTGCAGTAATATATAGGGTTTTTCAAATACTGCCTCATTTTGTTTTTAATAAAAAAAAATTATTTCAGAATAAAGAACAATTAATGCCATTTATTATTGACCACAACATCATTCAAATGCCCTCCACGGAAACGGCTACAGGAGAGAATGCGCTGAGACCAATTTTGAATATTTTGGCAATATCGCCTTAAATGTTGGTCTTGAGCCTCTGGTTTCTTGGTAAATCAAATGTTCACCACATAAACGCCGGTGCTCCTCAAGGCTCTGTTTTGTCTCCGACACTCTTTCTGATTTTCATTAATGATCTCCTTTTTTTTTACATACCCTCATTGGCAAGGGTGAACTCCCTAAGGCTATGCCATTAATTAAAATTAAAATCGAAGGAATGTGTCACTGTTTTATTTTTTTTCCACAAGCGGTGTTCAAAAGAAATATCCAGCTGCATATCCCGCCCCTTCTCGAACCCATCCGTAATACCCGCGCCTCAACTTGATCCCACGGGTCTACCATTAGTCCTATCTTCGGACGTACTAACCAATTAAGAGATTCCTTCTTTAGCCGCACAACAGTTATGTATAATGAATTTGCCGATTCCGTGTTTCCGCATCTGTATGATCTGCAGTCATTTAAGACACACGTGCATAGACATTCCATCTTTTCTCTCCCTAATTTCCTAACGCCCATGCTGTGCTAAGCATTGTAAGGGTGCAAATCCATTTAGCGTGTGTACATTATAAAAAAACAGCCCCAAAGAAAAATAATCCGAAAATAACACGGTCACCAAACTTCGACTCGATTGTTGGAATACTGTGTGGCATTTGAGGCCGGCCTTTTTGTTGAAATGACATATGCTCAAAGTCATTCTGTTCCAAATTATACCAAAAATATAGGATAGCGTTTTTATTGACTGTGACTTATCATTAAAAAAAAACAACCCATAAAAATTAAAAATTTTCATATAAATTCTCTAATCGCAGAAATTGATATGGGAGCCCCTCGATCCTGGGTAATTTTTTATTTTTTTTATTTTTTTATTGTAGGAGAAAATAATCGAAAGAGACATTTGACATCAGATGTCAAATTTGAAAATGCTCAGATAATTTTATTCTGAGCACTTTGAGCACGCTCATACTCTGAGCAAATAAGAAACACGAGCATTTTTCTTGAGAACTCTTTGACTGCTCTGAACTAATTTATGAAAACGCCAAATGACAGAATATTGTGCAAACTTGTTGTTCTATCTGTAAGTTGATATCGACAACAAAAAACGACATCAATAAAAATACAATTCAGTAAATAAGTAAGTAAGTTGAATTAAGCATAAAACATTTATGTCTCGTTTCATTTGCTGGGTTCATTTGTGCGTGAGCTAAAATTTCTCTCTCTCTCCACCGCCAAAACCGAGCAGCGCAGCCGACTGCGCAGCACACACCCCACACAGTCATTAAAGTACGACAGTATCTGATGCCACTTTATGATATTTAAAAAATGTATAAGGGCCTTGCGGCCGAACCCGGGGCCCGATCACTACCAAATTTTAGAAAAAGTATTGTTTATTGGGTAAAGACATGTATCAAATTTTAATAGAAAGTGTTATCATGGGAGATATACATGTGTGCAAAATTTCAATAAAATCGGGCTGTAGGAAGTGGGTTAAAAATTGATCACAAGATTTGGTGTGCCAGCCAGCCAGCCGGCCAGCCGCCACGAGCAAGTGAAGTTAATATAGAGAATTTAAAAAGTATGGTGCAATGTTCAATCCAGAATAAAACTTGCACTAAACAGTAAATATTTGTAGGTTAATTGAATCACATGATAAAAAGCAGAGCTATGCACTCATTAAAGTCAATCAGTTTTTTTTCAAAAATAGTGGGCTGCACAAATTGTCATTACAGGCTCCCTTAATAGAAGTAAATATATGAACCAATGAATTAGGAGATGCCAACATTTATGACATTGGCTTGAAATCGGAACAGGTTTAGAGTTTTTATCTGTAGGCCAGGCTGTAGAGCCTAGTACGATAATGATGATAGGGCAGATTTACTTTTAAAATTGCACCGTTCAATATTTATTAAAGTTTGATGATCTAATATTGAAACAAGTAGAGGTAAAACGGCTGATTTCCCAATAAGTGAACTTAGTTTGTTGCATGACTTGAGGCACGTAGCGCCATCAATATAATATATCTGGTTATGCCTCTGAATCGCTCTCCGTTATCCGTAACGCTGTTGTCATCTTCATATTCGAAGAAAAATTGCTCAATAATGCCTCTTTCCAGAAACCAATTAGTAACTAACGCTAAGGAAGCTTTGGCTTCTCTACGACTACGACTACATGTGGGTTTTCCAAACAATTGACACATCAGTTTTGCTTCTTTACATAATCGTCGAGATGACAATGCGCTATGTAATGATAAATTGATTTGCTTGTACACAAAAGCACTGAAGGATTATAAGATAAAGATCATTTATAGTTACGCAGTCGAAAAATAAATTTAGAAAGAAGACAAAAAAAAACAACAAAACTTCTTACTTAAAGTAACATTTGCAAATTAATAGGTTCTCGATCTGGTGATGTAACTCCAGGTGGTAGCATTAATACTTCTAGACCGGGCAGCGCAATGTCAACATCCACAACAATGTCAACATCTGGATATGTACACAGAAGGTCGGCACCTCCATTACGTAAACCAAGGCCAGCAAGTATTGCAGGAACAGGTGTATCTTTGGATGGTAAGTGGTGGTAAATTATGAATGTTGTTCCATATGTCGTAGGTGAAAGTGGAATTGAAAACTGTACGTCTACAATAAATAGAATACAATTGAAAGTTTCAATTTTCAAATTTAAAATATTTTCTCATCTGAAGTTATCATATTTTTGTGTTCTACAACTGCTTTTAATCCATTTCTATTTAATTTGTCATTGATATTTAAGTATATATTGATATACATTGATATATCCGTTTTGCGAAGCTGGACTATCAGGTGGGTGTTCCCTTTTTTGTCTTCTGTCTTTTTTTTGTCTTTTGTTCTTACACTAGATGTATGTGGGCAAGGAGTGAGCTATATCGCGGTGTTGGAGGATTTTCTTTTCCTCTACTGGTACTTACTTATTTATGTCTCATATCCCCTTGTGGGTCTTAGGGCATCTACTACGCGCCATCGCGTGCGGTTCCTGGCAATGAGCTTCAGCTCTCTCCAACTCTTCCCCAATTGTCGTGACTCCTCCTCAACTATTCTGCGCCATGTATTTCTCGGACGACCCGTTTTTCTACCGTATGCAATGGAGATAACGGATTCCATTGCATTGCGTAGTTTGCTATGGAACTGTGGCCTTTTCGGAGTGTATGACTAATAAACTGCCACTTCCGTTGTTGGAGGGTTGTGCCATAGGCACCTATTTGCGAAAGTTTGTAAACTTTTTGTGATAGTTGCGGTAACCTTCCAAGTGCTGCACACAAACAGCACACAGCACAGGTTCAACATTTTAACGGAACAGTCGCAACTCGATGTTTAAGCTGATCGCATTGTTTCGCCATATCATGGACATCGTTCCAAACAATGATTTTGCTTTGCCGATTCGGTTGACAATGTCCTGTTGGGTTCCACCTTCTGTAGAGACAATACTCCTAAGATATTGGAAACTCTACTCTCTCTACCAGTTGTCTAGCAATGTTAACTTGAGTTACTGAGTTAGTGCCGAGGTTAATAATTTTGGTTTTTGCAGCAATAATCTTCAGACCGGCAACATTTGCCTCCCTTTCCACATTTGCTGTCATTTGGTGCAGCTCCATAATCCTGTGTGAGAGTAAGCAAACGTCGTCAGCGTAGTCCAGATGTTTGAGTTGAGATATAAGAGTCCAACGAATTCCTCCGTTTCCAGTAGATAAAGCTGCGCGAAGCACATCGCTAATCACCAACAAAAAAAGTATCGGCGATAGGATCTTGAATTCCTCTGACAGCTTTCTTCTATGCAGCACATGACATTTAGAGCCATCATAGGTTGCTTTAATAATAGCTATTAGTTTATCGGGCATACCTCTCCTGCGCAAGGCGAGCCAGATAAACTATCTCTTGACACTGTCAAACGCCTTCTCAAAATCGATGAACAGCAGGTGCAGTGGTGACCGGAATTCAACGCACGTTAGCGCATGGATTTCTGAGCAGGGGGTTCGTAGTTGGAATCCCAGAAAACACCAAAACTATTTTTCACGGTCCCACCTCTCGCGAATGTCTAACAAAAATCCGAGAGTAAATAACTTGACACGGAAAGCTTCTGAATTCGCCGTCCGGACACGGCATTAAATTATAAATCCCTTCCCCATTCGTGTCCAAAAATATACATGCACAAAACAAATGGTCGCGAGAAGCTAGGCCTTGGACCGCAACGGTCTGTCGCGCCGAAAATTATTACATATTATTATTATTTTCAGAATCTCATCAGAGCTTTCTTATACCAATCCTTTTGACATTATCTTGTACCATAAGGTTCATAAAAAAAATTTACAAATATTTTAATACCTCTGAAGGTGTAAAAATAATATTATCTTCCTTCTCTTCTAATGCTATTAAAAAAGAAATCAACAAACTAAAAAGAGAAAACAAACCGCCAGTGAAAACATCAACCAGCATTGGCAGCAACACACAGACTACTCCAAAACGAACATCGAACATAATGTCTACATCATTAACGTCGTCTCGTGTGTCCAGTGTTGAAAGGAAAACTCCACTAAAGAAGGTGAGTATTCAGCTGCAGATGCATACATATTTAAAAATATAATATTAAGAAGAGTATTCATTTAACAATCGTGTAATATTTTTAATAATATTTTGAAAACATTTATTTTAGGATTCCATCCAGTCGAAAGTGCAAACTCCAAAATCGATTTCGAAAACCTCAAGCTCCGAAAAGCTAAAGGATAAGTCCAAAGAACCGGTAGAATCTTTAAACAAATCGATAACGCAACCAAACGCTGCTGTCGATGAAAAGATAAATGCAAAAACAAAAGACGAAAAAAATGCCCTCAATACGGTTAAAACGGAAACAGAGACGACGGATCACATATTGCCTTCTTCTGAAAACGGTGCTATATCTCCTGTTTCTGTTGCTGCTATAAGTGAACAAGGTCAGCGGCAGCAACAACAATCCGAAACTGTCGTCTCATCATCGGAATTTCAGGAAAAAGAAATCTCTGATGAGAAAACTGATCAAGGAAATGAAAAGGATGCATTCGCTGCGAAAAGTGCTTCTGCTGCTTCAGTTCTTACAGTCAAAAAGGACCGAAATAATGGCAAAGAGAATTCGCTCGTTCGAGACCTTTCGGTCGAAAGGCAACAACCACTTCCACTAGCCGATAATGAAATGACGGCATCAATGATCGCTAAATCCAAAATAACCACGGAGGAGGAAGCTAAAGCTGCACTCGCTGAAAGGCGTCGTCTAGCAAGAGAAGAGGCTGAACGACAGGCTGAGTTAGAGCGTCAACGGATTGAAGCTGAACGGCTGGCTGAGATAAAACGACAAGAAGAGGAAGCCGAGCGACAACGCATGTTTGAGGAAGAGGCACTTCACATGGCCCAGCAACAACGCAAGGCTGAGGAGGAAAGATTGCGACAAGCTATCGAGGTAATTATTCAGAAAGCAATTTTATATAGTTTACTGGCAAATAGGAAGAGTAAGAAATGCTTGATATACACCCTTTTATTTACAGGAAGCAAGCAAACGCGAGGAAGAGGAACGTCAAAGGCGCGAAGAAGAAGAAAAACAAAAGGTCGAACGCGAAGAAGCGGAAAAAAAAGCAAAGGAGGAAGCCGAAAAGCAAAGAATTGAGGTAGCGGAACGTTTAAAACGTGAAGAAAAGGAACGTGAGGAGCGACGAAAACGTGTTGAAGCAATTATGTCACGAACACGAAAAGCTGGATCTGCAAATACACCGAATTCGACTCCAGTCAAGGTTTGTAGTGGAATAATCGATATCATTATGTATATTTATACCATATCATATAACGGATATTTGCAGGATAGTGATAATTCCAAAAAAGCAGATCAAGTAGCAGCAATAGTCCCTCCAGAACAACAAATTCTAAATACGACAAGCAATAACGAAAATAGCAGCGGAGGCTCGTCTGGTGAGACGACCACCACACCTACTACGACAACATTAACAGAAGCACCTTCAGAATCCATGCCAACAAACGACACTGCAAACAATACTGTTGAAGTTGTTTCTTCTCATACGAGCATCGACACTGTACTGGAAGATGAGCCACAAAATTCACAAGCGATGTACGAGCAATCTGTCACTGACAAGGAAAGTGCTTTAATGAAAAGCTTTTCCGCTATGATCATCGATGAAAATGCAAAAAACCTTCAAAATGCACTGCACGATCAACACCATCACCACCAGCAGCAACAACATCAACAACAGCCGCAAATTGTTGAAGTTACCAATGGGAAAATGATAGATTTCCCAAACAACGATATTGTTCTACTGCACAATACAGTAGCCAATGGTAATGGCCACATTGGGAATATTAATAACAAAAAGTAAGTAAGCCACCGGCATTGATATTAATTTCTCAGTTGTATGAGTTAATTCACTCTCAATGTTTGTATTTCTCGGTGCTTACAGTGACATCAATATTCTACAAGATGTACCCTCAACAAATCAATTAATTGATCTTAGTATTGAGTCACAAGATATCAACAATGCTGTGAATTTCAACAATAATAATAGCTTATTGGCAACAACAACCTCACTAGTCACTGCTGATAGTCACGAAAATAAAGGTGAGCATGATTTGTTGCGAGATAGAGGCAAAAAGTTCTAATTGAAAGTCAAGAGAATTAACCCTTAAATGCTGCGAGGGTATTCCCAGTAGAAGTACCCGACCTATCAAACAAAACGCAAAAAATTGGGAAAAAATATCTCTATTTCTCTACATAGTCTCCTTTTAGTTCGATACACTTTTCCCAGACTCCACATTTTCATTGTTAGCAAATCTTTTACCACTGGGGCTAATCTGGCGAATATGGTGCATGAGGAAGCAATTGAACTTTAACTCATTGATTTTGGGCATCAAGATGACCGGATAGGTGAACTGGTGCATTGTCGATGAAACAAAACGTTTCATATTCATTTCATATTTCAAATGCTGCAATAAGTTCGCATAATAGACGTCGTTGATTGTTCTTCCTTTCTGAAGATAATCAATGACAAATATCCCACGCGCAGCCCAAAGAGCTGACGCCATGACCTTGCCTTCGGATTGAACTGTCTTCGCCTACTTTGGAGCCGATGCTCCCCTGTTGTTCATTGTTTTGACTGTTCCTTCGTCTCGGGTGTGAAGTGATAGGCCTATGTTTCATCCGTGTTTATGAATCGACGCAAAAACGCTTTAATGCTGTAAAACACTCGACTGAAACATCATCAGGACTCGAATTTGTCCACTATAAAACGTCTAATGGGACTATTTTACGACCAAAAATTGAAGAACGCACTCTTAAAGTTGCGACCTCCGGAATTTCGGTAGTAATTTTTAAAACGTTGCTCTTGCTCGTTCGTGAGCTTCACCATTATAATAATGTTAACTTGGCAATAAGTCTATATACAAAAAAAAATTTTGACTGGCAATTTGACATTGACAAATCATAAAAAAAAGCGTTTCTATTAAAATCATCATCATATTTGGCTCTGCAACCGGTGTCCGGTCCTGGCCTCCCGCAAAAAATCTCTCCATCGGTCACTATTTCGAGCCAATATCATCCAGTTTGGCTTCCCTTAACTCTGGGCGTCCTGGTCCCGTTCGACTGAGTCAAAGAATACTTCTTTTTAATCCTATGGGGAATCCTTTGTAGGTGCGTGAACGTTTATGAGGCTTTTGTTTTTAAATCTGCTCCGCTAGCGAAGGGTGTATAGCCGTTCATTTACTGCTTTGAAGCCGATAACGGTAGGTTTCATTCTTTTGCTGACTAGAAATCCCACGGCGAGCACAAGATGTCTTGCATGACAGCTGTAATATATGTCATATTCTGATTATTGTAAGACACCATTCCCCGCCCACCGCATCTCTTGAATTGCTGTTATGGTTGGGCAGGGTATCAGCTATCGAGCCCTATACAGTGAGCGTACGTTCGATGAGAAAATTCTTAAATCGTTTAGCCTTTTTCGTTGCCGTGGTCATCGTCGTTCATTTGTGTATCCGAGGCTGATTTGGCGTCCCGTCCCGGAACTAGACCGATCATTTAGTTTTGGAGGAATATTACCGGCGGCCCACACGTGGAGGTTTGATCGCACTTTTATTAAAATACAATATTATTATGATGTCGCTATAGAAAAATCCTATATAAACTCCATTCTCCCGATAGCTTCCTTGACAGCAATTTTTTCTTTGAAAAACTTTGAAAATCGTTGATGTTATCCATTTAAGGGTAAAGATTCTTGCTTATCTTTCACACTTCCAAATTTATATGGATTATTGAACAATATTAACACTACTACCCACTAACTACGTTTGCAGATATTTCGCTGCTGTGAGTCTAAATTATTTAGACCAACATTTTTCAATGAAAGCGACATGGAATGAATTTTTTCAAGATTGTGCGCGTAAAATGATGGTTACTAAAATTTAAGGTTAAATATATTTAAAGAAAAAAACTAGATTATAGATAATTATTATATATTATTAATAATATTTAAATCAATAAATGTTCCTCCTCAACTGATGTGTGGAGAATAAACAAAGAATTAAGCAAAACAAAATTACAAAGCAGCAAAGTTACAAAAGCAGAAATACTGTATTTTCGCATTATGATAGGAAGTAAAGTAAAAAAAAATTATTATTAAATATCTTCTTATAGAGAGCAAAAAAAGTAAAAAAACATGCAACTTTTCCCTAAATGTGTATTGCGATTAAAAATTTGCATGCTCCAGAAAAAAAAAAACGAAAACAATGAATTCATTAATGCAATCAGCACAAAAATACATAGGTTTTTGTCAACTTTATCGACATTGTTAGTACTACACGTGTGTACGAGTATATCGTGTGCGCAAGATTCATTTATATATCTCTTTTTAAGCTTAAGGCTAATGAAGGATTGGCACTCCAAATTGATACTTTTCGAAATCAAGCTGTTGGTTATTTCAACGATATTTATGTTCATTCAATTATAATTGTAACAAGCAAGAAAACTCACAAAAAAGTTTCTTATACAAAATGGTAAATAATTATCTTTTAACCCTAGGAATGGAGTTATTTTACCCTAAGGTAGCATTTGGTTAACCATTTGTTGAGTTTTCTTTACCATCGGGTTAGTTTGGAGTGCCAATCCTGTATGCTACGCGACATCACACACTCATAAAGCAAAAGTTAAACTATTGCTGCTATCCAACTACAAAACTTACAGCTTTTATTGTATTTAAAACACAGACGTACACAAATAAAAAATACAAACGCAATCGGTAAACAAATTTTACTGATTTGTTGAGATTTCGTTATTACATTAACTTACACCTACACTAAGCACACACACACACAGAAAAAAAAGCATGACGCGAGGAATAAAAATTGAGCCCAACATCGCTTAAGAACCACAAAACGGCAATTTCATCCGCAATATACCAACTATATTTAATAAAATAATTATACAAAATAAATATCTAAAATGCGTATATGTATTACATATAGAACCTATATTTCAAGTTAAATAATGTTATATTCAAGTTATTAAACAATACAACAAAACTATTTCACAAATTAAATTCAAGTTGAAAAGTTGCGGAAAGTGCTTAAAGAAAAAATCAGACCAGACAGCTTGGAGGTAATAGTGGAAAAGTGAAGCTTACAGTTAAAGTTAAAGCTACGAACTATTACAATAAATATTTTATTTTTAAATTGATTCGGTTTATTAACTGTGGCTCGTGGCTCAGTTAGCATCTTTCAATAAGATTCTATTGACAACCTTATAGCAATTGCACATTTAACATAAAGGTATAGAGGTGAAATAAAGCGAGAATATTTATATAATATTAGCTAGGATAGAATTTGCACTTCTTCAGCCAGTGTCTTTCTCCACAATGTTGGTATTTTATTATTACATATATATTAATTTTTGAGAAAAACAAATTACACACACACAACAACAACAACAACAACAACAAAAAACAATGGTATTATTTTTATTTGAAATTACATATTTGAAATATATATAATAATAAATTTATGTTTATTATAATTTTATAGTTAACAAAATACCTAATAATTAAAAAAAAGAAAAAAAAAACACTTTTAATCCTAGTTAGTAATATTATTTTGTAATAATTGTATTTATGTAACGAAAGCTGTTGTAATTTGTTAATAAAATTATTTATACTACTGCAATTGATTCAACAAACAAAAAATACATATAAAAAAAATAATTAACAAACTAAAATAATTTTTATGTTGTCTGGAATTACGAGTACCCAAAATTTCGCTTCTTTTGCTCTCTGTTTTGTCGCTTTATTTTAATATTAATACTACTATTTATCGGCCAAAACAAATAAACAACAGTAAAATACAAAGTATGTAATACAATATTGCCTTTTAAAATATAAGTTTTTTATTATTACCTATAATTATAAATCTATTTATCCCTCTTGTATAACTGGACAGCTTACCGGATATATGGGAAAAATATTTAAAAGTAACTATGTATAACAATAAACTAAAAATTTATACAAATACTATAACGATTACAAAAAAGCAAAGGCTTTTTATTTTTATTCATTCTATAACAATGTGATTTTAATTATATTGCATATATTCCTAATGGGTATACATCGGCGGCTTGATTGTCCATTTTTTCTTTTGTTGTGGTGCAATGTAATTTTTGTGTCAGGAACAGACCATGCCTATCATATAAACGCTTAACCCGTTTTTCGACAACAGTTAACTTTTTATGTCGCCTGGGATTTCAGTCGATCGACAAGAAATCGACATCTACATAGCACAGTTAAATTCTAATTTTTAACTAAAAAATCGAAACCAATACACTGTTTAGAATAACGCAATAATTGTAATAAAAAATGCTTTTCCATTAAACTTATAATCAAAATATAATCTAAGAGTAGGATAAAGAAGAATGCAGCACACATGTTGAGCCTATTGCTATGATAACAAAATAAATATCAGATTATACCGAAAACTGTACCCGCACCCCGTGTCCGTTTTCCAAATATAATTCAAATAATGTAATAATTATTATTGTGTATTAAACATATATTTAAAATATAAAGAACAATTGCAACTGAAATAAACGAAAAACTAATTAACAAAGAAAAAGGTGTGCTGGGTGAATGTACATTTTGTTTTTAAATTTTTTTTAACTTCGCATGCCCGTGCGTTTGTTTGTTTGTGGCTGGCTGGCGAAATCTTGTGATTATTTTATTATGGGTTGCTGTTTTATTGTTTCGGGTTGATATTCTTGGATCTTTTGCTTTTACTTGCTGAAAAGTTTCATTTTGAATGCTAAAAGTGTAAAAGCGCTGTCTTCTTTTGCCTAATGGATTTTTCTCATTGAAACTTGTCCGATGTTTTTTTTTTTTTTCATTTTGTGTTTATAAGTAGTTCAATACCAGAACACATGGCGGGATCAACTGCAGATGGAGTTTATTTCACTTTTAAAGTTTAACATATTACAGAATACCCCGAATAGAAGGATAACGAATGGTCATATGAATGGTTATAAAGTTTTAAAAATAGCAAATTCATATAGAATTTGCAAATAAAAATCGAATAAGACTATAGAAAAAATGCGTTGTAGTTTTTATGTTTTTGTCATGGAAGTATTAAAGTCCTGATCTAAATCCTTTATACTTTTTTCTGTGGGGTTATTTTAAAAAGCTGGTCTACGAACGAGAAAGTCAGAGTGAGCAGGAGATGCGGCAACGAATAATCGAACAACAAATGTTATTAAAAATAATCCGTCGGAACGGATTAAAATAAATTTTATTCGACGATGCCGATTATGTATTATGGCAAATGGTGGACACTTCGAACACTTGTTATAATATCTAAAATAAAAAAATTATAATTTTGCTTTATTTCTAACAACGCAGCTTATTTTAGCACCCGAAAGTGCATTCTTTAATAAACATGACTTACTTTGTAAAACAATTGATAAAAACCATTCTTTTTTGAATATTCCTATGCGTGATACCATTTAAGAATCTGCATTAATGTCGCAAGTTTTTCTGATAGTCGGTCAACTTTCTTTAGTACATTGTTTTTTCGCCAGAGCTACTTAAAAATCAATCAAAAAATTTTGGGAAACAAAAAGACATCACAAATCTATTGTTTTAATTTGACAGAAGATAAAGTTTATAAAAATGACTTTATTGGGAAGGCACACTCTTCCAGATCGTACTTAAAAATAAACATAAACAAAAAACTGTTGGTTTTTTTAAAATTAATTTTTTAGTGGCGGCGTATGCGATTTTACCCAAAAATACTAAAACTTGAACCATCAACAATTCGATAAAACTTCATTTGGCTATTTTGGTTGGAAATTACCTCCGCTATCACCCTGCTTCGTTTTTACCACGAATTCTGGGACACCCTGTATAAAAGAAAGTAAACGGTGTATCCCAAATCCCAATCCCAAAAAATAAAAATAATTTCAACGCGAGTTTGCAATTTGTCTCAGATCAAAGCAAACTACTACGCACAATACTCGTTTTAAATTAAAAATGTTTTTTTTATTAGCTGACGTTTATATTGTTACTCTTCTAAAAGGAAAAAATAAAAAAAACGCCAACCAACAAAAACCTGTTATTGACCTACCATTTTGACTTTTCAATTGCTAATAGTTTTAATTTTTCATCAAATAACAGTGGTTACGGTTTTATTGTTGTATCTGTTTTACATTTATTTCAAAGAGCAACAATGTACTCTCCGATGCATGTAAAAAATAATATTCTTATTGCAGAAATTGGAAGTTATTGACATTTGAAATCGATATAATAGGTGGTCGTAATGTCGTAATTAAGTGAAGCGCAGTTTATATATTTTTTTTTTTATAATTCGCGCACGCTTCAA
Organism: Nephrocerus scutellatus; assembly: GCA_947095585.1. Lineage (NCBI taxonomy): Eukaryota > Metazoa > Arthropoda > Insecta > Diptera > Pipunculidae > Nephrocerus > Nephrocerus scutellatus. Next base: position 25,978,231 of record OX352765.1, on the reverse strand, counting down.
GGGGTTCGCACCCTTATAATGCTCGGCTATATGCTTGGCACAGCGTGGTCGTTAAGGAAGAGGAGGAGTAAAGGGGAGATGTCTATGAGCTTGTGTTTTGAATGCCTGTGGATCATAGTGATGTGGGAAGACAGCTTGGCAGAGCATTCCACATACGAGTTGTACGGCTGAAGAACGAATCCCTGAATTGAACTGTATGTCCGAAGATGGGCTTAAGGGTAAAATGATGAGCATTTAGAGCGCCACGAGTATTGCGGTTGAATTCTACTATTATACAGCAACCACTAAAAATCATTTTGTTTTTCCGTTTTTTATTTTACGAAAATTCAGATTTTTTGTGTGAAATATTTTTAATATAGAAATATGTAAGTATACGCGCATCAATTTTAGTTATAATATAAAGTTAGCTTAATGCTGTCATTTTAATTAGAATTCAGGTAAAAAAATATAACTCCAAAAAATCTAATTTGAATTCCAATTCCAATACACAATAGTACCTGTTTTCCTTTGTTATTGACCTACCATTTTGACTTTTCAATTGCTAATAGTTTTAATTTTTCATCAAATAACAGTGGTTACGGTTTTATTGTTGTATCTGTTTTACATTTATTTCAAAGAGCAACAATGTACTCTCCGATGCATGTAAAAAATAATATTCTTATTGCAGAAATTGGAAGTTATTGACATTTGAAATCGATATAATAGGTGGTCGTAATGTCGTAATTAAGTGAAGCGCAGTTTATATATTTTTTTTTTTATAATTCGCGCACGCTTCAAGGGGTTCGCACCCTTATAATGCTCGGCTATATGCTTGGCACAGCGTGGTCGTTAAGGAAGAGGAGGAGTAAAGGGGAGATGTCTATGAGCTTGTGTTTTGAATGCCTGTGGATCATAGTGATGTGGGAAGACAGCTTGGCAGAGCATTCCACATACGAGTTGTACGGCTGAAGAACGAATCCCTGAATTGAACTGTATGTCCGAAGATGGGCTTAAGGGTAAAATGATGAGCATTTAGAGCGCCACGAGTATTGCGGTTGAATTCTACTATTATACAGCAACCACTAAAAATCATTTTGTTTTTCCGTTTTTTATTTTACGAAAATTCAGATTTTTTGTGTGAAATATTTTTAATATAGAAATATGTAAGTATACGCGCATCAATTTTAGTTATAATATAAAGTTAGCTTAATGCTGTCATTTTAATTAGAATTCAGGTAAAAAAATATAACTCCAAAAAATCTAATTTGAATTCCAATTCCAATACACAATAGTACCTGTTTTCCTTTGAGAAACATTTTACTTCCAATTTATACTAGCATCTAGCAAACGATGGTGTATATGTTGAAAGCATATTTAAAACTTCTAATAAATTGATTTGCGCGTTTTTGCATACATATATATTGTAGATTAAAGTAAAGGATACGACACTATAAATTATATGTAATGTTTTATTTCTGTCAGAATTTTTCTTATTCTACTTGTTGTCTATTCACAATTATGAACTTGCAAGCGGCAAATTCTTTCCAATAGAAGACAGTTAATACGTTTGAAGCTGTGCAATTACAATTGTAATTCGTTTTATAATTTCTTTTGATCAAAATTAAATTCCAATCGAATCCAACTCCATTAAAATATATTCTTTATACAGGGTGTCCCCTAATTCGTCAAGGATAATTTGGGAAATGATTCTTGGGTATATTCTAAGAAAACAATTGTTCTACAGTAGGGATCCCTAAAACATGTTAACAAAAATTGCTCGGTTAATACTAATGGTATAAACTTCGTTTAGGACTTTCGTTCATAAGAAAAAAATAGTAAAACGCTATGTTTATTTACGCGTTTTGTGGAGAAAATTGACCTAAAATTAAAAAATTAGCATTGGGAAGAAAACTGGAACTGGCATTGAAGTATCTGAAGACTCAAACAAGATATAAACTTTGTTTATATCTAGCTAGTATTTCTTCTAAAAATAAAGTCCTAAACGAAGTTTCTACCATTAGTATTAACCGAGCAATTTCTGTTAACATGGGTTAGGGTACAACAAAGTAAGCTTTTTCTTAAATCCCCGATAAATCATGTCAATATTGGAGATAGACCTTTACTGTAGAACGATTATCTTCTTAGAAAATATACCCAAGAATCATTTCCCAAATAATTCTTGACGAATTAGGGGACACCCTGTATATTTTTAAATAACCGATAATTCTCGGATAAGATCTTTTTACTGTGAAAAAATATACAGAAAATTTTTAACAGCTGTACTTTTTTGTTTCTAAGACTTTTCTCTGATACTAATTTGCTGATCTTACTAGAGAAAAAAATTATCGGACATTTCGAAACTAATGTCGTGTTTTTTTTTTTTGTTTTAGCAATCTGCGGTCGATCGTAGATTTTTTCTCGAAAAAACGAACACGAAAGCCGAGAATCTTTTGTTTACATTGTTTTGTTGCATGCGTTGTTGTTGCAGTTAATGAGAAGAGGGGTAAATCTCCCAAAATATCAAGTTCTGCTTGAGGGAAATCCAATCTACCGTAGATTGGTTTTTTGGAATAAACGAACAACTTGACAGCCAAAAAATCAATCTACGGCAGATTTTTTAAAAAAAAAAACACGACATAAGATTTCGCTGATTTCTCCGACATAAAAAAAAGGCCCAATGTATTGTCTTTAGATTGTATTGTGTTCGTGGGTCTTGGTTATGTTTAGTGAAACTAAAACAAGTCGTCCGTCCTCGGTTCTGTGAACTTTCCCAGCAGCGTTGCCGTACAAAATAAAAATTTAATTCCGGGAGCATTTAAAAAAACGGGTCTTTTTAGTGTGCCATAAAAAAAAACAATCATCTCTGGTTTTATTTTACTTTTTCAAAAGAAAAAGAGGTTCCTTCATAACAAAAAAAAATATATGTATATATCATATATATATACATATATATATTTATTATTCTTTTTTTTATAAGTTCGGTATTTTTTGCTTGAATAGAAGTTGCTGAAGTGTTAACAGTCAAACCAGTTCTATACTATACACAATCTCTGAATTTCTTGAATTACACTAGCCTTTCTTGTCCTTTTAGAAATTCTAACACGGCTTGATTAATAGACTCTGTAGTACAACCTTGTAGTTTTATGAGAGTTAGAAAACTATCAAAGCGTCTTGCTAGCCCTATGACAATGGGAACAGAGATCAAAATCTATCAAAATTGTTGTCATATAACAAAAATTTATATTTGAAAAGCTCTTCCAAATTTCTTTGTCGAAAATGATCAAAACGTGCCATTTAAATGCCTCAGTGTTAATTGAAAAAAAAAAACAACTCATAAAAATTTAAATTTTTCATGTAAATTTTCTTATCGCAGATACACATGTGTGCAAAGTTTGAATAAAATCGAATTAATTTTACCCCGGGACCCGATCACTACCAATTTTTTATAAAAAGTGTTTTATATTGAAGATACACATGTGTATAAAATTTGAAAAAATCGGGTTGTTTTTCAAATAATTTATATTGGCTCCAAATTTTAATAGAAAGTGTTGTCACCGAAAAACACATGTGTGCAAAGTTTCAATAAAATTGGGCTTTGGAAAGTGGATTAAAAATTGATCGCAATATTACACGACAAACAAACAAATACACGGGCACGTGAAGTTAATATAGAGTTTTTAAAAAACGTTCCATAATGGCATGATCGTGCCACTTCGGCAACGCTGGCCTTTCCAGTCCAGTCAGTTTTGGTTTCAAGTTTTCCAATATCCAGTACCAGTTGCAGAGTTGCAGTCTCAGTCTCAGTCAGTTTTTAAATTTTGTTTCGTCTGGTTGCGCTGTGCTCTGTGATAAGTTATTAATTCGACGCCAACATTGCATAGTAAACGTAACGTTGAATAAACGTTTTATATACAAATTTTTTCTTTAGTTCCAAATAAGCAAACACTAAAACGCGTTTAAAACAAAATGTCATCCAATCGTGCACCAAAGTCTGGTTTTGCAGCTGAAGCACAACGTAAAGTAAGTTAAAAGCAATAAATTATTTTCGCTGCTCCTGCCAGCAATTGAGATATTTTATGGTATGGATAAAAAATGTTACTTAATACATCAGTTTATGAGTGTTGTTTTCATATATTATTTACACACTGATTAAAACAATCAACAAGCGCGTCATACCTTCAGCATATTTTTCAATATGAAATCTGTAGAAGAAGAAGAAGAAAAGACAGTACGAGTGGGGATTTTAAGTAAGAATAAGAAAGAAATGAACTTCCATTGCTTTAATTTCAAAAAATCGCTTTTGCTTTAATTGACTACGGTAGATCTGCAGCAATAATTTGTTGGTAACTATAACCGCCGTCCATCAACTAACCACAAATAAGCGGTTGACCTGGTTTTCCTTTTCCCTTTTTATTTAAAAAAAATTTTTTTTATCAGAGTTTGTCGCCGTTTTTTGAGCATTTCGTATCAGTTTTGTCTATATATGTATTAGTAAAATTCTACTTCAAAAAACCTGTCGTACTGTTGATGACTGGTATCAATAAATGAATTTACATTGCCATGGTTCAGCTGCACAATGGTAGAAAGAAACAATTATTTTATAATTTTTAAGGGCGATAATGTACTTTTGCTTTCTTTGTCATTTTCGTTTCATTTTAAGTCTTCTTTTATTGGATTGAGTTAGATTACTTCAACTCACTATTGGCAAGTAATTATTTTGGGTTTACGTATACATAGGTATGTACTTAAAGATAAATATTTAAACATAGCAAAGGTTGGAAACTTTTATGCTTAATTATCTGAATCAAAGTACAATCATAGTATTAAAGCGAAAAATAATTAAAGATAAACTTTATACCTTTAACAAGAATCAATCATTCAACTAAGATTCAATTATCAACATATTTTTATTATATTTTAATTGCAATGTTAGAAAATGATAAGATAAGAAAAAGAGAAGATTCGACAAATTGCGGAATCACGGTAACTTCTAATACCTCTTTCGATTTACTCAAACCATACCCGAAACCAAATTCACGGGTAAGCTGTCAAAGTAACAAATTTTTCGAGGTTTTCGTGGTAAATGCTTTGCAAATAGAACGCCAAACCAAAACCAACCAAAATGTCAAAAACAAACCGAGAAATTAGTCTGCTTGCTCTCTATTCGCCATCTTGCTGAGTAAACGAAACCATACCCGTCGATTGCTGACGAGTATAAAAGTTACAATTTCGGTTACAAAACTTTGCAAATAATACGCAAAATCAAACCGTACCCCAGGTACAGTTTGCAAATAGAACGACAAACCACAACCACGAGAGAGAAATCTTAACTCTATCCTGCAAATCGAAAGAGCTATAAGGTTGGAAAAACTTAATACTTAAGACTTAAAAGATTGTGTGGATTTCAAACATAACGAACCAAACAATTTTTTTTGTCAAATGCTATATTGCTTTGACAAAGGCTTGGCTTTACAAAGCAACAGCTTTTGGTTTTATCGTCTTACGGTGAGTACCATAACTATAAAATGGCTTTAGTTTCTTAATCCTAAAATTTTTTGGATTTCTTTTCGGCTTTATGCTTATGCCTATTTGTTGTAAGTTAAGCTGGTTTGCCAAAGCAATATAGCTAAAGCCAAAATTCATACAATTTTGTAAGTTATGTTTATAAAGTTTTTCCATTGTGAGAGCTCCGTAACATGCATGAGTTGCTAGTTTTTTGATAGATATATGAGTCTAGTAAGAAATTGTTTTAGTAACACTAACCTAGGTAAAACGAAGGATTTTTTTAAGGCAGGGAAGTGTTGAAAAATATTTCCTATTTGAATTCTAACAATTTGTTCATGAAAATCTAGGTTAGGTATATTAACAAAGCTGTAATCTTATTCGGCGAACTTGACTGTAACTTTTGATAGACATCACTCAAAAGTGATATTGTGAACGCTTAACTGACTGACTGACACTTGAAACTGATAGCTATCAAAATTTTTTGCGGTTGACTGTCAGCATACAGCGGCCATGTTTGTTTCGATCGATAGAGTGTACACAAATTCATCGGTCAGCTATAATTTTAAACGTGAAAGGATGTTATGGACATGAATGGAAGAAGGCTTTCAGTTGGTGGTCCATCTTTCCTCTTCAAAAATTACAGCTTGACTGGATGTCACTAATCTGACCGCAAGGCGCATCAGTCAAAAATGACATTAGTTATGTTTTACAGTCAGGTTTGATAGTCTCGCTGCACAATAATGATTTTGTCAAAGAAGAAGACGTTGTGTCGACTGCACTTACTCTAAGCTTCTGAAAACGATGTGGAATTGATGCTAGGCAGATTTCACCACCAGAAATTATTTATGTCGGTGAATTTCTTACTGGAAGGCCTAGAGCCTTTGGACAACTTGTGCCACTACCACTTTCTTCAAACGCACTATACGATACGATAGATATACGCTGCCCTTGGTACGTTTTTTTCTTAGCACTCAAACACCCTGTGTATATTGATTTTGATTTCATCGTTATTTTTATTTAAAAGCATACATAAACCATACATAGTTTTTTTTTTTGCTTACAAGTTTCAAAACTAATGGGAAGGGGTTTCATTCTAAACATTACTTCATCTGTTTTACTGCAGCGCACCGTGTCTTCGTCGCGCCGTATATATTTCGTTACCGTATGACTCGACTTTTAACTTTATATGGCTTAACGCTTAACCAAAAGCCCCGATAATCATATATGTATATTATTGTTTCTCCTTTCTTTCAATAACACGACTGTGTGTTAGTCCCAAGTGCGACCCCTACAGTCTGTCCGCAAATGGAACAGAGTTATAAGTCGTTTGGTAACTTCCATTATCTATATGTATATAATGTATAAATGTTTATAGATCGCGTCATATCCAATGACGATGATGCTGGTAGTGTTGGACTAGGGGACTGTTGAATTGGTTGAATGGAGTACAAAGTGATGTCATCGTTTATTATACTTTCGCTATCGTTGTATTGTACGTGACGAGTTGAACGTTGGTACCTATAGTTTTTTGTGAAATTCATTTGTGTAGGTGAACGTTTTTGTTGATAAATGACTGTATTGTTTACTTTATCAATAATTCACTTTAAGGAATTCGTAATTTGTATATTTTTTTCTTTTGTGGCGAATTTTTCAAATGTAAAATAATTATTATGATAATAATATAAGAACATAAAATAAGATTTAAACCGGCAAATGCAAGCTTATATGCCATTCGTTCTTCTCTTTATGTTTCAAATTTTAGTTATAATAAACATAATGTTCTGTATGTTAGGACTCCAGTTTTAGAGTAAAAGTATCCAGAAACGATAATGAACGATGATGCAAGACGGTACGTTTTATCTATAACACAGTTAAAGTACAGCACAGAAAATGCCCCAACAAATTCCAACATCTATCCCAATAATAAGTTGAATTTTTCTCATTAGTATGCAATATAGCTTAAGATTGAAATCGAATTGAGTGTCGATTATGGAAATTAATCTGTTGCTTTGAGTGCATGAAATGAATATTCTACGTATGCCGGTTATTCATATATCGATTGATTTTGAAACAAATTGGCATTTTATTTACTGTTACTACATATGTACGAGTATGTATGTATATGTATATCTGAAAGAACAATGGTATAGATTAATTTAATAATGCGGTAATTTGTTTTTATGATGGAGGAAATTTTTCATTATAAAAAAAAATTGAGGTATGGGCACAACTCGACTTTCTTTTACGGACGGCACCGAAATCTTCAGAAAATGTATATTAATTTTTTTTCAAATTTTTTTAATTTATATTTGTATTTTTTTCGCTTAAATTTCGTTTGCCATTAACAGATTTCTCCTAAGTGCTATACTTTTTGAGTTATTTTCAAAAACTCGAAAAACTGTCTAAGTAAACTGTCACTTCCGGTTGCCAGATTACCGTCAAAATCATCTGGCCCCTCACAATTTATGAAAAAAGCATAAATATGAATTTTCATAACGATAATTTCAGCCGTCTGGGCTGTAGAGTGAACACAGACAGACAAACATTTTTTTATTTTCGCTTTTTTCAACTCAGGAGATACGGTAATGGGTAAATCTTCAAAATCCCGAGTTCGAAAATGTTCATGGTACACTTCCTTTTAAAAGAAAGTAAAATTTGTTTAAATTTTTACTTTCTTTTACATAGTAAAAGCCCACTCTACTGATGGGAGGTCACAGTTTATTTTGGCGGAAATCGGCAACCAGAAGTGGCAGTTTGCTTGGATAGTTTTTTGAGTTTTTGAAAATATCTCAAAAAGTATGGCACTTATGAGAAATCTGTTAAATGCAAAATATGTACATTAAAAAAATAAAAAAAAAAATAATAATATACATTTACTGAAGATCCGGCGCCGTCCGTAAAAAAAGTCGTGTTGTAAGCACACCTCCATTTTTATATATGTATAATATTCGGCGCGACAGACCGTTGCGGTCCAAGTCCTAGTTTCTCGCGACCATTTTTGCGACCATTTTTGTTGTGCATGTATATTTTTTCACACAAATGGAAGGGACCTACAATTTATTGGCGTATCCGAACAGCGAATAGAGAAGATTTCCGTGACAAATTATTACTCTCTGACGTTTGTCAGACATTCACGAGAGGTGAGACACCGTGAAAAATACTTTTTGTTGTTACTGGGATTCGAACCACGAACCTCCTGCTCAGAAGCCATGCACATATCCATAAATTTGTAGGAAGAAAATCGGCTAACCGGAAGTGACAGTTTACTTTGAAAGTTTTTCGAAAGAAAAAAAAAAATTTAAATGTATATTACCTTTTTTTTTATTTTGTTTAAATTTCTTTTTTGAGTTATTTGCAAAAGCTCGTAAAACTGTCTAATATGATTTGATCCCGATAAGTTCAGTCGTCTGGGCCTGGGCTGGACCCGGACAGACAGAATTTTTTTTTATTTTCGCTTTTTCTGACTCAGTCCATGTCCAGTCCTTTTACCATGTAAAAGAAAGTAATTAATTAAAATAAAAACAAATTTTTATTTTTATTTTCTGCCACTCAAAACCGCATAGAAACATTTATAATCGTCTCTTGATTTTAGTAAATAAAGTCTTATTGTGGCCTCACCTCTTCATTTTTAGTTGATTTCCTACTTTGCAAAACTTTCTTGTGTATTACATATTTGTACACATCTGAATTAACAATATTATTATATATTAGCTGTTTTAGGGCGCTTCGCTACCCGCACACACTAACACCCACCATCCTCTTACCACCACGGCTTGGTGGTGCACATAGTGTATCTTTCCCCACATACCGATAATTAATAAAAATTGAAATTTTTACAAAAATCGCTTTGTAAATTTTGCTGATATTAACATTCTACATTTCTCCCGCCGGGAATCGAATAATATCCATTGAAAACTTCATAAAAATCTGTTGGTAAATGTGACTTTCGATAAATAACAACAAACACACATTTTATTGTATTTTTATTTATATAGATAAATAATAAAGTACTCGCACATCGCTTTTCTTTGTTTACCTAGCACAAAAGTGCATTGAAGTTTTCCAGATTGTTTTGGCGTAAAAGTAATTTTAAGATTACAAATCGGGTTTTGTGATCTGAATTTTAAACGCTGATTTCTACGGTAGTAAAATTGATTATTTTTAGTAAATTGTTTATCTCTGATTAATTGCCTTTTTCCCAAACTCCGCACCCCTTTAGATAACAATATTAAACGTGCATTTAGTGTTTGTACTCATAACTATATAAGTACATATATATGTATTGCATATTTTGCTCGTATGAATTATAACATGTACTTGCCTATATTTGGGTGAAGTTGGAGCTAACTTAAGTCAAAGTCAGTTGCATTTAAAAGTTTAGATTGACTGACTGCTGAATGCTGTTGGCATTAGATAATATATTATTATGCGAGTGATAGTATTGATTATAATCTTTTTCCTATTATGTATTACACTACTCACTCGAACTAATTATGACCTACCCTAATTCAAATTACAGAGGCATTTGAACTACTGAATCCTTTTTTATGTCCATATTACCGAGGAATTAAAATACAGTATTGGTTAAAAGAAATAAGAAAAAAAATCCTTTTTTAAATGCTTTGAAATTTTTCCTGGAGATGGTAGCATTAATTAAGAGTAATTCTTTTGATATACACTTATAACCCTTTGAAAAATATTATAAAAATTGAAGAAGACTGTTAATTCGTCTTAAGCAAGAAAGACAGAAAGACGGATTTCCAAATTTGTAAAAAGTTTAAAATACAAGATTGTTAATGTAAAAAAAAAATTAGTTCATAAAAAGTGTTTAAATGATCGCATATCGTATGTTCGAATCGACGAGTCTGTGCCATATTAAAATTTTTATTTATGATACAATAGACGACTAATATTTATGATCACTTATAAAATCACCGCCTGGGCCACCAAATATTGGTTTTTTTCTAAATTTATTGTTTGTTGGTTGTTTTTTTTATTTTTTTTTTTTAACAAAAGGGTTTACACAACTAAAATGCTCGGTTACATGCTTGGCACAGCGTTGGCGTTAGGAAAAGGCGGGGAAAAGAGGGGACGTCTATGAGCCTGTGTTTTGAATGCTTGTGCATCGTAGCGATGTGGAAAAGAAAGTTTGGCAAAGTATTCCACATAGATGTTGTATGGCTGAAGAACGAATCTCTGAACCTAAATTAAACTTAACTATCCGAAAATAGTGTAAACTGTTGAGCATTTAGAGCGCCACGAGTATTGCGGTTGAATTCAAGGAGAGGTTGCATGCAACTAGCTATTTCTCTTTCTCGTGGAAGAAGCGATAAAAAAGCAACAAGTAGAAAGCGTTCCTGCGGTGTTCAAGCAAATCTATTGACTAAGTTTCGCACGGTTTTGTATTCTTTCTAGCAGATGCAAGGTCTTAGGCGCACCTGACCAGATATGAGAATTGTACTTAAGATTAGGACGAATATACGTCTTGTAGATAGTAACCAGATTAGATGGAGGGAAATATTTCTTGTACCGGGTTAGAAAACCTGAATATTTCGCCGCTTTTTTGTCGACGGTGAATATGTAGTCACATTACACCAAGCAATTCATAAGATAATAGTGCAAATATGGGAGGAAGAAGCTATGCCAGAAGACTGGCGAAGAGGCATCCTGTACCCCATACATAAGATGGGATGTATCACAAAATGCAGCAATTATCGTGGCATAACGTTGTTGAGTACCGCGTATAAGATTTTTTCCTTATCTTTCAAGACAAAATAGCCTCATACGCTAAAGTCATCATTGGTCCATACCAGTGTGGCTTCATCCCAGGCAAATCTACAACTGATCAGATTTACACAAGGGGATGGACTGGCCTGCGTCCTCTTCAACCTGGGGTAGCGAGAAGCTAGGACTTGGAACGCAACGGTCTGACATGCCGAATGATATTATTATTATTAGACGAGAGAAGACAACATTGGGTTTTGGAAGCGAAGTTTCACATGAGCAGGAAAGGCTCGTTCCACAAACTTATACAAGAAACTAAAAGTGCTTTCGCCAGCGAAATATTGAATTAGGTTAGAAGTAAATATTTAATATTAATGGAATAATGGATTATTAATTAAAATGAGAAAGAGTGTTGGAGACAGAACAGAGCCCTGAGGTACGTGCTCGCGGTGGTCATATGAACGAGTTCGAATTCTATACTTAAACATGTGTGCTACCACTTTCAGCCCAGCCCAATATCTTAATTATTCTATGTTTTATTTAAATACAAAATTGTTATGTCCTTATTGAAAAACCCTTTATAACGGGCAAAATGGAACCAAAACTCTTCAGAGAGCAATTCAAAGTGCGAGATTTAATAAAAGTTTGTAATAACAATCAGAAAGATGTCTCTATAAAAACACTTCAGAGAAACAACCAATAGTTATTATGATTATATGCTTTTCATAACTACTCATTTAAAAACGGGTTGCGTGACTGAACTAATCCAATATTTATTTCAGATAATCCTTTTAAATAGCATTAACCTGCAGCTGTTGCTAATACGTAGTCGGTTTGAAAACAGATTTTGCATGTGGTTTTATTGTGATATAATATGTATAGTCGTTCATCGTTGTATTTCTACAACCGGTGTCTAGTCTTGATCTCCCGACAGGTTCCGTATGGGGGGGGGGGTTAGTTTGAAGACTTATTGCACTTTCTTGAAAGCTTTCTTTTCCGTCTTTCTCACTTTTTGATGAAACTATGTGTGATACACGTGTCACTTTAGTTTAAAATTTAAAAAAAAAAAAAAAAAATTTTATGATTGACCTTCATTGTCTGATTTATTGTGCATAAATGTGTATTAATAAATGCTCTCTAAATGCTCCATCTTAGCGAGAGTGTCATTCATTTCATTTTCACCCGGAAATTTGCTATTTTAGAATCGCCTAGTTCCAAATATGGAAATGAGCGCGTAGCAGTCGAAGTCTGGCTGGCTAATTCATAGACTTGACAGTAAGCTCGTACACCAACAACTAAACAAGTGGCACTGTCTATCAATATGTATTCAAATGTATAAAGTATAGCTATGAAATGACTTTATAGGTTTTTATGTTCATATGTGTAGTTATCATACGTTAACACAAATAATAAATAATTTCGCAATCGTCGTTTTCTGTACAGGGTTTCCTACAAAATTTTTAGCGCACTCAATCGAGATTGTATTGTTGGGTATGGCTTTGGATGGGTGGTATTTCAGGTTGCACAATATCGATTTTTATACGGTATACGCTTATTCTGCGTACACACTTATCCAAGGCTACAACTGAAAACAAACACACGAACAGGAACTTTTAACACGTCATGTGTGCGGCAATAATGAAACCGACCGCTTGATTTTTATTTTTCCATTTATTTCGAATATGTTTTTGGAAAAATTTCTGTTTAGTTTACTTTAAACTTTAAAGCAAAGTACGTGTATGTTTGTTTCGTTGTGAAAGTGTAATATTATTGTTCATCAAAACAAATATGGATAAATTAAGTGTATGCGTAAGAAATCAGCTATTATCAGCTTTTGAATGACTAAGAGTAAATTAAACAAAGTTAATTGATTTTTTGGGCTCATAGTTCAAAACATTTCTCTTTATGTTATGTCATTTATTTAATTTTAACTTTAGTAATACATGCTGATGATGACTAGCTGAGTCATAATAACTATGTACGAATACTTATTGTAGTTATGGTATATACATACATTTGTACATAGGTACATACTCGTATAATGCACAAATTGTTTTGAAATTGAGTTACTCAATCAGCAATAATAGGTTGCCAATTTCATGATTTAGATTCTATATTGATACTCGTGGCTCCACACCCTTATCATTTTACCCAAAAGTCCATTTTATGACGTGCTCTTGAGTTTAGACATTTAAAATCTAGCAGCTTGACGCGTTCGTAAATAATTACGTATCCTTATCAATTTTGAAAAATTTAAAAAAACCAACCAATAAAAATTGAATTGAATTTTTCATATAAATTCTCTAATCGGAGATACACAAGTGTGCAATAATGAATGAAATCGGGCTTGTTTTGAAAAAAATGAGTGCTGGAAGAATTGATATCATTTTATATCAGAAAAGTAATGTGATGTCGTGTTTAATAATTTTGATAACGATATTTTATATAAAATACCTGCTCAGGAAATCCCTCAGGACCACCTCAAAACTCCTTCAAAACTCTCTCAAAATCCCCTTAAGACCACCTCCAAACCCTGCATGACCCTCCCTGCAAGGCCCTCCCAAGTCGCCACCCAAGACCCTACTCAAGACCACCTCAAAACTTCCTCAAGACCCCAACTCAAGACCCTCTGAAGGCTACACAAGATCCCCTTCAAGAACCTCTCAAGACGACATCGAGAGCCCACTCAAGACCGCCTAAAAACTTCCTCAAGATTCCACTAAAGAGCTTTTCGAAACCGACTCAAGACTCCCTTAAGACTTCTTTAAAACCCCCCAAGGCCCCATTTAACGCCCTCTGAAACCCCCCGTAAAGACCGCCACAAAACTCAACTTAAGTCCGCCTCGAAACCCCCTCAAGTCCCACTCAAGACTGTCCTAAAATCCCATCACAACCACATCGAAGACCTTTAACATTTTTATATGTAGAATATGTTGTCGCGGAAGGTACTCATGTTCTCAAAGTTTGAGTCGAAGCGAGCTAATTTGAAGAAAAAAAAATGATTTAGGAGCACCTCGGCCCTGGAGCCCGAACAATTCACAAATTTTAACAAAAAGTGTTGTCATCGGAAATACACATATGTTCAAAGTTTGACTAAAATCGGTCTTTAGGAAGTGGCTTAAAAGTTAAATACCAGAATAAGACTTAACAAATTCATTTTTCCACTGTAGCTCTTTTAAGGTTTCGTTACCATACACAACGGCTATCAATGCAATTTTTTGCCTTTGCAAAGTAAAAAAGAAAACAATAACACAAATCCCGTTTAACGGCAAACAAAGGGCGACTGATCGATACAATTTTTTACTGAAGGACAATTAAAGTACGAGTACAAAATATCCAACGAAACCTTGATAAGAAATGTTCGAAAAATTTTAAACAAAGTCATTTGGGAGTAAACTCATTAATTTATTGAAACCCAAGACTTTTTTTTTTAGATTTCTAGTTAATGTGAGAATAAAATAATTCTGGCAGATGCGACTTATAGTTTACTAATTTTTTTTCTTTAATTATTATATTATTATTTAATTATATTTATATTAATTATAGTCTATGTAAACATGCCATCATCGAAAAAAGATAACAATATTCAATTAACGAAAAAATTGCTACAATCGAAATCATTTAATTAATATATTTACGTTGAAGCAATTTCAATTCCATCATTAAAACGATGATGCCACCGTTGACTTAACTTGTCTGCATATTCGACTACTTTTAGATAATTTTAAACCACCTTTCATACGACCTAGAGATCTTTGATTTTGTGAGTGTCTAATCCCAAATATCATTTTTTATATTCCGTGTGTGATGTGTATTGCGTTTCGCATGTGGCGCTTGTGATGGGTGGAAGTGTGGTTATTTTCTCGTTGTTGAGGTCATTTTTAACAATTTTTCACAAGACCCAGCGGGCCAAGTGCTTCCACATGCAAGAATGACTCAGGTGGTGCAAATCAGCTTTCTAGTGCTCTCTGGATGTAATGAGGACTTGGATGATATGCACTCCGCAAGCATCAAGGAATTTCTTATTCGATACATAATGCATGTAATCGGAATGTTTGCTCTTAAGCATTTCCTCTCAAGGACGCGGAATTTTCGGAAATAAAAATCACTAAATTATAATTTTAAAAATCAACGCGTCGATTCAAACCGTGTCAAAGGCTTTTTCGAGATCCACTAGACAGGTAGCCGTATCTTATCATTTAGATGCCAGTTGACATCTGAAATAAATTTTGTCACAGCGTAAACTGTCGAATGGTTTTGTTTGAACTCGAATTGGTTCCATTGATCTCTTTTTCGTTGCACACGTTCAAAATTGAAATGCTTATGACCACTCCTAAAACTTTCCCGATATTAGGCAAGATATTAATTGGCCTAATTCCAGGTTTGTCGGAACAGAAGGATCTTTACTTTCTTTATTTACTTTTTTTATTATTATACCTTCGATGTTTTCCAACAACTCTGGAAGTAGTGTTTATTAAGCAAGTTATTAAAAATGACGCAGTGTTTTTGTATGATTTTGACTGAAAGGTGTGTATTTTAACACGATATTGGGAATGTGTTGTACTGACCCAGGTTACCCGTTAAACCGCGCTTTAATACAAATCTGAGTTAACATCACCAAAGACATGTTACCCACACTACAATGAGTGGCTTATACGAGTAATTATTCAAACCAAATTAAATGCACAGAATGCTCGTATCTGTGCCGAAGCAATCATTCTGGATTTTTTTTTCATTCATTCTTTTTTGGGCTGTAGAGCGAGAAAAACTGGAACACCAAAATGCATTTTTTTATTGCTTCAACATTTTGCTTCCAAAAATGGTTCTTTCTACAATATGATGCGTTTTTATCTTTTTTTAATCGTTCAGCAATAAATCGTGCTTCGCGTTCAAATAAATTACAAACGAATCTTACCTGCGTCATACGTACACGAATGAGCGAGTACTACGGTTGAGTTACTCATGAGCTGACAATCTCACCTGTCTTAACTGCACGCGTCGCAGATTTAAAAATTTTTCCACCCCAGGCATTTGTGTATAGTGCTTTGACCATGATGATTCTAACTTTTTTTTCTTTTCTTTTAAATCAACAACTGTTTTTCATTATTTGTGTTCTCCATGTATATTATAGAAAAAGTTTTTTTTTTTTTGCTCTAGAATTATTTTACACGTTGATTGTTCCCTTAAGTATATTTTGCATTTTTTTTTGTATTACACACACTACAATATTTTGCAGTACTTTTTTACACACAAACACAAGGTCAGTTCTTAAAAACAAAGCAAATGAAATGGAGAGAAGGCTTTCAAATATTGAAAGAACTATAGTGTGGAGTTTTAGCTTATTATTATTATATGCAATTAGCTTAATATATATGCTTAACTTTATTCCAGACATCAGCTCCTGTCATCATGAAAAATATGTCAGAATACTAACAACGGAAAAAGATAATCTCTTTTTTAAATTCTCTATATTAACTTCGCGTGTCTGTTTGTTTGTTGTGAATCTTGCGAACAATTTATAACCCACTTTCCAAATTTAGTTAATTAAATTAAAACATTGCCCTGTATGTGCATTTCCGGTGACAATACATTCTATTAAATTTCAGAACCGGGGGTACCCATATAATTTTTTTTTAAAAAATGAACCCGATTTTTTTCAAATTTTATACACATATGTTGTTCCGATAGAGAACACTTTTTGTAAGCTCTGTGTATTCCCAATTAGAGAATTTACACGAAAATTTTTAATTTTAATGCTATTATTTTATATAAGTTTTAAAATTAGCGTCGAAATCATAACCTAAAATATATTTCATTAAAGCTTGCATTTAATGCATGCATTCAAACTACAGCTAAATTAACAATTCTATAGCTGTCAAAATAATTTGTTAACACCAAATTTTTTCAAAAACGTCAAATGCATACGAGACGAGCATATGGGGACTCTGCAACTTCGATATCAACAAAAAATATTGGACAGCTAAATTTAAGAGCGGTCGTACGAGCATTTTCGACGATGATTGTTCAGGCTGTCCGAAAGAGATCACCACACCAGAAATTGTCGATGAAATCCATAATATGATAATTGACGATTGGCGAGTGAAGGAATGCGAGATTGCCGAGGCTGTGGGTATTTTACGTGAAGGAGTGGGGCAATAGTGCATTGCATGAATATTTGGGATTGATGAAGCTCACTGCTACTGCGTTTGCACTGGGTGCCGCGTTTGCTTTCAACTTTAAGGAGTGCTTGATGATGCTGCGACCACGACAAAAAGAAAGTTTTGCGCCATTTCGTAACCGTGGACGAAACATGGATCCATCACATGTGGACTGCTTCTGGAGAATCGAAGCCGAAAAAGGCCTAGGTGGGTCTGTCGGCTAACAAGGTCATGACCACAGTTTTTTTTTTCTTGAAAAGGGAAAAAAATCACCTGCTCATATTATACTGAGCCGTTGCCTTGATTCGACGCCAATTTGAAGCCAAAGCGGGCGTATTTGGCGAAGACAAATGTGCCTTTTCACCAAGACAATGCACCGGCACACAAGTCCGCAGTTGCAATGGAAAAATTACATGAATTGCGCTAATTTCTCCAGACTTAGCCCCCTCCTACTATTATCTATTTCCAAACATGAAGAAATGGCTCACTGGCAAGAGATTCGGGTAAAATGCGGAATTCATCGCTGAAACAGAGAGAAAGGCTTTCGGAAATCGTATTACTTTTGTTGAGAAGTAAATTACATTTTGTCGCAAACTCACAATCTTTTTCGGATCATCGAAAAAGGGTTATGTAAACGTATTATACTTCGGTTCGAAAAAAATCAGATACAAGTAAATTTAAATTCCCTGTGAAATGTTTAAATCGGGTTGCTTTTGAAAAAATATATGGGAGCCCTTTGGCTCTGGGGCCCAATCATTTCTAAATTTTTACAAAACGTGTGGTAACCGGAGATACACATGTGTACACAATTTGGGAAATATCTGGTAAATTTAAAAAAAAAATTATATGGGAGCCCCCAGACCCTGGGGCACGATCACTTCCAAATTTTAACAGAAAGTGTTGTTAGAAAATGGGTTAAAATTGATCACAAGATTCACCCAGCCAGCCAGCGATTCAGCAACAGGCCTTGGGTACAACCTTTTATTTATACATAAAAATATTTATTAAAGGCGCACCACAACCTACTCGCCACACACAATGGTCCAAAACTAAGGTTAGGACGTTACTGCTTTGAACTTTCATACATTTCATCATTACATAAATGTAATTATTCATTTACACTCCTGGTTGTATTCAAGAACAGATAATGAGAAAATCATAAGAAACACTTCAACCGGGTCACTGCATTTTAGATGTATGAGTATACTCAGCTCAAGGAAAAAGACTGTTGCACCTACCTACCTTAAGTGTATATTTTTATTTTACAATGAACGTGGCACTCGATTTCGTTATAAGTGTTGAAAAAAGAAATTATGAAAGTACGTACCTACAGCGTACAGAACGCTCACATGAGGCTTGTTGCGCATAGCATTAACATTTTAAATTAGCTGCATGACAAACTCGGTTAGTAAGTCAAATAGAAGAATAATCCAACAACATTGTATTTTACCATTGATTACAGTCGTGTTTACGCTGGAACAACTAAATAAATTAAAAACTAATTTATAAAATTTTAATATTTGTTTTAGTTTCGATCTGAAATAACTAAATAGTCTACAAAAAAAATCAATTTATGCGTGTAGACCCTTTAGTAGTCTGAAAGTAGATGTGTCTGCAGTTAAACAAATTAATTAACATACATATTGGATATATCGTACTGCTCATAGGAATATTTTTATTTAATTTAAATCAGAGTCGCTTTCGTTTTATAATAATATGCAAATTAGCCTAATGTGTTGGTTGTAGGGACATAAATATTTGCCTGCATTGGTAATCGTTAACATTTCAATAGATAACTTAATTTGAATTGGTATAATTTACATGGCTTAGACACGCAAAACTATTTTATGCTTCGCCATCAATGAGGATTGTTTACAATAAAATACACCCCTAATATTTGCCTCCACAGAGCTTACTTTAGCAGCTAGTACATAAATAAGAATTTATGCGTTGATAAGCGTTTGTGCCAGTTATTTGTTGAATGTATGAGGTGCAGACTGTTGGTTGTTGTGTTGTTTCCTATTTTTAACTCTATCATAAGCGAATTTTTTTTTATTGTTTAATTAGGTCAAACGCTAAAAATTAAACAATAAGCTATGTACAGACAAGCGACATTGGTTCCATTTTTGGTGTCTGTTCCTGTTTATGGTTGTCTGTCTTCAGTGTTTCTGCTCATTGTTTGTGGATAGAAGACAGTGAAAATATTTTATTAAGCGTATTTTTATGGGCTGGATTTATGTTCTAGTCGTATTTAAACTTTTTTATGGAAAATATAAAAATTACGAACGCACGCTGACAACTTGTTCTACCGTTTAGGAAATCTCGATTGTTTCCGGAAATACAACTATGCAACAACAGTTGAATTTAATTACACAATGCAGCGGTGAATGGTTTAGTTACATGTTTAATTTGAATAAATGTATGGAATATAACGTGAAAACTAAATGCATCGTACGTAATAACTTGTATGGACAAAAATGTGTAGGTAGATCAAAGTTACTATGTACTACCATGCATTTATTTATTGTTATCGGCAACGGAAAAACTAAAATAAATTTGTATGTAATATAGGTGTATTACCCCTGTACGATCCTAATTGAAGACATGAAACTGCCATTAAAAATACAAAGTAACTATGCTTGTGCGAAAATTAGATAAAAAGTGAGAGGTCCGTTTTTTATCATTTTGGTGGCTACGGGAAGGCGCAATAAAAACCATGTTTATTCATCCTTTCAAACAAACATTGACAGAACATATTCCTCCTCTTTTCTTCTTTTTTTTCCTACTCTCCCAATCACACATTCTTAAAAGTCTCATGCCCATGGCTGCAAAATAAAGAAAATGATATTGTGGAGGTTGTGACTTTGACTCATTGCGAAAATATTCTTTTTCCATTACTTGTTGAAGGTTGTAGCAAATTTACACCTCGATTATTAGTATTCAATGCTGTTATTTTCCGCCCTTTTCACTTTGTTAAGTTCTGGCTCTAAGAAAAATACTATACGTGCTCTGTCTGCACTGTGTAGTAGAAAGACGCGTGTATTTGATTTTCGAGCTCATGCTGTGCTAATCCTTTGAATCGTGCTCTTATTATAACAAAATATAAATAAATAAACAAAAATTGTGTATATACATATTTGCCGATTACAAGTTCAGTTCAGTTAAGTAAAAAAAAAGTATGTAGTTCATCACAACTGAAATAACTTTTTAGCAAACTTGCGCATGATTTGACTTTGCAGCAACGAAGTGTATAGACGGCCGAATCTATGGGTGGTGCAATGGGTGCGGCGCACCACGGTCCCAGACCAAACGGGGCTTCCAATAAAACAATTTTTAAATGAATTTTGACTTTAATTTAAAAAAAAAAATGCACACAAAAAAATGTCAAATAACTTTAAACTGGAACTTTACATTCAAAATTCGCATAACCTATCCATGCTACATTCCAAATCAAAGAAAAATGACTTCCTTCACTGTAATTCATTAGGCCGCTTCCGTAAGATGAAAACTCGCCTGATATTGGGACTAAGAAGAAGTAATGTAAGAACCATAACGGGTTTCCTAAAAGGAAATTGCAAACCGAAAGGGCATCTAATGAAATTAAAATAAGGAGAGGATGGCAGCTGCAGACTCTGTGGGGAAACGGAGGAGAGGAGACCTCGAGGCATCTTGTGAACGATTGCGGAGCAACGACCCGAAAAAGATGAGATCACATGGAAACTCACATAATCTCGGAGTTTGCGCGACATTTTCTGAACCAGCTCCATATTATCAAGTTCTTAAGAGCCACTCCATATTATTAAGTTCTTAAGAGCCATTGGTATAGAGAGGTGCTATAGGGACGGGCATGTCTCCACTATCACAAGTCAGGCGGAAGCGCAATAGATCCACATCTTTCTTAGTGGTACTAGACCCAATTTATTTAACATCATCACCATCATCAATTCATTACTTACTTTATTTTAACTGATTTCTTTTTATTCAATAAAACATTTTTGCTGTGTGTTTTATCCTTCATCGTCTACATCTTTCTTGTGCTCTCCTCATCAGCTGGTTTAATACCATGCAGCCCGGCGTACTTCACTAATTTTTGTAGTTCTCTTTTTACAAAAGAAGATTTTTTATCTTAATACATTCTACATTTATGCAACTACCATGGTAACATATACGAATATTTCCTTTGCTTTCTAACATTTCTTTTGAGTTCAAATTCTTCAAAAAGTTACAAGTTCATGTGACCAGCTCTGCTTTATTAAGTTTTACAAGGCTCATTTGAAACGGACATAGTAAACTTGAACTTGGTAGCAAGATTCCGGAGTATGTAAACGAAACTATTAAAACTAAAGCAACCGAAACCAAATGAATTTTTAGCTAAATATGATACGATACTGAAAGATCATCTTGAAACAAGTAAATGTAAAAAAACTTCGTTTTTCGGGTACAAACTTTTATATATACATCGAAACACGCCACACAGTCGTTTATTATTTGGTAATAATCGCACTTTCCACACTTCACACGCGCTACACGCGACTCGTGACAAGCGTCAAAAGCGGGATATCAAAATGAGCCCCTGATATTGAGCCACTCACAAAATTTCTCTAGGTCGTGCGCAAGGTGGTAAAAAAAATTCAAAAAAAAAAACGAGAAAATGGCGCGATTTAAAACTATCACAAGTGCCACACGCGAAACGTGTCCTGTGAAAGTTGATTAAAAAGGACCTCAAAGAAGTCGAAAAAACAAAAATTTCAACCCATTACGCGCGCCACATGTGACACTCTTCATACTCGGAATATAAAAAATGATATTTTGGAATTATACAATCACAAAATTTCAGCTCTCTAGGTCGTGTGGAAAGTGGTTTATATACAGACAAAAAGGGGTCAATATCACATTAAAACCCTTGAGTGAAACTCGTTGGATGGCCATAATACAATCTGTGTTAACTCAATTGCCAAAAATACATGAAGCTTTAAAAGAAGCAGCTGTATCAAATGATCAAAAAACAGTTTCAGAAGCAAATTCTATACTGAATTAATTATGGGTATCCAGACACTTACTCGAAAAACATTTTCTCGAAAACTAAATAGTCTATGTTTTCAACCTTCTAAAAACTATCGCGAGTAATTTTTGTTCGCGAGTTTTTTTTAAATTTTTCGGTTTTATTAAAAAAATTACGTTCGAGCAAATGTATTTCGAGAAAATGTTTTCGAGAAAATATTTTTCTAGAAAATGTAATGGAACCAAATTGAAATATCTTTTGCTTTTTTTAATTGAATAAATAATGTTTCTTCAAATATAAAACAAAAAGACGGGCAACAAACAATTATTTCCAAACACAAAGTCAATCACGCCATCACAAAACAGCTGCACAGTCAGTTGTCGCCTTTATGGCTTTTGTTGTTTTGTGCAATGTTTGCGAATTGTGCGATAATGAAAATGACCTTAGTGCTTTGGTTTAGTTTTCTATATCGATTTCAGTTAATTTTTAATCTTTTCTAAATGTCTTCGACACATAAATTGTAAATAAATTATTTTATACTGCATATATACCTATGGCAATTGCTTATTTTAGATTTCCAAAAACTGAAAATATGGGTACATAATAAACTAACATATGTCAGCACAGCACAATGCACACACGCGCATACACTTGACATACTTGGCATGCAATCATCATCTCGAATTCTAGTGTTATTGGATTAGTTTTCGTTTATTTTTCCATATTTAGAGTTTCTTCGCCAATCTGGTTCCTTGTGCTAAATAATTATTATAATTGTTTTTATACACAACCATACTAGGTGCGATGTTACCAGTTTTAAGCATTTTTGGCGCCGTGTTTATAAATCAAAAATTCATCGGTGCATTATTACTACAGAGCGAGTACCTCCCTACATACATGTTTGTACATAATGACAATATTTGGTGTGACAGATTGATGCGGTCGGTCCAAGCGTCCAAGGCGTAGCTTCTCGCGACCATTCATATTGTGCGTGTTTTATTTTTGCACACTAATGGGAGGCACCTACAATTGTGTCAGACATTCGGGCGAGGTGGGACAGTGAAAAAGAGTTTTGGAATTTCTGGGATTCGAACATCGAAACTTCTGGTCAGAAGTCCAACGCACTAACCACTAGCCACAACGTTTGTTAAATATATGCAAATTAGTGTCGATTCCATACTTTTTAGGATCGCTGAGGTGAATAGTGATGGTAAGACATCTCTATGGTGATGAGGTCGATAGGTGTGGGGGTGGTTGGTGGCCGATATTAGAGTCGATTCTATAGTGTCAACTTTTACACCAGTGCAACATCGGTACTTTAGCCTATAACATTCCTCCACATGCCAATAATATACATTAAAAATGTCATCAAAATTAGTTGTTAAATGTAACTTAATATAAATAACAAGCAAACACTCATTTCATTTCATCTTTATTTACATTCTCAGTTCGTCGGCACTCCGCTCCCCGCAGACATGAACCCCAGCCTTCCTCTTACCACAGCGGGGTGGGGGTGTACTACAGCCTATAAGCTTCCCCCACCTGCCAATAACATACATTAAAAGTTTCATAAAAATAGGTTAGTAAATGTGGCTAATATTAACATTTTACATTTCCCACCCTCCAGAGATGGGGAAGGGGGTGTACTATAGCCTACAACCTTCCTCAACCTGCCAATAATATACATTCCAAATTTCATAAAAATCGATTGGTAAATGTGAGTTGCCACAAAATTTCATTTTTATTTACATAGAAATAGATAGAAAATAAATATAAGTTGCCAAAAACAATTAAGTACTTGTGTGTAGATTATAAATGAAACAAATGAAAGTTTATCCTCGAAAAAAGTGTTATTTGTTTGGCAAAAATATCGTTATGATTCCTTCCACACATCAGTGAAGCATCAAAAAAATTTAATTGATACGGTCAACGTATTCGCCAACGATATGCACCCAAATCAAACGGAGCTGACGGAAGTAACAGTTTCCCGAATTCGCACCTCAACTCCCAGTAAAGAACGCACTAATGAACAAGTCGATAGGACTAGATGGTATGCCCGCAGAGCTTCTGCATGCCGCTCCAACGACATCAGCAGAGCTTTTATATCCTCTTGTAGAGAAAGCTTGGGAGTCAGAAAGTTTTCCCGACGAGTGGAAGAAGGGAATGATTGTCAAGCTCCCTAAAAGAGGTAGTCTTATGGAGTGTGAAAACTGGAGAGGCATTTGCGTTCTTCCTGCAGTTGCAAAGGTAATAGCCAAAGTAGTACTTAACGAATTAAGGAACATCTGGAAGATACCCTTCATGCCGAACAAGCAGGTTTCCGAATGGATCCTCCTGTCTCGACTACTGTCTGCACTATACGCTGACGACGTTTGTTTACTCTCACACAGGGTAATGTAGCTGCACCAAATGACAATAAATGTGGAAAGGGAGGCAAATGTTGCAGGTTTGAAGATTAATGATGCCAAAACCAAAATCATCAACCTCGGTGGAACCTAACAGAACATTGTCAACCGAATCGGCAAAGCAAAATCAGTGTTTGGAATCATGTCCATCATATGGCGAAGCAATGCGATGCTACTATCACAAAAAGATTACAAACGTTCGTAAATAGGTGCCTACGGAACATCTTTTCTGGCCTAACCGTATCTCTAACGAACATCTTTACCAGAGAACGGGTCAGGAACCAATATACACAACCATCCAACGACGGAAGTAGTAGTGGAGTCACGGTAATTGGGGAAGAGTTGGAGAGAGCTGAAGCTCATTGCCAGGAACCGCACGCGATGGCGCGTAGGCGTAGTAGAGGCCCTAGGACCCACAAGGGGATATAGGATATAAGTAAAGTAACGGCGTGGATTTATATAAAAGACAAACAGACATACATTCAAATTTATAAATGAGATAAATAAATAACTCATTGTCTATATTAGGATTAACAAGTAAATGAATCTACGTCGGCTTACAACTTTCTATAATAATACCTTTATCAATCGTGTTAAGTCAGTATTTAAATTTGTTGGTTTAGTACGATAAAAAAGGTTTTTTCAATAACACAAACTAAAGAACAAAAGTAAATTGCAATAAACAAAGTAATTTTTTTAACACTTGACTTAATGTTCTTACCCTCCCTTCTTATTCTGAGATGCCATTAATTTGCCGTGTGCACATATGTTGAGCGTAGCCTGGCTATCGCAATTTTCCATATGATTTCATAACACATAACTTGATATATAA
The DNA here is from genome assembly GCA_947095585.1 of Nephrocerus scutellatus. Lineage (NCBI taxonomy): Eukaryota > Metazoa > Arthropoda > Insecta > Diptera > Pipunculidae > Nephrocerus > Nephrocerus scutellatus. The sequence goes on along the minus strand of OX352765.1, from coordinate 25,952,626 downwards.
ACAAACGTATACATTTTATTATCAGCAATAAATTTAAAGCGGCTGTAAAAATGTGTACGGATTATTGTTTGTCGTAAATTTTTGTTATAATTCTTTTGAATTTTCGCTTACATTTCAGATTAATTCCAAATACAGTGAAGAATTAGCACAAGAATGCTTGGAATGGATCAAAATTATAACCGACGAGCCAATCAATACATCCGGCGATATGGACAACTTTTTTGAAGTCCTTAAAGATGGTGTTCTTTTGTGCAAACTTGCCAATTGCATTCAACCTGGTTCAATTAAAAAAATCAATGAAAGCAAAATGGCCTTTAAGTGCATGGAAAATATTTCCGGTTAGTATGAGATAATCACCAGTACAACTTAGTTTTAATTGATTGTTTGTTTTGGTCATTTTCTGTAGCATTTTTAGCCTGTGCTAAAAATTTTGGTGTACCAACACAGGAAACATTCCAAAGTGTTGATTTGTGGGAAAAACAGAACTTAAATTCTGTTGTTATTTGCCTTCAGTCTTTGGGCAGGAAGGTGAGTACAAATCTTTACATAGTGGGTATAAGTAAAAAGAAACAAATTCCCATTTTAGGCTCATAATTATGGCAAGCCATCGATTGGACCAAAGGAGGCTGACAAAAATGTTCGCAATTTTTCTGAGGAGCAATTGAGAGCTGGACAAAATATTATTTCCCTTCAGTACGGCTCTAATAAGGGTGCCAACCAAAGTGGCATTAATTTCGGCAACACAAGACACATGTAAAAAATTATTCGATAAGGATTAAAAACAAACAAAAAATAACAAAAGCAAAGATCAGCAAATAATATTTCTTGTTGTAATTTATATATAACCAAATAAGTAAAAAATGAAAGAAAATCGAATTAAATCCAATCGAGCTTAAGATAACTTAACATTCCAAATTCGAAGAAAAACCAAAAAACAAACATCATGGTATACACAAACATTCAAGTTTACATTGCATTTAAAATGAAATATTTAATTTTCTTATTGATAAGATAAATACTATGTACGTATTTTTATTTGTCTACTATGTACTTGGCATTCTTGTCTATTGAACATGTTATGAATATTTATTTGCAGCCAGCCAAACGACAATGAAATCATCCAACACCATTTGTGAATTTTTGCTTATTATAAAGACATTTTTCCTATATATAAGTGCCATTCAGCATTTATATTTTACTAATTATTAACTAACAACCTGGAACCACCACCACACCACCGAAAGGTGTTAAATGATACAATTACAATCAATATTTAGACCAACTTACAAAATAATCACTAACATTTGTTAAGTATATTAACATCGAACCGAATTTTTACACACACCTTACACTTTTTATACAAAGTATATTTTGAAAATAGTATTTTGAAAAAGCCTTGAAGGTTTAAACTAAAGTGTCTTCTCTTTAATGTTTATTACAATAAATAACTATTAACTGTTGAAATAAAATGAAAAGTATATATATATATATGTATTTAATATATTATTACATCTGGTTGTTCTGTTAATTCATGTTGAGAAATAAAATAAATGATAATATTATTGTCTTTTTTAAGAAAGGAAAATGATTTTTGTTTTGTTCCGTAGATAACAATGCAAGTGCAAGCCATTGCCACAAAGTCGTTCTTACGTCTACGTAAATATATAGACTAAACAGGAAACATTGCATTTGTAGCTACTTAAAAAGAGCGCAATAACAAAGCACCCTTGTTATGAGAAAGGGTTTATGACAGGCAAAAAACCCCACATCCCGTGCTTCGCTTGGCGTGAGCGGATCCTACAGTTACCTCAACTTGTAAAACCATATTTATTTTTTGGTTATTTCTTAAAACCACTTAAAACTAATTAAAACTAGTTATTTAAACAAAATTAAACCCCTCATATAATGTTGGTATCGCCATGGTACCCCCGGCACAGCCGGCCTGACAGAGCTGTCATAAAGACCCTGTGAGAACCACCGTGCAGAGCACACACGAAACTACCTCCGCTTGTATTTAGAGTTGAATATCGGCCACACCCCTTATTATTACTCTTATTATGGTCTCGTTCAGGTACGCTACTACAGTATCTCCAGTTAGAATCCCAATTACCTAAAGCCATTGAAATAGGTCGGATGCGTTGTAGCCCTTCTAGCAACATGGTAGATCACGAGAACGTTGCACTAGTCCGATAAATAGCCCAGTGCATCCAGATGCAAGAATGCCTCAGGTGGTATAAATCTGATTTCTCAAGTGCTCTCTCGAAGTACTGAGGATTTGGATAAAATGCTACCGAGCGAAATGATTCCTAGTTAAATCAAGAATGACATTATCAAGTCTTGACTTTCCGGATGTGTCCAGAAGTTTCTTATTTGACACATAATGTCTATAATTAGAATGTTCGCTCCTATACACACTCATACACGCTCTTAGGCATTTTCTCTAAAAGACGCGGATTTTTTCCATATATGAGAGACTGATGTTCCAACATAATGGACACGCATACGTTAAAATTGGTCTTACGAATGCCTGGTAATAAAAAACCATCACCTCCCATCTCAAATGGCGTGAATGAATAAAATAGATTTTCAAGTGCCATAAAATCAGCTATTCTCTTCTTTATAGCGGTATTTAGTGTTCATTGTAATACGAGAATGTAAAAAAAAAACACCTAAATATCGCACTGCCATCTATGGTGTAATTTTAAAGAGTTTAACGTAAATTAAGTTGTAAAATTTTACTTATTCTTTTCCATATCTATTAAAGTTCATTTATATTATCTGGCAAAACTGTACTGCACATCATAATTACAAAAACCGAGTAATGTAGTTCCGTCTTCCTTAGTCTAGTTACTATGTCGGTGTGGTTTGCCATGTAATTAACAATAATTTGAAACTGCCTGGATGTAGTCAATTTTTGAATTATATAATAAAATTTAATATTTATTTACATCTTAATATATATTAATAATTTTTCATTAGCACTTACGCAAATATTATTTAAATAACCACTATAAATTAAATTAAATTAAAACTACCATAATCGCGAACCGAATATAAAACAACTTACCAATTAACGATCTTTTGTCGAAACGTTAGTTTGGTAGCATTACTACCACAAATTTGACAAATGACATATAACTTTGTGGACTATATTTGACATTTGTGTTCACATGAAATAGTTTGTGGTTGTGTAGTCTGTAGTGACAGTGCAGTGGAGGTGATTTTGTAATCTTTTCCTAACCAGCAAGAAATAACAGCCCTTCAAAAATTAAAAATGCCTTCTTACGAATTGTCACTGGTCCTGCGACAAATGAGTCGGGTAAAACAATTTATAAATTTATTTATTTCAATGTGCTAGGTAATATATTTCAGCCAGAGGTGATAGCTGCTCTCAAGCGATCAGCTGAATCTATTCTCGACAAAGGCGGCATTATTCGTAAATTGGAAAATCTAGGAACTCGAGCACTTCCTCATAAAGTTAGCGAACATGGTGTCGTACACAAAGAGGGCAGCTACTTTACTATTTCATTTGATACCGCACCGACCAAGCTTAACGATCTTAAAGAGGAATTCAGTCGGGACATCGACATCATTCGGAAACATATCTTCAAAGTGGATGAACCTGAACCATATGAATGCACTTTACATATGGAAATGTTACCACCAGCATACCGCAAAGATGTTCAGGATATGGTCGCAATTGCGAAAAGAAAACAAAAGCCGAAATTTAATTACAATTCAGGGTTGGATTACTATCCGTTCCAAAAGTAAAGCTAAAGTAAAATTTTGGGTTGAAGCCTGATTATACTAATGCAAATATAAATGAACATGTATTTCATAACATTGTTATGGGAAACTTGAGTAATTTGTTTGTCCTTATGATGCTCTGTAACAAAGCTAATATTAAAGCAAATCATGCATTTTGTATTTGTGCTCAACTATGCTACGATTCGATTACTATTGTTTATCTTTTCCTAATTAAAAATGACGTATGAAAAAAAGGATCAAACTTAATCAATGACATATGTGTTGTGATGACACGTCTAATTCCAAAAATGGAAAAGTAGTAGAATAAAGTTATCGCACATATACAGGGTGTATCCGTTAAGGTGGCAAATAAAAATTCCGGTGATTTCTTGGTTAATTAGGTGAAAAATATTGAATGGAATAGGTGTGGGATCTTTTTTCACACTCTGCGGTGTATGTAGCGTTTCAATGAGAAAAGATACGAACTTTTGAATTTATTTACATCATTTCACACCCTTGAACGCTTCTAGCTACAAGGTCACTGTTGGACTTTTTTGATAGCAAATTGAATTTTTAAGGTCAAACAATGTAGAATATTTTAAATTCTTAAAACCATTAGCGATATAAACGTCAAAGTTGTGGGTTTTGTGGGTATTTTGATGGTCATTTGAAGTCTTTTATGTGTCCCTTGAGCGTTTTTTCCCCACAACATCAAATATGTTTCACTTACACCGCGCGTAAAGGTAAAACACACTGTATTCTTTTAATTATTTAAGCCATACCGATATGAAGGTCGTCAAAGGCAAATTTTATTTTATTTATTTAATATTATTTACAAAAGCGTTTATTTCGAGAAATGTTCTCGGATCTTTTTTTATTGACAAATGTTATATTAAAGTGTATTCAAATTCCTACCAATCCATGGCACAATATTAGTGCATTCGGTCAACAAGAGCGAGATTGTGTTACTACTACGTATAAGAAGAGTTGCATGCCGTCCTGCAGCAAGAGTGCAACAAAATTACACGTGGACTCTTACCAGTTCACTTCAGTGCATAAACTGCTACAAACGGACTTGGACAGAAAGACCCAATTTTACGAGTATTTAAGTATTTGCCTCCCTAACGGATACACCCTGTATATCGTCAAACTGATCTCAAAATTTATCGCTTTAAACATATATCAACTAACCAGAATTGTCAAAATTCCAAACAGGGTTTGCAATTTGATTCCAGAAAAGGACTTAAAATTTCATTGGATTAAGTTGGAGACGCTGAAGTTATCTTTTTCTCATAAACTATGTAATCTTAATGTTAAATATTATAGATTGTGTGACATTGGAGAATATCTAAAGCTCTTTAAAAAACGTGAAAATGTGGATTTTGACCAATTTGGTGACCGGTTCGTTAAATACAAAAACAAATGGGCAAAGCGCCTCCAATAACAATCCTTTATTTTAATGTTTTTACAGATAGCATTTTCTACGTTCTCAATGAGAAATCGAAATATGTTGTCGGTAGAGCCGGTGCCGATTTCGTACTTAAAGATGATTCCTCAATTAGTAGATCACATGCTACCATTCAGTTGCTACCGACTAGCAATTCGTTAACGCTGATTGATTTAGGATCCAAATATGGAACATACCACAATGAAGGAATCGAATCAAATAAAAAGTTAGAAAACAGAACAGAGGTTGAATTGCGTAATGGTGACAGAATTCGGTTTGGATTATTGAAGAACGAGTGGAAACTTTCGCGAAAAGACATAGTCACTATGATGTCCTCCTTGCCAAAGGCTAAATCTGCAGAAGTCGAAAGATATTTAAAAGCATTGAGTGGGCGAGTTATATCACAGTGGGATCTTACATGCACTCATTTAACAATGACTGAAATAACAGTTACTGTTAAAGTACTGCATGCGTTAATTGAACAGATTCCCATTGTTACTTGTGAGTACTGGAGAGATTACTTAGAAGCAGTAAGGCAAGGAGGAGGTAAAGCACTACCGTCTACTGATGCTTACTTGCCTCAGTCCATTGAGTCGTTCTTAAACCAGAATAAGGCAAATTTTGGATTCAACTCGGAAAGAAAAACATTGTTTTCTGGAAAAACATTTGTTTTTATGAACAAAAGACATTATGATATGTATGCTCCGATTGTTCAGAAAGCTGGTGGTGCCTGCAAAGACCTGAAGAGTGGTGTACAGAAGACTTTCCTGACTAAAAAAAATGTCATCGTCATTCAATATGTAGCATCTTCCCAATCTCAAAGTTCACAAACTATCAACAGTATTTCGGGTAATTTTTGTTTTATTTGAAATTTATTTCAAACTAACCCAATGATTGATTTCAGATTATTTGGAAGCTAATTCTTTACGAGTTGTTCCCGAGTATGAAATCGGATTAGCTGTTGTTAATTGTAGTACAGAGAAATTTTGCAATCCTTCGTATAAGATCGTATTAGATTTAATGCCAAATTCGGTTGTGAATGATTTAGAATATGACACTTTATTTGTTGAGAATACTCGGACGAACAGTAAAGCACCAACAAATACAATGAATAATATGGAAATTCCGGAAACTGATAAAATCAACCCGGGTTATTCAGCAGCATTTTGTACAAGGGGTTTGGAAAAAATTACTGATTTTGGTATAATTGAAATTGAGGAGAGCCAAGCAGTGCCGGCTTCAGCAAATGCTTTGAATGTAATAGAAAACGTTCCAAATGAACTTAATACAGCCAAAACAGAAGCAGAGATAGCAGATGATAATGAACCTATACACATGAGCAAAAGAAAGAAAAGAGCAAATATAATTGACGATAATGATTCTTATCCAATTCCTAAAAAAACAATTCTGGAGATGGATAAAGAGCACGTGGACGAATATGATGATCAACCGCAAGTTTCTTCGGAAGAAGATTCATTAGAGGCAACTCAAAAATTTGTTAAATCGGCTGGTAAACGAAATTTTAATGATAGTGAGGAGGAAAACTTGTATAACGCAAATCAATCTATTGCACCACCACCGAAGATACAGAAATTGTCAAAAGATCCTGATAAAATTAAAGACGTAACTCAAACAAAGTCAATAGCATTTGCTAAGGAAACACCAATAAATGCAGTTGCTTTAACAACACAGAAAACTAGTTTAAATACGTTTGGTTTTCTTCGAAAAAGCCAAATTCAGAGTTCGCAGCAGGAAGAAGATTGTTCCGAAATATCGGAGCCAAAGAAATCAGAACCACAAAAACGTGGACGAATTGCTATTATAACCGATGATGACAGCGATGATGAAAATGATTTGTTCAATTTCGGTGGCGGATCTGGAACTTCAAAGAGATCACGGCTTGATAATACGCTGACCGTCGCCAACAATCCCGATTCAGATGATGAACTGTTTGGTTTTACAAAAACGCCAAATCAAAAAGATGCATTTGACAACGATGTGACTACTGTGCCTGAACCATTTGTTCAGAGAAGTAAGGCAGGCAAGTCCGTCACACCAAATACATACGCGGCACTTAGACCAAAGATTGTACCTATTAAAATCTCATCGGAGGGTTGGCTTTCACGTTCCCTTAATCAAATGAATCTTAAAGCAGAAAAAACTGAAGTTAAGGTTGAGGATGACTCCGCGGAAAGTACTTTACATCATCAGCAGTATATTGAATCTTTGAAAGGTGGATTCGAAGTAAGATTACGATGCATGAATATAACAACTCATTCCAAAGACTTAAACCAAAGTGTTGTTACAGCTACTAGCAAGACTAGTTCGATTGATAAAACCGCAAAGAATTTTAAAGCATTTGTTAAGGTTTGTGTGTGCCGTCAAATTATGAATTTAGTTCACAACGTTTTTTATTCATCTTTCAGAAATGCAATTATAAACCACAGCAGAAGGTGCTACCAACAGTTTCTATGCCCATTATAAATATTCGTTAATAGAACATTGAAATTTATTATTGATTGATTACATGAAAACTTACTTTAAGTATTTTTTTATATTTTATTACTCATAAATTTGCGAAAAATACTCAAAGCTTTCTTGTCGTCGTTTGCAAGAATTTTTCTTTGTACAAGTTTCTGTATTGCCAACCACTCATGATTAAGAATATGTTTGGTGGTGCACGTTTTGGGCGATATTCGGCGTGATTCATTTTCGGTGACTATAAATTTGTTCACGTCTTCTATCGTGTACAATCTACCAATGTCGAATACGGGTTTCATAGAATCTCTACTTATGGCCATGCCAACATCTTCGACTTGAGCAAGTTTTGATATAACTAGTGAGGATTCACTAACCATGGTAGCAAACGTTTTCTTTTCAATAGTCAGTTTAACTTGATTTGGGTTAGCATTAACTGGTACAACTACCTTTTGCGGTAGCTTTAGACTTTTTCGAATTTTTATTAAGGGCTCAAGCTTCTCTGGGAGCACATAGTCATTAGACAAATATTTCGATTTTCCACTTTCCGGAAATAAATTTCGATAGGGTATTAACTGTTTGTAAACTTTCGTATAATCATTTCCCAACTCGTAACTTAACTTCCAAATCTTTGCAATGACTCCTAGTAGAAGGGTGTTGATTTCGATAAAATAATTTGTACGTAAGAGTTGAGTAATGTACTCTGCGGATTCCAAGCAACATTCTGATATTCTTTCGTGGATTTTATACACTCCAATGATCCGAGCTAACACGTAAACAAAATTATTTCTTGATGGGACTTCTGTTTTAATTTGCGGATCTGTTACAAGGTCTGGCAGAGTACTGCGAAAGTTTTCTATTACTAGGGGTAGGTCGACTCGCAACAATCTGCATAGAGCAGAATTTAATTTGCAAATCGACTTGAATCCCTTCATCTTCTGGAAAGAATTCTTCCGCCGAGCAATCAGTCGCGAAATAAGTGCCGACGTTTCAGCCAGTCTTGTTTGTTGTTCCTTGACATATGGACTTAACATAGTGTTCAAAAGTGGCCGCAAGCTATCAACTGTTGGTTAAAAATTATATGTTGAGTAACAAAGCTAAGCATAAATTAACCCATTGTTTTACCAAATTGTGCTCCTTTTATAGGTACTGTTATGAACGGTGGTTTCTTTAAATGAAATTCGTTCCAAAATTCACTCATTTCAAAAAACTAATAAAAAACCACAAAATAGGAATTCAAGCCTTGCGCACTACCCTTGGTGCCTTGGTCTCTGATGAAGATGATTGTTGCTGTTGCCTGAGTACGGATTTTGGCCGCAAATGTGAAAAACACTGCTTCTGGTTCTGTCTAGTCTAGTCGCTAGCTACTTCTGTCTTCTGCTTCGTTGTTCTTCGTATAGTTCTTAAAATTGATGTAAGCTGTATTTTATTTTCCGAGTAATAAAGAATTACAACGACAATTGCACTATCTATATCCTCTTTGGAATAAGAAAACCTGCTCTTTTGCTGGTTTTGGCTGGTTTTGACATTCGAATTCGGTTTCAGATTCCAAATAAAATACAGCTGTATAGATAGACGACAATAAATTTGAGAGTTACAAGCCAAACATATGGCCGGCGTGCAAATTTCCAAAAAGTAGTAGATTTTTCCAAACACGAATAATAGCAGTTAGTGTAGATCACATAATATAAATATTTACAATAGAAAACAAATTAAGCATATTTAAAAGACCACTAGTAAATGGATCTTGAGTAACTACAGAGTAACTATTATTTGAAGCTAGACATGAATTTTGTTCAAAAAAAAAACCAGGACAGAACAGCACAAATTTGTGAATAATGTCAGATCAAGTTAGAACAGAAAATTACAGCCATATGTCAAAACTTACTTCCTTTTCTATTAACGGATAGTTTATTTTAGTTTTGACTTAGGTGTAAAAGCAATCGTGAAATATAAATTAAAAAAAAATGGAGCTAGATTTTTTTGAACAAATGGTATTAGAAGTGATTGATCGTGATTCGCAAAGTGGAAATAGTTTTTCAAGTGATACAAGTTCCAGCAACGCCGAGTAGAAAGCATGAAATTTGCAATAACAGCTGATTTTGACATTTTTCACAAATCTGTTCTACCTCAAGATAAGGTGCAGAAAAACTGTTCAGAGCAGAGTCATTGAACAAAAAGTAGAACAGTCTCAGACAGAAATTGTTCTCATTGAACACGAAAACCTGATATTTTTCTGCTCTGAACTGTTCAGAACAGCCTCATTGAACAAATTTATAAACTATTTACGAATGTGCCCAATATTGAATGAATTAAATTTGCATCTAAAAAGTATCCAAACCTAAACAATATGACAGTTACAATTTCTTCCGATGACCAAAAATAAAAATAAAAATATCATTCTCTGTGTGCTGTCAAATTTTTCAATTTTTTTTGTTGTGACATCAAAACTGATTAAAAATTTATGCAGGCCGAACAAATGTAGAACTTTCTCTAACGAAAAATGGGCAATTGGATTTTTGTGATATTTTTATGCTAATTTTAGGGGTTTGATGTGTGAGCGCCGTGGCTCGGTGTTTAAGTACATGGATTTCTGAGCAGTGGTTCGCAGTTCTAATCCCAGAAAACACCAAAAGTATTTTTCACGGTACCATCTCTCGCGAATGTCTGATAAACATCCGAGAGTAATAACTTGTCACGGAAAGCTTCTCAATTTGCCGTTCGTATACGACATTAAATTCCAGTGCATTTCCATTAGTGTGCAAAAATATATATGCACAACATAAATGGTCGCGATATACTATGCCTTGGACCGCGTCTGTCGCATCGAATATTATTAACCAAATTTGACATTTTTATTTAGTCTGTTTGCTCCCTTCGCTATCCTGCTGTGTAAACGAATCCTTACACGTCGATATCCGCTAGGTAGCAAAGTCGGTTACAAAACTTTTAAAATAAAAAGCAAAATCGAAGCATACCCTCCATATGTATTTAGCAAAAAGCACATCAAACCAAATCCAAGATAGCGTATTCTTAAAATATCCTGCAAATCGAAAGAGGCATTAATCACCCTGTTCGAAATCTGGCTGACCTTTATTTTAACTAAATATTACAATTGCTTACGTTACGCAACACGCAACAAACGTCAAAAGGTAATGACGTTTCGTTCAATATATAATCAATTATTCAGAGATAAAAGTCATTCTAAATATTCAATTTATATCAGGGAAGCTACAAGTTCAACTTTCAAGTGGTTGTGATTATTATTTTAATTACTTTAAAAAATTTACAAGATAACAAAAACAACATAGTTATAGCAGTGAACGTCAACGCATTCTTGGTTAGGTAACACTGTAGACAGAAACACCTCCCCAGCAACAAAATGATTCGAAGTGCATTAAAATATGCAAATCCTGCGATTAAGTATTATATTTCTAGTAATTGTGTAAACGGAAGTCAACTATATAAGAAAGTTTTAAATCCTTGCAGTGTTCCAAGCTTGTCAAGAGCATTTTCATCCGCAACAGAGCTGAAAACAGAGTAAGTTCTAGCATGATTAGTTGAATCATAATATATATTATATGAGTTCTTTGTCTGCATCGCTAGAGTAAATATAGTCTTCATCCGAGCATGTGGAGAGCAAATCAAAGCGAAAGGTAAAGTAGGAGATACTCTGCTCGACGTGGTCGTCAACGGTAATATTGATTTGGATGGATTTGGTGCTTGCGAAGGAACGTTAACTTGCTCAACGTGTCATTTAATACTGAAACCAGACGACTATGAGAAATTGCCTGACAAACCAGGCGACGAAGAACTTGATATGTTGGATTTAGCCTATGACCTAACGGATACATCGCGGCTAGGCTGCCAAATTACATTAACAAAAGACATGGACGGGCTTGAGGTACGTGTTCCAGCCACAATAAATGACGCTCGAAGTGCTTAGTACCTCAAGCACTCAATTGCAGTAAAATGCACATAGGCCAATATGTAAAGTTAATTGTTGACAAATGGGTGTTTAAAGTCTAGATAATGAAACATAACAAACTGTAGTAGCAAATTAGGTAATACATAACAATAAAATTTTTATTTTCTTAAATAAATCTAAATCTTCCTAATTTATAAATATAAACAGTATAAACTCTCTTAACTACTAATTCATGTCATAAGATCGACAGCCAAGAAGAATGAACGAATAGCCTCTTTTGTTTGTTTATATCTTAACCTCTTCGGTGTTGACCAAAACTGGGAAGAAATTTTTGAAGCTAAAACTTTTTTAGGCGTGACTAATTCAGTTACACCCGAATTGCTTTGGTGACGGATATAACGAATTTAGCGATCTGGTTTGTGTATATGATATGACATTTTTTGTTTGTATGCACAGTCGGACCGAAGGAAAGAAAATTACAAACGCAGGCACATTAAAGGCACGATAAATAAAATTTTTGTATTCGGTTTGTGTATATATCCGGTTGGTGTATATGATAATTTTTTTTTATTTGTATGCACAACCTTATAAAGAACAATTTAGTTTCTTTAAAACATTCTTCAATACAGTATCACATGAATCGAGGAAAATCGAGAAAAAAAATTTTAAATGGCTGAATCACCAGCACATTTTACACTTTTACATCGAAAATTACAATTCACCTGTTTCGGCAGATCAGATCATCAAAAAAGCACCTGGTGTTACTGCAAGTAAACCTACCGTTCGTTATGTGATTCGTAGTGTCAAACACCTCAAGCGATTAAAGCTAAAAAAACTCCACTTAATGCTTGGCGAAAGGTTCAACGCTTACAATTCGCCAAAGACCACATTACCTGGAATGTGCAACAAGGAGCAAGTTCAAATAACTGAAAAAAAGTAGTCTTTTCTAACAAAAATTTAGTTCAATTCAGATGATTGGATGATGATGACGGATGGGTAAAACGTTTACTTCCACTATCAAAGAAAAGAGCAGGGTTTTTTAAACCGTCATCATATCAGAGAAGGGGGCGTAATGGTTTGGGCTGCAATATCTTGTTATTGCACCATCGACTTGGTACAAAGCTCAAAAATGACAGGAAATAGCTACAAAGCGGTGTTGGTTCAGCTTTACCGAAAATGCACTATCTCTTGGAACCAGTTTCATGGTTACATGGCACAACGCTTCGACAAACAGCTCGTATTTTAAATAATTTGTTGCCAGGATGATGATGAAATGTTGAACATTTACCATGGCTACCGTATTCGCCAGACCTTAACATTATAGAGAATGTCTGGGGCTGGCTCACACGTTACGTGTGTGAAGGTGGAAAATAATACGATGGCAAAGAAGCGCTTGCCTGAAATAAGAGTTCACTTAATTACTTGGCCTTTATTTTACAACTCCAATAAATGTCGAATTTCTTCTTCTAATAATAATTAAGAATCTGGAGCATAAATTTAAAAAAAAACAGGTTTTTTTTCATTCATTTGTAAGTGCTTCTAATTTTTTGAACCGATTTAAATGCATGCCATTCTGACTCATTTAGCAAAAATGTCTCTTATGTACCGTTATCTTGTTCTGAATATTTTTTAAAAAGTGATTTTGTATTAACCACAAACCACTTTAATTTTCACCATCATTTGTGTGTTCTTTTCTGACTTATAATTGGAGAAATTTCAATTTTATCTTCCATAATTAAGTGCTTATTAAGTGAACCGCAGTGTATTTATGTGACATCGCTAAATTTACTGCAAAATGTTAACGATTGATGTCGTTTTTTTAATCCGATGGACCACACTTTTTGTAAAAATTTGGAAGTGATCGGGTCCCAGGGTCGATGGGCTTCTATATACATTTTTTTTTAATTTTCTCAAAGTTTTGTACACATCCTTCTCTTCGATTACAAGACTTTCTGTTGAAATTTGGAAATTATCGGATCCCAGGGCCTTATGCTCCCATATAATTATTTTTTCGGGTACAAAATTTTATGTATACATCGACACACGCCAAACAGCCCTTTATTGTTTGGTAATAATCACCAAAATATATGTTTTTGAGGCCCAATTTCAAAGTATTTTCTTTTTCCACGCATCACACGCACCACACGCGACTCGCGGTACGTGGCATATCTAAATTGGCCCCTCGTGCATGCGAAAGGTGGTTAAAAAGGCACTCAAAAAACGAGAAAATGGCGTCATTTTCAACCATAACACTCGCCACATGCGAGAATTCTAAATATTCAAGCGTATTAAATCTGGGAAACTTAAATGTTTATTGATTCATCCTCAAACACATCTTCGGACGCGTATTTAAGTCGAGATACATGTAGCTTTAATGAAATATTTTGCCAATTTTTTTTATAAAAATATCCCATTTTTCTCTCATTCATTATTCCCTAATGTACATGCTATTCGTATTATAGGGGTTCCAATTCCTTTTAAATTACATGTGCCCGACTAGAAAAGCTGCGACAATCTAGCAAACAATTTTGAAATGTTTTACTATATTTTGTTTTTACTTTGTCGACGTTTCTGACTACAGACGGATAGTCTGTCTGTGTGTCTGTTCTGTATCTACGAAAACTTAAACGGCTTGGTGGATTCAAAAAGTTCTTTTGGCAAATTATTTCTGGATTTTATTCTGAGAGCTGATTAGATTTTAGAGTTCAATTTTACTAATTTATTGGTACTGATATTTATTGGAGTGTATGACAGTTACGTGGGCGACGTGACTCAGTGGATAAGATCATGGTCTTCTGAGCAGGGGGTTCGTGGTTCGAATCCCAGTAACACCAAAAGTATTTTTCACGGTGTCCCACCGTGACAAACGTTCCGAGAGTAATAACTTGTCACGGAATGCTTCTCAATTCGCCGTTCGCATCCGGCCTTAAATTGTAGGTCCGCTCTATTTGTGAGCAAAAATATACATGCTCAACACAAATGGTTGCGAGAAGTAAGTCCTTGGACCGCAATGTTCTGTCGCGCGAATATTATTTATGACAGTTACACCCCAATAAATACAATGCTCAATATTTTGAAATTGTCAGGAAATTGATACGAACGAACAAATAGGTTTGCTTTTATACCCTGTCTTATTTTCCTGTCATAAAAATGATTAAAGGCATATGAAAATATTTAATATAAAATACAAATTTATTTGGGAGCCATTATTATTACAACAATAATATATTTAATATGTACACACATTTCACATTTTTCTTACAAATAATGTTTTTTTTTACTACAGATACATTTTAGCGTATTTGTTTTGCTATTAAGTTTGGATTTGCTTAATAAGTCGCGTTCTACTTGTTTTTCTATTTATTTTCTTTCATACACACCACATTTGAAATTGAAAGAATAAGTGCGCTCTTTTTTTCGTTGTGATGATTTTCAATAAATTTTTCATTGTACAAAAGTGTTGTGATGACAAAAATTTTCCTTGGTGTTTTTTTCTTTTTCATGTTAATTTAAAAATAAAATAAATAGGAAATAAATAATAATAAGTTAGCATTTGTAGTTTCGATGAAGAATGCGAAGGTTGTCGTGGTAAACGAATATTACGTCTGCAGACAGATCATAGGTTCGGAATAGTGTATAAATCCACTTGAAATCTTGATTAGTTGTTATAGTTATTTGCATTGCCAATTGGATACGTGTAGGTAGATATTAATATCACCCATCTCTTGAGTCGATTAACGAAATGAGAAAACAAACAAACAATAAATAGGTAATTTGGTTTAATCTAACAATTCATAATAAACTAAGTCGCGCGTTTTTTTTTTGCTTTCTGTCTTTTGGTTTTTTTCTGTTGTTTTTTGTTTATTAATTTTTAAGAATTTAATTAACATAAGCCAGTGTTGCTCCTTTCCGATCGAAATGCCGTACTCGTACGAATAGGAATGCGGCGACTAGAGATGCTACAGCCAACACCAACAACAGCATAACCAAGCCCCCAACAAAGCTAGGCACCGACATGCAAATAGTCTCAGGATCTGCGGATCGCGCTGATTGGATAACGACCGTCTCATTGGCATTGGTATTGCTGTTGAGAGCAAAGTTGACATCTCCTGGTGCAACGACCTGAATTATTCGACTTGTATTCACGTCAGTCATCTCCTGGGCGTCTCTCTTGTATATGCGCGGCTTTACTACAATATCGATGGTGTCTCGCCGCCTTCGGACTCCCCGTAGATCGTCGAGTCCTTCGACAGATCGTGGTCGGCCGCCAAGTGAGACAAGATTGCCGCCTTCCATGTTGTCATCTTTTCTCTTAACAGTACTGTACTGGCTGGATTGTCCTGGTAGTGGTGGAGGTGGCAAGTGTAAATCATTTGGTCCTTGTGGTGGTGGTTGTGAGCTCGCACTTGCTCCACCTGCTGCACCATTTATTTGAGAATCAGCAGTGGTAACGGCCGATATCTGTGCTTGCGGTGAAGGGACAACATCTGCTTGATTTTCTGAGTAGGCGCCGGTAGCATCGACTGCAGGATGTCTTGGATCGGGATATGCAGCTGGTGGAAGGCCACCTACTCCGAAGTCACCGCGTTCATATCCATCTGGAGCACCATATTCAGATGACAGGGCGTTGTTTCCTCCGCCGATGCCGCCGCCAATCTGGGGAGCACCGTATTCACCGCCTCCAATCGTTGGACCGCACTTGGGTTCGGGGCAGTTGTAGCGACAGACTTGAATCACACACTGGAAGTGTACATTCATCGAATCTGGGAATTTGAACGCCTGGAAGTAAGCAAATGACACAACCGATGCTGATGGTCCAAAGTTCTTGATCTTCTGGAATTTACTCATTATCTTGGGCCGGACGACGCATCCGTTCTGATCGACTAATTGAATAGGAGCCCGCTTGCCGTCATGTGCCACGCAATTTCTCACCAACATGTCGAATTTATTCTCATCGTCTTTAATGGCCAGTACCATGGTCATTGTTTGTCCAATCTTTACAATTCCTGATACCTCAGACGCCCATGGTCCTTTACCAACTTGAATTTGCATCCAACATTGGAGATTGTCTCCCAAGAAATTGGCTGTGACCGCATGCAGCATATCGACTTGGAATGGTCGGAATGTGACAGCTTTTTCATAGAAATCGTACCATGTACAGCGAAGTTTTCTCGCTTGATCCCACACCTCTTGCACATAGGGATCATATTGAATTATAATTGTATTCTCTACATAACTTCCTGATGGCGTTGGAGCTCCAAATCCTGCTGCATTATGATTTGCTGAACTCTGCATGCCACAACTATTTAAGAATATCTCAAAAGTGGCACTCAAATGACCGGTGCCAGGTTTCAAATGAACACAGTGTGTATCACTGTAGTAACCCTTGGAGAAGATCATACCATAAAATGGCCGATCGAATTCTATGTTAACACGCATGTGCGTCTTCTCGCACTGCACTTGCAGGTGTTTGATTTGCGGACTGTCATTGGTGGTCGCCAATGGCCAAGCATCCTCAGTTACCTCATTGTTAGCACCAGAACCTAACAGTCCTTGTGGAGCACCGTATATGGGAGACGGAGCTGCTGGTGGACCGTAAACAGATCTATGTTCTAATGGTAATGAAGCTGAGTCCACATGTGGACCATCACAGCGAGCATTCTGTAATGGGAATGAGAAAGAAACACAAATGTAAAAAAGGTTAATAAAATTTGCATCCAGATTTAAATAAATAAAAAAATTCATGTAAAACCTAAAGCTTTGTATTATACGAGTGTGACTGCAGCCCGTTATACGAATAAAAGGGCCCTTAGTTTTTGAAATTAGATTTCTTTTGGCGCGATTAGTAGAGGGTGAAATTCAGAGCATTACGAAAGTGCGACATGATGATCAACCCAATATCTGGTACACAAACCACTAAACGCTTTTCAACGTCTTTCGAGGGTCTATTGGGAGTTTTTTTTTTGGGGTTTTTTAAAACTATTATTTTCTTTTCTTATACATACATATACATACATATTTCTACATTTTATATTATTGAGCATCATTAATTATCCGATCGTATTTACCATCCCCCTTTACTCGGCTCAATATTCTATCACTCAATTGTCTTAAATTTAAAATATTTCTTAATTATATTTAAAAGTTTTGCTCCCATTATGGTTTGTTTCTCTGTTAAAAGCTCCCATTATGGTTTTACGGTATGTGCTCTGTTAAAATTCAGAGTTTTAGAACCATTTTGTGCGTCACGGACATAGCCAATTAGTACATAGAAGATGTATTAGAATTGTTAAACAAATTAGCAGCAATTCACTTTCGCTACTTTTGACACCAATGAAGAGGGACTCCAGTAAAGTGCCCCAATCTGTATTCTGTATTTTAACTAAGGTCAAAGTAAGAAAGTTAGGTGGGTGCCGTTGAACAGTGGTTAGTGGTTTAGACTACAGAAAAACGCTAACGCCTTCCCGGTCCCACCTCTTTCGAATGTCTGGCAAACATTCGAGAGTAATAAACTGTCAAGTTTCTTAATTAGCTTTTGGATATGGCTCTAAATAGAATGTACCTTCCATTTGGTGGAAAAAAAGCTGGCGAACGCATTTGCTTAAGAAAATTTCACAGCTCTGATACTAGTAAAGAGGGCAAAAGAGCATTTTGGTTGAGCCCTAAGGTTTAAGCAAATCTTCAGACATGTACACAATCACACAAAATTGAAATTGTACTTGGATTTAATAGTCACAATAGACGACACTTACCCAAATCTATTTAGCATGCGAATCTGTATACAAATACTTCTGGCTACACGCCACTGCACTTGTTCCTGCTTAAGTGTAGCTCTAATTTGCTTTGAAAACAAAGAAGATTAACAAAATTCGTTGATTTGTCATCTAGTGCTGTGGTTTTGTTAGCTAATACAATGATTTTACATTTCGCCCCTTAACGGAAAATAAATGTATTCTACCACACCAAACCTAAAAGTTGTTACGCAACACTGAAAAACCTGCTTCCGAAAAAATATTTTAGTCTTCATCTGTACCAGTGTACAACTGGTTGAAGCTAAAATGGTCTTTTCTTCACAGACAGAGTGTGATTGTTTTGAGAAAATATTGCTCATTTTTACGCTTTCTATTTTTCGTTTCTGTTCGTACAGTAAACATAACTTTTGCCATGACGTTTGTCAAAAGCCATTTCCACCTTTCGCTTTTGAGATTTGCCTGTGAAGAAGTATTGAAACACAACTATATGTTATATTATACACACATTGCTGTTTTGTTCATACATCAGCTACCCTTTCCTTCTCAATTTGAACCGAATATTATTATTTTCTTAAGTACCTGTTATAAGACCCTATTATAAGACATGCCTAGAAAAAGTTATTGCAGAAATGCAGACCTTTCAGATAAAATGCCTTTCTAAATAGTAATTTTGTTTAGAGTCCTTGAAAATACTCTCCATATTCTATTCCCTTTTTATTAATTTCTCTATATTAACTTCGCGTGCCCTTGTCTTTGTTTGTTTCTTTGTGGCTGGCTGGCTGGCCAAATCTTGTGATCAAGTTTTAACCCACTTCCTAAAGTTCGATTTTATTCAAACTTTGCCCAGATGTGTATCTCTGATAGGAGAATTAACATGAAAATTTTTTATTGGTTGTTTTATAGATGGGTGAAGTAAACACTATAATTAATTAAATAGTTATACGTAAGTATTCACTTAAAGATGTCATCATATTTGCGCAATAATTATGATTTAATACACATAACATAGCAGAGGATAACACGTATAACACTAGAATTTTGCTACCAATTACAACTAAAAGTGTTTTAGCCCTTCTATAAAGCCTTAGACATTTTGACTTTAAATCCTTATTAAAAGCTTTTGCCATGGTCTTTATGTCTTTATACCGGAATTTTAAATAAGGTAAGGTAAGGTTGGTAAGGAATGGTTAGTACGTTGGACTACTGAGCGGGAGTTTCGAAATTCCAATCCCAAAATACACAAAAAAGCATTATCACGGTCCCAGCTTACGGGAATTTCTGACAAATAAAGGGTGTTTTTTTAGGAGGTTTGTTTTTCTAATAGATGTCGTTTTATTTTATGACAGTTGTTTTGACAGCTCAAAGTGGCATTTCTACTCAGTATTGTTTGGCAAATCATTATGAATAGGTTAACTCCAGAACAACGTTTTCAAATCGTGGAAATTTATTTTCAAAATCAGTGTTCAATTAAAAATGTTTATAGAGCACTTCGTGAATTTTATGGTGCACATAATCGTCCGTCAGAGACCACCATAAAGAACGTAATTACCAAATTTCGGTCTACATTCACTCTTTTGGATGCCAAGCCACCGACAAGAATGAGAAGAGTTCGTACAGAAGAAAATATTGCT
The DNA here is from genome assembly GCA_947095585.1 of Nephrocerus scutellatus. Lineage (NCBI taxonomy): Eukaryota > Metazoa > Arthropoda > Insecta > Diptera > Pipunculidae > Nephrocerus > Nephrocerus scutellatus. The sequence goes on along the minus strand of OX352765.1, from coordinate 25,932,643 downwards.
GTCGTTGAGGCCAGTGTCAAAGAAAACGACAATTTATCGATTCGTCGTCGTGCTCAGCAAATTGGACTTTGTCCATCGACTTTATGGAAAATTGTACGTAAAGATTTGGGTTTGGTGCCATACAAAATTCAATTGGTGCAAGAATTAAAGCCACACGACCATCGTTTGTGCCGTGAATTCAGTGATTGGTCGTTAAATCAATTGAACGAAGATCCATTTTTTTACCGTAAAATTCTCTTCAGTGATGAGGCGCATTTTTTGTTAAATGGATACGTCAACAAACAAAATTGTCGCATTTGGAGCAAAGATAATCCACACGCCGTTCAAGAATTACCAATGCATCCTGATAAATGTACTGTTTGGTGCGGTCTATGGGCTGGTGGGATCATCGGTCCATATTTCTTTAAAAATGAGGAAGGACGACGCGTTACCGTGAATGGAAATCGATACAGAACCATGTTAAATGAGTTTTTGTTGTCAAATCTTGAAGATATGGATATGGATGAAATGTGGTTTCAACAAGATGTTGCCACTTGCCATACAGCACGTGAAACAATCGACTTATTGAAAGAAACTTTCAACGACAACATTATTTCGAGAAATGGTCCGGTGAATTGGCCTCCGCGTTCGTGCGATTTGACGCCACTCGATTACTTTTTGTGGGGATACGTGAAGTCATTGGTTTATGTGGATAAACCTCAATCGATTGACGCTTTGGAAACCAATATTCAACGTGTCATTGCTGACATACGCCCTCAAATGCTTGAAAAAGTGCTGGAAAATTGGACCTCCAGAATGACATTTGTGAAAAATAGTCGTGGTAGCCATATGCCAGAAATTGTGTTTAAATGTTAAATGCCAAAAAATTATCTACCAAATAAAAAAAAATTTTGGTCATTTCATAATTTTATATGTGTTTTATTAAAAAAAAAAATCGGCAACCTCTTAAAAAAACACCCGTTATGTGAGAGAAATAACTGTCATCAGAAAGCTTCTCAATACGATTTTTCGATATGGATATGAATTGTAGATCCATTCAGTTTTGTGTGCAAAACATAACATGTACAACATGCACAACATCACGAATGGTCGCAGGAACTAGAACGATGCCCAACGGCTAAGTATAATTATTGTATACGCGTGTATATTTATACGTTTGTAAGTTTGTTTGCCGTGTAGTATATCTCGGCATCTACCAGACAAAATTTGATGGGACTTGTCTTAAAAAAATTGGTTAGCGCTCGATGGCGTAATTTTTTCATTCACAGCGTATGACGTACAAAAAATTACGCCAGAAAAAACGGTGTCAAGAAATGACATCCATTAATTGGGTGCGTTCTGTAAGTCAAGTCCGTAAAAAGTCATTTCAAGAATTCAAGAATTTGTTTAAAGGTTTATTTGTTTTGTAAATATCAATGTTTTGTATTTGTGATAAAATGGATACAGTCAAAGCGCTAAATGTTGTGAAGAAAGCAAAACTCTACGCTTCTCATGATTTGCCAAAACTAAGACGGTTGTTGTGGGTGCCGTGGCTTAGTGGAAGTGCCCGTTTCTACTGAGCAGGAAGTTCGTGGTTCGAATCCCAGTAACATCAAGAGTATTTTTTACGGTGTCCCACAGAGAGTAATAACTTGTCACGGAAAGCTTCTCAATTGCCGTTCAGATCCGGCCTTAAATTGTAGGTCCCTTCCATTTGTGTACATATACAATATACATGGGCGACACAAATGGTCGAAAGAAGCTAGGCCTTGGACACCAACACGGTCTGTCGCGCCGAATATTATTATTATTATTATTATTATTATTATTATTATTATTATTAAGACGGTTGTTAATAATTTTTAAAAAAATGAGAGGATGAACACCAGATGTATCTTCCTTCGCTATATGATAAACGAGCATTTGGTCAAGCACATTCTAATTCAGCACTGTAGTAATAATATTGGGCGCAACAGATCGTTCTGGTCCAGAGTTTAGCTTCTCGCCATGGAGGTGTGAGTGTAATAATTTGGCACACATATGGAAGGAACCTATAATTAAAGGCAGTAACCAAAAGGCGAAGTAAGAAGCTTTCTCATGACAGTTAATTACTTTTTGACGTTTGTTAGACATTCGATGTAAATGGGACCGTGAATTGGTATTGAGCCACTGAGCCACGGCACCCACAATATTCCACTGACCACTAAACACATTAGTAAACTGACGTACAAAATTCAGAGACAAAGTTACATCTATTGCTATAGTTTATCTACAATAAAATATCACATCTTAAGTTGCGTCCCATGTGAACTGCATTAAGTTAAAACCAAAGATTCTGGTGACAACTTATGATACCAATAAGTGAGCATGCGGCGTCTATCGACTATCCTTGGACTAAACCCAATCATGGCTTAAATGTGCATTCAAACTTCAATTTGAAATATTGCGTCTATTAAGGTATAAAAGAAGAATCGAACTTCATTACGAGTATATTGGAAATACTAATCCACTAGTTGTATTGTGTGAAGATGTGCAAGCGGCCATTGCGTGCATCGTATCGCTCCATATCTACACTATACGTACACTATTCTCATTATTATATGATAATAATCACCTATAGTGCAGAGCCATTATCATTGAAAGAAAGTCGAAACTAGTACAAATCAGAGCATAACTGGATTTTAACTTCTTCTTTAACTAGCATTGATGATGATGCTTAGAAGACGATGCTTGCTATAAGGCCATCATCATAAGCAACCAACAACAACACAGCTCGCTTGTCGCGCCGTATCTGTTTTCTTTTATATTCGATATTTATTTTTAAAAGAAAAAATCGGTTTATTTTCTACTGCTTGGCGATGTCTCTCTTACCAAGATTGTGGAAATTGGTAACGGTCAGTAAGCGTATAATCGTTGCGATACTACTGTTTTTTAAGATACTGCAGTTTGCTATATTGTATCCCACAGTTTTTTTTTCTTTCTCCGCATACCTTTCTGTATAATAAGCCCGTTGTATCTAATGTGCCGTGCAATATGCAATCGCTGCAGATAGTAGTGTGAATTTTCCATAATAACAAAAGACATTCGAATAGTAGTAAAATATAAAAAGTAATTATAAATTATAATAATGGTGGAGAGCCACTATTATTTAATCAGGAGGCTTAAACAAATTTGCTAAAAATTTTTATTGATGGATAATAATGTTATTACAATTTAATATTTACCTTTGATATTAATACTAAACATATAAAGGTCGCGACCAGGTGATGCCGCGACAAGTGTCCCATTTTCTCTGGTTTGTTTTGTTCTGTTTGTTATGATCGATCTCTTAATCCGACAATGTCCAAATCCAAATAGAATTAACACTCTTAGACCGACAGTCAGTTTAATCGTTATTCTTTGTTAGAAATATGTTTGTGTGCATGTATATATTTTGTATCTGCAAATAGATGAGATGAGAGATATTTTTAGCTTTTAAATTGACCGTTATCTTTGGGGCGTATATGTTATTTTCTTTTTCATTTGCATTTAATTATTACTAATAAGTTTTAAAACGGGACAAAAAATCAACACTTAAGATTAATAAACAATCAACGCTCGCTATTTGGTGATAACAACAAAATCCAAGAACGCGGATACACAGAGCGAATGGTACACTGATGATGGCTAATTAGTAAGTATGCCAACAACTACTGCCTGCCAGTCAACTAATTCAGTATCCACAAAGCTTTCACTTACTGTATTGTACGAAGATACTGCGAGACGACGCGATTATCTATAAGGAACCACTTTCTATTTTCACTGTAGCAAAAACGGTGGCTGAGATGCTGTTTTTTTTTTGGTTTTTTTTGTTTAATTAAATTTTGAGTCGGAATTATTGAAAATTGAATTGAAACAGGTAGAAAGATTAAACATTTTAGGTTTGTACATTAAACAAATAGTAAGAGCTACACATACATAATATTCACACAATATTCACATTGTTATTCAAACTTTAAATATCAATATCAATTATTATACCACAGATGATTATTTTTTTATACTCTACACTCGATTAGCGATAGCAAAAAATGAAACGGATTCGCGGCGAGAGCAATAAAAGCCTTTAAACTCGGCTTTGCGGCACGCGAATATATCTAAGTCAAGTCCAATGTTCGACTAATCAAAGTAGGCTGATAGTTAGTCGCTTGTACCGCCATCGTAGATGACATACCATACTAGAGGTTTTTTTATTTTTATCATGCTGCTGAGAATAAGCGTGCCATCTTCGTTGCGGAGCGGATTGGTACGAATATTTCTGTTTGTGCGTTGCAAAGCAAAGCCAAAGACGAGTAAGCATAAAAAGAGCGCAAGAAATTGTGAAATGTTAAATGTGTGCAGATGAGTGGAGAAAACGTGGATCAATGGATGTATCTGAATGTAACTATGACCAAACCAAACTTTTAAACAAACAATCGATCGGACAAGTACGTGCTATTGTTTGCAGCGGTCTTAAGCAGTTTGTGGGAATGGAGAAAGATTATTATTTCAAATGATGTGTTGTTGTAATGAAATTTGAACGAATTGAAAAATTTTTCCAATTTATACAGGGTGGGGATTTCTTTTGAAATAGGCCCGCCCTCTTAAAAAGAAGAATACTTAAATTTTTTTTATAATTAGTACATAATATGATGTAAAAATACTATTACTACTTTTGTTATACAATGTGAATAAATGAACTTTTGTTTTGCCTCTTTTAGCAAGGAAATCTACCTTAGTGCGGTTATTTTACTTTTGTGTTACGTTTACGTTGCACGATTTTTAAGTAAATAATAAAAACAACATTGTATTATTTGGTAAGAATCGCCAAATTATCTGTTTTGAGATCGGGCCTATTTCATAGGGGTTCACTAATGGTAAACAAGTCTTTTCTAAGTGGGTGCTTTGGGCGCTACAAAGCTTCAAACCATACAAATCTGCAGGACCTGATGGCATAATTCTAGCCGAGCTGCAAAGGACTTCGGTTATTATCCTTCCTTTGCTGGAAACAATTCTAAAGAGTTGTCTCGATCTGGTCCATATTCCAGTTTAATGGAGAGAAGTAAAAGTGGTGCTGGTCGATATCTACATACGCACACGCATTGACAAAAGACTCCTATCTGCAGATCAACACGCGTATTGTAAAGGCAAGTCTGTAGAAACAGCTCTGCACACACTGGTATATTCTATGGAACATTCCCTTCACCACAAGGAGTACACAATGGTGGAATTCCTAGACATTGAAGGTGCTTTTAACAACGTCAACACATCTGCGATTACGGATGCGCTGTCGACTTTGAGGGTGGACGATTCGCTTGGCGAATTGATTAATCTTCTGCTCACAAGGTGGAGCCCTGTCCCCCTTCTATGGAACTTAGCGGTGAATGAACTGCTGGTATGCCTAAGAGGAGAGGGCTGCAGAGTAATCGCTTATGCAAAATACCTGAATACCTTAAAGGAACTCCTGCAAAATGCTCTCAACAATCTGTTTTGTTGAGTAGATCGCTGTGGTTTAGGTATATATCCTCAAAAACAGAGCTTGTCCTATTCACAAGGAAATATAAAGTATAAAGTGAATGTAAATAAAATGTTTGTGTATCGAACCATGACACGTTACAACGATACTGGAAGTATTGCAATACGCCATAGAGGTGGCCTTCCAAAAACAAAAACAGCTACATCGCCAGAAATGGTACGCAAAGTGAAGGCACGAGTAAAGCGAAATCCACGACAAAGTGCACAAAAACTGGCCAAAAATCTGCACGATAGGATCATCTGACGGATACTGAAAAATTAACCTCAATTCAGAAAGTGTAAGATTTAACAACGGCTCAAAAAGCTTGAAAATTACAAAGTGCTAAAAAAAATTTATGAGAATGGTTTGAGAATGAGAACGTTATTCTCAAACCATTCTCATAAAAAAAGTTTTGTGAGTCAACAGTACATACGCAAATGGGTCAGGTCAGTGGACGTGCAGTCAGTGGGCGGGTGTTAATTTGGGTGGGGGTCAGTGGAATGGGGAAGCCGGGAAACGTCGAGAATTTCCGATAGTTTTTTTTAATTAAAACATTCATAAATGACGAAATTACAGCCTTTTGGTTTAGTAAAACTTCGATCGCTGGCCCCTGTATTAACTCGTATGTTACTCTCTATCTGTCTGTTTGTCTATTTGCTATTTAATTTTTTCCCGTGATTTCTTTTCAGATTTCATTTAAACCAGCGTGAAATACTTTGTAACTACACTCAAAACCCGCTGGAATGCGTGCCAGCCTTTTTAACGTGTGAATATTTCACCTCATTAGTCAACACTGTTTCACTCGGTGCATAACACCGCTATTTTGCCGTCATTTGTCATTGTTGCAACAGCAGGAAACCTTGACAACTTCGCCAACATTAATGATCTCCACTTGGAGTCTAAACAAGATAAAAACTTTGATAGTGTTTAAGAAAGCAGATTTCCAACTTATACAAAAAAAAAAGAAACGAGAAAGACAACAACAAAAACAGATCAAAAACAAGCTCAACAAAGCCTAAAACGAAAAATATCTCTTCTAAAGCAGCCGACTTACTCCTGTAGGTAGAGGTATGTGTACATTTTTATAAATGCGGTTTGAACAAAATTAAGCTGAATGATTATGCCTACATTGACAACAACGAACAACTAGCGAAGATGTAGCAGTGGATGATTTACTTTATGGCAGCGTGGTGTGCAGACCATAACACTATTGTAACATGCCCTGGCAACTCGCTTGTCTTGTATTATACGTGATGTTTTGTATCAGTCTAGTCCAGTCTAAGTAACCACAACAAACAGAAACAACAACAAACAGAACAACGCGATAAAAATTGAAGACGAAGGCGCTGTAAAGAAGAGAAGCAAGTGTGCTATTAACCTACTGATACAGAACCCTAACCAACTTTAGTGACGTAGTTAATACATATTCGGACGCTCAACGTTGACTTAGATATGAGCGACCGCATAAAAATCAAGCCCGAGTATCATGAGGCATAAAGAAATGACATTGGGGATATCTTTCTCTATTTCTTCTTGTGTGCACAGTCTGTACGGCGCGATGGTGCAGGCGATATCTTCTTTTGCTTCCATGTGTGGTGTGGTGTGGTGCGGTGATACACGTGCCGCAAATCTGTAGAAATGTGTATTAATAGCAATACATTGTACGATAGCTGTTGGGATATCTTATCGTGGATTAAGTCGACGAAGGTTGTATTTCGATATCCCGCCGCCAGTTTAGTTGAAGTTCGCGTTCGCATTCAACAACAAATCCAGCTTGAACTTGGCGCATCCAATCCCGTCCGGTGTGGGTTTTGTTTTCTTCTTCCGTTTTCGTTTTACTTTCTGTAGAGGTGCCTCCGGTTTTATTTTCATTGCGATGGCGCGATAGGTGCGCATCGGTAAACTTGAGGTACAGCAGGTATTGGGATTGTCATTCAAATTTGTTTTACTTATACCGTTTTGTTCACTTTGTTTTTGTTGTTGTTGTTGTTGTTGGTATTTTTTAAAGTGTCTTCCTAGCTATATATGTGCAACTTTAGCTTTGCGGCTATTTTAGTGTAAGTGAAAGTTACTTTAGAGTAACCGATATGTGATGCTGTGTGATATACTGTCAGGGATTCTTTCATTGGTTCAATTATGGTTTTCTTTTTGGTTTTATTTTTTGCGATGCTGTTGTAAGCTGTATCTTTCACTTTTGTTTTTCTGATGGGAAATCTGGATATGAAGTTTTACTTTGCAGCCACGTCGTCATCATTTGTGTTTGATGCAATTGATTATAATACCAAGAAACAACAAGATAACTCTTAATTTAATCTTTGACACGTCTCAGCGGAAAGACTCGGTGAGTGCAAGTAATGGCTAAGCATTTGATGTCACGTATAGGGTTTATGCTTAGTTATAGCGATTAGCTCTGGTAAGCGAGTGGTTCTTTTGGAAAAAAATCAAATGAAATCGAAAGCAAAATCCATTTGCAAAGATGTGAATATAGGTCATTGATTTCAAATAAAATTTCAATTTCAATCGTAACCAAGGTGTAGATGGTAAAGAAGAACTCGTAGTCATGGACTTATCACGGCTTCGTCTTTACCTCTTTTGAACATTAGGTATATTATGGATTTATGGGCCATTCAAGATTAATGGGAGTTAATGGATATGGTTTTGAAGTTAAGTAGCACTCAGTTTGCAGCTGATTGAAAGCACATCACGCATCACGTATTATAAACTACTAAACTAACTACTAAGGTAATAAATCAAAAGAATTTAGCTAAAAACAAATGTATCATCATCATATTTTCTCTACAGCTAGGGTTCGGTAATAGACCTCATATCTAAGTCAACGTTAAGCGTTACTTGCTTGCTTGCCTAAATATGTATTGATTATGAAAGTTCTCTTTTATGCTAACGAAGAATATTTAGCATTAACCCATGGCTGCGTTCAGACTTAAATATAAATTCTTTGGAAATCTATTTGCACCCAGAACCATCATCGCGTTAAGCTTACTCGTAATTAATATTTGCACCAGCCTGCGATAAAATTATTCATTTCATTGCCAGCTTGAAGGCACCTAGATGTGCAATGAATTTAATCGCAAATTTTTACAAATATACTAATAAATCATGTTTGCATTAAAATTTTATTTGTTTCCCTCCGTTCTATGAAGAAAATAAATCTTCTTTTAATTAACTTTTCTTTACTTTCAAAACTGTTGAGAAAATTTCGCATGTCAGATACAATATACAATAGCATGTGTATTATACTTGTATCGGTGTAAAGCAACTAGCGTATATTTGGTCGATAGTTTTCCTTTTTTGCAGTTTATGGTATGATGTGCTTTAGATTTCGAAGGAAGAAATCGCGAGTTTTTCTTGTTATATTACTAGTATCTTAATAATGAAAAAGAAATTCGAAAAACGTAAAATGTAAGACATACACATACACTCGTATATGTCAGCAATATAAAGTTTGAAGTTAAAGTATAATAAACCGCTTTCTCTGCGTCGCGCCGAAGATTTAGAGTGAAAAGAATACGGGGGTAACCACGCGAAATGCACGCATTCAATTTAAATCGGAGAAGATCGCAGAAGATGATGCAGAAGTCAAATTGCTGGTGCATCGATGCGACGAGATGTACGCACACACGTAGGATGACCATAGGAAGAATGTAAAAAGAAAAGTTTATCATCATTTTGATTGGGTTTTCATTATTTATTTTTCATTTCTTTTTTATTTTTGCTACGAAATCTATTTTCTCCATTTTATGACCCGCACTATAACTCGAGATTGTCAAGTAATCTTGATCTATCTATCGAAAAAATTTTGTAATTTTTAATGCATATAATTATCTTATCTAGATTAGCTATATGTATTATACATGAAAACTACATATATTCATAATATAAAATATGAATATTGTTTTGTGGTGAACGCATTAAAGGCGAATGCGGATGAGTAGCAACGTAAAAATGTGCAGATTTTTTCGATTCATTTTATATTTGTATTTGAAAAAAAAAACAAAGTGAGCATCTCAGTTAAAGCAGTGAATGAAAGTATTTTAATGACTCCTAGCTTAGGTCTTCACTGAAGATGTAAAAATATATATATTTATATATAGCAACCTATCTCACAGCAGCAAATGAAAATAAAATAACACTAGCAATCAATCAAGAAATTACCAAATTCTCAAACTATACGCAGATAATCGAAGGTATGCGCTCTTGTATATCGATATCCATAAGGAACTATGTATATCTTCGAAGGAATGCCTGCATTCAACTACTAGTTGTACAAGTTTACAACACAAAGCATGTAATACATACACTTTCAAGTCTTTCGATTGAAATTACAATGAAAACTTCGCGAAATGAAAAAATTTATTGGCAAAATTAATGATATATTGATTGACATTGGTTTTTTCTTTAGACGCGTTTTCACTCCTCATATATAGGCAAAAAATTGTTGTTTTTTTCTACTTTTGACAATTATCCACCAAGCGAATAAATTTCCATTACGGCGATGAAATAAAGAGAAAGAGGCGTGACAAATACGTAAAAAATCTCAATTCTGAGGTAGGCAACACAAGAATAGATAAAAACAGTACGACAACAATGCACTGTACCAAAGAAAACAAGGACGAACAAGAGCACGGTGGATAGACATCATCATAACCGACATCAGAAAATGTAACCTACGAAATTGGAGGTCCACAATCCTAAACAGAAACGTTTGGAGAAGCCGCGTTAAGGAAGCTAAAGTCCATAGATTTTTCGTGGGAAGCCCCGTTAAGGAAGTTAAAGTACAATAATTCTGCGTTCTTCAGGTGTGTATCGCTCCATTGCTTGTTGTGAACTAGTTCTCTATCTGTCTACAACATTCAAAACACAATGAAATTTGACGTAATTTGCAAAAAATATGGCACATTCACATTATCTCATTACTTTTACCCCAAGATGATGATACAAAAAAGTCCAAGATTTAAATATTAATTAATTAGTATGAGTAACTAAACATGCAAATCATTGTATAAGCATAGCACTGATAAAAATACATTCTGAACTGGGAACATAAATGCTTCCAACTGTTTGAAAATTAAGGTAATCAGCTAACAATTGACTTAATTTTCCTTACATGGACATATGGTTGAAGATATTACTTTTCGACAGACTTATAATAACAAATTTTTTTGTATTTTTTAAAATCTCTATATAAACTTCGCGTCGGCATGGTTCTGTCGTTCGTTCGATGGTGGAATCTTGCGATCAATTTTTTACCCACTTCCCAAAGCCCGATTTTATTGAAACTTTGCACACATGTATATTATTGATGACAGCACTTTCTATACCTTTTTCAAGTCAAGTTAACAATTTTTCAAACCAAATTAACAAATATTCAAATCGAATTAACAATTTTTCAAAACAAATTAACAATTTTCCAAATTAAATTAACAAATTTTCAGAACAAAAACACACTTTTTCAAATGAAGTTAGCCAATTTTCAAAACAAATTAAATTTTTTTTTTCGCAAAATATACAATAAAATGTAAATGCTACAATAATTTAGTAACAGTACTTATACGACACGAGACACGACTGACGCAACACTGTGGAAATTCTCTGTTACCTAAAGAAATATTACCGACGCTTGGTTATTATTAGATAACTGTACAATACATAAAACAGAAGCAGTTAAGGATCTTGTACGTGGGACTCAATATAAGTTGAACCCTATAGAAAATGTATGGTCGAAGGTGAAAATTTTGGGTGCTCCAGCCAACAGTCGAACACTAGTTTAGGTAATAGAATTATCCTTAAACCCAGTGACTGCAGCTGACTGTTCAAATTTTATAATAAATATGCTATTAAAAATGAGCAATGCAGCAGCGAGCACTCCATTAGATATAATTGGTTACAAAAATTATTATCTGAATTTTATAAAGTTGAATTTATTTCTTTTGAATTTATGAATTTTTCACACGACCATATAGACGAAAGTGACTGTTTCCTACACCATAACCTAGCCTCGAAAGTAGGCATTATCAACACTAGCGTGTTAACATAGAAAATACTTTTGTTATTTACTACAGTCTCAGCGAACTCACATTCCCACAGTAGTTTTGGATTGCGCATGAGCAGTTTAGCAGAAAAATCGTTTTGGTCGTGCGAAAAATAGCGTGCATTACTCGCTAAAAAGTGCTTATCCTCCACGTCCACTTTCCTAGCTCGTTATGAAATTTTGTATTTTATGAAATACAATTGAGAAATAAAACTAATTTAATTTGATTTGAAAATTGTTGTTAATTTGGTTTGGTATAACACAGTTTCAACATCCAGGTATTGTTGCAGAAATAATCCGCCGTAATTCGAATCTCGTCTTTCAGAATAATTTTTCTTCCAAGCGCTTGATAGCCATCTTACCTTTGCATGCTGACGAGGGTTTTCATATTTCAAACCCAATTCCTTGCAGAGCCGAGAGTCCTATGAATCACACAATGTGTGAATTTAATAATTGAAGAAGTCCATTTCCATTTCCCGTCATTGCAGCCGCTCCTTCACTCTTCAAGCCCCAACGCATTTTTTCCAAGAAACTGATGATCACGACCCCAATAAAATATCTTGCGATCCTATGTAGAGTCCGACCACTATTTAGTACCACTGATCTCACTTTCATCATCATCACTTGGGGCCGTTCATTCATTCAAGTTTCTTGCCGCATTTTACAAAAATAAAAAATAACGTCTAGCTAACTGACCGCAGTACGGGGCCTAATATGACATCGTACGTTGGTATTTATTTAAAACTAGCTCACAAACACTTATCCACGTCACTGCAGTAAAAACTGAATTTGCCCACTTTGCTAATGTGGAAACTATTTTAGCTAACACATGTATGTATAAGAATACATTTTTCAAGTAGGACTAGGGTTAAAATTATTTTTCTGATACTCGTAGTTGAATGATTAACATATAAATATTCTGTATCCTAATAGCACGCATAATTATTTACTGGAATGCAATAATTCTCTTAAACCTTTTAACAATTTTTATAAGGAACTTTTGTCTTTTATGCTTTATTCCTATTTTATAAATAATTTTTTATACCAATTTTAATGCCCGACCTCAAATAGAATCAATCAAAAACAAGACACACCACTCGCAACATATTTGGCTACAAACATTAAGCAAAGAAACATAGTTTCACTTATTTAACTTAAGTATTAGCATAAGCAACTATAACATAGAAATCTTCAAATCTAAACAAGTCAAAAACTTATTTAAATTATTTATACGTTTACGACAACATCTACGGCCTAAACAAATCTCAGCATTTCATTAGCATCAGCATACCTATATATACCACAAGCATTACGTAAAATTACCATATCGAAAAGAAAGCTTTAAATTCCACAAATCAACCTGTAATACTTTTGGTAAAATTTTACTCTTTGTTAAAGATATTAAGATGAAAATTTGAAAAATAAAAAAAAAACAATCATATATAAGCTGAGCCTACTTTCTACTCCTGTGCGATGATTTATGCGATATCTTTGTGTAACGTCAGATCTGGCACTGGAATTTTCATTTCATAAATATAACCTTTATTACTAGTATATAATATTTATGTACGTGTTATGTACATGTACGTATAGTTAGCTGCAGTTCAAATGAAATGCATTCGTTATTTCAGACAATTGACGGCAATGGTTTTTTAGATCTACGAATGAGCGAGTGCGTACGAGTATTTCACACATATAAGACATATATATTAAAAGTAAACTGATAAAAGTGCGAAAAATACTAAACCTGTCTTTGATATTCTTTCTTGCTCTGATTGTCATTTTATTCCTTACGTCTTAGTACTTCTTAGCACTTGTACTTTCGTTCATCCACAATTGGCCTGATTAAAATATGTACTTTATATATGCATGCATGCATATATGCATGTCGCCCTCTGAGTGCAATAACAACATAGTATGGCAAACTCTATCTACTACATGTATATTATGTACATTAAAGCCACCAACAGTAGCCATAAGTGAATAAGAATTATTCATACCACATATTCTCATATAAAGCAACTGTTCTGGTTTTATGTTTATGAAATTTCTCTTTAGGTCAGATGTTGAAATAATACGCACAACATTTTTCCACAAAAAAAAAAAATAAATGAAAGAAAAAAATTTTGGTTATATACTCTAAATGAGTCGTGCACTGTTAAAAGTTTAAGTTTATCTATTTAGTTCAATCTGCACACTATAATAAACCATATAATATTTTGAGTATCGTTATACAGTGATTAAAACTAAAATTTTAGACCGTGAAGATAACTTATTGTAATTAATCCCTGACTCATAGCGAAGCCAGAAAAGTATCTTATCAGTTGACACTTTTATTTTAATATGAAGTTAATAATTAATGTAAATTGAAATTTTTCAACAATGAATAGTACAAGATTATCGATATGCCTCTATTATAGTTTCGTAAAATAAGTGAAAGGAAAGAGAAATAACTGATCGCAACTTTCATAAATGAAATTTTTAACAAAAGAAGGTGAATGGCAAAATACCTGACGGATAAGACTATAAATCTTTGCATACAATTTATGCATAGTACAAGTTAAATGACTGCGATAAATAAATAACCAATCAACCATTTCAAATTTACAAAAAAAACAGAATGAAGTACCTCCGTTTAAATTTTGTTTATAAGACTGCCTCAAATTGAAACTCTAAATTAAACCTAATGACCTAATGTCTTTGTACTATAAAATTTTACTACAGTACAGACTCGGTAATTTGAACTAATAGCGCTCTACCATAATTCAGAGTACTGAGGGACTTGAACTTTTTTGTGGTCCAAATTTTGCCTAAAAAATGGTGTTCTGTATGATTTTCTAGTAAAAAGTTATTGATCAAATTGACGTTATTAAAAAACGAGAAGCCAATTCAAAGCTTCGTTGATGTACGTCATATGCAATGTCGCAATAGCGTCCTACACACTCAGAATGTTTCCCTTTATCTAATTCACCCAAAATTTCGCTCTTCTGACACTAAAGAGTAAGAAACGCGAGTTTTGAAGATGGTTCATTGAAATGTTTGTTTTACGCAAATTTTGAATTACGTAAATTATATTGCTGGTAAGTACTCATCGATGAACAACAGCGGCGAGAGAATTTTCAAGTTGCATCTGATGCTGGCTGCAAATAGATTTTGGATAGCGGTCGAAGTCACGGTCAGAATCGGCTCTGTAACTGTACTACAAGTTTAGAAAATTACAAAAAATGCATACCACTTTTAACACTTAATTAAAGCGAGATATAATATAATAATATCCCTATAATATAATATAATGGAACAATGATTTTCATTTAGGTGGGGAAGCACCAACTAGATGTAGTATAATCATTTATTTGTAGTGACTCAGCAGCCAACAAGAACATGGAATCCAAAAATACATCGTCATCATATTATTTGGCTCTACAACCGGAGTTTAGTCCCGGCTTTTCGCAAGAAATCTCTTCACCCGTCCCGATTTCGAGTCGATGTAATTTAGTTTGTCATCCATAAACTCTAGGCGTCTTAGTCTATGTCATCCTTCTAGCGTAGGCTTTGCCGACCTTGCTTTCATGTTCCATAAATTCTACCCCAAAGTACTTTTCGAGCAGGAACCTCTTCGCTCACGCGAGCTAGGCGCCCTGCCCAACGGAGCTTATCAAGCTTAATTCTATTTACGGTATTGAAATTGCGGTTACGCTTGCATATATCATTATAAAGTCTCCGGACAACAATCTCCGAATCTCGAACAATTCTCCGTAAGACTTTCCTCTCGAAAGCGACTAAGAGGTCAGAGTGCTTTTCCCAAGTCTCGGATCTATATTCAAATTCGTGCTCCACTATTAATGGAGCAATGTTGGATCCACTGCTCGCAGACGTGGCTTTGTTTTGCTCTCATTTATGTCCAGCCCCAGATTTTGTGCCGTCCGCTCGATCTCGATGAAAGCTTCCTGTACTCACTTGAGTTTCTACCAACGATGTTAAAATCGTCGGCTTAAGCCAGTATCTGAATGAACTTATTTATAGAGGATACGCCATTAAATTGTAGGTCCCTTCCACTCAACAACGTTATACCACCATAATTTCTGCATGTTGTGATCTCCCTTCTTATGATGCCTCTTCACCAGTCTATTGGACATCGATTCTTCCACCCATAGTTCCGAGTACACTACTACTTCATAAATTTCTTGATGTAGTGCGGGAGCTCATGATTTAATCAGCTTCGCTGGAATACCATCTAATTCCGAGTCCTTATTATTCAATCATATTCATCAATACTTACTGGCGGCAGTATAGTGTGATTGTCGGGCATTGGTGGGGCCTCAAATTCCTCAATTAGGTGGCCATTTAGCAACTCATGAAAGTGCTCTTCCCATTGGTTTAAGATGCCTTTGAGATCGGCGATCAGATTACCATCTTTGTTTTTTAAATGATCTCAACACTCACAAATACGCTGGGCCAGATAGTATTTCCCCATTAGTTCTGAAAAGGTTTTCTGCCAAGCTGACATTATTATTGCGTAAGCTTTTCCATCAATCCTATTCTTCTGGACTCTTCCCGAGAAGTTGGAAAACAGGCTTCGTCCAGCCCATACCCAAAAAAGGCGAGTTGTCGTCTCCTTCTTCCTACCGACACATAGCACTTACATCTATTCTTTCCAAGGTGTTAGAAACGCTGATCAATTTTCAGCTCATAAAATATCTTGAAAGTAACGAAATTTTTAGTAAGCTGCTGTACGGATTTCGTGGCCAACGTTCCACTGATGATTTGATGGTATATCTCACCGAACAGTGGTACCGATCTTTGCATCAATTTAGTGAAAGCAAAGCTGTTGGACTCGATATTTCCAAGGTGCGAAATGCTTAGGTTTTCTAACCCGGTGCAAGGAATATTTTACTCCCTCTTATCTGGCTACTATCTACAAGGCTTTTACTTGAGTACAATTTTCATATCTGGTCTGGTGCGCCTAAAACTACCTTGCGAAATAGATTCGCTTGAAAACCGCAGAAACGTTTCCTGGCTCGTCACTCGTTTTATCGCTTCTTCCACCAGCGGTGCTAAAGAGAAATAGCTAGCTTCATGACACCTTGAATTCAACCGCAATACTCGTTGGTCGCTAAATGCTCATCAGTTTACCCTCAAGCCCATCTTCGGACTTACAGTGAAGTTCAGGGATTCGTTCTTCAGCGGTATGTGGAATGCTCTGCTTATGCTTATTACTATGATCCACAGGCATTCAAAATACAAGGTCATAGACATTTCCTCTTTTCTCCTCCTTTTCCTTAACGCCCACGATGTGCCAGGCATATTTTCGAACATTGTAAGGGTGCGAACCCCTTTACGCATACACAAATTATATAAAAAAGGCAACGCAGTGTATATTGCGTCATACCACGGACTCTTTGGTTGAACTTCTGCGCCTGGTGTGGTTCTCGCGCTCTGTACTGTTCTAGTCCACTGACCAGATTCTTCTCCCAGGTCGCTTTCTTTCGCCGGTAACTGTTTATTCATAACTTCTGAGCCCTTTTTTACTCTTCTTCGCGTGCCCACGTTCAATGAATTGTTACATTGCTCGTCGCTAGCTTACATTCGTCATCGAAGCACTCGTTCCGATCTGGACGACTATTGCCTAATATGGAGTCAGCAGTACTCTTCTACGCCAAACATCTCACCACCAGGACCTACTCTCCCTGCATTTAGGACAAATCCCATGGCTTGACCGTAGTGGTTCTGGTTTCGCGTATGCAGTCTTTCGTGATGATGCAATCCGCGCTCGGATCACCATACCAACAAGATATTGGTCCGAATCGGTGTTGGCACCTCGGTAAGTTTGTACCATCATCATCTGTAGGCAAGGTACGTGAACGTTTATGAGGCTTATATTATTAAATCTGCCCCGCACGCGAAGGGTGCATAGCCGTTCATTTAATGCCTCGCGCCAACCTTACATACATAAAATACATTTGAGTTCCCCAAAACCAACATCCTGCTATAGTCTTTAAATCAAGAACTTTACTGTAACGTCCAAGCTTTTGTCATGTGAGACACTTCACGCATTTCTAGATTAACATACGAGATCATCATGCAAAAAATTAAGGTCCGGTGGCATGAACGCAATAGGAATCTGTTCGAAAAGTCATTTGTGGTAGGATTTATGGGACACGCCACTGCGGCAAGCCAAGCCCAAGCTGAAAATGGCGAATGATATTAAGTAATGACAATATTCGCCAAGTAGGTACTAATAAAGAGATTTTTTGTGGGAGGCCTTGACCGGACGAAAAGAAGGTCTGTAATAGCATATCCAGAATATAACTTCATAATGGCATGAGACAATTATCTGTTTCCCAAATAAACTGACAATATGTTATGGGTTGACCATGATAAATTAACTTGTAATATAAGCTTGTGCAATATTGGCACCGACAAGAGAATTCACTGGCTTGAAAAAGAGATCCGAGGCGGTTTAAGAACACGTGTAAGTCATACTGGTACGTAACATACGAACAAAAGACTGGAATGCAAATGCAAAATGCGAACTCTTTTAGTTTTGAAAGTATAAGACAAAAAATACTATGAGGATACTTACTCAGCTTCAATTACTAAGCATTTTTTCATTAATTAACTTAAAATATGATAACTTTTTCGTTTTGTTTAAATTCACAACTAAATTCGCGAATCTCGATTATCTCGGAAATTTCTTCAAATCATTGTTGTTTGTCAGCGGATTGGCTATTTTTCACAGCGTGATCTCGCATATGCCCAGTTTTCTCCTGGACATTCGTTATCAATCTAGCCTACACGTTGCACCGTCAGTAGCAGAAGCAAACATATGTATACAAACTAGGTGAACCAGTATATCTTAATGCAATGAAAAAAAAAGAAGCCAGCAAAATAAAGAGAAGAAAACTGTCGGAAATTTTAGTGATACACACAACATATATGCGCTTGCTGTTTTGTCTTATTGATTGGCGACTTTATTTTGCCACACTACGAGCTGCAATTCAATTATTTTTCTTTTCTTGCTTTTGCTAATTTATTGCGCCGGCCGATCGCATATTTCAATTTCTATGAATGGATATCTCTGAAGCGTCGCTCTGTGCTTAGTTTTCAGGAGACATCAAATTGATTTGTAGTGTACCAACTGACAATTACTATATCTCTGTGCGCATATGGACGTTTATGTGGATGTGAACTTGAAAAATCGTCCGAATAGCTTAAGACGCTGCGCTGCACAAGATGTAAATATAACAGGTACCGCAGAATCAATCTGGCTCGTGGCCGTCGTGGCCGTTTTCATCATGACGACGGACGACGACGAGCCAAATTGATATACATAATTAACAAGTAAAACAAGTGTTTTATCATGAAATATTTAGACGATCGGTCATTTTCATCTTGCCACGCAGATGCACATATAGACACACTCTATGATAGCCGATAACAAGTGTCGCGCGCTCAAGTCTCAAGGTGGACGGACACACTTCTGATCGCGTACGCTGATCGTATTAGGCATCAGGCGACGTATCGTCATCATAGTCGTCGCCTTTCTCTTTCCGTGTTCCGTATTATGTTTAGTATTTTTAATCTTTTCGCCGTGAGTCTGTTTTGGAGCAGCACCTTTGTTTGTTGGTCTATCAACGTGAATCGTACACGCTACGCATACCTCCGTGTTGCACATGGAGAGCAAAGACACGCTATTATATCAATTAAATAAATTAAGCGCTTTCACAATAAATGGCTGATTTTATCTCGTGTAATTCGCGCATATATGGCAAAATAACTGTATGATGCACCACCAACACCATCTATAAGCATAACAACCTAACACGAGATCGATTGAGAGCCCACCGAACTCTGCACATGTGGCGTGCTTCCGAAATTTGTAAAAGCTGCAAATTCGTTAATTGTTTCTGGGAAAGTTAATCTTTAGGGTTGGTATGATTTTAGCAGAGTGCCACTTGTTTTACCACCCATAGAGCATATACCGATGACACCAACAGTCTATAATAATTTTGCCTGTTGTCCTCCTTTTTCAAAAATGCATTCCTTCAACAATCACCTAAACAGGAACAAAAAATATGAAGTCTGGTGTTATGATAGTCAATTGACTCATAAAATTTAATCCTTGAATTTGACGTCTGTAAAAAAGCTTAACTGGATGGTTAATGGCTAACCTTAGATTTTGATCTCACGATAATAGTAAACATATTCTAATGTGTGAAACTTTTTGCTATAAATTCTTTATTATCATACGAGGAGTGTAAAATCAAAAATCTTCGTTTCCACTTTTTCTCAATAGTTTGGGGAAATATTCTTTAGAGGGCCGAAATATCGAAGTATTTAACCAAAATTTAACAAAACTCAAAAATTCTAATAGTTTTTGGTTTTTGAAAACCAAATCTTTGAATTTTGAAAATATTATTAGTGAGCAAGTGAATATGGAGGAACAACAATTAACCCGCTGGACAGAACATTTTAATAATGTTTTGAATTGTACTTCGCCAGGCACGTCCATCAACCCACATATGCACCCTAATAGGCTACTGAACATCAGCGTCGCCACTCCTTCGTTGGATGAGATAAGGACAACAATTCGTTCACTGCAATCAGGTAAAGCAGCTGGAAATGACAACATCTACGCAGAACTCCTCCAAGCCGACGTCGAGTTAACTACGCGAACATTGCATGCGATATATCAAGATATTTGGGAATCTGAATCCATTCCGTCGTCCTCAAGAAAGGTGATTTGAGCAATTGCGAAAACTGGAGAGGAATTACCCTGCTAAACACCATAAACAAAGTGATCTCCTCTATAATAGCTAGGCGTTTACAGAATGCGTTAGAGCCAATTTTGAGAAATGAACAAGCAGGATTTCGCCCAAACCGTTCTTGTACTGATCAAATGAACACCCTGCGTATAATCATTGAACAGTCAGTTGAGTATCGCTCTCCTCTGTATATGGTATTTGTAGATTTTAAACGCGCTTTTGATAGCGTAGGCCGAAACATGATGTGGCAGATTTTGTCTAGCTATGGTGTTCCGGAAAAAATCATTAACATCATTAAGGAGCTGTACCGCGACTCAACATGCCGCGTCATTCATAACGGTCATCTTGGCTCACCTTTCAACATCTAGTCGGGAGTCAAGCAAGGCTGCACCCTCTCACGATTGCTTTTCACAATTGTTATCGACTGGGTGATGAAAATAGTAACCCGTACTCCATCGGGTCTGCCATGGAATGTTTTTCACCGCCTAGAAGACCTAGACTATGCCGACGATATCTGTCTCCTATCACAATCGCTAGGTGACATGGAGCGAAAATTAAAGTCACTAGAATTCCACGCTAACAAAGTGGGTTTAAAAATTAACGTCTCAAAAACAAAACTACTTCGCGTTACCGCTAGTGGAACATGTGATCTCTCGATTGACGGACATCAGATAGGAGAAGTCGATAAGTTTTGTTATTTGGGCAGCTGGATGTCAAAAAATGGTGGTGCTGACTCGAATGTGTGCTCTCGTGTAAACAAGGTGCGACACTCCTATAGCTGGAACTCCTCGCAAATCTCCCGGAATCTAAAGCTAATGATCTTCAGATCTAACGTTCTCTCAATACTCTTGTATGGCTGCGAAACGTGGAAAGTCACAGAGTCAATTGCGACGCGCCTCCAAGTTTTCGTCAACAAGTGCTTAAGGAGGATACTGAGAATAAGATGGCCGGACATTATCACCAATCAAGACTTGCGGAGAGTAACACAGCAGGAAGCAATCGCGATCACCATCAGACGACGAAAATGGAGCTGGATCGGCCACACCTTGAGAACGCCAGCGGACGACATTACGAAACTAGCGCTTGACTGGAATCCACAAGGAAGCCGCCGAGTTGGCCGTACTAGCAAGACATGGAAAATGACAATAGAAGAGAAAGCAAGATCCCAGGGGACCGAATGGCGTCTCTTGAATCCTCAGGCGTTAAATCGAATTCGTTGGCGGGCGTTTGTAGAAGCCCTATGCTCCCCCGCGGAGTAAAGGAAAGAAAGAAGAAGAATAAGTAAAGTACGTGTTACATTCAATCCTGTAAAAAGAACTGTGGTAACTTATTTAATAAAGTAATAAATTTTAAAATTTATACTAACTTCAAATGTCTCACTACAAGAACATTGAACCTGCTGAATTTATGTAAGAAGTGGAAGAAGGAAAAGGCTGCAAGAAAATCCGTACTTTCTAGCCAAAAGAGCAGGTGTAAAGATTAAAAAGTAGAAAACTTAATAATTCCATAGCTACCTTTCAATCAATTTTGTTAAATTAATAAATTAAACCTGTTCACAGATATTCTCTAAAATATCTTTTCCAACTTCTACAATGGTCACCGTGTTCACAAGTTTAATTTCCGAGAAATAAAATCAACTGACGTCTACTAGTTTTTTAAAATGTTCTACCAAAACCTTATAGGTATAGGTATAAAAAGATCCTTATGACCGGTTAAAGCATGAGTACCGGCAAGACACCAAAGATAAAGCGGTGATGGAAAATCTGAAATGTTGGCAGAGCATCGGGATTCTATAAAAGGATTTGTAAAACTGTTCCCGGTTCATTATTGCAGAGAAAATTCTTGCAGAAATGATTTAAGCAGCTATCTATCGATAAACAAAATGTACTGGTTGGATCAGGAACTGTCAACAAATGGCTTTAAGTAAAGAAGTCGTTCTTTCGGAACACGTCGAACATTTTTTTCAATATAGGGTTCAATGAACCCAGGACAGATGTACGTATGATCCACTTGCACATCGTATATGAACCGCATAACAATGGAGAACAGTCAAAAGAAGCTAATGATTGAGTTAACTTATGGAGGAGCCTTTTTTCAACTGGCAAAGGATAAAACCCCTGAATTGTTGACAATATCCTTTGATTGTCAAAAAAATATGCCCATGCCAAAAGTTCCTGACCAAGCAGCGCCGTACTATTGAAGGCAGTGTTATTTGAACAAGCTGGGTGGGTGTTGTAGTGCGGAGCTCTAAGTCTCTCTAGACTTGGACAAAAAATAATCACCCAAAAGATTCCGATGAAACCTCATAAGCTATTTATCATCGTCTTCTAAGCCTGAACTTCGCAGGTAAGACTGTTTTTCGGCTGATTTGCGCAGAGTGTGGTGGCAAAAAATATGAATACCACAATGGTTACATGCTTTTATTGGCTGACAAAACACGCTCCATTTAATATACGTCAATTGGAACTTGTTTTCCCTTTCCGGGGCTTTTTTTTATACCACCTGATAGCGTCTTTGAAAATATAGAATAACTTTTCTAATCGAAAGAATTTATAATAACCAGAGACGATTAAGAGTATTTCGACATTTTGCAAATGTTTATTTTGTTATATTCATTTGGGAAGCGGAGAATGTCCAGTTTGGAACCGGAAGGAAGAAGCAGGTAAATGCTTGAAGGCTCCCAGGAATTGGCATTTTTAATTCAACCAGTCAAAGTTTTTTATAATTGGATCTAGAAGCTCCAAGAAATGGTAGAAAAATTTCGGACATGAAAATTGAAGCTATCCCTATGGGCGTTCCAAGTAAACAGAAAAAGTGCAAAGCTGTTGGAACTTTATTTCGGCGAAGAGTGGGGAAATCAGAGAGGCTAACGTTTTTCAAAAGACCGATGGAATCAAGTTTAGACGAAGAATACGTTAAAAACAATATAATCTGTAATATAACAGTAACAGTTACAGTTAATAATATGTATATATAGTTTTGTTTATCTTTAAGTTTAAAGACTGAAACTTTTGAAGTTTGTTAAGTTTTGTTTTTAACGTTTTTTTATAAACTTGAAATTAAAGTATATAATACATTATACAAAAACAAAGATACTTATTACCAACATGCAAATACACATAAAAGGCTTAGCTTAGCGCATTTTGTTCAAGTCTCCTTCTGTTGAACAAAGACTGAGTAAATGCCACGTCAATTATATTGTAAAATATTGTTGCAGTACTATCACCAGTATATTTTATTCTATAAAATTAAATAGCAATTAAAATAAGTTGCAGTGGTTAAAGCTAAATGTGACGGGGTTTCCACTGCGATATTGAGGTTAAGCTAAAAACTGGACTTCACCTTCATTAGGAAAGTTGTACACACTAGATAAAAAATCAAATTTTTTAATAATCTAAGCTCTGACTACAGCTTGAAATATTATCTGGCATTTGGAAATTATGAGAAACAAAATTGATAACACATTTGATTTTGATTCTTGCTCCTGGCTCCGGTAAATTATACATATACCTCTCCCTACGAGTATTTCGAAGTAATGTTTTGCATACTGTAGCCCATAACAACCTATTTTTTTACACGATCCATAATCGTCCTTCCTCACATATGAAGACATCAATTCTTTATAAGGCTTTCTTCTTGAACGAGGAGTTTGCATAACACCTCAATTTTAAGATTCATTTGTAAATACTGGAGAAATCATTGTCTTTAACACTAGCAGCTGTTTTTGGATCAAAAGAGTCCTGACAGACAACAGAAGGTTTTGTTTGCTTTAAAATTTTTTCCCTGGTTATAGACATTCCTAAAATCTATATTGAGTTTTTAAACTCTAGGCATACTTCATCATCAACTTGATTCGTTGTTGACATGCCTGTAATAATGCTACACTTAAGTAATGGACTAATGCTTTCTGATGTCAACTATTTTGTCTTGTAGTAATATGTAGTATGCTTATATACAGTGATTTCAGTCATGCTCAATGAATGCATGTCGTATATCGTATATATGCTATGCATCAAATAATGAGCCCATATAACTACTTAAATTTTACACAAAAGTACTCTGTGTACTAATATTAAAAAGTGAAATTGCAAATTATTTTTAAGGAAGGGAATTACTTAACTTTTAAATTTGTCAAATTGCCGTAACACAATTTGTTGATGGCATGACTAATTATGCAGGAAATTGTACTTTTTACAAAAACTATTTGACTTGATTTCATAGAAGAATTGATTTATTTCACTTTTAAATTAATGTTCAGCTTCTTTGTCTCAATTACTGTCTACCTGCATTTATATTTTGCCAAGCACGCAAGTCTTGGACTGATATGTAAGTACTACTATGGCCGTTGTCTTATATACCAGCAGCTGGGATATTATGGTTAAATTCATGGATTTATGACTAAAGAGTCTTGACAAACTAAAATAAGCTCTGTTGGCTTTAAGCAAATGTGTGCATATTTTTGGGGTTATGTTCTTATCGGTAGCTATTATTGACCCGAGATAGGTAAAGGATTACTTCAAATACGCGGTTAACTAACATAATAGAGCGACAAATACTGGATCTTTTGCTCGAAGTTGTGTCTATCATTTACTTTGGTTTGCTCTCACTTATTTGCAGCCCCATCTTTCCGCTGAATCTGGATGAAAGCTTCTTGTACAAATCCTGGGCTTCTAGCAATGATGTTAATATCGTCTGTGTAAGACTTATTGTTCTTCTCGCCGTTGCAATAAAGTCTCATAACACTCCAACAGGTTGAAGGGAACGTAGGCCAGATCATCCTAGGCCCGTAATAGATGTTGAATGGGCTTGATAGAATCTTTGTTTGGCTAATAACATTGGTTATTTTATAAGCCAGATATAATCAGCTCGACTATGCTTTTTTGCAATACGTGCAAGGTAGTGTATATTGCGTCATACCGCCGACTCTTTAGTAAAACTTCCATTCTCACAAAATGATTTCTTTCGGCGGTCAAGTATTTTTGCGTATTATGTGAGCTCTTTATAGTATTTCTTCGTGCACGACGCGAACTTTTTTTACGTTAATATCCTTCAAAATGAGTTTGACATCGTACTGTGGACCGGCATGGACTGTTTCAAGGATTTCTTATTTTTCATTGTGTAGGAAATCTTCTGTAGATACCTAAACGTTTATGAGACTTGTTTTCCTATATTTGCTCCTTAGGCGTATGGTGTATAATCATTCTTTTATTGTCTAAAGTCTGATAACGGTGGTTTTAATTTTTTTTCTGATCATAAAGCACATGATTTCTGTGGTTTCGGTTACATGATTTCGGTACCTGGTAGCTGTTATGCAGATCGAGCCCCATACTATGAGAGTTCGTTCCATGGCAACACCCTTGAATAATTTGGCCGTTTTCATTGCTGTGGCCATCGTCGTGGATCAGTGTTTCCGAGGCTGATTGGGATACCGTAATAGCTTTCTACGGGCGATATCATAAGTCTTACATGAACTCTTATTTGAAGGAACTAGCTCAGTCATTTAGCCTCTCCTTTTTGAATGGTAAATTACCAGCGGCAACCAAGTCAGAATAGATACGGCGCATGCATAAATACTATT
This sequence comes from Nephrocerus scutellatus, assembly GCA_947095585.1. Taxonomy (NCBI): domain Eukaryota; kingdom Metazoa; phylum Arthropoda; class Insecta; order Diptera; family Pipunculidae; genus Nephrocerus; species Nephrocerus scutellatus. The sequence goes on along the minus strand of OX352765.1, from coordinate 25,906,739 downwards.
CCCCAGTTTTGCTTATGGCTGACCAACAAATTGCAAACAGATCGTTACAGCTAGTTTTATTAAAATATTGATTCACAACTAAGTATTGAAAAATTTTTGAGACACTTCATAACAAAAAACTATTAATAAACATAAGACAACTTATATGTCTTAGTCTTATATGGTTCTAGTATCAGTTTGTTTACATAATCAAGTTTTTGTTGGCAAAAATTTCTTATTTAATAACAGATTAAAATTGGCTTAATGAATAATTAAAAGAATGAAAAATCGTCCAAACCTGAAGGAAGATGCAAATGTGGTGAAGGCAATTAAATCCACGGGAATCTGTTTCACATGGGAAATTAATCGACCTCAAATGGGAATGAAATACAGTTTTTTGTGAGAGGGTATGATTAACTTCTCAAAGTTAAGAGATGTGAAACAGGTTTATTTGATTTAATTTTTTACTTAATATTCTTTAAGAAAAATTCGAAATCTTGAACATCTTTATACTAAACTGATGAGTCAATATTCGAAGAGCATAAAAAAGTTAATTCTCTTTTCTTCCATAAAGTAAAACAAAGAATTTTTATAACATATGTTACAGCTTTAAGCCCAATTTTGGTTATTCGTTTTGTTTTTTAAACAAAAAAAAACGACGGCTTATGTGCCCATTTACTACTTTTATTGTAAAAAGTAAAACATTCGTATAGACAGCAAGCAAATGTTATATCTGTCACATTACGAGTATGTTGTGATGAAAACTCGCACCTAAAAAGATAAAAATTTAAATTATGTAAAATGGGTGTACAATTAATTTTCTTTGCTCTAGTTTAAAGCAGAAGTGATAATAGGTATAGTGCTCGAGTTTAGCGCATAGTTACTAGTACGAGCTACCAGTAGATATCCGTGGGTAGGAAATCGAAAACCGATATGAAATACATACACAACCACACACACAAAAATTTTTGCAATGAAACAATCTACTTGTGCGTGTGTGTGTATGATTGTAACGTTTCACACAACTTTCATTGCAAAAACTTCCTAACGGTGTTCACATTGTGCTCCACTTACGAAACAGGAAAATTGATAGGGAAAGTGTTTTGTTTTGTCTTTCCATTTTATTCTTTTTATAATATTATTTTTCAAATTTTGAGTCGCTTGCAATGCGTTGTTATCTGAAAAAAATTTTTGAAGCAACTTTCTGTTCATCATATTTCAAGAAATAATTAGAAAATGCCGTAATTAAAATTGGATAAGTTAGTTTATATTAGTGGTGTGTTGAAAAAATCGTGTGCGTTAAAAAAAGCTACATGACAAAACAGAAGACTTAAGCAAGAAACTTGCAATTATACTTTCCCTTGAATAACTCACAAGGACAGTCAAATGATACGCTCGCAAAAGGAAATTCTCAAACAGCATAAAAATTCATGTAACAGCAGATTACTTTCCCTTACAATACATATACTCTGATGCATGTATGTCCCAAAAGGACAACGAATAACTCGTTTTGGTATACTTTTGATGTACACCTACACACCAGTTACAAATTTTTGCTGCTAAAATTTTTTGTAATCGAAATTTCTTTTGTAAAACCAGTTTGCCAAGAAATGAAAGTAAAAACTCAAGGGCTTACACTTTTTATATTCGTAAATATCCTCTCCTGTTAGGTCAGACGTAACACAAAATATGCTACACTATGTACATATGTATAGCAGACAGGTAACCGGTAACATTTTCAATACGACTGTGTACGAATGCTCTACGGATATTTATATTCGCTAATGACTAACCCAATTTTTCATTCGTCGAGCAAACGAACGAATGATATCCCCTTTTTTTTGTATGTGGTTGAATATGAACCAGATGCCATCGATGCATAAACATCACGAAGAAAGTGCTTTTCATTTTTTATTTTTCTGTTAATTCTCTAAAGAAAGGTGCCTACATATACAGCGTTCGTTACAATAAACCCGATCCAATTGCTCAGGAAGACCAGCGATGCAGCAACGATGCAGCAACCACACTTCCGTTACTTCCTACTAAAGGAGGTGTATATAATACGGCAATCAATGGACATGTTAAGCATGCTAGCAGAAGATGACTGAATGGCAGGCGGGCAAGTACGATGGTATTCAAAGATTGCTTGTAAATTGAGTGTAAACTTGTTGTTGCTTTTTCTTTTGAGCATTCTATTGAAAATAATTTTTGCAATTTCGCGCTCTGTATTCATCAGCATCAGACCGGAGATACTCATTTCATCCGTCGTTTGCAAGTAAATGCATTAAAATGCATTAAAAAAGAAAGAAAGAAAGGGTTTTCATTGTTTTTGTCTTTACCAACGAATGACTACATGCGTATGTATGTGTGCGTGGTATAGATAGGTATTCAAAGAGAGAAGGAAGAAGGAGAAGAGTTAATTTGCAGTTGCAGCGTATTGATGCACTTGTTTTTGTCACTGCAGCAAAGAAAGTTTTTCATCTTTCATTCTTTTATACTTGCGGTATGCGGTATACGTTGCGTATAATCGAAAAATACATGAATGACGGACTACTCCCGCCCGACTCGTTTGGTCCACAGTTACAATTGTAGCACGTAGTGTAATTCGTTGTCGCCGCAAAGTAAACACACAACAAACTGATAATTATTATTTTTCGTTGTGTTTTTTCTATGGAAAATAATTTTATTATTAAATAAATTTATATTTTGCTAAGATTATGCTTGTTAGTTTCCATTGATTAACTTCATCAGCACCTCAAGATACCTCAAGTTTAATGACGCGAACGCGGATTTATGCCCATGTAACCCAATTCAATTGAAGTAATGTACTAGATTTATATACAATTTTGGTTGTTCAAGTATAACCACAATTGGTATGAGAATGTAGAGCAATCTATGAACTTTTATGAGACTTGTGGTAAATTGAACAATTCTATATATTTATTATGATTTGGATTTACATGACCTATATTCTTGTTTTTTTGCTTGCAGTTTGTGTCAGAATTATTTTCTTTTTAGTTGAAGTGTTTACAATTTTTCATTTTGTAAAAGCTAGAAAGTTAGTTTGGAATTTTAGTTTTATAATCCTTTATGCAGATAATGAATGATATTGCCGGTAGAACTACACGGGCAAGACGTTCAGTCAGCATTAGTTATAGCTAAACGAAGTTTTATACCTATTTCATGTCTGCGAACAAATGAGTCAACCCAAATCTTACAAGCTCAAATTCAATTTTCGTAGTGCTTCAAAAACCTCTGTAGTAGAAGCCAACAACAGTTTGATACCAAAACTCCGCCCATTACATATTAAATTAAAATATAGTCTTATAAGAATTTTCCAATCCCGAGTATAAGGCAATGTGATTGTGTTATATAGGAGTTCAGGACTTGGGAGCGCTCCTAAATGCTTTCCAAGTTAAATCTAACGAAAAACAAATTGGCACTCTATTTAAGGAAGAAATAAAGGCTTTAGTGGGCTGGTAGTCACAATTGTGGGGCAGACGAAATATTTATCTAATAAAAGCCATAGCACAGGATATCCACAGTATCGGTTTGAGATCTAAACTAGTAGAAAGATTTCCTGCAGTAGGCCAGCACCTAACCCCTGTTATACGAAAAAAAACGGAATACAGTAGAGTCACGCTAATATGCACAACTAGAAAAAAACAAGCGTGTTCATGTTTAAGAGTTCTTTTCAAGTTAAAGAAAAATTATTCGGCAATGAACAAAACATAGGAAAAGAAAGGCCACGTATTAATTTTTTAATCAAGTTCTAATGAGCACTGGATCATGATGTTTGTTTTATTTGTAGAGTATATAATGCTACAATTTAACATGTAGATTTTGTTTGATAATTTAAGATAGCGTTGTTCAAGTTAGAGCAACTTTACTGTATATTAAGTAATGACATTAATATTTTACGGAAAGAAAAAAACGCTATGAAGACATTTCTGGAATTTTGATAGGATTTTATAAGCAAACGTTATGGTGCAGCATGTGGGCGCCCTGACTCGGTGGAAAAGCGCATGGCTACTCAGCAGGGGTTCGTGGTTCGAATCCCAGTAACACCAAAAGTATTTTTCACGGTGTCACACCTGTCGCGAATGGGTGACAAACGTTCCGAGAATAATAACTTGTCACGGAAATCTTCTCAATTCGCCGTTCGGATCCGGCCTTAAATTGTAGGTCCCGTCCATTTGTGTTATGTACAACACAAATGGTCGCGAGAAGCTATGCCTTTAACCACAACGGTCTGTCGCGCCGAATATTATTATTATTCTTATGGTACAGTATAACTTGTATAGTGTTTTGAAAGATCAGAAGAATATTTAAAATTTAGAAGAAAAATAATTTTTGTTGATAACTTTGAAAAGGTTTTCTTATTATTTTTGGTTTTGCAATCGAAGCTTGAAAAAAATTTAAGTAACGACTTGCGAAATTAAAGCGCATATATGTTATAAATCCATGAGAAAAACAAATAAAAATAAATAAAATTATAAATTCGCGTTAATTTAAAAGAAAAGAAAAACATTTTAATGCAAAATCGCAAAGTAATTAATATAATAAACTTTGCTTTAGGTCAGCTTGGATGAAATGTAATAATTGCCTCAGTTATCAGTATACCTTCATTTTTTAATAATAGCTCTTTGTATATATACATCGCTTAATTTAAAAAAAAATCATAAACTAGAGAAATAATTGAAATTTTTAAAATATGCATACCGCGAATTTAATCTCATTCACACATAAATCAATTTTAAATTTCTCACCTGAGGATGTACGCGTTATTTGCAGTGTAATCCTTATTGCATGCAAGGTGTCAAATAATCCACAATTTAAAAAATATCCAATTTCAGAATGGCACAAAAGTATATCCAATGTGATTGTGTTTAATTATATATGTTGTTTTTTTGGTTTCAGTTCAACACTCGTGTATAATTGTTTATTTTTGCTGTTTTTATTTATAATAATATTCGCTTGTAAACAATTTTTGTTTATTATTTTTCTTGCAAAATCACAAAGCACTTTAAAAATAAAAATTCACAAATAAATTTGTTTTTATTTTCAATATATGATAATAAAATCCTTTAATGGTCATATACGCTTTCGGTTGCCACTCTCGTCGGATTACAATGGCCGTCTTCTCAAAAGGACATCACGTGAAATCGAATTTTTTGCGTAAATAAAACACCTCTCAACAGATACAAAGTTAACATGGAAATGTGGCGAACCCGCATTGGTATCATGATTTTATATCTCGTGAAAGTTGTGACCCCTTTCTCCACTTTGTATCGTACTTTCTTTCTCAATCGAATGGATGGGCCAAGCGACGATGCTGTAGTCAGTAGCGCGAGAGAAATTCAGAGAGCTAGAGAGAGAGAGGAAAATAATGTTGTGCTTTGTGCATTGTTGTGTGTGGTGTGGATGTGGACTCTGGAGCGGTTGATCGTTGAGAGTACACAATGCCTATGGCGGCGTACACACACTCGTACTCAGTTTGGTTGGTGGAACGTTTTCAACTCCTTCTTTCTATGGAGTTTTCCGTCTTTCTTTCATCGTTTTTCTTCTTTATCAGGTGCTTGGTACCTACACCACAAATCGTGCTGTTTTTAGAGGCAAAGACCATCAAGGTAATGTCTGACGCAGTTCCAAGGGAAATTTTCATTACATATAAACCTCGCTTAGTAGCAGCTTGAAGATTAGGTAACTTTTGATTTCGGTTGTTTTGGCACTTTACGGGCTTCGTTGTAAAACTATTTTGGGTTTAATATGAATGAGATGTCGCAAGTTCACACGATCGTCATGTCGAAGTCAAGTCACGTCGGATCGAAGCAATCGTGTCTGATGGTTGCGTAAATGCGTGAATCACGGGAAGGCGGTACATTAGACGAATATGATGACTTCTGTATCCGTCTAGCCCAAGGCATTTGGGTTGATTAAATTCAGACGGAAACTTAGCTTTACTTTGTATGTAATAACATAACATTAATTAAACTTAAATACAAACATGACTTAATTGAATGCAACAGTGTATAAATGCATTTTAACTGTAATAATGATACTGACGATACTCTTCTATATCTTTTAAGTTTTTAAGAGTTTCCTCGTATTGTCATTGAAAAGGACAAAAATAATAACAAATATTTTGAGAATGCACAATTGCACACAAATTTAAGGATATTGTGGAATGAATTGTCCAACTCTTTATTTCCGCATCTGTATAATCTTCAATCATTTAAGACACATGTGGATAGACGTCTTAACTTTATGTCTTTTTAATTTCCTAACACCCACGCTATGCTAAGCATTATAAGGGTGCAAATCCTTTGAGCTTATGTAATATATAATAATGTTCGGCGCGACAGACCGTTGCGGTCCAAGGCCTAGTTTCTCGCGACCATTTGCGTTGTGCATGTAAATTTTGGCACACATATTATATAAAAAGAACATACAATTTAAAGCCAAATCCGAAAGGCTTTTAAACTGAAATCAAAAACTATCTGGGGAAACAACAGTACCTGATGGATGAGGGTAAAGTCGACGGGAAAACTACAACAGGAGTTAATTGGAGAGCTGTACACAAGGTATGTCCTCTGCATGTTGAGAAGTGCGAATAGGTAAGGACAGACAGATCAAAAGTTAAATTTATAACTGTTGTTTTAATTCCGTTTAGGGCTTTAAAATTATAGTGATCCCATTGGTCAGGGTTTTTTGTAGTTTTCCCTGACCATAATCCATTGACTAAAGCATTAGGACTCACGTCGTTTTAATTTTTCTTTTTAGTTCTTTTGTTCCCTATGGCTTTTTCAATGAATCAGGGAGTATACGTGATATATTATAAATTACATTCCTTCGATTTTTAATTTAATTTTTATCGCCTACCATATTGCCGTGGCGTAAGTCATTCAGGGATTTCTCCCTTGGCAATAAGTTTATGTATTGAAAAAAAAATTAATTTAGCTAAATCGATTCGCTTCTATACAGTAATATATCTGTCAGTTTTACCATCACTATTTATCTCAGCGATCCCGAAAACTCTATGAAGTCATTACTAATATCGGGCACCCCCTACTCCACAGCGAACGACCCCATCCAATAAGAGGTTTCTTGGCATAACATTACACCTCAACGACCCCGAAAAATATAGAATCGACACTAATATCGGTCACCCTCCTAACGAACATTGTCCTACCACCACTATTCATCTTAGCTATGCTCAGAATATCGGAAGGTCCTACCATTTAACAATACCCAATCACCCAGCAGCCATGCACCATTCTATCCAGTACTATTCATCACTGCGATCGCGAAAACTTTTGATTCAACACTTATATCGGCTGCCACCCAATCCCCAGCCAAAACGGTGTTACCCACAGCACCTATGTTTTATTCAAGATTGTCAGCAACATGTATACCAAGTTTTGGTTGGAGTTAGTTAGACACAAACATGCTTAGTTTAGGTTAGGTTTCTGGTAGGTAGCTGTCAGTGCAACCGACACACTTAGACCAGTAATGGTCCATTGTGATACCACACGGATCAGGAAAATTTCCCTCCACCTACTCCTTGAAGCACTTAGAGCTTCGTATGAAGCGAAATAGACTACTGATATCATCATCATCATATTTGGCTCTACAACCGGTATCAACTGATATCAGTGTTGATAAAATCATTAGTGTCGTTTTGTTCAAGCGAATCTATATATATATATATATTTTCGTCACCGATAAGTTTCATCGCGCCACGCACCAGACCAGATATGGCAATTGTACTCAAGTTTTAGGCGAATAAAAGCCTTGTATATGGTAAGCCAGATCAGAGGGAGTGAAATATTTCTTGCACCGGGCTAGAAAACCTAAACATTTCGCAGCATTTTCATTCATCCTAATTCATTCCTAAGTTCTCTATGTTTCACTTCAGCTGTTCATTCAAAAAAAATTTTCCCCATAAAGTTGTATCGATGGGATGAATATCAAGTTGCCAGCTTTAAAATTGATTTTATTCTGTCAGTGTGTCTGTGACTTTAACTTAAATAAAAATGATTTTTTCTTTTGAATTAAACGAAAAAATTAAGTATTAATTAGACTAATGGAAACGATAGAACGTTCGGTTAAAACAATGCTACATATAAAGATATTATATTTCATTAAAATAACGAACTAGCTTACAGTTGCAGTTCAAATATCATCGTCATGATACACTCCCTTTGCAATAATCTTAATCTCCGTTGCATACGATTTACGAATATTTAACAAGAAGCAGACTATACGTTAGTCGTAAATTAATCCTGTTGCCACTTACACTTTCACTTACGTTGGCGGATTTACTTCGTTTTTTTAAAGAGGTAACCAACACCTTAAAACCCCAACAAAGCCTACAATAAAATTCCCCATACACGACGACAAACATTCGAAGAAGACCAACATGAGTCGGATCTGGGTAATAGAGTGTACGTGTACGCACCCGTCATGCTGGATGAATATGTGACTGGAGTAGACATGGCACCACATGAGTCAGGTATGCAGCAGTATGAGATCAGATGGTTTATCAAATGATAATCGTTATTGTAGGTCGATGGGCTTTAGAGTGTAACCCTTGCTTGAGGTAACGAAGAAGAGCCTAGCCTACGTTCGTTGTGATCTTCAAGATGATTATTTCGCAATAATTCTACGATGAACTTTTACTTTCTTTTCGAATGTATCTTTTAATTTTTTTCGTTATGGGATTTTACGTGGCAGTAGAATCATCAGTGTCTATTCGACGATCGCTGATGCTGTGTTGGACGATAGACCGTTGCGATTGCGACCGTTGCTTCGGCATATTGTGTGTGAATACGAACAGATGAGGAATTGTTAAAGTAGGTTTTACGGATGTTGTTGGCTTCTTTATAGGTTGGCTGGTCGAATGGTTGGCTGGCTGGCTTGTCTGGTCTAGCAGGCTGATTGTCTGCCCCCCTCTGTCTGCCACTGTGAGTAATTGATCGCTGAACGATCGGTAAATAATCAAAGAAACCCGATATTGTTTTTTATACGACCACTTTAACGAAATGTGTGAATAATGCGTTTGTAAAATGGCAATATTGCAACGCATAATTTCCCAAATCCACTTAAATCGGTCGACCGACCGAACTTTTATATTATATACACCATTATTACCATTTAACACTCCTCACTGTAATTGCGTTCAAGTTCGCCAATTCAAAAAATTAAAATCAATCATCTTTAAGTTATTGCTATTGCAATTTTAGTTTATTGTTAATTAAAAATGTCCACTTTCTATGATATGTTTGCCTGATTGTGACTAACCATGTGCATGATGATGTACAACGAGCTATAGCATAATTTCGCAAAAGGGATTTGCACCCTTGTATATAATATGCTAGTATCTATCTTCAATACTTTTGGATTATATACGGATATACAGAGCTTGGTAGAATATATATGTTGTACAGTATAGTAACAGTGCTGATGCTCAATTTTGACCTTATTATGAAAGAAATAACTAATGAAAATACGCCAAGTTTAGATAACTGCAACTGCATTATACCAATTTGCAAACTTATTGCAGAAATAAAATTTGTGACAAGTAAACTGTTTTGTACGATATGTATATATGGGAAAAAAGCCAAATAATTAAATCTTGAAAAATGTAGATAATAAAATAATGATTATTATATTTGGCGCGACAGACCATTGTGGTCCATTCCATAACTATTCGCTAACATTCTTGTTGTGCGTGTTATATTTTGCGCATAAATGGAAAGCTTTAACAATTTAAAACCGTATCCATATTGAGAAGCTTTCCGTAACAGTTATTTCTTACTCTAAGATGTCTTTGCAAGAGTTGAGAACGCGAAAAAGACATCAGGACCTCAAGTACTCCCGTTCGAAAGTCCAATGCACTAACCACTATGCCATCGCACCCTCCAAAATGGAGATATTCTACACTTTCTACGAAATGTTCTTTGACTATGACTTCAAAAACTATACCCGGCCACAATAACTTTTCTTTCTTCATCCTGGTACTTATTTTGAGTCAATGTACATCAGTTGGGTATCCTGGTCTATTAATTATCTTTTGAGAGAGGGATTAGTCTTCAACGCTGTCGTTAAATTTTTGAAGCCCATCGGATATTACGGAATCGCATTAGCGCTCGCAGATTACATTTATTGAGACAGAAACGATTTTTTTTTCTCGAATGCTGTTTAACACCCAAAGAAAGGAGTTTTGGGATATTCTCACCTTGTTTATGTTATGAGATAGAATACCAAACATTTCCATTAAATATTCCGCTAACACCCTTAACTGTTCCTTAGCTCTAATCCCGATAAATACTGAGTCAATATATTATCGCCTTTAGGCTCATCCGACCATTGAGTTACATCAGCTAAGTTCTCGTTAAAAAACCACGCAGTTAGAGGAAAAACTAAAAGAAAGCATTACGTGAAAGCCAATTAGGACTTCTTTATGAGTATTAACTGGTCGCTATTGTTCCACGGTAGCAACATGGATACCGCCGCTGATGTGATCACAAACATGATTATTATTGGTATGAGAGATTTTAACTTTCAGGAATAAATCTGTCAAACCAAAGGAAGATGGATGGTATGACTCGAGCTGTAAAAAAGTCTCTAGGATTGGAGAGGAATGCTTTAGGTTTTACAAAGTAAATCCTACTGAGGAAAACCAAATTAATTTTTAACGAACCAGAAATGATTGTAATGCCAACCTTCGGCGAGTCAAGTTCGCCTATGACCAAAAATTGAGGCAAAAAACACCACAATGAATGTTTCAAAGATTGTAAACACATTTGGTAATTCGTAAAAAGAATCAAAAATACAGCCCCGTCGTCGATTGTAACGCATATTCATATTACATTCTAGATGTCAGTCTGTACCTCCGAGTACTAAACACTCTATGGAACAGATTTACATTCGTACCTAGAGTTTAAAATGATCTCAACACTCACAAATCCGCTGGGTCAGATGATGAAAAATTCCTTCATTGGATTAGAAGTTATCTTCTGGACCGCTCAATTCAAGTTGTCTTAGACAGTTTCAAATCTGAAATTCACCGCATAAATTCTGGCGTTCCACATCTCTTGTCTGTTACTTCTAATCCAATTCACTTTTTCGCCGACAGCACTCTTAGCTTCTCATATAAGTTTGTGGAACGTCCATTCTTTTTATATGTGGATCTCAAACAATTACATATGTTAAGCCCGTTAAATTCTGCCCTGGACATAGAGGGTATCATTTCGCGCATCTTTTTTGTTCCAGACTCAAGCCCATCTTCGGAGTTGAGGGTACTTGACGTACATTTAAGTTCAGAGACTCGTTTCTCAGCCATACAACAACTTTGCTTTGTCAACTTACTGAATACGAAGCTTAAATCCAGCTCATCTATTCATTAAGAAAGAAAAAAAAAGATTTGATTGAATATTCAAAGCTGAACTGCGTTTGGGGCGCACCGCAGAGTTTTCCTACACCCACGCAGCACACATTGCCAGACGTAATTTACATACTTGGTAGTATTTTGTTTTCTCACACTATGTAATTAAAAATATTTTTTAGTTTGTGTTAGAAAGGATGCAATTTTACTTTTATACGAGTATATGTCTCATTACTCAACTTTTTTAAAGTACAATAACCATTTTTTGATGGAGGTAAGAGTAAACGGATCACACACTATGTGAATTAATCTGACCATGCGCTATGAGTAATACGGGTGGGTTGGACTCGTACCTGACTATTTCTAAGAACTCGATTCTATAGACTCTCTCAAATGCCTTGGAGATTTCGAGTACATTTGCCAATGCACCGATTCCACTTTTCGGTTAGTTATGCCTTCACGTCACCAGTAGAAAATTACCTTCAAAAACTATACTACAATGTGTGTGCAAATTTGTGAAGGCTGAGATTAATTAAAGCATTATCTACCAAATGAGAGCGAAAGTAGTTCCGTTCCATAGGAAATTGTTGACTCTTATTAGTTCAGACGTGGTCAAAGCGCATTCTGGTATCGTAAAGCTAGCTGCGAAATGAGAAGCAATTTTATTTGGTTGGAATGAAATGTCTTTTTCTGATCATAATAAGCGTTTTTTGTAATTATTTATTATTATGTATTATCACCAAATCATTACAACCAACTAAAACTTTGCAACTTTGTAGTTAAATCCCTGAAAAGTTGAAAGATAATGTACGAGCAGGTTAATGGTACATCCCCGCGTTAATACATTTCGTCTTTACATACAGACACGCTTTTCACTCCGAAGCATAATTTTTATTAATTATTTTTATACAATGCTGTAACATTTCATGAAAACGTTGTGTAATAATGAACGCATAATTACCAACCATCATGACTTGCCGTCACTCGCATATTAAATTATCACTCTGATGTACTCATGGTAATAAATGAATAAACAGTTTTTGTATTTCACAATACTTTTCTACAAAACAATGAACTTTTCAATTATATCGCACGTGCGTATTGTCACACATCGGAATGACGCAACTCGAAACTCATGCGTCACTTTACGACCAATAGCAGTTGAAAATTTTGATTTTCCTTTCAATAGACCTCGCATAACAAAATAAGCGAATGCCAAAACTATTATTATTAATAATTCAAATATGTATAAGGTTATGATCGTTACAAATGCCACGCACATTTGAATACAAATAAAGAAAGAGATCATTACAAAGTAACTCCATGGTGACTGTGCCGTGAAACGATAAAAGACGATAAAAGTGAAACTTAGCAAGATTCTTCGTTTTTAAGTTTCGATGACAATATGGTTGTTTTTCTGGAATGTACGCCCTAATTTTATTCTGGAGGTTCCTACGGAAACTATGACCCAGCATATATGTATATATTGAATTTTTACATGGGATGTATTGCTGAACTGCACTTCCGCTGCATATAAAACACATGTTAGGATGGGTTAATTAATGAAGTTTTCCAGATGTATTTATAGTATAAACAGCTCCCTTCCTAGTAAGGTTGGCCAATAACCTCGACCGAACACCGGTAGGTAAAGCAAAGGTTTTTTGATGAAATTTCTAACTTGTTTGTGCTGCAATACACATAACAGCATGGACATTATGTAAAATCCAATATTTCAAAGTGAAATAAATTAATTCTTCAGCCACGTATGATATTAGTAGATAGGTTTTAGTACGTTTCTTCTTATTTGGTATTATGAAGGTATTCGAAGGTATTCGAAGGTATTTGGAAATTCAAATTTAGTTAATAAATTTTTACTTTCACTGTCGCGCCGCTATTCTGCCGAAATGTAGGGAATTGTTAGAAAAAATGTATAAATATTTTGTATATCGGATTCCATGATCGGTCTATGTTTATATCTTTAAATCGATGAATATATATGAAATCTGAACTTTCAATAGGAACAGTAGAAAATTGCCTGATAAGGTAAAAGTATAAAAATTTACATCAATCATGTTCCTTTAGCGAAAAACAAAATATTTGCAGTCGATTATGAAGTTTTCGAAATAAAAAACGTTAAAGATTACATTCTAAATATATCATTAAAATTAATCACACCTTGGTAACCGGTCAGTTTATACATTTTATCTTTGTATTTTGGGAAAGTAAAAATTAATATACGTATCAGCCGTTAAGCTGTATTTAAAACTGAAAACTTTTTTTTTGCTTTTGTTTTTTGTTGTTGCTTGTGTTATATTTTTAACTTTCGATTTAATTTGAAAGCGGAAAATGAAATGAAATTAATTGATATTTGATATTTTACATTGTTTTTCGCTGATTTAACTGAGTGGAAACCTAAGTCAAACTGAATTCATGAATGGCCATCATATGCATAACAGTAGTTTATTTCTTTGGCACCTGTAAAGTTGCCATCAATGGCTTTAAAACTAGAATTAAAGAGCTAAGCAATAGTTGACAAATATAAATAATGGGTGTGTTTTTAATAGCGCCTCATATTGTTTTTTTAAATAGCTTGTGTTTGTAATATAAAAAATAAAATATGTCTTGGGTTAAAATAACATTAATGCCTTAGAGTGCCCTAGAGGTGATGCTACACCTACTTACTCTTCTAGACATATACGACATGGAGAGAGCGCCCAATACGGCTGGCTGAGCAACTGGCGGCAATAGGTCAGTGGAAATGTATTCAAATTGGACACCAGACAATTAACAATTCGCAAAAGTTAGAACAGGCGAACTTAGATGTTATGCTTTAAGAAGGTCTCCGGGCCATCTACCTCTTGAGGGAGCAATAATGGAGTTATGCCTCGCGACAAGAAATTGATGCTATGAGATTCTTTACGAACGGACACAAGCTTGATGGTAAAGTTGGTGCTGGGGTCTTCAGGCGGCAATCAAAACGCTAGAATCAGTCTTATAGCTCTTTCGATTTGCAGGGTAGAGTTAAAATTTCTCTCTCGTGGTTTTGGTTTGGCGTTCTATTTGTAAACTATACCTGGAGTACGGTTTGATTTTGCGTTTTATTTGCGACGGATATGGTTTTGTTAACTCAGCAAGATGGCGAAGAGAGCTCAAGCAGACTAATTTCTCAGTTTGTTGTTCTTGTCAAATTTGGTTTCGGTTTGGCGTTCTATTTGCAAAGCAAACGAAAACACTGTCATTTTTGTAGGATATCCGTGGGTATGGTTTCGGGTACGGTTTTAGCTAATCGATAAGAGGCATTAATGACATCAGGAGTAGCGTTGAGCTGCCACACATCTCTCAAGGAGATGAGTGAGTATTTTGAAAATCGCTTACTCTGGGTTGGGAACTGCAAGGCAGAAAAATTATATAGAAACGGCACGCACAAAGTTTCAATTCCTACCTACCGGGCACGTATAGGGAGGCCATTACCAACGGTTTAGTTAATGCTTCGGAAAAAGACGAAAACATTAACAAACGAGAGGTGGGCGTATGCCACCACATTGGCATAGCAAAACAAGTTAAGACTAAGCTGGACTTAAATCCCTGGACGAAATCACTGATATTGCAGCAATGAAGAGATATGAAAATGACTACAGGTATTTTAACAGGAAACTGTCTACTCTGTTACGTGTGGGAAGGATGGGCCTTAAGTTCAATGACTTCTGTAGAAGCTGTAATGATGCCGAGGAGGAAGAAACAGTATCCCATTTCCTGTGTACATGTGCGGCTCTTGCAAGTAAACGGCAAAAACATTTGGGGTATTACACATTAAACAACTAATCAGACGTCGAAAACTGTAAAGCGCAAGACATCCTAAACTTTTTTAAAGCTCAAAGTGGGATAAAAGAACGATAAGCACAAATAGAGTCTTGCAACCAACACGATCATTGAAAAAATTTGGATAGCGTGTAATTTTCCATGATTACATGACAAGTGTAGCTGAGCAGGAGGTTCGAAGTTCGAATCCCGAATAACACCAAAGATGTTTTTCACGGCCTTTTTCACCTTTAGCGAATTTCTGACAAACGTCCGAGAGTAGTAACTGTCATGAAAAGCTTCTTAATTCGCTTTTCGGTTACGGCTTTAAAATGTAGGTTCCTTCTATTAGTGTGCAAAAATATAACACGCACAACGCGAATAGTCACGAGAAGCTATAGGCCTTGGACCTCAACGGTCTGCCGCGCCAAATATTATTATTATACATTCTAAACATTTTACACTATTTGTTTTAAGACTCAAAAGTCGCCCAAGCGGAGAAAAAATTAAGATAATTCCAGAAAAATGACACACATTCAGGATAACTATGATTGAGAATTGTGTCCAATGTTATATGCCAAAAATGGATTTTCGAACAGCACTTTCACGGACTGTACAACTTCACCGTTTATAATGGAAACAGACGTATGCACATGGTTTTTAAAAACCAACAAACAACCCACCATAGCATATCAATCAATCAAAATCAATCATATCATAAACTACGAGTAAGCCAAAAGATCCAAAATATATGTTAATATAACGATAGAAATAGCAGAAGTTAAAAAGAGGGGCCGAATTTTGGGTATTCGATAAAATTCATTCTAAAATGTTAGCCATGGAAGGAAGGACACTTCCAACTTTAACTTTAAAATAACATCGTTTTTCTGATACAAACTTATATGTATACATCGACAAATGCCACACATGCGGGTGCTGGCCCTGCGACTGAGCTGTGCACAAAATTTCAGCACTCTAGGTCGTTTGCAAATTGCTTAAAAAGAGCCTCAAAGAATTAGAAAACACCACTTTTACACCTATACCACGTGGCAAATGCGACTTGAAACACGCATCACACGCGGGACCTCAGAAATGTCCTATGAGCTCACAAAATTTTAGCTCCCTAGGTCGTGTCAAAGTTGGTAAAAAAAGGTCAAAACAAACGGACAAACAAACAAGTCAAATTAAATAAACGTTTTTAAAACTCTCTATTTTATGGGCCTCATAACTATAGGGTTCCCATATAAATTTTTTAAAATCCACCCGATTCAAACTTTGCACACATGTGTAAATCCGATTGGAATTTACATGAATTTTATTTTTATGGGTTGTTTTTATATCAAAACAAATAAGTGTATGTATGCATCGACACATGCCACCTGCTAATAATTTACGTTAAAAATTTCAAAAAGTTGGATTGTAAATGTGGTTGATATTGAAATTTTACATTTTTCCCCGGTGGGAGGGGGATGTACTATAGCCTATAACCTTCCTCCACCTGCCAATAATATACATAGAAAATTTCGTAAAAATCGGTTTGTAAATGTGGCTGATATTAACATTTCACATTTCCATTCTCCAGGGAGTGGGAGGGGGGTACTTTAATATATAACATTCCTCCAACTGCCAATAACGTATACTGACAATTACATAAAAATCAACTGGTAAATGTGAGTTTCCCGCAACCGCACAAAATTGTATTTTTATTTATATTATTATTTGGTAATAATCGCCAAACTATCTGCTGTTTTGACGTGTAGCCTATTTCACAGTTAACCCACTATTCCATGTATCATAAGCGCCACACGCGACCCTTGACACGTGTCACACGTGGATCTAAGAAATGGCAGATGACACTGAGCGCCTCACAAAATTTAAGCTCTCTTGGTCGTGTAAGACGTGGGTAAAAAGGACCCCCAAGAAACCAAAAAAACCGACAGACAGAAAAAGTCAAGTTAAATAAAAATTTTAACTAACTATCCACACTCTTCGATTAGAGAATTTATATAAAAAAATTTAATTTGTTAATTAGCACAATCTACAAAGTACAATCTGTATGCCTGTTTTTTCAAACTAAACGGCCCAGAAGAAGCTATGAAAACAATTGCATTTATATTAAAGAGAAGAGGGCATGACATCCGTGTATTTTAAATGGAGTGCAATAAACGAATATCTACGCGGCCATTAAACGAAAAGGAAACTTTAATGAACTTGTATTGGATGAACTGAATAACATCTTGAGCTGCGAATGAAGTGCATTTTCCATTTCAATTATTAAAGGTGTAGTAAACGCATATATACAATATATATACAAAACGCAGTATGATAAAAAAACTAATTTTTTTTTTAGCAACAATCATATCACATTCCGTGTAGCGCATATCCGTCTTAATCTCTAATCGAGTGGATGACGACAATCATGTATGTGCTCATATGTTGTCTTTTTTCACAAGAGACAAACTTATCTTTTTTTATCTTTGATACATTCCTAAACTGTTTCTTGCCGGTTGGTGTTATTTCAATCGTTCAGACATTCACCATCGGCAAGCGGCAAGTCTCCATTGTCTTCCATTGGGGCTACCTTCCCGTGTACCGTAGGATTTATATCAAAAAGAGGGAACAACGCAACAATAACAGCCGTTATATGTATATGTAAATAAGCAATACATATACACACGTCTTAAGTGAAAGTGAAATTAATGACAATGTGAATGACTCACAAAAAATAAACCATAGCAACGAACTAGCTGGTACTTCTGTCCGTCATTAGCAGGTCGAGCGCACACATAGAAATATCTTAAGCAGTAAGATCGCAGATTTAAGTTTTTTGTTTTTGGTATTTAAAGTTCGTTTTTAGTTTTTGTTTAATTTGTTTTCTTTTTGAATTCGTGAAAAGAAGAAAGGTGCTAGACCGCTTACAACAGTGGTTTGGCCTAATGGTTGCCTGTTGGTATTGGTTACTGTGATGTGGATTGTGAAATAGGAGCGGTGTACGGCATCCGGAACGAAATAAATTCGTCTAGGAAGATAAAAGTACATAAGCGAGAGTAAACTCTCATGCCAAATATAGATAAAGTTTTGTACTCTTAACTCACTTTGGGAAGATGAAAATTTAAAGAATTTATTCAAATTAAGTTAGGTCAGGTTATAAGTAAAGCCATCAGGTCAGCCAATAATTTGTCTTTGGGTTTTTTTTTGTTCTGTTTCAGTAAAGATGGAGATAACAAAATCTTAAAATTACGAGTATATTCAACTATTTTTTATTTCTTCTTAATGAAGGGTTGGCAATTTAAAAGTTTGTTTTTAAAACGCTATAAAATGAGTATACATCAATATTTTTTGGAAATTTTTTATTGTGAGTCTCCGGCTTAAGAATAAAAAAGAATTTAGTCCATGTGGCTCCCCCTGCTGGCCTTACAGTAAGCTAGTAAGTGAGTCCAGTTTTTAAGAACTTTTTTCATTTCATCTCGCTAATAACACTCGCAATGCTATGTTTTAAAGCTGGAATTGTCTCTAGATTATCTGACATAACATCTATCCTTTACGGCACAACAAAGAAGATAGTCCATCGGCATCAAATCACAGTTCCGCGCAGGCCAATTGACATATCCAAAACGGATGTTTATTCGATTGCCAAATTTGGCGCGCAGGAGATCGATTGTCAGTCGGCTGGTATAACATTTGGCGATATCTTGTTGAAACCAAAGGTCGTCCACATTCATGACGTCGGTTTGAGGCCATAAATAGTTGGTCAGCTGTCAATAGCAAGCCTTTCTCACGAACTCTCATCACCAATTTCACCACAGCGGTTCCGCTTGGCACTCTTTATACCGACCCATATTTATTTTCAAAATTCGCACGGTTTCGGCTACACAACACTGACTTTGAAAATAAGTTTTCAATATTTCGAAACGCTTCTCAAGCGAAAACATGACTGTTTCGTGCCGCGGAATACCAGACTAACGACCTGTCAAAAAGAAGTTGCCCTAGCCTAGATGCTTTAAAAACTAACTTTCAATTTTTGTGGAAAAATATTTAAATGGGTTTAATTAAAGTCCAATTATGTCCTTAAAATCTATAACAGACAAAATTAAAATTTAAAATTCGATTTAATTGGTTTTATTATTATACGTAAGCCCGAACTTAACTCTCCTTTCCTAACCTAATTCTTTTGCATACAAATTACTTCTGAGCCAAATCACAAATTACTATTATACAGAATACAACAGCATGACAAATGTAAATGTGAATTGAATGCAAACTATTGGCGTTAAGTATAAAAACCCGCAGAATCGTATATACGCACCACTTGAAATTGTTCTCGAATGAAATAATTTATGTCAATTGGGACTCATCAATTCAGAGGCAAAAATTGGTGCCATAGCTCCTAAAAATGTCAATGCTAACGAAAGTTTTTCTGTTCAATGCTGCGAATAAGTACGAACATGTAAATGGGAGCCAAATGGCTAGTTGTGGTGTATTAGCATTTTCGTTGCTTACAGTGAGTGAGTGAGTGAGTGGCGACTAAATTAATATGTATTCAAAATAAACACCAAAAATTTCAATATTTAATTTTTTAACTTTTTTTTTAAATATTTGTCTCTCTTTTCCTTACTTATTCAGTTGGTCATTTAATTTTAATATTCGTCCGGAGAAAGAAAAAGATCGAGCCTCACAAGTCAACACTTAACCAGCTTAATGACGTTTCTCTTGGTGCGTTAGTTCATGTGTTACATTGTAGCATTCGTTTCAATCTTACATGAATTTACTCTAAACACGCCCAAAGAACTTTCAATACAAAAATTAAAAAGTCGGCCACACTACAGTCAACCTTAGTTGTATCGACCTCTTGCATTTTTAAATTCTCTATATTAACTTCGCTTGCCCGTGCCACGTCAGTTTGTCGTTCGGTCTGTCTGTCAGGTTGTCGTGGAATCTTGCGATCAATTTTTAACCCACTTCCCAAAGCCTGATTTTATTGAAATTTTGCACACATGTGTATTAACGGAGACAACAATTTCTGTCAAATTTGGGGCTCTCGGGCCTCTTGGCCGAGGGGTGCCCTTAAAAAATTTTAAAATTAACCCGATTTTCTTCAAATTTTATACACATGTGTATGCTGAACAAAATTTTTTGTAAAGTTTTTAGAGTGAACGAGCTCTGAGGCAGTTTAGTTCTACATACCGAATTCCATTAAAATCGCTTGAGAAATGGCATAATTCTCAAAATTCCAGACTCTAATGCCTTATCCCAGAATTTATAAAGAAGTTTCACTTACAATAAACAAAACTGGAGTTGTAGGCACAGCACGACTTTCGTTTACGGACGGGGCCGGAATCTTCAGTGTAAATGTATATTAAATTTTTTTTTAAATTTTTTTTTTTAAATTTCCTTTGCTTAGCAGATTTCTCATAAGTACTATACTTTTTGCTTTCCGTGAAAAGTTATTACTCTCGGAACGTTTGTCACCCATTCGCGAGAGGTGGGACACCGTGAAAAATACTTTTGGTGTTACTGGGATTCGAACCACGAACCCCTGCTCAGTAGCTATGCGCTTTTCCACTGAGCGATGGCGCCGTTCGGATCCGGCCTTAAATTGTGGGTCCCTTCCATTTGTGTCCAAAAATATACATGCGCAACACAAATGGTCGCGAGAAGATAGGGCTTGGACCGCAACGGTCTGTCGCGCCGAATATTGTTATTATTACTATACTTTTTGAGCTTTTTGCAAAAAAATCGTTACATAAGAGTACCTCTCTCTCTTTTCCTTACTTATTCAGTAATTTGGGGCTCTCGGGCCTCTTGGCCGAGGGGTGCCCTTAAAAAATTTTAAAATTAACCCGATTTTCTTCAAATTTTATACACATGTGTATGCTGAACAAAATTTTTTGTAAAGTTTTTAGAGTGAACGAGCTCTGAGGCAGTTTAGTTCTACATACCGAATTCCATTAAAATCGCTTGAGAAATGGCATAATTCTCAAAATTCCAGACTCTAATGCCTTATCCCAGAATTTATAAAGAAGTTTCACTTACAATAAACAAAACTGGAGTTGTAGGCACAGCACGACTTTCGTTTACGGACGGGGCCGGAATCTTCAGTGTAAATGTATATTAAATTTTTTTTTAAATTTTTTTTTTTAAATTTCCTTTGCTTAGCAGATTTCTCATAAGTACTATACTTTTTGCTTTCCGTAAAAAGTTATTACTCTCGGAACGTTTGTCACCCATTCGCGAGAGGTGGGACACCGTGAAAAATACTTTTGATGTTACTGGGATTCGAACCACGAACCCCTGCTCAGTAGCTATGCGCTTTTCCACTGAGCGATGGCGCCGTTCGGATCCGGCCTTAAATTGTGGGTCCCTTCCATTTGTGTCCAAAAATATACATGCGCAACACAAATGGTCGCGAGAAGATAGGGCTTGGACCGCAACGGTCTGTCGCGCCGAATATTGTTATTATTACTATACTTTTTGAGCTATTTGCAAAAAAATCGCTACATAAGAGTACCGAAGCAGATGCAGTAACCGCACACAAAATATCAAATACGAGTATTTACCGCTAACCAGATGCATAACGCCAGTGACCAACGGTTTTATCTGGCGTTTCTTTTGTTTTTTTTTCGCTCGGGTTTTCAGGCCATCTTAATTGTTTTTTTTTTACTTTAAAGCATCATAGCTCTTAATCCACTTAGATCTACAATACCTATACAAGACTAAGTTAGTTGCTCTCCGATAAATATTTTGTAAGTTACAGTTTAATATTTCTGTCCTTCACCCTTGATCTCAAAGGATAACAAAAACTGATCCTCCCCACCGATACGATTTTTTTCTCAGAATGAACCAAGGAATCACCCCTTAACGGATTAGCCCGAACACCCTGTATAACCCGTTATTTTTATTTTAAAATGTTCGTCATAGTCCGGCGCAGATTGATTTGTTGGCTGTCAAGTTGTTCGTTTTTTCTAAAAAATCAATCTACGGTAGATCGGAGACGGAACAGTGCTCACACTGTTAAGTGAGACACCGTTAAATGTCACTATTTTTAGAACTAAGCCATTTCTCAATCGATTCGTGTGAAATTCGGTATGTAGGACTAAGGTGCGACTATAAAACTTGTTCCTATGGCAATTCTGGAATATGGTAATATCCAGTGTGTTGGCAGAATGATTTGCAATGTCAGAAAACCTTGTAGGCTCATTTACAATTTGAGTAGGAATGTTTATCTCAGCGAAATCTCAACACACCTTCCTTCAGATGTTGTCTGGCCAGAATGACAAAGCCAACCAGAATTGCCAATTGGATATTGGATGCCACTTCTTGAGATTGAATTAAACAGTGCGTCAGACACATTAAGAGTTGAATCACTGTCTAGAAACAGTATTGTATGATTAGCTTTTGTACATTTACTTTGAGCCATATGAATTGATTTCTCTGATATTCAAACGGCTTCGAAAGCACTAATCTACTTAGAAGATGCTTACTCTTGTAGATTCCAGAAACTCAAACACTAGGGACCAACTCACCCTAGGGCCTAGGTTTATTATCACCTAGGTAAGGTAATATGTATAAAACGCTTTAAAGTTTCTGAGTCGTTATTCAATAATAAAATCTAAGAATAAGGTTTTTTGTTTATTTTTATTTATTAACGTGTAGTATATAAGAACTGGATTTAAAACCATTCAAGATAACATGAAAGTACATAATACACATATTTTTGGTAACGACAAAATATACGGCCTTACGTCGACCTAGATCAGTTTCCTTTCGATATACATAATTCAATATTATTATTAAAAAAATATAACATATTTACTGATTAACAAAACAGTTTCTCTTAAAAAGTGTCTATCAAAATTTAATTCCATTAAACATTTGTATGTATTTTTATTATACATAGTAAATTCGAAACATCGAGAATGTAAAATAAAGCAATTGTTTAAAGAATCAGTTGAGTTCTCTAGTTTAGTATTTTACCACATTTATATAACTAGCAGTTAAATGTTGATTTTTATCACATTTTCATTATGTTTTAGTATAGTTTTATTTTTACTCTACAATCTATTATTAGAGTTAACGTTTTAACTTGTTTAGTTTAATGTTAATATAAAGTAAACATTGTTAATCCTGTGCGTAACAAAATTTATTTTGTAAAACTTTGTATAAACTATATAATAAATACTTGTGTATAAAAGATAGTTTAACATAATATAAATGCAATAGAACTAAAAAGTATGAATGTTCTTTATCTCTAATTCAATAAGGATATTTTTAATGGGAAGATGTGAAATACAAGAACTATGAACTAAACTTAAAATAATGGTATTTTACAATCATTGAGTGAAAAGTTAAATAGAAGCGTTGCATTTTACAGTTTATTATGCACAATTTATTCAGTTGTTTTGTGAAGAAAAAAATTCAATCAGAATCGAATTCATCGTTTTTCGGGAACAGATTCTTTCTTCTAAAAGACGATGTTTCAAGAGGATTTCGAACAAACGAACTAGATCTTATATCGCAATCATCTTCGCTCAAAAAGTTGTTGCTAATGTCACGTGGAATTTCTTCAGTGTCAACACTTTAAAAGAAAAACGAAAAGAAAGATAATTTTATAAAAACAAAAAAAAAAACAAAATCTTAATAATAAGTACTTACTTAAAACTGAAATCTTTCCGCAATCGAAAACTCTGATGGTTTCTATTCAACGGCGTAGAATAATTTTCAATTTTATGGATACTGAAATTCGTTGGTGTGCCATGGTAGCAAATATTATGGTAATTATCTGTTGATTGTTGAACACCCACGGTGTTCACCTCAATTGTTACGGGTGCTGCATTCATCCTTGATGCCGCCATATTATTTACAGGTGATAAAGCTTCTTTATTTTCTGCATTCGTATGCATATGCGTCGGATCGTGAAGTTTTAAGCTTGTAAGGATACACGAAAAAAACTTGCAAACTATATTCTTGAAATTGCACAATTTTGACCAAATGACACGTCTAGACCATCTGTATGTTTGTTTCTACCGTATGTTATAATATAAATAAGTGATAACACAATAATTTCAAATCCTCTGCTAGATTAAACAAACACTTACAAATTTCTTAACAACTTCCCAACGCCTTCGTCGCTGCAGGAGAACAACTAATTTTGTATGTCCGAGAAGATCATCAACTGTTGGTCTGGCGAAATGGTCTGGTGTCATCATGGACTTAATCATCATTTGCATATCACCAGAAATAGCTGTGTAAATGGAAAATGGAAATATTTTATAATAATTGTTAGTATAGGAAATCCTTTTTTAGGTTTCTATCTACCCACATTTGATGAAATCTTCAGGTAGTATTCCACTGCGCAGCTCTTGCCACAACGGTCCATTTGGTGGAAGCTCAAGGAAACAGCACAACTCTAAAATTGCAATTCCCAAGCTAAAAATATCAGCGGCCTTTGAAAAATGTCCCTGCATCAGTTCGGGGGCTATGTACCGAGAATCACCTTCAGTAGCTTGATGACGATTTGCCTGAATAAATAAATGAACTCGGTTACTTCACCTTATATTCAAATGTTTCCATTTTTTCAAGTAGAGTTTTTTTACCCGATCGATATCGATAACTAATCCGAAATCAGCTAATTTACAAATACCATCATCGCCAATTAGAACATTGTCCAGCTTGATGTCCAAATGAATGAGATTCTTGTCGTGCAAACTTTTAACAGCTAGCAACAGATCCAACAAGATGGACCAAATTTTTTCTTCAGGAATATGTTTCTTTTTTTCAAGGTAATGTTCAAGACTCTCTTGACATAGCTCCATTTGCATGTACAATCGGTCGTCCTGCTCCCAGGCTTTGTATAAACGCACACAATTTTCATGATGGGAAAACTGCTCATATCGTTTCACTTCTTCTAGCCGCTCTTGTCTGTAGTTTTCACTGCGAAACAATTGCTTAGACTTTTTTACGGCGTACAGCAGGCCATCTTCTTTAGAGCGCACTTTGAAAACTTCGCCAAAGGAACCTTCGCCGATCTTAGATATGCGGGTAAAACACTGCTCAAAGTAACTCTCCTCAGATGATCGATTGTACACCGAACTGAGGAGCGTTTCGTCGATTCCTGATGTAGTATTGCCAGCGAATTCACGAAATGAGATGGCATGGGCGGACGTTGATGATTGACTTCGGTTAAAATTAGAATCGTGGTATCGAGGCTTTAGTTTCGGTGGTTTAAGCAATTGTGAGTCATCTCTTTTCTGTTTGTTTGCCTGAGACACAAAAAGGTTAATATAATAAAAATATAAAACTATTAAAAACTAGCACAGCTTTGCTTACCTGTTTGTGGCAATGCTGTACAATAATATCGTCCTGAATATCAGGAACTGGTAAAAAAGACGGATTTAGTGCGCTAGTTGCCATATTGCTTTTTATTGGCCACTCTTCGTTGTCCCACTTATCACTATTTAACCTTTCTTCTGCCGTGGTCTATGGAGCAAACTAAGCATTTGTTTTCTTCACAACAAATAACATGAACAATAAATTCTCAGAAGATATAAAAGAATGTAATACAAAAAAAAAAACAATAATTTCTTTATGTGAATACACTTTATTTTAGAAATTTTTTCAACTCAGATTATAATAATAATAAAAAAGAAGTAGAGAATGGAAAAAATTTTTCTTATTGATGCAATATGACAGTTGTTCTTTTTTTGAATAACTTTTATTTAAATCAAAAACTCATTGACAGCAACAGCATGCGTGGTGCATTTACAAATCGAGCTGCCTTTCCATGGTTTTCCTTTTATTGATCCTTGTAATGTATTAAGATACATACAAATGAGTTAATGACGATAAGATAGGCTTGGTCTTAAACTACGTTTATACGCGGGGTTGAAGCTAGCTTTAACTACGTTTCGACACCATGCCTACATTTTATTTGCACAGCAATAGCAATAGGATTAAGCTTTTCCAATAGGAAAACCAAAAATTAAATAACAAATAAATGAAATAAATAATAAAAACATTCACCCTGATGCAGCATTAGACTGAGACAGACAAAAAATACTTTGTCACTTCCACAATTTTTGTTTTGATTAAATAAGTTCTTTTTTTCTTTTAAAAAATGAAATCTTTAACATTTTCAAGAAAACTGGAATACTACACAGGCAAAATGACAATTAAAATCAACTCTGGTGGTGAGGTTTCTATCTAAAGCAGAATATAATTATTTCATTCCAACAGAAGGTTGGAATAAAATTATTCCGAATGCATGGCATTGTTGTTGCAAAAATATTCCTATGCCTATTCCAGTATCAATAAAATGCAGCTCACAGAATCCTGGATCGATCGATGAGCTTGACTCGACTCGACTATACTCGCTCAGCGAAATCGAGTCGAAATATACCTTTGACGTACCATCTTAACCTAACTTCAATCTTTTAACGCATGTTCTGAAATACTCAGGTCGAAATTTCACCAACTCTCAACCCTGCATATAAACTTAATATTTGACTAATACCATTACCATGTTTCCAAGAAAAAAAAAATTTCCATAACAAAACTTGACTCGTGTTTTTGTAAAAACTAGTTAAGAACATAGCGGTGCTAAAAATAACTAGCGTATCCATGAACAGGATAGAGTTAATTTGAACGATGCGTTATAGTTTCTTACAAATAAAATGTCAGACAAACCTAAGTAAACCGCTCTAGTCTCGTTGAATTTATTTGTGTTGTTTAACGAAACTCAACTTTAATTAGCTATTCAATGCAGATAGACCTGAATTAATCTTGTGGTTTCTTGATTATGGAACCATAGTAAAAGTACCACAATTGCGCTCAAAACTGTGCAATAAAAAAAAACATAAAAATTAAAAGTTTCTCTTATCGGATTTACACATAAGTGCAAAGCAAAATCTGGTAAATATAAAAATTAAATTAAATTAAATTAAAAATAAAAATGCCCAATAATTTCAAAACTTTTACAAAAAGTGTTGTCATCAGAGATACATCGTAGTGTACAAAATTTGAATAAGAACGGGTAATATTTCGATTTTATTAAAAAGTGTTGTCACCGGAGATACACATGTGTGCAAAGTTTGAATTAAGTCGGACTTGCGGAAGAGGGTTAAACATTTATCGCAAATTCTACCAGCAAGCCACTAGCCACCGACAAGAATACAGACTGTCAACCAAGCATGAAAAGATAATATAAAGAATTAAAAAAATAGCCTGCTTTTTTGAATTCTTTGCTTAGTGTGTGTGATGTCAAATCATGCATTTGTGACTTCTTTGTTGAGGAAAACCTGTGCTCCAAAACAGCCTTTATATAGCTTTATTCATTTACCTGTATTTGTACTCTACACAAGTACTTACGAGTAGAAAATTGTTTCAAATAGATTAATATAACAATAAAATAATAATATATCTACTAATTTGATCTACCGAAATTCATTTAATTTATTTAAATAGCTTTAATAAAAATGAAACTACATTATTCGGTTTTCGTTATCATGAAATGCAGTACAGTATTGCTAGATGAAATAAATAAACTTTAATATAATATGGAAAAGATTGAGAAAACAAATAAAATATTTGGTAGCCGCAATGAAATGGCAACTGTAAAATTATGTGGCACAGCTTTCGTAATATTCGTGTGGTTTAGTAAGAAATAAAAAACCCAACTCGGATATATTTTTTGACTCCTTTTTTAAGTTTTATGTTTTTGTATGAGGAATGACTCATCTCGGGGTTTCTTTTTAAATCTGGCGCAGATTGGTTTTTTGGCTGTCAAGTTGTTCTTTTTTTTCTAAAAAACCAATCTACGGTAGATCGGATTTCCCCTAAAACAGATCTTTATATTTTGGGAGATTTACACTTCTTTTCTTTAACTACAACAAAACAATAGCTGTATTTTATTTGCCGAGCAATAGGGAATTCGAATGTCAAAACCAGCCAAACAGCAGCTTTTCTTATTCCAAAGAAGGAATAAGATAGTTCAATTGTTGTTGTAATTTCTTATTCCTTGGCAAATAAAATGCAGCTAATGTAAACAAAAGATTCTCGGCTTTCGTGTTCGTTTTTTCGAGAAAAAATTTTAGCTCGAGCGCAGATTTCTAATCAATATGCTGAAATCCAGATATACTCAGGTCGGTCAGAATTTCAACACTATACACTCCTCTAGCAGAAACTATCAACCACTCATGTAAACGTAGTATGTGTCAAACTTTTGTGAGTGTGTGAATTGTGGTGTTGCTGAGTTGTGAAGGAATGCCTTCCTGTTTGGATTTCGGCAATTCACTTTTCACTATCTCCAGGAGATCGTATGTCCATGGATACATATCTCAATTTTTTAATGAAATTAGAACATTCTCGTTCTAAATAGTAGACCGTAGAGGTAGACGTATTACACGATTCGATCACAGCACAACTGGAATCTTATTTTGATTTCGATTTGAAAAGGACGTAATATAATCAATAAAGTTATCTGAAACGTGAGTAAATACCAAATAGATCATTAAAATTACTGTATATTGAAGGTTTATTTTTTGATTATTTTGTATTAAAGAAAGTGTTAATATTGATGATGGCACTGTTTAAAGTCATTTGCATTCTGGTAGCGATTTCTTGCACAGTTGTCAACGCCATTCCAAAACCAGAAGATAACCAAAATCAATTCGGACATAATTCTTCACCGCTTTCACACGTAAATCACTTTGATGGAGAGCATCATAATGTGCAATATGATCATGAAGCATTCCTAGGAGAAGACGAAGCAAAGTCATTCGACCAACTAACGCCCGAGGAAAGTAGGCGTCGCTTGGGTATAATCGTTGACAGAATCGATGAAGATAAAGATGGATTTGTAAATTTGTCCGAACTAAAGAAATGGATTCAATATACACAACGCCGATACATTGATGACGATGTTGGCCGCGTTTGGAAGCAACATGCAGATAACAATGAGACCATTAACTGGGATGTGTATCGGAAGAACGTGTATGGCTTCCTGGATGAACTTGATCCAGAAGAAATTGACAACGTCGAAAGTGGAATCTCATACAAGCATATGCTGATGCGTGATCGCCGACGTTGGGGTGTCGCCGACCAGGATGGCAATGACAATCTTACACGTGAGGAATTTACTGCTTTTCTTCATCCAGAGGATAATCCATTGATGCGCGATATCGTTCTAACTGAGTCAATCGAAGACATTGACAAAGACAAAGATGGCAAAATCTCTATTGAAGAATACATTGGCGACATGTACAGATCCTCGGAGCCAAACGAAGAAGAACCAGAGTGGGTGATCAGTGAACGTGAATCGTTTATTAAATTCCGCGATCTTGATGGTGATGGCTTCCTTAACCGCGAAGAAGTTCGCAACTGGATTGTCCCTAAGGATTTTGATCACGCCGAAAGCGAGGCTAAACATTTAATCTATGAAGCAGACGAGAATTCCGATGATAAATTGATAAAAGAGGAAATTCTAGACAAGTACGATGTATTTGTGGGCTCACAAGCAACTGACTACGGAGAAGCACTAGCACGACATGATGAATTTTAATTGGGACCGTTTTTGTGCAGTACACCAACGTGCCATTATGAATCTCTATCGATTGCGTAAAAGAAATCGTCTCAGTCTTACCAAAGCTTAGCCAATTCGTCACGAATTAGCAATTAAGTTTATTAAATTTAGGAATTATAATTCAGTGAAATGGAATACTCATATATTATTATTATTGTCTACTAAACTCTTGCATTCGCACAACCAAATACTTTTATATTTTTAAGGAATGAAATTTATTAATGTTTTTATACATACATATTATACATACATATATATTTATCAAGTGTGTATAAACAAAATGTCTAAAATGTCTTAAAAAAATACAATTTTACATACTTTGTAAAAAGTAACGCAATCAAACAGATTTTTATTTTACTCAATTCCTTATTTTCTATGTTATCATAATCTACCATTTTAGAGGAGTGTAGGTTATCAATTGAGATAAGAACAGGAAGTTATTCACATAGCCCAAGTACAGATTAATCTGAATAATGTTCGGACATCTGTGCTCACTCCATAGTAAAAAAAACCAAAAACATTTATGTATGTTAGTACGTACATATGTAAACTTCGGAGAATGTGCATCATTTTTTTGTTGAAACTCGAATCTGGCACACAATAATAAATGTATGCATATGCATGCTTGCTATTACTTGGCTGCGATACTAATAGGTACATCCACATTTGAAGTATATAAAAGCGTACCGTGTGAATCCATCTAACCATCTGAAGCCAAAAAGATCTGCTTAGGTAACATACACGACATAATTATGCATGAACAATCATGTTATTACAATCGGGTCCTCTCACAATACATGCAAACTGCCTAACTTCATTCGTTATCATATCGATGGTAGAGTTGTAACGCTTATTAATGTCGGATTCTGCTTGTGCTGCGATTTCAATCGTCTTGGCAATAAAAGGAAAAGGATGAAACAAACGAAATTAATTTGGGCATTCGAAGTTATTGAAGGAACTTGAAACATTCCCGATTTTAATAACTCTCAGTATCAATAAATCCAATTATCTGGAGTTATTTCATAATTTGAATACAAATGCAAAAAAGAACCGTATTAAAACAACATGCCACATGTGCAACTACTAAATAAACACCATACACCTTCATAATTTGCATGAACAATCTTTGGATCGCGAATCCATGCATGTGTGGTGTATGAAAACTACAAATAAACAGTTTTGATACAAAATTTAGTGTGATTTTTCGCTAAGTAAAGAAAAATGTTACAAAATTCATCAACATAGAACAGTTTCTGCATTTTGTGCCTTGAATACAGGGACGAAACAACAATATTTGGTTAATTGCTGTGCCTGTATTATATGCATATTATATGTATATGCACGGATAACGTACTCGATAACTTCTGTCTCCACGCAACTACAACCGCGTTCGATTGGACTGAACTTCAGTTAATTGAGCGACTCTATACGACTCTAAATTAAGAGACTGATATTCTTACTTTAGATAAATGTCAATGTCAATGCGTGGCTACACAGGCGTGGAAATGAAAGTCGTGCCAAGGAACGAAGCAGTTTTGTGTATGTTCGTCAATTTGATGTTGTTTTGCCGTATGGAACGTTCATGCTTGCGACGAAAGTCATACTTTATAGATGACTTTCGGTGGATTTTCGGTGAATCAAGCTTTCTCTTTTCAACTCATTAAAAACCAACATGCTTTGCTGGACAGAACTTTTCATTTCCATGCCTGTGTGGCATTAAATATCTTGAACGGCATCCAATCTATTTGTTTTAATTGAAACGGTCGCTAGTGTTTTTTCTTTTCGTTGTACATACAAAATGACATAAATTGTTTGTGTTTGTTGCCAAACCTGCCGGAATATACAGATCAGCAAATGGAACAACTGACAGTCAAACACAAGCGACCGATTTTTATGTCAAACCAAAACGATATATGCTAAAGGCACTATTTTTCTAAACACAAAAAACCAACGAAAAAAAAATTTAATTTTTTCATGTAAATTTTTAATTTTTTTTTTGAAAAAATGTATGTGAGGGCTCCTCGGCCCTGGAGACCCATCACTTCCAAATTTTTATACAAGGTGTCATCGGAGATAAGAAGAAAAAGAAATATGTCGAAATATGCAAATCAAGGAGGTTCTGGACAAATACAAACCTACAAACTGGTTGTTGTCGGAGGCGGAGGCGTTGGAAAATCTACTATAACAATACAATTTATTCAGGTAACGTTTTGGCTTTTGTACTCGGAGTTACAGCAGTTTTTCCAAAGTTATGAATATTTTTATTAGACAATTGTAATATATATAAAAATTATACAAATTGAGAACATCTTCTCTGAATTTTCTACCAACATCAACAACAAAAGCTCCACCTTCGCCATCTCCTCCTCCCACGGTGACGGTATTACTCTCATTCATATTATTTTCGTATAATGATTGCGATGGATTTTTCATTAAACGCAACAAGCTACGAGCGAAAAAATAAAAAAAATAATAATAATAAAAATAATAAAATAATAAAAAATAAATAAATAAATAAAAATAATAAGTTTAAGAAGGTTAAAAATTGATCACAAGATTCCACCAGCCAGCCAGACAACGACACACGGGCATGCGAAGTCAATAAAGAGAATTTAAAAGCTGATAAAAATATTGGTATATTTTAATTTAGTTGTTGGGTTCTGGTATAATTCGTACAATCGAAAACAGCAATAATAATTTTTCGGCTTGGCCGACCTCGCTATCTTGTTCCATAAATCCTACCGCAAAGGACTTTCCGAGCAGGATCTTCTTCGCTCATGAGAGCTAAGTGTCCTGCCCACCGAAGCCTACCGAGCTTAATTCTCTTCACGATGTCTAAATCGTGGTAATGCTCGTAGATCTCATCATTATAGAGTCTCCGAAATCGTCCTTTCCCACATACGGGGCCAACAATTCTCCGTAAGAAATTTCTCTCGAACGCGGCTAAGAGGTCAAAACTTGACAGACTAAAGTAGGCTTTGGTGGCTTTGAGCAACCGTGCGCGTATTTCTGGTCCCATGCTGTTATCGGCTGGTACAGTTGACCCGATATAGTTAAAGGATTGCATTTCTTCTAATTTGCGGTCAACTATTGGATCTTCTACGCACAGACGTGGCCACCATGTACTTTGTTTTGCTCTCATTTATGTGCAACCCCATCCCGCTCGATCGGGATGAAAGCTTCCTTTACAGCTCTCTGGTTTCTACCAACGATGTCTATGTCGTTTGCGTTAGCAGTATATGAATGGACTGGATTGGAGAGGATTGTTCCTCTCGCTGTTACTTCAGAATCTCTGATCACTTTCTTCAACGCGTATTAAGGAGGACGCAGGTTGGTACATCCCCTTGTCGAAGCCCGTTTTGGATGTTGAATGGGCTTGATTGTGATCCGGATATTTTTACTTGGCTTATAACATTGGTTAGTTTATTTGGGATGTCGAATTCTCTCATGGCTTTTTAAAGTTCTACTTTGGCTATGCTATCACAGGCGGCTTTAAAGTCTATACAAAGATGGTGTAGTGAGTTTTGAAACTCTAGACATATTTCCATCAACTGTCTAAGGGTGTAAATCTGATAAGTTGTTAAGTTGCCTAGGATCAACCCACACTGGTATGGACCAATGATAACTTTAGCGTATGGGGCCGTCGCGAAAAAAACCTTAGATTGTCTCCCCTAGGTCACAACTGTCTGTTCCGCCAAGTATTATTATTGTTAATAGTATTTTACTGTTTCTTTTATCGATTGAAAAATATGTTTATTTTTAATTTTTCTACATTAATTTGGACTCCTTTTTTCTTTTAAAATTCTCAAATAAGTTTCATACTTTCTGAAAAAGTGAAATTAAAACATCAAAAGGCAGCACTGATTGAAAATATCTCTGCTATGTTTTGTACTTAACAATTTTATAGCAAAAGAGCATTAACTAATTTTAGATATTATATATTTAAGTTTAATGATTATAATTCATCATTTTTTTTGTTATAATTGCATGGTATAAACAAACAAGTTCTACTTATGTAGATAAAATTTTAATACAAATACTTTTGTACAATTTCTACTCGGTTCTTGTTATATCAATTTGACGTTTACAGCAAAACGTCACAATTCGTTTATCAGCCGTCATTGTCCATCGGCTATAGCTGATCTAAGTTGAATCTTGAATGATGATTTTTGGGTAAAGGTGAAGTGTTTCGGGCGTGGAACTTCTTTATTTTCTTTTAAATCGTCGTACTTCAGCAAGAAAATATAAGTAAAAAGTGGTAGAAGTAAACAAATAAACTTGTCAACGTCATCACATACGATTGCGAAGAAAAAGAAATATGTCGAAATATGCAAATCAAGGAGGTTCTGGACAAATACAAACCTACAAACTGGTTGTTGTCGGAGGCGGAGGCGTTGGAAAATCTGCTATAACAATACAATTTATTCAGGTAACGTTTTGGCTTTTGTACTCGGAGTTACAGCAGTTTTTCCAAAGTTATGAATAATTTTATTAGACAATTGTAATATATATAAAAATTATACAAATTGAGAACATCTTCTCTGAATTTTCTACCAACATCAACAACAAAAGCTCCACCTTCGCCATCTCCTCCTCCCACGGTGACGGTATTACTCTCATTCATATTATTTTCGTATAATGATTGCGATGGATTTTTCATTAAACGCAACAAGCTACGAGCGAAAAAATAAAAAAAATAATAATAATAAAAATAATAAAATAATAAAAAATAAATAAATAAATAAAAATAATAAGTTTAAGAAGGTTAAAAATTGATCACAAGATTCCACCAGCCAGCCAGACAACGACACACGGGCATGCGAAGTCAATAAAGAGAATTTAAAAGCTGATAAAAATATTGGTATATTTTAATTTAGTTGTTGGGTTCTGGTATAATTCGTACAATCCAAAACAGCAATAATAATTTTTCGGCTTGGCCGGCCTCGCTATCTTGTTCCATAAATCCTACCGCAAAGGACTTTCCGAGCAGGGTCTTCTTCGCTCATGAGAGCTAAGTGTCCTGCCCACCGAAGCCTACCGAGCTTAATTCTCTTCACGATGTCTAAATCGTGGTAATGCTCGTAGATCTCATCATTATAGAGTCTCCGAAATCGTCCTTTCCCACATACGGGGCCAAAAATTCTCCGTAAGAAATTTCTCTCGAACGCGGCTAAGAGGTCAAAACTTGACAGACTAAAGTAGGCTTTGGTGGCTTTGAGCAACCGTGCGCGTATTTCTGGTCCCATGCTGTTATCGGCTGGTACAGTTGACGCGATATAGTTAAAGGATTGCATTTCTTCTAATTCGCGGTCAACTATTGGATCTTCTACTCACAAACGTGGCCACCATGTACTTTGTTTTGCTCTCATTTATGTGCAACCCCATCCCGCTCGATCGGGATGAAAGCTTCCTTTACAGCTCTCTGGTTTCTACCAACGATGTCTATGTCGTCTGCGTTAGCAGTATATGAATGGACTGGATTGGAGAGGATTGTTCCTCTCGCTGTTACTTCAGAATCTCTGATCACTTTCTTCAACGCGTAGTTAAGGAGGACGCAGGTTGGTACATCCCCTTGTCGAAGCCCGTTTTGGATGTTGAATGGGCTTGATTGTGATCCGGATATTTTTACTTGGCTTATAACATTGGTTAGTTTATTTGGGATGCCGAATTCTCTCATGGCTTTATGAAGCTCTACTTTGGCTATGCTATCACAGGCGGCTTTAAAGTCTATTCAAAGATGTGTAGTGAGTTTTGAAACTCTACACATATTTCCATCAACTGTCTAGTGGTGTAAATCTGATAAGTTGTTAAGTTGCCTAGGATCAACCCACACTGGTATGGACCAATGATAACTTTAGCGTATGGGGCCGTCGCGAAAAAAACCTTAGATTGTCTCCCCTAGGTCACAACTGTCTGTTCCGCCAAGTATTATTATTGTTAATAGTATTTTACTGTTTCTTTTATCGATTGAAAAATATGTTTATTTTTAATTTTTCTACATTAATTTGGACTCCTTTTTTCTTTTAAAATTCTCAAATAAGTTTCATACTTTCTGAAAAAGTGAAATTAAAACATCAAAAGGCAGCACTGATTGAAAATATCTCTGCTATGTTTTGTACTTAACAATTTTATAGCAAAAGAGCATTAACTAATTTTAGATATTATATATTTAAGTTTAATGATTATAATTCATCATTTTTTTTGTTATAATTGCATGGTATAAACAAACAAGTTCTACTTATGTAGATAAAATTTTAATACAAATACTTTTGTACAATTTCTACTCGGTTCTTGTTATATCAATTTGACGTTTACAGCAAAACGTCACAATTCGTTTATCAGCCGTCATTGTCCATCGGCTATAGCTGATCTAAGTTGAATCTTGAATGATGATTTTTGGGTAAAGGTGAAGTGTTTCGGGCGTGGAACTTCTTTATTTTCTTTTAAATCGTCGTACTTCAGCAAGAAAATATAAGTAAAAAGTGGTAGAAGTAAACAAATAAACTTGTCAACGTCATCACATACGATTGCGAAGAAAAAGAAATATGTCGAAATATGCAAATCAAGGAGGTTCTGGACAAATACAAACCTACAAACTGGTTGTTGTCGGAGGCGGAGGCGTTGGAAAATCTGCTATAACAATACAATTTATTCAGGTAACGTTTTGGCTTTTGTACTCGGAGTTACAGCAGTTTTTCCAAAGTTATGAATAATTTTATTAGACAATTGTAATATATATAAAAATTATACAAATTGAGAACATCTTCTCTGAATTTTCTACCAACATCAACAACAAAAGCTCCACCTTCGCCATCTCCTCCTCCCACGGTGACGGTATTACTCTCATTCATATTATTTTCGTATAATGATTGCGATGGATTTTTCATTAAACGCAACAAGCTACGAGCGAAAAAAATTCACTGCTGTGGATGATGATGTGTGTTGTGCTTGTGTGTCGTCTGTCGTTTCATTGTCATCGGTGCCAAATATCATCAACTAGATTTTTTTACTGTATCTAATTCAATTAAAGTAATTAATTTATTCCAAAGTAGGAAAATCTAGGTTGAGATAGAGCGTAACGCTTTTTTTTAAACTACTCATCTATATTCTAGTACTACGTTATTTTTAACATCTTGTACCCTTCAGTGATGTATGTTTCTATAAATATGCACGTTTGTTATTAAAAATAATGTTGTAAAAGCTTTGGTTCTATTAAAAAATGTATTCCACAGCGCACAGCCCAGCAGGCAGTACAAAGCCATCGTTCAATGGTCATGTCAAGAGAAAGTGTTTCTCTTATTAGATTATAGCTTGTGTAGAAGTTTATTTTTAGTAATTTACGTCATTTCAAGTAAAAACAGACGATGTATGATCAACAAATTATAAACATCAAACAGACTGCGATTACCGTCTAAAAAAAAGGAAAATTCATTCATGTATTTCCCCCCATAGAACTATGTACATCTGGCTAATAAATTGATTTATCTGTATTTTATGTTTTGGGAGATAAATATTCTGTAGGTAAAAATATTTATTTTAAATTTAAAATTTTTAATTACAGTGAGTTGCAGTATGTAAAGCGATATTGAACAGAGTTTTACTTGAACTACCCTTTCGATGAATTGCATTTAGTTCAAAGTATACGCTTTATTGTCTATACTCTAATGGCAATCGACTGATAGAAATTCACGGTGGACGGTGTCTCCCCTTGTTCTTCTAACTTGATTTACGTGTCACTTGCATACCCTCGGCATTAATAAGCAATCAGCCATATACGTTGATGATTGTGAAATATGACTTCATACAATCCAGATCTCATCGACTTTTCTCTAAAAATTTGCTAATTCTAGACTCAGACATGATGATGCAATGTGCGGATGCACCAACTGGAAAAGGTTTATGTTTCGATGTTTACGCGTTCAAGTTAAATATTTATTCCGCCCTAATTAGTAATTTAAGTTATACAGCTCAGGACATCGGAAACGCAACATCATTGGAAAGGGCTATGTTTGCTGCCCAAGTCCAAATTGGACATTTAGTTGTACAAGAGTAATTAGAAGTTGAATTTTTGGTAAGCCTATCAGCTCGCTGATTGTTCGTGACTCTTTAGTTTGTAATGCCTGGTGCTACAACCGAAACCGTTGTGATTCTCTGTTGAGCTGTCGGTTTTTTTTTTAAAATTCTTCTTGTTATTTTAATTTTTCAATTATATAATCTATTATTTCGTGAATTTTCCGTTTTCTTTATTTTTACTTTGTGAAATTCATTTCACAAATATTCGCGTCTTTAAAGGTAATTTTAACTCGATTGTAGCACATCTTCACGCGAATAAAGCTGATATTCTTAGTTTATGTGAAACGCAGGTTTCTTATATGGGTATTCCAAATGATTGTCAATGTCCGGGGTCCGGGGGTATTGTCGACTTTTTGGCTCCACATCGAGTAGTTATTCTTTTTATTCGCTTTGATATCTGTTTTAGTGTTCCTAATTCACCATTTCATTCAATGTTTATTTGTTCCCTTTATCGTAGTCCTAATTTGTCACCTGATGACATTAGTAATGAGTTTAATTATATATCGGAAACTATATTCAAGATTTACCAATCCTCACCAAAATCAGAATTGGTAGTCTTAGGCGATTTTATTGTTTATAATGATTCTTGGTTGACCTATTCGAATAGTGGAGATCGAACAGGCGAATACGCAGAACTATTTTCAAATATCCATCTGCTCACCCAACTCGTCGATAAGCCAACTAGATATCCCGATACAACTGGTCAATCACCCCACCTATTAGATTTATTTCCAACTTCTATGCCAGATAAATATTCAATTGATTTATCTGCTCCATTAGGACTTTCCGTCCACGCACTTGTAATAGCCAAATTTGCAATAACACCAGCCCTTGTAGAGCCTACTCGTAAAAGGCTACCCTGACACTTCAAAAATGCTAACTGGTAGCTTCTGATTCAATGTTATAGCTCATTTAATTGGTCAACCTACTTTTCTAACAATAATGCTGATGAAGCGTGTCAACTTATTACGTCAACCATTTTGCTAGGAATGAAAAATATCATTCCCTCCTCCTTTAAGGAAAGCAATATTCGTAAGAATAAGTGCTTTAATACAAATTGCAGGTCAGCAGTCGCAAGTAAAAAAACATTTTGACTACGTTAATGCCCTTCCGTAGAAAACCTTGTTAAGTTTAGAATAGCTAGAAACAGAGCTAACGCTATAAAAAAACAGGTCCAAAATAATATATTACCAAAAGATTCGGGATATCATGCGGAAAATTTTAGATTCAGATTCAAACTCAGGTTCTTCTAAAATTCTTAAGAACTCGACCCCAATAAAGCAACGCCATTATTATTGAAAAGATGTCTTCATAGTTTGGCGAATTTTCTAAGCGAAATTGTTTCATCACTCAATGAAGACATGGGTTTTTCCGCCAATTTGGAAATAGATAATATTCAACCCGTCCCGAAAAAGGGGATAAATCTGCGCCTACTAACTATCGCCCTATTGCTCTGTTGTCGATTCTATCGAAGGTAATGGAATCTATGGGTAATTTTAAACTAATGAGCTATCTAGATTCGAATGTTCTTTTATCCGATGTACAGTATGGATTTTGTAAAAATCACTCTTCAGGTGAACTCATGATGTGCAGGTTGGGAGCGAAGAATTGAAAATCTAGGCGAATCAAGCGTCGTGTCCTCGGATATTTCTAAGGCTTTTGATAGAGTATGGCATGATTGTCTTATTAATATTCGTGCGCTCAACTTATACACCTCTCTCATTGCATGGATTGAAGATTATTTATGGAACAGCACAATAAAAGGTGTATTGAATGGTATTTCCTCATCTTCGCATGGAATCGATGCCGGCGTGCCACAAGCGTTATCCTTATCGCCTACACTTTTCATAATATATTTGTTGCACATAGGCAGATTAGTCTCTGATTTTTAGTTTTGTTTTTGTTTTGAGCGTGTCGTAGATTGCTCTGTTTTTGGCTATTTTGGCAGCTTCGTCTGATGCTGCTTTGGTATAGCCATAGAGTCATTTGCGGGTTTATTCCCCACGTTTTGCTGAACATGCGTTGGAAAGTGAAGTTAGCTTTATTAGCTTTGTTGGTGATGTATGACATAGTTTTTGGTCGAACATGACTCCCAGGTATTTGACTTATGGCATTGTTTGGAGAGTTTAGCCTTGGAATCTTAATGTGGGAAGAGTTTTTTTCTTCCTTTTTGTGAAGACGGTTCATACTATTTTGTCTGGGTTAACACTTAGGTCAACCTCTCTACACCATTTGTTTACTAGTTTGAGAGCGAATTTCATGCGTTCTGCTGTCGTACTCTCGATAACTTTAACAAAACTAATAAAAATTTAATGACTTCTTAGGTCACCCACTGTATTAGCTATATATTAAAAATGTAAATAAAAAACAATTTACGTTAAACATTAAACCTTTACAAAATACATTTTTTATTTGCAGAGTTATTTTGTTACTGACTATGATCCAACCATTGAAGACTCGTACACTAAGCAATGCGTTATCGATGACATTCCAGCGAAATTGGATAGTAAGTAGCGTTGACGACAAAACTATTTTTTCCCCTATTTAACTAAATGGTTAACAGCACTATTAATTAAACATTCCATTATCTCTCGTGTTCTCTCATAGTTCTCGACACAGCCGGCCAGGAAGAATTCAGTGCAATGAGAGAACAATACATGAGATCCGGTGAAGGTTTTCTGCTTGTCTTCTCGCTGAATGATCATTCCAGTTTCGATGAAATTCCCAAATTTCAAAAGCAAATCTTACGCGTCAAGGATCGTGATGAATTTCCAATGCTTATGGTTGGGAACAAGTGCGATTTAGACCGTCAGCGTCAGGTATCGCTCGAGGAAGCGCAAAATTTTAGCCGAAATTTGCTTATACCCTACATTGAGTGTAGTGCAAAGCTAAGGATAAATGTTGATCAGGCATTTCATGAGCTTGTTCGTATTGTAAGGAAATTCCAAATAGCTGAAAGGCCTTACATGGAAGACAACTACAAGAAGAAAAACAAGAAAAACTGTTGCTTATTGTAATTTTTTGAGGAATGATAGATCCAAAAATTAGCCCTTTTTATAAACTATAGGAAGAACATTATTATTCTGTTCTTCCAGAGTGGAATTGGAAACTCAAAAGAAGTTAGGAAACCAGTGAATACAAAAATCTACTATACTTGTTGCTTAAATCCACCGTAAGCAATTAAATATAGTATTGCGAAGACCAAATTAGTTTTAAGATTTACAAAAAAAAGCAAAAAAAAAAACGACAAAACACCGACAAATATAAGAGTTGTGGCGACTGACCAATCATAACTTTAAATATATTTCTTGTAAACATAATAACACTACAAAAAAAAACTTAATGCGCATAATACCAGTTACTATTTATTTACTTGTCTTTTAAAGTTTTCTAATTTACGCACACGACTTCATTAAGTACTGATAACAAACTAAAAATGCTAATTAGTCTAAGCCACATAGCTCGAATATGTATGAATTTATTTTTATTAATTTTATTAATCATAGACACATTACACTTACGTTATAAACGTATATACATAAATCTGTGCATATACATAATATGCAAATGCAAATATGTGCTTACAAGATGCAACAATTTGCTCATCGTTTGAAATAGCCGTCTGTATGTGAAAATCAAATGTTATGGAAAGTGCAATGTCAATGTAATAATACTATCTACAAAATTAGTATAAATGACAATTAAAACAAACACCAATTTATGAAAAAATATATACATGTAGAACATAATAATTTTCAATACATAAAAAATCTTGGTGTATGCTTGTTTGTTAAATCAAACTTAAACAAAAAAAATTGTTGAAATTTATGTAACTTCCCCTGCACCTCGTACTTCAGGACGGTGCTAGGGCAATAACAAATTAAAAAATAAACATATTCTAAATAATTTTTCTAAACAAACCATTTTTTTAATACAATACATTATGTGTTCTCAATGTCAACAACGTAACGATAATCGTTTTGTTGTAAAAACTACTCATAGTTATTACAATTTTAAAATTAAAGTATTTTTTCTTGCTTTTATCAATGTTTCAATTTATGTATAGCATTTAATTTAATAAAAAAAAGAAAAACGTTTTATTATACGTTAGCCCTCTAGGTTTCTACCAAAAATATATTAACGACTTTATTTAAATGTTTAAGTTTTATGTTAAAATTTTTGTTTATACATAATGGTAATACATTTACTTCATACTTTATAAATAATAAATGAAAATATTTATGTATTTTTTTAATCAGAAATAAATAATCTCTTCAAGAAGTTGAGTGATTTTATTTTACCTTTCCTATAGAATATAATGGGCGACTAATAAGTACGCGTGTTAGGCACTTTTATTTTTTATTTTTCAACGTAATCTCCTTTTAGGTCGAAACACTTTTCCAACGTTTCTGTCATTTCTTTAACCCCTCCAAAAATACAAACTTTTCGAAATAAGTTTGAGTCCCCAAGCCATGTTTTCATGTTGAGGAACAGCAAGAAATTACACGGAGTCAGGTCGGTCGAGACGGTGGGTGCGGCATTAATTCGTAGCGCAGACCATGCAATTTAACCACGACAATTTGGGATGAATATGCTGGTCAAAACAGCACTTTTTTCTTGTAAGAATAGCTCTTTCAAAACTGGAACATTCAGTTTTTGAACCCTGGCTCGCGGTTTGAAGATCCGATTAATCTGCGAAAAGATATGTTCCTAAAATCTTAATCTTTGTATATTTTTAATTTTTTGTCGCTGATGCTATTCCGAGCTGAAGAGCGTCTTCCAATTCTTCAGCAAATTCTTCAGCCTTACCAGTTCATCACGTTTTTCTCCACCCTCAAAAAGATTATATATACCATTGATCTGAGTAAGAAGCTAACTTTTATATCTCTGTAGGACTTTAATGTCACGGTTCAGATAACACATAGAATTTAGGCTCTTTATGTTTGTATCGGGGACTTCTACACTCACACTCTAATTTCCCAACAATGGTATCCAATTCTGAATTGAATAGATTCCTATCGCCAGGACAGGACAGGTCAATCTGGCTATCGTTAGTAAAGTTATTTTGAAAAGTGATCCTTGTGTTATTTACACTATTGAATCCCATTTAAGTCTCTCGCTAAGATGAAGTAGTTTGATAAACTATCTAAACGTGTTAACGCGAACATTCTTTAAAATTCGGCATCGAAGTACTTATTTCAAGATATCTAAAGTTTCTAAATTCTCCTAAATCTCCTGTATCACAGCTTAATGGTTTCCTAACTAATATTGCCGTCACACTGCCCTGTACTGCACGTCTCCTGACCGACCTAAATACCAGGTAGTCCTAAAATCTTACCGTTTAAGTTTAAGCGTTTAAGTTTGTTTTGCAATACAACCACAGTCCGCTGAGCTTATCAATAAATTCATATCTATCTAGAGATTGTGAGATTTTAAACATTTTTGAGAACTCAGATGAACTATAATTTATGGAATGGAAAGGCATTTCACGAGTTTTTAGTACATCGTTTCACACTCATCATCATATTTGTCTCTGCAGCAGGGATCCGGTTTCCCCGGGACAATTATCTGAAAGACTTTCCTATCGAACGCTGCTAGGAGGTCCGAGTCGGTGCATTTACATATGTACATGTCCATAGATATGAATTGTCTATAATTATTCTACCTTTCTTATCATAGTCCCACGATGTTGTTCTAGATTGGACGATAAGATTAAACGACGACTACATCGCTTCCAGTAAAAAATGTACCAATGAAACATTGGAAACATTGACTACAGGAGTGAGTGAACAAAAATATTTTAGTTTATCTTATCTATGTTCGTCTCTCATTATATACAAATTTCAGACCGAATACATTTCAACCTATATAAAAGCGCCAGCATATACACGCCAGTCATTCAATCACCAACGTTCCATAAGATGTTTTGATCCTTCTTGGAATGGTTCAATCTCAGGTTATCCTATATTGAAAATAAAATAAATAAAATTAGAATTAATAATTTCCTTTATTGAAAAAGGATTACCCCGTTGGAAAGAACAGTCTAGTAAGCGCTCAATGTTAGCACATACGCATATATTTCTTATTAAATTCTCTATATTAACTTCGCTTGCCCGTGTGTTTGTTTGTTTGTGGGTTTGTCATGGAATCTTGCGATCAAGTTTTATCTCACTTCCTAAAGTCCTATTTTATTGAAATTTTGCACACATGCATATCTCCGATGACAACACTATCTATTACAATTTTGTGCCCCACGGGCCTCGGGCTCCCATACAAATATTTTACAAAATTTTACTCGATTTTCTTAAAATTTTACACACATGTG
Organism: Nephrocerus scutellatus; assembly: GCA_947095585.1. Lineage (NCBI taxonomy): Eukaryota > Metazoa > Arthropoda > Insecta > Diptera > Pipunculidae > Nephrocerus > Nephrocerus scutellatus. Next base: position 25,862,600 of record OX352765.1, on the reverse strand, counting down.
TATCTCTGATATACAACACTTTTTGTAAAAATTTTGGAGACCCCAGGCCCGGGTTCGTGGGGCCCCATAACTTTCCTTAAAAAAATTAACCCGATTATCTTCAAATTTAATACACATGTGTATCTCCGATAGACAACATTTTTTGTAAAAAAAAATTTTTTTAACCCGATTTTTTTTTTATCTCCGATGCAAAACACTTTTTGTAAAAATTTTGGAGACCCCGGGCCACAGGGTCATTGGGCCCCAAAATTTTTTTTAAAAAAATTAACCCGTGAGGCCCGAGGGGTGCCCATATAAATTTTTTAAAAATTAGCTCGATTTTCTTCAAATTTTAAAAACATGTGTATCACTGATGGACAAAAATTTTTGTAAGTTTGTTTGAGTGATCGGGCCCTGAAACCCGTGTGGTGTCCATGTAAATTTTTTAAAAATTAGCCCAGTTTTCTTCAAATTTTAACACATAACCATCTCCTATTAGAGAATTTACATGAAAAATTGTAATTTTTATGGGTTGTTTTGTTTTTATTAAATAAAATGCTATACATAAATGGAAATATTGGGAACAAAACGATTATCGTTACGCTGTTGACATTGAGAACACATAATGTATTGTGTTAAAAAAATTGTTTTTTGTTTAGAAAAATTATTTAGAAAATCTGTATTTCTTAATTTGTTACACTTATTGCCCTAGCACCGTCCAAAAAATGATGTGCAGGTTAAGTTACATAAATTTCAACAATTTTTTTGTTTAAGTTTGATTTAACAAACAAGCATACACCAAGATTTTTTATGTATTGAAAATTATTATGTTCTACATGTAAATATCAAAATTAAGTATTTTTAATCATGGTTTTAAATTTAGAGAAAGTTATATTTATGTTTACATACACAACTAACTTTACTTATTTTAAACATCATCACAATTATTAATTAAACCGCTAAAATAAAACGCCCACTTTTTCTATGCATTCTCTTATTTAATATAACAAAGCAACAATAATTTTGCTGAACTTATGCCGACGTAGAAATTGAATGAATGTGATGTATTAGATTGCTTCATATCAAGAAATATCCTTACTTTCTTTGCTTGCAGTCCAAATATAATTGAGCCTTTGTCTGTAAATACATACAAGATAGTTCGTTTTTATAAAAATTAAATATTTGATCTTAATAAAGCAAAGCCAATATACCTGTACAAATCGAAATAATTCTAAAAGCATTTCATGCGAAGTTTTACAATTGCCTGTTTGTGTGTCGGAAAGGCCAGCAGTACCTGTGCTACTGGATACACCACTGTTCGAACGTATTACCCAGTAGGGTGTAAAGGTCAACTGCAATTTAACAGTTATTTAAGCATAAAAACAAGAAATAGATGCGTATTTCATTAACAGTTTTATCCTTTTTCATTAAAGGAAATTTTAAATTTATTAAATTATTAATTTTAATTTTATTTATTTTATTTACCATATCGGATTACCTGAGATTGAACCATTCCAAGAAAAACCAAAAGAACAAGAGACAAAAAGACTGACCTAATGGCAAACATCTTATGGAACGTTGGTGCTTGAATGACTGGCTTGTATATATATAGGTTGATATGTTTTCGGCCTAAAAGTTGTAGGGGTTCTAAAGATAATTGAAATTAGTTTCAGAATTCGTACTGATATAATAAGAGACGAAAATAGATAAGATAAACTAAAATATTTTTGTTCACTCACACCTGTAGTCAATGTTTGCAATGTTTTCATTGTTACTTTATGTTCTGTTTTTTTCGCTGGAAACGATGTAGTCGTCCTTGAATCTTATCATCCAATCTAGAACAAAATCGTGGGGCTAAGATAAAAAAGGTAGAATAATTATAGACTATTCAAAATAAAGGTATTAATCGAAATTAACTTAAACCATAGGTTTTGGATATCTTAAGCGCTTGAAATTTCTTTTTGTGCATGTCGGATAGTCAGATAGGTATTTTTTGCCTTAGAAAGGTACAATCAATGGGACGTACTTTGTAAAATACCGTAGGGTCGAGGACCCAACAACATCCAATGACCAATTTTATTGGTACTACTTCGTACAAAGGCACTCGAACAACTTCTTTCAGATAGTATCATCGCATTGACTCGTGGAAAGTGCCGCAGATAATGATGTCCAAATATAAAACGTTAGCCATTATGATTCTTCAAAAGTCGTTCTACACGAAATATATCATATTAGTCGTAATCAATTACTCCGATTGTTTTAAATTTGTGTTTCTTTTTTGCGTATGCTTTGCCATCATTATCTTTAAACGAAATGTCGCGAAGATTGTAAAATGTATCATCTTGACGAAGTTGCAGTACATCACCATGCATCAATGAAAAGTTAAGTTTTTGGTTCGGCAGAAAGTCTTTATTCTTCAATCCTTCGTAAAACTAAAGAATCCGCGCTAGCAATTTTTTGTGCTCGTACAAAAGCGAAGGGCATTATTGCTTGGTGACAGATGTGTCTCACTTGAGAGAATGCAACAAAAGTAAGGCCAGCTACTTCCCTATGTCCAAAATCTGCTACCGTTTTATCCAAAGTGTCACCTTGGCATTTCCAAATGGTCATAGCATAAGCCAGACGAATTGGAAACTGAGTTCGGCTCCCTCTGGTATCTTCTGACATTACCGATATGCTTGGAATTGGAAGAAAATTGTAGTACGGATGGTTTGGTGTAGCAGCATCTTGAAAGAACGCAGGCCCACTATATTGTGAAAAGTGAACTACAACGAAGTCGGGTAGAGACAAGTTCGGCCGTTTGGAATAAACTATATAAACGACTTTGCCTTTAGCTCCATTTGTGAGACCATATGCAGTGCTGATGTTTGAAATCAAGATTATTTCGGCTCCAACAGCTAGATACAGTGATTGCTGCAAACCTATCTGAAATGGTCTACCGTTATTGACTTAAAATTATGAGGATTATTTACAGCATTGAGAACAGTAATAGACACATTGAGCTTTTGTAATTGGATATTATTTATATTTGTTTGCTGCTTCATTAGTTGATAATATGTAGGTAGCAACATCAAATGACTCCTCAAAACCTTGAACGGATTCCTTTTCTGAAAAAATTACCTCTCAAAGACTTTCAAAGTTAATTGTTCTTGAAGCTTGAAGTTCAGCTAATTTAGCAGACATACCTCTTGCAACAGGAATTTTAAACTTGGCATGTAAAGTTTCACCACGGATTAGATAAGCAGCTTTAGCAGTAAACGCTGCTCTGAAGATTTCCTCATGTGGCATCGATGCTGATATAGCTGCGATGGTATGACTTTTCCGCGTTCCTGCAGTACCATTAACAATGAAAAGTAACTGCGTATTTGATTCCAGAGCCTCGCGGGTCATCTCATTAGTTGCAGTTGCTGTGGTTGTATTAATAAAAGATCATTGTTTGCGTCAGAAATTTCTTCCATTCCCCAATGATTTGCTCATCCAGTCTTTTCCAGTTGCCAACTCAGCAGGTGTATAACGTAGCTGTATATTTGCTTTCCAGTCGAAATTTGAAGTCACTTGAGGAGTATTTCCAATTGGTAGATTTTCTTGAGGTGGTCCCAGCTGCATGTTGCCATTCTAATTGATCCAGATCTCGTTCAATATAACCTTCTTCGACTTCTAAGTCTGATGCCGTATTGAAAAATTGCTCCCATATCGGAATCATCTGATTGTCATGTCTTAAAACTTTCATGCAATGGATAATATTTTATGAGAGCAGATCTACAATACAAATAATAATGTGGGAAATCGGGCATATTCCGGTAATTTGGAATTGGAAAGAACAATAGTTATTTTTGGATTTGGATTTATTCGTAGTTGTCCTTTTACCACAAAAAATCGTGGTCCGAGTCGCTGTATTTACATATGTACATGTCCATAGATCAGCAATTCTGGTACTGAGTGAAACTCGATTCTAGGCCAATTCCACTAGACACAATTCCACTGGACACAATTTAACTGGCACAATTCAACTTGGCACAATTCCACTGGGCACAATTTAACTTGGCACAATTCAACTTGCACAATTCAACTTGCACAATTTAACTTTTTGATAATCAAATTCGCGCGCGCGATTTACCACCCTAAATGCGTTTGATTATCAAAGACTAAAATTATGCAAGTTGAATTCGTTTAATTATAACAAAAGTTAACTAATGTTAAGTTAATGTTAATTTTAAAAAAACAATAAGTAAATATTTCATTACCACGCCTACACAAATAAAATATTAAACGCATTTATGTGGTAAATCGCGAGCGCGATTGTTATTTTGTACAATTAGAACCATGCCAACGCAAATAAATTATTAATGTGTGTATTTCTGTATTTGCGGTTCCGTGTAACTTTACAAGTTGAATTGTGCAAGTTAAATTGTGCAAGTTAAATTGTTCCCCAGTGGAATTGTGCCAAGTTGAATTGTGCCAGTGGAATTGTGTCCAGTTGAATTGTGTCTAGTGGAATCGGTCGGTTACCGTGAAACTCAGGTATTTGATAATTCCGATACCTCGGAATTAAATCTGCCTGGGTATAGCTTGGTGTCATTATTTTCTCCTCGACAATTTATGTCAGTAGTGATGTTACGTTTCAGCTTTTGCCTAATGCAAATTTTCCACTCCGGAATTTAATTTCATATGCCTCAGAGTAAATGTACATACACTACTGCTGTTTATACAGAAGCCCCAAATTAGACACTGTTTCAACTCAGAGCGAGTTTGATGCACTGTCTGATTCAATTTTAAGAATTTTCACAAAATACAAGTATCGTTACCTGAAATCGTTATTGCGGGCGATTTAAACGTACACAATTCTGAGTGGCTTTGTCATTCTGGGCAGACAACACCCGAAGGTGTGTTTAGATGTTCGCTGAGTTTAGTCACATTACTCAGCTTGTAAATAAGCCTACTAGAATATCTGACCATTCTATTGTATCAGCTAATTTCTCGTTAATAAACCACGCAGTTAGAGAAAAAACTCCCAAAAACAGTATGGCGATACGAGAAAGCCAATTGGGACGGCTTTAACAACTTCTGTGGGAGAATTAACTGGTCGCTATTTTTTCGTGATAGCAACGTGGATGCCGCGTCAACGTCAACATCATGACGATGGATGATATGACTCGAGCTGTAAAGAGTCTTCTAGGATTAGAGAGGTATGCTTTCGATTTTACAAAGCAAACCCTACTAAGGAAAACCGAACCAATTTCAAACGAGCCAGAAATGATTGCAATGCTAATCTTCGGTGAGTCAAATTCGCCTACGAAAAAAAATAGAGGCAAAAAATACTACAATGTCCCAAAGGTAGTAATCATTTTTGGTCATTCGTGAAAAGAATCAAAAATATAGCCTCGTCGTCAATTCCAACGCTCATTTATAATGACACTCCAGTTATCAATTCTAAAGACAAAGGCCAATCTGTTTGCTGCACATTTTGAAGCTAGCTCCACGCTTCCAGATTGTGCATTGTTTCCGCCTGCATCTCCGAGTATTGAACACTCTATGGGACAGATCTTCATTCGTACTCGTGCAATTGGTAGAATTTTAAACGATCTCAACACTCACATTTCCGCTGGGCAAGATCGTATTTCCCCATTAAGAGGTGTTCTTCCATGCTGGCGTTACCATTGCGTAAGCTTTTCCATATATCCTGTTCTTCTGGGCTCTTCCCGAGAAGTTTGAAAACAGCCTTTGTCCAGCCCATACCTAAAAAAGGCGAGCCGTCGGCCCCTTCTACGTACCGACCCATAGCACTTACATACATTCTTCCAAGGTCATGGAAACGTGGATCAATTTTCAGCTCATGAAATATCTTGAAACCAACGAAATCCTTAGTGACCGGCAGAATAGATTTCGTGAGTAACGTTCTACTGGTAATCTGATGGTATATCTCACTGAACAGTGGAACCGGTCTTTGCATCAATTTGGAAAAAACAAAGCTGCTGCACTCGATATTTCTAAGGCATTTGACAGAGTTTGACATTTAGCTCTTTTGTCCATAATGCGTGGTTATGGAGTTGATGATAAACTGCTTCACTGGGCTAGAAGCTACCTTTTAGACCGGTCAATTCAAGTTGTATTGGACGGTTTGAAGTCTAAAGTACAAACTTAAATGCTGGCGTTCCCCGAATTTCGCTGACGACAGCACCCTCAGCTTCTCATATAAGTTTGAAGAACGTCCCTCCACTTCTCATGTGGAACTCAACCAACTACGTATGTGAAGCACGTTAAATTCTGATCTGAACAGCATTATAAAATGGGGAGAAAACTATCGACTAGAGTTTAACGCTTCCAAACCCCAATGCCGTCTTCTGTCGTCCAAGCGAATCCTAAATCTTATGCCATTATCGATGAATGGCATTAGCATCGAGGAAACTGAAAATCTCGCAATTTTCGGTATGTGCGTTAACGAAAAGCTTCGTTGGAATGACCACAGATTTACGGTCGCCAAAAATGCAGCGAAATGTTTAGCCCGGTACAAGAAATATTTTTCTCCCTCTGATCTGGCTACTATCTACAAGGCTTTTATTCACCCTAAACATGAGTACAATTGTCATATCTGGTCTATTGCGCCTAAACTGCACTGCATCAGCTATATAGAATACAAAACCATGCGATTAAACTAACGGTGACAAAAATATTCATCAGAAAACATTCGCTTGAACAACGCTGGAACGTTTCCTGCTTGTCACTGTTTTATCGATTCTTCCACCAGCGGTACTTAATTTCCGTAATATTCGTGGCACTCTAAACGCTCATCAGTTTACCCTCAAGCCCATCCTCGGACGTACAGTTAAGTTCAGGGATTCATTCTTCAGCCTTACAATTCTCTGGCAAGCTCTGTCTTCCCACATTACTATGATCCACAGGCATTCAAAACACAAGCTCCTAGACATCTCCTCTTTTCTCCTCTTCTTCCTTAACACCCACGCTGTACCAAGCATACAGGCGAGCATTATAAGGGAGCGAACCCCTTTAAGCGAGCGCGAATTAAAAAAAAAATTGGATTTTGCGGGATGACAGATCTTGGGTTGCTTGCAATAAGATCAATATCGTCTGGGTAGGTTTGAGGCCATATGTTAAGAAGACACAGCCCAGTCGATCCCCTTTTCGAAGCCCGTTATAGATGTGAAATGGGCTTGATAGTCATCTTTACTTGCCTCATAACATTTAGTCACCTACATTTCTACGTTCTACATAGTAGTGTTAGTTTGTTCCCTTATGTCTTTATAAAGTTCTACTCTGGCTATACTATCATAGGCGGCTATAAAGTCTATAGACATAGTGAGTTTTAAGACTCTTCTAATTTTTTCATCGCCTAACTAATGGTAAAACGTAGATATGGAGAGGGTAAGTGGCACAAAATTTCATTTCTCAAACTTCGTCAAAATCCTGCAAGAATTCCTGTTTTGCGCATGATAGTTACTCGGACCATCTGACAATAGAACTATTGCTATATTGCTTTGGCAAAGCGGGCTTGGCTATTAGTGTCCATTCTATAGGTTTCGGAGACGCTGAGTTGAACAGTCTATGGGTAGGGGTATTCGTGAGTGGGGGATGCCGAGCGATATTTGTTTCAAATTTTAAAACCGTGCAATGCCGGACACTATAGTGATGGTAAATCACCGCTATGGGGAGGGGGTAAGTCAAAGGGATGTTGGAGGCATTATTAATGTACAATTTTACAACCGTGCAACTAGTTATATATAAAACATATATGTACTAGAACATGAATAGAAAATATGGACTAATGTTAACCAATATAAAATTTAGACAATGTGAATACGTCGGGCTCTACGAGTATTGTTGAGCTGACACTTTTATTGTTATTACTCATAAGTTAAAATTTAAGTCAAAAGTTAAGTAAGTTAAATCATAGTACTTCTTTTTGTTTTATTTTACCTAATTTATCCAATATTTACTTATTCGAATAGACAACAAATTTCTTGTCCAATAATACAAAGTCAATTTCAGTTTAATTAGTCTGCCCCTTTTAGTTTTTCTTATCTATTTTCGTCTCTCATTATATCAGTAGGAATTCTGAAACTTATTTCAATTATCTTTAGAATCCCTACAAGTTTCAAACCGAAAACATTTCAACCTATATAAAAGCGCCAGCATATACACGTCAGTCATTCAAGCACCAACGTTCCATAAGTAAGATGTTTGCCATTCGGTCAGTCTTTTTGTCTCTTGTTCTTTTGGTCCTTCTTGGAATGGTTCAATCTCAGGTAATCATATATTGAAAATAAAATAAATTAAATTTAAAAATTACAATTATTAATTTAATAAATTTATAATTTCCTTTATTGAAAAAGGATAAAAACGTTGGAAACAACAGTCTAGTAGGCGCTCAATGTTAGCACCTACTTTAATGAAATACTCATATATTACTTGTTTTTATGCTTAAATAACTGTTAAATTGCAGTTGACCTTTACACCCGACTGGGGAAAACGTTCGATCAGTGGTGTTTCCAGTGGCACAGGTATAGCTGGCCTTTTCGACACACAAACAGGCAATTGTAAAACTTCGCATGAAATGCTTTTAGAAATATTTCGATTTGTACAGGTATATTGGCTTTGCTTTATTTAGATCAAATATTTATTTTTTATAAAAACGAACTATCTTGTATGTATTTACAGACAAAGGCTCAATTATATTTGGACTGCAAGCAAAGAGAGTAAGGATATTTCTTGATATGAAGCAATCTAATACATCACATTCATTCAATTTCTACGTCGGCATAAGTTCAGCAAAATTATTGTTGCTTTGTTAAATTAAATAAGAGAATGAATAAAAAAGTTAGCGTTTTATTTTAATAGTTTAATTAATAATTGTGGTGATGTTTAAAAGAGGTAAAGTTAGTTGTGTATGTAAATGCTAGATGAAAACATCAATATGTTTACTCAAAACTTTCTCTAAATTTAAAACCATGATCAAAAAAACTATGTTTTTTTATTTTGATAAAATGGGATGCATACATATTTTCCTTCAATTTAATTGGGCTATTTTAAATTCTCTATTTATTTTATATTCTTTAAATCTGTCGAACGGGTACTCCATGCCTGCCCTCAGTATGATGTAAAAATCATTCTGGGGCATATGAATGTAAAAATAGGTAGGGAGCCAGTATTCAGGCAGTACATTGGCACCCGTAGCTTACAGGAGAGCACTAATGACAATGGAGTCATAGAGAAAATCAAATGGTATGGAAAGTGTAATGTCAATGTAATAATAATGTCTACAAAATTAGTATAAATGATAATTAAAACAAGCACCAATCTATGAAAAAATATATACATGTAGAACATAAATACCTCGGAATTAAATCTGCCTGGGTCTTCTTTTTTTTCTCGACAATTTATGTCAGTAGTGATGTTACATTTTAGCTTTTGCCTAAATTCAGTCAATGTTCCAATCCGTAATTTAATTTCATATGGCTCAGAGTAATGGTACATACACTATTGCTTTTTGTACAGAAGCCCCATATTAGACAATGTTTCAACTCAGAGCCAGTTTGATGCACTGTCAAATGTCAATGTTAATGTATTATCGCCTCTATGCTCGTCTGACCATTGTTAATTTCTCGTTAATAAACCACGCAGTTAGAGAAGAAACCGTATGGCAATACCAGAAAGCCAATTGGGACGGCCTTAACAACTTCTTTGGGAGAATTAAATGGTCGCTATTGCTTCTTGATAGCAATGTGGATGCCGCTGCTGATGCAATCACAATATATGCTTTTGGTTTTTACAAAGCAAACCCTACTGAGGAAAACCGAACCAATTTCAAACGATGGAATCACAAACATCATCCTTGTTTGTATCAGAGACTTTATCCCCTCCGGAAATAAGTCTGTCAAACGAAAGGAGGATGGATGATATGACTCGAGTTGTAAAGAGGCTTCTAGGATTAGAGAGGTATGCTTTCGGTTTTACAAAGCAAAACAAGTAAACATTGTTGGTCATGCGTGAAAATAATCAAATAAAAAAACATTTTTAATTTAAAACGAGTATTGTGCGTACTCGTAGTAGTTAGCTTTGATCTGAAATAAATTGCAAACTCGCGTTGGATTATTTTTTTTTTGCAATTTGTTGTCTTTTTTATGATTTTAAATTTTCATCCAGTTCTGAGCTACGTTTAAAGCAATTTGTTGTCTTTTTTATGATTTTAAATGTTCATCCAGTTGTGAGCTACGTTTAAAGTTTCAAGTCTCTAGCTCAATGGCAAGTTAGTTTAAAATCAATTATAAAATCCCACCCGCACAGACAGATATACACGAAAGCAAGCTAATAAAAACGTTTTAAAATACAGCCTCGTCATCAATTTTAACGCTAATTTATAATGACACTCCAGTTGTCAACTCTAAAGACAAAGGCCAATCTGTTTGCTGCACATTTTGCAGCTAGCTCCTCGCTTCCAGATTGTGCATTGTTGCCGCCTGCACCTCCGAGTATTGAACATTCTATGGGACAGATCTTCATTCGTACTCGTGGAATTGGTTGAATTTTAAACGATCTCAACACTCACAAATCCGCTGGGCAAGATCGTATTTCCCCAATAGTTCTTCCATGCTGGCGTTACCATTGCGTAAGCTTTACTATCTATCCTAGTCTTCTGGGCTCTTCCCGAGAAGCCTTTTCTTTTTTGTCTTTTGGCCTTTGTCCAACCCATAGTTAAAAAAGGCGAGCCGTCTCTTTCTCATGAAATATCTTAAAACCAACGAAATCCTTAGTGACCGGCAGAATAGATTTCGTGAGCAACTCTACTGGTGATCTGATGGTATATCTCCCCGAACAGTGGAACCGGTCTTTGCATCAATTTGGAAAAGACAAAGCTGTTGCACTCGATATTACTAAGGCATTTGACAGAGTTTGAAATAAAGCTTATTTGTCCAAAACACGTGCTTATGGAGTCGATTTTAAACTGCTTCACTGGATTAGAAACTATCTTTTAGACCGCTTGTGGTGATTTCTTCGTACGTGTGTAAAATAATTTATTTTATTTTCTTTTTGCATACATTATTGTTTTAATTTGATTAAAAATCGAGTATTATTTATTGGTTGTGAGTGTCTGCAGTTCATAATTTGATGTTCACTGACAAAAATTGATTTATCTAAAAATCTACAAAATATATGGAATTTCTGAAGTATACATTGGCATATCAACCTTGCTCTTTAACAAATGGAAAAACACCCATACGCTCAATTCAAGTTGTATTGGATGGTTTCAAGTCTAAAGTACATAACTTAAATGCTGGCGTTCCCAAGCGCTCTGTTTTCTCCCCGATACTCCTTCTCATTTTTATTAATGATCTCTTATCTGTGACTTCTAATCGAATTCACTCTTTCGCTGACGACAGCACTCTCAGCTTCTCATATAAGTTTGAGGAACGTTCCTCGACTTCTTATGTGGAACTCATGCAACTACGTATGCTAAGCACGTTAAATTCTAACCTAGACAGCATAACTAAATGGGGAGAAAACAATCGACTTGAATTTAACGCTTCCAAAACCCAACGCTGTCTTCTGTCGTCTAAGCAAACCCTAAATCCCAAATCCATGAATGGCACTTGCATCGAGGAAACTGAAAATCTCGCAATTCTCGGTATGTGCCTTAACGACAAGCTTCGTTGGAATGACCACAGATTTACTGTCGCCAAAAATGCTGCGAAATGAAAGGTTTTCTAGCCCGGTGCAAGAAATATTTCTCTCCCTATTACAACACGTATGTGGAATACTCTGCCAACCTTTGTCTTCCCACATCACTATGATCAACAGGCTTATAGACATCTCCTCTTTTCTGCTCTTCTTCCCTAACGACTACGCTGTGCCAAGCATATAGGCGAGTATTATAAGCGAATTATAAAAACAAAAAAAAAGTGGATTTTGCTAAGCACACCAGCAACTTCTTTAAGTTCGCCATCCAACATCGATCCTCATTTGATGGATCAGAGTTGGATCTTCGTGGGGGGGGGGGGGGGTGTTGCGGAACGACATTTGTGTCAAATTTTAAAACCGTGCAATGTTGGGCACTATAGTGATGGTAAATCACCGCTATGGAAGTGGAAGGGATGTTAGGGGCGATATTAATGTAAAATTATACACCCGTGCAACGCCGGGTACTCCAATACTTGCATATAAAACACAAAATAGAACATGAATAGAAAGTATTGATTAATGTTAACCAATATAAAATTTAGAGAATGTGAATACGTCGGGCTCTATTGTTGAGCCAATACTTTTATTGTTATTATTCATAGATTTAAATTTAAGTGAAAAGTTAAGTAAGATATCAAAATGAATAAAAAATATCTTGAATCATAGTTTGTCTTTTGTATTTTATTTAACCTAATTTATCCAATGTTATTCTAATAGACAATTAATTCCTTGTCAGTTGCAGGAATAAAAAAAAGTCAAGTACAGTTTAATTAGTTTGTCGCATTTAGCTTATCTTATCTATTTCGTCTCTTATTATATCAGTACGAATTCTGAAACTAATTGCTTTTTTTAAATCAATTATTTATTCCAAAATTAACTTTTTAATATATTGGCTAGTAAGAAAATAACGAAACTTACAAGCTATATTAGTATAGTTATATAAATGACCAGTTTGGTTCTCATTATATTATATATCTATTTGTTTTTTTTATCTATCAATATTTAGTTTAAGGTACTACTTTTATTAATTTGTAATAATTTTGATTTTAAAGGAAAAATGGAAAAAGAAAACCTTTAATACATTATTTTTTTTATTTTATATTTACTTAAGATTACTTAAATCTACTTAAAACTAGTTAACAAAAAAATAACAAGGAAAACAAAAAAGAACAATTCCCTGATATTTCGTTGGCAGCGTCCCAAGCCCTCAGCACAACCTGCATCATAGAGACGTCATTATGACATCATATAATCATTTTAACTAAATTATTATTAGAAAAACCTTCGATGTTTTCCAATAACTCGGGAAGTAGTGATTATTGAGCAAGTCATTAAAAATAACGCAGTATTTCCGTATTATTTCGACTGGAAGATGTGTTAACGTGATATTGGGAATGTTATCTAAACATGTCGTGGGCTTGTTGTTCAGTTTCCTGAAAATGTAAGAAACCTCTGTCAACGTCGAGAAGTAGTTGTTTGTTTGGTCTTGCGTTAGTTCGTCCGCTTTCATGTCATTTGAGAAGCGTACAAGAGTATCCGAGTAATTGTGCTGCTTACGAAATCTGTGCAATTCCTCGTTCACAATATCTGCAGAATTGATTTGGAGACATTCTATTTGGTGCACTGTTTTAAAATGAGATCCAATAAGATTTACCTTCTCAACACCCTCGCCAACAACAAAGTAGTTGTTAACGATTGGTGTCGTTCTGCCATCAATTCCCGCCCGAGAAATGAGATGCCCTAAAGTAATTGGTATCTTCAATTCCGAGGCTTATAAAGTGGATTTATTTTCGGGAACTTCGTCATTGAATCAGACTTTCTGCTCGGTGACTCCAATAATTGTTGATACTGTTCCGGAATTGTTGTTCCAGTAGGGTTTTCACATTAAAAGGGACTTGAGTCTCATTAGATCACTGTTGCCCACTACACCAGGAAGCTGCCGTCGTATTGTGTTGATTTGTGTGACAAGAAAACTCTTGTAGCTCTGAAACGTACCTATTTCTCGGTTAAGATAACACTCCGTAGAATTTTTGCATTTAATTGTCGGGACTGCCGAACAGAATCACCGAATTCAGCCTTTGTATGCAGAAATCACACTCCTCGATCGTCAGATTCCTATTGTTAGGAATTTTGGAAGAGGAAATACTATTTCTGCATTCTCTTGTGTCTTGTTGTTCAAACCTCTTCTAGTTGGTCTTCCTAAAGTTTAATTTAGGAATTTCTGGTTGGTTTGCGAGGGCGAATATGAAATCGTCAGCAATGAGGCGATACTTATATCGCGTTGTGGTCGCTATTATACAGCAACAGAGGGATCCTATTATCGTGGACCGTTTCTATTTTCAGTCGCGCATCTGCAATACACAAATCTAAATATGAGTTTCCGGAATGGTAACTTGGTGTAACCAGGCTGTATAATTTCAATTTAAATCTGACCTGGTTGTCATCAACAAAGCGCTTAAGAAAGCTGCCTCTTCCGTTCGCTGTTGAGTTCAGCCAAGCCTGATGTTTCGCGTTTAGATCTCCCGCTAGGATGAAATAAATATTTGAACTATCTTATCCTAGTGTTTCGAATAATTTCTCGGCTCGACGTTAAACTGATTATCTGCTGGCGGCGCATATTTTCGAAGTGGCAGCGAAATAATAGTAGTCTCTAGGCAGTTAAAGTTCGCTACCTCGCTCTTATAAATTGTTTTGAAACTTAGTGGTTTTCGGATCAGCACAGCTGTTCCACCACCGCGAATCGCGTTTTTTCTGTCCGTGCGTATTAAGTCGTAGTTCTTAAATTCTAATTTATGTCTTGCGTTAAGCTTTGTCTCGTTTTGAAGGAGTATCTCCGGTCTGTGGTCTTCCACAAAGCGCAGCAAGTCGCCCCTTCTGGAGACCGAAATTATGGAATTGCCATTTAAAGCAGCTAATTTGAGTGCTCTACATCTAAACACTGACATTGCAGCAAATTCAAGATGGTGTTAAGTTGCACCTTCTGATCTGCTACATCTTTGGCAAGAGTGTTTACTTTATTTTCCAAACTTTCATTTGGAGAATTCGAAACCGTATGTAGGCCAATGTTATATCTCGCCATATCATCAAATAAAACTCCCGTTTTCACGAAATTTTCAAAATAATTGGTTTTTTGAATTGTATTTTGCTGCTCCTTGCCTACATCTTTCTGCACCGTGCATTCTCCCGAACTATGCAACGTTTGGCACTTAACGCACCTGAATTCTATATTACAATTGCACGAAGTATGTCCGAATCTCTGACATCGGTGACATTGCAGAACAGCACTTCGTCTAATTTTTTCGAAGGTCACTACGTGGCCACCGACATACCTAATGTTCTTCAAGTTTTCGATCTTGCTATCCGGAGATAGCTGTACCAATATAAGTCGAAGTATTATGTTTTCGCGTTAAGAACGCGTTGTGACATACCTGAAAGATTTTACAAAATTCAAGCCTTCCTGGTTGTCTTTTAGCTCTTTTAGGATTTCGTCTGGGGTGTGGCCCACCGTCAACCCTTTAATTATGAACGTATTAAGTTTCTTGTCTTTTTCTGTGTATGTATGTCCTTGTCCTTGTTTCGCTTAACAAATACTTTGCCTTGTCTAAGCTTTTGCTATCTTTAACATTTAAAACTGTTTTGTTTTTATTAATATTTTTTAAGTTATAATTTCCTTTACCTATAACATCATTGAGGATGTTATTAATTTTGTTGCTGTCTTTTCTAAATATATTAATAGGTGGATGTTTTTGTTTGCTTTTTAAGTTTTTAATGTTGTTTACGGTTTCCGTCCCACTGTGTTGTTTTATTGTGTACGTGGTTGCTGAGTTGATGCGTTATTTGTTGTTTTTTTTTTTCATCTATTCTATGATGCTTTTTGTGGACGTCGTTATTTCTGGGAATATTTGTGTGAAATTGCAATCATCTTCGCTAAGTAAAGCGAAACAATTACTTGAAATGTCTCTTATTTTATCAGTACGAATTCTGAAACTAATTGCAATTATATTTAGAATCCCTACAAGTTTCAGGCCGAAAACATTTCAACCTACATATATAAAAGCGCCAGCATATACACGTCAGTCATTCAAGCACCAACGTTCCATACGATGTTTGCCATTCGGTTAGTCTTTTTGTCTCTTGTTCTTTTGGTCCTACTTGGAATGGTTCAATCTCAGGTAATCCTATATTGAAATTAAAATGAATAAAATTAAAAAATTACAATTAATAATTTAATAAATTAAAATTACCTTTATTGAAAAAAAACCATTGAAAACAACAGTCAAGTAGGCACTTTTTTGTAAACACCTACTTTAATGCAATTCGCATCTATTTCTTATTTTTATGTTTAAATAACTGTTAAATTGCAGTTGACCTTTACACCCGAATGGGGAAAACGTTCGATCAGTGGTGTATCCAGTGGCACAGGTACAGCTGACCTTTTCGACACTCAAACCAGGCAATTGTAAAATTTCGCATGAACATGTACAGGTGTTGGCTTTGTTTTACTAAGATTAAATATTTATTTTTTATAAAAACGAACTATCTTGTATGTATTTACAGACAAAGGCTCAATTATATTTGGACTGCAAGCAAAGAGAGTAAGGATATTTCTTGATATGAATCAATCTAATACATCACCTTCATTCAATTTCTACGTCTACATAAGTTCAGGAAAACTATTGTTGCTTTGTTAAATTAAATAAGAGAATGCATAGAAAAAGTTGGCGTTTTATTTTAATGGTTTAATTAATAATTGTGGTGATGTTTAAAAGAGGTAAAGTTAGTTGTGTATGTAAATGCTAGATGAAAACATGAATATGTTTACACATAACTTTCTCTAAATTTAAAACCATGATAAAAAAAACTATGTTTTTTTATTTTGATAAAATGTGCTGCATATGTATTTTCATTCAATTTAATTAAATTGTCTATTTATTTTATATTCTTTGAATCTGTCGAACGGAAACTCCATGCCTGCCCTCAGTATGATGTAAAAATCATTCTGGGGCATATGAATGTAAAAAAAATAGGTAGGGAGCCAGTATTCAGGCAGTACATTGGCACCCGTAGCTTACACGAGAACACTAATGACAATGGAGTCATAGAATGGAGTCATAGAGATGGCAGCAAGAAATAATGCGAGTACAAGATTTGCGCGTAAAAATATCCACAAAGCTACCTGGGTATCTCCTGATGGAGCCAGTCGAAACCATATAGACCACGTGTTGATAGACCGTAGCCACAAACCGAACCTGATGACGAAACGCCGACTCGGACCAATATCTTGTTGGTATAGTGCTCCGAGCGCGGATTGCATCATGACGAAAGACTGCGCATCCGCGAATCTGGTTCGAGTCAACAGATCTGCCTTCGCAACGAAGATACCAGAAACAACTTTGGGATAGTAAGTCCGGGGCCGAGATGTCGGGCGTAGAAGAGAAATGGACACGACTTAAGAATACTGTCCTTAGCACTGCTGACTCCATCGTAGAGATCGAAACGACTGGTTCGATGACGAATGTAAGCTAGCGACTGAACGTAAGAATGTTACGTACCGAGCAATGCAATAATCTCATAGAACACGGGCACGCGAAGATGAATATAAAGAGAAGATATGAAAAAACAGTGCGAAAAGTGCCGACGAAAGAAAGTAGCCTGGGAGAAGAATCTCGTCCGTTAACTAGAACAGTACAAAGCAAGGACCGCACCATGCGCGGAAATTCTACCAAAGACTCAGCGATATGACGCAATATACACCGCGTTGCACATACTGCAAAGACAAAGATGGTAACATGATCGCTGATATCAGAGGCATATTAGAGCTACGGGAAGAGCACTTTAATGAGTTGATAAATGACCAGCTAATTGAGGAATTGGAAGCTCCAACAATTGCTGAAGACCACACTATGCTGCCACCACCAAGCATAGACGAAGTTAGAAGAGCGATAAATCGGCTCAAAAATAATAAGGCCTCGGGATCAGATGGTATCCCAGCGGAGCTGAATAAAACTGAAGGTCTCGCAATACACCAAGCAATTTATGAAATAATAGTGCAAGTATGGTAGAAAGAAGCGATGCCAGAAGACTGACGAAGAGGCATCCTATGACCCATAAATAATAAAGGAGTATAAGATTTTCTCCTCTATCCTTCAACACAGGATAGCCCCAAACGCTATAGTTATCATTGGTCCATACCAGTGTCGCTTCATCACAGGGCAATCAACAAATGATCAGATTTACACCCTTAGGCAGGTGATGAAAAAATGTCTAGAGTTTCAAAATTCATATTCATATTTTTATAGACTTTAAAGCAGCCTATGATAGCATATCCAGAGTAGAACTTTATAAATCCATGAGAGAATTCGGCATCACAAATAAACTGACACGACTATGTAGGTTGACCATGACTAAATGTTATAAGCCAAATTTAAAATATGGAGGTGTGGGCACAACACGACTTTCTTTTACGGACGGGACCAGAATATTAGTAAATGTATATTAGTGTCAATGAATTTTTTTTTTCAAATTTTTTTTTTTTAATTTTTTTTTATTTTTTTTTTGGTTTTTTGTTTAGATTTCTTTTGCACCTAACAGATTTCTCCTAAGTTATTTGCAAAAAATCGAAAAACTGTCCAAGTAAATTGTCACTACGGGCTGTCAGATTTGCGTCAAAATCATCTGGCCCCTCAGAATTTATGTAAAAAGCTTAAATATGAATTTTTATCCTGAAAAGTTCAGCCGTCTTGGCTGTATAGTGGGCACAGACAGACATATAGACATACAGACAGATAGACCGACAAAGATTTTTTTATTTTAGCTTTTTCTGACTCAGGAGATACGGTAAAGGGTAAATCTGCAAAAATCCCGAGTTCGAAAATTTTCATGATTACTATGCTTCCTTTTACTATGTAAAAGAAAGTAATATACGGATCACTATCAAGCCCATTCAACATCTATACCTGGATACGACAAGCGGATGGACTGGCCTGCGTCCTCTTGAAACTGTCGTTGGAGCAAGTAATCCGAGTCTCTGACGTAACGGCGAGAGGAACAGTCCTCAGCCTATAACAGCATGGTACCAGAAATACACGCACGGTCTGTGTCAAGACACTTTAAATCTAGGATTCAACCATAACATACTGGCTGCTGGTGTTTAATACAATAGTCCTACCAGTACTTACATATGGATCCGACATCCGAGACTTGGGTGCTTAGCAAAAAGCATTCCGACCTCTTAGACTCCTTCGAGAGAAAAGCCTTACGGAGGTTTGTTGGCCTTCTATGTGAGGAAGGACGATACCGGAGACCCCATACAATGATGAGATCTACGAGCGTTATCGCGATGTCGACATCATGAAGAGAATTAAGCTCGGTAGGCTCCAGTACTGCCAGTACAGCTAGCTCGCATTAGCGAAGAGGATCCTGCTCGGAAAGTCTTTATGGAACATGAGAGCGAGGATGGCCAAGTCTACGCTGGAAGGATGGCGTAGACCAGGACGCTCAGAGTTTAGGGATGCAAAACTGGTCGACATCGGCTCAAAATCGGGACCGGTAGAGAGAATTTTTGCGGGAGGCCACAACCGAACCCCGGTTGTAGAGCCAAATTTGATGATGCTTATTATTTATTTTAATATTTATTTATTTTCATTTCATGTCATCGGAATCAAAGATCATTTTTAAATTCGGTTTATTAACTTCGTGTTCGGATTTGTTTGTTTGTTTGTCACCAAATCTTGTGATCAATTAATCTACTTTTTACACATCCGTATCTCCGATGACAACACTTTCTATAAAAATTTGCAAGTGATCGGGCCACAGGTTCGAGGGGATTTTATATAAATTATTTCAAAATTAATCCGATCTTATTAAAAGTTTAAACATTTATATCACCGATTAGAGGATTCATATGAAACATTTTAATTTTTACGGGCTGTTTTTTTATTCTTCCTTATATTTTCACCTTTTTTGTTTTGTAATAAATTAACGTTCCAGATCCATAGATTAACAATTCTAATGGTCGATGAAAAGTGAAAACCACGCGGTCAAGAAAATTCATAATATTAATATCGGTACACGCTTTAACAACCCATTAGAGTTGTAAAAATTCACTACAAAAACGTTGAGCGGCCGAGACAGTTTGTAAAGTATACAGGGCTTTTGGTCATAATGAGATATGTATCTGATCGGCTGACTAGCATGAATTCAAATTCTTAACGATTGGCCAAGTAAGTGATGTGTAAGGTCAGTCAAGCACGTATTCATTCAGGTAAATATTGTTTCTATGATTGAAAGTTTAGCAGAATATCCACGTATGTCCATCCCAAGGCATTGGGCATATGAAAAAGCAGATTATAACTCATTTTGCGTATAAGGTGCAGCTCACATAAGACTTGAAACAATATAAAACGCCGTACTTTTGCTGATTGAGCACTTGCAATGCAAGCAGTTGTACTCTAAAAACTTCTGAAAACCCTAGAAATATTTAATGGATGTCATATTCCATAATTAACCGCAACGTTCTAATTTTCTAAAAAAGGAGTTTTATTTAATAATTTAAAATGGGAGGTCTTAATGGGACACCCTATACTTGTAGAACATTTGTCAGTGTCGGTGATGCAGTGGTTGGTCCAATAAATGCACAAAATTTTCTTATCGGGATGATCATCTAGATTATAAGTACACATGCATGATACGGTACTGTACATATGATAAAAAGTTGCCGTATACTGCTGTATTCACATGCGCGGTTGAGTTGATGTAGGAAGTAATCTACATGTAGTGCCAATCAATATGGGTTTATGAGCACAATATACAAAAATTATAAAAAAAAAATAATTAAAAATTTTCCTTTTAACAGAGTATTTTTTTACAGGTGAACGGCAGCCCATCGACAACGAAAAAGTTTAAAGCCGGAGTTCCCTAGGGTTCCAGACTTGGATAAGTACTGTTTCGCATTTTCATGGCGGATCAACCTACCAATATAGCCGGAACAAAGACCATGCTTTTCGCAGATGACTCCATCACGTATGCCGTTTCCCGCTCTCATAAGAGAACTGCCGAAGAGTGAAGGAATACCTCCATAATCTGTGGGACTACTACCTGAAGTGGGGACAAAAGATCAACGCCAACATGGATAAGAAATATCGCAAGCCAGTGCAGCGGCATAAAAATCACCCTTCCGTATAACACGACAAGAAACACCAGGTCAGCGACTAAGTACCTGGGAATCAACTTTACCGAGAGGCTCAAATTTAACTCTCACATCGATCAAACAATATGAAGAAAGCCAACTACGCTCTTCTTTTGGTGCACCCGCTTCTAAGAAGGCGAAACGGACTGTTCAACAACACCAGGCTGCTCATCTACAAGCAGCTCATCAGGCCAGTGATTACTTATGGTTATCCCATATGGTTCACTGTCTCACCAACAACGATGAAGAAGATCTCCCTATTTCACAGTAATGTACTTAGGATCTGTACTGGACTCTGGAGGGTGCCTACAAGTTTGTGTCGACTACAAGGCTTTACGAAGCAGCAGGTCTGATGTGCCAATAACCAACAACTTGTTCCAAATGGCGAGGAAATTCGTTGGCGGGTTGGAAACACATCCAAGTCCTGAGATGCATCGACTGAGAATCGAGGAAATCGAGCCAAGTCACCGGTTCACCCACATCAGAGGATCTACAGATGCTAGATTCGATGACATCTTTAAAAATCAAGACGTCTCCTTCTACGAGAAGGCCAGCAACCAGCACTACAGAGGCTGAAGTTCGCCCTGTTTATACGACACTTTATATTTTCATTTGATTTTATTTTAAATTTAAAATTAATTCCCGTAAAACATTAAATAGTTAATGTTAATAGTAAATGTTGAGCTGACACTTATTAATATTCGTTATAAGTTTAGTTTTAAGTCAAAATTATATAATACTTAAATGCTTAATAAAATATTTTAATATAAAAAACAAGTAAATGTAAGAAAACTTCGGTTTTCTGGTAAAAACTTTTATTAATACATCGAAGCATGCCACACAGTCGTTTATTATTTGGTAATAATCGCCAAAATATCTGTTTTTGAGGTCGGAGCTATTTGAAAGAATTTCCTTTTTTCCACGCTTCACACGCGAAACTCGCGAAACGCGTCAAAAGCGGGATATCAAAATGGGAACCCGACATTGAGCAGCTCACAAAATTTCAGCCCTCTAGATCGTGCGAAAAGTGGTTAAAAAGACCTCCAAAAACAAGAAAATGGCGTGAAATTAAACCATTACACGTGTAACACGCGAAACGCGACACGCGTTATACGTGGAATATAAAAAATCCTATTTTGGACTCAGATAATCACAAAATTTCAACTCTCTGGCTCGTGTGGAAGGTACCTCAGAGTGGTCAAAATACACTAACAAAAAGGGGTCAAGTCAAGTTAAATAAAAGTTTTTCAAAAAGCACAATATACTAGATTGTGAATGTTCGGGTGTGAACTCAACTTGGGTAAGAAAACGGGTCACAAAAGTCTGGAACACAAACAGCAATAATTCTAGTTCCATATTAGATTGATCTGATGATCAATTGAATTATTTATCTATAAAATGTTCTTGTTCTTAGCCAACATACTTGGGGTTTTCTATAATTCAAAAAGGTTTAACTATGTTCTATGTATATTATTTAGTTTTTTATGATGAACAAAATCTCACCTAAATATAACAAGACCTCAACAACATGACAAAATTTCAATGTCAGCAATTAGGTGCTGTTTATCGACACATTAAAACACTTCACTGATATAGTGCAACCAAAATTATGAATTTGATCTAAAAAATCTATTTTACTTCCTAAACTATGTAATTCGTTAAACAATTACTACCGAATTACTAGATGTACTATGCTTCGTCGACTAATGACTGATGGGAAATTAGGTTTTTCAAATCGACATACGGCTAGTTATGGCAATATCTAGTTGCGAGTAGCTCAGTGCGAATGGTCTTCTATTACAATAATAGTTTTTTATTCTAACAATTCTAATAATAATTTTGATAGTTCAGACTATCTACGATTTACGTATATTTATTTATGTAATTATATGTTTTTATGTACTTGAACACTAAATACGTTTTTATTTATTTTTCTGTATAATTTTTGATATTTTGTCTTCGCAACTTTGGCTGGTCAGGTTATAATTTACTCTTGCTTAGAGAAGACGCAGTTTTGCATTTATTAGATTCAACAGGATAGCATAGTGAAATGGATCAACAATTTCGTTATATTACTGTGATAATTTGTTTGCATTTTTGTGTGGATTTGTGCATAAGTAAGTTAAGGGGATTTTACATAGTAAGTGCAATTACATGTATATTTCTATTTGTCTCTTGATAACATTTGGTAGAAAATGAAGCATCGGATAGCAAAAGGAAATATTTTGGCTCTTGATAGCAAGAATAAGAGTTGAAATAATAACGATTTATTATACTATAGCAGACAAACTTTGATAAGCTTTTTACATCTTTCAGAACAGAAAGAGATTACCGTACGAGATACGGTCGATAATGTCTTTAAGCAATATTACCGGAAAAGAACTAAAAATCGGATAATTCTTTAAGATGATCGTGGGGTGCGGTTTGTGGCAATACTTTAATTTTTGGAAATGTCAGATCGTCCTTTGACACATTGGGTGCTAACAATTTCATGGAACATTTTCTTCCAAAATGCGACTAAGAGTTTGGAGTTGATTTTGATGAGCACCTAAATTAAGAAAGCTTATATTAGTACCATAACTATTTTTTAACTCCAAGCTAAAACATACTCGTACTCACTCAAATTGAAATTATGTGAAACTTAATGTATTGATTGAGATAAATTAATCGTAACTAAGTGCGGTTACGTATGGCTTAGTCTATTGTGATAAGGTGTTGTCTGATTTTGGTGACAAACGGCACCTGTAACATCAATATTTTTATGTTGAAACTTTGCTGCAATATATATTTACAACCATGTTATATGCATCATATAATTTTGCTAAACATTTTCCGCATTGGAATTTTTGGTAACCAACAGAATGTGTAACAAAATTGTTTGCACGTTCTGCTGGAATCCTTGCTACCAAATGCATAGGTCCACAAAAAAAAATCTGTACATTACGACTGATTTGCGAGTGTTATTACTATCAAAACAAGTAAATTGAAAAAACTTAGTTTTTTGGATACAAACTTTTATGTATACATCGACATAAGCATAAAATTTTTAGAGACGCCACTCGCGACACGCATTGCCAATAAGAACTCAAAAAATGCCCAACAGACTGAGCTGCTCACAAAATTTTAGCTCTCTAGGTCGTTTAAAAGTTGGTTAAAAAGGACCTCAAATAAGTCAAAACAGACAAACTGGGGTCAAGTTAAGTTAAATAAAAGTTTTTAAAAGGGACTAAACGAACGTCGTCTTATACACAGTATAACCCGTATTTGGGAAGACTTGTCGTTTAAAAGAGGGCTTGCTGGTTTAAAATAACCGAGTATGTATTTTGGCTGTTACAATTGACCCAGGGTACTCGTACTTAAAGGATTGTAATACTTCGTGTTTGAGCTCTAGTACCTTAACTTTTTTGGACTTTTTAATTGAGTCGTGAGAATTGGGGATAAATTAGAGGGAGGACGGGAATTCTACTGAATGCGTAAGTCAGTTTCTGATGAGATTTATAGAGGCATGCTCTATGTTATGTAATGTTAGAGATTACTTGTATAAAAACCCAACAGCAACAAAACCCAACCCAACAGCAGCTCCAAACACTCGTCAAACAGCGAAATCGATTGTATTTTTGTTGCAGTTTCCGAGGAACCCCCTTGCATAATGTTTGGATAACCACAGTTTATTTCGAATTATGTGTTGGGTCGAAAAAACTTGGCTTTTCTCATTGGTTATATTGTCAACGTACATTGTTATGAAAACAATGATTTTCTAACCAATGTGCACCTTTGAATTCCGAGCAGTTCACTGATCGATCTTGTACAGCTCTTAGAGTTTTACCAATATGATCCAATATAACAGCACCGTTGAGCCTATATTGATTATGCAATATTTTTGGCATCTGAAAAGGACAGACATTTCAGATGTTAGATTTTTGTCCAAACTGAAATCACACCTATATCTCTCCGAAAGGTGGATCAGATATAAAAACAAACATATTTGTAAATATTTTATAACTTGCAAAAAACAATGCAGTATAGTAAACGAACCTACAATGTGACTCTAGTGTAACAAACAAATTACACATTTCCTGTATAAACTGATGCGCTATCTAAATAAGTTAACACAACTGACGACAATAAATTCAGTGTACACATTCAGTGTCAATTATTAACCTGTTTACATATTCATATTACATGTTAACATGCTTTCCCCCGAACAACTACGCACTTTGATTTTCCGCACCCGCAAACTAGTACTCGAACTATAATTGTACGAATCTTTGTAGTTTATTTTGACATTGATTTTTGTAGAAAAGCCACTGGCCGGATTATTTTAATTTGTTGAAATTCAAACAACACAAAACTCGCACTTTATAGTGTTGACAACAATTAAAAAACACTCAACCATGACTTAGGGTAGTGATTCAATTGTCAGCGTTAAAGCCATATTGAAATGTGGTGTTGTTTTTTTTAAATTAAGTGTAACTTTTGGTTCCTCTGCAACTATGACACAATGGATTGGTTACGGTCGTACTGACTGAAAATGAATTACAATCGTAGCAGTAGTGTTAGACCTTTTGGTGGCGTCGTATAAGTTAAGCCGCCGATTTATATTAAGGTGGACTAGGATTTACAGTGACAAAATTTCTTTGACATCTCCGCTAACCTTGCAGAATGTTTATAGACGATTTTTGTGTTAAGTTATATTTTTGGCCATATTTATCATATTTGGCAAATTTAAAAGGAATATGCCCTGCAGACTCGCTGGGATATTATCCGATGATAACATTTACGCCAGATGTAAACCCGACAACATCCACAACAGTAGTTATACCAACATTTCAGCCAACACCGCCAACAGAACAATCGACTTTGGAAGTAGAATTGCCCGGAACTCTAACAACCGCATTACCATCACGGCAACCTTGTATAGATACGCCGCTAGTCTGTTTGACAGAAGAACATCGGAATACTAACTGCCCTTGTATTGATCCCCGCAAGCAGAATATATTTTCTTTGCCAACGAAACCATCAGTTGGCACTGATTTGCTAATATTTCATCCACTAAGTAAAAGCCACCGTCGCCGTCGAAATGCTGGAAGAATTCGTGGCTTCCGATTACCTCATACGAAATGATTTTGCTTCACTAGCCTATTTTATCTCTTTTGAATATTCTTAATAATGTTAATTTAAATACACATCTAGTTTGATATAAAATAATTAATTCTCTATCCTTATTGTTGGGGTAAAATACTAAATATGGTTTAAGATATCTCTGTCATCTAATTAATCTTTTCCCACTAAGCTCAAAATTGCGTAGACTCAAGAAATCGTCCGGGAAATTGTATAATGTTTACTAAATGCTTGAATTTGCTGGAGGAGAAATTCGTTAATCAAGCCAGACCTTTATCCAGTAAACCAGATTTTCAATCATTAGTTGGTGGCTCAATTTGTGGATTTGATGGTTCAAACTTTTTGGTAAGAGAAAATTGTTTGAAATTGTTCTAATTTCACTGCGATATCCTTTAATCGCATTTCTTCTATCCCCGTATAGATATGCTGCATGGTACATTTTACAGAGCCAATGAAAAATCCTCATCAACCAAAGATACCATTTAGCCAACAAGATATTTCCCCTTCGAAGAACCAATTATCAACTGGATCCAACTTTTATTTTTCTCCACTAAAAACTAAAAACGTCGATAAACCAACAGCGGTTAGCTTACCCGTATCTAACCCCACCATTTGGTTTGAAAAATTGTCGCCGTTATCATCTACAACAGAAATATTTCAGTCAACAACTGTTGACATAACCACGGAAGTAAATGAACCAGATGAAGGGAACATCACAATTGGTCTTAAGAATATTTCAAGTATTTTATTATTTAATCATTCAAAAGTCGAAAATCTGAGAAAGGAACCGCGTGGTTGTGGAATTAGTTATGGGACAACAAATCGTGTCGTTGGTGGCCTCGAAGCGAAGAGGGGTAGGTTATTTAATCTAATTTTGATTGCTAATTGGAGAAAAATCCAATCTAATAAGAACCGCTTATTTCCCATCTGCTGGACAGGAACTTATCCGTGGATTGCTGCTTTGGGTTACTCCGAAAGACTCAATATGAATTCGGTAATATTTCTTTGCGGTGGAAGTCTGGTATCAAGGAATTTCGTTTTAACATCAGCACATTGCATAAATCCGTCATTGACTTTAGTTCGTCTTGGTGCTCATGATTTGTCCATTCCAGCGGAAGCAAACTCTTTAGACTTAGGCATTAAACGAACAGTTGTACATGAAAATTTCGATTTACAATCGGTTGCCAATGATATTGCATTGATCGAATTAAGTTCAATGGCCCCAACAACAAGTAAGTAGTATGGAAATAAATACTCGTAGTAATGTATATAATTTAGATTAGAACTTTATAGCCATGGACTCCGTCTTACTTTCGTATTATCTTAACAACAAAAAACGCTAAAACTTCAATATTAACATCGAAGTTTGTTTGTGAGGATAATGTCGTATCCAATACTCAGCGTTTTCAGTTTTGAATTATTTTTTAAATTGCCTTTCAGTTCGTAATGCACGTAAAAACTTGCAAACTCTTATTGATAAGTCAAAATATATATGTTTGTGTATATATTAACACTTTTTTCAAAACTTTAAATCATTAATCCACTTCATTTAAAAAACTCAAAAAACGGCGGCTCTAAAAATCGGCAGTTTGAAAAATAAGTTTTTGATTATACATATAATATCGATAAAATTTAAGAGTCCAGTTAGTCAATAAATTTGAACACATCTATAATATAATCATTAATTCCAGAATTTATCACACCTATTTGTTTGCCTGAACGCATTGAATTTCTAACGCAAGATTTTATCGGAATGCATCCATTTGTCGCTGGATGGGGAGCTGTCCAACATAATGGAGTATCTTCGAATGTTATGCGAGATGTGCAAGTGCCAATTGTCGATACGCATCAATGTGAGCAAAGCTATCAAAACCTCTTCAAACTTACCGAATTCGGCAATAATGTAAGTGCGACAAGTACTCGTAGTTTTAATTTACTTTAGTTCCGCGGGAACTCATTTTTATTTTTGCATTTCTGTTTTCAGATAATTTGTGCCGGCAACAGCATAGTCGATGCGTGCCAAGGTGATTCAGGTGGACCACTTATGATGCCTCAGGTTTGTAATTACATCGCAAATTAAGTGACTAAGTGACTTTTGTCTGAATTCCTGTAATAGTTGGATGGACTAGTCTACAGATATTACGCGCTTGGAATTGTCTCGTATGGCTACGAATGTGCTCGTTCCGGATTTCCTGGAGTTTACACGCGTGTGGCTTCATACCTACCTTGGATAAAAAAAAATATGTATTAAGTTATGATGATAACGTATTTAAGCAAGTTAATGATAAGTGTAGGTTAAGTAGAGTTTTTACTTTACACTTATAATTATAAGCGATATTTTTTTTTTAGAAAAGTATATAAATTTGACGGCACAACAATGTAAGGTCTGTTTATATTCCAAGGTTTTTTTCGTTATTTATTTTCTATCTTCATTATAAGTTTATATTCTAAATATTTTGTTTCCACTATTAATAATTAAAATATTTAAATAAAAAAACCATTTCTATATCTAAAGAATTCTTATTATTAGTGATCAATAATCAGTAGTGGAGTAATTATCAGCTATTAACTAATACATATTACTTTTGTGCCCTGTGCCCTGTATGTGTATGTATATCGTACTTTATATGTGTGTAATTTTGCTGGAATTTTAGCTTATAAAGGCAAGTGGAGCATGTTTAAAGTTATTTGGATCTAGTTTATGAATAAACCCAAGTAAAATAATTCACTTTGCCTGTTTTTTTATGTTATTATGACTTAAATGTTGATTGGAATTGGTGGTGATCCGCAAATCTTAATTTTGTTTTTCATATTGGTCACATGGTCAACCTACACAGTCATTTCAATATACTTAGAATTTCGAGTGCTTTTGTGATATACTCTGGTTTTTGGCCTCATATAGAACTTTTAAATTTTTTGACGTAGTCTCTTTACATAATAATACTACAAGTATTAATTACGAGTATGACATACATTCTGTATTTTATTTTCAGCGATAGCATCCATTTTCGGGGCCTTATTATTTTCTTACAAGTTTTTGTGGTGAATGCTAACTTTTTATCACTCAATGGTAGAGCCATTTAATTTAATATAATATAATTTTTTTACATTTAGATCTTCCACGCTTGAAGCGGTGCTAGAATGCTAACTTTGTATGTTATGTTGCTCTTGTGACTTATTACTCTCATTACTCTTATGAATATTTTATACATTATAATTTAATGTAACAAATGCGAATTGTAAGTAAACAATTCCAGACTACAACTACGATTTTTTAAGCAACAAATCATTAAGTTTGTTACAATAATCAATAAATAAAAATAAAAAAAAAATTTGGACCGCAAAGTTTGTGAAGCTTCTACAATCTAAATCTATCATTGGAACAGTTTATTTGTACAGGAAGATTGCATTGTCACTGGGACATGTTTGTTCAAAATTTCAACTCAATTGGACAACGCGAAGTTGACGAAAATCGGCTTGCAAAATTTGTGGTAAACGGACAAAGCATGTTAAATAAAAGCTTCTAATTACGCGTAAAATACAAAACAAAAATTATCAATTTTCTGCTTATATTGCGTTCAGAAATTATTTATATATTATATGTGTCATTGTACCCGATGAATAATCTCATTTGCAAATTTTCTTTAACAAAGTGTTCAAATTACAGCCAACCATGACTCGGTTTACTTGTCCAACGTCTTGTATTTCACTGCATTTATTCACATAGATAGTAGGAACCAAACACGTTTCCCAGTAAGATAAGTTTAAATTGGAATTTCCCAGCGCACTGATTTGGCACCAAAATTATCTGCATATTAATAAAAAAATTTAAAATGCGTTCAAATTTGGGTGAATCATCCCGTTAAAAAAAAACCTTACATAAAGCATACAAGAGAACGGCCAATAGCAAAATGAAATAACCTTCTTATTATGGTATACTGAAGCCGACATTAGCTCTTGAATGATAATTAAAACACGAATGCGCTTCTCCGAATATTGACTTAATAGCGTTGAAGCGCAAAAAAGTCACTTGGGATAGTTATTGTACCGGTACATATACCGACAAATAACAAATGTATGACTGCGTCGACACGTACAAATCATTGTAGATACATAAAGTTATTAATATGAGTTGACAAGTCTATCGTTCTATAGCAGATTAAGTCTAACAAATAATTGGTTATTAATTAAGTGATTAGAAGCATCGTCGACGAGTATTGTTCGAACTCGATGCAAGTTTGCGGATGGCCGCGCCTGCGGAACCAAGTTGTTGTAGAGTAAAAAATTGTGATAATGATACACAGTTTCTAAGTCATACTTCAAATAAATATTTTTGTATTTTTGATTTCAAGAAACGGCATCATATAAAACTCTTTTAAGAGAGATGCCTCCTAAGAGAGA
The DNA here is from genome assembly GCA_947095585.1 of Nephrocerus scutellatus. Lineage (NCBI taxonomy): Eukaryota > Metazoa > Arthropoda > Insecta > Diptera > Pipunculidae > Nephrocerus > Nephrocerus scutellatus. Next base: position 25,832,221 of record OX352765.1, on the reverse strand, counting down.
GAGGAAGATAGAGTGAATAAAAAAATAAATAAATACTTGGAACTCATAATCCAATTTTAATATCATTGAGATTTTTCTTTGGTGGTAACAATTCGCACGTGAAAATATAATATACTTTTATTAAAATGCAAGTAATTTGGAATGGTATTACATAATACCAACTTTTAACTTTTGGTTTCTTATTGCAGTTTACTTCTTTTCCTTAACTGAATAAAAGAGTAATAAGCATTACCTTACATAAAAAACTTCTAAAGATACGTGACAAACACCAAGTCAACAACTTCCAAACAAACGTGATAAAAAACAATTTAAATTATATTCAAATTTAAGTAAGCCTCAATAATTTCATCAAGACATTTGATTCGCACGAATCTTGTATTCACTATTCCTGCTTCCCAATACCTGGCTCATTAACTAAGTATAAAAGAAAGGTTCTGGTAGATTTTTTGTCAATCTTTTAGTGACCGCACTATATTTATGGAATTGTTTATGACCAAATTAACTTGTAGGTCCAAAAGCGGACTTTTGAATCTAATAGCGAAGTTTATTTAAAAGTGTAACTTGTTGGTGCTACGTGTAAACGGTGCGTGCGATTTTTTAACAAGTGAAAACATATTTATGCTTAGACTTTATATTAACATTTTCGGATAACAATTTAATTTTCCCTTCAAGTACTCCGTAATGTTCAGTCAAACGTATGACAATATGATATTCTTGATTCAAATCATTGAATTAGCATGTCTTGCAGTTGCGTTTTCGCAGCGAAACTACAAACAGCAAGGTAGGCTAACACTGTTAAGAAGCTAAGTTGAATACAGTTTTTCTGAAAATAAAAAAGTGTTAATTGTAAAAATTTTGAACAAAAAAAAAGGAATGTATATATTTGGTATACTTGTTGACTTAATATTTTTAAGCTATTAATATTGCTCGCTACAAAAGCTTAAAACCTTTTCAAAATTGTTTCATTCGTTGACGTGGGTTACATTAACATAATTTTTTTTGTGTTGAATCTAGAAAATAACATAAACTGTAAATAAAGAATTTAATGACAAAAAACGCAAACGCTTTTATTAAGCAAAATCATTTAGTAGAAATTAATTGAAAAAAAGTATGAAGGTTGATCATATGACCAATGAGAAAATCTAAGTGTAGGTTTTCGCATCGCTATCAAGTCCAGCCAACATCTACGTAATAATGATATATAAATATTATTATAACATGAACACAAATGAACACTATTTCTTTATTCTATCGAGTACTCACCATATTATATTACAAAATTCTAGCTTCTTCGAGAGTTTGAAACGGGTTGTAATTTTGTAAAAGAACCGAAATTTTTTCTGTACAGGTAAAGAAAATGCCATCTAACTTATATTAGTTTACTACTTATAATGCTAAAATAGTTTATTGTACGATCAGAAATGTTGTGGCAGACGAGGGTTTTTTCAGAAATTTAAAATTAATAATTAACTTCTTAACTTTTTATTGCATTAATTTGTTTTATTAATATTTTAGAGAATATAATTGTCAATTATAAACCATGGAAATGTTGCCGATATGATGCAAACTGTTATGCAGTTGATTCACGTCAATACCCTTCATCTCTAGAACAAAGTAATAACATACAATACATTTATGGAGAACCTATGGTAAGGGTTTTAAGCGATTTCTATTTTGGCTTTTAATCGAATTTTAAACTTGTTTTTAATATTTGTGGCATTTGTAAAAATCTTGATTGCTATGACAAACGACTATAGCCGAAACCATTCCATGTGCATCTAATATCTACAACTGATCTTTCCAAAACACCAATTGGTCAAAAATCAATGAGAGCATCCATTTTACAAGTTCCGACTACTTCAAAACTACAGAAGAATGAAATATAATGTATTGAACCATATACGATTACTGGCTCCTATGTTGGTATGTAGTTTTTTTATAATTATTTTAGCAATGATTGAATTTCTGTAATTATTTGGTTTTACATATTTAAATAATTATTATTAGAAACTATTCACTTATGACGTATAAGTAACACACAAGCCACTAGTTTCCGATGCGTGCTCTCGAAAAAATGCCATGTTATATACTAAGTTTAGTTAGCAAGTAAGTTTATGATAAAGAAAAAAATTACAATATAAACACAGTAACGCATTCTTATGTCTTAGTCCTGTTAATTTGAAAATGATAAAAGCAGTTGTATAAAGTAAAATTATCATTTTCGTGGCTGTGCAATACCGAGGTGCCATATTCTCCGTTACAGCTACGTGTGCCTAGCTTGGCAAAGTTTCGAGCCAACCAGAGTTTAGTCTTTTTTTCAGATCCATAAATTCCCTAACTGGTAGTACTTCTAATTCGTGCTCTTAATAATTAATCTTCTGTACATAGACTACAATTAACTTTATCTCGTTCAATTACGGTTTTAAATTTCGACTCGTCATGAATTTTCTAAAAAACATGAATTTATTCCGATGATATTAATATCGCCATTATATGAATGGATTTTTGAAAGATTGTTCTTCGTCATGTAACACTACATCAGAGTTTTGTTCCTACGCTGGATTGAAGAAAACCTTTTTGTAAAACATATAAACCAGAAAATTTACAAACAATTAATTTGAATTAAAATAATTTAATTTTGGAAACATGAATTAATTTCGATTCGTTGAACCACCATCAGAACCAGCAAATTGCAAATGAGAAGATTAAAACAAAATGACCGATAGCATAATTTTTATTCTGCATTTTATTAGGAAAAACCTGAAGAAATTAACATTAATTTGTGTAAATGACGAGTTGTGACTAAGCTCTTTGTTGGCAGTGGTTAACATCCATTATTCAGAATTGTACAGTTATTTCATCTGAAATTTATCAGATTCGCTGTCTTGATGACATTTTTTCAATTTAGATCTAGATTATACTCAGATCCCATATCCGTTTATAAATATCGCAATGGAATTTCCCAGCGTTCTAAATTGACCACAATGCGTAATTTTACTCTTGACATATTACTAGTAACGTAATAATTTCAAGAATGCGTGCAGAATATAGTAAATTGGTAGATAAGTAAAGCAATACAATGAAACGACTGCAAATAAATACAAATTATTAAGTTGTACTAAATATCGCGGCAGCTGCTGAATATTAACTACAAGACAAATTCGATTCATCACTTCATGAAGAATCAAGTTTTACCAATACCAACTATATATTACCTACTTGCGTTCGTTGGCACCTGTCTGTTGACAAACAATTGTATTTATTAAAAGTGTACAACTTGAACACAGTTGCAATTATGATTAGTTAACAATTCAGTGTAGCAAAATTAGCAGATCCGCCTTAAACAACTCAGATATAAATCAATTTTAACTGTCGGACCACAGAAATGATTAAAGGAAGTATTAATCTATGAGTCATTTTAATCATAAAACGGATATAATCTAGATTCAGAAATACAAATGCCGCTCAAGTTTTGAATTCATATCAAATACTTCGAAAAGTAATCGAAAATTGATTTTTAAAAAATATAAGATTTGTCATTGATTAATGCAAAACACGTTCAGGGCGTCATATATGAGGGATGTATTTGACGCGGCTGAGGTCAGTCTTACTGCATTTATTATTTTAGTTTTATTGTTTTTTGTACTGAGACTTCTTTTGGCGCATTGAGAGTTAACTTTGGATGTACATAGTTTTGCACAAATGAAAAACAACACTTTGCTTTTTATTTACCGACATTTAAAAAGCATATATGAGAATCAACGTCCGTCAAGGCACAGTTTTCTGTAATACGAAAGGAACAACGATATGTTATATTAATCTATATTATTATTATAAGTAATTTGTTTGTTTGCTTGTATAAAGTAAACCACCGGACCGATTTTAAAAATTATTTCACTGTTATAAAGCTTCAATCTTCCAGATTTGAAATTATGATTCTACTATCGGAAATACCCGGCTATTTCTGGCCAACCCAATTGACCACCCGCCAACTCCACCCATTGACTACCTCAGCCACCCAGAAAACTATAGAATCGATCCTAATATCGGTTAAAATAACAAACAGTTTCAAATTTATATAAAAATATAAATATAATAGACTATGCTAAGTACAATTAAGGACTTGTATGTAGATTATAAATTAATAGCAGTTTTAAATCACTCAAGGAGTGGTTTTTGTTTGGCGGAAATATGCTTAGTGTTCCTTCCACACATCAGTAAAGCGTTCTTAAAAAATTGAATTGATACGATCAACGGTGCGGAAGGAAACAAAAAAACAAACAACCAAACATACTTTAGAACGTATATAGTATAAGATAAGATAAAGCAACATTTGTAACTAAGACCGGATAAAAACGACAAAATTGACGGTTCTTTGGGCCTACGCTAAATGAACCGTTACATATATTACAAAATAACTATGTCCGCGCGTGGTGTAGACAGACGTGGGATCCCCTTGACCCTGAGGGCCGTTCACTTCCAAATTTTTGCAGAAAGTGTTGTCATGTGTGCAAAGTTTGAATAAAATCGAATATTAGGAAATGGATTAAAAGTTGATCACAAGATTTGGAGAGAAACAAACAAACAAACACAACCGGAGGGATGTTAATACAGAGAATTCAAAAAATTATCGGACACTTGAGTCACGGTTCCGGATTGATCCGGAACAGCTAGTAATGTATAAAATGAATTATATCGACTTTTTGTTCTTCTATGCAATTGCACAAAACCGAGACCTTATTGAATCTGCTTCTCTGTCTGTGTATAAGATTTCAATTTCGACACAAAAAGATAATTAACATCGATCTGAATTGCCTGATGACATCATTGCGTAATTTCTAATGCTCATGCAGACATTTTCAACAAATTGTTGTGTAGTTTTGTAATACTGTGTTTCATTTATTTTTTTAGAAAGAAAAAATAACATCCGCCAATAAATAGTTTACATTTATTGTTTTAACTATTGTTTTAATTACAAAGAGGAAAATATATGAATTTTGATATCGTTGCTTACTTTGTATATGAATTTTTCCGCCTAAGAAAGTTCCCTTCTCGCACGTGTCAAACATCTTCAGACGCGTTTGGAGTAAAACTGTATAAGAAATTGTGCTCATGCGATTTAACATTCAATAAATCGTCACATGAGATTCAATGAACCGTCTACACGGCCAGGTATAGGTAATAGATGTCGCTAATATTATATTTGCTATTTTTTCTTTAATATGCATCTATTATTTTTGTTATACAATTTTTTATGAATTTAATCGTCAAAGAAGTAACAATATTGTATCAGTATTTAATTTCTTAAAGATTTTGATTTAGATGTTTAATTAAAATGGAAGACGAGATGAAGACTTAGGATCAAATCCGCATTCAAATGGAGATGTTTTTTCTCGATCTGCCGATTTTTTGATAAAAGTAAAGCACATATATAGTTACTATGAAGTTATTATAATAATTATTTTAATAAATAAAGTGGATAGTGTTAAGTTATTAAATAAGCAAATAGTTTCAATGCTCTTCTGTTTCCTTTTTTATTTTTTTCTCTCTATAAGATAGTAAAAAAACACAAAACCATTAATCAATATAATACGACAATGATAAGTGTTACACGACATAGGCAAGTTGTTGACATCAAACAATTGTATCTTCAAATTTCTGTAACCTTCAGATTCTCTCGACGATACATTCAGTCCCCCGCCGGGACTACTACCAAATACGAACGAATGTTGTTTATTCTCCAACTCTCTGCTCCCATCTCGTAATCATATTAATTAACCAACCAAGTTCCGATGTTCGTCAAAGCATTTTTTTGAGACAGTTTCACACAGTGACCAACACGAAACACTGTAGTAGTAGCATTGTTTGTTAGTGTAGTAGATAGGAGCGCACTCCAGCTTGACCGCAAATACATTATAAGTAATTCTACAACTACTACTAATAAAATTACCGGTCGTAGTCGTCGTATATAAAATTAATACTTAAACTTATGTTTGCCGTAGACCGAGGCGAGGATGCAAACAGGTCGATTATTGTGTTAAGCTTATATCCAGCAAACGTACGATCATTTTGAATAGTCTTAATACAGTCGTTAACGCGACGGGTTCTGTGGACTAAAATCACTTAAGAATTTTTTAAAAAAACTTGTGCTTGATATATGCGGATAATCTGGGCACCTTAACGTATATCGATCTAATAACGAAGTAAATGTGCAGTGCGTGAAGTGTGATTATAAGTTTAGTGGAACTTAAAATTGACCTTGTATTTTGTAGCTTATAATGTTTTAATAACTGTCTTTCACACGGAAACAGAATAAATCTTAAGGGAAAAAAGAAAATAGTGGAATTTAAAAAGCGATATGAAGTTATTAATCGCAATAATTGGATTTGCATGTTTTGCAACTGCTTTATCACAGCAGAATTTCAGAAGGCAAGGTATGTTACTACTGTGGTGTAATGTTTTGTTTATAATTCTAATTTATTATCAAGTTTGCCTTTTAAACAATTTGACACTTTGTGTTAATAGTTTACACAGAAACAAGTTTCTGTCTTAAGTTTTTTGTTTTTGTTTGGATAAAACATTCCGTTATTAGTTTTCAAATTATTGTATTTTAGACTGTAACCAAAAATATACAAAATATGGCTATCATAAAATCAGATACAATATTTTTAAGAATTGGAAACGAGTTAAAATGACAAGAAGAATTAGTACTACAATCTGGATATGTTTAAATCTCATGCATTCCAAACCATTCGTGGGTATCGTTACTCTTTTAACTTTTTAAACCAAACAGAATCAAACCAACAAAGTGTTTTAAGTCTTTTATAGAATGAAGACTTCAACACTTGATCTTAACACGTGATATTTACTACAAACAAATGAGAAACTATTACGTTTGAGAAAGAATCTTTCTAATTTTGAGAAGTTCTATTCTTAGGAAAGGGAATGATACCTGAAAAACTTTTTAACATATTCTATGTTTATATTTTGTTTTTGTTATTTTTTTCAAAATTTGTTTTTTTTTTTGTTTTTCTTAGTCAGCTTAAATAAACAAATTTCAGTTCAAAATTATTTAAAAATAATTTATGATATGAATTTTCTTTGGCTTAATCAGTAAAACGCTTTGCTTAAACTAAAGTGATGATGATAAATTAACACGATGAATTGGTAGATTTTTGCCACAAAACTTTTGATGTATTAGAAGAGTTAACAAAGGAAAGGCACCTTAAGATGATATGCATAATGCTAAACAAATATACATTTATATGCAAATAGTCAAACAAACAAAAATGACGCCATTTCTTAACGAAAATTTACCTACCTACTTGAAATATCAATCAGTTAAAGTTCTGGCAAGAATTCAATATATACATGCTAGCTTTTAAAAGATTTAAAGATAGAAAGATATAAAGATAATTGCCGGCTTAATTGATGTTTTATAAAAAAAATATTTAAAATTCATGGTTTTTATAAACTATTTTCTTGTCTTTACATATGTGGCATGCCTAATTATTTCAATAATAGTCGTATATGTAAAAATTCAAGAGCAGAAGCTGAGAACTGGGTTCATTTTATTATGTAAACAGAACCAGTTTAAAATCATAGCCTTCCACACGTTCAGCTAAACTCTGAGGGATTGAAAATATTAAAAATATCTTTAGAAATATGATATCGTGATACTTTATATAATTTGGGTTTTATTAAATAAACTTCTTAGTTTTTCGAATATTAACAAATTCTGAAGATAAGAAAATTGTCTTCTATTGTAGGACGATGTTAAAGGAAAGTCAAAGCAAACTGTTGGCCTTAGTATGTGGGAGAGGTAGTGTAGCGCATTCATCTGATTGGACGGACTTAGATTTAGTTATTCTGGCAATAAATACTAAATAATTTTTGGTATTAGAACTTTTGTGATTAAAAATGTGTTAAGATGCGCATTATATAATTCTTTGTGGCTTTCGTTTGATGGAGAAAAGTACCCTTAGTATAAAAATATTGCACTGGCCTGCCTCGCTGTCGTGTTTCATAAATCCTACCGCGAAAGACTTATCGAGCAGGATACTCTTCGCTCATGCAAGCTAGGTGTCCTGCCCACCGGAGCCTACCGAGCTTAATTTTCTTCACGATGTCGACATCGCGGTAACGCTCGTAAATCTCATCATTATAGAGTCTCCGGAAATGTCCTTTCTCACATACGGGGCCAACAATTCTCCGTAAGACTTTTCTCTCGAACGCGGCTAAGAGGTCAGAATGCTTTTTGCTAAGCACCCAAGTCTCGGATCCATATGTAAGTACTGGTATGACCATTGTCTTATATATCAGCAGCTTGGATGTTCTGGTTAAGTTCCTGGATTTGAAGAGCCTTGACAGACTATAGTAGGCTTTGTAGGCTTTAAGCAACCGTGCGCGTATTTCTGGTTCCATGCTGTTATCGGCTGCTATAGTTGACCCGAGATAGTTAAATGATTGCACTACTTCAAATTCGCGCTCCACTATTTGAATTGAGGGACCACTGTTGGATCTTCTACCCGCAGACGTGGCCACCATGAACTTTATTTTGCTCTCATTTATGTGCAGCCCCGGATTTCATGCCGCCGGCTCTATCTGGATGAAAGCTTCCTGTACAGCTCTTCGGTTTCTACCCACGATGTCAATATCGTCTGCGTAAGCCAGTATCTGAATGGACTTATAGAGGATTGTTCCTCTCGCCGTTACGCCAGAGTCTCGAATCACTTTCTCTAACGCCAGGTTGAAGAGGACGCAGGCCAGTCCATCCCCTTATCGGAGCCCGTTATAGATGTTGAATGGGCTTGATAGTGATCCGGATATTTTTACTTGGCTTATAACATTGGTCATGGTCAACCTACATAGTCGTGTCAGTTTATTTGGGATACCGAATTCTCTCATGGCTTTATAAAGTTCTACTCTGGCTATGCTATCATAGGCGGCTTTAAAGTCTACAAAAAGATGGTGTAGTGAGTTTTGAAACTCTAGACATTGTTCCATAACCTGCCTTAGGGTGTAGATCTGATCAGTTGTTGATTTGCCTGGGATGAAGCCACACTGGTATGAACCAATGATGACTTTAGCGTATGAGGCTATCCTGTCTTGAAGGATAGAGGTGAAAATCTTATACTCGGTACTCAGCAACGTTATACCACGATAGTTGCTGCATTTTGTGATATCTCCCTTCTTATGTATGGGGCACAGGACGCCTCTTCGCCAGTCTTCTGGCATAGCTTCTTCTTCCCATACTTGCAGTATTATTTCATGAATTGCTTGGTATAATGTGGGGCTTCCTATTTTTATCAGTTCGGCTGGGATCCCATTAGATCCCGGGGCCTTATTATTTTTGAGCCGATTTATCGCTCTGCTAACTTCGTCTATGCTTGGTGGCGGCAGCATATTATGATCTTCAGTCATGGGTGGAGCCTCCAATTCCTCCGTTAGCTGGCCATTTAGCAACTCATGAAAGTGATCTTCCCATCGCTCTAAGATGCCTTTAAGAGCGGCAATTAGATTACCCTATTTGTCCTTGCAGTATGTGTAACGTGGTGTATATTGCGTCATACCGCAGACCCTTTGGTAGAACTTCAGTCGCAGTTCACGGACGAGATTCTTCTCCCAGGCTGCTTTCTTTCGCCGGTGAACTGTTTTTTCATATCTTCTGAGCTCTTTATATTCATCTTCGCGTATGAGATTGTTGCATTGCTCGGTACGCCACATCAGTCGCTAGCTTACATTCGTCATCGAACCAGTCGTTTCGATCTCTACGACTACTGCCTAAGATGGAGTCAGCAGTACTAATGACAGTATTCTTAAGGCGTGTCCATTTCTCTTCTACGCCCGACATCTCAGCCCCGAGACTTACACTCCCTGCATTTAGGCGAAGTGAAGCCGTGTTGACTCGAATCTGATTCGCGGATGCAGTCTTTCGTGATGATGCAATCCGCGCTCGGAGCACCATACCAACAAAATAGTGGTTCGAGTCGACGTTGGTACGTTCGTACCGTCATCAGGTTCGGGTTGTGGCGGCGGTCTATCAACACGTGGTCTATCTGGTTGCGAGTGGCTCCATCGGGAGATACCCAGGTGGCTTTGTGGATATTTTGCTGCTGTGAAGCTCGAGCTCTATACAGTGAGCTTACGTTCGATGAGAAAATTCTTAAATAGTTTAGCCGTTTTCGTTGCCTTGGTCGTCGTTCATCACTGCATCCGAGGCTGATTTTGGGTTCCGTAATAATAATAATTTTTTTACAGGCGAGGTTATTGGCCTCGCGCCAAACTTACTTTGAAAGGACTAGCCCGATCATTCAGCTTTTCCTGCATTGGATGAAAATTACCGGCGGCCACCACGTAGAGGTTTGATCGCACTTCCCCCAGTCAGAGATAGTTACGGCCACCTGCAATTCTAGAGCATTCTGTGTTATTCTTCCTATTCTGCTGATGGCTGACCGCCGGGTCGGATATAACCCTCTTTTAACGCACACCAAAAAAACTGTAATTATGCTGTTAATTTGGCTTTTGATTTGTAATTATGTACTTTTCAATTTTCATTGAATTCAATCAATCACACAATATATATTATATGAACCGTTAATTATGAAAATGGTATAAGTCCATTTTTTCTTCTTTCGATACATTATTGAAGAATTTAAAATTGATAAAAACATGGTATTTTAAAATATATACTACCTGTTATAAAAAAAAGTTCATAGTAAATCTATGAAGTTTGGTCAAAACGACGTATGTCTAAAATCATCATTTTGAGTTATGGGCTTTTTAAACGTTATTAGTTTGTTTTAAATCCAGTTTTAAAAATGTTGGGCAATGTTGTTGTGCAATAAAAATAAAGGATTATTAGTGGTATAATAATCTAATATTAATATATATTAAGATAAGGGTATTTTAAGGGACATATTGTTTTAATCAAACGAAATTTTTAGTTTGTATTCAGCAAAACCCTTAAGCCGATCGCGTTCAGGGGTCAGGTGGTTAAACTACTGAGTTAATACCAATGGTTTTTACAAATTTTATGTTTTTATGAATTTTTCAGAATTTTTGAATAGTAGCGTTCTGAAATTTTGCACACCTGTTTTGGTATTAAAAACAACAAGAGTCGCCATATTTTGAAAGGGGTCAGACACTTTGGTCAGGGCGCCCCCTTATTATTTAAATTCCCTACATTACCTTCGGGTGCCTGTGTTTGTGGTTTGTGGCTGGCTGGCGGACCAAATATTGTGATCAATTTTTAACCCACTTCCTAAATTTGTTGCTCTCCTCAAGGAAAATTTTAATTTTTAAATTCTCTATATTTACCTTGCGGTCCCGTGGGTCTGTTTATCTCTTTGTTTGTTTGTATGTTGTGCAATCTTGCGATAAATTTTTAAACCCACTTCCCAAAGCCCGATTTTATTGAAACTTTACACGCATGTGTATTTCCGTTGACTTTCTATTAAAATTTGGGCCCGCGACGGAGGGGCTACCATATAATTTTTTAAAAATTTTCTTTGCCTGTGCTAGATGCTAGGCCTGTGGGGTAGCGAAGCGTCACGTACCCCTGGCTGTGCGGATAGAAAAGCGCCCCTGAACAGCTATAGTAATTAATAATATGATTAAAAATATTCGATTAGTATAAAATATAGGAAATACGTATAAACAAGAAGATTCACGAATAGTGATAAAATATAATTTAGTGGACATGAGTTTTATACTCTTACGGTGAGAGGCCTGTAATTGCTCCAGTTAATCACAAAAGTAATAAAAAATACTATTTACCCATATAAATCTTTGAACCCCAAAATTTATTTTTTATTGAATACAAACAGCTTACCTAGGTTTGGTGTTTTTTGCTTGGAACTGTGCGCACTGAAATGGAAAGATAAAAAGTTGAAAAAGTTGCCATGATATTTTTGCACTGTAGTTCACGCTAATAGTGGAAGTCTTATGTAGCGAAAACATTTTTTAATTATATACAGCCACTGCACACATACATATACATTAGTATTCTTAGGACTTTTAAAATAAAACAACTTATTGAGGACCTACGTGAAAAGATACACCCACTATGTAGAACACGTGCTTTTGTGGGCGAGTCGTTTATTAAAAAATTACCATCAATTACAATGCAAACCTTTGCCATCTAGTTCCACTTTAATTATAAAGCTGCCCTGAGTGTTGACGATAAGCAAATTGTCTAGCCTACCCATATGGTAAAGGTTGCAATTAAATCAAATTAAATGTTTAACATACACTTGAAATAAGTCATATAATGTCTTTTTTTTAATATCACAAACTAATCACTTTATTTTTTTTATTAAACAATGTAGGTTGAATTTTTATGAATTTTAATAGGGTTTCTTGGCTATGCGTACCGTATTCTACGGTTTGTTTGACGTCAAACTAGTATAAACGCTCGCGTTTGATCACTGATGAAGCCCATTTCCATATCAATGGCTTCGTAAGTAAGCTAAATTGTCACATATTCAGCAACCCGAAACTATTTACCATATCACCCACAAGAGTTGACTTGCGTGGGTTTCTTGCTGGATTGGGTAAATGGCCTCTAATTCTTCTTCAGTGATGATGCCAAAACAGTAAAAGGTAATGTTGACTGATTATTGTTGGGAAAAGATGGAATAGGCTCAGTTGAAACACATGTGGTTTCAACAAAATGACACCACATTTCTCACAGCTGGCCAAACAATCGAATTATTGTAGTCGAAGTTATCTCCACAAAGGCCCAGTCTTTATTCTTTGAATCTAATTAGCCAGAGATTTCAGTTGCGAAAATGTCATAAAAATTAAGGTTTAGCGCATTCACTCGTATAGGCGTTTTCATTGTTCCATAATTTATGATATCTTTAACCTGAAATAAATTTTAATATCCTACAAACAAACTGTTTTATTTAAAAACAAAATCAACGCTCCTATAAATATAGGATCAATCAATAAAAATTAATAGTACCGTTGCTATTTTAAATAACAACTTTTTCCCAATGGGCATGAAATGATATATGCTAATTTTTTAAATTTAGCTCTTTAAGCTGCACAGAAAAATACATCATCTGCATCTAAAAATGTATTCTTCTTTTATACAAATTCAGAAATAATCAATGTTATAAATTTTGTGATTCTTATATCTTTTTAGCTCAGCAATATTGCTACACACCAGAAAATTACATTGGCACATGTGTTACCTTGTCATATTGTCCATCAGTTGCAAACATTTATGCAACCATTGAACGAGATTTAGCCCTGCAGTACCTTAAAGCAGTACACCAAAGTTGTGGAACACGTAACATTAGGGGTGATCCTGTAGTAAGTGTAGAAGAGCGAACAACGGGTGCCATTTTTCTACAACTATTACTTTTAATTATATTATTTTCTTTTTGTTGTAGATTTGTTGTACGAATGTTGTAAATAATATACAACCACAACAACAATTTCAACCACAGCCACAATTTCCCCCACAAACACGGCCACAGACACAACGACCACAGCCTCCAATAACTGAAGCTCCAAAAAATCCATTTTTCCCCCAAACACCAACTACGCAAGGACCAACGCAACCGCGACCTACTACGGCTCGGGTTACTAAAGCACCGGAAACAACAACAACTCCACAAACAACGACAACTCCACAAACAACAACCTTAGCTGTCACTACAACTAAAAGGCAGTCGGAAGGAAAAGCCTGCAATGGACCAGATACGAAGGCCGGTTTTTGTATAAGTACGTTCTTGGAATGTATGCTCTTTTGCATTTAACTTTACTTAAACCTAATTGTTATTTAATATTTTTTACTTAAACAAGCTGCAAGTAGAACTGTTATTTGTTGCGAGGTCGAAGGGCGAAGCTTATATTCAGAGGACATGAAAATTTCTCAGCGTTCGTGTGTATTTTTGTACTTTTGTTTGTCGTGTCGTATATCTCGGCTTTTACTGGTCAAAATTTGATGGGACTTGTTTGAAAACAATTGGTTAGCGCTCGGCTTGCGATGGCGTAATTTTTCCATTCATTGTTACTGAGAAAACTGAGAAAAATACTAAATCTACGTATCGCTATCGATTTTTTATGCCTAAAGGTTTGCAAAGTTAAATGCGGGGTTTTCAGTTTGTTTCAGAAATCGCTTATGACTGAAAGACCTATCACTTCTGAATGAAAGACCTACATTTAACGTTGCATACTATTAAGCTTTTAAGATTCATTATTCTTTATACTGAATAATAAGTAAGTATACATACACGGGTGTATGTAGTCACTCGCATAGCAGAATACATTTGCTCGTGTGGGAAAGTTTTTGGTAGGAAGTCGTATGTCTAGGTTTCTACCAGTCAGAATTTAATGGGACTAGTTTTAAAACAATTGTGACGCGTGGGGCGCTAGTCGCGTGTAGAAAAATAGAAAAATTAAAAAAAAAAAAAGTTTTTTTAAGAAAAAAAATTTTCACAGAAAAAAAATTCCCACAAAAAAATTGATACGAATTTTGTGAATTAAATGGTTGCTCTTTTGCTTTTAAGATAATTCAGTGCTTAGACTGAATTACATCTATCCATATGGCGAGCTTAGAAGCGTGAGAAATACTTTTGGTGTTACTGGGATTCAAACCACGAACTTCCTTTTAAGAAGTTCATGCACTTGTCCACTAAGCCACGGTTCCCACTAGAATTTTTATTAAATATTATTAAAAATTAACAAATTACAATATTATCATTGCAGGCATAAAAGACTGTCCGGTGCTGTTAGACCGATTGCGAAAGAATCCATCTGATCCGGATTTGACTTCGTTTTTAAGATTTTCAAATGCACTTTGTGGTACTGGTGCCGCTGATGTTTGTTGCCCAATGGCAAATGAAGAACTCCGAGATGAATTGGTCCGCCCTAGAAACACCGATGAAATACCCACAAAATTGCCCACGGTCGAGGATGGATGTGGATACACAGATGCTACGTACAAGAAAATTGTCGGAGGTGAAACCAGTAAAGTTGGTGCTTGGCCATGGATTGTATTAATTGGTTACGATGACGATTTGTCGCCTTCGCCATTCAAGTGTGGTGGTAGCCTGATTACAGCCCGTCACGTTGTTACAGCAGCACACTGTTTACGAAGTGATTTGTACGTCTAAGAGAAGTTTTAAGAAATTTAAAAACAACTAATAAGGTTTTCAATAATTTGCAGAACTTTTGTACGACTAGGGGAACACGATTTAAGCAGAAATGATGAGGCAAAGCATGTTGATGTAAATGTCGTTTGGGTAAGTATGTAGTTGGAGCAAAAATATAATGCACGCACGACAAGGAAATAGAAACTTTAAATTATTTGTTAATTATTTGTTATGGGAGTATAACGGTAGTCGAACCTGTATATCTATAATACATAACTAGTATCTTATATGTATGTCGGTACACTATTAAATTTATTTGTAAGTGTATGAACGACATAAAGAGTGACAGAAATAAAATAAGTGATCACAGGTACAGAAACATAATCTGATCAACCGATTTCAAAGGAATTTTGAAGCGATAGAAATTCCATTTTAATAATTGCTGGGTGGCTGGATAACTAGAAAATATTAGACTTCGTCAATTTAACATAGAAGAAGTAAGGAGAGCGATAAAAATTATAAATCTTATAAGAAAGATCAAGTTTTACCCTACACCAAAAAATTCATGAAGTAATACTAATAGTATGGAAGGTTGAATGACTTACAGTAGACTGAAAAATTAGAGTTATAATAGCTTTCGACTTATTTGTATGACTGAACTACTGAATATAAAGACAGTGCCCTTGTAGGCAGTTTAACTATCAGCTGTCCAATCAATCACTGTAACATCGAGGCCAGATATCCCAACCAATTGCAGTCTAGGAAGAAATATTGAAATCAAGTTTGACAGTGAAAATGGTTCCTAAAACCACCAACACCTTATATCGTGACCCAGACGGGGCCCCTTACATCATCATCATCCGAGACATATGACTAACTTTTCTATACAAGACCACTGTCATTTGTTGCTCTATATCAGTGTGGCTTCATTTCAGGCAAATCAATAACTGATCAGATTTATAAAGCCATTATGGGAACCGGGGAGGACTCTCACTCTAATAGGTTGACTATTTCCGAAGCGGATACGCCGTTGCATTTTTTCTCTTGTTTTTTAGGAATCACGGCTGAAACTTAACATTTGCCTGTCAACCTACCTTTCACTCAATACATTTTCTTTCACTTTTTTACGCATCGACTTTTGTTCTATTTTTTTTCAGACGGAAAGACATCCAAATTATAACCAACGAAATGGACATAGCGATATTGCCATGCTTTATTTGGAGCGAAACGTTGAATTCACAGGTTGGTTTCAAACTTAATTCTCTTTGTTAACTTCGCGTGTACGTGTGCTTGTTTGTTTGTTGCATGCTGGCTGGATGCCCAAATCTTCTGATCAAATTTTAACCCACTTCCAAAAGCCCGATTTTATTCAATTCAATTTATTTATTCCACATGTGTATTTCCGTTGATAACACTTTTTAATAACTTTGCAAACATGTGTTTTTCAAGCTTTTATATCTCCAATCTGCTTGCCTACAACATCAGACCTTCGAAGTAAGTCATATGTGAGGCATATGCCATTTGTGGCCGGTTGGGGAAAAACACAAGAAGGTAAAAATGTCTGCTGCTTGCTTTATTACAAAATAAAACTCAATTTGTTTAATACTTAGGAGGAAAATCTGCGCAAGTTCTACAAGAATTGCAAATTCCAATATATGAAAATGCAGTGTGTAAGGATCGATATAGGAAAAAAAATCGATTATTATCGGAAAATCAGTTCGACAGCGCTATAGTTTGTGCTGGAATTTTATCTGGTGGAAAGGATACATGTCAAGGAGATTCTGGTGGACCTCTTATGATTCCTGAGGTAATTTCCTAGGCGCCTTTGTTTTTAATGGAATATACTCGTAATTACGAACTTTATTTTATTTACTTACTTACAGCCATATAAAAACAATGTACGGTACTATATAATTGGTGTCGTTTCCTATGGTATAGGATGTGCTCGTCCCGATGTTCCTGGAGTTTACGCCAGTACGCAATTTTTTATGGACTGGATTATTGAAAAAGTTGCCAACTCACCGCAGATATATGCGAGTGCATGAAGTGTTCTGTCTTTATTAGTTGTTTTTTATAAAAAATAAATGAGATTTTTTTATATTATATTTTTGTAAAGTTAAACTTGTTTTTTTTTTTTGATTATTTTGTATATTTCGCTATACTTACCGAAAGAGATATGAAGCCTAATAAATAACGTATGGTTTCCTAGGGAAAGCTGTAGAGATAAAGAAAACAGGACTTTATTTTTGAGATCCCAATTCTTTAAGCATACTCGATGCAGTGCTGCAGTTGAAAAATTGTTAGATTCTATTGCATTGAGGTAAATGGAAGATATGAAGGAATATAAATATATATAAACTAGCTGAAGTACCCGGCGTTGCCCGTGCCCTCGTAACCAACCTATCGACCCCATTGGACGCCCAAGAAAAGAAAACACATGTATTTATGACAAAAGGGAAATTATTAATTTTATTAATTCATCTTAACGCCAGCGGATAGACAATGTTTTTTGTTTTCTTATTTGAAGTAAAAAAGGACAGATTTTTTGGTGTGCCAACTCGGGAGCAAGCGTAAAAGCGCAAAAATGAACGGTCGTGAAAAGACCAAAATTACGAAGCCGAACCAACATAGCAAGAAAAAGAAAACGAAACCTACATTTCCACCCCAGCACCACCTATCGAGTCCAAATTCTGCCAACGACTTTATTTCGATTTAAGTAAGTTATATGGTGTGAACTTGAGCCAAATCGCTTCATAAATAAGAAAAAAGCGACTCCAGCGTCCAAATTTTGCCAAAGACTTTATTCCGATTTAAATATTATATGGTGTGAATTTGAGCCAAATCGCATAAGAAAAAAGCGACCCCAGCGCCACCTATCGAGTCCAAATTTTGCCAAAGACTTTATTTGATACTTTGCAACATTGCTTTGATACTTTGATAGCTCTTGCATAGGCTGATTACTTTTCAGCCTGCCCTCGTATAATAGAGAATTTATGTGTATTTATGTTTGTGCCAGAAGCACATAGCTGTTCTGATTTGGTTGACAACAAAAACAGAGCAATCAAGGAGACGCTTACAACTCAATAAAATCCAAAGACTAATCTGTCTAAGTGCGACCGGTGCTCTAAAGACTGTAAAGGCGAGGCTGGAGCAAGAGCCCGTAAAAAATGCCAACCGACAGGACACGGACCATCAGACTAAATGATAAGAACGACTAACTTCCAAAGAAACTTTTTGATAAGAATACTGAAACGGAATCAACCTAGAACTACACTGCGAATACCCCTGGGGAAATCTCCAACAGTATTCCAGGCAGAAACTATAGCAATAGAAGCCTGCACCCTAGAATGTATCAAATGAAGGTACAGCAGGACCGTGATCTATTTAATCTCAGACAATTAGGCAGCACTGCTAGCATTAAAAGGTACAGTTTTTCATTCCAAAACTACATGGAGCTGCTTCTGCTATTTGAAAGAACTGGCCGACCGAAACTAACATATAACTACTGTGCTACTTTCGTAAAAGTATTCCAAAATGAATTGTTGTAGCATCATCTAAACAAATTATACAAAGCAGCTGAATTGTATTTAAAAATACAAAAGGAGTTAAACCGTATCAATATTTTACTTTGTTTTTAGGTTTTGAAAGTCGGCCAAAACCTTACAATGTTTATAAGAAACTTAAACTGGGATTTTTTCCGTCGTTTTACTATAAAATTATAAACTATTTTGTTAAGTTTATTTAATCTCGAAGGTATATTTTACAAGATTTAAACAACAAAATAATAAATAATTATAAAAAACAAAAATATATATATAACACTTATAAGATATTAAAAAACTTAATATGTATTTTTTAAATATACCTTTATTCATAAGAAGATGTCTAAATGATTATAATATTCATTAAATACAGAGCAATGTGGGCAATTGGACCATTAAATCCATAATTGGTTTAATACAAAAGGCTAACGAGAGTAAATAACTTGTTACGGAAAGCTTCTCAATTAATCGTTGGCAAAAATATAACACACGCAGACACGACGTCGCGAGAAGCTTGGCCTTAGACTGCAACGGTTTGACGCGCCAAAAATTATTTTCACTTTTCTAATTTCTACAAAAATAGTTTCTCACAACAACTTATATGATACAACAAATATATAATGTTCTAACGGAAAATTTTTAGTTGTAAAAACTAAACAATATTCATGAACATCCAACAAAAAACCAACCATTTTATGATTCTATTAAAACATTTTTACAGCAACTATGTTTTTTTTCTGTGTGTATTATTTGTTTAATAAGGGCACCAAACTACACTGCAGTACTCTAATACCGAGCATACAAGAGAGACATAGAATGACTTCAATGTATATGGGTCAACAAAATCTTTAGAGTTCCGCTTTACAAAACCTAACATTCTATCCGCATTCTGCAACAAAGTCGTAATGGAGATGAAATGTTAACTTAAAATCAAAACTAAACCAAGATCACAATTTTGAAAACTATTTTCTAATTTTCTTTTTCAATGTTATAATTTGACCAAGAGGGATGCAATTTTCTAGAGAACACTGCATTTATTAATACTAAAATAGAGCTTGTTAAAGTTACACCATCTTGTTATACGAGTACTATCAATGTCATTCTAAAGTAATAAAAAATCTGTTTCTCGTTTGATTGAAAAGAAGAGTTAAACAACATAAACAGAATAAACCAACGAGTCCCAAAATGACTACCTTGCGGAACACCATGGGAATTAAAAAAAAAGTCGGAAGTTATCTCGCCTATTTTTATCTATCTTTGATCTCTCCCTAATAAGTATACGGTTTTTTAATAAGTTCATAAAAGTACCCTAGGTTTTTCAGTAGAGTTTTTCAATATTATAATACTATGCTGAACTCGGTCAAAAGCATTCGCAAAGTCTGTATAAACCAAATCAACTTGACGACGGTAATAAATAAAACTAATAATCGGTGCGACAGACCATGCGGTCCAAGGCCTAGCTTCTCGTGACCATTTGTATTGTGCATGTATATTTTTGCACACAATTGGTAGGTACCTACAATTTAATTCCGTATCCAAAGGGCGAATTGAGAAGCTTTCCGTTATTACTCTCGGACATTTGTCAGACATTTGCGAGAGGTGGGACCGTGGTCTTTCCTGGGATTCGAACTACGAACTCCCTGTTCAGAAATACATGCACTTAACCACTGAGCCACAGCGCCCATAGTAATCTGTGAAAAATGTATGATTTGTCGCAGTATAACGACTGTAGAAAAACCATGCTGAAATGATGAAATTCTATACCTAAAGTCAAAAAAAATCTTTTTCTTTACAATTGCCTCAAAAACTTTTGTCTCGATCCGTCTTATGACTTGATGAAATATTGGAACATTTATATTCTTCAAGAAATTCTCCATGCTCCAGTGATTTGTTGAAAATATGTGTCAAAAATTCAGTAAAACGCAACACACAACTTTTTTAAAAAGGTAGTTCTAGGCTTATTTGCCTTAAATATTATGCAATAGAGCAATGGTAACCTTATAGATTAATTGACTTTTAAAAATAGTTTCACTTATATTTGTTCTGCGCTTTTGTTTCCCATGACTTCAAGGGTAATTATCCTTTCAATTTATGCCATACTGCATTTCGACAGCTAATGCCAACCCGTTCCATCATCGTCAACATCATCGCTGCCCTGTCACCCATAGTAACTATCACCGGCCGGCTTGTCATCATTACTCTCAATAATTTCTAACCTTGCTGGTCATAAAAAATGATCTACCCAAACAATGAAGTAACAAAGAAATGAATTCGTGCGTGATCCTTACAAGACTGAAAAATCCTAATAGGAAGAATATGCAAATGAATTCTTCACAGAAATGACCTCAAGCAGATAAAGAACGGAACTTCAGTGAATAACGCGAAGAACAATATAATCCAATACAAAAGGGTAGTAGTGTTGTTAGTAGTTGCTGGTTTTGCTTGTTGCTTATGTGGTTGGTGTTTGCTTTTGCATCCTAATTGATGCAGGGAGATCATTACTTGAGAGCCTAAGATGTATGTGAGAATGTGTGAATATACTAACGGGGTGAACAATAAGAGGGATCTCATCCGCAGAATCTTCCTCGTTTACTTAGTAATTTTTTTATCATTTAAAAATTTATTCTTAGACTAGGCGAAAAGGTGTGTCAGGCCATCGCCGCGAGGCTATATGCATATGAGTCGGATCTACATATTTAATCGTGGCGGATGTCTACGTGAGGTGTTTTTTTTCTGAAAAAGTGATAGACTACTAATAAGGACTGTGATGGGAATTTCTGTTTTTTTCCTTTAAAACTCTCGTTAATTTTTTTCGGTTTAAGTTTATGTGGTAGTTTTTTTTAACCATGGGAAAATGTTTTTGTTGGACGAATGTTATATATTGGGCCTAAACATTATACCATATTGTTAAAGACTTTAAAAAGTCATTAGAGAATTTGGTATTCTATGTACATAATGTCGGTTAACAATGACCAATGTAGTAAGCCAAGTGAATGGACTTATCCTGGCTCTTTGTTCGCGTGAAATAGTTCCATTCTGATGTAAAATCAAGAGCACAAATCCTCTACAAGTCCAACCAAATACTGCTTTATCCAGTGTATATAAAATGCTTTTCGTTAAGAGTTCGGTAGTGACCTCATCTGACCAGGATATCCAAAGGTTAGGAATACATATTATCTTATAATCGAGACGGGCTATTGAGACAGTAAAGCCCAACAAGATATAGCAGAAGAAACTTGCATTGCCAATGCAATTATTTTTAAAATATGTTTGGCAAAAAAAGAGAGTTCCCCAATAGACTTCAACTTCAACTCTTATTATACGGATTTGAATTAAATTCATATTTATTTTATATATATTTTCCTATACTTTACTTCGCTTAGATATAACAAAGGATTTTGAAGTTCCTTTTTGAAGTTATACTTCTTTTTGCGCGTTTGAGTCTTTTTTCGCTACACAGTTCTGATCAACCCTTAATACTTTTCAATATAAATTACTTTTGGACATTGTGTAGAAGCAAAGACTATAGAGATATCTCTATACTCTTTGGTAGAAGTGATTTTGTGTAAGTGTCATTTACTCGTAAGTCGCAAGTTCAAGTTAAGAAGGCCCAGACTGTGAATGTGATAGTGGTAGTCTTTTGATGGTATTTTCGAAGTATTTTTGTGGGTTTTTAGGAGGTCTTTTTGAGGATACTTTGTGTCTTTTGAGAGACTTTTGAGGACCTTTTGGTGGAGTTCTGGTAGTCTTTTGGGGGTACTTTTTCCTTAATCCTTGTATTGATTTAGTGAAATTTCCAATATTTGAATTTTGATAAGCCTATCGGCTCGATGGTTGTGCATGGCTTTTTTCTTTTGTTAGGCCTGGTATTACAAACGAATCAAGCACAATTCGTTATCGAGAAATATGTCAACTAGTTCCCGAAGGACCGAAATTTTCAATGGAGTTTCAAAGAATTTTGAAGGCTCACGTACGTATATTCTTGTAATATTTTCTTGGTCAAGGTTTTTTTGTAGTTTTTCACTGACCCTGATCCATTGATAAAAGCATTTGAACTCGCGTCGTCTTAGCTTCGTGATCGTTTTCCGTATTGCATTTCCATTGAATAAAGGAGAATTCTGAGAAAATAATTTGAAACCGGCTTCCTAGTAAGAAATGTGATATATTGTTAATCTCATTTCTTTGATTTTTTCATTTTAAAGGGCTTAGCCCACCTTATTAAGGAAGTGACTTTCCCTTGGCAATAGGTTTGAATATAAAGACTTTTGGGAGTGTTTAAGAAGTCTTTTTGAGGGTCTGTATTTAAAAGTTTTTTGGAGGTTTTTAAGGGTCTTTTTGGAATCTTTTGAGGGTCTTTTTAGAGACTTTATGGCGGAATTTACAGGGTCTATTTTGATCTTTTGGTGGTCTTCTAGGAGTCCAGGAGTGGGGGTCTTTAGCGTATCTTTTGGGGGTCTTTTGGAAGATCTTTTGTGAGGTTTTTTGGGAAATTTTTAGGGGGTCTTATGAGAGTCTTTTGGTGGACTTTTTGAAGTCGGAGGGTCTTTTGGGAGTCTTTTGGGGTGTTTTGGGGTCTTTTATGGGGTCTTTCGGGATTCTCTTGGGGGTCTTTTGTCAATGTCTTTTTATGGGGTCTGTTTTTTATATAATATATGCAAGTCAACCCAGTAGTCTAATACATATTTCTATATTTTATATTATAGAGAATTCTTTATAATCCAATTGTGAAATTTGGTTGCAAAGTTAACTCAACCATTCTGTTATGTTATATATCGTGTCATGTTATAAAAATTTCATCGATCGTATTTACTATCTCCATTTATTCATCTTATCATTCTATTCTTAAGGATTTTTAGCATGCATAATAATCTTTATTGTTTCAATCACGTCAAAGAAGAATAAATTCTAACGCGCGTACACAAGTCCACGTACCCACCTTTTTTATAACAAATTTTATAACAAATTCCATCCTCATTGTAATAAAGAAAATATCAAAAAATGAAGAATATCGGTCGGAATTTCTCAGCGACAATTATAACAAGGAAAATTTCCAAAAAAACGTTTGACTCCAAAAAAAATCGAAAGGGTTAACTTTTTTATTTTTTGTTTTTCAAAGCGTGAACAAAAAATCCCCGGCGATGCGTCGACGGTCGAACGGACCCCTTTTGTTTAAACTGCTTGCGCCGCTCTACCTAATCTGCATGAATAATAATAATGAAATGTGAAAAACCTGAAGACGCGAATACTAGTTTCACCGACGAAACATGAGATTCACTTTTCTCATCATCGTGCGACTAAAAGGGTCATCACGCTGCCGTACACATGATCACGATCTCTTTGACTGCCTACCCCTACAATGGATGGAATGATAAATACGATTTATTTTCGATTTTTTTGCTCAAAAAGTTTTTTACCACTTTCGTTTTTTTAAATGAAAACATTTTTTTTTCATTTATCGTGAATGTATCGTGTGAATGAAAACGAAATGAATCCTTGGTAATTTGCTATTTCCTTTAATTCCTGGAAACATCTTTGTTGGCCATTTAGATTTTTGAGTTTTTGTTTTCTAATGCTTGTTGTTAGATTTTTCGAAGTTTAATGAGAAAAAAGTAGTAAATAATCGTGGGTCACAACTTCTGGTGTCTTACTTCTTTGACGCTTAATTCAAATATGAACAACATGAAAACATTAAACGCCACTGAAATATATTTCATCGCAAGAATCTTCAGTTGTGGAGTCCTTAACATTTGAAGAAAAGATAAACCTCACGTCTTGGTTATCCTGCTTTGTTAATATGTTGACGTTGAGCACAACTTCTCCATGCAATTGTTGGTATTAATGTATGTTATCCGATTTATCAGACCTATTTCGGCAAACATATGCCACATCGCATTTAAATCACAAAAGGATACGGTTAACCACTAAGTGATTTTATTTTAAAGAACTTCATATCGCAGATGCTTTACTTTGATTCCAAATGTATAAATAATCGTACTTTCACCCGCACAATGGCATCATTGCATGAAGAAACCGAAAGTTATAAGCATTAGCATTCAAGCGTTGAGGTATTAACATATGCATGTTGGGCAACCCTTTTCGATTACAATATCTCGCGGTCTTTTACTTTTGTTGCACGATGAATTATGAACAATTGAATTCACTGCGGTATTGAGAGCAGAACAGATGTCATATCCTGATCATAAGATAGTAATTTCATAAATATTGTTTATCTTAAAGAAATTAAATGCCCCGAAGCTGCACAAAGAAAGACCAGACTTCTTTTTTTTTAATGCAATAAAACCACAACGTAATACTTTTGTAAAAGGGTGAAACAACATCACAATAAAGTAATAAGCTATCTAATGTAATTGCAAAATTAATTCACCTCAAGTGTTAATAACGCGATAATCGGCAACAACTTTGCATAGCACAAAATCCTAACCACGTTGAATATTAATAAAATTTGCTTACTAATGCTATGCAAATTTATATTATTAAATATTCTAAAAATATATGCAATCTATTATAGGCTGCACTCAAAAATACATCGAGTGAGTATTATGAATGCACACGTCTATTTTGTGCATTATCAGTGCAATTTGCATAATCAGAAGATCCCCTAATTTGCAAAGTAGATCTTTTGATCTCCCGTTCATGTGCGCAAATGAAAACATCAAAATACCGTCGATGTAGTCATGCACAAAGAAAGGGTCGATTTTGGCATCAAGACAAAGTGATATATTTCCAATTGAGTGCGATATTTGCGTATGCAATTATTGATCTATCGAAAAGTCTCAGGGGTTGAAGTGGTAACGAAAAATACACAAGTCAAGAGCACGAGAACCTTCTCAATAGAATAGGTACAATGGGCAAAAGCCAAATTTGTTTGCAAAATATCATTAAATTGTAATTCAACAATGTCGATTGTTCCACGGAGGATGACAAAGTTGTAAGAATTAAACAAGAGAAAGGGATTTGTAGTTCAATTGATAGAGGCAACAACAATCATTATCATCATCTGATCACGATCAGATCATCATTTGTGAAATGATTGGCTAGAGAATGAGATTTCTGCAATGATATTGTAAGTTGTCAGTGTAAATGTTTTTAGTGGTAAGGGTCGAGAAGAGAAACTTAATGCGCAGCGATGATATGAGGTAGATATTAGTTAATCATGTTACAATCAGGTGTTGGTAATTATTACAAATCTTGTCAATTAGTTCTTTTAGTTTTTTTTAAACAAACCTGCATGCGAGCTTCAAAAGATCTTTTGTAGAGTGTAGACTAACCTAGAGTACTATCCGGGAGTAAGACCCAATTGTTGGAGCCTTTTAACTCCGCGAGGGGCAGAAACTTAATATCTTAATCAAATTAGAGCTAGTGCGGCGGCTGAAGTGGCTTCGTTCAATTTGTCCGGAGTCTCGTTTCATGCCAACCCGCGCACCTCAGCTCAGTTAAACTTTATTTCTAGGAAAGTAATTTTGTAATTCAAAAAGATTCATAAAAACAAATAGATTGCCCAGCAAATAGATTGGCCATGAGCTGACACCTGGAATGTCGTTATAAATGAGTGTTGGAACGACGAGGCTGTATATTTTTTATTTTCAAGAATTATTCACAAATAAATTTTTTTAAAAGCAAACTCCAGCAATAAATTTTCCCATGAAAAAGTACACAAAAAAAACTAAAAATAAAAAACAGTTTTAAATAAAAAAAAAACCGAAATTCCCATAGTCCATAGGCCAGAAAGGTTTAATCATCGACTAGACAATATACAAAAAACACCTCACGTAACCGAGGACGTTCACGCAAACAAAATGTAGATTCATTTCTCATCTTCTCATATGCATATATTCTCACCACGATCCGACACACCAATATTTGCCTATTCTCATATATTTTTAAGTAATAAGAAAAAAAAAACACACACAGAACAAGAGGACGATTCTGCGGATGAGTTTGCTTGAGTTTTTCTTTTTATAAACCCGGTTATATCATACTTCTTATTTAATCTCAGGTAGGAATCCTTTTAATCTGCACAATCAATTAGGATGCGATGCAACTACTCATACAATCCTGTGAGACACTCGCACTCACCCCTATTGTACTAAGTGATTGTTCTTCGCCCAGGTTCCATTCTACAACTGTTTGAGGTCATTTTTTCTAAGTTGCTCATTTGCATATTCTTCAGATTTAGTTGGGTTCAATATCTTTAGTGTGGTAAGAACCTCAAACGAATGTTTACATTCCCTTTGTGTGCTTCACAGTTTGAGTAGATCATTTTTTATGGCCATCGAAGTTAGAAATTATTTACTGTACTAGCGTTAAATCTTTATCTCAAGATGGTAAAGGTAACAGTGACACTAACGTTAAAGATGATGATTGAGACCCTATTGCTGTGCCGTGTAAGCTGTCGAAAAAATAACGCTCTGACAGTCATTCATGGGAAACTAAAGAATGCGCTTGTTTTTTCTGTTTACCATTATATAATATTAATTGCTTAAGATTTGGAAAACGAAAGTTTCGAAGATTAATAGTGATACAGGATCGATTTTACGCTTATCCTAACAATAATTCGATTGACATTTAGAAAGTTTTTTTAAAATTAAATTAAACTATTTTTATGTATTTTTTGTAATTTGCACACGCGTATAGATGTTAGCATCCTTACAGTGCTCTGCTATATGCTTGGCATAGGCAAGATAAAGGAGGGGGAAAGGGGAGATGTGTTTTGAATGCCTGTGCGTAGCGATGTGGAAAACCATAGCTTGGTAAAGCATTGCACATTCCCTGGAGAACACCAGCATTTATGTGATGAATTTCAGACTTCAAACCGTCCAAGGCAACTTGAAATGAGCCGTCTAAAAGACCTTCTAATCAAATAAAGCAATTTTTCATCGACTCCATACTCATGCATTTTTTTTAAAGAGCTTACTGCCAAACTCTGTCAAATCCTTTGGAAATATCGAGCGCAACGACTTTGCTTTCATCAAATTGATGAATAGACAGGTTCCACTGTTCGGTGAGACATTTCTTCTTCTATTCTTCTTTTCTATTCTATTAATGAAACAGTAGTGTATGTTTATTCGCATAACGGGCTGAGTCCACACTCATATTTTAATAATGGGGCTATTAATCTACCGAAGAAAATAATGAACTTGGTGCACTAACTTATTTTGGTCAAAAATGAAAGTGAAATAATAAAAATAAAAAACTGTTGGCGTCTATGTGCGGTTGGAAAAACTGGCGGAAAAACGAACCAGTAGGCATTAGAAGCGTGTGTAAATCTACTGAAAACTTGAGATTTTGCCATACTTTGCGACAACGACGACGGTTTCTTCAGTGCTCAATATTATGATCAATATGATCAGAGTGATCGCGAATGTCTGACAAAAGTCCAAGAGTAATAACTTGTAACGGAAAGCTTCTTAATTCGCCGTTCGGCTACGGCATTAAATTGTAGGTCCCTTCCATTTGTGTGAAAAAATTTACATGCACAACACAAATGCAAGAAGCCTTGGACCGCAACGGTTTGGTGCGCCGAATAGAGTGAACAATTTTTCTGCTCTAATATACCGATGCCTTTTTTTAGGGGGCATTATAGATGATCTGAACAAGGATTTCGCAATTACAATTTTGCAGTTTTCATGCGTTGACTGCACTGCACTGCAGCATCAAAGAAATTCGTCAGTAATTGCTTCAAATAGTTTGTAAGCCAAGGATTTGGTTTTCTAGAAGTGGCTAATGGAGTCGTTACTGTTATGATGATTCTTCTTCATTGCCGCCACTTTAATAATCTTAGTACTAACCGTCTTATTTTTCTGAAATAAAAATAGCCAAACGGTGAAAGGCAACACATTATAAAAAACTGAAGGATCCAAAGATATTATCGAATGTGTTATTTGGATTTCATTATTCATACATAAGAAAGTAATTACAAAACTACATTCTTTCCAAGGTTGAAATTTTTGTCCTGCAGCTTACAGGCCTATGCGTATGGATCAAGTATCCGTCGAACGAACACTTGAAGCCCGACCTAAATGTGGCTTTCCCTTCATAAACATTATACAATTGTGCCGACAAAGTACGCAACCATTCTTCATTGATTAATCAGTTGTTGCGAAAAAATCCTAAATGAATGAATTAGTTGTTGATCATATCGTTTAGATGTGTAATTTTTGGAGTTTGTTCTATTAATCTAGATTTCTGTTATCACAGAAATAAAGAAGCTATTTGAGTAGCTTGAATCGATCGCAACTTTATTGATTTGAAAAAGCACTACAAGCACTAAAAGCCACTGATTCCATACCCAATATCATCTAATAATGGTAGATAGTGACAAGGTTATTCCAAAAAATTTCAGTATTTCAGCGGCATTGGTGAAAACCATAGGAACTGTCGTTCTTGCAGATCGAAAAAATCAAATTAGTAAAAACTAAGAGTAGCCGCACCAGTATAGGCCTTAATGTTAAGGGCCAGTATGCCTAAAGTTTTAGTATGTAAAACATGATGAAGTTTCTTCTAAGTCCATAATAGAGAGCAATTGCAGAACCAAAGAAGATTTTATAATAATTCTAGTTTACTGCGGTTTTAGGGAGCTGCAATTAACTTAATATAGATGCAATCAACTTGATATGAAATTACTGTAAATTTGTTTTCGAGCTCCACCTTAATCGGAGGATTAAAATTTAATTTTCTAAATGCATGTTTTGTTTTTACAATAGTAAATATTTTTTTATCTGAGTTAAGCAGAATATTGTCATTATAGTTGTTGTGGGTAGATGAGATAAAACCACACGAGGGTGTCGATTCCCAATCTGTGAAGCTGTGAAGTGATTATTTATCATTTCAGTTTTCACAGCAATTTTTTAATTTATTACTTCTTAGCTTCACAGATTGAGAATAAGCCCAAGACTACTCAGACCGTCGGCGTCGGTCCGTTTCACTCAAACCACCGTACATTTTTAACGATAGTATCAGATTAAATGAACAATTCATTTTAAATTTTTAACGAAATCTGTAAACTAAAGTTTTTCCCATTTTGTTTCAAGGTATCGATATTATATACATAAATACAAACAATATAAAACAGTGAGAAATGAATGAATGAATATATGTTTCCACCAATGAAAATCTTCAAGGAGTTGTTATGTGCAACCCTCTTATTGTGTTTTAAAAGGTCAGAAAAGCAATGCTGCACGATCGTCTACGTTTCCTTTTCTTTTGATTTGTCAATAGCCAGGTAAAAATAGTTCATTAAGTGTCAGGGGGAAAGCATGCTCACATAGAGTGGTACTCTGGACAAAAATAGCAAGGCTTTTTATTTAAATGGTAGGGAAAGTCATATGCCAAAAAAATGTGGAAGTACCAACTATTTTCAGAATTGTAGGTTCATTTTTTAATTCTCTGAATCTGTTTGTTTGACGTGGAATCTTGCGATCAATTCTTAACTCACTTCCCAAAGCGCGATTTTATTGAAACTTTGCACACATGTGTATTTACGGTGACGACATATTCTGTTACAATTTGGAGCCCCAGCGCCGAGGGGTGCCCATACAAATTTTTTAAAAATTAACCCGATTTTCTTCAACTTTTATACACATATGTATCTCTGATGGCCAAAACATTTTATACATATTTTGTGACCCCGGACCCGGGGTCGTGGGCCCCCATACAAATTTTGTTTAAAAATGTACTCGATTTTCTACAATTTTTATATACATGTGTATCTGCGATTGGAACACTTTTTGTAAAATTTTTGGATTTGCTCCCAAACAATTTTTTTAAAAAATGTATCCGATCTTATTAAAACGTCCCCCGATTAGAGAATTTAGACGCAAAATTTTATGGGTTGTTTTATTTTTGTTAAAGAAATTTGTTTTAAACTTTGATAATTGCGACTAATTTTACGTCGATTTTAATTTTTTTCATATTCATGTAAAAATGATCTTGCCTTAATAATTACAAAATGTGCTAATATTTAAGACATTAAATCAAAGAACTTTATATTTAAGCTGACGCTTATATCTATTAACATTTGAGCAATTCAAGAAACTTAAGGTGGAAAAGAGCCTTACTTTCGCTCAGCCTATTAATTATTTATGTACCATAACATAAGAAAGGTTTCAAAACACAAATTTTCTGTTAATTATTTAACATTTGTTGTTTCTTGAAGTAGATGGACAATTAAACGATCATCTTCTTACACTCACGGCCACCTTTAAGTAAAAAGGTTTCCCATTGTTAGCCCAGAGATGTGGAAATGTTATTTATATTAAATTTAATAATAAAACACATAATTTTTTGGGAAGTTTTATAAAAGTATTAAATTTTTATTACAATAAGAAAAGATATTGAATTATTCTACAATCACAGTTTATTGTTATTATTCTTATTAATATTCTAAAACGTAAATGTTTAAGAATACTTGTAAGTAGTGAACTTTATGTTGTCTGTGTTAAGTTTGTTAACTTTACTACGTTTGTTTTAAGATAAATTTAGGCACTTCTTGTTTACATTGTTCAATACTGTTATAAATAACATATAAAAAACGTTAAGTGTTCTATTGTATTTTGTTTTATTGTCATTTATGAATTAAAAATTGCATTTGTTGGTGTAAAATGTTAATGTTAAAACTGACATAACCATTAGTATGGTGTACCCTTAGTGATATTTGTTTGTAATTATGTTAATTTTTAATTTAAGTTGTGCATTTCAAATGATTAAATGATAAGATATCGCATCATTAATATTTTTTTTTCTTGAACAGAAACTATGATTAATAGAAGTTTAAAGCTAATAATAGTATGTTTCAGTTTTTACCTAGGAAAGTGGTAGTATTATTTTATTACATTGAAATTGCACTACTTTTCTTAGCAAACACATATTCTTGTAAAATAAATTATGAGTACAGCCTCACTGATAAAATATAACTACATTGAATAATGAATGTTAACTCAGAGTTTAGATCTTGCTCCGTTTTTAAACTATTTACGTAAATGCCTTAAAATATGAACTATTTTTGTTTTTGTGTCTATCACTTATGCCAGTAGTAATAATAAAATAGTATTTCTAGCACATTGTGGAGAGTATTCAGTTGCGGGATAAGAACATTATAATATTTAACAGATTTTCTTTCGTCAAAATGGTAAAATAAAATGAGTCTATCAAAGTGATTATTTTGTAGCATTTTTTCCAACAGCTACACGTGCGAATTATTGTCTCTTATACAGTTTTACTAAAAAGTACAAGAACAGATCGTAACTTTAATAAAAAGGAAACAACTTTTTTAAGGTTAATGACAAATAATGAATAATTAAGGCAAGTATGTTTTCTTTGATGAAGTTCATTTTATTTGACGTGAGAACTGACTACTTACAATGACTATGGCAAATATTAAAATAAATTGGATGGGTCAAATATGATATTTAATTTTTCTTGTGCATTGATCCTGGTAGTCTTGAACTCAACTCAAAACTTAACTGGAAGTGGTTTTTAGTTGTGGAACGTCCTCTCATCATCATTTCATTCTATTTTCCACGCCTGATTTGTGTTGCGACCATTTGGAGTGAACTTGTGGTGCTTATTAAGATCTGTGTAGAGTGAAGGATTCACAAAGCTAATGGGTGAAGACTAGTTTTGAGTTATTTGTAAGAATGTTTAAGGTTTGCTGGAACGACGGACATGTCTTTATACTTATTTGAATTTAGGATTCCTAAATTCGACATGTTGTTGCATAGTCACATCTGAGGTATATAGCTCGAACAGAGTTGGGGTCTGAGTTCCGTAAATCTCCGTAACGTGGCAGGTGCTCACATAAATCCGCGTGTAACGCGTGTAGAGTTTAGCGTATGGCGCGTGTGATGGGTGGAAAGTGAAAAGTGGCTATTTTCCCGTTCTTGAGGACCTTTTTAAAGACCTTTTGCAGGGCCTAGAGGACTGAAATTTTATTAGCAGCTCAATGTCACAGGCCGATTTTGATATCCAGCGTGTGACGCGTGTGGTGCGTGCGTGCGATGCGTGGAAAAAGAAAATACTTTAAAATAGGCCCGACCTCAAAAACAGATAACAGACAGCGGTTATTACCAAATAATACAACGGTGTAGGGTGTGTCGAGATCTATACATAAAAGTTTGTACCCGAAAAAATATTTTTTTTTTACATTTACTTGTTTAATAATGCAGAATATTACCAATTAACTCAGTTATTTTCTATCAGAAAAGACTGCACCTAAATCATGAAAAACAACAAACTTCACATAGACAACTAGCCCTTACAACAAAGCGCTGTCAAACACTATGATACTTGTATGCCAAAACAAGTCAAAGGCTTTTAATTCGATCGGGATTATGAAATTGATGCGAAGATGGCCAGATTAATTATATTTAATCATTAATAAAAATTGACAAAACGTAATTGAATAAAATTCAATCCGTATATTAAAAAAAAAATGTCCTTTCCCCCTTAAAACCGGAAAATCTTAACTGAGTGACAAAGTGTGATCAACCGTTTAGGTGCAAAGTTACAAGTTCCTAAAATTGAAGCTTAAAATTGTGAAAAAGTCAGAAGTTCCTAAACGTATGGTAAACGATTTTGATATTCAGCTGTACTCCATCCATCGCACCAAACATTTGCTTTTCAAAAAAGTGTTACAAAACGTCAACTATACAAAATCATCACAAGTTATAACATGTTTTTAAATTCTCTATATTAACTTAGGGTCGGCATGGTTCTGTCTGTCGTTCGTTCGGTGGTGGAATCTTGCGATCAATTGTTTACCCACTTGATACTTTAAAACTTTGCACATATATGAATTTCCAGTGACAATACTTTGTATTTGATAGCTCCCATACAATTTTTTCAAATAACCCCATACAGCGCCATCAGATCACGCCAACGCTGGTGCGTTGTTTGCAGCGCTACTTTACGATTGAATGTTTTTATTTTTCAGCATTTATAGTGGAATTCAGTATACTTTGGTTATTAGAAATTTTACCTGAAAAACTTTAACTTTTATGGGTGTTTTTTTTAAGTAAGTAAGAAGTAAGCCTGTCATTCTGTCATGGAGTCGACAGAAAGGCTCTTTTTAAGTCATAATTTAAAAAAAAATTCAAAATGTTTTCTACGTCATAACCGTTTTTTGTGTGTTACAAATGTGTGGGGTGTTTTATTTTCTACCGGTGCGCGTTGGCTGTGTAAAAATCATGTTTCAGAAGGTACAGTTTGACAAGTGTTAAATTTCTGGAGAATCAACTTCACGTTTTATACTCAAGGCTTCATTCAAAGCTGGACTCATTGCCAATGCCGGATTCGCGACGGCAATAATGTGTCCTCCTGATGCTGATATTACTTGAACTCCACCACTTAGTGGGGAATTGGTTATAATGCTCTCCAATGATTGGCGACGATGATTGTTATGATGTTGTTGATTGCTGCTGCTCTGATTTGGCTGCGAATTACTATAATGATGATGGTGGGGATGATGATGATGGTGCTGATGAATTGGCGATTTTACTCCAGCTTCATCAGTGAGTTTTTCACCGTCACAAAAGTCACGTTCATTTTCAGAATTATTGTTCTGTAAAATTATATAAATAGTAAATAAATTGAATTGAAAATTCTCTTCCTCTTTTTCTTTTTTTACTCACTGGTAATGGTGGGGTACTCGAGTTACTGAATGAAAATCTTGAATCGTTGTCATTATCTTCATAATCGGATTTTGTCATTCTATTAAAAAGCTGTTCAGTAAGGGTACAGATAAAAATGTTAAACGTCTAAAAAACTTACGAAAATTTTGCAATATCCGAGAGGTCGAATGGTGGCTTTGCGAACTTTTGATACATGGCAAATAAATTGTATCGAGAATCATCCATTGTTTCCTTTGATGTAATTTTTTTGCAATAATTGCAATTAAAAATGTTTGTTAAACTTCTATTTATATTGTGTTAAAGTAAAATATCTGATTGCATTTATGGCTATTGATAAGTGTCTATAGAAGCAAATGAATCATAAAAAGCAATGCGAATTTACCCAGCTCGTTAAGCAGTAAAGAAGCGGTATTTCCATATTTGTACAAATAATGACAAAGCATTGATAATTTAGTATCAAAGTAAGAAAAACTATAAAATAAAATTTTTTTAAATCATTCAATAAGAGGGAAAAACGTTCTTATTTGCAGCCTCAAAATGACTAGTTAACGTTTAATGTTAAGACCAACTATGTATAACAATCGGAGCACAACTTCAAAATCTTGTCTTTAGCACTGTCTAACTTTTGGCAGTAGTCATGGACATCGGATCAATTGGTTAGATTTGCGGACGTACCTAAGAGTTTGCGGTGTACCAAGCAATGCAACATTTCCAAATACCGAGGGCACACGATGAAGAATATTAAAATCTCATAAAGAAAGAAAGGAGACAGATAAGTTCAGATGGGAGAAAGGAGAAAGGAATTTCGTCTGGGTCAATTATAGCCAGAGATTATACGGATTATTTTATTGTATTCGGCTAAATTACGCCAATTTAGAGGAAAATTTTAAAATTTAATTTGGCTAAAAATTAGAATAAAGTGAAAACATGTTATTATTAATTCAGGTTTAAATAATTTTTCTCAAGCTTAGCCTACCAAGGTTTGTGACATACATTCATTCATTTCAGTGGCATTTAGTCTGAAATTGTATTCTCAAAAAATATCAAATACACTACGGTTGATGCTTGTATTTATTAAAGCATCAGCAAATTATGGACAAATTTGTTAAAAACGTTCTTAAGTATTCTCATTAAAAAGGCATCAAATCATCAAATGTAAACAATATTTTTTCTAAATTTTTTAATTCAAATTTTTTAAATTTTTATTGATATTTAGGAATTTAGGAACTAATTAAAATAGCATGCAAAAAACCACTACTACAAGAATAATCTGCCAAAGTTCACCAAATTTAGCAACAAAATTAAATCTAATCACAGATACATACTAAAATATACAAGCAAACTTACAACAAAATAGAAACAATTTACAATATGTATTAAATCGAAATATTAATGCTAATATTAGAGTATCACAGCTCGAACTTTCAGTACGGCAATCTAAAGACGACACACGCGTGTTTAAAAGATTCATGATAATTATCCTTTCCTCACTTCAGAGGAAGAATATCTTACAATTACAACAATATATTTGGAACTAACTACCAAAAAACTTAGCTATTAAACATGTAGCAAGCAAGCGTTGAATAGCCAATCGTCTGTCTTATCTAAAAGAACCTATAGAATGTATTCTGTGAGCAGCTGAAAAATAAAGCGTCTGCATTAGCGTGGTGTCCTGCTGCCACCTCCAGTTTTTCAATTAAAAAAGCAGTTTAAAGCAGGTCGATCGATTGCCAGTACATCTGGCACGATCACTGGTTAGAAATTACCTTTCTTACCCGATTAAAGTCCGGCGTCGATATTGTCTCAGTCGAGGGTAATCTTTGTCGCTTGGTAGCCGACGACATCGAATCGGTGTTCTCACAATCTGCTGCAGTTCGCTGGGCTTGAGCGTGCGTATGTGCCAATATTAAACCACTGTAACGTGCGATACTCGCAGAATGGCCAAAACCTGCGTCCTTAATGATTTGTCTGGCCAAGGGGAAGAGTTCATCACGGCGGGTTAGCAACGCCGGTACCAGCCTGCAAAGTTGAGCGGCCGCTTCATTTACGCACACCTCGTGCAATGTCAAAGGTTTCTCTGGTCTTCGCTTGCAATCGAACCGCCCGTAGATGGCGGCATATTTTCTTATTTCGTCCATTCGACGGGGATCGTTCTCACTCATTGCGATGACCTGTTCCAGCTCACGACTTGTTCGTTTCTTGGATGTTTGAGCGCGTGGTTCCCGCTGAGGCAGTTGTCGGGCAATTTTTTCCGCACCCAGAGCTATACGGGAAACTTGCATTTCTGTCAGCACGGGAGTCAATTGAGGGGAACTCGATGTAACCTGATGTAATGTAGCGCCACCCGACGGATGATGATGCGATTGATGAGATGATGGGGGAGTAGTGAGCACCATTGCAGACTGATGCGGAGGTTGATGGACGGCGGGAGTAGCTAACGGGCTGTTTGTATGTTGAGATAGGACTTGGGAGGAAGTCTGAACGGTACTAATCAATGGAGTCGGATTAAAACCGGGAGAAATTGTGGCAAATTTACTGCGAGATGACGTCGATGGTTCCGGATTGTAAACTGATAATGGCGTAGTTATGGTTTCGCAAAAACCTGCCAAGAAAATATAAAAAAAGTAAAATATTTGCTTAAAATTAAAGTATAAGTAGTGTGTATTGTATTTCAAGAGCTTGAAATGTCTTAAGTGACTTCAGAATGAAGAATAATTGACAATTCGAATTTGTTTAAAACCAGGATTCATGTTACAGAGTTATTAAAATTGGTATCCCGTTAACTAGCTATAGTAAAAAATAAATCCAATTAAATCGTTTGAGTCTTTGGCATTATAATTGGATATATGAATATGTTGGGTAAATATTTGTATTTATTGTTCTGTTCACACATTTTCAGTATGATATCCTGTTATAGCGAAAACTTAATGATTTTGCAGTTTTGATTGAGAAACCGACAGACTGACAGACTTACGCCAAAAATGAGAATGATTATTTAATTCAACTCACCAGTACTACTAGAGAGCATCGGCCCTTGGAATAGAGCAGGATTATTCGCCCACTCATGCAAGGCCTTTTGCAGGCGTCGTACATGAAGGGGCTTTGATGCCATTCCAACTAAAGCCATAATTTCAAGAAATTCTTCTTCGCCAGCTTCATATAATTGCTGGACATCATCTCCGCCTTTTATTTGAATAATAAAAATTATTTGATACCAATCGTAATAATGCTATATAAGTTCTGGCTTACCCATCTCAAGGAGTGTATCGTAATATGCCAATAAACTGGCACGTTGCAGGACTCTATATAATTGAACCTCAGCTTCATTACTTGGACGCGACGAAGCAATCACTACGAAAATAAAAATAAAAATATATATGTAAATAAATTAGAAAATTGAGAAAATCTACTAAGCAAAAATTTGTTTTTATTTGAATGATACCCGCAACCTTCTTTAAGAGGAAATCTGTAGTTGAAAGGCTTTGCACTGTACAACCACGTTTTTTTGCTGATTTTCAACGTGTTGATCAGTCATCTGTGTGTGTATCTGCCTACCAAGTTACAAACAACACAATTAATAAAATTGTCTGAAGGCAAAATTTGCATTCATAAATGAATTTGTCTGAATTTTACACGTGTGTACAAAAATATTCTCGTATACTAAAAACGAAATGTGTAGTTATCTTCATTCGCCAATAATCTCAAATGAACCTTAGAACGGTTAATCGTTAATATTATAAGCACAATGTCATTAATTGAACCTTCTTTTCGACGGTAAAGTCGATCTGTAACGAATTAAAGGTGAAGAAAATGTAGGATTTTTTTAACGATGATATTTAGCCATTGTTGGATTTTACATATTCCCACCTTTTTTTATACTCTATTAGATGATTTGAAGATGTTTGCTTGTCTATGAAGACTTAGAGCTTATGGTAGGCAATTCAGAAATTGTGGAAATCAGAAAGGTTTCATGTATTTGCTAGAATATCTAGGTAACAGATTCGTAGGTATCCAGGAAATATTAGTTGTTTGTTATAATTTTAGCCGCCTCTTTTTTATAAAACCGAAAGATTTACTCAAATATGGGCTGTTAATGATTTCCCGGTTACTCTAAAGTCTAATCATATTCTAAAACGGGCGCTGTCAAAGTATTTGACCAGTCCAGCCTTGTTTTAAACTTGGCTTTGGAAAGTTATCTGAAAATCTTAGACTTCGATCTCGTAGCCGTGCTTATATATCTGACACATTAGCGTTACTGCTGACATCGTGTAAAAAATCCGTAAGTTCGAAAGACGAATTGAGAAGCTTTCGCGAGAAAAATACTTTTTGGTGTTTTTCTGGGATTTGAACTTAGAACCTTCCGTCAAGTAGTCCAACGGAAAAACTACATGAGCCACGGCGCCTAGGTACTTTACGAATAATTACCCAAATTAAAAAGATGTCAAACCTCTCCGACTATAATGAATAATCGCATATCAATTTAGTTAAAGACGACGAGGAAAAAATATGAGAGATCTCATGAGTTTGTGTTTTAAATTCATGTGGATCATAGTGATGTGGAGAGACAGGCTTGGTAGAGCATTCCACATACGTGTTGTACGACTGAAAAACGAATCTCTGAACATAATTTTACATCCGAAGATGGACTTGAGGGCAAACTGATGAGCATTCCAAGCGCCACGAATATTGCGGATGAATTCAAGGAGAGGTGGCATGCAACATGTTATTTTTCTTGAGTACCGCTGGTGGAAGAAGCGATAAATCAGTGACAAGCAGGAAACGCTCCTACGTTCTTAAAGCGAATCTATTGATTTCGCAATGTTTTTCTCACCGATAAGTTTTATCGCACGGTTTTTATTCTATCTAGCACCAGACCAGATATGACAATTATACTAGAGTTTAGGGCGAATAAACGCCTTGTAGATAGGTGCCAGATAAGAGGGAGTAAAATATTTCTTGCAACTGCTTAAAAAACCTAAACACTTCGCAGCATTTCTAGGGACTGTGAATATGTGGTCATTCCAACGAAGCTTGACGTGTACGAACATACCGATAATTGCGAGTTTCTCAGTTTCGTCTATGCAAGTACCATTCATGGATAATGGCATTGGATTTAAGATTCGCTTAGACTCCAGGAGACAGCATTAGGTTTTGGAAGCGGTAAATTCTACTAGATTATTTTCTCCCCATTTTATTATGCTGTCCAGGTCAGAATTTAAAGTGCATAACATAAGTAGTTGTTTGAGTTCCACTTGAGAAGTGGAGGGGCGTTCCTCAAACTTATATGAGAAGCTGAGAGTGCTGTCGTCAGCGAAAAAGTGAATCGGATTAGAAGTAATGGAAAAGAGATCGTTATTAAAAATGAGAAATCGTATCAGGGACAACACAGCGCACTGTGTATGTATTTTAGACTTGAAACCGTTCAAGACAGCTTTAATTGAGCAGTTTTAAAGATATACTATCGTCAAACCAAGATATTTCATGAGCTGAAAATTGATCAGCGTTTTCTTGATCTTGGAAAGAATGGATGTAAGTGCTATTGTTTGGTACGAAGAATGAGACGACGTCTCGCCCATTTTAAGGTATGGGCTGGACAAAGGATGTTTTCCAACTTCTCGGGAAGAGTCTAGAAGAATAGGATAGATGGAAAAGCTTACGCAATGGTAATGCCAGCTTGGAATGGGGAAGTACCACCTGGCCCAGCGGATTTGTTAATGTTGAGATCGTTTAATACCCTAGCAAATGCACGAGTACGAATGTAAATCTGTCCCATAGAATGTTCAATACTCGGAGGTGCAGGCGGCAGCAATGCACAATCTGGAAGCGTGGAGCTAGCTCCCAAATACGTAGCAAACAGATTGGCCTTGTCCTTAGTCAACTGGAAAACTGGAATGTCATTAGTAATGAATGTTGGAATCGACGACGAGGCTGTGTTTTTAATTATTTTCACGAAAGACCAACAATTTTTGCTACCTTTGTGACATTGTAGTATTTTTTGTCTCCATTTTTGATCGTAGGCGAATTTGGCTCGACGAAGATGGGCATTGTAATCATTTCTGGTTTGTTTGGAATTTATTCAGTTTCCTCAGTAGTGTTTGCATAGCATACCTCTCTAATCCTAGAACACTCTTTACAGCTCCATTCATACCATCTATCCTCACCTGGTTTGTCAGACTTACAGAGTGACTGATAAGAAGTGTTACCAAAACAAAACGCCACAGAATTTTTATTTTTTGCTGAATTTTATTGAATCAAAGTAAAAAATGTTCACAAATATTTATGTTTTCGAATTGGATTAACAGTTTTCGTTTTGGCTCCCTTAGCCGCGATTATGGCCTTCAAAATGCCGACAAAGCTATTGCATGCAGCACGAAAGTGGTTTTGCGGTATTTTGGCCCATTCTCGGCGAAGCGCTTGCTTGAAATGACGACACTTTGGTATTTTTTTGTCCCAACCTTTCTCTCCAAAATACCCCAAACCGAGAAATCTAGCGGATTTGCATCCGGTGAATTTGATGGCCATTGGGAAGTGGAAATGAACCGCGGAACGTTGTTTCTCAGCCAATCTTGATTGACGCGCGCTTTATGACTCGGCGCCGAGTCCTGTTGAAATGTCCAGGCTCTGCGGCCGAAATGTTTTTGTGCCCAAGGCTTCAACGCTCCCTCCAACAGATGATCCCAATAAATTTGAGCATTTATCTTGATGCCACGGTCCAAAAAAACGAGCGGTGAACGGCTTTCGGCCGTTACGGCGGCCAAAACCATCACCATCAACGGCGCTTGGTTTCGAGTGGCAATCCGTTGTTCCAAATTTTCAGTAGAACGGCCGGTAAAGTAAATTCGGTCGTTTTGCTTGTTCACATATTGCTCAATAACAAACGGTGACTCATCGGAGAAAACCAAATTCGGCAAATCGCCACTCTCGTGCAAGCGTAACAACTCCTTTGCTCTTTCCACTCTAACTTTTTTTGAGCATCGGTGAGACCATGCGTTTTTTGGAATTTTAAGGCCTTTAGTCCAAGATGATCTTTCAATATGTGCTGCATCCTTTCGAGCGAAATGTTCGCCTCACGAGCCATTTTTCTGCCGCTACGGCGCGGATTCCGAACCAATTTGGCCTTCACCTTCCGAATGATATCCGGCGATGTTGCAGTGCGTTTCGGTCCACCACCATGGCGTTTTGCAATGCTGGCAGTATCGTTATAACGATTTATGGTGCGATACACAAACATTTTATTCACATACATATGTTTTAACTGGTTAATTATTACTTGAATTCCATTGCGGATAACTTTTTTCTGAATATTTCCCACTAAAATGCTTTTGTACGCTTGTAAATAATGGAATGAACTCTCATTAGTGTAATATTGAGCGCTCTGTCATCACTGGTTTGACAGCAATGACAGTCTGAAGTTGGTAACACTTCGTGTCAGTCACCCGGTATTTCTGATAAAGTCTCTCATATCAATAAGGATGATGTTTGTGATTACATCAGCGACGGCATCCACGTTGCTATCACGAAATAAAAGTAACCAGCTAAAAGTTACAAAGAAGTTGTTAAGGCCATCCCAATTGACTTTCTCGTATTGCCATACTGTTTTTTGGGATTTTTTCTCTAACTATGTGGTTTCTTGACGAGACATTAGCTGTTACTACACAATGGTCTGGTCAGTCTAGGGGCGTTAATACATTGATGGTGTACTGATCAGGATGAGAGGTAAGGAACAAGTCAAGGGTGTTCGCGGAATGATTTGCTATGTCAGGTATATGTGTAGGCTCATTTACAAGC
This sequence comes from Nephrocerus scutellatus, assembly GCA_947095585.1. Lineage (NCBI taxonomy): Eukaryota > Metazoa > Arthropoda > Insecta > Diptera > Pipunculidae > Nephrocerus > Nephrocerus scutellatus. The sequence continues at coordinate 25,790,137 of OX352765.1, read as the reverse complement.
TGAGTAAGCTTATAAATCTCAGCAAATATATCAACACACTTTCCTTCGGGTGTTGTCTGACCAGAATGACGAAGCCACCCAGAATTGTGAACGCTGAAATCGCCCGCAATAACGATTTCAATGTTATGACCAAATTGAATCAGATTGTTCATCAAACTCGTTATGAGTTGAAACATTGTCTATGTTGGGACTTCTGTACAGAAAACAGTAGTGCATGTTACTCTTTTGTGCCATCACTTTGAGCCATATGAAATTAAATTCCGGATTGAAACATTGCCTAGAGTTAAAATTGCGATTCCGCGTCGAGGGAAAAAAAACCGCATCAAGTTTTAATTGCGAGATATTGGAATTATCAAATATCTGAGTTTCACTCAGTGCCAGAATTGCTGGACTGTGGTCACTTACATTGGCGTACACAGCGAATATATATGTGTGTGCTTAGTGCAATGTATATAATTTCATACGTCAAATATTTTTTTAAACGGACAACCGGAGAGTGGTATTATAAACTATTGTTGCAGGTATATCATATCAACGAGCAATTAAAGACCAGATTAAAAAGTGCCGTTTATTTTGGAATACATTTAAAGAATTAATATTGTGGCCAAGCGAGAAATTATATTTATAATTAGTTTGAGTGTAAATTTTTTTACAAAATAAATATTTTCAAACTATATATATATACATTACATATCTACCACATTATATGTCAACCTTTCTCATAGTTATTAAAAAAATATCCACACTAAAACACAAAAAAACCAATGTCCAGACAACCGCTGGATCGTGGGATACAACCTAAACTGCTACCTACAGTCAAAGCAATCACGGAGAGAGAAAAAATGCCGAAAAAGGTTTAATTTAAAATCAAAACAGCAGAAAAAATATAGAAAGGATTTAAGTTCTTTCGCTACGGCATCATACATCACTCGTACCTCTATTTTCTGATCAAACAGTCAAAATGAAGAAAAAAAAACACGACCATCAGCCGGTCTAACCCTTTTGTTAGTGAACAAAAAAAATCCATCGCCGCGGTATAAGTAATCTGCATAAAGAAAAATGTGAAAAATGCCCGCAAGACGCGAATACCCGTTTTGATGAAACGTGAGACTCACCGATTTTAGGCATTGCCGCTACCGAAAGGGATCATCATTGGGAATCAGAATCTATTTGACTACCCAAAACGGGGAACAAGATCAAATGATAATGTGAGCATCTTTTTCTTAAAGAGCAGTTTTTTTGTCTTTAATTCAAATAATTTTTTATCACTTTCGATTTTTTTTTGCCCAAAATAAAAATATTCAAATTATTTTTAGCGTGTGAAAAAACGATGAAGACGAAGAGAAGCAATTCAAGGTTTATTTAGTATTTTGATTATGTTGAGCAACATTTTTCATTCATTTGATAGCCTACATCTTTGTTATTTGAGTAAAATTAGGAAAAATTTGAGTTTCGATATGAAATTTGATTACAATTTTGTTTAGTGCATATGTATGGATGATCCGAATCCTCTTGGCGTCAACATATGATCACACGCTTTACAGTTTCTCTTTAACTTCGATATAGAAAATAGGCGGAATATGTAAATGAAAGCTAATAATACTTTAAGGCAATTAAAGGCAATTTTGTGCCTAATAAACAGAAACAAAAAAAATTTACATTGTCGCGCCCGCCGGACAAAGTTTTCTAGGCATAACTCGAGAACGGAAAGTCTGATTTTAAAAATTCTTTCGCTTAAATGATTTTTAAAATAAAATTAAACTATATTGACATACTACCGTCAACGTCATGTAAACTGAACCCTGAAAATGCTTTTTTTTCGCTAACCTCACAGTAATACCTCTGATGTAAAAATGTTTATCATTTGTGTAGTGCACTTGTTACTGCTGACAATCTGACACTTTTTTAAGGTCTAAACAAATTGACAAACACGAAAAAATTACGAAAATAGGGATATTGGACCTCACGGATTTTGGGCAGGTTTGTGTCGTATGCAAAATTTATATACGAATTTTGGACAATTTTTAAAAACAACATTTTTTGGAAATTTGTATGGTGGCTGCTTGAATTAGGTGGCTGACCAATTCATAAATATGACCAAAATCTGATCATTGTTTATATATTTATATTTTTGGACACAAATGGAAGGGACCTATAATTTAAGGTCAGCTCTTAACGGCGAATTGAGAAGCTTTCCGTGACAAGTTATTTCTCTCGGAACGTTTGTCACCCATTCGCAAGAGGTGGGACACCGTGAAAAATACTTTTGGTGTTACGAACCTCCTGCTCAGTAGCCACGCGCATTTTCACTGAGCCACGGCGCCCACCCCTACGCAAAGCTTGAATCTGGTTGGATGTACGGTCTTCGGTTCAATCGCGAACAAATACACACTAATTTCTTTTTTTATATAGATACTAGCGGAAATACACGGCGTTTTCCATGTGCCCTATTCCACTGACCACCACCGCCCACTGACTCCACTCCACCCATTAACCACCTCAACCACCTAGAAAACTATAGAATCGACACTAATATCGGCAAAAATAATAACCATAGTTTCAAATTTATATGTATAATCAGACAAATATACCGTGCCAAGAACAATTAAGTACTTATGTCTAGATTATAAATGAAATGCTATTTCAAGCCTCCAAAAATGGTTTTTGTTTATTGAAAATCCGGCTGACCACGTACAGAATCAATTACGTAGGCCATGCCGGCGAAAAAAAAACTCCTAAGCCACTCTCCATTGTCCTCATAAAAAACGCCTTTTAAAAGGAAAAACGCCCATCCATTTAAAATTAATCCGAGCGCATTTCTCCCCCTTAACCAAATATGTACACCATTGTAAGTTTTATAATTTTTTATATAATTATTTAATTAATATTTTCCCTTTTAAAATCCTCTATAGTACCTTCGCATCGGGATCTTCTTGCTCGAAATACGCGTAAACGGTATTTCTCTTGTGTTCCAGATTACGCGGTTATCTAAAATAGTCGTCACTACTTTCAATTAAATTTAATTTAGTTTAGTGCGGTCCTTCGGACAGTGCGGTTGCCCTTTCGTTTTACGCAAATAATTTCTTTGTCTCTCATCGTTCGTGCGACACCGTGAAAATTTGATAAGGTTAGGCCCCACATTCATTTTATATCATTCATTTTTATTATATTATATCATATATTATATTTTATATTTATTTATTTCTACATATTTTTCAAAATGCTTTTTTTTAATTCATATGATTTATTATCAACGTTTCGTCCGTCCGGGGTTCCCCCCCCCCCCTTTTTAACCCACTTACCGCCCTTTACACTTCAGAAGCCTACTGAAGAGGCCCCGTGCTGTGGGTCAAAAGAGCGCTATAGGCAAAAAATCTAACCCTGCACATGTCCCAGCCTGTCAATCTCTCGCGTGGCATGGCTTCACTCCCTTCAGATTCGAGAAATCTATCTCCATGGTCTTCAACCCGTTCAACGTTTCTGCATATTTCTTATCTTTTTATGTGTGTATATGTATGCATATATGTATATAAATATTTATGTAGTCTAGGTATGCGATAAGAACTACTTGGCCGTCCTTAGCTATCCCTTACCAAGTAGGTCTCAGAATATTTCGTATTCTGAGTCGCTTTGGATATGGAAGCTTATCGATAAGTCTGGTATGTTCTCCATCGTTGAGACAGGTTGCACCTGATGAGCTAGTATCACATTCTTTTTCAAGTGTCTATTACACGGTCATGTTCTCCAACATGTTTCAAGTATTTGGTGATTATGTGGTTTCCTTCCCTACTTAATTTCCCCTTCCATCAGTTCAGCTTAAGTCTTAGACTTTTCTTTGAGTTACCATATAAATTCACTATTAGGCTTTATTCTGTAGGTACGAAAAACTAGGACAAACTTAATGACTAACAAATTAATACGATCATCGGTGTGGATTTGTATAAAAACAAACAAACATACTTTCAAACTTATATCTTAGATTGATTATAGGTTTGTGAATGAAATTTTTAAGTTGGCTTTAGCGTTAAAACTGTTTTGATGAAGAAGAAAGTTAAGCATATTTTTTGCATATCCTGAAGAACCTGTGAGCAGGATTTATGTGAAAATTGTCAAAATAATTTACTTAAATACTAGCTAATATATTCTTTCTGTAAGAATATGTTGCAAATCGTCCACCCGTAACTATCATTCTATTTTATGGCATTATATATGTTACCCATTGATTTTTGGCTCTGCATTCAATAATTAAGCTAATTGGACAAGCGCTTTAAGCAATTTCTTAATTGCTATCATAATCATAATCGTTTAACAAAAAATAAATAAGAATATTTGCTTAAACGGTGCAAACAACAAACTCAGTATGATGTATGATCGTAAATAATTATGTGAAAATTTTTCAATGTTTCAATTGCGAGAAAAACCCAAAGGAGATAAACTGTATAAAGCTGGATGCTTCTGTGTTTACTGTATGCACGTTGGACATTTAAACAAGAACTATTTAAATGATCCTGATCTGAGCATGAAGCTTCCTCACCGATTATCATGCTTCGCACTGTAGCCCACTATAGCAGAGCGCTCATTGGACATGCGTTTTCTACTCTGCTTAATAGATGGAAGGTTTTTCATCATCAATGGTCCAATGGTCGATGATCATTCTGTGTCTTCGCAAAGGTAGTAAGTGGAAATATTGTGGTGTGTTATGGACGTCATGATACAAAATCGGAAAATGGCAAAAAAATATATAATTAGTAGCAAGAGCAACGTGGATGTGTTTATGAAAACATACGCTTGGCGATCATTCGACATCAGTGCACCATGTCTGCACAGCACAGCAACAAAGCCAATAGGTATGCTGACTTTTTAATGTCGTCGATTCCATATCGCATCACAATAAATAAACGATACGTGATTTTAATACACAAATAATGCGCAAGGGTTTTTTTCATTTAATTTGTATGATGTTTTTTTCCTTTCTGGTTTGCTGGTACTGCTTATTGTCTTCAGTTTTAAATAAGATACGAGAGTTTCAGTTGGGGAAAGCGAAAAAAATTAAGAGCCTGATATGAAACGTTAGCACTTGCCAGCGCAATGCTGCTTAGGATGGCGTTGTTTCTCGGCTACATGCCGTAGTAGTACACCCAAAGGATCGTCATCGTCGTCCTCGTCAAACAAGCGAAGAAAAAAATTACTACACTCTACCTTCCTTTACTCCTGCTGCTTTTGCTGATGATCACCAATGTGCCCACGATGTGGGTTTGGCACGGCATAGTAGAAGCTACTGGGTACGCAAACGCTTACACACACTTACACACTCACGCTCCAATCGAAGGATGACAAAAAGCAAAACTATTTCTCATATACTTATAAATTAAGGAGTTTAAAACGACAATGAAATTCTTCTCGATCAAAATTCCTGTGGCAGCAATAATGTCGCATGTCGAAGACGCTTCGATGATGTTATACACAATTGTGGGTTCCTCTGCTTCCTACTGTTGCTTCTGCTGCTGCTGGACAGTTGAGGTAAATCGAGAACGCGCTAATGGCTCTGGTGTAAATAAAAACTTGAGTCTAAACTGCCGGTTTGTCGAGCGAAAATTTGTACGTCGCATATTTAAAAAGTGCGCGTGTACAGAAAAAAACGAACGGCCGGACGGCATCGCTAAAATGTTCAGCGGTGGTACGAATAGGATGAGGTTACATTGTACCACCACGACCAGTAAGGCAGGCTGGTGGGATAAAGGAAGGCAGACGTGCAGAATACCCATTGACAGCCAACGAGCACTATACTATATACTATAGGAAGCAAATTCAACAGGATAAAAACGAACAAAACAAATCAAAAGTATTTTCCGACTTTTCGGATATTAATTTTAGATCATACGCTGGTAGAATTTTTTTTTATTTGTGCTCCGATCTTCCAGAAAATAACCGTCATTAGTCCCTGCCGACGGGACTGTAGTGGTCTTTAGTATTTTTTTGGCACACACAACTAAACGTCTTTTCAGCTATTTTAAAAAAATCTCAATCCTGCTCTTTTGTTCGTATATAAGAGTCTTTTAAAAAAATGTTTCCTTTCCCTTTAGCAGCAGAGTTGAATTCCGGCATAATTCGTAGGGGTAGCCACAAAAAATGTACCAATAGAAAACGAGGGTATGACTTTGCGTGAGGGTTGTTTTTTGTTGTTGTAAGGAGACCCTATGAGAGTGAGCAACGGAAAAATTCAATTACAAAGGCCTGGTTGGATTGATCGTGGTGATTTCGTTTTTTTGCTTTATGCCTTTTGTTAACGACGATAGCAAAAACAAATATTGGGAGGGTCTTCGAAATTCGACAATAGTCTTGATGCAGATGTTGTTTCTTTTAGCATCTTTAATTGGTAAATGTGGGAACTTTTCGTACATACAGTAAGTATATACTGTGTGATATTACTCTGTGTAGCTGGTTGGTAAGAATTTATTCAGTTAGAAATATATATTATGTATAACAAAAAAAAAGATATTAGGTATACATTATATACTTAAGAATATTTCTATTGTCTATGTAAATGTGTGTATACAGATATTTTGTATTCATAACATAACGTTGTTTTAGGGAACTTTATTGGTTAAATGCTCCCTTTCCGAACTAAAAGCAACTGAAGCAAAAAACAAAAAATTAAAAAGATGTTAAAAATATTGAAATAGAAAATTTTGAGCATCTAAATCTTTAAAGTTGTTACAGAGCAATTCATTAAGAAATCAAAAAATCTCTTAGTAGTGGCAAACTACGAAGGTGGGTCAATAAGTCCCTGAAAATTAACACAAATTGTGTCTTCACCTTAAATTTATCATTTTTTGTCAAGAATCATCTTAAAAAAGAACGCACCCAACTTTTCAGACAGATCTGTCAAATAGTTTTGTTGTGGCAGCTATTTTATATAGACGCCTACGAGCATTTTCGTTAAAATGGAAAAAAGTGAATTTTGAGTGCTCAATAAACACTATTTTTTGCGAGAAAAAACTATAACGGAAACCAAAAAGCTTGACAAATAGTATGGGGACTCTCCACCACCGATTGGAACCATTCACCACTGGTTTAATCAATTTCGGTGCGGTCGTTCAAGCACAAGTGATGCCGAACGTTCTGGTCGCCCAATTGAGGGCACCACACCAGAAATGATCCATGGTTTTATAATGGACGATCGACGTGTAAAAGTGCGCGAGCTTGAAGAGGCCACAGGCTTATCACATGGCTCAGCGATTTCGATTTTACATAAATATTTGGACATGAAAAAGCTTTCCACAAGATGGTTGCCGCGTTTGCTCACAATCGACAACAAACTTCAAAGGTGTGTTTGGAGATGTTCCAGAAAAATTCGACAGAGTTTTTGCGACGTTTCGTAACCTAGAGTCACCACAACACACCAGAAACCAAGGAACAGTCAAAACAATGGAGTTCTGAATCGAAGCCGAAGAAGGCCATCAAGGTGGGTTTGTCATCAAACAAGGTAATGGCGATAGTTTTTTGGGATGCGCGCGGTGTTATTCACATCGAATACCTTGAAAATGGTAAAAAGATCACCGGCGCATACTACGCAGAGCTGGTGGATCGATTCCAAGCCGATTTAAAACAAAAACGGCCGCATTTGGCGAAGAAAAATGTCTTTCTCACCAGGACAACGCACCGGCGCACAAGTCCACAGTCGCAATGGAAAAATTGCATAAGTTAGGCAAGGAACACCTCCCTCATCCAGCATATTCCCCAGATTTAGACCCTTGCGACTATTTCTTGTTTCCAAACATGAAATAATGGCTTGAAGGTAAGAGATTTGGTTCGAATGAAGAGGTCATCGCTGAAACAAACGCTTATTTTGAGGGGCTCGAGAAATCGTAATACTTGGAGGGCTTAAAAAAATTGGAGAAACGTTGGATGAAGTGTATCGAGCTGTTGAAAAATAAAATGCTTTTATGCCGAAAAGAGTGTTCCTTATTTCATTTTTCAGGGACTTATTTACTATCGTACCATCAAATAAAAAATTTAAAATTGAACAAGTAATTTTTCAGTATTTACTATTCATTTAGTAGTACGTTTAAATGTAATCTCTAGGAGACTCAATCCTGTAGTGGTCACAAATAAATAAATTAATAAACATTGTTTCTTGTTTGTTTCTGTGTATTTTTTGTAAACAAAAAATTACTCAATAGATTTATTAAGTTAGAGTTATAAGTAGATTTAGATATCCAGTATAAGCTTAAATTAAACGACTTTTCATATCATACCACATCTTACCTATGTATCATGCCAACAGCTTTTGAATCTCCAGGAGAACTGTACGAGCTGACAGTTATGTTATGGATAACAAGCCAGAACCAGAAAAATACAAATATTTAGGAGTGATCGTGCCCCGGTATCGGGGGCCCAATACAACTTTTTTTAAAAATATACCCCATTTTTTCAAATTTTATATACATCTGGCAGTGGCCGAGGGGCTCCCATATAATTTTTTAAAAATTAACCCGATCTTATTCAAAATTTTAACACATGTGTATTTCCGATGGACAATACTTTTTGTAAAAATTTGGAAGTGATTGGGCCCGGTTCGGGGGCTCCCATACAATTCTTTTAAAAAATTTACCCGATTTTTTCAATTTTTTTACACATATGTATCTCCGATGAATAAAACTTTTTGTAAAAATTTGGAACTGATTGGGCCCGGGGTTTCAAATAAACTTTTAAAATAATTCACCCGATTTTCCACCACACATTCACAGAGTAATTTTGCATTGCGCATAACCGGTTTAGCAGAAAAACCGGTTTTGGTCGTCTGAAAAATAGTGTACATTACTCGCACGCTTGACCGTAGTTGTTTATGGTCTCTTCGTTGCGAAGGGCAGCCGTGTTGACTCGAATCTGGGACAGGATCCAGCAAACGGGTGCTCATCGTGCTCATTACTTCGCGAGGTCAGCAAACGCTATAGAAAATGAGCTAATATCGGGGCTATTCTATCCTAGCCCTGAGTACTTTAGGAGAACGTTGGAGACTGGTTACATACCGCCCGAGGCATTCCTATACCTCGACGCTCATGGCTACGTCTCTGACGCGCATAATTTGCCTGTACTGTATGACGCATATAGACGCACAACAAATAAAAAGATTACGCATGAAGCACATCTAGATTCGAGTGTTCCAAATCCTGTGATACTGCATGACTATACTTGAACGGGATAAAAAAGATTACAGCAGAGAGGAAAGTGGAGATTACGATGATCGCTTTTCTGAGAGTAATTTTAAGTTTTAGCAAATTGTAGCAGTTTTTATCAATATGCTTGAACATATAATTTTTGCATTAAGTTAAAATGATCGATTCTAATTACCTTCTGATTATTTATTGATCCCCGAAAATCTATGTATCTTATTTTGTTTAAAAAACTAAATCATCGCTTAGTCGCTTGCTGATGTGTCATTGATAATAACTTGTCTTAGAACGTTTGCCATACACACTTGTTTCCAATTCTTTTTGCAACAAAATTTGCGAGCAGTGTTTGTATAATTTCCCCCCAAAAATGCACAAAACTTCAAATATGATAAACATTCATTTACCATTATTCTGACGTATACATACTTTTTCTTCGATCGAATGTGGGAATCTTTGATCAAAGTATGCGATCGGTTGCGACAATAACTGAACATGCACTAATCATTCTCAATGGTAAAGCCTATTGCTGACTTAACGGCGTCGTTAATAAGCAATTATCGTTTGGGGTTTCATTCTATGGGTCATTGACATATACTTCTTCTTCACTGACTCTGGCAACACAGTCGCAGTCAATGGATATTACAACCCGACTGTTTTAACTAACTAATTTTGAGATATATTCGAAGACTTTGATTTGGAGCATATGTGGTTTCAATAAAACGACGAACGATGCACCACAACTGACCATAAACAATTGAGTAATTAAAGATGAAGTACGGTGACTCTGTTATCTTCAAAAACGCAAGTCAATTTGCAGCTCCGTTCATGTGATATTACGCATCTACCCTTTTTCTTTGGGTTTATGCCAATAAGATGAAGACTTTAGACAAACTCAACATAACCCAGGAAAGTTTCGGCGTTTCCTTTGATGACTTCTTTTGAATGATGGTGTGTACCATAATAAACGGCATCTGTATTTTCTTAACAGTTTTTGAGTATCTTAAACACAAGATGTTTAATTTTTTAAAAGCAAAATGGAGAGCTCTTAATGAAAAACCTACTACTATTTTAAACGATTACGTTATGCAGCTCTTTAAATTTTCAAATTCTCTATATTAACGCACCGGCATGGTTTATTCGATCGTTCGGCGGTGGAATCTTGCAATCACCCACTTCTTAAAGCCCGATTTTCTTCAAATATTTTGTACACGTATGTTGATCCGATGACAACACTTTTTATAAAAATTTGGAAGTCGCTGATCACCGGGGTCGGGGTGCTCCCATACCATATTTTAAAAAAATTTCCCGATTTTCTTAAAATTTTATATACATGTTTATCTCCGATGGACAGTACTTTTGTAAAAATTTGGTAGTGATCGGGACCCGGGGGCTCCCATACAAATTTTTTAAAAAAATTTACCCAATTTTTTTGTTTTTTTTTTAATTTTTTAAATTAAATTTTAGTTAATTTTTGGGACAAATATTAAATCTTCATTCAATAAAAATCATAAGATTTAAAAAATTAAATGGAGAGTTGTAGCTTGTTTTTTTTTAAACTCTTACTGAAAATTAATAAGCCCTGGTAAGAATGTAATCGAGTTTTAAAAAAAGAACACATACAGGGTGTATCAGAATACGTAATAAATTCTTTAAGGAGTAATTCTCTGGATTCATTGCGGCTCTTATTTCGTACGGAAAGAGAGAGTCTTTCTTCACCCACTGAGGTAATCGTAGCATATTAATGGAAAGAAACGTGGTATTAATCTTTGATCCTTTTAAAAAGGAAATTATATACCTAAATCAAATTATAATTGTTTACCATTCTATACAGGACGCCAAAATCCAAAAAAGGATATTATTTCTGTCTACAGAACAGTTTTTCTAGATGATTAAGTGTTACGCCTTATCAATTTCTTACAAATTCATAGTGCAACACTAATATTTTTGATCTACATGAGCTGGGTAAAAAGCAACCGTTTTTTAAAGAATTATAAGAAGAGTCAACAAGGTCTATGCAATTCTTTACGTAAAACCTGATATAAAGAAATAAGACATCGCACTAAGTCCTTTGCACTTTTCAAATTGTTCAAAAGAGTCTTTATAAAAATAAATTGTACAATCTAAAGTGTAATGCAAAGTAAGAGCTTCTCTTAGTCTGTTCACACAAGTCCACACATATTGTGGGAGCTGCAAAAAATTAAAATAAATAAAAATTGGAGCAAAAAATTGGCGACTGGGTGGCTGAACGGTTTTTTGCTCGCTTGTCTTCATGTCCCTAACTGGCGGAAAATCCCTTTTCTCAGTATCTACACATTTCAATCGATAAAAATAACATAAACACAGATAAAAACTATCGAGTTTTTGTTTCCTTCAACCGGCGAAGAATTCCTGTGGCTGTAAAAGAAAAATATGTGTATGTATGTATGCAGTATATGTAACAAATTTTGTAGCAGTCAGTTTTGGTTGACTGGAATGTGAATGATTTCGATTGAGTGACTACATTCATTGCTTGCGACGCATCTATTGACAACTATTAGCGTTTTCTGGGGTATCAGAGGATGACTTTTTTATTAATTTAATTAGCAGAATCATTTTTGTATTTTTATGTTTAGTTTTAGGTGGAATTAAAGCAAACAAAAAATACACATTGCAATTTTTTTTTACACTCACTTGTTCCATTTGCATTTCGTCCAAATATTTTGCCGGGTGGACTGAGGATTGGACTTGATGAGGCTGACGGCGCTGCTGATATTGATCTTTGACTCTCTGACATTGCACTTGGCAGGGACAAATTATTTGCATCTTCTTGTTTTGATTCAAAGAGTTGCTGTTGTTGTTGCTGCTGCTGCGACAAGGCTTGTTGAGCGGAAATATTCGACAGGATAACACTACTGGCAATCGCTGTGGCAGCGCTGCTGCCCACAACAACCGCATTGTTACTTTGACTGCTACCATTGCTGCTGGTACAACTGCTCGTAGTGATAGTGGCAACAACTGATGAAACCACTGCGGTGGTTGGGCTCTGTACACTTCCTGGCGGTTGTTCCATTATTTGTTTGTTGTTAATTTGTATTAACGACTACACACCACACGATAGCGATGTTAATCCGAAAACCACAACCAAGAAATCACATGCAATCTCTACATATAAACAATTTTTTTTTTCAAATTCAAAAACTACATTAAACTATTAAATATAAATAATGAACCGTTAACACAAATATAATAGCACACAAAAAAAAACAACAATTTACTATCTGTTTTCTACACTAAAGTCGTTAAATTTTGAAACTACCAACAATCACTAAAATCAACAAAATCTAATAGTCGTAGTATATATATGACGTTATTATTTCTTAAAAAGAATGTATTATAAAAAAATATTTAATTTTTTTTAGAATTCCTTTTCAATGCAATAATATCGCGTTGCGCGTATTGCTATTTTCGACAATTGACCAGTTCAGAAAAAAAGTCTCTAAAGCAAAAGGCACAAAAATCTTCATCCGTTCTTGCCGAGGCTAAACGAACTTCTGTTTTGAACGACGGACACTGACACGAATCCTTACGGTCGAACGGTTGGTTGCTTGGCCGCTTGCGCTTGTTTGCTTAAAGGGAAAAATCTTAAACTTCAAGATAGGAACAAGACGACGAACACAATCATGACTCTGACTCAATGTATTATAGGGACATGATTATAGAGGCAAGGTACAGATAAAAAGGCACACACAAATCAACAACGGAAACAACAACAGCAACAACAACAACAACACCATCAACAGAGGGCAAAAAGGAAACAAGATGCAGGAAAAATTCGTAAAATGCACGCGTGTACGAGTGTACGTAGTATCATGTGTGATAGGGATAGCCCTTCGCCGGGAAGGTTTTTTACGTATATATAGCACTCTCATGATATACATACTAAATATATATACATATGCGCAAACCCTGCACACACAAAGCATCAACATCTCAAATCTAACATCTTATTGGAAAGGAATCTTCCTTCTCGTGCGATTGAGAAGATTGAAGAGAAAAGTTGAACAGAGATGCCCAAGAATGTCGTAGAAGTATCGCGTATCTGACGAGAGTGAAGGAAAATCGCAGCATCGCACATCGTAGAATATCGCCCCGGCTCCGCCTTGTCATGTTTGACAGTATTTACCTATATAGTATACTTGCATATATTATTAGGTAAGCGTCCGCAATAATAACATTGCGATAAGGTGACTAGAAGTTTTAGACACAACGCAGTTCTAGAAGCACAAGAAACGAGGTTTTCATAAAAATTTCAGAGGATTTCCCGTGAGTCAGTTAGTTACCTGTAAGTTGCGCTGCGTTTGATTAGATACGCGTACAATGAGCTGCGCTGCGTTTGATTAGATACGTATACAACGTCTAATGTGCTTACGCATGCGCAGGATGTTTGTGCGGCATTGTAAAATGATTTCTGTCCGTTATTAAATGAGTTTTAAAACATTATCACTGCGAATATATAACAACCAACCGACAGTTTGTTAACTGACACATACTCGTACAATTAAAAAAAAAAAGTACAAATAAATAAAGCACCCAGGCACACATAAATTACCTGAAAGGGGTGCGCCATTGAGTTTGCATGTTGTACTGTACAGGAAGTTTGGCGCGTATATTTAGCTGAGTGAAATAATGAAATATGTTAAAAAAACAGACGTTTTAAAAATATCAAACCGGCTTTTGGGGTTTTTTTTGTACGGGTGGGAAAAACAAGCTTTGAAAACGCAATCATTAATTGTATACATGTAATAGAAAATTATAATTATTCGTAAATGATTTAAAAATCTAAAGGTAAAAAGGTAAAACAGCTAAAAAAAGGATACAGTTATTTTCCTTAATCAAATTTGTTTTAAATTAAAAATTGCGGGAGTCAGAAGGAAAACATTGTTGCAGGAGTTGAAGCTGAAGTTTTGTGTCCAGATTAATAAAAGAAAATCACCACTCATTTCATATTTCGTTTTGCGATTCAACACCAAATCTTACCATAAAAAGTCCTAATAGATTAGAAAAAGGATAACAATCCCCAAAGGAAGATTGGCCGACAGCCATTCTGTTTACGTGTGAATTACGGAGTTTTTTATACTGTTAAGCCTTAAATTTAGGCCAACAAGAGGGTAACAGTACGAATTTAGGTATAGTTTTACAAGTGCTTCTACGTTTTTAAGTTATGAGATTTAATTCTGGTCTTAGATGCACATATATAAAATCAATTGACTAGAGAAAATAGATATTTCCTAAGATTTTGTAAATAAAACTTACAAAAAAGTTGTAACCATCATAACAAAGTGTAACTTTTGTCAGCGCAGTATAATGTGAAGCCTTCACGTAGTTTTAGAACTTCTGAAACTAAATCACCCGCCAGTGCCAGATTTCCTCGCGTCACATCACATTATATCAAATGAAGAAATGTAGCTCAATAAAATAAGTCCCAAGTGAAATAAGTTAAAAAAAAAAAATTTAAATTTTAATTTATGTACAAAAATGTACACAAAGTTTCAATAAATAAATTTTAAAATTATATGGGAGCTCCTAAGCCATGCGGCATGAACACTTGTCATTGGAGATACACATGGGTACAAGAAAATAGGGTTAATTTAAAAAAAAAATTATATGGGAGCCTAACGTCCCCGATCACCACCAAATTATTGCAGAAAGTGCTGTCCATCGGAGAGATGTGTATAAAATTTGAAGAAAATCTACACTCAAGTCGATTTGCATATAGGAAAGGAAAAAGCAGAGAGGGCGCCATTCACTATCTAGTTAAAAAGATAGAAGGGAATTTTCGCTCCAAGGAAATATTTCCTTGACATTGAGGGTGCTTTCGATAAAACTGGCTATGACTCCATAATAAGAGCAATCAGTAACAGAGGTATCGAGGGCTCGACTAAGTAATAGATAGGGACCATGCTTGAAAGTCAAGGCATTACCTCCTTCTCAGTTGGAGTGTCTGTGTCGGTGACTGCAGCTAAGGGCTAAGGAGGCGTCCTCTCCCCCTTCTATTGTCACTCGTCGTAGACAACCTTCTAGCCGATCTGCATAGATCACGCTACATCGCCATTGGTTATGCTGATGATTTGGCGAAGATAACATAACAAATGTCATGCAAGGTGCGTTACATTACGTCTTAGAATGGTGCAGTAGAGAAGAGCTTTCAATCAATTCTTGCAAAACCGTTCTAGTGCCTTTCACGAAACGAAGATTGCCCGATATGGGACCTATCATCATAAAAAGCACTACATTAGAGTATTCCAGTGAGGTTAAATATCTCGTCGTTATCCTTGATAAACGACTAAACTGTAATTCTCATATCAAGTCCGCCATTGACCGTGACACTAGGGCCCTGTGTGCCGGTAGACGCCTCTATGGCAGAACTTGGGGCCTTAATCCTAAAATGATACACTGGATGTATACTATGATGGTGAGATCACGTATGGTGGCCGAAAGTTCTTGAAAAGATAACGTTAATTAAGCTTCAGAAGCTACAAAGAATTGTCTGTCTAGCTATAACGGGTGCCAAGTGCATCTGCCCTACGACTGTATTAGAAGCTGTTGTTTGGCTTTCACCCCTGCTAATGTTCATTAGGAAGACGGCCGCTAGATGCGCTATCAAGCTGCAACTAGAATATGGGTACAAACCAGGTGACCACGTAGGACACCTGAATATTCTTGACTCAATTCCCGAAAGAGACATGTTTTGTACTATCCAGTGCACCATGGCCAGGGAGTACTGTTGCGGCAGGTTATTTGAGGTAAAAATATTGGACCGAGCAATCTGGTCTAAAGGTGCTTCAGCACTGGACAATAAAGGTCTGGTCTGGTACACAGACGGATCGAAGATGGATTCTGGAGTGGGAGCTGGGGTATTCGGACCCAGCACCAAAGTCTCAATATCAATGTAAGAGTCCCACTGTTTTCCAAGCGGAACTCCATGCCTATATGCGAAACTTTAGTAAGGGTATTATAGGCGCTAGGATTTATATCTTTTCAGATTTTTTTAGGTCGCAGCATCAAACTATTAGGCTAGAGTTTGTCTATATAAAAAAAAACTTCACGTATCCATGTGTTTGTTTATTTGTGCCAGGCCAGCTGGCGGAATCTTGTGATCCATTTTTGATCAACTTCTAAAACCTTAATTTTCATGGGTTTTTTTATTAATGAAGGTTAATTTCTTTAGCTTATTGGGAATCTTTCGGCCAAGCTATAATAACGCTTAGTACCTTAATTTTTAATTATTTATCCTCGTAAATTAAATGGGATTGAATAAATGCAAACTTTATTACTCAACTGCTCAATGACTAAGAAACACCGTACATGTTGAAATGTTGAAATGTTTGACTGGAATGTTTGGCATAAGATTGAAGCACTATATACTATTCTTCCCTTACGGTCGAAACGTACTTTTTGTGTTTGTCGAAGTTGTTAAATTGCGAGAAGCTAGGCCTTGGACCACAATGGTCTGTCGCGCCGTAATAACGGTAAAATTTGACGCTGAGATCATTCTTTTTGAAATCTAATATTTACACAAATAATTTCATAAGCGTAATTTAAGTCCCGTTAAGTAACGTTCTTTAATAATAATAACATTCAACTCGACAGACCCAAGCCTAGCTTTTCGCGACTATTTGTGTTGTGCATGTATATTTTTGCACACAAATGAAAGGGACTTAAAATTTATTGCCGTATCCGAATGGTGAATTGAGAAGCTTTCTGTGAAAATTAATTACTCTCGGTTGTAAGTCAGACATTCGCGAGAGGTGGGACCGTTTGGTGTTTTCTGTGATTCGAACTACGACCCCCTGCTCAGAAAACTCTGCCATTTTGTCAATTTTGGTTACGATTTTGGGTAAGCAAATCGAACGCGCTATAAGAATAATCTGTATCTTCTAATTAGCCACAGCGCACAATTAGTGTCAGTGTCCGTATGAATTATCCGATATTCTTAGAAGAAATTGAAATGACACTTTTTTCCCAATTGGCTCGAATAGATAGAGTTGCGCAGATGGTGTCAAAAAATACAAGATAAATTTTATTCACACACACACACACACACACACACACACTACAAAACGAGGTAATTAGATATTCGTGACTCGGAAATACTTCTTGTGACGAATGTGTTAGAGATAATAATTGCAATCTTTGCGATGCTACTTAACCAATAGTTGTTATTTTAGTTTTTAAAGTTAAATAATATTTGCATTTATTACCATATTTCTTCATAAACAAGTACATATTTATACATCAATTAAACTTTTATTATTATCATATTATTTATAATCATCATTAATTTTATATATATACAGTTCTTTCAAATATTTTTGTGTAATGCTAATACAGAAATGAATTTTGATAAAACAAAGAAAAAGACTAACAATAAGAAAAAGACATGACATTAAACTAAATAATAAATACATTATTTTTTATAAAGTTTTAGCATAAAATTAAGATAACGAACAGTCGAACATATTTTTTTATTATGTATTTAACTTTTTTTTTAATTTAACTTTTGTTGTATGAAATTTCTGAATGTTTTTGATGAACTATTAAGTTCATTAATGTTCAAGAAAACTTTATGCCAAATGTGGGATAAAGGAGAGAAAGTAGGAAGTAGATTTTTTTCGCAAGCGTAAACGTTGAAAAATTTTGCAGTCTTCTACACCTGATTCTCCTCGCTCCACTTGTTTTACTTTATATTATGATTTACTTTAAGTTAACTAAAATATATTTATATTTCGTATATCTACTAGAACTTATCTAAGACTATAAATTGTTAACGCTAATAATTTGATTAATCCAACCAATAAAAGATGACACTTTTACGTACACACCAGGAACATCTACACGGCCACATCCGAAACCCCATGAGACTAAACCTGCTAATTCAAAGAATCCATCATCTTGGCATACCAGTGGACCACCGCCATCGCCCTTAAAATTCAAGTATTAACAATTTTATTTTTGATTAATAGCAGTTAAAAAAAAGTTCACTTACCTGACACGCATCATTTCCCTCTTCACCACCAGCGCAAAAGCTCGACGCTGGAAGAATAAAGATTTTCTCTGTGACTGCGTTCACCTTGCGAATGCACTCGGTGTCGCTGACAATTGGTATTTCTGCTTCGCGAACTCTAAGCGGAATCGGACCAGCTATATAAATAAGCAAAATTTAAAAGTTTTTTTTATTAAAATAATCATTTATAAAATACTGTTCCCGGGCGCTTCACTACCCGCATACATAAACCCCTACCACCAGTCCACCCCACCACCCACTGACCAACCACCACCACCCTCCACTGACCGACCCCCACCCACCGTCTGCTTTATTTTTACGCATCAACCGCGCCACATGCGTCTCGCGATGTGCGTCATACGTGGGATTTCAGAAACGCTATAGAAGACTAAGCTACTAAGTAAATTCCAACTCTCTACGACGTGTGGTGGTTACAAAACGTGAGCCTATTTTAAAATTGAACCTACTTTTCACGCGGGATCTCAAAAATGTCCCATGATACTGAACTACTCACAAAATTTCAGATCTCTAGATCGTGCGAAAGGTGGTAAAAATATGCAATAGGGTCTATATTTCAAAGCTTAACCCAATTTCCACGCATCATACCGCAACGTGCCACTTGCGACACGTATCACACGCGGTATCTTAGAAACGGCCCAATACAGTCAGTTCCTCATACAATTTTTAGCTCTCTAGGTCTATTTCTTACGACACGCGTCACACGCAGTATCTCAGAAACGTCATACGAGAGTAAGCTACTCACCAAATTCCAGCTCTCTACGACGTGGTGGTTAAAAAAATGCGGGCCTATTTTAAGGATGAAGCCACTTTTCACACGTCATACGCGCTACACATGACTCGCGACATGTGACACACGCGGGATCACAAACAAAGCAAATGACAGCGAGCGGCTCACAAAATGAAAGCTCTCTAGGTTGCAGGGGACTTCAAAAAGTCGAAAAAACCGACAGACAGGAAAAGTCAAGTTAAATAAAAGTTTTTAATAACTTAATAGTATTTAATCCTGATTTTATCGTTAAGACTTCCAAGCTAAGGCAATTTTTGTAAAAAGGAATGTCTGAATTCTGATTCTGATAATTACACACAATTAGCAATTAGCAATGTCAAAAAAAATTTAAAAAAATTTCTTACAAATTTTTTTTGTTAGGCATGAGACTCATAGCTGTGACATACACAAAGAATTAAAACTAACAGAATATTGTGTTAGACATGGAGCGAAAATTAAACTCACTAGAATTCCACGCTAACGAAGTGGTTTTAAAAGTTAACGTGTCAAAATCTGAAGCAGCTAACGATCTTTAGACGTAACGCTCTCTCAGTACTCTTGTATGGCTGCGAAACGTGAAAAGTTACAGAGTCAATTGCGACGCGCCTTTAAATCTTCGTCAACAAGTGCTTAAAGCAGATACTGAGAATAAGATAGCTGGACATTATCACCCATCAAGACTTTTGGAGAGAAACGCAGCAGGAAGCAATCGCGATCACCATCAGACGACGAAAATGCAGCTGGATTGGCCATACTTTGAGAAAGCCAGCGGATGATTTTACGAAACTAGCGCTCGACTGGAATCCACAAGGAAGCCGACGAGTTCGCCGTCCTAGCAAGATATAGAAAAGGACAACAGAAGAGGAAGGAAGATCCAAGGGGACACAGTGGCGACTCTTGAAACCTCAGGCAACAAATCGAGTTCGTAGAATCCCTATGCCCCCCGAAGTAAAGCAAAGAAAGAAGAATGGTCCATTGTAATACCACATTGATCGAAAAAGTTTTTCCCGCCTACTTGCTAAGCCATTTGGATCTTTGTTTTTCCACGCTTCACACGCGCTAATCGCGACTCGCGACATGCGTCAAATGAGGAATATCAAAATTGGCCCATAACATTGAGCCGCTTACAAACATTTCTGTGATCTAGGTCTTGCGAAAGGTGTAAAAAAAGGACCTCCAATTAGTCGAAAATCAGACAAAAAGTCAAGTTAAATGAAAGTTTTTGAAAAGCTACCAGATGGAGCTTACGCTCTTAAGAGAGAACTAGGCACGTGCAGAGAAGTCTCCTTCTCCTACTCGACCATACAGCTTCTGCAGAAATCGTTCGAGAAAACGCCAAGCCTTGCTGCATGCTTGCCTATGAGACAGTAGTATCCTAGTAATGACACCTATTATAGCACCGCTTACAGGTCTAAGAGATCAAACACTTGGAGCGTTTCGGATCCGGCTTGGGCCCGATCTGCTTAATCGCGAGACAAGTTGTTCCTTCTGACCACCTACGGTTATTTTTTTTCGGTAGCATCCCGCTACAACATGAGTTAACATATTGTCATTGGTATTCCTAATGAACCATTTTCAGGTAAAATGCGCAGTGTAGGCGAGTTGATCAGCCTTAAAATTTCCCGAAATGACTCTATGCCTTGGCACCCACCACAGGTGAATGTTGAACTGCTTTGTCATCTCCTTGGGGGATGATTAGCAGTTTAAGGCTATAATAGAGTTTATAGAGACTGATTCCAGGAACTTCAGCGAAGCCTGGCTATCCGGGAAGAAGCGGATATCACATTTCTCTTCAGCCAAGATAGCACTTCATTGATAGCCGTTATCTCAGCCTGGAAAACGCTACAGTGATTAGAAAGATGGTATATAGACTCCACAAAAAAGTCCAGCGACATAAAATTGCAGCGAGGCTTATCAATATTACAAAAGCCGCTATTACTCCTATTCAACTTAGTGTGCAAAAGATCGTCTGTCTGTTATTGAGCGTATTTGTGTTGTCAATTTTAAAGTATTTCAGAAAGAAACCATATGGTCCACTTTAGCTGAGAAACAAATTTTTCTTGTGGTGGTCAAATTGGAAAGCCGCTCTAATTAAAAACAAAATATCGTTTGAATTAAATGCGTCCATCAGTAAGTCCGTTTCCATTACCCTAACTAAATGATACAGAAACTGGAAAAACATAGGCTATGAAATATTTTAAAACGACAAAACGACGTTTTGTCATGCACTCTCTCACCTTCACCCATATAACCGTATCCAGTTACTGTGCATCGTTTGCCTGCTGCATGATTAACTCCTCGTGCGGGTAGACAAACCTTTTTTTTTTAAAAAATACAAAAAAAATCTCTTAGCTCCTTTAACGAAAAATACAAAACCTATCTTACCAAACAGACACCGTCTCTTAGTTCGGCTTGACCATGAAGTTTCAATAGTGCAATGTCATTGTCTAACGTCTGACTGTTGTGATTGTGGTGAATATAGGTTGTAGCAACCCTCAGTGTTTGTGCTCCAGGACTTCCATATTTTCTCGTCAGATCATAGTCGCCCACACGAACATAGATAGCGTCGCCTGATCGAACAATGCTTTAAAAGGATTTGAAAAAAAAATAACGCATTAACATTTTTCTATTATTATGCAATAAGTCAACAATTATACGGTTGGCTTAATACTTGTACATACTTTGTGACACAATGCGCAGCGGTCAAGACCCACTGTGTGCCAATTAGTGCGGCGCCACATAAATATTGATTGAGGGAATTAATCAGAGCCACTTGCCAGCACCATTCGCCATTATCACCATCTTCGCCACCGACAACACGTCCTCGACGACGCTGCATGCTACTGCTATAATTGCCCTGGTATGGCAAGTTCAGATCCTGCTGGAGCGGAGGCGATAAAGATGGTACATCGCTCTCGTAAGACCTTACTTGATTTGTTTCGACGAACTCGCCTTGAATCAAATCACCTAATTTATCGTTATTGATTTGAATTGGCACAATGTCCGAACCGAGAATGAGACGTTCATTGGATTTCATCGTGCTGAGATTAGATGTCGCAGTCATATTATTGTGCGGAAGTTGCCGGGGCAACCGTTGGACGCCATATTTTGCTCGACTGTATGTGACGTGAGAAAGACCAGACGTTATCCGTGATCGACCGCTTCGGCGAGTTCCTTTTACACCACAAACATACTTGGAGTAAACATGTGGCCGTGGACTTGTGGTCGTCGTAGTCGTTGTCGTTGTTGTTGTCATTGTTGGTGGTGGCGGTGGTGGCTGAGCTGGTTGCTGAGGAACTAAAAAAAGACGTTAAAATTGATTGACTTTGAGATTTGTGACGTTAAAGAGATGGAAGCTTACTTGAAGCAGGCATAGGTGCATAGTGAGGACCCATTGGATAATCGTAGTGCTGCAGTTGTGGTGGCGTTGCTGGAGCGGCCGCTTGCTGTTGATTATGGTGATGATGCAGCGGAGGCTGTTGCGTTGGCATATAGGGTTGATACTGATTCGGTGGTGGCATTTGCTGTGACGGTTGTGGTGGATACCCAATGTGTGGTGGTGGAGCGAGTGGTGCATAATGAGCGGCATACGTTGTGTCGTTACGTTTTTGAAATTCCTGTTTCTCAAGAATTCGGCTTTTTGGTGCGCAACACATCTGTCCGGAACGTTTACATTTGAACAAATCTGTCATTTCAGCATTTTCTTTAGAAAATAAAAACAACAACAAAATATCAACACCAATATTTTATTCATCAGTGATCACATCTTACTGAAACAAGTGAAGCTCAGCAGGCTGACAATACAGGAACCGGGACATTCTTCGCGTGGATCTGGAATAGGCGTGCTCGGTGTCACATAAGTTGGAGCTGCTGTTGGCGCTGGTGTTGGTGGTGGCCTTCTCTGTTCAGGCGATGGAGCTGGCTTTTGTTTTGGTGGACCGGCTCTGTTGAGGGTATGAATAGAATACACTTTAATTCCACTGTGGAAGTGAAGAGTGCGAAATGAGTATATCACCTGGAGTTATCACAACACACCGATCCTTTAGAGCAGGAAGTCGTCTGTGATACTAGCACCGATGGTCGCTCACAAAATGCGGCCATGATGTTAAGTAAACAAAATCCTGGACATCGCGGTACTTGTGGAGGAAGTTGCTGCTGCTGTGTTGGTGCTGGCACAGCTGGGGAATTGTTTCCGCCGGACAATGTGCTTTCAGCGAAATTAAGAATTTGTGAAAATAGATCACCACCCGCTGACGATTGTGCTGGTGGGGAAGATGCAACTGGCGCTGGCTTCGGAGCAGGCTTTACAATTTTATAATTGGGTGTTGTGGGATTGATTTTAGTAGCCGGCGATGATGATTCCGAATTTATTCCGGTAACACAGCAACTGCCCTCTCCAGGACAAAATGCCTCCGAATCAATATCCTCACAAAAGAGTGCAAATAGTCCGCTTACGCATTCACCTTCGCATTCCTTCAGAACTTGTCCGTTGCTGTTGTTGTCGCTGTCATCAGTCTCATCATTTTCCTGCTCTTCCTCATCATCAGAAGATGCTTCCGTTGTTGTTGTGCTTGTTGTTGTTTTCTTTTGTGCTTTGGCTGGTTTCTGGTGATGATTGGAGTTATTCGTTTTGGTTCGTGCAGGTTCAGTGGTAGTGGTAGTTGTTGTAGTCGTCGTCGACGGAGGCATACTCAACGTTGTGCTAGATGCATGCTAGAAATTTAAAAAAAAAACCAATTACAAAGCCGACGTTAAATAAAAATAGTTAAAAAATTTGTCAATACCTTTGTTGGTGATGTCGCATTCTTTGTGGCGTTTGTTGTCTTATTCTTGCTATTGTTGTTGTTATTTTTGTTGTTGCTGTTGTTATTAATATTACTGTTCATATTGCTTACCATATGCTCTGAAAGATATTTTTATTTTACTTATACACTTATGAAAGAAATTGTATCTCATATATATGTGCATACTTGCTGGTATGTAAATATCCTTCGGAAGCTTTCCCTTGGGATACTCATCAAGAGAGACACAACATTTAGTACCACTTTTGCATAGACCTGAACTTGTTAGGTATGCCTCGCAGTATTCGGCAATTCTGTCAGCAACACAAACACCTGCTGTACATGAATCTGCTTTGGGGGGATATTTTAAAAATTAAATGTAATAAGAGCAACTCTAAATTTGGTTTTTATAGCTGATAATCTTACTTGTATCCTCATTCTTAACTTCGGTAGCTTTAGCTGGTGTAGCTGTTGGTTTCTTTGTAGCAGCAGCTTTTTTTGTTGTCGTTGTTGATGGTGGTGCTGGTCGTTTAGTTGTTGCTTTGACTGGTTTTGGTGTTGTTGTAGTTGTTGTGGTGGTATGCACTGTTTTCTTCGTCGCCGCCGATGCTACCGAGGAGCTTTGAGCGAGGCTTACATTTTTACCTTAGCAATGCAGATTATTTGTTTAGTTTTAAAATAATTTTTGTCATTTTCAAATAACTCTTCACACTCACCTGGAGCACTCTCTATACAACATTTCATACTTGACGAAGGACATGGAATATCGTCAAGAACCTCATAACATATCAGTGTTGCAAGTGTGTGCACGCACACTCCAGGACAATCCTTTGAGTCAACAGTGCTTGTTATTGTGTCAAGAAGACCTAAAGGTATTGCAACAAAATTAGTTTATTGTCTTCAAATGGATATAAATAAGAATAATTATTGTTGAGAAATAAAACTCCTATTGCCCCCACTCATGTGCTAAGAACTAAAAGCAATGCCACAAAAAAACTAAAAAAAAACTTAACTTAAAATGTTGTAATTTTTTAAAAATGTATGTAGAAATCAGTGAAAGTATGCATTAAGTTTTTTCGGTTGCGTATACGTCCTAGTTTCTACAAAAAGCTGATTTAAAAAAACAAAGCAACAGCAATGAATAAATACAACACAAAGAAGTACCAACGCTTCGTACTGTATGCTAGCACGAATATTCGCACAGTCAACGCTCGTCATCACAGTCAACGCTTACTGCACTCAAGTAGAGTAATCAAGAATCCCAAATGAATGATGTTTTAATGTAAGCAAGAAACATATTGAAGAATTCCGCCGAGGATAAACTCCATTAAAACAAAAATTTACCTTACCTGACAAAAAACTTCCAGCCAAGGAATCGTCTTCGCTTCTAACTAAATTTGTCGCACACAGCACAGCAAGACAAACGGTAAAAGCAACCGTAAGTCTGTCGTTCATGTTGGTATCTTTTATTTTCGTTGACTTTTAACTAATTTAAAAAAAAATTTAAAAACTTATATTGTTTTTTAAATTTTGATTTCACGTCATTTGTAGAATTGCGCAAAATACCTGAAACAAATAAAAAAACATCAAATAAAAATCATTTTTATACACTACATAAATGCTATAACATACAGATACTTATATAAAGACATGCATATCAAAATTAAATCCTTAATTTAACTTCATATTGGATGGTAAAACAATAATTTACATATTTTATAAGAGACCTTAAAGCCACGTATGTTACAATAGCCAAAGAGAATTGTCCCAAATGTAGAGTGAATTATCACTTTGATGTAACAACTTACGAAATATTTCTTTAAAAGATCCTAGTTGATCTGGCTTATGCAGCCATAAGACGCTAAACTCATGAGCCTGTAAAACAGGCTTTCAATAATATATATAGAAATAAAATCTATGACAACGCCTTATGAGCAAAATTTTATGTATGAGCAAAACAATAATATTCAACGTCCAACAAATATTATTACGATTCATCATCGTCATATTTGGCTCTACAACCGGGGTCCGGCTCTGGCCTCCCGCAAAAAGGCTCTCCACCGGTCCCGATTTTGAGCTTCCATAAACTTTGGGCGTCCTGGTCTTCGCCATCCTTCCAGCGTAGGCTTGGCCGTCCTCGCTGTCGTGCTCCATAAATCCTACCTCAAAGGACTTTCCGAGCAGGATCTTCTCCGCTCATGCGAGCTAGGCTGCCTGCCCACCGTAGCCTACCGAGATTAACTCTATTCACGATGTCGACATCGCGGTAATGCTCGTAGATCTCATCATCATAGAGTCTCCGGAATCGTCCTTACTCATATACGGGGCCAACAATTATCCGTAAGACTTTTCTCTCGAACGCGGTCAGAATGCTTTTTGCTACGCACCTAAGTCTCAGATCCATATGTAAGTACTGGTATGACACTGATTTGAAGAGTCTTGACAGACTATAGTAGGCTTTGTTGGCTTTTAGCAACCGCTCGCGTATTTCTGGCTCCATCCTGATATCGGCTGCTACAATTGACCCGAGATAGTTAAAGGATTCACTACTTCAAATTCGCGCTCCACTATTTTAAATGAGGGACCAATGTTGGATCTTCTTCAGACGTGGCTATCATGTACTTTGTTTTGCTCTCATTTATGTGCAGCCCAAGATTTCGTGTCGCCTGCTCGATTTGGATGAAAGCTTCCTGTACAGCTCTTGGGTTTCTACCAAAGATGTCAATGCCGTCTACGTAAGCCAGTATTTGGATGGACTTATAGAGGTTTGTTCCTCTCGCCGTTACGCCAGAGTTTCGAATCACTGGATCACTTCCACCAACGCCAGGTTGAAGAGAGCCAGTCCATCCCCTCGTCGGAGCTCATTATAGATGTTTAATGGGCTTGATAGTGATCCGGATATTTTTACTTGGCTTATAACATTGGTCATGGTCAACCTACATAGTCAGTTTATTTGGGATGCCGAATTCTCTCATGGCTTTATAAAGTTCTACTGTGGCTATGCTTTCATAACCGGCTTTAAAGTCTATAAAAAGATGGTGTAGTGAGTATTTTTCCATCACCTGCCTAATGGTGTAAATCTGATCAGTTGTGGATTTTCCTGGGGTTAAGCCACACTGGTATTGTCCAATGATGACTTTAGCGTATGGGGCTATCCTGTCATGAAGGATTGAGAAGAAAATCTTATACGTGGTACTCAACAACGTTATACCACGATAATTGCTACATGTTGTGATATCTTCTTTCTTATGTATGGGGCACAGGATGCCTCTTCACCAGTCTTCTGGCATCGCTTCTTCCTCTTGCACTATTATTTCATGAATTGCTTGGTGTTTTGTGTGGCCTCATATTTTAATCAGTTCTGCTGGGATACCATCTGATCCTCGGATCCTTATTATTTTTGAGGCGATTTATCGCTCCTCTAACTTCGTCTATGCTTGGTGGCGGCAGCATAGTTCTTCGGTCATTGGTCGAGCATCCAATTCCTTAGTTGGCCATTTAGCAACTCATGGAAGTGCTCTTTCCATCGCTCTAAGATACGTTTGAGATCGGCGATCAGATAACCCTATTTGTCTTTGCAGTATGTGCAACGCGGTGTATATATTGCGTCATACCGCGGACTCTTTGGTAGAACTTCCGCACCTGGTACGGTCTTTGCTCTGTGTACTTTTCTAGTTCACGGACGAGATTCTTCTCCCAGGCTGTTTTTTTTCGCCGGTGAACTGTTTTTTCATATCTTTTGAGCTCTTTATATTCATCTTTGCGCGCCCGCGTTCATTCTTATGTTCAGTCGCTAGCTTATATTCGTCATCGAACCAGTTGTTCCGATATCTACGACTACTGCCTAAGATGGAATTAGCAGTACTAATGATATCTCTTATACTCCCTGCATTTAGGGCGAGTTCTAAGTTTTCGATTACAAATATTATTTTGTAATTGCATACTTATGTACTAAGGAGTCAACTAAACAGCATTCCGAGAGGAACATCTTAGGAATATATAAGACAGCAGGTTTCCTTAGATTCCATTACAACGAGATCGATGATTGCTTTTGCTCGGTAAGATTCGATGAGAATAGGAAGCTACTTTAAAAGTAGGATCTGTCGTACATAATAGCGCAGTAGACCCAATTATCGTTGGCAGGATGGCGCAGCATGGCACCCATTTTAAAGGTGCCTTACTAGATGATTTCACGTTAGAATCGGTGCCGACATTTTATTACTGAACAACTTTCATATTGGTAATTTTCAAGAACATGCGTGAATTGAGAAATTGAGAAACCATTTTTTAAAGAAAATTTGGCAATGTTCTCGTATATACAATGATTCCCACTTATTCAAACTTTGTGTGGAGGTTTTAAATTATAAATAGAAGGATTTCGTCTTATTTTTGAAGTGGTCAGACACTTAGATCAAGGGGTCCCAATACAATTCGCCAAATATTATTCTTTAGTGAAGTCATAAGATTTTGCATACGAACACGTCATGTTTTGAAACGGGTTGGGCACCGGTGTTAAAAGGTCTCATGCACATTTCTTATGACTTATGTTTTGATTAATTTTACAGCTCTAAGCGTTTGAGTTGAGCCCCCCAAACAGGTACTTATTGCGAGTCCAAAGGACAAAGCTAATACTCAGGGCAAAGGAATATTTTTTTCAGCCAGATGTGTTTGTTTGCTTGTTTCGACTTCTACCAGTCAGAATTTGATGGTACAATTTTTTAAAACAATTATTTACCTCTCGATTGCGATGGCGTAATTTTAAGATTTTTTTCTGAAAAATATAAAAAACGGGGGTTTTCGGTAATAACTCCTTATTAGGTCTTTAGACTGAATACCTATTCATATGGCTGAGAAACTTAGCTTTACTATCTTATTTATTTCTAACAAGATGACTTCGCACCGTTGCCGGTCCGAAATATATTTGTTCTTCCCTAATTTACTAGTAATGGACCAGCTACTTGAAAGGCTTAAGAATAATGTTATCACAAATATAAGCTATGTTGATGACCTAGTCCTAATGGTTCGTGGTAAATTTGAGAGTATGATAGCAGAATGCAAGCAATTCGCTCTCAAACTAGTAAATGATTGGTGCAGAGAGTTCGACCTAAGTGTTAAGCCAGCCAAAATACTGCACCGTTTTCAAAAAAAGAAAGAGAATAACTCTTTCTACACTAAGATTTTAAGGTAAAATTCTCCAAACAATGCCGGAAGCCAAATATCTGGGGGTCATGTTCGCCCTATATGTAACTGCCATATTATGTCATACATCACCAACAAAGCTTCTCTTGTCAATGCATGATCGGCAAAACTTGGGGAATAAAACCGCAACCGACTCATGGCTATAGCAAAGCATTATCAGAACCAGGCTCAAAAACGCAGCTCTGATATGGTGGCAAAAGCAGATACGCTTAAAACTAAATAAAATTCAGAGACTAATCTGTCTAAGTACAATAGGTGCTATAAAGACTTGCCCAACGGCAGCTCTTGAAAAGCTTTTGGGACTTCCACCACTTCACTTAGACATCAAAGGCGTAGCTGGCTCGAGAGTCATCACACTTAATATAACTAACGGAATTAAAGCTAAGAGACCAGGACATACAAGCATCATCACCAAAATCAACATAGAGAATTGTCCTTCAATCAGCCTCAATGATAAAAACAACTAATTTCCAAAGGAGCTTCTCAATATGAATACTAGAACGATATCAAGTTGAAAATATCATTAATACATCTATCTAGTGTACAGACGGATTTAAAAGAAATACAGGACGGGAGCAGAAGTATTCGGGCCCAGAACCACACTACAAATACCCCTAGGAAAATCCCCAACCGTTTTCCAGATAGAAGCAACAGCAATAGAACCCTGCACCCTAGAATGTATCAAAAGATCACTTGTCTGGTACATGACGGGACATGGTCCATTCCATGGCCAATTAATAAAAATGAGGAAATCCCAAAAGGGTCGCTGCCGCTTCTGCAACGAGGCAAAAGAAACACCAGAACACATACTTTTTATATGTGACGGCCTCATCCGAAAAAGATTTCAATACACCAAGGCTCACACAGTTACATGGCGGAATGTCAGATCGATCGACCTGGCAGATATGATGGCATTCATAAAGGAACTAAATCACCAAATAATGTAGTAAATATCTTGGATGTACAATATATCCTAAGGTCGCAGTGGGCAAGGCTTCTCAGCCCACCAATAATAAAAACAATATCGGCCATGAAACAAAAATTATTAATCTACGAGAGATAAAAGTTAGGTACCCCATTTGCTTATAGAGTATAAATATTTATTTAATAAAATTAAATCAGGTGAAGTTAAACTTTTTTGACGTTGTAGCCGATATTACGATTAAATTAAAAGCCAAAAATAGTCCTACATACCGAATTTTACACAAATCGCTTAAGAAGTTGCTTAGATCCCAATGTTCCAGTTCCTAAAGATCATATACCAGAATTTCCATGGCTTAGTTCCTAAATTTCCAGACCATATTAGCCAAATCCGAGAATACAACTTCGAAATTTCACATCCGCATCAAAATGATTCCAGTTACCCCCTAGTCGCGCCTAAAGAAGTTTAACTTCAAAAATATAAAAAAATATTCTATAAAATAAATAATTAACTACCTACTATCATTTAGTGTTAGTAGTTCCTACATGTATTCATCACATTAAATTTTTTTTATTACGAGATAGTTCAATCGATAGATTTACAAATTTTAAACCTACTACGTTCTCAATGCCAGCATTTGCCGAAAGAAGCGCAAACTGAAATGTAAACAAAACGATATCTTAAGAATGTTTATAACTGACAAGTTAACAGCTACAAATGAAATAAAAAATAAAAATCATAAAATTGATACGAAAAATGGATAAAACAAGAATCTCACACAGCCATCATTTACTTTAGATACGAGTATATCTTGTATACATTAACTATGAATATCAATAATTTATTCATAAACTATGCCATTGACATGAAGAACTCAACATCTCTATGAATGTGTAAACTGGAATTCCTTAGAGCTACACAGCAACTGACAAACATTACGATATATGCGTAACGGTAAACCCATCGCCTCGGTTATGACATAACGACATAATAACACTGGATTGGTTGGGTGCTGGGGCTCGCTCATGTTATGCATGGTATGCGTAAATAACGCTGGTAACTGTTACTGTGAACAACAACGCAGCTTTTAGATACAATTAATTAATCTACAACTATGCTACGAAATAGGAAGGATTTTTTTAATTTTAAGTGACCAAAAATTATCTTAAAAAAAATAGAAGCATCAATTTAAGGAAGGCAGCGCAAATACTTTTAAGTAGGAAGGTACCAACAGCAAAAGTTGTGGCAATAAACGACCAAGCAATCAATTCATACAAACAGGCTAAACAAACTTGAAATGTCTTTTTCTTTGGCTGTTTGTTGTGTTTGTATATACCCATGAACTACAAATAAAAAGAATGGACAAAGAATTTATTCATAACCATGTAAGCAGACAGTTAGCAGGTAGTAGCTAACGACAAAAGTTAATAAATGTATCTAGGTTGACTGCCGCGGCCGCAGCAAACACGAAAATGAAATTTGAATAAAAAAAATACACACACTGGTGACGCAGACAACAGATGAGCTTGTTCGTTAGATTAGAATCAGAATTCATGCTATTTACTCAGCTTGAGTTTTAGACATTGCTAATTCATAGCTTCATTTAAGTATTTATCCGGTTTTTAGTTTACGAGTAAATTTTACAATGACAACAAACACTAATCCCACAAGAAATACACGGTAAAGAATAGCATCAAAATAATTAGAAGAAAATTGGATTTATTGTTGGTGTGTTATTACTGAAGAAATGCGCAAATGATATCGGCTCGCGTTGGTACCGTCGTAAAAATTTAACCGTCCCAATTTTTTCGGAGTCTCGTTGTCATCAGGTCAGGTAAGTCATTAGGATGATGAGTAAAAGTTGCGACATTATGTTTATTGAAAATTTTTTCAAATGCATGATAATGGTGTAACAACGGTGGATTATCGCAAGGAATACTCAGCTAAACTAATTGCAATAAAAATAATTATCTATTGATACCTAACTCGGCGCAAAGAGATGTTTCTCAAAATAATCAATAGTAATGTTTCAGTTTAAGGTAAGGTAATGATAATAGGAATACGGCCGCCTGTCTAGTGGAAAAAGCCTTCGGCACGGTTTGGACCAACGCGTTGGTTTATAAAATTATACGATATGGGTTCCCAAATCATTTAACCAAAATGATTATATCAATGATATATGGAAGGAAATTTGTCGTAACGGATAGAGAAAATACGACGAATAAAACATTCAATATCGCTAATGGTCTGCCACAAGGTACAGTAACGGCACCAATCCTGTTCAGCATATATATTTCCGAAGTACTAAGGGATATTGATGCGTCTCTTGCTTATGCTGACGCTATTGTATCGAAACTTGAAGAGAGCATTTTATCCTAATCCAGGGTATTTCAGAAATATATTGGAGAGTGGATTTATACCATCTGAGACATTCCTGTATTTGGACGTATTGGGCCTCTTGTCAGAATCGTGCAACGTACCTGTTATATACCATGTTGCTAGAAGGGTAACAGACAAAAGAATCCAGCATTCCTTATTGCTTAATTGGGATGAAAATACTATCTGGAGATACTGTCGTAGCGTGCCTGAAAGAGACAGTGTAGACAGAAGGCGATTCAATAAAAAAAATACTGGTGGCTGGACTGGAGTGTGGCCGACACTTAGCCCTAATGAGAGGCTGTTGGGGCAGGTATTTTTACGAGCTGCCTTCAAAGACAGACATGACTGCAACTCTGGTAGGGATTTAGTTTTCAAAGTTTTTGACGAATTTATTTGCAGGTAGTTTTAATTAGTATAAGTTTTTATTTACAAGATATTGTAGAAGAATTTTTATTTTTTTTTCTTTAGTCTAGTAAGTTATAGAAGTTGTATACTGCAAAATAAAATAATGTTTATTGTTAGATTTAAGCAAATATTTTATAGAAAGTATTAAAATTCCACTTGGGTTAATTTACTTGTTAATACTAATATAGACGGTAAATTATTTATTTATTACTAACAATAGTATTTAAGATTTCTAAAAATTAAATAAATGGATTAAAAAAAATCCAGTGTAAGGTAAAAGTGATTTATTGTGATGAAAATCGAATATGTCACAATTTGCAGAAAATATTAACTGTTTTAAAAGCAGTTTGGAAACAACTCGGTACGAGTATATATGTACTTTTGTTTTGAGACGTTCAGTAGTAAAACATTTGAGTTATAAGTTAGGTTTGTTATCAAATGGCAACATATCAGCAGCGAAGCGTCCATATAACCCGACTCATTCCAGATTCTCTTTTCAAAATTACGATAATTTAATTTTTTTAGATAATTCACATGAATGGAAGAAAGTTTGAAGATATGGAAATCTGATTTCTTCGCTACACCTTTTAAAGAATTATTTATTAAAATAATTAGCCTTATGGACTTAGTGTTCTATTGAAAACCATTGTTTTTGTTCTTGGTTTTCTGTTTTATTCTTAGCTTTTTTCAAAGCCGTCTTTACCATAATCGATGCTCATTTTTATAACATAATGTATACATTAATTTAAAGAATTTTAGACCTCACCTAGCTCTACATGACAGACACATAACCTATTTATTTTTTTACTTCAATACTACTAAGCTTTTATTTCATAGAAACTTTTGATTTAAAAATTTTTTTACTTTTTTTGCTATCACTCCACGCCACTGCAAAATCCTCCACTTTCTAACTTCGCATATGTCATTTAATTTATTTTATGAATCTTTTTATGTTACGGCGATTTTTCAATTTCGCACGGTGATTAGTTGGGATTTGTTCTAAAAACTAACTCAAGTGAAACATTTAAAACACTTAAAAAAGCATTTAGTGATTCAAATTTATTCAGAGCAACTGTATTCAATTGGTATAAAATTTCGTGAATCAGTAAAAGATATAATCTTTCTGACCTTCTAGAAGTTGTAATTTTTTAGTCGACTTCGAGGAATACGGTTGCATATGATGCAACATCTGCTGCTCCAGAATATAAACTTTATGACATAGACACTCAAAATTAGAGAGAATAACAGTGAAGGTAATAAAAACATAAACATGAAACGAATTTTTTATCAATTTTACATTATTTCATGGTCAAAATATACAATATATAAATTTCCTATACATATTAGGTATATAATTTAATTTATTTATATTCTATATATATATAATATGGTATAGTACATATATTATTGGTACAGCGTTCCTTTTTTTAAATCCAAAAACGTTCATCGTACTTTCCTGATATTTTACACAGGTGGTTCTTATATCTTATGAAAACATGAACTGTGATATTTTGAAAGCTCTCATACATATTTTTTTTCGATAACTAATCTTTTACAGCATTTTTTTATGTATAGAAGCCTACTGAAATTTTGCACAGGTGTTTTGTTTTGAAAGGGTTGTTAATCGTCGCCCAAGGCACCCACAAAAAATTTTAGAAAACTTATATTTTCAAGGATTTTTGTGTATAAACCTAATGGGTATTTAAAGAAAACGTGAATTGTAATATTATAATGTTATCGAACAATTAGGTCAAACGCTTAAAACGTTTTTATTAGCTCGCTTTCTTGTATGTTTGTCTGTTCGGGTGGAGTTTCGTAATTGATTTAAACTAACTTCCCGGTGAGCTAGAGTCTTTAAACATAACTTTAAACTGGATGAACATTAACAATAATGCATTGTAAAAAAATCACACACGCAAGACTAAAAAGAAGGAATTAATTATTTTTAAATAAAATGAAATTTTTAATTAAATCTTTTTTAAAAATGATCTAAAAAGTGTAAAATAATTTATTAGCCCCATATAGGTTGTCCTGAGAATTTCGAATTGTGAATTTTTAATAGCTATGAAAATATACTTGTAAGATTTAAACCTATCTATTAAATTTAGTTTTATTCAAATAATTATTTAAACTCAAAGCGTGTGAGTGTAAGCACTCACTCACTGTTATTAGCTTCTATAGAGCCATCAGAGGTCTTATCTAATTTTTATAACATTCTTGCTATAAATATATAAAAAATTCCACGGCATGAAGGATAGCAATTCGTAAAATAATTGTAACATTCAGTCAATAAATAATTAATCAACCTTAAGTTACACTATGTACAGGAATTTTAGAATTTTTTAATGTTAGAATTTCTTTAACTTTAATCGAACGATTTTATTGTAGAAAGGGTTATATTCACTTCCTACTTGTTTTATGTTAACTGAAGTTTAGCTTAAATAATAATTTTAGATCCCAAGTTAGCGTTACCAGTTTATCTAATAAGTTTTCTAATAAATTTTTAACAAACTCATAAAAGATGTGCGAGAAACTACAACAAAGAGAACAATTTATGGTTTTATATTTGAATCGTAATCAAATGCAGCGCAAGAGTTTTTAAAGTTATTCTTCAGAAAAAACCCGATCAACTTCCGCGAAAGTATCTAAAGATGTTTCAAAATGTTCTTTCAAAAATCTTCGATACATTCGTGTAGTATAGATGTTCTTGTCTTCCGCTCGTATCCATAAGCACAATACAGGAAAGGTTCAAAAATATTCACGTTAGAAAAATTGTTTTTTTTTTTTAAATAAATAAAAAGAATGATAAATTCTTGCGTATTCTGTTTTGTACGAGTATTTCCTACTTTCAATGGCCGCGGCCATGGTGAAACGACGACTGCTGCCACGACATTATTGCACGTAGCATCGCAATTCCTTAGTAATGATCCAACCAAGAAGTGTGTCACATGCATAAATGTAAGTAGGTACGACTTTGTATAGTACTCGTATATGGTGATCGCACACGGTTGGAGCGAGTTCCGCAGCCGAAGCCTATGTTGAATCCACGGAATACGATTCGGTCGAGAATACAGCAAATTTCACATTTTTAAAAATAAATCGGGAACTAACTGTTGATTTGATTTCAATTACACTTCTATACACATATATAAGCAAAGGAATTGATATGGTAAGTGGGTAAGCAGTAAATGTGGTTCAATTGAACTCGTATCCGGCGCTTTAATTGCTATTGCCACCCGCGCAGAATTTCTTCATTTTTAACTCCTTTACTTTAACACGTCGTTTGCATCATTGCGGATAGTTTTGTTAGAAAACGTATTTGCACTAGATATTCTAACGGTATCGCCTACTTTTTCCTTGTTGTAAACTATGCACGAACACACCTACACAAATGCACCAACACACATACCCACACAAAACAAGAAACTTTTTCTGTGTATATTTTTGTATTTCTTTTTAGTTCTATAGGTTTTTTTTGTATTTAAATGAGAAGCGCATAGAACAAAAAGAAACATGAATAATTAAACAAAAAAACAGATCGTATCTTAGAAGTTAAATCAACGATGAAAAAAACTAGTTGCGTGTGTTCTACGAATATGTAAATGTACCCGGGAGTAACCACCACTGATGATGGATAATGATACGTACCAGCAAAAGAAGTTAACGCGTACAACTCGAAAGCTAAATATGAACTAAAGTGCTGTTGGACATGTGATGACTAAAGAAGGTCGCTTGGTTGGTTGGTTTGCTGGTTGTTCAAGAACCAAAATAAGAAATTTTCATTGACTACAAAACTATCTACGAGTACCTGTCTAACAGCAGAAGAAAGCAAAAGAGAACAAGCAAAACGAGAGAAGAATCATTAAGTTACGGAAATTGGTTCTTGCTATGGTCTCGCGGATTCAAACGTATGCAGTATCTCTATCTGGACTGCTGCAACATTATCTCACGTAAATGTGTAATATGAAATGCAGGTACAAGTATTAGCTGCCTAACAGCAGTGCAACAGGTATAATCCATCTCAGCATCATCAGAAGATATGCGTAATTGTTTAATCCATAATTATACACAAAATGCATCTATGAACCTGTTTATGAGTTTGCTCAGATAAATATCAGATTAGTTAAATACTTCGTTAACAAGTGTAACATAATGAAGAGCACACTTAAGTTATTCAAGTTCATATGGATTATGTGAGACATTAATTGTGAGATACGTAGTCAAAAAGAGTAATAAGAAAATGTGGATATAAAGAAATCGAACGCATTTTCGTAAATAAATAGTAAATGTTTTTTCATTCATTAGATTTTACTAAAAAAAACTATAGTTGTTGATGTTGTTATTTCTTTAAACACATTTGCTTTAATTGATGCAACAAGTGCAATTACCAAATACATAACTCCACTTTTTTAATGTTGAGACAAATAAAGAAACTACCTTAAAAATGAAAGCAAAATATTTGCAAATTGTAAATTTTTTTTGGAAAGAAAACATAAATACACATCTTTTAGTTTTAAAACATTCAAACAAATGTAGTTTTTAAGTAAAAAAACATATTTTTGATTGAGGACTTGTCTTGTTTTTGCACCGTTTTTGGAGAAAATTAATGAAAAGCTTCATTTTCATCTTCGTAGTCCGAATTTTTAGCTTCTTGAACACACTGCTAGGACGGTAAATTATAAGGACATATCCGCCGGAGGATCATACTTTTTGCCAATCAATTAATCATTCCGTTATATTTTTTTGGGTTGATACGAAGAATGCTTGAATACCATATTGTTGGTTTAAAATGGTCAGCTTGCTGATTTCCTTTTGCTTTAATATTTTGTGTCGTTAATGGCTTGTGGTGACTAATAGAAGCTGAAACTCTTGCTTCTTCTTCGGTACTTTGAGTTGGTCCATTTGATTCTGTGTTTTTTGGTAACAGTTTTTTTTATTATTTGAAGCCAAATTAGTTTTGTCTGATTGCTCACCGATATCACGTTCAACTTTTAGGACCATTTTGCCACCAAATTTATGCCAATCTTTTTGTAGATAAAAGCGTTTCTGTTTTCAATCAAGCCTTAAGAGCAAGTGATGTTTAATAATGCTTATATTTGTGTGTTTTACACAGCATATTAGACGAGAGTGTTGTTTTTATTTTGAGCATCGCAGTTATCGGAAAATAAGTGTAACTTGGTAACAGTTTTTAATAAAATGTGGCAAAAAGCTGATATATGTCTCATCATACATGTACATATGGCTTTTTTTTGTACTATACATTGAAAAATACAAAAATTAAAGACCGATTACTTTTATAAAAAAAAATCACTCTATGGTATTCAAAGAATTGGTGAATTTTGTTGAAAATCAAAAGTTATGCACTCAACTGTTGAGTCTTGTATATGAAACACTTTTCACGTGCAGAGCAAAAACAAGACCCTGGGGTTGTCTTGGTTTTAAAGTCAAGGATAACTCCAAAATTGAGTTTCTTTACCATTGCGTCAAGGTGTATTTTTATTACACCGAACGATGCAGAATAATAATAATAACAATATTCGTCGCGACAGATCGTTGCGGTCCAAGGCCTAGCTTCCCTCGACCATTTGTGTTATATATATTTTTGCACACAAATGGAAGGGACCTACAATTTAATGCAGTGTCCGTGACATGTTATTATTCTTGGACGTTTGTCAGACATTCGCAAGAGGTGGGAACGTGAAAAATACTTTTAGTGTTTCCTGGGATTCGAACTACGAACCTCATGCTCAGAAATCCATCACATAAGCACTGAGCCATGGCGCCTACACTTTTTGTGAAAATTTGGATGTGATCGGACCCCGGGGTCAGGAGGCACTCATACAAATGTATGAATATGGTTTTTTTAATTTTTTGTAAAAAAAAATTTAATGGGTTGTTTTTAGTTCTGCATTAAAAAATTAAAAATCTTCGCGAAAAAGTGGAGTTATCGGGTTATTGTACTGAGTGCTTCCATTAGTAAACCAGACTTTGACTTCGGTGTACTTCTTGTTGTTGAAAGTTGAAACACTCTTTGATCTGAAAACAAGAACGCTTATACCGTATTTAAAACCTTAGCCGCGTTGAATTTAATGTCGAATTTTTTTTTGTTTTAGCAATCTGCGGTGTAGCGTAGATTTTTTCTCGAAAAAACGAACACGAAAGCCGAGAATCTTTTGTTTACATTGTTTTGTTGCATGTGTGTGTGATGTGTTTTACCTAAACCAAATGACATCAGTTGTTGGTGTTAGTAAAAGAGGGGTAAATCTCCCAAAATATCAAGATCTGTTTGAGGGGAAATCCATTCTACCGTAGATTGGTTTTTTGGAATAAACGAACAACTTGACAGCCAAAAAAGCACTCTACGGCAGATTTTTTTTTAAAAAAAAACTCGACATAAAATAATTGTTAAAACAATTTTATATAGTCTACTTTTAGGAACAAAAATGGTCGAAAGCTGTTCTTAATCCATGTATCATTGCTTTCTATTAGGTGTTAATCTAGTTTGTCTTTGTGTCAAAAAACTTATGTTTCATTATTCAACCATAACCGTGTGTCAGTCTGACTAATTTTCAAGAACTTCGTAATATAGTATATTACATAACGAGCTACGAAAGTGGGCATTATCGTGCGAGTTAGAAGCTTGAAGCATGAGGCGGCAATCTAATCAGCATACGATAAGCAGTTTTCAGCGAATAATGTACGCTATTTTTCACACGACCAAATTAATTTTTCTGCTAAACTGCTCATGCGCAATGCAAAACTACTGTGTAAATGTGTGTTTGCTGTGATTGCAGTAAATGAAAAAAATATTTCCTATGTTAACACACTAGTGTGGATAATGCCTACTTTAGAGACTGGCTTATAGTATAGACGACAGTCCCTTTACTCTATGGTCGTGTGGAATACATTTAACACCCCGTTTCAGTCCTATTGCACCAACACTTAGATCACCAAATTAGTGCAATAAATGACAGGCATTTTTCGTAATACTTGTTTATCACTTGTTTTCATTGAACTTAAAATACCCTCTTTTGTTTTGCAGTTCGTGTAGTTCATTATGTGTAACACCTGTGGCCCTATTCTGGTTTTCCCGGGGAATTGGGAATTGGGAATTTTTGACGTGTTTCTAGCAGTTTGGAATTTTTTTTTCCCAAAGTGTATTCTGGCGATTGGGAATTTTTTTGAATGGGGAAAAAATATTTCCATTTTGTAGCAGTTTTGACTTATATTTTTCCCTGCATATTTTTTTGGGAATTGGTGGTAAATGTTCGATTAGTTCGGTACTATTTAAATAAAATAAATTTTTT
Source organism: Nephrocerus scutellatus (assembly GCA_947095585.1). Lineage (NCBI taxonomy): Eukaryota > Metazoa > Arthropoda > Insecta > Diptera > Pipunculidae > Nephrocerus > Nephrocerus scutellatus. The sequence continues at coordinate 25,750,138 of OX352765.1, read as the reverse complement.
TAAAATGGCAGCTTCAAACAGAGTAAGTCAATAAATATTTTCTGTGTTAATCTGAATATAAAGATACATAAAATAAGCTATCATGATTAATTTTAGGGTAAAAATGTTAGCAAGGAGCAAAAAGAAATGATGGTGACCATAATGATGGATGATATAGATTTAGCGAATGATAGGTAGTTATAATAACGTTTCTTTACATTATAGATTATTATGAAATTACAATCGCTTTGCAATCCACAGATTTAATGGGATCGATTCAAAAAACACAAATAAAGAAAAGTGGAAAGAAATTTCGGTACGACTGAATGCCATTGGAGGGGCATATAAGGATCCAGATAAATGGAAACGAGCGTGGACAGACATGAAGTATATAAAGTGAGGTATTCGTAAATATAATTTACTAATTGTCTTTTATTACATTTTATTGTAAGGAAATATGCTCGAACTCAATGGGCTCATATAAAAGAGTACGACAACCGAACAGGGTTAGGGTTAGAGTGCAGCTCGAGAAGGCCGGCGGAGCTAAATGTGTTGGACCAAAAAATTATGGACATCATTTCCCCGGAGGCCTGTACCGGTACCTTCAATAATGAAGGAGGCTTACAAATACCAACACATCAGGTACATAATGGCTAATTTACATTTAATATTTCATTTGCTCCAAATATTGTTTTAATTTTTTGTCATTTACAGTCCAATACTCATCCAGATATACCATCAAGGATGAATGAACCGAGTTCGTCCCAAACGCCGTTTTGTTCTACGGACATTACGGAACGGACGGTAGGCCCCGTAAGGCCTACACGCCTTAAACGCATTAGAGGTTTTTACAACATTAAATATTCATTTCCTTATATTACATACATTATTGCTTAATATTTTCATATAATAATAGGATCAGCCTTTACAAGAGACGCATTATTAAAAGAAGGTAATGAAATAGAACGGGAAAAATTAAATGCTATTAAGCGTATTGCGGCAGCACAAGAACGACGTGCCGCGGCAATGGAAAAAAAGAACCAAATTTTGGAAAGATTTTTGTTGTCAAAAAAGTAAGTTTATTAAAAGAATTATAAAAATATAAATTTATTTTAGCTAGAATAATATGTGTCCACAATTGAATTTCTAACTGCCCGACCCGCTGTCAACAATCGTTCATCAGTTAAATCGGCGAATATGTCATCATCGCCTTCAGTGTCTGATTGCGTTTCTTCACCTTTAACTAAATCATGGTCGTCCAGAAAATTATGCTGCTTTAGAAAGTTGTGTAGTGTAGCACAAGTGTTTATGATAAGCCCCAATTTATATGGGTTACATTTGAGACATCTGTCTTTTGCTAGGCACCTGTACCTCGACTTAATTACCCCGTTAAGTCTCTCTATACAATTTCTTATTTTTCTATGTTTCGAGTTGTACCTTTCCTCACTCTCATTTGATGGATTTTGTATGGGCGTCATGAGCCACGGTTGCAGTGGGTAGCCGCTATCACCTAAAAAAATTATAAAATAATCGTATAATTTAATAATATTTAATAAAACCTTTATATTTCAGCAACAATCAAAATGTTATTTCGCCTCAAGTTCTAAACAGTGGACAATATGATGACATCGAATATTTAGAAGATGAATAATAATTATAATAAGCTCTTATGAATTAATTTAAGCAACATGAATCCATGAAAAGCAATGAGTATACAATGTATACCTGTTTATTTAAATTTAATTTGAAATTAAAAACCACATAAAAAATGTACATAACAAATAAGTGTAATTGAATTTATTGAAGTTGAAAAATAAATAAAAAAATTACCTAACAAATATGTATTTTGCAGTGAACTTCCATCGTACTTGTTGTGTAAAAATGCCTTAATCAATGATTTTTTCCAAATTGTGGCATCGTGGTTTGACCCTCCATATGAAGCATTCACATTTAGTATCCTGAGATTAGAATCGCAAATCTATAAAAAATCTACATAAAATGAATATATAAAAAAAATTTAATGTTATTTGTGCTACAAACAAACTGGACATTCTTCGAATGATAGTGATGTCGGTTAAGATAAACATGTTCGACTCTTTTCGCTGGTCTGAACATGGAGACGTGCGTACAATCAATGCAGCCGATTACGCCAGGAAGATTAAACTTTTCATAGAATCTGAAATGGAAAAGTTATTAGAATTCCGAAAGATGTGTTGTGTATTTAAATGTTAAAGAAACACTTACTCTACTTTGACATCGTTCATTTCCGCTGGCGTTTGTGGAAATTTAATGTATACCTGCATTAAAAGCTCGTCAATGATACTGCAAATTTCCATTATACATCGGCTTACCACACTTTGGGAAACACAATTAAGATAGTTCATGCTGACCCTCTTTTGGAAAGTTCCTATACTGTACGTATAGAAATAACCTTTAACCTTATATAAAGTAACTTACCTTCCGCCAAGAAACCAAGCGCAACTAGTACTCGAATCTCTTTTGGTATAGTTGACACCTCCATAAAACTTTCAATTTCATCTTTCAACGCAAATACCAATGCCTGGGGCATCCTATATATATTGATAAACTCCGCTTCGTGTATTTCAAAGGGGTTGGATGAATCCCGTAAATATTTACGCCTAATTCTTAAATTATAGCGCTTGTCTTCTTCGTCATCATAGAAATGATGAAGTAGTCGTCTTGCCATTGAAAAAAAACACTTGATTATAAATATTAAGTTTATTCTAAATATTAAATTTAAATTTTTACTTTTTAAACACGAATTTAACGAGTATAAAGATTTAATTGTTTATAAAAAAAGTTGGGAATTATTGTAGTTGTAAATTATCAAAATATTTTTTCCCAATTCCCAATTCCCCGGGAAAACCAGAATAGGGCCACTGGTGACCAGACGCTATTAAAATCACGTTCATTAACTATCTGTTCAGTGATGAGTCCACTCGAACCCAATGAAAACCATTTAACTATCTTCCTTAACATCAATCGAACAATCGCTTATCAAATAAATTATTAATTTCACAACTGCACGACTGCTTTAATATTTAAGTCCAAATCGATAAACGTAACTACAACTTTAAGTTGTAGTCATTGATTTTTCGAAAACAATCTTCTAAAAACATATTTTTAAATGTGACTTAAAAAGGGGATTAATCACGATTTTGTTTGAATATTAAACGTAACTAAAAGTCATTAAACGTGTTGTCCGTCAAATACAAAATTCAAAATTAACCGTTTAAGTGAAGATGACAATAATGATAACCTTTTAAAGATTATCACATTTAAAAAAGTAATCGAGAGCTTTATATCCGATTGTACCAAAAATTATTGATGTGAAAGTATAACTCGGGAGTACAATACACAAAACGTTTATCCAAAATGGTAGGCATGAGAATAGCTTTGAAAGTGAAAAAAAAAAAAAAAAAAAAAAAAAACTTTTGAGAACGACTGGACCGATTTGGCTAAATTTTATAAATTCGCCATAGACATTTAGATATATAAGTTTTCAGAAGTTCACAAAACGATCACAAACAAATTTATTGAAAGTGGGACAGGACAACGTCATTCGGGTAAGCTCGTAGTTATATATGCGCTTGACTGCGTAACACCAATTAAATCTCCCGACAGTGTTTGGTAACAGGCTGTGGCAAAGCAAAGCAATCATATATTTTTGCTTTTCTGTTAAAGAAAATCCTCGGTTTTCAATATTTATTATTCTTTCTTGGAAACTTTGAACTACAAACATTTAAGTATGCATCGAAACACGCCACACTGTCCTTTATTATTTGGTAATAATCGCCAAAATATCTGTTTTTGATGTCAGGGCGCTCTCAAAATTTCAGCCCTCTAGGTCTTGTGAAAGGTGTTTAAAAAAGACCGCAAAAAACGAAACGAACGAAAAAAAAAGATTTCAACCTATCACACGCGACACACGCAGCACGCGACATGCGTCATACGCGGAATATTAAAAATGCTATTTCGGACTTAGTCACTCACAAAATTTCAGCTCTCTAGGTCGTGTTGAAGGTGGTTAAAAAGGACATCAAAGTAATCGAAAATACAGACAAAAAGAGGCCAAGTCAAGTTAATTGAATGGTTTTAAAAAGAATCTATCATCGAAATTATAAAATAAATTAGGTGTTAAGAGTCATTTGGAACATAGTCACCGATATCGGTGCTTATAGTCATGACTACAACTTAAATCAGCATCATTTTGTGACTTTAAAATACCAAAAGAGTGACTTTAGACGCAGTTGTGACTTTATTATCGTGTAACGATTTGGACCTTAATGTGTAATTGTGCGAAAAAAATGATTTATTTCTGTAAATTTTATATTAAGTATAATAATTTCTAAAGCAGACAGCGTTGCGACTGTTGTTATTGTTAATAATAATAATAAAGTTACCCAGTAAAATATTTTTATCATAATAAAAAATATTTATATAATATTATCTTCGATTTTAGAAGTTAATAAATAACTAAAATTCTAAAATTGTGTGTTAAAATTATTTCAAGATTTTATTAGAAATGAAATGTTAGACAAGTCAGATTTATAAAAACGAAAAGCAAAAACCAATTATATTTAGCCATTCAGCGTTTATCCATCGTATAAACGATCGCATGTTTTACTACCGTGTGAATAATTTTTCATTATTTTTCTTTTCAAATAAAAAAAAACCATACCTTCCAAATGTTAATCTTTAATATTAAAACGTTTAAAACGCATCACTGGCAATCATAATTTAAAGGTCAATACTGTTCGTATGTTTATGACAGCCATTACATTAGAAATGTACCACTTATAAATATAAATAATAACTGTATTTTATTTGGAATCCGAATCCGAATTTGAACGTCAAGACCAGCCAAACAGCAGCTTTTCAAATTCCAAAGAAGGAAATCGACAGTGCAATTGTTGTTGTAATTCCCTATTCGAATTCAAATAAAATACAGCTAATCTATATATATAAAAATCAATTGCTGTTCGTTAGACTGGCTAAAACTCGAGAACGGCTGAATCGATCTTAAATTATTTGTGGAAACCCAGAAAAGGTTTAAAAGGTGAATTTAGCCCCGCTATGTGGCGCTGGTATCGTTTTTTCTGGCGGTGGTCAGTTGGACGGGGCAGCCGGGAAACGCGGGTGTAAGTGGGCGCGGCGTCAGTGGGCGGGTTGCAAAGCGCCCGGGAACAGCTAGTATATATATAAATATAAGGGCTCGCACACATTACATTTCTATATGAGGAGTTTTACAACAATATATGAAGTTCGAGATAATGTACTTTAAATATCAGATAGAAACTAGATAGGTAAAATTAAATTATTTTTGATTGGACCTAATTTTGGTTGATAACAGAATATAATTGCATTAAAGGGAAATCTATAATCGATTTAGAAATAAAAATTGTTTGCTTACTTTTTATATTTATTGTAATTATTACATTCTAAGTTTTGCTAACTTAGTGTCGGCCTAAAATGGAATCAGCCTTTTGGTTAAGAAGAATAGAATTCGTTATTTCTCGTTTCAGTATTTATATGCAAATAGAACCAACCAGAAAGTAAGGTATTTCTTACTTTTTAAATTCTTTATATTAACTTTGCTTGCCCGTGGCATGTCACCCTGTCGGTCGGTCGGCTTATCGTGGAATCTTGCGATTAATTTTAAGCCCACTTCCCAAATGAAATTTTGCAAGCATCTGTATTTCCGGAGACAACACTTTCTATTAAAATTTGGGCCCTGAGGCCCGAGGAGTGCCCATATAAAAATTAACCCGATTTTCTTTAAAAATGTTAGAGACCTCGGGACCGGAGTCGAAGGGGCCCCAAAACTTTTTTTTATAAAATTAGCCCGATTTTCTTCAAATTTTATATACGTATGTATCTCCAATGGACAACAATTTTTGTAAAAACGTTGGAGACTCAGTTCATGGGGCCCCAAAATGTTCTTAAAAAATTAACAAAACTCAAAAATCAAAACTTTTTGTCCATCATTTGTGCGAATGGGCCCGAAGGTGCCTATATAAATGTTTTAAAGTTAGCCCGATTTTCTTCAAATTTTAAACATATGTGCATCTCCGATGGACAAAACTTTTTGTAAAATTTTGAAGTGAAGGGGCTCTTATATTAGTTAACCCGATTCATACATTTCACACATATGTACATATCTCCTATTAGAGAATTTACATGAACAATTTTTTTTTGTAAATTAAATACAAATTTTATTTTTGATTTACTTTTCTATTAAGTCAATCACGTTCAATTTCCACCAAAAGATAAAATAGTTTTTTGATAAACTATTGTGAATGACCGTACACTAATCGAAAACTCAATCAACACAACCAAGTTTCTGCTTTTATTCTTCTATTTCAAAACAAAGCCATACTTTCAAATTTCCATGGCGTAAGTATAGCCAACAAAAAAGAAAGCGAGCGAGTAGGCTCGTTGCTGTTGTGTTTTTGTAGAGTGTAGTGTACGTGTCCTTACCATTCACTTGCTCCAATTATTGCGTTTTCAAGAGTTCTAACACACCTATTTATACTTTGGCTGACGTGTTTTTGTTTATGGCAGTAGTCATGTGTACGATACCACACGCGGAACCAAAAAAATTTCATCAATCGGTTTTACATTGAGATGTCAATGTTTACCAACAACGATTAAAGTTTTCTTTTTCTATTCTGTGGCTCTATGTTTCTATGTTTCTATGTTTTACGTTCATTTCATTTGAAAGGGTGACAACTGACAGCTGAATAAAAGCTTCTAAAGGTAAAGGTATATTAGTCGTCGATTGGTGCAAAAGCAAACATCATCTGGGTCTCTGGGGTTTGGAAGCAGCAAAAAATATATTTAGTGCTCGCGTACTTTAAACAATGCCGCTCTACAACCCAAACCCAGTGTCTGTCTAGTTTCTACCACTATTCGGCTAGCAACTAAACATTTCTCCACCTCAGCTTCACTAATGTTTAGCTTGCTTTGTTGTTCTGTTTGACTGTTTGTTTGTGACTCAACTTTCGAACTTTCTAATTGCTTTAAATATGAATATGTAATATATTAAAACAAAATTAATAATTGTGTAACATTGTTTTTATTTTTATAGTTCGGTTACCTCAAAATTATTAGTGATTGATAAGAATCGTGAAATCGTTGTGCGACAAAAGACGGCATTAAACCGAATCCGCAGTAAAGCGGTGGAAAGTTTTTTTTGTTTTGCTGTGAATAATAAGCTGCATCCAACAACACTAAACATTTCTTGACCCTTCAGCAAAATGTCAATGTCACGGAAAGTCCACGATTTGCTTTTTGTTTATATTCTCATTGGAGTTCTACTATACATATCACGATCGACATATGGATACTTTGCATCCCTAAATGAAGCGGAAACGAGTAAAAACTGCTTCTGTGAGGTAAACCCCAAAATACCATTTAGCTTTGTAAGAGGACATTTATTAGAATTATTTGTTCTTTTGCAGCTTCATGGATCGATTAATGACTGCAGCTGTAACGTGGACACAGTCGATCATTTTAACAATATAAAAATCTATCCACGTCTAAAGAGTCTCCTGGTAAAGAATTATTTCCGTTTCTACAAAGTGAATCTAAAGCAGGACTGTCCTTTCTGGCCAAATGACAGTAAATGTGCAATGAAATTCTGCCATGTAGAGCAGTGCGAGGAACATAACATACCAGTGGGGCTAAAGGAGCATGGTGAACACAGTGGGATGTCAGCGTCGTTTAAGGTAAACTATCAGACTTTTTATTACCATTGTATGCATGCAATTTTAACGTGAAATATTATCCAAATTGTAGGCTTCCTTAATAAGGCAATATAACTATATATAAGATTCTCTATATAAACTTCGCATCCGAATATGTTTGTGGCTCCCGTCTTGTGATCAATTTTCAATCCACTGCCTAAAACCTAAACCTAATTTAGAAACGATCGGGTCTAAGGCCTCCCATATAAATTTCTTTAAAATTATCTTTATACTTTGCACACATCTGTATCTTCGATTAGGGAATTTACAAGAATAATTAATTTTTATGGGTTGGTTTGGTTTTTTTTATCAAAAATGACCAGGTATGAGAGTAGCTACTCGTGTTACCTATGTAATGAAAGTATGTTTGTTCGCGATATGTAATTGTGGGCGTTTTTTCGAATGTTTTAAGGAGAGTATATTTTAGAGATCTAGTGTTGAGTTGAAGTAAATGTAAGGTAATTATAAAGAAATTCAGTGAAATCAAGTTTTAAACTTTTGGACAAGTTTATAGAACATACCAGTTTACAGCGAATCCAATTTTTAAAATTACTGCACACTTAAACTTAAACTTAGTTTTGTATATTTTGTAGAATATATGTTTATATATTTTACATAGAAAAATACCTCGTGACTTAGCGATTGAAGAGGTAGGATGAATTGGCTGAAGCATAACGTAAATCTTCAAATAAGATTGTCATTTATGTGTGCATCCGTAAATTTTTTGAAAGCAGTCTCTTGACATCAAACGTGGCATTAAGCTCCCACATTTCTCTCAACAAGATCAGTCAGCAACTCAATGTAGGGATCACTTAAGTCATAGACCACTCGAATGTGTAAGGAAACTGCATGTCGGACGAATTAGCCAGACGTTGTACGACTCTCCAGATGCTAACGCAAACGGCAGAGGTGGGGAGTCCTATTGCGACGCTAAAACTTGAGGTTCGGGAAGAGACAGAAGCAGCAAAACAAATTTCAGCTGAGAAAACACCAATACTTGTAATATATCAAGACAGGTTTGCTAAAGCTTGACCTAATGCGCTCAACTGCGCTAATCTCCCTGCAAAGACGTGAACTATAAACGTTTGTAGGGATAATGATAGTAATGACAGGACCACTCACTTCTAAGGAAACACGCGAGAAGGATGTGTGTCGAATATAATGATTTCGGCAGAAGCTGCACGGGCGAGGAGGAAAAGTAGACAATAGAAAACTTTCTTTGCTCCTGTCCGGCATTAGTGTACAGAAGGCTTAAACACTTAGCTAAGCGGGTAATGAATAACCTCTCAGATCTCGAAAACGACAAAGTACGAGACATACTTCAATTCAATAATAGCTTGGAATGAATTCTCTGAAAAAGAGAAAGGTATAAGATCCAGAGATAACACAAAGAACCACCATAACCCACCTCACCTTACCTTACATCGTATTACATTATGATTATTTTTGCAAATGGATCAAAGACTTTTTAATATAAATATACATTTGATATCTTAATATATAAAAATGATTATTTGTCTATATGTCTTTTCGCGATACTTCTAACACCTTTCATCTGATATAGCTCCAACTTTGGATCGAGGGAGGGATGGTTGGTGTGGATGTATATAGGGAGTAAGTGTAATGATGGTGTAGAGGGTATTGACATGGTGGTGGCTAGGTATTGTTTGTATGTGATTCACCGTGCGTTTTATAGATAGTGGTGATATATGAGGGGGGAGTGGGTTTGAGGTATCTTGGAGTGGGTCATGGAGGGTCTTAATGGTCAGTTGATTGGGGTAGTGTTATTGGGAAACTGTGGTGTGGACAACCAGGCAACGCTGGGTATTTTAGCTAGTTCTTCATAAAAATGAAATGAATTAGAGGACTAGATAGTTATCTGTTTGTGATAACAGTAAAAAAGTAATAATTCGTCAAACAACTTTTAATCTTTATAATCATGATAAAAATGGAAGCGAACAATTTTATCTAAGATTTCGGCAACTATAATTTTAAAAATGCGTACTTATCGTACTATCATTAGATTTGGTTCTCGAATAAAACACTTGCTGATGTTCGTAATTTTTGGTTAAATACGATTAAATTGGGCGTAGAGCGTGGCATTACTAGTTTTGAGTTAGAAGTGACTTTCTTATCACCAAATGGGCCTTGAAAACCATACTTTTTAAGCCAACATACGCTTTTTTTGCCTAATCAAAGCACAGGTGGAAAAATCCAATTGGCTACGATTATGTACTGTTTGATAAATGCGTTGTTTGGATTTTCTTTTTTTTTCCCTTTTCATTTCAAAGATAAATTTGAAACTCTCATATAATCAACAATTAGCGATAAGACGTCAACATCTATTAATTAAAACTTGTGTAAATACAACGACTTACTGATGACTGACTGATGTTTTCAGTTGATTGCTACACATTATGTGCAGCTATAAATTACCTCATTTGATTTTTTTATTCAAGAATTTAAGGCACAATTCACCAATTGTTGTCCTGCCCTATACTGTTCTGTAGTTTCAATTTATATTATCGCCACTGCATATACACCAAAATATAGAATTTGCTTTATTGAATTAAGCCAGGAAACCGCTTTATTACGTAACCGGTTAATCATAACTTGTACATTTTAATGCATTCGAGTAGTAGTAATAACCATTCTATTATGATAGAAAATCAATAAATATAACTTGATTTATTGCTCGCTTTTTATTTTAGTACAGCAAAGAAGCACAATCAGTTGGCTGTTCAGAGGATGACTTCAACACCGAACTCAGCTTTTTGGATACAAGTCTAAGCGATCAGGCGCATGAAGAGTTCGAACGTTGGGCAATGCATGATGAGGCCGAAGAAGACTTTTGCATTCTCGATGATATGCAAAATGGGGCACAATATGTTGATCTATTGATAAATCCGGAGCGCTACACCGGCTACAAAGGTGACTCAGCGCGGCGTATATGGATGAGTATTTACCTTGAAAATTGTTTTGGCATAAACAATGAAACGAAATCGTTATCATCTTACATACAACATTTGGATATGCGAGATGCTTGTCTGGAGCAAAGGGCGTTCTATCGGTTAATATCGGGACTACATTCAAGCATTAACATTCACCTCTGTTCCAAGTATTTGCTTTCGGAAACGAAAGACTTTCTCGATCCTCAGGGGATTTGGGGACCCAATCTGAACGAATTCAAGAGGCGTTTCAGCCCAGAAACAAGCAATGGTGAAGGACCACATTGGCTTAAGAATTTGTACTTTATTTATTTAGTTGAGTTGCGTGCTTTGGCTAAAGCTGCTCCATACTTGCGTCGAGAGGAGTACTACACGGGAATCGCCGAAGAGGACGAAGAAGTTAAAATGGCTATTAATGACTTACTTTCGGTTATAGAGTGAGTGACAGACGTGCCATTTGAATTTGTAATTTGATTTATTTTCTTTGCTTTATTACCCTTCAGATCATTTCAATCGCACTTCAATGAAAATTCACTTTTCTCCAGTGGCTTTGCGGCAATTAAATTGAAAAACGACTATAAGGAGAAATTCCGAAATATCTCGAGAATAATGGATTGTGTCGGATGCGACAAGTGTAAGCTGTGGGGAAAACTGCAGGTAGGTAACTTTCCAAACTTTGATTTTCAATTGATTTTTTCCAATTTGATATTCAGACACAAGGCCTTGGAACCGCATTAAAAGTTCTTTATTCAGAAAAGCTAAATATCGCCACGGAGAGCGGTCTGTGGGATCAACCGCACATAGAAGCGGATCCCATATTTCGATTGACGCGAACTGAAATTGTTGCACTTTTCAATGCATTCGGAAGGTAAGCCCAATGAAGATCATTTTGCATTTTTATAATTGCATCGGCGTATAACCAAACTGTATTCTTTCAGATTGTCAAATAGCATTTTTGAAATGGAAAACTTTCGAAAGCACCTCAGATAACAACGAAAAAATTAAACGTAGACAGTGGCATGCATATATTTTTTAACAATTGAAAAAATTGAATATTAATTTAACACTTTTAAACTAATATTCAAAAGAATTTTTAACAAAAACACGAAATACAACTTTCACTGGTTTCTTTGGCAATCATGTATACTAAATACAGGCTAAATTATATACAACTTAAAGCCCAAAACAAATCTATTCCCAGCGGATAATTTTTCACAAACCAACAAGTTAATTCACTAACTCTTTGTGTAAAATTATTGTTATTATTACAAATAATATCAATTTATAATCACCGTTTTTGATACATTTTAAAAAATCGTATGTGCAATGAAACATCAACAAATTAAATCTGTACGAGAGAGGGGGCTACTCCCTTCTTCTTTCGATCAGATCGAAATGTACGAGTATTAAGTATGGACCCTGATAAAAAGAGTCTTTTTGTAATTATTAAATTAGATATTTATTTGAGATTAGGTGTCGGTCGGCTGTTAAAATTATACAACACGTTCGTTGTAAGTTTACATCACATAATTCTAAGATCTGTTTAATAATAAAGTTCAGGTAGGTATTGTTTTCCTTAATGATAAATGGTATTTATCACTGTTTTTGTTTTAGTTTTATATATTTATATATATGTACACATAAATGATGTCAAATAAGGGAGAAAATTGTAGAGAATAGTCACACGTTTTGGCTTTAAGTCGAACAAAAGAAAAAGAACCAAAAGTTGATGAGTGTTTTTCAGTACTTTTTTAAGAATATCTCGTAATGTAAATTATTTGTATTTATGCGTTTTCCATAATAAATTAAGTGAATTAGAAGTGACAGAATTCTTTTAATTAACGGTAAATCTATCAAACTTAACAGCATACATTTTTAAACTTAACATTGCTTCTTTTAGGCACATTAATTTTTAGAACATGTGTGCAAAAATATCCATGCACAACTGTATATATGCATGCACAATTGTTTGCGAGAAGCTAGGCCTTGGACCGCAATGGTCTGTCGCGCCGAAATATTATTAATCATCATCGTATTTGGCTCTACAACCGGGGTTCCGGTCCTGGCCTCCCGCAAAAAGTCTCTCCACCGGTCCCGATTTTGAGCTTCCCTAACATCTGGGCGTTCCGGTCTACGCCATCCTTCCATAGTAGGCTTGGCCGGCCTCGCTGTCGTGTTCCATAAATCCTACCGCAAAGGACTTTCCGAGCAGGATCCTCTTCGCTCATGCGAGCTAGGTGTCCTGCACACCGAGCCTAACGAGATTAATTCTCTTTACGATGTCGACATCGCGGTAACGCTCGTAGATCTCGTCATCATAGAGCCTCCGGAATCGTCCTTACTCATACTCATACGGGACCAACAATTATCCGTAATACTTTTCTCTCGAACGCTGCTAAGAGGTCAGAATGCTTTTTGATATGCACCTAAGTCTTGGATCCATATATAAGAACTGGTATGACATTGTCTTATATACCAGCAGCTTGGTTAAGTTCCTGGAATTGAACAGTCTTGACAGACTATAGTAGGTTTTGTTGGCTTTAAGCAACCCTGTGCGTATTTCTGGTTCCATGCTGATATCGGCGGCTACATTTGAGCCGAGATAGTTAAATGATTGCACTACTTCAAATTCGCGCTCCACTATTTTAATTGCGGGACCAATATTGGATCTTCTAGTCGCAGACGTGGCCACCATGTACTTTGTTCTCTCATTTATGTGCGGCCCCAGATTTTTGTGCCGCCAGCTCGATCTGGATGAAATCTTCCTGTGCAGACCTTTGGTTTCTATCAGCGATGTCGATATCGTCTGCGTAAGCCAGTATCTGAATGGACCTTTAGAGGATTATTCCTCTAGCCGTTACGTCAGAGCCTCGGATCACTTTCTCCAACACCAGGGTGAAGAGGACGCAGGCCAGTCCATCCCCTTTTCGGAGCCCGTTATAGATGTTGAATGGGCTTGATAGTGATCTGGATATTTTTACTTGGCTTATAACATTGGTCATGGTCAACCTACATAGTCTTGTCAGTTTACGAGGGATGCCGAATTCCCTTCATGTCTTTATAAGCTTCTACTCTGGCTATGCTATCATAGGCGGCTTTAAAGTCAATAAAAAGATGGTGCAGTGAGTTTTAAAACTCTACACATTTTTCCATCACCTGCCTAAGGGTGTAAATCTGATCAGTTGTTGATTTGCCCGGGATGTAGCCACACTGATATGGACCAATGATGACTATAGCGTATGGCGCTATCCTGTCTTGAAGGATAGAGGAGAAAATCTTATACGTGGTTCTCAACAACGTTATACAACGATAATTGCTACTTTCTTATGTGTGGGGTACGTGGGCGTCGTGACTCAGTGGATAAGAGCATGACTTTCTGAGCAGGAGGTTCGTGGTTCGAACCCCAGTAACACCAAAAGTATTTTTCACGGTGTCCCACCTCTCGTGAAAGTCTGACAAACGTCCGAGAGTAATAACTTGCCACGGAAAGCTTTTCAATTTGCCTTTAGGAAACGGCATTACATTGTAGGTCCCACAACAGAAATGTCGCGAAAAGCTAGGTTTGGACCACAAAGGTCTGTCACGCCAGCTATTATTATTATGATTCTGCTTCAAATTTTCGTTAAGATATCAGACATATCTAGGCCTAGGTGGACATAATTTTAATTGTAAAGGGTTTCCCAACCAGAGCGCCGGATTCTCTTGTGTTCAAATTTAAATTTTTGTATATAAATTTTAAAGAAACACACATTTATTTTTAAATTAATCAAACATTCTCCATATTCTTAAATCTAGTGGTCTATACGTGATAAAAGAAAAAAAAATCACCGTTTTAACAAAATGGCGGCAAATTTAAATCCGGCGCTCTTGTTGGGACACCCTATACTTATATGTATTTATTTAAATTATCATTGCTTACTTTTAAGGGAAAATTGTATTTTCCAACAGTTTATGACGTAGCGTTTGCTCTTTGTTGGTTTTGTATGTTATACGGTCGTGTTTTTTTTCGGAGAAATCGGAGAGATAATGTAACTGTCAATTCAGATATTTCTTGGACGTTTTTTTACAATCCGATAAGTTCCGGATATGATCTAAGCGCTCGGCTTGTAAAGTTACACATATTTTATAATCTAGGTGTTTTTTAGTATTTTTAAAAACTTTTATTTAACTTAAACCCTTTTTGTCTGTATTTTCGTCTAATTTGAGGTCCTTTTTCACCACCTTCCACCCGACCTAGAGAGCTAAAATTGTGAGTATCTAAGTCCAAAATAGCATTTTTTATATTACGCGTATGACGCGTGGCGTGTGTGATGGGTTTTACAGTCAGGTTCGATAGTCTGCCAGCCGCTTAAGTCATAACTGATGTCAGTTTTGACTGATGCGCCTTGCGGTCAGATTAGTAGGATAGTTTGACAGTCAAATCAACAGTCTAGCTTTAGTTTTCGGAGAGGAAAGATGGAGAACCAACCAGAAGCTTGTTTGGTACTCATTCTTGCGATCCGCCGCCGTTGCCTTGTATATCATATCCTTCATAATATCCACCAATTTGAGATATCCATAATTTTTTTCACGTATGACGTATTCGGGGCTCGTTATGTCCCACAAACAGCGGTTATTTTCATAGGAACCCACAAATTCTTCTAGAAATATTCTGTCTTCAATCAAGTCCATAACGCCCTTTCACGTTAAAAATTACAGCTAACTGACGATTTTGTGTACACATTATCGATCATAAACAAACATGGCCACTGACTGACAGTCAATCGCAAATTTTTTTTGATAGCGATAAGTTTCGAGTTTCAGTCAGTCAGTCAGGCAGGCGTTCACACTATCAATTTTGAGAGATGTCGATCAAAACTTTCAGTCAAGTTCGATAGTCTGTCAGCCACTTAATGTAGGAGTTTTTAACGAGCTGCCATCAGCTTACCATCAAGCTCATCTTCGGGCGTACAATTGAGTTCAGTGATTCGTTTTTCAGCCGTACAAAACGTAAGCAAAACGCAAGCTCATATACATCTCCACATTTCTCTTTATTTTTCTTAACGCACACGGTGTGCCAATTATATAGCCGGACATTAATGTCGTATATTTTTTTGTTTTAGAATTCTGCGCTCGAGCTCAGTTTTTTTCCCGAAAAAACGAACACGAAAGCCGAGAATCTTTTGTTTACATTGTTCTGTTGCATGTGTTATTGTTATAATTATTGAAAAGAGGGGTAAATCTCTCAAAATATCAATATCTGTTTTAGGAATAATCCGATCTACCGTACGTTGGTTTTTTTTTTAGAAAAAACGCACAACTTGACAGCCAAAAGATCATAACCATAATCACCAAAATCATAAATATTCTAATTCTTTATTGTTAACGGTTTGAATCGCAAAACAAATTAAGTTCTTATTACAAACTATTTTGATATTATTTATAGTAACTTTAAGTCCGGATGTGTTTGATTGTTTTTTGTTGTGTTGGCCAAATCTTGTGATAAATTTTTAATCCACTTCTCAAAACCATATTTTATTCAAACTTTGCACATATGTGTATTTTCGATGACAACACTTTTTATGAAAATTTGAGAGTGATATATATTTCTTCAAAATTAACTCGATTTTAATCTAATTTTGCACACATGTGTATCTCCGGTTAGAGAATTTACATAAAAATTTTAAATTTTATTGTATTTAAAAACTAGAGCTGCTGCTGCAATTAATTATTGGTTGCTTTTATAATTTGAAAAAAAAAATACACTTTAACGCCTACACGTATTTCCGTATTTTTTTTACAGGCAGTAAATTTTTTTACTTTGTGATTTTCGTTTTACTTAAATATCCAAAAAGATCCACCCTGTATCCGTTGAAAAGGAAACTTATTTACGGTTAGTAAATAACCGTCTGAAAATATAAACTATTGATTAGGATATCCATAGTAACGGCAAAGGGCCGAAAATCCGTAAATAACTCATTTTTTTAAACATTTTTTTAAAAAAACTTAGAAATTTGTGGAACGTTCTAGTCGTCTACATTCTACAATCGAAATTCGTTCTTCAAGAAAATCCTTCCGACGTGGAACTGCTTAAAATGGTTCGTTTACATGTAAAACGGGGCGATGAAAATCAATTTTTGTTTGATACAAATATAACTGAGGATGTCGGAAAGACTGTGGAGGAAGTCACGGCCATCTACAATGGACGTTTAAAAATTGATCGATTGTGCTCCGAAATGGAGGATTTAGCCTTGCACGGCACAATGCTTCCGCCAGAAATGATTGGATTAACGGATGAGCAAATAACTGAATTAAAGTTGACCGACATTTGGGCAGGAAAATGCATTCCATCCGGAGGATATGATTTTAATAAGGTTATCATGTTAATAATATTTAAATTATCATTTTATTGTAACTCCATAATTTTTTACTAAAAGGATGAACTCGGTCGTCGTAATGGCCATCAGCCCAAGGAGAACATGCAAAACGTTTTGAATCAGGCTATCGCAGATGCAAAGCAACTAATCAGTAAGGTGAGCATTATATACTTCGTTTTCGAAATCTTTGAGGTTTATAGCTGTTGCTATTGCAATTTTTTGTTGTTGCAGAAATTGGTTAACGTTAACAAAACGCTTACATTAAAAGTAGTTGAAGAAGCGCTAAATATTCTGCGCGGAGCGGTTACCATCGTTTATCCAATGCAGTTGCCACCACACGATGTCATTCGCATGGAGTTCACAAACACCGAGGACCTTTGCGGCACTCAGGTAAGTGGTGGAGCTTGTGAGTTGTGCCCAGATTAATAGATTAAAAACTCAACTTTATAGGCATCAAAAGAAGTTATTGAGCCGGCTAAAGCCCAACTGTGGTTTGCTGGACAATTGATGATTCCCGGAAAGCAGCTATCAAAATATATTGGGACAAATGATAAAACTAAAGTATACAATTATCATTTTAATTATTTTGCAACAGTTTCAAATGTTAATTAATTTTTTACTTTTTATTCAATGAGGTGGTGGTCAAATTGAATAAACATGGCGAAGGACCGCCAGGCCGAGAAGTCGTTTTCACTGAAGATGTACGAAAAAGGATGATGGCAGATGCTTATCGGCGCCAGGAAGAATTGAAGGTAAACCCTTGGCTATTTTCTCGTTAATATTTATAGCAATATATTTGCTGCCTAAATTTTAAAACTTATGAAATGATTTCAATGAATGCAAATAGGGGTTTTCTAGCGACTATATTCTAAGTTATCGTAAAATCATTCTTTAATATTCATAAATTTGTACAACCATTTGGGTGACTCCAACAATGCATTTTGAACAAACATTTTTGTTCTTCCCCCATAAGCGGACATCTCTTATAAATATTAATATTCGGCGCTACAGTCCATTGCGATCCAAGGCCTCGCAACCATTTGTGTTGAGCATGTATATTTTTGCACACAAATAGAGGGGACCTACAATTTAATGCCGGATCCGAACGGCGAATTAAGAAGCTTTCCGTGACTAGTTGCGCGAGAGGTGGGACACCGTGACAAATACTTTTGGTGTTATTGGGATTCGCACCACGAACTTCCTGCTCAGTACGCCATGCTCTTATCCACTGAGCCGCGGCACCCACATGGACATCTCGTACAGCTGGACAAAAACACTGCGACGGTGGGTGTCGGGCTATTGGAAATTTCACTGTATATACTAGCTGAGTACTTGGCGTTGCCCGGTTGCCACCATACTACGACCAACCCCACCCCCTCGAATACCACAAGTAGCGCTCCTGACTTGAGTATTTTAAAAATTCATCTTCATTCCTATACTTAACTGTTTCCCATTGATACTTGTACTCGTAAGTGGCAGATATACACCTGTCTTATAAAGTTTTTACAGAAACAATGATTGAAATTAATTAAATAAACCAAAGCTTCTTCGATTAAACATCTAAAAATTTATTTAATTTTGTTCATTTTTGCTTAAAAAGTAGAAAAAGTGCATATTAATAGTATAATTATTGGTAGTACATAATGTGTATAAATTTAACTTAATACATTCTATTTTGTATAAATTGAAGGTAGTTTAATGTTTATTTTAAGCTTCGACTTATTTATAAATTAAAATATTTATATAACAAGTATGTTTATATAAAGCAATATTAATTCATGTAAAGATAAATACATAAAACGATTGCATTACAATGGTTACTGAGCAAAAATGATAAGACACTTGTAGTTTTTAAAAATGCAATACCTTTCAAGAACTATCGTATGATTTTTTCGATTAGATTTTCTTTTAGTCGGGATTGAAAAGACCACGTGGATTCAATGTCGTACCACAAAAACCTGCTTACAATAAACTGTTGCAGACAATTAACTAAACGGCTAACCAAAGGGTGCCAAATGATTAGAATTCTACTCTTTTGCAAGCTTATAATAATGTATTCTTACTCTAATTAGTACAGGGGTTTACTTTTACACAATTGTCAACTCTGCACTCTGATTAGAAACATATTCAAGTCACGCAATATACAAATTTTATTTTTCGTAGAAATGCTAGAAGCACAAAAAGATAACCTAGCGTTACTTCCAGCGTTATTAATTTTGTGTATTATTTTCCGATATTTATTCGCCTTTAGAAAAACCCACGAAGAAGATGCATCATAAGCTTTGTTAATCAAGTGGTTTGCACGGTCCCTGACATCTTAATCAATAAGGATTGTTTCAGCACGTTATTTGACGTAGAAATATGGGACCGTGCGAAATGGTCTAATGGTGCAAGTGCTCTGCACACTATCCCCGACATTATGGTCAGGCAGGCAGGTATGGTACAGTTTCAGCAGGTTATTTGAGGTAAAAATAGTGGACCGTGCAAACTGGTCTAATGGTGTTCCGGCACTGAACGCTAGACGTCTGGTCTGATTCACAGATGTATCGAAGATGGAATCTGTTAGAGCTGGTGTCTTTGGTCCAACACAAAGTCTCGATACCAATTGGAAATAGTCCAATCTGAACGCATGGCATTGAGATCTGCGCTAGGATAAACGTTAGTAAATGTATAAAGGGCACTAGAATATATACCTTTTCAGATAGCTAGGCAGCACTTAAAGTGCACTATATAAGCCAAATGCTGCCACAATCTTTTGCATGACATAACAGGGTCAAACTCAGATGGGTCTCTGGTCATCGAGGAATTGCATGCAACGAATCTGCAGACGAACTAGATAGGGCTGGGTCAGAATCTGCGCTCATGGTACGTGAACACTACTATGGTGTCAACTAGGATGGGACCAGAGTGCTGATTAAAAATTGGGCACACAGACTTCATCTGGCCCACTGGGAAAATGTCTCAGAGCTCAGACAATCCAAACGATTAAATTGGCCTTATTCCTTAATATAGACAAGGATAGCATTATAAAGCTGGTGAGCTAAAATAAATTCAACCCATCGCACGCGACACGCGTCATACGCAGAATATAAAAAATGCTATTTTGGACTTAGCCACTAACAGCTCTCTAGGTCGTGTGGAAGGTGGAAGGACCTCAAAGTACTCGGAAATACAGACAACGTGTCAGCCAATAAAAAAACATTTTGAATTTAAAACGTTTAAAACACGAGTATTGTGCTTAGTAGTTTGCTTTGATCTGAAACAAATTGCAAAATCTCGTTGCATTGATTTTTTTTTGCAATTTGTTGTGATTTTTTTGTGATTTGTCAATGTTCATCCAATTCTGAGCTATGTTTAAAGTTTCAAGTCTCTAGCTCAATGGGAAGTTAGTTTAAAATCAATTACAAAATTCCACCCGCACAGACAGACATACACGAAAGCGAGCTAATAAAAGAATTTTAAAAAGTGGTCAAGTCAAGTTAAATAAAAGTTTTGAAAAATACATTTTCCTATTGCTATCTCTCTGTCTTGAAATATTTTTTGCTTATGAAAAATAAAGCAGAAAAAAGTTCAATTCAGTTTCCATGCGTCCATTTATAGAAATGTGGATGCAACATCATATATCAATAATACAAGATGCATGGAAGGAGTTGGCGAAAGATTCACCAATAAACAGCTTGGAAAGGTTGATGGATCTGCTGAAGATCAAAATAAAGTCATCAATTACAGTTATATTTTGAATTGCTCACGAAACCTGTGTATAGCTTTAAGCCCTTATGTCGGATACTCAGTTACCCTTGAGTTAATACACTAAATAAACTAAACTTGGACAAAAATAAACGCCTACAAATTAATATAAAAGTGTGTATGCTTGTAAAAATATTTGCAACCTTACAATATAAGTGTAGTGAAACAATGTGCAATTAGATACGAATAATGCTTACAAAAAAGTATCTAAGAGCAGTACACATTGTCGGTTTAACTTTATTTATAATAAATTTATACATGTATTGTTATATCATAATTAATAATGGGTTCACTTGCTGCTGTTAAGTTGTTTTTGAAAAGTGTTGCTTCTTTTCGGCAGTTAGCTTTTGTTATCGTTATAGAGTTTTTTTCTTAGTAGTTTTCGATGGGTTACTCTTGCCTTTTGGTGGGAACTATATTGTTAAATATGCAACAATGTATAGTATTTTTTTATAGTTGTTTCCTTGTTTTAATAATTGTTAAAGGCACATTTTGCTGTTTTAACACAAGATGTTAGAATATAATATAATGTCACTTTAATACGAGTACATAAGATACAAATTTTAATACAATTGGGGTTATTATTTTGCGTAATATGTTAGGTTTTAAAAGTTTTAAAGATGAATATTGATGTATTCGTATTTCAAAAAAGCATTACATATCTAATTATTTTACCAAAATGACATGCCACTACTTAGTTTTATGATTTAAATTTTGACGAGTATGAGTATTAAAAAATTTAGGCTTCAATAATACAATAAAACCCTTGCTTATAATCGAGTCAATATTATTATGTAAAATTATCTTTTTTCTATATTTTGAATTTAAAAAAGTCTTCCCTATTATCCAGTCATTTAAAAAAGTGCACGTAGCATAAAATGTTAACTTATCAAAAAAGTAATTTTTCGAAGTCCTTTTTCGGACTTCAGTGCAAACCGATATTTTGGTTCAACATATCTAGATGTTTTTTTTGCTGTAAACGAAAGTAAAAAATGTTATCCTCGTGACCTAAGTATCGAAATTAGGCATATAGTTAGGTATAGTATGTCATTAATAGGCGTATTTTAATTGCCTATGAATAAGGAATTAAAATTTGAAAACAAGCAAAAAAGCCGGTTTTCTTATTCCAAAGAAGGAATAAGATAGTGTAATTGTTGTAATTCCTTATTCCTCGGCAAATAAAATACAGGTAATATATAAATTGATATATTTGTAATTGGGTCGGTAACTAAACTCATTTTTTTTAAAGTGTGCAACGGAACAATATGTTTTCCATAGACATAATGGATTTAAATCAATTATGTATTGTCCATTGATTTTAATGACCTGTTGTCGCTCTCATTTCATTTTTTGTCAATCAACTGATCGAAGTGCCTTTTGACACCGGCGAACTATAACAGATTTTTGCAGCGCGTAGATTTAATAATCCTAAGATGCTAGGAGAGATAAATAGATACGGCAGATGAGGCCAAAAATGACGATCCAATTTTTTCTGTGTGATCTGGGGATTACGATCACAACTTTATTCATAATTTTTGTCACTGCAATGAATTTCTGTTTAGTTTCGGTACATTCTCTATATACTAATTGGCCATGTCCTTGACGCACAGAGTGGTTCTAAAACTGTGATGAAATTCAGCGGTTCACACATTTCAGCACAGACATTTTAACAGAACACATTCACAAAGACAAACTATTATTCTTTGAAAGCAGTATAGAATTTTTATGCCATGTGAGTGCGAATTGTAAGTAAAGTTATGTCAAAAGACATGACATCAATTAATAACACTCGAAATTAAGGTTTACTCTAGGAGCCCGTTTATTCGTAAAACGGGCTGCAGCACACTTGTTTAGGATGATTAGAAAACTGACTGGACCATCGGATACATTTAGGATGATTAGACAACTGACTTGATCAGCGGAGGAAGTTTTACTCGCGGATTGATCCGGCGTATTCTATAATACAACTAATTTTAAATTTTTTGGATCTAATGTACTTCATCATCATATTTGGCTTAACAATCGGTGTCCGGTCCTTGCCTGTGGCAAAAATCTTTCTACCGGTCCCGATTTCGAGCCGATGTCATCCAATTTGGCTGGCCTCGCTGTCGTGTCCCATAAATCCTACCGCAAAAGACTTTTCTTCACTAATGGGAGCTAGATGTCCTGACCACAAAAGCATATCGAGCTTAATTCTCTTCACGACGTCGACATCGCGATAACGCTCGTAGATCTTATCATAAGAGAGTCTCCGGAATATATATATATATATTATATACATATGGCCACCATGTACTTATATATATATATATATATATATATGAATGTCTGTTGGTTTGTAGAACGACACTAAAACTCAAAAACTAGATAGCCGATTGAGCTGAACCGTTCACAGAATATGCGTCTTAACAAAATCTCGGTAAACCACATAGCGCGAATACGATCGAGGCGGCGCTTTCTTTGGGTTTAGTCAATAGTACACCCCTCCCATCTATAAAAAGATTGTGTAGTGAGTTTTAAAACTCTAGACATTTTTCGCTTTATATGAAAGGACAGATTAAAAATTGAGGCCTCCAATCAATTCGGAATGTACAATTAGGATAGCTGCAAGCACTGTGTCATATGTTAACAGCACCATATAAACATCAAAATCTTGTTTTAATACTCATTTGAGCCGATTCATCACTATTTTCCAATATCGTTTGGACACTACATTAATTTAAATAACATGTCCGCATCAAAAATGGGTAATTTTCATTGAGTTTTAACATCGAGTCTCAGCATGCCCCCCAAAGTCTATTCATGATATTGCCTCAACCCCATAGCTCCACAGCTTTTTAATTTTTAAAATAAAAGAAAAATATATCGAAACGTAAAATGTTATAAATATTGAGAGAAATATGCAACCCAAATGGACTTATTATTATTAATAAGTTAAAAATAATAAAATTCGCTATATATGTATATATCAAAAGTTAGTTGTAATGAACTTCTATTTTACGAGTATGTATGGATTAGTTGCTGGAAGTGATGGGTTTTATCTACAGAAATATCAGGTTGCCATTTTGTTAACTACAAATATTTTACAGATTATAAACCGGATGTTTATAGGTTCTCTATAATATGTAGGTCATCTCATACCTCGTTGGTTTAATATATCATTTATAAGGCATTTGTCGTGGTGTAATATTTTATAGTTTTTCTGTTAGTTTATCTGGGGTTTCCCATTTTGGTTCTGTTCTCACATGCATGAGCAAAAAAATGCTTTAAAATAAATAAATAAAAATAAAGCTCTTAATTGTGCAATTTTACAACTTATAACTGAATTAAAAAGCAACTAATGGTTTCTCGGGCACGTCGCAATTCGTGGATTTTGCATCATAAAATAATTTATCACTGATGGCAGATTCACCGCCTGGACTTAAAGGAATTAAAGATTTTGTACTTCCAATCATTTCGTGCGTATCAGCAGGAGGATCATCCTGAAATGTAAATTTTATTTTTATTGTATTAAATATTTATTACTAGATTCAAGAAGTTTATTTATTTGACGAAACGAAAACGCACCGGAATATTCAAGCCATAGTTAATATTTATTATTTCGTTGTCCGCTTTATATGTGGCGGCTTTATTGGATCTTTTATGTTTTCGGAATGTGTCCTCCGCATCAGAATCCTCCCCAGAGCAAATGCATCGCATCTTAGCATCGTCACCAACCTAAACGGATAAATGATAATTATAATATTCAGAAGGTGCCAATTTAACTTTATGCTCGACAACTGACTTTGACTGATTTCGTTATGATGCACAATGAAATCGATGAAATCACAAAAAGTACAATCGGTACAATAAGAGCTACCAATAGCTCATTGTAGGTCTTAACCAGGTCGTGTCGTGCCACCACAAACTCAACGGATTCTTGCTGAGATGTAAAATGAGATTGGAATGTTGCATGCATGCGTAATTAAATTTTGTATAGTAAGAGCAATACATAGACTGAATGTTAACTGACCTTATTATAGTAACATGGATATCGTGATTGTGCTGTATTGTTATCGCCATCATTGCCATATCGTGCAACGAATTCCTTGCATTCACCCCTTAGCGTGTTAACGCAGCCTTCCAAATTTATGTACAACTTTTTCCAATTGTATATTGTGATGTTCGATTGTGTTGGAAGAAATTTCTGTTGAGGATCTAATATCGTATTGCTTTTCGAATAAATGCCCAGAAATTGAGTAAAGTTAATAAACGGCTTTGGCAAAGCATTGTGGTCCAGAAGAGTACCGTTGATACAATCGTTTGCACTATATTTTCGTATGTGAAGTTAAACATTCGATAATTAATTAATTTTCTAACTTTAAATCTTCATCACAGTACTTACATAATTTTATCACCCTCTTTAGTAACTGAACCACAGCTGGCGAGTAAATTCCCGTCGTCTTCTTTCCAGAACTCTGTGGGTGCTATCCTTTTGCCAACATCAGATCCGCTTGCTTCATTCAATGCAACGCCAGTTTCGCAATCAGCCGTAATAACGCTGTCATCCTAATAATAAAATGTCATATGAATATCAGTATTTATTTGTTTTTAAAAAAGAGATTTAAATGTTCTTCCTCCACACACCTGCATGATTAAAACATTTATTAGCGCTGTGGTTATCTTCGAGCAATAACGATCGCACACAAATGGTTTCTTTATTTTTGTGCAATGTATGCCGCGGCATTCGAAGAATCCGTTCAGTTTTGTATTATCCTTTTCAGAGTTTAGGGTCGGTCCGTCCGCTTTGTGATGACAAAGGAAAAATTCCGACATATTTTTGCAATGACCTTCAAGGAAGTACAATAATAATAATTTGAGTTAACCATAGAACCATTGCAGCTAACCATTAGAGCAGTTGAAGACGCCATGTAAGTTGTTACAGACAGTGCCATTGTTGCAGTTATATTTTTTTAAATTTTGCATATTTATCTAAAATAGTAAATAGTTCATTATTTTTTTGGGTTTTATATTTTGGATAATATTCGGCTTAATGTAAATATTAGGTAAACTTTAATGGTAGATAAGTACACTGCAGAGAGAGAGAGATTAAAATACACTATTTCATTATAAAACTTATGAGAGTTATCAACTAACAGCCATATTAAAAAATCACTATCCGCACGTGTTAGCTATCACACGAATAGAGAACTTGTCCATTTTATAACTTTTCTTATCAATAAACATATTATTTGTCTATGTCAGCTATCCGCTCATTATCAATTGAAGCACGGCAACACTTCACCGAATTGTACAAATATTCGAGTAACTCTCTCAGATTTCAGCAGATGACACTGAAATTAGCTCAATATTTTTGTTATATTTTAATATTCAGACCGATTTTTGTCATGACAACGAGCTCCATATGAAATGTATGTTAAAAACTTATCCGCTCCTTATACACAAAATTCGGTGAGTTAAGTTATCCGCTCGTTGATAAAGCTAACTCACATTTGCTAATGAATAGTTACCACTTAACAGTTGTATTAGTGCTAACACACTGCTATTCGGTGCTTATTAATACGTCGGTAAAAATATTTCAAATTTTTGTTATGGCTTGCTGAAGTTAAGTTTGAAGTTAGTTTCAAAGTAAGATTTGTATCCTTTCATTAAAAATGCGAACTAATGCAATTGTCGACTGTTCACTTTTTATCTGCCGGAGACAATGTTACAGTGGGCAGAATACTAGATGTTTTAGGTTTCTGATTCTTTTTCTATTTTTCTCACCAATTCAAAGCTGTTGAAAATTAAATAAATCTTAATAAAAATGAAACTTTGTCTGTATGTCTGTATGTCTGTTCGCGATTAACTCGGAGACCGTTCATGCGATATAGTTGTGGTGTGGAAGGTTGGGGTGGATGTTTGTATGGTGTTATTGTGGTGATGGTGTTGAGGGGTTGACGTGGTGGGTGGCTAGATATTGTTTGTATGAGATTGACTCGAAGATAGTGCATTTGATAGGACGTCAAAGAACAACTTAACTTCTAAAAATTCCAAAAAATCAAATAATTATTATTATTATTTTGATAAAGTTTATAAAACTCATTAAGTGCTTATGCTAGTTATCTAAACCCTAAAGAACCAAACGTTCAGGAAAAGTTAATATTTAAGGAATTAAGGGCTTCTATTCTAAATGGGCCATTACGTTTTCGAATGATAATTCGTGTCTTGAAATACAAACTTGATGAAAAACCCGAGATTAAGGCAAACCTATAAATAACATTTTTGACCTCTTTGCCAAACTAAAACATTCGTCGCGAAAATATTCTATAGTTGCAAGCCAAAGTTCCTTCCCAAAAACGCTCAAGGGCTTGCACTCTTATAATGCTTAACACAGCGTGGGCGTTAGGAAATTTGGAAGAAGAAAAGATGAGATGTCTATCAAATGTGCCGGAAATACAGAATCGGACAATTCATTCCACATAACTACTGTGCGGCTAAAAAATGAATTTCTTATTTGGTTTGTACGTCCAGAGATTAGCCTAATGGTAGAGCCACGGGCTTGAGTTGAGGCAGGGGTATTGCGGATGGCTTGCAGAAAGGGCGGGATCCATTTGGATATTCTTTTAAACACCGCCTGTGGAAAAGCGATAAAACAGAGATAAGCAGCAAACATTCCTACGATGTTCAAGCGTACCAACTAAAAAAGATACTACCCAACGAGCAGACTGAAATTCTAAGATCATACATTTCGGAAATATACTTCCGCATAAAAGAGAAAGAAACATATTCAAAGCGTAAAGAAATCAAAGCGGATGTCCCCAAGGGAGCGTTCTTGGGCCAATACTATGTCTCCTGTATACTCACGATATTCCACATTTACTATATTTGCTGACGACTAGGCTTTAATTGCAGTCGCGGAAAGTAACGTGGACAACTAGAAAACTACAAAATTAGACAAGAAAAGGGCGAATACGATGAAACAAATCATAATCAGTTTATGCTGATTTCACTAATAGAATAGTAAAGCACATCCATACTATCCATACTAATATAATAAATGTGAAAAAAACTCTCTCTGTCTTTTTCACGGCTAAACGGCTGGACGGATTGGGTTTTTTTTTTTTAATTCGTAATAGGATGATTGTATGAATGCCGGGGTTAACAACTAGTACCAATATATATTAATAACCAAGATATACCGTACGCAAATTGTGCAAGATATCTTGCTATGAATTTTGATGCGAAACTTTGCTGGAAAGTCCATGTCAAGAAAAAAAAGAGGAGAGTTATATAGAAAAATTTTCTGGATGATAGGAAGACAATCTTGCCTTTCGACACACAATAAAATTTTTTCTTTACAAGCAATTCATGGGTTATATGGACCCATATAGTATTTGGGGTTGTACCAAAAAAAAACATTATTCAAACCATACAACGGTTTCAAAACAAGGTGCTGAGAAACATTGTAAATGCATCTTTCTATATTAGGAACGATGACCTTCACAGAGAGCCGGGCATGGAATGCGTACAGAATGAAATGCATAAATTCGCTAAAAAGCATGAGGATCGTCTTTACCACCACACGAACCCTCAGACCATGCAAATCTAGTGAGAAGACTAAAAAGAATCAAAATTTTCAACTAGTGCAGGATATATAATTATGTATAGTTTAAGTTAGCGTCATGCTTTAAACTTTTAATCCTGTATAAAAATTTAAGTCAAAACAAACAACACACTGTCATGTGTTTTTCAATAAAAAATGGACTCTTACGGACGAGCCGGAATGCGCAACACAAATGGTTGCTAGAAGCTAGGCCTTGGACCGCAATGGTCTGTCGCGCCGACTATTATTATTTATTATACTTTTTGTGGTATTTGTAAAAACTCGAAAAACTATCCAAGTAGACGCCACTTCCGGTTGGCAAATTTTCGCCAAAACCAACTGGGACCTCCCAATTTATGTAAAAAGCTTAATCTCCATCGATGCAGCCTTTGGGGCTGTAGAGTAGACACAGACAGGGATTATTTTTTGTTGCTTTTTCTGACTCAGAAGATACGGATATGGGTAAATCTGCAAAAATCCCGAGTTCAAAAATTTTTATGATTACCATACTTCCTATACATACTTTTACATACTATGTAAAAAAAGTAAAAAAGACTATATAGCTTTACATCTATAAAGTTGCATTCTGTTTTTCAAATAAACACAAGTACTTATATGAAAACGTTAATTTAATATGATAACAATTCTTAATGAAGAAAATGTTGTAAGTGCAGCTCATTGAGTGGAATGGGTTTGAAGTTATGATTATTTAATGTCAATTAACACAGTTGTTATACTTATTTTAATTAAATTAAAAGCGCATTAGGAGTATGTCATATGCTAATTTGTACAACCAGGAATACTAATATAAAGTGCTGCTTCAAGAGTAGGTATATAGAAAAGAATGCCGTCATTTTCTTAAGCCCTAGGGAGTGCATTCAACTATTTTATGAAAAATCATTTGGAAATATAATACCCCAGCCAATACCTGCCCGTGTGCTAACATATCTACGAGTATTTAAAAGTACATACCATCGGACATGATGTTGTTGTTATTCTTGTGCAATTGTTTAACTGTATATCGGTTCCATTACGTCGCACAATTGAGTGAATTTGAGGACAATAGCCGCTTGTCCTTGTCAAACACCATTCTCCACAGGAAGCCCATGGGCAATTGTTTGGCATTTGTATATCGACAGTTTGGCACATAACTGGTTCGAGCTCAAATCCAGATTTAAAAGCCCTGCAAAGGTCAACAAAAGATTTAATGCGGTCAATATTAAGAAGAAACAAAGCGCGTACTCACTTTAAGGAAGGCGAATAAATCGCAACACTCAGATAGACAATAGAAACGCAGGAAAGCACCATTGTCAATTGGCACAAACAAATTGCTCTGCATATTCGTTTGTCCTGTTCGGGAATTATTCGAGGTTTATCTTTTCGTCTTCCCATTTCGATGTTGTCGAGTCTGGTGAATGAACTGAATGAACAAATGCGCACACAGATTTGTATACTTTTGAAAGTATTGATTTCCGTTGGATTGAGTTAGCGTTGAATGGAGTTGGGCAGTGGTAACTCAATCAGTCATCAAAAATTATGACAATTCACTTTTTAAAATGATTCAATTAAAAGTGTAATAGCTGCATATAAGGTGACCTCGTATTATCTTTATTAAGACTGTCTCTTTTTATTACTTGTTGATATCATTGTTTTGTTTTAAATGAGCTGTGCTATGAATACATATACGACTATATTCGTATATAGATTATTGCCATTTTACTGTTCTTAGTATATTTTTTTTTGCTGGTGTAATGATATCCTATTAATTCTGATCAACCGCCTTTTGCACATAGTATGAATCGACACTAAGATTTTCTCAACGATGGTAAATTTATTTACGAGTAGAACAATGGAGAACAAATTTTTTTTATAGAAATAATAGCTTTTTAAAAATGGTAAAAGGCCGTTAGCTACGAAAATGTTTGGTTCTACTCCTCAAATAAATGTATTCGAAACTGATACTGACTACGAGAGCCTAAGGTTTTCCACCGAGCCGCATCTATTTGAAAGGATATTTTTTCACTTTCCAAGTTGAAAAGAGTTCAAAGGCGCACAGAAAATATTGTAATGTAGGGGTAATCTTATGTGTACTTAAAAAAAAATTAGAAGCCATGTGTTTTTACGAAAAATTATTAAAACTTTTACCACAGTAACGTATTATGTGGGATATATTTATATATCTCGATTCTCGATCCATCCGTTTTTTAAAACCTTTATTAATCTTGGTATGGACCTTGGCTGTCCTTTTGTTTGAACTTCCTTTAATGTCGTTTTTAACCAACTTCTACACGTTCTAGAGAGTTGAAATTTTGATCCATTTAGTCTTACAAATAAGTTCTGAGCGTGTGAGCGTGATAACGTTGGTTTATTAAACTTCTTTGAGGTTCTTCTTAACCAACATTGTGACTTATAAATAAAAGGTTGTAACTAAAAAACAAAGTTTTTTACATTGACTTGTTTTATCATAAACTTTATACTAATGATTTGCAAATTATGTAGATTTATTGTTTCCGTAACAGGTGACCTATTACGTGCGTGCATCCCATGATGAGACATGAGAGAAGTAAAATTTCTTTGGAGACTAATTTAATATACAAAATCAATAACAAAATGTCCATTACTCTCATTGATATCATTTTAATCTTTGTCTGGACATATAACTCTCTTTTTTATTAAATCTATTTAAATAAAAATTAAATGTTGTGCGGTTGTTATTTATGGAGAGTAATATTTCCCAACTGATTTTTATTAAACTTCCAATGTATATTATTGGCAGGTGGAGAAAGGTTATAAGGACAGTACACCCCATTTACTCTGCCCGAAGGAAGGGAAATTTAAAATGTTATTATCAGCCACCAACAGTTTTTTATGAAACTTTGTTTGTAGGTTTTAGGCTATAGTACCCTGCAATAGTATGGTAACAGAAAACAGAGGTTCATGTGTGCGGATAGCGAAACGCCCGGGATCAGCTAGTTCTCTATATTAACTTCTCGTGCCCTGTTCTCGGTGACTGGCTGGCTGGCAAAAGCTTGTGATCAATTTTTAACCCACTTTCGAAAGCCCGATTTTATACAAACTTTGCACACATTTGTATCTCGGATGATATCACTTTTCTAAATTTGGAAGTGATCGGTCCTCGTGGTTGGAGGGCTCCCATACAAATTTTTTAATTATTTACCCAAATTTCTTCAAATTTTATACACATTTGTATATCCGATGGAATACTTTTTGTAAAAATTTGAAAGTGATCAGGCCCCAGGGCCGAAGTGATCCAATATATTTTTTTTCTGATTGGCGAACAGCCATCCTTTTAAACTTTTATATTACATCTACGCTTAGTCCTAGTTTGCTTCTCTAAAATAACACCATATGCAGGTATCGGTGTGTATGCTATTTTCAGAAACTAAATGGTAAAAACTGTATTAAATACGTCAAACAATCCTAAGCCAAAAACGCCCCGTATAGAATGTAAAATTAGAAATGCATTTTTAAGCATTAATGCCACCCCATTTTGGATATTACTTTTTCAAAAGCACGCCACTGCAGGAAATTCTAATTAGATGGAGTACGCATGTCTGTAACAAGTTAACATTTCCTTCATAAACTACGACTGTACTATGACTGACTGTATGATTACGACATACTTCATTCTTAACCCTCTTCTAACACAAATGATAGATAAATATTTTGTCGTTGGTTGATTTTATTTCCACATGGTGTGTACCATAAAGTTGTCTATATAGGTCGTAGAAAGGTTAAATATTTATGAATTATAAAAAAAAATCGTAAATATATACATCCCTTATAAGTATTAAACGCATTTGTATGACAACTACTCGGAGTGAATTTGAATTTGATAGGAACTAGAAATCTATTCAATACTCGTACTAACGATTATTATGTACACTAAAAAGATTCTGTTATTAATATGTATTTAATAAAATAATAAAAATAGGACTTCTAATATTGTTATGAACCCATTGTGTAGTTAGGCTATCCTTAAGTTAAGAATGCAGAAAGAAGTTTCGATTTGTTCATATACCTATGTTTAATTTAAGATAGCTTCAAATTGGATAAAATTTCATTGTAATTCATTACGAGTATATATTCGCCACAAGATTTAAAAGTTAGTTTTGATGCATTATGCGCTTAAAATAAACCAAAATATGTGGGTTATACGTTTATTTTTTGTTTACTTGTTCACATAATTATTATTTGTCTATGTATGAATATATGTATGAGCTGGAGTCCATTCGCTGGTCTTCGTTCCATCAATCCCGATTTTGTGCCAAAGTTATCCATTTCAGTTTTACTATTCTTACCAGTCCACCATTGGTCCCTTTATTAACACAATCGTCATGCCTCATACCAGTACTTACATGTGGATCCGAGACTTGACTTTTCAGCAAACAGCTCTTTGACATATCTTAGCCGCATTCCAGCGAAAAGTCTTACGGAGGCGCGTTTGTCCTGTATGTGAAAAAAACGACCCAGAAGATTCTAAAATTTCGAAATCTTAGAGCGTGACCGCAATTTTAAACTTATGAGGAAAATCAATCTCGGTGCTGGCAAACACCTAGCTCGTATAAGCGAATAGAATCCGGCTCAGAAAATCCTTTGCGGTATGATTTATGGAACATCGGGGCACGTCAAGCGGCATAGATAAGGATATACAAAATTTAGGTATGCCAGACTGGATGACATCCACTCAAAATCGGGACCACTAGAGCGATTTCTTGCAGTATGCCAGGACAGGACACCATGAGTTCTGGCAGGCCATAGTAGTCTTCTTTGGCTTTTGCATATATGGTTTCAATTTGATATCGGCTGTTCAAATATCCTCCGTCCCCCAACTTTAACTTCAACAACTTGATTGCTTAGTCAGCTTTGTGGCATCTGGGTAAGTCTTGTTGAAACCAGATGTACTCCATGTCAAGCTATTTTAATTTATCCCAATAATAAGCAGTCGACATTGGAAAATCTCCATTGACTGTATTGAATGCATCATTTACCACCAATGACCTCTCCAGCAAGAAACCTGCACCAAATAGTCCATTTCGTGGGTATAATGACATTTTTTAAATGGCTTTGCATTGCTGACTTGCCCAAATACGAGAATGTTACTTATAAGCACAGCAATTCACCCAGAAATGGAAATCATTGCTGAGAATGATTTTGCGATGAAAATCGGGATAGTTTCGCACATGTTTAGGTGCAAATCAATTAAGTTACTTCGCAGCTGGTCGTCGTTCGGTTTCAGTTCTTGGGGCAAAGTGATCTCATAGGGATGCGCAAAACTCGCCACAAATTAGTGATAGTGATGCGCAATTCTTGAGATCGCCGCGAAATCGACAAATTTATCCTTGTATTTTTCTGTCTTGCTGACACAAGGAGCGTTGGGAAGCAAATGGGCGTGTTTCTTAACAAAAACCGGTCATGTGGCTACTGTGGCTCATGAAAATAAAAAAAAGTCAATTCAGCTTGGTGTACGACCATTTGTTTGCCTGAGGTTTTCAACAAATTGAGAGAAAACAACCCAAAACGGCGAATCATCGATAATGCGAGCTCACACACATCACATCAAACAAGCACTCAAACGATCGAATTGATAGGTCATCCGCCTTACAGCCCTGACTTGGCACCCAATGACTTCTTCCTGTTCCCAACAATCAAAGATAAGATGCGTGGACAACGATTTCGCCTGAAGAAGCGGTTGAAGCGTTCAAAAACCATGTTTTGGAGCTATCATCTTCGGACAGGAAGAAGTGTTTCCATAAAACCAACAAAGCAATTTTTGATGAAAAATTTTAATTTTTTATTACTTTTTCTATAAACTTTTACGGCACCCATCGTAATTTGCAATCGTTGTTCAAGGGTTTTTTTTTCACGGTTAAAATGCAAGTATAGACAAGTTGAAACTTTAAACAGACCGCAGCTAACTTTACGTATAGCCAGAAAAACCTATTGGGAAAAAGAGTCGTCCCAATTGAACCCTTTTACATGCTTATGTAGGAAAAAAAATTAAAAACAACTTTCTACTTAACTGAGACATGGGACAATGCGGATAAGGAAATTGAACCTTTAAAACATAGATGCTGATAAGTTTTATTAATTATTTTTTGGTTTATTTTATCTTTATTATATGTATTTCAAATATTATTAATCATAAGATTTTGTTTTGCGCAAAATTCTCTTGTTTATTGATTGTAGAGGATAATAAATTATTTAGAAATTTAGAGAATTTAATTTGTTTGCATTTAAAAATTGATTTTGATAGATGTAATAATTCGTATTAAATTTGTTTGTTGGTTTGTCTTTTAAATGTTTGTTTTCTTTGTTTTAATTTGATTTGATCAAAAGCAGTGCAAAAATATACTAAGGACAGAATATGTTCGTTTAAGCTGTTTTGTTTGTTTGTTTTGTTTTTACTAAGTATTAAAAATGACGTAATTCTTTTTTTAAGGTATAATTATAAAGTTTTGTTTTATTCAATGTGCAATTTTTTTTTATTGGAAAAAATTAATTTTTGATTTAAGATGAAAAAAAAACCGCTGATGTAATTTCTGCCTGCTTTGCGATTTTAATTTATAATTGCAATAAGATTTAATCATAATTTGCATAATTCAACATTTCGAGAGCTAACTCCCGGCATTTCGAGCCAAAGTACAAAATGTGTTATTAGTTTGTTATTTATTTTTATTAAAATACCTAATTTAATTTGAATGACTTTAGTTTAAAAACTGTGCATTGGCAATGGTAATTTTTATTTTGTTTCCAGTATTTATTAGTTGTGAAAGGATTTTGAATATGTTTTTTATTTTGTTTTTAATTTTTTTTACTTAATTATATAACAAATTTTATGATCTTAATATTGTAGATACATAGATATCGAATTTATTTCTATTATCACATTTTTTACAATATACAATTGTGTTCGATTTTATTAAGTTACTTTAATTGTATAATTAAAATATAATTCAATTAGTTCAGGTAAATAATTACATATAGGTAAATATCGATAATAAGTAGTTTTTAACGAACTCATAACAAAAATACTTTAGATTGTTTAAATTTAAGAAAAGGTACATAACTTAGATTGGAAAAATTAGGTTTCCGTGGAGAAAAAAAGGAATGACACATGTATTCCTTTAAACTTAATTCTTAGTTATTAACAAGTTTCTCTTAATATTTATTATTAAATCAGTTTTAGTATTTTTGTAATAATTGCATCTTATAAAAAAGAGGGCCGATCAACGAAATCAATAAAAAAAGGAATACGAAGCAAGAAGCATAAATAATATTGGATTTTTTTTTAAAGCGTTCTACTTTGTTGACAAAAATCAAAATCAGAATTAATTTCCGGTTCGCTTAGTTTTCTCGTCAACTTTTTGTCGTATTTGCTCATCTGTCAGAACATAAAAAATGCTAATACGTTCGTGATGTGTTCTAAAACTGCCGCCAAAACTATTTTTCGTATTTTGTGCAACAAAAAAAAAACTGAAATAATTGTAATAAATTCTCTGTTGCTAGTATATACTTAGTTTGGCAAACTTTCAATATGGATAAACTATCTAAGTTGTGTTCTTTGTATCGCTAAAGGATTATTGGATTTTGTTTTAGTGCTTTTTTTAGTACTCCAGATCATCTTCGTCATCGCTGCGACACAGAAGTTTGCTAAAATGATGTGAAATTTTGGGTATGGTTTGATTTTTGATCAAAAGCTTCATCATTATAACAAATTCAAAAATTTTTTTTGCTAAAATTGTTGGTGTGCAATTCAACTCTTCATTAGGTATGTTGTGTATACTAACATAATAGATTGGCAAAATGTAATGATAGGACACGATGAGGTATACTGGTTTATGCGTTGAAATAAAGAAAAATGAACAATGCTTTATGTTGTGTATTAGTTGCATTTTATTTTAAAATTTCACATTAAAGAAGATATGTTTCATTTCTAACTGGTAATTTCGTGATGATGCCAATGACATAGTTATGTTTTTCAAGTTATGCGCACGCATGCTGTGTACTGTGAAGTCCTCTGTATTGGGTGATATGAAATATTGCCATGTATAGCATTCATTACCATAACTAATTTTTATTATATGTATATAGAAACAATTCAGTTTACTAATGCACTATTTGACTACTAGCACATGCATCTAATTGTTATCCATTATTATATTGGATCAAAAATAAACATTCTTAAATCAATACAACTCTAGGCATAGATTAGTTAGACAATTCTTTTAAATCTCGGCGTAAATTTCTGAATACCTATCTAAGTGTAGTACCAATACATAAATGTATAAAAAATTTGACATGTCAGCAATTGCAAGCGAAATCAGGAATAAGTAAGGAGTAACAATAGCTTGATTTTTTACTGTCAGAAAACTTAAGGTTGCCATCTTAGATAATATATCTTTACCATTTCTTCTTTGTAGCCTTTTTGGAGAAAAATTCTCTTTTGTTTATGTGATGCCACAAATTGGTGTGCAGAAGTAAAATTTTCCTTACTTTTATGACATTGAAGCGCAAAGTCGGTGCAGAAAACTTCGATACAGCTTAATGATAAGTGATTTGTCTCTGTCTACAACAGTTTAACAAATAACAATATATAATTATTTTACATTAGTACTAATATAAAATAATATTTGGCGCAACAGACCGTTGTACGTCCTAGCTTTTCGTCACCAGACTGCAGTAAAGAAAGGTATTTTCTATATTAACACACTAGTGTGGATAATGCCTACTTTCGAGGGTAGGTTATAGCGAAGGAAACAGTCACTTTCCTCTATGGTCACTTTCCATTATGTATTGTTACTGTTGGTGTTTAGTACCAATAAAATATAATAACATTATGTATTGTGGGTGTTTACATCTATAGGTCACAAGTGGATTTACATTATATCGATAGATATCCGTTTAGTGAACTTAAAAAAATTGTCTTCCCAGGAAGAACCAATAATTGTCAACTTAATGACAACTAAAGAATAACAACTAACTAACGGGTGTTTTTTTGGGAGGTTTGTTTTTCCGATAGATGTCGTTTTATTTTATGACAGTTGTTTTGACAGCTCAAAGTGGCATTTCTACTCAGTATTGTTTGGCAAATCATTATGAAAAAAAAAAAAAAAAAAAAAAAAAAAAATGGCATTTGTGAAAAATAGTCGTGGTAGCCATATGCCAGAAATTGTGTTTAAATGTTAAATGCCAAAAAATTATCTACCAAATAAAAAAAAATTTTGGTCATTTCATAATTTTATATGTGTTTTATTCAAAAAAAAAATCGGCAACCTCTTAAAAAAACACCCGTTAGATATAACGTTTGATTTAACATTTAAACACAATTTCTGGCATATGGCTACCACGACTATTTTTCACAAATGTCATTTTTTTTTTTTTTTTTTTTTTTTTTTTTTTCATAATGATTTGCCAAACAATACTGAGTAGAAATGCCACTTTGAGCTGTCAAAACAACTGTCATAAAATAAAACGACATCTATCGGAAAAACAAACCTCCCAAAAAAACACCCTTTATAACTATTTGTACTTTTGCTATCTTAATTAGCCATATCTTCTACTAATACCTAATAAATTAAATGTTGCAATATGCAGTTCCAGCAACAAAATTAAATAAGAACTGAAGTAAAATATAAGTAAAAAAAAACAAAACATAAACTCAAATCAGAATACAGCATACACAATATTTAAACACATGCACAAGAACAAAAATTAAATGCTTATCGTGTTATTGTGTCTTTTGTTAATATTATATTATTTTTTGTTTTATTTGGTTTTGTTTAATCATAATGTGATTAACATTGAATGCACGATCCCCCGTTTGATTTCGAATTGATTGAATTGTTTTAGTGAAGAAGACATTTCAGGCATATGTAACATGGAATATTACGAGCTTGCACTTGCATAGAAAAATATTCAGAGTAAGATAACTTTGTTTTGGTATAAAAAATATTAGTAACTACTGTTAGGTAAATATTAAATAAATCGAATGTTAATTGGTAAGATGTCTTTATGTTGTTGTTTTCTCCTCTTTATGAACTGACAAAATAAGGAATTATATTATAAGCATTATAAGGACAACACTCACTCTTCTTTAGTTGGAAATTTTTCCGCATAGATTCTGGACGATTTATTACACGCCTTGTCACAACACGGACAATACCAATAACTTAAGACACCGATGGATATTGCAAAAAGGACATTCGGTATTATTAGCGAAAGAATTAAATGTTTTAAGTTATTTTCCCAGGAATACCGTCCAATGACAACTTCTGGGTATGCTCGACTATAGTAGCATGCGAATGGCTCGCCAATGTGGGAGAAGCTGCAAAGAAGATCGTTGATTAGTTTTGTTATAATAGAAATTAGAAATACATTTCAATTCTTTTAACTTACCCATATTGTTTAGCAAAAATGCTGCAATTTGTTGTTGGTGGATAACCACAGCCTTCGGAATTGATCAAAAATTTAGTGTAACTAACATCCCAGACTACTGTTTCCAAATCTCGAGGATTCTTTTCCCATTCTTCAAATGGAATTCTTGTATAATTGACATACAATTGATGGCACCTGGGAACATACAACATGAGAGTTATAATGGGTCAAAGGTTGTAAAGGAGCAGTAATTATTCTCGTCCAAACTACTTTGTGGTCACAATGTATGCAAAAGAAATCAGACTGGGAGAAAAAAAGTAGGTATTTTATGTCAAAGGTCAAGCTAAGAAACGCTATCCAGCTAACTTTTTCCGATTTTTTTTATTAATTTTTATATATTATTACGAGCCCGAAGGGCCAAGCTAATAATCAGATGACAGGAAAATTTTTCAGCGTGCGTGTATCAGTTTGTACGTTTGTCAGTTTTTCCAATCGTATATCTCGGCGTTTACCAGTCAGAATTTGATGTGACTTGTTTTAAGACAATTGGTTAGCGCTTGGATTGCGATGGCGTAATTTATGACGCGTGTGGTGCATGTGATGCACCATGTGAAATGTGATGTGAAATTATAATCCTTTTAAGCTAATTCAGTTTGAATTACAACTATCCATATGGCGACCTGAGCAGCTCGCTTTACTATCTTAATTATATATAATATATATATATATATGATTATATAATATAACGAATAAGCTGCCGGCTTAAATGGGCTTAAAAAATCTTCTCAATCTGTGTCATGTTTTCTTTTGTTCTGTATAAAAAACTTACTTAGTGAGCGATGATGTGCAGCCCTCTCTACACGAACTCCATGAGCAATTTCTTATACCTTCAGCATAAATATGATCTATTACTATGCATGTGACAGGTACAGGATCATAATCAGCAATTATAGTGGAAATTGCTGGATCAACCACGAAAGGTATTAAAAACAGAAAAGCAAACACCGATAGAATAGCTGTAGTACCTGAAATTAATAAAAACAAAAATGTTAATATTCAAGGATCAATTCGAAATATTGTTAGCTCTCTTTTATTGACTACTTCTTACCTAAGCAAACTGATGTGTAGAATTTCGCTTTTTCCAAGAGCGTTTCGATTTCCTGTTCATCTTTTTTATGTGCCGATTTATTGGTTCGACTACTTTTGAGGCTAACATTACTATCGGTCAGGCTATGGGCTGACAATGTGGGACTCGGTATTGATGTGGATACCGATGGACTTTTCTTCATTTTTAAGGATTTAGATGTTTTAGTTATGTGTATGTGTGTGGTGTGTGTAATGGAGCTTTGTATTTCTTCTGGTTTTTTTTTTGTTACTTACTCAACCGATACAAAACGATAGAACAATCAAATCCAATCTTTCTATTTACTACAATAATATCCTATGCAAAAAGCAACATGCGT
Source organism: Nephrocerus scutellatus (assembly GCA_947095585.1). Taxonomy (NCBI): domain Eukaryota; kingdom Metazoa; phylum Arthropoda; class Insecta; order Diptera; family Pipunculidae; genus Nephrocerus; species Nephrocerus scutellatus. Next base: position 25,709,893 of record OX352765.1, on the reverse strand, counting down.
TTTATTTATTTGTATTTGTAAATGTCTCTTCGGGTTGGTCTTTCAGAACTTTGCACTAATTCCAATTTATTTTGTCGGCAATAATAAACGATTACCATTCAAACTAAATGACCTATTATACAATTATTATTGTTCTTAAATGCGGCTTTGTTAGATTTATTCCGAAAGTTTTGATAGGAAGGATATTTTTATTGGGTTATTTGTTGATTTTTAATAAGAAAGATTAAGAGTTGAATTTTTTGCTTCTTTTAAATAGAATAGTATATATGTTGATGTTTGTTATTTTTTTTAGTTATATTTGATTAATTTATTTTTATAGTTCCTAAATTACATTATATTTTTAGTTTTAATTTATTTATTTAATCCTTAGTTAAGTTCTTGTTAATCACGCATCCCTCCAATACCGATTTTCCTATTCCAATTTTTGTATGAGTTTTTTACTCTGATTTCAATAGAAAATATACAATCGAAATAATTTCACAAACAAAAAAAAAAACAAAATAATAATTCAAATGGGGTTGTGCATTAATGATTATAAAAATTTATAATTGATTTGTGATTGTGTTGATTGTTGATTTGCTGAGAATATACTTTTTTTTATTTATTTACTAAAGCATTGAGAGATCAAAAAATAGTTCTGTGTTGTCACTTATTATTAACAAAATATCACGACACGAGGATAATACTAATATTGTCTTGGAATATATGCAAATTTATTTACACTAGTAATTTGATTTGTTTTCCTGCTTGTCTGTGTGTGTATCTTTATGTGCTGCTTGTGTGTGTGGTTTTTATAATAATACAGCGAAATGGTGTTTAAGGTGATAAATTTAATTGTAATGAATAACGTCTGAATATTTTGAACTAAACTCTTTTCTTATTGCAATGCAAAAACTCCTGACTGGTGTATAGGGCTGTCTTCTTGAAGCAGAGGAATGCCTGAAAGTAGAACAAAAGGGAAAAGGTAGAAAAAGAGATTAGATAAAAAGTAACATAATTAATATATTTGAATTCTAATGTTGGTCTAGTAAAACGTTGTAAACAACAAATGTCGTGTCGTGTAAATTAAAATCAACTACAAAAAGTTTGCGAAGATATCGTCAAATTAACATGAGTACATAAAACTATACGTATGGAATGATCAAAATATTTAATAATATCTCTATTAAGTCTAGTATCTAGTTGGAATATTTCTAAAGACTTTTGTAAAGGTGTAAGTAATTGTAGTATCTATCGCTATACTTCATACATATCTAAGTATTTATGCATTTAACATATAACAAACTTATCTAAAAAGTTCTTAAATACTAAATTATATATCTAAATTATAATGCTTATCTAAAACTAAACAAAAAAAAAGATACTACTCTGAACAGCACATAATAAACCTGTCGGAAGAGTTAATTTTGAACTTAATAAAACTTAATACAAATCGCCGTAAAAATAGTTCAAGAAAAAAACTAAATGGCATTTGAGGTAAAAAAAAAGAAAAATTATATTTCTGAAGTAAGAAGTAGTCATTTGTTGTTCAGGGTAATTAAGAAGATAGTAATCAACAAAATGATCTTATCCACTGAGCCACGGCGCCCACATGGACTTCTGAGCAGGAAGTTCGTGGTTCGAATCCCAGTAACACCAAAAAATATACATGCTCAACACAAATGGTTGCGAGAAGCAAGGCCTTGGACCGCAATGGTCTGTCGCTCCGAATATTATATAATCAACAAAATGCTTTGATTATCTTTAAAAAGGAATTACTTTTTACTTTTGCGTAAGGAGTTCTACCTTGGCAATAAGTTTATATGTTAAAATAAAAGTTTTTCTTGTTTATTAAATCTAAGTATAATTTAAATAGACCAGACCCCACGTTTTTCGGTGTTTAGAATTGTATTGAATTGTATGCAATGTCTGGGTTATTCTAACTCCTGAGGTCCCTGACGAACTTTTGGAGGTACGTCACACGACTTTCAATTGTATTTTCTGAAACCCCGGCCCTGATGTGACTTTAAAGTAAAATGTCAATTATATGTTGGTTGGGTACAATTAAAATAAAATAAAAACAGCAATTTAAAGTCGATTATGAATAATTTTCATATAGGTATTTAATAATGGAATTTAATTAGTATGGAAAAGTAAATTTACTCAAGTTTTGCTCATAACATTGCCAATATGAATATTTCTTCGTTGACAATATTTTAGTGAACACTTTTGTGGAGGTCTATTGCGGACGACGATATATGACTGACTGCAGTTTTTTTTGCCGCTAGTACATTGAGTGTGAGGAAAATCGTCTCTATTCAAATGATGTGACTACAGTCATTTCACGTCGCCTCAAAAAACATTGCTGAAGGCGATAGAAGTGACACGGTGACAATAATTAAGAAAATATTTTGCAACTCTAAGAATTGCACCATATTTTTCGTACTAAAAGCGAAATCCGTGCCAAACATTTGTTTACTCCTCCTTAGTACCTTTGAATCCCTAAAGACACTGTTTTTTCTCTATTAACCTTACCATTAGCTCAATATGTTGGAAATATTAAAGTAAAAGAATAATTATGAACAAACTATCAACAATGTTAAATGAAACAACTCTAGAGGTAAAACCCACTTCGATTATAGCAAATATGTAAGATGTCGTGAGACGACTACGGCAATTGGGGTGAACCTTGACTGTCGTCTGTGATCTATCTTCCCAGTTCTCGCATTAGAAGTAGGCGTTAAATTCTGTATAATCTTCATATACTTTGCCAAAACGAATAGCCACAATATAACACCTTATACCCAGTTATTGCTTTATGTGAGTGAAAAACTTGCACCCAGCCGTTTCTGTTTTTTACTTCTCTTTTGTTGTATTTTCAGTTAAATGTCCAGCTCAAACGAGCAGTATGTTTTATATGTTCTGGGGCATAAGTCACCAATATGTGGTGAAAGGCTTTATTGAAAGGCTTAAGATGTATAAAATAGCGCATATATCACAACATATAGTTTATTAAAATGCTTAATATGTATAACAATTCAGAAAATTTATTTGTTTCTTAATAAAAAGACAGAACAGAAAACCTAAGAAGCATTAGTGCTTTAAAGCATTAATATCAAAAACATCGAGAATAGAGGACAATTTTGAAATGTTGAGATATCACCATTTGCAAAATTAAAAGATTATAAAATGACTATAATGAGTTTAATAATAGCAATAAAAACTTATTATAATTTCAAAAACTTTACATAATTGGACATTAGAGCGATTAGTGCAAATAATATGGGGCCATAAATTGGCCTAAATATTTATTATCAACCCTTATTCCGAAGTCACTTAATATTTCCTAATTGTGTCTTCTCATTATTGTTGTTGTTTTTTACCCATAAAGCTACATGTGCCATTCAACAGGTAGAGTTCGTTTGACTAACGACTCAGTTTTACCGTACCATTGAAAAAATTGCCATTACACAAAACGATTTTAACTGCAATTAGGCGCTGTAAACTGTTGACATATTGGCTCAAAGATAATTGGGTTGGTTGGTTTGGTTTTAATCGACATTTTAGTCAGTGATGCTACATGCTGGTTTGTTTTTAGTCGTTGATATTTGTTGACCTCAGGAAGTTGTGAAAAGTTAACGTTTTATTAATTAGTATCAAATACATATATCTGTAATCTGTATGTAAATGAAAACTTAATTTTAGCGCACCACAAAGTTTATGAAAAAGTCTAAACCGTAATCATTACTACGAAATATGATTAATTTCTTCTACAGTTGTTCTATGAAACACCAAAAACCATATTAAAATGAGTTTGTCTAATTGTGGTATTCGTCAATCTAGAAAATTCAACATTTAGTCGTACTAATATAACATAGTATATAAGAAAATCACACCAAATAACTTCAAAGATGCTTTTACTATATATAGATACCATATCGTGTGCCAACTGTTATCTTAGATAAATATTATTTCTCATACATGATGTAAAATAATTTCATTTAAGATATAGCAAAAAAATGGGGAAGCATAACATAATGCTCGGAAATTCAACATTTAGCAAATTACTGCTGCTCAGCCGCCGCCGATGCAACTGCAAATAACAATAATAAAAAAATATAGTATTATTTTGTTTGTACATTCTGGCGAAAAATTAGCTTTGTTATCGGTAGTTCATTTATTCTTATCGCAAGTATCAGCACTGTCATTTTATTGCAAAAATTCCATAGAATTAATTATTTAATTAAAATGACGGCGCTATATACAAGGTATTTAGGTGTATGTGTGTGATATTATTTACTGTGCATCATATTTCAATCTTACGTGACGGATCTCATAGTGCCATAACCTCATCGCCGCCTCCTCCGCCGGTATCTCCCAAATTGTTCTGAGAGCCTAAATTATTTTTCGCTAGTATTGTTTCGGTGTCGACACAGCCCTTGAAACGCATCTTCGCATCATCACCAACATACACAGTCTTCTGGCAAAGTAACAAAATCAAACACGACACAACAAACAACACTGACGGAACACTAGACGCAACAACGAACTGCTTATATGTAACCTCCAAATCGAATCGGGCCACAACGATCTCCTTCTTGCTTGGCGCATAGAAACATGGGAAACGTGCACGAGCATTGTGATCGCTGCCATCACGGCCAAAGTCCTTCAAGAATTCCTTGCACTCATCCATCAGCGTGTTGACACATCCCTCCAGATTGATCATGAGGCGAGACTCGTTCGAAATCGTCAAATCAATGTCCGGCGGGGCAATCTCCGGCACTGGTGTCGATACAGCAACATGCAAATAGCTGAGATATGTGAAGTTTGTCAAATCGGTGAGCATGTTATTCTCAAGGGTCGACCCGTTTATACAGTCGACCGCCTCCACACGATCCGATGTATTCTTAATGAAATAACACGAGGCCATTACAACGTTGTCTGCCGTCTCGTTCCACACCTCGTCGTCCGTGTCAGCATTTATGGCATTCTGACACTGTGACAAATAAACTTTATCACCGCTTAGGATGACAACGTTTTTATTGCGTGTCGGAATATCAACACACCGTCGATCACAATTGTATGGCGTTCGAATTTTGCGACATGTCCCACGATTGCACGAGTACAATCCGCTGATTTCCATGCAAGTGATTTTGCCCCGACGACCCGAACACTTGAGCGGCTGATCACTATTTTTGAACACGCATTCGAATGCATCGGTGATATTTAGGCATTGCCCTGCCGTACAATTGAACGTCCCAGTTAAATTCTTGCACTCGTCGTTGATGCAGCGAGCCTTATCGGCGCGCTCCTGATCGATGCCGTAACATGTTTTGTTCGCCGAATTCGTACAATTCTGAAAGGTCAAATTTGTTCCATTGTTGCGCAGGTTGACGTAGATCTGAATGCAGGCGCCAGACGTCTTGCTTAGGCACCATTCCCCGCACGAACCCCATTCGCAGTTATCCTTGTTGACAGCACGTGTCGTTGTGCACATGACCGGAGTTGGATCGATACCACTCTTGAAAGCTCTTGTCGATGGCATATAAATGGCCACGGTTAAATAGACCAATGCAACCGAACTCAGCACCAATGTCATTTGGCAAACACATATTGTTCCACATATGCGATTATCCTGCGGTGGAACAATTAAATCCTCACTGGGAACTTTTTTCTTTCCCATATTTAGGCCGTCGTGTAATGATAGAGATGTTTATCACCTTGGTTTTTCCCTTTCCCTTTGTTAATTTTTTTATATAATATATATATATGTATATATATGTAAAAGTTCTTCGGATTAGGTTAGGAGTATTTCATCCTTGCAATTTCATATGTACTGCAACTAACTAACTAACTGTATGCAAAATGAAAATTAGAAATCGATATTCATTCAGTTGCCTGACTACTCAGTGAAGAAGTAGCCTTCCAATTGCTTCTTATATAATCATTTGTAATGCCTTTGTAAGACCAATGGAAGAAGAGATATATAGTAGGTATACAAAGTGTAGGCTGGAAAGATGATGGATTGCAATTTAGAAAACTCGACAAAAATAACGATCATTGGAGGACTGCTCCATTTTTTTATTCATCGATTTGTATTAATTTTTATTTAACTTCTTCTTCGCAACGGTTTTTCGAAAACTAAAAGCCAAATATTTTAAGATATGATACAGCAATATTATCACAACACATTTGTACGTTTTCAACACTACTTTTCCTTTACTACAAAATATCACTTCTGTTACTGGAGATAAGAACACAAAATAAAACTTCAATGTTGCAAATGTTGCAATTTCAATTTGATGAGAGTCAGCCAGACTGCCTCAACTAACTGCAAAGTTGTGTTGGCAGTCTATTTTCTGATTATTACTGGTTGGGGCTTTTGCCTTTTCTATCCGAAACAAAATATTTTGCAAACTAACAACACAGCAGAGAAACAGAGCAAATCGTTTTGTTCGTCGGTTTAATCCGTCCGATTACGAGTGTTCCGAGTATATTGGATGGCTGTGTGTGTGTGTATTTACCTATTTGCTGTTTTCATTCTGTTAAAAAAGACAAATCATCACAGATACACAAACACACTCCTCAAATGCAACAACAAAGGAAGGAGATTTTTCTCAGCTAAAATTTAAATTTTGTTATGCGCGCGCAATAAATAATCAATAACATTTTTGCTGAGCTTTTACTTTTTTTTTTAATCATCCTTGCAAGCAAAACTTTAAGTACGAGTAAACGCCAATTTGTGCTAGGTCCTTTACTAAAAATAAACTATGCATCCATTATGCAGAGAAAGGGCTAAAAAAGCTGCTCCAAACTTGACTAGTCCCAACGCATCGTTTGTAATCGGATAAAACTTTTCGGTCGTGGATATATGCCCACTGTTAATAGAATAAATTGCATAACGATGTTGTGTTGTCAATGCCGAATATTAACGAGCTTAATATAACACATATATGTATACATATGTGCAAATATGAATAATTTTGCGCAAGGACTTAACTTCGTACCCTAAACGCTGATACAGTGTGTGCAAGCACATTGTGTACGAACTTTATTTTGCTTGCTCAAACAGCTCGCAATACTCGGTGTGTGCGTCAACAACAAGCTTCGTTGGAACGACCACATATTTACCATCTCTAAGAATGCTGCAAAATGTTTAGGTTTTCTAAAACGGTGCAAGTTCTACTTTACTCTCTAGGTCTGACTACTATTTAAAAGGCAAGTATTCACCCTAAAGAAAGATTTCATAAAGCCACAGTGGCACTCTTCTCATGCAAAAAAGCCATTGGTAGCCGTTGGGGTCTTCAACCCCATACAATCCATTGGCTATATAGGTACAGCGGTAGTAAGACCTACTCTTCTGTATGTATGGTGGACTGCCTTAAATAAAAAAGTAAACCTTGACATAGTAAGCGAAGTCCAAAGATCAGCTAGTATATGCATGATCGGAGCACTTCGTACAACCCCCTCCGCCGCATTGGACATCCTGTTCGACCTTACACCACTCGACATTTACAGCAAGCAAGTAACTGCTAGTTCGGCTATTCGATTTAATGCTATCGCCCAGTGAACTAGAAATGAAATCGGTCACTCCTCTATTCTGAATTTAGTCAGGATCCCAGACAGCATAGACTACACCATTCCGCAACTCCATTTCAATAAAAACTTCCAGGTCACCTTCCCCTCCAGATCATTCTGGGTCGAAGACGCCTACCTGGAAGATGAATACATTCATTTTTACACATACAGGTTACACAGGTCAAAAACTGATGACAAGTCGGCGGAGGTGTTTTCTCACAGGTAAATCTTAGCCTCTCTTTCCGTCTTCCAAATCACTGTAGTGTTTTCAAGGCTGAAATTATGGCAATCACTGAAGCCTTGTCTTGGCTGAAGAGAAACGTCATATCCACTAGGGATACCCGTATATTCTCGGATAGCCAAGCTGCACGGAAATCCCTGGAATCAGTCTCCACAAGTTCAATTTTAGCCCTTAACTGCCGTTCATCTCTCTAATTGATTCATCGAGTAGGTGGTAGAAATTCATCCTGATCCGTGTGGTATCACAATGGAACATTACTGGTCTAAGTATGTCGGTTCCACTGACAGCCACCTTAACCTAACCCTAAACTTAAATACAACTATATTATCGAACTTATTAATGACGCAAATATATCCAACCCATCCGCAATACCCGTGCCTCAACTCGAGCCCACGAGCTTACCATTAGACCTATCTTCGGACGTACTAACCAATTCAGGGGTTCCTTCTTTGGTCGCACAATAACTATGTGGAATGAATTCCCCGACTCTGTGTTTCCGCGTTCCGTGATCTGCAGTCAGTTAAGACAAATGTCCATAGACATCTCATCTTTTCTTCTCCATAAATTCCTAACGCCCACGCTGTCCTAAGCATTATACGGGTGCAAATCCCTTGAGCGTGTGTACATAATAAAAAAAAACAATCATTTTGCCTTTCCGAATGAATATTAAAATGAAAAGATTAACTGAATAATCGGAAGAAAAGAGAGAATATATGGGAATGTATCAAGATCATTATGACCCTCCTACAATAAAAGTACAACCACCCAGTGGATATTAAAACCGGAAAAAGATATTGCCAGAATTGTGGATACAAGTATGGGTCACTGCCCAATGGGCAGCTTGCTGCTAATCTGGGTATTGCACATAATACCTTCTAAAGGAGCTTTAAGGAGGGAAAGGAAATGAGAAAAAAACTACCCACTACTCCACCCACTATCTTTGCAGATGTCCGGCTATTTTAGAGTGCCGACTTCTCACTGTGAGCAAACCATTCTTTGTCGATTTGATCACGTACTTGAACGCTACAGGTTGGGTTTATAATAGCTCTCCCGAGTATCAAAATGGCGCACTCAGGCGCTAATTGAGGCTCTCAGTATCCCAGTATCGTGGGTACCACCACTTTACCTACCTACCTGTATGTTAATCCATACAATCCAATTCGGCTGCCGCCGCCAAGCATAGACAAAGTTAGCAGAACGATAAATCAGCTCAAAAATAACAAGGCCCCGGCATCTGATGGGATCCCAGCGGAACTGATAAAAATAGGAGGCATCTCACATTACACCAAGCAATTCATGAAATAATAGTGCAAGTTTGGGATGAAGAAGCTATGCCAGAAGACTGGCGAAGAGGCATCCTGTGCCCCATACATAGAGTGGAGATATCACAAAATGCAGCAATTATCGTGGTATAACATTGTTGAGTACCGCGTATAAGATTTTCTCCTTTATCCTTCAAGGCAGGATAGCCCCATACGCTAAAGTCATCATTGGTCCATACCAGTGTGGCTTTATCCCAGGCAAATCAACAGCTGATCAGATTTACACACTTAGGCAGGTGATGGAATAATGTCTAGTTTCAAACATCACTTATCTTAGAATTTTATAAAGCCATTAGAGAATTTGGCATCCCAAATAAACTGACAAGACTATGTAGGTTGACCATGACCAATGTTATAAGTCAAGTAAAAATATCCGGATCACTATCAACCCCTCCAACATCTATAACGGGCTCCGACAAGGGGATGGACTGGCCGGCGTCCTCTTCAACCTGGCACTGAAGAAAGTGATACGAGACTCTGACGTTCCGGCGGGAGGAACAATTCTCTATAAGTCCATTCAGATACTGGCTTACGCAGACGATATTGACATCGTTGGTAGAAACCGAAGAGCCGTAGAGAAAGCTTTCATCTAGATAGAGCAGGCGGCACGAAATCTGGGGCTGCACATAAATGAGATCAAAACAAAGTACATAGTGGCCACGTCTGCGAGTAGAAGATCCAACATTGGTCTCTAAATTCAAATAGTGGAGCGCGAATTTGGAGTAGTGCAATCCTTTAACTATCTCGGGTCAACTGTAGCAGCCGATAACAGCATGGACCAGAAATACGGGCACGTTTGCTTAAAGCCAACAAAGTCTGTCAAGGCTCTTCAAATCCAGGAGCTTAACTATAACATCCAAGGTGCTGGTATATAAGACAATGGTCATACCAGTACTTACATATGGATCCGAGAATTAGGTGCTTAGCAAAAAGCATTCTGACCTCTTAGCCGCCATCGAGTGAAAAGACTTACGGAGAATTGTTGCCCCCGTATGTGAGAAAGGACATTTCCGGAGACTCTATAATGATGAGATCTACGTGCGTTACAGCGATGTCGACATTGTGAAGAAAATTAAGCTCGGTAGGCTCCGGTGGGCTCCGATGGGCTCCTGCTCGGAAAGCCCTTTGCGGTAGGATTTATGGAACACGACAGCGAGGCCGGCCAAGCATACGCTGGAAGGATGGCGTAGACCAGGACGCTCAGAGCTTAGGGATGCCAAACTGGATGACATCGGCTCGAAATCGGGACCGGTGGAGAGACTTTTTGCGGGAGGCCAGGACCGGACCCCGGTTGTAAATATGATGATAATGATGAAACTGTTTAAGATAAGAACTAAAAAAATTAACGCTTCAGTTTACTAATAAAAACAACATCAACAATAAACCGTTTAGTACACGCTTTTGTTGAAACCACTGTATGCACACAACTATACTGCGATGACACACCAGGTCAACCTATTTTATTATATCCCTGGTTTAAGCATAAAACTGTGTTGCTTCTTCTTGATTCCTCTCTTTTGGTTTACTGTTTTGTTATATTTGGTACGATATACGTATGTTTGATACATTTTTTGACTATAGAAAATGTACATGTGGGTAATAATTGGTATAAGGCCAAAGTTTACTTGGACAACGTTATAATTTTTTTTTCATTGTGTTTTTAGAGCAAAAGAAAAGTAAGTAAGAATAAAAAAAGGGATGAAGTGAAAGTCGTTTTAGTTATGAGTAAACGCACTAGTAAATATGTTTCTTTGTCATGCCGAGACTTCCTCGGTTTTCTTAGCTTTTATTTTGATTTTTCAATAACACCTCGCTCTATTTTACCACACAACACCCAACCAATTATTAAAAAAGTTAGCAAGGACACTGCATAGCAAGTAAAATGCAAAAATAATTAATGTATATATGTTTAACAAATTAATCTATATCCTATATCCAATTTTATACATAGTAAAATTAATATTGACCCAGTTGGACAAAAGAATTGTTCAGGTCAAAATAAATATATATGTAGGTACATAAAAAAGTTGTTAATGTAGTTAGTTACCTTCTTAGTGGTGTTGTTGCCGTAATAATTGCGTGTAGACGACCACTGTGTCCTGTGTTTTTTCCACGTTGAACATGCAAATTTAATGATTCGTGTGTTGACCGTTCTCTTTGAAAAAGTACACGAGTATTTTTACAATGCACCTCACTCAGGAATTAGGTTTGCTGTTTTCGATTTATTTATCAAATAATATTTCACTAATACTGTTAAGTATCGTGTCGTACGTGCGATAACTAAGGGATGACGAAATTTAGTAAAATGTGCACGCTATACAGCGGGAATTTCGATTTTTCAACTTTTCTATAGTTGCATGCACGGTAACAACAACAACAACAACCACCTAGTACGTTAGTCTATGTCTGTCCGTCCATCTGGCCGCAGTATCGTCCTTTTTGTTTTTTACTCGTAAAAGTTGTATAACTTTAAGGCAGGATTTACCGTCCACTTTGCACTGGAAACACTTTAGTCGTTTCAGTAAATTTCTCTCTAGGTTTCGTCACCGGTGACACACATTTAATGACGCTAAAGGTTAAGCCTGCATCTTTGCAATAGTTTAAGTCCAGTGAATATTGCAAATGTTTTTCATAACAATTTTTATTTTAAAAAAATACTAATAGGATTTGTTTGTTTTGATCACTGTCGTCGTCGTATTTCTTGTGTATGAAATTTATCCGTTCCCACTTTCGCTATTGACCGAAAAATATCGAATACAGCACACAGGCGTCGTTGTCGTTCCTTTGTCAACCACGGCCGTTTTCAGATATATCAGAATTGTTTAGATTTTCGTTCTGTGTCCTTCTATCTCACGTCATTTTTGTAAACAACAAGGTTTGGGGTGGAATTTTGGAAGTTTTCTTTAAACATATTTTGAGGCATCAGCAGTGAAGAGCTTATCAATTTTTTGTTGTTGTTGCGAGAATTTTCCATCGAAAGGCGACAGTACAATCCCGATGAAGCGCATGTCCTTTTCCTTTTTTTTTTGTTGAAAATGTTTTTCATTGAACTTTTCGTCAAAAGCTTTAAATATTGCGGCGGATTGTATGACAGGGACAAAAATGCACACAAATAGCACTGCAGATAGCAATGTGCGATGTGGGTTAATTCAAGATTCTAATGGGTCCGTTCTCTTATTTCAACTCATTTAGTTAATTAAAATTTTAAATATTTACGTATTTAACGGTTAACTACTTTTGGAGTGTGAATTGTGAATTTTTAAAGAGCAACTATATGTGACTCTATACATGTGTCTTTTTAACTTGTATATACATTAACATAATGTGTGCTTCATTCTCGTATTTACATATTTGATGTAAAGTTGGTATTAATAGTAAAGTTATAGAAAAACTAGCAAATAAATAATCGAAAAAAAATTAGGATTAGCGATGTTTATTTCCATATATTAATATAAAAAATGAAAAAGCTGCAAATTTTTGAATGTTATAGTTATGAAACAACTTGTTAAGCAATAATAATAAATATAATATAATTAAATCTAAACAAATATCGGTAATAAATATTTTTTGGAATTTGAAGTTGTTTTAAATGTCACACACTTAAATTAAAACAATAACTAAATTAACTAAATGAACTGACAAAGCTGAAAGTTGTTGTTTATGATGTTTTGCTTAAGTTTCATCTTAATATAAAATAAATGAGCTTATTCACGAAATAGAACGATAAGAAATCTAAGGTTTCTCTTCACTTTTTAAAGCGTTTTATAGCGTCCAATTACAGTTCTAACCTGCGAAATAGCAACTGCGAAATATTATCCGACATTTTGCTAAGCACAGCCGACACTGCCTTTGGCCTTTAAACACAAAATATTATATTCCGATGCAACAGCGGATTTGGTACATACTCGTAAAGATGATTAAGAAATATACTAAACTTATGATAATTGTTGTCAACAATAATTACCGTCTGATTCTATCTTATCAGCAACAAACCGTAAATAAGATTACTCTTCTTTAGTGAATAATTTTTTTTCTTTTTTCTTATTAATATTATTATTTTATTATCTTGCTGTTTGCTTGCATTTAAAAGTGTATTATAATTGTCAAAAAAAATCTCTATGCTTTAAGCTTGTCAACGAAGAAGTCTTTAGTGCGTCGGCACTAAGGTCCGCACAACCTACAGAAACTATTTCACAGTCTTCTTTAATACAAAAAATACCCATAAAAATTACAATTTTTCATGTAAATTCTCTAATTTGAGACACACATGTGTACAAAATTTTAGGTTAATTTTCAAAAAAAATTGCATGGGAGCCCTGTGACCCGATCACTTCCAAATATACAAAATTTGAAAAAAATCGGATTAATTTAATTAAAAATTTATATGGCCCTGGAGCCCGATACTTTCCACATTTTAATAGATAGATTTTGTCATCTGAGATACACATGTGTTCAAAGTTTGAATAAAATCGGGCTTTATGAAGTGGGTAAAAAATTAATCACAAGATTCCACCACCGACACATGACAACGTAACGTTAATATCATCATCATATTTGGCTCTACAACCGGTGTCCGGTTCTGGCCTCCCGCAAAAATCTCTCCACCGGTCCCGATTTCGAGTCGATGTCATCCAGTTTGGCATCCCTAAACTCTGGGCGTCGTGGTCTACGCCATCCTTCCAGCGTAGGCTTGGTGGGCCTCGCTGTCGTGTTCCACAAATCCTACCGAAAAGGACTTTCCGAGCAGGATCATCTTCGCTCATGCGAGGTAGGTGTCCTGAGCCTACCGAGATTAATTCTCTTCACGATGTCGACATCGCGGTAACGCACGTAGATCTCATCATTATAGAGTCTCCGGAATTGTCCTTTCTCACATACGGGGGCAACAATTCTCCGTAAGACTTTTCACTCGATGGCGGCTAAGAGGTCAGAATGCTTTTTGCTAAGCACCTAATTCTCGGATCCATATGTAAGTACTGGTATGACCATTGTCTTATATACCAGCACCTTGGATGTTATGGGTAAGTTCCTGGATTTGAAGAGCCTTGACAGACTTTGTTGGCTTTAAGCAAACGTGCCCGTATTTCTGGCCCATGCTGTTATCGGCTGCTACAGTTGACCCGAAATAGTTAAAGGATTGCACTACTTCAAATTCGCGCTCCACTATTTGAATTTAGAGACCAATGTTGGATCTTCTACTCGCAGACGTGGCCACTATGTACTTTGTTTTGATCTCATTTATGTGCAGCCCCATATTTCGTGCCGCCTGCTCTATCTAGATGAAAGCTTCCTCTACGGCTCTTCGGTTTCTACCAACGATGTCAATATCGTCTGCGTAAGCCAGTATCTGAATGGACTTATAGAGGATTGTTCCTCCCGCCGGTACGTCAGAGTCTCGGATCACTTTCTCCAGTGCCAGGTTGAAGAGGACGTCGGCCAGTCCATCCCCTTGTCGGAGCCCGTTATAGATGTTGAAGGGGCTGATAGTGATCCGGATATTTTTACTTGACTTATAACGTTGGTCATGGTCAACCTACTTAGTCTTGTCAGTTTATTTGGGATGCCAAACTCTCTAATGGCTTCATAAAATTCTATGATAAGTGATGTTTGAAACTAGACATTATTCCATCACCTGCCTAAGTGTGTAAATCTGATCAGCTGTTGATTTGCCTGGGATAAAGCCACACTGGTATGGACCAATGATGACTTTAGCGTATGGGGCTATCCTGCCTTGAAGGATAAAGAAGAAAATCTTATACGCGGTACTCAATAACGTTATACCACGATAATGCTGCAGGTTGTGATATCTCCTTTCTTATGTATGGGGCACAGGATGCCTCTTCGCCAGTATTCTGGCATCGCTTCTTCCTCCCATACTTGCCTTATTAGTTCATAATTGCTTGGTGTAATGTGGGGCCTCCTGTTTTAATCAGCTCCGCTGGGATACCATCAGATCACGGGACCTTATTATTTTTCAGCAGATTTATCACTCTGCTAATTTCGTCTATGCTTGGTGGCGGCAGCATAGTGTGGTCTTCGGTCATTGGTGGAGCCTCCAATTCCTCAGTTAGCTGGCCATTAAGCAACTCATAAAAGTGCTCTTCTCATCTCTCTAATATGCCTATGAGATCGGCGATCAGATTACCCTCTTTGTCTTTGCAGTATGAGCAACGTGGTGTATATTGCGTCATACCGCAGACACTTTGGTAGAACTTCCGCGCCTAGTGCGGTCCTCGCTCTCTGTACTGTTCTAGTTCACGGACGAGATTCTTCTCTCAGTCTGCTTTCTTTTGTCGGTGAACTGTTTTTTTCATATCTTCTGAGCTCTTTATATTATATAATATATTACATAATAATGTCAAGTTAATATAGAGAATTTAATAAAACTTCCTTACTTCCTTCCTTGAAAGCTTTATATATTTTTTTAGGATTAATTTCTTACTTATCACATTTTAAAAACATTTAATTAAAATATACTATATACCAAACTATTTCGTTTGCAATACTTTTTCTGGTAAAATATTAAGATATAGATTTTTTTTATGGTCCACTAATAATAATTTAGTCCAATTTCATAATTTTTCTTCTGTGGTGTTGGTACACTTGTCCCTGATATATCTTGGTATTGGTTGCTATATTACTTGCTTAGATCAATAAATTACTTACTTAGTTCACTGTCTTTACAGTGGACATGCATTATTTTAACATTAAATTCGATCATATTGTTACGAAAATTAGTTATCAGTATATGTCGCCATGGAAGTATAAAAGGAACAAGGCGTTCCCCGATCTCTAATGGAATACGAGCAATTAGAATTAAGAAGTTGCATTCTCTTATGCTGTAAAATTAACCAACTATCTATATATAAATAGGCAAAGGCAAAACAGTTAAGAACCATTTTCTCCTCTGTTTGTCAACCGATTTTTTTTTTCTTTTTTTTTTTTTGTAGCTATTGATGAGCTTTAGTATTATCAAAATTGGAAATAAAAAGTTATCTATTATCGTTCATTTTAGCGTTTAGAGCAGTTGCTAAGAGTTCAACGTTCAAATTTTTGATAGAACAGAAATACAGTGGTGGAGGGGTTGGTGGTTGTTGGGTGGTTGGGGATGGGTGGTGTAGGTCGAGGGAGTAGGTGGATAGTGGGTGGGGCGGATCAGTGACCGTGTGGAGGGTCGCATAGAATACAAAGAGACGGTCGAATTTCGACCAATGGGCGATAACTAGTAAGTTTAAATCATTATGGACTGGTGTTCTCAAATATATAGTCAAACCGGTTTTTTTGGTTTATCCGGTTTATGCAAATGGAGTTTTTTTTTTGAAGATGACTCATTATATATGAGTATGGGTAGTTGTAAATAAGGGAAGCTGCCACAATGGTCTGGTCGTTGCTAGATATTTCTGTATATAAGATTGGAAGTTTCTGGAAACTTTTCAATGAGTATAAATAGTACCGCGTTTTGCCGCAGGAGTTCAGTTCTTATTTGGAATTAAACTAGAGCAGTTGAATAGTACTTGCAAGTAGAATAGTAGGAAAATACAAGTATTGTTGCAATAAGTATTTTTGTGTAATTTACGAAATGTTGTTTTTTTACTGTTTGTTTATTAAAGTTGTAATTTTTAAACAAATAAATCTGTGTTGTATTATATTTGCAAAATCCTTTAACAATATTATTGGCTCCAAGGGTTTCTACGGCGAAACACACTGTGTTGATTTGAATCCTAGAACTAGAATTTAGAGTTCCAAAGGAATCGGGAAGGGAAGGAAAATTTTCGTTTTTTCGACTTCTCTGAGGTCCTTTTCGACTACCTTACTTTATCTTGATGGAATTCAGAATAGATTTTTCCGTTTGATAAGCAATGTAACATTACTTCATCTCTTGAACACCTTTTACATGACCAAGAGAGCTAAAATTTTGTGAACAGTGGTCGAATTACGACATCAGTTAACGTGTAAATGTGTCCATACGTTAACGAGTGATCGATTTGGATAATAACTACTCGTCATGAAGAGAATTAAGCTCGGTAGGCTCCGCTGGGCAGGACACCTAGCTCGCATGAGCGAAGAGGATCCTGCTCGGAAAGTACTTTTCGGTAGGGTTTATGGAACACGACAGCGAGGCCGGCCAAGCCTATGCTGGAAGGATGGCTTAGATCAGGACGCCCAGAGTTAAGGGATGCCAAACTGTATGACGTCGGCTCGAAATCGGGACCAGTGGAGAGAATTTTTTCGGGAGGCCAGGACCCCGGTTGTAGAACCAAATATGATGATGATGAAAATCGTTTTAAACGATATCACTGACTTATTTTGAAAGCTGCTTTTTACCAACAAATAATTGCCTAGCGTTTAAAAAAATCGAAAAAAATTATGTGATTTATGTCGTTTTTTGGTTTGTTTGTTTTAAAAATCTGCGCTCGAGCTCAGATTTTTTTTCGAAAAAACAAACACGAAAGCCGTAGCTACCGTAGATTGGTCTTTCAGAAAAACGAACAACTTGACAGCCAAAAAATCCATCAGCGCCAATTTTTTTTTTTTTTTAAACGACATTAGATTTTCGTGCAAGACAAATATGGAAAATAAGTCACCTCCCGATGAGACTTATTTGAATAAGTCATGTTCCACAAATAAGTCTTCGTTTCGAAGAAGCGCTTCGCTCGAGCTCAGATTTTTTTCCGTAGTTTTTTTTTAGAAAAAACCAACAACTTAACAGCCAAAAAATCAATCTGCGCCAGATTTTTTTTAAAAACGACATTAGATTTTCGTGCAAGACAAAGATGGAAAGTAATTCACCTCGCGATGAGACTTATTTGAATAAGTCAGGTTCCACAAATAAGTCTTCGTTTCGAAGAAGCGCTTCGCTCGAGCTCAGATTTTTTCCGTAGATCTACCGTAGATTGGTTTTTTTAAAAAAAAACCAACAACTTGACAGCCAAAAAATCAATCTGCGCCAGATTTTTTTTAAAAACGACATTAGATTTTCGTGCAAGACAAAGATGGAAAGTAAGTGACCTCGCGAGGAGACTTATTTGAATAAGTCAGGTTCCACAAATAAGTTTTCGTTTCAAAAACAGCACTGGCATGTCATCTGTCAAGAGTAAATCGACTTTTTGACACAAAAAGTAGAACGAAATGTGCGTGTTGTGTTGATCCCGCACAGCAGGAAAATATAGAAAAGAGACGAGGGTATAAAGAAATAATGTACGAAATAACCAAAAAAGCTTTTTCTCCCTTTCAACAAAGTTCAAAATTGTAAAGGCAGATTAAAATCGGTTATGTTTCTCTACGTTAGTAGTATTCTCTGATTGCTCTTGGAAATATATCATCTCATTAACAGACAGAGAGGGAGAAAAAGCGTTTATATTGTACTACTTGACTGTGACGTCTATCGATGCCTTTCTTTGAATGCTTTTTACATAGTAGCTGTTACTTAGTAAACTTATATCTAATCACTGGCCAATTTATTGTGTTTTTCTTCTTTGATCCCTTAGTATGAAAAGAGTTCGATTAGCTTTGTCATAAGTTTGAACTACAAGCGAACTACTTGTGTTCGCTCGTTTGCCTTGCTCAATCCTTTGTGATGATGACGACGACTACGAAAACGATAGGAGAGCTTTTTTCCTTTGCTTTTAGTTCTTTAGTGGCAGTCCTTCGTCGGCGAGCTCAGCACTTCTCTGATTTTTTTTAAAATGACAGTGTGGTGTTCGGTTTTGCATTAATTGACCTGTGCAATCAGGTCACTAAAAGTACAAAACACTAGCAAAAATGTTTAAAAAATACATCCAAAAACGAGTAGATACGTTCTTCGTAAAAGCCAACTTTTCCAGCTATTTGTAAAACTACGCTGAAATAATTGTAGAAAATAAAAACAACAAAAAAAACCTTCTGCAATTAAGTGTTTTGTGTGTTGGGCATAATACGACCTACAAGTAAAGGGGTAGGTCGTAAAACATCAATAGCCAGTCATTTGAGTGCTCGGCATTGGGTTAAAAATATACAAAAACTGATATTTAAAGAAATCAAAAAAGCAATCGCCTGAATTGAATTCGAGTACGTTTTCCTGTTTCGTAATCCGGGCCAAATTTTCAAGTCGTCGGAGGAATCGTTAATTAATTAAACACTTACTTATATTTTGATTGGCTGTAGCAAGCTTAAAGTACTGAAATAGAATATTAAACTATTAGACGCACAATACATGTTATATAAATATAATAAAAATTGGAAAAACTAATAATTCTACTTCTTTAATTACGACGGGATATAATACAAAACAAATTCAAGAAGAAAATCTCAGAAGGAAAACCAATAAAAGTCACAAAGTTCATTAAGGAAGCATCATCGTGCTCTATTATCTTAAATTAACAATTCAGTTCGAGTTCCCAGTAAGAACAGGAGTACGTCCCACCCACCACTTCACTATAGATTGCATGCACTCACCAGGACAAGGCAATGCGATAAACGTGGCGCCGCAGTCCGGTCATCCTTTAAATTTTATCGCCGTCGTCGTCTTCGTTTAAAACAATTGTGTTATTTTTTTCTTTATATATCTTTATTAATTTCTATCTTTTCTACTTTTTAAATTTTTTTTTGTCTGTTGATTGTCGTGTTGTTCTTCTTCTGGCATCACATAACATTGAGTGACACGGTGATTGCTACTTTTATCATGCATTATAATAGGAATAATAGTAAAATAAAAGGACGTCGCTGAGACAACATGACAACATTTGGAACCCAATGAGTTTTCTCGATTTTCTTCTGTTTTCCGCAAGCAAACTAATTGTTCCTTTGTTCGTTTGATACAAAAGAAATCTGAATATCTAAAAACTAAAATAAATTGTGCGGAAGTTGTTTATATGTTTTTATTCTGCAACAACTACTAACGACGTCCGTCCATTTATTAAAAAACCAAGCAATAAATTTAATAGCATTAATAATAAAAAAAGGTAGAAATAGATACATTTAATACAAAAACATAAAAAGTCGTTGGTTTAGCTGGTTTATCGTATTACATAACTACTACAGTTTTTTCTGAAACGAATCCTTTAGTTGTCCATGAGATGGCTTAACAAGCGTATTGCTATTATTTTACGATTGTTCGATACTGCTCGTTATAGTTTGTATAAATAATTAATTAGTAATCACTTCTCATTTTTAATATGAATAATTCGTAAATTCTATAAATAGTCCCTAAAAGAGAATCCGCGAGTGCGTGAGTGAATCGGTGATTTGTGTACGCAGTAAGAATTGGAATATTAACCAAACAAAAGGAGAGATCTTAATTGATATTTGCCATTATAATCTATCAATGCATTAGTTTCAATAGAATCAACGTCAGCATAAAGGGTCGAAACTATTTAATTCCGTTCACTGCCAATTAGAGAGAAAATGCCACCTAACATCTCTATTAAAGAACTTACGTCAGTAAAGGCATTGCGTATGCTGTGAACCTTCCTTCGTTAAAAAGGGGCTTAATGGGGAAAATTAACGCTGAATTTTTTATTCTAAATATCACAGCAAACTCGCTCTCTTGTTGCACAACAAAAAGGAAAAGTAGCAATGAGAAAACTTTATTTACGCTATGACGGTGCTTACAATAAAAGGATGCCTGTCGCCATTGTGCCTGTTTAAATCGACAGCAACGCTTTAAAAGGTGCCCAACGAACAACACGCAATAAGGGTAATGTCAGGCGAAATATTTTACCATAACCCAAACTGAAAACGTTTCTCAAAAAACTTTGAAATAACAGCAGTAAAAATGGAGACAAGTCTTGTCGCGTGTTTTCTGAAGTTGCAATAGCACGAATTGGCACACAGCTGCAGTAACTTAAAATTAAACGATACTGGCCCAAAGTTTCCGTTGCAGTTTCAAAAGGACATTTTCGAAGCAAGAGAAAACGTTAAACGACAACTATTCGTAGCTGCATGGTAACAAAAAACACCCAACAACCAACCCCAGAATCGACGCGAAACATAAAACCAATAATAATAATAATAGAATCCTTTTTTGTTTCGTTGCGATTGAAATCGAATAACTTCCTCTGTGATATAAAAATCTTTTTTTTTTTGTTGTTCTTGTTAGCAATAAATGTTCTATTTAAAGAAGAGAAATACTTTTATTGGAAACTATTCGAGTTAGAATCGAAGACAAAAAACAGAACTAGAACGAGTAGAGCAAACGTCCTCCTCCTCCTATATATTAGTAGATTAAAGGCCGGAGTCTTAACCAACCAACATGGGTGACGAACTGCTGGACGAACGTTCCTTCAGGGAAAAGTTACTCTTCTACACGACAGCCTTTTTCATTCTGCTCGGGACATTCAGCATGTTTGCCTTTTTGTTTTTGGTTCCTTTTGTGATTGAGCCAGCGTTTACCACGATTTTTATGCAATTCGAAGAAGTTCCTGCCCTGTGCGAAACGTTCGAAACGGAAAAATTTTTCGGAGCGAAAAATTGCTCGTGGTCATCATGCCGCGAAGGATGCACTAAGGATATCTACGAATGCACACAGATACGTGTCAATTATCGATTGAATTTGTACAATTACACCGATGAATTTAATTTCACCGAGTATCACATACACTTGGCCGAATCGGAAAGGGAATTGCCACCAGTGAAGCGCACTGATCGGTATGAGAGAGCCATACGCGATTATGATTATGCCGATTCGGGTGGCGGAGGTGTCGGTGTTGGAGGTGCAGTAGGTATCAGGGGTGAACGTGACGGTGAAATTTCCGCACCAGCCTCTGCTGACTTAACATTTGGTGAGGATGAATCTGGCTTCTTGGACGATGTCAGCGACACACTTGTCGACGGCGAGCCGCGACCCTTTGATGAGATTTCACAACTAAACGAAGGCCTGACAGGCAACAATTCAATGTATTTCTATGTGGGCGCTCGCCTCTTTCCGAACGTTAAAGGATGTGGCTATCCGCCCATGTTAAATTGTACAATATGGCTGAAACGCTATTTAAAGCTGGGCATTAAATTTCCATGCTACTACTCGAAAGTGGACCCCAGCCTTGTGATAAGTAACTTAGACTACTGGCAGAATACGCTCAATTTAGTTTATTCGATGGCGATTCCTATACCATCGTTTATAATTTCGGTCATTTATCTGACGTACGCGTACTTTAAGATTTACAATGAGGATGAGGAGACAGCTCCATTGGATAAGAATGCCGAGGATATGGACATCGATGAGGATGGCGATGAGATCATAGCTAACAATAGCGGCGGCAGTATGAATATCAACGAGGACGAGGACACTGATAATGTTTGCGTTGATGTGATACCAAATGGTGGGACGGCGAGTGGGGCGACGGGGACCCCAGGCGGCCAAATGGGAGAACAATCATTACAATCACTTCAGTCGCCCAACTCGCAGATGACGCCGAATTCAGAGATTAACTCATTTGGTCATCAGCTGAAAGTGCAAATGGCCGACGACATGTCAAGGGAATCTCTTGACGCTGGTGTGATATCAAATTCAAATTCTGTCCAGGGGTAAGCTCCTATAATGGGTTTTGTATATGGCTATAATTGCTTTATATGTACGAGTATGTGTGATGGATGGTAAATTTGTTTTTTCCCCTTCTTTTTGTGTTTGTTTTGTTTTCAACGCGGTTATATTTTATTTTTAAAAGTTTAACAACATTTACTAACTTTTTAACACGTTCTCCAATGTGGGAAATCGTATAAATTTTAAGCAAAGCTCTTAATTCTCACAGCTTTCTATCTAACGCTCGCACTTAGCTTAAGCCATTTTTATGTGGTTGGAAGAAAACACACATTCATACAGACAAACAAGACAAGACTTTGTTATACCAAAAAAGAATGCATTTTAGAATAAATTCTATATGAATTTTCGATACTAATAGGGTAACAAACAGTACACACAATTTTTGTTTATTTATATTGAAATAGAATTAACAATCAAAATATCTAAAAAAAAAGTTATACTTTTACAACAGGACCCTTGCGCAATTGCACAAAACCGCGACCTTTTTGCAATGACTCGAAAAAAATATTTAGTTCCAACTACAACATTATACATTGGAATTAAATTGAATTCAAAATATAATCAATCATTGAAGTCACATTGGCGCAAATCAACTCGTCCATAACACATGAGAATTCTTCACAGTGTTGCGTTGAAATTAAGAAGTTTAAATCAGTACTAGAATATTAGGAACGCAAAAGTAAAATGCATTTTAGGAGTTTTAAGATAAACCATCATATGAAGGTCAGGCAAATATATCGGTTCATTATAGAAAAATTTCGGGAACCAATCTAAATAATATGTCAACATAATTCACACACCTCGCAGAAGCAGAAATTACTTCAAGTTTGTCTTCATCAGTTTATTACTCGTATATTGCCTGAGGCTTGGACAGTATTTTCTCTTTGTACTCATATTAATGCCAACTATTTGTTTGTTTTCAATTTAGAGAATTTCTCCTTTGGATATGCAAGTTATTTTAAATAATAACAATCCAACATGAAATGACTAAACTATAAACGAAATTTTTTTTTATTTTTCTTTTTATTAACTTTTTGAATATTTTTAATGTTCTCAACTATATCTAGGTCTTAAAAGTTCTCAAAAAGTTCAGAATTGCTGGTTTTTCCCTGTAATATAAGAAATTTTAGTTTGAAATCTATATCTGTTTGTTTTGAAAATTTAAGACCTGATATTTAAATTTTTTGGTCGTCAAAAATCGCAAGATCAGAACAACAAATGACGGACAGCTATTTCTTTGTACACATATTCTTATCTCAATAACTTAATAGGTGGTTTCTCAGCTCAAATCTACTGCAATCCTCTTCCTCCGTCTTCCCGGGCTAGTCGGATTTAATCTAGCTCACTCAGTCGATGTCCTGTATCTAAATCATCCTTAAATACTTTTAAGAAATTCAGTTTGTAATGGATTTTGCAAATAAAAGCACAACACAACTTTGTTTATTCAGAAATTACAACTTTAATTCAAAAATAGCAAGAGTTCACAAATCCACACGGTTGATTACTTATTTTTCACACATAATACCTATATTCATATATAACACTTATGTTCGATTATAACACTTATATTCACATATGACACTTATATTCACATATAACTCTGCCCCCTCTACTTTCCAAGTAGTCTGGTAACCAACTTACTGCGATAAAATTTGGGGTATTTATACCTAATCAACCGTTTCGAGAAGGTTATATTCTAACACAAAGAACCACCAAGCAAACACCACAACATAACATATAAATTTATTTAGAAAATTACTTATACTAAGTCTTTAGATGATGCTATTAAGTGCACTTAAACTATTTTCGTAATAATACAAATAAGAAATGTCCCATTAATCCCATTACGAAATATTTGTCTAGCGTATCTTAATTTTTTGCGAATCCCAAGTCTCAGATCATTATAACGGTACGAAAATTTCTTCTCAGTTAAATTATGATTAACGAAGTCCTACTTAACCCTATAAAAAAAGGTTATTGGGATAAAAAGTTTTCCTTGGGATGAAATCACTCTGGTATGAACCAATAATGTCTTAAATAATTTTAGGGCATCCTGCATTGTAGAATAGAATTTTTATAATGACGGTGTATCTAGAAGCGAGCTTTTTACACTACTGTTCAGATTATGCTGATTTTTTCGCAAACAGTTTAAAGTAAATTACTTCAAGAACTTGTATAAAGACAAGGACACAAATGTGTGCATTACCTAAGGTATTCTAACTTACTGATTAAACAATCGAACATCGTTTTTTTAATAACATAATGATTGGAGTTTTTTTTTAAACACACGGTTAAAACATTTTCACCCTTATAATGCTAGACACAGTAAGGGCTTGAAGTAATTAAGAAAATTAACGCAGGAGATGTCTTTAACGATATTCCGGAACACAAAATCCGACAAGTCATTCCACATTCGTTTTGAGCTGCTTAAGAACATTTTTCCGCTTTGATCGTTACGTCCGAAAATGGGCTCAATAGGAAAATAATCTAGCAAATCTAGAGTATCTTTTTTCTTTAGTCTTTTACGCCTATTTGCGGTTAAGAGGTTTCTAGCGAGAGGGTTGGTAGGTTGTCCAGCACGTTGATATACTCTGCTGTTTGTTTTTAAATGTTATCTTGAACTTTAGAACACTAGGATATTTTCACTTTTTTTATTGTAAAAAAATTCTTTGTTGGTCGCAGTAGGTGTTTCGTTTTAAATAATTAAATTTTTTTTATTTTAGTTATTTAAATCACAAAATAAAACCGAAATTCTTCATCAAAGCCTAAATTTGTATTTGCCCAAGAGGAATAACTACGAAAAACCACAAACTTGGTGCAATTTTTGACGACAAGAAACAAACAAAAGAACTTGGCCAACCTACGAGGAACCGCAGAGAATACTCAAGAACTCCATTTGAGTCTAGCTTTTTCGATCATCTTTGCAATTTTTGGCGTTTGAGTTTTAGGCTCGATAGTTGTGCGTGCCTTTTTCGTTTGTAAGGCCTGGTACTACAAACGAATCCGGTACAATTAACTGTCGAGTTGTTGGCCTTCAAGAAAGAAGTCAGCTAGTTCCTGCAAGACCGAATTTTTCAATGGAGGTTCCAAGAATTTTGAAGGCTAATGTATGTTATTTTTTTTTGTAATATTTTCTTGGTCAAGGTTTTTTGTAGTTTTCCTTGACCATGATCCATTCATTAAAGCATTTGGACTCAAGTCGTTTTAGTTTCGTGATCGTTTTTCCGTATTGCTTTTTTCAATGAATCAGGGAGAATTCCGAGAAATAAATTTGAAACCCGCTTTCACCATGATCCTTGACCATGATCCATTCATTAAAGCATTTGGACTCGTGTCGTTTTAGTTTCGTGATCGTTTTTCCGTATTGCTTTTTTCAATGAATCAGGGTGAATTCCGAGAAAACAATTTGAAACCGGCTTAGCTAACGTGAGGAATCTGATATATTGTAAATCACATTTCTCCGATTTATTTCTTAATTTTAATAAAGGGCTTAGCCCACCTTATTGCCGTGGCGCAAGTCATTCAGGGAGTATTCCCTTGGCAATAAGTTTTAATATAAAAAAAAATCTTTTTAATTTTGTAATATTGGTGGCTGACGATGTGCCCCAAAGTGTGTTTCCGTAAGACCAAATAGGCTTGATGATAGTTTTATATATCATCACTTTATTTTATAGGCTTAATTTTGAATTTCTGTTGAGTAACCAGTAAAGTGATTAAAATTTTCGATTTGGACCGATTTTGTATTTATATTTTTACTCCAAATCAGACGATCTAGATGAATGCCTAAGTATTTAAAGTCCAAGTTTTGTGGGATGGTGAGACCGTTGACTCTGGCGCAATTACCTTTCCTCGGGGTAAATGTAACGTGAGCGCATTTTATTTCGTTTACTTTAGTTCACCAGGTTTCCAGTCATTTTTCTAGGTCGTAGGTTGAGATGCGATGTTCGGGATGTTATGAGAGCTCATAATTGCTGTATCATCCGCAAAAGTTGAGGTGTATGTGAAGTGGTGAGTTGGCAAATCAGAAGTATATATTAAGCACAAAAACGGGCCCAAGATACACCCTTGTGGGACCCCGGGTTCTATATTGCATAAATGAGACGTATAGTGCTTATATTTTATGCGGAATTTACGATTTGAAAGGTAATTTTTTAGAATACCGTGTGTGTTTTGAGGACTCATTTGACTAATTTTGTGAAACAGCCCCTTGGCCATAACATATCGAATGCTTGGGTAATATCAATAATCAAAGCTGAACAATATAGTTTATCTTCGAAGGATCATCTAATTTGTAACTATGCGATGCACCTATTCAATAGTATTGAGTCTTCTCCCAAAGCCAAATTGGTGCAAAAGGAATTGCATTTGAATCGTTAATGTATGGCATAAATTTGTCCAAAATAAGCTTCTCGAATATCTTCGATGCAATGAATAGTTGGCTGATTGGCCTATATGAGTTTACTTTAGTAGGTTCTTTTCCCGGTTTAGCGATTAAGATGATATTGGACTGCTTCTAGAAGTTCGGAAATATTTTAGGCGTAGCGATGCATTTAATATTCGTATTGAGTGAGTTACGGCTACTTTTGGTAGTTCCTTCATCGTTTTCGGAGTGAGTAATACATCCAAGTTTTTGATGCCTTCTGTTAAGTTTTTAATCTTTATTTTAAAATGAGCTTGCTTTTCCTTTCGCTGAGGTATCCCTTGCCCAGCTCCCATCAGGTAAACGAATTGGGAATTCTACTTGAACGGGTTGTGTAAACTGTTTCGTGGCTCGCCATAGCGAGTAATCCGTTTTATTGGTTGGTGTTAGATTTATGAGGATATTTTTCATAGCCGTAGTTAATTAACCAGATTAAGCTTATACAGACGTAAGTTATTTATTTATAACTACCAATAGTCTTAGAAACATAATGTTCTTTTTGTAAATAAATGGATTACATGTAAGCTAATAACAAAAATTTTTAATTTAAAACGTTTAAAACGAGTAGTGTGCGTAGCAGTTTGCTTTGATCTGAAACAAACTGCAAACTCGCGTTGAATTAATTTTTTTTGCGATTTGTCATTAAGTTTCAAGCCTCTAGCTCAATGAAAAGTTGATTTAAAATCAATTACAAAATTCCACCCGCACAGGCACACATTGAGCTAATAAAAACGTTTTAAAAAAACAAAGCGTCTGAATTTCATAACCTAGCTACGATAACAATCAAGTAACAAAGTATGTTTTCAGTATTTCAGCGTTTTTGTTTAATATAGAGCGTAAGCAAGTAAATGTAAAAGGATTTTTTGAAATAATCGCGTTTGAATATAAAATTTAAGGGTTTTTTTTTTAATTTGACGACGTTCATACTGGTAATGGTTTTTAGAAAATATGTTCATTGTATGACCTTAGAAATTTAATTTCTTTCAAAAAAGACCAACAGTGGCTTTATACCTAGAAACGTTTAAGAGTTACACGGTGTGAAGTGATGTTAGGACAAAAGTACGTGTCTTCACATTAAAACGCTACGTATACACCGCAGGGGGTGAAAATAGACCCCCCCTCCCATACGATTTTTTCACAAAATTAATCAGGGAATAACCCCTTTAGGTATTTGCCACCTTATCGGAAACACAATTTGACCAATCTGACCATTGATTTGTTTTTTCCATGGCACAGTGACTTGACTGTAAATAGGCAAAGAAATTTGCGGTTTGAATCTCCCTGGACTCTTGTCAGTATTTTTATGAATTTGCAAATATCTCTAAAGGTCTCGGTTTTGTTCAATTAGACAGGCACCCGATATTATCTTAATATACAATATTTAAGTGCATGTTTTTTATCTCTCAGTTATTATTATCATCTCTTTAATAAACTTGCACTAATTAATCAGCATTATGTTGACTGCATTGCAAGTACTCGTACATGTGGACACAGAGTAATACATTTCACAGGGTGTATTCACACAGCTGCAACTATTTGCATGCAGCAATGTGATCCTTTTCTCGCTTTATTTCAATTTAAATGAGATCACATGACTAATGGTATACACTCTTACACATCCTCTTATGGATCTTCCGTAGTTTATCAATCAGTAAGCGGAATCTCTGAAGCTATTCAATCTATAAAAACAAAATATTTTCTTACAAAAAAGCAATGGCTACAGAAAATTAAATTATAAAGGATAATATCCTTTCCATGTTAAATTTCTATCACTTTTAGAAGAAAAAAATAACTTCCTCACTTTAAAGGAACTTTTAAGATTGCCGCACATTTGACAAAAGTCGCAAATGTTTTTATCTGAGATTATTAGATTTTATAGAACAATTCATAGACGCCTCAGGCGACAAATGCACAAGAACAATGAGTTATTCTTTTCATCCTTACATTACAATGCACTAAAAATACAACACACATGTAGGATCATGTTTCTTTAGTTTTGTGAAATCCCCACTGACTCATATATTAGTACTTGTATATACAAAACAACACTTGTTAATTCATTGTGATTTCCTTTTTGCGTGTATGTGTGTATTTGTCATGCTCATGTTGTGTTTATATATGCCACTGGCAAATTCATTTGGTAAAGTTTCACGCTATTTTTACATTTACAAAAGAGAAAAAATGGTGCAATTCTCTATCTCGTAACCCTTTTAAGCAGGATCATATGTTCTGCATAATGCCTTTTTGTTTCTCTATTTAATTCGATTAACAGACACATCTTATGTTTAAATTTTTGTTATTAATGTAATGGAAATTTCTATAAATCACCGTTCCCCTCGATATAATAATATTCTGGCGCGACAGGCCGTTGCGGTCCAGGGCATCGCTTCTCGCGACCATTTGTGTTATGCTGGAGCGCAACATATGTAATTTAAATTTTCTCCACGAAAACGACTGCAAGAGTAAATACGCTGCACAAGATTTTTCATGACTTTTTCGCATAAATCGGGCAATATGCCGGCAATTTTGCGTTCGATGTTGGTTCTTAGGACGTCTAAATATCAGACCGTGGACTTGACTCTAAAGAAACAAGTAAGTCCAGTGTCGTCAATTAAAACGAACGAGGCGGCGGCCAGTGACGGTCACCGAAGTTCCACTTCAACAACTTGTTTAGAGAGATCACACACTTAGAGCGTTTCCGATCCAGCTTTGGCCAGATCTGTTTTGTCGATACACAAGTCATACCATTTTACCATCTAAAGTTGGTTTTATCAGTAACATCCTTCTTTAACATGAGTTTGCATGTAGCAATCGGTATGCATAAGGAACCATTTTCAGGTAGAAAGGGCTGCCTAGTACCATTTTTGGTGAGTTCATCAGCCCTGCAGTTCCCCAGAATCTCCCTATGCCC
This sequence comes from Nephrocerus scutellatus, assembly GCA_947095585.1. NCBI lineage: Eukaryota > Metazoa > Arthropoda > Insecta > Diptera > Pipunculidae > Nephrocerus > Nephrocerus scutellatus. Next base: position 25,679,926 of record OX352765.1, on the reverse strand, counting down.
AGCACACAGTACAGGTGAATGTTGAACTGCTTCGACATCTTCCTGAGAGATGATCGGCAGTCTAGGGCTACAATAGAGTTCGTAGAGACTGATTCTAGGGATCTAAAAGCTGCTTGACTATCTGAGAAAATGCGGATATCCTTAGAGGATATAACGGACTTTTTTAATCGCCATGTATGCTTCTGCTTGAAAAACACTGCAGTGATTGGGAAGACGGAAAGAAAGACTAACATTTAGCCTTTTTGAGAAAACACCTCCGCCTACCCTAGCATCAGTTTTGACCCGTCAGTATAAGAACTAATTGATTCATCTTCCGAGATAACGCCTTCGCCTCCCAGTGGATAATACCCTCCACCCTCCAGATCACTCTGGGAGGTTGCATGGAGGCGAATAGCCGCGCTTGCAGCAAATTTTCATACAAACATAGACACACTTTGGATAATTTGTAGGCACTGTTGAAGCTTGTAATTTTCCATGATTAAAAATGGCAACAAACGTATTTTACTTCATATCCGAGAAATCAATTGAAAAATTTGAATTTGAAAAACCATTTATTGATCTGAGATGTTCTGCCTGAAAGTGGATCTCAAACTTCAGGAAACTAGTTATGGCATGCCAGACGTGACCCAAAGTATATATAAGTGAGATTATCCTAAATTTAAGGTAGTTGGTTATTAAACTGTAACGTAACGACAAATTAATTTCTTGTCTTTCTTTTGAATGGACACAAATAGGATGAACCTCGAACCCCAGAAGTCCAACGCACTAACCACTAGAACCATGGCACAAGAAAAGCTTAAGTTTAAGAAAAAATATCAAAAAAGTTAAAATCAATTTTACATAATAATCCATTACCTTAACATACTACCCATCATCCACCTTTAAATCAATTCGGATTTTATTTAAACTAACACGAACATTTCTTCTTCTTATTTTGCTCGCTACAATCGGAATCAGGTTTAGACCTACCATCGCAGAAAATCTCTTTCCTGGTACCGATATCTAGCCGATGTCATCCACTTTGACATCCCAAAATTCTGGGCATCCTGGCTAACGCCATATCCTTCAAGCGAAGGAGTGATCTGCCTGACCCGCTGTAGCATCCCATAAACCCCACTAGAATGGAATTTCCGAGCATATTACTCCTCGCCGATGCGAGCTACGCGTGGGTCCTGCCTATCAAGTTTTATTTTTTGCACGATCTCTACTAAGTGCAGAAACGCTTGTAATCTCGTAGTTGGAGACTCTTTGGAACGGCCATTCTTCCACACAAATGGGTTACACAACAATAATTCTCCGTAAGACATTTCTCTTGAACTCGTGGCTAAGAGTTTGGAGTGGAGTAAGCACCCATCTCGGAGTATGTAAGTGTTGGTACGTCGAGCAGCTTGGGTGTTATGGTTTTGGTTAAGTTTCTGAATTTGACGATTATTGATTGAGTTTACTAGGCTTTGCTGGCTTTAAAAAACCGCGTGTGCATTCAATAGAACTAAATTTACATTTAAATTTTTGTAAAGAATTAGCTTAACATTAATCATTTAATCACTAATCATACATAAAAAATTATTGTTAATTTTTTCTGTTGCAGAAACTTGAGCAAGACGATGACGACGAGTATTTCAACTCCCCCTGGGCCGACAGCAGCAGTTTAAAACGCCAAGTTCATGGCCTAGAAAATCTAAAATTTCGTATTGGAAAATAGAAACAAAAAGCTGAAGTATATAATAGTATAAAAATAAATTAAATTCATAGATTACAAATATATAAAAAAAACTACTAATAAAAACGAACTCAAAACGAATTAATTAATTTTTACAGAATGCATTCTTTGCATCATAGATACAACGTACATTTACCAAGATAGATTTACCAAATCACTAAATCATCGCAATCGAAGTTGATACACAAAAGTAAAACAATCGCATTACCACGTACATTACATCAAAATTAGCGTAATTACACTCATTATACATTATAATACTCGTAAATCAATTAAATAATTATATTTATAATGCATATACATCACTAAACACTATACCCATTCAAAATACTCATACATTATTAAGTTAACTGCAAATCCAATTAAATCGCAATGAATATAAATACTTCTAGCTAGCAATATATACATAAATAAAACAATTACGAGTAAAAAGCAACTAACAAATTTCAAAAATAACACAAAGTGGAAGTTAAGTGCTGTAAAAAGAAACATCAAATTTCCACACATTACACATTGATATTACATAAAACATGTAACAATTATAATATTACATACAATACGTATATAATATAATAATAAAAGCAAATATGCGAAATGCAACTTGAATCGGTACAAATTGAAGAAAAAAAAAATATCGAGTATACCTATAACTAAAAACCTTCATAATAAAAGTATTTTTTTAACTAATAAAAATTAATTTGAACTAACTAACTAAAAACAACACATATTCTAACTCTATAAATTAAAATTCTAATATTCTAATCATACTGCGAACACACAGCTTTAAAAAAAATTGTGAATTTTTCTCAAATTATTGTTAATAGAGACTATATAGATTTTTTATGTTTAATTGAATTAAGAGTTAGTGGCATTATTATAGTATAGCTCAGTAGTTAAAAAAATATATTTTAATCATGTATTTGGAATTTGATATTAAGTGGAAGAAAAAATCGATTTTACTCGCAAACTACAAAAAACTGAAACCGTTTGTTCAGTGAGATTTTTTAGGACGAAACGAGCATGTTAAAGAACAACATTGAGTTTGATTTGTTCATGTTGAGTGTTCTAAAGACTATATCATTAGGTCAGGTTTATGTAAGATTGAGAAGTAATCTCAATAGTTCAATCGCAAAGAAAAACACTAGGACATAGTTAAATATCCTTAAAAATGTTCTTATAATTTTTCAGTTAACTTTTTACGATGAAATTAGGTCTGAATTAGAAATTGTTCGTACAGTCTTTTGGATTCTAGGCCTATTCCACTAGCCCAATTCCACTAGATACTATTCCACTGGACACAATTCCTCTGGGCACAATTCCACTTGGCAATTTAACCTTTTAATAATCACGAATTTACGGTGGTGAATCGCGCGCGTGATTTGATTATCAAAAAGTTAAAAATTATTATGAAAGTTGAATTCGTTTAATGATAATAAAAGTTAAACTGAAAGAGTTACCTAAAGAATGAATACGAATGTTATATAAAAATTGCAAAATATTTGAAAAAAACGATAAACAACGATAAACGATAATGTACAATTAAAACCACGCCTACGCAAATAAAATATTGAACCCATTCAGGATGGTAAATCGCGAGCGCGATTGTTTTTTTTGTGCGATTAAAATCATGCCAACGCAAATAAAATATTAATGTGTGTATCTGCGTTTCCGTTTAACTATACCCCAGGGGAATTGTGCCAAGTGGAATTGTGCCAGTGGAATTTTGTTCTGTGGAATTGTGTCTTGTGGAATTGTGCTAGTGGAATCGGCCGGTTACCGTCTTTTGGGTTGATTAGGTATCGCCTACCATCCCAGCCACCAATATTTTGTCTTTTTGAATTCTCTATATTAACTTCGCGTCGGGATGTGCTTGCTTGCTGGCCAAATCTTGTGATCAATTTTTAATCCACTTCCTAAAACCGAATTTTGTTCAAACTTTGCACAAACTTTGTGTATCTCTTCGATGACAACATTTTCTATAAAAATTTAAATGATCCGTGCTCCGGGATCTGGGGGGCTCCCATACATATTTCTTAAAAATTATCCGTGAGTTTACTTTTAGGCGCATATTTTGAATTCTTTCACCCTAGGGACTCCCGTATAAATTTCTTAAAAATTATCCGAGTGTACACTTTTAGGCGCATATTTTGCATTCTTTGCTTCTTCGCATACAGGTAAAAGTCGAATCGACATTAAATATTCTATTTCATCGTTAAGTACTATGTATATGTATGTATATTTATTACTAAATGTTTTATTCTTAATTTAGCCTGCGTATTTATTAGCCGAATTGCATTATTATCGTTTTTATTTTTATTGCATTTATAGTGAAAATGTCGTTTGGTGTCGACGGCAACCTACGTATTGAACAACAAGTTGTCACAAGATTCTGTTAATTCGTCATAAGAGAATTAACATAAACAGAAAGCAACTACCGCCCAATTGCTCTGTTGTCGGTTCTATCGAAGGTAATGGAATCTATCGTTCTCTTCAGGTGTACTCATGACGTGCATGACTCATTGTTGGGAGCGATGCATTGAAAATCTAGGTGAATCAAGCGTTGTGTCCTTGAATATTTCTAAGACTTTTGATCGAGTATGGCATAATTGTATTATAAATAAGATTCGTTTGTTCAATTTAGACAACTCTCTCATTGCAATGATTGAGGATTATTTATGTAACCGCAAAATAAAAGTTGTATTGAACGATATTTCCTCATCTTCGCATGGGATCAATGCTAGCGTGCCACAAGGGTCATCCTTATCGCCTACACTTTTCTTAATACATATATGTCAATGATCTGTTGTCTTCTAAAACTTGTGATATCCATTCATTTGTTGATGATACAACGTTATCGGCTTTCATGGAGTTTTGTAGTCAATATAAATGCAATTCTCGCTTGATTGGTTCGCGTGAATTAATGAATTGGGCTATTCCGTCGAACATTCAAGTCATTCTTGATTGGACTTTGGAATTAATTTTCAGGGTGGAACTTAATAATAATAATATTCGGCGCGACAGACCGTTGCTGTACAAGGCCTAGCTTCTCGCGACCATTTGTGTTGTGCATATATATTTTTTCACACTAATGGAAGTGACCTACAATTTAATGCCGTATCCGAGCGGCGAAGTGAGAAGCTTCCTGTGACAAGTTATTACTCTCGGACGTTTGTCAGACATTCGCGAAAGGTGGGACATCGTAAAAAGTACTTTTGGTGTTACTGGGATTCGAACCACGAACCTCCTGCCCAGCAGCCATGCAGTTATCCACTGAGACACGGCGCCACGGGTGGAATTTACCCCAAATGTCTTTTTTCTCAGAGGCAGTTCAACATGACGTGCCAACAGTAATTAATGGTGACACTATTGCGAGATCAAATTCACATAAGATGTTAGGTTTGAAAGTTTCAAGTAAACTTTCTTTGAAGGAAAAAAAAAAGACAGCCAATGTTTGGGTGTTATAAGACGTTGTAACTTCTAACTCACCCCCTCTGAAGTATTAAGATTATGTATTAGACCAAGTTTAGAATTTAATTCATATGTGTGGTTTATATTTAACCTCCTACTCTAGAGAGATTCCCATTTTCTTAACGTCATAAAATTATTTATGGTAACCCAGGCAACACTAAGTAGTCGGGAACTTACAGAAAATACTCTCTTTAGTTAGCCCTACAATCCTTTAAAATTTAATTGATATGTGAATAACTTAATTGTTTTGTAAAATTTTTCTGTTAGATTCGTTTTTCTTAACGTTATTTTGGAGTAAATATCGGATCTAAACAAACAAGTGATGTTTCTAGAAAATGTAGGCAATTCTACGTTATAAGAATAATAAATATTAACCATTATTTTTACTACCTCCCTATTCCAGAGATATATCTTAGCGTCTTAAAATCGTAGATTTTCGGGAAAGCCCCACTTAAATCTTTTGATACGAAATTGCATTAATTTTTGTATGAGTAGCTGTGAAATCGTTCGTAAAACGAAATGCTCCCTAGACTAGACGATTTAGTCATCTTTTTTTAAGTTCTCCTCTTTTTCACCGTGAACATATTCGGCGAATTGATCGGTCTGTCTTAAATTAACTTCTTTTCGTCACTCAATTTTCAACGTCATATGGCATATGGTATCTTTCGAAATTGGGCCGTTTCTATTTCAAAAGTGTCGCTCGAGGTAGCGAGAATTCGGAATCACTGGACTCACTGCGTTCTTGGACGCTGTATCCATAGTTCTTTCTTTCATTTTAACTACTCGTATAATTAGAGGTGCAGCGAAGAATCGCTTGTCACCTTTATTGACAGACAATAATGTCTTACTGAAAGTCACCCCATCAGCTAATCTGCTACATTGGCTGCAAAGTTTCCATCAATAACAACAACAATTCAAAAAAATAAACCTGCCCATAAAATCAGCCTTATTAGGTACCCATTTATTTTGGCATCTATCACAGAGATCAAGTAGCGCATAATAAAAGTAGGTGACCAATCGTTTTTGTTAGTGTAGTAGGTAGTAGCGCTCTAAGCCTTTCAATTGCTGGCACTTAACTATTCGTCGTGGCATAGAGAAACATTTTTCTCCTTCATTCAGTAGTGTATGTGTGTGTGGGCGGAAGTGACTGAATCAAAATAATAACTTATGATAGTTTTCAGTTCGTCTGGCATTTATTTTGTATTTGAATGCATCAGTCTCAGTTGGCCAACATCTGGCATTTGGCCAAATTTTGTAAACACCAATCAACTGGCTGACAAAAGGGAGCAAGGAAGCAAAAGTCGGCTGTGATGTTGAAAATAACTAAATCGTTTGATCTGCCGCACACACTGCTTCTAGATCTAGCTATCCTCTTCATAATGATGAATGGCATCATTGACTCGCTGTAAAGCAGTCCAAATCTCTATATTTATTGATGCTTCACTACATTGTAGATTTTTTGATTTTTCACGTTTTACTGTTGCAATAATGCGACAACGATATCATCATGCCAATATGTAGAAAGGTCAGAGTCAATCATTTTGGAAGTCAAGTTATGGAAGCGAACACAACGATATACTCTAGCTAGATCCGAAATTTACGAGAATTTAGTAATAAGCTTTTTTAAGGTACTCGTAAGTCAAACTGTTTGCAATAATAATATGGAGTAAGGTTTGTCACTAAACCGTTTTGCTTTGTGTTATCGTTTAAATGATTCTAGGTTATTATGAATTAACACTGTGGACGTCACTGAATATGAGGGTGACTCTGCCGTGTTGACTAATGTCTAAGTTTGGAAGGCATTCTACTGACCTTAATTTTTTCCTAATTGCCACTAGGATTTATTGGCTTTAAGTAATTATCTGTGCATTTTTAGTTTAATGCTGTTTTCAGCTGCTGAGGTAGTTTAAAGGAATATATTCGATGAAATGACAAGCATTGATTAGAGTAACGACCCTATAATTTCTCCGCATGTGTAATTCAGCATCCGGGGTGGGTTTTAGGAGATATAGATACTTTAGTTTTAAACAACAGCGACAAGGTTAACTTTCTCCAATGCCGTAGTTTAAAAATGAAACAGTCACGTTTATCCTCGTGCTTAATGAACTGAGAGACTTTAAATAAAAAACCAATGCCTGACTAAATCTATATAAATATCTAATAATTAGCAAATAAAAATACATTTTTAATTTAAAATTTTTTTTGCGATTTCTTGTCTTTGTTTTGTGATTTGTGATCTCTAGCTCAATGGGATATTAGTTTAAATCATTTACAAAATTCCACCCGCACAGACAGATATACATGAAAGCGAGCTAATAAAAACTTTTTAAAAATTAAATATTGTGCCGTTGTTATTTATTGAAACTCACATTTCCCAACTGATTTTTATGAAATTTTCAATATATATAATTGGCAGCTAGAGGAAGGTTATAGGCTATAGTTAGCTTTCCCCTACAAGATGGTCAGGAAAACTAAAATATTAATATAAGCCACATTTACATACCACATTTACTAACCCCGAGGTGGTAAGAAGAAGACTGGGGTTCACGTGTACGGGTAGCGGACCGCCCGGAAACGGTTAGTTCAATATAAAAATTAGGGAGTTTCATAACAATAATCGCTATTCAGTATTATTCACGCAAATACAACACAACACAACACATGATCAGTTTTGTACTATTCCGTGTTTAAAAAAACTTAACGCAATTTTTAACTTCCAATGCTTAAGCTTTAAATGCGCTTCGGCAAAAAAGGCAAAACAGCAAACAAGTTTATGCATAATAGTAACGAAATACGGGTTTTAAGTTTTTTATTTTTGAAATTTGATAATTAAATGTACATAGGTTGGTTCATTCATATTTACAATTTTTGACTTTAAAACCTTCATATAAAATAAAAACTAGTACATAATTCAAAAACTAAGAAAAAAATTATAAGAAAACTAAAAAAAAGCAAAAAAGCAAAATATGTTAAACTATATTAGAAAAAGTTATATTTACTGTACAGAAAATGAGTTTTTAATAATATATATTAGGAATGCTCATAATTTATAAACATTTTTTCTATCATACACAAAATGTAAACATAAATACCCAGTGCTTTAAACAATAGAAAAATTGTTCTCTTATTAAAAACCGAAAAAATGTCTGCGGCAACAAAGTTCTGTTATCAAAAGCGTCTTTTAAGAAGCGAGAACAAACAAATGTTAAATAATATATTCAATGCATACATAGAAGGCTGTTCAATAGGCTATGCTTATTAAAATGCACCACTATTGCGAGTAGAGGCCTTCAATCCTGATACAGTTATTCCAATAATATTATAAGTTCTTTAATTGGTCAAGAAATTCGTATCGTAGTTCGACTAATTTTGCACTTGCAATATATCCTTTAATTAGATTACATTACATTATTTTGATTTAAACGAATCACTTTTCCTTATCAGTAGACCCTCGATTAATTGAAGTAATGATGTAAGCATGTTCATATTATCAAAAAGTGCATAAATGTATAATCGAAAGTGCAGAACAATGTTTTCAAACTAACTTTGCAGCGAAAACAAGTACTGACTAGAAACGACTGACTTTTCAAAATACGCTTCTGTCTCGGCGATAGCCTCTTTGTTTGAGTACGATGGGTACTGCAGTAATTCGTATCGCAGTTCATGCAATTTGGCTGTGACAATTCGGGATAAATATGCTGGTGCGTTATCGTGGTGAAACAGCACTTTTTTCTTAGCCAAAAGGGGTCTTCTTCAATTTCTTATTGAATCGGTCCAATAATTCACTGTAGTACTACCCCGTGATCGTTCTTCCTGTCTGCAAAAATGCGTGGGCATGGCCTTTCCGGCCTTCTTCGGAGCAGATTCTCCCGAAAAATCCATTGTTTTGACTATCGCTTGGTCTCTGACGTAACGGGTTGTATCCAGGTTTCATCAACCGTGACGACTTTACTCAAAAACTCCTGCGAATTTCGCTTAAAGAGGTCCAAACACTGCTTCGACATTGACAGCCGTATCCGCTTGTTGTCCACTGTAAGCAATCCATCGGGCCGATACTTTTCTCACACTTATCATTTCAATTAAATTAATTGCCGTTCTGCTGCTACTTGGCGCACTTTAGTTCGCCGATCAGCGAGAATCATGTCGTGGACCTTTTCAACGGTTTCTTCGGTAACAAGGTCTGCCAGGCGACCTGGCCACCACGTACATGGTGTTTTTTCTGTTTTGATAAAAATTCACGACTTGAACCATTAATTTATTTTACACTACTTATGATCAAGTATGTCTTACTACTTACTACACTACTTATAATCAGTATGTCGTCATCAACACAATTAAAGGGTCGATTTTAATAGAATTTTGGGTCAAAATATCAAATGTCAACAAAATGCTTACCACACAAATGATTATAATGAAATTTTGCCTGCATTAGCATTTGTCTCTGTTTGTCCATTATAATTCATGCTTAAGAATAGGCTCACGCATCATGTGTAGTGTTGTTTACGCGATGGTGTGGCATTAACGATATTTTTTTTTAAATTATATATATTAACTTCGCGTCCGGATGTGTTTGCTTGTGATCCATTTTGAATCCACTTCCTAAAGCCCGATTTTATTCAAACTTTGCACAATGTGTATATTTCTGATGACAACACTTTGGAATTTGGAAGTGATCGGGCCCCACGACCTGGGATCTCCCGTATAATTTTTTTTTCTTCAAAATGTTCCCAATTTTTTTCAAACTTTGCACACATGTGTATCTTCGATTAGAGAATTTTATATGAACTAGAAGCCCTTTTATAGTCGAAATTCGACCGTAATTCCTTAAATTTTTTAATTTGAACGTTATTGAGGTTCTTTTGTCAGAGTATATAACCTCATCGTTGCATATAAATTTATTGTATTTTGTTCTATTACGTCAGCTGCGAGGGTGTAAAAATACGTCATTAGCGTGTGCTGTTTGCCTTAATTCCCTGCAATTATATTATATATAAATTTTAGCTTTATGCACTCATTCTCCATATAAACTTTAATTATATCAAATCTCATACGCCACCTTGCGCGCAATATGCTTAAAAAGGGTAAAGGTTAAAGGGGGTAAAAAATTTTCTCTTCACGTATTAATATATAGAAAATTTTTATTTTAATTGGTTGATTTTTTTCTTCTGTGGCCGCCGCTAATGTTTTGGTCATTAGAGATTAATCGATATTGCTTTAAACATGGATAATATTAATTCCGACGAGATGTGATTTAAAGATGTGTGCTAATAACCTAAGCGCACTTAAATCACCATTTTACGATAAGTTGATATTGATATTTGAACCTGACTGCCTGCACTTCTGTTTGTCTGTCTGCTTCATGAAATATAATGTACAGCTACGTTGAATCACTTGTTAATCCTAATCCTGACAAATCAATAAGAATGGTAGCCATATTGTTTGTTTTATTCGCTCAAAAAAGTGCCACTAATTGAAAGGTCAGCATGATCTTTGCCAAGGACTAAGGACAGCCGCATGCTGAGCAAATGTTCGAAAATTAAATTTTAAAATTCAAGCAGTATTCGAATATAATACGTTTTGATTATAAGTTTATTTTTGCTATACATTTCTACCAATTTAAAAAAACATCATTGTTATATCAATACCAATTATCCAATTATTTTTTCTTCATCAATAACAAAAATCAATTACCACTAAGTCACACTGAATAGTTCACGCAATCATTCAGCCTACGCAATAGAAGAAAAGAGTTAAACAGTAAAATTTTCAATTTGCGGGTAAACCTTATTATTAAAGATTAATGAAAAAATAAAATCGATTCTTCAAAATATAATAAATAAAACAAAAACTACTAGCAATGCAAAAAAACCAATAGCAAATAAAAAAGAAAACAAATCGTATAGACACGTAAAATTTAATAACTTAGACCAATTCTAATAAAAATATAGAAAAATAAAATATAACTAAGCTACAAGATATTTGAAAATTTGATAGTAAAATATCAAGCACTATAATGTGGAGTTCTTTCAGGTTTATATATGGAAATTGTTTGTCATTGTTTCAGAAAGATTGAAAGAAAATGAATGATTTTTTTTAATCCACATTTTTTCTGTGTTTTTTTGTCCTGAAAGAACGCGATAAAGTGATGCACATCAAAATTTTAGATACACATTAGTTGTTTGGACCCGAAAGAACTCTAAACATAATTAAAAATAGTATTAAAATTATGACTTTTTGGCAGTTATATTATAATAATTGTCAAATGTACTAAACAAACAACAACAACAGCAATATTATGAGATAACATAATTACATAATATACTACATAGTAGTACAAGTATCTATAGTTTTTTTTTCTAATTTAATTATTGCATTTTAAAAGGTTAAGTTAGATTAGGTCTGGGTTACTTGAACTATGTAGTTTATACGCACATACACATTTGGGATTACTTATAGCGCCTTTCATGTACTGACTCATGTTCCGTTACCATAAAAAATCCGTTTTCATGGCCGCAACTGGAAATTCCATTTAACCAAATGCGGTCTCATTTAAACCAAATGCAAACAGCAAGAAGGAATATAAAGCGCGTTCTTCTTCGGCGTTTGAGTTAAGATGTCTCCGTCTTGCTGATGGATTCCATTGGTAAACCATAAACGGAATTTGGAGTAAATGTACATTCCATTCACACACTTCAATAATAACCATTATCAAAATATTGCTACAAAGAATTCCACCTTTGTTCACTCGTACAACGTCGGATTCAATTCAAATGCAGTGGAAACCATGCCTTAAATGACTTATGGTCATTTAGGGGCAGTTTTATAAACGTGATAACAACAACCGAAATCTAAATCATCTGTTAACTTAAAAAACTACAAAATATACTGGAAAAAAATAAAAATAAAACAAAACCTTAAAACACATTGACACAGCTGTATATATGGACAAACTGATTGGAGTTTCATTATTCACATTGTAATAAAAATCGAAAATTTAAATTTATACATAAAAATTTTAAAAAAGAAAAATATTTATAATTAATAAACATACCTATATGTAAACAGAAATACGAACTAAAGTAAACGTCGAAATTACATTCTTAAGCTTTTTTCATTGCAGAATATAATCTAATATTGAAATATTAAAGAAATAAAACAAAAAGTCCCATTTTATCAACCTTTATTATGTTTATTATGTATTATGTTGTGGAAATAAAATGAATAATTATAATAATGCAGAGAAAAATATATATAAAATAAAAACTACAAAAACAACAACAAATTTCGTAAACAAAACTAATAACAATTTGAATAATACATAATAAAATGTTGTGAAAGCTTTAAAATTCTAATAATCCGTTGTTTTACTCGTAGTTAATGTCCTATCATTCATTTAATTTTATACATCTCCTCGGCGGTCCCATTCCAGTTCCCCATCCAAAAACTCTGGATACGCTTACGTTCATTCACTTAAATCTTGGTCAATGCTACTGTCGTGACCAACAAAGCCCACAGCAGATAATTTTCCATTGCCCTCGTATCGTTCATGATGCAAGATTAAAAGATCATCAAATGCTTAGGTTCTTTTAAATTATTTGATTTTTTTAAGCGACAAATATTCCAGATTTTCATTAAAAATATTCCAGCGCATGTAAACCTTGTAATAGTGGAGTCCATATGTTCCTTGTTTACGTAGGTTTTTCATGATTTTACTCTTTTTGTTGTTGTGACTTCTTCCGCGTAGTCACAATCTTAGCTTTTTGCAGAGAATCCAAGAGACCTATATACACATTTAAATCCACTCTTTTTACAATAAGCTGTTCCACTATCAGAATTGTGGGACCAATGTTCGTACTTCTTCGTTTACCCAAATCATCCTATTTAGCTGTACAACTGGGGTTCGGTCCTGGTCTCTTGTAAAAATCTTTCCACCGGTTTCAATTTCGTGCCGATGTCATATAGTTTGGCATCCCTAAACTCCGAGCGTCCTGGTCTATGACATCCTTCCAGCGTAGGCTTGGTCTTTCTTGCTGTCGTGTCCTATAAACCACATCCCAAAGGTACGAGTTAGGTTTCCTGCCTACCGGAGCCTACCGATAATTACATATTTTTACCATGTCGACATTTCATAACATAACATCATCGTGTAATAGCGTTTTCGATTTGCTGAATACAGTGAAGGTTTGGTGTCCAATTTCTACAGCGTTCTCTGGTTTTCGTCGAGAACGTTGTCGAAATGGGACACCAAACCTTCACTACACCCAGCAAATCCGGTTATGACGCGTGTCGCATTTCGCGAGTTTTATTTACGTTTAAAAATATATTTTTCCAGCATTGATTTCGAACAATCAATTATTATAACTAAAAGTTGTAGTTACGTCTATCAGTACCATTCCTTTTATCCTATTATCACATATTCACAACAACTTTGTAGAGGGGATCGCTTAATGGAATACAGCAACTGGTTGCATCTTCTCGTAAAAAAAAAAGTAAATAGGCAGAGCAGATATTAGCAGTTGATTATGCAGGGACAAAAACCATCGATGCTTTTATTTATAGTTTAAGAATAGATAATAATATTATATTATTTGTGGTTATGGTTGTTTCCAAAATGAAGACTTATTTCAGACTAAGGCTGATTCCGAAATGAAGACTTATTTCAGACTTATTGACTTGTATACCGACATCATAAATAATTCAGTAAAATCGTCCAAATTGATTCTATATACTTACGTTAACAACAAAATCAAAATTGTGTCTCTGTAACAAATCTTTGTAATTTTTAAAACCAAATTAGATTTTTTGCAAGACAGAGGTTTAAAATAAGTTACCTCGCGAGGAGACTTATTTTCTTCCTCTTTCCTACAAAAAAATCTAATTTGGTTTCCAAAATCAAAAAGATGTGTGACAAAGACGCAATCTTTATTTAGATTTTGTTGTCAACTAAGGTATATAAAAAATATGAAATCGATTCGAACGATTTTACTGACTTATTTAATATGGCGACAAATAAGTCAATAAATCTTAAATCAATCTTTATATATTTTTACAAATATTATAATTTGTTTAATATTTCTTTACCCAGATATATGTTTAAATCGATTTTTATAATGAATTTCCTAATATTTATATTATTAGCTTAAATAACCCAGCGTTGCCCGACTTCCTCTACTGATTGAAGCCTATAACCACCGGGACAAAAAACCCTGTACAACTGTGAAAACCGAATCAAAATCGATCTAGTAGTTTCAATAATACTATAAGAAGCGTTGCCGGCTGCTTTCACCTCATTCCACTAATCGTAAAACTTTTGCGTTAAGAACTTGTACTTCATCTAAAAAACAAAGCAAAAAGTTTCAGCTCAATGGGATGGATAGTTACAACTTGTACTTCATCTAAAAAACAAAGCAAAAAGTTTCAGCTCAATGGGATGGATAGTTTTTAGTTTTGCGATGTCTAACGTATTTCTGTTAATACCAATTATCGTAAAAATAAATAAATAAAAGTTATGTGTAACCAATATTTTTTTTAGAAGTAATTCAAAAAAATATTATTTGTTTAAGGCACTCATCGAACAGCTCTGTGAAAATATTACTACAAATAAACCTGTGCATCTAAAGCTGTAAAATATTAAGGGCTCTCTCACAATGAAAAACTTAAGACTTAAGAGTATGTAAGACTTACTGAATGAAGCTCGCAACATTTTGAAACGGATGGGAAATATTTTTTGTTGTTGTTGTTATGTCTTCAATATAATAACAATCAAGCTTGTCACAATTTGAAACTTTTCTGTCACAACCTAAAACTTTATGTATTCATTGTGCGAGCTCTTCTTAGGTTTAAGCTTTAAGTGTTTAGTTTTTCATTGTTAGAGCAGGGTAACTTTTATTATTGCTTACTTTCAGCTAAGAAATATTTTTATTTATTATTTTGTTAATATTTAATAAATTATAGCATTTGTGGAGCTCGTGGAGATTAATCTATTCCTTCTTTAATTCGATCTGTGTACAGCAACTGGACACATGTTTGAAGAAAATTTAAACTGTTTCATAATATTATTCATCTAATGGAAACGAGCAGGTCATTTTTACTGATACGAAATTAGCTACTGTTAAATTCTACGGGATTGAAAAAGAAAAAATTCCTTGAAACCAAAAACAAATTTAGAAAAATAAATAAATCAAGAATAAAATAAAATAATAAAAAAAAAAAATAATATATTATAAAATAAATTCTCAATTCAACACTAGCTGTATTTTAAATGCCGAGGAATAAGGGATTACAACCACAATTGCACTGTCGAATTCCTTCTTTGGAATTGTAAAACCTGCTGTTTTGCTGGTTTTGGCTGGTTTTGACATTCGAATTCCGAACTCGCTCGGCAAATAAAATGCAGCTACTGTAGTTTTATTTTCCGAGCGTGTTCAGTGCTTTTATCATACCTCAAAAACATTCACTGCAGCTGACTAACCGGTGGAATTACCATAAACAAAAAATTATAATTTTTTTGACAGCTGACAAATTTTTCCAATTCAATAATGACAGTTAATTTCCAGTGTTGTGGAGACGTCAAAATATAATTGGATTATAGTTTAGAGGCAGTGTTCCAGTGATTGTGAGTGATAGTAAGTTAGGAATAATAACTAAGTGTAAAGTAATGGTCGTGTAATAAATTTTTTTAAAAAAAGCATTTTGCGATGGAGGGTTGAACTTGTGCTTGGTAAACAACAATTACAAAAGTTCTCTCTCTCTCAGTGTGTGTATTGCGTGCAAACCTTTGAATGAAACGCTTATATTAATAATAAATAGCAAGATTTTATTTAAATAACAGAAAAAACCAAAAATTATGGACAACAAGCATCGTAACTAGCAAAAATGGATACTAAAAAAGATATATATCATTTGTGGGTGCAATATACAACAAAGGTAATTGAAACATACGTCTTATCAATTTTCTGAATGTAAACTTCCGAGAACTGCATAATCTCGAGCTGCAACCAATATCCCATTTGTTTATGTGGCGCTTTGTTGTTGTTCAGTATTACATACGAAAAACAAATAATTTCATTTCCTGAAATTGATTGTATTGTAAAACGAAATGAAAGGCGAACAAGGAACGAACATCAGTTCCCAGAATAATAATAATTTGCATGCAGGAGAAGAAGGAAGAAAACTTAACTTGTGCTTAAATTTTCATAACGATGTAGTCGTATTCGCATTATATAACACCTGACAGCGCCTACACCTATATAGACATTCAACAATGTTTACGTTTTTATTACTTAACATTACGACTTCCGCCTTGTTTTCGTATATGCAAGCATAACTTGTATGTTGTTTATCTTTTAAACAAAATGTATTTTCCAAATTTTCTCATTTTTAGAACGACGAATCATACTTTCGTGAGTTTCTTGAAAGATTTGTAACAATATGGAGGAATCAACTAGAAATCGATTTAGAACACAAGTGCCCAAAGTGGAATGAGGTTAAGCCAGACTGTGGTCCACATTTGGGACGATTACCCGACGAGCTGCTACCTGCAATTGGAAAGTTCATAATAATCGCACGGGACCAAAGCGAAAAGGTTTTATTGGAATTTTATTAAATAATAACAATTTCCTATTCTAATTTTGTTAACTATCTGTATTTCAGAATGAACTTACTAATGATGCCTTGAAGGAAATTGCTATCCTAATCGATTGCCTCATAATAATATGCCGACATTTTGACAATATATTAGCAATTATTAAATACGAGTACAAGTCAAATTTGATAGCAATTTTGGGAAATGTATTTAAGACGGTGAGTGGCAGAATTTATTATTAGCTGTATACACTGCGGTTTACTAGTTTAGAAGCAGGCAATTTTAGGAAGTAATAAAACAACCCATAAAAATTAAAATATTTCGTGTGAATTCTCTAATCGGGGATACACAATGTGCAAAGTTGAATAAGTTCGAGTAAATTTAAAAAAAAAAATTACTTTTTTTACAAAATTTGTATGGGTGCCCCCCGACCCCGGGATCCGAAAAGTGTTGTCCATCGGAGATACACATGTGTATAAAATTTGAAGAAAATCGGGATTTTTTTTTCTAAGATTTGTATGGGTGCCCACGTCCCTGGGGCTCTATCACTTTCAAAGTTTTACAAAAAGTGTTATCCATGGAAAATACACATACGTATGAAATTTGAAGAAAATCGGGATTTTTTTTTATAAAATTTGTATTGGTGCCTCTCGACCCCGTAACAAAAAATTTACGAAAGGTTTTGTCCATCAGTAATACACATCTTTTTCAAATTTGAAGAAACAAAATTTATATGTGCTACCCTCGGACCTCAAGGCCTGTGCACTTAAATCATTTTCAAAAAGTGTTGTCCATCGGAAATACACATACGTATGGAATTTGAAGAAAATCGGGTTAATTAAAAAAAAAACTATATATGGGCTCCCCCCGGGCCTTATGCCCCGATCACCCCAAATATTTAACAAAAAGTTTTGTGCACATGCATTAAATAGGACCACTACTTTGTTGGTATGGTGCCTCGAGCGCGGATTGCATCATTACGAAAGACTGCATCCGCGAATCAGGTTCAAGTCAAAACGGCTGCGCTTAGTCGTAGTCGTAGAGATCGGAACGACTGGTTCGATGAAGAATGTAAGCTAGCGACTGAACGTAAGAATGTTGCGTACCGAGCAATGCAACAATCTCATAGAACGCGGGAACGCGAATATGAATATAAAGAGTTTAGAAGATATGAAAAAACAGTTCACCCGCGAAAGAAAGCAGCCTGGGACAAAAATCTCGTCCGTAAACTAGAACAGTATATAGAGAGAGGACCGCAGCAGGCACTAGGTGCGGAAGTTCTACCAAAGAGTCCGCGGTATGACGCAATTTACACCGCGTTGCACACTGCAAAGACAAAGAGGGTAATCTGATCGCCGATCTCAAAGGCATCTTAGGAGGCCCCACAATACACCAAGCAATTCATGAAATAATAGTGGTAGTATAGGAGGAAGAAGCGATGCCAGAAGACTGGCGAAGAAGCATTCTGTGCTCCATACATAAGAAGGAAGATATCACAACATGCAGCAATTATCGTGGTATAACGTTGTTGAGTGACGCGTATAAGATTTTTTCCTCTATCCTTCAAGACGGGATAGCCCCATACGCTAAAGTCATCATTGGTCCATACCAGTGTGGCTTCATCCCAGGCAAATCAACAACTGTTCAGATTTACACCCTTAGACAGGTAATGGAAAAATATTTAGAGCTTCAAAATTCACTACACCATCTTTTAATAGACTTTAAAGGCGCCTATGATAGCATTGTGGGTGTCGTGGCTCAGTGGATAAGAGCATGCTTTCTGAGCAGGAGGTTCGAGGTTCGAATCCCAGCAACACCAAAAGTATTTTTCACGGTGTGCCACCTCTTGCGAAAGTCTGACAAACGTCCGAAAGTAATAACTTTGCACGGAAAGCTTCTTAATTCGCCGTTCGGATCCGGCTTCAAATTGTAGGTCCCCTCCATTTGTGTGCAAAAGTATACATGCTCAACACAAATGGTTGCCAATAGCTAGACCTTGGACCGCAATGGTCTGTCGCGCCGAATATTATTATTATTATGATAGCATAGCCAGAGAAGAACTTTATAAACCCATGATAGAGAATCTGGCATCCCAAATAAACTGACACTACTTTGTAGGTTGACCATGACCAATGTTATAAGCCAAATAAAAATATCCGGACCACTATCAAGGCCATTCAACATCTATAACGTGCTTCAAAGCTTTCATTCTGATCGAACTGGCGGTACGAAATCTGGGGCTGAACATAAATGAGAGCAAAACAAAGTACGTGGTGGCCACGTCTGCGAGCAGAAGAGCTAACATTGGTCCCTCAATTAAAATAGTGGAGCGCGAATTTGAAGTAGTGCAATCCTTTAACTATCTCGGTTCAACTGTAGCAGCCGTTAATAGTATGGAACCAGAAATACGCGCACGATTGTCAAGACTCTTCAAATCCACGAACTTAACCATAACATCCAAGCTGCTGGTATGTAAGACAAAGGTCTTACAAGTACTTACATATCGATCCGAGACATGGGTGCTTAGCAAAAGGTATTCTGACCTCTTAGCCGCGTTCGAGAGAAAAGTCTTACTGAAAATTGTTGGCCCCGTATGTGAGGAAGGACGATTCCGGAGACTCTATAATGATGAGATCTACGAGCGTTGCCGAGATGTCGATATCGTGAAGAGAATTAAGATCAATAGGCTGAGGTGGACCGGACAACTATCTCCCATGAGCGAAGTGGATCCTGCTCGTAAAGTCCTTTGTGTTAGGATTTATGGATCACGACAGCAAGGCCGGCCAAACCTACGCTGGAAGGATGGCTTACACCAGACGCCCAGAGTTCATCTGGAAAAAAGGTCTCTTATGTACCGTTATATTGTTTTGAATATATTTTAAGACATAATTTTGTATTAACCACAAACTACTCTAACTTTCACCATCATTTGTTTTTTCTTTTCTGATTTTAATCTAGTGAACCCCATAGTGTACTATATCGTAAATCATTTTACATTTTCAGAGTGTATCAAACAAAAAAGTCTCTCCACAAGCAATACAGCTGTTCAGGAGTTTTTCACAGTTTCTTGAAGTTATGTACGATCCATACTTAACATGGCGAAGTTTTCTTCGTGGGATTTTCGCTGATTATCAGCAATTGTCGTATAAACCTCATACGGTGCATGTCGAAATTGTCCCATTCATTTATGGTTTGTTGAACGAAATCTCAATTTCCATTTACATTCATTACATGTCCATCTGTCCCCTTCAAGATTGCTTTCAGTGTGAAGAAATCTTAAATTTTACTGAAATCGGCGAATGTTTAATTCATGCCTTAGGCGCTGTTATTTCCGGTTCGCAGGTAAGCTAACTTTTTGTTCATTTTCCAGTCATTATTTATTTTAGTTACACAAAACTTTACTTGGTGTGTAATTTTTCAAAATTTTAATTTCACAACTATACTTTCTCTGTTATCAACGTTACTTTGTATCTGAAAGTACAAGTACATTTTTGTATCTCTCCAGCCAATTGTTTCTATTTGTCTTATTATTTATCTTTATTTCATATGTGTTATTATAATTTTAAGTTTTTCCCCATGTAAAGATATAAACAAACAAAACAATTCTTCGAATTGAAAGTATAAAACACAAAATTTACAGAAATCTTTAACATCTGTGAAAAGTAAATCGTCTAATTCTGGTGAAGGGATAGATAACTGTGATAACTTGGTGAGTTGAAAGCAAAAACGAACAGATGAATTCTGTAATTTTTACTTGGCCTGTGCATGAATTTAATTTATACATATTTAGTTTCTCTTTGTTGCATGTTCAATAGCAGACTTATCTGATTATCTTCTTCGGATTCTATATTTAATGTTTTTTAACTGTTGGTCTTTTTTGGTCAAAAATAGAATATTTGACTTGCCATATCCTATACACTAACATTGTTGTGTGCATGTGATTTTTGATTTTTGACTAATTTTTCTGTAGTGATGTTATGTAAAATTATCCGTGGGTTTTGGGTGGCACTTTTTTTATACAAACATATTTTGCATTTTGTTTGCTCGTCACATTAATACCATAACAATTATTTGTTGAATGTCATTCTTCCGCCGTACAATAATAGCGTAACGGAATGCGAGCCATTTGTCCTGCAACCGTATCGGTTATAATGAAACTACTTTCACAATGGGAAAGTTCAAGCGATCTGCGAATTGTCGCCCTGAAGTGTTGTGCACTGATGATAATTGTATTACAAAGATCTAGTCCTGAGGAAGTAAGTGTCGGACCGATTTAGATTTAAAATTATTGTTGAATTAAAAAGAAAAGCAAATAAATAAATGAATTTTCTGCAGCGTCAAATAGAACTCGCAACAATCGTTCAGCTTTACTGCGATGTTTTGCAACAACTTCTCGATACGGATAACTTTCGTCGTAACAGTGGTGAAGATGCTTTTGAGATTGCCAGCGAAAGTGATTCAAAATATGTGTGCATCGATGTTAATGCTCTTGCTAATACAATTAAAAATGTTGGTATGTTTCTATCGGATGCAAGGAATTCCAAGGAAATTTGCTACGCAATCGATGACACCAATTTGGTTGATATTCTTATTGCAATTCCCTTGGATATTAATGTAAGTTAGTTGGTTCATTTAGTATCTAATTTAATTTAATTTCTATTCTTTCATTTTCAGGACTTGAATATAAATAATTCCTCAATAGCGTATCATACAATTAAATCGCTTTCAATAATAACAAGGATCTCAATTCAAATAGCTGAACAACTACGATCAAATGAGAAGATCGGAAAAATTTTCAAAGGCTTAAAATCACTTGGAATGCCATCAGAGAATTTACTTGAAATATGTTTTGGCCTGGCCTACGACGATGAATCGCAATGCTTAATTTTACCAGAAGTTGTGATCAAATTAATTGAATGGATTCCAGAAATTAACGAGAGGGAGCAAAGCTTTCTTAGCGCAGTCATACTGAAGGGTTGTGCTAGCAGTTATTCGTAGTGAGTTGCTTATTTATTGCTATAATTTGCTGTTTCGACTTATCGGTATGTTTCTTAACAAGCAAATCGGTTGCATGCGCAAATCGGATGATAAAAACTGTCTGTGATTGTCTAAAGCATTTCTCATCACTCTCCGAGGGATGCATTCAAAATTTAATAAAATTAATTGAGGAGCTTTCCAAATTGAGTATCATTCCGATTGAATTAAAAAGCGTCATGTCTCTGTTGAAGACTGAAACGAAATTTCCACAGGCGAAGCTGTTGTTGCAAGTAATTGAATCCTAGTAATATTTTTATAGTAACTTCATAGCACACTTTCCCTAGACTCTTGTTACGATATCTTTGCAAAGCCTCACCAGTGGTAATTTGTGTTCGCAATATTTCAATTTATTAAACGATAATGGTGGCATTGTGGTTCCTGATATTAAAAATTGGACAATGTCTGGATCTTATGGTTTTATATTTCATATTCTGTTGAAATTAAATGACAAGGAAAGCACAATGGGTGATAGACGGTCCTCGTTAGCGGACGCACAGGAGACTTCAAACAAACCAAACTGTCGAAGAATGCTACTAAAGTGAGATTACATTTTGCCAATTAACATTTCGCATAAGCATAATACTTTCTCATAATTGCACACAGCCTACGAACAAGCAGTAATACAGGCTTTGAAGTCTTCCTTCAGAATAGTGGAAATATTGTTGTCGCAGCTCTCACCAAACGCGAATACCTTACATCATCGGTTATGTCGAAAACTTTATTAGACGATCAATGGCATTATGTTACTGTGGCAATAACGCCACCCAAACGTCCCTTCTCGTACAGTCAGATAAATGTCTATGTGGATTTTCTTCAAAAAATCAGTGCTACTCTGAAGGTGCAGGCTATAAATGAGGTAAAAACGTGTAATTTTAAGCAGAAATTGTTTTCATTTGGTAATATAAATTCTTTACAGCCTTTCTTTTTCTGCTCCATTGGATCAGCTCAGCTACCAAGTAAACTAAGCGACCCATTTTCTTCGCCATCATCTGACTTGACTGCAGACAAACTAACTCGTTCTGCATCGCATGAGCATTCTTATAGGGGTATGTTTCCCAGTTTACTTGAGCGAACACTTTCGACAAATGTAAGTATCACATGTCACACAAATTACACTAATTAAACTTTACTTTTTGCAAATACTGTAGGTTTCTAATTACTTCACACTTCCACTTCGCACAGCGACCTCTTTCGATCCGAATGTAAAGAATTTTCCCATTGGAATGCAGGACACCGTATTTGGTGAGCAAGTTTGTCTGCGCGGTCAAATTGGTGCTGTCCTTCTGGCTGAACCTACAACAAATCTTAAGACAATCTTCGATACAGGGTCGAAATTCGCTTCGATTTTCTCACAGGACAATGATCTCATAGATCTAACCTCACGTTTCGTATTTTGCTATTCTCCAGAATCATTTAGTCATAACGATACTTGTATTGATTTGATACCAAGTGGCAGATTTCCAGGGACAATCAATGCACAGCAATGTAAAGTTGTGAAAATTCAGGTCTGTGACTTTGAATTAGGTGTTTTTTTTTTGTTACCCAAATTATCTTTTTTTTTTGCAGGATACAATTAATAGCATCGGTGGAATACAGGCGATTTTACCAATTCTGCATAAGATCACAAAGGAACAAAATGATTTCTCACTCTCAATTGATAGCAATGAGAATGTCTCGCAAATGCCCGGCGAATCACTAAAGTCGCCGACAGTTGAAGAGTTTTCCGATTGGGAAGTTCTCTCATCTAATTCATATACAGGTGTGTGCATTGGAGTTTTTCAATATTTGCGCTTTTTTTCAATATTTACACCCCACACTCAGAATGGAAAATGATTCAGTATCCCATCGCAAGCTTCATGTGTTTCCTACGCTACCTCACGCACGATCATGAAAACAATCAGGAGAATCTCCTTAACAGCGATTGTCTGCCAATCATAGGAATGATGTTGCAAAAATGCAACCCCCGACTTTTCGACGTTAATGCGCTAATGGCAACGCATTTATTTATCGAATCAATACAAAATCAAAAATCTGCAAATTCAAATATGAGCCTCATTGAAAGTCTCTACACGGAGATTTGCTTTAATTTTGGAATCTGGTCAAAGATGCATTTTCAAATAACTCTCGGTCATGTTCAATATTTGAGTGCAATGATTAAGAATGATCGGAAGTATTTTCGCAAAAGATTCGGTGTGCAATTCTTTCTTGATGTTGTGCGGCAATATTATGGGACGCCAGATAATATTACCGCCGACGATGCCAAGACAATACGTTCCACACTTTTTGCCGTTGTACGTTTCTATGTGCAAAAGGATGTCAACATTAGAGAGGTGTCGGTATTGATATCATTTCTGGCATCGGTGAAGCAAGATCACATTTTGATTGAGTTTCTGGAAATGCTCTCATTCCATATGAAGGGGAAAAATTGTAAAGATCAAATGATTCTGCTGTTGCACGAACCCCAAACGGCCAATCTCTTGTATAATTTCTTTGTTGATAAGTCCTACAGCACAGATGTTCAGGAAGCTGCAATTCGAGTGAGTAGTCAACTACATATATGAGCCTAAAAATTAACTTGCATTATATCTTTTAGTTTATTGATTGTCTGCTGTCGACATCGCGTGTTCAACAAAAATACAAACAAATTCTTCGCCTGTATGACTCTACCAACGATTGTTCGCTTTATCCGGGGTTTTTCTCCTACATGATACCAATGGCATTGAGCTCAACTATACTCTTTCATTTGATTGATGAGATTCTATCGACTGAGGCCGACTATACTGGGCTTGTATTTTTGATTCATCACATAAGCACATGTGATTTACCAATTAAGTTAGAAATTGCCAAGAGACTACTGCAGACAACATTTGTTAAACAAAATTCACCGCAGTCAATTGCCAAACAAACCGGTTGGCAGGAATCTATCGCGCGTCTGCTCATCCGAAAACCAATTGCCAATCCCATACCGGACGAGGAAAAACGTAAAAGTTTCGGAATTAATCTCAACGATGTCCTCCTCGATGACAACAATGAATTTCTTAGTCAGTCGGATTTAATAAATTTCTGCGAACAATCGGTTGAATTAGATCAACTGCAACAGCAGCAGCAACAGCACGACGGAGCGCTTATACTTAATGAAATACAAGCTAGTGTATCCGAGGCTGCCAATGTTATCGAGAGTGAGATTAAAGGTTCGTACTAATTTCAAAAAGAAAAATGAACTACTACTTAAGTAAATTACAATTAATATTCAACAGAATTAGCTGGCTCTGTATCTGGTGCAGTTGCCGAGAATATTGCAAGCGTTTACTCGGTCATTAGACAAAGGACATCGGAAATCCAAGACACATTTGAATCGCTTACAATGGGTGCTACGGGTGAAAGCGATACGGTAATTATTATAATTTCTTTTGAATGGAGTACTGTGATATGCTTAAGAAACTCTTACAACACTTTTAAGAACTCTTCGAGACAACGGTCATCGTCAAACAGTTCCGAAAGTTCATCGCAATCGCCGTATAGTAGTACCACTAGAAAACAGAATTCCCTTCAGGTAAGTGGCACTAAATATTCATTATTTGGCAAATAGTTTT
This sequence comes from Nephrocerus scutellatus, assembly GCA_947095585.1. Taxonomy (NCBI): domain Eukaryota; kingdom Metazoa; phylum Arthropoda; class Insecta; order Diptera; family Pipunculidae; genus Nephrocerus; species Nephrocerus scutellatus. Next base: position 25,654,524 of record OX352765.1, on the reverse strand, counting down.
AATATTTATGTCAACCAATTTGTTGTACAGGGAAACACATATGATTTTTCCCCTGACGTCGATGCTGATACAGAAGATCAGTTGGTTTATTTAGTGTCAAATATTCTGTTTACAATATTCTGGCGTGGTGTTGGCAATGATCATCCCCAATGTTGGAAAGAGCGCGGCCAGGTCCTCGGTTGCGTCAATTTGCTGGCTTTAAACAATGAACTCATTACTTCTCACCTTTCATTGCGGCTAAGGATTCTCGAAATGGCTGTTCAAGCTTCATTGTTTGATCTTTCTGAGCATGGAAATCAGACACTTATTAATCAGGAGGTTAGCAAGTTTTGAAAGAAGTCATTTTTATAATTTGATGTTGATATATAATACTCTTCATTCCCTTTCACTATATTATTATTTCCGTAGAATGCATCACAAATTCTTCGCATGGTCTACGATTTGGTTGTGCTCGGCTCCAATGAAGATGAATCGAAAAAGTGCTCAACCAAACTGCTTGACGGTGTTCTCGCACTCTTAGATGCTCTAATGATATTTCAACAAGGATCATCCGATGATTGGTCCGACATGATACGTCTGTGCCTGGGGTTACTGCTTAAATGCTCACATCATCCAAATCCTGGAGTTGTTGCAATGGCAACGGCGAAACTTCATGCTATTCTTCAAAGTCGAAACACTGAGGATCCAACAGAGTTGGCCTATTTGTTGTTTAGCATTAATAAAGCATTGGATAATGCTATTGAAGGTTCGTAGTACACGTACGCTACAAATTAAAATTCACATAAATGCCTCTTTTTTTCTTTTAGTTGGAAACCCCGAGGAGTATTCGTTTTTAATGCCTGTCATGAAAGCGTTGCTTGATAAGTGCCGTGGAGTTTTCCATTTGGATATAAATTTGCCTGATTTACCACCAACATCGTCGGGTCCGGTTTTCTTTAATGATTTCCAAATGTACAGCACAAGCAAGAAATGGAGACATTTTATTGAGAGAATGGTAAGTTTTTTCACACACTTTTCAGCTTTTAAGTTATCCCAAAGCGGATGGAAACAATTTCTTCTTATGCCTTTAAGCCTCGTGTTTTAAATCTTATGCTTTTTATTCTACTAAAGTGGAGGACTTGCCTGTCCTTAATAAAGTGAGAGAAAGACCATAACAATTATGTACGTACTGTCATTTGTACTGTTGGCTTCATCTTAGGCGATTTTTTGATAATTAGATTCAAGCTTAAACTAATCTAAGAACTTTGCATACCGATCAACGCAATAACCTACTAGAACACTGCAAAGACGAAAAGGATTCTGATTGCTGGAATTCAGAGGTAGCTGGGAACGATGGGATGAACGCTTTCATCGATTGCTTAAAGGCCAGTTAGTTAAACCAATGACTGACGAATAGTCACCAATCGGACTAGCTGTTCGGGGAATCTACGCTTTGATAAGATTTGGAAAATTTATTTCCAAAATATTCCAAAATACGGCGGTTCTTGTAAATGTATAAAAACATTAGATTTGTAAAAACACTTCGTATATTGACCCCTTGACCCAGGAGTCTGACCACTTCCAAAATATGACGGAGAAATGTGCTTATTATGGTACAAAACCCTTACGCAAAATTTAAACAGACCATACAAATGCTGAAACACAGGGTCGTGCAATTCATTCCACAAAATTATTGACCGGTTAAAGAAGGAATCTTTGAATTGATTAGTACGTCCGAAGATAGGTCTAAAGGTAGACCCGTGAGCTCGAGATGAGGCAGTTAGGTTGAATGCATCTGGATGCATCTGGATATTTCTTTTGAGCACCGCTGGTGGAAGAAGCGGTAAAACAGTGACAAGCAGGAATCATTCCTATGATATTCAAGCGATTCGATTGTGTTCGCGATATTTACGTCACCAATAAGTTTTATCGCGCGGTTCTGAATTCTGTTTAGTAGCAATGCAATGCGGTTTTAGGGGCACCTGCCCAGACAATACAATTGTATTCGATTTTAGGGCGAGTACATGCCTTGTAAATAGTAGTCAGGTCTGAGGGAGTGAAGTACATCTTGTACCGTTTTAGGGAACCTACACATTTTGCACCATTCCTAGCGATTGTGAATATGTGACCGTTCCAGCGAAGCTTATTGTTGATTGCGACGACAACACTTCATATTGAAATTTGGAAGTGATTGGGCCCCAAGGTCGGGAGCTCCCATACAAATTGCTTACACATGTGTATCTCCGGTGACAAAAGTTTTTGTAAACATTCTGAAGTAAAGGGGCTCTAATATTAATTTTTTCCAAATTAACCCGGTTAAAACTTACCAGACATAAGTTTTGAAGTTTAAGAATCACTGAAATGTACGTGAGCAAAGGAGTAACATGGGCAATTAGTGTACTGATCATTTTCGATAGGGGCTTCTTATGTATTTTTGTTGTCCCGATTGCACCAATAAAAAAAATATAAAGTAAGATCAGGGGTGATACTTGAAAAACTCACCAATTTGGCGTTTCCCAGACATCACAAAACTGTCCCATGTAACTGAGGGCGCAGAATAGGAATCAACGACGTTCTGCTCAGTGAGGACTTTTACATTCAGTTGGACAACATTTTCAGCTTCCTTCTCTCAGACCAGCAATAAAAACTGTCAGTCAACTGACAGAGCGAGGAGAAATGACGAAAACCAAAAAAAATTTATTCAGAATATCGGAAAAACTCTCTGAGTTCATTTCATTGAGGAATCTCATTCGTATCTCATTCAATATAATGGGTGAGAATATGAAGGAATTCTTTAATGGGACACGGCTAGTTGGACAACATTTTCAGCTACCTTCTGTGAGATTAACAATAAAAACTGACAAAACAAATCCAAACAATTTTAGTCTCAGTGGGGATGGGAAATCGTATCCCATTTTGTGGTGGTAATGGTAAATACATTTGAAATGTTTTTCATTTTCCTGATAGGCTCTTGTGTGGCTTTCTATTAAACATTTAGCGGTGATCTCTTAATGTTTTGACACAAAGCCAAAATGATGATCAAATATATAATATAAGTTAATTACTACACAGCAATTTTTATTTACCTTAAAAATTTAAAATAAAGGCGAACCTGCTACTGTACGTATAAAAATATAAATAAATAGGAATAGAAAAAACTTATCTACGATCCAATATAAATCAATTTACGAGTTACGAGGCTATGGAATATTTCAAAATAATTTATGATTTTTTGGTAAACTCTGCTCCAGTAGCGCTGTCGTTGTTGCTGCTGCATCGTTTTTGGGACTCTTAAAGTAGGTTGTATTGAAAATACTTTTGGTAGTTCTTTTTAATGCACCCTCCCCGGAAGACATTGTATGCAAATCCATTCGGGAATTGTCTCCAACCGATGCAACAACCTCAGGAGCCAGTGTTCCATCATAATACTCGTAACTCTGTGATTTTGATTTTTCTATCGAAACAATTTCAACATTTTTTGAATTATCTGCAGCGATTCGTGAACTTGGGGTTGTTCTTATGTGCACTTTCTGTCGTTTATTTGCCGAAGAAGAAGACGACGACGTTGTGGAAGAAGGCGTCTTGCGAAACACATTCCTTATTTTCATTGGGTTCCACGACTGACTACGCGAGAAATCAGTTATTTCTTTTCGATTATCTGAAGAGTCGGATTTCACTGGAAGCAAATTTTGTTTCGATTCAATATTTTCCGACTCATTGGCCATTGGCTCCAAAATGCTTGCAGTGCCCTGACCAATTTTAAAGGCGTGCTCAAGTTCTGGTACATCCAAATTGTGTATTTTATTTGGGGTCTGGAGACGAATGCGCTTACGTTTACGTCGAGGTTGCCGTGTGCTACTTGTGGATGCAGTCGAGAGGTGGTGTTCTTCAATGTAATTCACAGATGTTGGCTCCGCTGATTGATCGCTGTCGATGTCATCGTCATCTATTGGTGGTTGGTTTTTCAATTTTTTCTTATGATGGCGATTACGATGGTTGTGTTTTTGTTTGGGATGATACTGGATGCTTATGTTTTCAACCTGATTGGTGGAATCCTGCGCTTCCTCTGAATGTTGCTGATAGCGCAGATGCTTTTGCGTACTCTGAGATGTGGCGTCATTAAACGGATACGGTGGATAATTGTATTCAATCTGCTGATCTGGTGACTGTTGATTGAATGGAATTGGGTCGTAGAGTGGAACTTCGTAGCTGTTCTTTGGGTGGTCATATGGCGAATAATTGTGATTGTGATTTAGCGGAAGTTCTTGTTGATCTGGTGGAAAATAATTATGTGGCGGAGCTTGTTGTGATGGTGGTGGTGGTGGTTGTTGTGGTGGAGGTCCTGGTGGTTCCGCAAAATTACCGCCTAGTTGAACATTGTGATGATTCGTTTGTGTTGGGACGGGGTTTATTTCATACGATGGGGCGTATGTTATTTGAACATCTGGTCTTGTCGGTTCAGGAACACGTTGCTGCTGATTCGATTTGTAACCGGAGTTGGAAAGTTTCTTATCATAAATGAAAAATGAGTCCTCTTGCGGTGGCGATGGAAGGGGCTTTGCTTGATGTTTTGGTGGCGTTAAGTATGAATTTTGCATTGGGGGATACGCTTCATAATTATTGTATGTTGGATCCTCATAAGGAACGACTTCTGTTGGCCGATACCGTTCGACGTATTGATGCTGCTGCAGGTTTGATTCTGGTACATATGGAGGGAAGGATTCATATGATGTAGGTCGTTCCTCTGAACTCGGAGCATATGATTCTTCGTTTGTAGCACTATATGAACTCTCTCCCGATGGTCTATAATCAGGACTGTCATCATTACCAAGTGGTGGATAAGGAACATCGTATGCTGATTCACTTGAATAAATACCATCTTCGTTGATGTGTTCAAAGTTAACGTTCTTATGTGACGATGACGATGGAGTACTATATTCCTTAGGAATGCCATATGATTTGTGTGGTCGACGAATGCGTGGCGGTGACTTCCGATACGAAGAAACCTTTGGTTTCGCGTTCTGATCTAGAATTCATCAGCCATTATAATTAACATTTTTATAGTACAGTTAAAGGTTTGTCATACGAACCTCCATAGAAATCAAAATCAACCGGTTGTGTGTCATAACTGGACGAGGGCAAATGATAATCCCCAGCATCAAAATCCAGCTCGTCGAATGTATACGAAGTTGAGGCTGGAGGTTTTCTGGATTGTTTTGGTTGCTTATAGAATTTTACTGGTTCAGTGTAACTATAGCTTGGTTGGATGTACTTCTGTTTTGGCCTCTTAATGCGTCGTCGTACTTTAGGCCGTTTCGAAGACTTAACAGTATGGCGAATAATTGTGATTGGTGGTTGTGGTACAATGCGATAGCGTACAAGTTTTGCAGCCGTTGCAGACAGTAACGGTGCAGGTATAGTTGTCTCTGAATCCACATGTACAATCGGTGTTGCTAACGTCGGTTTGTTCTCAATTGTGGTTTCGCTGATTAGAACAGATTGCACTAGTGAAGTTGTCAGGACCTGTAGAAGATGTAGAAATAATGTACATATTTAGATAACACTCAATTAAAGTGCAATTTTGTGTAACTTAAAATAGTCCCTAATGTTATATACCCCATGTCATGAGCCCCCAGTTTAGTGTAAGATACAATAGATCTGGGCCTATAACACATAACTACAAGTTCACAAGTTAACAGGCACTTATTGAATTTTGCTTCTTTAACAAGTCTAGGTTATCGCTGTAACACAGCAAAAACCATCACAGTTGTTAAAAACAAAAATTTCCCTCGACTTGAATCTTGGGTCAGAGAGTTAGTGAATAAAAGAAGATAAGCATCTTGATAAGATTTGAAGATAAATCAATGTTGTTCAAAATACCATCGATCTCCATCCAAACTGCTGGCATTCCGTTTCTCTAAAAAGCCCTTTATAGTAAGGTGTACCCTATTCAACCCTAAAGATAAGCGGGGAAAGTCTCATGAGCGTTTTGTGCAATGGTTCTTTCATGATGGTTGTCCTGGGTGTAGTTCTGTGGGGCCAGATGTTCTAGATGCACGGGTAGCTACCAACGTTACATTAGGGAGTTTATTGTGCGGCTAAAGAAGGAATCTCTGAATTGGTTGGTACGTCCAAAAAAAGGTCTAATGGTACACCCGTGACCTCGAGTTGGGGCACAGGTATTTCGGTTGGGTTGGATGATGGGCGGGATTCATCTGGATATTTCTTTTGAACACCGCTTGTGGAAAAAGCGATAAAACAGTGACAAGGAAGAAACATTCCTACGATGTTCAAGCGATTCGATTGTTTTCGCCATATTTACGTCCCGAATAAGTTTTATCGCGCGGTTCTGAATTCTGGCGAATAGATGCAATGTGGTCTTGGGAGCACCTGCCCAGTCAATACAGTTATATTTAAGTTTAGGGCGAATATATGCCTTTTAAATAGTTGCAAAGTCTGAGGGAGTGAATTACATCTTGCAACGTTTTAGGAAACCTTAACATTTCGTAGCATTCTTAGCGATGGCGATGTGGTCAATCCAACGAAGCTTGTCGTTGACGCACATACCGAGTGTTGCATTTTTCAGTTTCAGTTTCTTTGATGCAAGTGCCACTCATGGATAATGGCGTCTGCTCACAATCGACAACAAACGCATTCGTTTGACAACTTCAAAGGTGTGTTTGGCGATGTTCCAGAAAAATTCGACTGAGTTTTTGCACTGTTTCGTAACCTAGATTCACCACAACAAATCTGAAACCAAGGAACAGTCAAAACAATGGACTACTCCTGGTGAATCGAAGCCGAAGAATGCCAAGGTGGGTTTGTCAGCAAACAAGGTCATGGCGACAGTTTTTTGGGATGCGCGCGGTGTTATTTACATCGAATACCTTGAAAAGGGTAAAACGATAACAGGCGCATACTTCGCAGAGCTGCTGGATCGATTCTAAGCCGTTATTTTTTACCAGGACAACGCACCGGCGCACAAGTCCGCATTCGCAATGGCAAAATTGCATGAGCTAGGCTACGAACAACTCCCTCATCCAGCATATTCTCCTTGACTTAGCCCCCTGCAACTACTTCTTGTTTCCAAACATAAAGAAATGGCTTAGAGCTAACTGATTTGGGTCGAATGAAGAGGTCATCGCTGAAACAAACGCTTATTTTGAGAGACTCGAGAAATCGTATTATTTGGAAGGCATCAAAAAATTGGAGAAACGTTGGATGAAGTGTATCGAGCTAAAAGGAAAAAAATGAAATGTTTTTATGCCGAAAAGATTGTTCCTTATTTCATTTTTCGGGGACTTATTGACCCACCCTCATATGTGACGCAATCATGTTGAAACCACACATGCAAAAAGTCAATCACTTCTAAATTGTACCAACAATTAGTCTGGTAGCGATCTCCATTGACTATGACAGCATCCCCAGCATCATAGATGACGTAAAAGGTCCCTCATCATGCCTCCTTATCCTCGAAAGCATTAGCGCAAACGGGGCCGAGAATATTTTAAAATTTTACGATCGATTTTTCATCCGCCTTCAATACAGTCCATGATTCACCAAAATAGAATAAAACTGATATAACGAAGGTTTTGTCAGTGGTCTTAGTGGCCCGAAAGAGAACTTTCAAATTCGATTGCCTTCTTAGCCGAAAGAAACAACGATTGGCAAGATTGTGACTACCTCAAAGTTATAGCTGTCTATTGTGATGTTTTGAGTGGGCGCCGTGTCTCAGTGGAAAAGTGCAGGGCTTCTGAGCAGAAGGTTGGTTCGAATCCCAGTAACAATAAAGTATTTTTCACGATGTCCCACTTCTCGCGAATGTCTGACAAACGTCCGAGAGTAATAACTTGTCACAGAAATCTTCTCAATTCGCCATTCGGATACGGCATTAGGTCCCTTCCATTTGTGTACAAAAATATACATGCACAACACAAATGGTCGCGAGAAGCTAGGGCTTGGACCACAACGGTCTTTATTGTGATGTTTTGACCAGCACGACAATGCTGAGTGCATCTTCGAAATGCCAAAAGATGTCAAAACTTAACCATGACTTTGTACAGCTCACTTCTATAAATACTGCCATGTGCGGCTTTGAAATTAATAAAGAGGGTTGTGAGTATTGATCTGTACTTCTTGGATCCTCTGCAGGATTTTTTTAAATACTTTTTGGATAGCGTACCCAACCCAAAAATGTTCATTATTATACTCGTAGTACCTTATTGTAGTAACTAGGTGTGTGGCTTGAACAAGTTATTCGCAAAACCTAGACCTCGTTGGTTGCACATTAGACAGATAAAATTTTAATTAATTCAAACAATTTTATCATTTTTTTCAACCATTTCAAACTTTTTTAATGTACATGCATAACGCGAGAGCATGATGTGTGCGCGTGTGTGTTTGCACAACAACTGCCAATTGTCAGGTATATTAGAAATAATTTTTGCGCTAGATATGCTGAAAAGGAAAAACCAAAACAACTCACTAACAAGTTTCAAAATGCGAATGTACGAATGCGAAATTAACAGCCGCCAGTCAGCCAATAGACAGACGACTTTTGTAATATGCGTATATAAAAGCCAAAGCTGGCCGGTGGAGCCGCGCTTCAATGTCTGCCCATTTGGCCAGGGAACTGCGTCTAAAGTTTAAACTTTTCCTTTATAAATATTGCAAATTCTGGCCTAAGACGGGAAAATGAATCGCTACACCCGACTCAAGTGTGGCCGGCCGCCTGAATGGACGAGATTACGTTCAGTTACAATGCAACTATGACTGGGGATTGCGTTGGATTAATGCGTTTAGTGCGCGCAGTTTATGTATACGCAATATGTAGGTCGACTACGTAACTTTGTCAACTCTTTGAATAAAAGTGATTTGTTAAGTTGCTTTTGGTGTATCGTCGTCGTCGGTAAGGATGGCGAGACTGTGCACACTTATTGCACTCTAATGCCTCTAGTTCTTCCATTGCGGTCGATCAATATAGATTGGGCAGCACCAAGTTCAAATTCTTTGCGACAACTGGATGAATTTAAACCATCAGCGAGCAAATCATTTTCCTTTTTGTTGTCCCAACAATTTTCCAATCTAATAATTGTGCAGATGAATAACAAATAACGAAACTGGTTGTCAGTTGAAGAAATCATTGAACTCCATGCAATAGCGATGGACTGCTGCAGAATTTGTACATTTGCACAAAGTCGTAGCTGTAGCACAGACTAATGTCACTCCGTTGCTGGGAACAAGTTTTCTTCCAGGTCGTCTCGTTGTTGCCTCCCTCTAGTATGTCACATTGGTTGCGTGTGACTGTTTCAAGTCGTGGCTGCCCGAGATATCCTGTGTGCCCACATACGAATGACTTAAAACCTTAACGACAAAATAATCACCAATTTATAACTTTCACTCTTTCTTGTTCCTTACGACAACTTTGTGAATTGTGTGAACTGTTGTGAGTTCGACGATATCACAAGACACGATATCGCCATCGTCGTTGCCGACTAAAATATCTACTTACTCGTTAATATACATTATGTGTTTGAAAACCATTGAGAAATTAATTTCAAATTTATTGCATTATTGGATGCATTTAGAAATTGAAATCGCAAACTCATTGAATGAAATGATCATCATAAACGTATAAATTGTAAGATTTTATGCTTTGTTTACCTGGCAGCAATGATGCATCGCAAAATGGCATATAATTTGAATTTGTTTTGCATTGCGTTGCGTTGCTTTTTTCATACTAGCTCGTATAAATAAAATCGATGTTGAAATATTACATTGTCTTATTTATCTTTGAAGAAGATTACATTAAAAATTAAACGGCCGTTCCTTCATCTTGTTGACCAATTGAATTAATCTAATAATACGCGGTATGACGCAATATACACCGCGTTGCACATACTGCAAAGACAAAGAGGGTAATCTGATCGCCGATCTCAAAGGTATCTTAGAGCGATGGGAAGAGCTTAATGCTTAATGGCCAGCTAACTGAGGAATTGGAGGCTCCACCAATGACCGAAGACCACACTATGCTGCCGCCACCAAACAATTCATGAACTAATAGTGCAAGTATGGGAGGAGGAAGCGATGCCAGAAGACTGGCGAAGAGGCATCCTGTGCCCCATACATAAGAAAGGAGATATCACAACATGCAGAAATTGTCGTGGTATAACGTTGTTGAGTACCGCGTATAAAATTTTCTCCTCTATCCTTCAAGACAGGATAATGAGAGAACTCGGCATCCCAAATAAACTGACACGACTATGTAAGTTGACCATGACCAATGTTATAAGCCAAGTAAAAATATCCGGATCACTATGAAGTCCATTCAACATTCAACGAGACTCTGACGTAACGGCGAGAGGAACAATCCTCTATAAGTCCATTTAGATACTGGCTTACGCAGACGATGTTGACATCGTTGGTAGAAACTGAAGAGCTGTACAGGAAGCTTTCATCCAGATTGAGATTGAGCAGGCGACACGAAATCTGGGGCTGCACATACATGAGAGTAAAACAAAGTACATGGTGGCCACGTCTGCGAGTAGAAGATCCAACATTCCAAGAATTTGAAGTAGTGCAATCCTTTAACTATCTTGGGTCAACTGTAGCAGCCGATAACAGCATGGAACCAGAAATACGCGCACGGTTGCTTAAAGCCAACAAAGCCTACTATAGTCTGTCAAGACATTTCAAATCCAGGAATTTAACCGTAACATCCAAGCTGCTGGTATATAAGACAATGGTCATACCAGTACTTACATATGGATCCGAGACTTGGGTGCTTAGCAAAAAGCATTCTGACGCCACGTTCGAGAGAAAAGTCTTACGGAGAATTCTTGGCCCGTATGTGAGGAAGGACGATTCCGGAGACTTTATAATGATGAGGTATACGAGCGTTACCGCGATGTCGACATCTTGAAGAAAATTAAGCTCGGTAGGCTCCGGTGGGCAGGACACCTAGCTCGCATAGGCGAAGAGGATCCTGCTCGGATTTATGGAACACGACAGCGAGGTCGGCCCGGATGGCGTAAACCAGGAAGATTGCCAGCTTTCAGCAAATTGGGATCCGAAACGGATATCAGACGAACATAAAACAATCGATTGGCTCTGTCTCGCCTCGCGAGTCTTTGAAACTGTTTCAAATCGATCCAGAGTATTTTTTGTCGAATTTGTGATGGCACATGATATAAGTGTGTATACCCCTGAGACAGAAATCAAAATAGCAAAGATCCGGATCACCAGCGCCAAAAAAATGTTATTGGCAGATACGCTAATGACATCAGTTGTTTTGGACGGAAGAGAACCATCATGGTTGATTATTTTGTTATGGGTCAAACAATTTACTCAGATTATTGCGGTATTTTGCGTCGGTTGCGAGAGGAAATGAGAAGAATCTTCCAGAAATATTGAGAAGAAAAGTTCCATTTCATTGGGACAACGCACGCCCAGACAAGACACGTCGAACTATAGTTGAAATCCATTTGAATTACGCTCTGTTTGCCTGATCTCTGTCCCCAACCTTAAAAAACATTTGGAAAGTCATAAATGTTCAACGAATAGTTCCAAGCTGAAGTTTACTCCCTTTTAAAAACTGGTGTAATGACCTTAAAGACCAGATGTAAGAAGTGTATGATGTTAATAAATAAAATAATTTTGGTCAGGCTGCGAACTTTTTAATCCACATTTTCAATATTTTTATTTTGACAAATTTTAGAAGCTGGGCGCCTATAATAGCCTCGATACAGAAATACGCGCCCGGTTTTCTAAAGCCAATAATTCCATATACATATGTAGGAGAAGTCAATCAAATATACTCTAAAGATAACATCAAAGGAACTGCATGACGGGGGTCGATTGCCGATCTGTGAAGCTGTTAAGTGATATCTTTTTTTATCACTTCACCACTTCGGGCTAATTGTTGAATATGCATCCTAGACTAGGGTGCTCAGTTAAAAACACTCTGTGTTCGAGAGTAAAGTCTTTTGGAGATTTTTAGCTCTCGTACGTGAGGAATAACGATTTTCCGAAGACTACAAAATATACGAGCATATTGCTCGTTTTCGATAAAATTTAGCCTAAAGAACGCGGAATTATTGCTACTGCTTATTTGACCAATTTCCGGTCTGTTGTTTTAATGCAGCGTGAATTGCATCGCCGTTTTCCTCATCGTCCTGCACCATTTGCGCGAACAATGAAGCGTTTGGCTGAGCGTGTCATGCATACTGGATCCTCTAGAGATATCGCAAGAAGTGACCGGCCCCGTATTGCTCGTACGACCGAGAATATCACTGCTGTGGCCAAGGACGTCCGAAAGAGTCCCCAAACATAGGCGAAACAACGATGCACACAATTTGGCATCAGCAAACGTTCGTTGCGTCGAATTTTGAAGAAAGACCTGAAGATGTTCCCTTACAACGTGTTAACTGCTCACCAATTGCCGTCTGCTGACCGTCAAGTGAGGTTAACTTACTCCCATGCTCTGTTAAACCTGAAGCAAGAAGATAATAATTTCGTATCCAAAATCATAATGAGTGACGAAGCCCATTTCCACTTACGTGGTTTTATGAATAAATATCGTTTGCGTTTCTGGGGCGCAGAGAATCCACATGAAATGCACGAAGAGCCATTGGGTGCAAATTGGTGCTCCCCGGATCCCTGTTTGGTGCGGCATTTGCAGTGCCTTTTCACTGCATTGGTCTTTGTTTTTTTGAGGACGCCGACGGCACAAACGTAACCGGAACTGGTGAGCGCAGTTGAGACAGATGTTAAACAATTTTGTTTTTGCCGCAAGTTGCTGAATTGGGTCTCGAGCATTGTTGTTTCCAGCAGGACGGAGCATCCGCTAACACAGCTCGGGCAACAATGGAGATCTCTCGTTTTGGCGATTTGAACTGATCGGGCAGATCGCCAAATCTGATAGAGCCAGACTTCTTCCTTTGGGACTTTTTGAAATCTCGCGTTTACTACAACAAACCACAAACATTACAAGTCTTGATATCCAACGTTGAAGAAGAAATCACCAATTTGCAGCCAAATGTTTTGCGAGCAATAATTCAATTTCGTAGAACGAGAATGAATGTGCATCAACTCAGGTGGCGGTCATTTGACCGATATCATAGTTTCAACTAAATACCATCAATTTTACAACTTCAAATAAACCTTCCGTGAAAACAGAACCCATTTTCTTCATTCCTAACAAAATGGCAGCCAAATTCATGGCAGCTTGTATTTCTGGATTTTAATCGTTAATCCTTTCGTATTTTATGTTTAAAACTTTGCTTTCTATTAGAATCTTCTTAACGAATATAGAACGAATTGCGCAAGTTGTATAGCGAAGCACATGCCTGATAATATTTTCTTTATTTTTTTAACTTAACTACGAAATCTTTTTGAGTTTAGTAATTCATTACAAATTTATCGTATCAGTAATTTATACGTAAAAAACACCTTAAATGTATAATGCACTCACGAAAATTCCATTATATCGCAACAAATTTCTTTAGCACGTAAATAGTTCAAGTTGCCATCAATCAACATTCAAAAGCAAAGTGAATGAACTTAGGCGTATGCGCAATTTGTTACGCATCCTCTGTAATATTCATCTACTTTTGGTAACTTTATTTTGAATTAAACTGAGTGCACTGTTTATTTTTAATTGCATTATTTTTGTTCTTATATCTTTAGTTACCGAACAATAAAATGCTTTTAAATAATAATACGAGTAGTTCCCCAAAAATCGAGAGATAAACTTTGTATTCCAACTCCTCCTCCATATCACAACAATAACAAACACTTACACTGAAAATCAGAATGAACCGCTTATTGTTATCCATACTTTGTACAGTTATTCTTCCTTTTGAATAATAAACTTGCGCCTCCGCACAAAACAACAACACCACCACTGACTTTCTTTCTGCAACTAATCGCTTAATAAGAAAGTAATGTTATTTTATGAAAATACAATCCACTCTGTGCTTGGAGTTCATGCGGAATATGTACTCTCCACAAGTAAGATGCGAGATGTTCAATGTTCATGCAAGCGAGAGCACTTTTCCTCAACTTTAAAACTTACAAAAATACTTACTCGACATATATAACGTATGTGTATAACGTATATAACATAAATACTTGTTTGCAGAAAGTAAGTACATAGATATAAAGCGCTAACTTGAATCTGCGATGATGATGAGGATGAGAATGGTAATGGCTAAGTGAACAAAACCTTCGCAATTGGCCATCATCGTCTGATTGTCATCTGCTGCGATATACGAGCGTATCTACTTTTACGATTGTTTATCCGCCATCAGTAACGGCAATAGAGATTTAACTGACTAACTGACTGGTAATAATTGTCGTCACCCAACGGACGTTAATCGAGTGCAGTTCATCGGCTTCAGAAATATTTCCGTTGCCACCGTTTAATGCGGCGTTAAACCACCGATAAGGTGCCACGGATTTTTTAATTGGTTCTAATTTAGTATTCTTAGGGTTTCTACTTTAGTATTCTTAGGCTCAATTCTCGCTGACTGACTTTTTTCCAATAACAAAAGTCAGCTTATATGCGGTACAGCCTGGCCTGATTTTCATAGACACTATAATCTTTGAAATAATTTTAACCAAATTTATCATTAAATTATTAAAGTATGTTCATCTATGTTTGATATTATATTTTCGCACAAAGGCCAATGTATACCAACTGTAGTGTTGCGCTTATAAATCGTGACCGAAAAAAAAGTTTTACTTTTCATGAAAATTCGTGACGGCGACGGTTTTTTTTTTCTCACTAAAACACAACTGCTGCAAGGGGAATATAGGATGAGATACACTCGAAGATTCAATCTGTTGTCGGTTAGTGGTTTCTAACATTTGAACTTGAACTTGTTGCTTCAACTTGGGAGCGCATTTGAACGTGATTATTTTGTCGCAGCAAATGAAAGCAACAAAAACCTTTATTGTCAGACGAATTAGTTTTGATTGCATTTATATACCAAATAAGTAGTATTAACATAATAAATTGTTATTGTTTATAGGTTAATCTGTGCTACTTGAAAACTTACCATGAATCATACTAAACTGTAACAATATCTAATTATTATAGAATTTTTAATTTAATTTAATTATTAAGAGCAGCAGAAAAACTTTGAAAAACATTCAGTTATCCTGCAACCATATAAATATTCGTAACTCTTTTTGTGATGTGATGTGATGTGATGCGACAGTAAACGATAATGGAGAATGAGTCGTTAAAAATGTTGTCCTTAGTATTAACATTGAAAAATTTAGTTACTTTAATGACCTGTATTTATCTCTTGTGCTGTGATTGTGATTTCACAAAGCCAACTCTACTGAGGAAAACCGACTAAATTTTAAAAGAGCCAGAAATGATTGCAATGCCCGTGTTCGGCGAGTCAAATCCGCCTATGATCAAAAATTGAGGCAAAAAATACTACAATGTCCCAAAGGTAGTAAAATATTTGGTCATTCGTGAAAAGAATCAAAAATACAGCCTCGTCGTCGATTCCAAACCTCACTTATATTGACACTCCAGTTGTCAGCTCTAAGGATAAGACAAATCTGTTTGCAGCGCATTTTGCAGCTAGTTCCACGCTTCCATTTGGTGCATTGCTGCCGCATGCACCTTCGAGTATTGAACCCTGTATGGGACAGATTTACATTCGTACTCGTGCAGTTGCTAGAGTTTTAAACGATCTCAACGCTAACAACTCCGCTGGGCCAGATGGTATTTCTCCATAAGTTCTGAAGAGGTGTTCTTCCAAGCTTGCATTACCATTGCGTTAGTTTTTTCATCTATCTTATTCTATTGGACTCTTCCAGAGAAGTTGGAAAACAGCCTTTGTCCAGCCCATACCCAAAAAAGGCAAGCCGTCGTCTCCTTCTTCGTACCAACCCATAGCACTTACATCCATTCTTTCTAAGGTGGAAACGCTAATCAATTTTTTAGCTTATGAAATATCTTAAAACTAACGAAATCCTTAATGACCGGCAGTACGGATTTCGTGGGAAACCTTCTACTGGTGATTTGATGGTATACCTTACCGAACAAAGCTGTTGCACTCGATATTTCCAAGGCATTTGACAGACTTTGGCATCAAGCTCTTTTGTCCAAAATGCGTGGAGTCGATCGATGTTTCATTGGATTAGAAGCTATCTTTTGGACCGCTTAATTCAAGTTGTCCTGGACGGTTTGAAGTCTAAAATACATCACATAAATTCTGGCGTTTCACAGAGCTCTGTTTTGTCCGCGACCCTTTTTATTACTTTTACTAATGATCTCTTATCTGTGACTTCTAATTCACTCTTTCGCTGACGACAGCGTACAAGTTTAAGGAACCACCCTCCACTTCTCATGTGGATCTCAACCAACTACGTATGTTAGGCACGTTAAATTCTGACCTGGGCCAGGATTCTGCGTCGGTGATAATGATAAATGGTACAATTATCATTTAATTATCAAATTTATTGAAAAACTAAAATATTTAAAACTACCTTGCATCAGCTAGATAGAACACAAAACATTGCGATTAAACTTCTCGATGACGTCAACATAGCGAAATCAATAGATTCGCTTGAACACCGCAGGAACGTTTCCTGTTTGTCACTATTTTATCGCTTCTTCCACCAGTGGTGCTCAAGAAAAATAACCAGTTGCATGCCACCTCTCATTAAATTCAACCGCAATATTTGTGGCGCCCTAAACGCTTACCAGTTTACCCTTAAGCCCATCTTCGGACGTACAGTTAAGTTCTGAAATTGGTTCTTTAGTCGTACAACACGTATGTGGAATGCAATGCCAAGCTCTGTCTTTCGACATCACTATGATCTACAGGCATTCAAAACACAAGCTTATAGACATCTCCTCTTTTCTCCTCCTGTTCCTGAACACCAAGCTCTGTGCCGAGCATTATAAGGGTACGAACCCTATTTCGCTTGCGCAAATTATAAAAAAAAATATGATTATGATGATCCTCCACTTGTGAGCTCTCTGTGCTGTACCTTGAGTTGGATTCGAAGACTTTGCTGGCGAGAGCGTTAAGGTACATGGCCTTGCCATCTCAAACATACATTATGTAGTTTCCTCCATCTCAGAAATGCAATCTAAATGTCGACTAATAGGAAAAGATCATATAGTAGTTCTACATCTCTTGAAAGCGAAAAACTTGAAGCTATTTTTATGATTTTAAAATTAAGTTTTGTTATCCTGATTCTTAAATACATATCAAATATTAAAAATGTAGGCGATTTTGAAAATGTAAGATACACTGCAGCAATACTAACTTTTTGAACTTAGCTATGTTAGCCTAGATGGACTTGCAATGCTGGATGCTTTCTCTCGTTGACTCTGATCGATTTGGGTAAAGTAGGCACCCATAACTACATGCCTGCTACGTTTGTCCAGTTGGCTCTTTACGTCGCCTGTTGAACATCTTGTTAATTGCTTTTATCAGTATCGATGATACTGCAGATGCGGATTGAACTTGATAATGATCCAGATTTCTTACTTGCCCTATTACACATTAATGAGTATTAACTACATATGAGTAGTCGAGTCAGTTCTATTCTATTTTTTCTACTTATGCATTTTTGCCTTAAGGCAATTTGTCTAAAAGACACATCAAAAGTTTTCAATGAACTTGTTGACTGACTTTTTAATCAATCAAAAGTGTACACCTTTGAAACGTTTTCTACATCGGCAACAAGACATCTCTGGGACTTCACTAATTAATCTCAATATGTATTTTCACTTTTTCATTCTAGGTCAAACCACTATTCGATAACTATCAGCGTGAAATTGAACTTAATTTGTGGGAACCGATCAATCGATACTGGGCCGAGTGCTATGAGGCTTGCAAAGCTGCCTCTAAAAAGCGAGGCACTTTCCAAGCTGAAAATCGTCGACACTTTCAGGTATAAAAAGTTAACAAACGAGATTCATTTCAATAATAATTAAAATACCTCGCTAGTGTTTGATATATGAACGAATAATAGACTAACATTAAAGTAGCAAATTAGCACTATGCATCATATGCCTCCTTCTCCTCTTAACAAATTATGCAACAAAATAATTATTCGTTTTTTTTTTTAATTTTTTTTATAAAGCAAAAAATTTTCATGCCATGGAAGGTGCGTCAAGTGGAAGAAATGGCTCGTCTTAATGCATCGGCGCTTCAGCAAAAAACCAAAAATAGTTTTATTAAAAAGAAATGGAAAACGGCAAAACGCTTCCTCTACGGTCCTCGGGGACCATGGTATACTGGGTGAGTACGACTTTTACTACTGTAGATAAAACATTAATGAGATTTAAAGATGATGCGCTAAGTAAGCGATTAATTTGATTACCTTTTAAATTAAAATATCTACGACAAAACTAAATTTATCTGTTGTTGGTTTATTAATTATAAATGTGATTTTGAGGTAATGCCGCGCCGTACCGATGCGACGGTACTTACTGCACGTCGTTATGTTTTGTTGCTTATTCGGAAGAAACAGGCGAAAAAAATGTCACTACCGTTAAGGTGCACTCTTGCACGCGAGGTGTTAATGAAATTTTGGCATACGCCACCACATTTAAATGAAAGTTTTCTGAGTGTTCGTATGTGTTTTTAATTACTTTTTTACGATCAGTGAATTCCTATATAAAAAAATTAGTTGATCAAGTAAAAGCAGTAACACATGTATGCGTACTTAAATGTACTCTTATCAGCGTATGGTGTGTGTACGTTACAAGAGATCGCAATGGCTCTACTTCTTATGAGAAATTTTGTTGTTTAGTTATCTTCAATACAAAATAATGTTTCGGATAATCGATTACAAGGTAAGGTAAAAAAATACTGCATTTTTGCACAATAATTTTTTTAAATGTTCTTTCATGAGAAGAATAAGTTAAAAAGTTATTATGTGGAAGTTTTCAATTTTTACCTACATGTTTTCTCCTAAGACTATATTATGTAAATAATCAACACCATTTAGCTTTTAATTGCACATTTTAACACATTTGATTTATTTATTTATCGCGGTCAAACAGCCTTAATTACAATACATGAATAATAATAACAAATACATTTATACATCAATTTCATTACGATACTTATACATATGACACAGAAAAAAAGGTTAGCAGCGTATGCGTGTATGGTATATATTCTTTTTATTTAATTATTTATATGTATTTAAACCATACCATACGATTGTCTTACTTCCTTTCGTTGCACCTTTTTTTGGGTTGAATTCAATTCCGCTGTGGTGTTGTTGTCGATATTTACAAAGTTACTGGTCGTTAATCAGCTCATCTATCTATCCATGAAGTAATCCTGGATAACCGAGTTTAGCAATTGGTCCACCTAATGGAGCTCCATATGGATATGGGGCAATTGGCGCTGGGTATGAAGCAATTGGTCCTGGGTAATGAGCAACTGGCAATTTAGCAACAAGTGGAGCAGCGTGCAACAGTGGTGCTGGTGCTAGAATCTTGGCGACTGGGGAAATCACCTTGGCGGCAACAGGCTCCCTGTGGACTACAGCGTTGAATCCGTGAACGGGATCGGCGGTGTACTCGACCAAACGTCTTGTACCATCGGGTTCAATCAATGAGTAGGCTCCCTGAACGACATCTCCGCTACGTGTCTCCTGTTGGCTCTTAACGTCTCCAGTGGAAGCATCCTAAAAAATTAATTTATTGCATAATTATCGAGTAATACATACTCGTAGTATTATTTCATTATTCTAAAAAAATAATCCAGCACCAATTGTTGTGACTTACATGAACATCATAGCTGTAACTGTACTGTGGATTTGGATCGTATGGCTCTGGGGCGGCAGCTACTTTGGCGATGACTGGAGCGGCTATCTTTGCAAGTGGGGCATAAGCCAAAGGCGCAGCTGCTGGACCATAAGGATAGTGTCCTGGATATGGTGCCGGAAGAACAACTGCCGAACTCACTGCTGCAAGAGCAAAAACGATAACCAACTGTTGTATGTTGTGTTATGTTGACGCCGAGTGGTTATAATCCATATATGAAAGAAACAAAATAAGAACAATAACATTTATTGAAAATTATTTCGATCCAAATCCAAGAACAAGAATAGACGACTATGATTTCTTGCCTTTTGAACCATGTCTGCTAGTCTGCTATGTTTGACAAATGAAAGTACTCTGTGATTCTTTGCTAGATTTACCCTTGCTTTATATAGCTGCTCAGACTCGTCGATTGAGCTGAGGCTGTAGTCGTCGCTGCTGCAAATACGCCCGCCAGTCTCTTGAAAATATGCATTCACAAAGAACAAGAACAAAAAAAACTTTATTTTTCAAATTTTGTTTTCTTACACACTTTAAGGCCTATTGCATTGACTGGGCATCGCTGCCTACCTACCATCGTCTAAATGCGTAGACTTTGGGAAAATGCTATGCGGTGTGAAGGAGCAAGAGGAGTGCGTGAATGTGTAATTGTAGTTTTCCCCATTGAAAAACTAAGGCACGGTACTTACTACACGTCGTTATGTTTCTTATTCGGAAGAAACAGGCGACAAAAATAATTTCGCTACAGCTAAACGGCACTCTTGCATGCGAGGAGTTAATGAAATTTAGGTATACGCCACCACATTTAAATGAACGTTTTCTCAGTGTGCGTGTACTTTTTACGATCAGTGAATTCCTATATAAAAAAATTAGTTTATCAAGTAAAAGCAGTAACACATGTATGCGTACTTAAATGTACTCTTATCAGCGTATGGTGTGTGTACGTCACAAGAGATCGCAATGGCTCTACTTCTTATGAGAAATTTTGTTGTTTAGTTATCTACAACCTATTTTTTTATACGTAAACTTATTGCCTAGGGACTAGTCGCTGAATGAGTTGCGCCACGGCAATAAGGTGGGCTAAACCCTTTATTTAAATAAAAAATAAAATAAACATCGAAGGAATGTAATTTACAATATATAACATTCCTCACGTTTGTAGCCGGTTTCAATTTATTTTCTCAGAATTCATTGATTCATTGAATAATAATAATATTAATAATGTTTTGGGTAATCGATTACAAGGTAGGATAAAAAAGATTGCATTCTTGCACAATTATTTGTTTTATCTTCCTTTTTAAGAAGAAGAAGTTAAAAAGTAATTATTTGGAAGTTTTCCATTTTTCCCTACAAAAAAAAGATCATCATTTTAGATAGAAGACAAATATTATAATCACTTTAGTAAGCCCCTGTGCAATTATACAAAACCGAAACCTTTAGAGTACATACTCGGGACATTTAAAAAAGTAAAAAAAAAGAATGCGTGTAACTTTAAATTTACTGCCAAGGGAAAATGATTAAAGATAAGATGAGATGACGATGAGAAATGGCTTAGTTCCAAAAAATTCCAGACCATATTGGCCAGATCCCAGAATTTCCATTGGAACAAATCTTATAGTCGCTGTGATAATTGTAGAACCCTCCGAACCGAGATAAATACTCGTAGAAAAAATAGAAATAAATATAATAAATGCTGAAAAGACTCAGGTCATAATCGAACCCGAGACTTCTACACCTTCTGATTTCCTCCTCTAAATGCCTCGGCTGTTTTTTGGAAACTTTAAGCTGGCGTCTTTCTCATTTTGATTCTTTTGTCATTGGTTTTGTCTATTATATAGGTAAAAACTTATGTATCCTTGTTACACTTGTTACATTAACCAACTTTTTAGATATTTAGATATGTATTTAGGCTTACGCGTTTTTGTTGTCTGACGATTCTAACTTAATTCGTCACCACCTAAACAAATTGAAGTAGCATTTAAATATACCCCAAGCTGAGATTTTAACTAGGGTTGTTAGATTAGATTATTTTTATATTCCCGCTTCCTTTGAATAGGTTAGGTTAGGTTGGGGTGGCTGTCGGCAGGAAGCCGACCAACTTAGACCCATAGATGGTCCATTGTGATGCCACATGGTTCGAGAGGATTTCTCGCCGTACTCTTTGAACCAGTTGGAGCTTCGAATGAAGCGTAGAAGACTTTTGATGTCAGTGCTTGAAAAATCGTTAAAGTCGTTGTAAAAGCTTACGCTTTTTAGAAAGAGCTGTGCATGTGCAGAGAAGGTGAATTGTCTTTTCCTCTTTCTAGTCCATGCAGCTTTGTAGAAGTCATTGAAAAATACACCAAGCTTTGCTGCATGTTTGCCTATAAAACAGTGCCCAGTAATTACACCTATCGTAGCGCTTATGTGCACTCTGTTTAAAGAGATCAAACATTTAGAAGGTTTTGGATCCAGCTTTGGCCAGATCTGATTTGTCGCTACACAAGTTATACCATTTATCCATCTAAGGTTGGTTTTGTTAGTAGCATCCTGCTTCAACATGAGTTTGGATGTAGCAATCGGTAGGCCTAGGGAACCATTTTCAGGTAGAAGGGCAGCGTAGTAACATTTTTGGCGAGTTCATCGGTCCTGTAGTTTCCCTGTAGTTTCCCTCTGCCCCGGCACCCAATACAGGTGATTGTTGAACTGCTCCGAAATCTCCCAGTCGGCAGTCTAGGGCTACAATAGAGTTCGTAGAGACTGATTCCAGGGATCTCAAAGCTGCTTGACTATCCGACAAGATGCGGATATCCTTAGTGGACATGACGTTTCTCTTCAGCTAAGACAGGACTTATTTAAACGCCATGATTTCTGCTTGAAAAACACTGCAGTGATTAGGAAGACGGAAAGAGAGACTTATATATAGCCATTTTGAGAAAACACCTCCGCTTACCCCATCCACAGTTTTTGACCTGTCAGTATAAAAACTGATTGATTCATTTTCCGAGATAGCCTCTTCTTCCCATAGTGATTTGGAGGGGATGGTGGCCAGCTTACTTTCTGTCCAGAACGAGAACCAGATATTAAGCTTTATCATAGAAAGATAAGCTTGTGCCCTTTATAGAGGGTGGGTCAACATGTGGAATTTTATATTTTCTAGTGAAGAGGGCAAGTTATGTTTTGTGGGGATTACTGCCCATTTAGTTAGCTTTTTAAGAGCATTCTGTAAGAGTTCCTTCAGGGTGTTAAGGTGTTTTCCTGAAACGGTATTAGCACGTCATCCGCATACGCGATCCCTTTTCAGGTATATCAGCAGCTCGTTCACCACAAAATTCCATAGAAGGGGGATAGAACTCCACCTTGCGGCATTCCTCTGCAGACAAATCTATTGCAGACGCCACACCCAGTTTTAAATAAATGATCCGACTTGTAAGCAGGATATTAATTAGGTCGCCAAGTGAGTCGTCTACCGTCACGGCCGAAAGTGCAGCTGCGATCGCCGATGTATTAACGTTGTTAAAAGCGCCTTCAATATCCAAGAATGCAACCATTGTATACTCCTTATGGTGGAGTGAATATTCAATAGAACTCACTAGTGTATGTAGAGCTATTTCTACAGATTTGCCTTTGCAATATGCATGTTGGTCATTAGACAGATGTCTTTTATCGATCAGATTGCGTTAATGGATATCAGTCAGTCTTTCTAAGGTTTTTAAAAGGACAGACTGATAGGTCTGAGATCTTGTGGGCTGAGGTGATAGTATTTGCTCGCTTTAGGTATGAAAACCACTTTCACCTCTCTCCATAAATCCGGAATGTGGACCAACTCTAGACAACTCTTAGAATTACTTCTAATACAGGTAGGGTAATATCTGAGGTCGACTGGTATAATGCCGTCTTGTCCTGCAGATTTGTATGGCTTGAAGCTGTGCAGTGCCCAAAGCAATTTGTCCCTATTAATAAGATCATGAAATATGTGTGATAGATAGTTTGACCTATTAAGGTTTACGTTTCTAATGTCATGAGAGCTACCTGGGAAGTGGGTGTCTATAGTAGCAGATTGAGCGATTCTTCGCTAGAGGTAGTCCACGAGGCATCTGCTTTTTTCAAACAGCTAGGCATTATGGGATTGGTTGAAAGTACTTTCCTAAGCCTTGAAGCCTCAGAGGACTCTTCTATTTTCCACATAAGAGTCTCCAGGTTAAACGCTTGGCTTTTCTTAGTTTTTTTTTTTAAAAAACTTTGAGGGATGCTTTGTAGACTGTCTCTTTCCTTGAGCTTTTGGCTGAGTTGAACAGTTTTCTGCAGCTGTTCAAAAAATCAAATCAAAAATGGGCAGGCAAGATCCACATCATCAGCAGACAGGACAATTGTCCTTAGATTAGCCTCAAATTCTAGTGACTCTGCAGTAAAATCAGAAGAAAAAGTAGTGCTTGTGCGAGTCCTTCTACCGTAAGGCGTGCAATAAATTGTGCACAATATTAAAAAAGGCTTGAATTGAAAAAAACACAGCTAAATGCGCTCCGAAAACAACATCGGATGGATTTTCGCATTGTCCGCACGGTTACAAAAAATACTTCCGGTCGACAATTCGAAGAAGAGAATCTCTTCATTACAGCAATAAAGGTACCATGATATGAAATTTTCCATTTTGATAACAAGGTAGCGCGGTTGGTATCTGCTAATTAAATGGCTTAGTTTATGAAGGGGTTATGAAATATAAAGAGTTACTTTTGAGATATAAACGCTTAAAGTTTTTCTTCTGCAATATTATCTGTATGTAACATACTTTCTTCATCATCTTCATTGGAAAATCTGTCATTTTTTAAAATAAATCCAAAAGAAACTTTCCAAGAGCAAGGCGTAAATAACCACTCTTATAGTATATTACGTAACGAGCTGAGTTTGCTGAGACTGCAGTAAATAACAGTATTATTTTCTACGTTAACTCACTTGTGTCGATAATGTCTACTTTTGAGGCTAGGTCATTGTATAGGAAACAGTCACTTTCGTCTATGGTCGTGTGAAAACATTTTATCGACTCATAATTTATTTATTTAATGTAAATTTTATATCTTCTTTGACCAATTCGAAAGACTGTGTACTCATCTAACATATTGCTTAATTGCTTTGCGATGTTGTGACAACTGAACTTATATTCATTGGACTTGAACCACTTTGCTTAACAATTAAATATAATGCAGATAAAATACTAATCTCGTTAGCTGGAGTTTATTTCAGAATTATTTATCCATCAAAGTAATAACTTGTAGAAAAAATATGGCACACAAGGTGTGCGCATTACAGCATTAATCTGCATGCGTTCTATTGGCCGTGGAAATGTTAAAAAACATTTTTGGGTGCTGTTCTGTGTTGAGCCTAAGGTCGTTAGTAAGTTAAGATTCAAAAAAAAACAACCCATAAAAATTAATTTTCATGTAAATTCTCTAATAGGAGATGGGTATGTGTTAAAATTTGAAGAAAATCGGGCTAATTTTTAAAAAATTTACATGGACACCACACGGGTCACTCCAACAAATTTACAAAAAGTTATGTCCATCAGTGATACACTTGTGTTAAAAATTAAGAGAAAATCGAGCTAATATTTAAAAAATTTCTATGAGCACCCCTTGGGCCTCAGGGCCCGTACACTCCAAAACTTTACAAAAAATGTTGTCCATCGGAGGTACAGAGGTGTATAAAATTTGAAAAAATCGGGTTAATTTTTTTGAAAAATTTTTATGGGGCCCACGACCCCGGCCACCAAAATTTTTGCAAAAAGTGTTGTCCATCGAGGCCCGAGGGGCCTCAAATTTTAATAGAATGTGTTGTCTCCGGAAATACACATGTGTGCAAAATTTCAATAAAATCGGGCCTCGGGAAGTGGGTTAAAAATTGATCGCAAGATTCCACGACGACCGACAACCGACGACCGACATCCGTGCCACGGGCAAGTGAAGTTAATATAGAGAATTTAAAAAGCACAGACGTTCTGCAGTTGTAGTGTAATCACAGGTATAAGGCAGCAGCCACATAGACGTGCGCATGTGATCTTGTAAAGTTTGGACTACGGCTATATTATATATATATTTTATGTAAATAAACAACACCATTTAGCTTTTAATTGCACATTTTAACACATTTGATTTATTTATTTATCGCGGTCAAACAGCCTTAATTACAATACATGAATAATAATAACAAATACATTTATACATCAATTTCATTATGATACTTATACATATGACACAGAAAAAAAGGTTAGCACCGTATGCGTGTATGGTATATATTCTTTTTATTTAATTATTTATATTTATTTAAACTAAACCATACGATTGTTTTACTTCCTTTCATTGCACCTTTTTTGGGTTGAATTCAATTCCGTTAATAATTAATAATGTCGTTGCCGTGTGGTGTTGTCGTCGTCGATATTTACAAAGTTACTAGTCGTTAATCAGCTCTTCTATCTAGCCATGAAGTAATCCTGGATAACCGAGTTTAGCAATTGGTCCACCTAGTGGAGCTCCATATGGATATGGGGCAATTGGCGCTGGGTATGGAGCAATTGGTCCTGGGTAATGAGCAACTGGCAATTTAGCAACAAGTGGAGCAGCGTGCAACAGTGGTGCTGGTGCTAGAATCTTGGCGACTGGGGAAATCACCTTGGCGGCAACAGGCTCCCTGTGGACTACAGCGTTGAATCCGTGAACGGGATCGGCGGTGTACTCGACCAAACGTCTTGTACCATCGGGTTCAATCAATGAGTAGGCTCCCTGAACGACATCTCCGCTACGTGTCTCCTTTTGGCTCTTAACGTCTCCAGTGGAAGCATCCTAAAAAATTAATTTATTGCATAATTATCGAGTAATACATACTCGTAGTATTATTTCATTATTCTAAAAAAATAATCCAGCACCAATTGTTGTGACTTACATGAACATCATAGCTGTAACTGTACTGTGGATTTGGATCGTATGGCTCTGGGGCGGCAGCTACTTTGGCGATGACTGGAGCGGCTATCTTTGCAAGTGGGGCATAAGCCAAAGGCGCAGCTGCTGGACCATAAGGATAGTGTCCTGGATATGGTGCCGGAAGAACAACTGCCGAACTCACTGCTGCAAGAGCAAAAACGATAACCAACTGTTGTATGTTGTGTTATGTTGACGCCGAGTGGTTATAATCCATATATGAAAGAAACAAAATAAGAACAATAACATTTATTGAAAATTATTTCGATCCAAATCCAAGAACAAGAATAGACGACTATGATTTCTTGCCTTTTGAACCATGTCTGCTAGTCTGCTATGTTTGACAAATGAAAGTACTCTGTGATTCTTTGCTAGATTTACCCTTGCTTTATATAGCTGCTCAGACTCGTCGATTGAGCTGAGGCTGTAGTCGTCGCTGCTGCAAATACGCCCGCCAGTCTCTTGAAAATATGCATTCACAAAGAACAAGAACAAAAAAAACTTTATTTTTCAAATTTTGTTTTCTTACACACTTTAAGGCCTATTGCATTGACTGGGCATGGCTGCCTACCTACCATCGTCTAAATGCGTATACTTTGGGAAAATGCTATGCGGTGTGATGGAGCAAGAGGAGTGCGTGAATGTGTAATTGTAGTTTTCCCCATTGAAAAACTAAGGCAAGTTGAGATTTTTACTTGGGTTGTTAGATTAGATTATTTTTGTATTCTCGCTTTACTTGAATGGGCTAGGTTAGGGGATTTTTAAGAGTGAACAGTTAAGCTGACGTCTTAAGTGTTCCCTACATTTGAGCCAATCGGGTTTCCGATAGTTCTTGAAGGCAGGTTGGTAAGGGGATTCATGAACTAAAGCTAAGCTAAACTAAATGAAACGGTGATCTGAGAATGAACGCTCAGTCGGAACCTTCCAGTTCAGAATACTTAGGTTGGGGTGGCTGTCGACAGGAAACCGACTCACTTAGACCAATAGATTGTCCATTGTGATGCCACGTGGATCGAGAGGTCGAGAGAGAACAGTTGGAGTTTCGAATGAAGCATAGAGGACTTTTGATATCAGTGCTTGACAAATCGTTAATGTCGTTGTAAAAGAAGGCTCCCAAATAGAGCTTACGCTTTGTAGAAAGAGCTTTGCATGTGCAGAGAAGGTAAAGAATGGGGTCTTCCTCTTCCTCGTCCATACAGCTTCTGTCATTGGAAAATACACCAAGCCTTGCTGCATGTTTATAGCATGGCATTAGCACGTCATCCGCATAGGCGATCCCTTTTCAGGTATATCGGCATTCACTACTAAATTCCATAGAAGAGGGGATAGAACTCCACCTTGCGGCATTCCCCTGCAGACAGATCTATTGGCAGAAGCCACACCCAGTTTTAAATAAATGATCAGACTTGTAAGCAGGATATTAATTCGTTCGCCAAGTAAGTCGTCTACCGTCACGGCCGACAGTGCAGCTGCGATCGCCGATGTGTTAACGTTATTAAAAGCGCATTCAATATCCAGGAACGCTACCATTGTATACTCCGTATGGCGGAATGAATATTCAATAGAACTCACTAGCGTATGTAGAGCTGTTTCTACAGATTTGCCTTGGCAATAAGCATGTTGATCAATAGACAGAAATCTTTTAGCTATCCTATTGCGTAAATGGATATCAATCAGTTTTTCTAAGGTTTTAAAAAGAAAAGATGGCAGACTGATAGATCTGAGATATCTACTGATAAATTTTTTTTTTGTTTTTTTTTAATAATAAATATTTTATAGTCAAAAAACAGCTTCACTTCATCCTTCAGGAAGTTGTTAACGGCTAATTTGAAGGCCTGCAGATTATAAGAATCGGGAAACACGGGATCGACCAATTGATTCCACATCGAAGAGACTCTCGGAAAAAAGGAGGATTTAAAGTGTTGGGTTCTACATGAAAAAAGTTGATTGGACCTAAAACGAGTGTTTACATTGCTGACAAAAGGACCTGGAACTAGAGAATGGGTTTCTAAAGCACATCTACCGCAGTAAAATTTGTAGAAAACAGATAAAGCTCCTACATTTCGTCTATGCTGCAAAGTATCAAGAGACGAAGTAATGGTTACATCGTTTATCAAACGGATAACTCTATTCTGAATTCCATCAAGATAAACCAAGTGCGATCTTGGAGCCCCACCCCACACATATGAATTAAATTCTAAAATTGGTCTAACATAAGATTTATATAATCTTAATACTTCAGATGGAGTGAAGTAGAAGTAACAACGTCTTATGAAGCCCAAACAATGGCTAGCTCTTTTTGTAATTATATAAATATGTTCCTTCCAGGAAAGATCACTTGACACTTTTAAACCTAACAACTTAAGTGAATCTGATATCGCAATAGCGGCACCATTACTAACAGGTGGAACGTAATGTTGAGTTGACTTCTGAGAAAAAAGACAAGACTGGAATTTATTTGGGTTAAATTCGACTCTATTAGAAATGCCCCAATCGAGAATGACTTGAATATTCGACAGAATAGTCAAATTCATTAATTCACGCGAACCATTCAAGCGAGAATTGCATTCTTTTTGACTGACAAACTCAATGGAAGCCGATAGTGTTGTATCATCAGCAAATGAATGGATATCACATGTTGTAGAAGACAACAGGTCGTTGATATATATCAAGAAGAGCGTGGGCGACAAGGATGACCTTTGAGGTACGCCAGCATTAATCCCATGTGAAGCTGAAGGTATACCATTTAATACAACTTTTATTTTACGGTTCCATAAATAATCCTCAATCCATGCGATGAGAGAGGAGTGTAAGTTCAGCGCACGAATCTTATTAATAAGACAATCATTCTTGATTCTTGATTCACCTAGGTTTTCAATGCTTCGCTCCAAACAGTGAGTCATGCACGTCATTAGTTCACCTGAAGAGCGTTTTTTACGAAATCCATACTGAAGAGCATTCGAATCCAGATAGTTCATTAGTCTGAAATTAACGATAGATTCCATTACCTTCGATAGAACCAACAACAAAGCAATAGGACGGTAGTTCGTAGGTGCCGATTTATCACCTTTTTTGGAACGGGTTGAATATTTGCTATTTTCCAAATTGATGGAAAAACACTTGACTTCATTTAGAGATAAAACAATTTGCTAAGTGGTTTTGCCAAAGTATGATGACAACATTTCAATACTAATGGCGGAATACCGTCGGGGCCAGCCGCTTTATTGGGGTCAAGTTCTTTAAGAATCTTTGATACAACCCGTGGCCGGAAATAGATTTTAGACATACCTGGGCCTACATTCGGGAGAATTGGAGGGCTTTGGTTAATTAAAGGAAGTGTAGACGCACCAGCGAAATGAGAAGCTAAGAGATTAGCTTTCTCAATATCAGTTCTATAATGAATACCATTATGAAATAAACTGTTTGACTGTTTGTCCCAGTCTGTCTCTTTCCTTGTGCTTTTTGCTGAGTTGTTTCTGAGCTGTTCCAATTCAGATGACCACCAATGTGGTATTTTCTTGCATATAGGATGAGTAAAAAAGCAGGAGGAAGACAGTGCTTTGTTGAAAGTCAAGTTTAGTTCCATGACTTTATAATCAAGCTCATTAGTGCTGAAGGGGATTTTTAAGAGTGAACAGTTAAGCTGACGTCTTAAGTGTTCCCTACATTTGAGCCAATCGGGTTTCCGATAGTTCTTGAAGGCAGGTTGGTAAGGGGATTCATGAACTAAAGCTAAGCTAAACTAAATGAAACGGTGATCTGAGAATGAACGCTCAGTCGGAACCTTCCAGTTCAGAATACTTTGATTAATGAAATCGGAGACAAGAGTGATGTCTACGATTTCCTGTCTACTTTTGGTGATGAACGTTGGTTCATTTCCAATATTGGATACAATAAGGTTTGTACTTAAAAGAAAATCAAAAGTGACTCACATCTATCGTTAATGTCTGAACTTCTGATGGGCATTAGCATCACATCAAAAAATTAGGCCAGTTTTTTGGCTGCAAGCTTCCTTGATTACCCCCTCTATGTTGACACCAGGTAGAGGTCTAACGTGGTTGTGTGCCAGATATGCCGATACTATCCAGTGTGTATCTTTGGAAGTTTCCAGCTCCGCTACGGTGGTGTCTCTTAATTAGGGAGTGAGAATACATTCAGGCTACTTTTCGTTAACATGCAGGATCTAGGTTTACCTTTATCGGTTACATATAGTGGATGATAACCAGGAGTCCTGAGGGCAGAAACCAGGTTGTTAACAATCCATTGTTCCTGGATCAAGACTATATCTTTTCTGTCTTTACAAAGACGAAGAAGAAGGTAGGCCAAGCCCTTTTTAGGGTGTTGGGGGTTAATATGGACTAACTGCAGCATTGTTACTACAGCTAGGCAGAGGAACCTCCACCACGGTATTCTCCAGGTCTTCACTTTCTGAAGGCGAGCTGAGAAGTTCGTCCTCATTAGAGAATTCCTTCGTCTCCAAATCCGACAGAGGGTCGGCGATGGAGACAGATGACTGTAACGGGGTCACCAAAGCTGTGGGGGCATCGTCATCTATCGAGGGAAAGGTGACGGATGCACCGAATGAGATAGGCATTCCTGCTTGATCAAAACTATTGCGGATCTGTAGGAACCCCTTTTCTCCTCCAGCTTGGCGACTTTCCAGTCGTGCGTCAGAAGTGAGGGATTGCTGAGTTGGATTACTCGGAGAATTTCCTCCGCAGTTGGGGGTTCAATGTAGATCCAGGTGCGAGGGCTCGTCTGCTTGGGATATTCTTTTTTGCCACAACCTCGAGTCTGGCACCCGGCCATATGGCTGGCTTGTAGAGATCACAGGATCTGAAATCATCACAGGCGATTAGCTTGATGCGACCTTGATGCCACCTGCCATCCCAAGTGATCGGAGGAGGTCCAGGGTGGTCCCTAATGAAGGTCAGGAAGCTGCCAGCCAGCTTCAACTTGACCAACTGCCAACGTTCAGGGAAAATCGTGCCATCGATGTCGCTACGATCAATTACGGCCATTGAGGTACCATGATATGAAATTTTCCTTAACTATTTGAATAAACTCCACATCATGGACTCATCGAGGACATCTTAATATTTCGAAATTTATTGGGCTAAACTGAAATATAAATTCAAACTTCTCTAACGAGGATGAATACAATTGAAAAGTTTAACACTCAGTAAATAACAGTAGTATTTTCTATGTTAACTCACTTGTGTCGATAATGTCTACTTTTGAGGCTAGGTTATTGTATAGGAAACAGTCACTTTCGTCTATGGTCGTGTGAAAACATTTATTGACTCATAATTAATTTATTTAATGTAAATTTTATATCTTCTTTGACCAATTCGAAAGACTGTGTACTCATCTAACACTATTGCTTAATTGCTTTGCGATCTTGTGACAACTGAACTTAAATTCATTGGACTTGAACCAGAAGCCACAACATTAAAAAAGGCTGGAACTAAAAAAAAAACAGCCTAAATGCAGATTAAATATTAATCTCGTTAGCTGGAGTTTTTTTCAGAACTATTTATTCACCAAAGTAATAACTTGTAGAAAAAAATGGCACACAAGGTGTGCGCATTACAGCAATAATCTGCATGCGTTCTATTTGGCCGTGTAAATGTTAAAAAAAAAACATTTTTGGCTGCTGTTCTGTGCTGAGCCTTACTTAGGCAAAGGTCGTTAGTAAGTTAAGACTCAAAAAATCCACCGGCGTTCTGCAGTTGCAGTGCAATCCCAGGTATAAGGCAGCAGCCACATTGACGTTCGCATGTGATCTTGTAAAGTTTGGAATAAAGTCTTAAACCTAAAACCTTCAACTATATACATACATTCTACTACGGCTCTATTTTATATTTTATGTAAATAAACAACACCATTTAGCTTTTAATTGCACATTTTAACACATTTGATTTATTTATTTATCGCGGTCAAACAGCCTTAATTACAATACATGAATAATAATAATAAATACATTTATACATCAATTTCATTACGATACTTTTTCATATGACACAGCTTTTATATAATTAATTATATGTATTTAAACCATACCATACTATTGTTTTACTTCCTTTCATTGCACCTTTTTGGGTTGAATTCAATTCCGTTAATTGTCGTTGCAGTGTGTTGTTGTCGTCGTCGATATTTACAAAGTTACTAGTCGTTAATCAGCTCTTCTGTCTAGCCATGAAGTAATCCTGGATAACCGAGTTTAGCAATTGGTCCACCTAATGGAGCTCCATATGGATATGGGGCAATTGGCGCTGGGTATGGAGCAATTGGTCCTGGGTAATGAGCAACTGGCAATTTAGCAACAAGTGGAGCAGCGTGCAACAGTGGTGCTGGTGCTAGAATCTTGGCGACTGGGGAAATCACCTTGGCGGCAACAGGCTCCCTGTGGACTACAGCGTTGAATCCGTGAACGGGATCGGCGGTGTACTCGACCAAACGTCTTGTACCATCGGGCTCAATCAATGAGTAGGCTCCCTGAACGACATCTCCGCTACGTGTCTCCTGTTGGCTCTTAACGTCTCCAGTGGAAGCATCCTAAAAAAATCATTTATTGCAATACTCGTAGTATTATTTCGTATTTTTAAAACAACAATTTCCGGCACCAATTGTGACTTACATGAACATCATAGCTGTAGCTGTACTGTGGATTTGGATCGTATGGCTCTGGGGCGGCAGCTACTTTGGCGATGATTGGAGAGGCTATCTTTGCAAGTGGGGAATAAGCCAAAGGCCCGCCAATTTTGGCAACTGCTGGACCATAAGGATATTGTCCTGGATATGGTGCCGGAAGTACAACTGCCGAACTCACTGCTGCAAGAGCAAAAAGGATAACCAACTGTTGTATGTTGTGTTGTGTTGTGTTGACGCCGAGTGATGATAATCCATATATGAAAGAAACAAAATAAGAACAATAACATTTATTGAAAATTATTTCGATTCCAAATCCAAGAACAAGAGTAGACGACTATGATATCTTGCCTTTTGAACCATGTCTTCTAGTCTGCTTTGTTTGACAAATGAAAGTACTCTGTGATTCTTAGCTTGATTTACCATTGCTTTATATAGCTGCTCAGACTCGTCGATGGAGCTGAGGTTGTAGTCGTCGCTGCTGCAAATACGCCCGCCAGTTTCTTGAAAATATGCATTTACAAAGAACACACAAAAAAAACTTAATTTTTTCAATTTTTTTTAGGCCTATTGCATTGACTGGGCATGGCTGCCTACCTACCATCGCCTAAATGCGTAGACTTTGGGAAAATGCGATGCAGTGCGAAGGAGCAAGAGGGGCGCGTGATTGTGTAATTGTAATTTCCCCCATTGAAAAAGTAAGGCGACGGCTCGGCTGTTCTGGCTTTTGTATGTGATGTGATCTGCTGCGCCCCTCTCACGCATGTGGTGCTAGCTGGCTACAGCATCTTATCAACGTTCATAGTTGGGGCACTGTTGCTGCCTTTAACACTATATACACAAAGCTTACGCGAGCTCTTGGGGAACACAACAGGCGGCTTAGTTGCATACGTTAACTATCGTTAACATAATAAACTTTTTAAATTAAAAACTGGTCCATTTACGCTCCACGCGCTTCTTGTGGTTTTTGTTGTTGTTGCTGTTCTTATTGCAGTGGTCTCAGCACTCTGCGGCGGCCTATCCAATGCAAATTAAAAAACAAAACCCATATTTAAAAGCCAAATTCACTTTGAACTGAGAACAAAAAGGTTGTCAAAGGCGTGCTATTTACTGCCATATACGAATACCATAACGTACACTTTGGCCGGCCGTTCGCATTTTGTGTCTCAAATGAGGTGGTTGCACTAAACGTAGGCACTTCGAGATTAGATATTGAGCTTGTTTAGCCCACGGGGATTCATGGTGCGAAATGTTCCTTACCTATCTATCTGCACCTCTATTTGGTAGTGCTATGCGATGCTCATAGATATGAGTATTTTTTTAGTTAATCTTAGTTCGTTATTATCAACCCAATATACCAACTACACGAAAGTGATTACATTTTGTATACGAACGCACTTTGTGCAGGATATTCGCGTGACGCAATTATTGGCAATGCGTTGTGAAATACTCGTATAAGTGGAGCACTATGCGCGGAAAAAATAAACACTTAGCCATTAGCATCGAGACGTATTATTATTATCTTAACGGTGTCACATTGTTAAACTTGTTCCCTTAATTCAATGTTCCATGTGCTCTTAAGTTGTTTATAATAACCCTTATAATTCTTTTATGCAAATTCCTAAATAAATAGCTCTAAAGACTTGATTAATGCTAATTATTTAAATAGTAATTTAATTTAAAGCCGTGGCTCTAGTGGTTAGTGCGTTGGACTTCTGAGCAGGAGGTTCGAGGTTCGAATCCCAGAAAAACACCAAAAATCTTTTTTTCACGATAACCTCTCTCATGAATGTCTGACAAAAGTCCGAGAGTAATAACTGTCACGAAAAGTTAAGCTTCTCAATTCGCCGTTTGAATAATACGTTAAATTGTAGGTCCCTTCGATTTCTGTGCGAAAATATAACACACACAACGCCAATGGTCGCGAGAAGCTAGGCCTTGGACGACAACGGTGTGGCGCTCCATATATTATTATATTAATACAAGAAATTGTACAGTGGAGGGAGAATCAGGAGAATTTTGACAATAGACATTTTGCCGTTTTTATAATGAACTTCTTTTAATGTTACAATGCGAGCAAAATGCTTTAATTTTACCAAAATCCAAATGTTAATATCAGCCAGATTTACAAACCGATTTTAATTAAATTTTCAATGCATTTTTTGGGAGGTGGGGGAAATTATAAGCAATAGTATACCCACACCCACCGCGGTGTCAAGAGAACGGCATGGGGTTCATGTGTGCGCGTAGCGGAGCGCCCGGGAATATACAAAATAGAAGGTAATATATTGCGAAATTTTTTTATCCTATCTTTTTCTTCTCTGTAACGTCCCTGAATTACACTTGCCTGAAGAGCATAGAAATGAAGACTGAAACTGCCTGTATTTTGGATTTCTTTAAAGTCTTTTTAAACCACCTTTTACACGACCTTGAGAGCTGAAATTTTCTGAGCAGCTCATTGAAAGGTGCCAGTTTTGAAATCCCGTCTGTGATGCATGACATATAATTTTGCTGTTATTACGAAACAATACAATAAAAAAAAATTAAAGGACTGTGTGTCTTCGATCTATACATAAAAGTTTTTTTTACATTTACTTGTTTGCTATTACAGTAGCTAACCAATATTGTTATTCGAGTGACGTGAGAGTTCTTGTAGTTCTTTTTGTGTACAATTAAAAAAGAGTGAGTGTAGAATAGATTTATAATAGACAGAATATTCGAAAGATCAGATCACGTAAATGAAGGTCTTTTGCAATATTTTTAAAAACCAAACCATGGTTGATTACCAATTTCTGCATGAGCAGTTATGGGAAAGGACGTAATGATGCCAGACAATTTAGTTATATTTTAATAGCTTCGATTCTTCTGAGTCAGTGGAAAAATTCATCTAATACAGTTTTATAATAGATATTATAATTTTAGTTCGTCTCTTGCTCGTTTTGCAACTGTGCAGTTGATTATTCCATTTATATTCGTCTGGAGAGGCAAACAATTTCAGACTCGTCGAAAGTTTACTCTCAACACGTCAAATCAATTTTCTTTTTTATGTTTCTTGTCTCATGCGTAACATCGTTACACGTGTGACATATCCTGTGTTACATCGTTACATGCGTTTCATTCGTACGCGTTGCAATTTACTCTTAACGCGCCTAAAAAAGTTTTACTTCTAAACTCTGCTTTTAGTTCTACTCTGTTCATTATTTACATTTGTATATGTACATAGATTTTAGGCCGATTGCACTAAAACAATTCCACGAGGGCACAATTGCATCAGAACATATAATGGCGCGCGCGATTTCAAGACAAAATGCGTCTGATCATAAAAGTAAAAAGTTAGTAATGGGACAATAAATGTCTACTTCTTAAAAAGAAGCAATTTTAATACTTAATATGGGAATTAAAGACATTAAATTAAGATAGTAAAGCGTGACACGCGTCACGTCATCGCAAGCCAAATTTTAAAACAAGTATTTAAAAAAAATTTACACGCGCCACACGCGACGCTCAACACGTGACACGCGGCACGTCATCGCAAGCCAAGTTTTAAAACAAGTAATTTAAAAAGAAAAAAAAATCACACGCGACGCGCGTCACGTCATCGCTAGCCAAGCGCTTACCAATTGTTTTAAAACAAGTCCCATCAAATTCTGACTGGTAGAAGTCGCGATATACAATCGGACAAACGTACAACCTGACAACCCGACACACGTACGCTAAAAAAATTTTCTTGTCCTCTGATTATTAGCTTCGACCTTCGGACTCGCAATAATTATTTCCCAGAAAAAATTATAAAATAATTCTCATTCAAAACTCTACATTTAGAGGAATCATAGCAACATGAAGAAATGTGTATGGGATCGATTGACCCAAAGATCCCGTTCCAAAATATGTTGGGTTCGTATTCGCTTGCAAAATTGAAGGAGGCTTCTATATAAAAAATTTGGACAATTTATGAAAATAACATTTGAAAAAAAAAATTATGAAGAGAAAAATCAGGGAACACCCTGACCATAGTGTCCGAGCCCTTCCAAAATATTGCGGTTCTTGTGTTAGTTAAATACCAATCAGTTGTGCAATATTTCAGAACGCTACTATTCAAAAATTCTGAAAAATGCATATGGTGTCTTATTGACCCAGGATTCCACCCACTTTCAAAATGTGCCCATTAGGTGCTCATTGTGGTATAAAACGCCTACACAAAGTTTAAACGCGATCTGTTGAAGGGTTTGGCAGTCTACACGAAACATACATACATACACATAGAATTTATTTTTTATATATATAGCTACTCGTATAAAAAATAACAAATTTATTTGTATGTTTGTGCCTAATTAACTCTAGAACGCCTTGACCAATTTCAACCAAACTTGAATCAAATACTGTTTGTGAGGGGTGTAACACGATTCGTGGGAGGGGGTTGTCGATTTTAGTGTCCATATTCCATAGTTTTCGGATTTCGCTGAGGTAAATAGTGTTGGTAGGACCACCCTAGGGTGATGGGTCGATTACTGAGGGCGTGGGGTAACCGATATTAGTGTCAAAGTACACAACCGTGCTACGCCGGGAATATTTAAAAATTATATTTGTTGCCTAGTGAAATTGTTCCCAGTTGAATGGGGTCCAGCTGAATTGTGTCTTGTGGAATTATGTCTAGTGAAATTGATCTAATGGAATCGGCCGGTTACCAGTACATTGAATATATTTTTTCGGAATTAGACTGAGTATCTTTGACCCACAAATGCTTTGGCTTGTACTTATATTCTAGCTGCAGTTTTTATTCATTGTAATAATAGAAGTACATACTCGGATAAAACATAAAATCTTATCTATAATTTGTGTTTTACTTGATTTTAACAGTAAGAACATATTTTATACCGATACATCAAAACAAAATGTAGGTCAACAAGGATGTTGTGGTAATGTTTTAGTATTTGACAGACTTGACTAGTAGTAGGAGTTAATTGGTTGCACTAACTCGAATTCATGCTGCCTTACTACCATAACTGTAGGACGTAGGGCCAATGTCGAATCTTCTATTCGCCAAAGCGGTCATCACATATGCGTTGCCTTAAAATAAGTAATAGATAATGTAATAAGTTTTGAAACCCTAGATATTTTCAATCGCCACCTGCTTATCGTCTCAAATCTGGTGGTGACTAATACATTAGTAAAATATCGATTACGTGGTGCGTTGTGGTTGTGGTTTAATTTATACGGCATGATAAGACAGTTTTTTTGAGTCTCCTTCTTGAATTGCTTGGTGTCTATATTTCTTCATCTCTGCAGGAATACCATTCGCTCCTGAGGCTTTATTGTATTTAAGCTGAACACATTACAGTCATCTTAATCTTCATTTAATGTTTTGTTTGTACATATGTCTGCTTTTTAATCGCTTCTTGGACTGCTAAAATGTTATAGTTCTTTATTATATCTTTTAGAACATGTCTGACTAGTATTCAGATTAGCTGATCTCTTAGTTAAGTTTAGTCACACGTTTGATGCATGAATGTGTGTTCGTGTGCGCGAATTTTTACGCATAGCTACGTGAGAACATTTTTTCCCTTCAAGTGAGTGTGAAACTCGCCCATTTTTCATTGAACATTCATGTTCGAAAAATTCCAATAAATACGCAACGACCCCGCAAATACCCCGCAACACATTTAGTTTTTTTCTTTTCGGCTGCTAAGAAAATTATTAATAATTGTCTGTCGCAGATATGTATCTAAAAAATGCACAAGTGGCGACAACGCACAAAAGCTTGTCTGCACTCACAGTCGCCTAAATAAGTCGATTTGCCACTTATTGGCACATTTCAGAGCGTATAGACGACTGCGCACGCATTTTTTAAATTTGATTGAGAATGCAAGTTAGCTTCAGTTGGAACGTTACCGCCACGCCTTGTCTTAGTTTTTCTATGCATATTTGCTGGTTTATAGATCTAGTATGATGTGTTAACCCCTGCTCCCTTATATGCCTAAAGAGTACAGATATAAAAAGTGTTCGTTTTACATGACGCTGGAAACTGAGTAGGTTGATGCAGCTATTAAAACAACAACAGTGATTTTGTTTATTATTTTGTTATTTGTGAAATTATGACATAATGCTGTGATTGTGTATATACATTCCGTAGGTTAATTGTTTATGCAAACATTGTCATTTCCTTATGCAGACAATCATGAGCGCTTCTGTCTTGCTACCGAGTGGTGTGCTCTTGTTGTGTTTGCGGTTGAATGAGTCAAGGCTTGCGTGATATTCCACATTATTGTTGCAATTTAAATGAATGTTCCGGTTTTTTTTTAAATTCTCTGCACAAAGAAATTAAAGATAATATCAAAAGTTATATACTGCAACAACAAACGCAAGTGACAGTAGTAAACATTACTGCACAAGTGCAGAGTACTTTTTTTTTAAAAAGATTTCCACTTTCTCTATAAGTGATAATGTATTTATTTCGAACTAAGCTAAGCGAAAGCTAAAATTGCTAAAATAGTCTCACAAAAAATTATAACCACCTAATTTGGCTTTTTGGTATAATAAATGAAATGAAATGAAATCCTCTTGCAAATTTCAAATTGTTACTATATACTATTACCAAACCAATATACATGATGTATCCGTTAACACACTGTAAGACTTGAACGCTTCTTATTACTAGTTCACTGTTGGTCTTTTTGGAAAGAAAATTAATTTTTTAATGTCAAACAGTGTACATATTTTTAAATTCTTAAAACCATTACCGATGTAAACGTCTTCAAATTAAAAAAAAATAATCTGCTTCAAACGGACTTGCCCGAAAGGACCTAATTTTGTGCACTGTTGCTGCAGGAACACTGAGACGGCATGCAACTCTTCTTACACGTAGTAGTGGTAACACAACCCGCTCTTGTTGACCGAATGCAAAAATATTGTGCCATGGATTTGTAGGAAATTGAATACACTTTTATATTACAATTGTCAAAAGAATGTTTCCAAGAGCATTTCTCGAAATAATTGTGTTTGTTCATACAATTTAAAAAAAAATTTGAATTTGACGACCTTCATATCGGTATGGGTTATTTAAATTAAAAAAATGTACATTGTTTGGTCTGAAGAATTTAATTTTCTTTCAAAAAAGACCAACTTTAACCTTGTAGCTGGAAGTGTTCAAGAGTTATAGGGTGTGAAGTCATGCAAGATCAAAAGTACGTTTTCTGTCATTTTACAAACTTTCAATTTTAACCCTGCTCCTATTAACTGAATGCAATATTTATGCATTTGGTCAACAGGATTAAATGGGCTTTAATACTGCATTTTTCAAACAAATAATCCGAGAGGATTTTTTGAAATATTCCCGTTTGATTATAAAATAAAACCCCCTCCCATACGATTTTTTGTTTACGAAATTAACCAAGGAATCACCCCTTTAACTACTTGCCACCTTAACGGATACCCACTGTATATAGATATATCTTTATCTACTGCTTTGCTATTACAAACACAGGCTTATTAAGCTAAAAATCTGAACCGAACAATTTACTCATTCATAAATGAAATGTTCATATAGCATAAGTTCGAATAATGGTATAATACTTATTTAATTCAAATTAGAAGGTGAATAAATTAACAGCACATACCCAAAGATAATTGTGCCACCTGAAAAAACTGATAATTTCACAGCTTCTGAGAAAAGTTGTTCTTGAATAAAATAAAAAAAAAGACCATTCAGTGCTGTGTGGTACTTTAAGTGATTTATTTACTTATTATCAATAACTTATTTAGATCTAAAATGTGCTATAGTTTATTGGATTTAAATAGTGATCGTTAAAATAGCCTCGCAGGAGCAGCCACAGCCAAAGCTGGCCTTGCGACTGCAACCGGACCACGCTGAACGATAGCATTGAATCCATTCACTGGATCGGCAGTATAGATGACGGTTCGCAGCGAACCGTCAGCATCGACAAGCGAGTAGGAACCCTTGACAACATCACCATCACGAACTTCTTGCTGACTTTTGTTATCACCCGTCAACGCATCCTGGACATTGTACGCGAATGCATATTGCGGTGCTGGATCATAGTCTGTGTTGACAAAAGGAGCAGCTACTGCTGGTGCTGCTGCAAATGGAACACCAGCACGTGGCAATAAGACTCCGCATTCGATGACCGAAACAAGGACACAACAGACGATTGCAATCTGTATAACAGTTAACATTATTTAAATATATCTCTATTTATAACCAGCCATGAGAAAGGCACTTACCTTAAGAAAAGCCATTTTCTTGATATTTTGGTTGTTATTACTTAATGGCTGAAGGTAGAAATTTAAGTGTTTACTGCTTGATCTATTTGATCGAATGGCATTCAATGCTTCCAATACAAGTCTTTTAAACAAAAACCTACAGCATAGTAGCCGGTGTATAAACAATAATAATTATATAAATGCAGAAAACTGCGAAATACTCGCCGTGATGAGTCAGTCGGTCGTTCCATCTCTCGTCATTCATTACAAATTTTTTTTATAGGTGGAGTGTTTATTTACATTGCGTTACAGTACGTGTTAGTTTTCCCCATTTCGAGAGTGCGCCAACGATTTATTGTAATTCACATAACGACAATTTTTTAATTAAAATCAGGCATGATCAGTTTAAAAATTCATAAAGTTTCAACTGAACTACTTACTGATTAATAAATATTTAATAATAAAAAATATTCTTAAGCAATGGGAGGAGGCGACGTAATAGTGCAGACCATATGTAACACGCTCGCCAACTATCCGAACGACAAATGGTGACCAAGACAAATCGCAACGGTTGGACGTGCATTGAATTTGCCGCCGCAAGACGCACATGAAATTTCACTTTCTTCTGCCGATGGACGCGGATATTTGCAATATTTATGTATGTAGATAATATACCGTAATTCATTTCGTCAACATACTCGTATCAAACCGACTAGCTACTTCAGCGTCTTGAATTAACTTGACAGTGCCCATTTAAATATATGTCATTGGATTGGCGAGTGGCATCTTCGTGGGCGTATTTATAAGACAGCGATCAAGAGTGATACACATCATTCACTCGGGCGAATTCAGTTAAATCAAAAGTAAATTAAAGTAATTACTCCGCAAAAGAAAAAAATATGGCGTTCCTCAAGGTAAGTCAAGATGATTTGAAATCTATCATCATCATAAGCTTATCCTTTCTGATACAATAGATTGCGATCGTGTGCTGTGTCCTTGTCGCCACCATCGAATGTGGTCTCATTGCATCAGCACCACTAGCTGCCGTTCCTGTTGTCAACACAGACTACGATCCAGCACCACAATATGCATTCGCGTACAATGTCCAGGACGCGTTAACCGGTGATACCAAGAGCCAGCAGGAAGTTCGTGATGGTGATGTTGTGAAGGGTTCCTATTCGCTTGTCGATGCTGATGGTTCGCTGAGAACTGTCATCTATACTGCCGATCCGGTGAATGGATTCAATGCCATTGTTCAGCGTAGTCCAATTGTAAAGCCAGCCGCCTTCGCTGCTCCAGCTAGAATTTTCTAATTTAGGTGCAATGTGTTAATTATTTGCACTACGGTACTAAGTTGTTTGCTTTCTATTTGCTAAGAGTAACTTAAGTAAATTATTGTGTTATTAAAGTTTTGAGCTTATCCTACTTTTTATTGAGTAAAATATTATGTATGAAACTTTTAGTACAAATTATTGATTGCGAACCCGAAGGGTAAAGCTAGTAACCAGAGCAAAAGATTTTTTTTCAGCGTGCGTTTGGTTGTTCACACGTATATCTGGACTTCTACCAGTCAAAATTTGATAGGACTTGTTTTGAAACGACTTTTAAGCGATCAACCTGCGATGAAGTATTTTTGCGATTTTTTTACTCATAGGGGTAGTAAATATAAAAAAAACAGGTAAGTTCAGTAATAACTCTTAATTAAGTCTACACTGAATTAAAACTATCCATAAGGCGAGGTGAAAAGCTACGCTTTCTGTCTTAGCTTAATGGTTTTTCTGATCATAGAGAAGTGTCCTGTCCTGAAAATAAATTATGGTTGTTCTTCTTCTTTTGTCCTATATCCCCTTGTGGGTCCTAAGGCCTCTACTACGCCTACGCGCCATCGCGTGCGGTTCCTGGCAATAAACTTCTGCTCTCTCCAACTCTTCCCCAATTGCCGTGACTCCTCCTCACCTGTTCTGCGCCATGTATTTCTCGGACGACCCGTTTTTCTACCATCCTGAGATAACGGATTCCATTGCATTGCGTTGTTTGCTATGGAACTGTCGCCTTCTCGGAGTGTATGACCAATCCACTGCCACTTTCGTCGTTGGATGGTTGTGACTATTGGTTCCTGATCCGTTCTCTGGTAAAGATGTTCGTTAGAGATACGTTTAGGCCAGAAAACCCTTAAGATGTTCCGTAGGCACCTATTTCCGAACGTTTGTAATCTTTTTGTGATAGTAGCGGTCACCTTCCAAGTGCTGCAACCATACAACAGCACATATTCAACATTTAAATGGAACAGTCGCAGCTTGGTGTTTAATTGCTTCGCCACATCATGCCGCAAACACTGATTTTGCTTTGCCGATTCGCTTGACAATGTCCTGTACGGTTCCACCTTCGGTCGAGACAATACTCCCAAGATATTGGAAACTCTCTACTCTCTCTACCGGTTGTCCAGCAATGTAAACTTGAGTTACTGAGTTAGTGCCGAGGTTGATGATTTTGGTTTTGGCAGTATTGATCTTCAAACCCGCAACATTTGCCTGCCTTTCCACATTTGTTGTCATTTGGTGCAGCTCCATAATCCTGTGTGAGAGTAAACAAACGTCGTCAGCGTTGTCCAGATGTTGAGTTGAGATGTAAGAGTCCAACGAATTCCTCCGTTTCCAGTAGATAAATCTGCGCGAAGCACATCGCTAATCACCAACTTAGCTTAGCTCGTTTACAACTACAATTACATCTCCCAGGCCGATCGGTCTGGCATTCTACCAGGGAACTGTGTGAGCCTTGAGGTATTAAAATCTTTTTCGGGTGAGGGCGTCACATATGGCGTTTCTTTTGCCTCGTTGAAGAAACGGCAGCGGTTCGTTTCGGATTTCCCCATTTTTATTAAGTGGCCATGAAATGGGCTACGTACCCTCATGTACCACCAGTCAAGAGATCTAAGTGCATGGCGGTTTAACTGAATTGCTCTGTCTTTGTGTTTTTGTT
Source organism: Nephrocerus scutellatus (assembly GCA_947095585.1). Taxonomy (NCBI): domain Eukaryota; kingdom Metazoa; phylum Arthropoda; class Insecta; order Diptera; family Pipunculidae; genus Nephrocerus; species Nephrocerus scutellatus. The sequence goes on along the minus strand of OX352765.1, from coordinate 25,609,935 downwards.
GTTGTTGTATTTGAGAAGCTTTTTGGTTTGTCTCATCCCAGCCGTTGATTCCCATTCCGCTTCGATGGTTTTTCCCCACTCATTTATCTTGTTCTTGAGGTGGCTTTTGGAATATGCGATGCTTGGTTCGGGGCCAGTGGTTTTGGCTAGATATAAAATAAAGGCAATTTAAAAGTTTGTGTTTAAAAACGCTATAAAATGAGTATACATCAATGTTTTTTTTAAATTTTTTTTTATTGTAAAGGTTGGAATCTCCGCTTTAAGAACGAAATACAATTTTGTTCACATAGCTCCTTCTGTTGGACTTACAGTAAGCCATCCTGTGAGTCCAGTTTTCTAGAACTTTTTCGATCATTTCGACGTATATATTTTGAATAACAGTCGCAATGTTGTTTTAAGGCTGGAATTGTCTCTGAATTATCCGCATTACATCTATCCTTAACGGCACCCCATCAAATCGCAGCTCCGCGCAGGCGAATTGACATCTCCAAAACTGCTGATTATATGGTTGCCAAATTTGGTGCGGGATTGTCAGTCGACTTGTATAGCATGTAGCATCATCTTGTTGAAACCGAAGGTCATCCAAATTCGTGGTCAGCTGGCCTTGTAACGGGGCGCCATGCAAAACTACTGTGGGAATGTGTTTTCTCAGAGACTGCAGTAAATAACAAAAGTATTTTCTATGTTAACACACTAGTATGGATAATGTCTACTTTCGAGGGTAGGTTGTAGCGTAGGAAACAGTCACTTTCGTCTAAGGTCGTGTGAAAATTTATTATCTCAATTTATTGTTGTGTTGTGACCGGTACAATCACTTACTTTATGATGCGGTACAGCCTGTCACATTGCCGTTACACTCGTGTACCGAATTTCCGAATTTACATCCACCACTAATTTGCAGAGTACGAACGGATGTTTTTAATTAGGAACCGATCGAGATGTGATAAAGGCACTTTGATCCTTTATGCATCTCGAGTTTCGAACACAGCACACAGCTCACAAATGCCGATACGATACTGAGAATCTGTTAGTGTAAATGCATATATTACGAAATAGTAATATCAGCAGGAGGGCAATTCTAAGGACTATAAAAGACCACTGATATGAGAACTAAGGGCGGCAGTTGAATCCTAAAAACCCAACAAATCTATTGTAATAAATACACTAATTACTACATAAAGTAAACATTTTTAAAACGTTTTTTTTATTAGCTCGCTTTCGTGTATGTCTGTCTGTTCGGGTGGAATTTTGTAATTGATTTTAAACTAACTTCCCATTGAGCTAGAGAACTTTAAACATAGCTCAGAACTGGATGAACATTGACAAATCACAAAACAAAAGACAACAAATTGCAAAAAAATTAATTCAACGCGAGCTTGCAATTTGTTTAAGATCAAAGCAAAATAATAAAAACTGTATTTTATTAGCTAACATGTTTATTAATCAATACTTAACGCGAAAGCACAAGGACGGTGCGTTACAGTTGTTTTATTAAAATTTAAAGTTCTGACGCTATAGAAAAAATGGAGGTGTGGCCAAAACACGACTTTCATACTGACTGTGGAGTCTAAGATTATGCTACAAATTCGGCGTGGGAACCTCTAATCACTTTAAAGTTTTACCCGGTCCTGAATTCTGATTCGTAGTTAGTCCTCTCATTACCAACACATTTGCTTGGCATTTTCTGAACGTTTTAACAAATCTGAACTGTTCGAAAAATCTACAATCAGTGCAACATTAGATAACATTTTTAATTTTTATTGAATCATAAAATTAAAATCCCATACAATTAGTAACAACACAAAATTATTTTTCTAGTGGAAAATGTTCACATTATTAACAATTTATTGATATATTTTAATATACATTTTTCTTCTATTATAACTATAAGTGTTACTTAAAAATACATATTTATTTATAGTTTCTGCTCTGTTATTCACCCAAAATATTACCGATTACGCACAAAAATTTACGGTCGATTGACGACGCTTCCAACGAATTTTCAACGTTATCGCTACAAATTAATTAGTGAATTTACAGATTAACTTTAGTTAAAACCCAAACTATACTCGTAGATGTGCACTCAGTGAATGATGTGCTTCATAACATGATAGAATCCCATCACTGGCCAAACAGTGGTATCACGTAGTGTTTTCGTCTGGCGTTTATGGACGCTTTTGCAAGATTCGTTGTCGCTGTCGTCTAGCATAACGAGACCCGTTAAACCTTAAATATATCATGGCATATACGGCAGACGGTTTAATTAATATCGATTATTGCGAAAGACAATAACAACATTTTCCAGCATTTGAGCTTTTGATTTTGATCAAATACACGGTCGGATACAGCGCACCAAACAAAGCGCAATGTATTTAAAGAGGTTTAGTTAATGTCAGGTAAATTAAACTGATAAAGTTACAACGAATTGAGCAGTTTACTACAATCGGCAAACACAATCTCTTATATGAATGTTTCAAGTTGATTGTTTTAAACAGTCTATTTGTACGCTTAGGTACGCTACCCTACCTCCTGATATTATTTGTTTGCTTTGTAGGACTTCATAACTTTAACTGTGTACTTTAGTTGAGCATTATGTTTATACGTTCTTGGCTGATTCCTGCCCAAACAGTTTAAATTACTAATTAGTAATTACTTAAAACGTTCCGAAAAAAATAACGATAGAGACCGTTGGAGAAAACATTTTATTGTTTGTTTGTGTTTTGAGTAAAATCATCATTTCCTTATACAAAGCTTTAATATACCCAATGAACTGCTCAAAATAGTGAGTGTATATAAATCTGATAAACAGATTTCAAAAATAAAGGCAAGGTCTGATCCGTTCTGTTGTAATTCTTCTTAATTAATCCTAAATTTGGGTAGTGGCGGATCTGTTACATGCACTTTGTTAAGAGGTTTTTTTTATTGTTAATTATTTTCGACTGCCTTTTTCTACTCTTGACTTCAATTGCTAAGCGACAAACTGAAAATGCCTGATATTGAGGGTGTTTACAATAGCAATTGAAAGTATGACTTTCTTATAAATAATATATCTCAGACGCATGTGCATAGACATCTCATCTTTTACTCTACTTAATTTTCTAACGCCCACACTGTGCCAACTTAGCAAGCTAAAAAAATTATCGCGTGAGCCGGAAATTTTAAAGTACTACCTTTTTACAAAGACGTCATACTGTTGGCGTATGTTTCGTGGTAACAAAACGGGGCAGAACATAGTAGCTAGAAATATACTAGTAGTATAGTTCGACTAGTGGGTCGGATTCTTGCCGACAGTCACCCCAACCTAACCTAACTTATAGTTTGAATAGTTATGCATAGTACTTAAGTTAATAAAACCGAATCCGAGCCACAAAATATATCGACGTTCAGGCAATTTGGAATTTAAAAAGACAATTTCAACAAAATTTTCAAAGGAATGGATGTAGAATGTTCTCGGCTTAACTCTAGAACGGAAAGTCCGATTTCAAAAATCCTCGTATATGTAATTTCTGGGATAGAGCAGAGAAATTATCCGTTGATTTTAGGGTTTATACGTCAACGGGTTGAGGTACGTGTCATAGAAACTGAGCCAAAAATTTACTTTTTTTGCTAAAATCTTAAATCTTATGAGGAGTTAACGTCTACTTTAGCATTTTTGTTTTAAATTATTAAATTACTAGTGAGTTCCCGTCAAAAATGATGAAATTAACTTTTTCAACTTGAGTCCCAATATATAATTACTACTCCCTAAAAAATTTGAAGGAATTTTTTTAGATAAAATTAAGTTCAATGAATAGGCATTTTTATTTATTTAGTTCAGGATTTCTTTAATTACACTGTTTCTTGTAAACGTACTCGAGTTCTTAAGTAAATCTCCTTGACAATCTTTATTTTTAATTAAGACGATAACGATCGAAAACCTTCGGTCGTTGAAATTAGATCAAGTCCTTCGCTATCTTAAAGTAACGAAGAGATTTGAATAGTGAACACACTGGGAACGAGTGGGAACAATGGACAGACGATCTGAGTGATCTGGTGTGGTTTTTCTCAGATTATTACACCAACCCACATTTTAATGAAAATCATTAGTTCTGCAGGGTATCTAGAAGTTTCGCTGGCTAGCTCATATTGGGATTGCACTAGAAAAAAAAATCGAGCCGGTGCATCCCAGAGGTAACCATGCACGCGAGTGAAGTGAAACTTCTTTTTTATATATATAATACATCGTCTCTTACTCTCTTTCTAATTTTTCATATTTTATTCCATCTCTCTTTTCCAAACTAAAATATACACATTACATAATATACAAAAATTGCTAAACAAAAATTTAAAAGATTTCGTTTTATTGTTAATAAACCAGGAATGAAGCAATTTGTTGAACTATTTGGTGAAAGTATTTTTAAATTTGAGATATATTTAGTCTGTTACACGCCCAGAAGTGGCGAAATGGGAAACCATTACACGTTATACGCATTATTTCAACACATTTACCTAATCTGGAACTACCCAGGACGAAATTAATTTTTATGAAGATTAACATACTCTTACATTAACCAACGTCGTACGAATTGTAATCTATAGATTAGATTAGATTAGATTAAAGCCGGTAAAGTCCACATTCTGACTTACATGAAATCAGTTTAAGTGCATTATAGTGTTACAGCGAATATTGTTTGTTGTAGTTAGTATGTGAAAAGCAACAAATCAAATAAACTCAATAAACAACTAAACTCATTGAAGACCAGTTTGTTCGAGTATATTCATCATCATCAAGACAAGAAAAGCTAAGAGGAACAAGTGAATAAATGAATGACTGAATGTGAAAATATTTGCAGCAGGCAGTTCGGTTGGCTGCTCAAAATTCTTCTGCATCGCCGCATCGAAGAAAATTGCTCCACAATGGGAAAGAGACGAAGCGTGCGGATCACAATGAATCGAAACATATAAATCTTGGAATCCATTTTTCAAGTGTGATATAAAAAAACTCGATCAATTTGAACAAATAATGGTGGTTTTGCGGCATGCGGTGCATTACGCTGGGCAGGAAAATGAAATGAAATGACAGATCGGTGGATCATTGGACCAGTCGCCGGTCGCTGCGCAAAAGACGAAAAAACATCACTCAGTGATGAAATCCGAGCAATACCCATACACATAGATGGACTCACTAACTTACTATAACTAAGTTAGTGATTGTCGGCTGTAATATGGACTTACCAAGGTGCATTGCTGCATTAGATATATACATGTCCACTGCAGATATATCAATCACTCAAAAGATTCAATCCATTTTGGTCATTGATGGTGGTGAATTCTTTGAAACGATTATAAAAGTAAAGTTTTCCATGAGAATCTATCTCAAATCAAAGTTGTATTCTTCTAAGTGCACATCAAGAAAATGTTCGCTAAGGTACGGTCAATGCATCCTTTTACTTATATTTAATTATTTTGTGTTTATTCTTTTCGTTTCTACTTTTCTATTTATATTTCATCGCGATCTCCTGTGCTTCCACTCATTCAGGTGGTGTTATTCCTCTGCCTGGCATCCTACGCCAAATCGACTCCAATTGGTCACGGTGGATATGGATTAACTTCTGGGATTTCCTTAGCTGCACCATCCATTTCTACTACATCAATAGTGTCACATGCTGCACCGGCAATTTCTTACGCTGCTCCTGCCGTTTCTTACGCTGCTGCTCCTGCCATTTCGTACGCTGCTCCGGCCATTTCGTATGCCAAGGCTGCGCCGGCGATTTCATACGCTGCTGCTCCTGCCGTGTCTTACGCTGCTCCTGCTGTATCTTACGCTGCCCCAGCCATTTCGTATGCTAAGGCCGCACCGGCAATTTCATACGCTGCTCCTGCCGTGTCTTACGCTGCTCCTGCCATTTCGTATGCTGCTCCAGCCATTTCATATGCTAAGGCTGCACCGGCAATTTCGTACGCTGCTCCTTCCATTTCATATGCTGCTCCAGCCATTTCATATGCTAAGGCTGCACCGGCAATTTCGTACGCTGCTCCTTCCATTTCATATGCTGCTCCTGCCGTTACGTATGCTAAGGCTGCACCGGCAATTTCTTACGCTGCTCCTGCTATTTCCTATTCTGCTCCAGCTCTTGTAGCTAAGGCTGCCCCGGCAATTTCATACGCTGCTCCTGCCGTTTCATATGCTCCGTCGATTTCGTATGCTGCTCCTGCTGTTTCATATTCTGCTCCAGCTGTTATAGCTAAGGCGGCCCCAGCAATTTCATACGCTGCTCCTGCCGTTTCGTACGCTCCATCGATTTCGTACGCTGCTCCTGCCGTTTCATACGCTGCTGCTGCTCCTGCCATTTCGTATGCTGCTCCTGCTGTTATTGCTAAGGCTGCCCCAGCCATCTCATATGCTCCAGCTATCTCATACGCTGCTGCAGCACCTGCTGTCGCGATCAAAGCAGTCGCTGCCGAGCCATTCGATCCGAATCCACAGTATAGCTTCAGCTATGGTGTAACCGATCATCACTCTGGCGATTCTAAGCATGCCGAAGAAACATTGGTCAACGGCGTCGTCCACGGTAGCTACTCGCTCGCCGAACCAGATGGCTCCATTCGCAAAGTAACATATACCGCTGATAAAATAAACGGATTTAATGCAGTTGTCGAGAAGAAAGGCGGTGCTGTGGCCGTTGCCCCAGCTCCCGCTATTGCCATAGCCGCCGCACCAGCCATCACCAAAGTTGCCTATGCCGCACCAGCGATCACCAAAGTTGCATACGCTGCGCCAGCTTTAGCTTACGGACATCACTATGGCCATTAAAATCATACCAACGCGACAAAGCGGAATCGAAAGGCCAAATCGTAATTAAATCAAATCTAAATAATATTTATTCATATCAACTTTCTGCGGTACAATACTTACTTGTCTATTCGCGACCAAAAAGCAACGTGGAGCTAGGACGACGACGACTGGATCGCGCTGGATTGCTCTGCACCTATATGTAAAACTGTCTGACTTCTTCTTCTATATCATATATTTAATGAAAAATATTATATTGTAATTTTATTTATACATATTTAAACATAAAACTAGTAAATTAGCTTGCATGTATTCTGAATAAAAAAGGTTCAGTTAAAAAAAGTACAAAAAAAACATTTTCTTATGCGAAATTTTCTAATGACAAAAATGTCCCTGGCTGCTGGCTATGCTGGCTGCTTCATATAAATACTGAATGAATGGAATTAGCGTTGAAATAAAGTAAAAGGCGTGGACATTGGTCGTCATTAGACCAACGGCCAGTCTGTCTCGTCAAAGAAAAAATGCAGCAGCAGTCCCGCCATTTATTGCTACGGTGACAATCAAATGTCTATCGAACAATCGCGATCAATTGCAAGTACGGCAGTGGCAGTTGCAGCGTACCTGGCCAGTCGGCATAACACTAAATTCGTAATAGGCTGGATCCGAGCGACTTGTGAGATCAACTCCAGAAAGTATTTTCAACATACATATATGAAACGTCGAATGTGTGTCAATGTCCACCTATTTTACAAGCGGTTCTTTAATTGGACCATTTTCGATGGCATGTAGTAAACATTTCTTGTACTGACTTGCGCCCGAACCGCCGCTAATATCACTCGCAAACTACTCAAGCTGACCAATCGATCGATCGATTTGTGATCGAGCGTGGTTTTCTTTAAGTTAAAATTCACATAAATATCTGTTGTATACTGCAGTTTGTTTCAGCATTTAATTTTTATTTGCATTTGGTGTTGAAATTCCGTTTGTTTTGTGTCCATCTTAAATTTAGTAAGACGCAACGTTCTCAAGGTAAAAACTTTTGGGCTTTTTTAGTACAAGTCGTTCAAATCAAAAATGGCACTTAAATACAAAAGAATGAATATTTTATGGCTGTGGTTCTCTTGATTGATCCCCATTTAGACTTGATGTCATCCGGTTTGATTTCTTAAACTCTATATGTCGGGGCTTTTTGACAGCAATCCTATCGCAATTGATTTTTCATGCTGGTTTTCATCCGATTATGCAAGATAGGTTACCGAGGCCGACTTAATTTTTTACTTCAGCCATTTCTTTGTTAAAAAGTCAGCAATTCTCCGGAATATGCTCTTTTCAAACGGGAATGCGAGAGTGCTCTTTGCTTAGCAAATAATTTATTTTAATTTTTTTATTTTAAAATCTTTATTTCATGTAAAAACGTAAAGCAAACATTCTTCATGTTACTACTACATAAATATATATATATATATATATGTATATATATGTACATATATATATATATATATATATATATGTATATAGATTATAGTACGTACAAAGCAATGCAGCACATAGCACACAGCCATTATGATGCCGCTATATGAGCGCAGCGAGCAGTGCACCACACAGCACACGGTCATTATGATGTGCGACCGTTTTATTGTCGACTTTAGTTGTTTAGTTACAAAATTGGTCGCCACGAAAGGCCCTTTAATTTAAACGGGATAATATATATCATATGTTTCCATGTTCACGAAAATCCATTCTTAATATTGGTGAAATAATTTTCCTACACACAAACTAACACTACCTCTTTATAATATTTTCACGCGCCCATAGCCGAAAGTGACTGTTTCGTACGCTATAAACTAGCCTCGAAAGTAGCCCATAACAACAATAGTTATGTTATGATATAAACGTCTTTTGTTATTTACTACAACCTCAACGAACACATTGCGCATGAGCAAGAATTCTCTTTTGTTTGTCATTTGTGATTTCTGCTTCTCTCTCGATTTAGCAGAAAAACCGGTTTGGACGCGTGAAAATTCATTTCTTTGTTATTTACTGCAGTCACAGCGAACACACATTCTCACATTTCTGCTTCTCTCTCGTTTAAGCAAAAAAAAAAACGGTTTGGACGCGAGAAAAATAGCGTACATGACTTGCAGAAAAGTGATCATCGTGCTCGTTAGATTGCCGAACTCGGCTACCGCCTCGTTCGTCAAGCTTCGACCTCGCACGATAAACTCCACTTTCCTTGCTCGTTATGTAATATACTATAGTATAGATTGACAGGATTTCATGAGCGTCCCAAAACACTGTTACCACATTCGTATCTATCAGCCGTAGTACGAACTTAAAGTTGTTGTGACTGGATTATTCCGCTTTGATTCAGGGTCATAACAACGAACCCAAGTTAAGTCTCCAGCAACAATTTTATGGATTTTTCTGTTGTTGTTGTTGTTTTTGGCTATCGTCACTTGACTCCAAAAAATGGTAACAACATTCCACACATTTTTTTTCCATACAGCGTTCGTATCCAGAGGTTCCTACGATGTTCCAGCGATTCGATTGGCTTAGCAATATGATCGTCGCCAATAAGTTTTATCGCGAGGTTCTGTATTCTGTCTATTAGATGCAATGTCATCTTTGAAGCACCTGAACAGACAATACAGTTGTGTTACAGTTAAGGGCGAAATGTAAATAGTAGCCAGGTCTGAGGAAGTGAAGCACCGCTTTAGGAAACATAAACAATTCGCAGTATTTTTAGCAATGGCAAATATGTTTCATTATGTACTTTCCAAACGAAGCCTGGTGTTAACGCACATACCGTGTATTGCTAGTTTTTCACATGCTTTGATGCAAGTGCTATCCATGGATAACAATTGGACTTGAAATTACGCTTCGACGACAAAAGACAACATTGGATTTTGGAAGCGTTTATATTTACTCTATTAAGATCAAGGTCAGAATAGTATTTTACTTACGTTGTTGTTCAAGTTCCACTTGCGAAGAAGAGTGAACTTACATGGAAAGCGGGGAGTTCTGTCGTCAAGGAAAGAATGAATAGATTAGAAGTAGCTGACAGAAGATCATTAAAAACAAGTGAATGTAAAAAAACTTAGTTTTTAGGGTTAAACCTTTTATTTATATATGCTGGCCCATCAACAGAGCTGCTCACAAAATTTCATTTCAAAATCTCTCTAGGACGTTTGAAAGTTGACTTAAAAGGACCTCAAAGAAGTTGAAACAGACAGACAATTTATGGTGAACTCAAGTTAAAAAAAAGTTTTTAAAAATGAGAAAGAATATCGGAAACAGAGCCTTGCGGAACACCAGCATTTATATAGTGAACATTGGGTTTGAAACTGTCCAATACGACGTGGATTGAACGCTTAGAAAGGGAGCTTTATTCAACAATCATAACTCACGATTCGAACATGTTATAGGTTACAATTTTGGGTCAGTGGCGGGTAGGGGGGTAGGGCTCAATGGTGTGCGGTAGTGTCAGTGGGGGAGCGGCCAGGTTGGTTGGGTCAGTAGGGTGTGAGGAGCGTTGTCTGGCTGCCTGTTTTTTAAGCCTTTATTGGGTCTAAAACTATAAACGGTGTCTTGGTGGTGGGGTGGTCGGCAGGTCCTAGTATTTTATATTCTCCTTTTGAAAAATTTAATTTTAAAGGATTTTCTCGAAAAAACATTAAATTTTTCTACCTGAACCTTTCAAGGAAAACTTGTTTCAGAAAATTGCAATAATAACCGCATACTTAATTTAACAGAAAATCTGTAAAGGTGCGGTGGATTTGTTTCTCGTATTCAACTATGATTATCAGTCATACCGGCCGAAATCATTCAAAGAAAATGCCAGACGATGAATTTTAATCAATTATCCATTTGTTGCTAGTAATTGCGTCAGTCAAAAGTGAATGTAACATGATTTTATTTTAAGCGTTCTTCATGGACCGGGCGTTTCCAAACCATTTATATGGAATTAGAGACGCTTTTTTTTCGACCGACCAATGCAATATTGTCGTTGTCGTCGTCGGCGTCTAAAAAATAACAACTGATCGTATAAGTTAATACGTAAGTACTAGTTTTTTTTTTATGTGAACCTACTTGTCGTATAAAACAATCTCGTATGTGACACATTGACAAACGAAATGGACTTTTAATTTCCGCCGAGGTACACATATCACGCGCAGTGTCGTACAAATCAATTCCAAGTTTAGCAATTGTTATTACTTTTTGAAGAACTAGAAACAAGCGGACACGCACGGACGGACGCAGTGAACGACAAATTTTTAGTATATTTTCGAAATACTGTGAGGTGCAGGCAGGCGCACCGAACAAGGAAATTACTACTATACGTTATCTGTACTTAATTGGGGTTTGTCTTTTATATTACAAATTTCAAAATATTCTCCACTGCTGCGCGCTCTAATCTACCTCAGAATAAAATACAGATTTCCTTTCCGATAATTTCGTAGCCCATTTTGAAATTGTTGGCTAAATTTGATCTGATCAACTAAATTTCGCTTATATTTGGCTACTAATTAATGAATTATTTCGAACCGTAGATCGAATTAAGGCTGCAACATTTAAACGAAAATAATTTTAAGAATGTCCCCATTGCAGCCACGCATCAGCTGTCATCGAAATGCAAAACTTTAATGAAATTGTTTTGCCAAAAGACACAAAACGCCCCTACGATATTATTACTGCTGCTGCTCACGAATCACCATCACCATTTACATGCATTCACTCACACATATACTCATATATATCTTATGCAGGCAGACATTGTGGTCTTAAGCCAATAAATATATAAACAACAAGGTCATAGACGAATTAAGAAATAAAGTCACGCACGTTAAGGCTAACTGTTTGCCTCGCAAATTGTTCCATAACTTTTCCACGTTATGACATTGCTGTGGAATAGATTTCTGTAGAAAATTAGGAGTTTATATAAATATTATTGAAAAATAAAAATTGTTCCTTTAGTGAAATGTTAGTTTATTATAGATAATCGATAAAATGTTTCAACCCAAAATCAAACGGATATTTTTAATGCAAAATTATAACGTTTTACATATTCAATTTTAAGCCTAAACAGGTTCACAATGGAAACTATATTGTACAAGTTCAGTACTTAAGGTTTTCACAAGAACAAAAGACTCAAGACAGAAACTTGGAACATCGATTCAAAAAAAAATGTAAAACTGAATTTTTAACGCAAATTGTCAGTTTGATTGAATTTTTTTGAAGGTATAAAAACACTTTACTAGCTTAATATCGCTTTTTAAGCTCATTCTTAGGAAATTAGCGATATTTTATTCCATGTGCTGGTCAAATGGCTGGTCAAATCTTTTGATCAATTTTCAACCCACTTCCTAAAGCCGGATTTTATTCAAACTTTGCCCACATATGTAGCTCCGATGACAACACTTTCTATTGAAATTTGGAGCCACTCGGGCTTCGGGGTCGTCGGGCTCCCATACAAATTTCTATAAAATTTACTCGATTTCCTTCAAATTTTATATGCCTGTGTATCTTTGATAAACAACATTTTTTGTGAAAAATTTCGTAGTGATCGGGTCCCAAGGTCGGGGAGCTCACATACAATTTTTTTTAAAATGTTTTTTTAAAATTTGCACGCCTCCGATTAGAGAATTTAAAAGAAAAAATTCAATTTTTATGGGTCATTTTATTTTATACTATATAAACACAGAAAAGTCATTTCCAAATTTTCGAGATATGTATTGCAATATTTCCGATCATTAGCAACTTAAACTGGCAACACCGATAACACACAACTGAGAATAATCAGTAACTCAGTTTGTTTTTTTCTTCTCAATTTCTTGTAATACAGCATTACAACGCAACGCAATGGCAATTGTAAGCTTTTATAAATAGCTATGCAGTAAGTAAGCTTACAGCTTTTCTTGCAAAAGTTTTAAGCTAAGAACTAAAAGCTTTTCTGCTTGGAATTGTAAGTTTTTTTTAACCCTCTATAGTACCATACATACATACATATAAAAAAATACTAAGATAGATAGATTTCATCTTTCGACGACAAATGAGCCAAAATAACGACATTCCAAAAACCAGCCCAAACAGTCGAACGATTAGGATGCTTTGGTTTTCCTATGACAAAGAGTAGGTTTTCCGAGTATATCTTATGCAATCTAATGGTACATTCGCATATTGTCGTTTGACAATTGACTAACTGTTACATTCAAAATTAAAGATAACATAGATTTTCTACCAGAAGACGAACTAAATGATATAGCTGAGATAGAATCTGAAATCAAGTTGTATGAAAATACAGGGGAAATACTAGCATTCAACGTTGATGCTGGGAAAAGTGGCATATAGCTCAATATGAATGCAACAAGTACGCCTAAATAAATTTTCGTGTTTTCCAAAGAAATAATAGAAATAAAAATAATTTATTTTGTTTTCTATATTCCGTCCTGGCAATTGAAGCAAGTTTCATTCTTCTCATGGACCCGTTGGCTGCCATAAGGTATATTACGTCCTGTCCAATAATATGAGGGCAGTTTAATATGTCAGTGACTTTTTGAACAAAAGATGTTTTTTTCGAAAGAAAAAAAAGCGTTTTATTAGCCATTTGATTAGACAAAGCAGTAAATCGTGATAATCTAAGCAAATTCCGAAGATCACCTTGTTTAGAGCACTTCGTACAAGTCCGTCCGCTGCACTAGACCTTCTGCTCAACCTTACAACACTCGAGATAATCAGTAGACAAGTTGCACGAAGTGGACCAAGAATGAAATCGGTATTTTCTCTTTAAAGCTCGATACATTTAGTCCAGCGTTTTTCCAATTTTTTTTTATTCCTTCCAAATAAAGTACATTCTCGATTAACGCAACTCTCGATTTGCGCAACTACTCGGTTATCGCAACACCTAAATTTTCATCATTGCTGACGTGGTAATCGCAACTTCAAAAACTCTACCTCGATAAGTACAACTTTTATTTCATCATCTGTTAAATAACTATGCCGTGAATATAATGTACACAAGTACACAGCCAATACTGACTCTGGACCGGGAAAAAGAATAACCCATAAAAACTGTGAATATCGCAATATGGACAAGCTTTATACAAATGGTTCTTGTATAAGAGAAAGCTAAATGTGCCGATTTCGAATGAGGTTCCTTAATCAAAGTCATGTCAATTGCATGAAAAAATTAAAGAGAGACAAGGATCTTTTAACGCGAGCAACGGTTGGGTGACTAATTTTAAAAGAATACATGGCATTCGCTTGTTGAAAATTTGTGGATCCTTTTTTGGCCAAACTTAAAAACAAGGCAATCAAAGTCTCCTAATCAAATATACAACGCAGATTTACCCGGGTTATTCTACCGACTTATGCCAGATAAAAGCCTTGTAGGTTTTAAAGAATTCTCAGCTCCTGGTCGGAAAGCAAGTAAGGAGAGAATAACGTTCCTCGCTTGCACTAACGCTTCTGGTTTGCACAAAATTAAGCTGTTCGTCATCGGCAAATAACTAATTTTGAAAATTTTGACAACAAGCCCGTCGTGTACAAAGTTAACAAAAACGCATGGATGACATTAGCATTCTTTGAACAATGTTCCACAATACATTTGTTCCTGAGGTATTTTTTTACTGGGGTTTTGATCCAAGGGTCTTCCAAAAAAGGCGCTATTGCTTCTTGATAACGTTCCTTGCCATCCCAAAGACGGCGAGTTCAAAAATTATGACGGCATGATCGTTGTAATGTGTTTTCCAGCGAATTGCACTGCTACCCTTCAACCAATGGACCAAAATGTAATAAACTCAACAAAGCTTCATTATAAAAAACAGTCTATTGGCGCACTTGGTTGGAAGTGATGGCTCGGACCTGGAAGTTAAAATCAAAGCATTTACTCTCCGAAATGCAATTTACCTCCTAACTAATGCATGGGATGGATTGCATGTTAGCTCAATAAAGAAATGCTGGAATGTGTTGATGTCTCCTTGTAGTGATTGGAATGATGGAGATGATCTAGCTTTGAGCACAATAAGGGCTCAAATTATGAATGAACGCGCGGTGGTAGCAATCAGAACCACTTTCCTTAATATTTCTCGGAGTGAACCGATTTATAATGAAACACAGGATTGGATATGCGAGACCGGAGATAACCTAAACGAAAATTGTCAAGAAAAGGAATCTATTGAAAGTTCAGTAGAGAGTAAAACGGAGATTGCTTCAACTTTTAAAATAAAGACTGAGACTACAATACATGGTTTAAACACAGCCATTCAATAAGCTGAAGAAAACTCAGCACACATAGATCTGATAGAATCTGCAAAAATTGCAAGAAATGGCTGTGTTGAAATATGCAGCAAAACAAAAAACTCAAACAAAAATATCAGGCGATGTTTATATTCAAAGGACATGAAAAATTTTCAGCGAACGTGTGTACATTTGTATGTTTGTACGGGTGTGCGTTTGTTTGTCGTGTCGTATATCTCGTATTTTACCAGTCAAAATCTGATAGGACTTGTTTTAAAACAATTGGTGTGCGCTCAGCTTGCGATAGCGTAGTTTTTTCATTCATAGGGGTATTACCCCTGAAAAAACTGAAAAAATACTCGGAATCTACGCGTTGCTATCGCTAATGAATGAATGACCTATATTTTACGTTGCAAACTATTAGGCTTCTAAGATAAATTAGTATTTAGACTGAATTACAACTAAATATATATACACGGGTGTGTGTAGTCACTCGCATAGCAGAATACATTAGCTCGTGTGTCTATAGTAGTGGAAAGTTTTTGGAAGGAACTCGTAACAGTGTGAATGTACTGTTTTTGGATGGAAAGTCACAACCGGCTGTTGTCAAACAGCTCAAGCACTTGAATGTGAATAAAATGTTTGTGTATCGGAACATCACCAGAAATGGTTCGCAAAGTTAATGTAAGGCATGAATTAAGCAAAACCCACGACAAAGTGCGCAAAAACTGACAAAAAATCTGCACGTGTCCGATAGAAGCAACCGACGGATACTCAATTATTTGACAAATTCTTACGTACGCTTGTCTAATATAGTGACACATCATTGCTCATGTTGAAAACTTCGTCCCTTCTAGCACTCTTGTCAATGCGAATTCGAAATGTCTTAATTTAGGAAAAAATAATTTTGGTTATATATTAGCGAGTGAATTCGTACCACCTGAGTCTTCTCTATATCTGGGCGCAATACTAGTGCTTCAAGTTGAGCCTACGCGTATAACATTGAGTCCATTTTTGGAAGTACCAAAAATAGAAATAGAAATGGCTTCTTTGGCCGCACATTAATTACGTGGAATAAACTGCTGATACCTGTGATTCTGGCACTGAGAGTGTTAAACAGAAGAAATTGCTGTTTCTGTAATAGACTAGAAGTTTGCTTTTTTTATGGAGGTTTACAAAGACTATTTTATATAAAAACATAATATAATAAATTAAATATACTTCATAGTAAGTAACTTTCTCTTAAGTAATGTAACAAGGCTACTCGACATTAAAAATATTTAAGTTTATGATAAAAATTCAAGGCATAATCGATTGCTTTAATGCAATCAATCATGACAACAGTGACAAATTTAAATATCTATAAATAGATATAAGCATAAGAGACATTTAGATGCATTTAAATACCCAATTAAAAAGCGACATCTTCTGTTAAATTCAAATGATTTGATATGCAGTTTTTACCTTTTCTTCGAATAATAACAAAGTTTCGTTCTTAAGTCTTTTGTTCTTTAAAAAATTCAAAACTCTAAACACAGAACTTGCATAATCTAGTTTGCTTAAGAAGATTTTCAGCTATTAAATTAAATATAAATGTATAAGTTCTGCACAAAAATTGTCTGTTTTATTATCGATTCAAACGTTTTACCGATTATCTGCAAAGATCCCATTGTGTTTTGTTCTACCACTTGCGCAAGATTAATATGCACTGCTAGAACGAAAACGTTACGTGTGTTACCATTAATGGTGCAATTTCTTATCGCTTTAGTGTCTTGTATATATTGCGCCGCATCTGCTTTGTATTCAGAACACATCAAACGGGCGAAACAAAAACGAAAGTGGTTCGAATCTACCCATTTTTTCGTTGCATTATTAGATCAAGGTGAATCATTTATTTGTTAGGAAAATGTTTGCAATAGAAACCGATTACTCTGCCTGAGATGGTGTCAAAATGAATGAATGCGCGAAATTAAAAATATATGACTTTTGTCAAAAAGGCGTTCACGCACACACTCACACAAGCAACACAACAACAGCAATGGAAAAAAAACCCAAGAACTCCCCAATGTGATTTTACTTACATATTGCCTACTGCATCCACTGCCAATAGACCAAGTGCTGTATAGTTGGCGATGGTTGGACTTCTTTTCGATGGTTTTTTTTTTATTTGTTGAAATTCAATTGTATGGAAATTGAATAACAATTATTGCGGGCATGGGATGGAATGGAGGCATAATATTTGTCTGTATTACCCGATTTACGTGTTCCGAATTCACAACAAATTATGATTTCAAAATATCGCTAAGCAACTACTGGCTTTTGAGTGTCATCGTCGGTCGGTCGGAAGGACGGTTAGACGGGCAATAAATATTTTTTGGGGAGCACATTCAAATTCTGACGATTTACTCATGGGTATAAAAAGCCGAGCAGATTTGCAGAAGGTATGTCAGTTCACTTTTGATCAACAGACAGTGAGAAACAATAACCCTTAAGCACACAATGAGTCCGCTTATTGTAAGTAGCAAAAACAAAATTGGATTACCGCACTTGGATTGGATTATCTTTTAATAAAAATATTTTTTCATTGCAATTTTGCTGAATTTTAGATTGCAGTTCTTTCCACGTTGGCACTCTCAGTCAATGGTGCGCTTGTCCCAGCTGCAGCTCCTCTGGTTGCAGCTCAACAGTTTGCATATGCTTCGCCGTATGCTGCCTACCCAGCTGCATACTCCGCTCCATTAGTTGCCAAGACATATGCCGCCGCTCCAGCTCAATTTGTTGCTGCCGCCGCTCCAGCTCCAGCTGCCTTCCCAGCTGCTTATACCGCAGCCGCATACAACGCTCCTTTGGTTGCCAAGACATATGCCGCCGCACCAGCTGCCTACCCAGCTGCTTACACCGCAGCGGCGTACACCGCTCCATTGGTTGCCAAGACCTATGCTGCCGCTCCAGCTCCACTTGTTGCCGCTGCCCCAGTTGTAGCTGCAAAGACTTTTGCTGCACCAATTGTTGCCGCCGCCCCCGCTCGTATTGCTGCCATCGAAAGCGAAATCATCGATGCTCATCCACAATACAAATTCGCCTACGACGTTCAAGACACATTGACTGGAGATTCGAAAACTCAAGAAGAGACTCGTGATGGTGATGTCGTTCGTGGATCATACTCCTTAATCGAACCTGATGGTTCCCGCAGGATTGTCAACTATTATGCTGATTCAGTCAACGGATTTAATGCTGTTGTCCAAAAGGACGTTCCAGTAGCTGCTGTCGCCCCACTTGTTGCCGCCAAGACTGTCGCCGCACCAATTGTCGCCGCCAAGACTGTCATTGTTTAAAGACAATCACTGCATGATCACCGATGCCACTGCTATATCTTACCTGTAACTGAGTACTGAGATTGAGTCATATGAATTATTTTTATTCATCTTCCTTCTTGAAAAGAGAATGCACCATCCATAACATCTTTGGAAATTGTAACTAGCGCAATTTAATAAGCGACATCCATTTGTACACTGACAAAATCATTGTCGTTGTTTTGTAAAATACTTTCATCACTCCCCACCACCTACCCCCTACTTTTATTAAAATTAATAAACAAATTGTTATTATTGTGAAAAAAAAACTTTATTTTTTATCTGGGCCATTAGTTCTAAAACTGTTAACAATCCTTTTGGAAAATGCATTCAGAACGTTAAGTATTGCCATGCAATAACTGACAAAGCTTGTGCTAGACAAACTAAGCAAGTTTAATTCTCTATTATGGATTTTACTCCAATACCAATTGAACTGCATTTTTTGATTAGGTGTCATTCCATGCATAGTCGAACAAGAAACTAAAATAGATTCCTTAAAGATTCTAGGGACAAACAATAAGCAGTAATTAATAAATAAAAAAAACTGCTTTGTTACGAAACGGGTGCTTGCGACAAATAATAATCAATTAATTTCCATCTAGTTGTTATTTTTTTTATAATTTGGGTTCGCGAAAAGGGGTTTGCACCCTTATAATGCTCGACTATATGCTTGGCACAGCGTGGACGTTAAGGAAAAAGAGGAGAAAAGAGGAGATGTCTATTAGCTTGTGTTTTGAATGCCTGTGGATCATAGTGATGTGGCAATTTACTCAAGCTTAGGCCTAATAAAAGCCTTGTAGCAAGATCAGAGGGAATGAAATATTTCTTGCACCGGGCTAGAAAACATAAACATTTCGCAGCATTTTTGGCGACGGTAAATATGTGGTCGTTTATTTCGTTATTTTGTTAAAAAAAAGTACAGAGTATTTATAATAACTTTTAAACCTTTTAAGAAAACCAACCCATAAAAAAGAAAGTTTTTCATGTAAATTCTCTAGTTGAAGATACACATGTGAGCATAGCTTGAATAAAATCAGGTTAGTTTTGAAAAAAATTATATGGGAACCACTCGGCCCCAATCACTTCCAAATTTTTATAAAAAGTGTCCTCGGACCATCGAAGATACACATGTGAGAAAAGTTTGAATGAAATCTGGTATTAGGAAGTGGAATAAAATTTTATCACAAACACACCAACACATTCAGGCGCGAAGTAACCATAGAGAATTTAAAAAGTAAATTGATTTCATGAACACCGTTCATACGTACAACGCACTGAGTTCGTTCACCTATGTGGCGTGTTAAAATCCCGCCGCTAGCAGGATTTAAACATACCCCACTATTATATTATTAGCAAATCGAACGTTCGAGTAAATAAAACTGGAGTTGTTTTGCTTGGGTTTACCGATAGTCCATTTCTGCTACACCAGTTATTCATTCTATTCAGAGTAGTCTGTAGATTTATACAGGCGGCCTTGAGGTAAGACATACATCATCCACATAGGCTTGTATGTATGTATGTCTAATTGACCAACTTTTTCTAGTAAAGAATCGACAACAAAGCACCACAGAGCGGCGAAAGGACTATACCCTGTTACCATCCTCTAGCCTCTTCGAGTGTAATTTTATCGTCCATATTCTCCCCTGTCCCCTGAAGCCGGAGAGAAATCATGTAGTGAATCCATCTAGTTAAGGTTGGTTTCACCCCAGGCCTTTCAGCAGAGTTGCACATCGAGTTAAAGGTAGCGTTGTCAACAGCTCACTTAATATCACTAATAACCCCTATAGGCATATTTTAATATAGAAAACAAGATCATGAAGATCTCACAGGATCTCCCACGTTGATTAAGGGATTTCTTCTGAGTAAATTCCATCTAATATACATCTAAACCAAGCGTTCAGGACCTTTCAGAACAAGTGATGAAAGACTGATTGGCCTGAAGCTTTTTGCTAGTGAGTAGTCGCTTTTGCCCGGTTTCGGAATAAATGCTACTCTAACATTGCATAAACATAGATGTACATATCCTCTATAAATCAATTACAACCATGTTGCAGGATTATTGGATATATACAATCTGGAGCTGGTGCTTTAAAATCCTTGAAGGACGATATAGGAAAATTTATTGCCTCCGATTTAGCCACCTTTCCTGCTACATACCAATACTATCTGGTTACATTTCTTTCATCTGGAGCCAATCGTTGTATTATAGTATTATAGTTAGCGAAGGTTTTAATCCGACAACTGGATAAGTGATCTTAATATTTAAAAATGAAACTTTGTCTGTATGTCTGTTCACGCTTAACTCAATGACAGTTCATCTGATATAGCTGAAACTTTGGGTTGTGTTGGGGACGATTGGCGTGGATGTTTGTATGGTGTTAGTGATGTAATGGTTTTGAGGTGGTTGACTTGGTGGGTAGCTAGGTATTGTTTGTATGAGATTAAGTCGAAGACAGTGTAGTTTATTAATAGTGCTGAAATATGTTTGGGTGGGTGGGGGTTTTTATCTCATGGTGGATGTTGAAGGGTCTTGGTGGTCAGTTGGGTGGGGGTGGGTAGTGTGGTGGGGACAGTGTGGGTTCGGGCAGCCAGGCAACTAGCTGGTCAGCTAGTATCAAAAAAAAAAAAAAAACACAAAAATCAACGTTGTGATTTGCCTAAAGGCAAGTTTGTTTGCAAATTTGTCAACGTATTCGTTAAATGGAATATTTTTAAGCAAAATAATTACTGGGTTCCATTACAAATAATATAGCAAAAAAGTTACTGTCATATAAATGAAAATATTTGCGCATTTTTGCATTTTTCTTCCAGCGAGCCCATTGAGGAGTTTTGGACTTTGTCTAACCATGAGAACGTAGCACGAATGCGGCTAAAACTGGAGCCTCAACTCTATCCGAATAAACATGAAAATGCAGCAAATTTACGCGATAACGCCGCAAACGCATGTGACGCAAAGTATAACTAATAATTAATTAACTATAATTACATTAACTACATTATATGAATAAAAAAATCTCCAGAGAAATGTCAGAATTCGGTTCAACTATAAAATCAGCAGTTGTACGCGATTTCCTTAGCGACGATGAGAACTCTCTGCTGGAGGAAGAACTCCGCCAATCTATAGAGTCCCAATCACAGCAGGATGTTCCCCTGGAAAAGGCTGTCATCTCACAGGACTGTGAATTGATTACGCTTATGACAAAAGTTAAGGGGAAGATCGAAGTGAACCAAACTTTGTTCACTTTTATCGACTTGAGTCCACCTACTGAGGATGGAGCGAAAAATGATTTCAGGTTAGCTATGCACACTGGTGCCTCAACTGTCAAATGTGCAGCGATAATTTTTCGCTTTCATTTTTATTTCCGAACAGGTTTTCTATCAGCAAAATCCGTGAAGTTCATTTGCGAAAATACAATTTACGTCGAAGTGCTTTGGAGATATTCCTTGTCGATCAGACGAGCTACTTCTTGAATTTCACCACAAAGGTAAGGAATTAACACAACGTCTGCCTCATTGATGCTGAAATGATTTTCGATTTTCTTTCACCACAGACAAGAAACAAAATTTTCACGAAAATTCTTAGCCTGCAACCGCCAAATATTCTCTACGGTTCTGGGCGGTCGCCAGCAGAATTACTGCGCTCATCAGGACTTACGCAGAAATGGATGAACCGAGAGATATCCAATTTTGAATATCTTATGTATCTAAATACCATCGCTGGTGAGTGAAAAAATAGTACAACGGTATTTTCAGCTTTTAAATGGTGCTTTCCTGCAATTTTAGGACGATCATATAACGATCTAAGTCAGTATCCAGTGTTTCCTTGGATCCTTGCAGATTATACAAGTGATATTCTCGATTTGACGGATCCCAAGTCATTTCGGGACTTGTCAAAACCGATTGGTGTTGTAAGTTAAGCACAAGAATCACGATGGACAGCCTGAAAAGTTGTATTTTATTTATCATGACCTTTTCATCACACAGATAAATCCAAAGAACGAGTCTGAAGTTCGTACAAAATACGAATCATTCGAAGATCCATCTGGGGCTATTCCAAAATTTCACTACGGCACACATTATTCCAATTCAGCCGGAGTACTGCATTATCTGCTGCGTGTTGAACCCTTCACATCGTTGCACATCGAGCTGCAGAGTGGTCGTTTCGATGTTGCCGATCGGCAATTTCATTCGATACCACAAACGTGGAAACTTCTCATGGACAATCCGAACGATGTGAAGGAGCTGATACCGGAGTTTTTCTACTTTCCCGAATTCTTAAAGAATATGAACAAGTAAGATTTTTCTTGTCCACTTTAAGTTAGTTGAAGTAATTCTTTGTTTATCGGCGCAGATTTGACTTAGGCCACTTGCAAATTACAAAGGAAAAAGTCGATGATGTTATACTACCTCCGTGGGCGACCACACCTGAAGAATTCATTGCTATTCACAGGAGAGCTCTTGAGTCTGAATATGTTAGTCAAAATCTTCATAATTGGATTGATTTAATTTTTGGGTAAATGAAAGACTGAGTAAAATTTTTTGAAATATAGAATTAAACAATTGACTTCTATTGTAGGTACAAACAAAAAGGTCCCAAAGCTGTGGAAGCTCTCAATGTGTTTTATTATTGTTCATACGAGGGCGCCGTTGATTTGGACAAAATCAAAAACCCTGTCGAACGGGAAGCAGTCGAGGGTTGTCTATGAAGTACATACAAAAGTACAATATGATATCTAACATGTTGTTCTCTTTCCTTCTTTTTCAGGAATGATAAATAATTTCGGGCAGGTTCCATCTCAGCTGATGCGCGAAGCACATCCTCGTCGTCTGACACAGGATGAAACAGTGTTGAAACTTTTACGCGCTGAATTAAAACGTCCTGACATTACGCAGTTTCTCGATAAGGTTGTTCAAATCCATTGCGAACTATCAACACCGAAAGATCCCATTGTATTTCTGAGTGCGCCCAGAAGTCCGCCAAGGTCATTTTTGCAACAACTGAGTCCTGACATTCTTGTAAGCATCTCAAAGTCGAGCATTCTTGGAAGCAACTCATGGATGTCGTATGACAAGGATAAGGGGTTTCTTTTGGAACTTGACGCGACCACCACTAATCTTAAGTGCGAATAAAACTCTTTTCCCATTGCAACATTTAATGCTATTGTGATCTTTTAGGAATCGCAAACGCATTTTCGGACCATTCCATCCATCGCAAAGCCCCAACTCGCAAATGTTTGCTGTCAGCACGGATGGAAAAGTCCTTTATTGCGGTGGTATTTGGGATAACTCACTGCGGGCTTACAGTGTGCACAAGGGGAAAACCATTTGTTCGGTTACCAGGCATTTAGGTTATTCAATTATTCCCTTGAATTATTGTGTGTGCGTTTTAGGATTAAACTGGAGTTTTTCCTTCACTTTTAGATGTGATCACTTGCTTGTCTCTGGACAATTGCGGTTCTTATTTAGTGACTGGTTCGAAGGACTGTACCTGTATCATTTGGAGCATTCAATCGAATCAATTCCCTGGTGGCCAAACAATTCCCGCTCACGCTCTTACTGGGCAAACGCATTTATTGACTTCAGCACAACCGAATACACAACAAAACAGTCATTCGCCAAAGCCGCTAACAACGCTCTATGGACATGATGACGCGATCTCGAGTGTCGCTATTTACACAGAATTGGATATGGTCGTTTCTGGTTCACTGGTGAATACAAAATTTGCATTCTATCCTGGTATCAGTTAATTACAAAACGAAATGTTTGCTTCTTTTTACTCTTCTGCAAAAATAGGACGGCACAGTTAACGTGTACACCATTCAGGATGGTCAGTTTGTTCGAACAATCAAACCCATTGGTTGTACGGAGTTTTGCGTTCAAATTTCATTTGTGACGCTTTCGTATCACGGTAAGTTAACAAATATTGAAAGATCTTGTACCGATTTTATTGTCAGTTTGATAATCTGTACACAAAAAAACTGTTTATTTTTCATTTATTTTATTTTACTTTTTTGTATTGAATTGCATTAACATATACCTTCGCCTGAAATTATGTTTGTATATCTAATTACTGTTTGCAACAATTTTGTTTATTGTGAATAAGAAGGAAGATGGAACTAGAAAGTAAAGCGAAGGATAAGTAAACCAACTATACTTAGGCAAATAATGTTACGTTTCAGATCTCAATATCAATAGTTAATTGCTGTGTTCCATTTGTTGCCAATTACAAGTACAGGAATACCTCGAATAGTCCGGTTAATCGGTTCCACGAATTTCCCGTACTATTTGAAACCGGACTAATTGAAGTTCTCAATACATAGAAAAAATGTTAATTGGTTCCAAAAAAAAATATTTCTCGCAAAATTTAAATAAATATAGAACAATTATTGCATTCAAATTCAGTCTTTATTAAAAATAATTAAACAAAAAATACAGGTTAACCTAGAAATCTATTTTTTCCTTTGTAAAAATTGGAGGAAAGATTGTACCTGTTTCTTCGTGGTTTTTTTTTCATCATAAAATTCTGTGTAGCAACGAGTTGCATTTTTTAACATTCGGCAGATATTAAGGCTACGTTCTATCTTTGGATCAACTTCACTGATGAACTCGGACAATTTTTCATCTATCCCGACAATTTTTGTTAGTTGTTCCAAGCTCAATGTTTGTGGGGGAACTTCAAAACAGTCTTCCTTGTCTAAATTGTTCTCCCGTTCTTTATAGGCTCGTTGTTCATCTATGTTGATGAGTGTTTCATTATCCAATTCGTTGGTGTTTGATTCAATGATGGAATTACGTCGGCGGAATCCAGCTCCATGAAACCCAATTCTTGTCCAATTTCCATTAGTGACTTCTGTAAAACGGGTTTCAAATCCAACGAAATCATTTGAGCAATGTGGAATTATATGTTTCCATACCGCTCTCATATTTCTTACCGTAACTTCATGCCATGTTGACAATGGCAAAGACTAGTCGGATGACCAGGGGCATTATCCAAAATCAACAAAATCTTAAAATCCAATCCCTTTTATTTGCAATAACGTTCTGTTGTAGGGCAAAAACAATTCGTGAACCAATCTTCAAATAAAGATTTTGTAACCCACGCTTTTTTATTTGAGCGCCACAACACTGAAAGATCGTTTTTTGAAAAATGTTTAAGAGCTCGAGGATTTTCTGCACGGTATACAAGCATCGGTTTTATCCCCTGCTGCATTTCCACCTAATAACAGTGTGAAACGGTCTTTTGAAATTTTATAACCAGGGCAAGAACTTTCATTAGCTGCAATAAAAGTGCGTGACGGCAACTTTTTCTAAAACAATCCCGTTCAATCAACGTTGAAAATTTGTTCGTCTTTGTAGCATCCTTGTTGCATTAGTTCACTCAATTCGGTCGGATATTTTAACGCAGCCTCTTTATCTGTGCTGACAGATTCACCAACAGAGCGTACATTGTGGATACTAGTTCGTTGTTTAAAACGAAAAAACCACCCACGGTTTGCCATGAAATTTTTACTAGTGTTATCACCTTCATTTTCTTCTGTATAAACAGCATCACCATCAGGACCATCAGCATCACCATCAATATTCTTGAAGTCATTGTAAAGACTTTAAAGCCTTAGCTTGAATTTCCATTTGACTAAGTGGAATTATTTTTCCAATTTGGATAATAGCCGCTCCATATTAACCATTCGCGTGCTTCTGGTTTTGCTCACTACTTTTGATAAGTAAGAACCCGTAGCCATACCTTCCGATTTGTATTTTTTTTTGTATAATTTTTCTAACTGATGACTCTTCAATCTCCTTGTCACGGCCTATTTTAGCAAATGCACCTTCTTCGTGAAGCTTTATGATGCTTAATTTTTGCTCTGAGGTGAGCCTTTTTCGTTTCTGGCTTAAAGAATCACTTTGAAATTTTCTTTTTGTACTCAAACTGCACTTTTAATTAATTTATTTTATTTCAAAAACAACTTTACTTTTTCACTGCATGCATAAAACTGATATAATTAACACACGTCAAATGCTTACATATTTTATTCGTGCAAATTGGGGAATCCCCGAAAAATATAACATTACAGCGGCGAAAATTATAATTATAATAATTATAACCAAAAGTAAAAATAAACCGAAAAATGGAAAAAAGTCGAGAGTTTTGATACAGAAAATATTTTTTGTTGTAAAATAAACCGGATAAATGCAAAAAATCGAAAAATTTAGAAAAATAAAAATTTTTGTGTGGATTTTTTAAAACCGTACTATAGTGAATTCGGACTAATCGAAGCCGTACTATGCGAGGTATTCCTGTAATTACAATCATACACGCAACTTTTAGTTATCAAAGAAAAATATAACAATTCATATGCAAGTGCATGTGCAGTGTTGTAGTACTTGTGTGTAGTTCGCCATGATTAATAGAACACAGCAAATGCTTACGACAGTTTTAACTCTCGCATACTTAGACTGAATTAACCAAATTAGTGTAATGTATATGAGTACAGTGTCATGTCATACCATCGCCTGTCATTTGCTGTCTTCCAATAAACATGGAAAACTACACACGTATGTAACTGGCGAAACACACCTCACATTTCATCGTGATTTTGTGTAATAACGCCGAAAATTGCAACTCGAGATAATTTAGATAATTAATTTAGAGATTGATTGATGTTTGTGATTTATTGGTTGATGTTTATACAAATGGGGATACTTACTATTTAGAAGCATCTGAATTTTTTCTGGTTATAATGTAAATACATATTTTATTTTGACATTTTAATGTTGTGTTCGATTTATTATCTATTTACAAGTACTTAATTGTACGTGGCAATGCATAATCTTAGACAGAAATTATTTGATTTACAATTGCTATTAAGTATCTATGTATTTTGTCTTTGCTTTATTCACCCCCATCAACCTGCTCTATCTATTTTCCTCGAGCAGAAGAATTGTCTGCTTAGTGGATAAGTGTTGGATTTACGTATGTCTAAAATAAAAAAAACAACCCATGAAAATTTTTCTTGTAAATTCTCTAATAGGAGATACATACATATGTTTTTAAAATTTGAAGAAAATTGGGCTAATTTAAAAAAAATACATGGGCACCACTCGGTCCTCAGGGCCCGATTACTATACAATTTTTACAGAAGTATTGTCCATCAGTGATACACATGTGTTTAAAATTTGAAGAAAATCTAATTTTTGAAAAAAATTGTATGGGCACCCCTCGGTTGTATGGGCCCGTTCCCTCCAAAAAATTTACAAAAAAATTTTGTCCATCGGGTTAGGTTAGGCTAGGTTGAAGTGACCGTCAGTCAAAACCGACGCACTTAGACCATGAAGGTCCGTTGTGATACCACAAGGATCTAGAAAATCCCACGCCTAATCGTTGAACCACTTGGAGCTTCGTAAGAAGCGCAATAGACTATTAATTAATGTCAATTTGGGTTAGATAGTTGAGATGGTTGAAAAGGAACGCTATCAGATGGAGCTTCCGCCTATTCGAGAGGGCTGGGCACGTACAAAGAAGATGGAGAGTGGTTTCCTCATCCTCGTCATCCATGCAGCTTCTGCAGAAATCGTTGGAGAAGACTCCTAATGTCTCTGCAGGCTTGCCTATGAGACAGTGTCCAATTATGACACCTATAATGGCACTAATGTGCAGTCTGTTTTGAGAGATCAAACACCTGGAGCGCTTCGGATCCAGTTTGAGCCAGATCTGCTTCGTTGCTATGCAAGTTGTACCGTTTGACCATCTATAATTAGTTTTTATTATAGCATCCCGTTTAAACATGAGTTTGCACGTAGCGATCGGCATGCCTAGTGAACCATATTCAGGCAATAGGGGTAGTGTGGTGCTATGTTTGGCGAGTTCATCAGCCATACAACTACCACACGGTCCACTGAGAGATTGCTCTGAGGCGAGTAGGCGCGCGTCGAGTGGAGCAAGGTTGAGCAGATGGAGTTGTACGAAGCACTCCGCTCACACAAAGACAAGCTGATCTTTGGACTCTGTTTGGTTTGTCGCGATTGATCGCTTTATCTAATGCATTCCACCAAAAAGCCAATAAGTAATATGAGGTTGAATAACTAATTTACTTCCTATGTCTTTTTTCTTGAGAAGAGTGCCACTGTGGCTTTACGGACTCTTTCTTGTAATTTTAAAATTTTCTCACGTCGTGTGGAAGTTGGTTAAATGGGACCTCAAAGTATTCAAAAATACAGACAAAAAGGGGTCGAGCCAAATTAAAAAAAAGTTTTTAAAAAGACATTATCTTAATATTGTATTGATTGTAATAAATTAAATTAAAATTAAAGTCAAGCTGTCCTCGTTCCACCGACAACGACCAATAAAAGATCATTAGCCAATGTTCGTATGTATGTATGTACATTTTTTTCACCCGACAAAGTACACGTGATGTATTTATCTCGTGATGTCGTCTCCACTAATCAAATCCAGTTCAGACCAGATTTTAATCAGCAACGGAAGCACGGACTTTGGCGGGCGTGCACATGACAAACGAGTAAAAACGTTTCTAATGGAATAAAAAAGATTTTTGATAACTTGTGATTCTTATCAGTAGACATACTTAAATCATATATACTCGTATGTGTATATAAATATTGATTTAGTTAATATTTTAAGAGGAAAATTAAGACGAAGAATTCAACCTTATTTGTTCTCAGGTTCTGTGTTTACCCAATTGATTACTTTAATGACTCATTATATGACAGGTATTGGTTGGTTTTAATTCACTTTTGACTGTTATTGTTATCACTCAAAGGAATTTTTTCCTGGAAAAATCAACACCAGGGCGAATGTAAATAAAAATCGCTTAAATCGCTCACTGCGTTCATCGCCATCATATTACTTGATTGCATGCATTATCTTTTGACACCGGGCTATTAAGCCAGTGATGGAACGAAACGTCAAAATAAATAAAGCGAAATGCATAATGGAATTTATTAATTAAGGACGTTTGGAGTTCACCACGCCGCGCCATAATTGTGACGTTCCGCCGTGCCGGTGCCGGTGTCACCCATAAATGCGGCGCTATCATCTTATCTTTCATTTCTCAGTATTATATGTACTCGTACTATCATTATGTATACAGGGTGTATCCGTTAAGATGGCAAATACTTAAAGGGATGATTCCTTGGTTGTTTTCATGAAAAAAATCGTATGGGAGGGGGGGGGTCTATTTTCTCCCCCTGCGGTGTACGTAGCTTTTTAATGCGAAGAGATGTACTTTTGACCTTACATCACTTCACACCCTATAACTCTTGAACACTTCTAGCTACAAGGTCACTGTTGGCCTTTTTTGGAAAAGAATTAAATTTCTAAGATCACACAATGTACATTTTTTTTAAATTCTTAAAACCATTACCAATATAAACGTAGTCAAAGTCAGAAAAAAAATTTTTTTTTTTTTTAATTTTATTTTCAAACGCGATTATTTCAAAAAATGCTCTCGGATAATTTTTTTTTGAAAAATGCAGTATTAAAGCCTGTACAATTTTCTACAAATCCACCTCAGAATGTTTCTAGATTCTATCAACAGGAGCAGGGTTAAAATTGAAAGTTTGTAAAATGAAAGCAAACGTACTTTTGACCTTACATGACTTCCATATAACTATAACTCTTGAACGCTTCTAGTTACAAGGCCATTTTTTGAAAGAAAATAAAGTTTTTAAGTTCAAACAATATACATTTTTTTAAATCCATGAAACTTTTACTGATATAATAATAATATTCGGCGCGACAGACCATTGCGATCCAAGGACAACTTCTCACGACCATTTGTGCTGCGCATGTTAATTTTTGGACACAAATGGAAGGGACCTACAATTTAAGGCCGTATCCGAACGAAAGTTTTCCGTGACAAGGTATTACTCTCGGAACGTTTGTCACCCATTCGCGAGAGGTGGGACACCGTGAAAAATACTTTTAGTGTTGCTGGGATTCGAACCTGAAACTCCTGCTCAGCAGCCATGTGCACTTCCACTGAGCTACGGCGTGAGATTTTACTGATATAAACGTCGTAAAAGTCAATTTTTTAATTGAATTTTGAAACGCGATCAATTCGAAAAATGCTGTCAGATGGTTTTTTTTGGCAAATGTAGTATTAAAGCCTAATTCAATATTCTACAAATCCATAGCAAAATGTTACACATTGGGTCAACAGGAACAAAGCTAAAATTAAAAGTTTGTAAAATGAATTTTAAGAAAAAAAAAAACAAAAAAACTGTAAAACTTTACTTACAAGTAAACTTAATTAAAATGAATGAGAAGAAGAAGATGAAGCTTCTTACTACTGGTACAGGTTTTAAGAATTTAAAAAAATGTACATTGTATGATCTTAGAAATTTAATACTTTTCCAAAAAAGACCAACAGTGACCTTGTAGCTATAAGTGCTCAAGAGTTATAGGGTGTGGAGTGATTTAGCGTCAAAAGTACATCTCTTCCCATTAAAACGCTACGTACACCGCAGGGGGAAAAATAGACACCCCCCTCCCATACGATTTTTTTCATGAAAACAACCAAGGAATCATCCCTTTAAGTATTTGCCACCTTAACGGATACACCCTGTATATGTAGAATATTGTATGAACGGCGTGTATGTATGTTTATGCCTAAGTCAATACTTTATATTGACTCTAATAGCACACAGAGTGGTTGACTGACTGCCTCTACATTTAAAAGATTGAACATTTCTTTTGCACTCACATCAAAAAAACTTAAAAAATTTATGACATCAAACAAACATTGCGCAGCGGGGTGATGACTCCCTTTCCGGTGAAATAAGGTTTTTTTTTTAAATTTCGCAGAAAATATCAATCATGAATGAACTATTTCATCGTGTTCAAACTTGTATGAAACTATTGTATATAACAGAAGAACATAACTCAAGTTTTGATTACGTATAATGATGAAATGGAAACGGCCGGGATTAATGAGTTATTTGAAAATATCACACTTATCACATAGCAAAACCTGCGGCGGGATTTCTATCATGTATTTTTTCACGGTGCGTTGCATGGCCAGTACAAACAGATGGAAATTAATTTTTCTCTCGGACTTGTATTGTTGGTCCAAAACGACAAGAAAAGTGGAAAACAATTGTAAAATTTTCAATTTTTTTTTTTGCAAGATTCAATAAGGATAAGGCGAATGCCTGACCAAGGATATTTCGTTTTTTTATTTTTTCTCGCAAGCGTCGTAAAAGACCTCAATAGTAATGACAGGGTAATAAACCATGATGATTTTTTTTGCATCCGTAAAAAAACAGATGCCATAGCCTTATCCGCCGATAATAAACCCTTTTGCTTTCTTCCAGAAATCTTCTCTCTCTATTGATAGGACTTGGTCTCAGGGGTAAAGTGGTGAACCATGCCTCATATGTCGTCACATGGTTAGGTTAAGGTGGCTGTCAGTGAAACCGACACACTCAGACTAATAATAGTCCATTGTAATACCACACGGATCAGGAAAAATTCGCTCCACCTACTCGAAGAACCAATGAAGCGTAGGATGATGTTGAGATCATTAGTGTTGTTGTAGAAGAAAGCTCCCATATGGAGTTTACGCTTTTGAGAGAGGGTTGGACAAGTACAGAGAAGGTGGACGATGGTCTCCTCCTCCTCCTCCTCATCTATGCAGCTTCTGCAAAAGTCATTAGAAAAGACTCCAAGTCTTGATGCATGCCTGGCTATGAGACATTGTCCAGTGATGACACCTACAATAGCAGTGATGGCTGACAGCAGTCGAGAGTATAAAGAAGCGTAAAAGAAGTCTAGATCTAGTGGTTTTCTTGTGTCGAAAATGTACTTACGGTGCCTTCCACACATCAAAAAAAACGATTGACGGATTCACGAGTTCATCCTTTGCCTTGTTGTCTTCTATACCGATGTGTCCTGGCTCCCAGCATAGACATACTTTGTTGATCTCGCCCACTCTGTTCAGTTTGTCCCTCCACTGCTCCAGTGGCTTAATGCGGGATGCATCCAGAACCCTTATTGCTGCTAGGATATCCGTCATGATGGCTATTTTCTAAATGATGTACTTCTTTTCCAAATTGCAGTGAGCACGTTCACGTGCATCTCTGCTTAGAATATACTCGGGTACTCTCCTATTGCTTTGGAATAATTAATTTTTGGAAGGCATGCACTCCCAAACAAGCGCCATCTGCTTTCTTTAATTCATTCGTTACTACATTATGGCTCCCGGTTGTTATTGGTATTCAGTTCCAGGCTTAAATTCCTTCTTGTTGCTCAATCTGACTTCAAAGTTTTTCTTGAAGTCAAACTTTCACACCATGGCATATACTTGCTATTTAGCGGAATCTGTCTATCTCTTCTTGCGTTTGCTTCCGTGTTGTGGCCTTGCTTAGATTTGCTTCCACCAGTACACGTAGTGGGAGCAGTACAAGGATCGCCTCCATCATATATGGCATATACTTGCTATTTAGCGGAGTCTGTCTATCTCTTCTTGCGTTGGCTTCCGTGATGTTGCCTGCCATGATCAAACGTAGTTTAGTCTGCTTAGATTTGCTTCCACCACTACACGTAGTGAGAGGATTGCCTCCATCAATGCTTTTAAGCAGGCAGGTTTTAAAAACACATATTACAATTACAAAAAGTGTGCCAGACATTCAAATATTTATTCAAATGATAATCATTCAGTGAAATGGAAGGTCAAATAGCGAGGCAGACGCTATTTACTTTCCCTAGAATTTCTGGACGAACAAACTGGTAAGAGCATTGCCTAGTCGGTCAGTACTATCTGTATTTAAAAACTCGTATGTCTAACGTATATAAATATACTTACGTTTGTACTTAAATATTAACACATTGTTTGGGTTATTCACGTTCACATGATTTTACATAATCTATTAGGCAACTGCACGAGCGTTTCAACTAAATTTAATTTCGTCTCTTCGCGAGTTTCCGCCAAAAAAAAGTCCCATTTATTAATAAAACATTCATTTTAACTTGCTCATTCAATAATCTGTCGTATAGGGCTAATATAATTCAGACAACTGCGTAAATTCTGGTGAAGTAGTTTATTAATTAATCGTAAATCTGTTTAAATGCTTTTGAGATACGAACGACGTGCTGTCAGACATGTCAATTCTAAAATCCATTAAGCATTATTGCTTTTTTGCGAATTAAGACTAATAATTTTATGCATCAGACTTCGAGGGATTTGCAAAAAAAAAATATTATCTCTCCGGCAGTCAGAAGTTATGCGGGCATTCATCACATGATTGAAATGTGATAATGACTCTTTGAGTGACGGCGAACTGGAGAAGAAGCGTACGCTATAACTTTTAATGTATGTCTTCGTGTAATCCAGTTCCAGTCGGTATTAAAGTCGTTATCGGCGGAGCTGTCGCAGAAGTACTTTTAACCTAATGAAATATGAGCTGAAACGCAATTAAATGACGCATGTGCATGGACTACTTTTTAAGCGATTAAAATCGATTGCACTGGCTCAAGAATGAAAGAATATGTGCATCACAAAATGAGGATCCAATAAAACCATAATTGATAAGTTTACAAACGTACGGGGTACACAACTGTACGGTGGATGGTACGATGTCGATTTATGTATTCAGTTTCATTTCATTATGCGCGAATATGGAACTTAACTTGGCTGTGGTAATGTAATCATCTTGTCACAGCCGCCGATTCCTTTCTTTTGTCGTCTGCGAAACTGAGAGAACTGCTAATCAAATTGTCCAAATGTGTAAAGTTTGATCTTCACCCACCCTACTTTCTAGGGAACCGACTCGAAATTCCCAAAACCAAAATCCCAAACACCAACATGCTTAGGGACTATTTGTTTGGGGATATAGCTCTGGCGATTTTTTTTTTGGGATTTAGTGTAGCTATACCAGCATAAAGGGGTTGAGGGATTTTGTGCTTGAAAAATCTTAAAAGTAGTTTCTTTTGCGTGCTTTCATTTTTTTAAATCTAGATCTAAGAATAGATCATGTGTCAAAATTGGAGGAGAACCACTTTTTTATTTCGCTGGACTGCGGCGTATACATTATTGCTGCTTTAAAGATTCCTAGAGGTTACAGCATTTTTGCTGTGGAAATCAATACATGATGATCAATCAACGATTGTCATAATCTTGTTGGAGTCAGATGTGTTTTGACAGTAATCGTTTAGTCATATTCGCGATAATTGTGATTTTTTTAAATCTTATATAAAGAGGTAATCTTACACTCTTAATTGGCTACGCTAATCTTGGAAACTAAAGTATCGATTTTGATCAGGTTGTCACGATTGTACAATTGATTGATTGATTTTTTGCTTCGGAGGTTTTATGCTACAGTTTTGGGTGTACTTAGTAGTGTGAGTCAGTGTGGGAAAGGGGTATCTTGGTGTGGGGTGGTCATTTGTTTGTAGGTCAGTAAGGTTAGTGACAGCCGGGCAACGCCTGTTATTATTGCTTGGCTGGTCTTTATGATGTCTTGCTTAGGGGGGGGGGGGGTCCTGGTAACGCTAGGGTGTACAGCTAGTTCTCTGTATTACTATTCTTCATTAGTACGTCTGTTAGACTAATTACACCATATGATACAATAAATTTTATTAGGTCGAAGTGCCAGCCACATGGGCTAGGGGCGTTCTTAAATAAAAAAAATTGTGCGTGTGTCAGTGTACACGTGGAAGAAGTGAAACTTCCTTAGGTTTAATATCATTATATTTTTACGAACGGTACGAACAGGGCAAAAAAAGCCCTTCATATCGAATTTCATACAAATCGCTTGAGAAGTGAGAGAAGAATCACATCCTAGAATATCCATAGGAAAGACGTACCTTTGTATGAATTTCATACAAATCGCTTGAGAAATGGCTTAATTTCCAAAATTCACAAAATGTAACACAATAATGTGACTTATAATATCGTAACAAAGAATTATTTTTGATACCGTACTAAATTTTCTCCTCACCCCCGATAAACTATAGTTTCACTTTAAAAAAATTAAAATAATCTCCAACACTTTTTGTAAAAATTTGAAAGTGATCTGTCTCCAGGGTCAAGGTGCTCCCATATAATTTTTTTCAAAATCAACCCGATGTTTTACAAACGTCCCGAACTTGTGTATCTCCGAATAGAGAAATTAGATGAACATTTTTAATTTTTATAAATTGTTTTTTTTTACCTCGAAAATTTTACCTTGAATGAAAGATTTATTTAAGTCGTAAAAATTGTATTGCGAAGATTTACTACGTGGAGTATCTTATCACAATAAGAGTTCACCGTTCAAGATTATTAATTAACCTTTGGTGATGTTACTTTACTTTACTACTACTGTATCTACACTACTTCGCTGGCCCAATGGAATTCAATCATGATCTGGTTTTGATGACGAGTTCTTTAAAAATCAGCTGTTCCGTAAATAAAAAATATCGAACCTCTTGGCGTGATCTTAAACTGAGAAATCCGCATTCGTAATATAGGGAGATTGGGGCATCCTAGGGCATATATACCACCGAGATCAAAACCATCTTACACGTAGAACCCCCGTATTAGGAAGCTTGAAAGTTGCTATAAAAGGGGAAATATTCAAGCAGATATTCTCTTTTGCTGACTGGATCGTGCACTGGTATGTTGCAAGCTTCGCTTCCAGGACGTCGATGTCTCAGCTCTCTGCGCTGAAATCATCGCCAGCTTTTCTCTGTCGTCATCTCTTTGGTGTCAGGGTGTGTACTTATAGCTACAACCCTTTTGCCACTACGGTTGATTGATGAGGTATTATTTTGCTGGAAATGTCGCTGCCAATATGTACTTTGCTGCCGGCACCCTTGTCTTGTAACTAGTGTAGTGTACTTGTAACTAAATCCTCTTATCATTACGCTTGCATGTCTCAGCATTTCGCTGCCGTCATCTTTGTCCTAATAGATACTGTACTTGTGTTACCCCTCTTTCCACTACGATCGCATTTCTCAGCATCTCGCTGCCAACATTTCATTGCCGACATTCTGGCTGCCACCCTCTCCGTAACCGAAAATCCCTACTTTATTGCTTGACATAGACACTGCTCACACCCAAACGCCGCTAGATCTTCATAACATCACCTGAGTTACGCTTCGCTCGACATACGCTACGTAATTTCTTCGTATTGCCAAACGCGATTCGAGAAACTTTCACATGACAGTACTCTCGAACGTTGTCAGACATTCTCGAGAGTTGGGAGCATGCAAAAGCTTTTTGGTGTTTTCCTGTGATTTTGAAACTCGCGCTCAAAAGTCAAACGCCTCGAAGGAACGTTTCCTGCTTGTCACTGTTTTATCGATTCTTTCACCAGCAGTGCTCAAGAGAAATAGGCAGTTGCATGCCTTGAATTCAACCGCAATACTCGTGGCGCTCGAAATGCTCATCAGTTGACCCTCAAGCCCATCTTCAGACGTACAGTTATGTTCAGATATTCGTTCTTCAGCCGAACAACACGTATGTGGAATGCTCTGCCAAACTCTGTCTTTCCACATCACTTTAAAACACAAAATAGACATCTTGTCTCCTTTTTTTCCTTAACGCCCACGCTGTGCCAAGCGTATAGCCGAGCATTATAAGGGACTGTACCACTTTACAAATTATAATAAAGCTAACAGCTTGAGCCACAGCGTCTAGGCCCACGGCATCTTATGATTTTGTTAAAAAATGTTACTTCTTGTGGCAATGTTGATGTTAAAACTCCATCATACTCCATACATTATGATCCATGGAATGGGGCCTTTTTGATTCCTTGCTCTAAGTACGTTACCATCAGTCACTCAATTCCTTCATCGACCGATAAGCATCAGACAAGGACAAGGAAAACTTTGTCAAATAGTCGCTAACTACCGACCAACTATAGCTTTTAAGAAATAAAAAATATTGTTCGTGTTTTAAAAAATTTATTAAATAATCTTTTTGACGCAAATTAGTCAATTTATTATGCTTATGGCATACGCGAGAGCGAATTGAATAAGTACGACAATGCTATTTAATTTACGGCTCTTGCATAACTTCTTATAATTTGACTCAAAAAAAAACCTAATTTATCATCTTTGTCAGATAATAATAATTTGGAATTTTTTTGCGTTTTGGAATGAATGTAGAATCGTAATCGTAATAAAATTTCGCTGTGGCAAAAAATTAATGTGTCACACTATCTACGAGTATAGAGAAAGTCTGAAATTGCTATTCACAATAATAAAGAACGAATGAAATCTGCAAATTTTGTAAAATCTACATCTTTTATTTATTCTCTTTTTTTGTTTTTACCATTTACATTAACATAAATACATTTATTCTCGTGCATCTGCAGGTCACATCGCTTTCAGTGCGCTCGATGATACATCACACTCAGTGCATGTGTACAACATAAACGGAACCAGCCTTGGATCGAAATATGTGTCGGGAAGAGTTACCGGCTTAACTACAGCCTCAGATTATCTTGTCGTGGCCGATGACGCTGGCGATATAACCATGAGTCGGCTAAATGGGTAAGTTAGCAACAATGGGACCGCCACTTATGACTGGTGATTTTTGTGAGTCTTTCTTATCAGTTTGAATGCTACAATTTCCGGTTATAAGTATAATAGAGCACACTCATGTTCTATCACACTTACAAGTACAATAACTCATTAACGTGACCGGGAAATCGAAGTTATTTCCTAATTATACCTGATAAGATGTGCTCCTTATTTAACGTACTCGTACATATGTATATATATATTTTAAAAATTATCACAGAAATATTTCCTGATCTGCTTTATTATTTATGATGATTTAGATTAAAACCCGTCTTTGACATTCCGCTGCACGTACCGATACAGACGGTTGTGGTAACGCCAGGCAATACCCACATGCTGGCTCCCCTACGTGATGGACGATTGGCTGTGATAGCGGTTTCGGTTCCAAGTGGTCATAATAAAAAGCATTCAGTACTTAATGTCTAAAAGAAATGTTAGGTTGGTTAACTGTGCGTGGCTGATCAAACTAGAAGACAGCCTTCGGACAGAGGAACACTGGACACAATATCTGTTGTAACATGAACAGCGTGTACTTCAAGACTCGTATGCCGATAGAATTCATATACATATGCGATTTTATCAGTTCCACTTCCCCCCACAATCCCCAATACCCAACGGATTTATTTAAGCCGCCCTCCTTCATCATCGTTAATTTTGCATTTAACAAAAACACATACAACAAGAGTATTAAGGATATTCGTTCGGTTTTGTTGTATTCGCTATTTTGGATACAAAAATCATTTCGAAAATTCAAAATTCCTCATCTTCTAATCAGTTGTGATTTTTTACTTTTTTACATGAATTCAGACAAATGCTACATACATATATACAAATATACAATCATTTATTTATCTCTGACTAAGAATTAAGATATATGTATGTACATCACTTAGAAAGGTTATATTGTTACGCTAATTGCCTAGCGCTATAGCTAAATATGCAAATCCTTAGCGCTTAGCTTAAGGTAGAAGGATACAGTTTCGTTCATAGCTCAAAATATTTCTGGTTTATGTGTATGTCTGTGTATGTTTTTAATTTATAGAAAATTTAACGCTTTAATTCATTTTTTGCACTCCCCCCATTTACACCGGAGAAAAGGGTAGAGTTGTTCTTAAAAAATCATATGTACCGCTTGCATGTATGTACGATTATTCGGCCAAATTTTTCTGGTAGCAGCAACTGTTGGTTTCGCAATTGACACAATAATAATAAAATTAAAAATATAATTAAAAAGGCTAAAGTGATCTTACATCAGAAACAAACAAAAAAAAATGTTCGTGAGTTTAAAGTATACATACTACTTATTATATATGTAAATATATTATATATTATTCACGAATGATGTAGGTATATTTATGAAAGCACGTATTAGTGAATGCAGGCTACTTACATTAGGTCACAATAATTCTCCAAGGATTATGAGCAGCGCAATTAAAAGAAATTTGGTCGCCCTGTTTTTCATTGTGTTTGTAAGTGTAATACTTGATGCGATAGTATGTTTAAGTATTAATTATAATGTATCATAATATTATATGTTCACATAAAGAAAAAATAAAATGTATTAAGATCAAAAAATCATCGTGTGTTTTTAATTTTCAGGAATTTATTGCTTTAATGAAAGATAAATCGTTTAAGTGAGATATATGGATGTGGTGGGATTCTTCGTCGTTTTTTCTTTCCGGGTTCACCGATGTCATCATCCTGGACGCTATTCTTTTACCATAGGCTGGTTGAACTTCGTTCTTCGTTCAACCAAGCAAAAATTGTTGTGCCTTTATTCCGCGGGGGAGCATATGGCTTCTATGCAAATGCCCTTGAACGAAAACGATTTACAGCCTGACATTTCAAGAGATACTTCAGATGGAGTGAAGTAGAAGTTACAACGTCTTACGAAGCCCAAACATTGGCTAGCTCTTTTTGAAATTTCATAAATATGTTACTTCCAGGAAAGATCGCTTGATACTTTTAAACCTAACAACTTAAGTGAATCTGATCTCGCAATGGGAGCACCATTAATAACAGGTGGAACGTAGTGTTGAATTGTCTTCTGAGAAAAAAGACAAGACTGGAATTTATTTGGGTTAAATTCTACTCTATTAGAAATGCCCCTCGGCGGCTTCCTTGTGGATTCCAGTCGAGCGCATGTTTCGTGATATCGTCTGCTGGTTTTCTAAAAGTGTGGCCAATCCAGTTCCATTTCCGTCGACTGACCTCGATTGCTTCCTGCTGTGTAACTCCCCACATGTCTTGATTGGTGATCCGGCCGGATCTTTTTCTCAGTATCTGCCTAAAACACTTGTTGACGAAGTATTGGAGGCGCGTCGCAATCGACTCTGTGACTTTCCAAGTTTTGCAGCCATACAAGACTACTGAGAGAAGTTCGTTAGCTTCAGGTTCCGAGAGATTTGTGAGAAGTTCCAGATATTATTTAGAATTTTTTTTTATATATATATAATTCGCGCACGCTCAAAGGGTTTGCACCCTTATAATCCCCGGTTATATGTTTGACACAGCGTGGGCGTTAAGGAAAAGAGGAGATGTCTCTTAGCTTGCCATATTGTAGGAGTATCTCGCCTTGTTCACACGAGAGCTCACATCCGAATCAGCGACACCATTTTTTGCCATCCAGCTATCCAAATAACAAAACTTATCGATTTCCTCTATCTGGTGTCCGTCAATCGAAAGCTCACACGTTCCACCAGCATTTACTCGTAATAGTTTTGTTTACGACACGTTGATTTTTTATCCCACTTGGTAAGCGTGGAATTCTAGTGAGTTACATTTTCGCTTCATGACACCCAACGAATACAGATATCATCGGCATAGTCCAGGGGCCCTATCATGATTTCCGCCGCGAAACAATTTTTATACGATATCGTGAATATGGAATCACCAACACGATACCTTTCCGCCATCTAATTCGATATCAAGAAAAGTTCCGCCAACAAAAAGAGGAATTCATAATAAGTAAGTTGAAGCGGGTCGAAAAGATCGAAATAATTGGAAACACACGTAAAAAAGACATTTGTTTTAAACGAGTTTGGTTATAGCTGACCGTTTGTGGTTACACTCTGACCTAAAGAACACGCAGGAAGAAGTTTCTGTTGTGTAACGAAATAAATGGCCATTGGCAAAAGAGAGAAGTTTTCGCAAAAACATCAGGTTAGTAGCCTCGGCCGATTTTTTTACAGATGCTCAATGTATTTGCACCCTTATTATAATTGGCACAAGGTGTGAAATAGGAAATTAAGGAGAGGAAAAAACTAGTTTGGTCAATGAGGACATTGGTCACAAATGTTCTTATACTAGCTTTTGGGACTCTATTGCATCCAACATCCAACACGGAGGCTTACTTTATAAGAATATAAAACCCGAGATAGGTTGCAGATTTGTTTTGTTTCCTTCTTATAATTTGCGCACCCTAATAATGCTTGGCTATGGGCGCCGTGGCTCAGGGGAAATGCACATGGCTACTGAGCAGGGGGTTCGTGGTTCGAATCCCAGTAACACCAAAAGTATTTTTCACGGTGTCCCACCTCTCGCGAATGGGTGACAAAAGTTTCGAGAGTAATAACTTGTCACGGAAAGCTTCTCAATTCGCCGTTCGGATCCGGCCTTAAATTGTAGGTCCCTTCCATTTGTGTCCAAAAATATACATGCGCAACACACATGGTTGCGAGAAGCTAGGCCTTGGACCGCAACGGTCTGTCGCACCGAATATTATTATTATTGTATGCTATGCACAACGTGGGCATCATGGAAAAGTGAGGAGAAAGAAAGAATGTCTGTGAGCTTATGCTTCGAATGCCTGAGAGCTTGGTAGAGCATTCCACATACGTGTTGTACGGCTAAAGAACGAATCACTGAACTTAACTATATGTCCGAAGATAAGCTTGCAGGTAAACTGATGAGCACCACACCACGAGTATTGCGGTTGAATTTAAGGAGAGGTGGCACCAGTTGAGTACCTCTGGTGGAAGAAGCGATAAAAAAGTGACAAGCAGGATGTTCAAGATGTGATGTTTACGTCACCGATAAGTTTCATCGCACGGTTTTGTATTCTATTAAGCTGATGCAAGGTATGTAGTTTTAAGCGTACCAGACCAGATATGACAATTATACTCAAGTATAAATAACGGCCTTGTAGATGATAGGCACTAGCCAGATCAGATGGAGTGAACTTTTTTTGCTTTTAAACATTTCGCAGCATTTTTGGCGACAGTGTATATGTGGTCATTCCAACGAATGTTTAACGCATATACCGAGAATTACTAGTTTTTCAGTTTCCTCGATGCAAATGCCATTCAAGGATGATTGCATTGAATTTACGAATCGCTTAGACGACAGAAGACAGCATTGGGTTTTGGAAGCATTCAATTCTACTCGATTTTTTCTTCCCATTTTATTATGCTGTCCAGGTCAGAATTGAACGTGCTTCAGTTGGTTGAGTTGCACATGAGAAGAGGAGGTACGTTCCTCCAACTTATATGAGAAGCAAGGAGTACTGTCATCAGCGAAAGAATGCATTGGATTAAAAGTAATGGGAAAGAGATCATCAATAAAAATGAGAAAGAGTGTCGGGAACAAAACAGAGAGCATTAATGGTATATATTTTAGACTTGAAACCGTCCAAGACAACTTGAATTGAGCGTTCCAAAAAATAGCTTCTAATCCAGTGAAGCAGTTGATAATCGACTCCATAAGCACGAATTGAGCTTGATGCAAAGACTGGTTCCACTGTTCGGTGAGATATACCATCAAATTACCAGTAGAACGTTGCCCACGAAATCCGTACTGCCGGTCACTAAGGATATCGTTAGTTTCAAGATATTGTCAGCGTTTCCATGACCTTGAAAAGAATAGAAGTAAGTGCTATGGGTCGATACGAAGAAGGAGAGGACGGCTCCCCTTTTTGGGTATGAGCTGGAAAAAGGCTGTTTTCAAACTTCTCGGGAAGATTCAGATGAATATTATAGATGGAAAAACTAATGAAACGGCAACGCCAACTTGGAAGAACACCTCTTTAGAACCAATGGGGTAATACCATCTGGCCCAGCGGATTTGTGAGTGTTAAGATCAAATGAAGATCTCTCCCATAGAGTGTTCAATAGCCGGAGATGCAGGCGGCAGCAATGCACAATCTGGAAGCGTGGAGCTTGCTGCAAAATGTGCAGCACTCTATAAAAGAGGAGCTATGCCTTGATATTGACATCGTAGGAATAAAATATAAGCTCTATAATCTTCGGCAAGACTCGAATTAGAAAGTAGAACATTTTCGTATACCAAGCCCAGAGTTTAGGGATGATATCGGTGCCAGAATGGAGATTTTTGATGTGAAAGGTCTTATAAATCGAAACATGGGGGTACATGAACAATAAAGGTTGTGTAACGGAAAGGGTTATATCGTCGCCTTAATAATTCCCTAAATATTAGTCGTAGAGACGTAAATGCGGTTTCGTTACATATATGGTCAGCTTGCTGATAAGACTTTGGGTGGACGCATGTGAACGGGTTGGCGGAGAAGAGGAACCGCGCAGATTGGACAAAAAAGGCGCTCTCGCTCCTTTTTATTCAGTGTAGTTCACGACTTAGACCCAAATAGGGTATTGCGGACAATATTTGTGTATAAAAATGTAAAGTATAAGCCTATAAAAAAAGTATTTAAATACAATATGTCAGCCCCACTACTTCAAAACCCAACCGAAAATATAAATTACGCCTATCGTTGGAGGCTATGTATGGGCAACGCACAGATACCCCAATATCCGGTGTCGAGTCAACGAGACTGTTTAGGAAGCTTAGCAAAATGTGTCACGGCACGGTCGGTGAACGATCCCAACCTCAATGGACATTTCGAGTGAAAATGGCACCCACACATCTATCAAAGGCGTCTCCGAACTGAGGGATAGAATGAATTTGACTTCAATAACGTGTCCACAGAACCGACAACATTGGACACTATAGTATGTACGTTCACCAGACACATTAATGTTGATGCCGCCTTAGTGTCTTATTTCTAATATCACGGCCAATGTTAACCAAAATTGTCATCGAATATTAATCGAAATAAATAGTTATGTACCATTCAGTGTATGTTTTGTATTAAACATTTTTTTAATACGAGGTCACTGTCTCGTTTTCATTTCAGTCCATTACACTAAAAGCGACTCGCTGACAGACGTTTCACGTCAAATCAACGGCTGTGCGCTCCGTCAAAGCCCCCGCCCGATTTTTTCTTTGTATTAAGCTGAAAAGAATTACCGAAAAAATTTAGTTTTTTTAGTAAACAAATAAGTCCTTAAATTCATATTTGAGCGCAATTCATTTTATTTATATCTTTAATATTATTCAGTATTTTTACTTTTACAATTACAATTTGCTATTAAATACTAAAACAACAAATAATAAAACAGGCATCAGTTCATTAAATAATTTTAATTACAATAATTATAAATTTATAATAGAGATAAAGTAAAATTAAATGAATTAGGTATGTAACTGATATAATGTTGTTATGATTAATTTAATACGAATGTAAGAATGATCGTTCGGATTTTATAATAAAAAATATAAAATGCATTTTGTATAATCGCTGTGTGTTTGTGTAATGTGTATGACATTTGTAATAAATAAAAATTATAGCAAGAAAATTAAGTAACTGCCAATCAATATTATAAACTAATTAAATTATTTGATTTAAATTAACGCCGCAGTGTGCGAGAATAAGCAGGAAAGTTGCTATTGCATTAGTCTATTGTTTGTGTTTATGGTTGGTTCATTGTGCCTGTAGTGTAAATTCCTTAAGCAAAATTAATTAATTTGAAAAGTTTGTTTTTTTTTTATTGTTAAGATTAATTATAATTATTTTTAGGTATATTTATTACGTTTTGTGTTGATTTCCCCAAAAACTGTGTGGGTTATTTTAAAGGAAAATCTTAATCGGCATAAGTTCCAGGAAATTACATAGTATGCTTACAATTTAATAACATTAAATTATGTATATAAGTATTAATTATTTGGTATACATCAAAATGTTAAATC
This sequence comes from Nephrocerus scutellatus, assembly GCA_947095585.1. Classification (NCBI taxonomy): domain Eukaryota; kingdom Metazoa; phylum Arthropoda; class Insecta; order Diptera; family Pipunculidae; genus Nephrocerus; species Nephrocerus scutellatus. Next base: position 25,565,012 of record OX352765.1, on the reverse strand, counting down.
TTTGTTTGTGTGCGTGTCGCGTCTTGTGTCTCGGGGGGATGCGTTAGGAATATAGCACTTGCGTAGGCATTTCATCTTTTTTTTCTAACTAACTAAGTGTTGGAAGCTGCATTACATTAAATTACATCCATCTATTTCTCCTCTTTCTGTAAGGAAAATAAGAAGGATGATGATTAGAATTTTCTGACATATTGTAAAAGAATGAAATTTTGTGGGAAAATCTGATTGAATAAAAGCCGGATACTTACAAGTACTGGATAGATGAATGTCTCGGATGTATCCTTGCCTAGGGAATTCCTTGCGATGCACTTATACACGCCCATGTCATCCCAATTGATTTCGGATATTAAAAGGTCACCCGCTGGCAAAATCTTAATTCGATGGTTTTGTTCGATGAGTTTTCCTTGGCCGTTTAGCCAGAAGACTTCGGCGCGTGGGCGAGCCGAAACTTTGCATGGCAGAACAATATTCGAACCGACAAGGTCCAAATGTAAACGTTCACTGTAGATGATTCGGGGTTTCCTGGGACCCGAAAGCGCCTTATTGCTCAACTGAACGAGTTCTTTCATCTCCTCCTGTTGTGGATACACAGTAGTTGAGGCATAAACCGATTTGCCACCCGAACGGCCAACGCAAGTGTACGTTCGTGGTTCACTAAGGATGTGATCAATAATGTGCATCGATCGGACACGAACTATCGCACTGGGGCTACTCTCAGCAAGGACATTCGATTCAAAGTTGTCCATCTGCAAAGGAAATTGCGACTGTAGTAGTTAATGGCTGGACATAATATATAATTGGATTTTCCACAAACAACAAAATTCTACACCAATTTTTTCCAATCATACTAACCTCTGATATTGGTATTTGCCCGGCAACCCATTGAATTGTCGGCACTTGAGATCCCATAACTTCACATACTATCTCGACTGGGGAGCCCAAAGTCTGCAAGACTTTTGTTGGTGGTGTTTTCGTGAATTTGATCCAATCCTGAATTTCGAATGGTCGATTAGCAGCCGACTGGTGTTCCGCTTCGATTGAATTTGCTAACTCATTATCTGCGATAGCTCGACCATGTGCTTCGAGAGCGCCAAATACTAGTAACGCTATTATTAACACGGGTAGGTTCATTTTCTGTAATAAAAGGGAAATCGAAATGGGAAAAATTAGTTTTTTGCTTCTGTTCTCAATATTGGTTTTGCAATAATAATTATTATTAGTTATTACAAATGGGCCCTTAAGAGACAGATTATATAACAGTTTCGAAATCAAAGCGATAGTATTATTCAGGTAACATCACACAAAACAACTATTTGCATGGCCGCGAAAAAAGGAGTGTCACTGGGTGAGAAAGCTAATTATTGCCTTATCACAAATATATTATAGTACGCATTTAGTGGCGTTGGTTTATATAAAAGAAAAAAATTATCAATCGACACCGCGACGCACGCCATCGGCATCTCAGAGCAGAGGAAGTAATAAATATTTTGCATTCAACGTTCAACCGACCATGAAGGCTAAAACCGCGCTACGGCGCAACAAGTGCGATTGATGATGCTATCTACTATGGCTATAGGGATGCGAAGGAAACCTTATCTGCTTATCAGTCGTATATGGGTGCGTCGCAATTAATTGCTAACACGATGTGTCAATGCGACTATCTACATTTAATTTATGTATTATAATTATTATTATCCTGTAATAAAAATTAAATATCAGTTTCTATGCAAGCCAATACAACATTGTGAATATATACGTTAAATTCAAAAGGAAGGACGAGTTGCAGTGACGTTACGATGTGCTGATAAGCAGAGTTTTACGGATCATTTTGAGAGTAAGAGTTCATCACTTATTAAAATTATTACTCGTTTCTGACTTTATTAGCGTTTGGCTAAAGGCGACGATTGCAATTTTCAGTGCTTTTTGTTAAATTTTTTGCATTTTATTAATTTTTTCAATCAATCTTATTACGCTTTCGTTTTTAATTATGTATAATATTATCAAGCGATGAGAGGCCATTAGCTTTAAAATATATAAAAACTGAAAACGTTTTACGATTACTGATATTCTTTAATTATAATTCTGAAAATATATTACTTTTTGATGGATTAAATGTAAAATGTATGTCAAGTGTAAATGTCAAGTAATGCATTGGCATTGCACAAAAACCCCAAATATCTTCACGAAAATATTAATTAGGTACTAGGTGTACCAAAAATGCATAATAAAAAAATATGCTATGACTGATTATCTATATAAACTCAAAAGTGGGTTTAAAAATTAACGTCTCAAAAACAAAACTACTTCGCGTTAACGCTAGTGGAACCAGTGATCTCTCGATTGACGGACATCAGATAGAGGAAGTCGATAAGTTTTGTTATTTGGGCAGCTGGATGTCAAAAAATGGTGGTGTTGGGCTCGGATGTGTGCTCTCGTGTAAACAAGGCGCGACACTCCTATAGTATGCTAAATAATATCTGGAACTCCTCGCAAATCTCCCGGAATCTGAAGCTAACGATCTTCAGACTAAGATGGCCGGACATTATCAATCAATCAATACTTGTGAGGAGTAACGCAGCAGGAAGCAATCGCGATCACCATCAGACGACGAAAATGGAGCTGGATTGGTCACACTTTGATGAAGCCAGCGGACGATATTACAAAACTAGCACTCGACTGGAATCCACAAGGATGCCGCCGAGTTGGCCATCCTAGCAAGACATGGAAAAGGACATTATAAGAGGAAGCAAGATCCCAGGGGACAGAGTGGCGTCTCTTGAAACCTCTGGCGATACATAAATCGAGCTCGACCGCGGAGTAAAGGAAAGAGAGAAGAAAGGAAGATGTTCTATATGTATTATAATTGCTATGTGTATTTATGTTTGTATGTTCAAACTAACTAACGAACGACGGCTTTGTTTAGAAAGCAATTTTTTTTCGAAGGATATATATATATATGGCTGTAGTTTTGCAGTTTTGATTTCGATAGCTCTTACTGGATGTACGGATGGAGAAGCGCTCCCGAAGAGCTGGTTTTATATAAATACGAATACATATTCAAATACTACTAACTGTTCACACTGTCTTTACGCTACGTGACGTCTCGCATTCACATTACACGTAAGGTCAGTCATAGAATGTGTAAGCACTGCTGTTACTCTAACATTTACTGTATTCCATTATGTCTTCACAAATCCTACATAATAGTTGTGGCCAGATGATAAAAGGAATGCGACTTTTATTTTATTTTTTGAGCTGTCACTATGGAAACCTAAAAATTACAAGATTTTATGAATTTCCAACATAACGAGTAAAAAAATTTTTTTTTTGTTAAAACCAAAATCCATACAATCTTTCAAGTCTTAAATATTCACAGTTTTCCCATTGTGAGAGCTCACTTACAACTTATATATAAAGCGCAAAGTAATAGAGACATTTTGATACATATCAAGTTGTGGCATTTAATATACCTAAAATTCAGATAAGAGATTTATACGGTGGTATATTTGTGCCACAAAGTAATAGCTAGTCATAAGAAAGGTCTAAAGTGGCTGCGAGAAAACGGAAGTTGTCGCTAACCATGTCCATGTCCATGTCCATGCTAACCGTGCATAAATAAATACAGCAACATTTTAGCATTAAGTAGCGTTGCGAGCTTTCGTGTTGTAGTACTTTTTAAATTCTATATACATATTAACTTCGCGTGCCCGTGGATTTTTTTTTGTCTGTTTGTCGTCTCGTTTGTCGTGGTCGTTGTCGTCGTTTGCGATTAAGTTTTAACCCACCTCCAAAAGCCCGATTTTATTGAAACTTGTGATTTGCACACACGTGTATTTCCGGTGGCAACACTTTCTATTAAAATTTGGTAGTGATCGGGCCCCGGGGTCAGGGGGATCTCATACCTACCTTTTTTTTTTGAATAATTATGCTATATAGCGGCTTCAGATCACGCCATACTTTCTTGGCATGCGTCTTTTCATGTTGGAATATCTGTTCTTTTTACTGAAGTATTGAAGAGAAAACTTACGCGTCGATCGACGATGGGTATAGCAAGCACAGTACAGTTTCGGTTAAGAAAGTTTTATATGAAACGAGAAACTTCAAGCGTAATTCACAATTTCGGTCGAGGAAGTTATTTTAATTGAATTCAAATTCGAATTCCCAATTTCTTGGCAAATAAAATACGCCCTGCACGTAATTCAAAGATTTCAGGGATTTTTTTTCATTTCATTACCAAAAATTAGGGGAAAAAAACTATTTTCTGTTGATATTAATAATTTATAGTTGGCACCGCGCTGACAGCTATGTAGTTTTTTGTTGTTGTCTGTCTTGTAATTCGGTGGTGTAGTGTGTTCCAAGTTAGAAGCAACATGTGTGAATGAAATTTGTTTCAGTTTTTCCCACGACCTACGGCAGCAGAACATTGTGGCGTTGTATGCCGTACATTTATCGTACGATATAAACCAGACACAATTAGCGCAATAGTCAAGCAAACTATCTAAAGAAATAAAAAGAAACGATTGCATCAGATTTTTTTTCCTCGAATGTCTTTTTGCCTATGCGGCGGCATGGCATAGCAATAGCATAGCACATGGCAAGCGTGTCTTGCGTTATTACGGTTTGCCAGAATATCGCCAGGTTTTTTGATTTGTATGAATCATTCAGATTTGATAGTGACTGAGAGACATTGATGAGCCTTCAAATGGTTATTAGATAATATAGCAGCATTAGTGCTGTCAATTTAAGTTTTAATATGGAAAGAAATGTATAAGACCTTAACGAATATCGAGTCAGGGTAAAATTTGTCTTTTAAAATGAATTTCCTTTTGCTGCAATGTGTACCAATGTACAGGTAGATAGGTAGGTAATTGCTAGATTGCTATTTCTATTTGAACTTCCTATACATAATGTAGATCTTAATATACCAACTAAATAAGACACAATATATTTTTTTAAAAAAATGTACTTACGTTTAATGTTGTTTTCTTCTTTCTACGAATGGTTAAGTTTTTTGTTAACAAATTTCTAAGCAAATATTTAATGCAATTCACTGTTATGTTATGAATGAGTTTATCAGCTCTATATTATGTTGAGTCCTCGATTGAACGTTTTGATTGAATTTCAACAGTAAATAGTTTAAAACTGACATAAGTCCTCTAAAAGTTTCCGTTTTGGAAAAGTTATGACTTATTGAGGGCGGAATTTTGAACTTTTTCGTTAGCCTATTGTTGAATTGTAAATTGCTAGAGGTATTGTGTTGTTTCTAATTGCGAACGTAGAGTGCTGCGAACACAATGTCAGTTTACAATTTTTGTAATTTTAATATGTATTTGAATGTTTGAATATGAGATGATAAAATTCTCTGCTTTGCACAAAGGTACAATTTTTGACAATAATTGAACATTCGCCGAAAAATTCTTGAATATCTATCACGATGGTATTATTGTTGTTGTGTTGTATTAAATTCTATCTTAATACAACGAAATACTTTTCAATTTGAGTTTGCAAAATGCACTATAAATGTTTTTTGTGTTTTAAAATTTTCAAATCAAATACTGAGGTTGTCACTGGTTTTGATAAATGTACACACTGGTAGGTAGGCGCTTAAGATTTTTTTATATCTATTCTGCTTTTCTGCTAATAATTTAGCGCACACTCAGATGAAAATGCTACAAAACTGCATTTCACTTGAATTTATTATAACAAAAGAATACGGTAAGACACGATAATTATAGTATTAGAGCACGATGATAATTTTATAAAATAATTCTGATGCTTGCACACACTTTCCACAGGGTATGTTCAACAGCCAAAAACTGTAACAGAACTGAACTGATAACTCTACCTTCAGCTGAATTTATATGCTCGGCTCTCTCTCTCAGTTCGGCGTTTAATCGATCGTCGGTTGTCTTGTCTGGTCTGATAATCTTCGTCTCTCTTGTCAGTTGTCGCTTGTCTGTTGCTGCTTGCTACGCTGCTGCTTTACTTCGTCTTCGTCTCCCGTGGGCCGGTCCATACGACAGTGTGATATTTCTTCTTATGTGCTTGGTTGAGATTGAGACTTCGCGAATCGGTACTTTCCTTTGGAATTGCCTCCGGACGGCCTCCCATGACGGTTGGTTTGGTGTTAATTGCATGCGAGCAGAATTTCATTCATTTCGTTCACGGAATGGAACCGAAAAGCAAGCAAGCAGTTAATCAGCCACAGATCACCATCACAGTCAGCCGTCCGTCTATGCAAGTGGAACAACTTACAAAGTAAGGGTTATGTATAAAGATATTCATTTTGCCTGAAAGATGTACAGCTGCAGATCGCAACAATCAATTAATCTCAATTTGACAGAAGAATAAGAAGAAGACCAAGCGGAACTTTGCTCTTATCAGTTGGACGAAACAGAGTAGAGAATATTACCGCCACGGAGCCAGGGGAGTAATGATGTTTGTGTGTAGTGCAGATCGCCCTGTGCAATGATGTTGTGACATGCGGCCTTTTAACTCACGTAATATTTCTTGGCAATCGCGCACGTACACTTTTTTATATATACACATAGCACATACAAAGCTCACATGAGCAGCTACTTATATACATATGTATATATAAAACGACCGACCTTTTTGCTAAGGAAGTCGCTTGGGGAAGATCATCAACTGTGATCACCGGCTTTCAGGTGTATGTATATAAACACATTACCGCATGAGAGACACTGCATGGCAACAGTGAAATGTGAAAAAATTCTTAAATGCTGAATCAAGTCAGTGGCGTTTGTTCAACGGATTCAAACTGATTTAGAACAAATGATATGAATATTATTTACGAATATAAATGTGTTTGGTTTGCCAATTTGCTGTTAAATTTTTCATTAAAACAGGGCACAATAAGTCCGGTAATATAAACCTCATGTATACAATTATAAAAATAATTACCATAAAAATTATTAGGATTTGTTTTGAAATATATTATATTATTCCTTATATATATTTATATTATTATATAATTAATTTATGTAATGAAATAAATATGCTAATAATATATTAATTATATATAAATAAAATATTTAAAATTAATATGTACATATATAAAATTGACCGCACAAAAACTAATATATTTACATTTTTTTATTATTAGTACATAACATAGTGTAAAAATACTATAACTACTTTTGCTATCAAGTTAACTTTATAATTTCTCTATTTTTTGTAAATAAGTAAATCAACTTTTTAGTCAGGCCTTTTCACTTTTGTGTTGCGTTTACGTTGCACGATTTCTAAAAGGAATATTTATAATCCGTTAAACTATGCATAACAACTTCGTTAACTGGGTAATAAATAAACAATAATTATAACAATCCATTTATTTTTACATTGTATTTTTTGTTATAATTGTCAAATTATGTTTTTGAGGTCGAAATTCACAAATTAACCCATAATACCTATAAAGTAATGTTTATCACGAGAGGTGTGTGTATATTTGTTCGCGATTAACTCAAAAGCCGTTCATGCGATAGAGCTGGGACTTTGGCTATGGGTTTTATACAATAACTAGCTTTTCTCGGGCCCTTCGCCATATGCACACATGAATCTCCGCCTTTCTACCACGGGAGGGGTGTACTATTGCCTAATCCTAGACAAAGCGACGCCTCTATCGTATTCGCACTATGTGGTTTACCAAGATTTTGTTAAGACGCATATTCTGTGAAAGTTTCTGCTCAATCGGCTGTCTAGTTTTTAAGTTTTAGTGTCGTATTACAAACCAACAGACATTCATTTATATATATATATATATATATAGATTATAGTACGTACAAAGCAGAGCAGCACAAAGTCATTATGATGCCCGACCGTTTTTTCGTCGACTTTAGTTATTTGGTTACAAACTTGGTCGCCACTTAGTGCTCTTTTATTTAAACGAGATAATATTATAGCCTATGTTCACCCTGAAAGCCCATTCTAAATATTGGAGAAAGAATTTTTGAAATCGGTCCAGCAGTTTCGAATATTACCTCCTATAACTAACCAACATTACCTCTTTATTAAATTCTCTATATTAACTTCACTTGCCCGTGTGTTTGTGGGCTTGTGGGTTTGTGGATTTGTCATGGATTCTTGCGATCAATTTTTAACCCACTTCCTACAGCCCGATTTTATTGAAATTTGGCGCACATGTGTATTTCCGGAGACAACACTTTCTATTAAATTTTGAGGCCCCTCGGGCTTCGGGGTCGGGGGGCTCCCATACAAAAAATTTAAAAAATTTACCCGATTTTCTTCAAATTTTACACACATGTGTATACCCAATAAACAATACTTTTTCGAAAATTTTGTAGTGATCGGGTCCGGGTTCGGCCGCAAGGCCCTTATACATTTTTTAAATATCTATACTGGCATCAGATATTCGTCGCCCTTTATGGACTGTGTGCGGTGTGTGCTGCGCAGTCGGCTGCGCTGCATGGTTTTGGTGGTAGAGAGAGAGAGAAATCTTAGCTCACGCACAAATGAACCCAGCAAATGAAACGAGACATAAATGTTTTATGCCTAATTCAACTTACATTTTTATTTACTGAATTTTATTTTTATTGATGTCGTTTTTTGCTGTCGATATCAACTTACATATAGAACAACAAGTTTTCGCAATATTCTGTCATTTCGCGTTTTCATAAATTAGTTCAGAGCAGTCAAAGAGTTCTCAAGATAAATGTTCGTGTTTCTTATTTGCTCAGAGTATCAGCGTGCTCTAAGTGCTCAGAATAAAATGATCTGAGCATTTTAAATTTTAACATCTGATGTCAAATGTCTGTTTCGATGATTTTCTCCTACAATAAAAAAAAAATGGCCCAGGATCGAGGGGCTCCCATATCAATTTCTGCGATTAGAGAATTTAGATGAAAAAGTGGCTGTTTCCTACTAATTAAATTAACGTTATCAAGAAGTTTGTGCTACATAGTCGACAATCAAACGCGTACCCGTGCTCGTCGTGTTCGTTCAGCTCAAAATATCGCCGCGGTGGCTGAAAATGTGCGCTAACGGCCGAGGACATCAATTCGTCATCGTGCATTGGAAATTAACATCAGCCGGTCTTCCATGCAACGAATTCTGCGTAAAGATCTTGTGGCCCTATAAAGTTCAATTGGTTCAGCAATTGAAGGACCGTGACCATCCGCTTCGATATCGATTCGCTGTGTGGGCCTGCGACCAACTCGAAATTGATGAGGATTTTGCTCAAAAAATCATCTTTTCGGACGAGGCGCATTTCCATTTCGGTGGGTTCGTAAACAAACAAAATTGTCGAATTTGGGGATCGGAAAATCCACAAGAATATGTGGTGAAGGCAATGCATCCATTGCATGTTACTGTTTGGTGCGGCTAGTGGCGTGGCGGCATTATTGGGCCGTATTTCTTCGAAGATGCTTTTTTGTGACCATATCTGTGACTATATTGGTTTGGGCGACCTTTGGTTCCAGCAATATGTTGCGCCATGCCACACATCGGGCGTTACAATAGCGGAATTGTGTCAAAAATTCGATGGCCGCAATACCAGTTGAAATGGTGTCGAGAATTGGCCGGCAAGGAGCTGTAATTTGACGCCTTTGGATTTATTTGTCGGGTGCCGTGAAGGACAAGCGTTATGCGAACAATCCACAAACAATTGAGCATTTGAAAGCCAATATTGAAGCAACCATTGCCGTTTTTGTTTTATTAAATTTTTAAATCTGAACTTCTTATTTGGACACCCGTTATAATTGCCGTTATCTTTTTGTTTGTCTATATGGATTTAACGCGGAGTAGGTGGCGCTGGAGTTGTTATATTTACTGAAAGTTTATATTCACACAATATGTTCGTTCGTTGATCCCATATGTAGGTAGTGCTCAATTCAAGATATATTTACGAAAATATTTTTTTGTGGTGAAATACTTAATGATAAAATGGTAAAAAAGGATTTCTTCATTTTTTACGGGTTCTCACTACTATAGTAACTACATAATTCAATCATAAATAAACCTAACGATAACTTAATTTATTTTATATTTATATAAATTTTATTGGATAATAGAAATGTATAACGTTAAAAGAGTTTACGAGTATGTCTGCCAATATCTGTAACAAAACAGTAAAAATTTTCAACTGACGCTACTGAGTACGCCCCTGCATGCAATACATATGCATACATATCCCATAATATGCATTCATAGATCTTGGAACAAATAATGTGCTACGTGCATTTTGTCATATAGCAAATAAAACCACATACACAATATAAATACCGCAAATAGTGTGGAAAGCAACCGAGTGAGACAGTGCCAGATATTGCTAGACAACCTGTCGGAAAAATACATCGATAGACTCGTACACATAAATTTTTTTCTTTCATTTAAAGATCTAATTAAATGTAATTTATATCTACACAACGTGTATGTGCTGTGCAAGCCGTTTGCAATTGTAAGCCAAAGCCAGGCAAAAACGATCGATCTTTTTAGAGGACATTTGTGACGACGATCACAACGACCGACACACAAGCACACACCAACGACTAATGTGTAACAGGCTGATCGGCTGATTGCAACTATGTATCTGGTCGTGCAGCGGGAATAAAAAATCTATAGCAACAGTCGTACGAGTATCGTATCTAGATGAATATATCTTATAAGTTGGTGATTCACTGCAAAATCGTAAAGACCGCCGCGAACCACCCATGTCACAAGGTTTCTCATGTTGTGCGCTTGGTTGTCTGCTAATGCTGTTGGTGTGGTGGTACGGCTGCTTGTTGGCTAGCTAGCTGGCTGGCTGACTGGCTGGCTGGTTGGTTGGCAGTTGGCACACCAGCCAGCATTTGCTTGCTGTGACAGACATAATGGCTACAACGATTTACATTTATAATCGTTTCGCTAACTCGTACTCGTACATTGCATGCGAATACTTGTAGATATTCCCTTTGGGAAAAGTTAAAACACTTAATAGTATGAAGGCGATACTGTTGATATAACACTACTTTATACGACCGACAATCATGCTTTTTATTCTGGCGTTTAAGTTTTAAACTGATGTGACAAAATTAAGTAACAAAAATTTATCCAATTCAACCGTTCTAGTGTGACATAATATAGATTAAGTACCTTCTCAAGAATTGTGCTCCTAGCTAGTTTATTCACTAGCTTGTGATCGGTGGGTCTTTTCACGTAGGTATATACCATCAGTTGCCAATAGCTTAAACTATGCACTGATTTTAATTTTATTTTGATCTCAGTAAACGTCTGATTTAAACACAAAAAGTTATTTCACAACATGACAATTTTGCATGATTTCATATCCCTTAAATAGACAACGAGATACAAAAGAGCTTGCAAAAATCTTAATCAACTTAGCTCAAAGATTTATATACCTTTGTAGGTGACTATGTATATGATAAAAAAATTGACCAACCATTCTCTCTATTTTAGGTCGTAGCTCTTGGAATTAATGGTGGTATTTAAGTTTAATTGTTTAACGAGTTTAATAAACGGGTGCCAAGTTTTATTAATTCTCTTACAACGAAAGTATTTCTCAAAATCGCCAACCCCCCAAAATAAAAATAATCGCCCTCACACAATATCATCTTCCCCCAAAAATCAACGCACCCCGTTACCCCACCTCCTTCCTTCCAACACTATTCATCTTAGCGACCCCGAAAATCCAACTGGAACAGGTTCGAAATGCAGACTATCGACTACTGTGACTTCTGCATCGAAAGACTGATCCGTGATCCTGTCGAGTATTAAATAGACAGTCCCGAAAATTAAAAGCAAATATTCTACGGAGTGCTATATGAACCGAAAAGTCCATACGTTGCAGAGCCACAAGAATTTTCTGCTCATTCATATCAATAGATGGCGACGCCAGCTCTCTAGTGTAGTGGACAACAGTGGACTAATGAAACTCAAGTCTCTATAAAGAAATGTGAAAAGCCAACTGGAACAGCAATGCCGGAACTATTAACAATTATTGGAAGCACAGAGCAGAAAACATTATAAAATCTGACTCAAGGAATATGTTCCCGAAAAGAAATCGACTTTATAAGACTTTATGTTCTTACTGTACCGGAATTGAAGATAGCAATTGCGTCGGAATATATCATTTCTCGGGCGGGAATTGATAGCAGAAGGACACGAATTGCCAATTGTTGTTGTTGTAACAGCTCCAGGTCTGTTAAACCTATTGCTGATTTGACGACCATTGGTCCAGTGCGTGACATACTGGAGTCTTTTCGGTGCGTAGAACCGATCGTCGTAGAAAGGACAACAACTTTATTGTTGGCGAAGGTGTCGAGAGGCTTAATCTTATTGGATCACATTTTGAAACTGTACACCAAGTATGCCACCCAAGTAATTCTGCGGATATGGTGAACGAGAAATTGCACGCATTTCGTAACCGATATTAGTGTCTATTCTATAGTTTCCGGGGTCGCTGAGGTTTATAGTGATGGTCATGGTAAGACACCACAATGGAGATGTGGTCTTTAGGTGTGGTGGATGGCCGATTTTAGTGTCGATACCATATTTTCCGAGGTCGCTGAGATAAATAGTGATGGTAAGTCACCGCCATTGGTAGGGTGTCAGTGGAAGGGGTGGGGGCGATATTAGTGTACAATTTTAAAATCGCGCAACGCCGGGCACTCAGCTACCCAATTATAAAGTGGAAGTGTCAAGCAAGCAGCCATTACCTACATTACAGTAGCTGACGTGATAAAATTGCGAAATTGCCACACATAATTGTTTTCCTGCTTCAATAATTATTCACTATCTTAGAACGATCAGATCAAACTTTTGAGCATGACATAGATCTATTATAGATAATGTCGAGAGTCATAATTATTATTGATTTAAAACTAGAAGTGCGTGTAAATACGAGCCGCTTGATAATTTATAGTGTGCTAAATACATCGCCAGCGTATTATGTGAGGCTCACGCAGTGTCTTCAAACGACAACAATTTGACGTACCGTTGGGTCTGGTATCTGGAGCAGCGAAGAACGTTCCGTACGGAAAAACTGCAGCTATACTTGAGCATCATAATGATGTCTTATTGCTGTATTATGAGCGAACTGATCGATTTAATGTTTAAACTCAGCTGAATTAGCAAATTGCCCAAAAACCGAAAAAAAACGACAAAAACTGCTATTTTTCATTGTAGTTTGGGCGACTTAACATCTTTAAGATTAAAAATTTATTCGGTAATTGGAGAATTAACATGAAAAACTTGTAATGGTTATTTTTTTTGTTTTTATTTTTTTTTTTTGACTTAAGCAATTAAAATTTTGTTTCAGATGTGGCGATTTGACATTCTTCATATTTTAGGCGATTATTCATTATGAACACAGATTGTCCAGTTAGACCTTGTGCTATTATTCATTATTATTTTGGCGATTTCATTTTATTTTTGGTGTATTTTTATTGAAATAATTTATTTTTGGCTATTTGGGCGATTATTCATGTAACCCCTAACATGAAATATTGAATACAGCTTTTTTCTCACAAGACAAAATTATTATAAACTTAGTTCAAAAGGCTTATGACAACGAATTACTGTACCGCCGTTTTAAGACATCATTATTGCCCCTACAATACGAGTAGATAATAATTTTGAATGCATCTACATCAAACGAGCAGAAAGAAAAAGTTTCCAAACATAGCGCCCTCAATTATTAATAGAAGCTTTATTGTGCCGGTGGTTGTCTTTTTTGGATGTAGTTGCAACGAATGCCACACACAAACACATTTATTGATTATTTGATCCTTGCTGTTGATGAATGAATTCGCAAATCAATTAAATTTATGTTGTAGATCGTTAGAAGTATATCTACGAGTAGTGCTAAAATGCAACGCAGCGTGTTGCCAATGCAATTGTGCCCTCCACTGGTGGCATATCGGCATGCATTCATACTTTTGTCTACTTTCCAGATGTTCAATTCATTTCAATTCAATTCAATTGGCTGTACATAAATAAAAATGATTTGACTTTTAGCCTTTTTTCAATTAATTATTCCTTCTGTTTTCATGTGTATTCAGTTAATTTTACGTCAACGATAACAAATTGGTTTTTAAGCTTTGTGTATCTATGACTGCTGTACATAATACCTACAATGACGATGGATATCTGTTTCGAATGTCTGTTTACGATACACAAACAGAATGCTCAATAGAAGTGCAATATGGCAATGGAAATTGATTGATGTTAAAGTCGCTAATATGATAAATACTTCATGTCTATACAATTATTATAAAAGGTTTTTAGGCACGTACTAAGTTATGATTTGCTATGTCGAAGTATAACTGAATTGTGTACGTAGAAATAAAAGCAATTTAGGGTTTTATCACATTTCGGTTTTATTTGTAGAAAAATTATTACAATATTGGAAATAGAGTTCAGTCGCAAAGGAATAAAAAACAGAAAAACATTTCAAAAAGAACACGAGTACACATGTATCCAAAATCTCAATAAAACATAAAAAACCATTTGAAAACAATTTTTGTCGACGACTGTCGGGACTGGAAAGTTAAAACCAAAATTCAAATATTTAAAAATAGGTACTAATCTAGACACAATACAGTCTGAAAAAACCAAATTACAATAATTATTCATTTCTATATCATCATCTATTTTGGCTCTACATCCAAGGTTCAGTATTGTCCCTCTGCAAAAAAAAATCTTTAAACCGAGTCCAAGAGCCCCTTCACCAAGTTGCCAATGGCAATTTCACTGACAAACGACTATAAATAAAGCCATTTTCCTTTTTCACTTTTTAGCCACCCTTGTTTAAGCAAGTAAAACTTTTTCCTCTTAAGTTTTATTCCTTAAAATTCTAATTAAATTATTTTGATAAGTATTTCCTTATCATGGTCAAGAGAGTTTTTTAACCCAATATTAAATTAATTAATTCCAGTCTAAAACCCCTTATAATGTAAAAAACCCCAAAAGATTGTTCGACTCGTTCTAACAAAAAAAAAATTTCTGATTTCAATGAAGCCCAAAGCCAAGCTAATCAGCACCTGAATTTAAATGTCCCATTCAAGTTATCACCTCCTTTGTTATCATCAAAGTAATTGACACTTTGTCTCTTAGACGAGTATAAATAACACACCCAACGATTTATTAGTATTTAATTATTATTAAAAGATTTTGATTTAATTCTAAGAGTTGACTCCCTTAAATTAGTTCAAGAGGTATTATGTATCTATATAAATACAGTAGAATCGCACATAAGTGAACAATTCAGTAGAGTAAACACGAAAAATTCTAGACAAACTAATCAATTCTATGGACAATGAATAAGTGTATCCAAAATATGTCTCGTCAGAAATATAAACTGCTTTAAAATCGAGACTATCATAAGTTGTTCAGTTCTTTGCGGCATAGAGATATTTTGCAATTTTATAGTGCAGAAAATCCAACATGGGTCCCTTAATTTAAATATTTTAAAGTACAATTCTTTAACTATCTCGAGTCTACTGTATCAGCCGAAAACATCATGGAACCAGAAATACGCGCATGGTTGCTTAAATCCAACAAAGCCTACTTTAGTCTGTCAAGACTCTTTATATCCAGGAAATTAACCAGAATATCCAAGCTGCTGATCTATAAAAAAAATTGTCATTCCACTACTTAAATATGGATCCGATGCTTGCTTGCTTAGCAAAAAGCATTCTGATCTCTTAGCCAAATTGGAAAAAAAGTCCGTATGTGCGGAAGGATGATTCCATAGAGTCTATAATGATAATAGGATATACGAGCGTTACCGTGATGTTGACGCCGTGAAGAGAATTAAGCTCGGTAGGCTCCGGTGGGCAGAACACCTAGCTCGCATGAACGAAGAGGAGGTCCTTTGCGCTTGGACAGCAAGGCCACCCAAGCCTACGCCACAAGGTTGGCGTAGACCTGGACGCACACAGTTTAGGGATAGCGAACTGGATAACATCAGCTCGACATCAGGACCGGTAGAGAAATTTTTTGCGGGAGGCAAAGACCCCGGTTGCAGAGCCAAATATAATGATAAGATATATTTTTCTTAAATTTTCTTTATTAACAACGCGTAAGGGATCTATTTGTTTATTTTATTAAACCCGATTATATCTAAACTTTTCATCCCCAATGGCAATAATAATAATATTCGGTGCGACAGACCGTTGCGGTTCAAGGCCTTAGCTTCTCGTGACCATTTGTGTTGTGCATGTTTATTTTTGGACACAAATGGAAGGAAACTAAAATTTTTAAAGGCCAGATCCGAGCGGATGGCTAACCACAACTTCAATTTAATTATAGTCGGCCCGCTCATTTTTTCTCGCACGGCTATAGTCTAAATTCTCCATTAGCTTTAAAAACATGTTGACTTATAAAAATATATTTTCAATTAAAAACGTTTAGTATTGTTCGTAGTAGTGCGCTCAGATCTGAAACAAATTGCAAACTGGCGTTGAGTTTTTTTGTGATTTGTAAATGTTCATCCAGTTCTGAGCTATGTTTAAACTTTAAAGTTTCAAGTCTCAATGGGAAGTAAGTTTAAAATCAATTACAAAATTCCACCCGAACAGAGATACACTAAAGCGAGCTAATAAGAACATTTAAAAAAAGACACAACAGCGGAACAAACCAAATCTTCTTGACTTAAAAACTTAATATATTGTAATAGGCCAGAAGTGCATTAAGAAATGACATATGACAAAAGAACCTTCTTTTAATTTTATTCAATTGGTTATTTGGTACTAAGTGTTGTGTGATCTGCCTAAATACAGGGCATGCTTCAAAGAAATGGAATAAAAAATCTTCAATCAAAATACCATACAAATAGTAAATCTAAAATCTAATAATAAAAATAAATTTAAACATTTGTAGGTATGCATTATAATAATGCGGGTGCACTACCTACATATTTCTGATTTACGAACGTATTAGGAAACTGTTCACACATTCATCTGTTGAACGACTATATGAAAACCTAATAGGTATCAACAATTAACTAAAAAGTCGCTAAAAATATTGTAACACAAGATCTGGACTTCTAACACAGAAACTATATACTAATTTACGAGAAGTTAAAATAGGTATATACAATAAATGCTCATATATTAAAACGTTAGCGCTTAATTTATAGATTAATTAGAACTTCTAAGAATCGGAAGCAATAACGTAACAACATGGCAGAGAGTCAAGCAATCGTTAAAAGTTTTAACTAACAAGCGCTTCGTATGCGCGAGTATATCTACTGTACATTTTACACGTATCTACTTCTTCTCACACATCTCTCCTCACTCGTATCTACACGACATTTATGTTAATAGTTAACTTTTTTCCCAGGGTGCACCGCATCACGCCATATACCAGAAACGAATGCTTACGTGCATAACTGCATGGAACTAAATTCTACAATGACGAAAAAACCGCATAGCAACAGATCAGAAAGCAGCAAGAATTTCGTTTTCTCTTAGTCAGTTTACTCGTACATTCACCTATGTATGTTAATGTCTATGAAAGACCGGTATGATATTGTGTAAATTTTAAGGCAATTTCCAAAGATCCACACACTTAACCAACGTCGGTCACACCAATACTTAAATGAAATTCTCGATCTCTGAGGACCACGTGCTGTCGCCGGTCAAGTGAAATTTGTGAGGTTTTAATGGGAATAAATGGGCAGTGAAATGATGTTGCCCGCAAATACCACACATTCGTTAGCCCAACCAACATAGTACATAGCTACGTGCTGTGGAATACGCAACAGTTACCGCCATCAGATATCTCTATTGGTTACACATATTATCCGGTTACACCTTCCGACAAACGTTGGTTTCCTAGGAATTTCGGACAACAGAAAACTACTTCTTTCTTTGATGCACAAACCGACTGAGCGAATATATGTGGCAGACGTGCTGTATTGTAGCTAATTAATGTTCGCTTGTTAGTACCAAATGATTCGTGCTTGGTGGTTGGTTTGCTGCCAGGAATGTACGTCAGTACATAGCCCGACACATTCGAGATTCCATTGACTCATTAACAGTGTTTCGGACATGGCAATGACAAGCCTCTTGTAGCAAGAGGAAACATTTATGTTATTATAAATCCAGATTCCATTCAGATACTCAACTTCCATTCTTACCTACACAGTTTTTCCTCTTCTTCAGAAAACCGTTCTCATGGCGGCAAAAGTAAAAAAGAGAACGGCGTTCATTTGATCCAGAACAACCTATATCTAAATCTTGTACAATAGTTAATGGAAATGACGGTGACGATTACGATTTGCGTTGAATCAATCCGATTCTGTTTTTTTTTTTGTATTTTACTTCGAATTTGATTGTTATCTTAGGTATAAGCAAGTAGAAGAACATTTCGAATATTTAAGGATTAAATGTGAAAAATATTCTCCGAACAGAGTCCATTAAAGAGTCAAGCAATGTGCAATTTATTACCGCGGGGATATTGTTGTTCTTCGCCATGACTGCAATGTCATGATGATTAAAATATCAACATAAAAAATTAGAAGCAACGTTTGCCACACAAAATTTCGACTTTCTATTCGTGTGCCAAAAAGAAAAAAAAATAATCTCCTAATGGAGCACGAAATGTCAACATTTCTGGTCAAAAAACATCAATTATCGTTTTAATGAAAATCATTTCTGCAAAAGATTTGGCAATGTTGGCTTGTTTGCCCGTACAAGCAACCCACCTCGTGGGAAGTGTATTTATACATTAATGTATTAATTCGTCAATGTAGGGTAAAAAGTGATAGGTGTGTCAAGACCTTTATCACATATAAAGCTCTTGAAGTGAAATTGAGCTATTGTATTTTCCGTGTTTGTGGACATTGTATAGTTTTTTTGTTAAGGTTTCTTAGTTTTTAAATTCTCTATACATATTACATTGTGGCTTTGTCGCTAAATCTTGTGATCGATTTTTAATCCTCTTCCTAAAAGACGATTTTATCCAAACTTTATACATAAAATTTTTCTATAAAAATTCGAAAGTGATCGGGCCATAGGTTGGAGTTGTTCCCATATAAATTTCTTCAAAATTAACCCCAATTTATTCAAACTTTGCACACATGTGTATCTCCGATTAAAGAATTTACATGAAAATTTTTAATTATTATTGGTTTTTATAAAGGTGCAAGGTGCTTCAGACAACGTCTTCTACGGAAAAAGGGGATGTGTACAAAAAAAACGAAGCTAATAGGTCCATCAATCCAGCAAGTCCTTAAAAAAACTTAACTTTTATTTTGTTTATAAGAAGAAACAAAATTCCCTCAAAACCACCCAAACTAGATGAAATTACATTACAAACATTTTATAAAAAATAAAAATTTATATCTGACTCACCATCATCATCATCCTTACCAGTTTGGCTTCATCTTAGACAAATCAACTACTGATCAGGTTTATACCCTTAGGTAGGTGATGGAAAAATGTCTAGAGTTACAAAACTCACTACACCATCTTTTTATAGACTTTAAAGCCGCCAATGGGAGCCATGAGAGAATTCGGCATCCCAATTAAACTGACACGACTATGTAGGTTGACCATGACCAATGTTATAAGTCAAGTAAAAATATCCGGATCACTATTAAGCCCATTCAACATCTAAAACGGGTTCCGACAAGGGGATGAACTGGCCTGTGTCCTCTTCAGTCTGGCGTTGGAGTAAGTAATCCGAGACTCTGACGTAACGGCGAGAGGAACAATCCTCTATAAGTCCATTAATATACTGGCTTACGCAGACGACATTGACATCGTTGCTAGAAACTCAAAAGCTGTACAGGAAGCTTTTATCCAGATCGAGCGGCAAGAGAGCAAAACAAAGTACATGGTGGCCTCGTCTACGAGCAGAACATCCAACATTGGTCCCGCAATTAAAATAGTGAAGGCGAATTTGAAGTAGTGCAATCCTTTAACTATCTCGGGTCAACTGTATCAGCCGATAACAGCATGGAACCTGAAATACGCGCACGGTTGCTAAAAGCCAACAAAGCCTACTATAGTCTTTCAAGACAAATCAAATCCAGGAACTTAGCCATAACATCCAAGCTGCTAGCTCGCATGAGCGAAGAAGATCCTACTCGGAAAGTCCTTTGCGGTAGGTTTCACAAACACGACAGCGAGGCCGGTGAATCCTACGCTTGAAGGATGAGTTTAGGGATGTAGGATGACTGGATGAAATCGGCTAAAAATCGGGGCCGTTGGAGAGACTTTTTGCGGGAGGCCAGGACTGGACCCCGGTTGTAGAGCCAAATATGATGATAATGATGATCATTTACACCGTTTACACATTATCACCGTTAAAGTCTGAAAATTCATACATTTTCTTGCGCCGGCGAAAAGTTCCTAAAAGTTTTTAACAACATTTTTTATAAATTTAAATCAAGTCAAATTTTTACAAAATGCACAAAAAATCAGACTTACGTAAGTTCTTCTTTTCTTCCTCGCCACCAACTAAGACAAACTCTTTTGTGATTACCGCGAAACAAATCCCAAGTTATATACACAAATATAATCCATCGCCCTATATAACAATTCTTAAAAAAATCTGACTAAATGGTTGAAACATTTCTTCTTTGACTCATCATCATCATTTTTGACTTCACAATCGAGGTCCGAATCTGGCATTACGCAAAAAATATCTCTATCAGTCATGATTTCGAGCCGATAACATCCGATTACTAAGAAAAACAATCATTAAAAATAATAGAAGTAGTTCCTAGAATTATGTTAGCAAACAAGTTCTTCGAATTTATTTATCTAAGCGACAGAAAGACATTCAAGCGAATATCAGTTGTCTTTTACATCACGTCTAACATACCGCCCGCCCACGGTTAGTTTTTTGGAAAGTTGGTCAGTTTTATTTTTGGGGTTTTTCCTAATTTTAATTTCAATGGAAATTTACAAATCGTTTAAAATCAGCAGTGAATTATTTATTTTGTGTATAGGTATTATGCTTATGCTGCTTGGCAACAGGCCACAGCATCGATAATATTTAATAAGTTATGTCCGCTGACCCCATTCTCATTTGCTGAATTTAAAAAAAAAAAAACTTTAACATACGCTCTGAAAAGAACTGCAACTATCTCCAAGGATCGCAATCAATGTGCGCCTCATTTGTTATCAATTATTCGACTTATTCTGATAATTGTCAGATATCGGGTTCAATTAATCAGAATCATTTAATTGGAAAATTACTGTACATATAATTACATAAGTACTAGGCAGACAAAATACAGAAATTTTAGTCGCACAACCTTTGGCTATTGTAATGCAATACGTGTAAATGGAGTTTTTCATTTCATCATCATGCTCACTGCTCACATGCCCTTTTTTGCCACTGCCGCAAATCTAATAGCTATGTAATTTTGTTCACACACAAAAATGTGTCCAGTTAATACTGACGATAGATTGCATCAGCCAATTTGGTTAAACGTTTTCATATAAATATGTAAGAACTATTAATATATAGGTTTGTGTACCGTATGTTCCCACCTACCAATAATTATTTCAGTAACATAATCCGGTGTCCGGCATGAAAACCAAATCAACACACAGATAGACACATCCATACATACATTAAAGGAATGCACTTTAATGAGTTTACCCACATATATTTCTATGTATATCGATATTTACGTATACGCAACATAATAGAATGCCAAACGAGACCGCCTATCTGTTTATAAATAGTTCTTGTCGCATAAGAAGGGAGAGATCTTGTGTAAGCGAAGAGAGCCATTTATACCTACATTACCAGACGACGAAGGTCTGAATCGGGTCACGGTTGTAGAGCCAATAAATGAGATGATTCACAAATTTCAAATTTTTCTGATTTTTCCGATTTCTTATGATTAGATTTGTTACTATTGGATACGTACTCGTATGTATTACATATATGGTATCTATTATGTGCATTGTATCTGGCAACAAGTTATGTGATTTGAACATAAAAAGAATTTCGATTTTTTCGGTTTCTGCGAGGCCAGTGCCATGGATAATGGTTGGAGATTAGACGACAGAAGACAGCATTGGTTTTTGGAAGCGTTAAATTTAACTCTACCTTGTTATAAGCTATCACGCTCAGATAAATTTAATATATTTAACATGCGCTGAAACTAGATGTGCTAAAGTTTAATTTTTTTAATCGATTTTGAGTCAATTGTAGTACGGAAATCCTCTGAATATAAGCTTCGACCTTCGGGCTCGCAATATTATTAGTATTATATATATATATATATTTATATATTCCATTGAAATATATATTTAAAAATATATTATATATATTTAAAAGTCACTGAAAGACTTTCTCCCATTATGGTTTATATCTCTGTTAGAAAATAATTACCAATATATTTTAATTACCAACAATATAAATATGAAATATCATATACTGATGATATTTCAAAGTTTGAAATGTGCCCGTGAATAAGTGACTGATGTTGACAATTAGTATATTGATCAAATGAATACAGGTGAAAGACAGTAACGGAAAGCAGCAACCAGCAGTAATCAATTAGAATCTAAAGATAGAACTTGCCTTTTACTATCTGTTTGTGTAATACTGAAAGTTTGTTGGTCTGGCTAACAGGCAAATAATCGAAACAATATTTTACTTTAAATCTAATAACCAAAGTACTATTTTTAGAATCAAAAGGCTTTAAATTTTGGTGTTGTTCACGTTATTGTCACGTATTTCTATGGTGAGTATTATTAGCAATAATTAGAGCATTGACCGTATTGGAAAACATATCTACCCTCAAAAATTGGCCCACTAATCTCCTCACTTCAAGTTTGCTTCAACTCAAAAATTATTATAATCATTGTCAAATTTACTGAAAAAACGCTTAAAAGTAAAATTTGCAATTTGGTAGGTACACACATACACAAAACAAAATTTAGCACATATCTCATTCCAATTTTAAAATTAAGGTAGGAGGTTGATAATGGAAAATTCCACAAAATAACTCTGTGCCTGTTCACACAGTAACATTGCGATTGTCACGTCGCATTGACTTGTTCCGTTGTGGTTTGCGGCTTCTTGTTGTCAAATCCAAACCACATCATGTCATCCATCCGCAAGATACGTGACAACCACTTAAGTCTATGGTCCATACGCTATAATACCGGTGACAGAGCACCTCCCACCGCGTGCCATCGACAAGGCTTTCAAACTGGTTGCAGTGGTTCAAAATCTGGAACCAATTTGTTGCTGAGTTGTAAAGGAAATGGATATGTATATGTTATTATATATGAGCAACACACATTATAAACCCATTGAAGCTAATTTTATGAATGAATGATGATTGTCTTTTTCGTCAGATTTTTTTTTTGTACCTTGCCTGCTCGCCAAGAAGCATTAGCAACAGGCGAGCAACCAACAAGCATGACTAAATGGCTTTATGCTCGAAGCATGCCATGCCTGCTGGTATTGTCTCGGCCCAGTAGTTGTTCGATACAAATGACGTCAGCAAGCACTCAATATCAAACACTGTATCCGAGCGAGAAATGTGTGTACATGTGTAATATCGTTTCGCATCGTATCGTATCGTATGAATCATTCATATATCCCAACACGACGACGATGTATAGATACATATACAATTCGACCGCTATGGAGAGACAAAAAGGTTAAATATTTTTTTAATGTTAATTTTTTGAATTGATAGGCATAGAGAACGGAGCTTCTGAGTTTTTTTTTTGTCCTTGTTATAAAATCATGAAGTAGTCGTGTTATTTGCAATTTGTGAAGGTGACAAAAACCGTTCACGCAGAAAGATCACCGACACCGACTTGAGTGTTTAAGTTATTTAGGTAAAATAAAACAACAACAAAATAATTATGAACATTCATCTATAGATACGATTTTGTTTTGATTATTTTTTTTATCTGTTCCTCCTCAACTTGACGATCTTATATGTATCTACGTTGCCTCGCTAGC
The DNA here is from genome assembly GCA_947095585.1 of Nephrocerus scutellatus. Lineage (NCBI taxonomy): Eukaryota > Metazoa > Arthropoda > Insecta > Diptera > Pipunculidae > Nephrocerus > Nephrocerus scutellatus. The sequence goes on along the minus strand of OX352765.1, from coordinate 25,541,081 downwards.
TGTTTGTGTGCATCAGATCAGGTGATGTCATAACGTCAAACGTACGTCATACCTATCCGTACATGTATACTGTATCTCAACACATGATAATACATGAATACATTCATCCATTCAAACATACATTCACATATACAAAACTGTCTAAATAAATTTAATAAATGTGTACTCTCACTCCTCATGTCATGTGTTATGAAATATAACAGTATTCTAAGAATTTGGGGGCTCGTCCATTGGATTTTTGTGTGGGTTTGCCTGTGGCCGCGTGTTGCCGTTGCTACGCGGTGATGTTATGTCGGCATGCAGCGCATCTGTGTAGATATGTACAATATGCATATGGACGTTTTACTTGTGCATTGTGCAGTACCGCCGTCATCAGCTGCATATATGCAATAGATACTCGAACAATTCGGACCGCTGCGGTGCCTTGCTTATTATTTACTGCGACACATCAACGAGTCGTCGCCTCTTATGTTTAATTATGTGGTCAGTGACGTGCCGACGTGCTGATGCCTATGTGCATTGTAAATAATTTACTTCATTTATTGGCAATATCTGCATCTGTATCTGTACAATGAGGCGTATCGATGATCAATCAACGAATGATCGATTCATTGATCCAACCAATTAAGTACACTATGTGAATGTGGCAAATTATAAATTTTTCTGTTTAATTTTTTTTATTATGATAACGCATTGATTGTATAGGTAATGCGAATGTCATTGATGATAACATCACGTTAGGTACTATATGTTGTGCGACTGACGGTTTTAAAATGAAATGTGAATGCGAATAATAAGCGAAAGATCGGGCAAGGACGTGCACGTACTCTCCGCAGCTAAACTTTTGTAGAAACTTAATGGCACATAAGTATTATGCGGTTGCGACTAATATGATTTTTTATAAATATATATCCACGTGTATTTATAACTAAATTATGCAATTATGTATGTAACTACACCTATTAGAGCGAATCAGCACATCTTTTAACAATCGTCTTGGAATTGTGCATAAATTACGCGCTGTTTACAAGAACCATTATCAATTCGTTATCTCTATAGATACTCGTACTCTGCACGAGTATACCGCCAGCTGCGTTGATTGCGTTGTTGTTAGACGATGCTAATTATTTGCCATATACACATGTATTAAATATATAAACAGAAAAATTAAAAGAAATTGCGTTTTCGCCAAATCAGGACTTGAGTGGTTCGTGTGCATCAATTAAGGTATTATTTCATCGTTAATTTATTGCTCCTGAGGCCGGTATTAAAAAATCCTGCTTAATAAGTATAAGTATTGTTGCTTTATTTAGCAAAATGAAAACAATTATAGCGATAATAAATTCACATATTTGCCAATTTTGACAATAGCCATGGATTTTCTTAAATGTTTTTTTAATCAATAGTTTCTCGCAGAATTAATTTAACAGTTTTGTTATTTCGAAAAAACTCGTTTTAGCAATTTCAAATTATAATCTGGTTTAATTACATATTTGATGGTAACAATTTATTGATGCTATTATTTGTAGTAACCTAAAATGCATTAAAATTATCTTCTAACATTAACATTTTTTATTAATGGATATCGACACAAAAACACTGTGTTGAAAAAGTTTAGCAAGTTGAAGAAATCTAAAATAAAAACAAGACAAGAACAAGATGGGGCAATGATCATAGCACTTGACAGATAAAATATCTTTTTTTAAATTCTCTAGCTAGCAAGATGGGAACTTTGTATCAAATTTTAACCCACTTCCTAAAGCTTGATTTTATTCAAACTTTGCACATATGTGTATCTCTGGTGACAACGCTTTCTATTAATTAACTAATTTGGAAGTTATTGGGCCTCGGTGTCGGGAGGCACCCATATAAATATTTTAAAAATAACCCGATATTATTCAAACTTTGCACACATACGAGTATGTATCTCCTATTAGAGAATATACGTTAAAAAATTTTACTTTTATTAATTTTACTTTCTCTTACAATGAAAATTTTTGAATTCGGGATTTTTGCAGATTTACCCATATTACCGTATCTCCTGACTAAGAAAAAGCGAAAATAAAAAAATCTTTGTCTGTGTTCCCTCTACGGCCCAGACGGCTGAATTTGTCGGGATGAAAATTCATATTTAAGCTTTTTACATAAATTGTAAGGGACCAGATGATTTTGACGGAAATCTAACAACCGGAAGTGAAAGTTTACTCAGACAGTTTTTCGAGTTCTTGCAAATAACTCAAAAAGTGTAGCACTTACGAGAATATTAAGTACAAAAGAAATTTAAAGAAAAAACAAAAAACAAATATTTTGAAAAAAAAAAAATTTACTGAAGATTTCGGCCCCGCCCGTGTTGTGCCCACACCTCCCTCTTTTTATACTGTCATACATTCAAGGGTTTAAAAATCTTATGATGCACGATCGTAGAGAGGAGAACGTATCGTGGAAAGGACCACGTATAGTGGAGAGGAGCACATATCGGTGAGAGGAACACGTATCGAGGAGATGAGGAGAAGGAGAACACTGCTGATCATAGTGCTGCGGTAACAGAAAGCTTTCCACATTCGATGGTCTAGCAAATCAACGCACCTAAAAGTTTTATTGTCGGTTGTAGAGCCAAAAATGATCATATCGAATGGCTTTCTGTTCTGTCAAGCAGATGCCAAAGGGACACACTCAATTATGTAGTGAATACCGAGTTGAAGCCATCGAAAACAACTTGAATTGAACGCTTTAAAATAGAGCTACAAATCCATTAAAGCAATTTTTGTTTTAGACTCCATAAGCACGGATTCTTTTCAAAAGAGCTTGATACCAAAGTCTGTCAAATGTCCTAGAAATATCAAGGGCTACAACTTTGCTTTCACAAAATTGGTAAATGGACTGGTTGCACTTTTCAGAGAGATGTGCTATCAGACCACCGGTAAAACGTTGCCGACGGAAATCACATCATGGAGTTCTTGTGATTTGAGAGACATTCAGCGTTTTTATGGATACTGATAAGGACGTTAGTGGTATGGGTCGGTACGAAGATGGTTCACCTTTTTTTATATACACCAATTACTCTAAAATAGTCCAGAAGAATAGAATAGTTGGATAAGCTTTGGTTGGTTTTGCTTTTTAAAACCGAATGCTTACCTATGGGGCATGTTTGTAGCATTGTGACTTGCGATATAACCTTAACAAAACTGGTGTGAGCTCGAAGACAGAATGTAGGTTCTGCAATGAAGATATTGAGTCATCCGAGCACATTCTCTGCGAATGCCAAGCACTACTTGGGTTAATAAGGAAATGTGCTCGACAGCAGAGTTGAGAAATTCTGCTACTAAGGACATATTATCCTTCCCTAGTTAGAGTAAATACATCCTAAGATCTTTTAGGTCGTGGTGTCTGCCATATGGGCTAGGATTTTCTTTCAACCATTACTTCACCTCTTCATACTTTGGAGCATAGACGAAATGTAGGAGCTTTAACTGTACAAATTTTACTACGATAGATGTTCCTAAGAAACCCGTTCTCTAGTTCCAGGTCCTTTTTTCAGCAACGTAAACACTCATTTTAGTTCTAATCAACACAGATTTGTCTAAAAACCTTGTTCATGTATATAACCCTTTCATATCCTCCTTATTTCCGAAAGTGACTTTGATGTGAAATCATTTGGTTGACTCCGTTTTTCCCGAATCGTTTAATCTATATACAGGCCTTCAAAATAACCGTCAACTAGTTCCTGACGGACCGAATTGTTCAATAGGAGATCCAAAAAAAAATTAATTATTGTTTGTATTATAAGGTTTTTTGTAGTTTTCCCTGACCATGATCCATTGATTTAAGCAAAGCACTTCGACTCACGTCGTTTTAGTTTTTTGGTAGTTTCGTGTTCGTTTTTTCAGTTTTGCTTTATCAATTGCTTCGAATCAATCAGATATAATTCAGAAAAAAAATGTTAAACCGGCTACAAACGTGAGGAATGTAATAGATTGTAAATTACATTCCTTCGATTTCTTCATATTGTTTTTAATTTTAATGAAGGGAAAAGCCCACCTTATTGCAATGCGCAAGTCATTCAGGGAGTTGTCATTGAGTTTATGATAAAAAAAAATGTCAGCGGCGGTATCCACGTCGCTATTGAGACAGAATTTAGAATTTAGTTAGAAACTAATTCTTATAAATTACATACGTATTGTATAATCGAATTTAGATTCATATCAGTGATAATCAATTTGAAATTACTTAGACAAATTGTTTGACGTTGAGTTGGCATTCTTTCTCAGCTAATAAATAAAAAAAATTCTAAGTGTTGATATTGAAGATCCAATTGTTGAAATTAAACCTCATTGGTGTTGCATTGTTTTGGATTGTATTAAGAAACGATAAAGTTATAAGATGAACTCCATTAACGCTTAGCTGAACAAACATATTGTCAGGCTTTTCATCTTTGTATACTTAACGTCCTAATCCCATTCAATTATAACATAACTTCTGCTAATCCACCCAACACAAACCACAAGATACAAGTAGAAATGTAAACAATCGAAATTGAAATTGTGTACAATGTTACTGTTCTATAAGAGAGCAATCATAACATCCGTTAATCTTTGCACAAAGTTGAAGTAAAAAACCTTACAGCTAGCCAATAATAAAAGACATGCGATCTGAACGAAAAGTTTGATATTTATACGAAAACTATAAGTTCTTCTTTGCGTCTCTATCGAATAGAATTGCATGCTTTAAAGGCAAAATAATTTTTTTAATTTTAACAAAAACGAGCCAAGAAACATTTATAAACTGATTAATAAGATTACAAAGAAAGGATAAGAAATTGATATCGTCTGAAACTTGTGCCTAAACCATATGTGCAGCGAATATTGAGTGCAGAGCGCATAGAGTATATGATTTCAAACGAGGTGAAAAATTTTGCTCGTGTTTCTAATTTCTAAATTCGCCGCATGCAGAATATCTGCAGATGTGTTATGGTCATTACAGCTGTTGATCAGGTAGCACTAATTATTATTTAAATAAATTCAACATAAAGCTACACAATGTATCGGAAACTAAACATTTTATGGAAATCCACGTTCGACTTACGGTAGCGTTTTAGGCGAACCTTTCGGATTTCGTGGGAAGAATAAATAATTATGTATCTATTTGCTGAATTCCTTTATACTTTCTTAAGTACAATTAAGTACTTGTGTATAGTTTATAAATGGAATCTAGCAATTACAGTCGGAAAGGTTACACAATTTGAATCTGAACCAAACCAGAAGATTTGAAAAAAAAAAATTGGAAATAGTTTTTGTCATGGAGGCCACCGGATTCTTAATAAGAACATCCTTAAGTTGATTTCCGAGGAACATTGATTGAATTAATAAAGTTTCAAAGTTTCTCTTTAAATATTATTCTACATTTTCCGAACAAATCTACGACCAAAAATATTGATATTGAAGTAATATTTAGTTAAATTTGTTGTACTACAAGTTACTTTATGGCCTCGAAGAAGTTGTCCTATATAAAAACGTAAAACCCTTTTTTATCACTTGTTTTAACGAACAATTAGAAATTCATTCTTTTTATAAATTAAGAGAAAAAACCATACATATCTCTTGGAATACGTAAAAATTTCATGTACCTTCATCATGATGATTTCTGATTTAAATCCGTTAACAATTTCCAAGGGGATCCTTCGAGTTCTTCACTGTTTTGCACACTGTACTTTAAGATCGAACTAAGAGTTTGATGCACTTCAGTGTTTGAATTTGACAAATAAACTTTTGTTTCTCCCTTTTTTAAACAATTTTTACTGTCACACTTCACTCAAAAAACGATCGCACACTTAGCTACTGGTAAAAAGGCGGTATATACTGTGATGCGTGCAGTTGCCAATTGTGTATGTCTGCTGTTCTGCGACTGCTCGAAATAGTAAAAGAGTATAGTATTATTAATATTTGTTTAACAAACGAGAAACTTAGAACATCCTGTTTGAGCGATGTCCATCAAATTGTATCGAAAAGCTTCGACAGCCGCCTTTTTATATTGAAATCGAAAAGATTCTTCTCTGCCACCAATCACCGCCCCTGCCTCACTTATTCATGATGCTTTTTGTTGGCGATGGCAAGCGGCGATGATGCTCATGCTAATGCTCGTATGTTGGAGCTCTTGGTAAAGCACCGCGTCGCTGTGCGCTCCATGTCGTCAGTTGCTAACGACGTTATATTGTAGTCGCGTGTTGCTGGTTGCATTGCATGGCTATTGTAGAGTCGGGGTGAGGTGATGGTTATGTTTATGTACATATTATTGGTTGATTTTTGTTTTACGTTGCGCTATGCTTATCCTTTTTTAATTTTTGATGTCCATATGTGTATGTGTGTATTTATTCTCACCCCCGAAAAGTCATAACTCGAAATGGAATGTGTGGTTCTTGCTTTTCGTTTTGCTCCTTTGACCGTGTGACGAAAGTTTGATCCTCTGCCGTTATATGCAAAAGAGCTGTAGTAGGGATATGTACATATATCAAAGATACAAATATCTTAAATACCAACTTAACTAAAGGGAGGTGTTGAGAGACGACCACAAACAATAGCAAGCAACGCAACAAATATCGGAGACGTCATACTATCGGGGCCGTCAGTGCGGGCATCAGCAGGCGACAAACAAAGGCAAGCCACAGTTAAGAATTAAGCTCTAATTCTTGTAATAAAAAAACGATCACAAATTGGCTCCATAGTGTTTAGTTAATAATTCAAATTGATTCTTACAATAGTAGATGCACATTTGTTTACAATATTGCGGCTCCATATTTCGTATCTACATAATATGTACATAGGCTGGGATGGAAGAGATGTATGTAGATATGCCGTGTGTTTAGTGAAACATCCGTTGTGCAGTTAGTTGTGTTAAGGTATGTTATGTGTGCATAAAACTAATTAATGTACGACTATGTCTGGTGCTAATTTCTAGTAGATTTTGCAAAGAGTTACTAATGCACAAGTTCGGATTTCATCTTGTTTAAAAGGAATCAACATGTTTGATTTCTTAGAACGTTTTTTAGAAACTAATCTTAATAGATAAAATAATTTGGTTTCGTACAGGATATCAGTTTTGAAAGGATATTCAGAAACTGTGTAATTTTCTAATGGGCTTTTCAATTGTGACGCCTGCTTTCTCTGCTATGCGTAAAGTTAGCTGCGGTTTGCAAATTACTCAGAATCGATTTCAGTAATTTGGCATCTTTGTGGCCTGTTTGTGAAAATTTTTTTTCAAGAACTGGGCCAGCATCTCTAAAAGATCGCTTTGACCCAAGAAATGAAGCCGAATGATCATCAGCTGCGATTTAACTTCAGTGATTGGGTGCGGCAACAGTCCTGATTTTCATCGCAAAATCATTCTCAGAGATGAAGCCCATTTCTGACTTGACAAGCAAAATTGTCGCATTTGGTTGGGTCAGCAAAAAAAAATGTCATTAAATCTACAAAAATTTACTCTTTTGGTCAATGATCCATACTACTTCTTTAGTGTTGTTGGCAAAGAAGTCACAGTCAAATAAGATTGCTACCGCACCGCAGTAATTTTGTGAAAAATTAGAACAGCTTGACTTGGAGCATATTTTGCATTATTTGACTCTTTTTATTTTTAACTCTAGTATATTAAATTTAATAAAAATTGAAAATCTTTGATCTAGGTTACCTTTTTTAGTGTGAAATTTTTCATTGAAAAGTTCGAGGGGTTGAGATAGACAAATGTTTGCTTAAACAATTTTTTCACATTCACTTTATACTACACTTAATGCATAACACCCTGTAGATTAAAGAATTCTGTATGCTGCTTAGTATAATTTAATTAACAATCATGTCAGAGTAATCATTATCATATAGACAGAGTAGAAAACGGAAAACATACAATAATCAGGACATTTGTTCTGTTTTGTGTTAAGTAATAATATGGGGATGCTAACTAGAATTATTTGTAACTTTCTTAATAAGGTTTCATTTGGGAAAAAAACCTATAATGTCTTTGTTAGGCTTCGATAGAATTCGTAAGACACTACATTTATAATTAAAAAAAATAAGTTAACCAGTTATATGATTAACAGTAAAATTGTTTAAACGTACTCACTAGGTGGTGGTCAAGCGCAACGTGATATTGTCCACAAATGTGGCGTTGTGTTGTTGCTTTTCCGTAAGATGTGCTAGTTGCTTGTATGAAATATCAAAATACATAATTGACTTGACGGAAGTCGCATAAGATTATCAATTATTAGTGACATTTATATTACCTTGTCCCATTTTTGGTTAATTAATACAATTATTAAAGCCTTATGTGGTCAAAAAGAACACAGGGTCTTAATTCAATTTCAATTGAAAATACATTTTAGCCTTTTAATTGGACCGTTGCCCACCCAGAGAGAGTTAGCTGTTTAGCGGTCGCCTACATTATAAAGACAATAGGGTGGGCAGTCTTGACAGAAGGACTTTCTAATAGAATAATGACTTCTTAATCTATTATATAAGATAACGAAAATATTATAGTATAGAATAGATATATGTAATAGAAAGATAGAAAAAGAAAGATATGTAGTATATTGCGAAATAGAGGTTCTAAAGAAAGTATGTATTATGCGACTGCAGAAACAGTTTTTTATGAGTTTTTATAGTGGTAGTGCATTGGACTTCTGTGCGAGAGGTTCGAGGTTTTCTGCGAGAGTTTAAACGAATGTTGATTCAAGGAAGTACGAATACGACCATTGTCTTAAACGCCAGAAGCTTTCTTTTGTTAGGCTCCTAAATTTTAATAGAACTTAAGCAACCTAGGTCGAATTTCTGATTTAATTCATCCTTAGAATTTAAATGATAGTATTGATTCATAAGGTAAAGAAGGAAAGGTATTTTTCACAGTCACATAGTGAAAGTCTGACAAACGTCCGCGAGTAATGCACGTAATTGCATTACGTAACTTGTCCAACAATTTTGCTTATTAAATTATTAATTAATTTTGCTTATTACGATAATTACGGATGGACTATAGAGGCTGTAATGCTCAAAAAATAACTCATAATCATCATCATAATTTTTGTCTCTACAACCGAAGCTCAGCCCTGAAATTATTTACGCTCATATGAGCTTTTATTGACTACATAAGTTCACCCTATTTCTATTGACAATGTGCAATCTTTTAATACCTACGGACACAGCTTCTTGGAATTTTCTCTAAAACGTATTATATCATGTAAGGCATTGTAAAACTTTAAGGCACAAAAAAAAAGTGAAGATTCTCACCGATCCGCGTGATTTATTTTATTGAAAAAAATGCCAACCCAACCGAAAAAAGTTATATGATAAAATTTGCATACATCGTTTAAGTTATGATAAATTATTCTCGATGAAACTAAATCACTAAGTGAGGCTTAATTATTCGAAATTGCAGATTCTCTCACTTAACGAGATGCATCAGGTAAAATATGTGACAAATTGGCAGACTATTCCGACAGTGGGTGGTAATTGATTTACCCTATACTGGGTGTCCCTTTATTGACTGACTGATTGAAAACGTGAATAACTTTTATTAATTTATGGATGGAATGGAATGTTAAGATTGTTTCTAGCTGCTGGACTTTCAAATGTTTTACATTTTTTAACACCGCAATTTTCTGATATTTTTCCCAATTGTAGCTATAATTGAATTGCGCATATTTTAAAGCTTTTCTGTGAACGTTGCTAGCGCGGAAGATCTTTTACTAAACTGAAGTTAAAAATTTTTGTCCGCTCTTCTATGTCACAAGAACGATTATTTGGCATTATTGTCGATAAAATCGCACGAAGCAAAAAATATAAATTTCAGCCAATTGATTTCTAATTTTGTGGAAGACAAGGCAAATAGAGTTAAATAAGTGCATTTTATTATATATATTTTATTTTGTTATTTTAATGCATCCACATGGCATCTCGAACACGAGACGAGAGAGACCGTCGCTATAAATTATGTTATTTCTATATTTTTCTAATTAATAAATGTTATTATTTTATTTTATTAAAACAATAAAAATAATTCTTCTAAATTTACTGGTAGAGAACCCCAAAATCCATTCTTGCAGCTGGGCAACCAAAGGAGTTTTAGGTTAAGCTTTGTCAACAGAATTGGATAGGGATCAGTGGGATAGGGCAGCAGGGAAACGCCGGGTATTTCTGCTAGTAGATTATAACATTTACGAAAACATATATGACTGTACATTTTTGGTCAAACCCATAAGAAACAGGGTGTTCAGCCAATTTTGCCCAACCCAACATGAGGGGACATATTCATTGACGAATATGTCCCTTACACTTGGGATTTTGGAACAACGTTTAATAATTTTAATCGCAAAATCACTTTCGTCCATATCTGGCTAAACGGATTCGTTTGAAGGCATTTGGGTAAAGTCAGCAAGCCAAAAACTTTTAGAAAATGCCATTACAGTGTACCGTACTTCTTCTTCAGCGATGCTGGCAACGCGGCCACAATCAATGTGTTGAAATTTTTTTGGCATAAATTCGAAGAAGCTAACTTGGTTTCAATAAGACGACGCCGTATGCCACACAGCTGGTCAAAAAAATCGTGTAATTGAAGTCGAAGTTCGGTGAACGTGTTATATCCAGAAATAAACTATTTAATTGGCTGCATCGTTCGTGTTATGTAACGCCTCTGTACTTTTTCTTTTGGTGCTATGTCAAGTCTATGCAATAAGCCAGAGACTAGAGACAACTTGAGAACGCAAAATTGCCGGCATATCAGTTAAAAAAATCTTGCTCTCTAAAGCAAAGATACACTAAAGCAAGGATACACTATCGTTGTACAATCGTTGGAAGAGCTTTTAAAGATTGTACGGAAACCGCAACATAACAATTAATATGGGAGATGGGACCAATATCGGTCGGTCGAATGCTCAACAAATCGCCGCATGCACGTTATTGCTTAGATTATTTAATCGCACGGAAATCGAACGCAAATTTTATCGTGTGTTTACCTATGTCCAGCGGTTGTACCGATATCGGAACAACACGATGTTATACATTGATTGTATCATGTGCTCCCTGCTTAAGATGTAAAAAATATCGAATACATGTCACGATCGGCTACCGCATTTCTATGAGCTTTTTGCACACAAAGCTCTGATTTAATTGTGTGATTTACATATTATTATCAGCTTCTTACTCGTACTCTCTTGATCACTTGCTAACTGACTAAATGTGCAAAATGAGAACGCTTGGGAGAGTTTCGTTTCTAGTTTGTTTTGACTCTTCGTGGGGTAATAAATTGATAATCACTGCGGCAACGTAGTTTTTAAAAATTAGTCTACTCGCAGATATTTTTGACAGTTACTATTACGGAAATGAATGCTCTGCAGTGTTTTACAACAAGAACTCCAAATATATCCAATTACGGTTTCAATAGGCTTAGATACTTATCATCGACACAGATGCTATCGGAGAAACAAGTGTAAGTTGATTCAATTTGTGCGCTTTAATGAATGAAAAAACTGGTGTAATTGTGTAGTACAGCAGATTAGCGAAAGTTGTCTCTTTTAATAGTTCGCTAATGTCACATTTCTGATACATATATTTAAAAAAACTATTTACAATTGATCATCTGTTATATGTCTGTGATTGTCTTTTGTTTATATACGATTGTTATAAATAATAGAAAGAAGTTGTCCGTAAATGGTATTAAATTTACAAGCATAAAACGACATATTACGGTAAAACAAACTACTGCTTGATAAAAAATCAAAATTAAAAAAAACGACAGTCTAACAACAATTTCTTCGAAGAACTAAAAAACAATGTTATCATTTTATTTCTCTGCCTTTTTATGCATAGGTAGGAAAGTATTTTAGGGGGTTTTCTTGAATTTTTCTTGTTTCATAGAGTCTGATTTTTGATTATTATTTTGATTAATTATATTAATGACTATTTGCTGCGACAATTTGCTGAATTGAGCTAATTAACCCTTTCCTTTATTTACAATATCTTGTACAAGAAACGATTACAGTAAAGAGGAGGGGCCGAAATAATTCCCTAAAACGAAAATTTTATTTTATCGGCGATCTAAACACTCAAGGGATTTGTAGATATTTACTATCATAATTCGATTGACCAATAAATATCATAATACAAAAACAAGAAAACTTTATTTTAAAATTGTCGTAACATATGAAGGAAATTAATGCAATTAAGCAGGCATAAGGGTTAATCGCAAGAAATATCTAACTGAACGAACTGAATTTTTTTGTAATCGTTGCTATCAATAAAGACTTATAAAAATTAATTGCATACCTATAAAACCATAATAGGCGAAAATGATGTATTCGATTTGCAAAACCGTAGCAGATATTATTTATTGCGAACCTGAAGGGCGAAGCTAATAATGGGGCAAAGGAATTTTTGCAGCGTACCTGTGCTTGTTTGTTTGTTTGTCTGTCTCTTCGTATATATCGACTTTCACCAGTCAAAATTTGATATGACTTTTGATTTTTTTTTATTCATAGGCGTAGTCTTAGTAGGAAAATATAAATAAAAACCAACCCATAAAAATAAAAACTTTTCATGTAAATTCTCTAATCGGAGATACAAATATGTGCAAAGTTTGAATACATAATATCGGGTAAATTTTGAAACAAATTATATAGGAACCACTGGACCCTGAACCCCGATCACTTCTAAATGAACACCGCAGGAACGTTTCCAGCTTAGGACTGTTTTATCGCGGTGGAAATAGCCACTTGCATACCACCTCTCCTTGAATTCAACCGTATAATACTCGTGGCGCTCTAAATGCTCACCAATTTACCTTCAAGTCCATCTTAAAACGTACAGTTAAGTTCAGAGATTCGTTCTTCAGCCGTACAACACGTATGTGAATGCTATGCCAAGCTCTGTCTTTCCACATCGCTATGATCTATATCTATCTATATTATAAATAAAAATGAAATTTTTTGCGGTTGTTATTTATGAAAACTCACATTTATCAACCGATTTTTTTTTTGAAATTTTTAATGTATGTTATTGGCAGGTGGAAGATGGTTATGGGCTATAGTACACCCCTTCCCATTCCTGGGGGCTTAAAATGTAAAATTGTTTTATTTTCTATTAATATGTTATTATAAAAACAGCAACAACCTCTTTGCAGATGTAAAGTATTAATTGTCGGCGGTGGTGCAGGTGGTTGTGCCCTTGCGGCCAAGCTATCATCCAAACTTGGCAGCGACAAAGTAACAGTTCTGGAGCCAGCTGAGGTATGCGAAAAAACCCTCAATATTTATTATGTATTATTAATTTTCCTTACGACCGATCGAAACAGAAACACTATTATCAACCCATGTTTACACTTATTGGAGGTGGTATGAAAAGTCTGAACCAGTCATATCGAATGATGTCCGACGTATTACCGAAAAAAGTCAAATGGATTAAAGAGAAGGCAGTTGCCTTTACTCCAACATCGAACTCGGTAACAACAGAATCCGGCAAGAATATTACATATGAATTGCTTTTAATAGCAACCGGTCTACAGTTAGACTATAATAAGGTATATTTGAGGAGTTTATTATCCTTTTTTCCAGAAAAAAAATTCCGAGGAAATTTGGTTCCAATTAATTTAGGTGCCTGGTCTTGTGGATGCTCTATCTGTGCCAAATGGAAAAGTCTGCTCAATATATTCGCCCAAATATGTCAATCGCACATACGATGCCCTTCGACACACCTCAGATGGAAATGTTATTTTTACTTTCCCAGCATCACCGGTGAAATGCCCAGGAGCACCACAAAAAATTATGTACATTTCGGAACACTTCTTCAGAAGGGTAAGTAATAAAAGTTAGTAAAGGAGAGCACTCTTGGGTGTTCAATGATATTCAATGGAAGTCATACATAATAATACATAAGAAAATGATGCTCAGTTGCAAGGTTTCCATATAAGTGAAACTAAAAAAACCAAAACAAAACAATGTTAATAATGGCTTTTTTCATTTTATCTTATCCATATCAGACAAATAAAAGGAACAACGTGAGTATTGTCTATAACACATCTTTGCCAGTATTGTTTGGTGTCAAGCATTATGCGGACGCTTTGTGGAAAATTGTCGAAAAGCGTGACATCAAAGTCAATCTGAGGAGAAACCTAATCGAAGTTAAGCCAAATTATGATATTGCCGTATTCGAGAATCTTGACAATCCCAGTGAGAAATTCGAAGAGAAAGTATGAGCAGAACTAATCCACTCACTGATCGCGATTTTACTCACTTTTATTTTACACTTTATATTCTCAGTACTCTATGCTTCATGCTGTTCCGCCGATGAGTGCACCGACTGAACTTGCTCAATGCCGTGAGTTAGTAAATGAGACTGGCTTTGTCGATGTCAACAAGGACACATTGCAACACAATAAGTTTGAAAATGTTTTTGCCATTGGAGACTGTTCTGGATCACCCAATTCAAAGACTGCTGCATCGGCTGGTAAGACTATTGAGATGATCTAATGCTTACCTATTTATTGACTAATTGAGCAAATGTCAGTAGCCGCTCAATCGCCAATTGTATTTCGCAACATGATGGCTACTTTGAATGGGAAAACTCTCAAGGATATTTATGATGGTTACGCTTCATGCCCACTTGTCACTGGGTATAATACTTGCATTCTAGCCGAGTTCGATTATAATCTAACACCTCTGGAAACGTTTCCATTCGCTCAGAACAAAGAACGTTACTCAATGTTTATATTGAAAAAAGATTTCATGCCAATGCTTTATTGGAATCTCATGTTAAAGGGATACTGGAATGGTCCTGAACTGATGAGGAATATGATGTCAGTTTTTTAATTTTCGAAAAAACAAAATTGTAATTAATGAAGTCTTTTACAATGAATATCAAGTTTATATTGCGTTTTATATTTATTTATAAATGGAAAAATTAAATTACTTTTAAGTGAAATACAACTACAACTTTGAAAGGGTCGAAAACTTGGGTCACGTAGCCCCAAGATATTTTTTTCCATATCTTTTTTTTTTAATTTATATTGCAACTAGCTGTTCCCGGGCGCTTTGCTACCCGCACACATGAACCCCCGGGGTGACGGGAGTACTATAGCCTATAACTTTCCCCTACCTGCCAATAATATAAATTTCATAAAATTCAGTTTAAAAATGTGGCTGATGTTAACATTTTCCCTGTGTGTAAAATAAAATAACTACTACTACTACTACTACTTTTACGATTAATTATAAATTTTATTTTTAATTTGGCGTCCTACGATGTATTCTTGCGCGTGTTGTAATGAAACTAAATAAATGTCAAAAAAAAGCCACCTGCTATCTTGAAAACAGCGCCACCTAACGGGTCGAAATTTCACAAAAACCCAAAAAGCAACGAAATAAACGTATAGTTAAAATTTTAAGTTCCTAAGATGCTTCGTTACTAAGAAACAGAAAAACCGTTATATCTTGGAAACAGCGCCACCTATCAGGTCCAAATTTATCAAAAACCCAAATAGCAATGAAAAAAACGTATGGTTAAAATCTGAAGTTCCTAAGATGCTTCTTTGCTGAGAAACAAAAAAACCGTTACATTTTGACAACAGTGCCACTTAGAGAGTTCAAACCAAAATAAAAACCCAAACCGCTAAAATGCTTCCTGCGATGTCTGGTTCCTGAGAAAGGCAATCTCAAACAATACACACACCATTTTTATATATTAGATCTATTTATATAATAACCAGACAAGACTGGTTAAAACTTTTTAAATTCCAGGAAATGACTAGGTAGATTTCATACACCATTACCAAACATAAAGTCAGATGAAATGATGCCTTATTATATGAAATTCCAGCATTGTTTGACCGATTCACAAGAGGACCCATTAAACTTCGCCAATTTTAGAAGAATCATCCTTATCCATCACCTATAAGATCTTATCTTCCGCACTCAACAACAATCTGATAGGGCCTTACCAACGTGGTTTATGAAGGAAAGTCCACAGTCGACCAATTATTCACACTGCTGTAGTCCTGGATAGAACAGATCGATTCTCAGCACCTTTTTAGATTCACTATATTAACTACGCTTCCTTCCCAAAGCTTTATTTTATTGAAACTTTGCACACGTCTCTATTTCCGGTGACAACACTTTCTATTAAAATTTCGTAGTAATCGGGCCCCGGGGTAGGGAGCCTCCCATACAAATTTTTTTTAAAAATGCCATAAAGCGGCATCAGATCACGCCATTTCTAAAATGAGTAATGACTGTTTGTGTGCAGCGCTACTTAACGACTTTATGGTTGTTTTTTTTAACCACAAAAGCAAAAGGGTTGTGTTTTATGCCAAGCTATGCACATGTATAGAAACTAGATATACAACATACAAAGCCATATCTAGTCTTGGCATACCTGCCGAACTGTGCAAGATGATGATGGAGAATGCTCGCTGCTCTGTCACGATTGGAAACATGACCGAGTCCTTCGATGTCAAAAAGGATTTAGGCAAAGCAAAGCACTGTCATGTGTTTTTTTAACATAATATTAGGGAGAATTGTGCGAAACTTTCAGGTACACGCTAGATGCACAATAGTTTTTAAGTCTGTTTAATTGCTGGAACTGCAGAACCCAGCGATCAGCGATCTTTCACTGTTCATTCGCAAGCAGACAGGTATAAAACCTTAATGTGTGAATGAGTTATTCAATATCGAAATATAGAAGCTTCACAGCAACATAATATAATTTTAAAATAATAAAAAATAATGAATAATAATAATAATGAAATCAAACGCGTAAATTACTTTTAAGTAATAATTTTGTTAATGTTAATTATAAAGTAAAAATAAAAATTAAATATTTAACATGTTTAAATAACATAATAAGTTTCTAGGTACTTGTACAGGACGTTTGACTTTACTAGGAGGCTAGGACCTAGGACATATTAAGAGGATGGACATAAACGCGATGGCCCCGGACCGCAAAATCTTTGAATCTAACTCAGAGCGCATATCGATGACTGATGGTACGCACAAGTGCAGGGTGACATTCACTTATTGAAGAATATTGAATTGATGGATGATATGTCTCTATAGCCGTGTTTTATTTGCCGCGGAACAACAACAATTGCACTGTCGAATTCTTTCTTTGGAATTGTGAAAATCTGCTGTTTGGCTGGCTTTGGCTGGTTTTGACATTCGAAATCCGAACTCGCTCGGCAAATAAAATGCAGCTTATATGGACGAGGATACATCCGAATATGAAAGTTATAGTTTGTCACATAACTTATAACCATTGCGATTCAAAAACGATATCACGACATTTATCAGATCTGCAATTCGTGAAATTGGCGAATTTAAATGTAATTTTACCAAAACAAATTACTAATGTTATTAAAAATTAATACTCTGCTTATAACGTTGACCATTTTCAAATTATAGACGTTGGTAATTTTTACTCTGCGCAGTGTTTAAACCTTTATTTAACTAAAAATGTATTAATTTTTTTAAACACTAATAAGAAAGTTTACCTTCAAAAGGTGTCATCAACTTATACTGCTATGTTACCGTGACGTTGGTCCGTTACCTCTTATAATATTTATCTGTAAAGAACAACAACAAAAATTGTTTATTTAAAAAATAATTAATCTAAATAAATTCTTACCAAAACTTTTTCCATTACATGCTCCTCTTAAACTAATAATAACCTTGTGCGGTGATGTTTCGCTACACGATGTGTAAAATAACTTCATGTTTAATAAGAAGAGAATATTTCGTTTTCATATTGTGTTTTTATATAAAAATATAATATATAATAAAATATGTGTAATTTTAAGTTTTTAACTTTTTAAGAACTCTTGTAACTGCTTAGTGGAATCGTTTATGTATCAAAAACATATACTTTGGAATTAGGAAGACATAATGGAATACAGCATATATTTTTATTAGGCACATTCCTAAATAGGTCCTTAGTCCCTTCAGAGTAATTTTTAAATTTTTTATGTTGGTAAAAAGTTACCCATCCCATACAAAAAGATTACCCATTGTAAATAGATAGGTAAAATAGAAGTTTGAAAGCTACTCTGAAGTTACTCAGGATCTATTTACGTATTGCCCATCAAACGTCAAAGTTTTTAAATCAGTTGAATTTGGAAAAGCAATTCGGTCAACAAAGAGTAAGATAAAAATTTTTTACCACAGTTACAACATTTCACTTTTTACCCCATTAGAACACAGACTTTGATTGATATACGAGTAAGATGTTCAATAGCTTCGCATTAAGTGTACAACCATCTACATTGTATGTTTGCTTTAAAGAATTAGTAATCCTGAGAATATTAAATTGTGTTGTATTTTAAAGTATTAGTAATTTAAAGGATTTGGCAGCACTAACCAAATTCTAAGACAATCTACAGCTAAATAATAAGAAAACCATAATGATATTTTCCTCAAACAATAACATTTAGAGCATTGTAATTTAAAAGAAAACAATTTATATTATTTCTGATAGGTAAACCTTTTCCAATAGATTGCAACCCGTTGTCAAACTTGAAAATATTCAGTTATAAAAATCTCCATTTTGGCGCGTGTGTCAGCTTTAAATAACAATTACTTTGTTCTTTGAAATATTTAGTTGTTATAAATACAATACTCGCTAGAATAAATAGTAAATAAATTCTATAAGGAAAAACAAAATGATTAGATCTACGTAAGTTGGAACTTGGTAAATTTGTTTAACTTACGCTTAAAATCCTCATCTCATTGTTATAGAGCTCGAACACCAGTACGTGTCCTTAAAACACCACGAAGCCGACCTCACTCCTCCGAGGAGCAGCAAAAACAAAGGGAACCAGTAAAGGTGTTTTGCCGTGTGCGTCCACCTCAATCAGAAGCCGATATTGCATGCATTCGTGTAAAGAACGCCACCACAATTATATTAACGCCGCCCGAATATTCCATCAATTATAAGCAGAGTACGCAAAAAGAAACGCAATATATTTTTAAGCACGTATTTGAGACGTCTGCGTCACAGCAAGATGTATTTACTTCTGTGGCTAAACCAATGGTGGAGAACCTTATTCGTGGCAAGAACAGTTTACTCTTTACATACGGAGTAACGGGTAGCGGCAAAACCTTTACCATGACGGGCAACATAAATCATCGTGGCATAATGCCGCGATGTCTAGATGCTCTCTTCCGAACCATATCAGATTTTCAAGCTAAGAAATTCATCTTCAAGCCAGATCGACTTAATGGCTTCGAAATTCTCTCAGATACCGATGCTTTGCTTGAACGACAGGCCGAAATGAATCAGCGTTTTGCGGGGGGCGGTAAAGGCGGTCGATATAAGGATTATGATCCAGAGATTGCATCACAAGCTTCATGTGAACCGTCTTCTATACAGGGACTCGATGAAGATAACATGTTTGCTGTGTTCGTCACGTACGTTGAGGTGTACAACAACAGTGTGTACGATTTGCTCGAACAAGGAGGCATCCAGAAGTAAGTAGAAACAAGAGAAACGAAAACCAATTAATTAAATCTTCCTCGTTTTTGTATAGGACTTTGCAAAGCAAAATTATTCGCGAAGATGCCAATCATAATATGTTTGTTCATGGAGTCACTGAAATTGAAATTAAGTCTGTGGAAGAAGCTATTGATGCCTTTCAATTGGGACAAAAGCGCAAACGTATGGGTCATACGGTGCTCAATGCTGAATCAAGTCGCAGTCATTCAGTCTTTAATATCAGATTGGTGCAGGCGCCTACTGACAGTCAAGGGGAGAATGTTATTCAAGACAAACGAACCATAACGGTCAGTCAGTTGTCATTGGTTGATTTAGCCGGCAGTGAAAGATCTTCACGGACTAAAAACACTGGAGCTCGTTTGCGGGAGGCTGGTAACATAAACAATTCTTTGATGACGTTGCGTACATGTCTAGAATATTTACGTGAGAATCAGCAGCAGACAAATGGTGCACCAAACAAGAAAATCCCTTATAGAGATTCAAAACTAACTCATATGTTTAAGAATTACTTTGATGGCGATGGACAGGTTTCCATGATTGTCTGTATAAATCCTCGGGGAGAGGATTTTGATGAAAATACGGTAAGTCAATTTATAAATTTTATGAACCAGGGAAAATAGATATCTTATTCGTTGATTTTGTAAATATTCAGTAAAATAAAGGAATATTTATTCTCCAGCAAGGTCAAGTAACTAATTTCAATGAATATTTAACAAACAAAAACTATTTTTTTTCTATACCCAGCAAGTAATGAAATTTGCTGAAATGACTCAAGAAGTACAGATCGCCCGAACGATGCCAATGAAACCAGATTTTGGACTAACTCCGGGTCGTAGAAAGGCCAATAAAATCTTTAAGATTGCTGTCAATAATCTCAACGATTTGGGGCATAGCGATGCCAAGAAGCTTGATGTTGACTTAGGTTTAGTCTACACCCTGGGTGCAGGATTTCCCGATTACAAACTTGACAGTCCCGAAGCGGACACTACAATTCAAGAGCTAATGCAATATCTTGTTCAACGAATAGAAAAGCGTAAAATTCTTCGTGCGGATCTGGACACTCGATGTGAGTTATGTTTACATTAGAATAAACATTTTATTTAAGAATTTTAAATATAATTCATGTAACTTAATTCCAATTTACCCACAGGTGATAGCTTCCGCATGCATTTAATGCAAATGGAAAAGGAAAACCTATCGCTTAAGACCGAATTGGCCTCATTAAAGGCTGTCTACACGCAAGAACGTGAGCGAACATTTGCGCTAGAGAACAAAGTTCGTCTGCACGAAAGTTCTATTGATATGCTTAACAATAAGCTAAGCAATCGTGAACGTCAAATTGACGAATTAACTCGTAAACTTAACGAACAGCAGAGTCTTCTCACACAAAAGGAACATGAGAAAGAAAAGCAAAAAAAGAGATTCAACTCCAAGTTGGCGGTAGAAACCGACAAGAAAAACCGTGAACTTGAAATTCGATTACGCGAACAGCGCCAGAAAATGCAAGAGAAAATGCGTATCAAGGACGAGAAATTGCGACTAGTGTCAAATATTATCCAATCTGATGATATTCCAAGTATAGTACGATCACAAAGTTCGGAGAATCTACTTAAAGAAAAGAATTTGCAGGAGCAAGGTGCCACCGAGTCAGTGCAAACCACTACAGGACGGACAGATATCTATGGCACACCGCGACATGTTAGGGTAAGCAAAAGGATAATTAAATAATTCTTACACATATGAAAATAATTGTCTTCGATCAATTTTCTTGTAGGGCATTGTTGTAGCCAATAATCGCCATCGCCGTTCTCGATCAGCCGGTGATAAATGGCTCGAACATCGAGCACCAAATCCAGTTCCCCTGGGAACAATCCTCCAACCGTACTTAAAGAATCGTAAATCAGTTACTAAACTGACCGACATGAAAGATCTCACAGGCAACGCAACAAAGTATTGTCTTGTAGCACAGGAAGCCGATACAGATGGTGATGTCGAGACAAAACTGTACAAGGGTAACGTGATTCCCACGTGTGGTGGCGGAGCACAAGTTATATTTGATGATGTTGAGTGTCTTAAACAAAAATCGCCGTTAGAGCCGTCGCCAAATCGTAAAAGGCCCAGCCATGGCAATATTACATTAGGACCGTCAGCATCTGCTGTGTTTAGCAATGTCACACCGTCAACCACTCAAGATGTAGTGTCCAAGTGCAATATTGCGCTTGAAGGACACAGTAACAAGCGTACAAAAATATAGAGACCCCTTTGAACATTTTATCGTATCTATTTTTTAGGTTTAGGCATTTTTGTTAAAATAGACAGTCGAATAATTTGAAAAACATTTTCCACAATGTTTTTTTACAATTAACTAGAAGGTGGACTACAATTTTTTTAATAACCCCTTTTCATTTTCTATTTATTTTTACTAAATGGGTATATTAAATATTTTCTACATCATAAAAGGAATGCCAATATATCCTGAAATGATTTGAGAACTTTTTATTGTATTGTTATTATTATAATAAAGGTTTTCTATTATTATAATAAAAGTTTTGTGGTTTTTTATACCTGCAATATGCCGGGGGGATGCGGTCAGCTATCAGAAGAATTTCAGTTGTATTAGCATCATTGAATTACAATGACAATAGTAATAATATAATAATGTTAATAAAATTAGCAAATTGAATATAAAAGTGATTCCGAAAATGTACCTTAAGCAGAAATTGAATACGCTTTGATTTTTAAAAAAATAAATTTGACCTTAAATCGGAGATTACCACGTCTCAGTATAAGAGTTTGCTTAAAATGAGTGACCTAGCAAATAGCATGTGTAAATGAAGCATTACTCTAAAGCAGTTTAAGACCGCATTCCATTTTCTGTAAAATTGAATATGAGCTGTTCGATCAAGGTTTTTCTCTAGGGTCATCCTATGAGAACCGAAGCACTAATGCTAAATTAAAAAGGTTAAGTAGATTGTCATGAAATTTTGAGAAATCTAGTACACTGTTGTTCTCTATCTAAACTACTAATAAAATCGGTAACATCTGACAGAACTGTAGCAGTGCTATGTTAAGCTCTGAACCCTGACTGTAAAGAGGTTAATAAGTTCATGTTTTAAAAGTATTGTTTTATTTGATCAGAGATAATACGTTCGAAGACTCGATAGGATTAGTACTAGAGCAATGGGCCTTACATAAGCTAGTGATTTTGGTTGGTTAATTTTTGAGAGTCCTTAAGTTTTAGAAATCTAATACGTAAATTGTCCGCTCCTATTGCATTTGAGTTTATAGCTTTTGTTACATCAGACAAATAAGAGAATTTAAATTAGCATTCATAGCATGTGTGGTGTTCTGATGCACGGGACAGGCTTGAGTTAGATTTGGGTTGCTAGTTACCGTGGGTAATTTGACAAATTCTTCATTGAATTCATTAGGGGAGAACTTATCGAACAGTTCAGCCGAATCTTTGTTTTTTAAGCCTTCTTTATCAAGATTTTTCATTGTGTTTTAGTGTTAAGATTGAGATTCAGCGTTTTAAATAAATACCTCCTCTTGCACTTCTAATTATCTTATTAAGTTCTTTATCAAGACGCTTGTAGATCATTTTGTTTTCTGAAGTACGTGATCTTTCCTAGAAATTTTAAGCTGTGCTAACTAACTGTTTTGGATATTGCAGTTGAACCAAGGAACCAGATTATAGCTCAGCTTAATCACTTGTGGGGAGCATGTTGATTCAGGGCATTATACATTGTATTGTAGAAGAAATTAAATTTCTCATCAATTGTACGAGTTTTATTAAAATTTCATTAAGTAAATCGCTATCAAGTTCAGGAATATTGTGGCTATAGTATGTTAATACTTCAGAGGGAGTGAAGTAGAAGTTGCAACGTCTTATGAAACCCAAACATTGGTTCACTCTTTTTGAAACTCCAAAAATATGCTCTTTCCCGGAAAGTTCACTTGAAACTTTCAAACCTAACATTTTAAGTTAGTTACAAGAAAATATGTATTCATCAGGAAAATGGGTAGGTATGAAAAGATCAGTCGCATTGAGATCTAAATGGCTTCTGGGGGAAATAAGAAGTTTTGTGTGTGGCTTTCGGTGGTATCATAAATTCTGGTAGGTTGCGTTCGAGGTTTGAGTAGTGTTCAAGTTGAGTGATTCGAAAATGTTCCTTAGACAACAGCTTTTAGCCAAATTAAGAAAATTAACATTTAGATCACCCATTAGTATTATTTTGTCATTGTCTTCGACCAGCTTAGATAAAACTTAATTTAATAATTTATCTAGCGGAAGATCACGAACGTGCATAAAAGCAACACAAAACTCTTTAAAAATAATGTTAGAGCTAGATATTCTATGTTTTTGGTGTATCTTAACACAGTAGTGATTTGCAAGTTCTCTTCGCACATAGAAAGCTACTCCGCATGAATAGCTTATAGCCATCCATTTTAACACTCTTGTGTGTAAGTGCTGGCCTTAAGTGATATTCGGAAACTCCAATAATATAAGGCCTTTTTTTAAATCTAATCTTGCCAAGTTGCTTCTTGCATTATGGCAAACTTTGAGTCATTGTGGTGGTCGCCGGTAATTTTCCACAAAAAAAAAATAAAAGCTGAATAATCGGGCTATATTTTTCAACGAAGGTTGTTCTAAAGCTAATAATCACTAGTAAAAAATCGATTAACTTCAGACGATAAAAAAACAACCAATAAAAATGAAAACTTTCCATGTAAATTCTCTGATAACCAAAAGTACACTAAATTCCACTATGAATGCTGGAAAACAAATACACATGCGAAGCACTGCAACCCAACCCCAAAACAACCGCAATCGTAAAGCAGCGATGCACACAGCGCACACAGTCATTATAGTATGGCGTGATCTGATGCCGCTATTTGGCATGATTATAAAAAAAAAAAAATGGTATGGAAACCCCCGACCCCGTACACTATCAAATTCTAATAGAAAGTGTTGTCACCAGAAAAACGCATGTGTGCAAAGTTTCAATAAAATGTGCTTTAGGAAGTGGGTTAAAAATTGATCGCAAGAGTCTACGACAGACAGAAAAACACACGAGCACGTAAGTTAATATAGGGAATTTAAAAAGGGGTATTCATTGAATCAATCGAATGGAAACAATTTGCCTATCCTAAGTGTAGTGTGAAAATCAGTCTAGGGTATATGAACGGTCAAGTAATACCCCTTCAGTTTATGCCTTTTTGGCGTAACCACCGCCTAATATGTACATCTATCATTAGATAAAGAGCTCGAGTGATAAGTTATCGAAACTGGATGTTTTGTTGCATTTGAAATATTTCAGTGTTGGGTAAAGCATTTGCGATAACTTGCCTCATGGTTCTACGTATTATTTCTAATACAATCACTAACATAATCAACGATGTTATGAGACAGTTTATCCCTTCCAGGACAAAGTGTATCACACCGAAGGAAAATTCTTTGTATGATTTAAACTACAGAGGCTAGGAATCGGGAGGCAAGCTTTCGGTTATATGACGAGTCAGAATTCGAATATGACCAGAAACTGAGGCAAAAAAATCTTTAATTCGCGAAACGAATTGAAATGTCTGCCTGGTCTTTAATTCCAACGCTCATTCAAAATGACTGAGCCAACTGTCAGTCCTATAGACAAGGCTTATCAGCTTGCTTCACATATCGCAGCTAGCTCCAGATAGCACGTTGTCGCCGCCTGTATTTGCAAGAATCGAATTCTCTATGGGATTGATTTACTTTCGTACTCTTCAAGTGGCTAGAATATTGAATTAATAAAACTGTTGGCCCTGATGATATTTCCGTTATAGGTTTGAAAAAGGTGTCTTCAACGCCCGCATTGCCACTGCGCAGGCTTTTCCATTTCTCTTAATCTTTTGGAGTCCAACTGTCCCAAGGAATTGTAAAACAGCCTTTATCCAGCATGTTCCTAAAAAAGGCGAACCGGCATATCATTCCTCGTACCGACCCATTGCGCTAACATCCATACTATCTAATGCCATGGAAACGCTGATCAATCCTAAGCTTATGCAATACGCTGAATCACATGAAATCCTTAGCAACCGCCAGTACGGTTTTCGTAGGCAACGTTGTTCTACAGGTGATCGGATAGCTTTTCCCACTGAAAAGTTAAATGGAATCAGTCTATTCACAAATTAGGCGTAGGCAAAGTTGTTGCAGTCGATATTTTCAAGGCATTTGACAGTCTGGCATCAAGCTCTTTTGTTGAAAATGACTGCCCATTTTGCTGTCTTCTGTTATTTAATCCATAAATGGATCTTGCATAAAAAACCAAAAACTTGCAATACCCGGCATGTGCGTCAACCACAGGCTTCGTTGAAACGACCACATATTTACCATCGCCAAGAATGTTCCGAGTTTTTTACTTTCTGCGGTGCAATTACCATTCACGGATAAAGCTTAGTGGTTTATGGTTGATTTCTTTAGTAAATCAATCATCAAATTCGACCAAAAACGATAAATGAATTAAATACATGTTGTTGTTTTTTTCTTCTGTGATTGTTTATTTATTACATAATACATTACATGATTTTACGATGAAATATGAAATATATATGCGTGTGTATGTAGTTAGGATTAACCTAAAACTGATACATAATTAAAATAGTTACTATTAAATCAGTCTATAATTAAATATTTGATTTATTAATATTATTATTATTAGTAATTTGTTACATTTAATTGTTTCAACGGGGTGGACCGCCCGAGGTTATATATATTTCGCTTGTTTATTTTGTTTTTCGTTATACAGCAGTACTATAAATTATTAAGGTATTTTTGTATAATTATGCGTATTTTTTTCCTTATTTGTTATTTATTTTACTTATAACTTCTTTCCATGGCAATTCAGTGGCATACTTTGTGTTATTTCTAATGTACTCATTATTATTTTTGTGTTTAAATTTGTATTAATAATGTAAATTAAGTCTCATCATGACGAACATAACGGAAACCCAGTGTTTTGTCAGTTTGTGGGTGTAAAACGATAGAAAAAATAAATATGCATATTTAACTGAAACTAAAATAGCAGCAAAGCTGAATTACATTGCGCAATTATTAATAAAGATTAGCTGCTCTTTTTTCCTTTCCGATTTAGTTAGTCTTTTGATCAAAAATTTAACGATACAATAATAAAAGTAATAATAATAATATATATAAACAATTCAATAGTGAAATAAAATTTCGTTAAAAAAAATTTTAGAAAATAATTCTTAACAGCATCATCACCAGTTTCTATGTCTAATGTCAACAGTAAAAGGAAGAACAGCTGTTTGTGTTTCTACGACGATCGTTCTACGCACCCCGAAAAGACTCCAGTGTTTCACACACTGCTACAACAGAACAACAACTGTTTGTCTACATTTTCATCGAACATTGAATGTTTACCATTACTGTTGTTTGCATAGGGCAATGGAATCCAAAAATGGAAAATAGTAAAACAAATATGTATATGTACGTAGAAGAGTTGGCCTAGAGCAAATTAGAAATGAATTCCACATTAAAAACAAAGAATTCACATTTGCAAAAGAGGCGAAACAAAACTTAAGAATTTAACATGGAATCTCTAATAATTATAAAGCTTTCATTAAATAAAATTGATTTTTTTTAAATTATAATATTGATAATAATAATAATTCATAATAATGATAATAATAGTGGCTAAAAAACAAACATGAACATGTATAATATGATAATTTTTCTAAACTACGTATAAAAATGTTTCTAATAAACAAGGAAGTTGTAATGATAAAGAATTTAATTAAAACAAATACGATTTATAAGGGTAATTTCTATTGTTTTCCTTGCGAAATATATTCGAATGTGTTTTAACGTGTGTCTTGCTACTAAAATTGCTTTGTCGTCTAGCACATAGCACATTTTCTCCTTTTTGAGTTGGGTGTTTGAATTTTCCCACTTCCGTATGATTTGTTCTTGTACTTGTATAATGGTTGTTCGGTTGGTGTCGCACTTAATTCCACTTGGATATCATAATAAGAGTAAAAAGAATTTTTTTAAGGTACACATCAAACAGGTCCTGCAAGAGGATGATGGTGCTCGGTCTTGCGCGATCAAGCAACAAAACAAATAACATCATACACTTCGATATCCCTTAGAACACCAACCTCTAATAGAAAAACTCTACAATTTTGTAAATTGAAAAGAGTTGTTGCGATCATTTCATTTTCACTAAAAGACTGCCAAATAACACCAAAGGGTGTTTGTCTAAACATTAAAAAAAAGATTGGAATTATTTTGAGGCGGATAGGGGGAGGAAACGAAGGATTGTGTATGAAAGTTGGTTAAAAAGCTATGTATGTGTCAGTTACGCTGCATTTTCCCTTATAGTTATGTGCAAGTTAATCTTAATTTGTATGTATTTTGTAGTAAAAAATAAAATTCTTTTTCATTTAGAAAACTTCTATAGGAAGATTTAAAGCAACGTCTTCAGCTGCGACGAAGAAGAAGAAGAAGATTGTTTGTTTTTCTAGGTAAAAATGACCAATTCAACAGTATTTGTTTATGAGCATTTAACACAGGCACCTTCAACATCGAAATCCAGTACCATTAGTTTGGTCTCCTCGGTTCCGTTTCTGGATCCAACAGCGCATATCAATTTTGTATCGTTGGCTCTGTTGGGAAAAGAAATAAAAAGACACATTAGTTGCGATACTAGCTTATAAGAGTTTACAAAAGGTAAATGAGGACTTTGCTCATTCAATCGACAATCAATAATAATAAATTAATGAACGTATATAATATCACAATATCCGGATTAACCAACTGCCATCGAATCATCACAAAAACCATATCTGAAAAACAAAACATTGACGGAAACAATCAACAAGCAAAAAAATCACAATAAGAACCCCTATTATAATTATATTTTCTGGATAGAAACAAACTACTGGCACAAACAAACCTAATAAAAATTACTGCGGGCAAAATCGGGTCTTCAATCAAAACATCACAAAATAAAGGATACAGGTTCATAGTCTTCAAAGAGCCACTGAATGCAACAAACCAACAAAAACCTACTGAATGCGGCAAAAACAACGGATTCTCACGAAAAACAAGGTTTTTTGAAAACGAAGGAGATTTCTTTAATATCGTCGGTTTTAATGGTTATTACTTCTATCGAGCTGATATCTCCAGTTTAGGAAGATTCCAACATAGCATATCTTTACTCAGATCGATTTAACAACTCAAAAATACAAAATACAAAAATGCAGTCTCGTCGTGGATCCAACGCTCATTTATGACATTCCAGTTGTCATCTCTAAAGACAAGGTCAATCTGATTGCTGTGCATTTTGCAACTAGCTTCACGCTTCCAGATTGTGCATTGCTGCCGCCTGCACCTCTGAGTATTAAATCCTCTATGTGACAGATATTCATTCATTCTCGTGCAGTTGTTAGTTTTAAACCAGCTCAACACTCACAAATCCGCTGGACCAGATGATATTATGATAGCATTACCATTGCGTAAGCTTTTCGATCTATCCTATTCTTCTAGTCTTCCCGAGAAGTTGGAAAGCAGCTTTTATCCACCCCATACCCAAAAAAAGGCGAGCCGTTGTCTCCTTCTTCGTTCCGACCATACATCCATTCGTTCTAATGTCATGGAAACGCTTATCAATTTTCAGTTCATGAAATATCTTGAAACCAACGAAATCCTTAGTGACCGGCAGTACGGATTTCGTGGGCAACGTTCTACTGGTGATTTGATGGTTTATCTCACCGAACACTGGGACCGGTCTTTGCATCAATTTAGTGAAAGCAAAGCTGTTGCATTCGATATTTTTAAGGCATTTGACAGAGTTTGGCATCAAAATCAATAGATTCGCTTGAACACCGCAGGAACGTTTCCTGCTTGTCACTGTTAAGAGAAATAGCCAGCTACATTCAACCTCTACTTGAACTCAGCCTCACTACTCGTGGGATTTTAATTTCTCATTAACTGCCATAATGTCCCTACCCAATAACACATCCTCGGGTTATGACGATATTAGTGTACATCTAGTAAAAACAATATGCAATAAGTTTACCTTTCCAATGACAACAATCATTAATAACACTTTTAAAACACCAACAAAGAAGTGAAACTAGCTAAGGTAAGACCCATTTTCAAAGGAAATAATCAGAATATTTCATCCAATTATAAAATATAATCAAACACAAATTGAAAACTACCTGAATAATTTATTTAATACTCATCAATAATGGCTTCAGGAATAACTCAAACACAACGTTAGCTTGTGTAGATTTTGTGGACAAAATCCAAACGTCATTGAACTTGGCAAAAATCACAGCATGCATCGCAATCGACCTAAGCAAGGCATTTAAATCTCTTCAACACTAACTATCTAATGACTTTAAAACTGGTGGATATTAGATTAGATTCCAACCATCGGCCATATCAAAATTTACCCGGTGTACAAAATACATGAAATACTAGTACTACAAAACCGCGCCATCCACTGACTACCAAGATTCACCCCATCAGCCCTACTCTACTCATGGAGAATCCCACCTATTGAGCTACGAAATTAAAATGCTCTTTCACAAAATGATCACAAACACGTAACAGCCAGATACAAATGTATAATACCAGGACCCAAGACGATCTGCATCTCCCCCTAATACACACCAACTATGGCAGTAATGGGTGGGCGCCGTGGCTCAGTGGATAGGAGCATGGACTGCTGAGCAGGGGGTTGGTTCATGGTTCGAATCCCAGTAACACCAAAGTATTTTTCACGGTGTCCCACCTCTCGCGAAAGTTTGACAAACATCCGAGAGTAATAACTTGTCACTGAAAGCTTCTCAATTCGCCGTTCCGGGATCCGGCATTAAATTGTAGGTCCCTCCATTTGTGTTCAAAAATATGCATGCTCAACACAAATGGTTGCGAGAAGTCAGGCCTTGGACCGTATGGTCTGTACACGCCGATATTATTATGGCAGTAATGGAGTAATTTATAGAGGCATTCAATTATATAATACCATCCCAAACAGAATCAAAGTGTGCTCCGGCTAGATTCAAAATCGAGATAAAGAAATTTATTTACAACGAATCAAGTATTTAATTAAAAACAATTTAAAAATAAAATAATAAAATAAAATAAAATTTTTCATGTAGATTCTCTAATAACCAAAAGTATACTGAATTTCACTATAAATGCTGAAAAATAAAACCAATCCCAAATCGTAAAGTAGCGCTGCACACAGCGAAATCGGCGCACACAGCCATTAAGCCATTATAGAATGGCGTGATCTGATGATTTAAAAAAAATTGTATGGGAGCCCCCGACACCGGGAACGAGTTTCAATAAAATCAGGCTTTGGGAAGTGGGATAAAACTTGATCGCAAGATTCCACCGCCGAACGAACGACAGACAGAAACACACGGACGCAAAGTTAATATAGAGAATTTAAAAACAATAAAGTAGACTGGGAAGAAAGCGTCTTATATGTTCGACTACGGAGACTTTATTACGGTGAAACTACGCGATTTACCGCGATCTTCACATTATGAAGAAAATCTAGCTGTGTAGGCTTCGGTAAGCAGGACACCTAGCTGGACGAACCGGCTCGAAAAATCTTTTGGAGAAGGATTGATAGGACATTATTTTCATTTTCATTTTCATTATTGGAATAAGAAATCTTTTGATGTCCGCGAAAAAAAAGTAAATTAATTGTGCTTTAGGTTTTAATTGTAATGAAATAATGTAAAAGAGTAAAAGTATAATATTCTGCCATCTTTCGTTGATTGAATCCTGCCATCTTTTCTTAATGGTGGCCGATGATAAATTACTTATATCAAATTCAAAATAAAAATTTTGGGTCTTCATAATCTTCAACTCACCTAATTCTCCAGACGACTCCACCCGAACCACCTGAATCTAAGGCGACTAAATTTCGGATAAACTCCCCGGTTTTGACATCCCACAATTTTACAGTTCCATCGTCAGAGCTGGTCACAACAAAGCGAGAATTGAATTGCAAACAAGTAACAGCCGATTGGTGTTTGTTTGGACCTAAATGGTGTGAGTGAGAAAAGCAAGAGAAAAATAGTTATAAATTCCTTATGGAAGTGTCGATAGTCTTACCTGACAAAGTTTGCAGACATTGCCCGCTTGTGATATCCCATACTTTGACCGTTGAATCAGCGTTGCCAGAGACCAAAATGTTCTGACGCAATTCCATGCCTGAAGTCAAACTTTGGTGACCCATTAATGTGTGCTTGCAATTACCGGTCTCAGCATCCCAGACACGAATCGAGGTGTCCAGCGAACCAGACACAACGTGAATGCCATCAAACTGTATAAAATATTATGATTATTGAATAAATATTGTGTAATAATGAGACTATAAGGGCTTACCTGCAGCGAATACACACGGTTCGTGTGACCCTGTAGTGTGTGAAGGCACTCCTGACGCTCTGGATGCCAAATTTTGACCATATAATCATAGGCACCAGAAACAATCAATTTTCCGTCATATTGCACACAGCGCACAGCCGCCAAATGTCCTACGAGAACATGCAAACATGTTCCTTGTTCAATATCCCAAACGCGAAGTGTTGCATCACGTGATCCACTAACAACTCTGAAGGACAGCAATAAAAAAAAAGAAGTTTAATTAATAACCGTGCTTTATCTAGGTAGCTAGGTACACTTACTTCTTGCCATGCAAATGCATGCATCTAACTGTTGATGTATGTCCTAAAAGAGTGTGGACGCACTGTCCACTTTCCATATCCCAAACCTTAAGAGTTCTATCAGTACTTCCGGAAATAATAATATTTCCAGACATTTGAGATGACCAAACGCCACCGGTGTGACCAACAAGAGTACGCAAACACTAGAAATGTAAAAAAATAATCGAAAATTATTGCCATGGTTTACAAAATTAATAGCTAGCCTCAACTGTTTAAGGTTAAAAATAAATAAAATATGCTCAAAACGAACACCACTCACCCTTCCGGTGACTGCAGACCAAACTTTAAGCGTATTATCATCGGAACCAGATACGATTCGATTTCCGTAAAATTGCAAACACGTAATCACATGATCGTCATGTCCCTTGAGTACTTTTGGATCACGAATCGGACGGGATCGCCAATTCATCTCGATAATGTGCTGACGCATATAGGCGGCTTTCCATGGCGATGTGATTGGTGGCATATTGCCGGCAAGGCCGCGTTTTGGCCGATCAGTTCTGGGTTCAGTCAAAATTTGTGCTTTACGACATTTTTCCTTCCAAAGAAGGTTATCATCACAAAGGAATCTACAAATAAATTGACATTAAATTGATGTAGATGTATGAAAAAAAATCTTCTAATTTCTCCAAACGAAATTTAGATGAGATTCTGATTACACACATACCTCCAACTGCGACAAGTTTGAGCAGCTCGCAGTAAATCTTTTGGATCCAAATAAGCCAACACCTGCAGCGCCAACTCTCGCGGTAACAAGGAAATGAAATCTCGCTGGAACTGCGGCTCAATTACTTTCATCATGTGACGCACTTGCGTCGGCTCGCAATGCTCGATGAGCCGATCGACGGCCAACAATCGTTCGGCATGGGACCACCGTTGGAACTGCGACAGCCAGTCTTGCAACTCTGGCGGTGGATTATCACGTGTTGGTATAATGGAGCGAGGTGTACGGCGGCCTACTGATGGACTGCTGCCTATATGCATAAGACTTTGTGAACTGCGCGGCGTTAAAGAAAAGTCGTAGGCAATTCTTTTACGACCACTAGATGATTGCGCGTCCCCAAAAACACTGTTGCTCTCATTGTCGAGCAAACGAGATTCATTGTATTTGCGTTTGCGCTGGTGTAGCGATCCGGTGAATTCTGGTGAAGCGATATTTGCCGTAACGTTTGCTTGATGATCTGAACACTCAGTAGCAGACGTCGGTGTAGCAGCTTCTTCCGATATGGAAACCATTTGAATGTAACTAGACAACTCAACGTCTTTTGATGGGGGTTGATGCTGTTGATGATGATGATGATAAATTATCATCGATGACGAGAGGTCATCTTCGATGCCACCAAAAGAATTATCCATGCTTGAGCTGCTGTCATTGCAGCTACTGCTGCTGTGATGGCATGTGCAAATCTCTTCATCGGAATTTCCTTCGCAGTCCGGCCATGTCTCGTCGTCAAAATCAGTTTCATTGAGTTGGTTCAGATGATCACCCATTGTGGAGTGCGGCTGCTGATGGTGGCTGGCTGCAGGAGCCACAGTTGAAGCCGCCAACGTTGATGGATCAGGAAATATGTTTTGATCCTCCGTCTTAGATCGTCCTTTGCTAACCGTTGTGCTGCTGCTGCAACCCGATACTATTGCATTGGACTCAGTCAATTTTGTGCTGCTTGTACTTGGACCTGATGTATCACCAGATGAGACAGCTGCTTCGCTTGAAACTTTCTCATAAGCGCCGCGTATATATTTAAATGTGGAAGCATAAAGACAACGTGCCGACGAAGTCGATGCCATCTCATTGAGCATCTGCTCCTGTTCCGTTACTAGTTTCGACGTAGTTTTGATTTCATTGCCAACTATCCCTCCAGAAATTGTAGTCGTCGTCGTTGCTGTTGCTTTCAGTACATTTGTCCGACTACAGCCTTCAAGTTGTTGTGGCTCTTTCTCCTCTGGCTGTGGCTGTGTAGGGGAATGACTTGATGATGAAGAGGTAGTATATGAACGCTCCGATGTAAGACTATCGTTTGAGTTTGAATTGGAAAACAATAACTCAGCTGCGGCAGAGACAGTGTTAACGCATTTTTTTATTCGATGCTGACTGACACAACTACTACTCTCACCGCTGTTACAACCAGTTACAGCAGCAGATGTTTCTTTTATCACCGAGGATGACTTTTGTTTTGGGGCAGTTCCCCCTGCTGCAAAATCGTTTGCTGGTGTTGGAGCCAGAACTGATTCTGGTTGTACTTTATGGTGCACATTTGATGAGACAGCAACCCCTTGCTTCTTCTGATGCTGCGACTTTTGCTGCTGTTTGTAATGATGACTTAGATGCGAAGACAGATTTATTTTGGCAGTAGATTTGGTTAATCTGCTATTGTAATTTCGGCTACTTGTTGGCGTTGTTGAATGGTCTTTATAGGCACACTGGATTTGACGAAAAAAAAATGTAAATTTTTCGACTCATTTAGTAACACAGACAGAATATTTACCTTACTATCTGAAGATACAACTCGATTACTGCTTCCACTACTACTGCTACCTTCTGTTGCCTTCGGCTTAAAAGAAGAAGAATTTATCAGGTCCAAGTTTATTGTTCCGTTCGACGCTAGCGAACTAGATTTAATAATAATTCCGCCTGTTAGTCGTTGTTCGGTTTCAAAGTCTCGCCTTTCAATCAAGTCCATCGATTGGATATCGTTCGTGGTAGATGATGTGGAAAGAGGCGGAGGCGGCGCAGCATCGCATGAAGCTGAAAATGAACCGCTGGCAGTGGCTTCTTCCAATGATGCTTCCTTAGCAGTAGAATAATAATTGATAGTCATTTTTCTTAACCGAACCGACATTTTTTCATGCAGCTGTTTTTGTTGTTCAGCATAATTATGATCATCGTTATTGGCGGCAGCAACCTCGTCTACATTTGCATCGTTGACATTTTTGCCGGACAACACTCTGGAGATTGAAGACTCATTGATATCGCATGCATTCGGCGCCGGCGCTACTGATGCTGACGATGAACAACTAATCGGTACAAAGAGTTTCTCTGATGTTTTCTTTTGATTTACTTCCAACTGCTGGTTCTGCGACAATCCAACTTCAAGAGCAGGATACGCAGACGACGACGACGACAACAACGAAACTTCATCACCATCTTCCGAGAGTAGAAACTCGTCGCTAAGTCTTTTGGGTTTTGCCGCCTTTTCAAAATCATGACTATTCAGACCATTCTGATGTGATTGCTGCTGTTCATCGATTACGGGCGTTTCTATAAAGATTGTTCCTCCGCCACCATCACGAATGACAACTTCAGCAGCAGCAGTCATCATTGAAGACGTAGGTTTTGTTACCGATATTGTTCCATCATCCATTTCTAAATTGTTAGAATCATAAATGCTACTACTACTATCGCTGCTGCAACTACTACTAATTGTTTGCCCTGCTTCAGATAGACCCAGACCAATAAAATCTTCATTTTGCAATCCTGCAACACTATCACTATCATCCTTGAACGACGAGAGGACGACCTCGTCGCTCGTACAGCCCATCGAAGCAACAGTAGCATCCGTTTTTACTGCTTCTGCTGGTGCAGGTGATGAGGATGATGATGATGATGATCCATTGTAAGCGTTGTGAAAATCCTCATCTTTCGACAGCAATGACGACGACGAAGACGACGATGTCGAAGAAGAAGACATTTGAGACTTCACGTACAACGTTGACGATGTATCTAAACAATTATTACTGCTTAGATTATGAACAACAATGATGTTATCAGCAGCAGCAGGCGACGATTGATTTATGGAAAAGCATATTTCTTCCATAATATTTTGCCAAACGCACAGTAAAGTATGATGAGCGACCCTCGCAGAATGTTTTCTCTGCCCAAACGCTGTCGGTCGGTCGTTATGTCACTTATCACCTGAGGCTTCCTGTTGGAGAAAAATAAATTGATTTTTAATAAATTATTTAATTATAAGACATCACAAGTTTATTAATAATTGCATCTAAATAATTATAACTTAGGAATAATTAGTTCAATTATAACAATCGAACAAAAGTTTATTGTATTGAATGAAAGTTTAATGCAACTTTGAAATACGTTTGAAGTAATAAACGTTTAATGTAGTTTAAGAAATAAATGTAATGAAAGTATAAAGCCCACATTGATTCAAAAATCCAATTTAAAGATCATTTGGACGCTCGATGACCAATAACAAAACGCATGCGTTGCTTACAACAATAAAATTGATGAAGTGATTACAGAATATTTTATTGAATAATTATAAAAGGATTAAAGGAATCAATAACCCTGACGGAAACACCATATTCATATTACACTTGTAACTTATAATATGAAATGTAAAGACAACTCTACCTACGACTACCAGCAAATCCAGAACAAGTGCTTCGAACCACCAACACCAACTAAAAGAAAAGATCATCTTCGAAAAGTTCTCATCATACAAACAAAACTGTTAGCTGCTGCTGCTTACATGATTTTTCACAAAGTGCACGCTCCACAGAAACAAGGGCAGAGGCAGCAGCAAAAAAACAGAGGAAAAAGAAAGATTGTGGCTGGGAAAAACCGAAAAGGAAATCACAAAAGTGCATTTTTGTGTGAGAAAAAACTGCAATTTTTCAAAAATCGACAAAAAAAACACCGTCGTCACACACAAAATGACGAGGACGCACCAACCACACTGCATAGTCACACCTTGCACGATACTTTTGTTTGTCTGTCCATCCGTCCGTCAGCCTCTCAACATCTTAAACCAATGCACTGGGAAAAAGAATGAATCTCAAATCACGTAAGCGGGAAAATGAACAAACGAAGGGGCAAGATCAAAATAAAAATGCAAGTAGTAAGTACGAGCATTTCAGAGCTACAATTGGTATTTATGGACTTGCTATTTATAGCTCTTTCGATTTGCATGGTAAAGTTAAAATTTCTCTTTCGTGGTTTTGGTTTGGCGTTCTATTTGCAAACTATACCCGGGGTACAGTTTGATTTTGCGTTTGATTTGCGAGGTTTTGTAACCGAAACTGTAACTTTAATACCCGTTGGCAATCGACGGGTAAGGTTTCGTTTACACAGCAATATGGCGAAGAGAGAGCAAGCAGACTAATTTCTCAGTTTCTTGTTCTTGTCAAATTTTGTTTTGGTTTGGCGTTCTATTTGCAAAGCGAATATGGCCTGCTGTGGTATTTTAGAAATTTGGATAAGCTTTCGCAGTTTGGTGCAGTACAGTGCACTCCAACTCAATGATTTTGTGTTCGCCAAATTCTTTAGGTAGTTTTTAAGCGATATGTCAGAATACCGCACCACGCACCGCAAACCATTCGGTTTTATCCTTATCAATTCAATTCGGACGATTTTTTTGACTTATTTATGATGGCACTGAATAAGTCATTAGGTCGGAAATAAGTCAAAAGTCGGAAATAAATTCAAGTCGGAAATAAGTCTTCATTTCGAAAACAGCCTAGACACCTCAAAAGAGGAAATGACGTGATGGTACGAGGGCGGGCTGAAAAGTAATTGGCCTAGGCAAGAAAATACAACTTTTTTCGGCAAAATTCAATTCGATTCTGAACATAGCCTCCTTTTAGATTTTCGATTTTTTTGATTGCCAAATAAGCCTCAAAAGCCTCAAAAGCCCTCAAAATATGCCTCTGTTTCAGTGATGATGTTATTACCGACCCATTTTTTAGGTTTGGTAAAAGATAATAGTTGGAGGAGGTAAAGTATGAATAGAAAAGTGGATATTCAAACAATTCGTAACGCAATTCATGTAATTTTGCCATTGCGATTTAGGTCTTGTAAACTTGTCTTGGTAGAAAAGCACTTTTTTCTTCGCCAAACGCGACCGTTTTAGTTTAAAATCGGCGACTCCGGCGATTGTACATATTGCACTTTTCAAGATTGAATGATACCGCGTGCATCCCAAAAAATTGTGGCCATGAACTTGTTGGCCGGCAGACCCACCTTGGCCTTTTTCGGCGTCGATTCGACAGACTGTTTCTTTTTCCCTTGAGTGCTGTGATGGATCCATGTTTCGTCCACGGCGCAAAAGCTCCTTTTTGTCGTGGTTGAACATCGCCAAACACTCCTTTGAAGTTGTCACACAGTCGTGCTTGTTCTCAAAAGAAAGAAAACGCGGCACCCACCTGGCAGCGAGCTTGCAATATGAATATACACCCCACTCGTTCACGTAAAATATCCACCACCTCAACAATTTTGCGTACCTTTCTTCACTCGTCGATCATCAATTACCATACTATGGATTTTATCGACAATTTCTGGTGTTCTATTTGCAAAGTATTCACTACGAAAACCCAGTCTCTTTGACCGCTTACCCGTGGCTAGGGTTTCGGGTATGGTTTGAGCTAATTGAAAGAGCATAAATGACGCAGCCGAAAATTTGACACAAAACATTTCAAGGATAGTATGCACGAAAGCTTACATTGCTTTAATACAGGCAGCGATATCTGTTGCCTAAGCCGATTACTTTTCAGTCCGCCCCCGTATTTGTTGTAAATGCCTTTTCTTCCATTCACAGTGTGGCAAAGTTATAATACCTCTCAAGTGTAGAGTACAGGCATTTGCCTTTAGTACATGCATACTAATAAAACCAGACGACAATGCCGATGAGAAAAAATAACGCCAGACGGCCGGCAGAAGTGAAATTCTGTGTTTGTTAAGGTAAATAAAATAAAAAAAAAAGAAACAGGCTGTGAACCAAATTGAACCCAGTGTCCGTGTCCGTTCACGAATTATAATATAGAGAAGAATCAAGATTCTACTTCAGGGTAATCAAATCGAAACGAATTGAATCCAATCACTTGAAATCTCGTAAATCGCGTAAGTTTCGAGTAAACTTTAGTTGGGTTGTTTGATGAAGAATTGTTTGAAACTCACTGTACCTACCGTGGCAAATATAAGAACCGCGTACACTATTTTGTGGAAGATATTGGCAATAGAGACGCGACAGCAGCAGCAGAAGTAAAAACAAAACAATGATTAAAAAACGAAGAGTCTGTTGAGAAGACGGACGTGCCTTTTCAATGCGATACGATCGACTGCCGACAAACCAACCGACACAGTTTGCCTTGTCTGTGCTGTAACTCAATACAATAGGCACCAACCATAATCGTATAAATGAATATAGCCACTACACCACACTACTACCACCACGTTGTTCTTACTTCTTTCATGTTCTTCTTTTCTATCTTATTGTTCTTCTTCTTCTTCTTTTCGAATCACCTTCGATCGGTTATTTAGATTTTCAACATTTTTCTCACAGTTGCAAACAATCAAGAAAGCCAGGCATGCACTGGATCAACTGAAATATGTA
The DNA here is from genome assembly GCA_947095585.1 of Nephrocerus scutellatus. Lineage (NCBI taxonomy): Eukaryota > Metazoa > Arthropoda > Insecta > Diptera > Pipunculidae > Nephrocerus > Nephrocerus scutellatus. The sequence continues at coordinate 25,501,477 of OX352765.1, read as the reverse complement.
CACACGTACATATATGCATGATTATATACTAAAGATACACGAACTATAGATTCCAAATCCAACGCGGGATTCGCATCATCTTCTTCTCTCACATCTTGTATTGTATTATCGTGTAAATAACGTGAAGGTAGAGGTAGGTAGGTAGGTACTACGTACAACGAAGATATGGAGATCCTCAAAATATTCACACATAAATCATGCAGTCATTATCTTCATTTCCTGGGTTCCTCCTTCTTCGACGGCTTGATAATACCAAGTTGTTGTTGTTGTTGCTGTTGTTTTAAAATAGATAGAACAATTTCTCATCAAAGATAGGTAATAGCTTCGTCTTCGTTATGCTTTTCCCAATGTCATCGAAGAAGTCGTTGTCATTTTCGTTGCGTTTCGCCATTATCGTGCAGTTTCGTATGTTATAGCCTTATACCCGCCACACATTAAATGCAGCAGCGTGCGAAATCGAAAGATTTTACCTGACTTACAGATTTTGAACTTCATGTTGGCCTACAGATTCACGCGGATGCGATAATAAGAGAGGAAATCGATCGATCGATAACCATTAGCCAAAATCAGCTTCCATTTTGATTAATAAACGAACTCTGGTCTATTTAAAATGGAGCCCAAGGCAAGTATGTTTTTTTTTGAAAAACAAGTAACATGTGAATGATATGACTTTAAGTTTAGTTTAGGTTATTTAGTCTTCAAGGTATTCTTTACAAGATTTATGAACACTATAATAAATGAATATAAAATAAGAGTGCGTTTAACCTTTTCGCGCGGTGTAAGTGAAACTTCTTGATGTTGTGAAAATCCTCAAGAGACCCGTAAATGACCCCAAAAGACCATCAAAAGATCTCCAAACCCATCATATAATTATAAAAATACCCCCAAAAGACTCCCGAAATAGATCACCGAAAGATGCTCAAGACTCTTCGAAAGACCTTAAAAGAACCTTAAAAAGACGATACACTCAAAAGACCCTTAAAAGAACATCAAAGGGCCCCAAAAGACCCTAAAAACCCTCTTTTCAAATATCCCAAAAGATTCCCAAAAGACCCCGAAAAGACCCTCAAAAGACTTTCAAAAATACCCTCAAAAGACACCTAAAAGGCCATACCGAAATTCTCGGTAAATTCGGTCAAGAAATGGCTTAGTTCCCAAAATTCCAAATCTTAATGACCATATACCAGCATTTCCATAGGAACAAGTCTTATAGTCGCATCTTAGTCCTACATACTGAGTTTCCTAGAAATCGCTTAAGAAATTTCTTCGCTCCCGAAATTCCAGTCCCTAATGACCGACCGTATCTCAGAATTTCTATAGAAACAAGTCTTATAATAATAATATTCGCCGCGACAGATCGTTGCGGTCCAAGACCTAGCTCGCGACCATTTGGTATGTGCATGTATATTTTTGCACACAAATGGAGAGACAATGTAATGCCGTATCCGAACGGCGAATTTGAGAAGCTTTCCGTGACAAGTTATTGCTCTCGGACGTTTGTCGGACTTTGGCGAGAGGTGGAACACCGTGAAAATTACTTTGGAATTCGACTACGGACCTCCTGCTCAGAACTCTTTCATTCTATTGACTCTATTTGGCGTAATAAAGGCAGCAGTCTACACAGAAGTACTCCAAGACCAAGCGTACAAGGGTGACATATAAAGACATCCCCCGGCATTACCCTGATCAACCCAGACGTTGTCTGGCAGCCCCTGAAACATTACTGAACACCAAACTCAACGATGTATGTATAAAAAACGTGTTCGAATCGTGCACATTTAAAAAAAAATAGTCAAACCGCTCCAGCCGTTTAGCCGTGAAAAGGTAACAGACAGACAGAGTTACTTTCATATTTATAACATTAGTAAGGATAAGGATAGTAAGGATTTAGCCATTTAAATATCATGTAAATAATATTAAGACTTAAAGAAAATATATTTTCAAATGACTTCAATGGGTCAACAAAATCTTTAGAGTTCCGCTTTACAAAACCTAACATCTATTCGCTCTAGAAATAACAACGTCGTAATGAATTTATATGCCGATCCACCGATAACCAGTTTTTCAAAATTCAAAGACAAACTATAATAAAAAAAATGCATTTAAAACCCATAGAAGTATTAAAATTGTAAAATAAAATCGTTAATTCCTGATTCAAATCTCTCGCTTATCATAGATATCATTCATATCATATTCAAATGTTATGGCGATATAATTTATTTACTAATTCCATACAATGCTGCACTGATTTCTGGAATTAATTTTTATGGTTTTGTCAAAACCATGACTGAGGTAATGTTTATTTAAATAGCTTTTTTTACTGAAATTCGTAGAAACATTTTCCAAGGTTAAGTAAATTTTTAATTTAGGTTCATGAAAACACAGTAGGTAACAAACTAGATGCTTTAGTTAAAAGATAAAATGCAAATAATTTCGTACAACCCGCCGCAATAATAATTTGGACGAAATTTCGTATTTTTCGTAGAAGTGCAAATCTATTTATGATTACTAACTACACTGTGCAGATTTTGTAATGCGGAATCCTAAGAAGCATGTCAGTTACAGATAATCCACCAAACTTTCTTTGTTATAAAAACCTTGCTAAAATGTTGTCGCAGCTTAACAGACATATAAGTAAATATTACCATTACTTAGAAATGTTTGTAACAAAAAAAAATAAAAGTACTTCACCTCGGTCTACCAAATTAACTTTAGTTACATTCATTATTTAATGAACTTGACTTTTTGATATTTTTTATAGTGACTTTTTATAGTTTCTTCACTTATTGCATTTTGATTCTCGAGATTTAATGTTAAGTTGTGTGCACAGATGAAGAAAAGAAGTACATAAGAGCAAAGGAATTGAAAATGTAATACGATGTACCAAGAAAATGTCATTGATAGACTGTTGTGAGAGCTGTTGGAAGTCGGGAAAAAATAATAAAAATTAATACATATAATAAAAATGACCTCATACCATGCAGTTTTATCAAAAGAATCCTAAATTATTTACTAACTACGTGTGCTATAACGTCACGTCGTATATTAAAAAATCACCGATTTAACAGCATTAATACATTAATTACACCTTTTTTTACCTGGATTAAAGGCATTTATTAAAAAGAATTATTGAATTCTGCTTTGAAATCAAAGAAGAATTTTTAGTCAAAAATCGTACAATACTTCATTCTTTGTTTCAGTCGCACTCGTCTGAAGGAATTTCCACGCTATACAACCAACTACAGCTCTGGCTGGCTGGCGTGCTGATGCTGACAGTGTGAACGTTCGTGTAAATGTGAAGAGGAAAAACGAGAATTCTTGATTTAATTGTCAAGGCTAAAATTTATTATACAATAATTTTATTGTATTTGTTTTAAAACATCCACTTCATCCAGAGAACACATTTTTATGTGGCGATTTTATTTTTACAAATTCCTAGGCAAATCTTTATTACCACACAAAAAAAGTGAGGTGTGGTGTGTCTGTGCATACAAATCCACTGCATCAAATTACATGTGGCTACATAGTACATACGACATGACTATAGTATAATTACTATGCTGTAATAATTAAATTAAAAATTGCAACTGCAATAAATGAATTAAGTTTAAACCAATTATCTAGGGTTGTAAGCCATCCGCTTGGTCTTTAAAATAATTTTGAGTCTATGGAAAAATAACTCAACTCTACTCGTACGAAGGCACTTAAGATCAATATAAATATAAATTTATATATAGGTAGTGCATTTTTTACACAATCTTTGCCGAATTTTCACATGGAATATAAAGAGATTATCTTAAAAACACATGATTTTGTTGGAAGAAATTCTACTACATACACACACACACACACACACGAGCGGACACGTTTTTCAGGTGCGTTTTTTTTCTGATTCTATAACCAAATTTCGAGTTTAACTTTTGTAATATAACACTTGTCTTTTTGTTTCGTTGCATTTTCAAAAAAAAATTGTATATATATATATAGGTACCTATTATTATAAAACTTTAAAATCGGTGTTGAACGCTGCGACTTGTAAATACTGCTGACGTTTGCTATGGCCCGCCCGTATTCCATTAGCATTAGCGTGTTTGTCAAGTACCTTTGCTGGTCAGCAGACAGCAGTCGCCATCATCTTCACACACCAAAAACTTTTTTTAGGCAAAAATACAAATAGCCATTTTAAGATTATTAATTAACCACAAACGAAAAATTTAAAAACACTAACCAGTTTCTCAGTTTCCCTACTTCCTTCAATTTAAATGCAATGCGCTGAATAAACAAAATCGCATTTACCTTGCTTGCGTTAAACGATTATATTGCCTTCGATGCTTGCTTGATTATCACAATTTGTACATTACCAAATTTATAATGCGCGTTTTTTCTTTAAAAATTTAACTTAAACTATTTAACTCGCGTCGGGAAAAATATTTCTTCTGAGGAGAAAATCTGCTTAACGTAAACGTAACACAGCGAGACACAATTAAAGTTTAAAGTAGCGCTTGTAGCCATTTAATTCAATAGAATTGAGACTGGTTTTTTTTAGTACACAGCAGCATTGCCAGGTAAACAATAAGTTTTATTAAAGTCATGCAGGCACAATACAAAGCATTAAGAGGGAAGCACAAGAGTAATTATCAGGTACGTTTTTTCTCGGACAACTTGTCCGCGAAAACACAAAATATTGGGTAAAATACTGTGAATTTATTGGTTTTTAGTACAAAACTCTGCCTAACTTTAATCAAATGATTTGTCAACCTTCCTTTGTTTGTTTAAATCAATTTGGTAACGTAAATGTGATTGAAGATATAAATATAGTAAATAAAAATATAAATAATAACAAATATTAAAAATCGTGTTCTAAATACATCCCAATTTTAATTTCCCTTAGTTGTACGCTGCAGGCGTAGACTGTAATTTCAGCAAGTTGAATCAAAATCTGTGTATTTACATACCTCAAATTTAAACATTAAAAAATTTATTTTTATGGTTTTGGTAGAAATTATTGCCAAAAACTTTATGGCTGTCGCGAACAAATTGTCCGAGAAAAAACGCACCTATAGTATTTTGGTCCATGGATGTTTCTTAGTTTTAAAATTATGACACAGTAGCATTTTAGTTATGACACATTAGCATATAACACAAAAAATTCTTCTAATTTTTAAATTATACTCGTACAAAGCTAGGTTAAGAGGATAAATCTAATGATGAGCTTTTAAATAAACATAAGATAATATTTTCATTCTAGCGAAACGTCAAGAAATACGATTTTTACATCTTTAATTATAAATCGTTACAAGAGAAACCAATTTGTTGGCAAATTTTTCAAGTAACCAATCGCTATATCTTTACCAAAATTCCTCAAGGCATACAGAAAGTGCTACACAGGGGGGTAATCGTTTACTTTTCTGTAATCACTACATATTTATGCTGACTAGGAATACACAATATTAAAATAATTGTAATAAAAAATGTATTTAATTTGTAAACAAATACTAAATAAATTTTATGGGGTAACATCCACATTTCTTATAATCTTTTAACAATTCATTCATTAATAACAATTCTTATAGTTTGTTTACTCATAAGGGTATTTTAGTAACAAAAGTATAAAAAAGGAACTCTAAGAATAATTATAATAATTAAAAGTTTAAAAAAAATAAAAATGAAAGGAATTGAACAAGATAAAGATCATTCTTTAACTATTTAAAGTTAGTGGTTAATGAAATTTCATAAAAAAATAAAGTATTATTGAAGAATGCGGGGTACAGCTTATTCACTAGATTTTAAATTTTTTTAAATTTCAGTGCTGAGTAAAAAGATCACTTATTCAGATACCTTTGATTGTTTATTAGCTCTTTAGTCATTATTAACAGTTATTTAGTATATGTTTATTTAAAATATTTTATTTAGTTATGTAATCGAATATGAGATAAAATAATTGTCTTATTACGTCTGTATCATAAAGTAATAAAGTAATACGTGTCTAAATATTGAGTTTTGGTTCCGCTCATAATTTCACCAAACTGGATGACATCGGCTCGAAATCGGGACCGGTGGAGAGACTTTTTGCGGGAGGGCGGGACCGGACCCCAGTTGTAGAGCCAAATATGATGATGATGACCCTGACAACGTCCACAAAAACGATAAAGTTTTTGGCGATAATTTTTACCAAAACCAAATAACTAAATTTTTAATGTTTAAATTTAAAGCATTCAAGGTTAATACACAGATTTTCATTTATCTTGCTGAAATTAAATATTAAATAATTATTTATTTTACCTGTCCGCAACAATTCACGATACATATTTGTAGTCTACGCATAAAGCGGACAAATGAGGGATATTAAAATAGAGATGTTTTTAGAACACAAAGTTTTAATATTCGTTTGTTGTTACTTATAATGTTTATATTTATTATTATATTTATATCTTGAAACAAACAAAAATTAACAAAAGAAGGTTGACAAATCATTGGATTAAAGTTAGGCAGAGTTTTGTACTAAAAACCAATAAATTCACATTATTTTACCCAATATTTTGTGTTGTCGCGGACAAGTTGTCCGAAAAAAAAACACCTATTGTTGTAATTTTATGTGGAAACGGCGGGTAAATTTTATTACTATTACTGTTCTAATAAAATGTATCAATTTTTACTATGTGGTTCTATTAGTAGCTTGTAGCAAGATTCTTCGGTGATCTGAAGCCGCTAAAAACAATTGATGACAAACTTCAAATATCAAATCAGCTGTTGTTTATTGGTGATGAAAGCTGTCATTGTCGTTACTTTTTTTGAGTCTTCTAAATTTAGATAATTGAAAATTGAACCTGAGCCAGCGCTGGGCAGGTGGTAGTTTGCTTAAAAATAGTCGGAATATGTTTAAAAACTTAAATGCGAAAACCTGGTTAATTCTTAAACAACTTGCATGAGGTATCTTTTTTTATACCGAATATTATTGTGGAAAAAAGATTTTTAACAGGTGGTGTAATACAATTCCGCAGGTGGCAAAAACATTTTAGAACAATATGGAGATAGATACTGGATATTTTAGCAAGGGAGTGGTACTGATTTTTGCAGATTTTTTAAGTTTAATTACAGTAGCGTCATGTCTAGTCATTAAAGTACCCCAAATTAGAACTATTTGCCAAAATCAATCCTCACAAGGTATGTAAATAATGTGGAAAATTGTTTCTTTATATTTCTATATATATCAAAAGCATTTAATTCTTCCTCACAGGAATCAGTATAATTGGACTTTGTTTGGAGTTATTTAGCTATACTGTAATGATGTCATACAATTACAGTAATGGCTATGATTTCCTATCGTACATGGAGTACCCGATATTATTACTTCAAGAGTACGTGCTAATTTTTGTCGTATTCAAGTATCAAAATCTTTTGGGCAGAAGGACTCAATCTGTAGCTGTCCTCTATTTGATTGTTGTATTATTAATCTATTTAAAACTATTTCCAGTATTGGTATTGGCATTTTTAGTGGTAAGTTGAATATGGCACTAAAACAACCATGTGATACGTAAGCTCATTAATTCTAATCTCATTGCTGCTCGTTAAGTTGATTTTTGTTATCATTAGCGGGCGAAAAAGTGATAGCAATTTTTATTTTTTTGTTTGGGGGTTTTATCTCGACAATACTACTATTGAATACTACAGCATACACTTAATATAGAGTGGGACACTTTTTTAAAGTAATTTTTTCTTTGTCAAAGTTCTAACTTTAATACTTTTAAATTCTTTAAATTTTTCAAATATTTAATAATAATAATATTTGGCGCGACAGACCATTGCGGTCGAAGGCCTAGCTTCTCGCGACCATTTGTTTTGTGCATTAATATTTTTGGACACAAATATTTAATACTTCACACAAAAACATCTCACAGCTGACTTCACCATATTTTTCATATTTCTAAATGGTTCAGTTACTCAAGTAAATCAATAGTTTTCTATATAAATCATATTAAAAAGTATTTTTGTTTTCTTTGTACTAGAAATAGTAGTTTACTAAAAATGCTTAAAATGTTTTCATACTGAAATCTGCTTTACGTTCTATTATTATTATCAATTTCAATTACGAAATCCTAGAGAGAAAGCAATGAAGGAATTCCAGCTAAATTGAAAAATATCTAAAAAGCAACTAAAACAACACTTTTGTCTATTGTACCACCTTTCCATTTAATTCTAATATTTCGCGTATCGTGGTCACTCATAAAATTTTTATTTTTAAATTTTTTCTATTTTAGCCGTTCTGCACCCCAATTGGAGCTACAAGTAAAGTTCTACAACTCGTTGCGATTTTAAAGTCAAAAGACGCTAGCTCTGTCAGCCGAACTACTTGGGCTTTGTCAGCGTTCACGAATTTAAGTACGTAGCAATTAATTAAAACAGCAACCGTTAATCGAACTTATTTCTTGCAGCACGCATCTACACAGTTTACGTTCAATCATACGATATGATGCTGCTGAGCAATTTCTTCATTTCGTTTTTCCTAAGCTCGTCCGTGTTTACATCTGCGTGTATTTACAAGAAATCAAAAACTGCCTAAGTTTACTCGCAATACATTATATTTTGCTGTTGATTTTACATATTATGTATACTATTTTGAGTCTTAAAAAGTCAAAGTGTAATTAAATTAATTAAATTAAAATTCTCACATTTCGTACACGCAATCTTAATGTGTACAAATAGTTATAACCTAAGACAACAACTAAGAAAAAAAGCAGGCTATACTTTTATATACGAGTATTTCCTCCATCGTGCAATGCAACTGCCACAGCAGTGATGATAGCTACAGCTGTCGCGCCTAGTATTAAAATCAACTTCCAATTTCGGTTACTTTTGACTTCTTCGGTGATAATCTTTCGCTCTTTGTACTTTTTCTTTGCAAATTTCTTCTCGAACTGTTCGAGTTCGGCGCGATTTCGTTCCTCTTCAAGGCGTTTTTCATTCTCCTCTTGTTCCAATTTCAACTTTTCGTTTGCTTCCTTTTTGAGCATGCAACTGTAGTCGCACGGAAGTAAAACGAATCCTGAGCGGAATTTCTCACAAGATACGTCAGCTTTTAAAATTCGGCATTGACAATATATTCGCATCTTCTTGCGGCAATTCTCTGAATTTGGACATGGACCAGAGTGACATATTGACGAACACCGATGTCCACAAGTGTACTACAAGCGTCGATTTAAATGAACAAGAATTTAATTTTGACAAATTAGTTTGAGAAGAATACTCACATTTTTTATGCAACGAGTGCCGCAGGTTTTAAGTAAATTGATTCGCTCATCAATTTCTTCAGGAGTTCCATTTGCATATTCCGTGCATTTGTAGTAAATAAACGAAAGTCCGCAGTGACACTTTGATTTGATATTAACAGTACACGGATGACATGGTGGTAAATGACAAGGTCTCAAACATGGATGAACACAACCAGATGGCCTCGGAATTAAGCAGCCTTCTGTGCACGATCCACAACCTGGTTGCGACTATAAAATGATGAATTGTAGTTAAACACAAAAAAATATCTACACACACCTTACCTTTTGATCAGTTATATCAGGCACCGAGTGACAAGGTAAAGGACATTTGTGGTTGCCACATGGCATCAATCGACCACATGGTCTGTGGCAGGATGATGGTTTAGAATTCCAACAGGGCCACTCGGCGTTTTCATGTCCACCAATACAAGTGACCATTACTTTCTTTTCACATTGTGGATGTGGCAAAGATTTTATTTCAAACTAGAAGAAAAATTAAACGAATTTATTTTTATTTATCCTGTATCCGATGTTATTGTATCTGCTGACCTTTTCTAAATTGTAATCCCAAATGCTGGTTCCTGATTTTGCACTGCGTATAGGAACTTTTACAGCTGCATGACATCTTGCTTCACAAATGTGCACACATCCTTTGCTGCCATTTGGCAGTCCACATTTTTGAGTGCAGGGAGGACATTCGTTTTTATGGCAACGATGTCGATTTTGATGGTGGCACTTTGATGGAATTCTAAGAAAAATGTCGAAATAATAGTCTGTTTAATACGACATACCGTTGTTTGCCAGAATATGTAATTACCGACAAGGTAGCATGCAAGTTGGGCGTGCTCTGCGTTCACGGCCACAAGGAACAGAAATTGATGTACTGCCACAGCGGCAATTGATTTGCGATTTTAAATCACATGGATAGCATGGCCCATCATGACATACCGATTTGCATTTGTGCTTTTTACATGATAAAACTTTACCGCATACCTTATCGCATGGAGGACATTGCCCATCACAACACTGTAAAAGAAAAGGGTTTTTTTGTTGTTTTTACTGTAAAATAAGTCGTAAGCAAAAAAATCTAACTTTTTTGTTGCATGAATGTTTTCCGCATTCTTTCATTTGCTTGCATTTTGTTTCACATGTAAAAGATTTCCAACAAGGCAATTCCTTTTCGTGCAAGCCACAACGGCATTTCTTGTTTGTTATGATAAGGCACTTAGGAACAATTAAAATATTAAGGAGTTATATCGATTTTAAGAAGAACTTTATAAAGACATACCAAACTGCACTCGGCTTTGTGGCAACGCTGCGTGCAGTAGTGCAACCCACATGATAGCGGCTTCTGACAAGTATCGCCGCAAGTGTCAATAAGCTCATTGCATGGTGCGATTTTGCTCTATAATAAGATTTTATGTAACTTTTTTTCAACTTGGGAGATTAAGTCTTACAGTTTTCCCGCATGGGCATGACCGAGGGAGTCCAAGTGGGCAGTCGCCACATGGACCGGAGTGGCAGACTTTTTTACAGCTATGTAAGCCACATGAGTATTTTAAATTGCAAACCTTAAATTGTAAATTATATAAACTATGAAGTTTTGAATAGAATTCAAAAAACAAAAAACCTTTTTGCATTGCCAAATAAGTTGAGAGCAACTGCGTAGTGCTTCTTCGCTTCTACATATGCACTTCTGGACACTCGTCTTGCTGCATGGTGGACATTTACCAGATTCATGGCAAACCTGATTGCACTTATGCTTTTGACATGCTAGCATTTTCGAGCACTAAAAAAAGGGTTTTGAACTATTTGTTCACTATCAACAGCTATTATATTTACCTTGGACTCGCACGTCCAAGTTTTTTGAAAACATCGTAGAGGTTTGGTCTGCGACTTATTACATTTGCAACTAGTAATAATAATCTGGGGACATGGTGGGCAGGGTCCTGTTAATGTTAAATGTAGTAAATAGAGAAAACTCTTATGTACGTTTAATTTCTGCTTACCTGGATGACAAAGCAACAAGCATTTATGTCCACATTCTGGTTGAAGATTTTTGCCACAAGTTTCACCGCACGAGTGAGGCACCAACCATGGTTGATTCGTTGGATTAACTTCTTTGCCACAAAAACATTCATATTGGGTCGGTCGATCTGCTGGAGTGAAGTCACGCCTGCATTGTGGACAACACCACTTTATTATCTTCAGCTTTTTAGGAACGTATTCACCCAAGTTATTGAAGTAGCCTTGTTCCTGTTCGTTTGCCTGATTTTTAAGCAATGCAATACTATCGTTTGCCCAACGCTTGATACATAGCAAGTGAAAAAAGCAAAAGCAATATTTACAGGACCATATCGAATCTGGTCTCTTGACAGTGCCTATGCATATAAGGCAAATAGCTGAGCCAGATTGCAATACATTTTCTAGAAAGCTTGAGGTTTTAGCCAGTAGTTGATCATTGCCGCCCTTATAATTTTGGTAGAGTTTCTCTGAGAAAAACAAAATACATTAGAAAAATAGCATATTGTTCCTTTGTTTGTTCTCACCTATAATTACCGCGCCGTCTATTTCTTCTTCGTCCGAGCTTGACTCATAGTTATCAGTTATTTTCTTTGCAATTTTAATATTTCTAGATTGAATTTCTTCAAATTTATTTTGAGCTTGTAACTTTGATTCGGCTTTAGACTGTTGTTGCTGCTGGCTTTGCGGCTTTTTGCATGAACTTCCAGAACTTGATTTTTGTGCGGCATTGTTTGTTTTCCATGGATTGCTTCCGGCCGGCATTTTTGCGGTATTTCAGATCTGGTCAGTTTGGTACGCTTCTGAATTCTTAAAGGAAAGGAAGGTGGACGAACTATTAAAATATTGAAACCCCAAATCGCTAAATTTTAATACGTGTACTTATTCTTTGGATCAAATGTCAAAAAAGTGCTAAAAGTGATGCCAAATCCATGGAACTGAAAAGTATTAGATTTTTAGCGGGACTGCTCTAAAATTGAAATTGTTGTTAGTCTGACGAGAACCATTATATTTTAAAATGTTACCATAATGCTATAGATAAAATTTCCCATGTTACTAACGGGTGTTTTTTAAAGAGGTTGCCGATTTTTTTTTTGAATAAAACACATAAAATTATGAAATGACCAAAATTTTTTTTTATTTGGTAGATAATTTTTTGGCATTTAACATTTAAACACAATTTCTGGCATATGGCTACCACGACTATTTTTCACAAATGTCATTCTGGAGGTCCAATTTTCCAGCACTTTTTCAAGCATTTGAGGGCGTATGTCAGCAATGACACGTTGAATATTGGTTTCCAAAGCGTCAATCGATTGAGGTTTATCCACATAAACCAATGACTTCACGTATCCCCACAAAAAGTAATCGAGTGGCGTCAAATCGCACGAACGCGGAGGCCAATTCACCGGACCATTTCTCGAAATAATGTTGTCGTTGAAAGTTTCTTTCAATAAGTCGATTGTTTCACGTGCTGTATGGCAAGTGGCACCATCTTGTTGAAACCACATTTCATCCATATCCATATCTTCAAGATTTGACAACAAAAACTCATTTAACATGGTTCTGTATCGATTTCCATTCACGGTAACGCGTCGTCCTTCCTCATTTTTAAAGAAATATGGACCGATGATCCCACCAGCCCATAGACCGCACCAAACAGTACATTTATCAGGATGCATTGGTAATTCTTGAACGGCGTGTGGATTATCTTTGCTCCAAATGCGACAATTTTGTTTGTTGACGTTCTTTATGGTGGTCTCTGACGGACGATTATGTGCACCATAAAATTCACGAAGTGCTCTATAAACATTTTTAATTGAACACTGATTTTGAAAATAAATTTCCACGATTTGAAAACGTTGTTCTGGAGTTAACCTATTCATAATGATTTGCCAAACAATACTGAGTAGAAATGCCACTTTGAGCTGTCAAAACAACTGTCATAAAATAAAACGACATCTATCGGAAAAACAAACCTCCGAAAAAAATACCCTTTATAATACTCTCGTAGTGTCAATCTCTTCTGGCTAACCACAACTTCAATTTAACTATAGTCGTCCTGCTCATATATTCTCGCACGACTCAAATGTAAATCAAGCATAACGCTAAAGTCTAAGCCACATGGATATACAGGGTCTCCCAGAATGAATGGATAAAACGAAGCAGGGTGATAGGGAACGCATTTCCAACAAAAACAGCCTAGTAAAGTTTTTCGAATTGTTGATGGTTCAAAAGTTTTCTCCGTTTAGTGTTTGCATTGATATCACACATACATTTTATTTCTGGCAAAACAGCTATTTTAGATCTCGAAATTTTGTTAAGCCCGGTGTGTGATTTTAAAATATGCATTAAACACGCATGTTTTAAAAATAGTTGGCCGCTTATCATGTTTGATATTCCGTCGTGTGTGCGCGTGTAATGCATGGAAAAATGGAACTGGTTTATATCGGATTCTACTAGTCAGAATATAATGAGACTTGTTTTAAACAATTGGTTATCGCTCAGCTTGCGAGCAGTGCTCGCAACAAAATTGATTGAAATGAATCATTTATAATCATGAATCATTTATTTTAAAAATTTCTTTATTCTTTTTTCTTTAATATCTCTGTCGAGTTGGTGTTTCCATTCGTCGAGGGGGAGCGAGTGGTATCTACATATGTAAGAAATAATATGTGGGCAACATAGCTTCTTGTAGCTCTGATCGATTTCACAGGTGGTTGGTTAAAGTTGGGCAGCTCTCTTTATACAATTATCTTATTGATATTGTTGTCTTTCATACAAGTGCGGCACTTTTTGAGTCAGCAGAATTTGTTAAATAAAAAATAATGTCAACACTCAACAAAATGTCTTTATTAATAGCTGTGTTTTATTTGAATTCGAAATGAGAATTACAACAACAATTGCACTGTCGAATTCCTTCTTTGGAATTGTGAAAATGTGCTGTTTGGCTGGTTTTGACATTCGAATTCCGAACTCGCTCGGCAAATAAAATGCAGCTAATGTAAACAAAAGATTCTGGGCTTCGTTTTTGAGAAAAAATCTGAGTTCGAGCAAAGATTTCCAAAACAAAAAAAATAAACGACATAAATATATTTTAAAAGCATATACTTTCAGAAACCCGTTTTGTTATATGGAAGAAGAAAATAAAAACAGAAAATTATGTCTCAGAATTATGCATTATACACACTTGCAACAAAACAATGAGCAAAAGATGCCGATCAAAAATCTCAGCTCGAGCGCAGAGAAAAAAAAACGACATAACTTACCTGTTTTTGGTTGTCATTTCACGTCAAACTCAACTGCTTCTACTTGCAGCATTGCAGTAAATTTGGCAATTTCTACTGTTCGTTTAGTTAAAGGCTCGGGCATAAGCGTAAAACGCAGCTCGCAACATTAAAAAGCTGAATAAAAATAAAAAACGTTTTGTTGGTATTTATTACATTTAAAAATTATGACTTTTCTAAATTATATTTTTGGACCAAAACTGTTCATGGAGTATGGAATTGATTCCGATCAGGTTAAATTAAATCTATATTTATTGCCGTGTAACGCTACATAATTATACGACTATAATTTTTTTTGTAGAAAATGTACGAACCGTGCGGTCTGGAAAAGTTTGGCGATCAAATTATTTCAACGGTATTTAATAGGAAACAAAATAAAAACTCGAAAATACACTTAATTCTATATGCTATTGATTTTAGCTCTCAATAATGTGGAACATTGGTTACTATTCGTCGCCACTAATTGCAACATTCCTGTATCGCCGAGGTTACCTTGTTGCTGATTCCATTTCATCGCTGGTGAAAATCACGACAAGCATCGGAATTATAGTAGTTCTTTCGCTATGCATGCGTGGTATTGGGCGGACGCAATCACGTTCATATGCCAAGCTTATAAAAGCCTTGGAGTTAGTTAAATTATCGAAGACATCGGAAGAGGGTAAAAGAGCATTAAGACTTTTTGATTTTGACTTTAAATCGTGGCAAGTTGATTACGATGTTAACAGCGTTGCAGGGTATGTTTTGTATTTCAATTTTCTTTGCGGCTTTGTTAGATTTATTTGACAATTAGTGGAGAAAGCAAGAAGCCAGTGGAGCTTGCTGTGAGGAAAGATGCGCGTCACAGACCTTTTTGGCTGTCGACGTTGCCTTGCGAAATTGCCGCTTACATTGCGATTAATACGTTTGGTATTTGCATGATCTACCCAGGTTCTGTAAAGCTGCTACAAAGTTATTTGAGTAAGGGTGATGCGTTACACAAAAGTGTACTTTACTTAAAAATATCGCTTATCTTGACAGGACCTATGTTGATTTCTGGAAGAGCTAAACTCATTGAGAAGGATAATGGCCAACGCTATAAAATTAAAACAGTCGATCGTAATGAAATCGACACGGTCTTTATCGATAATAGAGATAACAGTACCAACGGAAAAACGTTGGTGATTTGCTCTGAGGGTTAGGTGGTCTTTTAGTTTATTTATTTACTGTTTATGTGAAATGCATATATGTGAAATTTTTCTTTTTAGGTAATGCTGGGTTTTATGAAATTGGCATTATGTCCACACCTATGGCTTTAAAATATTCTGTTCTTGGATGGAATCATCCGGGATTCGAGGGCAGCACTGTATATATATTTCTTTTTTATTCTACAACTTAAAGCTAAATAGTCAACACATTTAACAGGGTCAACCATTCCCAGATCAGGACAAAAATGCTATTGATGGTGTCGTTCAGTTTGCAATTGAAAAACTTGGCTTTTCTGTAGAAAACATAATTCTCTATGGCTGGAGCATTGGGGGATTCAGTAGTCTATGGGCTGGCACCCGTTACCCTGATGTTAAAGGCATAGTAAGAGTAATTGTCTATATTTTCTTTACAATAACTTATTTTGCTATTCTGTCAATAGATATTAGATGCTACCTTTGATGATATTTTGTATTTGGCACAACCCCGGATGCCATCGAGTCTGGCTGGAATTGTTAAAATCGCTATTCGAGATTTTATTAACTTGAACAATGTCGAGATGATACCGGATTACAATGGTCCAATTTTGATGATACGACGCACTGAAGATGAAATTATCGCCGAGTAGGCAAAGCGTTTTAATTTTTTTTTGTTGATTTGCAGTTGCATCTTCGTATTATTAATTGCAGAGATAACCGTATTGAAACAAACAGAGGAAATTTTCTTGGCATCAATCTGCTTAAATATCGCTATCCCAATATATTCAAAACCGCGCAACTGGAACGCGTAAAGAGTTTACTTTCGAAGCCACTAGAAATAGGAAATTCTTCATGTAATACCAGGATAAACTGTTTCTATCAGTTTTTAAAAACCTTTAAATATTTTTTAGCCAGCAACGATGAGTTATGCATGTCGCGTCTCATTACATATGCCTCTGACAGCGGCAAAATGTTTCCAATGCTAATTGGGGAGGATTACACAGAGGATGTGTGCAACCAGATGTCCGATTTTCTTGTAGGATTGTAGCACATATACGACTTCAATAAGTTTATTCATTCAATTACTTTTAATTTTCAGCTGAAGAAGCATTTCCGTGATTACAAGTCATCTCACTGCACTCCATTGCCGGAAGACTTTTTCACTATTCCATGGGATATACCAATAGAGAATGGATTTGTTTTCACATAAAGCGCATTATATTATTACAGGTGACATTGCGAACTGGGACGACATTTATGTGTAATAAAAATATTTTGTCGTGGGTACTGTGTATAATTTCCTTAAAATAGATATAAAAAAACAGCAAGAAATAATTGATTTCACAGAAATTATCAAATTTAATAAACAAATAATCTCGAAAAAGATCAAATTTTCATTTTATCAATGCAAATCCGGAATATTTTAATATTACTTTACTGCTTGCAAAGCGTATACGGGTTCCTTGATCTTTCATATTTCCGCAGCATGATGGCATATTTAATCGAAGATAGAAGTTGTACCCCTGAGGTAAAAATTCATTTTTTTCTTGCTAATTCTCTAATCTTCTATTACGCAAATTTTCGACAAAGAAAGTAGCACTAAGCCCAAAACTCGTATGTGATGAAAATCAATTGATGTTGGAATTGGCAAAATTATATGTAATCAGTCCCGAACGTATCCTGCTGCTTCTGACAACAGAAGACATCGAAAATGAATGCAAACACATTGCAGAAGTATTACAGCATATTAATGGGACTTTATACAATTGTATTCCATTGTCACGTGAAAATGTATACATGAAATTATTGGATAGCCTTAAGTATTTCTATGTCAATGTTTGCCCGTCTCCACAAGATTGCAGAGCTCCCAAGAGTTGGTATTTCTTTAGGTTACATTTTAGTTTGAAGCATTATTTTATTATTTGTCTTTCGCTTTATTAAGAAATAATTAAATACCAGGAATGTCTGAGGGAATTACATGAAGAATTTATTGAATGCGAAGGACCAGCAGATTGGTTTGAAAAAACAAACACAACTATAGTTTGTCAGTGAGTATTTTATGGAAAATAGGAAGAATTTAGAAAAAAATGTAAAATTTTTGCATAGAACATTTAATGAAATTCTCGACTGTGGTTATATAAAAGTTGCTATGCTATGCGGTTTGAAACACGCACGAATTCTCAGAACATTTGCCTGTGGGATAATTGAAAAGGTTATTCCGGTATGTATTCAATCTCTGCTTATGTTAGTAATGATTTAATTTGTTACTATCTTTGTTTCATTGTTTAGTCAATGTGTCCCGCTCCTAAATCCCTTCCTCTAGTTGAAGATCCTATGACATCGAGAAGCAAAATTGAGCACATAATTGACTATAACTTCTTCTTTTTTAATGTTGTACTAATTTATTTAATATAATTTTTTCAATAAATCTAAACCTAATCATACATTTTTCTTCGAGCCTCCGAAACCTGAAAAGCCCATTATTGCGGCCAAATCATTAGGTATGTCGTTGAGACTGACCCCATCATCTTCGGCCTTACGCTTTCTATCTTTTCGCTTTTCTTTGCGGTGCTCCTTATAACGTTCTTCCTCTTCTTTTGCTTCTCTTAAACGCTTATCGAGCTCATAGTCTTTCTTTTTCTCTTCCATTCTCTTTTTGTTTGCTTGAAACCGATCTTTTACCTGGTCGACAGTGCTACGTTCGACTTTCATTGACATTCCCAAGTTGCGTTGGTGCTTTTTGCCATTGATGTGATCGAGGAAGTTAATCGAATCCTTGACCACACAATCGCAAACATTACAATAATAACCACCGGACTGTGATGTCGGTGTGTTCTTGTTGATGACAACACTTTTTCCCAATTTGCTATCTAAATCGACTTTGTAGTCGCGTCGTTTAAGGTTTTCACGTGTTACAGGTTCTATGATACGGAAGGTAATTAATTTGTAACAATACAAGTACGTATAACCTACAGCTTACCTTCTTCTTTTTCACCACTTTTAAGGTTCAGTCGCTCTAGTGCCAATTTCTGATATTCAGATTTATCCCATTTTCTTCTGTGGTCATCGGGACGCATGGTCATCTTGGAGGTTATTTAATTAAAGGCAATTCAAAAATTTAATGCAAGTGTTGTGTTAAATGCCAAGCAATACTGCAAAGCGCTATTATAAATTCCTTTTAATAATAAATATAATAATCACTTCTACTCCTAACAGGCAATCCAAAAAACTTTTACTTAAAAATGTCAAAAATCATAAATATTTTGACTGCTGGTTTGCTTGACAGTACAGCAATTTGACGTTTAAACATTCCGTACGTTATGTAGGGTTGTGACGGTCATTTATGTGGTTTTTGGTTTGTTTTATGTTAATTATTTGTTCGTAAAACTCTAACCCAGAATCACGCTCGACCGCAGAACTTCTCAAAAAGGAAATCGAACACGAAAGGCGAAATCTTTTGTTTACTTTTTTTTGTTGCATGTGTTGTTGTTGTGCTGGTATAAAGAGGGGTAAATCTCCCAAAATATCAAGAGCTGTTTTAGCTCTACGGTAGAGTCGTTTTGAGGGGGCAACGAAAAACTTGACAGCCAAAATAAAATCTGGGGCAGTTTTACGAAAAAAAATTTAACATTAGAAATCTGCGCTCGAGACGTTTTCTTGGAAAATCGAACACGAAAGGCGTGTTGTTATTGTAGTTAGTCCCAAAGTATACAGATCTATTAGAGGGGAATTTCGATCTACCGTAAATTGGTTTTTTAGAGAAAACAATCAACTTGACTGCCAAAAAATTAAACAGCGCCAGATTTTAATAAAAGAAAAAAAGTGATTGCGTGGAGTCCACGCAAGACAGAAGTGAAACATCTTGCTTATTAGATAGAGATAAGTTATTAGAATTTTTGTTTTTATTAAACAAGAGATAATATGTAGTTGAGATGTATGTAATAGTAAAGATGTGGGTATAATCTCAAATGAAAAAAACAATTCAAAGTTTTAAAATATATTTTACAAAGAATTCATTAGACAAAAACATGAATCAATTATAGTATTAATTTGTTTCTAATTTTTTATAAATCATTATCCGCAGTGTCTATCATAGTGACAATTGGC
This sequence comes from Nephrocerus scutellatus, assembly GCA_947095585.1. NCBI lineage: Eukaryota > Metazoa > Arthropoda > Insecta > Diptera > Pipunculidae > Nephrocerus > Nephrocerus scutellatus. The sequence continues at coordinate 25,481,632 of OX352765.1, read as the reverse complement.
TTATGATAGCTAAAATACGACACAAAAATTTGGGATTTGATACGTCCTAAATTTCTAGAAAATACAGCATCAGTTGTTGTACCCGACTTGGTTGTTGGGGTATTGACATTGTTGTTAATTTTTAAATTGAATTTTCTAGCTAAAAAGTCAAAGAGAGGTTGACTTTCAGGTTTGGAGAACTGCACGTTGATGGTGTGTATGGTAATAACACGTGGTGAATGAATTCGATAATTTCATCAAGCTTCGTGTTAGGTGATATATACACAGCAACAATTAACACGGATTGTCCATTATCATGATGACATATTGCAGCACAGATATCTCCAATGGCACATGTACTGACATCTTTTTCATTAGTTTGTCGAAGAGATATAGCTAAATGTGGAGTGAGGGTGATTGACTGATCAGCAGTATTTCGGTAAAAAGCTACACCAGCGGCTCTATCTTTTTCTCTTTTAAATGTGACGATACACTCGAATCTCGGTATATCCACTTTTTCGCCTTGTTTCAACCAAATTTCACTCATCACTAATAACGATGAATTTCTTGCAACTTCATCTTGCAAATCTGGTGCGTTTAGTCTTAAGCTCTGACAATTGAGTGAAAATACCGAAATTCCTTTTTTTTTTAGATATGAATTCAAGTACTTGTTGTCCCACCGTTTCTACTTTGTTGAGACTTAGTCTCCTGAATTCTGCCTGTAAATCTGCTGTTGATGTTGATGCTCTTCTTCCATTGAGAAATGGCTTGGTTCCAACAATTCCAGATCCTATTGGCCAGATCCCAGAATTTCCATAGGAACAAATCTTACAGTCGCATATTAGTCCTACATTCCGAGTTTCATACGAATCCCTTGAGAAATGGCTTGGTTCCAACAATTCCAGACCCTATTGGCCAGATCCCAGAATTTCCATAGGAACAAATCTTACAGTCTCATATTAGTCCTACATTCCGAGTTTCATACGAATCACTTGAGAAATGGCTTGGTTCCAACAATTCCAGACCCTATTGGCCAGATCCCAGAATTTCCATAGGAACAAATCTTACAGTCGCATATTAGTCCTACATTCCGAGTTTACTTGAGAAATGGCTTGGTTCCAACAATTCCAGACCCTATTGGCCAGATCCCAGAATTTCCATAGGAACAAATCTTACAGTCGCATATTAGTCCTACATTCCGAGTTTCATACGAATCCCTTGAGAAATGGCTTGGTTCCAACCATTCCAGACCCTATTGGCCAGATCCCATAATTTCCATAGGAACAAATCTTACAGTCTCATATTAGTCCTACATTCCGAGTTTCATACGAATCCCTTGAGAAATGGCTTGGTTCCAACAATTCCAGACCCTATTGGCCAGATCCCAGAATTTCCATAGGAACAAATCTTACAGTCGCATATTAGTCCTACATTCCGTGTTTACTTGAGAAATGGCTTGGTTCCAACCATTCCAGACCCTATTGGCCAGATCCCAGAATTTCCATAGCAACAAATCTTACAGTCGCATATTAGTCCTACATTCCGAGTTTCATACGAATCCCTTGAGAAATGGCTTGGTTCCAACAATTCCAGACCCTATTTGCCAGATCCCAGAATTTCCATAGGAACAAATCTTACAGTCGCATATTAGTCCTACATTCCGAGTTTCATACGAATCCCTTGAGAAATGGCTTGGTTCCAACAATTCCAGACCCTATTTGCCAGATCCCAGAATTTCCATAGCAACAAATCTTACAGTCGCATATTAGTGCTACATTCCGAGTTTCATACGAATCCCTTGAGAAATGGCTTGGTTCCAACAATTCCAGACCCTATTGGCCAGATCCCAGAATTTCCATAGGAACAAATCTTACAGTCGCATATTAGTCCTACATTCCGAGTTTCATACGAATCCCTTGAGAAATGGCTTGGTTCCAACAATTCCAGACCCTATTGGCCAGATCCCAGAATTTCCATAGCAACAAATCTTACAGTCGCATATTAGTCCTACATTCCGAGTTTCATACGAATCCCTTGAGAAATGGCTTGGTTCCAACAATTCCAGACCCTATTGGCCAGATCCCAGAATTTCCATAGCAACAAATCTTACAGTCGCATATTAGTACTACATTCCGAGTTTCATACGAATCCCTTGAGAAATGGCTTGGTTCCAACAATTCCAGACCCTATTGGCCAGATCCCAGAATTTCCATAGGAACAAATCTTACAGTCGCATATTAGTCCTACATTCCGAGTTTCATACGAATCCCTTGAGAAATGGCTTGGTTCCAACAATTCCAGACCCTATTGGCCAGATCCCAGAATTTCCATAGGAACAAATCTTACAGTCGCATATTAGTCCTACATTCCGAGTTTCATACGAATCTCTTGAGAAATGGCTTGGTTCCAACAATTCCAGACCCTATTGGCCAGATCCCAGAATTTCCATAGGAACAAATCTTACAGTCGCATATTAGTCCTACATTCCGAGTTTCATACGAATCCATTGAGAAATGGCTTGGTTCCAACAATTCCAGACCCTATTGGCCAGATCCCAGAATTTCCATAGGAACAAATCTTACAGTCGCATATTAGTCCTACATTCCGAGTTTACTTGAGAAATGGCTTGGTTCCAACAATTCCAGACCCTATTGGCCAGATCCCAGAATTTCCATAGGAACAAATCTTACAGTCGCATATTAGTCCTACATTCCGAGTTTCATACGAATCCCTTGAGAAATGGCTTGGTACCAACAATTCCAGACCCTATTGGCCAGATCCCAGAATTTCCATAGCAACAAATCTTACAGTCGCATATTAGTCCTACATTCCGAGTTTCATACGAATCCCTTGAGAAATGGCTTGGTTCCAACAATTCCAGACCCTATTGGCCAGATCCCAGAATTTCCATAGGAACAAATCTCACAGTCGCATATTAGTCCTACATTCCGAGTTTCAAACGAATCCCTTGAGAAATGGCTTGGATCCAACAATTCCAGACCCTATTGGCCAGATCCCAGAATTTCCATAGGAACAAATCTTACAGTCTCATATTAGTCCTACATTCCGAGTTTCATACGAATCCCTTGAGAAATGGCTTGGTTCCAACAATTCCAGACCCTATTGGCCAGATCCCAGAATTTCCATAGGAACAAATCTTACAGTCGCATATTAGTCCTACATTCCGAGTTTCATACGAATCCCTTGAGAAATGGCTTGGTTCCAACAATTCCAGACCCTATTGGCCAGATCCCAAAATTTCCATAGGAACAAATCTTACAGTCGCATATTAGTCCTACATTCCGAGTTTCATACGAATCCCTTGAGAAATGGCTTGGTTCCAACAATTCCAGACCCTATTGGCCAGATCCCAGAATTTCCATAGGAACAAATCTTACAGTCGCATATTAGTCCTACATTCCGAGTTTCATACGAATCCCTTGAGAAATGGCTTGGTTCCAACAATTCCAGACCCTATTGGCCAGATCCCAGAATTTCCATAGGAACAAATCTTACAGTCGCATATTAGTCCTACATTCCGAGTTTCATACGAATCCCTTGAGAAATGGCTTGGTTCCAACAATTCCAGACCCTATTGGCCAGATCCCAGAATTTCCATAGGAACAAATCTTACAGTCGCATATTAGTCCTACATTCCGAGTTTACTTGAGAAATGGCTTGGTTCCAACAATTCCAGACCCTATTGGCCAGATCCCAGAATTTCCATAGCAACAAATCTTACAGTCGCATATTAGTCCTACATTCCGAGTTTCATACGAATCCCTTGAGAAATGGCTTGGTTACAACAATTCCAGACCCTATTGGCCAGATCCCAGAATTTCCATAGGAACAAATCTTACAGTCGCATATTAGTCCTACATTCCGAGTTTCATACGAATCCCTTGAGAAATGGCTTGGTTCCAACAATTCCAGACCCTATTGGCCAGATCCCAGAATTTACATAGGAACAAATCTTACAGTCGCATATTAGTCCTACATTCCGAGTTTCATACGAATCCCTTGAGAAATGGCTTGGTTCCAACAATTCCAGACCCTATTGGCCAGATCCCAGAATTTCCATAGGAACAAATCTTACAGTCGCATATTAGTCCTACATTCCGAGTTTCATACGAATCCCTTGAGAAATGGCTTGGTTCCAACAATTCCAGACCCTATTGGCCAGATCCCAGAATTTCCATAGGAACAAATCTTACAGTCGCATATTAGTCCTACATTCCGAGTTTCATACGAATCCCTTGAGAAATGGCTTGGTTCCAACAATTCCAGACCCTATTGGCCAGATCCCAGAATTTCCATAGCAACAAATCTTACAGTCGCATATTAGTCCTACATTCCGAGTTTCATACGAATCCCTTGAGAAATGGCTTGGTTCCAACAATTCCAGACCCTATTGGCCAGATCCCAGAATTTCCATAGCAACAAATCTTACAGTCGCATATTAGTCCTACATTCCGAGTTTCATACGAATCCCTTGAGAAATGGCTTGGTTCCAACAATTCCAGACCCTATTGGCCAGATCCCAGAATTTCCATAGGAACAAATCTTACAGTCGCATATTAGTCCTACATTCTGAGTTTCATACGAATCCCTTGAGAAATGGCTTGGTTCCAACAATTCCAGACCCTATTGGCCAGATCCCAGAATTTCCATAGGAACAAATCTTACAGTCGCATATTAGTCCTACATTCCGAGTTTCATACGAATCCCTTGAGAAATGGCTTGGTTCCAACAATTCCAGACCCTATTGGCCAGATCCCAGAATTTCCATAGGAACAAATCTTACAGTCGCATAATAGTCCTACATTCCGAGTTTCATACGAATCCCTTGAGAAATGGCTTGGTTCCAACAATTCCAGACCCTATTGGCCAGATCCCAGAATTTCCATAGGAACAAATCTTACAGTCGCATATTAGTCCTACATTCCGAGTTTCATATGAATCCCTTGAGAAATGGCTTGGTTCCAACAATTCCAGACCCTATTGGCCAGATCCCAGAATTTCCATAGGAACAAATCTTACAGTCGCATATTAGTCCTACATTCCGAGTTTCATACGAATCCCTTGAGAAATGGCTTGGTTCCAACAATTCCAGACCCTATTGGCCAGATCCCAGAATTTCCATAGGAACAAATCTTACAGTCGCATATTAGTCCTACATTCCGAGTTTCATACGAATCCCTTGAGAAATGGCTTGGTTCCAACAATTCCAGACCCTATGGCCAGATCCCAGAATTTCCATAGGAACAAATCTTACAGTCGCATATTAGTCCTACATTCCGAGTTTCATACGAATCCCTTGAGAAATGGCTTGGTTCCAACAATTCCAGACCCTATTGGCCAGATCCCAGAATTTCCATAGGAACAAATCTTACAGTCGCATATTAGTCCTACATTCCGAGTTTCATACGAATCCCTTGAGAAATGGCTTGGTTCCAACAATTCCAGACCCTATTGGCCAGATCCCAGAATTTCCATAGGAACAAATCTTACAGTCTCATATTAGTCCTACATTCCGAGTTTCATACGAATCACTTGAGAAATGGCTTGGTTCCAACAATTCCAGACCCTATTGGCCAGATCCCAGAATTTCCATAGGAACAAATCTTACAGTCGCATATTAGTCCTACATTCCGAGTTTACTTGAGAAATGGCTTGGTTCCAACAATTCCAGACCCTATTGGCCAGATCCCAGAATTTCCATAGGAACAAATCTTACAGTCGCATATTAGTCCTACATTCCGAGTTTCATACGAATCCCTTGAGAAATGGCTTGGTTCCAACCATTCCAGACCCTATTGGCCAGATCCCATAATTTCCATAGGAACAAATCTTACAGTCTCATATTAGTCCTACATTCCGAATTTCATACGAATCCCTTGAGAAATGGCTTGGTTCCAACAATTCCAGACCCTATTGGCCAGATCCCAGAATTTCCATAGGAACAAATCTTACAGTCGCATATTAGTCCTACATTCCGTGTTTACTTGAGAAATGGCTTGGTTCCAACCATTCCAGACCCTATTGGCCAGATCCCAGAATTTCCATAGCAACAAATCTTACAGTCGCATATTAGTCCTACATTCCGAGTTTCATACGAATCCCTTGAGAAATGGCTTGGTTCCAACAATTCCAGACCCTATTTGCCAGATCCCAGAATTTCCATAGGAACAAATCTTACAGTCGCATATTAGTCCTACATTCCGTGTTTACTTGAGAAATGGCTTGGTTCCAACAATTCCAGACCCTATTTGCCAGATCCCAGAATTTCCATAGGAACAAATCTTACAGTCGCATATTAGTCCTACATTCCGAGTTTCATACGAATCCCTTGAGAAATGGCTTGGTTCCAACAATTCCAGACCCTATTTGCCAGATCCCAGAATTTCCATAGCAACAAATCTTACAGTCGCATATTAGTCCTACATTCCGAGTTTCATACGAATCCCTTGAGAAATGGCTTGGTTCCAACAATTCCAGACCCTATTGGCCAGATCCCAGAATTTCCATAGGAACAAATCTTACAGTCGCATATTAGTCCTACATTCCGAGTTTCATACGAATCCCTTGAGAAATGGCTTGGTTCCAACAATTCCAGACCCTATTGGCCAGATCCCAGAATTTCCATAGCAACAAATCTTACAGTCGCATATTAGTCCTACATTTCGAGTTTCATACGAATCCCTTGAGAAATGGCTTGGTTCCAACAATTCCAGACCCTATTGGCCAGATCCCAGAATTTCCATAGCAACAAATCTTACAGTCGCATATTAGTCCTACATTCCGAGTTTCATACGAATCCCTTGAGAAATGGCTTGGTTCCAACAATTCCAGACCCTATTGGCCAGATCCCAGAATTTCCATAGGAACAAATCTTACAGTCGCATATTAGTCCTACATTCCGAGTTTCATACGAATCCCTTGAGAAATGGCTTGGTTCCAACAATTCCAGACCCTATTGGCCAGATCCCAGAATTTCCATAGGAACAAATCTTACAGTCGCATATTAGTCCTACATTCCGAGTTTCATACGAATCCCTTGAGAAATGGCTTGGTTCCAACAATTCCAGACCCTATTGGCCAGATCCCAGAATTTCCATAGGAACAAATCTTACAGTCGCATATTAGTCCTACATTCCGAGTTTCATACGAATCCCTTGAGAAATGGCTTGGTTCCAACAATTCCAGACCCTATTGGCCAGATCCCAGAATTTCCATAGGAACAAATCTTACAGTCGCATATTAGTCCTACATTCCGAGTTTACTTGAGAAATGGCTTGGTTCCAACAATTCCAGACCCTATTGGCCAGATCCCAGAATTTCCATAGGAACAAATCTTACAGTCGCATATTAGTCCTACATTCCGAGTTTCATACGAATCCCTTGAGAAATGGCTTGGTTCCAACAATTCCAGACCCTATTGGCCAGATCCCAGAATTTCCATAGCAACAAATCTTACAGTCGCATATTAGTCCTACATTCCGAGTTTCATACGAATCCCTTGAGAAATGGCTTGGTTCCAACAATTCCAGACCCTATTGGCCAGATCCCAGAATTTCCATAGGAACAAATCTTACAGTCGCATATTAGTCCTACATTCCGAGTTTCAAACGAATCCCTTGAGAAATGGCTTGGATCCAACCATTCCAGACCCTATTGGCCAGATCCCAGAATTTCCATAGGAACAAATCTTACAGTCGCATATTAGTCCTACATTCCGAGTTTCATACGAATCCCTTGAGAAATGGCTTGGTTCCAACAATTCCAGACCCTATTGGCCAGATCCCAGAATTTCCATAGGAACAAATCTTACAGTCGCATATTAGTCCTACATTCCGAGTTTCATACGAATCCCTTGAGAAATGGCTTGGTTCCAACAATTCCAGACCCTATTGGCCAGATCCCAAAATTTCCATAGGAACAAATCTTACAGTCGCATATTAGTCCTACATTCCGAGTTTCATACGAATCCCTTGAGAAATGGCTTGGTTCCAACAATTCCAGACCCTATTGGCCAGATCCCAGAATTTCCATAGGAACAAATCTTACAGTCGCATATTAGTCCTACATTCCGAGTTTCATACGAATCCCTTGAGAAATGGCTTGGTTCCAACAATTCCAGACCCTATTGGCCAGATCCCAGAATTTCCATAGGAACAAATCTTACAGTCGCATATTAGTCCTACATTCCGAGTTTCATACGAATCCCTTGAGAAATGGCTTGGTTCCAACAATTCCAGACCCTATTGGCCAGATCCCAGAATTTCCATAGGAACAAATCTTACAGTCGCATATTAGTCCTACATTCCGAGTTTACTTGAGAAATGGCTTGGTTCCAACAATTCCAGACCCTATTGGCCAGATCCCAGAATTTCCATAGGAACAAATCTTACAGTCGCATATTAGTCCTACATTCCGAGTTTCATACGAATCCCTTGAGAAATGGCTTGGTTCCAACAATTCCAGACCCTATTGGCCAGATCCCAGAATTTACATAGGAACAAATCTTACAGTCGCATATTAGTCCTACATTCCGAGTTTCATACGAATCCCTTGAGAAATGGCTTGGTTCCAACAATTCCAGACCCTATTGGCCAGATCTCAGAATTTCCATAGGAACAAATCTTACAGTCGCATATTAGTCCTACATTCCGAGTTTCATACGAATCCCTTGAGAAATGGCTTGGTTCCAACAATTCCAGACCCTATTGGCCAGATCCCAGAATTTCCATAGGAACAAATCTTACAGTCGCATATTAGTCCTACATTCCGAGTTTCATACGAATCGCTTGAGAAATGGCTTGGTTCCAACAATTCCAGACCCTATTGGCCAGATCCCAGAATTTCCATAGCAACAAATCTTACAGTCGCATATTAGTCCTACATTCCGAGTTTCATACGAATCCCTTGAGAAATGGCTTGGTTCCAACAATTCCAGACCCTATTGGCCAGATCCCAGAATTTCCATAGCAACAAATCTTACAGTCGCATATTAGTCCTACATTCCGAGTTTCATACGAATCCCTTGAGAAATGGCTTGGTTCCAACAATTCCAGACCCTATTGGCCAGATCCCAGAATTTCCATAGGAACAAATCTTACAGTCGCATATTAGTCCTACATTCCGAGTTTCATACGAATCCCTTGAGAAATGGCTTGGTTCCAACAATTCCAGACCCTATTGGCCAGATCCCAGAATTTCCATAGGAACAAATCTTACAGTCGCATATTAGTCCTACATTCCGAGTTTCATACGAATCCCTTGAGAAATGGCTTGGTTCCAACAATTCCAGACCCTATTGGCCAGATCCCAGAATTTCCATAGGAACAAATCTTACAGTCGCATATTAGTCCTACATTCCGAGTTTCATACGAATCGCTTGAGAAATGGCTTGGTTCCAACAATTCCAGACCCTATTGGCCAGATCCCAGAATTTCCATAGCAACAAATCTTACAGTCGCATATTAGTCCTACATTCCGAGTTTCATACGAATCCCTTGAGAAATGGCTTGGTTCCAACAATTCCAGACCCTATTGGCCAGATCCCAGAATTTCCATAGCAACAAATCTTACAGTCGCATATTAGTCCTACATTCCGAGTTTCATACGAATCCCTTGAGAAATGGCTTGGTTCCAACAATTCCAGACCCTATTGGCCAGATCCCAGAATTTCCATAGGAACAAATCTTACAGTCGCATATTAGTCCTACATTCCGAGTTTCATACGAATCCCTTGAAAAATGGCTTGGTTCCAACAATTCCAGACCCTATTGGCCAGATCCCAGAATTTCCATAGGAACAAATCTTACAGTCGCATATTAGTCCTACATTCTGAGTTTCATACGAATCCCTTGAGAAATGGCTTGGTTCCAACAATTCCAGACCCTATTGGCCAGATCTCAGAATTTCCATAGGAACAAATCTTACAGTCGCATATTAGTCCTACATTCCGAGTTTCATACGAATCCCTTGAGAAATGGCTTGGTTCCAACAATTCCAGACCCTATTGGCCAGATCCCAGAATTTCCATAGGAACAAATCTTACAGTCGCATATTAGTCCTACATTCCGAGTTTCATACGAATCGCTTGAGAAATGGCTTGGTTCCAACAATTCCAGACCCTATTGGCCAGATCCCAGAATTTCCATAGCAACAAATCTTACAGTCGCATATTAGTCCTACATTCCGAGTTTCATACGAATCCCTTGAGAAATGGCTTGGTTCCAACAATTCCAGACCCTATTGGCCAGATCCCAGAATTTCCATAGGAACAAATCTTACAGTCGCATATTAGTCCTACATTCCGAGTTTCATACGAATCCCTTGAAAAATGGCTTGGTTCCAACAATTCCAGACCCTATTGGCCAGATCCCAGAATTTCCATAGGAACAAATCTTACAGTCGCATATTAGTCCTACATTCTGAGTTTCATACGAATCCCTTGAGAAATGGCTTGGTTCCAACAATTCCAGACCCTATTGGCCAGATCTCAGAATTTCCATAGGAACAAATCTTACAGTCGCATATTAGTCCTACATTCCGAGTTTCATACGAATCCCTTGAGAAATGGCTTGGTTCCAACAATTCCAGACCCTATTGGCCAGATCCCAGAATTTCCATAGGAACAAATCTTACAGTCGCATATTAGTCCTACATTCCGAGTTTCATACGAATCGCTTGAGAAATGGCTTGGTTCCAACAATTCCAGACCCTATTGGCCAGATCCCAGAATTTCCATAGCAACAAATCTTACAGTCGCATATTAGTCCTACATTCCGAGTTTCATACGAATCCCTTGAGAAATGGCTTGGTTCCAACAATTCCAGACCCTATTGGCCAGATCCCAGAATTTCCATAGCAACAAATCTTACAGTCGCATATTAGTCCTACATTCCGAGTTTCATACGAATCCCTTGAGAAATGGCTTGGTTCCAACAATTCCAGACCCTATTGGCCAGATCCCAGAATTTCCATAGGAACAAATCTTACAGTCGCATATTAGTCCTACATTCCGAGTTTCATACGAATCCCTTGAAAAATGGCTTGGTTCCAACAATTCCAGACCCTATTGGCCAGATCCCAGAATTTCCATAGGAACAAATCTTACAGTCGCATATTAGTCCTACATTCTGAGTTTCATACGAATCCCTTGAGAAATGGCTTGGTTCCAACAATTCCAGACCCTATTGGCCAGATCCCAGAATTTCCATAGGAACAAATCTTACAGTCGCATATTAGTCCTACATTCCGAGTTTCATACGAATCCCTTGAGAAATGGCTTGGTTCCAACAATTCCAGACCCTATTGGCCAGATCCCAGAATTTCCATAGGAACAAATCTTACAGTCGCATATTAGTCCTACATTCCGAGTTTCATACGAATCCCTTGAGAAATGGCTTGGTTCCAACAATTCCAGACCCTATTGGCCAGATCCCAGAATTTCCATAGGAACAAATCTTACAGTCGCATATTAGTCCTACATTCCGAGTTTCATACGAATCCCTTGAGAAATGGCTTGGTTCCAACAATTCCAGACCCTATTGGCCAGATCCCAGAATTTCCATAGGAACAAATCTTACAGTCGCATATTAGTCCTACATTCCGAGTTTCATACGAATCCCTTGAGAAATGGCTTGGTTCCAACAATTCCAGACCCTATTGGCCAGATCCCAGAATTTCCATAGCAACAAATCTTACAGTCGCATATTAGTCCTACATTCCGAGTTTCATACGAATCCCTTGAGAAATGGCTTGGTTCCAACAATTCCAGACCCTATTGGCCAGATCCCAGAATTTCCATAGGAACAAATCTTACAGTCGCATATTAGTCCTACATTCCGAGTTTCATACGAATCCCTTGAGAAATGGCTTGGTTCCAACAATTCCAGACCCTATTGGCCAGATCCCAGAATTTCCATAGGAACAAATCTTACAGTCGCATATTAGTCCTACATTCCGAGTTTCATACGAATCCCTTGAGAAATGGCTTGGTTCCAACAATTCCAGACCCTATTGGCCAGATCCCAGAATTTCCATAGGAACAAATCTTACAGTCGCATATTAGTCCTACATTCCGAGTTTCATACGAATCCCTTGAGAAATGGCTTGGTTCCAACAATTCCAGACCCTATTGGCCAGATCCCAGAATTTCCAGGAACAAATCTTACAGTCGCATATTAGTCCTACATTCCGAGTTTCATACGAATCCCTTGAGAAATGGCTTGGTTCCAACAATTCCAGACCCTATTGGCCAGATCCCAGAATTTCCATAGCAACAAATCTTACAGTCGCATATTAGTCCTACATTCCGAGTTTCATACGAATCCCTTGAGAAATGGCTTGGTTCCAACAATTCCAGACCCTATTGGCCAGATCCCAGAATTTACATAGGAACAAATCTTACAGTCGCATATTAGTCCTACATTCCGAGTTTCATACGAATCCCTTGAGAAATGGCTTGGTTCCAACAATTCCAGACCCTATTGGCCAGATCCCAGAATTTCCATAGGAACAAATCTTACAGTCGCATATTAGTCCTACATTCCGAGTTTCATACGAATCCCTTGAGAAATGGCTTGGTTCCAACAATTCCAGACCCTATTGGCCAGATCCCAGAATTTCCATAGGAGCTGTGGCCGTAGTAATATATGTATTTATATATACACATATAGTTATATTTGTAGTTAAATACATATATAGTTACATACATATAAAGTATAAATATAGAAAACCAGGCATAAAATTAACAATTAACAAAAGTGAATAACAGCGTAACAACAGAGTAATAGCAGTGTAACCAATGTGTACAACAGAGTAATAGCAGTGTAACCAATGTGTACAACAGAGCTGTGAAAATTGTTGCCCCCTCCGTAAAAAAGTTTCACTTCAAAAACGACATTACAATTACTTGAATTCGCGGCGCGGTTTAATTTATTGGCTGTCAACATGTTTTTTTTTTTTTCTAAAAAAATCAATCGATAAAACCCAATTTTTGATCGGAGATCACCTCTAACAGATCTAGGCCGGGATGTTGTACTTTCGAATTTCGTTCAGAAAGTGTGTTGTAATATTTTCGACTCGCGATAATGATACTTATAATTTACAACAAGTGCACATCGATCAAACAATAACAACAACGACGCAAAATCCCTATTTGATTATTAAAAGTGGTAATTTAAAAAATTTTTGCGTAAGAACTAATGAAAAATTATAAATCTATTTATATGTAAATTAATGATTTTAGGCAAAAAAAATACAATATTCAGAAAATTTGAAATTTTGGTTAGTTACATTGTAAACCGCAACGGCATAGCGACTGGCTCAAAGGCTTGATGCTCATAGCTACCATTAATTGCAATAATTTTACCAATTAAACATTTATCCAATGATTTTTCCTTATTGAAAGCTAAACGTTAAACTAAAATTATTGCTGTTAATTTATTTTTAAAATAGTGTTGCCAGTGTGTATTACTTTGAAATTGAATATTTATTAATTTTTTTATAATGTTTACATGCTTAAGGGATTTGCACCCTTATTATGTTTAACACAGGGTAGGCGTTAGGAAATTAGGGAGAGGAGGTTAGGTTCGGTAAGGTTAGTTTATTTATTACTATATTTTTATTTTTTAAATTTTATATTTTTATAATTTTTATATATTTTTTACATATATATCATTTAAATGGAATGGTGCAGACAGCTGACGGGATCGTTTTCTGGGTTTCGCGCTCGTTTTAGCCGGGGATTAATCCCCCGGTCTGCTAGCGGGGTTACCATCAAGGTCCGAAAACAATAACCTCCGGGTTTTGGGGCGGGGTCCTTAGGTTTACGCCAACCTGGAGACTTGGGGTGCCATTTGCATTGGCGTGAATACCGGATGATGTAACAGACACTCAAGGAGCTATTCAATAAACAATTTGTTCTTTCGTTATTTAGATGGTGCGATCATCTAGGGATCTTGTTCTGACATGCCAACTATCACTTTTCGAATCGAATCTTTTTGTTTAAACAACGACAACGAAAAAACCGTCTTTCATATTCGATTTGTCGAGATAAAACCTCAGCTCCGACACAGATTTCTAAAAAGAGGAAAAAACGACATTAATTCCGAGGTCCAAAAAATGATTTATGTACATGACTTTTCCACTTTATTTGGACGCGCGAGAGACCGTATATTGAGAATTACTAATCCGATATTTACATTTTTGATGTACACCAAAATGTTTTGATCCCCAAAGAAGTCTAGATAAATTAAATGCACATACATAGATGTCGCAATATAATAGGTACATTCCCAAATAGATCCTGAGTAACTTCAAAGTAAGTTTTCGTTTTTGTTATTTTGGTAAAAAAAAGAGTTACCCATCGTAAATCTTTGTGCAACTTTGATGTTCGAAAGTTATCTGAATTCATTAAGGATCTATTGACGATTTTTTTATGGTAATCTCCTACGCTTCATAAGAAGCTCTAATTGGTTCATCAGTTTCACTGACAGCCACCTTAACCTTATGTATTTGCTTTGCTAACGTAAAGCGTAAATATAAAAAAAAATTCCTATTTCGCTTGGTTTTAAAACGTCATACTAGATTAAATAATTGCTTTTTAAGAAAAAAGTAAATATAAATATAATTATAAAAAAATAATATGAGAACTTTTTTTTATTTAAATTTAATGTAATTTCTACCAAAGCTTAGCGTGTCACAGTGAACCACATCAAGATTCAACTCTGGGTAACTATTTTTTTATCATTTATTTTATTCAATTAAATATATTAATTTATGGCTAGTAATAATATAAAGAAACTTACGAGCTATATTAATATTTTTTATATAGTTATATACTATATAATAGTATTTATTATATAGTTTATTAGTATTTATTAAATTAATGACATAATAGATGTTGTCATTATATTCATTATTTATATTTTTTTTTCTATCAATATGTATTATCTTTCTTATCTTATATACGTTTTTTTTAAGGAAACATTTATGAAAAACGTTAATTTCATTATATTACTTAAAACTACTTAATACTAGATAACAAATCTCTGTGTAAATAGTTACCAAACACCAATGCGCAGGGTACTAAGCACGCCAAAAGAATCAAAATAGTGGTTGGACGTTGGAGTTTCGTGTTGCTGTTGGTGCCGTTGGTGGGCACATACTATATACATAATACGTACCAATAGCCTAGCGCTAGCTTAGCTATGCTAGGAGTTGAAGCTAATTGAAAGTTGATACTTGGCGTAGGGTCGGGTGCAATCAAACAACAAGTTATTTATCTCAGTTAAAATATAAAATTAAATATAACATAAACTTGTTCGGTTTAGTTGATTAATTGTGATAAGCGAAATACGCACAAAAATTAACGCACATTATGGGATGTGCTGAAAGCAAAGATGAAAGTGATGGAACGAATGGAGTCGATCGCCCTAAATATCGCACTTGTACGGATGTGTTTTGGCTTGGATTATACGTTGTATTTTGGCTATTTCTTGTAAGTTTATATATAAAATAAAAACAAAATAATTGCATATCAAATTTAATCAAAGTAACTAAGTCTCCTCTTCTTACTAGAAAGTAAAAAAAAAGAAGAAAATCAAGTGAAAGTGCATTTGCTTTTTACTTTTGCTGGTCATATCCGTTGTCAGTATGCCCATGCCCAACATAAATATAACTTTAAACGCTCCATCTGTGTATTAAGTAGTGTATGCCATTGAGTTTGCCTAATTAATTGCATAGAGTGATGATCTCATTGTTTTCAATGTTAGAAAAAAAACATTCAACATTTATTGAATCATTCATTAAATGCCGTTTCAAAAAAGGCGTTGTATGAAAAAATGGCATAATTTTGGATTAATATTCAAACCTAAGATATACATCTTTGCATTCAATAACAAGATTGTTAATTTCAAAAAAGTATCAAGTACATACTTAATAATTAAAAAGAGAACTTTTCGATAGCTTGAATTTTTTAAAATTATTCCTTGCTTTCCCTGATTATCTTCTTTTAGAGTGTTTTAATTGTTAGACCTCTATGCTAGTCGAAAGCCATAATAGTACGTATACAAATTAACTAATTATTCGATTTTATTACAGATTGTGATTGCTATCTTCTCATTCGTGTACGGAAATCCCTTGCGTATTATTAATGGCTATGACTCATTTGGGAATACATGTGGTGTTAAACACAATGAACGCTACTCAAATTTTCCGCTTTCCGGTATGAATACTCTCGACAAGCCTGATTTATTTTTTTTCGATGTCAAAGAGTTACGTCAATCTCTTAAGATTTGTGTTAAGCAATGTCCGCAGAAAAAATTGCTCAAACCATTCGACCTGTATACCTATTACGTGGACACAAATACGAAACTTTGCCGCTATGATTTCAACATGACTCTTATCAACGATCCAGGACAAAAGAATGATATGGGTCATTTTTTCAATATGCTAGGGCCATGTCCAACATTTCCCATTCTCGAAAGGTAATTATAGCACACAAGTGCAGTAATATGTAGTTGGAAATTCATGTATGTACTCATGCTTATTCTTTCAGTACTCCAGTTCTACATCGTTGTATTCCTAAAGGCAGTACGGCTCCTGTTAAGGATATGTACGCGCTACTGAATTCTTGGGATATTGCTCAACAGTTCCTCGGCGATATTTATTCGACATGGCATATTATTGCAATGTTATCTTGCTTAGCGTTGCGTAAGTATGCAACGAACAGTGTTTTTGAATAAATAGTTTGTTTGGCTATTAAAAATGTGGATTGTTTTGAAACTTTCAGTTATTTCGATTGCACTTATCACATTAATGCACTATCTGACCAGTCTCGTTTCGTGGATAATCTGTGTGCTCGTCATTGTTGCAAGTACTGGACTTACTATTGTCTTATGGTTTGCATATTACAAAATACGTTATAAGTCTGGACTGAATGTTCAGTACTCAATGCTCGAAGAGTTTGTTCGAAATGAGCAAGCCGTCTTTGCGCTGGCTATTTTGGCAACAATTACAATGGTAAGAATTGATTTAATATTCCATTTCGCTTTTAATAAACAAACTTTTTAACTAACATCTTGCAGATTATTCTTATTGTTGTTATTTATTTCTTGAAAAACAAACTTTCTGGATTGTCAGCTCTATTTGAAGAAGCTGGCTCGTGTATGATGAATCTACCAGGGTTGCTGATTGCCCCGATTATAGCGTTTATCGTCTTGATTCTGTTTCTGGTATTTTGGGTGTTTGTTATTGTGTGCATTGCCACAGCGAATTATCCGGGAATGACTCCAATGGGACCATTCTCTAGCGACGTTAAGCAAAGCTCTTTGCTTTCGGATGGTGTCATCAAGAATAATTCAGACTCAGATTACAAATGTAAAGACAACCGAATGTTTTGTAAGCGCATTGTAAAAACCAATTCTCGTTTGCAGCAATTCTTCGTGTCGAATATATGGAAGCCACTTGGATACGTAGCATGTTTTGGATTTACATTGTTGGTCTAATATGGACAACTGAATTTATTTTTGCTTGCCAACAATTTGCGCTTGCTGCAGCTGTTGCATTTTGGTATTTTAAAAAGCCAACCAGCACTCCCACCACTTACGCAATTGGAAAATTACTAAAATACCATTTGGGAACAGTTGCAAAGGGCTCATTTATAATTACTCTGTTTAAGATTCCTAGGCTCATTCTGACATATTTGTACACAAAGTGAGAAAATCAATTTCTTTATTTAGTTATTGTTTTACCCGAATTATTTAACAAATCAACTAATTCATAGATTAAAGAAAGCCGAAGACAAAGGTTCTGAATGTGCGCAGTGCTGCCTAAAATGTTGCATTTGCTTCTTTTGGCTGCTCGAAAAGTTCATACGGTTCCTTAACCATAATGCGTACACTGTTGTCGCAATTGAATCAATTAATTTTTGTCCAGCTGCTGGAATTGTAAGTTCTAAAGCTGATAATATTATTAATTACCCAATGATATTTTTATTTCTCTCTCTTCCCAATCAAATAGGCATGGAACGCTATGGCAACGAACGTGGTGCAGGTTGCGACTATTAATAGCGTTGGTGATTTCGTTTTATTTTTGGGCAAATTGGTAGTCGCTGCTATTACTGGTCTTATTGCTGTAATTATGCTCAAAGAACGTCCGGGATTAAATTTTTACATTGCTCCAGTTATTCTCATAATCGTATTTTCATTCTTTATTGCTCATATTGTGCTGTCGCTGTTTGAGGTGAGGTCTACCGGTAAATATTTAGAAAGTAAATTGATTTTTTTTACGTTTTCGTTATATAGATGGTTGTCGACACCCTTTTTCTTTGCGTTTGCGAGGACAAAACAATCAACGGACGCGGTGGTCGGTGGGCACAAAGTAATTTGGCAAAGTTGGTCGGTGAAGAGCCCCTTGCGTCGGGAGAAGAACCACCCATCCATGTCGTTGAAATGATGCCAATAAATAAGCAACCATTCAGCATGACAATGATAATGGCCCCAACAGATACATCTTAGTCATACATATTTGTATTCAGCATCCCTCCATTTTAAGGGATTAGTTTTTAGGTTAATATTTATTTGTGTAATTTATATCGTTTTTAAGTGTTTTCTAACGCACAAACAAATATTTATATTTGTGACAAGTTATCTATTAAATGACCAATTAAAGAACGTGTCTTCTCTATAGTGTGTGCAACGTACAAAAAAAACATGGGGTTAATACATTATGTATAGCAATCGTGCATTTTTATAAAAAGTTTATTAAATAAAGAAAATATTTTTATTAACTAATGTACCCAAAATTTTCTTATTTTAATCAGCCTCGACTGTATTTTTAGGTTTTCTTCCTTTTTCCTTTTTTTTCTCAATGACATCTTTGATAGCCTTCATTTGTTTCTCTTTGATTTTGTTTTGCAATGCTACCTTAGTAGACTTTTTATTTGTTGTGGTTGTGAGATTGGGTTTTTTCTTTAGTTTTTCTAATAAAAAATAATTAAAATATAATAAATAATAATTAATCTGCAAACAAATATTGCCTTACCTGCGATCTTCTTGGCCGTTTCAACAGCATCTTGTCCCTCGAAAAGTTCGTCGAGTTCATTGCCTTCGTAGGCGTTCATTGGTCTTGTGGCTTCGTGGTGAACCTTCTGCTCGATCCGATTTACATATTTCTCTTTGGCAATTTTCTTTAGAGATTGTCGTTGTCGCGATGGACTAACATAGTTTGGATTCTCCCAGATTGCATTGCCAGTGAATGACCCTTCGAATATTTTTACTGGGTTCATAATGAAACGAGGTCCAATTTCTGAAAGACCACCATCTTCGGAAAGAATTTGAAAATTACGAAACCATATCCTATTGTCCAAGAATGCAAATGTGTAAACATGATCGATGAACGGTTGACTCTTGGGGTGGTGATTTGGCACAGCAAATGTTTGTGTAAACAGCTCTTTAAGCAGAGTTAAGTGTGGAATTTTATCGAATTTCTCATCAAAGGATAGTAATGGGCGTGATCCACGCAAACAATTGCCAGTCATTTTTAGTTCGGCCATTGTGTGGATATTCTCAATGAGAAATTTTGCTGATGGGCCGTTCGGTACATTTGATACCCACATATAAAGATCCCGCTTACGCCTTCCTTCAAAAAGAATTGATTTATTACAATGCTTCATTTGACACATTTCATTGACAATCGATAGTGTCTTTGATCGTATTTTTTTTTATAGAGACTTATTGCCAAGGGTGGACTCCCTGAATAACTTGCGCCACGGCAATAAGTTGGGCTAAGCCCAACAGTCCTTTATTATTTGGTAATAATCACCAAAATATCTGTTTTTCAATGTATATTCTTTTTTTCACGAATCACAGGTGCCACACGTGACTCGCATCACGCGGCACACGCGGGATATCAAAATTAGCTATTGGTATTGAACTTTTCATAAAATGCCATCCCTCTAGGTCATGCGAAAGGACCATAAAAACCGAGAATATTATCACACTTCCCATCACACGCTCCACATGCAAAACGCGAAATGCTTTTTTGGAGTAAAACTCTCACAAAGTTTCAGCTCTCTAGGTCGTGTGAAAGGTTATAAAATGACCTCGAAGAAAACAAAAAAAATGTTCCGCCCATCACACGCGAAACGTACACACTTCACATGCAGAATATAAAAAATGCTATTTGAGACTTAAGACACTCACAAAATTTCAGCTCTTTAGATCGTGGGAAAGGTGTTTTAAAAGAACCTCAAAAAGTCGAAAAAAAAAAATATGTCCACCCATCACACGCGCCACACGCAAAACTCGAAACGCGACGCACATCATACGCGGAATATAAATAATGCTATTAAGTATTTAAACACTCACAAAATTTTAGCAGTCTAGGTCGTGTAAAATGTGGTTAAAAAAGACCTCAAAAAATGGAAACAAAATTGTCCACCCATCACACGCGCCACACTTGAAACTCGAAACGCGTTACTCGTCCACGCGGAATATAAAAAATGCTGTTTGGGACTTAGACACTCACAACATTTCAGTATTAAAGGTGGTTAAAAATAATCCCAAAGTAGTAGAAAATACAGACAAACAGGGGTCGTGTCAAGTTAAATAATAGTTTTTAAAAATAGGAAACAGTGTATACACCATTATCAACCCTGCTCAAGACTGCCTCTACAAATGTCTTTCTTATAATATCACTCGCTGAAATTTTAAAAACATTTAACGAAATGGCGAACTAAAATTTAAAGAAATAGCGTGAATATTAGTAACGATATTATGTTTGCTAACAGTGAAAAATGTATGTATACAACATAATTAATAAAATATGAAGTAGTATATTTAGTTTAATAATAATATTCGGCGCGACAGACCATTGCGGTCCAAGGCTTAACTTCTCGCGACCGTGTGTGTTGCATGTATATTTGTTGGACACAAATGGAACGGACCTACAATTTTAGGTCGGATCCGAACGGCGAATTGAGAAGCTTTCCGTGACAAGTATTTTTTAAGGTTATGGTTATGTTTGTATGTATCTTCAGTAAATGTATATTGATTTTTTTTTTAAATTTCTTTTGCACTTAACAGATTTCTCATAAGGGCTATACTTTTCGAGTTATTTGCAAAAACTCGAAAAACTGTTTAAGTAAACTGTCACTTCCGGCTGTCAGATTCCCGTCAAAATCATCTGTCCCCTCAAAGTTTATGTGAAAAGATAAATATGAATTTTAATAGTAAAATACGCCTATAAATTACATTTGATTGAAGTGGAAGGCAAAGACATAGTGTAGGAGTAATTTTATGTTATTAATTGTTGTTGCTGTAGATCCTGGACGTGTTTAGTAGAGGGAAAAACTGGGAGCGATGCAGAAGTGAGACACGATGAAGTTAGCTGCAGTGAAAAATTTTTCAGTGACAAAGCCTGTGTAAAAAAACTTTCAAAAAAATCTGTTTCTCTCTTTTGAAGGTGTTCTTTTGGGTGGTACTTTGGAGTCTTTCAGGGATCTTATGAGGGTCTTTTGCAGGGAGGTCCCTTTGAAGGTTTTTGGGGATGTTTTACGGGGTTTTTTGGGAATCTTTGGTGGTTGCTCTCCGTCAGTGAGCTCAGTTTCTGTTCTTATTCTTGGTTTCAAAATATGACGGATTCGTTTTCGTTTGCATTAAATTGCGTGGGGCGGGGGCAATATCAAAATTCTATTTATAAAAACATGATTCGAAAAAAATTAAAATTAATGAAGAAAGAAATCAGGGAACAACTTGACCATTATGTGTTTATCTTATTTTAAGAAAACAGAAAACTCTTTACTCAACATTAAAATAATGAATACTATAATCCACCCATAGTATAAACAAAATTGGAGACTCATCTATTAAGGCGCAAATAAAAAACAAAAATTGTTTTATTTATTTACTATTTAAATCTAGATAATTTTTTTCCTTTTGGGGAAAATTGCAAAATTTGTTTCTTGTGTGTTCTATACATAAATATATGCTATCTTTCGTTCGTTTGCTTACGCATGTGTATATCATTTAGTAAAATATTAAAAAAAATTATGTGAAACAAAAAAAAACGAACTACAATTGCTGCAGCAACAGTTAAAAGGCTTACAAATTTTAGGAGGTACATACTTAAACATATATACGAACAGAAGAATAATTACATAACTAGTCCTGCTTTTTATAATTACTTTACTGTTGCTTTCTATAAAGTTAGTATTACATTTACATATATTTCAATATTCTCTATTTCAGCAATTACCGGTATTATTTTATTTTTGTCGTTAGTTATACAATTTGCTAATATCCAGTATTAGTGTTAAACAAGTTACGATTTCCCTTTAACATTTTCTTTTATTTGTTTGTTCACTTGCGAGGCTGTATGTGTAATCTGTTGCCAAACATAAATATGTAATCACAAGCATTACTGTTAGTTTGGTGTTTCCAATTGGTGCCCCAAACGGGAATCGACTGGGTGGGTGTCTCATGATTATGCTGCGGACAGGCGCTTTCATTATAAGTGGAATTGCAATTGTTGTTCTTGTTTTAAAGCATAACTAATTATATGTTTTATATATATGTAAGATTATAGTACCTATAATACAAAGTAACTATTTTTTCTGTTTTTATTGATGTGGATGTTTTGCGCTTCCGTTATGCAATTCAACCGGAAGCTCTTACTAATAGTACAAAACCGTTGATGATAATTTTAATTATCTATAACAGGGTGTACTATATGACTGAGTTGTCATTGCCGTGGTGGCATAGCAGGAGCTTGCTCTCGGTATGTCTTCAATTTGGTTTCCATAGCCTAAGAAAAGTAAATTAATAATAAATTAATTAATTATATATTTTCTTATTAAATAGAATTATAGAATTTTAGAATATGTATATATATACTTAAAATACTGGTCAGTGGAAAAGGAGAACTATTTCTCACAATCTCAACTCTATTGTGACTTTGAAAGCCGAAGACAAAGGTTCTGAATGTGCGCAGTGCTGCCTAAAATGTTGCATTTGCTTCTTTTGGCTGCTCGAAAAGTTCATACGGTTCCTTAACCATAATGCGTACACTGTTGTCGCAATTGAATCAATTAATTTTTGTCCAGCTGCTGGAATTGTAAGTTCTAAAGCTGATAATATTATTAATTACCCAATGATATTTTTATTTCTCTCTCTTCCCAATCAAATAGGCATGGAACGCTATGGCAACGAACGTGGTGCAGGTTGCGACTATTAATAGCGTTGGTGATTTCGTTTTATTTTTGGGCAAATTGGTAGTCGCTGCTATTACTGGTCTTATTGCTGTAATTATGCTCAAAGAACGTCCGGGATTAAATTTTTACATTGCTCCAGTTATTCTCATAATCGTATTTTCATTCTTTATTGCTCATATTGTGCTGTCGCTGTTTGAGGTGAGGTCTACCGGTAAATATTTAGAAAGTAAATTGATTTTTTTTACGTTTTCGTTATATAGATGGTTGTCGACACCCTTTTTCTTTGCGTTTGCGAGGACAAAACAATCAACGGACGCGGTGGTCGGTGGGCACAAAGTAATTTGGCAAAGTTGGTCGGTGAAGAGCCCCTTGCGTCGGGAGAAGAACCACCCATCCATGTCGTTGAAATGATGCCAATAAATAAGCAACCATTCAGCATGACAATGATAATGGCCCCAACAGATACATCTTAGTCATACATATTTGTATTCAGCATCCCTCCATTTTAAGGGATTAGTTTTTAGGTTAATATTTATTTGTGTAATTTATATCGTTTTTAAGTGTTTTCTAACGCACAAACAAATATTTATATTTGTGACAAGTTATCTATTAAATGACCAATTAAAGAACGTGTCTTCTCTATAGTGTGTGCAACGTACAAAAAAAACATGGGGTTAATACATTATGTATAGCAATCGTGCATTTTTATAAAAAGTTTATTAAATAAAGAAAATATTTTTATTAACTAATGTACCCAAAATTTTCTTATTTTAATCAGCCTCGACTGTATTTTTAGGTTTTCTTCCTTTTTCCTTTTTTTTCTCAATGACATCTTTGATAGCCTTCATTTGTTTCTCTTTGATTTTGTTTTGCAATGCTACCTTAGTAGACTTTTTATTTGTTGTGGTTGTGAGATTGGGTTTTTTCTTTAGTTTTTCTAATAAAAAATAATTAAAATATAATAAATAATAATTAATCTGCAAACAAATATTGCCTTACCTGCGATCTTCTTGGCCGTTTCAACAGCATCTTGTCCCTCGAAAAGTTCGTCGAGTTCATTGCCTTCGTAGGCGTTCATTGGTCTTGTGGCTTCGTGGTGAACCTTCTGCTCGATCCGATTTACATATTTCTCTTTGGCAATTTTCTTTAGAGATTGTCGTTGTCGCGATGGACTAACATAGTTTGGATTCTCCCAGATTGCATTGCCAGTGAATGACCCTTCGAATATTTTTACTGGGTTCATAATGAAACGAGGTCCAATTTCTGAAAGACCACCATCTTCGGAAAGAATTTGAAAATTACGAAACCATATCCTATTGTCCAAGAATGCAAATGTGTAAACATGATCGATGAACGGTTGACTCTTGGGGTGGTGATTTGGCACAGCAAATGTTTGTGTAAACAGCTCTTTAAGCAGAGTTAAGTGTGGAATTTTATCGAATTTCTCATCAAAGGATAGTAATGGGCGTGATCCACGCAAACAATTGCCAGTCATTTTTAGTTCGGCCATTGTGTGGATATTCTCAATGAGAAATTTTGCTGATGGGCCGTTCGGTACATTTGATACCCACATATAAAGATCCCGCTTACGCCTTCCTTCAAAAAGAATTGATTTATTACAATGCTTCATTTGACACATTTCATTGACAATCGATAGTGTCTTTGATCGTTCCATCTTTGATTCGGGTCTATGATGGGGCATCAGTGTTTTGATGTCCCGCATTAGATGGCGATCTCTGTGACCAATACCGCGAGCAGCGAATACCAAAACTCGTTGTTTGTTTACCCATTTTTCCTAGAAATACAAAATATGTATGACTAAAAATAATCAATATGTTAACTTTTTAGTAATTTACTCTCTTAGGTATTTGTTCGTCGGAGGATCTAGTTGCTTTAACCGGTGGGTTCTCGTCCACTGGCACAATTTCCAATTTTTCGATTTTCTTCTTTTGAAATTTTCTGCCCATTGTTAATGAAGCTCTTGTTTAACACACTTAATTGTTCTATTGTTATAGAAAAATAAATATCCTTACGATTTTTATCCACTTTACTACACAGAACACACGTGTTAGCTTATAAATTACGATTCAAGAATTACGACACAAACCCAACCGAACAATAAATACAAATGTCAAAGAAAACTGTAATTGTATTGACAAATACTGTCAAAATGTCATCTAGAGTACATCAAACAAATGTTGTAAAATTATTAGAAGTTTACACTGGGTCACTCTGTATTACGCTTGAATTCATTTCAGAGTAAGCAACTAAATGTAAAAAAGGTAAAAACTGTTATGTATTTTTTTTTATAGAGACTTATTGCCAAGGGTGGACTCCCTGAATAACTTGCGCCACGGCAATAAGTTGGGCTAAGCCCAACAGTCCTTTATTATTTGGTAATAATCACCAAAATATCTGTTTTTCAATGTATATTCTTTTTTTCACGAATCACAGGTGCCACACGTGACTCGCATCACGCGGCACACGCGGGATATCAAAATTAGCTATTGGTATTGAACTTTTCATAAAATGCCATCCCTCTAGGTCATGCGAAAGGACCATAAAAACCGAGAATATTATCACACTTCCCATCACACGCTCCACATGCAAAACGCGAAATGCTTTTTTGGAGTAAAACTCTCACAAAGTTTCAGCTCTCTAGGTCGTGTGAAAGGTTATAAAATGACCTCGAAGAAAACAAAAAAAATGTTCCGCCCATCACACGCGAAACGTACACACTTCACATGCAGAATATAAAAAATGCTATTTGAGACTTAAGACACTCACAAAATTTCAGCTCTTTAGATCGTGGGAAAGGTGTTTTAAAAGAACCTCAAAAAGTCGAAAAAAAAAAATATGTCCACCCATCACACGCGCCACACGCAAAACTCGAAACGCGACGCACATCATACGCGGAATATAAATAATGCTATTAAGTATTTAAACACTCACAAAATTTTAGCAGTCTAGGTCGTGTAAAATGTGGTTAAAAAAGACCTCAAAAAATGGAAACAAAATTGTCCACCCATCACACGCGCCACACTTGAAACTCGAAACGCGTTACTCGTCCACGCGGAATATAAAAAATGCTGTTTGGGACTTAGACACTCACAACATTTCAGTATTAAAGGTGGTTAAAAATAATCCCAAAGTAGTAGAAAATACAGACAAACAGGGGTCGTGTCAAGTTAAATAATAGTTTTTAAAAATAGGAAACAGTGTATACACCATTATCAACCCTGCTCAAGACTGCCTCTACAAATGTCTTTCTTATAATATCACTCGCTGAAATTTTAAAAACATTTAACGAAATGGCGAACTAAAATTTAAAGAAATAGCGTGAATATTAGTAACGATATTATGTTTGCTAACAGTGAAAAATGTATGTATACAACATAATTAATAAAATATGAAGTAGTATATTTAGTTTAATAATAATATTCGGCGCGACAGACCATTGCGGTCCAAGGCTTAACTTCTCGCGACCGTGTGTGTTGCATGTATATTTGTTGGACACAAATGGAACGGACCTACAATTTTAGGTCGGATCCGAACGGCGAATTGAGAAGCTTTCCGTGACAAGTATTTTTTAAGGTTATGGTTATGTTTGTATGTATCTTCAGTAAATGTATATTGATTTTTTTTTTAAATTTCTTTTGCACTTAACAGATTTCTCATAAGGGCTATACTTTTCGAGTTATTTGCAAAAACTCGAAAAACTGTTTAAGTAAACTGTCACTTCCGGCTGTCAGATTCCCGTCAAAATCATCTGTCCCCTCAAAGTTTATGTGAAAAGATAAATATGAATTTTAATAGTAAAATACGCCTATAAATTACATTTGATTGAAGTGGAAGGCAAAGACATAGTGTAGGAGTAATTTTATGTTATTAATTGTTGTTGCTGTAGATCCTGGACGTGTTTAGTAGAGGGAAAAACTGGGAGCGATGCAGAAGTGAGACACGATGAAGTTAGCTGCAGTGAAAAATTTTTCAGTGACAAAGCCTGTGTAAAAAAACTTTCAAAAAAATCTGTTTCTCTCTTTTGAAGGTGTTCTTTTGGGTGGTACTTTGGAGTCTTTCAGGGATCTTATGAGGGTCTTTTGCAGGGAGGTCCCTTTGAAGGTTTTTGGGGATGTTTTACGGGGTTTTTTGGGAATCTTTGGTGGTTGCTCTCCGTCAGTGAGCTCAGTTTCTGTTCTTATTCTTGGTTTCAAAATATGACGGATTCGTTTTCGTTTGCATTAAATTGCGTGGGGCGGGGGCAATATCAAAATTCTATTTATAAAAACATGATTCGAAAAAAATTAAAATTAATGAAGAAAGAAATCAGGGAACAACTTGACCATTATGTGTTTATCTTATTTTAAGAAAACAGAAAACTCTTTACTCAACATTAAAATAATGAATACTATAATCCACCCATAGTATAAACAAAATTGGAGACTCATCTATTAAGGCGCAAATAAAAAACAAAAATTGTTTTATTTATTTACTATTTAAATCTAGATAATTTTTTTCCTTTTGGGGAAAATTGCAAAATTTGTTTCTTGTGTGTTCTATACATAAATATATGCTATCTTTCGTTCGTTTGCTTACGCATGTGTATATCATTTAGTAAAATATTAAAAAAAATTATGTGAAACAAAAAAAAACGAACTACAATTGCTGCAGCAACAGTTAAAAGGCTTACAAATTTTAGGAGGTACATACTTAAACATATATACGAACAGAAGAATAATTACATAACTAGTCCTGCTTTTTATAATTACTTTACTGTTGCTTTCTATAAAGTTAGTATTACATTTACATATATTTCAATATTCTCTATTTCAGCAATTACCGGTATTATTTTATTTTTGTCGTTAGTTATACAATTTGCTAATATCCAGTATTAGTGTTAAACAAGTTACGATTTCCCTTTAACATTTTCTTTTATTTGTTTGTTCACTTGCGAGGCTGTATGTGTAATCTGTTGCCAAACATAAATATGTAATCACAAGCATTACTGTTAGTTTGGTGTTTCCAATTGGTGCCCCAAACGGGAATCGACTGGGTGGGTGTCTCATGATTATGCTGCGGACAGGCGCTTTCATTATAAGTGGAATTGCAATTGTTGTTCTTGTTTTAAAGCATAACTAATTATATGTTTTATATATATGTAAGATTATAGTACCTATAATACAAAGTAACTATTTTTTCTGTTTTTATTGATGTGGATGTTTTGCGCTTCCGTTATGCAATTCAACCGGAAGCTCTTACTAATAGTACAAAACCGCTGATGATAATTTTAATTATCTATAACAGGGTGTACTATATGACTGAGTTGTCATTGCCGTGGTGGCATAGCAGGAGCTTGCTCTCGGTATGTCTTCAATTTGGTTTCCATAGCCTAAGAAAAGTAAATTAATAATAAATTAATTAATTATATATTTTCTTATTAAATAGAATTATAGAATTTTAGAATATGTATATATATACTTAAAATACTGGTCAGTGGAAAAGGAGAACTATTTCTCACAATCTCAACTCTATTGTGACTTTGACAAAAATTTTCAGTTTAGATAAAACACAACTTGTAAACTGTGGTGTTAGTAAACTAGGCAAATATATAGAAATGTTTTCATCACTGGAGATGGAAAGATTTGATGTTTCAAGATTTAGATTAGTAGATGAGTAGTAAAAAACCAAATATATTTGCCTTTTTTACATTTTGTGTATTGGAATCAACATTGCCATCATCAGTAGGGTCGGCTGCAGTATGTGGCAATGATGAAACGCTACTGTTGAATCTCTGCGCGAACCTCTTAAAGATATTTGTTCCGAACTGGTTGTTGAGATTGCTTGTCGATGATAAAAGTGAATCACTAGTGGGATAATTGCTGTCACAGGATGTGCAGCGGCTGATTGCACCATTAGGCTTGCAACTAACAATATTGTCAATACTGCTAGAAGTAGCTGAAAGCGGACGTTCGCAGACACAACGAAATTTATCACAATGCGAGCAAATAAGTGCTTTATCCAACTGAAAAAATTATACAAAGCATATATAGAGAGAGAGATAGAGCATAAAAGTGTTGAGACACAGTTTTGGCACATACATACGAAAAAGGATGCAAGAGGCCAATAGATTAATAAAAATACATAGCTTGCATTATGTTTGTATATTATTAAATATCTTACATTGAGCTTCCGCAGCATATCGGCAACTATATTGAGGGCTGTTGTCCGAGAACTGGCTGCCATGGCATTTCCATTTAGTAAATTTTCAGGATCTGCAAAAGATTTTCCTTCTCATAAGTTATAGCATATTGTTTTTTTCAGAATAAATGCGAATGATAATAATGGTCTTTCAAAATAAAAAAGTGATAATACAAAGAAAGCACTGATATTTTGCTGATTCTTTAAAAGACCATTTATATGTGCTTTGGAATCATGTCTTAGACGTTAACACACAAACACATAAGTTAAAAGATCTTGGAGATGTTCGGTTAAATTTTTTGTTTTTTTTTCTTTGTATTTTATTTTTTTAGTTGTTGAGAATGATATACAAATAATAGTATTAATGGAATGAAATCAATGCTTAATTATGCAAAATGCAAAACAAAAAAAAAATGCATACAAAATAAAATACATAAAAGAACATGAATGTGTGATTGTGTACAATTAAATTAAAAACATTTTGGGATATTACATTCGACATGATTTTGATAGCTTTAAAGCACGCTTTGTTTGTTTTAATGATAAAAGTATCTTACTTTTTAACGAATGTTGATTGTAATCATTAATCGTTATTGTTGTAGCTGCTGCTGAGTTTTGTTGTAACTGGTTATTACTCAGGTTTAATGGATCCGATACATTTAGTATCGATGTATTATTTTCGACAACGCCGTTCGGTATGGTTGCAGTTATTGATGTGTTTGTTGTCGTATTTGATGGATACCGGGCTTTCACGTTAAGTTCTTGTTTTAGATCTGAAATAGATGTGGAATTTTTTCACTAAAATATACATAAAAACTATCAGTTATACAATGATCTCACCTCTTGTTTCATCCATAAGCCTCTGGAGTTTCTCCTGTAACATCTCTTTTTCATCGACCTCCATCTCAAGCAAGGCATTCTTTTCGTATGCTTTGTCAAGCATCGCTTCGAAGTCGGCTATGCTTTCGTTTAAAATTCTGTGGGCTCTCTCTAAGTCGTCATTCTTCTGTTCTAGCTGACGCAGGTATTCTTTCATAGAATCTCTTTCGATCTTAACACTCTCCAATTGTTTCTCTATATTTGTAAACTCGATGACATGGGAATCAAGTTTCAGCTGCGCTTACAAAATAAGTATAGATATTCAATGTTATGTTAGGGTATTATGGTTATCATCCATTGCTCAACTCACCCTAAGCGATTCATTCTCCTTTTCCAAATTTGTTGCTTTTATTCTGAGATCTTTGATTGCTTTCTGTTTCTGATCTAGCGTTGCATCCATTTCAGCTTCAACTTGTCTCGACTGTTCAACGTACTCATCAAATTCTTGCTTAACATCTGTCCATCTTATAAATAGAAAAAATTTTTTTTTTTTAAATAAAATTTGGTTTGTTAATTTGCTCTGGACATTCTTACTCTTTGTGAAAAAATTTGGCTCGTTCTTTCCAATATCTGCATTCGTCTTCAACACTGTTTAACATTTGCGGGGACTCCATTGAGCTGTTTCTGCTGTAGTTATTACTTTTTACTTGTTTTTTAATAAAAGTTGTTTTCACAAACGCTGCTGATGAAATTAAATGTATTTTTTTATTTAGTTACTAACAGGTGACTGAATAAATATTTGTGAGAACACAACGTAGAAGAAAAATATTGTGTTTGGTGCTGTAGCTTTGCTTGCGCTGTTGACAGATAAAGAAAATCAAGGCAAAATGAAATCATCATTTTCAAATGAAAAATCTATAGAAAATATCATATTTTTGGAATACATTTTTTATTTATTTTAACCATTAACCATTTAACCTTTAATTTACCTATAAAATGTTATTTGTTAATTATTTAATCTATTAAATTATCCTTCTACTAGTATGTAATTGCAACAGAACAGAAAGTTTGAACAAATTACCAAGAAATTTTTTGTTTGGGATAAAATGCTATGGAAACGTCATTGCCAGTTTAGATTTTTTTGCTTTCCATTTACGTTCTTTTATCAAATGTGTGCTTTAATATATGTATTTAATTTGGAATCCGAATAAGGAATTCGAATGTCAAAACCAGCCAAAACCAGCAAAACAGCAGGTTTTGCTTATTCCAAAAAAGGATATAGATAGTGCAATTGTTCTTGTAATTCCTTATTCATCGGCAAATAAAATACAGCTTATATGGACAGGTTTCGGTAGATTTCATTACATATGATTTTATGAATATATTATTATATTACATACTTATATTTTTCAAAAAAACCGTTATAGCAAATTTAGTTTCTTAATGAAACTGAGAATAAATTTAATTTCATAAAGATACCAATAATTTAAAAATTACACAAGTTGTTTATTAAAGACTGCTAAAATCTAAAACAAAAACGTTATCGTTAATATAATAGGCGCTCTCACAATGGAAAAACTTTATACTTAAAACTTAGAGGATTGTATCCCTCCTCTCACAATGAAAACCTTAATAAAGACTTACAGTATTGTATGAATTTTGGTTTTGACAACACAAAAAAAAAACAAAAAATATGGTTTTTCCAAAAAAAAAAAATTTCTTCTTTTATCTCGTAAAACACGCTAAAAGTCCGTATCATAATCGAATAAATGGATTGAATTCCATCAACGAAAAAAGATTATAGAATATTTTAAATGTATTAATAAAAACTTTTGAAATGTTCGTTATTCTTCCTTTTTGTATTAAATATATTTTATCAGAACGTGTAAAATAATTTTACTGCTTTTTTCCATTGAATTACTCGTCTAATCAAACATTATTTACTTTTTTGACAGCCGATAGGCATATTTTATTTGATAACTGCAACAACAATTCTTTTTCTAGAATTCGCGAATTCCCCCCATGCTGCTTGAAGGTTTGAAAACACATTTTTACTCGAAAAAACGAACAGGAAAGCCCAGAATCTTTTGTTTACATTGTTTTGTTGCATGTGTTGTTGTTGCAGTTAATGAAAAAAGGGGTAAATTCCAAAAATATCAAATCTGTTAGAGGGGAAATCCGATCTACCGTAAATTGGTTTTTTGGAATAAACGAACAACTTGACATCCAAAAAATCAATCTATGCCAGAATTTTTTTTTTAAAAACACGACATTAGTTTTAAGCTTTGTCATCAGTTGTTTTTGGATATTTGTTGTGTAATTTTTTGTAATTTACATAAACGTCAAACTAATAGTTGTTATATTAAACAAACAATATTTGTAAGCAAAACAATTCTTAAGAAATAGGTTTTCTGATTTTCATATCACACTTTTTGCTAATGGTGCGAAAATCAACAAATCAACCCGAACTTTTCTTGGCATACCTCGTCATGTGGGAATATCTATTGTTATTGAACTTGCACCCACCTCTTACTTGAAAGAAGAATATATAAAATTATATAAGGAGTTGTTTTTATTATTTGATAAACATAACTTCTGAAAATGAAGGGTTATATATTTTATAAATATTAGCAAAAACTTTAATAAAAGTAATTTTATGAATAAAATCTATGAAAACCTATAAAAGATGAATAGAAATAAATTATATTATATAGTTGCAATCGGCGCCTATATTGACAGGAGGAGGAGTAATACAGGAGGAGGAGAGTAATACATAAGTACTCACTGTGGCTTATGCATAATATTAAAGCAATAGTATTGTTTTCTCGCTCAAGAAAGCATTTTATAATCTTATCTTTTTTGTAAACTAGCCGAAAATATTATTAAGTGTGTTATCTTATATAGTAGGCGCCGTGTCTCAGTGGATAAGAGCATGGCTTCTGAGCAGGAGGTTCGTGTTTCGATTCCAAGTAACAACAACAAGTATTTTTCACGGTGTCCCACCTCCCGTGAATGTCTGAAAAACGTCCGAGAGTAATAACTTGTCACGGAAAGCTTCTCAATTCGCCGTTCGGATGTGGCATTAAATTGTAGGTCCCCTTCATTTGTGTGCAAAAATATACATGCTCAACCATGCTCAAGCGATTCGTATGAAATTCGGAATGTAGGACTAAGATGCGACTATAAGACTTCTTCCTATGGAAATTCTGGAATATGATCATTATGGTCTGGAATTTCTGGAACAAATCAATTTCTTAAGCGATTCGCATGAAGTTCGGAATGTAGGATTGAGATGCGACTTTAAGACTTCTTTCTATGGAAATTCTGGAATATAATCATTATGGTCTGGAATTTTGGGATGTCCGTTCGTTTATCCGTTCCACAGACAAGACTATCGTTGTTTTTTTCTTTCGTCCGGGTTGTCACGCTCAAAACCTACGGCTGTGTCTCCGACTTTTTGAGGTCCTCATGACCTAGAGAGCTGAAATTTTATGGGTGTCTAAGTACAAAATAGCATTTTTTATATATATATTTATTTTTATTTTTATATGACGCGTGTTACGTTTCGCGTGTGACACGTTGGATGGTTTAAAAACGCGCTATTATTTTTAACCACCTTTCGCATGACCTAGAGGGCTGAAATTTTGTGAGCGGGCCCATTTTGATATCCCGCTTTTGACTGGCACGCGTGAAGCGTGGAAAAAAGAAAATTCTTTGAAATAGCCTCAAAAAGAGATATTTTGTCGATTATTACCAAATAATAAACGACTGTGTTGCGTGTTTCGATGTATATATTAAAGTTTGTACCCGAATAACTAAGTTTTTTTACATTTACTTGTTATTATTATTATCTTATAAACTACAAACAATTAACTAGTTAAAGTTTGCCAGTGTGTCAATAATCTTATAGTTTCGGATAAGTTCCAAATGAAAGCGATACGTAAAGCGTTATTTCCAGTTTGGATCGGGGAATTTGAAAGTTTATGAATTCCAATTCGAATTTCCAATTCAGCGGCAAATAAAACACACTCAAAATTCATTCGTGTCAAAAATGCATAGCTTTTTCTTGCATATCGGAAAACAACGTCTTTATTTTGCTTTATGACAGCGTACTGCAAAGTGCTGCAAATCACAAATAGGTGCCACTCTAATACGCCGATGACATTTGTTTACTTCGTTAATAGTTTCCTTCCATCCATCTTTATGGTACAAGAAGCAAGAAGGTAAATTTATTTTCAGTCGACTACGATAAGGAAATTAATAATAGTGCACAATTTATCGCAATAGTTTATTTCGTGAGTTGATTTGTTTATTTTATACTTTGTAATATTAAAGAAGCTACTGCCAGCAGAATTTTATTGAATTTGCAAAACAAATAAGTTAAATAAATAATTTGTTAGAGGGTGAAAACAAATGCGAAAAAGGAAATGTAGTAGAAGAAAAAATTATACTCCATTTCAATATTCTTGTTCAGTTTCTGATACTGATATAGACGTAGGCGCAGTGCTAGCCAGCCGTGCTGCAACAGCACAATCCAATCAGCGGAGTGCAGTATTTTTTAAAGGCTATAGAACGGCGACACAAAGAAAAAGAAACATTTTCAGCAATAGATTGGAAAAAAAGACTTGTTCTTCATTTAATTATTGATGTTTAAAAATCAAGAAAATTAACTGATTGTGACAAACAGTAACAAAACAATTTTGTTTTTTTTCTTTTATCGCCTGAAACCGGTGATGCTGCATCAGCTGAAGTGAACTTTACAAAGGAAACTCAATTTTCGCCTTCACTCGACGTTATCACATCGTCACAAAAAAATAATTTGATTTAAATATTGTGAAATTTACGATCATACAATACTAACGACGAATTTCTAATGGCTGATTCCGAGAAGCAAAGTCTCCTCGACGCAAATGAGCAGTCGAGCAATATGTACACAACATCGGATGGGAGCGGCGTTATCGCAGCCGGTGCTGACGACGTTGGAACTGCAGAAGGTACAAAACAAAACAATATCGAAATATTTGCCAACAGTTTTTTTTAATTGGTTATTGAACTCCTTCGCTTTCTGCTTTCTGCCAAATAGAAATGCTTGTGAATAGTGAAACCTTAAAAGTGTTATTAACATTTTCTAAAAAAAAGTTACACAATTGCTTGCAAACATTCACGCTATAATTATTCGAATCGAAGTTTATGCATAAAATTATTTTTAATAAATTCTTTATATTAACATCGTGTGCCCGCGTGTCTGTAGCGGAATCTTCTGATCAATTTTTAGCCCACTTCCTATTTTCTTCCTTCCGATTTTATTCAAACTGTTTATGTGTATCTCCGATTAGTCAATTTACATGAAAATATTTTTTTGCTATTAAAGATGAACGAGTTGCTGCTGCGGTATGTGTGTTTAATACTTGTAGGGTCCTACAGGTGATAACACTTGTTTAATATTCCAAAAGAAGCCTAAAACGCAAATATTTAAGCTTATGAAATGATTCGTGAAGAAAACATTAAATCTTCAAGTTTCCCTACTTTCGTATGTGACAAATTTTAAGACCGAGCACTTTCCGAGCCGGTTGTCCTTCTCATGTCTCACGCAAGCCTTCAGTCTTCAGACTTTAATTTGAAACCTTTACTACAATGTTAATAGGATTGCATGCTACATTTTAAGGTAGGTAGGTACAGTGGCGGTTCTCGCCAACTTGGCAATTAGCGTTTAGTCGTTAGTGACAGCCGTTTTGCTGTCAAAGTCCTCAGGAGACGTAATGGAACGAAAAAATGGTTGTGTGTAGTTAAATCCAACTTGTAGCATTGAGGTACGATATCAGATCGGTAATGCCGTACTCTGAAAGTTCCTTCAGGTTTAAAAATAATACTCAGTTTGCGGAAATGAAGAGCCGCAAGGGCCGGACACTTGCAAATAAAATGAATTAGAGTTTCCTTCTCATTCACATCTAAGCACCCACTGCAATTCCCAGTTTGGCTGCGTGGTTGTCCACCGGCCAGTGGCCCGTGGTTATGGTAACCACTCTGGAAATATCTTTCCGAAATCGGGATATCAGATCAATAGATTTCTTATATTATAGGAAGACCACATCGCTCTCGAGGTGGTGCAATTGCTCCATCTTAGATGTACTTTGGTGGTAAGGAAGGAAAGAATACGTTCCCTAACGGAGCTCAAAGGATAGCTGACTGTCTCAGCGCAGTCCGTGTCCAGTGTGACGCCTTCCTTGTCTGCTTTTTTAATGCCGTCAATGTCGCTATGTCCGTCTACATTTTAAATAAGGTGCTGTTATTCTCCTGATTAAAAGCACAATCATATTTTCTACGATAGCTTCCAAACATTGTTAAAATGTATCATTTCGTCTTTACCTACCGCACAAAATTTATATTGTTTTCCTCACTGAAATCAGATCCTCCGCAAAATAAGCGAAGACGTTGATTAATCTGCAATAATCGCGATTTTACGTTGGTGATAGCACATGTAAGTAACACTCATATGTACAATACATGGTTACAAAAAAATAATATCATATTTCTCTGTATGCTATGCTTTTGTTTCCGTGAACTATTATTTGTAGCAGCATACTGCTGATAGATAGCCGCAAAAGTAAGCAAAACATCGAATGACTCATGGTGAGATTCGCGCTTCGTGTATTTTTCAAAATATACGTCGTTTGGACAGAATTATATGTCTTTTATATTCTCACTGTTCACAGCCGTATAAAAATCATGGCCATATATAGATTTATCTCAAAAATGTCTTTAGTGTTTTTGTAATTTCGAAGGAAAAAAAATTGTTATCAGTATAAACATACTGATGATTTCTTGTCTACAGTCAAAGCAAACTATGCATATACACTGCAGCTCACTAGATTAGAAGCAGGCAATTTTGAGAAGTAAAATTAATAATTTTCCCGGTATATGGCAGCGAGAAAAAAAAAACAAAATGGTGAAAGAAACAGTGGGTCATGTTAAATGCAATGGTGAATTCAAAAATTTTAAGAAAACAATCTAGCGCTAGTATTACAAAACTTTAACAGAATTATTCAGAATGGCATGCATTTAAATTGGTTTATAAGATTAGAAGCAGTTAAAAAATACAATCGTTGATTGTAAAAGTTTGTCTTATTTTTTTTTTTTAAATAATGGGTAAAAAAATGGTTCAACATTATCAGAGAAGCAAAAATAAATGTTAGCCATTCGGAAGACTTGTGTAAGCGTGCTATCGTTTGCAAGATCAATCGAAGTGATAATGCTGTTGGCAATTATTTAAAGGATCCGAAAATGTACGGAAAAAATTACAAAGGAAATGTTTCTACGGCTCTTACAGCAACAAAAACCGAAAAGTTGTCAGGCTACCTTTCTATTCAGTTCTTTCAACTAGTGATTGCAAATTTGGGATAAAATTCTTAAACCCGGCTTTCGGTTTTAATTTTCCAAAAAAATCAGAAATCAAATCAGATATTAAATTCGCGTGCCCGTGGTTGGCTGGCTTGTTGGCTCGGTGGCTGCTGGCTGGCTGGTGGACAGAATCTTGTGATCAATTTTTAACACACTTCCTAAAGTCCGATTTTATTCAAACTTTGCACACTCAACCAATTGGTTCATTCATTCGTAAGATGCTTCTAATCTGATGAACCGATTTGAATGTATGCCATTCTGCCTCAATGTTAACTACTCTAAGTTTGTTTTTTCTTTCCTCACATATAACTGGAGACTGCTTTAAATCTAGTGAACCGCAGTGTATATACGTATATATTGTATATTGAATTGTATTGAGCGTTGTAATTTTCCGTTTATTGACTTACCGTAGATGCACTGGAGTAACTCGATGTTTAGTGTATCGATTCTTTGGCTTTCTTTTCAAGTCAATATAAAAAAATTTACTCGTTTTATGCAGCCCAGCTCATAGCTACGTTTGACTTATTTTATATCGCTTACCTTCAAAAGCTTAAATAACAACTGCTAATTTATATTTCCTCGTTGTAGAGTAAGGCAAAACCCTGTGAACTTGCTTTATTAGCTTTGCTTTTAAAATGATAATAATCCGATAGATAGTAATAAAATTAGAAAGGATTATTTAAGCTGTTTTATAATTAGAAAAATACTTCCTCAGAACAGCCATCTTGTTCTTGAGAAAAGAACCAAAATTATGATTTACATTCAGACAAAAAGATGGGGAATGCAGGGTACTTAAGCTGTAGCGTTGGAAGGTATTTTATCAATATTTTGAACAAAGGTTCATTATAAAAAGGAGCTTTCTTAAGTACGCTAACAACACCACATACTCTTACAAGTATAATCAATCAAATCTAACCTTATTATATGGGTCTATATAATAACTTTTTTTTGTGGGCGCCGTTGCTCAGTGGAAATGAGCATGGCTACTGAGCAGGGGGTTCGTGGTTCGAATCCCAGTAACACCAAAAGTATTTTTCACGGTGTCCCACCTCTCGCGAATGGGTAACAAACGTTCCGAGAGTAATAACTTGTCACGGAAAACTTCTTAATTCGCCGTTCGGGTCCGGCCTTAAATTGTAGTAGGTCCCTTCCATTTGTGTGCAAAGATATACATGCTTAACACGAATGGTTGCGAGAAGCTAGGCCTTGGACCGCAATGGTCTATCGCGCCGAATATTATTATTATATAATAACTTTCAAGTAATTGAGAATAAACTCAAATTTTATTGTTCTTTAAGACTCAGTTTATCCAAAAAACCTTAAACATTTGAAAATATAAGTTGGTATTAGGGGAGTCCTGCATCGTTTGCGATCTCTTCGTTATAAATTCATTTTATAGTTAATTCGTTAGCTATTCACATTTTTTTTTGCTTGGTTAAATAGTAATAGAAACTTTTATCAAATAATTATTCTACAGCTTAAAGCTTTTTATTATAAGTCTAGAACATAGAACAACAAATTTTACTGTCTTAAACAATACTCCAAAATGTGTGCCTCTTGTTCCACTGACACACATTTCCTTTTGCGACACCAATCAAACGCAATCTCATATGCAACAATAGAAGACTTTTTTCCTTGAGATTGTAATTTTTATTTTAGAAACTTTACTTATTCGTTCTAGAAGAAAGCCTCCTATTGTGTCCAAACATGCTATGCCATCATGTTAGTGTGATTCAAATCGCACTACATGTAACAGTAGCTCCATTGGTTTGCAATTGACGTTATGAATTTGTTTTACAAAAAGGGTGTGAATGCATTTGAATTAATAAATTTATCCTTTTTATTCTAAAATATATAAATTTAATAAACAATTCTCTCTCTCTCTCTCTTTTCATATCAGGTGGAGTTTCTCAAGCACATGTTCCATTTATTGGTCCCGGTGAAGTTCCACCGCCTTACCAACAGGGCACCGGTGGCGG
This sequence comes from Nephrocerus scutellatus, assembly GCA_947095585.1. Lineage (NCBI taxonomy): Eukaryota > Metazoa > Arthropoda > Insecta > Diptera > Pipunculidae > Nephrocerus > Nephrocerus scutellatus. Next base: position 25,442,032 of record OX352765.1, on the reverse strand, counting down.
TGTACCAATGGTAACATGTCGTGTTTGTCAGCATATGATAGACATAACGACCAAACGAGAACAGCATGTGGTCAAATGCAGCCAATGCAATGAGGCAACAGTTAGTAGAATGAAATGAATTTTATCTCCAGCTACCAATCAATCAATACCTTACCTTAATTTTAACCTAATTTACAGCCAATACGCAATGCTCCACCAGGAAAAAAATACGTTCGTTGTCCATGCAATTGTTTGTTAATTTGTAAGAGTTCTTCGCAACGCATTGCTTGCCCACGGCCAAATTGTAAGAGGATAATCAATTTGGCACCAAGTCCAGTAACACCACCGGTACCGGCAATGCCAGGAATGTGCCGTGTTACGTGTGGTCATTGTTCAGATACGTTTTTGGTAATAATAACGATATGGTGGTTGGCTTAGGCAGCACTAACTCTTAACTTTTTATACTTTTTATTTTCTTTAGTTTAATACCTTCCACAATGCATTGGCTCGTTGCCCACATTGCAGGAAGGTATCTTCGGTTGGTTCCAGATTTGCATGCGGAAGAGGAATTATCTTTTCAATTACAGGATTGTTCTTCTTCTTTCTTGGTATTGGAGTTACCGTTGGAACTTATACCTATGCTCAAGTGAGTTATTTCAATCAATGGAGGAGTAATTCAAATTTCACTTACTTTTTCCCCCTTTTTATTTACACTTATAGCAACACGCCGGAACCTTTGTTGCATACATTGGAGTATTTCTACTTGCAGTATTTCTGTTTGCTCGTTCGGTGTATTATTTCAGACTTAAAGTTAGTGCCATCGATGGCCCAATGTAAGAGAGATTGTGAAGTCGGAATTTTTTATCATTCCTTTTGATATTAAAAAAAACAACACAAAATACAAAAATAAACAGAGAAAACTGAAACAGAAAAGAATGCAATAAATCAAAATTTTGATTAATTAAATTCAAATGATCAACTCACAATTATTGCAATAACAACATGCACTTCAGAGAAAAATGCATAATTATATTTGTATTTATTCGGTTTTTTGCAATTGTTACAACAAAAAAATAAATAAACCCCATATATCTAATATAAAGTGAAAAAAGGTTAAACAAAAGCAAAGAAATAAACAAAAAACATGAATATTCTTATTCACTGTGGAAATGGAGGTATTGAAAAAGAGATGCCAAAACTTTTGCTTATTACATCTCTGCATGTTTTCTCCTCTTCCGGTAAGGTTTAGTGTAGGTTTTTCATCGTTTTTTCTTTTATTTTGATTATTCATTAATGCCGCCTACCTACAATATTTAATAGCGCTTTCGATTTGCTGGGTACAGTGAAGGTTTGGTGTCACATTTCTACAGCGTTCTCTGGTTTTCGTCGAGAACGCTTTCGAACGCTTTCGGGACACCAAAGATTCACTGTACCCAGCAAATCGAAAGCGCTGTAAGTTAAAAAAAAATGCTTCACAAAATTTCTTGCATTTCGAAATTCGGTTTTTTCCCGAGTAAAGTAAAAAAAAGCTTCCCATTTTTTATACATCAATTATAAGATACTATAATTACCTACTTCCTTAATGTTATAATCAATAATTTCGTTTTTACTCAAATGTAGCTTTTAGTTTATTATTAATTAACTAATTTGTTTGTACTCAAAAATGTGTTTAGATATATTTGGTCTGATAGCGAAAGTACAGACAATGCAGAATTTTACACAAAAAAGTGTTTTTTCCTTTTTCTGAAATTTTTTTGCTGCGGCAATATTGTGGTTCCAGTTTTGCTTCAAAAAACGTAAATTTTTCTGCAATTTCTGTATCAGACCAAATAAACTTTTTTGTTTTTGCTACTTACTGTTCTGGTAAAATGAACGTCTAAATTAATGTACGAAGGATAACTTTTCTAGAAGATATTATTATCTAAATATAAATAAACTAAGGGTTGATTGTAAAAGTAATATACTACTGCTGTAATACATAACTATTACGCAGTAGTATGTTATTTTATAATTCATAAAAACTTATTACAATTATATTATTATTGATTCATTATGAAACTTATACCAATATTGCTAGAATGAAGCTGTAAATAAATTGAATAAGCCATTTTCTTGGTTTACAGTACATACATTCAATTTCTCATATATTTTGTCGAGTTTTTCGTTCTTGTTTTTTTTCTTACATAAACTGATTGCCAAGGGAGACTTGCGCTCCACGGCAATAAGTTGGGCTATACCCTTAAAATAAAAATAAAAATCGAAGGAATTTACAATACATATATCACATTCCTCACCATTCAATTTATTTTCTCAGAATTCTCCCTGATTCATTGAAAAAGTAATAGGAAAAATAAAAGAGTACGAAACTAAAATGACGCGAGTCCAAATGGATCATGGTCAGGGAAAACTACAAAAAACCATGTCCAAGAAAATATTACACAAAATACAAAACGTAATGTAGCCTTCAAAATTGTTTGGATCCTCTATTGAACAATTCAGTCTTTCAGGAACTTGATGACTTCTATTTTAAAGACCTGTGATTTCACAACGATGTCACTCTCGGATAAAAGGACAATTTGAAATGAAAAAGGTTTTAAGGCAAATCTATGTTGACTTGAACTGAAACGAGTTTTTGCGTTGCCCACAAAAGGACCTGGAACTAGAGAACAGGATTCTGAAAAGCATCTACCGTAGTAAAATTTGTAAAAAAAAAACAGTTAAAGCTCCTAAATTTCGTCTATGCTCCAAAGAATCAAGAGATGAAGTAATGGTCACATCGTTTATCATACGGACAACTCTATTCTGAATTCTATCAAGATAATGCAAATGTGCGCCATAGATACGAATTGAATTCCAAAGTTGGCCTAACATAAGATCGTTTAACTTAATACTTCAGGGGGGGAATGGGGAAGTAGAAGTAACAACTTTTTATAAAACCTAAGCACTGGCTCACTCGTTTTGAAATTTAATAAATATGTTCCTTTCAAGAAAGATTACTTGAAACTTTCAAACCTAACATTTTAAGTTAATCAGATCTCGCAAAAGGGGCAGCATTAATTACAGGTGGCACGTAATGCTGAACTAACTAAGTAAGAAGACAAGCCTGGAATTTAATTGGGTTAAATTCCACCCTATTAGATCTGCCCGAATCAAGAATGACTGGAATGTTCGACAGAATTGCCGTATTCATTAAATCTCGCGATCCAATCAAGCGAGAACTGCATTATTTTTGACTGACAAAACTCAATGGAAGCCGATCGTGTTGTATCATCAGAAAATGAATCAAAGGTTGTAAAAGATTAAAGGTCATTAATATATATTAAGAAAATCGACAAGAATGACCCGTGTGGCACGCCAGCATTGATACCATGCAAAGATGAGGCAATACCATTCAGTAAAACTCGGCAAATTCTCGCATGCTATTCCAAATGATCTCAGACTAAGACTCAGTCTTTCATCATTCCTGTTAATGTCACTGGAAATACTGATCGATATCTTCATACGCATACGCATTGACAAAAGACTATCAGCACGCGTATTGTAAAGGCACGACTAAATCCAGTAGGAATCAATTCCCAGTAAACTCGCCTGAAGTGACATCCAACGTTTCTTGCCCGTACCCCGTCGTTACGAGACTCGAGTCTAAGGAACCAGGAGTGGCGGTAAACTAACAAGGAGGAACCCCGAAGACAAAACCAGGCGAAACAGAATAAAAACCGAATCGAATTGAATCAAATAATAAACATAATATTAATACACAAGAAATATTTAACGAGTCAATATTTTTGTAACGAAACTAACGGTCTATTAGTTGATAGGCAAATGACCCTGGACAACGGCAGGCGTACCCCAGCAATTTACCTCGTTACAGTTCTGCGGCATGACCTGTTCGATCTCTTGGACTACGATATAGTGAACAAATAAACATGGAATGGTTGAAATTTTCTGTTCAAACAATAACGTATTGAAAAGGGATGCAGTTCGGCACAATAAAAATAGGCAAACTATTACAGATATTATACCGAGCGAAGAGAATCCGTCGATGTGGAACCAAATAGTCGACACGGGGACACCCCGGACATTGAAAATCATTAGGGGTACCCATATAAGAAACCTGTGTTTCACACAAACTAAGAACGGCAGGCTATTCGCGTCAAGATGAGATACTACCGAGTTAAAATTGCCTTTAAAGCCGCGAATATTTGTGAAATGAATTTCAAAATTGGAATTAACTTCAAAAAGTTAAAACTTCCGAACCGAAATGGCGAAAATACACGAATAAATAGAATAGAATTATAAGTACAACAATGAATAATACTATAATAAGATTTTTTTTAAACACAACAACAGAGTTTTGCAACAGATTTGTTTGTGGTACTAGGGGTCGAATTACGACATTAGTTAATGAATGAATGAAATCCATACGTTAACGAGTGATCGAGTATTTACGTTGAGAAGACCACTACTCGTCACTCGTTCACGTAAGCGATAATGCCAAATCAACATAATTCAGTCACGTATGTGGTAAATTTACCCCAGGCCTTACAAACGAAAGCGTCACAAACAACAAGCTTATCAAAAAATTCAACTTCGATTAATTTCTTGTAAGATGTTCAATTTGGTCTTGGGCAGCAAAAAATGCTCTCTTTTCAATGTCCTGATCGTTCTATAAACAATATTTCTTCAGAACACAGACAAAAAACAAAAATAATTAAATAATTACAAAAGAGGAAAAGAGGAAATAATTAAATTAATGATTTTTTATTCAATTTTTCACAGAATAGTCAACATCGTGAAGAGAATTGGAGACAAGTAAGACTTCCTTCTTCTTCCATTTAATTTTATTTTACATTAACAATTTCAGCGCCAACCGTTGGAGGACCTACCTTTATCAATGTGTCCTTAACATCCTCGAATTCAATGCCTTTTTGTAAACACAGAACTTCTAGCAATTCAATAAATTCATCATAATCCAATCGCCATTTTCTGAAAGTAAAATTTGGATGATAAAACAAAAGCACTTGCTAGAGCAACTTTAATACTTGTATCTCATATATGCCATTCCAGTATCAGTTGTGCTGAATTCAGATCTTAACAGTTTTGCCTCCTCTAGCCAGAAATCAATTTGCGATAGTAGAATGGCATCGTATATCTCATTGTCCAGATCGAGGGGATTTAGTTTGTAATTGGCGTAAATGGCGAAAAGGCTTTCTAATGTGTGCTTGATTTGCTGGTCATCGTCGTCAGCCATGAAAACAACAGTCGGGTGGGACAATAAATTTCCAAAAGAAAAGTTTACGGCGAATTTTGTGCGATGCTCAAGAAGACGACAGTAGTCTAATGATTTCCAAAAATAAATTATCAAACGTTTAGCTCAAATGTCAAGTATTTCCAAATTTTTTGTTGGTATTTTTCAACTTTTTCGTCGCTATGGAATTTTTCTTACAAACTTCAAGGGACGACAGAGCAACAAAAAATAACTTTAATTTTGCAGATTGACAATAAATAGTGATGCCTTGCTGACCAGTCTCTAATGTATAGTTAGAAATCGCGAACGTAAGGGGAAACCATATTTGCAGTGTGAGTACGACAGTTTTCTTGCATCAGAAGAAAATTGTCGCCTATATATGGATCAAACCGCACCACTATTATTCTAAAACGTCACTTCCATATCGCTCTGCTAAGTTAAGAACACTTTCAACTATGTGTAAGTCCGTATGTGATCCTAACTTATACTATCCAGACTATTACTGAATCTCCAACATAAACTGATTTCGGAACGATGTCGCATTGCGCATATTGTTCACCTGATTTTTTTCCAATGGTACACGCTCAAGTGGTTTAAACGCTTTTGATGCAAGGCACAGCGTGGGCACTAAGGTATTAAGGAAGAAAAGAAGATGTCGATGTTGATGTATTGATCCGGAATACAAAGCTTGGTAAAGCATTCCACATTCGTGTTGCACGACTTAAAAAGAGCCTCTAAACTTAATAGTACGTTCGAAAATAGGCTTAAACTGATGACCATTCAAAGTGCAACAATTATTGCGGTTTAATACATGGAGAGGCGAAATGCAGATGGTTGTTTCTTTTAAGCAACGTTGATGGAAAACCCGGTAAAACAGTCTCAAACAGGAGACATTCCTGCGATGTTCAGGCGAATCAATTGTTCTTTCAATATTTTTGTCACCTATTCTGTATTCTGTCAAGCAGACGCAAAGTGGTCCTAGGTGCACCTGACCAGACGACAGTTATTTATAAATTTTGAGCGAAAGAATGCCTTGTAAATAACAGCCAGATCAGAGGGAGTGAAATATTTTAGGAAGGCACTTCGCAACATTTTTGGCTACGTTGAATATGTGGATATTCCAACGAAGCTTGTTGACACATACCAAGATTTCCTCCATGCAAGTGCCATTAATGGATAATGACTGGAGGTTACTATTTCGTTTCAACGATAGAAGAAGCGTTAAATTCATCTCTATTGTGTGTTCTTCCCATTTTGTTATGCTGTCAAGGTAAGAATTTAACGAGCTTAACATACGGTGTGGCTCTAGTTCCAAATCCGAGGAGAAGGGACGTGAACCTGGGAATATATAAGAAGCTAAGAGTACTCTCGTCAGCAAAGGAATGTATTGGACTTGGAGTGGCGGACAGAAGATCGGTATTGAAGATAAGGAAGAGTGTTTCGGAGACAAAACACTGCCCTGAGGGAGACCCGTATTTATGCGGTGAATATCTGACCTAAAACCTTCCAACACAATTTGAATTGAACGATTTGAAAGATAGCTTCTAATTTATTGAAGCAGGGTTACATTGATTTCATAGGAATGTATTTGGGACAGAAGAGCTTGGTGTCAAACTCTGTCAAATCCCTTTGAAATCACTAAGAACTCTTGCAACTTCACGAGTACGAATGTAAATTTGTCCCATAGAGTGTTTAATACTCAGAAGTACAGGTGGAAGCAACACACTATCTGGCAGCGTGCAGCTAGCTGCAAAATGTGAATGTCGTTGTGAATCATCGTTGGAATTTACAACGAGGCAGTATTTTTAATTCTTTTCGCGAATGATCCAAAATGTTTACTACTTTTGGGACATTGTAGTATTTCTTGCCTCAATCTCTGATCATAGACGAATTTGGCTTGCCGAATTTTTACATTGCTATCATTTCTGGCACGCTTGTATTTTTGTCGGTTTTTCTCTGTTGGGTTTGCTTTATACAACCGAAGGCTTACCTCCCGAAGAATAACGAAGAATAGCGACCAGTTAAATTTTCCAAAGAATGTATTGAGGCCGACCCAATTGGCTATCTCGTAATGCCATTCACATCTTTTTTGAGTTTTTTCTTTATCTGAGTGGGTCTAGAAACGAGAAATTGCCTCATACAACGGATAAGCCTAGAGGTGATGATACATTAACGGTGTATTTATCAGGATGAGAGGTAAGAAACAAGTTCAGTTCAAGCAAAGTTAGGATTTCGTGAATTCACAAGCTGAGTAAGACTATTTGTCTCAGCGAATATCTCAGCATAGTACCTTCCTTTGCAATAACGATTTTAGCATATGGGCCCTGATAGGCTCATAACTGGTCAAGCTTCTGGCAAAATCTGAAGTTATCAGTGAAGAGCACTTACTTTCAGACCTAATCAGACCAATTAACGTGATTCGGGCAAACCTAGCACGCGAAAAACTACAGACTTTAACTTACACAAGGAGTGTCGAGAATATTGCAGCTGCAAAGGCGAGTGTTAGGAACCAAATTTGTCAATTCGATTGCCGATTGTGTCCATCTCATGAATTGAGCATCTCTGTGACCAGTTTGCGGCGCATTTTGCATCCCTAAATTTGATAAATTGAAAGAGGTTAACTTGGAGTACATGTGATTCCAACTAGAACCGCCATATACCACACAGCTAGTCAAGCTTATTATTGAAATCGATGTTCGGTGACCGTGTTCGTGCGATTTAACTCATGCGGACTTTGGTTTTTGGGCCATGTCCGCGGTCTATGATAATAAGCCAAAGACTTTAGGCGACCTGAGCACCGATATCGAACGTGGAATTGCTGAATTGAAAAACCCATTATTTGTTACGTGAACAATTAGATCAGATAATCTGATGTGTCGATGACCGCCAAACAGGCGACACCAGCCGTATTTCTTTTATTAAATAAAACGCTTAAATTTTCCATTTTTTAGAAATATTTTAAATAAATATATAATCACCATATTAGTTATTTGTTTAAATTTGTTAAAATATATATATATATATATGTGTATGAAAATTCCAAGGATTGCGAAAGTATAAGTAAATTATAAATATACATAGCATTTGTCTGCGGCGAAAGCCATGCACTGTTTCGTTTCATAAACAATAATTTTTAATAAAAACAAAAATGTTGAAAATAAAAACATTTAATTAGTATTAAGGTGTTACTTATTTTTCCATATTGTGTAGTAAAATATATATGACTTTCCTAATTTTAATAATTACTATTAGTTGAAGAAATATACCTACTCGAAGTATTAGAAGGAAGATTTCTTTTTCTTTTTTTGTGAATGTTACAAAAAATAAACATTGTACGAGTATTTCGTTTCTGCGGTAGATACACATTGTAAGTATATCGTTCGTTTGTATGTTAACAAGTACAAATTTCTATTAGATACTATTTTTATGTGAATGTGTGTGAGTGATATAGTTCAATAGTTGTTGTATTCTAACTTAACATTGTACACTTTCTGTATCTTATATCGAGTACATAGATTTAAATATTGAATTTGAGTTTTTGAGTTGAACGTTTTGCCATTTTTGGTCGTTTACATGTTTGTTGTTTTCTAACAGAAACTAACACGATTAGAATATCGACAAGTTTTTTTTCGAAATAGATTTGTAGTTTACATAAAAGTATAATATAGTTGATGATGTGTTTTTTGCTTTGTGTATTGCAAAATTGCAATAATAACATTTTGTATGCATAGCCTTAGCTAGCAATTGGAGTACTGATTTGTAAAGGTTACTAATAATTGGGTTGTTGGGAAAGTAATTTCGTTTTTTTCTCTACGAGTTTTTAAATCATATCTTCATTATATGTCTGCAATTCAAGATTCAATCAATGCTGTGTGGAGGCGGTCATTGAACCGAAGAATTGTTTTTTTTATAACAGATTCCAAATAACAAAATTAATGATGACACAATTGGTATTCTACCACCAATTGAACAAATTATGTGATTTTATCAAACAGAAGGGAACAGCAATACCTAACAAAAAACTCGACGTAGATTTAATTAAAAGTTGAATGAATCGCCCCACCTTAAATACCGCACCAAACATGCCTAGCTGTTTGAAAAAAGCAAATGGCTCTTGGACTACCTCTAGCTCAATCTTCTAGACACCCACTGCCCGGGCAGCTCCCATGTTTTAAGTAATGTTAACTCTAACAGGCAAAATACTCATACAACTATCTCCAATGATTTAATAAACAAGGACAAACTGCTTTGGGCGCTGAATAGCTTGAAACCATTTAAGTCCGCAGGACCAGACGGAAAGAGCTGCTGTCTATAGATCAACATGCGTATAGCAGGGGTAAATCTGTTGAAACAGCTCTGCATACGCTAGTACATTCCATTGAATATTCCCTACACTACAAGAAGTACACTATTGTAGGTTTCGTAGACATTGAAAGCGCTTTCAATAACGTCAACACATCTGCAATCACAGATTCACTGACGGCTTTGAAGGTAGATGACTCACTTGGCGAACTGATTAACCTTCTACTCACAAGTCGGATTGTTAACTTAAAACTGGGTGTGTCGTCTGCCAGAAGATCTGTCTGAACCCGCAAGGTGGAGTCCTGTGCCGCCTTCTATGGAACTTAGTAGTGACTGAGCTGCTTGTATGCCTGGGAAGGAAGGGCTGCCGATTGATCGCTTATGCGGATGGCGTTACTATTGTCGTCTCATGAAAGCACCCTAACACAATTAAAGAACTCCTGCAAAATGCTCTCAAAAAGCTAACAAATTGAGCAGATCGCTGCGCTTTAGGAGTAATACCACACAAAACTGAACTACTAGGAAATACAAAATCCTCATGTTGACCCTCCTTCTATTAAAGGTACAAGCTTAACATTATCCGATAAAGCCAAGTATTTGGGTCTTATTTTGGATGGAAAGCTAAGCTGGAAACCTAACATACAAGAAAGAGTTCGTAAAGCCACAGTGGCACTCTTCTCATGCAAAAAAGCCATTGGTAGCAGAACCCTATACAACTCATTGGCTATATATAGCGGTAGTAAGACCTACTCTTATATACGGTGTGACTGTTTGGTGGACTGCCCTACATAAGAGAGTAAATCTAAATAAATTTAGCAAAGTCTAAAGATCAACAAGTCTATGTATGAGCGGAGCACTTCGTACAACCCCCTCCGCAACAACCCTGTTCGACCTTACACCTCTCGACATTTTCAGCAGGCAAGTAGATGCTAGCTCGGATATTAGCCTATAAGGCTATCTCCCAGTGGACTAGAAATGTAATCGGTCATCCCTCTATCATGAATTAAGTCAGGATCGCAGACAACATAGACTACACCACTCCACACCTCCATTTCAATAAAAGCTTTCAGGTCGCCTTCCCCTGCAGATCAGTCTGGGAGGAAGGCGCTAACTTGGAAGATGAACACATTCATTTTTTTACAGACGGGTCAAAAACTGATGACGGAGTCGGCGGAGGTGTTTTCTCAAAAAAGCTAAATCTTAACTGCCGATAATCTTAGGAAGATGGCGGAGCAGTTCAATATCCACTTGTGTTGGGTGCCGATGTATAGAGACATTCCGGGAAAGTGTATGGCTGACGAAGTCGCCAAACAAGGAACTTCACTACCCATCTCACCTAAATATGGTTCTTTAGACATACCAATCGCTACATGCAAACTAATGTTAAAGCGCTATTGATAAAACTAATCGTAGGTGGTCAAGTCGTACAACTTGCATAGCGACAAAGCAGATCTGGCCCAAGCTGTATCCCAAACGCTCCAAGTGTTTGATCTTTTAAAAAGATTGTACATCGGTGTAATGTCATTACGGGACACTGTCTCATAGGCAAGCTTGCGGCAAGATTCAGAGTCTTCTCGAATGACTTCTGCAGAAGCTGCATGGATGAGGAGGAGGAGGAAACCATTATTCATCTTCTCTGCACTTGTCCAGCCCTCTCCTAGAGACGTAAACTTCAGTTGGGAGCTTTCTTCTAGAACGGCACTAATGGACTTATCAACACTGATATCAGCAGTCTCGCTTCATACGAAGCTCTAAGTGGTTCAATGATTACTTGTAGGGAAATTTTCCTGATCCGTGTGGTATCAGAATGGACCATTGCTGGTCTAAGTGAGTCGGTTTCACTAACAGCTACCTTAACCTAACTTAACTTAACCTACCGTACCAACAACGCAAGTCCAATTAAAAAAAGCAAATCTGCTGTGTTAACCAAAAGTTTTCCTCAAAAGTGTTATACTCTGTCGGATAGTCTGAAGAGTAGAACGATCTAGCTAGAACCACAGCACCGGAATGTCGTCAACACTTGATCTCAAAAAGGTTCGATAATCTCCCGATTGCGCTCTTCATTGAAAAATACAACGGACATACTATACATTTTATTGGGTGCTATTAAGGCTAAAGAATAACTTTTGGATTTTCGCTGGATCATAGTCCAGTTGCTTGTTTACAAGTATGTTTAGTTTAAAATGAGCTTCACGAAATGCATAAAATGTCGGTTATTTGAAGGACTTAATTTTCCACAAATTCCCAATTATTTTCTCAGAAAGAAAATATAATATTCACTTGTAAATTAAAAAGCTACGAGCTATTTAAACAAATGTGGACTTTGCGTCACTCTATATAATCAAAAAACAAAGTGTATGTTTGTACAAATTATAAGAAATTGTCGTTCATTTTCAACGAGAAATAAAAAACGAAATTACTTTCTAAAAAAACACAATAAATAAATAAATCAGTAACAATCGGACAAAGGGGAAAATTTTACAACTAATCTCGACTCTTTCGTTCTCTTTTATAATTTCAATTCATTAACCAAATATGTTGCAATTTTAACAAATTATGAATATATCTGTAGTGCATCACATGATCGCACAAAAGTTTATTTAAAAAGTACAATAATTCGATGAAAAAATTCCATTGAAAGAAAGTCGATATCATTAAAGCTTGATTGTATATTTGTTTTAATTATTATTACAGATCCTTTATATAATATTTAGTGGTTCAACACTTTGTTTTCGTGCATAATATAATATTATCTATATATATATATATATAGTTTTGTTTTATAAATATAAATATTTAAAGAATTACAAAATTGTTTCATCATTATAGTTTACAATTTTTCTGGATAGACATTTCCTTTTTTTTCGTTTCTTTACGAATGTGTTCTTTTTTAATTATTATTTAGTTTTGTGTTTTATATATATATAAAATTTATTTGTAAAAGTAATAAAATATAGATTGATTTTTGTTTTCGCATCGTTAATTTGTTTATAATATTTTTTATTTATGTTTTTTAATTAGGTTGCATAATAAGATAAATTAAAACATTGCAGAAAAAAAAAACAAAGTAAAAAGTAGACATTTTTTTCTTTTATTTAAAACAATTTTTTTAAATGACAAAAATATGACAAAAAAATGATAAAACTTATGAATTGATATCAATCAAAGGGCACTTTGGTGTGCTCGTTTATAACTGAAAGAGATATAAACAATTATGTGTTAATACATTATTTGTGATTTTTTTCACGTAATAGGAAATTCGTAAATAGAAACACAAAAGAGGGGACAATCCGCTCTCAAAGAAGGAAGAGCAAGTTCTTGGGTCGAGATGAACTGCTATTGCACATCTAAGACAGAAATTAGCGATCAAAACCACTCAGAATAAGCTCAATAAAAATCAATAGAAAGTTTACAGTTAAGAGGCACAGGAATCGTTCAAATCCACTCTTTTTCCAACTAAGTATTTTTGGGTATTTAGGAAAAACCGTAAACTGGATTCAAAATTGCTCTTGTAAATTGCTAAACTAACACGAGTTAATTTAATTCAAAATGTTATGGTAGCTATAAACCTCATCGTTGCGTTATCCATAATAAGACTAAATAGCTTATAGGATAAGCTTGAGTGGATCGCAGAATGACAGATGCTCTTCCGTATTTATTTTATACGTATACTCATTGCCAAGGAATAACTCCCTGAATGATTTGCGCCACGGCAATATGGTGGGCTAGCCCTTTATAAAAATAAAAAATAATTTACAATACATATATCACATTCCTCACGTTTGTAGCTGGGAAACTAAAAAAAACTCTGACCAAGGCACTATTACAAATAATAACATAATTGATCCTTCAAATCTATTGGATCCTCTATTGAACAATTCGGACCTTTAGGAACTTTTTGATGTCTATTTTAAAAGCCTGTATATTAAATGTTTCGAGAAACACGGAGTCGACCAACTGATTCCACATCGATAAGAGAAAGAGAAAGTATCTAAAGTAGTAGTAAAATATTTAGAAAACAGTTAAAGCTTCAACATTACGTCTATGCTCCAAAGAATCCAGCGATGTATGCTTGGACATGTAATGTAATGGTTTCATCATTTATCATATGGACAACTCTATTCTGAGTTCTATCAAGATAATACAAATGCAATTTTGGCGTACCACCCCATACATATGAATAAAATTCTAGAATTGGTCTAACATAAGTCTTATATAATACATCAGAGGGGATAAGGTAGAAGTTACAACGCCAAATGAAGCCCAAAAATTGGCTCGCTCCTGTTGAAATTCCATAACTATGTTCCTTTCAAGAAAGTTTACATGAAACTTTCAAACCTAAAATCTTAAGTGAATCATATCTCGAAATCTCGTGCCATTAATTACTGGTGGCATCTAAGGTTGAGCTGCCTTCTGAGAAAAAATGCAAGCTTGGAATTTTTTCGGATTAAAATCCACCATATTCGATCTGCCCCAATCAGTAATGACTTGAATGTTTAACAGAATAGTCGTCGTTATTAAATCTCGCGAACCAATCAAGTGATGCATTCTTTTCGACTTATAAACTCACTTTTTTTTAATGGAGCCTGAATTCATGCAATGAGAGAAGTGGGTAAGTTGAGCGAACGAATCTTATTTACAAGACAACTATGCCCCACTCTTTCAAAAGCCTTTAAAATGTCCAAGCATACAACGCTTGATTCAGCTAGATTTTCAATTCTTCGCTGCCAACAATGAGTCATATAAGTGACTTTCCAATCGGCCAATGCAACTACTTATTAGTAAAATATAGGTAACTAGGCTAATGGTTGAATATATAAAATACACTGTAGTTCACTAGATTAGAAGCAGTCAATTTTGCGAAGTAAAAATTATATTTCTCCAGTTATATGGCAGTGAGAGAAAAAAACAAAATGGTTAAGGAAATAGTGGTTTATGTTAAATGCAATAGTGAATTCCAAAATTTTAAGAGAACAAGCTAATGGTAGTTTTATGAAACTTTAACAGAATTATTTAGAATGGCATGCATTTAAGTTGGTTCATAAGAACCAAGTATTCAAGACAATACAGTAATGCCTTGTAAATAGTAGACAGATCTGAAGGAGTGAAGTACATTTTGCATCGTTTTAGGAAACCTAAACATTTCGCAGCATTCTTACCGATGGCAAATATGTGGTCGTTCTTTTAAAAGGTGCTTCTAATCTTATAAACCGATTTAAATGCAGCCATTCTGAATCATTTGGCAAAAAGGTCTCTTAATGTACTTTCTTTAAAATTTGATTTCGTATTACCCACAAAGACAAACAAACAAACAGTGGGCGCCGTGACTCAGTGAATAGGAGCATGGACTGCTGAGCAGGGCGGGGGTTCATGGTTCGAATCCCAGTAACACCAAAGTATTTTTCACGGTGTCCCACCTCTCGCGAAAGTTTGACAAACATCCGAGAGTAATATCTTGTCACTGAAAGCTTCTCAATTCCCCCTTCGGATCCGGCATTAAATTGTAGGTCCCTCCATTTTGTGTTCAAAAATATGCATGCTCAACACAAATGGTTGCGCGAAGTCAGGCCTTGGACCGTATGGTCTGTCGCGCCGATATTATTATTATATTACCCACAAACTACTCTAACTTTCACGATCATTTGTTTTTTCTTTCCTATCCAAAAATAATGTGCTTCTAATCTAGTGAACCTCAGTGTATTTGACGTAACCATAAAATTAAAATTTACTTGATATGGAAAAACATGTTACTATAGTTTTTTTGTTAGTTATTTTACATACAACAAAAAAAAGCAATTAATTATTTGTGTTTTTGGCGGATATGTTGTAGCTACTTATAATTACATAAATATAGCACGTAAGATGTAGTTACATGTATATATGTAGTTCTTTTAGCAAGAATAGAAAGCATTACTGCTTATAAGTATTTGCGATTATCGATTGGAAAGCCACTTTGTATTTCGCCCTTTGCGTAGTGGGAAAAGGTCTTCGTCATATTATCTCAGGAGAACGATTTCAATTGTTGCTTATAGCAACTTCGACGAGTTTGGAAATATTTGCAAGTATGGACGACAAAATCCGCTACAAATACAAAAAGTAGGTCGTTCTCGCAACTGAACTAACAAACATCATGTAGCGTATAATAAAAATTAATTAATTTGTATAATTTCTATCAAAAGTAATTTATCACTTACCATTTAATTTTTTCGGATACGTAAGTGCAATACCCCACCACATAACCATCCACACAACTCCTTCAAACTTAATTTATTACACCAATAATACTTAATTTTTTATTAGTTTAACATTTTGTTTTTATTTTCCCCTGTGTCTACGATAAAAACGGATTGGATGCTGCATTTTCTGGTTTTATCCAAGGCATGTTGTTGTTGTTCTGAAATTGAATCGATCAAATAGAAGTTAATGGTGCATGCATTTCATGTAAGAAAAGAAAATAAGTCATAAAATTATCATATTTTTAATTTAGTTTATTTTTCTTCATGCAGACAAGGAGATAAGGATACTATCTACTATTTGTGGTTAGTTGGCTATTAAACTAAGCAACACTAAACAATGTAATATGAATTTCAAATACATTCAGGAAGTAATAGGCCATAACATTCTTTACTACATGCATTATTATATTTATATTTATCTATATAAATAACGATTATGAAGAGTATTATTATCTGTTTACCCATTATTTAAGCGTCCAAGCCTCCATTGATGGCTACAAGATACAAAACAATAAACGGGAGGAGCAAAATTTATTCGATATCATCATATTTCATAATTAGGAATAATTTTTTTATAGCTGGTTTTATCCTTAATACGGTAGAATGAACAACAACAAACAACTCTAGTGTAATTTTTGATAGCAAACATGATTGAATGATGGAATAGAATGTCTGACAATTCGTTTTTATTAATCAAATGATTTAATAGCACAATAAAATAACACGTCTGGTATATTTGGTGGAAATGTGATTAATATCATTGGATTGCTCGATCAGGAATCAGAGGTTCATTTAATACCGGAAGGCTTTCCAAAAAACGCAACGTGCTGGTGGGGTGTACTCACTTCAAATTTGCAATTAGTAGTAGCAAAAGTGTTGTTGTCGGCAAAACCTCTATCGAAAAATCCATAACTAAATAAACTGCTGCAGTTAATGGAATTAAAGTCAGGATTGAT
Source organism: Nephrocerus scutellatus (assembly GCA_947095585.1). Classification (NCBI taxonomy): domain Eukaryota; kingdom Metazoa; phylum Arthropoda; class Insecta; order Diptera; family Pipunculidae; genus Nephrocerus; species Nephrocerus scutellatus. Next base: position 25,425,311 of record OX352765.1, on the reverse strand, counting down.
GCCATTAGTGTGTGGCTCGGCTAATGCTGGTCGAGTGGCTCGTTCGTGGTCGGTATATTGTCTAAAGACATTAGGATTGCTATTGAACATGCTGTTGTTGTTGTTGTTGTTGCTGTTTTGATGGTTGTACATTGAGAAATAATTGTTCAAGTTGTAACTATCAGTTATTGGGTCATTGGTGGTATTGGTGAAATTTTGTTGAAGACTTAAGTCGTCGCTGTTGTTGTTAGTGCTGTTGTTATTATTATTATTATTATTATTACTGTTATAGCTACTGTTATTGTATTCGTTACACAAACTGTTGGCATTGCAACTATTATTATTTAAACTGAAAATGCTGTTATCAGTGTTAAAGACATCGAACTGACTGGATGCGAATGCGTTATTGTTTGTACAGATTGTAATTTGTTCAGAGTCATAGTCAATTAAATATTCATGACACTGCTTTGCATGCAATCACATATAAAATTAATAAAACAAAGAGTATTAAAGAAAAGAAAGATATGTTAAACATAAAAAATTAAAGAGAAAAAGTACATATTCTTATATCAGGAATATTATAAACCTGTTTCAGTGTTCTGCCTGCTACTCCAGCAAACTCGCAATAAGCGCGCGTGTATATCTATACTAATATTATAAAGAGTTTGTTTGTGCGTAGGAGGTAATCTTCGAAACTACTGGACCGATTTCCAAAATTCTTCCAACAATATTTAGAGTGTACTTTAGGCTATATATTATTCCGACAGATTTTGTAACTAAATAATAAAAGACGAAAAAACGGTCGGGCATCATAATGGCTGTGTGCTGCGTAGCTTTCTACGTACTTTAAGCTATATATATGAAAATAAATGTGTGTTGGTTTGTAGTACAACACTAAAACTCAAAACTAGAAAGCCGATTAAGCTGAAACTTTCACAGAATATGCGTCGTTACAAAATCTCCGTAAACCACTTAGTGCAAATACGATTGAGGTAGCGAGGCGGGGATTCATGTCTGCGGGTAGCGGAGCGTCCGGTAAAAGCTAGTATATATATTATATATAAGTATACATTCATATCCTTGCAATAAATGCATAAATATGAATATCCGCCCTGACAGTCAGTGCTCAAGTAAAATTCTTTAGCGGTTAGCACAGCTGATGTGCGTCCAATGTATACGCACTGATCATGTATACTCCGAATACGTGTTGTGTTGTACAGCTGCTGTATATACATGTGCGGTTAAGTTCATCAATAAATAATCTAGTTCTAGTTGAATGGTATGGCTAGCCACCAACATTAGGATGTCCACAATATTCTTGTGACCAATGTGACCACCACAAATTTTTTCTTAGGTAAGGTATGGTTGAAGTGGCCGTCAGACAAAACCGACGCACTTAGACCCAGACCCGTTGTGATACCACAATCCCACGCCTACTCGTTGAACCACTTGGAGCTTCGTATGAAGCGCAATAGACTATTTATGTCAATTTGGATTAGATCTTGAAAAAAAAAACGCTCCCAGATGGAGCTTCCGCCTATTCACTTATAAGTGTACTTAGGCATTATAATAAGGTTTTAAGTCCCTCTTTAGCATGTGAAAAACGACCAGGCGAACATTGGCTTCAAGTTTTAGTGGTTTAGGAAACAATAAATCAGTAGAATGAGTTCTAAATTTCATATCGGAATAAGCTTCTGACGCTAAACCAAATATTTAAACAAGCCCATTTTGAAGCTTTGAATGCTGACCGTTGTCGCTTTTTTAAAGAAAACTGATCTGAAGCACATGCTCTTCACCATAAGGAAGCCAAAGCTAGGCAGAGGTTTTACCTCACAGGTATCAGCATCTCTAAACCTTTTAATGCCTTTCTAAAACGTTATTAAAGATTTATCACGAGTCTTATTATGTAAGGAATGTAAATTAGTCGGTCGAAGTATACCAGAATCTGCGACGAACCCTAAAATCATGGTCGCAATCCTTTTACTTAACAGCCAAGGTGAAAATGATTTGAATTACTTAAAAGTGCGGTAGATGAATAATGTTGCATACGCAAAACGTTTCGGGATTTTACCCAAAAAATATAGTCAAACATTTAATCAAACATCAATCTGGTAGATTGAGATCGATAAATTCATTGCAAGTAACCTCTCAAGACTACTCACTCCTTATTTTATTTTCAAAACACTTTCTTACTTAAATCTGCCCCAACATATAAAGGGTTATTCAATAATTTCAATTCGACGCTTGAAATGATCAAGAGGCTTCAGTTCTTGAGTTAGTTTGATTTTGTAAGGGTGTAGGCCAAGTTCTTTACGCAAAATGTAGACTGAGAGATTCCCAATTCATGTGAATCGACTGATTTGGCTCATCGTCAACTGAAGCACTTACGGCTGTGATATTTGCGTCACTTCGATCGGTAAGTTGTCTTACTGGCACAGGAACATTCCATAGTGAATATGTTTACTCCAATTTATCCACTATAGCACGCACAGCCTGTCTGGTGGTACGATTATTACGACCGAACATTGAAGCAAGAGCTCTTAAAGTTGCGTTTGCGACCACCGACTCAGAATTTGGGTAGTAATTGTTAAAACGTTGCTCTTTCGTGAAATTCACCGTGATAAAAATGTAAACCTTGACATTGACAAATCATAAAAAAAGTTTAAGGATGCGTTTGTATTAAAATACAAAATGGTTATGTCCCTATTTAAAAGCCCTTTAAAAGCTAGAACTCTGCAATGTCAAGGTATATTTCCTCCTCAGTGAATACAATATTTCTTTTAATACTACACTGCGTTGCATTGAACAGCTTTTTTTTCGTTCTACAATGGAGTTGGTGCCTCTACAGCACTGTCCAGCTGCTAACACTAATCGAGTTAGCTTGCTTTTGTTTAAAGTCTTTCTAAGCGTTGTTTGTGCCAATGGAATGGACAAATCATTTACAAATCGACAGTTCTACCTTTTAAGGAACGTAAGCTATAAAAGTAAATTTTGTTTTGTTTTGTTTTATTCATTAGTTTTACTTTAAAATACAAAAAAAAAATTCCTTTTGAGGAAACTTTTTCAATCATAGAATCATCGACACAAAAGTGTCCTTTTGTAAAATCCTATGATTTAAAAAAAAAAACGTTTAGTAAGACTTAAGACTTTAGCCATAAGACAACGATACAAACAACACCACCCTTTTCATAAGTAAAACGTCCTATTTATACCCAATTCTTCTTAAACCATTTATTACCTGTGCCGTCGACGTCGTTGCATTATTAACTGGTGCCCATGGATCCTGATTAAGGCTAATAGTAAAAGGCTGTTGTTGTTTCAGTTGATTGATGGACGGAACCTAAAACGAAGGCAGACGGAAATCAAATCGATATTTGATTATGTGCAATGTTGTACTTACTGCTGGCTGTTGTTGCTGGAATAGATTTGTTTTAGGTGGAATCGTATCGCTGAACGGATTGTATGCGGCATTGCCGACAGTGTTATTTTGGGGCACAACCGGTTTAATTAAATTATCCAGATTAACTAGAGCTGAGTTTTCTCCTAAGAATGCTTGCGGTGTTTTAAATGGTTTTTTTGTTGCCAACGGATCCAACTCCTCAAGAAGCGATGCTAAAAATTTCAGAATGTATATTATATATTATTATATATATATATATATTGAAAGATTATTACCAATGTTGTTGTTAGAACCACTAGTCGTCGTGTTGCCTAGTAAGTCTCCAGTCTTATTGCGATTTGTTATTATATCAAATTCATCAAGATCGGGCGAGGTCTTCTAATGAGAAGATGAGAAGAAAAAAACTATGTTACAGGCTGATTTATATTGAACGTCGCTTCTTAGTTCTTACCTGAACGGCTCCACCAGAACTGTTGGAGGTTGACGTTTTCCACGGTTCTATGTTATTTAGTTTTTGTAATTTCGGTGCCCAAGGATCATCAAGACCTAAAGGTTTTTCAGGTTGTGGTACCAATTTTGCACTCTCTGTTATCCATGGATCAATTGTGTTGTTCTGTGCAGAGGAAGAGGAAGATGGTATGCCGGCAACAGATGCTGGAAGTGTTGATACGACCGCCGCAGTTGTTGTTTTCGTCAGCCATGGATCTGTTACGGACGTTGAGGAATTTCCATTTATAGCTCCATTTGAAAGGATGTTACTTTGCAGCCAACCTTCGTTAGAGGAACCTGAAGCTACCGAAGGTGAGTGGGTACGCTGTGAGAGCCAAGTATCACCACCAGATACTGCAGCCACAGATTTAATTGCCGCCGGCTGCCAGGGGTCGATTTGAGGCGATGAGTTACCGGACCATGGATCTGAAAGCTGCAACCATAAAAAAGCACAAAAGTAACAAAAGTAAATAAAATTTAACCAGAGAAACAAGAGGAATTTTTTACCTGACTTCCAGCTCTCGCTGGTGTACCCCATGGATCTGAACCACCGGCAGCGCCAGCTAACGGCGGTGGGTTTGATATACTTGCTGCGCCCAATGAAATATCCAACAAATCGAGCAAATGACTCTGTGGTGGTTCTTCCTTTTTGCGTTCAGTGCCAAGTGGAGGTAGCCTAATGGCGTCGTAGTAAAGACGAAAAATTAAAGAAAAATAAAATAAAAATATCATGCAATGACATGCTGATAAAACTGACAAGCTGTCTTAGATTAATACAAAAGCACTAATTTCTATTTGTTGCAAATGTGAAACACAGACAAGACTAGCCAAGTTTTTTTAAAAACTCACTTAAAGTCCTGTTCACTTTGACTTAAAGCCAACTGTAGTCGTACATCATCACTGCGACGTTTGGCCTCTTCCTGTTCGGCTTCCTCGCGCGACATAGCCATTGCCAGCTGCAGTTGCAATTCCTCCTCGCCAGCTGTTTGCGGCCGAACCATTTCCAGTTCGGAGACTGGCTTTGGTTCCTCTTGCCAATCTGGTGGAGCATCACGATGTGTTGGACCCTCAATGTAACCATCACTGCCGAATCCGCTGGCATGTTGGGCAAAACGTTCTTTCGCTTTCAGCGCTTTAATGCGTTCGTTCTTTAAACGCTCATCATCCTTAAGCAAATTAACCAGCTGTTTTGCTTTTTCACGAACATGAGTACCCTGATCTTTGCCCTCTTCAAAGTATACGAATTCCCGGAGTGTTTGTATAGCAAATATGTTCTCCTTGCATTGTTGAGCAACCTTTTCGGTTCCGGTTTTAATCAAATATTCAAGCAGTATGAGTGCTTTGTAAACGTGACGCCAATTTTTGCCATGATCATTGAGACGTTTCCATATCATTTGCATGATTTCGGAAAATGCCACAACATTATATGTTAAATCGGCCACTTCTGCCATAATCGTTGCGGATGGTCCCCATGGATCATTTGATGTAGCTTCGCGTACTTTCACCTGTACAAAGATATAAGATACAATATTTTTCTTTACAGCTTTTCAAAGTCAAAAGAAAAAATTTACTTTTCCTTACCTGAGCATCTGAATAGTTGTGAGCCAAGTTCTTGATATTCCTGCGAATGCCGGCAACATTCACTTGCATATCGTCCTTTTGTTTTTTCACTTTGAATAGTTGGTGGATTTAGTGTGAGTGTGAGAAGGATAAACGAGAGCAGACAATGTTTAACAATTAAAAAAAATATATAAACTAACACACTAAACGCAAGGTGGGTTGAATTAATTGTTGGCCGTTCATTTGGTCAGAGGTTTAGTAATTAGCATATATGAATTAAACTTATGGTGTTAATTAATACTCGTACATAAAAGAAAAGAACACTTAACTAAACACAAAATTCAATCCAGTGAGATGAGATACAAAAAACTAAAACTAACGAATAAGAAAGTTACAGTATATAAATGTTGGTAGTACTGATTGATATGTATGTACCAAGATCTGGAAATTCTGCTTTAGATAATTGAATAGTAAGGCAAAAATTAATTAAAAAAGGGTTAAAAAATTAATCAAGTAATACACTCCAACCAAAAACTGGCAAATAACAAAAAAAAAAAACAAAAGGTAATACAATAAAAACACCAACTTCATCAAAAGAATGAACACAGGTGAGACTTACTTTTGGATTTCGGGGTTTGTTCTGATTTCGTAACGGTAAAAAATTTGATTTGTTTGTAGCGTGGGTGCTCCCAAGCGACCTAAGAGAATAATGCAATGAAATAAATGTTTAACAGATCTAGAAAATGTGTCGTTCAAATTGATAAAATACGTGACCTAAAAGCGAATAATTTGAAAAGAAATATTTAAGGTGAAGTTATTTCTTAAGGTTGTAGAGGGTTCTGTCTCATATTGAGCCTACCACAGGCCCCTTAACATCGATCATAAGCCCGAAAATAGAATACTTTGTTTATGTTCACTTTTTTGCTCTACTGAGCAGTTTTACAGAGTGTGGGGATTTGATACACCTGTAACTTTAAGCATTGATCTAAGCCAAACGGCCTACAAGCGATCGCTTCTTGATAGTAAGAAGAACATTTTAAAGAGAAAATTTTACGTGAACTAAAAACTGAAAGCAGCTGAAAAGAAATATTTAAAGCAAAATTAATTATTTAGGGTGTAGTGGATTCTGTCTCTACTAGAGAATGTTTCACTTTTGCTCATATTGAGCGGTTTATAAAGTGTGGAGCTGTAATAGGCACCATCACTTTGATCACAGCCATAAGCCCGAAAATAGCATACTTGGTTTATTTTAGTTGTTTAGAAAATGTTCATTTTTTTGTAATGTACACACTCTAAAGTGATTATCACCCTTATAATGCTTGGCACAGCGTGGACGTTAGGAAATTAGGAAGAGGAAAATATGAGATGTCTATGCACGTTTGTCTTTAATGACTGCAGATCATACGAATGCGGAAACACCGAATCGGGCAATTCATTCCACATAGACATAACTATAGTGCGGCTAAAGAAGGAAGGAAAGAAGGAATTTTTCACAGAGAAAGTTAATTAGTGGTATCGAATCAATATATGCAAAATTTACATTTAAATCACCACCCATAATAAGTGGTATTTTATAATATTATGTACCATGAAGAGCAGTATCTCTGTGACTATATGCAAGTAGCTGGTGATGTAAACAGAGAATAATGTTTGATCAACAGATATATAAACCGTTACGAAAGTATTTTTTTCCAATTTATATTTTTTGTTGATAAAATATTGTTGTAATGTTCTGTGCCAATGCGTTTATGCCCCAAGCATAAAGCCCCCTAAAAGACCATCATAAGACGCTCAAGAGAACAAAAAAATCCTCAAGCATAAAGTCTCCTAAAAGACCATCATAAGACGCTCAAGAGAACAAAAAAATCCTCAAAAGATAGCAATGGAACCCCATAAAAGACCATTAAAAGATCCCTAAACAACTCTCAGAAGACCCCCACAAGACGCTCAAATTATCCTTTAAAGACATCCAAAAGATTCTTTAAATGGCTCAAAAGACTCCCTTAAAGACACCCAATAGACCCTCAAAGGGTCCTCAAAAGACCCCCCCCCCCCAAGTTTCTTAGAAGATCCTTTAAAGACCTCCAAGAGATTCTCAAAAAGATCCCCAAAAGACTTCCCAAAACACCCCCAATAGACCTTGAAAACTCCACAAAAAACGTCTTGTGGAGCCCATAAAAAGACCCTCAAAGGACCCCTAAAAAAGCCCCAATAACCCAACAACGACTATAAGTTCACTCGTTTTCTCTCTCTAGCCAATTACCTTTTTCCGTTCTCTATGATCGAAATCAAATATCAACGAAGCTGTTGGAATATATATATATTTTTCAAACGACCATAGACGAAAGTGTCGCTTTCCTACGCTCTAACCTAACCTCGAAAGTAGGCATTATCCACACTAGTGTGTTAACATAGAAAATACTTTTGTTATTTACTGCAGTCTCAGCGAACACATATTCCCACAGTAGGTTTCCATTGCGCATGAGGAGTTTTTCACTTTTTTATATTCAAAATCATCTTAAAACGCTGCAACCTTAAAAATTTTACTCACAACGCGCGCAAAGAAATTTCACTTCAAAAATGAAATTCCGCTAATGAGGAATAATAAACTCAATAAAAATCATCTTTGTTAAAACGCCAAATTTAGAATTTGCGAAAAGACATTTTAAAACAAAAGTTTGAAGTCATACAAGATCCCCTAAAAGAGTCATACTGATGGGTTGACATTTTTTTTCGACTTCTTTGAGGGCCTTTTTAACCATCTTCCACACGGCCTAGAGTGATGAAATTTCGTAAGTGTATCACCCAAATAGCATTTTTTATATTCCACTTGTGACGTGTGTCGCGTTTCGCATGTAACGCGTGTGATGTTTGGAAATGCCGCCATTTCCTGGTTTTTTGAAATCATTTTTAACCACCTTTTGCATGACTTAGAGTGCTGAAATTTTGGGAGCAGCTCAATGTCAAATTTTGATATCCCGCATGTAATTATTTGGAATCCGTAACATATTCTTCTAAAAACTAATACCTATTGGTTAAAACAATAATTTAATCATGTAGTTTTATACAATAAATTGTATTTAACGAACGATTTGTCAGACATACACACACACACTAAAACATATTACAAATCCAAGTTCACTAACAATTGTTAAAGATTCCGTTTTTCCCGCAATTTTTCTGTTTAAAAGTAAGAAAAGCAATTTACTGGACCCTTTCGAAATGTCCTTGGAAAGGTTTTGGTATGTTTTTCTTAAATTTCAATGCCACAAAATAATTATTCCACCCGAAGAAGACTTTTCAAACTGCTGTGAGTTTCAAGTTCGCAACGAAACTGAGGTCACATTGTTGCGCTACATTGTTAAGATCAATAAATCGCGTCCAGCATTCCACGGCTATATCTACTACTACTACTACTGGTGCTGATATTTCGAAGACTAGCGCAAATGCGAAATTATAATTGAATTTGTTTATTGTTAGTGTGAGAGAAGCCGAACAAATTGCCTCCATAACAAATTCACCATAACATTTACAAGACGTGCAGCACCCCATAATAGTATAACGTACAACCATGATACATTATTATTTAAGTTTAGAACATTCTTATGAACAAATATATAAATAAATGTTGCATAAAGGTAAAGGGTTAAGATAGACGACGGTCGATATGATTTCCTATGAGTGCTCAAAGCACCAGCTAATAAGCAATTGAATGTGGAAAAATCAAATAGAAACAATAATTAATAAGTAATCGTCGTACCATACCAACGTCAAGTCATTTTTAATTTTTCTTAATGCAAGAATCAATTTTATACTAATTGTTTTCAGGTATGCACATAAATTACTTCTTAATAAAAGAAAAATTGTGTCAATTTCTATTTAAGTGGTAGGAGGTGGCGGGAGAAATATTGGACTTAGGTGTATAATTTAAAGTATTTTAGTTTTTTTTTATATTTTGATTTTAATATTTGCTTGTTGTATAAGCAAATATTGTATCTGTCCCCATTTATTCGCAAGGACTTGGTGTATGGTAAAATAAAAATATATCTTTGTCTTATCTCCGTTATTGCTCTTACTCTGTATGCTATGTATGGACTGAAGAAAGCGAACATTTTTATGTTGACTTTGAGGTATCTGGAGACCCGGAAATTGGCCACCAACTGCCAACCACCTTAATTTCACCAACTCTGGCAGGAAAGCATGGAGCCTTCTACGCAAACTAGGTGGAAGTAGTATCTCAAACACGACAAGTTCCTGCATCGACCCGAATAAAGTGGCTAGCCGCATTGTAGACGTCTCCCGTGACACCGTGGACAAGGCACAAACAATCATCACCAAACGTGAACTGAGGAGCCTCAAGAACAACACCCCGGAAACATCACAGTTTTCGGGGACTTTTACAACAGAAGAGATCAGCACTGCTCTCACCGCAGTAAAAACAGGAAAAGCGGCGGGGTTTGACCCGGAGTTTTTTGTGCAAAGCAGTAAAAACACAAGACGGTAGCTAGCAGAATTCTATAGCAATGTACTATAAACAGGTAAATATATATATATTATTCGCACACGCCTAAGTCGTTTGGACCCTTATTATGCTCGGCTATATGCTTGGCACAGCGTGGGCGTTAACGAAAAGGAGGAGAAAAAACGAGTTGTATATGAGCTTGTGTTTGAACGCTTGTGGATCATAGTGATGTGGAAAGACCGAGCTTGGCAGAGCATTCCACATACGTGTTGTACGTCTGAAAAACGGATTCCGGAACTTAACTGTACGTCCGAAGATGGGCTTGAAGGTAAAATGATGAGCATATTTAGCTCATTGCGTTTGAATTCACGAATAGGTGGCATGCAACTGGCTATTTCTCTTGAGCACCGCTGGTCACAGAAGAGATAAAACAGTGACAAGCAGGAAACGTTCCTGCAGTGTTCAAGCGAATCAGGCAGAGGCAGGCTTTGAAAGGAAGCTCAAAAAACTGTTGCTTTTGTCGACTAAACCGCAGCAAATTATTCTTGTTTTAAAGTATGGACTCATATTTAAGCTGCAGAAAGTAGTTCCCTGTCTAAGGACATCACGTCATATAAACAACCTACTCTCAATCCGCTTTCTTCAAGTATACATTTATGATGAGAAAAGCAGGCTAAATAAGCTAAATAATGGGCTTCCCCAGGGCTCTGTCCTTGCCCCTCTGCTTTTCAACCTGTACTTCAGCCATATCCCTGTGACCATATGAGGAAATTTGTATACACAGATGATCTGACAATAGCTACGAGGATAATGACATAACGAACACAGAGATGATTTTAACTTTAGACCTGGAGAATGTTACCATATACTTCCGACAATGGAGACTGTTTCCAGCCGATGGCCTCCTGTGCTGAGCAACATTGCCCCCCTCACTTGCGCCACCTAAACACCTTTTAATGGAGCACAATAAAATGCTGACTAACTGTGATAGACTGATTACGAAACCTAGATGTTGTGATATAGCTTAGCTGTATAATTACCTAAGGTAAAAATATATTAAAATTTTTTTTCAAAGAATGTTTTTGTTAATATAAGCCCTTTAAGTATAACTTTATACGTGTAATAAAAATAAAAAAAACAACCCATAAAAATTAAATATGTTCATGTAAATTCTCTAATAGGAGATGGGTGTGTGTTAAAATTTGAAGAAATCAAGCTAATTTTTAAAAAAATTACATGGACACCACACGGGTCTCAGGGCCCTATCACTCCAACAAATTTACAAAAAGTTTTGTCCATCAGTGATACACATGTATTTAAAATTTGAAGAAAATCGAGCTAATTTATAAAGATGTATGTGGGCACCCTTCGAGCCTCTGGGCCCGTTCACTCCAAAAACTTTACAAAAAATGTTTTCCATCGGAGATACACAGGCGTAAAAAATTTGAAGAAAATCGGGTTAATTTTTTTGAAAAATTTATATGGGGCCCCAAGACCCCGGCCACCAAAATTTTTGCAAAAAGTGTTGTCCATCGGAGATACACACATATATAAAATTTAAAAAAAATCGGGTTAATTTTTTTAAAAAATTTTTTTTGGACCCAATGACCCTGGGGCTCGGGATAAAATTTGAAGAAAATCGGGCTAATTTTTTTTAAAAAAATTTATGGGGTCCCACGAACCCGGAGCCGGGGTCTTCAAAATTTTTACAAAAAGTGTTGTCTATCTGAGATACACGCGTATATAAAATTTGAAGAAAATCGGGTTAATTTTTATAAAAAAAATTTATGGGGCCCCACGAACCCGCACACATGTATATCTCCCATGACAACACTTTCTATTTAAATTTGAGGCCCCTCGGGACGCGGGGTCGGGGGGCTCCCATACAAATATTTTACAAAATTTACCCGATTTTATCGCTATATCGCATCAGATCACGGCAAAGTCTGAGCTCTGTGCTTTGTGAGCAGCGCTGTTCGCTGCCGCTGCGTCATTTGGTGGACGATTTTGCCACAAAACGAGCACGCAGTGTGTGTGTGTGTGTCCCCGATTAGAGAATTTACAAGAAAAATTTTAATTTTTATGGGTTGTTTTTAAATTCTCTATATTAACTTCACTCGACCGTTGCGGCCGACTGGCTGGCTGGCACACCAAATCTTGCGATCAATTTTAAACCCACTTCCCAAAGCCCGATTTTATTGAGATTTTGCACACATGTGTATTTCCGGAGACAACACTTTCTATTATAATTTGAGGACCCTCGGGCCCCGGGGTCGGGGGGATCCCATACAAATATTTTACAAAATTTAATCGATTTTCTTCATATTTTATACACATGTGTATCCCTGATAGACAACACTTTTTGTAAAATTCTTGGAGATCCCGGGCCCCGGGTTCGTGGGACCCCATACATTTTTTTTTAAAAACATAACCCGACTTTCTTCAAATTTTATAAACGCATGTATCACTGATAGACAAAACTTTTTGTAAAAAATTTGGAGACCGGGCCCCGGTTTCGTGGGACCCCATAAAATTTTTGAAAAAAATAACCTGATTTTCTTCAAATTTTATATACGCATGTATCTCTGATAGACAAGACATTTTGTAAAAATTTTGGAGACCCCGGACCCCGGGTTCGTAGGGCCCCATAATTTTTTTTTAAAAAAATAACCCGATTTTCTTCAAATTTTATATACGCGTGTATCACCGATAGGCAACACTTTTTGTAAAAATTTTGGAGAAACAGGCCCCAAATTTTTTTTTTTTAAAAAATAACCCGATTTTTTTTAAATTTTACATATACGTGTGTATCTCCGATGGACAACACTTTTTGCAAAAATTTTGGTTGCCGGGGCCCCATAAAATTTTTCAAAAAAATTAACCCGATTGTCTTCAAATTTATACAACTCTGTATCTCCGATGGACAAAATTTTTTGTAAAGTTTTTTGAGTGAACGGGCCCTTTTTACGTTTCAAGTACAGTTTTCAATAATCGGTCAACTTCAAACTAAAAGCTCAAATGTCTCTTTCCTATTGCACAAATCGTACCCGAAACTATACCTGGGTAAGCGGTCAAAATGATGTTTTTCTTGATTTTCGCTATGCAAATGGAACACCAAACCGAAACTAAGCTGAATAAACAAAATATTACCCGCCAATTGACGACAGATAACCAGGTTAAAGTGTCGGTTACAAAACACAAAATTAAACCGCACCCCGGGAACAGTTTATAAATGAAACGCCAAACTAAAACCACGAGAGAGAAATATTAACGGTACCCAGCACTCGCGTTTGTTCAACGAGTACTTTTATTAACGTATAATAAATTAAAACTAGTTTTGTTGTACATTTATGCAAGTACTTAATTAACACACTGAAGAAAATAATTCACATTTGTTTTGCAAATTATCTTATCAGTTATTTTCCATTTCCATTATCGTTAACATAATCTGGTTTAATTAAATATTGAAACCCAACTGTGTTTTGCGACTAAAATTAATTATACTTTGCTTTAAAAAGTAAAGCAAATTGCAAACCTGCAATCAATAATATAACAATGAAATTATAGAAAAGCAAACAAATAATAAAAAGGATGAGTGCTGAGAAATGAGAACCTTGTGAAAGATAACAACGCTGCCTAACGCAGGTAAGGCATGGATGGCAACAAAGTTGATTGACAATGAAAATGCAAAAGTTCTTAGCATTCAAAGAGTAGAACGACTAAATGGCGATTTTTGGTTCAACAACCATATTGACCCAAGTCTAATGTACATTATTTAATTCATTAGTCCCAAAAAATTACGTGCATTTCTGTGGTACATAGGCTTATAAACTTGAATTTTTTTTATTTTAAAGGCAAATCTTTGTTGAGACTAGAAAATTGCTTTGTGACATAGCAGTGAGCCAATTACATTCACAAGCCAAGCATAGTGATGATAACGATGATCGTAGTATAAAGAGATTTTCTTTGCGAAATGCTGAACAGTAAAAAGATTGTATTCCGTTTATCCTGTAAAAAATACTGAAAACAATTGGAGTATCAATTAATTTTTGATTAACTAAACCTATTTTTTCATTTGTGTATAGCATATTTGGTAAGAGTTTGAGTTTTATGTGAAAGAATATGAGTCAAAAATCTTTATGCGATGAAGTTGAGAGCAAAAGAACACGTATGGACACACTTTATCTTGTTTAATATATGTACATACATATAAGCATATGGGTAATGCTATAACGTCGAAAGTCAAGCAATTTACAATTTCACCTTTCATCACAAATTAAAAAAATACGGAGGTTGCGTATAAACTATATACTGAAGATTAACCAGAGAATTATAAATGATGACCTTAAAATTTTCAATAAATGGCTAACGGGCAATGCTCTTTCTTTAAATGTAGAAAAAAAAATGCTACCTACGATTTAAACAACGTGGGAAATGTGATATAAACATAAATATTGCATTGGATAAAGCTTTAATAGGACGAGCAGCCTAAAAAAGGTAGTCTTATAGAGTGCGAAAACTGGAGAGGCATTTGCGTTCTTCCTGCAGTTGCAAAGGTAATAGCCAAAGTAGTACTTGAGCAAATTAAGGAACATCTGGAAGATACACTCGATGCCGAAGAAGCAGGTTTCCGCAGTGGATCCTTCTGTGTCGACCACATTAACACCCTGCGGATCATTATTGAACAGTGCGTTGAATTCCGGCAGCCACTGCACCTGCTGTTCACCGATTTTGAGAAGGCATTTGACAGTGTCAACAGACATATGCTGCATAGAGGAAAGCTGTCAGAGGAATTTGAGATCCTAAGTGGGGTACGACAAGGTTGTTGGTTGATTAACGATTTCTTTTAATCCATTCCATATTCCATTATTAAATACTTCTATTTTATTAGCTTCAGGAGTTACTGTAACTTGGGCTCATCATAGTTTAGTAGAAAAAAGTTCGCTCAGCGACGAATTTCGTGAAGTTCGTCCAAAATCGGTTGTTGTTCCGGAAAACATTGATGCTGTGCATGAACTGCAAGACCGTCATGTGAATCATCGTGAGATTGAGACACACTTGGGCATAAGTGGGACCAGCATGCATTGAATAATGCATGAACATTTAGCCGTAAAAAAATTCACTAAAACAACGTTTAGTGTCAATTGGTCGCAAGAAATGTTAAAAAAAATATAATCAAAATATGTCTATAACATTGTGACAGGAGTCGAAGCTTGGATCAATGCGTATGATCCCGAAACCAAAGAGCAGTCGACGGTATGGTAAGGTAAGAGCCGAATTCAACAAAAGTTGTTCGCGCACGAATCACTTTGATGGAAATGGGCCGCGTTTTTCGGAAAAACTGGACACGTCGCAACCGTACCATTGGTGCAATGTAGAATCGTACACAACCATTTGTTTGTCAGAAGTCTTCGGCGAAATAAGAAGGATCTTTCTCCACGACGATAATGCGAGCTGTCATACATCGGCACAAACAAATGAATATTTGAGCAGTCTAACATGCATGAATGTATGTCTTGGAGGTAGGTACCTCAATCAGGCTGGAAAAAGTGCTTCGAAAATTTATTCAAACGCAGGCAAAAGTGTATTGATCCTAATGGAGAATATTTCTAAAACAATAAAGCCATTTTCGTTAAATTTTTGTTCTCTTATCCCGAAATATTAAAGGCAACCCTCGTACAAATGCAATAAGCTGCAATGAGAAAGTGTTTTATGTAAAATATAAAAAACAACAAATATACATTGATTAAAGAAAATAAAGACAATCCATATTAAAACCTTAGTAACCAAAAGCTGTTTGAATACTTAGATAGTTGGAGAGGTAGGGAGATAACAACAATCAACAAAACAAGAACAATATTGCGATACACCCAATGCCATATGACTAATTTCCGATTTAACAACTGAGAAATTGATTGTTGTAAGAGCTCAGTTTTTCTTTGATAAAACGTAGTGGGACCGACATTACAATCGCGGTAACAAACAAGCAGAAGACAAAGACATACTTTAAGGCACAAAAACGATAAAAAGCGCATAAAACATTTCAAATTGATGTGAAGAAACAAATTTTGGCAGAGAAAGAAATTGCGAGCCAATGACTTGAAGCTACTGAAAGTCTGGTGAAAAGTGGTCGCAGTGGATTCTGGTTTCTTTAAAAGGCCAATGAGTTGTGGCAGTGGATGGGTTGCACGGCAATCACATGCTACTTGCAATATGCAGCTCAAATATAGACGCTCTTGTTGCGAAACGGTGATATCAATGCTCACCTGATTAATGTCAAAATTAAAATTAAAATTGAAGAAATTGCTGGATTTTTCTGTCGGTTATCACTGTGACTTTGTGCTTCCGTCTATCAATAAATTATTACAAAAATTGTAAAATATTACATAGAAGTCGTCGTAGGCAGAGAATGAGTGTTGACGTTTAAATAATTTTCTATACTTTGCCACCACTGTAGACAAAAATTTCTCCGAAAACATTTACTTTTTTCTCAAGGCTTGACCACTCACTGTCCACGACACAAAAAAAATTTGACTTGCATTTGCTGCAAAATAGCAGCAAATTAGAAAAAAACTCAGAAATTTTTCACGATTTTCTCTGTTTGCACTTTCTTTACTTTTTATTTATTTGTCAGGAGGCGAACTGACGGTGAAGACTACAACGGCAATGATGAATTACAAAAACCGACGGAACATCGAATTGAATAAAACGAAAAATAATAAGAAATAATAAAAAATAGCTACGAGCTTTGACAGAAGAAAATGCCTTGTAGCAAATGGAATTTTACTTTGTGTACTTGACTTTGATGAAAGCACTCGAAATAAAAGCTGAAATGTTGTTGAGTTCGCTTCACTCTCGCTTTAGAAAAAAAATAATTTATTTAAATTGATTACAAACTCGATTTTGGAAAAACAAAAATTCACATAAAGTTAAAGAGAAGACTATCGAAAAAATCATGAAGAACGATAACAAAGAAGAACTAAAAAAACTGTCATTTTACGAAAAAAGCCGATGACGACATGAACATATTGCTTGAAGCTGAAAACTTGAACTACCTTTTACACAGTATCTAACAAACACGGGCAGCAGGCATATGAGAATCTTGTTCATTTAGCGTAGTGTAGAATTTTGTGTGCATGTGTTTTATAATATCATCTAATCGTATTAATTACTAAAAAATTTAATAAACATGTCCGGTATAAACAATGCCAAAATTACAACACCACAATTGTTATAACGTCTCACACAAGTTTATATGGTTATAATGACGTGATATAACTTTAATATTTGCGTGGTTGTTTCTTACTCTTTTCATTTTAATAGTCAGTTGCAGAGTTGTTAATTAGATAAAAACGTAATAAACTATTTCAAAAAACAACACGTTGTTAATTAAAAACTACGTAGTACATTTTTATAATTACCTACCTTCTTAACTACACCGTTCACTACTTTGTAAAAAAAATGGTTTTTTGGTTTTTCAAAACTTCCTTATTCAATTTATAACATTTATTCAAAACATTTCAAACAAATTTTATTATTCCGAGATCTTTAACCTTCATACATAAATTAATTGCAATAATAAACGTTCTTTCACAATGAAAAACTCAAGACCTTCAGAAATTTATAGATTTTGGTTTTGACAAAAAAAATCTGCTGGTTGGTAGATCTCTGTTCTTAAGTTTACAATTTCTTGAAGAAATACAGAATTAAGTTCGCTTTTAACTGGATGTGAAATATGTGTTAGTTTTTTTTATAGTCTAATGGACTAGATGAAAATAAAAATGCATAATTTATCTCAAGCCCATTTTACAATAAAGTCATGGGAAAATTAAAAATTTTTATTACACATAAATAATATAATAAATAATAAATGTCTCTAATGAGGAGCAAGTTAATGCAATAGTACTAGATCAATGCATAAATTTTAAACCCGACGAACCATTTTAGAAAATGAAATTAATCGAAACTATGTGTTTTTCACGTAATTTAAGTTCTGTTCTTATTTCTTTACTTGTGAGAAAGCAACTTAGCTGTACATAACCATCATGAAATACACAAAGGTTGGTAATAAAAATTGTGTTCTAATTTAAAATGTTCAGAATTAACTCAATTAAATTTAATTTGAAAAAAATAAAAGCTAAATAAAATAATTTGACGTTTATAGACTACATTTACTACACGACTAAAATTCATTAGTGTTTTTTAAAATTTTGGTTCAACTTGAAACCTGATACAGTGGTGTTTAAAACGAGAAAGAACAATGTTATTGGTATGTTATACGAAAAGAGGGGCGAAAGAGGCACATAACACGTAAAAGTTACAAGCTACATTGCTATTTGCTACTTTGCCCTTGCATTTAAGTTGACTTTTCTTTAATCATTTCTACATTACTAAGTCAATAACAGTATGATCAAGTTACATTGAAGCAATTCCCAAGTGGGATTCCAAAAACAGGCACTTTTAAATAAGAATTTATATTACAGTTGTTTCATCTTTCAGGGTAACTTTTATTTTAATAAAAAGAATACAAACAATCATCAAATATTACAACAGAGAAATTGGAAATCTAATTAGAGAATTTAACTTTAAACAATTAACTCGTTAAATCGGATTTTTTTGTGATTTCAGTTTCTGTTTCACACGAGGACAAGAATAGGAGACAAAATTTAGTCGTCCGACGTTCGGAAGTTGAATTAAACCAGTGAAGTGAGCTATTAGTCATTTCCTCACAACCACTCGCCGACAGACAACTCGTTATTCGTCATTCGACTGTCGAATTAATGAAGTGCGTAGCACACGCTGGGATGTAAGATGAATTAAGAACAACAAACGTCAATGCAATGTCAATTAACCCATTGCTTAAGGATGGAACGAAAGGTGTCGCCACAACATAGCATAAAGAGAACTAAACAAACAATATAAAATTGATATCGATTTTTGAAATCTGCCACAGAAACAGTTTTAATTCCAGGGATAGCACTCATTTCGACGGATCTATCTTTTAAATTTCAGAAATTGCAATTTCCAGTAAAACTTGAGTTTTCGATGACGATCAATAAGTCGAACAGTTTATTAAGTACTGAGGAGTTTAGATTTGTGATCGCCATTTTTTTTCCCACGGACAACTTTATTTTGCTTGCTCTGGGGTGGGTTCACCTAAGAATTTATTTATTCTTGCTGTTGAAGTTTAGATAAACTAAAAACATTATACACAACCAATTTTTTTTTAAATTAATATTATGTATTTTTTTTAAATTTAATTTTATAATTTGAATACTATAGCCATAATTTTAAATACTTATTTTTGTTAATAAAAACTGCAATTGTACCTTATAGATAGGTATCATTCTTTGTTCTACCCCTGTCTAATTAAAGATTGGGATGATAAATACCTGAGCAACGCCGGGTAAGTAATATTAAGGCGACAACGGGCTTTCTTTTTATTTGAACGTGACTACGTCTCACTCTACATTGAAAAAGGGGTACATGTTATACTGTTGTGAGACACTGTTATGTGACATAAGAGTAGTTGCGTTTAAAAATACCAAAATAGTGGCTTTTAGTATTGTTTATCGTTTTGGACAGTCAAAATCCAAAATCCACCATAACCACCTGTTTAAATTCTCTATATTAACTTTGCATATCCGTGTGTTTGTGGTTGACTGGCTAGCCAAATCTTGTGATCAATTTTCTCCACTTCCTAAAGCACGATTTTATTCAACTTTGCACACCGGTGTATTTCCGATGACAACACTTTCTTTTAAAGTTTGGAGCACTTTCTTTTAAAGTTTGGAGCCCCTTAGGTCTTGGTTTTTTTTAAATTAATTATTAATTTTATTTAAACTGCACACATGTTTCTCCGATTAGAGAATATACAAGAACATTTCTAATTTTTATGAGCTGTTTTTTATAATTAGTATTGTGACTGTTTCATATTTTTTAACATTGGCGACAATCAAAAAAGTAAACAATTGCTGTATTCCCTTGTGCACGGACAACTGCCAACGATTATTTCTGTCCTTGTAGCTACTTTGCACCTTTATTATAAGTAGCTTCTACCAATTTGTGGAAAACTAAAAGCCGCATTCCTTTAATAATCTACTCACAACTACATTGTAGTAATTGGAAAGACATAATAGAATACAGAATTTATACCATTTTTCATGATCGACAATAATAAATCGAACACAAAATGAATAAAGAACGAAGTGTTTAGATGATCCACAGAATGTAAGTTTAATTAAAAAAAAATACAAAATTATATTTTCCTCTTTGCTAAATAGTGACCAATTATAATGTAATGAGTTTGGAATGCATTTTGCTGGAACCCATGTTCGAATTCGTTTGTAAATATAGTGCAATCATTCGTTCATATATACAAGTACTTCTAAATATCCGGAGCACACACACGCACAAGGTAATAGAACTTTTTCTAAGCTTACACAGAACATAACCAACTAACGTAAACAAAAAGAGCGACCACATCTCTTCGATCAGTACAGAATAGTTATAGCGGTTGCAAATTTCCTCCTAATTCTGTTGAGAGCTTAACGAAACGCGTACTTTTAAATCACAAATCCGCTGTAACAATGCAAAACTAACATATAACTATTATGCAGTATAAATGCAGAACATTCAAACAAAACATGTGTATGACAGCTCAGCTACTGTCTTGCTATGAAAATGGAACTTAAAATGGATTTTATCTTCTTCCGTTGCCGTAATGTGAAAAAAAAATTGCATTTGAGATAAAATTAACGAATAAACGCATATTATCTTTAAATTTTGTTATTGTTTTATTTGAATACCTTTATTTCCTACCATCTATAATAGTACTGTGTTGCTAAATTCTTACTATATATATAGTTGTTCAGTTGTATTATTTATGTATGTATTATAGATAGCTATTTTGTTTTATGATATTGCCTCAATGCAACGTATTACAATCTTCTAATAATCTAACTATTCGCATTAATTAAATTAATCGCTGTTTTCACAAATAAATTATACCATCCGCGAGCTGTTTAAGAGTTTGTAAACACAGAGTATAAAACAGATTCTATAATTTAGTATTAGGTATGTATTGACATACATATTAAACTTAAAAACAAATTGGTATTATACAGGGTGCATCGTTTTTCGTTGTTTTTTATTTAACAAATGTGTACTTATTAAATCTGATTATCGGTCGATTTTGAAATATTGGACATATATCCAAAATTATTTATTTGGTAAGTATACAATTTTGGATTTGTTTTGATGGAATTTTTATAATAATTTTAAATGTACCTAAATTAATTTTGAAACTTTTTTGAGTACAGTCCATTGCTGTGCAGTTTGGCTTGTGGCGAGATATTATGACAAAGAAAGGGAAGAAAATAAAAAAAGGGAGAATTAAAACTAAAAATTTCTTAATTGTAAACATTTAATATTAACTTAAATATGCTTTTTGTTATATTCTTTAATTCATGGACTTTCGGGAGGTTCCTCTTGAATTAGGAGTCTTTGTGAATTTTCTATATCGGTCAGCACTACCGAGGGAATTTCTTCGTGCACCGAATTGTCCTCACCGTCGTCGTTGTCACCGATATTATCCGGGGTATTAACGGGTACATTTTCAGACTGGTCAGACTTGTTTTCGAGATTTGGTATGTACACAACGGTTGGGTATTCAGTTTGAATATCCGATGATGTTGCTAACGGTATTGGTACTGGCTCCACAATGTCCACAACGATTTGTTGAACTGTTTCTGGTTTTAGTAATGGTGCTGGCGTTGTAGTCGTTGTGGTCGTAGTGGTGGTCGTTGACGTAGGTGGTGGCGGTGTTGTTGTTGTTGTGCTGGTGGTTGTCGTTGTGATCGCAATCGGAAGAGTTTTTATAATTGATTGGCCTAATGGTGCAATAATTGGTGGCAATAGGTCATCCTGTTTTTTAAGACTTTTAGCTAATAGTATTGAGGGAACGATGACCTGCACCAGTGGGTTTGAATTTGAAGCGACTGCCTGTTGATTCAATTGTTGTTGAATAATTAACGGAAGATTCTGTGGCAGTGGAGCTTGCAGTAGAATCGGCAGATCGGTGCAAACTTCACGGTCACTTTCATAACACTGGGATTTTCCACGAATTCGAGCCTCTTGCGATAACATCATCGGGCAGAGTTCATTCAGACTGTCGTCGCACATAATTGGATTGTCTGTGAAAAGTATGAATAAAATTAGCAAATACTAAGTAAAACTGAATAAATAATAAAAATGTTTTAAAATAAGTATATACTACTCACTTTCAAGCCAGATTTCTAGTTTTCCTGGGACACCATGATTCGAACAGCGTGTGTTTGCCACCAAACTTGGCGAAATTGATGCAATTTGATTGTACATTAGATTCGCCTGACACAGCACCGGTAAGCCGTGGAAGTCTTTTTCGAGATTTGTCAAATTGTTGAATGCTACCTTTAGGATTTTCAATGATGGAAGAAAAGTCTAAAAGAGAAGAAAATTTTTACATAAATCGAAGAATGCATAAAATTATTAGGAAAAATTCGCATCGTAACAGAAAGGACCGAACGAAAGTTCAATCATCTATTATCTCGGTTCTATGAAGAGTTCAACCTAGATTGAACCATTGTTTGCGCTTATGGAAACAGGGTTAAGTTTCGTTTGATAGAAAACATTTCCCTGAGTGCAAAAATATTGCACCGAACGTTACAACATCACACTTCTTTTGTTCGTTTGATTTTGAAAATTGCACTGAGTGTAGTTCTGGGGTAAAATTTTACACTTGGTCGAGCGGTACACCCTACCCACACACGCTAACAAAAGACTGTTATTGTGCTGCAATTTTGACTTTTGATTCGTGATTAATTTTTTT
Organism: Nephrocerus scutellatus; assembly: GCA_947095585.1. Classification (NCBI taxonomy): domain Eukaryota; kingdom Metazoa; phylum Arthropoda; class Insecta; order Diptera; family Pipunculidae; genus Nephrocerus; species Nephrocerus scutellatus. The sequence continues at coordinate 25,402,553 of OX352765.1, read as the reverse complement.
TTTCATTTCGCTCAAAAAATAATTAATATTGTGATGAAAAATGTTCGATTAGTGCGGTTAAAACTATAAAATAAAATTTTTTGTTATCACTGTCACCGTGGAATTTGTGCGGCCATACAAACCGTCAAAGTGAAATTTTTTTGTTCATTTGATGAAAAAAAAACGAGTGCACTCTGTTAAAAAAGAGGAAAAATCAAATGAAAGGCAAATAAATTAGCAGTATAACGCAATATTCAAACGTTTGCGCATAAAGCTCTAACAGACAATCGAAACTGACAGTCAGCTTTGAATGACACCACTCTAAACTGACGTTTTTTCTTGTTTTAGAAATCTGCGCTCGAGCTCACATTTTTTCTTGGCAATTTGAATACGAAAAGCGAAAATCTTTTTACATTGTTTTGTTGCATGTGTTGTTGTAAATTAAAAGAGGGGTAAATCTCCCAAAATATACAGAGGGGAATTTCGATCTACCGTATATATTTTTTTTTTTAAAGAAAACGAACGACATGACAGCCAAAAAATTAATCTGCCCCAGATTTTTATTAAAAAAACGACATGAGAGTGTGAACTGCTAAATGTAGGTTTGACAGTCAAAACTGATGGCTGTAAAAATTGTTTACTGTTAACTGTGTCAGATGTTATCGATTATGTTTACATGCATTTCGTGAGTCAGTAGAAACGCGCATCTTATTGACGATTGTAAATTCGTCTCTAATCGTGAATTGTCTATGGCCGTGTTTTTTTTGTGTCGAAGTAATCGGAGATTTAATTTAACTTTCAAACTTCAGATATGCGTTCATTTTAATTAATTTCATTTCATTCTTCGAGAAAAAATTCATTTCTCCGGGTCCTTTTTTACACTCCGATAATTCTCGTATATGGTTCATTATTTTACTCCGAAAAATGTACCGAACATTTTTTGACAGCTGTAGTTGGTTGTTTCCTTAAACATGAGGCATGGAGAACTAAGTTGAGAAATAAAGCTTTTCTCTGGTACTAAAGAAAACACAGAAGATTATTTTTTTGATCTGACCGATCTGATCAGAAAAAACATTTTTCGGATATCTCGGATTTCCCCGATCTCTTCGATTTCTCCAACATAAAAAAATACGCTCTATATTTGCTGTCAAAAGAAACTTTTAATCTGAACAGTAGACGTCAGGAAATAAAGGTTTTGTTTTGATAACGGTTAAGTTCGAAAATTTGAACTTCGCATAATGCAGTTTCAAAGGAAGGAATATGATCGACAATTTGTCGATTTGAAAGGTATGTTGAAGCAGCTATTTTATGAATTACAAAATGCTTACGAAAAAGTTGAAGCCAATGATTAACAATTCATGCAAGTATTGAAGACAGAAGCAATGCGGCTGTCTTCCTATGCAACAACATACATACATAAAAAAGGAGATAACACAACTGCTGTTTTACAAGACTCCTAAAGACTCTTTATAGCCAGAAATCTTAACACAATATTCAATTCGCTGGTCTATAAGATAATGTGAGACTCAGAAAAATTATGACTTGACTTATATAATATTATTTAAATACAAAGCAAAGCCACTATAAAAACAAAAAAAAGAGCCTATAGAATCCCTTAGTACACTAGCAAATAGGTCAGGTTTTCGTTGGAAGGAGGGCGTAGTTCGAGATGACAATGATGACAATAGTTTGAAGATTTGCTACTAAAGCTGAACTGGCGGAGATATTTCTGAATGATACTTTACTGCCAGAAACAAACAAGTGATAATTTAATACCTAAACTTATTTTCACATAAAGTGCTGTATTGCAGCAACATTTCTTGAGAGCACTCTTATACTTACAGTGGACATTTCCTCCAATGTCAACAATTGATTGTGCGACAAATCCAATATCTCTAAATTCTCCAGCCCGATAAAGTCATCCGGTAAAATTTTTTCAATTTCATTGTGTGTCAAACTTAAAATCCGCAATCGATTCAATCCCATCAATGCTCCATCGAGAGATTTTAGGCGATTGTGATGCAACTGGAAATCAACCAAAAACGATTGCTGGTCGATAGTGTTCTCCTGGCGACCGGTCAATTTTCGTATCTGATTATACGAGATGTCGAGTGATTTTAAATATTCCAAGCCGCGAATTTCATTCATTGAGAACTCTTCCATACCGTTGAGTGAGAAGTTGGCCAGCTGCAGTCGTTTCATTGGCAACAACGATTTGTTCAGAGATTTCAAATTATTATCTGCCAAATCGAGCTCTTCTACATATTCCGCTTCTAAGAATTCATCCTCTGCCAGATATTCCAGTTCATTGTGGAAGGCTTTGACAAATGTCAAACTTTTGCCATTTCGAAAGACCGAATCAAATGATTTCAGTTTATTATTCTGCAGGTGAATCGTTTCCAGCTTGTACATATGTTTCATACTCTGCGGCAGACGTTCCAAACGATTATTTTGCGCCAATATCAATTTCAAATTATGCGCATCGGATAGCTCACCCTCTAGCGAAGTAATATTGTTCATATTAATGAACAGCGATTCCAGGTTGTGCAGCTCTCTCAGTGTACCATTCAAATTGGTTATTTGATTTCGTCCCAAATGCAATGAGTACAGACTTGTCGGGAAGGCGCCCTTTTCTAGTCGTGTTATATTATTGCTAGCTAAGAATAGGAATTTAGCCCTTTGGATACCCTTGAAGTCATCCTGCAATACGGATCGTATGAAACCTTTGCCCAGATCGAGTGTTTTGATTTTCGGCAAATGAGTTAATACGTGTTTTGGTATTTCGTCCAGAAGGTTGTCGCCAAAGCTCAAGAACTCTATATTGGAAAGACCTCGAAAGGGTAGCTCCGGAACAGATCTGCAAATAAAAAACGAGATAAAAATTAATATTAAAATTAACATCATTGGCAAAACAATAAAAATAACAACGATACGAGAAAGCGCACGCTGCCATTCCTTATCAATGTTTCGGCGGCATTTTTTCTGATACTGCGCTGCATACATATGTATGTACATATATGTATGGGTGAGTTTTGTTGTTAATTAGTGTACTCATAATCGGACATGTGCAGCAAGCAATGTTTACATATTTGACTGGAACAAGCTGAGCTTTTTCATCGATCGATCGATCTGCCTTCGGCCTATGTTTTATGCATGATGCAACAAAATATCGTTCTGCGCGACATATTTCCATGCATTTTTGTTGTTGTTTTAAGCGAATATTAAGCAATAATATTTTGATATTGGTTTTCATTTAATAATAATTAATTACCCATAATGTGAACAAAAATTATTGTTTCTCAACATTGCATTTTTAGAGGCCATCCATCCGTCTGATGCTAGCAGAACATAACGCAAAGTTGAAGGATAGTTCAACGACAATGCTACATGCAAGGTGGGGCAAATGTAATGTCATAATGTGAGTAGGCTGCTATTTTGTTAGAAATGAAAAAAATAACAATTAACAATAATTGCATGCTCTTTACGTGTGTATCGCCCCATTGGTTATTTTCAACTTTTCTCTATATTTTTACAACATAAATGTCAAAGCACAATGATATTTGACCCCATTTGCAAAAATTTTGGCACTTTCCCATTATAACATTACTTTTCCCCACCTTGTACAATGGAATTATGTTTGTTCTTTGGAGAATTTTAAGTATTTTTATTATTAACCATATTTTAGAAGTTAGAAGGAAAACTTCTTACGAATAAATTTATTGCCATAATTGGAACGTCAAATTTTTCCAGCAGGCTTTTTCGGCTGTTCGTGAAGTTGGCTGTGGGTTGTTTGACGTTTCAACGCGTCGATAATAATAGTGTTTTTTGGTCCAGAGCCTAGCTTCTCGAAGCCATTCTCGTTTTGTGCTTACAAAATTTTGTACACAAATTTATTTATGCCAAAAGACGACTCGAGAAGCTTTCTATGTCAGTTATTGGTCTTAGACAATTGTGAGAGGTGGAACCGTGTTTTATGTATTAGAATTCGAATTCTAACGCAGTAACCACTGCCATGGCGCCCACTAACTAATGTATACTTGCTACATAATCATGGAATATTAGACTCTTCAACAACTTTTGAAAATTATCAAATTTTTTTTTATGATATTCTCATTAGGAGTTAAGGACCCAGCCCATAGAACCCAGCCGGTTGCATCGACGCATTCGTTGACATTGCCGTATGTAACGCAAAGAGGTGATCCAATGAATACGTTGTCGCCGTACAGACAAAAAAAATAAACTTCAAACTGCTGTGAGAGAACTGTCAAAGCATTTGCCGGAAAGAAAAGTTAAAAGTTGGTCAACTTTTTGCGTCGTTTCCGTCACATGCTTTGCCCATAACAAAGCGTGTATTTAATCGAACTTTCAGTTGCATGCATCGCCGCAACGTACAGAAAGGATTCTATGGGCTGGGCCCTTTAGGTGGAAACAACTTTACGTGCATGAATCGAGCCCATTTCTGGCTCAATGGTAAAATTGTCGCATTTGGGTTAGTCTATTCACGAAATGAAATTACACACACAAAAATTGAGTGTTAGGTGCGGGTATTATGCTGGAGAGGTAGTATGGGCTAATATACTTCTTCTTCATTGACGCTTGCAACGCAGTCACAGTCAATGGGGATCGCTAACGGACCTTGTAGACTGATTATTTTTGAGGTTAATTAGAAGAGTTGACTCGGAGCAAATGTGGTTTAAATAAGATGGGATCACATGCCACACAGCTGGCTAAACAACTATTGAGGTCGAAGTTCGGCCATCTCCAAAAATGGAGCAACCAATTAGTCACCTCGTTAGTTACGTTGTATAGATAGATAATTTTTTCGGTAGCACCACGCTTTAACATGACTTTGCATGTAGTCTAAAGAACAATTTTCAGGTAAAATGATCAGTGTAGCTCCATGTTTGGCGAATTCATTACCCTTACAATTTCTGGGAACGTCTATATGCCCTGGCATCCAACACAGGTGAAAGTTAAACTGCTTCGTCATCTCATTGAGCGATGATCGGCATCTTAGCGCTGTAAGCGCTAGCGGGTACTTGTGTACTGAAAATGTCGAGTGGTGCAAGGTTGAATAGAATGTCTAGTGCATCGGAGGGAGTTGTACGAGGTGCTTTGCTCACACATAAACAAGCTGATCTTTGGACTTTGCTTACCATGTCACGATTTACAGTTTTTCTAAGGCAATCCACCATACAGCCAAACCGTAAAGAAGTGTATTTCTTACTACCGCTGTATATAGCCAATGAGTTATATAGGGTTGAAGACCCCATCTTTTTGCAATGACTTTTTAAATTCTCTATATTAACTTCGCGTGCCCGTGTGGCTGGCTGTCTGCCGGACCAAGTCTTTTGATCAATTTTTAACCAACGTATACGTATGTGTATCTCCGATGGACAACACTGTATATCCGATGGGCAACACTTTTTGTAAAAGGCGACAGGACCGAAGGACTCCCATATAATTCTTTTAAAAATTAACTCAATTTTATTCCGATTAGACAATCTACTGTGAATTATGGTGAATTTACAAGAAAATTTTTAAATTTTATGGGCTGGGCAGAGTTCTCACGTAGAAAAAAATGCCCACTGTGGCTTTACGAACTCTTTCTTGAATGTTTGGTTTCCAGCATAGCTTTTTTTCCAGAATAAGACCCAGGTACTTAACTTCTTCAAGAAAAGTTAAGCTTATGCCCTAGATAGAGAGATGCTCATATGTGGGATTTTGTATTTCCTAGAGAAGAGGACAAGTTCAGTTTTGTTGGGGTTTACTGCTAAACAACAACTATCTGCCCATATCATTAGTTTGTTGAGAGCATTCTGTAGGAGTTCCTTTAAAGTATTCGTGTGCTTTTCTGAGATGGCAACGTTATCCACATAAGCGACCAACTCCGAAGACCTCCCTTTTCAGACATATCAGCAGCTCATTCACAACTAAGTTCTATAAAATCGGGGATAGGACTCCGGCTTCCGGGGTTCCTCTGCAGACAGATCTTTTGGCAGACGTCACACTCAGTTTTGAATTGATAATCCGATTTGTCAGCAGAAGATTAATCAATTCACCAAGTGAGTCATCTACCCTCACAGCCGACAGAGCATCCGCGATCGCAGATGTATTGACGTTGTTGAAAGCGCCTTCAATTGTGTACTCCTTGTAGTGTAGTGAATGTTCTATAGAATGTAATAGTTTGTAGTAATACTGATCGCATGGGCTGCCGACTTTGGGCCTTTGGGTTACGACGACGAATAGTTCACGCTGTACTGCGTGAGCAGGGCTGTTTCTACGGATTTGCCCTTGCAATACGCATGTTGATCAGATGATCAGTAGCCAGGAGTCTCTTGTCAACGCTAGTGCGTACGTGAATATCAATCAGTCTTTCCAGTGGATTTAAAAGGAACTATGGTAGACTGATGTGTCTGAGGTGTATTGGACTTACATGACAGCATTTTCCGGCAATGGTTATGAAAACTACATTCACTTCCCTTCATAAAACAGGAGTGTGGGCCAGATGAAGACGACTCTTTATGATTGGCTATAACAAAGGAAGGATAATATCCGAAGTCATTTGTAGTTCGGCAGGAATTATGCCATCTGGTCCTGCAGATTTGTATGGTTTGAAGCTATGTTTGTGTGTCAGTTTGTCCTTACTTATCAGATCTTGGGATATAGTTGTAATTGTGTTTAACCTGTTTAGGTTAACATTACTGATAACATGGGAGCTACCCGGAAAGTGGATATCTAGAAGTAGATTAAGCGGTTCTTCGCTAGAGGTAGTCTACGAGCGATTTGCTTTTTTTCAAACAACTAGGCATCATCGGATTGGTTGAGAGAATTTTTCTTAACCTAGATGCCTCGGAAGATTCTTTTCCAGTCTCCAGGATAAACGTTTGGCTTTCACTGGGAAAACCAACAATTTTGCGTCAACATTAAAAATGTTCTTTGTATGTAAAGAATTGTTTCAATCATTCAATCATCACTTAACTCATTGGGTCAATTAAAATTCTTTATTTGCAACGTCGATTGTTTCTTGATCTGCATAAATTAGAATCAATTAGCACGGAAACGGGCTGAACCGAATTGAATCAAATTGAACAGCAGACCGTATAGAATAAAGAACGAGATGTAGAAGGCGAAGGAGACTGGTGGAAATACACAATAGAAAATCAAAGCGAAAGGTATACAATCTTACATTAAATTCAAAAATAATTATACATATCTTAAAAATTGGCCAATTTTATACATATAAACATTTTCAATAGTTTACATAATAAAAGACAACATTCGACATTTTGAACCTAAAGAACAATAACAGATCCTTATTGTTGATGAGCTTGAAATTCGCTTAGAGAAAAATATTAATAACTGTCTGATCGGTTCATCCGAAATATAAACCACATGTACAAGTAAGTACATATACACGAGTGGAGATGCATTCCATATACTTATGAATGAATGTCTTATTATTTGTTGGGGACGACGACGACGACTGCACGATCTGATCTCGTTGGGTCTATAGAGATGCAACCATGCGATGCGACGCAGATGAAATGAATTTAATAACAGCAACTATGCTGATTGCTATAATTCCTTCTAATAATAATTAATCGTGTGTAAATGTTAGCCAATGGCGATGATGATGATAATAGCAATAAACGCACATCAATCATTTGGAAGCATTCGCTGTGCTAAAATGCTAAATGCATGGCGCCTGGCGCCAAGTACACTATACTTACTAGTACTCCACCACTAGTTGTGGCCCTTCCATAAGTCAATTAGTGATGCCACGATCGCGATATAAATCAAACGATGCATTGCATATTGTGTGGAAAGATTTTTGATGTCGAGGAGATCTCGACGAGCCGACGACAATCGTTGCATATTATGCGTGCCGCGCGCCAAGCGGTCGCTGCGATATCTGCACAATGAGCACATACTTGTACATACGAGATACGAGCATGCTTCTATCTCGCGTCGTAATGTATGCTTAGATAAGTACGAGTATGTAGCTGATTGTTGTGGTGCACTATCAGTCTTTTGCTGACTACTGTCTAGTGTCTAGTCAATCGAGTGGAATGTTTGGGAAAAATTCCACTTCACATTTTTTTCAATACGGGATGTAGGGACCCGTAATTCACATTCGTGTATTGAGAAATGCCGCACAGGTTCGAAATTTAGGATTACCCCAACTTGCACTTGCACTTAATATTACAATGTTGTTACTATCGTCACGATTTTAGACTATTCTAATGGCAGAAACGAGAAAAGCAGGCAATGCCGGAAGGATAGAAAATCATACTATGCCTCTCATAGCGACCACCAGTACAGTTTTCGATGATCTTATGGTATATATACCGTAGAGGTCTGCATGAATACATTTATTTGCTCTCTGCGATAGGGTACAGTACTTCAGTGTACTCTATTCATTGCAATAATACGAACTAGTGTGCACTGAAATCGAGTACCCATTCCTATGAAACAAACACTGTACAACATTCGATCACCACAAACCAAAACGAGTACACTGTTTGATTCTCTTTTGCATTTGAATACTCTATCCAAACAAAACGTGTGAATTAATAACTGCTAAAAATGCAATGAGTACACCGAGTACACCGAGTGCACCGAGTGCACCGAGTACACCGAGTACACTGAATGCACTGAGTTAACTCTTAACACTCACATAAGAACTAACTTGGTGTCTAGGCTTATACTACTAGACAATATCGCTAAAAAAATAATTCATTTTTAAATAAATTATTTGTATTATATGTTTTATTTAGCTAAAACATAATTATACGAAAAAACACAGTAAACGTAAATGGTGAAAAATACTAATAGAGATTTCGATTTACACGCTCATAGCAATCTGCGACACACAAACACATGTGTTTGTTATTGGTAAATAAAAAACAACAACTAAGTAACTGTTTAAAACGACTGTTTCATTCATTCCGATACAGTTACAGCAAAACTTGCAATGGCTCTAGCCAAGATTACAACGATAATCTTTATTTTTGTTTCCTTTATTATTAATTTATTGATTACAGCCAGTTTTCTTCAGTAGAATCCTGCTGAATAATTACCAAAGCCTATAAATGAATGAATCATTCATTCATAAGTGAGTACTCAGGGTATTCAGTGTACTCAGTGTACTCAGTGTACTCAGTATACTCAGTGTACTTGTACTATACTCGGTGTACTCAGTGTACTTAACCTATTCTTTGTGAGTACACTGCACTAAACATTTTGTTGAGAATGGGTGTACTACCCATTTGACAAACAAGCACTAGGTGAACTATTCGTTTTGGATTTCAAGCTTAGAGTACAATAATGATGGGAACCCAAATAATAATGAATGTCTTGAAACATGTTCTAAGACATTCATTGCAGACCTCTAAATTATGTAGTGGTGTGATGGGTTGGTGTGACAGTTCGAAAAAACAGCACCAAAGCACTCAGACCGTCGGTCCATTGTAGTCGTTTCCATTGAGTTCACTATGGACATCTCTTCGTTACCTTTAGATAGTGAAGGACTTGATATAGTTTCAATGATCGAAGTTTTTCTTTCTTCGAATATATATATATATATATATATATATGAATAGTATATATATATATATATATACTAGCTGACCCGAAAGACGTTGTCCTGTCCCACTTTTAATAAATTTGTTTGTGATCGTTTTGTGAACTTGTGAAAAGCTATTTGTTTTGCGATATCGCGTCACAGTATTAGTCACATCAGTATTAGCAGAAATTCCCGGCATTTCCCTGCTGTCCCATCCCACTGACCCCCGCCCACTGATGCCACGACCACTTACACCCGCGCTCCCGGCTGACCCATCCCACTGACCCCCGCCCACTGACGCCACGCCCACTTACACCCCACTAACTAACCAACTCACCAATCCAGAAAACTATAGAATCGACACTTATACAGGCAAAAAATTTACACTTGTTCGAATATTCTTTATATGAAGATCATATACAGGGAAACTACATTTTCCACCCCTATCGGGTCCAAATTTTGCCAACGACTTTCTTTTTATTTAAATATAAATATTCTATGGTGTGAATTTGAGCCAAATCGTTCCATAAATAAGAATTTTCGGAAAAAAAAGATAAGAGCGCCATCTGCCGGGCTGATTTGTGAATCTTAACCATCCAGGGCGTCACCCAAACGCATACCAAAAAATTCATTCAAATCGGGGTAGCCGTTTAGGAGGAGTTCAGTGACATACACACGTACAGTAGAAATACATATATAAAGATATTTATATAGTTGTTTCTGCTTCTTCGAGGTAGGACTTACATGTTGGATCCAATCCCAACTTGAACCTATTACCTCTAGTCGGGTTATGCTCTGTAAGTAAACCGACCATGCTCCGACAGTTCCTTCTAGATATTCTTAAAATAAATTTGGCGGTGTGTTTGTTCGGCCTATACATAAATTGATTTGTGATTCTACATGTACTTCCAACAGTGCTCCTGTTCGGCTTCCATAAATCTTCGAATACAAATAGTTAAGCTTGCCTGACTCAAGCCTAATATTGGTTCCAGACCAGTAGGAACATTGGAAGAACCACTTCTTGCGAATGCATCAGCAGATTAATTTCCTTTTATTATTGTATAGCTCGGAACCCAAAAAAGAGTCACAGAATTCCATCAGTTCATTATTTTCTTATATTCCAGAATAATCTTCGAGTTGACATAAGGTGATTCCAATGCTAGTAGAGCAGCTTGGCTATCACTACATATTGCAAGGTTTTGTCCTTCTATCTTTTTAGAGACAGTTGACAATTTTTCAAGTACAAATGCCTCCTTAGAATTCTAATCTAAGTTCCTTATCAGTTAGGGAACCGTCGGTTAAGAATATTAGTTCAAATTCCCTAAGGATTTCAGTTGAGATTTACCAACTTTCCCTGCTAGGGTGTTGGACTTTATATCATCTATTTAACATAAGAAAGGGCACAGTACTATCCACAGTCAATAGGGGCGTAGAAATATGTTCCGAAACTTTATGGAGTATGTTTCAGTGCAAACTCTTATGCCCATCATGCCAGACCTTATTCTTACGAACTCGACATAAAGTTTTTACCGCTTCCATCTGAGTAACTAGATCTAGTGGTGGCAGAATTAGCAGTGTATTGAGAGCATCTGCCGAAATAGAGCGCATTGCACCCGTTATTGCCAAGCAGACATTCGTTTTCCTTATGACAAAGTTCACCGAAAAAGAGGAAACAGTCTAGCGAGTTGTTGCAGTCGATATATTCAAAGCTATATGATTAAACCCTGCTTATTTGGAGTATTATAGCAACCTTTATGACCATTCAATCCAGAGTGTATTGGACGGTTTCGAATCAAATGTTCACCGGATAAACGCTGGCGTCTCCCAAGGCTCTATTTTGATTCTTTTTTAAATTCTCTATATTAACTTCACTTGCCCGTGGGTCGTCGGTCGGTCGTCGGTCGGTCGTCTGTCGTGGATTCTTGCGATCAATTTTTAACCCACTTCCCATGGCCCGATTTTATTGAAATTTTGCACACATGCGTATTTCCGGAGACAACACTTTTTATTAAATTTTGAGGCCCCTCGGGCTGCGGGGTCGGGGGGCTCCCAAACAAAAATTTTAAAAAATTTACCCGATTTTCTTAAAATTTTACACACATGTGTATACCCAATAAACAATACTTTTTCGAAAATTTGGTAGTGATCGGGTCCCGGGTTCGGCCGCAAGGCCCTTATACATTTTTTAAATATCTGTACTGGCATCAGATATTCATCGCCCTTTATGGACTTTGTGCGGTGTGTGCTGCGCAGTCGGCTGCGCTGCATGGTTTTGTTGGTGGTGGAGAGAGAGAGAGAAATCTTAGCGCACGCACAAATGAACCCAGCAAATGAAACGAGACATAAATGTTTTATGCTTACTTCAACTTACATTTTTATTATATACTGAATTGTATTTTTATTGATGTCGTTTTTTTTTTGTTGTCGATATCAACATACAGATAGAACAACAAGTTTTCACAATATTCTGTCATTTGGCGTTTTCATAAATTAGTTCAGAGCAGTCAAAGAGTTCTCAAGATAAATGCTCGTGTTTCTTATTTGCTCAGAGTATGAGCGTGCTCTAAGTGCTCAGAATAAAATGATCTGAGCTTTTTCAATTTTAACATCTGATGTAAAATGTTTGTTTCGATGATTTTCTTCTACAATAAAAAAAAATAGCCCAGGATCGAGGGGCTCCCATATCAATTTCTGCGATTAGAGAATTTAGATGAAAAATTTTAATTTTTATGGGTTGTTTTTTTTCTTCTAATTTTTATTAATCATCTCCTCTCCGCTACTTCCAATTTAATTAATTCTTTCGCTGACGAAACAACTCTTAGATATTCATATAAGTTTATGCTTTCGTGTCCTCTTTTTTGCAAGTGTACCTTGAACAACAACATACTTAAGGAACGTTAAATTCTGACCTTGGTAACATAACAAAAAAAAAGAGTAGAATTTAACGCTTAAGGCATTAGCAGTTACGCCTTTTATTTAACTTTTCCACTTTCAAAATCACAGTCTAATTACTTCAATAATCCTCCACAATTCAGTTCTGCTTACAAATTCCCTTGAGTTACTTAATAGAATACTTAATTATTGATGAGATACAGACAGACATACAGCCACTGCGCTACGCCTCTTAGCATCAAGTATCAACAGCATTAGCAGGAGTACAATGTATGTTATAAAAGGCGATTAATTTATTATTGCCATCATAAATAATTTATTAAATACACACGTATCAGTCAGGTTATTGGCTGAAAGTAGACATAGAAGTGTGGACCTCTGCTGTCTGCCAAGTATTAATAAGGAGCATCTTGTTGTCGTCTTTTTAAATGGACAGACACAGAGTACAGTCTGAACAGTCCTGAAAAGTCCAGAAGTGAATGCATTTTTAAAATTCCGTTATTGATTTATAGATCCATGTGGCTATTTTTAGATCAACTCTGACTGATTGACAATAATTCTTCTAACGCTTAGTTGCTTCAGTGTAAGTGATCTATTTTTAATTTGTATGCAAATCAGTTTATTTCCCTCCTTACAACGGAGGTGTGTAGACGCACATATGTATATAAAGCGTTTACTGATGTCTTCGCATAATGTGTATAGGGATAATAAAACGAAATGCAAATTGCTTCCGCAGTCTAAAAATAAATCCAAATCTCCGAAGGTGGTTTTATTTTCTAACATTTTATACTACCATCGATCCACTTAACGTCAAAGCTTGCTGTAAGGCAACGACAAAGAACGTCGCACGTCTGCACTACAAAAATCATTAGATTTCAGTGATATAGACAGTGATCGCGTAAAAATCATAATATATTCGTATGTACTCGTACATATTTTAAGCATTACCATCAGCTACAACAACAGCCTGAACTTGATCAGTTTTAATGCAATTGTCACACGACCTATTATGGCCTCTGGCCATATTGATTGATCGTAATAAAAATAATAACAATAATAAATTGATCATCTTTTGTCAGTCAGTCAGTGAGTAAGTGCATCATCGCTATCACCATTGACATCGCTATCGCCATCGCCATCGCCATAACTTAATTTGATTTCAAGAAATTAGTATTTCTTTCACATATGAGTACAATATCGTTCTCTGGTGGTGAGCTTCAGCTCCAGCTCCAGCTTCAGTAAATAATACGAGTAACATCGATCAGGAGCAAGAATTACTTAACGCGTATGTGCGCGCGAGAGAGGGAAAGAGATCAATTGATCGGGTGAAATAAAAATATGTATGTAGATACATAGTATCTACATTATATTCCACAAATTATTATAAATTTTAATATCAAATTATTGGCTTTTTGATGATTGTATTACGGATTGTCGTGGCGTGGAAGTCAAGCAATCGAATAAGAGAATAATAATTAAATACAAATACTCGTACAAGAATGGCTATTGTGAAACCAATAATTCTGTTATCAAAAGTTTTATTTAGTAATTCTGTCATTATTTTGTTGTGTTTCATCAATAAGTAAATACGTAGTTGGTGTCGTTGATTCGATGAGGGGAAGTAATGTTTTCACTCACTATACGAGAACATAAAGTTGTGACTTGAATGAAACTCGAAATCGGCACAAGTATGACCGATCGCATTATGAGCAAATACGTATGCTCGACTCGGGGATAGAGACTTTCGTCAGCATGAACAAATTAAAGATAAGAAGACGCTACAGGTGCCGAAGGTTCGCACTATGCATTACGAGTAAAATTGCGAATATATACGATTGATTATATCTGATATCAAAAATTAATCAACGATCCTTTCTTTGAGCATTTGTTTTGGTTGGTTTGTTTTGTTGTCCTTCGGGGGTACAGCAGTGTGTGTCCATCGGAGATACACGCGTATATAAAATTTGAAGAAAATCGAGTTAATTTTTTTAAAAAAGTTTTTGTGGTCCCATGACCCCGTGGCCCGGGGTCTCAAAAATGTTTACAAAAAGTGTTGTCCATCGGAGATACACATGCGTTCAAAATTTGAAGGAATTCGAGTAAAATTTTGTAAAATATTTGTACCAAAATATTGTACCAACCCCGTGGTCCGAGGGTCCTCAAATTTTAATAGAAAGTGTTGTCTCCGGAAATACACATGTGTGCAAATAAATCGGTCTTTAAATCGGTCAATAAAATCGGTCTTTGGGAAGTGGATTAAAAATTAATCGCAAGATTCCACGACAGATCGACTGCCGACCGACCTACATCCGTGCCACGGGCAAGTGAAGTTAATATAGAGAATTGAAAAAAAAATTTAATATAAAGTGTGGGCAATCTACTGGTTTGTTTTTAAATCAAAAGCTATGACAATTTTTTTAAACGATTTGCTTAAAATGTTGACTCGTCAGACTGATATTCCGTGGCACGAAACAATCATGTTTTCGCTTGAAGAGCGTTACGCAATATTGAAATCTTATTTTCAATGTCAGTCTTGTGTAGCCGAAACCGTGCGAATTTTGAAAAGAAATATGGGTCGTCAAAGGGCGCCAAGCGGAACCACTGTGGTGAAATTGGCGAAGGAAGTTTGTAAGAAAGAATATTGCGGCTATGGCCCATAGTGTGGGACAGAAACCCTTGACTCCAACTCGGCGCTAATCACAGCAACTGGCCATGGGTCGCACCAGCCTGAGCAGAATACTACACAGAGACCTCGGATTATTCGCTTACAGGGTCCAGATATCACAGGAGTTAAAGGCAAATGACCATCCGCTGGGCATGATAATGATCATCTTTTCAGACGAAGTTCATTTCCATCTCAGGGGCTATGTAAACAAGCAGAACTGCCATATTTGGGGTTCGGAACTGCCACACTTAAACGTAGAGAAGCCAATGCATCCACCAAGAGCGACAGTTTTGTTTGGATTTTGGAGTGGTGGCCGACTTTTCTTCGAAAAGGCTGCTGAAAACGGCGTTACCGTAAATGGCGACCGTTACAGAGCCAGTTGACCAACCTTGGCCCCAAATCGACGTCATGAATGTGGACGACCTTTGATTTCAACAAGATGGCGTCACATGCCATACAAGTCGACTGACAATCGATCTCTTGCGCGCCAAATTTGACAACCGAATAATCAACCGTTTTGGAGATGTCAATTGGCCTGCGCGGAGCTGCGATTTGACGCCGATATACTTTTTTCTATAGGGTGCCGTTAAGGATAGACGTTATGCGGATAATCCAGAGATAATTCCAGCTTTAAAACATAACATTGCGACTGTTTTTCACGAGATAGGCGCTGAAATGATCGAAAATTCTTAAATCGGAGACTTCAACCTTCACAATAAAAAAAATTCCAAAAAAAATATTGATGTATACTTATTTTATAGCGTTTCAAAAACAAACTTTTAAATTTCCCACCCTTTGCACTTTCCGAAGACTCCAACCAATGTTGATGGGCGCCTTTTTCTTGGTCGACTTTGTTATCGCGTGCATTTTTGATCGTGCACATTTTTGATGGTCGACATTTTAAAGTCGTTTTTTTAATAGTATAATTGTGTGCTCCTAAAGGAACTATATGTCTAATTGTATTTAACGAATCGATTTTTCTTCTTAAAAGTCGAATAATATCCTCTCAGAAATTTACTGCACTTGCTCTCATGGAATGAAAAACGAAAACCAGCAGAGGGAAATCTTTATTCCAAACTGCAAATATAAAGTTCCATGAAATTGTCGCGCTCGCTGATATCGAAAATGTTAAACGGTGAAACACAACGCATTAATTTTAAATGTTTTAAATTTACGAATACAGTATTTTTCAATTAAGATTTACGTATACCAATTTTTGCAGTACATTTGCTTTTGTCCAAGATTGTCTTAATAAACAGTCACTATGTATGAGCATACCTACATATTATTATGAGTTAGTGCAGATGATTGGACCATCGTTGAAGATTGTAAAAATGTATATAGTATGTATATAGTATGTAGTATGTAGTATTATCTACTGAAAAACACCGCAATTAGCAGACTAATTACGTTTATGGGGAATATAATGTCCGCCTTCGCTGATCACCGTACAGTATAACGTAGACACATACTAATCAAATGAGATAAATGTATGTATCTTTAGCATTTGGTCTGTCAAGAGTCACTCTTGGAACTCGTACTTGATACTCGTACCTATAAAAAAATTAAACAAACTAAACTATCAATCTGTAGAAGTTAGGAGGAAAGCCCAATTATATTAATCTTAAAAAAAAAATGCACCATTAAACTAATTCATACCAGTTGAGTGTGCATACATCTAAGAAACTGGCTAAAACAAGTTAACAGATTTACAAGTATTTGTGAGTTCCCGCTTTTAAAATGTGTGATAACAAAACACAAGCTTTATTAACTGATAATAATTTCTTTAGATTTAGACAAAATACAAATTTTGTAATTACATAAGAGTTATAATCTGGGAAGCCACCGACATGGACACAGTTTTCTTACAATAAAGAAATTTTATTTGAAAATCATCCTTAAACATTTATCCTATCATCGACAACACTGAATTGATTTCTTCTGTTAATTTTTGATATTAAACAGACAAACGGATGAACGAATAGTAGAGTACTCGTATACTCGGACCTTATAATGAAGAAAGTTTGAAATATACTGAGCACTGAGGCGGAATCAATGTACAAAACTTGATGCACTTTGTTTGCTCAATTGACAGCGTAACGATTTTGTTTACAGCATTTTATTTTTCGCTCTGACTTAGAGCTGATATGTTATCTCTCCTTCCAATACTATTCATCCAGCGAATAGTATAGAATAGTTACTATTGGAATCGCTCCCTATAAACCCTAACAAAAAAGACTTTCCGAAAAACTTTCTTTTGAGATCTAAGAGTTTAATCCAATGTTTTTATAGAATACTAACTGAATTTCAGGCATTGCCCGGTCCGAAAAATATTGATTCGACAGTAATATCGGTCATTTTCACAAAAAGAAAGAGAATAACTTTTCCCGCCCTAAGATTCCAAGGCAAAATACTCCAAATAATACCGGAAGTGAAATACCTAGGGGTCATGTTTGACCAAAAACTAACATGGAACTCCCATATATCATACATCACCAACAAAGCTAACAAAGCTTACTTCTCTTGCCAACGCATGTTCAGTAAAACGTGGGGAGTTAGCCCGCAAGTTACTCTATGGCTATACCAAAGCATTATCAGACCCAGGCTTACATATGCAGCCGTGATATGGTGGCCAAAAACAGAGCAGTGGAAGACACGCTCGATACTGAGTAAAATTCAAAGACTAATATGTCTGAGTGCAATAGGTGCTATCAAGACTTGCCCAACAGCAACACTAGAAAAACTACTAGGACTCACACTACTTCACTTACACATCAAAAGCGAAGCGGGTGCAAGAGCCATTTCACTCAAAGTAACTAACCAACTCAAAGTCAATAGACCAGGACATACAAGCATCATGACCAAAATTAACTAGGAAAGCGGAATTGTCCTCCAATCAGACTCAATGATAAAAACAACTCTTCAGTAAGAGTACCAGAATAAAAATTTTTAAGAAAAAAGTTGTCTTCGCAGATACATCCGTTCAAGAGTTACAGGGTGTGAGGTGATGTAAGGTCAAAAGTGCGTCTCTTCGCTTTAAAACGATACGTACACCGCAGGGGATAACCGCCCCCCCACCCATTCGATTTTTTTCACGAAATTAACAAAGGAATCACCCCTTTAAGTATTTGCCAACTTAACGGATACACCCTGTATAAAAGAGGTGGGTAGGTGTGATAAAACCACATGAGAGCGCTCACCTTCTTCGTTACTTTTAGATACCGAAGGACTTGATATAGTTAACTTATTACAGGACGTACGAATTTTTTACTTCCTTCATACATAAAAAGACTTCCCTCACCAACATTTCCAAAATTTGCGGATTTTGCATCTTTTGGTTCGTTTTTGACCTAATGGTTATTTGGCCGATCATACCTCCGATGTCAACTGTGAAGTGATAGTAATTCAGTATTATATTCCCGGTGAACGAGATGAGTCGATAATATACTTGATCAACGTTATATTGAAGACTTTTTATTCCCCACCATTGAAGAGGAAGACCTGGACGACCTGGTTTCAACAGGACGGAACCACTGCCCTCACAGCTAGCAATACAATCGACGTTTTGCGCCCTATCCTCAAAAATCGAATTATCAGCCGAAATGGCGATGTCTACCGACCGCCTAGGAGCTGCGATTTGACTCCGTTTGACTATTATTGATGGAGAGCCGTCATGGAAAAAAATGTTATGCTAATCATCCAGAGAAGATTGGGGCTTTGAAGGACTCAGTTAAAGTGACTATTGATGAAATAGAGGTTCAAATGATTGAAAATACTTAAAAATTGTGTCGACAGAATTAGGTACTGCAGATCCTGTCAAGGCAGTCGTTTGAATCAAATAGTATTCCATTAATATTCGGAATGTGTACTCTCGAAAGAAAGGTACCAGTTATTTAAAAATATTTATTGCATTTTTATTTAATATACATTTTTAAAAAGAACTAAAAGTTGCCATACCCGGTGTAATGATTTACGTTTTGTTTTCGGGTAGCAATGTTTCCAAAGAGTCAATGAGAGATTAGATCATTACAGAAAGAATTAAAATTTATGAGAATATGTTTTTTTTTGGTTTTGGTTATAAGGAATTGGCACTGAAAGTTCTACAACTTTCTTCACATCAACATCTTACCCGTGGTTTGTAGTTTGTTTGTAATGGAAAGCCCCATTTCTAAGCATATCATTAATACGAGTACACCAAATAATGTGAGTTCTAAGTTATCACTTACGTATTAGTCGATGTTGAGTGGTTTTTTCTTTTGTATAATGTATAGATTGTGCAACTTTTTAGTGCAATGCAGTGAGGCCCATTGAACCGATCGTTATCTTGTTTTTGTAAAATAGATTAAAGGAAAAAAACCAACAATTGAGAGTTGAATGAAAGATGAATACACACGCATCAGAATCTGTATAGATACACATACTTATCTATACATAGTTCAACCACAAATAATGCAATCAACAAAAACTATACTAAACAATAAAATCAGTACGATCGTTAAAAATAATAATATTACTGGCGCCAATCGTAAAAATGTCAATGGGATCGTTAAATCGCCGCCGTTCGTCGTCGTCATTTGCGTGCAAATCTCCTCAGTTGAAATGCAATAATCTATAAAGTAGATTATTGTAATGTTGTAGAAAAACAATATGTGTGTACATATCAATATCAATGGCAGAGCAATCCTTCATTAATTTATGCACAGAAATACGCTCCATCATATAGTAGGTAATTTTTGTAGAAGATATGGCTATACGTAAGTGGCGTGCGCTTAATTATTGCTATTTTATAGCCATCCTTTACCATTGCAATTAAAAAAAATCGAAAAAATTTCATTCTTACCAAGAGCAAATCGATTATGCAGTGCTTTCTGCAGTATACTCGTATGCATTCCCGAATTCGTTTTTGCACTCATATTTCGCATTGTAAATGGTGGTATTCTTTTTATTTTTGGAAATTTATTTATAAAATTAGTAATTTGACTTGACACAAATTTTGTAGAAAACAACCAATTGCCTACCAAACACACATCACAATGGCAATTCATTCAGTTATCAGTTCTTGTTATCAGTTCAGTTTATCAATCAGCATTGTTTTCGTCGTGGAATATTGTCACATTAAATACAAAGTAGAGTTAATCGGTGTATGTTATTATTAATAATATGTGTAATTAAAATAATAATAATGTTCATCACCAATAATCCGAGTGCATTCGATGGTTCTTATCTCATAGAAAGCGCAAACTCTGACTGACTCGTCAGTAAAGCATCTTTGAAGCACGTGATAACGCTGGTGTATTTGATTCAAAATGCAGGTAATGATTATGAATTACATTCTCGTACATAAGTATGTAATTGTTTTGAACATTTTGTATTATTTAATCATTCTGGGAACGCTGAATGAAACGAAATGTGTTACTACAATGTGGATATATTGCATAGAGCAATAATGCTCATTTCCCTTAAGTTCTGGCACTGGAGACAATATGCAACCTTATAGATTATTATTTGGGATCATGTTGTTTTTTTTTTATATTTAAACCTATTGCCAAGAGAAAACTCCTTAAATGGCTTGCGTCACGGCAATAAGGTATTAAAATTAAAAAATTTATGGAATGTAATTTACAATATATCACATTCCTGATGTTTGTAGCCGGTTTCAATTTATTTTCTAAGAATTCTCCCTGATTAATTGAGAAAAGATATACGGAAAACGATTCCGAAACTCAAACGACGCAAGTCCAAATGCTTTATCAAAGTCCTGGAACCAGTCTATTTTCAAATGTGGTTAAACCGAAGTTGTTGCACTCGATATTTTCAAGTGATTTGACAGAGTCAGAGTTTTCTTGAAAATGAATGCCTTTGGAATTGATAAGGCCCTGCATGATTGGACTAGTAACTACCTTTGTAGCCGTTCAATCCAGGTCGTATTAGACGGTTTCAAACCCAATGTTCACCGCATAAACGCCGGTTAGTAGTCCAAATCTAAAAATTTGGCTATAATGCTAAAATGCTATAATTTGGCCTTATGTCACTTCCACAAAGCGACCTATGTCCAATTTGGCTATAGGTCACTTTCCACTTTGGCCTTATGTCACTTGGCGTTATGTTACGGCACCGAATTTGACGCTTCTAAAACCCAATGCTGTCTTCTGCCAAGCGTAATTTAAATTTAAGCCCCCAACCTTTATCCATGAAGGTATCTTGCATTAAAGAAACTAAAAAACTCTCAATTCTCGGTATGTGCGTCAACAACAAGCTTCGTTCGCTAACAATGCTCAAATCGCTTGAACATCGTTGGAATGTGTCCTGCTTCTCACTGTTTTATCGCTTTTTCCACAAGCGGTGTTCAAAAGATATATCTAGATGCATCCCGCCCATTCTCGACTCATCCCTCAACTCCAGCCCACGGGTCCACCATTAAGCCTATCTTCGGACATACTAACCAATTCAGAGATTCCTTCTTTAGCCGCACAATTGTTCTGTGGAATGAATTGCCTGATTCTGTGTTTCCGCATTTGTATGATCTGCAGTCTTTTAAGACACACGTGCATAGACTTCTCATCTTTTCTTCTCCCTGATTTCCAAACGCTAAAGCCAAAAATGGGCTCATGGCTTAAAATGATTAGAGCACGTAAAGTTGACGCAACCAAACTCGAACTTTATAACTCAATATGTGATTGAAACAAAAGTTCCGAAGCACATTATGTGCACGTGTAGTAAATAATAGCAAGCATAATATCCTTTTTATTTATTTTTTTTTTTTTAAATTCTCCTTTTCGCGTGAATATTTACTAATCTTCAATACGAGCGGCATTATTTTCGTCGGCTAATTTAATTATTTCTTATTTTGCCTAGAAAAATGCACTACGCCTGAGAATATCAATCTCAGAATTCGACTTTGGTTTCTTATCACAAATATAATTAAAAAAAAATCAACAATGTCTGGGTTGCCGGTCATATCGGTTACATGCAGACTCAAAATGTAACTTTGACAATAAAAATTTAGACAGCAGAACAAAACTTTTATCCCACACCTGTTTGGTATTTAAAGAAAAAACCAACTGTGATGTTTTGGAAGGGGTCGGACACTAGGGGAGAAATCTGGTACACCTTTACGTCGTTCACATAAAAAACAAAATATTATATTTTTGAAAGGCTGGCTGGTTCGAGGGGTCCCTCTTTTTTTACACGACCATAGGCGAAAGAGACTGTTTCCTACTCTACCTAAAGTAGGCATTATTCACACTAGGGTGTTAACATAGAAAATACTTTTGTTATTTACTGCAGTCTCAGCGAACACACATTCCCACAGTATTTTTTCATTGCGCATGAGCAGTTTAACAGAAAAATTGGTTTGGCCGTGTGAAAAAGAGCGTACATTAATCGCTGAAAAGTGCTTACCGTCCACTTTCATAGCTCGTTATGCAATATACTATTTCAAAGCTCGTTGTTAACGCGGGTTAGAAGTGTCACTCATGGGCTTAACCTTCTTAACAATAATTTTGATGTTCTAGTATTAATTTAGAAAGCACGCGTGTGGAGTTTTTTTTACAGAACGCTAGAACCGGACCTCGTTTATACACCCTACTAAGATGATGATTATATATTTGAAATTTTTTTCCGTACCAATAAAAACTGACGATTATTTCAATTCGATTGAAACATGCAATATGGAATGACGAATGCAAAATAAGTATCGATTCGTTTGATAGTAAAAATACCATTTATTCGATTTCGATTACCTCCCAATTTGATTTTAATGTCAGAATTAGAGTAAGAATAAGTAAGCCATCACCAACAACATCTTAAATTTCAATATAGTTTGTAATCCAATGAAGTGTATGCTAACATCAGTAATTGCATTACTTTAAGTCATTCTTGTAATGTTGTATTATTAAAAAAAACTTTACTTTATAATTAAATAACACGAGGGTTGCCTTTTATATTTTGTATATTTCGTAATTTGTTATAGTCATTTCAAAATTTCATTTCAGTGCTAATATATTGAACATATTGAACAATATATTGAATATTGAACATTTTCGAGCTAATATTTTTTTTTAACTCAACAATAGTCCATTGATAAGCTTTTGGCAATGAAGCTCCATCCATGACCATTGTTTATCGATGGTTTATAGAATTCGATCGTTTCCGCAGTTCGCTCAACGATGAATTTCGCGAAGGTCGTCCAAAGTAGATTGTTCTTCCGGAAAACATTGATCCTGTGCGTGAACTGATACTGAAAGATCATCATTAGTGGAACATCCATACATTCAATATTGCATGAATTTTTGGCAGCAAAAATATTTGTTCGCGTTAGATCCCACATAATTTGACAATCGGACTGGTGTCAATTGGTCGAAAGAAATGCTCAAAAAACATGATGGTATAATAATAATAATATTTGGCGCGACAGACCGTTGCGGTCTTAGGCTTAGCTTCTCGCTACCATTTGTGTTGTGCATGTTCTTTTTTTCCACACAAATGGAAAGGACCTACAATTTAATGCAATACCCGAAAGGCTAGTTGAGAAGCTTTACATGACAAGTTATTACACGGACTTTTGTCAGACATTCCCGAGAGGTGGGATCGTCAGAAATACTTTTGGTGTTTCTAGGATTCGAACCTCGAATCTCCTGTTCAAAAAACCATCGCACTAACCACTAGAGCACTTTATATAAAACATAATATGGTAACACATAACAAAAACACAGACACCGATTAAAGGTAGACCCAAGAAGAAGAAGCTATAAAAAGAAAAGCATTAAAAAACACATTAAAATTTGCAGTAGTCGCGGGCAAGCGCCATATTTCATATGGAGTATTTTAGAGGAGTATTGAAGTAAATAATCCTTTAGCACAGAGCCACATGCACTGGAGGGCCTGCTTGCTAATGGAGGTCGGCACGGGCTCCGTTTCAGATAAAGCGTTTTTCAATAAGGATATAAGATAGCATAAGTTCTGCGCTCCAAATGAATAAGAGGCTTCAGTTCTGGAGTAAACTTGATCTTTTAAGGGTGTAGGCAAAAATATTTACGAACAATTCGCCACGATGTTGACTGAGATATTACCAATTGCTGTGAATGGCGTGGAAACAACTGATTTAGCTCATATTCAACTGAAGCACTTACGGCTGTGATATTTGCGATATTTTGAACGGTGTGTCTCACTGACACAGGGACATTCAATTCTGAATATTGAATATTGTGTCGAATTTGTCCGCTATAGCACGCACAGCCAGTCTGGTGGGCATGGGTCAATTGACAACACTGTATTAGAGGGTGATTTTTTAATAAAGCAATCAGCCTACTACCCATCCCGCTGTATAATCGGCACACACAACAAAAAATTTGAATTTTATATAAAATGCAGCAAGATAGAAATATAAGTCCAGACGTAAAAAAAAAAATTAAGACAGCATATTCGTAATCAAGAGGAGATTACTTAGTAATCTGAGTCAGAGTATCATTCTCTGCCTTCACATTATGTATGGGAATTTTCAGAATGTTCAACATTTATGTTAACTCTACTCCTCCACTCACTATTTAAATGCATTTTGGAATCATTTATTTTTTCGTATTTTGTATAAAAATATCTAACCAAACAGAATGTAAACTCGAAAGAAACAAAACAAAAAACAAAACCCATAACATGGCACAATGTATTGAGAGATTGAGATTGTGACGGCGCGCGGTCGGTGTCATAACAGTCGCAATGATAATACCCTGAAAACCACAAAAACTGACGTCTTGAAATTGTAATTCGGAATTATTGATAAGAAAAGCCGACTCGAGGCGAATGACGAATGACGAAGGAACACCAGGTCAATTTTTTTATTCTCTCTGCCTACTCATGTACAGGGGTGTGGATGGGAAATTTTCTTGGCTAATTATTATTTATGAAGATCAATTATAGCCAGTAATTATGTGTATATAGCTGTAGTTCTATAGTAATGAGTGATCGTGCCCTCTAATTACCTTAAATTATTCGAAATCAGCCGTAACTTCTTTACATTCAAATTCATATCCGTAAAAGATCGCATTTCCAGGTCATCCAGCTGGGAGTAGGCAATTTTCAAACTTATACTGATGTTCGGCTCGAATTTGTTGGATAGCGCATCGACGATCTGATGAAAGGAGTCGACCTTTTCACAGGATAGCTCGACATGATTCGATGCATAGATTGGCTCACATGTGCATGGTGAAATTTCTGGCCGCACAGAACAATGAACGGAGGCGACATTCGTTATACTCCAAACAGCGTAAACAAAAGAAGCCATCTTCTATATGGTACTCGTACTCTGGTAGTAGTTGAAGTTTTATTTTTGTGAGTTATATGTATTTGTGGACTTATAATAATTATTTTATCGGATTTGGTGGAATTTTCGTTATTACGGAAATTTGTTAAAAAACCAGCACAGAATTATAACTTCTGATAACTGTTATTAAACACTAGGATACCAATTTCCATCAATCATCAGTTCTATGGTTTTTAGTTAGAGCCAAGGTAACAGAGGTGACAGTTTGACTCAAAAAGGAATTAATTTCGGTATATCGAACACTCAGCACAGCGCGTATGATTTCAGGTTTTTAATATGAAATACAAATAAAAATAAATTTATCAACAACGGATGGCCGACGGTGATAACCACATATACTGTATTTTTTGTCATTTATTTACGGAGCGAACGCATTGATATTTGCAAACAGTTGAAAACACTTCACTATACTCATTTCAAGAAGCAACAACGAGCGTGTTCAGAGACGACTATAGACTAAACTTTGAATTTTCCCGGCAAACATATGTTTGGAGTTTCCCTCGCATAGCAGTTGTAGTAGAAAACGCAACCAACAACGGTAACAACTGGAAAATCCACCGACGAGAACAAAATTCTAAACGGCACGGCACGAAGTATCCTTTTTGTTAAGAATTTTCAAATACAAGACACACAAATAAAAAGGATCAATTAGATATTCAAGATTGCCGGCGGTACGGTCAGGTCAGAACACATGTCTCAGTACGTTGCACATATGGTAGTAATTGTTGATCCTTGTGATTCTGTTCCTCCGACGATCACAGACTTCAACCACTGATAAAGTTTTCTTAATTTTGTCTCTTGTTTGTCACTTAACTATCTACTACCGCTCCGAGTATAATATAATTCCTAAATCACACTTATTCCTAGAGGACAAGGAAAAACTGCTCCCAATGTTCGCACGTCTTTATTTCTACGCGGCCTGATTACGACTGGGAAATAAAAATGTTGAAGATAACTTTTGAATGGATTGGAGTTCTTCTTGCTTATAAGCTGAGGCTACACCGCGCTACATCGCCGTAAACACATCACTGCCCCTCGTACAGTCAGAAGCATCATTGACCAGAGCAACACATCATCAAGCAGCAGAGTAGAGCAGATCACCCACCAGTCATCACAATCAGTAGTTGTCCGTCTGTCGAGCAAAGCAAATAGATCGCACGGATCTCTATTTTTTCATAGTTGAGCAGTGAACAACAACACACTGAGAAACAATATGAGAGAGGGAGAGAGAGAAAGCGAGAATCTGAATATGAATAACACTGATAAAAATGACGTTGAATCGTCAGTTAAGACGGGCGTCAAGAAGTCAACCAAAAGCACGGCTAGCGGCCATCCAATAGTCTGTCGTAACATTGATCGCGTGGGCTGCCGACTTTGGGCCTTTGGGGTGGGGGCTTTTTAGTACATACTGTGATTCTGAGAAGAGAAAAGTGATTTGAACTTTTTAGGACGACAATGAATGGTTGACGCTGTACTGATAGTGAGTGCTTGCTGATGATTGTGTGATGATGATGGATAATAATGTTGTTGTTGAATAGAAAGAGGCATGACGCTGTGCCAATTTTTGATTGAATCGATCCTGTCCCAACCTACAAAAAATTTCATATCAAGACAGAACTATCAGTTTGCTCGAAATGCTTTCTAATTCATTCATTCATTTTCCAATAAAACAAAGGATTTTTGTTTTAATGAATGAGGTTCTCTAAGATTGAAATACTGTAAGAAGTTGCCGATAAATCTTTTCTGTTTCAAACAAAAGTCTAGGAAAAATAGTTATAATTTTAGAACTAATAATAGGTAATCAAGGACTTGATCCCTTGGGTGTTACTTCAATCCAATCATGCATTCGTTCGCCATTACAGGTGTATTATTTGGTAATAACCGCAAAATTATCTGTTTTTGAGGTCGGCCCACATGCGATTTGCGACACGCGTCAAACGCGGGATATCAAAATTGGCATTTTTTTGCTCACAAAATTACAGCCTTTTAGGTCGTGAAAGGTTTTTATAAAGGACCTAAAAAAACGAGAAAATGACCACATTTCCACCCTTCACACTTCTAGCTTCTCGCGACCATTTGTGTTGTGCATGTTTTTTTTTTTTTGGGGACTTACAATTGAATGCCGTATCCGAACGGCGAATTAAGAAGCTTTCCGTGACAAGTTATTGCTCTCGAACGTTTGTCAGGCATTCGCGAGAGGTGGGACACCGTGAAAAATACTTTTGGTGTTACTGGGATTTGAACCACGAATCTCCTGCTCTTATCCTGTCATGCACTTATCCGCGTAGCCACGACGGACAGTCATTATAGTATGGCGTAATCTGATGCCGCTATATGACATGATTGTTAAATTTTTTGTGTAACAAATTTTAATAGAAAGTGTTGTCACCGGAAATACAAAATTGTGCAAACTTTCAATAAAATCGGGCTTTGGGATGTAGGTAAAAAATTTATCTCAAGATTCCACTACCGAACGAATGAACGAACGACAGAACCAACGCGAAGTTTATATAGAGAATTAAAAAAAAACAGCCCATTAAACTTTAAAATTTTCTTGTCAATTCTCTAATTTAAGATACACAAGTGTATAAAATTTGAAGAAAATCGGGCATCTACATTTTAAAAAAACGTTGTATGGTAGCCCCCCGACTGCCGACCCCGGGGCACGATCAATTTCAAATTTTTACAAAACCTGATGTCCTTCTAAGATACATGCACATGCGTATAAAATTTTAAGAAAATCGGGTATTTTTCTTAAATTCTCTATATTAACTTCGCGTGCCCGTGGCTGGTGGACTGACTGGCTGGCTGGTCAGATCTTGTGATCAATTTTTAACCTCCTTCCCAAAGCCCGATTTTATTGAATTTTTGAACACATGTATATTTCCGGTGACAATACTTTCTATGTATATCTCCCATGACTATACATATTTTAGGCAACTGGGGCAACCATACAAATTTGATAAAAAATACTCGATTTTCTTCAAATTTTATACGCATATGTATCTCCGATTGACAACACTTTTTGTAAAAATTTAGAAGGGATCGGGCCCTGGAGTCGGGGGCACCCATACAAATTTTATAAAAAAAGTACCCGATTTTCTTCAAATTTTATACGCAAGTGTACCCCCATGGACAACACTTTCTGTAAAACTTTGGACGAAAAAATTTACCCGATTTTCTTCAAATTTTATTCGCATGTGTATCTCCGATGGACAACATTTTTCAAAAAATTTGGAAGTGATCGGGCCCCGGGGTCGGGGAGCTCCATAACAAAAATTTTAAAAAACTTATCCGATTTTATTCAAACTGCACATTGTGTATCCCCGATTAGAGAATTTATACGAAAAATTTTAATTCCAAATTTATACGAAAAGTGTTGTCCATCTCAGAAACACATGCGTATTTGAAGAAAATCGGGTACTTTTTTGTAAAAATTTTTTATGGGAGCCCCCCAACCCAGAGGCCTGAGGTGCCCCCAATTTTAAAAGAAAGTATGGTCATGGGCGATAAACATGTGTGCAAAGTTTAAATAAAATCGGTCTGTAGGAAGTAGGTTAAAAATTTATCACAAAATATGTTCAGCCGGCAACGGGCACTCGAAGTTAATATAGAAAATTTAAAAAAAATACGCAGGACGATTCGCACCAGCGGCACCTCTCGACCTCTACATTTTAAGACGATCTTTCTAACCACTGCACCAGGAGCACACTCATATTAATTGTCAACTGCTTAAAAACTTAAAGAACAACATTGTTCCCATAACTCTCATTACAGATTTTGTACACTACTTAAATATATAGACTAGTGCTTCATATCCGGAGCTCTCCGGCTCTTTTGTGTGTGTCTCGAAAATCCATTTATATAATTTACTGTTTATGATCAAGCTCGGAAAACTACACACAAATAAAACATTCACGAATAGGTCTGTTAAACCAAATGAAGATGGATGGTATGATTCCAGCTGTAAGGAGGACTCTAGGCTTAGAGAGGTATGCTTTCTGTTTTACAAAGAAAATCCTTCTGAGGAAAACGGAATAGTTTTCAAACGAGCCAAAAATGCAAAAATGATTGCAATGTCTAATTCGAGCAAAATTCGCATGTGACAAAAATTTGAGGCAGAAGGTAGTAAAAATGTTTAGTCATTCGTGAAAAGAGTCAATAATACAGCCTCGTCGTCGATTCCAACGCTCCTTTATAATGACACTCCAGCTGTCACTTCTTTTTTTTAAAATAATATCCAAGCCCAAATTGCAGACACTGCGACCTCAAAGATCTATATTATCTTAGGGTGTATTTACTCTAAGAGACGTACCACCTCCCTAGTGAAGGATAGTTTGTCCTTAGTGGCAGAACTTCTTTACTCCGCTGTCGAGCATATTTGCTTATGAAAAATGCGTCTCCTCAACCAAAGTAGTGCTGGGCATTCGCAGAAAATATGCTCGAAAATGTAACTCATCATCCTCCGAGCAGAACCTATACATTCTGTCTCTGAGCCCACACCAAGTTTGTTGAGGTGACACCGCAAGCCACAATGACCTGAAGGAAAACTCACCAGCTTCCTAATGCTATCCCTATTTAGAGATTAAGGCTTTTCTTTTAGGAAAAGGGTCCGATTAATTGTTTGGATTGCCTGAGCTCCGGGACGTTTTCCCATTGGATCAGAAGAAGCTTGTGTTCACAACATTTTATCAGTGCTGTGGCGGTAACCCAGTAAACACCACAGTAGGGTTTTGGTCCTATAAACACAGATTCCGAGCCAGCCCTAGCTAGTTCATCTGCATATTTGTCAAAATATGAGCGAGCAGTCATCAGCCGTTTGGCAGATATAGCAGCGTGAACTTCGATTGTCGCACACTGTATAAATACAACTACATTTCAATTTAATTTTATCAAAATTGGTAGTTGTGTATAAAATGGTAATATTTGCTGTGCTCCATTATGCACGGACAACTGCTCGCGATAACTTCTATCTCCTAACAACCTTTGTAGACATTTCTTAAGAGTAGCTACTACTTTGCCGCACAAATATACAAACATATAGACTCTTTTCTTTAAATTTTAAGAAATAGCTGATTATCTGGCGTTGCTCAGTCGGAAAAATACTGATTCGACATTAATAAGTCCCCCTCCATCGACCCCCACTCCATTCCACCAAATAGACAACCCTTCACCAACGGCCACCAAACATCCCCACCAC
Source organism: Nephrocerus scutellatus (assembly GCA_947095585.1). Taxonomy (NCBI): domain Eukaryota; kingdom Metazoa; phylum Arthropoda; class Insecta; order Diptera; family Pipunculidae; genus Nephrocerus; species Nephrocerus scutellatus. Next base: position 25,371,931 of record OX352765.1, on the reverse strand, counting down.
TTCCAGCAACTTCACATCAAACACACCACCCGACCATCGACTCCTAAGACACAGGCCAATCCTTGGATTCCTGGATTCCGATTCAACACCCCATCCCCACAAACACCACCACCCCCAAGATCTATATAGCATTTCCCAGAAGGGTGTCCTACCTATTCAGTATTCATCTCAACGAATCGCCCCCTCAACCACCACAATGTGCTTTTCATCAAGAGCGCCCCATTTTGCTTTTTAAAATGAAACAGCTTATGTTTGAGATATCAAATTTTTCGGGTTAAAGTACCTTCGACAACATTTCGAGTACATAATTATGCAAAACAACAACATTCAAATGTCCTTTATGGAAGTGCCGGCAAGAGTGAATGTATTAAATACAATTTTTCATTATTTCATTTCATATTTTGCATATATCGGGCGATATGCCAGCAATTTAAAGATTGATGTTTGTTCCAGAGGTCGCCTCTAGTTTATTAGTATAGGACGTGGTCCTGTAATAACCGCTTAGAAAAAGTCCAGAGGCGTCAAATCACACGAACGAGGCGGCCAATTGACTGGTACATTTCGGGAGATAATACAGTCATCGAGTTTTGACTTGGTAACTCGATTTGGCGCGGTCTTCTAAAAACCACATATGCTCCAAGTCTGCATTGACTGCGACTACATTGTCAGCATCTAACAGTCAATATTTGTGGGTGTAATAGCTTTTCGTGAATGGCTTTGGTTTGATGACATGTCCAAAATGCGACAATTTTGTTTATTAACGAAGCCCTAAATGGGCTTCATCGCTGAGAATGTTTTGCGCCCGTAATGTTGTCGCAATCGAACGTGAACTGTGATAAAAAACTTGGATAATTTACAAACGTTGTTAAAGCGTATAATTTTTTTTTTATCAAATGGAAAGTATAGATGTGTTGAAATGTCAAAAACTCGAGCTAACTTCAATTATACCCAAAAAACCTTTTGAAAAAATGTAAGGCCTTTAGATGTACAGGTGAATAATATAAAAAATTTAGAAAAAGATCACAATAAACTAATCACGGATAGAAACTGGTTCTTCGAAATCAAAGTCAAACCCACAAAAACCAAAATAAATTACCAAAACCAAAACCAAATCCAATACCAAAATCAAAGCCAAAACTATGAAAAAACTTATATCAATCAACACCAACCAAAAATACAAATTGGTTTTCACCCTGGTATAGAGTAATACATATCCGTATGTTAGATATTTAACCTCAAGGTCCGCACTCCGCACCTTCTAAACCAAATGCATTACGTATTTTTATTAAGGAATGTTGACGACCATGACGTTTCGTGCAAAAAAATTTTCAAGTGCAGTGCTTTGGTATTAGCAGACTCAGTTTACGGCGCTCGTTTCTTAAGTGAATTGAAAATACTTTTCGCAATTTAAAATTCATTTGAAATATTTGCAATCTACACATTGACGTCATATACTGTTTAATACACGTACTTAAAAGTTAAAACATACCAGAAATAGGAAGCAATTTTAATTGGTCGGTGGGCCGGCAATGGCATAATATTTTGAAGAAACGAGGAATTTTAATTGTTATTAAAATTGTATTCAATTGTAAAAGCAAATTTCAAAACTTGTGCAATTCTCCACACACATCCAATGAGTTCTAAAACTTTGGGAAGGCCTTGATTTGGCATTGGCGAGCCCATGAGTGGCGCGTTTGGTAATGTAGTATAGTCTTCCTTGAGCCTTTCAATTTTTAATCAGCATTTTTGTTTTCAGCAGTAGTTTGGAAATATATAACAAACAATTATAAATCGATGAAGATGACGGCTCATTAGAAATTTAGAAGTATCGTTAATAGTTTTTGTTCCAACTCTGGAAATCAATAAGACCAAATAAGAGTGACCGAATGATCAATGCTTCCTTAAAAACAGTGCGCTAGTGCAGGTTAAAAGAAAACACCTTTGTTTCGGATTTATTTTGTTTTCAATGCATTCGCAACTCTCTTAGCTAATGCGTGTGTTTGTTGTTTGAATGATTGAATATCGAAAGTATCGGGCCTCAGGGCGGAGTGGCTCCAAATAAATGGTGGGCAATTTTGGTTACTGGTTTGTTTTTAAATCATAGGCTATCGCAAGATACTTCATGAGAAAGGCTTTCTATTGGATAAAAGAAGTAGTCGTTGAGCTCGGACAGGTCGCTCGAGAATATTGCGGCTGTGGCCCATAGTGTGGGGCACGTGGTCTGTGGAGATTAGGGATTAAGCCCCGCGCTTGCCTAAGCTTTCGCCATTAAGCATACTCGTATTTCGTATCTTTTTGGAATCCATTATTTTTTATTCCGTGTTTAGGTCCTGCAACATAACGGTTAGATATTATGCTGCAATTTGAACCTCACGGTTCCATAGTGTGGGGCAGAATCCATCGACCTTAACTCGACGCCAATCGCCGCAACTGGTCATTAGTCGCACCAGCCTGAGCACAAAGACTTCCCATTATTTGCTTATTAGTTCCAGATGACTCATCAATTGAAAGAAAATGACCATCCGCTTCGATATCAGTTCTCTGCGTGGGCCACAGACCAGCTTGATAATGACGTCGATTTTGATCGAAAAAGCCATCTTTTCAGACAACGTGCATTTACATCTTGGGGCTATGTAAACAAGCAGAACTGCCAGATTTTGGATTCGGAACAGCAACACGTAATCGTAGAGAAGCCAATGCATCCACCAAGAGTGATAGTTTTGTGGTGGCCCATTTTTCTTCGAAAACGCTGCTGGAAACGCCGTTGACGTCAATGGCGACCGTTACAGAGCCAGCTGACCAACTTTTTGTGGCCTCAAATCGACCCCATGAATGTTGACACCTTTGGCGCCTTGACGCCGATGAACATTTTTCTATGGGGTTAAGGTTAAATGTTATGCGGACAATCCAGATTTCAGCTATAAAACATAATATTGCGACTGTTATTCCTGAGATAGACGCGGAAATGATCGAACCATTTCTTGAAAACTGGACTCACAGGATGGGTTACTGTAAGGCCAACAAAGGGAGCCACGTGTACGTTTGTTGTTTTTCATTCTTAAATCAAAGACTCCAACCTTCACAATTCACAAAAAAAAAATTCCAAAAAAATATTGATGTACACTCATTTTATAGCGTTTTTAAAAACAAAGTTTTAAATTGCCCACCCTTTTTATAATTGTTTTTAAAATGAACTCGATTTTATTTAAATTTTGTACAGACGTTTATCCCCGATGACAGCACTTTTTGTATAAAAATTTGGAAGTTATGGTGCCACAGGGGAAAGGGCTCCCATATAAATTTCTTTAAAATTAGCCAGGTATTATTCAAATGTTGTACACATTGTGTAATGTAATTTATAATTTGGTAAATTGGAAGTGATCTGGCCCCAATTTTTTTTCCAACTTTGCACACATTTTACATTTTCATAGTAAAAAAAACATTTCCGAACTCGGGATTTTTGTATCTCCTGAGTCAGAAAAAGCGAAAATAAAAAAAACTCTGTCTGTCTGTATGTCTTTTTGTGTCCACTCTACAAGTGTCCTGACAAGTTTAAACAAAAAACAATTTAATATACATTTACTGAAGATTCCGGTTCCGTCCGTAAAGAAAATCGTGTTGTGCCCAAACCTTAATTTTTAATTTTTACCAAAAAAACAATATATATTTTTTTTTAAAAAAGCTACCGGTACCATCCATCATTGACTTTAGTTAAACGACCAATTTTCTTATACACTAGCAACTTGGATATTCTGGTTTGATTTTCACGCATTGTTAAGAAGTTCTTATAAACGGATTATTTAAAGGGTTTATTTATAGAGTACTAGCTGAGTGCTCGGACGACTCTGAAAACTATGGGATCGACACTAGTATATTTTTTATTAAAATTAACCCGATTTTATTCAAACTTTGCACAATGTGTATCTCCGATAAGAGAATTTACAAGAACAATTTTAATTTTTATGTGCTGTTTTTTATAACCTACACATTCTAAAGGAATTTACACCCTTATAATGCTAAGCATAACTTAGGCGTCGGAAATGCTGGATAGGAAAAGATGTGCACAGATGTGTGAAGATTGTGAAAGCGAAACTCTTAAGTACGGTAGAAATAATATTCTATATACACTTAGATTAACTGAGATGTAATTCATTTCTGAAGAAGTCGATGTGAATGCATGTAGTGATTCCATCTGGTTAGAGCCAATTCCAGTATACAAAAAAAAAAAAAAAATATTTTGACGATTGGTCTAAAAAAAGCCCTCGAAAATTCAAATTTTTGTTTGACCTATGCGGATCCAGGATAAGTATGCCTTATATTCACAAAGAACTATAAAGAGCAAATATTCGCCTACGATTCGTTCACATTTTCTGCTATATGAGTCTGTTCTACCTAGTAACACTAGACTGTGATTTGATCAGGTTGCACTTAAAATATAGTTTTTCCGCCATTGTCTGCAAAAGATTGCTGTTGACCAAAGCCTGCCATGTGTACTGATTGTCGACTTCTTATATATACATTTTGGAGTTAATCGAATATTGACCAGTTCCTAATGGTAAAAGTAATATCACTATCTACTTGACCATGGACTGCTTGAATCGGATGTTCTATATTATTGTCCGACATTCTTCTACTGTTTCGCACCTCACATGACACATCGACCTGCTAACATTTACTATACATTTTATGGCTTACATAAATTGAGTTATTTTCTGAATGAGACCTTGCTAAAAATAATTTCGCCTACTAATAGTTCTTATGCTAACTTGGAAACTAAAGTGGTTTACAAATTATTATATAAAGCATATCTATCCAAAAATAAATAAAGATCTTAATTAAAAAAATTGCAAATGCTAAAAATATTTCCTGTTACACACACGTTTTTTTTTTCACATTAGAACATTAAAGCTATTAATCATGCTACCTTAACAGTGGGATTTAATACAAATTTTGAAGCACGAAAAAATTAATAACACAGAATTGTAAAAAAAATCGTTTTTATGTATACTTTGACATGATGACGATGATGATCACAAAAAAAGGTTGGTATACTAGTAGCACTGCGACCCATATGGATCTATTGCGCCTCCCTTGACTTGTAATTTGCACCCACCATACCAATGGCTCTTAGGAATCTAATCATATATGGTGGGTTCAGATTTCGTGGGTTCCCCATATGGTATCTTCTCTGTCGGATCGTTGCTCAGCATTCGTTGAGAAGGTGCCACGGTATTTTTCCGCTTATCTACAAAGCCTGCCATCCTCTTCTATTCTTAGTTTCTTTAGTTGTCTTTTTAGTCTACAATGATTTGTTAGGAACCCCCATAATGATTCTTACATTAGTGCTGTTTAGTCCAGATATCGAGTGAGACCACTTTAGGTTATAGTTACCAACATTTCTTTTGCTTGTTGTTAGCCTGGGAGATTTTCCCATATTACGGAAGCGGTTGCCTTACCTATTCTGCGTATCATATCTTCCCAAATTTTGCGGCAACTTATACCGCAGAATGATTCTGGCCTTACTAGTGCAATTTCTTTCGCTTGGTTTGTCCCGACACCCAGTAAAAACGTGATGTGGAACGCATCGCAGCTTGGCTATCTTGATATTTTGATAGTTTTTCTTATAATTAGCGTACGCCTCATGTAGTTCCTTTCCAGATTAAAGTAAGCACATCTTTCGATGACATGTACTTCTGCCCGGAATATGCTTGGGTATATCTCTATTGCTTCAGAGTACGTACTTGATTCGTTGCCCATGGACTCCTGCAACGTACGTTCTGTTTTACTCCATCCGTATACCAAATTATGGCTCCCGGATGTACAAGTTTCAGTTTCAGATCTGAATTCCTTCTTGGTTCTCATTTTGATTTCAAAGTTCTTCTTCAATTCAAGCGTTCGCACCATGTTATCACCCGGCATGCTCGCTAAAGGAATCTGCTTGGCAAGTGAATCCACTATTGCTCTTGCCCTACCCTCCATGAGGCAGCCTACCTTACTTAAACGTAACTTAGTTTCCTTGCATTTGCTCTCTACCACTATGTGTAGTTGGGTTATCACAAGGATTGCCTCCATATCCGCTGTGGGGCAGGTTCTCATGGTCCCGTAATTAAAACACAGGCCAGCCTCTGTAGCTTTTTCAATTCCCTTCTTGTGGTGCTTAGCTTGGTCCTATTCGCCCATGCCACTACTCCACAGGTAATCATTGGAATAACAATCATGATGTACATTCAGTGTATGATTCTAGGACTAACTACCAGGATTTTCCTGCCATCATTCATAGTGTTCATATGATCTTGGTCGCTCTCGGTTACTTGGGTTCACAAAGGTTCATCATTCTTAACTGAACCAAAGTGATCAGTGCTTAAAAATTCAATTTTAAAATGATGTTGATCCTGCGTTGTCAAAAGCAGCCATGCTGTCTCGAGTCTGATTTTCGTTTAAAGTCTTTGTTGGGGATGCAATCTTATAGTTTAGAGCACCATACCAACAGTATAGGTAGATAAGATAAGCCGGTGCATAAGTCCGCAACCGCAATTGAAAAATTGTATGAATTGCGATACGAGTTGGTTCCTTAGTCACCATATTCTCCAGATCTGATTCCTCCGCTTTTTTTTTCTGTTTCCAAACTTGAAGAAATGGCTCGGTAGAAAGAGATTTGGGGGTCCAATGAGGAAGTCATCGCTGAAACGAAGGCCTATTTTGAGGAAATCGAGGAATCGTATTATTCGGATAGCGTACAAAATTCAGAGAATTGTTAGACGAAGTGTATCCACATAAAAGTTGACAAATAAATTGAGTTTTGTCCAAAACAGTTTTGTTTTCAAAGTGAAAGTCGATTACTTTTCAGCCTATACCCTCGCTAATCTCGTCCCGTGTGTCAATGTACTGCCTGATTTGTATGTGATTAGCGAGCGTATGCAATGGTGTGAGCTTTTTTGGTGCCGTGAACCGTGATATAAAGGGATGCCGAACAGGATGACGTTGGTAAGAGATTTTTGCTGGAGGCCAGGATGGGGACCCAGTTGTAGAGTCAAATATTAAGCAAATGAATGAAAGATTACATTTCATCCCACTGTACAAGGCTATGGTTTGGCCATTTGTTCATTTATTCTAGAACAAGTTGATAATCATCCACTTACCATTTTTATCACGTCATATCAATAAATTTAATTAAAGTAAAAACTAAATTTAGCACTTATTAACAGTAAACAAATTAGGTGGGTGGATCGTGTATTTGTCACGCGGCAAGTATAGTAAAAAGCTGCTAAGCAGCTAAAAGACAGCGTTTCGTTTTTTTATTTTTAAATTTTTTAAAAATATGTTTAATTTTAAATATGACAATCATAGTATATATATAAAATTATGAATACAATGTTGTTAAGTTAATATGTCCAGAATTTGTTTGTTGAACTTGTGTGTGGAATGAGGATATACTCGTACGTATATAATTGATGATGTGGCTAAGTGGAATGTAAGACATTTTTATTAGCTTACGTGTTGTCCCCCTCGTATCCAGGGGAATTTAATTGGCTTATTATTTTCCTTGATATTTATTTGTTTCCAATTAAAATCTACAATACAATAAATTTAACAAAAAGTAAACAAATATCGCTCCTATACGGAGCAGATGGCAGATACTCCATTGTCGTCGATTCTGTGCAATCCGTTTAATTTGCAGCCACACACCTTTTGACGAAGACTCCACTTCTACGGATCTCATCCATGTTATCCTCTGGGGCGTACACACGGCGTACAGATTCTTGCAGATTACATTTGAATGCCATTTTGGCAACGTCGTTTGCTGGTTTTCTTAACGTGTTACCAATTCATTTCCATTTTTTCGAGGTATTTTAATGTTATCACTGTTAAAAGACCAACGTTAGAAAAAGAGTTGGACCAAAAGATTCCACTCATTCTTCTCAGACATTTATTGGTGAAAACTTGGAGACTTTTTTGTTGTTGGTGCTTGTATTACTCTCCAAGTTTCGCACCCGTAGATAAGTACTGATTTTACATTTGGATTTGGAGTTGAAAATGTTGATTTTATGATTTTTATTTAATATTACTTGAGATCGCCATATTTTATTCAGTTTGATATATGCATACCCGGCTTTGTTAATGCGTGAAGATACGCCTTCAGAAGCCCTGTCTTTAAGTCTTTAGTTATCCCCCTTCATAGGTAGCAAAACTCCTCTAAGTCATAAATGTTGATATCGTTATTTGAGATATTAATTGTTTGTGGAGTCAGGACTTGAGTTCCTATTCTCAGCAGTTTGGTTTTATTCGTATTCACTCTCAGCCCGACTTTCTCTGCATTACAGATCGGTCACTCCAGCTTCAATTTAAAGTTGGTATTATCAAGCAGATATCATCAGCGTAATCGAGATCAATTAGCTTCTAAAATGGGCGCTATTGTATTCAATTCGACGCATCAGTATTAGTTTGTCTTATCACAATCAAAACGAGTGTAGGTAAAAGAATGCACCCTTGTCGTACTCCTTTGTTGACATTGAACATATAACTCTCTTTGCCTTAACTTAACTTAACCTAAAACTGCATATGGCATCACGATAAATATCTTGAATGACAGCTATGATTGTTGCGATATTCCACGGCTCAGCAGAGCCTTCCAAATCGCGGATCTTGTGATGATATCGAAATCTCTCTCAAAATCGACGAATAATAAGAAGTCAACAGACTTCTTTATCTGAGAGTATTTATGTATTCAATACATGATCGATTGGGCCTAAATCCTGTATGTTCCGTTCGCAATGAATTTTCGATTGTTGGGGAGATCCGATCTAAAATGATAAAAGCTTACACTTTCTGTATTGTGTTTAACAGTTTTTGCAAATAATAAGGTCAAGGTCATAAGGTTGAGATTGTCAAATAAAGTGATGACACAATTCTTCCAACAATCAGGAATGATATTTGTATTTCACGTGTCGCACAGTATTGGAACGAGTGCGCGCGCAATAATGTTAGACCTGCATTTAAAGAGTTCGGCTGCTAGATTACCTGAGCCCAGTGTTTTGTTGTTTCTAATTTTTTTAATTGCAGCTTTGATTTCGTCTCTACTAGGTGGTTCGGTAGAAATGTTTCGATTGGTGACAGCTCTCTGTCTTAATTGGGTAGAAGGGTTTTTCGATACATCGGGAGACCTTGCGTTCTCAAAAAATTATTTTCAGCGGAAGAGCTGTTGTTGCTCAGTCCCAATATGTTACCTTCAAAATCTTTGAGCGGGGCGATTTCTTTAATCCCTCTCAATTTAGCTTGTCAATTGTCATTTGCATTATAGACTCCGCGCATGTCGTTTTAGTAGGCGGTGTTTTCTGCATCTAAGGCAATGATGTTTGTAAATTGCTCTCGATCTTTCCGCGTCATTTTGCGAATTGTACGTTCTATGTGGTTATACTCCCTTTTAAGTTTCGCATTTCTAATTGTGAGCGGTTCTGGTTGAGCAGTGATTTGATGTTTTTTCTTTTCTCCATAAGTTTCCAAGTTTCGTCACGTATTCACGGTTTTCAATGATTTTGCACAAGCCCCAAAGTTTTTTCTGTTGCTGATTTGAAGCTGGACTCGCCGTTATTTGCGAAGGTTAAGTAAGGTGGTCCCTTACTTCTGATCTATATATCCTTTATACATCCTTTATGGCTGAATCTTGCAGTATAACTACGTCATACTTTTGTATGGGTTGTTGGTGAGCAGCAACTGTAAATATCCGCTTCACGTCTGGTTCTCACATATGTTAGCAAGCTGAGATACCGCTTGCTGAGCTGAGCAAAATGTGATAAATTTGGTTGCGTGCTTTGCTATTCGGATATTGCCAAGTGTATTTGTGTATATTTGGATGTGGACTGCGTGCCTCCAATGTACAGTTGATAGTTGAAAAAATATCAACAAGCCTTTCTCCAATATTGTTTCTATGGTTTCCAAGTGCATGATGCCTATTAAGTGACCAAAGAGCTTTGTTATCCATGCCCATTTTCGCGTTAATGTCCCCAATAACGAGTTTGATATCATCCTTGTGTCTTGTGTGCACCGTTCAGAGTTGCTTCAAGTTGGTTATATAATAGATGCTTGTTTTCGTCATCATCTAGTTCTGTTGGAGTGAATAATCGTGAAATTCCTGAATCAAGTTATTAAATTTTGAACCGTACCGACAAGATCTTATCTAAAAGCTGTTTGAATTCCATTCAAGATTTTCTCTTTCTCGTTGTTACTAAGATTCCGACCCTATTTGTGTGGGCGGTGTTATTGCCACTATACAGGAGATTCATGAGATGTGTCTGGAAACTCCCTTGTCCTTTCCGTCTTATCTAGCTGAGGACCAAAATTTGTAGGTTGAAGTTGTTCATTTTGCGGCAAACTTGCGCTAGTTTCGACGACTATGTGAGTGAAAGAACGATCCACGCCCGATCCTTGTCCTTGGTCGAAAGCCAAAAGTCATCAAGTGTACTATGGGCGGTCCGAATCGGAGGCTTATTTCTGTTGCTCCCAACTATTAGTCTTAGAGACGTAAGTGCGGCGTCGTTATTTAACGTATAGGGTCAGCTTGATGATAAGACCTTGACTTTGCATCACGTTTGGGCGGGTTGGCGGGGAACGGAAAACGCACAGATTCGACAAAACCGGCTCTCTTGCTACATTCTATTCAGTGTAGCTCACGACTCAGACGTCTTAGTGCGGTGATTCATGTGTTTTTGAAAAGAGTTTATTTAGATCTATCGAATATATAAAAGTAATAAAATACAATATGTCAGCCTCAGACCGTGCAGAGCCAAATGTTTCTGAATCTTCGCAAGACACGCTCAGTGAACGACTACGACTCCGCAAGCTCCTACACGCTCCATCGCTGTTGTACCAGTACCAATGAACATATCGAGGGAAGAAATAACCCACACATCTGTCGAAGACGCCTCCGAACTGAGGGAAATGAACATCAGTCGAAGTGACGTGATGCAGAACCATTGGCACATTGAATGAACGCTTCAAAACGTACTCGAAACGAATCTGTTTGGTCTTGCAGCTTTTGTGGTCTCTTTGATTCGACAGAGATTTAAAGAAGGCGAGAGCACACAACATTCCATTCATTCAGACTAAATCCCCCGTCGAAAATATAGCGGAATTTCGTTTATGTTGTACCTATCGATATCCCCCGAAGCCGGACGGCCTGTCGCTGCTTTAAGCGATCAGCGTTTGCGACAAAGGTAATTATATGGTATAGTCGGCCAGGTGATCAACATACTATACGCCGCTGTACAAGCACTACAACATAAATATGGACTGAATTATGTTCGACAAAAACGAGAATGTCAATGTCGGCCTAGAGTATCAGATTGAGTCTATTCACCCCGAATTTACTCTCAAATCGGAGATCCTGCACTTCAGACATGCATTACACTAAAAGCGACTCGTTGACGTAGACGTTTCACGTCAAACCAATGATAGTGGCCCCCGAAAACTGGGCTCCTTACCTTCTTTTTAGGTGTTCTGACCATGTACTGGTGATGGATTCAAATCTTCCGGCCTCCAGACCGCTGTTTAACACAGCGAGCCTTTTGATACAAGACAAACGTCCGCTCCAAGCCGCCTCTAGCATGGGGAACAGACGCTTGAGATTTATCGGTTTTAAGGCGTCAAAGTTATTTATTTATTTTATTTTACGTTTTTTTATAGTAAAATAAAATAGTAGCAATACTACTCGCAGGCATTCCCAACCATATACACAGATTAGATCCATATTGAGTAGAGTTCTTAATTAGTGATACAGACAGCACTTGTTTTTACCTAAAACGGAATTTGTACAAAGAATTTATCTGGATCTGGATGTGAGGATGATGCTGCAGCGATGGCGCCTCAAAATTAAACACAATTGTTGTTTGCACAACACAAATGATTAAGCAAACGATTAGAAGATGTCTCGTCTGCAAACGCAATTAGCCAACTGCACAGTGCATACTGAGTGTCATAAGTAATTAATCAATTTAAATAGCTCCTTAGATGATGAGTCTAAGAACCAGCGAACCAGCCAACCAGACTGACTGTTGCACGGATGTCGCCTCTCGCATGATGAAATGGAATAATTAATACTCGTACCTCTTCTGGGATTAACGCTGCCAGTCGTCTCGATCTACGGACAATTGCCAATTGGTAATAGAGCATGAACGTCTGCTGAAAATCGTGCGTACCTCCTTTGGCAGAACTCAATGTGTGCTCCTTGATGAACCACATAGCACCAATAGAAAATATGAATACGGAACTTCATGATGGAAGGCATTTTTCTCACATACGAGTACATATAGCATCTCATTCCCGGCGACGCCGACGGCGACAATTCAACACCAAGTCGCGCGTGCTGTTGAGTATTTAGATGACTGATGAATACGGCGTACATCGCACAATTAATTAAACGCAAGGAATTGCTGGTCGTTGAGTGCCATGCAGTGTTGCCAAGTTTAGAGTGATGGCGCCTAGGCGCCAAAAATCTCAATCGAGTTATGTTTGGAATGTGCGGTATGCCATGTGTGAGTGTGTCCATCGTACATGATGTGTGCACGCAGCGCATCATCCTTATGTGATTGATGGATGTATGCTATGGAGTGAGATTATTTGGCAATGATATAAATAATTGGGATGGTGAGAATGCAGCCAATGCACCAACGAATTTTACACTTTTATCAAATCTTTGGTAAATTTCTGTGATTTATTAAGAAAAATAGTATAGTATAGAAATAGGAGCAACAGACAATATCCGATTGCCTTGTGTTTGGCTAAAATGACATCAGCGATGGAGTGATCGGCACAAAAAAAGCTATGTGCTGAATTTTTTTTAAAAAACTTCAAAATCAAATAGAAAATAATAAAAAACAACAACTAAAAAAATTTAAATTTTTCTTGTAATTTCTCTAACAGAGGGCCAATTTTTAAAAAAATTTATGGGAGCCCCTCGGCCCTGGGGCCCTTTCACCTCCTAATTTACAAAAAGTGCAAAAAGTGTTGTTCATCAGAGATGAGCATGTGTATAAAATTGAAGAAAATCGGGTAGGTTTTTTAAAAAAAATTTGTATGGAAGCATCTCGACCGCGGGCCCGAACACTACAAACTCTTTATAAAAAGTGTTGTCACAGGAGATACACATGTGTACAAAATTGGAAGAAAATCGGGCTTTGGGAAGTGGGTTAAAAATGTATCGCTAGATTCCACCACCGAACAGAACGAACGAAGTTAATATAGAAAATTTTAAAAGATAAATGTATTCGAGATTTTATATGGGACATCAGCAGCATACCAGTAGCAGATTTAATATAACGATGATGTCTGGGCAGGTGCCCCCAAAACCAAATTACATCTACTAGACATATACATCTACTAGACAGGGTGCAGAATCGCTGTTTTATAGCTTTTTCCACAAGCGGTGTTCAAAAGAAATTTCCACATGCATCCCGCCCATTCTCCAACCCTTCCGCTATACCCATGCCACAACTTCAGCTCAAGGGGGTACTATTAGGCCTTTCATCGGACGTTGCAACCATTTCAGATGTTCCTTCTTTAGCCGCACAAAAATATTTTGGAATGAATTGCCCGACTCTGTGTTTCCGCATTTGTATGATCTGAGTTCATGCATAGACATCTCATCTTTTCCTCTCTCTGAGCAAATCCCTAAGCTTGTGTGCATTATAATAAAATTAAAGGGGTGTCATTTTTTGAGTACTTAATAAATACAAACCTCGTCGTTTGTAACATTGGACGAGAGTCCACTTTTATCACAAAAACCACAAAAAGACAGGTGAGACGTACTCGCCGGAACACTCGTCTTCGACTCTATTAATCAGGTAAATGTGGTATATATCGGAAAACGATACGGAAGATATTACCGATACCTCCAAAACTATCAGTCACTATAGAAGAGTTAGATACCATGGTAGACACTGTAACGAGCGCCATGAATCGCTTTCTGCATGCCCCGTGATAAAACCAAGAAGTAAATCAAAGCCAACTTGGTGGTCCGCAGACTTAGGGACCTATCAGAAGATAAGCAGGAAAGCATTTCATAAACCCAGAAGGACGGGAATGGCTCTAGAATGTGGCTCCTAAAAAGAGTATCTCAGAAATTATAAAAGGGAACCTAGAAGGGCACTAAGGAAGTTTTCGACGCTCTTTTTTGACAAAATTAAAAAAGAAACCTCAGAGACCTCACGCCTTAGAAAGAATCTCTCTATAACAAAAACCACTCCAAATTACTTGATAAAATCGGATGGTTCATAGACGACCTCAGATAAGGAATCACTGGAGCTTCTCATTGGGAATCACTTCCCCGATTCAATTCGGTTAGATAACTCAGCAGTGATGAGCCATTACCAAGAATCCTACTCAGTTTACACGAAAGATATCGTGAACAAAAACCGAAGTTAAATTCAATTGTACCTGCTTAGTTTTTGCTGATAAAGCAAGATTTCTTGGTACAATCATGGACAGGAAACTCAGCTGGAAGCCTAATTTGAAAGAACGAGAAATTAAGACTTTGTGCTCATGTAAGAATGCCATCGGTAAGAAATAGGTTTTGAAACCAGAGCTAGTACATTGGCGATACAGAGCGGTAGTTAGACCAATACTACTGTACGGGGTTAGCGTATGGTGGCTACGTAAAAAAACATAAGGAAGAAAGTGCATAGAGCAGCCTGTATGCTTATTAGATATCAACACCTAATCGCGCCTTAGAGGCTATGCTCCATCCATTTCAGTATATATATTTGGCAAGCAAAAAGCAGAAAATATTGCTACGCGGCTATTAGCTTTTAATCTCTATAATTAAATCACTAAAGCAAGAGATGATGAATTTTGATGTCATGACACCAGCGTTATGTTTCGATAAAGGTTTACGGACAAAAATACCCTCCAGAGAAGACTTGAAGAGTGGACCCGAAACCGATAAGGAAACAGTACAGTTTTTCACGGAAAAGTAGGAGCAGGAGTGTTCTGTGACTGTGAGCTGAAGGTAGCATCTCTGTCCGATTCCCTGATCACTGCAGCGTATACCAGGCTAAGGTGATAGCAATTGAAGAGGCTATGAATTAATTGAAGCATAATGTAATGAAGCATAAACTCGTTTGTAGTGGACATCAAAGGTGGCGTTGAGCTGTCACTCTTCTATTCTATTCAGTTCATTATAACAATCATATGGGTTCCGGATGTGGAAGCTAGAAGGGCTAGAAGCAAGGCGAACGAATTAGCTAGACGTGCGGTACGACTCTCTAGGTGCTACTGGAAAGGGCAGAGGTGGGGACGCCTATTTCAAAACTGAACTTGTGCTTCGAAAAGAGGTAGAAGCCCCAACAAACGTAAGATGGGAAAATACCGACACTTGTAATATATCAAGACATGTTTGGCCAAAGCTGGACTTGAAACGCTAAACTGTGCTAATATCCTTGCAAGGACGTCAACAGAAAACGTTTGTGGGTATACTGACAGGGCACTGTCTTCTAGGGAAACACGCGAGAAGGATGGGTGTCGAATACAATGACTTCTGTGTAAAGAATGCACAAACAGATAAGTAAACGATTGAGGAATGATCTCTCAGATCTCGAAAACGACAAAGTGCGAGGCATACTTCGATTTATTAGGAGCTCGGAAAGGGAAAGGTTTAAGATGCTGCGGTTATACAAAGGACCGATACTTGTTTCAGTGAGCATTTACTGCCACATTGACGTACAGACCTCAAAATACATTGGTAACAAGCGCACTACACAATTGAGTGAGATAGACTATAACGACTCGGGATCACATAGCATTTCAGTGGAGCAAATCCAATCTGAAGGGCCCGCACTAATCGAAGCAATTCATGAGCTTTTAGTGTAAGTATGGGTAGAAGAAGCATACGGTGCACCATGCATAATACAGGAAATATAACGTACAGCAATTATCGTGGTATAGGGTTGTTGAGTGCCGTGTATAAGTTTTTCTCCTCTGTCCTAAGACAGGATAGCCTCATTGGCCCTTACCAGTTTAGATTTACCAAAGACAATCAACATTTGATTGGAATTTCAACCTTAGGCAGGCGATGGAAAAATGTCACTCTCTACAGTGGTAGAACTTTATACAGCGACAACGAAATAGACTGGCGTGCCTTGCAGGAAGTGATCCGAGACTCTGATGTAACGGCGAGAGGAACAATCCTCGTCAAGTCCAAGACGATATTGACATCAGTGAGGAATCATGACCCATTTAATAAGTTAATCGAGAATACGGAAAAATCCATACATGCGACATGTCTATTGAAATAAACTCGAGCTGTACAAGAAGCATTCAACCAGATCGAGCATCATGACATATGGGACTGTACAAAAAATGAGAGCAAAACGAAGATACATCGTGTCCAAGGCGAACAGAAGATCAAATATTGTCCCTCAATTAAGATATATATATTTTTTTTATAATTTGCGATCACGTAAAGGTAAAGTAGTTCGCACCCTTATAATGCTCGGCTATATGGTTGGCACCGCTTGGGCTTTAAGGAAAAGAAATTTAAAATTCTAGCAACTGCACGAGTACGAATGAGTATCTGTCTCATAGTGTTCTATACTCCGAGGTGCAGGCGTCAGCAACGCACAACCTGGAAACGTAGATCTAGCTGCAAAATGCTGAGCAAACAGATTGGCCTTGTCCTTAGAGCTGGCAACTGAAAAAAATGAGCGTTGGAATCGACGACGAGGATGTATTTTTCATTCTTTCAACGAAAGACCAAATATTTTTACTACCTTTGGGACATTTCAGTGTTTTTGTTCTCTCAATTTTTGGTCGTAAGCGAATTTGACTCGTCGAAGATGGACTCTGCAATAATTTCTGGCTCGTTTGAAAGAAAGAAGTTGTTAAGGCCGTCCCAATTGGCTTTTTCGTATTGCCATACTGTTTTTTTGTGATTTATTTTCTCTAACTGCGTGGTTTATTATCGAGAAATTAGCTGATACTATACAATGGTCTGACGAGCCTAGAGGAGATAATACGTTAATGGTGTAGTGGTGAGGATGAGAGGTAAGGAACAAGGTTGTTCGCACAATGATTTGTCAGGTATTCGTGTAGGCTCATATACAAGAGGATAAAGGTGATCAATCTAATCGAATATCTCAACATCCCTTCCTTCGGATGTTGTCGTGCCAGAATGGCGAAGCCACCCATAAATGTGTACATTGAAATCAGCCGCAATAACGATTTCAGTGTTATCATCATTTCCCACAATTCTTGCAATTGAATCATCAGACAGTGAATTAAAACTCATTACGAGTTGAAACACTCACTGTATAAGTTGGGGCTTCGCCCTTGAACTTTCAGCCATATGAAATTAAATTCCTAATTGGAACATTGGCTGGATTGAGGTGGAAGATTGAAAGCAACATCACTACGGACATAAATCGCGAGTCAGATCACAAATTTTAAGTACTGCAATCCTTTAACTATCCAGGACAATTTTAGCAGTCGATGAAACCATAAATACCCTCACGCAAAGTCTTCTATAGTCTATCAAGACTCTTCAAATCCAGGACAATGATCATACCTCATACTAGTACTTACATATGGGAGCTTAGCAAAAAGCACCCTGAACTCTTGCCACGTTCGAGGGAAAAGTCTTACGGAGAATGGTTGGCTATCTATGTGAGAGAGAGAGAGACAATTCCGGAGATATAATATGAGATATACGAGCGTTAACTTCGGTAGGCTCCGGTTGGCAGGACACCTGCTCGGAAATTCTTTTTTCGTAACATTTATGGGAGACAACAGCGAGGCAGATCTAGCATACGCTGGAAGTTTAACGTAGCACAGGATGCTAAGATCTTTGGGATGCCATAAGATAAAAATCGAGAATGGTGGATTGGTTTTTTTGCAGTAAGTAAGTAAGTTACTCTTCGGAAGAAGCAAAAAGAAAGCTCCCTAAGCTTTATTATGTAACTTTTTCGATTCAATGGAAACAAAAACAAACAATGATACATTTTGCGTGCATATTTATTACCAAATGCGATTGTTGTAAATGTCATCATCTACTTAATCAATTAATTCTGTTATGTATATTGTTTTTGTTGTTGTTGTTGTTGTTGCAATATAATTATATTTTGCTTATTTTCGAATAATATACTATGCCTATGTATATATGTTGTGTGTGTGTGTGCATAATCTTTAGCCCTTACTTAACAACAAAGTAACTCGTCGTTTTCCTTTCAGTCATTTCAAGAAACACAAATTTGTTGAATGCAATAAAAAAAAAAAAATTTGTAATCGGAAAGGTGAAAATTACCGATGCACAAAAAGTCTTTGTGAACCAAATGTTCAGCTCTAGCTAATGGCTTTTGTGTACATATTTATTGATGTTAGTTAAACATAAAATGTTGAATTCGATTTCAACATAGGAGTGAGTTTGTTGTAAATGTTCATATTATAGCCGCGTTCGAGAGTACAACTCTTCAATTCAGTTAATTGAGCGACTCTTCACTTTAATTAAGCTACTGAAGTGAAGAGACTGTTCGATTGGTATTCTTCACTTCAGATAAATGTCAATGTTACTCATCTGAAGTAACTACACGAGCCGAACACCTCTTAAATAACTTCAGTTGTCCAATTTCGCCCAATTTTTAACTGAAGTGTCAATCGAAAAGTCTCTTCACTTCTATTCTGTTACTTCAGCTACAACTACTAATTTAGTTAATTCAGTGCAATCGAACGCGGCCATGCTAAAGTGGTATTTTCCTAGAGAAAATAGCGATTGAAATTCACCCGTTATTAGAAGAAGATTAATTATTTTACATACAGCAATTAAGTCAAATAAATATGTGCAATTTTATTTGTATTGTTTTACATAAGAAACATATTTAGGCAACAACAAAATCAATTTTTTTATTAAATTTGTAAGCCCTCTATATTGGAAGAGCCAATATTTTGTTTGTTTGATTTATTTTTTTTTTGTGGATTTTAAATTTAATGTTTTTTTTTTTGTTATAATCCATAAGTCGTGAGTCGCAGACACTGGCGACTGCAAAAATACCATCACCAGCTGCATACGGTGTTGAGGGCGCACTACTTATTCAAGTATTTCGACGTTTGGGGAAACTTTTCGGCCTTGTAGTCGGGTTCGTTTTTGAGACGTTCTTTTACCCTGGAGCGCAGTGCCTCACAATATGATGCCTGAACTGCAGTATCTGTGGCGATTGCGTTGGCTACCTCGTCGGGAGTTTGCGAATTATTTGATGCAGTGGAATTGCTGACGCCAGTTGTTTGGATAGCATGGCGTATGCTATCGGAGACGAGCGTTTTGACATCGGTCGTTGGCTTGGAGCTCTGGATCAACTTTCGCCGTTTGGCCGACATGCCAGATATGTACGAATCAGAAAATGGTGTCTGATCATTTGCCGCCTGCCGAATTATGTGTATGAAACAGAATTAGAAAACATTGGAATTGCGATAAACAGAAATTGTCGATTTAACTCACATCTCTTTGTCGTTGAATGTCTCGTGTAATAATTGGCAACCAATTGTTGGGGAAATTCCTGTGCCATGTCTCTGTGCCGACAATGACGGACGGCAGGGGCTCCTCAGGCTCGGCTGGACGAGTTACTGGCGATTGATTGCTTGATCGTGATGTAGATTGTATTGGTGATTCTGGGCCGTTGGCCTGTTCACTTCCATCAGCATCTTCATCTGTCTCCATTGGCTGTAAAAAGTTGTTTTGGTTAATGAAAAATGCAACTTAAACTCTGCAGGAGGTTGCGATGGAAGTGCTACTATGATTATTTTTATTAATTTTTTAGAGAATGTTAAAAATATTTCAAATTTTATGACTCGATATAACCTTTTGCGCGGAACATAGCGTCGAATCTCGTCACGAAGGCATTGCATGCTGCACGAACGTGACCTGCTGGTATTTTGGTCTCCAAACGACATCGACACAGTTAGTGAACAACATGTTGTTGTTTTGTGTCAATACTGTCACAACACAACAACTAATAATCAAATGACACTCCCGACTGTTGTTAAAAAATGTTACTTTCTGTCGAAGACAACTTATGTCGTGAACACAACGTTGTCATAACAACCTGCAACACCTTAGTCCTCAGCGAACGACAAAATGTCAAATTAAGTAACTTTGTGTAACATTTTGTTGCGCAGTGAACTCACTCAGTGTAGCTCAAGCAATGATTCATGTGTTTTTGAATAGATTTTATGAAGGTATATCGATTTGAGCAATAAATAGTGTATTTTCGACGACATATATGAAAAAATTTATAAAATTTATTTATTTTTATAAAATTAATAATTTACATAGATTTCAAGATGATGTACATAGTAGTAAACATCTTTGTCCACAACAACAAACGGATTTAAATGAAAGTCGTCTGGGCTTCAAGGTCTTGAAGGTCGTTGAAATACAAAAAGTAGTATGCACATCCTATTCAGAGTGTTATGGACAATTTTACGCGCAGCAACAACGATAACGCAACGCTATAAAAGGGAAGAACAAAAGACAAACTTGCAACAGAATTCTCTAGAGCGAGTACTAGTCTGGCCACCTTCGTGTTCACTAGCAACGCTTTTAAGAGTCAATCCAAGTCAGTCAGTCAGTCAGCAGTTTAGTGTCCATTGTTGTCTTCAACATGAAATTGATAATCGCATTAAGCATTCTTGTAGCGGTGGAAGTCGTTTCAGCCATCAGTCACGTCGCCTATTATGTCCCGGCAGCAGCGACATCGTCAAAACTTCCATTGATCGAAACTCCACTTCAATCGCATCAGTACCACATTCAGGATGATCTCGGTCAGTACTCCTATGGATACAGTGATGAGTTGTCGTCCAAGCAGGAAGTTCATCTCTTGGACGGAGTCACTCATGGATCGTACAGTTATCGCGATGCTGAGGGAAAACTGCAAACAGTCGACTACACTGCCGATGAGAATGGATTCCACGTTTTAGCATCGAATTTGCCTCATGCCGCCGACAACATTCCATCGCCGGTCATCGCAGACACAGCAGAAGTAGCCGCTGCTCGTGCCGAACACTTGGCTGCCCACGAAAGAATTCGCTTAAGTTTGATGCTGCAAGATTCATCAGTGCCATCAATACCATCACCTGATTTCGATATTCGCTTGCAGCGACCAGTCGAAGACACGCCAGAAGTTGCTGCAGCTAAAGCGGAACATTTGCACCTTTATGAACTTGAGAAGCTACGTCATGATGCTCTCAACATGAAGGCCACCCAGTTAGCTGCTGTAAGACGGCTTCCTGCGTCCGCCTCTTTAGTTGGCCACCATCAGCCAGCGGCAGCGGTGATTATTCCCAACTCTTACAGTTTCAGTCGCGCCTATCTCCCCTCCCAATTCTTGTCGTACTCTTCACAAATTGTTCATTGATCAGGATCCGATTTGTTGTTGATGTTGGATTAATTGATGTTGATAATAAAAGCCCTCTTATGAGTTTATGTAATACGACTTTTATTTAATATTTCCGGATGATGGAGACGTTATTGTAGGTCTTAAGGCGTCCGTCACGCGATCTGTACACGCTGATGGCAACTCAAGGATTTTTAAAGATAACAACATGTTAGGGCGTTCTTCAAAATCATCTGTAGCGTGTCATCAATTAATACGAATAATTATTCAACGAATCACACATAGGTTTCGTGGGGGAAGTTTACTTTTTAATGGGACTCTTTTTTAAACTTGTTGGACCGCTTCGGCAGAACATAAAAATTAAAAAATCAAAACTATAAATATCCTTCCAGGGATGTGCATTTACGTATATAAATAGTTGATGCACAGTTGTGGGAATGATCAGTAATCAAAGTGATTTCTTAAGTCGAGAACCATCTGCATTTACATGGGGTACCTAGTTCTCCTTTTGGCAGTAGCATCAATAGCATCTGGTAAAAGTTTACCAGTAAGTCGTCAGAGTAAGTTATCACTGGACCAAATTTGGAAAAAGCCATTATTAATCCTTATGAAGGTTCTAATCATGAAGTGGAAACAATAACAATAAAAAGTCACCGCAACGAAGAACTCCCGAATTTGGATTTCCATTATAGACCCTGGAAGAGTGCACCTGAACAACAGAATCAACACTACTTGCCTACAGAAAATAGATCTACTACGTTGGAGGAAACTTTCTTATATGAGGAAAATGGCGAAGAACTGCCTTTGGCTAAAACTGATGAACAAATTCATTCTGCCGCACCTTCAGATTATAAAAGTTTACAGAAAAACCCTGACGAACGTTATCAGTCTACACAACTGGGTCCTGTTGCTACTGGATGTGCCGATCAACCCACCGATCAGCCAAGCAAACCTTTAGATTCAGTGAGAAATAAAAACTCACCGAAAAAACAACCATCATTTAACCCATTATCTCTGTCAACCGAACACTTGATTCCGAATAACCAAATTCCATCGCAATTATTCACAATCACTGCTTTGGGACAACCAATTGGATTAATATCTGAAACTCTGGATGACGACCAACAGCGTCGTATCTTGTTGTATCAACCTTATGCTGCAGGTAATTTAATGTGCCTTCCGACAGATTATTACGGAGCAGCTAAGTTTCATAATTCGGCACAAAATACCTTATGTAATTTTAAAATTTTGTAATTGATTTAATAAAAAAATTTAGTTAAATTTTGAAACCTTACAGTTGTTTTATAGCAGTAACTGAGTTCATTTTGTACATTTTGTATCTTCGATTCGGTAATTTGTCGCTGAGCAATATAGGTCTCGAGATTAACTACCGCTAGAAAATGTCCGCTGATTTCTCAGTATCAGTTATCAATTAAAAAGTAGAAGGTCCACTAAAAAACACATCTGACATTTTTCAATAACTTTCAGAAATCGGGAAATACAAATCTGCAGGACCAGACGGCATCGCAAAATACAAGCCGTACTCCAAAAGACCTCAGATATTTCCCTACCTGCCTTAGAGGTAATTCTAAAGACTTGACTGGAATTGGTCCACATTCCGGATTTATGGGGAAAAGTAAAATTGGTTTTCATACCCAAAGCCGGCAAATGCTCTCACGGCGTCTGCCAAAATATCTGTCTGCATGGTGGAGTTCTATCCCCCTTCTGTGGAACTTAGTGTTTAACGAGCATCTGATATAACTAAAAAAGCCGCCTATGCGGATGACGTTGCAAGAACTCTTACAGAATGCTCTTAACGAGCTAACTAGATGTAGGCAGATCATTGTGGTCTGGGAGTAAACCCCTCAAAACTGAACTTGTCCTCTTCACTAGAAAATATAAACATCCTCATGTTCGCCCACCCTCTAGGGCAAAAGCTTATCCTTCTCTGATATCAAGCTTAATATCAGGGGTCTTATTCTGGACAGAAAGCTAAGCTGGAAACTTTATATACAAGAAAGGGTTCATAAAGCCACAGTGGCACTATTCTCCTGTAAAAAAGCCATTGGTAACGCATTGGCTTTATATTTCGGTTATAAGACCTGCACTTCTGTACGGTGTGGTGGTCTGGTCGACTGCCTTAACAAAGCAATAAATCGCGACAAACTAAGAAAATTCCAACGATCGGCTTGTCTATGTATGAACGGAGCACTCAGCTCCATCCCCTCCTCTGAACTAGACATACTCGATAAATTTGGCAGACAAGTTTCTGCTAGCACGGCTAGCACGGCTGCCTCAATGCAACCTCCCAGTGAAAATAAATTAATTCGGACACTCTTCTGATTTTAGTTTAATCAGGGCTCCACTAGGAGGTATAGACTACACCATTCCGCAAGTACATTTCAACGACAACTTTCAGGTCACCATCCTCTCCAGATCACCCTGGGAAGAATGTGCTATCTTGGAAGATGAATCGATCAGGTTTTATACTGACGGGTAAAAAACGAATGCTGGGGTAGACGGAGGGGTTTTCTTAAAAAGGCTAACTATTAGTCTCTCTTTCCGTCTTCCCAATTATGCGCCTAAGTGCTGCATGGACAAGGAAGAGGAAGAGACCATTCTTCACCATCTCTACACATGCACAGCTCTTTCTCTAAGCTCCACTTGGGAGCCTTATTTTACAACGGCCTCAAAGATTTGTCAAGCACTGACACTGCCGCCTCCTGCACCTCAGAGTATTGAACACTCTATGGGACAGATATTTAGATATTTATTCGTACTCGTGCAGTTGCTAGAGTTTTGAATTATCTCAACACACACAAATCCGCTGGGCCAGATGGTCTCCATTAGTTCTGAAGAGGTGTTCTTCCAAGCTGGCATTACCATTGCGTAAGCTTTTCCATCTATCCTATTCTTCTGGACTCTTCCCGAGAAGTTGGAAAACAGCATTTGTCCAGCCGATACCCAAAAAAGGCGAGCCGTCGTCTTCTTCTTCGTACCGACCCATAGCACTTACATCCATTCTTTCCAAGGTCATGGAAACGCTGATCAATTATCAGCTTAAGAAATATCTTGAAACCAACGAAATCCTTAGTGTCCGGCAGTATGGATTTCGTGGGCAACGTTCTACTGTTGATTTGGTGATATATCTCACCGAACAGTGGAACCGATCTTTGCATCATTTTGGAGAAAGCAAAGCTATTGCACTCGATATTTCAAAGGCATTTGACAGAGTTTGGCATCAAGCTCTTTTGTCTAAAATGCGTGCTTATGATGTTGATGATAAATTGCTTCATTGGATTAGAAGCTATCTTTTGGACCGCTCAATTCAAGTTGTTTTGGACGGTTTCAAGTCTGAAATACACCACATAAATGCTGTCGTTCCCCAGGGCTCTGTTCTGTCCCCGACACTCTTTCTCATTTTTATTAATGATCTCTTATCTGTGACTTCTAATCCAATTCACTCTTTCGCTGACGACAGCAATCTCCGCTTCTCATATAAGTTTGAGGAACGTCCCTTCACCTCTGATGTGGAACTTAAACAACTTCGTATGTTAAGCTCGTTAAATTCTGACCTTGGCAGCATAATACAATGGGGAGAAATCAATCGAGTAGTATTTAACGCTTCCAAAACCCAATGCTGTCTCCTGTCGTCCAAGCGAATCCTTTACCCCATGCCATTATCCATGAATGGCACTTGCATCAAGGAAACTGAAAATCTCGCAATTCTCGGTATGTGCGTTAACGACAAGCTTCGTTGGAATGACCACATATTTACCGTCGCCAAAAACGCTGCGAAATGTTTAGGTATTCTAGCCCGGCGCAAGAAATATTTCATTCCCTCTGATCTGGCTACCATATATAAGGCTTTTATTCGCCCAAAACTTGAGTACAATTGCCATATCTGGTCTGGTGCGCCTAAGACTACTTTGCATCAGCTAGATAGAATACAAAACCGCGCGATAAAACTTATCGGTGACGAAAATATAGCGAAATCAATAGATTCGCTTGAACACCGCAGGAACGTTTCTTGCTTGTCACTGTTTTATCGCTTCTTCTACCAGCGGTGCTCAAAAGAAATAGCCAGCTGCATGCCACCTCTCCTTGTATTCAACCGCAATACTCGTGGCGCTCTAAATGCTCATCAGTTTACCCTTAAGCCCATCTTCGGACGTACAGTTAAATTCAGGGATTCGTTCTTCAGCCGTACAACTCGTATGTGGAATGCTCTGCCAAGCTCTGTCTTCCCACATCACTATGATCCACAGGAATTCAAAACACAAGCTCATAGACATCTCCTCTTTTCTCCTCCTCTTCCTTAACGCCCACGCTGTGCCAAGCATATAGCCGAGCATTATAAGGGTGCGAACCCCTTGAAGCGTGCGCGAATTATAAAAAAAAAAAAAAAAAAAAAATACGGCGTACATCAAAATGATTCCGTAGACTTGTAAACGACATAATATACTAACGTGTGTCAAAATATAAGCGCGATGTCATCAAACGGTTGTCAAATACAGCACCATTACTAACCATTTGATCGCCAGACTCTGTATTTATATACTTCTATTGCATTCTATGAACTAAACATTAAACTCTATATATCGTTCAAAATAAAACTTTACATTTTCATTCTAACAAAAAAAAACTTACCGTAGCAGCACGTTGTACAAGGTACTCCTGAATATCAGCGATATTTGTAGCAACAGCTGGTACCTGTGTGTTTACGTAAATCTGTAGGAAACTTAAAACTTCAGATCGGAAAGCTTGAAAAAGAAGAAAGAGGACAAAGACAAATTTTATTCTTCATACTTGTTACCCTTTAAAGCAGAGGACTTACTATCGTTAAGCGAAACCGTCAAAACTCGCATCAGCTGACCCCAATACAATTCGGCATTCATTCGTCCAACACAGACAAACAAAATGGCAAACAAACGATCAAACAGCTTTTCCATCAATGCCCCCAAACGGCGCTCAAACTCAGCTGGGCTTTCCTGTGTATCATTGACGAGATTTATCATCGCAGGTAAGCTGCGGCTTACCAGCTTCTCCACAGAGTCCCGCGAATCATATTCACCACGATCGAATTGTGGCAAGAATGTAAGATTGGCGTGAACCCATTTTATGGCTCTTTTAACGGCCACTGGTATATTATCGGCAGTAATGGGTACACCCATAAACATTCGATATTTGACAAAATTTAACAGATGAACACGCAATTGAATACATCGATAGGCTTCGTCTTGATGGTTAATTTCGACGCTTGTCAAGACGGTCCTGGGCAGAGGGGTAGGTGGTAAACTTGCTGTACTATCTGTTGCTGAAGCAGCTGCTGCTGCTGATGGTTGTCTATTACTTGTTGTTTCGAAAGTTGTTGCTGTTGGTGTGACGGGTGGCGTTGATGTCGCTGTTGTGACAACAGTCGGTCCAGTTGTTGTTGTAGCTGGAGTGCGTCTTGATGGAAGAATACGTCTGAACATATCACGTAACATTTCTCGCTGCTGATCTCGCCCGATCTGAATATTGTTGTTATTGTTGTTGCTAGCGTTGTTTTGTGGTGTTGCAGCACCGCTTCCAACAATTTCAGTGTCACGAACGTGATGGCTGTTGCATGGCAAAAACCTAAACACAGAATGCATTGATTTAAGGTTTTAATTTGTTAATTCTAGCGAATATACCTGTCAAACGATGACATCATATTTGCTGGTATAACTCGACCATTCCAAGCGGGTGGAATGTTACCAACTTGCACTTGTGGACGAGCCGTCGAACGAGTCTGAGTCGATGTTGTTGGAAGAGTTGCTGTTGTGACGCGCGCCTGATTTGAAGAATTCGTAGAGGAATTAACAGCAGTTGTCGATGGGGTGTTTGGACTGTTTTCAGTGGACGAAGTGGAGGAGGAGGAGGAGGAAGAGGGAGAGGAGGAGCCTGATGAAATACTTTTGCTGTTGTCAGCTGAAGCACTGGTTGCTGCAGGTGATTCAGTAGCAGATGTTGCTGTCGAAGTGGATGACGAAGCTGGTGCAGTTGTTACTGCAGGCCGCATTATGGTAGCATTAAGTGGTACACCAAACGTAAGAATATTCGGAGCATTTACTTGAACATGTAAATCTGTATCGGCGGGTGCCGAGTTTACAACAGCTTGAATCATACGTGCCACTTGTAGACGATGAAGATCTGGAAGAGATTAAGTAGAAATGGAAAATACAGTCGACCCTTGTTTTTTAAGTAAAAGAGTGCCAGAGGAAAAACAATATGATCTATTTTAATAGGCCAAAGGTAAGATAACTGATGGTAATAAGAGTAAACTTCTTTGTGGCGAAAAATATGAAGAAAAAAAAATGAAATGGCAACGATATATGCCAACTTACCCGCAGTTGGGTTACTTCCCGTAGCAGAGGGCACACTCGAAAGTATAACATTTGCTGTATTTTGTGATGTGGGAGCAGCGCTTGTTGGAGGAGCAGAACTAGGTGCAACGGGATCATCTATGGGATCTTCTGTTGCGGCAGCGTTGGCAGTAGCAGTAGGTGCTGATGCTGCTTGTTGTTGACGCCCTACAGTAGCTGAAGAAGATCCGGTACCCAAGTTGGATGATGCACCAGTGTTTGATGAACCGTATACTGGTGTGAAATGATTTGAGCTAAGATATCCACTTTGCTCAACTAAAATCGGTCGGCAACATAAATGACGTGGCGACGGCTGCGAAACATCCAACATTAGATCGGAAATAGCATGTTGAGCGTGTGACATATAATGGAAAGCTTCAGAAACACGATCAAAGAGTCTCTGAGCATTTTCACGTCCAGCTGTGTCCTGTAAAGAGCAATATAGAAAAAGAGATTCTTATTATATGGACAAAATTGGCAAAGATGTTTGCTGTTACATTTTCTTCGAATGTTGGCTCATTCTGAAGCAAATCGTAGTACTGTTCAATGAATGGATTCAGCCGAGTCTGAACTGTTCGCAATTGTTGAATTACTTCACTGAGAACGCGTGTTCCAGTACGTCTCATGCTGTTTGGATCAGAAGAACTATTTGCTGCTCCTGATGCAGCAGCAGCAGCAGTTGGTGATTGCGTTGTGGACTCTGTGGAAGCTGTTGCTCCTTCGAGGGTTGTTGGTAAAGGTGAAGATGAAGCTGAAGACGATGCTGACACATCTGCTGCACCATCTTCATCTCCGCCATTATCTTCTTCGCCACCATCTATACTCTCTTCGGTATCAATCACAATTGCACCTTCAATTACCATGCTACCTTCGTCCATGGGCTCAGGAGCGTCAGCGTCATTGCTGCCGTTTCGGCCACCTTCTGTAAGTGGTCGATCAGCAACGTCATCGTTGCCATTTTCACCTTCATTCGAGCCAAAAACTGTCGGCAACTGAACTACGGTAACGTTTGTGTTTCCATTGCGACGCAATGCAGCGGTCACCGCTCCCTGTAGGACTTCTACGAAATTCGGATGCTGTGGAATATCCGAAGATGTTATGCCAACTTCTACGACAGTCGACTCCATGGTCCAACGTCCCTGAGCCAGAATATCAAGGGACGAATTGTTAAGACCCTAATGTAACAAAATAAAATGTATTACTAAAATTTGATAGAAGCGCCACTAGTCTACCATACCCTTTCGGGATCTTCGAGATATGCGGCAATATTATTGGCACAATCCAACATATGTCGAGCAACTGTGATGCGATTCATGCAAAAAGAAGACGACGATGTCATCGGATTTATAGCCATTTGAGCGTTATTCTGAAAAAGAGACAACAAAAATGGAATATTTGATTTTCATTATGAATGTCACAGAGGTTTATGAAAACTTACAACTCCAGCATTCATTGGAATCGCCATTGCACCCACAACCATTCCATCCAATGCACGGAATAATGGCGAAGTTCTCATACCGCGGGCTTCAGCACGTTCGCGTCTAGTTGATGTTGGTCCGGCACCACCTGCGCCTGCTCCAGTGCTCGATGAAGACGACGACTGCCTAGCGGAGGGTGGCGGACGTTCCGCAACATGCACAACTTTGCCATCGACATCTATGCATTAGAGAATGGATTTTTAGATCTTTTTAGAAGGAGGGGTTTGCGGTTTTTTGAGGATCAAAGTAAGTAATGTCAGGTCGGCATGTGTACTCTTACTTTAAATAAAGGGCGTTGGACAATCAAGCGGGATGTTTAAGTCTCAAAATGTTTACCACGGTCTTACCTCTCGCTATTCCCTTCTTCTTGGAAAAACGAGTTGTTTGACAAGTACTACCAAGTTAACTATTTGATATCAAATATGCAATATTAAAGCAGATTTGTTGTCCCAGAAGCATAATTACCAGGAAATGGTTAAAAAAAATAATAAGAAATAACTTTGAACACAAATTTTACTGTGAGATCATTTTTGTTTCAAAGAAAAGGAAAACAAAGAAGAATTTGCATTGCATTGAATATGTTTATGTGAAACCCGATATGAATTTTTTTTAAGGCAATTAAATAAATAAGTCATCCACATGATACCCAAAAAGGGGGACAAAAAAATGGCTGCAACAGATTATTAAAAATATTCAACTCATCACTGGTTTTTGGTATTTATTTAGGCAACTGAGAAAACGTTACCATTGCAAAATTAATGAAAAAACTTCAGCAACTGTATTTCTTTAACGATATACAGTTAAATAGGGAATCTTACCGTATTCCTTTAGTTGTTTGTCATCGGCTAAAACCCGCCCGCAATAGATGATACGTTGCTGTTCGGCTGCAATATTGGTTTTCTCTGCAATTTTATCCTTAAATTGTCTAATTGTTATCTGTAAAGTGAAATAAGAAATAACTATAAGTATTCTGGAGTAGAAATATGTGCATTTAAGTGGGCAGCGGCACTAAAATAAACCATTTTCGTTGTTTTCATCGATTGGAGATAGAACACACCTAGCAAGAGATTTTTTTTTTTTCACATCATGACGACTCACCTCATTGTCGATGCTGAATTCGTGCGTCTGTGAATCCAAAGTTTTTACTTTTAAATTTATAATCATTTTGTTTGCTTCGCACTTCTGTTGGTTTTTTATATTTGAAGGTCAAAGTAAATGTGTTATTATTTTGTCTTGATATTGCTAGATATTTATGGAATTTTATTTTCATAAAAATCGAAATTTTTCTTTCGCTACGACACGATTATAGATGATGGTGTTTGTCGGTGTGGTGGACGGTGAGGGTGACAGCAGTTCAAAGAAATGACGATGGTAGCGACATAACCTAGACGTCTGTCAAAAAAGTTCTCTCTCGCTTTCTCCTTCGATGTTTGCACGGGAGTTTTGCTACAACAAACTAAACGCCTTTTAACTTTTCTACCACTTGCAAATGATTTTTTCACACACAAATTTCTAATCAAAACTAAATATTTGAGAGCTCCTGTTTACAGAAAATTTATCACAAATTTTCGGATATTATTCCAATGTTGAATTCGTTTTATTTCGTCTGGACTTTGTATCGATAATTAATGAAAATATAGAAACACTTGGAGCAAGGAGAACTCTTTCGACTTTTCACTTCTTCAACACTATTTTTATGCATAGGCCCATAAGCATAGTATTGCACAGAGAAAATATCGGTTATAAGGCTGCGATTACATGGATTGTCTTCTGGATTGTGGAAAGTAAAATATGTCTGAATGTGGAACGTTGGAGAATGTTCTACAGCTATTGTGAATTTGATGTCTTTAGTGGAAGTATTTCAA
Source organism: Nephrocerus scutellatus (assembly GCA_947095585.1). Classification (NCBI taxonomy): domain Eukaryota; kingdom Metazoa; phylum Arthropoda; class Insecta; order Diptera; family Pipunculidae; genus Nephrocerus; species Nephrocerus scutellatus. The sequence goes on along the minus strand of OX352765.1, from coordinate 25,340,834 downwards.
ATCCATCAAAGGTTTTTTTTTCTTGTAATTAATTATATTTTTAATTTTTAAAATATTCCGCTTCTTTTGAAAGGTTTGTCTATTCAATTCAAATTCTTATCAAATTTATGTACTCTACTTCTCCATAGTTTGATTATTTTCTGTTATTATTCGTCGTTAACAAAAAATGTTTTTTGGGAAAACGACAACAAGCGACATTTAATTCTTAGATAAGTACACACCTCTGTGATTGCTTAAAAATTAATGTATTATTAAGTAGAATTTGTGCTAATCTTTCCACTGCAGATCTAAAAGTGGATTTAGACTAAAAAATGAGCAGGACGACTATATCTGAAATAATATCTGATGTATTATAGTAATATTGGAAAAAAAGCAAGAAAATATGAGCAGGACTGCTGTTAGATAGAAATTGTGGTTAGCCAGACGGGATAGTATATTTTTCGATTTCACCATAATGCTATAGATAATATTTCCCCTGCAGATATAAAATAACTATAACATTTCTGTAGTGGCTAACCACAATTTTAATTTAACTATAGTCGCCCGGCTAACTTTTTCTGGCATGGCTCAAATGTAAATGAAGCGTTTGTGGCGTGGGAGAAAAAATGAGCAGGACGGCTGTTAAATTGTAATTGTAGCTAGCCAGACGAGAGAAATAGTATATTTTTCAATGTTACCATAATACTATAGATAACATTCCCCATGTTACTATAAAACAAATATAACATTCGCGTAGTGTCAATCTATTCTGGCTAACCACAACTTCAATTTAACTATAGTCGGCCCGCTCATTTTTTCACGCACGGCTATAGTCTAAATTCTCTATAACGCTTGATTGACATTTAAGTTGTGCGGATAAAAATTAGCAGGACGGCTGTAAATAGAAATTGTTGTTAGCCAGACGAGAGAAGTAGTATATTTTTTAATTTTAATTATGTAACTTTTTAAAACGAGATAACATAACGTATATTTTCAATATGGTAGCTTAACCATGTTATGTTATTTTAACTTTTCGTGTAACTCAATAATTACTATAGTTATAAAAAAATCTAGTACATCTAGAACCTTTTTGGTTAGTTTTCAATGTAATTTATGTAATTTACACATATTTAATCTTAGGAAAAGTTAAACAACAACAAAAAACAACTCGCGAGCAGTATAATTTATACGTCTAATTTATGGAGAAGCATCCAGAGTTGCACGCTAATAGCGTGGCTACACAGGCGTGGTAATGAAAGTCATTTGTGGCTACACATAATTTGTGTGTATATGTTCGTCAATTTGTTGTGTTGTTTTGCTAGAACGTTCATGCTTTCGTCGAAACTCATTTTTTGTAGTTGCCTTTCAGTGGATTCTCGGTGGAATCAAGCTTTCTCTTTTAAATTCACTAAGCACATACCTGTTTCGCTGGACATGACTTTCATTCCCATGATCGTGTAGCCACTAGCCACGTTCTAAGAAAGATTCTGATTATTCAGTACAAGAGTTATGGACAGAATTAGTAATTTAGTTTAATGCAACCGTAAGGGGTACAAGAAATAAAAAACGATGATAAAAGGGTTTGAATACAATAGAAAAAATATTGATGTATATTGATAAGACAAATTTAACTTTTAGATTTTTGAAAATTGGCTTAATGCTGTGCGGCATAAAAAAAATTTTTTTTATTTAATTCCAACCAAGCTGGTGGCGGGGAATCAAGCCAATTGCCATTGAGCGATTTAGAAGAGTTTGCACTTGGTACCTGGAGGCGAATGTGTTCGAAGGTGCCATAACAATCGAAGAAGCATGGTTTGGTGCAACTTTGGTTGTCCAACCCCGAGGGGGTCGATTATGTACGCATTTCTAGTTTCGAATGACGTCACTTTTGCCGCAATTACGACTAAACGCGATTATTGAGTCATACGACTTGTCGAAGTTTCGACTGAATTGTTGGTGTTTTAGTCGAACACCTGTTCGGATTTCGACTGAGAAATAGCGTACCGTGATCTGGGATATTCCTTCGAGCATTGGAAGGAATATAGGAATAGTAACAAAATTTATAAAAAAGTAATTGGTTGCGATTTGCTAATTCACCTTGGCTTATCGAACTTGGAAGGCCTTTTTGCAGAAACAAGATCAGGGGTAGCAAAGCTTTAATTTTACCCAAATTCCCCTCAAGACCCACTCAAAAACCTCTTAAGACCACCACAAGTTTCCGTTAAGACCTCTATCAAGATCTCCTTGAGACTCCTACAAAACCATATAAAATCCCCCTTAAGACCTCCTAGAGTTTCCCTTAAAACCCCATTAAGACTTCCTTCTTAAGATCGCTCAAGACCCATTTATGTCCATTTATTTAGGCTAGAGTCGGCTGTTTTCGCACACTTAGACCAGTCACGGTCCATTGTGTTACACAGCCCATTTTGAGCTTATAATAAATCTTAAGAATGTCACTCTTTATAGCTTTCGACTTCCGATAAATTGCCTGCAAGAGAAGGACATGAACACAGGAAATGGGATAATGTTTCTTCTTCCTCGGAATCATTGCAGCTTCTACAGAAGTTATTGGGGCCCTTTATTCTCGCATGTTCTGCGATAGACAGTCCCCTCTTAGAATATAGATGTGTGGCAGCTTAAATCCACTCCTGACGTTAAAGAGACTGATTTCAGGGATTTGATTGCCGCCTGACTGTCTACATATGTTACAATATTAGTTACTGATATTATCAGCCAGGTCAGTACTTCCTCAATCGCTGTCACCTCACCCTAATAACACTGCAACTGTTCGCGAACAGAAATGCTCACGCTAGGTTTGTCACAGATGACCCCAGCACTTACTTTACCGCAAGCTTGGATCCGTCCGTGAACAGTTTTATTGACTCAATTTCCAGTAACGAGCCATGACTCCATTGCTTTCTGGAGAGGTAGATGACCCAGAAACTCTTATTAAAGCATAAACGCGTTAATGTATATTTAAAATTTGTCATTTTTACCTTTAGCGAATTGTTAATTATGAAGTGTCCTGTTTGAACACATTTTCACTGACCTGTTGCTGAAAGCCGTGCAGCCAGATTGGCCACTCTCTGCCTATGTCTATGTCTAATGGAGTAAGGTGTAGCATCACATTTAAGACACGTGTTCGTAAAGTCCTCAGGATTACACTTATGTGCAGGCAGGCCGCCCTTTGTACCTTCTCTTTTATTTCTAAGTATGTAGATTTTCCTGGAACCGACCAACGAACGCTTACCCTGTACATAAGTATTGGCCTTAATATTGCTGTGTATACCCAGTGTACCAGCTCTGGTTTTAACCCCCATCTTTTACCGATTGTGCTTTTACACGCGTATAGCGGTACCTTTGTTAACCCTATGACTATTGGAACTTTATATTTCTTCGTAAAGAAAACCAGTTCTGTCTTGGACGGGTTCAATCCAAAACCGCAGCTTCTGGCCGATTTTGTCACGATTGAGAGGGCATTCTTCATAACCTCCTTGGTCGTTACTAGGAACTTACCTTAGACAGCTATTGTGACATCATCAGCATAGATGACCGCGCTTATACCCTCTCCTTCCAGCTCCCTTAACAATCCATTGACAACTATGTTCCATAATAGTGGGAGCCTCCCTGAGGCGTTCATCTAGCACATGTCTTCTAATGGTTGATCCATCCAGGTCAGCGTTAACAATCCTGCTTAAGAGCATATAACGAAGTAGCTTGCGTATACCATCAGAAGAGCCAAGTCACTCATTATGCCCTCTGTCTTGACGTCATTGAAGCCACCTTCAATGTCGAGGAATGCTGTAAGTGAGATCTCTTTCGAGTCTTGTGATTTTTTAATCGTACGCACCAGTGTATGAATGGCTACAGATTTCCCTTTGCAGTAGATTCATATTAAGTGTTTCTCGAGTGATGAGGGCACTTACGGCCAGACAGACTGTCGTTGAGTTTTACAATATGTATAGTAGTATATAAAATTAATCATATAAAATTATATATAAGAATGTATAAATAACTATGTACATAAATATATAAATATATATATATGGATATTATATTATATATTAAAAAATATATATATGTTTATAATATTACTTTAGTTTAGTTCAGTGCTGAATTGCTGTAATCATTCGCATTTATTGCAAAGTAAAGATAGATTTATTTTATTTTTAGTTTCATCTCCCGTAAGTAACTATAACGTACTTTAAGTTATTTAAGGTACTTTATATACTTTTTTACTTAGGAAGTATCGAGAAGAGAAGTAAGTATAAAAAATCATAGATAATTTCATTCTTTGCGTAGTAGCATAATAACTGTCTTCTGAGTAATTCCCACTGTACTACCAACTACGTTGTTTAAATACGATTAAAGTGTCCTTCGGCAACACATCATTTGCATACAAAGTGGATCTAAATTATTTTACAATTTTTTTACCCTCTTGGCATGATTGTGGTATATTATCGCGAAACAGTTAACAAGCCACGGGATCTACAATTTGTTTTGCCAAGCAGGCGAACCAAATCCAGATTTGCATTATCGTGAATTAAATAAAGTTTTATGCAGAATTGGCTATTGATAACAGGCAGCATAATATCATGTCCAAGTATAAAGCTACATGACAGCAATTCAAGTTATCCGGTGGACGGGGATTGGTATTGAGTAACGCCTATTTCCAACATTCAACATTAGCTCATACTAGTGTGGCTTAATCGCAGGTAATTTAAAAACTTTACCGTAGAGTGTCAAAACTCACTACAGCATATCTTTATAGACTTTTAAGCAGCCTGTGATAGCATAGCCATAAAGTTAAAGCATCATAAATGAACTGACGGGACTATGTAGTTGACCAATCCATCCAATCTTATCCAAGCTTACATTGGTATAAAGCGGGCCAATGAGAGCAAAACGAAGTATATACATGATGGCCACGCCTGGGAGCAGAATATCCCATATTGGTCCCTCAATCAATATAGTAGAACGTGAATTAAAAGGAGTGCAATCCTTAAACTATCTCGTGACAATTTTAGGAATGGTTGCTTAAAGCCAACAAAGCCTATTGTAGTCCGTGAAAATTCTTCAAATCCATTAATTTAACCACAACATCAAAGCTCCTGATGCATTAGACATAAGTCATATCAGTACTTACAAATGAATCCGAGACTTTGGTGTGTAGCAAAAAGTACTTTGACATCTTAGCCTCGTTTTGGAGGATAGTTTAACGGAATATTGTTTTTTTTTTTATTATGTACATACCTTGAGCGTATGTTTGCACCATTATGCTTACCACAGCGTGGGCGATCGGAAATTAAGGTGAGAAAATGATGAGATGTCTAAGCACAAGTGTCTTAAATGACTATAGATCATAAACATGCGGAAATACAGAGTCGGGCAATTCATTCCACAAAATTATTGAGCGACTAAAGAAGGAATCTTTTAATTGATTGGTACGTCCGAATATAGGTTTAATGGTAGACTTGTAAGCTCTAAATAAGACACGGGTATTGCGGGGTTGGAGGATGGGCGTGATGCATCTGGATATTTCTTTTGAACACCGCTTGTGAAAAAAGCTATGAAACAGTGATAAGCAGAAAACATTCCTACGTTCATTCCTATGTTCAAGCGGTTCGATTGTTCGTCATCAATAATTTTTATCGCACGATTCTGAATTCTGTCTAGTAGACTTAATGTGGTCTTGGGGGCACCTGGCCAGACAATACAGTTGTATTCAAGTTTAGGGCGAATATATGCCTTGTAAATAGTAGCCAGGTCTGAGAGAGTGTAGTACATCTTGCACTGTTTTATGAAACATAAATATTTTGCAGCATTCTTAGTGATGACGAATATGTGGTCGTTCCAATGAAGCTTATCGTTGACACACATTATTCCGAGTTTTACAGTTTCTTTAATGCAAGATCCATTCATGTTTTATCGGTGATTTAAATTATGCTTAGACGACAGAAGACAGCATTGGGTTTTGGAAGCGTTAAACTGTGTTGTCCCTACCTTGTTATGCTGCCGAAGTCAGAATTTAACGTGCTTAACATAGACTGTTGTTCAAGATGCACTTGCAATGAAGACGGTCGTGCAGAATGCGTGAAATCATATGAAAAGCTATGAGTACGAAGGAATGAATTGGATAAAAAGTAGCGGATAGGAGATCATTAATGAAAACAAGAAATAGTGTAGGGGACAAAACAGAGCCTTGTGGAATACCGGCATTTATGCGGTGAACATTGGATTTGAAACCGTCCAATACGGTCAGAAAGGTAGTTACTAGTCCAATAAACCAAGCAAAGAGAAAGGATATATCGAGTGCAACAACTTTGCTTTCACCTAATTTGTTAATAGACTGGTTCAACTTTTCAGTGCGAGACATGCTATCAGATCACCTATATAACGTTGCCTTCTAAAATCATACTGCTGGTCACTAAGACCAGATTCAAGGTATTGCATAAGCTTACGATTGATCAACGTTTTCACGACTGTAGAAAGTATGGACGTTAGCGCAATGGGTCGGTACGAGGAAGGAGATTAATGTTCGCCTTTCTTAGGAACAGGCTGGATAAAGACTCTTTTCAACTTCTTGGGAATACTCCAGAGGAATAAGAAAAATGGAAAAGTCTGCGCAGAGGTAATGCCAGCGTTAAAGAACACCTCTTCAAAACAATTGCGGGAATACCATCAGGCCCAGCAGATTTATGAATGCTGAGCTCACTTAATACTTTAGCTACGAAAGTAGATTCGTCCCATAAATGTTTCGACTCATAAAAGTACATTGCAAGTACATGCATACAAGGTGGCAACGCGCCAGCTGGTAGCGTATAGCGTTAGCTGCAAAATGTGAAGCAAGCAGATTGATCTTGTCTATAGAGCTGACGGTTGGAATGTCATTGTGAATAACCGATGGAATTGAAGACGAGGCAGTATTTGTTAATTCGTTTCACGAATAACCAAAAATTCTTACTTCCTTTGGGACATTAAAGTATTGTTTGCCCCAGTTTATAGTCTTACTCGAATTTGACTCGTCTAAGGTTCCTGCCTCGTGTGAATTTGGTTCGGTGTTCCACAGTGGGTTTTTTTATATAACCTAAAGCATATTTCCCGGCTCCTTGAAGCCTCTTTGCAGATTAAATCATACCGGTCCGGTATGTAAGAATTTCGAAGATCGTGACAGAAGTGAGCTGTAAATTTTTATGTATTTGTCACTCTGTCACAATTCTTGTACACCCGGTACATATATAAAAAAACCGACCGGACTCCGATTGTAGAGCCACGCATATTTGGAATATGCGAATATATGATAACGATGATGATGATGATGATGATAAAGACCGACAATTTCGTGCAGTTCAATTTTGTAACAAACAAGCGTCTTATACAAAACGTCAATGCAAATATATTATCAAATAAATAAGGATCAGCCTGATTGGACTGAAATTTTGCTGACGACAACATAATTGTCGAATGCCCACGCAAATGCATCAGCATAAAATCACGGGATGAGAATTGCACATATGTGTGTATGTCGTCCTTTATTCCTGTTGTCAAATATCCTCAAGCAAATGAAGACATACGTACGTACGAAGGAGTTCATGTCTGTATGTATTTAAGTAATATTCAAATGCATTTCTGATTTGCTGACTTTTAAAGAGTTTTTATGAATCGTCGACCGTTTCAACTGAAAATTCTTCCTTTTGTCAATTACTATAAACAGATTCTACCCTTAGGTTCTATGTTGTTAGGTTGTCATTTGTCAACGATGTCTGATTTCGGTTGTTTAGTCGCTTTTGCTGTCCCTTTGTTTTGTTCTTCGACGTCATATATTTCAGAAACAGAAATACATATCCTTATGACTGCGAATGGCCTCGCCTTTTGATATCACTGCACACAGTGCTACGTAATAGCAGCAAATAGAGATTTCCTTTTCAAGATTATCAAATAATGTTGATCAAAAGTATTGTTGTTGTTTTTCTGTCATCCTTTGCACAAAAAGGTTGGTCACTGCACGCACAGTTTGGAAGCATCAGCAGCAAAGGACGTGGCAAAAGTCAAGTGAAATCGTAGTTTTTAAGCAATTTGTTTCCAAATTTCAATTATGATTTGTATTCAACGAGGTTGGCATTCATCTGGTGAATTGACTTTAAGTGAACATCTATAAATGTACCAGTTGCCAATTTAATTAGAAATTTCGCTGTATTGTACCGCGTACTTCATTCCTCAAAGCCGCCAACGAACAAAAGGAGAAAACAGAAAAATTAGAAAAATTATAATCTTTAACGAATATGACGCGATGAAGAAAATGAAACGCTGACAGAATTACAACAAGCAATTCTTCATGTTGCCAATGCACTGTGGAACAAAAATAGGTAGCTCTTGTTTTTATTTTGAAAAGATAAAAACAAACAAGGAAGGAAAATACCACATTCGTTAAAGTCATCGTTCTTCCATACTTGTGTAGTTTCATTCCAAGACAATCAAAGTCAGTTATTCATCACTCTTTGACAGCTGAGGGGGAAATGTCTAAAACCCTGATTCTGAGGTTAAGACTTCTTAGTTTGTTGGGATGAATTTTTTTTGACGAACGACTTAATGCTGATTCTGATAAAAAACTAAAAATACCAACAAAAATCAAATGTCAAAGGTATCCTAAAATCTTAATTTTTATTCTAATAAATAACTAAAAATGTCACATGTCAAATATTTTCTTAAATCTTATATGTGGCTTTCGTTTGATAGAAAAAATTACCCTTAGTTCAAAAATATTGCACTGAACTTCACAGTCTCTTTTGCTGCCATTTTGACTTTTGATTTGTGGTATTAGTATTAATTTTTCATTAAGTTTAATTCGCTTTACACAGTAACTAAAGCCGAAACAAAAGGTGCATTAATTTTTATTCTGACAAATAACTAAAAATATGAAATGTCAAAAAACTCTTTAAATCTTAATTTTGATTCTGATGAATGTCAAAAAAGTTAAATGTTCCCATAAATAACTTAAAATGTCCAAAAAGTTTTATGTCAAAATTCATTTCATCACCATCATATGTGGCTCTACAATTGGGGTCCGATCCTGGCTTCCAACAAAAAATCTTTCCACTGGTCCACATTTCGAGCCGATGTCACCCCAGTTTGTCATCGCTAAACTCTTTCCAGCGTAATCTTGGTCGGCGTCACTATTCTATTGCAACGGACAACGGAGCTAGGTATCCTGCTCATCGGAGCCTACCAAGCTTCATTGTTTTCACGATGTCGATATCCGGTAATGCTCGTAGATCTCATCATTATAGTCTCCGAAATCGTCTTTCCTCAGATACGGGGCCAACAATTCTCCCTATGACTTTCCTCTGGAACGGGGCTAAGTGATCAGAATGATTTTTGCAAAATACCCAAGTCTCTGATCTTTATGTAAGTACTAGTATGAATATTATCTTATACACCGGCAGTTTGGATATTATGGTTAAACTCCTGAATTTGAAGGTCTTGATAGATTAAAGTAGGCTTTGTCGGCTTTAAGCAACCGTGCGCGTATTTCTGGTACCATGCTGTTATCGGCTGCTATACAGTTGAACAGGGATAGTTAAAGGTTTGCACTATTTCAAATTCGCGCTCCACTAAAACGAGACGCAAGTCAAAATACTTTAATGAATGGATCATGGTCAAGGAAAACTACAAAAAACCTTGACCAAGAAAATATTTAAAAAAAAAATAATATACGTGAGCCTTAAAAATTGTTGGAAGCTCCATTGAAAATTCGGTCTTTCAGGAACTAGCTGACTTCTTTCTTGAAAGCCAACAACTCGACAGTGAAGTGTACCGGAATCGTTTGTAGTACCAGGCCTAGCAAACGAAAAAGGCACGCACAACTATCAAGACGATAAGTTCCAATGCCAAACATTGCACCAAGGATGAGCGAAAAAGCTGGACTCAAATGGAGCTCTTAAAGATTCTCTGCGGTTCCTTGTAGCTTGGCCAATTTTACCGGAGAAACCTCCAATTCAGGCCTTTGATGAAGTTCTTTAAAATTGGTTCTCTTGTTTTGAATTGTTATGATATAAAAAACAATTTTTGAGTATTTCCCCCAAAAATAGAAAATATCTCAAACCATCATGAATTCAAAGCCAGGAAAAGACGAAACTAAAGTCGCCTCATATTGCCCTGTATAAGTTTACTGCCGGCAATTTTGAAACTCTTTGAAAAGATGGTATTTCAAAAACTAAAACAAATGTTATCTGAAGGGTGCATTATACCACACCACCAATTCGGATTTAGGGAACAGCACGTAGAGCAGGTATACAGAATTGTAAATACAAATAAGCTCGCCTTAGAAGAAAAGAAATACAGTATAGCAGTTTTCTTGGATATTGAGCAAGCTTTTGAAATTTAAAATTAAAACACTTCTGCCTAAAAAATTACATGCAATACTTGAAAGCTTCTTATCCCAAAGGAAGTATCAGGTTAAACTAAATACAGCCACCACTGAACAGTTCGAGATGAAAGCAGGAGTACCTCAAGGCAGTGTATTGGGACCTATGATCATATACTTGTTGAACACAGCCGATTTACCAACAAATAAAATGGTGACTACTTCAACCTTTGCTGACGACATAGCTATTGTGTTTTCACACAAAAATCCACAAACTGCTTCAAGCGTACTACAAGATCTCCGAGAATTGGGTAATAAAGTGGCGGATATGCGCCAATGAAGGTAAATCAACACATATAATTTTCACACTAAATAAACGTACATGTCAAGCAGTGAAACTAAACAATGTCACAATTCCTCAACGAACGAATGTCAAATATTTGGGTATAAAACTTGATAGAATGTTGACATGGAAAAATACCATCGAATCAAAGCGCAATCATTTAAAAATACATTCTCTTAGTTGTTCTGGCTGATTGGAAGAACTTCAAAACTCTCTCTAAACTTCAAGGTGCTCCTATAGAAAGCGATCCTAATCCCCATAGGGTATTCAACTATTGAGCTTAACCAGTGCATCAAATATAGATATTGTGCAATGAACACAAGCAAAACTACTTCGCAGCATCACAAATGCACCACGGTATATTCGGAACAGCGACATTCACAGAGACCTAGGCTTAAAACAGTTAAAGAATCGATCAAGTCATACAGTTTAAACTACCAATTGAAACTGGAATCAAATCCAAACGATTTAGATAAGGCAACCAATAATATAATCGGCTTCGCATGGTAGATCCACTAGATCTATCTATCCATATAAATAAAAATGTAATGCTGTTCGTTGGTAATCGCATCACTTGAGAACGGCTGGACCGATTTGGGTCATTTTTATTTTAAAATGTTTGTAATAGTCTGAGTAAGGTTTATACGGAAAGAAAAGTTGCTCGAAAATTGGAAAATTCAGGAAAAACTGAAAGTGCTGTTTTCAATAGGCTTTTTGTATGAACTCACGACCATAACTCAGGGTTCTAACACGTATATATTTTTTGCCGATATCAGTATCGATTCTATAGTTTTATGGGTGGCTGAGGTAGTCGATTGGTAGTGGGAGGTCAGTTGGATGGGGTAGCCGGAAAATCCGGGTATTTCCGCTAATTATTAATAAATATAATTTAATTCCGCGCATGTAGTACTACACATTAAAATTAACTAATAATAATAATTACGCATACTCTAATAATAAGTATAACATAGGTTGAGACTTTAGATAACTTATTTTAGATTGTCAAGTATTTCACACTTCTTGTTAGTTCCATATAAAGAAAGATTTAAGAATTAAGCCACTGGCAGCATAACAAAAGATATAGATATATGAAAATAGGCTTAAGGCTAACAAAGTCTACGATAGTCAATAAAGAATCTTCAAACTGAGGCAGATTTACGGTACACAATAATTTTTCGTTAAAAGAATCCCGTAGACTACAACTTCTAGATTGTAGAAATAACACGGCCGCGAAATCTCCTCTAAAGGTCAGAAGCGCACTACAGTTGTGTGGCCAAAGAAGATAAGAAAAAGAATATAAAAGTTTTGCAGTTTTGGATGAATTTGATTTCACAAGACAAAGGGTGTGTCTTCCCATCAAATATAGCGTTGATTTGAAACATCAGCTATTCAACCATAAAAGTTTAACTCCAAGTTAATATTGCCCCAGTGTACGAGTATGTTGATCTTTTGTTGTGTCTGCTGCAACACTGGTATTCCCTGCTAATATTTTTCTTGACTACTACATTGGATATTCTAATAACAAACGGCGAACAATACTGACTTGGAGAGGTGACCATTTCTTATGGCACAAGTATTCCGTAGTCATATAGTGTTAGACATGAACGGTGCTATATATACTGGACAACAGACGACGGACGACGATGACGATATTACTTTTACTCTCTATCATTAAACATAATTCCTGTCAACATACTAAGCTTGTCGTGTATAAAAACCGTCATCGCTTTCATCTATCACGGCATAGTAAGCAGTCTGGGGTAGTGCATGACGGGACGGGATATCAACTCATCCCTTTTGTCTGGAAAAGGATACTGTGTGTCAAAAGTACAAAGAAAAACGTATACATATAAGATAATACTATATATAGTTATACTATATACCAACATACTAAACGCAAACTCCATCTTATGAGAGGGGTTTACTTGGATCATCTTTGACTCTTGTTAATACGTTAATATTGTTATGATTTATGACCTGGTTTGATTTTGAAGCTGCTCAACGAAATCAGTCGAACATACAAATGTGTAAATAATTTGATGCCCAAATTTCGTCAATTTATGCCTTAGCATACAAGTGCAACAAGTAAGGAGGTTTTTTTAAACTGTTTTTTTTTTCAACTGGTAAAAATGGAGACAATTGTGTTCAAAAGTTAAACTAAGTGGCCACCTTTGTTTTCAGAATTATTGAACTGAATGACATCGGCTCGAAATTGGGAGCGATGGAGAGATTTCTTGCGTGAGGCCAGGACCGGACCCCAGTTGTACACCCAAATATGTTTTTTTGTATTTTTAAATTGTCTATTTATTGAATCAGATTAATTTTTACATGTACAATAAACAAATACAGCACAATAATTTTTGTTTTCTAGTAAAATTGCCGTATAAAATTGATACATAAATTGACATAATTACAATAATTGGACAATATTAAGAACTAAATTTTACAAATTTTTCATCAGATTTCATTTAAGTTAAAATTTAAAAATACTTCTAATACATATCACAGATTTAAACTTACAAACTAATAAAATATTTATAAATATATAAATAAGTCAAGAAATATAAATTCGAAATGGAAAAAATAAATAGCGTTTAAATAAAATAAATATAAATAAATAATATAATAACTAATAAATGTAATAAATATAAATTCATAAAAAACATGTCAATTATAATATATATAAACAAATAATTAATATAAATAAGTCAGCAAATAAATAATATATAGAAAATAATATAGGTAAATAAATATAAAAATAATTGGTCTAAAATTAATCTAAACAGACAAATAAATAATATATTTAATTTATTATCCAAATACAAACGAAGTCCATTTAATATTTTTATTTTGCATTGCGCATAACCGGTTTAGCTGAAAAACCGGTTTTGGTCGTGTGAAAAATAAAGAACAGTACTCGCAGAAAACTCCACTTTCCTCGCTCGTTATGTAATATACTATAACAATTCGGTAAGTATTATAACATTTTTATTATCTATATCTTGTTAATCTTTTGTCAGTCTGTGTGGGTCTTTAGTCACCATCAGTCAAGCCACCAATAAAGTTCTCTGTTCGCTCTGCAGCTATCTTTTTTTTCCCGTTCAGGGATAGTCATGCAGTATCGCCAGACAGGATTTAGAACACTCGAATCTAGCTGCGGTTCATGCCTAATGTGTTTATTGTTTATTTTTAGCTCAGAGGATCCGAAGCATCCTTCCGTTTCTTCGCTATTGGAAATACCTTCGAGACTTTCCAACAGTTCGGAAAGTAGAAATTGTTCAATAAATTGTCAAACATGACGCAGTATTGCCTGATGAAGCTGTCTGGTAAATGTTTCAAAACGATGTTAGGAATGTTATCTAAGCCGGATGATTTTTTGTTGTTCAGTCGTATAAAGGTAAAGGTCAGGTCGTCAAGTGTTGTTAAGCGTTGTGTAAATGCGTCTGATCTAAACCCTTTAGAGAACGTCAATAGTGTTCTTAATGAGGTACTCCGATATCTAAATCGGAATACCTCATCTATCACCAGATCGATGTTGCCGCTTGATTCGTCAACACAAGAATGAATAGCCTCTAAATGGCTACCGATAATGCTGAGTTTGTCGACGTTGGAGTCGATGACAAAAACATCACCGACTCTACGTAAAGTTAAATCCCGGCCTGTTGTTATAATGGCTCTCTTAAAACTTGAACCTTCAGTTTCGGAATAGCTCGCGACCTAAGATCTGATTAATCTGCGGAAACATGTTCCTAGAATCGGATCTTTGAATGTTTTTTTGTCGCAAAAAGTCACTGATGATATTCAGAAACTGTTGGCTCAGGAGCGCCTTACAATTTTTTAGCAAAGCCTTCAGCCTTACCAGTTCATTATGTCTTTCTCTATCTTCAAAGCGACTATAGATACCGTTGATCTGCGTAAAAAGGTAACTCTTATATCTTAGTAGGACTTTTATGTCACGGTTCAGATAACATTCCATAGAATTCCGACTCTTTATCTTCGGTACCGTGGACTCTACAACTTCTAAAAAAACGCAATCTAATTTACCAATAAAGGTATCCCATTCCGAAATGGACAGATTCCCAATCTGGGCATGCATCCCTATATTTTCTGATTGCCCATCGCCCGAATTGGCTCGAATCAGTTTTATTGTAATTTAATTTACGATTTTCTTCGTGGATAGCTAAGCTTAAAACGGACTCTTATTCAAAAGACATGACCATAACTATGTCGTTGTGGTCGCTGTCATAAGACAATAGTGGTAGTTTGTTCGCCTATTCACTACTTGCGGTGTCAATATTTAATCTATCGTCTGCAAAACAAACGTCAAGAAAAGAATTTCTTCTTGGGAAGCTTGATGTAACTGCACTATAGTCCATTTTTTTATTATTTAATTATTTAAAAAAGTGCTTTTGGTGTTATTAACTCTATTGAGCCAGTTGGTGTGTTTGGGATTTAAGTCTCCCGCTAGAATCAAATAGTTTGCCAAACTATCAAATTCTAACACCACGTACAATCTTTGGAATTCGAAGTCAAAGTTACTATTGCGGCATATGCAAATATCACAAAGTATTAATTTAAAGAAGACAATACAAGTTTCAAGACAGTTAAAGTTTCTAATTTCTCCTTAATCTAACGGGTGTTTTTTTAAGAGGTTGCCGATTTTTTTTTTTTGAATAAAACACATATAAAATTATGAAATGACCAAAATTTTTTTTTATTTGGTAGATAATTTTTTGGCATTTAACATTTAAACACAATTTCTGGCATATGGCTACCACGACTATTTTTCACAAATGTCATTCTGGAGGTCCAATTTTCCAGCACTTTTTCAAGCATTTGAGGGCGTATGTCAGCAATGACACGTTGAATATTGGTTTCCAAAGCGTCAATCGATTGAGGTTTATCCACATAAACCAATGACTTCACGTATCCCCACAAAAAGTAATCGAGTGGCGTCAAATCGCACGAACGCGGAGGCCAATTCACCGGACCATTTCTCGAAATAATGTTGTCGTTGAAAGTTTCTTTCAATAAGTCGATTGTTTCACGTGCTGTATGGCAAGTGGCACCATCTTGTTGAAACCACATTTCATCCATATCCATATCTTCAAGATTTGACAACAAAAACTCATTTAACATGGTTCTGTATCGATTTCCATTCACGGTAACGCGTCGTCCTTCCTCATTTTTAAAGAAATATGGACCGATGATCCCACCAGCCCATAGACCGCACCAAACAGTACATTTATCAGGATGCATTGGTAATTCTTGAACGGCGTGTGGATTATCTTTGCTCCAAATGCGACAATTTTGTTTGTTGACGTATCCATTTAACAAAAAATGCGCCTCACCACTGAAGAGAATTTTACGGTAAAAAAATGGATCTTCGTTCAATTGATTTAACGACCAATCACTGAATTCACGGCGCAAACGATGGTCGTGTGGCTTTAATTCTTGCACCAATTGAATTTTGTATGGCACCAAACCCAAATCTTTACGTAAAATTTTCCATAAAGTCGATGGACAAAGTCCAATTTGCTGAGCACGACGACGAATCGATAAATTGTCGTTTTCTTCGACACTGGCCTCAACGACAGCAATATTTTCTTCTGTACGAACTCTTCTCATTCTTGTCGGTGGCTTGGCATCCAAAAGAGTGAATGTAGACCGAAATTTGGTAATTACGTTCTTTATGGTGGTCTCTGACGGACGATTATGTGCACCATAAAATTCACGAAGTGCTCTATAAACATTTTTAATTGAACACTGATTTTGAAAATAAATTTCCACGATTTGAAAACGTTGTTCTGGAGTTAACCTATTCATAATGATTTGCCAAACAATACTGAGTAGAAATGCCACTTTGAGCTGTCAAAACAACTGTCATAAAATAAAACGACATCTATCGGAAAAACAAACCTCCTAAAAAAACACCCTTTACTATATCACAGTTTAATGGTTTCCTAACTATAATATGTTGATGGTGATGAATGATTAATATATGTCCCTGTAAATTATTCAGGACAAGTTCAACAGCTGAAAATCGCTGCATTGCAACATGGCGAAAGCAATCAATTTGGCTTACTCATTTTTCTGGGTTATATTTAAATGTCTACGTCCTGAATTATTAAATACTGTTGCTTTGTTGGTATTTTCCATTTATAAACCAACCAAAAGCAGGACAAAGTGCTCCATCCCTTAATTCATTAAATACCTTCTACATGCTTCCATCTACCTATGTAGGTACTCATATGCACACAGTGCTAATGTTTTGTTGCTCCAGACTACAACAACAACTAAATTTAATGCTAAATTTACCACAAAACGATGAAACAAATGCAGAAATATGAGAAATTCCGCAAAAGACCGTTCTTTTAAGAATCCCGCGATAGTTGCACAGGATAAATATTTTAAAGAAATACTCACATCCCACAGGACAACGATGACGACGACGACTGTTATGCTTGCAGAAAGGTACAGCCGTCGCTTTACATTCTTTTACTTTTCCGATTTGCTTCCTCACACAAGGACACAAGCGGCAGCAGAAAGGTGAAAAATGGAAATTGAATTGTGTTAAAATGTAGTCGCATCAAGTGATCCGGAAAAGTTGGCGGCCCATCCAAGCATTCGTTTCTAGCGCGTATTCTTTTCACATTCACGATTCTTGGTTAGGTTCGAGGTTTGTGTGCAATCTTTTGTGGAATCGTATTAAGGTTGCCGGGACGGCACACCGCGTGTATTACCTCAGGGTTTGCCATCATGTGAGTGTGGTACACACGCGGTTGTAGTTTTTGGAAGACTGCATGAGTAATGTATGTACATCCACTTTGTATGCACGAGTATGTGGGGCATAGGAAAATTTCCCACGGGCATTCGTGTGAGATTATAGTGAGTTTTACTTTAATTTTTCTTAAATAACTCTTACCTGTAGGTGAAGTTTCTTTCAAACGTGCAAAAAAAAACCTAACCTAAAGGAAATCTGGATACTGCAGATGATTAATTCAGCCACAATGATTGCAGAACAATGAGATTAACTGACGTGAACCGGCAAATCCGCGACGCAATATGTAAAACGGAACACAGGGTCTACTCAGAGGGAGGAAGTACACAGAACACTTGCATTTATCTTACAAAGAATGTGAAGAGTTGTGTAAAGTACTTGCTGACAGGTTAGATTAGGTTGCTCTTAAACAAGGACTTGTTAATGTGAATAAGTAATCAGTTAGTGAGAATTATTCAAGCATTTAAACATCAAAAATTTAGTCCAGGATTTAGTAAAACTTTACTACAGAACTTCTTTTTCTTCGTTTCATATCAGCCTTTCACAACAACAAAACTTCACATCACAAGACAAGAAAATGCAGGAACTTGCAAACTCAATTTTCGACAATCGTCCTAACTACGAATGCTGACCAAATACTCGAATACGAATTGGCAAAAGCAATAAATACACAATTGAGTTATATTGTAATGTTATAAAGGACCAGCCCACCGACAGACGTCCATTCGCATTTATGATGCAATACGAAAACGATCGACTGGCGCGGCGCAAGGGCCGTAAATCGTATTTGGTCTTCAGAGTCTTCGATCTAGGTCCGGAGAAGTCAGAATTGTTTTCCCTGCAGCGAAACAATGGTGCTGCTGAGTGCTGAGGCACCTCCAGCACACATCCTCGTATCACGGCGATGATTTGCTTTGTGTGCTGGTAAGCCACATACAGGAATCATATTATGTTATTACGCGATGATTTGGCTTTGTGGTCCTTGTAAGTTTTATTTTCACTTTTTTATTTGATTGGACATTTTATGTTTGACGAAGAAAACCATCCTGTGAGCGCTGTATGAAAGCAGAAATCCTTCATAAGCGGCAAAAAGCTTTATTGGTAATTTTTATTACCCAAGTAAATTAAATAATACAATTTGTAAACGTCATATTGGTATTACCACATTACATAACGACCATTGGCAATAGAGTGTATTGTGACACACGTCTAATGTTAATGCCTCTACTTATGTCGTAATAAAAGAAACTTAGCTAAGACTAAATTCGTTCTGCGTTGTTTTTGGAGGTAAGGTAAGTGACCAAATAACGCCAATACCGCGGAGCTGATGACCAATTACCAAGCAATTCATTAACTAATTTTACATGTATAAGAAGAAAACGATATGCTATAGAAGAAACAAAGTCATCCTTAACATATGGCTATTAGACATTGTTTTATTTAAAAAAAAGAGTGCGTGAATGGCATAGTTCCAAAAAAAATACTTGAAGTAATATGTTCAAATTGGGACTTACATTGAACTCAAAATGTACAACCTGCCTGGAGGAAGAATAAAACAACTATATATTTGCCTATATAGTAGTCCTGCTTTTTCCCGACTAAGGATAAACTTTTTGGAAAGAGATATAATAACGATCTCCGACCTTCGATATTTGAAGCTAGATCAAGACTCCGCAATCTAAATGTAACGAATAGATTTAATAGTTATCTTCTTTGGGAACGAGTACAATGAACAGACAACCTTACTGCTCTGGTATGGTTTTATTATACATACATATATATATATATATATATATATATATATATATCAGTGGAAAAGCGCGTGGCTACTGAGCATGAGGTTCGTGGTTCGAATCCCAGTAACACCAAACGGTGTCCCACCTCTCGTGAAAGAGTGACAAACGTTTCGAGAGTAATAACTTGTTGTCATGGACAGCTTCTCAATTCGCCGTTCGGAGTCGACCTTAAATTGTAGGTTCCTTCCATTTGTGTCCGAAAATATAAATGCGCAACACAAATGGTCGCGAGAAGGCCTTGGACCGCAATGGTCTGTCGCGCCGAATATTATATATATATATATATATATATATATATGTACGTATGCATATATAAATGTAACCTAATAGTCTGTCAAACCCTTAAACAATTCGCGATGGACCTTTTCGTAGGGGTTATATTTTATATCTTATATTGTTTTTAAAATCCAATGTTTCTATGAATTTTTTAGAATTTTTAAATAGTAGCGTCCTAAAATTTTGCACACCTATACATTGTCCTATGTAAGCAAAAACCTCCATATTTTCGAAGGTGTCGGACACTTTGGTGAGAGGGCTCCCATACAAATATTTTTTTCAAATCTTATGTTTTCCACAAATTTTATATCGGAGCCTCCTTAAATATTGCAAACGAGCACGAACCCTGTATTTTTTGGAATGTGACCCCTGGGTCAAAGAACTACAAAAACTTTTGTTGTGAATCCTTAGTCTAGAATTAGAGCATGATAACGCTCACTGGTTATTCGGGTATGGAAGAGCCGCTGAATCACTGGTTGTATGGAGAACGAAGCATCCCTAAAGATCTAGTATATAAGTATATATGTATATAGGTATATATATATTCATTGAACTTGTACCGCATTATTATGTGCTTAGATTGCCTTCTGCTACATTTGATAAGGGGTGGTTTCTTTATCAAATGTCAAATCGTGTTATAGGCACACCATCAACTTAGTTTTATAATGAAACTAGCCGAAGTACCCGTGCCAACTCCACCCATTGACCATCTCAGCCACCCAGAAAACTATAGAATCGACATTTATTTTGGCAAAAAATATACGTGCTCGAATCGTGAGTTATTCTCATGAGTTAATACAAAAATGCCATTGAAAAAAGGACTTTCAGTTTTTACCGAATTTTCCAATCTTCCGGGCAATTTTTCAATTTTTCTTTCCGTAAAAACCTTACTCGGACTATGACGAAATGAGCAAAATCAGTTCAGCCGTTCTCAAGTGATGCGCCAACCAACTAACAGCATTTCATTTTTACGAGTAGTTATAAAGATGAAGATGATATTTTGTAATTTTTTTTTTTTTATAATGTACACACGCTAAAGGGGTTTGCACCCTTATAATGCTTAGCACAGCGTGGGCGTTAGGAAATTAGGGAGAGGAAAGGATGAGATGTCTATGCACACGTGTCTTAAACGACTGCAGATCATATAAATGCGGAAACACAGAATCAGGCAATTCATTCCACATAACTATCGTGCGGCTAAAGAAGGAATCTCTGAATTGGTTAGTACGTCCGAAGATAGGCTTAATGGTGGACCCATGAGCTCGAGTTGAGGCACGGGTATTACGGATGGGTTGGAGAATGGGCGGGATGCATCTGGATATTTCTTTTGAACATTAATGAAAATCAGAAAGAGTGTCTGAGATAAAACAGAGCCTTGAGGAACACCGGCGTTTATGCGGTGGACATTGGATTTGAATCCGTCCAATACGACCTGGATTGAACGTTCAGAAATGTAGTTCATAGTCCAATCGAGCAGGGTGTTGTTAATTCCATAAGCAGTCATTTTCGACAAAAGAGCTTGATGCCAGACTCTGTCAAATGCCTTGGAAATATCGAGTGCAACGACTTTACTTTCACCAAACTTGTGAATAGACTGGTTCCACTTTTCAGTGAGATAAGCCATCAGGTCACCTGTAGAGCGCTGCCTACGAAAACCGTACTGCTGGTCACTAAGGATTTCACGTGATTCAAGGTATTGCATAAGCTTACGATTGATCAGAGTTTCCATAACCTTGGAGAGTATGGATGTTAGCGCAATGGGTCGGTATGAGGAAAGAGATGACGTTTCGCCTTTTTTAGGAACAGGCTGGATAAAGGCTGTTTTCCAATTCCTTGGGACGACTCCAGAAGAATAAGAAAAATGGAAAAGTCTGCGCAGTGGTAATGCCAACGTTGAAGAACACCTCTTCAAAACTAAAGCGGGAATGCCATCAGGCCCAGCAGATTTATGAATGTTGAGATCATTTAATACTCTAGCCACTTGACGAGTACGAAAGTAAATCTGTCCCATAGAGGATTCAACTCTTTCAAGTACAGGCGGCGACAACGCGCTATCTGGCAGCGTAGAGCTAGCTGCGAAATGTGAAGCAAGCAGATTGGCCTTGTCTATAGAGCTGACAGTTGGAACGTCATTGTGAATAAGCGTTGGAATTGAAGACGAGGCAGTATTTTTAATTCGTTTCACGAATGACCAAAAATTTTTACTTCCTTTGGGACATTGAAGTATTTTTTGCCTCAGTTTTTGGTCATATTCGAATTTTGCGCGTTTAAGGTAGGCATTGCAATCATTTCTGACTCGTCTAAATTTGGTTCGGTTTTCCACAGTGGGGTTTTTTTTATATAACCGAAAGCATACCTCACGGTTCCTAGTAACCTCTTTGCAGCTTAAGTCATACCAAGCATTTTCCTTCGGTTTAATACACTTTGTCCTGGAAGGGATAAATTGTCTCATACCCTCGAGGATTATGTTAGTGATCGTATCAGAAGTGGCATCCATGATTAGAAAAAATCAAGTCAAGTAATCTTAGATACTACTGCATTGCAAGCACCTCCACGCCACGTGGTTCACTGACGCGCTTTTAGCTCCACGTTTCAGGCTGTGATAAAAAAAAGTAACACATGCACATGTGACAATTTGGCAAACACGTATGTGTTAGTTGATTTCCTTTAAGTAATGCTCCAATAATAGTGCACATTTAAATTTCAAATGAAATTTGTTCAGTGACCGGTCTTCTGGTTGAAAAAACTGAATAGGAGACTATTAAAAAAAAACGCATTCATCGAAAATATAAAAAAAAACATTTCAAACCTATAGCTTGTCATGCCATATGATATTTCCTGATTGTTCGTTCGTTGAACAGAGCGAAATATTTATGTTTGCCGTTTGTTTTTTTTATCTTGATTCACAGAATCCCCTTTTGTTGGGAAATGCATGCATTCTGCATATTAGCTCATTGTATCCACTGTTTTAATGGTCACGACCCATTAAACAGGTAAGTTGTAAAATTTCCAAAAATTGCCCGCATATTATTTATTGTTGTTATATTAAGAGCAGTTAAAATATTTATACAACTTCGTTAATTCCATTTGACAGCATCGGTACCTTTCCACAGTTCTGTACATGATGAAAAATGTACTAAACATACTGAGCGTTGCACAGAGTACAATCATAGTTTAACCGCAATCGGGATCAAAATGCTCGTATATTGAATTCAATCAAAGGCTTATTGCTCCCATACATACATTCATCTTGCAGAGAGCAGAGTGTTTCACTGCAGAAGATCTACCCATTCCTGTCAAGGGGGTAAAAGTAAATTATTGCCAACTGTTAATCTTATACCATTGCGCGACATGACCTCACCCTGACGTGGACGTAGACGACCAAGACGTGCTTCTGTTTCAGACTTTTAATTTATGTTTCAATTCCAATTAGGTAAGAAAGAAAGCTCGTGCAAAAGTAATTGGCTTTCTTCTGAAATTGGATTCAATAAAAGGAATACACTAAGAAAAAACAACAAAAGCAACAACAACATCAGGAGCATTCGCCAAGAGTACATTGCGAAATCAGGAAATAAAAAGCCACCAAGTTCTTGTGTTAAATAGTGTACTTTTGCACCTCCGCAAAGGCTCTGGTATATGGTGCTAGCCCCTTAACAGTTGATTTCGATTGGAACCAAGGACGATGAAGCAATCATCGGCGTCCCTCGCCGTAAACACATTCCCAAAGAGACTGCTACATGTATATATCCATACTTGAATCTATACACATATACGACGCGTACGTTCTCTTTCCTTATCAGCAAAGTACAAATATACCTTAAGATCCGGCAAGCAATCGACTGTTGACTACTCCACTTCACCTACCAACAACAGCGTGTAAATTAGTAACAACCATGTTAAAATAGGAATCTACAATTGACTTGAAGGGATGAAAATGTATTGCTGCAACCATAAGGACCATTAAGTTCTCACGTTTTACGATTTTCGTTTGCGCTTCTGTTAATTTTTTCCCGATTTTTCTCCGTTTTTCGGTAACAAAAGACGTTTTTTTTTATTGAGAGCAAGTATGTCCGTCCGTACATCAGGTAACGAAAACGATCGCAAAAAGAAACCACACAAAATGCTCGAGTCTTAAATCAGCTTCCTGTTTGCTCTTATGTTTAATATAATACATATTTTAATACAAAATAGAGTTAACAATTAAAAAACTAAGCACTTATTTTGTAGAAGTGTAATCTGATGTTCATTTTGAAATAGATCTGCTTTCGGTTTTTTGTTTGTTTGATAAATACCCTAGCCCATGTAGCAGGCACTGCAACCTAAAATATCTATTGTATGTTAAGGTGTATTTACTCTAAGAGCCGTACCGCCTCCCTTATGAACGATAGTACATCCTAAGTGGCAGAGTTTCTCAATTCCGCCGTCGAGCATATTTCCTTATGAAAAATGCGTCTCCTTAACTAAAGTAGTGCTGGGCGTTCACAGAGAATATGCTCGTATGACTCGTCATCTTCCGAGCAGAACCTACATTCTGTCTCTGGGCCCCCACCAATTTTGTAAAGGTGATACCGCAAGGCACAATGACCTGTTAGCTCCTAATACTATCCCTATTTAGATTAAGTATGTCCTTATAAGAAAAGGGGGCCTGATTAATTGTTTGGATTGTCTCAGCTCCGGGACGTTTTCCCAGTGGGCCGGACGAAGTTTGTGCTCCCAACAATTTATCAGTGATGTGGCGGCAGCCCATTTGATATCTGAAAAGATATATATCCTAGCGCCCTCAATTCCTTTACTAAGCTTAATCCTGGCGCAGATCTCAATAGCATGGAGTTCCGCTTGGTAAATCGTGGGACTTTTCCCATCGGTATCAAGACTTTGGTGTTGCGTCCAAAGACACCAGCTCCAAATCCAGTTTCCATCTTCGATCTGTCTTTGAACCAAACCAGACCTCTAGCGTCCAGTTCAGGAACAGCATTGCACCAGTTTTCTCGATCGAATATTTATACCTCAAATAACCTGCCGAAACACTACTCGCTGACCATAATGTCGGGGATATTGCAGAGCATGTCTTTGTCAGGAATTGAGGCAAGCATTTTCAGGTGTCCCACATAGTCACGGATACAAACCCGTATTCTGTTGCAGCTTAAAAATGCATCTAGCAGCCGTCTTCCTGCAGCTTCTAATGCAGTCGTAGTGCGCAGACAGGCACTTCTTTGTAGCTTCTAAAGCATAGATGCCGTTATCCGTTCTTTCGCCCACCAAACGATTAAGACCACGCCACCGAGCTGACCAATCACCGTCCAGCACGTCGCTCAGAAATTTTGTCATCTCAGCTTGCCGCTGCCAACGTTCTTCCCTACTTTTCTCTGCCGACGTCGCTGCATTCACCGCCGTACGACGTAACTTCTATATACGCTGGTACATCCGCTTGTCGCTGTCGACTTCTTTCGCTGTCCTCGCTATCATCGTTGACCCTATGGTACGGTTTTTCAAGGATTGATGGACAGTGCTTCTCTGCTGCTTCCTTCTATGACGTGTAGTAAAGCATCTTGCATGACACTAGTGATAGTCGTGCAGAGCTTACCACCAATAAAAATCGTCCGCCTAACCAATGGCAATGTATCGACTAGAAGATTGTCAGTGACTAGTGACCATAGAAGGGGAGAGAGCACTCCTCCTTGAGGACATCCCTTAACTGTACTCACAGACACAGACACTCCTCCCGAGGAGCATATAACATCTCGACTTTCAAGCGTGACCCTTATCCAATGATTGGTCGAGTCTTCGATATCTCTGTCAGCCAGTGTTGTTGGATGCGCCCTCAATATCGAGGAAGGCACACAGGGCCACTTCCTTAAATCGAAAAGTTCATCATTCATAGTTCTTGATAGTGAAGGACACTTTCTGTGCTTTTGTCTGTATGCAAACTGACTTGAGTGCATTGATTTAGACAAATCTAGCCAGCCTCTTATATAAACATTAATAAGTCTCTGCAGTGTTTTGAGAACAAATGACCTAATATTTATATTATTAGGCAGCTCACTAGTAAAAGCAGAATTTAACACGACTTTCTTTCCCTCCGCACCAATGAAAGATTTCGAACACATTTTCAAAAAAAAACAATGTAATGCCAATTTGACTTTTTTATTTTCTAGTTTTTCTATCTGCACGTTTTTCGCGACAATTGTCAAGGACATAAAAAATGTACGTAGAGAAATTGGAAAATTTTCGTAGATACACTCCAGCAGTAGCAGTAATAGAAAGCAATCACCTCTTGCTCCTAAACAGATGGCTCTTAATGTCAATATTTAAATTTATTAGACTACGAATATATCGAGAATTTTGCAGACAGGGAAGGTTGGTTGTTGTTTTCGGCGTCGAAGAACTACTCGTAGATGTGTCAAGTCGATTTTTATTTTGTCGTTCTTATACCAATTATTTAATAGTATTTCTAATTTTTATTGACGTAAATTGAATTTTTTTAATCCGTTAAACCTGTTAAACGGTCTAAAGAGTATTGTCAAGTTGACTGAACGTTAAAATAGCAAATGGAATTTAAAATGGATATCGGAAAAGGAATGAATGACAGGTCGCAATTCGGAAAAATGATCTAACTAAACTGAAAGCCACCTTTATACTTGTAAATCTACACACTGCTCTGAATAGGTTGGATTACTGGTGTTGCAGAAACGGACTATCGGTATACCCGAACAAAACCATAAATTCGGCGGCCTTATTCCTCGCGTACTAAAAAGTTTCACTTTGCCAATCTACCCGGAAGTCAAATATCTAGGTAAAGATTGCAAGATTGCAACCGGAATCGAGAATATCAAAAGATAAGTTAACCTTCATTCAATGTAAAACTTGACGCTTAAGAACAAAAACATCAAAAACCCGCACAATATTTTTCTACCTGGTCCAAATTAAAGCCGATGACATTCCGGATGGCGTCGTTAGACATTAAGCGTTTTAGTGTACAGTTAAGGCATATTACCAGGTCTTCCTTGTGGCCATTTTCCATGAACTCAAAGAACAGTGAACTTTTCGACATGATTCCATTTTGTCTATGCGTGCTTAGTTTTTTCATTTCCATTTTGAAAATTCTCCGGAGTCACCTATTTCTTATATATGGAGGGAGACGACAATTTCACTGTATGCCTTTCCTTTCAAAAGCCGCTAAAAGTTCGTGGTGCTATTTACTACCAACTTAAGGAACATAATAAACCTCAAAAACGTTCACGCACCTACAGAGGATTCCCAGACGAATTCTACATGCGTATGTTGTGAAAACGCAAACGCAAAAATAGGTCGGTCAGTATTCCTGGCAGTACATTGACACCCATAGTTTACACAAGAGCACTAATGACAATGGATAACCAGTCACTGATATAGCAGCAAGTAAGAATTTGGTCATTGCGAGTACAGGTTAGCGCATAAGAATATCCACAATAGAGCTGACGTACCGAGGTGCCAACGTCAACTCGGTTGGTATGGTGTTCCGAGCGCGGATTGCATCACAAAGAAAGACTGCATGCACGAACCAGATTCGAGTCAACGTTTTCGCTACATAACAAGGGACCAGAAACCAATACGGTCAAGCGATAACAGCTCGCCCTTGATGAAGGAAGCGCAATTTCTGTGGCTAAGTCAGTTTTAAGTTGACAACATTGTTGAGATTCAGCGGCAATATGAGATTATCTGTCAATGATTCAACATCCAACAAACACTTTACATGCTGAAAAGAAATCGGTAAGCCATTTATGAATAAGACATATTCTTGGCGATGACGATGACGATGAAGTTGGTCCATAATCGATGTACCTTCTCCGTGATCCTCGTGCATGGCTTCTGAACAGGAGGTTCGTGGTTCGAATCACAGTAGCACCAAAGGTATTTATAACGATGTCCCAACTCTCGCGAATGTTTGATAAACGTCCGAGAGTAACAACTTGTCACGAAAAGCTTCTCAATTCGCATTTCGGATACGGCATTCAATTGTAGGTCCCTTTCATTTGTTTGTAAAAATATCCATGCACAACAAAAATAGTCGCGAGAATCCAGGCCTTGTACCGCAGGGGCACATGCCTTGGCTTGCCAAATCTTGTTATCAATTTTTTACCCACTTCCTAATGCCGGATTGTATTTAAAATTTGCACACATATATAATTCCGATGACAACACTTTAATTTCATTTATTTGCATATATTATTTAACATCGCGACACAAATGATCGCTAGACGCTAGGCCTTGGAAGGCAATGGTCTGTCGCGCCGAATATCATCACGCAGTCAACTCGATTCGTTACCTTTATACAAAGTAAGTGTCCTTGAGCACGCACTTACCCTTCAAAAACTACATTAGTTATCGTTTTATGTTGCAGAAGTTTGTGGCGTGGCTGATGTACAATTAAAATCATCATCAACGCCATCATCAACGCCATCGTCACTTTATAAATTCATAGTAAGTTCGAATTTTTTCGAGTTTCTAGTATAAACCGGACATTTTTTGCCTTGTTTTCATGTTCAAATTGCTTTTTAAATGGGCTGTAAAAAGTTTTAATGAGTTTTCGACGCGAGCGGCAAATATGCATTTGTGTCATTGACCGTTAGAGCGCTGAGTCGTCTGTTGGTGGGCTACCATAGAGCAAGGTGCGCGTAGTGCCGCCGACCAACTCGCATCTAAATTGAATTTATGAAATTGTCGAGGTGGAAAAATACAATTCGGAAAAATTATTGAAAAACAAGAGCAAAACAAACTGTGTACATATAAGTTGCCCAGAGAGATCCCAAGGGAGCTTGATGGACACTCAAGCTCCCTTTCAAAGAGTACCCACATAAGTTGTCTTGCAGTGGCTTTTGCTTGGGCACTTTGCACTCACCCACCGTATTCAATACGTTTTGCGAAATGGAAAAATTATTTGACGTTGTATACAAGAACTTAATGTAATTGCATGAATTCCATTATCCTGCTCGTGCGAATATTCTGAGCAGAAATGTCATTAACTCGAGAAAAACATGATTACAAATGCTTGAATACAAACACATACATACGCATACAATCAATTGAAGTTATGGGTTGTTTTGGAAAATTGTTATTCCAAGAGTTTGAAGGAGGTTTTTGCATTATATTTCGGGAATGTAAATGCGCGGCAAAATGTAAGGATTTAATGGAATTTTTTGACTAAATTTTAAATGATTTTTGCTGACCTCTGGAACCTTCTGAGAGGAATTGTTGTGTACACATACGGTGCTACGGCAAAAACACGTCTAGCAAACGCATTAATGCACGCGAATCATATAAACAGCACAAGTATTTATCCCAGTCGTAGAGAATAATTTGATTGCGAGCAATAAATTCATCCTGCACGGAAGACTTGGCACTGAATCCGCCGACTCTCTGGCTCTGTTGAGCAATATTTTCCTCGCCAATTCTCTCATCAAATTAAATCAAACAGTAATGGAAAAAGGAAGATGTCCCCATTGACCAATAAAACATACATACTTGCAATGTATGTGGGCAGCAATGGAGCATTGAGTCCACTGTTCACATATTGTATGTATTTATAAATATATGTAAGAGTTCGACGAGTATGTGTTTTTGGTATGGCTAACAACCTTTACCGTGGAATCCTATAGATTCCGAAAGAATAATCGAAATGAGTAGACGATTCACATGGTCACTTTATATTTATACATTATATTCCTTTGGACTCAATTCAAGAGTTCAATGTTATGCCGAAAAATTACCAAGCAAATACAGACAGCAAAAGGATATGCTGCAGCAGACAATTTTTATGTCAATATTCAATGATTGGCGACTTCCTTCGCGACATGCATTCTCCGCCATGTGCGCTTCAAAATCATCAATAAACGCGCAACAATTTGTGTGTCCATCTTCTGTGGTTAATGCTCCAAAAACGGAAATGCAATCAATTAATTAATCGTTGAAATCGTTGGCTTCAAATTTATACAAAATTACAGATTCAATATTTGATGAAATCAAAACCGTCAGAAAAACATTCGGGCAGCTTTGGTTGGGTACGGCAGCGTTTCACAACATTTCGATGGGGCGGAAGGAAGGGGGATAAAAAACTAACGACAACAATGACGACGACAATTCAAAGTGTTGAGTAAATAAAGTGTCCTGCGGTCCAGCAGTCCATCGCTTGACGTTCGACAGCCGTTCCATTCGTTCGATTTTGTTGCGAAATTTACATAGCAGGATATTGAATTCAAAATTCGATATTGCGCTGTTCAATGCCTAAAATGCAACGATAATTTGTATCGCAATATGAGTACGCTGATGGGGAAAAAAGGAGAATGAAAATTGATTCACGTCAATTTAGAAATCATGAATATTCAAACACTTTCTGAACGCAGACACTAAAAATAAACGATCCAACGAGTCATTAAAACCGTGTGCAACGATCGGCTTCTTATGTTGACTTTATTTGCGTTTTCTGTTGCTCGTCATTTGTTGTTGTTGTTGTTTGTCAAAGCTGCGCTTGTGTGCAGTTAAATTTTTATGCGAGTTTGATTGCAAACATTTTTTGGAACAACATCACTTTATGGAGACAGGTCTAGCGGAAAATAATATGGAAAAATGAAAAAATACTGTGAGAGAATTTAAAAATCATAAGCTTTTAATTCTAATTGTTAACTAACACTATACCGTGGAGTAGAAGACCAAAGAGAGCGATGACAGCACCAGTCGCGAATGTTCTACCGGCGGTATGATACAATATACACCCCGTTGCACATACTGGAAAAACATAGAAAGTAATATGACGCCCAATCTCAAAACATTTTGATGCGATGGAAAGAGCTCTTTCATTAGTTGCCATTGGAATTGGAAGATCCAGCAAAGACCGATGACTAAACTATGCTGTCACCTAGCGTCAAAGATTATATCATAGAGTCGGCTCAAAAACGTTGGAAGTTCAAAGCTTTCCGTCGCCACCAAGCTTTAAAATTCTGCTCTCCTTCTAGCAATGCCAGCTCAGAATTCTAACTTAACAAAGTTATACATAGTTAGAAAATATATACATATTTAAATATTGAAAATGGGAATTGGTCGCTTTCCTACTACGTGAGAAGCTACTAAGGCCAGTTCAAAAACTAGATGTTTTAAAAATCAACAAGAACAGAACCTGCAAAATACCTACAGAGATCCCGCTACAATCTCGCTTTTTTCCAAGAAAAAAAAAGTATACGAGACTTCCACACATAATGAGCATTTTCAGACTCGAATAGATCGATATCTTATGGTAACTAAGTGGAACTTATCCCGAAATCCTCGAAAATAGCTCCCAGTACCAATAAGCTACCAAAAAGTATAGCTGACAACTCAAAGTCCGAAAATCGTTTCGCCATTTTACCAGACAAAGCGGATAATGATCAGCCATGTGTAAAAAGCATTAAGCCCCCACAAATTTATCTTAAAGAAAGTATCTCCAACGACCTTTGTTACACGTCTTAGAATGGTGCAGTAGAGAAGGACTGTCCATCAATCTTTGTGAAACCATTCTAGTGCCTTTCACGAAAAGAAGACTGGTCGACTTGGGACCTATCATCATCAAAGGCACCACGTTAGATTATTCCAGTGAAGTTAAATATCTCGACGTCATCCTTGATAAGCGGCTAATCTAGAATTCTCATATCAAGTCCGCCATCGAACGCGCCACATAGGCCTTTTGGGCCACTAGACGCCACTACGGCAGAACTTGTGGTGAGAGCTATTATCACGTTCGTGGCCATCGTCTGGTGGACGATAGTTCTTGATCGGACAACGGCAACTAAGCTTCAGAAGCTACAAAGAATTGCCTGTATAGGTATAACGGGTGCTATGCGCACCTGCCCTACGACTGCATTAGAAACTGGGTGTACGGCTTTCACCCTTGCAAATCTTCATCAGGAAGACGGCTGCTAGATGCGCTATATATGCGTATGATATTTTCAACTTGTTTCCGTTCTGGTATCGAAAAATTCCTTTAGAAGTTAGTTGTTATTGTCATTAAGTCTGATAGTTGGACAGTTTTAATTTCAAATTTTTTTTGGTTATGATGCTGGGTGTCTTAGTCTGTTTTTAGTTTATTAGCAATTTTTAGTTTCATGGCTCTTGAACCAGCATCGCTTATATGTAAGTGCAGGGGTGGGAGTCCTAGGAATTTTTCTAGAAATGATGTTGGGCAAGTCTTCTCAGCACCTGTTGCACTTAGACAGCCAATGGAAAATAGCTAGAGTGCTAAAACTCACTACCTGATCTGCTTATGGATTTTAAAGCCGCCTCAGCTTGGCGTTGGACTCTGATGTAACAGCGAGAGTAACAGTTCTGTATAAGTCCATCCAGATATTGGATTGCATATGTCGATATCGACATTACGGTTGACAACCAAGAGCTTTTCCTTTTTTCGGGTAAAACTATTGGTGGTCACCAAGTGGATATTTGTGGTCATCTATCCTATGGAGCTCAACCTACACTTGAGGCGAGGCCTTGCTCTACTCGCTGTCCCTTTGCGCTAGATTCGAAGACACTGCATACCGATGCGTTGATGTCTATTCGCTCTATATGTTCTAGCCATCTCAAACGTCCAGGTCATCTTGTTATCTGACAACGTCCAGTACATAGTTTCTCAACTTGGCCATCTATAGTCATCTGACGCTGTACAGTCATGTCATGAAATCTTCTACTCCAATGTTAAAGTTAACGTAAGCTGGGCCGAAAATCGTCCGACGAATTTTTCGCTTGAAACGACCAAAAATATCCGCCCTCGATGTCCATGCTTTAGAACAATAGAAAAGATTGGGATGAATAAGATCTTTTACAAGGTATTTTAAGCGATCTGCGAGCGGACTATGCTACTCAGTTGGATGTTATAGCTGAGCCTAGGTAAACAAAGTTCCTACCTAAATCAAAATAATAGCAAATAGCGGAAGTGGTCTTTCCATGTGTTCAGCATGTGGTTTCAAAGCGATGTTTCCTTCCTTATCCCGATAGGTGGTTTATTTTGGTTTTTGCGACTTTAATTTATTCATTTCACCGTTTTGTAAGACTTTTGAGTATCATTTTTGGTGTAGCGTCTCTCAAAGTCTTCGATGGAGCAATATTTTTCTGTTTCTTTTCGATAAGCATTGATCAAAGCTGATCACAATGGTATTAACATGATACTAGCAACTAGTAACAACATTGTCATTAGAGAGAAATTTAGAATTCATATTCCAGACAGGAAATATTGCTAATGCGCTAAGAAAACTCTGTTTAAACGTTTGAAGATGTAAACTGTAAAAACATAATTTTCCTGCACCAACTTGCTTACGGAAAACTATCGCTAGTTGAGTGCAGACTAAACAATGGATAATTGACGCCGCTGCAATCAACCAGAAAAAAAAGAAGTATGTACTAATAATAGTATTAAAAGAGTATAATTTGCTGCCTAACTAGGAACCTTAACATTAGAAGGAATGGTATTATAAATTCGCTAACGCTGCGGTTTGGGTGGGAGCTGATATTATTCACTAGAATTCACTACATCAATTAAAGGTGCTGTGATTTAATTTACTCGTGCGTGCTTTTGAATGATGTATCGAATTCGCGCGAATATAGTTAGCTCCCAGTAAAAGCGTAAATCAGGATACAGATTCGGATTTAAGGCAGTGTCATATCGCTAACCTGCTCTTGTTTATATTTAGATTTTTCTTTTACTCCTTTATGGCCTTGCATAGTTCCTCAATCAACCTTAAATCAGTTTCTGAAATTACATTTCCAGGACAGAACATAAAATTGGTTAATTCCTCAAAGGGTTGACTTACAAATCACGTTCGGCAATGACATCACCAACTGCATTATATTTGTACTCACGAATGCATCCTGTTATCCTTTGTTGTTTGCTGGCAAACAACAAATGGACTGCAAATAGAATAAGTGGTCATCATTTGTGGAAATAATTTCCAGATCGTGAGAACAAGCAATCTTTGCGTTCGCATAGAAAAAGAAACAATATACGGACGTGATTTTCAATGGCGCATCTTAAACTTGGACATCAGAGCGACGTGACTGGAATTTGGTTCGAAGAGCTTCCAACCGCTGCACTGAGATAACGGAAAAAATCATTGAGTGGGTGGTACAGAAGAGCTAATGTACATTAAGGACGAAAACAGCGTAAAGCAAATCGACGTTTTTAGAGTCGGAATACTCTTAGATCTTAGATTTTAATTCGCTTCCATAAATAATTTTATAAAATTTTTTCTATAAATCTTACTGTAAATTTGCATTAATCATTGCAGGGTGGAGTCGCAATTCTCAAATAAATCTTTGAATCAACTTTACTTTGCTATCAGATAAGTAAAAATTAAATGACATGCTCAGAACATTTGTAAGAGGTCGCAGGTAAGGTATGGTTCTCCTTACATTTTTTATTTTTTAATTTTGTCTACCCATTCCAAGGAATAAATATCAAAAAGGAGTCACTAACAAAATTTATGCACATTCCATTATCACCACAAAGACATTAATTTTATTTTCGCTCCTCATCTCCGCTTGTGCAAGAAGAAGGAAATCATAAAAAACACTTAAAGGACTTTTTAAGTTCTTGCTGCGAACAGCCTTTAGTTGAAAGCATAGTTATGGGTGTGTGTTGCATGATGCCTTCATTGAATGTAAAAATCAATGAGGCTTATAGGAAACTTGTCCAAGCGTATCAAACCATAGCCTTCACATTCGTAACTCGCATTCGAATTTTCGAATCATTGATAACATCCAGCGCACCCATTCCTTACCAACTTGTTAATGTCCTCGTAGTATACTGAGTTATGATCAACGAGCACTGAAGCAGTTCCTTGTAATTTTCCATTTCTTTCCTTCTTATAACATTAAATTTCAACTTTTAGAAAAAAAAATTCAAGTGCTTTTTAGAAAAGGACATTTTTGAAGAATTTATTATATTTTTTACTAAGTTTTTTCTGCAAATTATTGCAAAAACTCTTCACAATCATCATCATCATATTTGGTTCTACACCCGGGTTAGGTAACAACCGCAAGCAAAAAACCTCTCCACCATCGCCGTTTCCGTGCCGATGTTATCATGCTTGGCGTCTTGATCTATGCCATCGTTCCAGAGTTGGCTTGGTATGTTTCGCTGTCATGATCAATAATACCAATACTGCAAATGACTATATACGACCCAGATCCTCTTTGCTTATGCGTGCTAGGTCTCCTGCCCTACCTATCTTGATTCTTTTCAAGATGTCAGCATCGCGGTAACGCTTCTAGATTTTGGCATCTTAGAGCCACTGCAATCGTTCTACCTCACATACGTGCCAAAAATTCTCCGTAAGAATTTCCTTTCGAACGCGTTTGTTAGATCAAAGCGTTTCTTCCTTAGCACCGAAGCCTCCAGTCCATATGTGGTTATCAGCTGATACAATTGACTCGAAATAGTTAAAGGTTTGCACTATTTCTAATAAGCGATCTACTATCTTGATTGCGGGACCAATTTTGGATCTTTTGCTCACTTTTCCACTCGATGAACCGTCTGCTCGACCTGGATGAAAGCTTCTTGTACAGCTACACCTGGCAACACATGGAAATGATCTTTTCAACCAACGATCAGATAACCCTCTTAGTCTTTGCAGTGTGTGCAAGGTGGGGTATATTGCGTCATACCACGGACTCTTTGGTAGAACTTCAGCTCTTAGTGCGGTGCATGCTCTCTGTACTGTTCTAGTTCACGGACGAGATTCTTCTCCCAGGTTGCTTTCTTTCGCCGGTGATCTTTTTTTTCATATCTTCGGAGCTAATTATAATATTTTTCGCCTGCCCGCGTTCTATCAGATTGTTGCATTGCTCGGTACCCAACAATTTTACGTTAAGTCGCTAGCTAACATTCATCATTGAAACAGTTGTTCGGATCTTTAGGACAATTACTGCCTAATATGGGGTCTGCAGTAATACTTCATATATTGTTTCAAGCCGATAACGATGGTTTTTTTTTGTTAATGTACATTCGCTCTACATCTGCTGCCCATCTTAATTGTCCAGTATGTAGTTTCTTGACTAGCTTGATCTCGCTGTGTAGCTCGTATAATTCGTCATTGAATTTTCTCCTCTAAATCTCGACAACGCAAACGGGAACAACAATCGCTTAACGAATTTTTCACTCAACGATCAAGGATATCTTCATCCGCCTTCGATAGAGTCCATGCTTCCGTGCTATAGAGCAGGACTGGTATTAAGTTGTTATACGATGCCTTCTTAGTAGTCCAAAGAGTGCTTTACTACTTAATTACATTCATAGCCCAAACAAAGAGCGTTTGCCGAGAGTGATTTTTCGTTTGATTTCTGATCTGTTGTTGTTATCAGATGTTATAGCGTAGCTTAGGTAGACATAGTCCATAACTAGCTCAACGCTATAGCCGCGTATTGTGACGTTTGATGTTGACTGTCCTTTCTCGTTGACAGTAAATACTATTGTTTGCCCTCATTAACCGCCAAACGCATTTTCGCTGTATCTGCCTCAATGCTGGTTAATGGTATATAAAGGCTATCACATGCGTCTTTGACATCAATAAAAGGTATAGTGTAGAGTATATTGACCTGAGTCTTTTCAAGGATCTCTCAGTTAACTGGCCATTTAGTAATAATTTAATGAAATCATCCTTGCTTCGCTACATGATATCTTTGAGTTTGGCGGTCATATTCGCAATTTTTTGCAATATGGAGAATGTGAGTTTTAACAGAGATTACTCATTTAGTTCTTTAATGTCATTCGTGTTCCAACAAAAAAATTGTTACCACAAAATGTTTACTTTAAAGCATTTAACCCATGTTACTCGCGCGTATGAAGCATATTTGCAAAATTACTTTGCACGCGGTTTTGCGCCTGCATTAAGCCCAGTGAGTTGATTATCCGCGAAAGAGAGTTTTAAATCCAGAACTGATTTATTTTCAATATGAAATTCCCAAGTCGATTAAGTGAATTCCACCCCACCGTTCTGCTCGACAATCTCAAGGGGATGTTTTTAACGATAAAGCCATCAATCTATGTGGATATCAACGGGGGATCCGTGGTGTAACTTTTTTTGATTTTTATTTCATTTAAAGCATATTGAGTGCGTTGTGTCTGTGTAAGTGGTAGACCATAGTATGCAAATACGCGAGGCTGAAAAACAACCATCTACCCATATTGCAATTACCAGGGGACGTCTCATGATGTGCAAAGTGAATGTCCTTTTAATAAGCGAATAAATGGCAATAAATTGAAATTGCAAATTATTTTTGTTTATTGATTAAACTTGTTCCTTTTATAAACGAAGAGGTAAAATCCTGTAAATTTTGTGTCATCATTCAAAAGTTAAACCAATTGTTGGGATTTTTTGTATTTATTTTATATATTTACTTATTTCTACGATAACATACCCGCTTAAACATATATATAAATAATATTGAGGTGAATAGTATAAATTTATTACTAAAATTGATTTGAACTTAAATCTAGTTAAAGAAATATCAAAAAAATTATAAAATTTATTAAAAATAGCAGAAGATCGGTGAAGTGGATAACACTCCAGCAGAACGTGTAATATGATGTTCTTATTATTAAAGGTTTCTAACTCTTTGATTACATTCAGGAGCGTTCAGAATTAAATGAAAAAAATATTAGGCTTTCACAGCACCGCATAAAGTAAGTCGCGCATAAAGACTATACATTTCACGACAAAGGCTTAAGGATTCATAGACTTTCTAGCATCTAGAAGACATCTAGCTTCAAAAGGTGGAAGACGAGAATAACTAGATGGAGTATGACTAAGAGCAAACCGGGAAATGCCTCCGAATTTTCTTAATACGCAAAGAACTAACAAGCGTAGGAGGATTTAAGAAAACACTACAATATATTCAAGAACAGGACGAACTTCACTATACACTCAATATTTTTAACGTATATGGAAAGCAAGATATATATATATATAGTGTTTGTGGGTAATCTGAGAAAAACTACACCAGAGCACTCAGACCATCGGTCCATTGTACTTGTTCCCAGTGAGTTCACTATTCAAATTTCTTCGTTACTTTAAGATAGCGAAGGACTTGATCTAGTTTCGAAGACCGAAGTTCTTCGATCGTTATTATATGCCTTCTAAAAACGTTCGTCCGTAGCCTGGAGGAAGCAGCTACAAATGAAATGTGTGGTTGTTTCTTCTTCCTCCAGGCAAGACTTACATATTGGATCATCCACTATAGGTCCCAACATGAACAAATGACTTCCAGTCGGGTTATGTCCTGTAAGTAAACCGACCATGCCCCGACAGTTCCTTCTGGATATTCCCAAAATGAACTTAGCATTGTTTTTTTCGGCCTATCCAGAAAGTGCTTGGAAAATCTACATGTATTTATGGAGTTCCAACGTTGTTCCTGTTTGGCTTTCATAAATCTTCGAATACCAATTTTTAAGTTCTAGATAACAACTCGGTGCCTATCCAGAAAGTGCTTGGAAAATCTACATGTATTTATGGAGTTCCAACGTTGTTCCTGTTCGGCTTTCATAAATCTTCGAATACCAATATTTAAGTTCTAGATAACAACTCGGTGGTTTCCCTTTTGCTGTAGGATGTACATCAATATTGATATGGCGCAATTCGACAGACTGCTCCACCTGAACTGTGTCTTAGTATTAAAAAAGGAGAGAATTTGCTAACTCTCTTGATAGAGCCGGTGGTCATAGCTACGCCCATCTTAGCTAATTCGTTCCTCCTCTACCCCTTACCATCTAAATTACTGTGCCCCGGCATCCATATTGGTTAATCGAGACCAATTCTTCTTGGCACTGTTGTACCGAAACTCGTACAACTGTTTACTGTGGTCGCTTAACTCGCTCTTATGGCAGTTTGGTTATCAACGCATATGCCAATTCTTCCGATTTGTGCGTTACTGAGCCTTAGTGCCCTGCCTATTTTCTAGGATCTCTGCCTGAAAGATGCTAGCTGAATCGGGTAGCTTGTATAACCTTGACAGACTTAGATCATCCGAGAACATACCTGCACCGACACCATCATTCATCTTGGATTCGTCAGATAATATTGTTGCGTATAAAATTGCCTCGTTACTGCCCGATCCTTCCAATTCCCCCTGGTAGGAAACTAGACGCTAAACGACGAGTTCAAGCTAAATTTAGGGATGCAGTAGTCAGTAGATGATGGCTTCATGCTTTCAGGTACTGTCTGCAGTATATTAAAGTGCCCGTATGGTCGAGTAGCAAACCATATAGATTCTTTAAGTCGTACTGCACTGCACGTCGCAGCATACTTCATAAATATGTCAGAAGATAATAGGTGTTACGGGCCTCGGTTGGACAAGACTGTAGAGCTCCTATGATGCCTATTGCTCCTGATCTGTATCTGCTGAGTTTGGTGGCGTTATACTTCTTCTTCATCACTGGCCACCAGACCATGTAAGAATTGGCCATACAACAGCTGTG
Organism: Nephrocerus scutellatus; assembly: GCA_947095585.1. Classification (NCBI taxonomy): domain Eukaryota; kingdom Metazoa; phylum Arthropoda; class Insecta; order Diptera; family Pipunculidae; genus Nephrocerus; species Nephrocerus scutellatus. Next base: position 25,301,828 of record OX352765.1, on the reverse strand, counting down.
TACAGCCAGACAGCCTTCTTTGGTTGAAGACCCCATTTCCTGCCGATGATTTTGCTGCTGGCATAGAGGGCCACGCACGCTTTCTTAGCTCTGTTTTCTATTTTAGCCTTCTAGCTAAGCTTCCTATCCAAGATTGCTCCGAGATATTTGGTGCTGGGGGTAAGGCTAAGACTTTTCCCATTGAGTTTTGGAAGGATAAAGGTCGGTTAGTGGTGAACAATAATATTTCAATCTTCCAAGGGTTGACTGCAAGGCCACAGCTTGTTACCCAGGAGCTGACTTTACCCATGGTCCTTTCTATGACTTCACTGATCACGGAAATGTACTGGCGTGATACAAGTATCATCACGTCATCTGCGTACGCAATTATCTTCGTCCCATCCTATTCAAGTTTTAGTAGCATTTTGTTAATTACCATCAGCCAGAGTAAAGGAGAGATGACCCCTCCTTCCTCTGTCTGCTCGTTTGGTAATGTTAAAGCTGCCAAGGTTGGAAGGATTCCACTCCTGACTGGGTCAGAGCTTTCTTAATGGCCTCAATGTGAACATTATTAAAGGCCCCTCTATATCTAATAAGGTGGCTAGCGTAAACTGCTTGTAGTTAATCGCTTGCTCAATTGTCCGCACTTCCTCATGGAGGGCGGTTTCCGTGGACCAAGGAGATATGCGTGTTGAGATCGCGATGCTTGTGTGACTTCAAATCGTGGCCTGATATGATGATCTAGAATTCGCTCCAGAGCCTTTAGCAAGAACGATGAGAGACTTTACTTTACTTACTAATTTCCTATAGCCTACGCGCCATCGCGTGCGGTTCCTGGCAATGAGCTTCAGCTGTCTCCAACTCTTCCCCAATTGCCGTGACTCCTCCTTAACTGTTCTGCGCCATGTATTTCTCGGACGACCCGTTCTTCTACCATCCTGAGATAACGGGTTCCATTGCATTGCGTAGTTTGCTATGGAACTGTCGCCTTTTCGGAGTGTTTGACTAATCAACTGCCACTTCCGTCGTTGGAGGGTTGTGCCTATTGGTTCCTGACCCGTTCTCTGGTAAAGATGTTCGTTAGAGATACGATTAGGCCAGAAAACCCTTAAGATGTTCCGTAGGCACCTATTTACGAATGTTTGTAATCTTTTTGTGATAGTAGCGGTCACCTTCCAAGTGCTGCACCCATACAACAGCACAGCTTCAACATTTGAGCGGAACAGTCGCAGCTTGGTGTTTAAGCTGATCGCATTGCTTCGCCATATCATGGACATCATTCCAAACACCGATTTAGCTTTGCCGATTCGGTTGACAATGTCCTGTTCGGCTCCACCTTCGGTCGAGACAATACTCCCAAGATATTGGAAACTCTCTACACTCTCTACCGGCTGTCCAGCAATGTTAACTTGAGTTACTGAGCTAGTGCCGAGGTTGATGATTTTGGTTTTGGCAGTATTAATCTTCAAACCCGCAACATTTGCCTCCCTCTCCATATTTGTTGTCATTTCCACCTTGTAGCTCCATAATTCTGTGTGAGAGTAAACAAACGTCGTCAGCGTAATCCAGATGTTTGAGTTGAGATGTAAGAGTCAAACGAATTCCTCCGTTTCCAGTAGCTAAAGCTGCGCGAAGTACATCGCTAATCACCAACAAAAAAAGTATCGGCGATAGAATGCAACCTTTTCGTACCCAACTTAGGATCTCGAATACCTCTGATAGCTATCCTCTATGCAGCACATGACATTTAGAGCCATTCATTTGCTGATTCATGGCCTCTTCGACTTGCTTTGGGTATGAAAACCACCCATTAGATAGCTTCTGAAAATCTTCTTTAGCCAGGAAGTCGACAGCTCCAGCGACTTGTGTAGCAAAACCGGCTATATGCCATCCAGGCCAGTAGACTTATAAGCCGAAAAATATCTTAAAGCCCAGGAAACCTTTTTTTGTGTTATAATGTTATCCACTACATCACGTCAGACCGGATGCTCAGCATGCAACCCAGATGTAACTCTCCAGGTTTGCTGGAATACAAATCTCAGATAAGGACTTCCTTGGAACGATCTGATAGATAAGAGTGCAGTTGTAGTAAAAAGTATAATCACCAAAACCAAGGCTTCCAATTTAAGAACCAGGCTCGATAAGTTAACACGGCTTTAAAACAATCAGTATAAATAACCTCAATTTGATTACGATTCTCAAATATTTAAAGAAGTAATTCGAAAATTCAAATTCAAGTTAGTAAGGATGGAAAGCCCTTAAAAAGAGCCGTAATAAGGTACTTACATGATGTCTAATTATTTGAAATGATCTAAAAGCTTGTGCATATAGAGATAGTTTAAAAGTAGTCGTTAAAATTTAATTTTCTAAATCGGTAACTTTCTTTGTTCGCAGGTGAAAGTCAAAGTCCTTTATAGTTCTTTCATTTGTATTTTATTCTGGTAGACAAACAACGATGTCAAATATTGTATATGTATATGAATTGCGGTACGCGTGTTAATTAGTTTTTGAAATGTTACAGGACTCTCTCTCTCTATCTCTTTATCTATCTCTAGTGCGAACGGACCTACTTTTTAATTTCCGCCCTTAAGCGAAAAAAGGAAATGAGTTCGCCATTTGTTTATATTAAAATATTTAGGCGGATCAGTTTAAAAGAAGTCTTAGTGGCCCTAGTCGCTTAGCTCAGCACGGAACGGAGACGACATTCCAGAATGAAAAATGTCTGTTCTAAATTCTGTACTGTGTCGGTTGCAGTCTGTGCCCAAGCATAAACCATGGAAGGAAGGAAGGAAGGAGGGAAAAAAGTCGAAAGCGAAACTCCAGGCAGCCTGGTACGTCTGAAAAGGAACCAAATGCGGGATTTCCGGTCTGATGACGTTGGTGATTCACTTGGGTATCATTTGCACCACATAATGATAATAATTACAACAATAATAATTGTTGTTGTTGTTTTTGTTGTGTAAGTGAAAATTCGCTCTTCTCTAAATGTATCTGAGGCATGAAGCCGAAAACTCAACAAAAAACAGCACACTGACTGACAGTATTAAGGGAAAGTGTGTATGTGTATGTGTGTGTGTGAAAGTTTAACTGTAATTAAGCAAATGAAAATTTTATGATGTGTGACGGATTTAAATTTTGAATTCCTTTTTGCCAAACAGAATCTTTTATCCCAAATCCCAAATTTCATCAAAGTTTTGATATTTTTATTTAAAAAAATAACAAACGCTTTTTTTTAATTAAATTTTTATTCTCTAATACAAATCAATTTACTAAATTAAAAAAAAACTAAACGAACAAAAAACAACAAAAAATAATTGAACAGTTCCAATTTCAAATCAATTAATAGCCATAATGGGCACCGAGACCATCGAAGCTGACATGGGCAACCGATTCAGCTGGTGAGTATACGACTTTTTGTGCAGATCCATATGCTGGGTTATAGGCATAAGTGGATGCAGCTGGTTGATTGTTGTAGTTGGTAGAAGCTGCAGTATGGTGAGTGTACACCACCGATTTTGGATTGTAGGTTGCAGCTGGAGCAGGGTGATTGTAGACTACAACTGGACCTGGGTGATTGTAGACAGCAGTTGGAGCAGAGTAATTAAAAGATGCAGCTGGAGCAGAGTAGTTGAAAGATGCAGTTGGAGCAGGGTTATTGTAGTCTGCAGCTGGAGCAGAGTAGTTGTAAGATGTAATTGTAGCGGGTTGATTGTAGACTGCAGCTGGAGCAGAGTAGTTGTAGGATGCAATTAGAGCAGGATGATTGTACACTTCAGCTGGAGCAGGATGATTGTAGACTACGGTTGGAGCAGGGTGATTGTAGACTACATTTGGAGCATGGTGATTGTAGACTTCAGCTGGAGCAGGGTGATTGTAAACAGCAGCTGGAGCATGGTGATTGAAGACTGTCGTTGGAGCAGGGAGATTGTATACTGCAGCTGGAGCAGGGTGATTGTAGACTACAGTTGGAGCAGGGTGATTGTAGACAGCAGCATGAGCATGGTGATTATAAACCGCAGCTGGAACAGCAGGGGTATTCAATGGAATTGAGTGACTGAAGGATGTAGTAGCTGGAGCGGTATGAGTGTATGCGGCAACATGTTTGACTGGAGCTGATTGGTAAGAATAAGTTTTAGCTGTAGTTGGAACGGCATACTGTGAAACTAATGGATGTCCATAAGTAACTGGAGCTGGAGCAGTATAAACAGTATGACTCAGTTTTCGAGCGGTGGAATGCAAGTACGTGGAATCTGTTTTAGGAGCAACTGGAGTTGGTACTGTATAAGTGGTGTAAATGTTTGGCGTTGATTGTTGTTCGTAGATTGGTGTTGCAACTCGGCCGATATGACTACCTTCTGGAGCAGCAGCTTCTTGCGTGTAAATGGCACCATTCCGAATTAAAGTTGGTGCAGCAGCTGCGTAATCAATCGGCTTATTGGCATAGTTTTGAGGATTGTAAACGATCTTGTTGTTGTCGGTTTTTTCATTACGCTGATAGCCTAAGAAATATGAAGTATCAATTTCCTTTGGGGGCTCAGTGGAAGAGTTCGCATCTGCCGTCGGATTAATATCCTCTGCAGCTTTAGTGGTAGCCGCAGTACTTGCTGGAGGAGTTGAATCACTTTGTTTAGCCAAACGAGCAACACTATAACCACCATTGACAACAACCAACAAAGCACACAGTGCGATCAATTTGAATGCCATTTCGAGAGGTATTTCGTTTGTTGCTTTGCGCGCGCTCCACACTGTGTTTGAACGATTGAATTGGAACTGATATCGAATTGTAATGAAGTTTGGTTTTTATATCATCCAGTGATTGTGTGTTGAATAAGCCCGGATTTTTCGGTGTTCCCTTTTCCACTACTTTCGAACTATTTATCCCATTGTTGCATGTATGTTTGCCTACCACAACAATCGCGAATGTGCGTAGCGAGAATGACTTTCAATTTTTGTTTTCTTAGCGGTGAGTTAGTTTGGCGCCGGTCGTTCGGTAATCGATGCTGGTTTCTGGTAATTGGATTAATGTTGATGTAAATGATTTTCAAAAAAAAAAAATTTTTTAACGCACTAACATGATCTGTTTGTGTTATACGAAGTGCCAACGCGCGTGGGATAGAATCTGTTTTGAGTGAAAATGAAATTAATTTTGCGATACCATTTGCTATTTTTGTGTGTGAAATGAAAACTCTATCTAAAAAAAATAAACAAACGTGCTTAATCTAAAAACGATTTTTTTATTAACTTTCTTGTAACAAATTCGCACTTGTCAGTTTGTAATTTTCGGTTTGTTGTTACATGAAAATACCGTTACTTTGCGGTTCATACATAGAAAAAAATTTAAAACTTTCTTTCGTAACAAGTAAAAATGCACTTGATTTTACCTTAGCTATTCAACCGCGGCACGGCACTGCCACGATTTCAGTAGCGTTCGTTTTGTTGGTGATTAGTTTCCATAAAGACAACAGTTCTCACTAAGGCATCTTTCTCTTGAAGGCTTTGATCTTATCACTGGAGAAATTCTAAAGAGACTACCGAGAAAAGCCTTAGTGAAAGTGACTAACCTAATAAATGATGCTTTTAGAATCAAAGATGTCCCCAGCCAATACTGCCTTTTATGTCTAAACTTTTTGAAAAGTTATTGATAAAAAGGTTAAATCCGATCATTGAGAGGAAAAATTTGAATCCAAATCATCAGTTTGGTTTTCGCACACAACATTCAACAATAGATGAAATACATAGAATAACCAATACTATTGAAAAAGCTTTAGAAGAGAAGAAAATCTGTGCAACCATATTTCTGGATGTCGCACAGGCTTTTGATAAAGTTTGGCATGAAGGATTGAACTATAAGCTGAGAGCTCTTCTCCCTTTACAATATGCAGAAATTCTGAAATCATACCTAAACGACAGATTCTTCAGAATTAAGGGAGTACGTCAAGGTAGTGTGTTAGAACCGATCCTTTACCTATTATACACCAATGATCTTCCTGTATTAGAAAGCAATAGTGTAGCGATACTTGCAGTTGGAAAAACCAATGAAGAATCAACGCAGAAGTTACAAACAGCTATTAATAAAATATATAGTTGGACTAAAAAATGGCGAATTAAACTTAATCAAACTAAGTCAGTTCACATAAATTTCACAAACAAAAGGTTGGAATATATTCCGGTTACAATTAATCAAAAAATTGTTCCGTATGCGAACACAGCAAAATATCTCGGCATGACCCTAGATGCAAAACTTCCGTGAAAAGCACATGTCAAAAAGATAAAAAACAACCCATAAAAATACAATTTTTCATGTAAATTCTCTAATAGGAGATGGGTATGTTTTAAATTTCGAAGAAAATCGAGCTAATTTTTTAAAAAATTTATATGGGCACCTTTCGAATCTCAGGGCCTCACTCCAAAAACTTTACAAAAAATACACACGTATATAAAATTTAAAAAAAATCGGGTTAAGTTTTTTAAAAAATTTGTTGGGGCCCCATGACCCTCCAAACCCTGTCTCCAAAATTTTTACAAAAAGTGTTGCCCATCAGAGATACACACGTATATAAAATAAAAAGAAAATCCGGTTAATTTTTTTAAAAAATTTTTTGGGGCCCAATGACCCTGGGGCCCGGGGTCTCCAAATTTTGTACAAAAAGTGTTTTTCATCGGAGATACATACGTATATAAAATTTAAAGAAAATCGGGTTAATTTTTTTTTTAATTTTGGGGCCCCACGACCCCGGGACCCAGGGTCTCCAAATTTTGTACAAAAAGTGTTTTTCATCGGAGATACATACGTATATAAAATTTAAAGAAAATCGGATTAATTTTTTTTTAATTTTGGGGCCCCACGACCCCGGGACCCAGGGTCTCCAAATTTTTTACAAAAAGTTTTGTCTATCGGAGATACACATGTGTATTAAATTTGAAGAAAATCGGGTTATTTATTTTTAAAAAATTTATGGGGCCTCACGAACGGCCCGGGGTCTCGAAATTTTTTACAAAAAGTGTTGTCTATTGGAGATACACTTGTGTATTAAATTTGACGAAAACCGGGTAAATTTTTTTTAAAAAAAGTTATGGAGCCCCACGAAACCGGGTTCGAGGTCTCCAAATTTTTTACAAAAAGTGTTGTCTATCGGAGATACACATGTGTATTAAATTTGAAGAAAATCGAGTAAAATTTTGTAAAATATTTGTAGGGGGCCCACCGACCACGTGGCCCGAGGGTCCTCAAATTTTAATAGAATGTGTGCAAAATTTCAATGTAATAGGACTTTGGGAAGTGGGTCAAAAATTGATCTCAAGATTCCAGGACACACAAATCCACAAACCCACAAACCAACAAACACACGGGCAAGTGAAGTTAATATAGAGAATTTAAAAAAGCAAGAACTTGGACTCAAATATAGAAATATGTATTGGCTGATAGGAAGGAACTCTGCTCTATCAACACACAAAAAACCGGTTTGGGCTTATGGTATTCAACTTTGGGGTTGTACCAAACAGAGCAACAAGAATATCATCCAGAGATTTCAAAATAAGGTATTAAGGAACATAGTTGATGCACCGTGGTACGTCAGAAACAAAGATCTTCATAGAGACCTTAAAATTGTTTTTGTAACCGAGCAAGCTCGGGTTATTGCAGAAAGACACAGAGTAAGACTCCGCCAACAACTAAGCTATTAGACAACAGCAGTGTAATACGCAGGCTTAAAATGACTAAACCATTCGAATTAATCTAAACAGTAAGAAATAATTTTCACGACAAAGATGTGGCTGTATAGAATGCTTGATTTTACTCAATCATTCTTCAGATCCTATGAAACGCCAATGGGAAGTATTCATAGATGGAAACCGTAGCAAATTAAGTTAGATTAAAATTGTTTACTAGTCCAAGTGACTAGATTACAATACCATAAATATGAATTTTTCAAAATATATTATTTAATAAAAAAAAAAAAAAGATTTTATTGTTTTACTTGTGGTTGTGCAAGTAGAGGATTATTCTTAAAGCTTACATCACTTTCACTTCCTTTAACGCACCTTAACTTTACTTGGGTTGTCACATTGTTCGTTTTTCTAGGTCATCAGCAATCTGTTGAGCACCTCTCGTGGTATAAGCGATATACCAGTGACAAGTAGTTTTAAATATTTTTAACTTTTAACCAAACAAAAAACAGCTCATAAAATTTAAAATTTTAATTCTCTTCTCTTCTCTTATAATCAAATTCTCTAATAACTAAATTATGCGCCTAATAGTAATCCAGTAATCCACTATAAATGCTGAAAAATAAGAACGCATGCGAAGTAATGCCTGCTTTTGTGGTTCAAATCGTATAGCAGGGCTGCACACAGGCACATAGTCATTATAGTACAACGTGATCTGATGTCGCTATATGGCCCCACAACCCCGAAACCATATTACTACCAAATTTTAATAGAAAGTGTTGTCACCGAAAAAACACATGTGTGCAAATAAATCAATAAAATCGGGCTTTAAGAAGTAGGTTAAAAATTGGTCGCAAGATTCCACCACCGAACGAACGACAGACATAACGACCGAACCATGCATTCTTCAGTTTTTACTTAAAAAACAATAATAAACATAATGAGTACCGCCATCAGGTCATTCTTATATGTAGAATACTAATACATAGATTATAAGTTTCTTAACTAGTGACAAGCCGAAAAGATTCCTGAAATGTTTTAGAGAATTAATTAACTTCGCAATGTTTTCGTCACCAGCAAGTAGTGTTGCCTCTCGGTTTGTATTCTATCTAGCAGAAAAAAGGTTGATTTTGGTGCACCTGACCCAATATGACAATGTTTTGATTATGGATTGCAAACAGTAGCCAGATCAGAGGGAACGGAATAATCCTGCATCTTGTTAAGAAATCTTAACATTTGGCAGCATTTTTGGGGACGATGAATATTCCAACAACCCTATCGTTAACACACAGATCAAGAATGGTAAGGTTATCAGTTGCCTCAATTCAACGTGCATTCATAGATAAAGGCTGGGGACAGGAGACTTCATTGAGTTTTGAAAGTACTTAGTTCAACTTAGTTCTCTTGTGTTCTCTACATTTTATTATGCTGTACAAGTGAGAATTTAACGTGCTTAACAAATGTATGTTGTTGTTTGAGTTGTTGAGTTGAGCTGAGAGTGCTGTCTCAAGTAGCGAACAGAAAATTATTAATGAGAATTAGAAAAAGTTCGGAGACTTAATGGAGCCCTAGGTCACGCCATCATTTATGCTATGAGTCTAAGTCCAATAGAACTTGGATTTAGCTAACCAAAAAATAGTTGCTTATATCTTGAATCGACTCCATTAGAACGGCTTGGTGTCAAACTAGGACTCGGACAACTCAACAAATTTATGAATAGACTACAATAACCACAGGTCATTGGAGTGGGAAAATAAAAATGGACATCAATCAAAGGAAATAGCGCTGGGATTGGACAAACACTGATTAAATCCGACGACAACACAGCGAAGCAGTGCTTCGAATGAAATCCTCAAGCTGAAAGGCGAGTTGGAAGGGCATGAACAACATGGAGGTGTACTGTTTTCACAGAAGCTCAGTCCAAGAAATTGACATCGTGCTACAAAAAGTTACCGGAGCGCATATTTACACAATCGTCAAAAAGCCTAGAGGTGATGATAAACAGAGGGTGTGTTTATTAGGATAAGAGGTAAGAAACAAGTCAACGGTGTTAGCGTGGCGACGTACAATTTTGGGTATTCATGTGTGCTCACTCATGAGCTGATTGAGATTGTTTAACTCAGCAAGTAATTCTCAGTGATGTTTCTCTGACCAGAGGGCCGATTTTGGTCGCAGTATGAGGCGTATTAAACTCGTATATGTATGAAAGTATAGCATACAATATTGTTATGCGGTGGTTTTTATTTTATTTGTGTTAGTGTACTTTTAATGAGCATGTACGAATACTACAAAATTGTCGCGTCGAGCGAATCGAGTCTTTCTTGCCTCATGCAGGACGCTACTCCCATGCTATTGATAAGTGGTATGAGTGTCAAAAAAGATAAGAAGCAAAACAAAATGACTACTACTATCAACAACTTGCGGTTATTTTTGCCTCATGGATCGTTTTGCGACCAGAATCGGCACTCAGAATGGCGAAGCCAACTAGAATTGTATACATTGATGGATAATTTTAATGTATACAATTCTAGTTGGCAATGGCGATTTTTAGAATGTGATTTAATTATTTTTATTCTAAATATAGTCAGACAGTGCCTCTAACTTGTTACAAGTGGGTTGCATTCTGCAAATAAAACATAAGCATAAAAGTTAGTTAAACAATAAATTATTTATATTTAAAATTGCATAAATATTTCCGATTGGATTTATCATCTCCTCATCAGCTAACTTAAAATACACACATACGAGAATATAATTACCACTATGCCAAAGTTCTAAAGTCAATAAATTAGGATCATCGCTTTTTGTTAGCAAAAATGGCACAACGACTGAATTATTTGCTCGTCACTCAACATCGCACTATCCTCGCTGTTTGTTTATTTTATTTGGTCATCAATTTTTATGCCGGAAGAGTGATCCTTTTTATGTCCTATTATGTAGCCGTTAAACTGCGTATTTCCAGCGTCACTTGCCAGATAGCAATGCAGCAAACCGGGGAAAGAAGGACTTTAAAAAAGTTGTATCCTTTGCGGTTTAAAATGCCATTAAAATTGTACACGTAATTATGTTGATAAATGTGTTTACACATACATGCATACATAAGCTAATATTACATTTGTGTTTGTATGCAAACTTTGGTTGTTGTGGCGTTCAACTAAATGGCCGCGACGCAAAGCTGGGTGGGTGGCTGGCTATTTTATTTGCACCATTTGATCGGCCTCCTTTGACTATGCCACAACACTCCGCGATATTTTCCTGCTGTTGCACTGTGTCTGGCTGGATGCAACGTAAAGTATTTTTTCAAGAATTCTTTGCTTCTGTTTTTTGTCGTCATTTGCTCCTTTTTTTTTTGAAGATATTTTTCACGACAGCGGCACATTCCTTTAGGAAATGCAGACCGCGCTCCGGGCCGGCAGACCACACAGGCAATGTGGCACAGAAGAAAAAATCAACTTGACATTTTTTGAATTAGCCCTAATAGCTTTCAAAGAGGAATGCTATTTTTAAAAAGAGCCCTTTACTGCTCATTTATGCGAGCTTAAGAGTTCTCTTAGATTTTTGTATTCCTTTCGTTTAGAAGATAAAGATTCTCGGATAAAAGAAAGGCACCAAGATTTACCAAAAGTTTTCCTCACTGAAGAACTTAAAGCACATTAAATTTTGTATGTTGGAACTATTTCATAAATGTTAGGAGTAAATTGATCACTAATTTTGGAAGTTTATAATGCTTTTTAGTTAGTTACCCTTATACTTGCTTAGTTGTACATTTGAGTCGATGTTCGATATCTAAGAACAAGAGTTGCTTGATTTTTAAACTTTCCAATCTTTGGACATGTGTTTTTTGGAGCATTACATCCTAAACTTTAAACTTAAGTTTTTCCAAAAGTTTTCAACACAACATTATAGAGAGAGAGAGAGAGAGAGAGAGTTTTAATGTTGAGAGTTGATTTAGGTAGTACACAACACATCATAAAGACGCGACAACAGTTAGGCATAGTCATATCGACCAGTATCTCTACTACCGTTAGTATCAAAACTATTCCTTATCTCTTAAGCAACAGAGATTAGGACCAAGAATCGAGAGGAAAAACTTTATGTCTAACCAACAATTTGGATTGGGGATTAAATACAATAGATCAATTACACCGGATAATAAATGCCATATAAAAGGCTCTAGAAGAAACAAAGTGTGTTCTTCGATCTTCCTAGACGTGGCACAAGCTTTTGATAAAGTTTGCCAAGCAGAATTGATATACGAGTATAAACTCAAAAAACTCCTTCCTGGTCAGTATGTAGCTATTCTTCAATCATACGTAACAAAAATATACTTTAAAATAAAGCAAGGAGATGAATACTCTGGTCTGAAGGAAATTAAGGCAAGTGTTCCACAATGCAGCGTTCTACGACCAGTATTTTACCTTCAATACACTAGTGATCTACCAACATTAAAAAATAACACTGTCGCAACATTTGCTGGTGACACGGCAATTATGTATGGCAATAGGTAAGAGCAATGCTGAATCCACGTAAAAACTTAAATTAGCCATCACCGAAATAGAAAGCCGCCCCAAAAAGTGGCGAATTAAACTTAATGATTCAAAATCTATGCATCCCTAATAAGAGAGTTGAACAAAAACAGATTTATATACAGGGTGTGTCAGTTTAGGTGGGTGTACGTAGCGTTTTAATGCGAAGTGACGTACTTTTGACCTTACATTACTTCACACTCTGTAACTCTTGAACGCTTCTAGCTACAAGGCCACTGTTGATCTTTTTGAAAGAAAATTAAATCTTTAAGATCAAACAATGTGTAAATTTTTAAAACCGTCGTCAAATTAATAAAAGTTTTTTTAATTGTATATTCAAACGCGCTTATCTCGCCAAATGCTATCGGAGAATTTTTTTTATTGAAGATTACTAAATTTCCTACAAATCCATGACACAATGTTTATGCATTCGGTCAACGGAAGCAGGGCTAAAATTAAAAGTTTATAAATGAATTTTAAGTTTACCAGCCTATTTGAGGCAGTACATTGCAATCGTCTGAGCTGTATGTTTAAGCCTTCTTCCTATTTGTTCTACCATTTCTATTTCAGTGGAATATACCAGCACTTTAATTCTTCTCCATACAAGAAAAGCTGGAGGAGTTAGATCCGGTGAACCAGGCGGCCAAAATACCAGACCGTTTCTACTAATCGATCGGCTTTGATAATGTTCACTTAAAATAGCAGTAAAAGTTGCAGGCACCCGTTTGAATTTAGCTGTTTGTGTAGTATGTGAGGACCATCACCGATTGCTGATTTTTCCGGCCCACACGATTTGCGAAGATGTTACTTTGATAAAATGTGGATTAAATTCAGTACAATTATGAAGGTTCTGAAAGCTCGTCACTCCGTCACTTGTAAAAGTTGCTTCTAAAGATTCGATCGGTTGAAGGCACGGTCATAATTGTCGTTTTCTAATATGCACTCACAAAATTAGATCCTTCTGGGCAAGTTCGTTGGAAGCAGATTATGCTCTGTAGTGTAGTAAGGGTGCATCCGTTTTCTTGGATAGTTGCTGCAGGAACACTGAAACGGCGTGCAACTCTTCTTATAGGTAGTAGTAGTAGTATCGCAACCCACACTATCTCGCTCTTGTTGACTGAATGTACAAACATTGTGCCATGAACTTTTAGGTAATTAAATAGGCTTTAATACTGCGTTTGTCAAAAATTCCAAGCACATTTTTCCGATAATCGTGTTGGAAATTACAATTAAAAAAATTTTTTTTTTACATTGACGACCTACGTATCGGTAATGATTTTAAGAATTTAAAAAATGTACATCGTTCTTTGATCGTAAGGATTTAATTTTCTTATAAAAAAGACATATAGTGGCCTTGTAGCTCGAAGCATTCGGGGTCAACACTACGATTTTTCGCATTAAAACGCTACGTGCACCGCAGGGGGTGAAACTAGACACCCCATCCCATACGATTTTTTTCTCGTAAAAGAATCACCTCTTTAGGTATTTGCCACTTTAATTGATACACCCTGTATATCAAAAAGCGACCTTATTTGAACTCCAGCCAAATTTATGGGTATGACGTTGGATGCTAAACTTCGTTGGAAAACTCATGCAAAAAAAAGAAAGAGGAACTAAACCTTAAATAAAAATGAAAATATTGGCTAATGGAAAGGTATTTTCCAATGATACCTTTAATAAACTCCTACTGTATCTTCAACTCCTTAAACCAGTATGGACTTATGGTATCCAGCTTTGGGAACACTTTCAAAATAAGGTACTTAGAGATTTAATAAATAGAAACAACTGAATCCATATACATGCAAGATTGTTTTTATAATTTATAACTTCATTAATGCAAGTCAAAAGCCAACAACAAAGAAAGCTGCTCTAGTACAAGTTGGTACTGTAACAAAATCGCGCACTTGTATTGTTTATTCTTGTTATGTACAAGTAGTTGATAAGCGGTTCAGTGACAGCGCATAGGGACTAAAACCACTTGCAGGGATTTTTTGGCTTCTAGCTTTTCAGAGTGTATTTCCGTCGTATGCTTCAATAAAATAATTTTTTTTTAATTATGGATGGATATATGGAGTCCCCAAAAAGACTCCCAAAAGATAATCAAAAGACCTGAGCCACGCAGCCAAACTGGGAATCCCGCATAATATATTTTCCAGAAGATGAAGGTGAAGATAAAGAAACTCGTATTCACTATTTCTGCAAATGTCCAGCCCTGGCGGGCTTAAGACTCCACAAATTGAGAAAACCTTTCTTTGCCGACCTGAGGGAGCTTTCGGAGAGCTGGATCATCGATCTGATCTCGTACCTAAATGCCACATGTTGATTATAACCATTTCCAGGTACCTATCACGTCATTGTGTCTCCCAAGGTCAGTGGATGCAAAACGGCACATTCTAGCACTTGAGCCCTCGCTAAGGCGGCGCCGACCAACACTCTATACCTACCTAGGTCCAGCAGTTGTACCGATATTGGCACAACACGCAGATGTACAGCGATTGTTTCGTGTATTTATTAAACAATAAACACATAAATACAATGAAAATATTTCCCAATTAATATTTAAACATTTGGGACTCACTGAAATAGTGTGGTTTATGTCTCTGTTAAAAGTTCGAGAACTTAAAGTTTGAGAATCAATATCATTCAATCATCATCAGTATACTAGATGAATTTTTAGAATCACAAATGTGCGTGCGTGCATTGGTGAGCAACAAGTGACATGGGCATTAAGTATAACGTTAATCACTTCAGAAGAGAAATGTTGCAACAACATTCTCCTGATGCTTGTTTCCCTTAAAAATGTTTCGCTTCATCCCTTCTTTCGTTTTCTGCACAAAATTTGCTGTTCACATCATCCATACGTTCCACAAAGTTGAAAACTCAAAATGTTGACAATGTATCCTGTAAATACATAATAAAACTACGGTGGAGGCGGTTGACAAAAATGTGGTAACTATTCAGTTATGAATGAACTTGCGTTCTGGTCGGTAGAGCGGCGTTGCGTTTAAGTCTTCGAGGGAAAATGAAAATTTTTGAATTTTTATTTTATTTTATTTTATTTATTTCAATTATAAAAGTTACTCTAAATATTAAACAAATACAAACTTTACATATATGTCTACTAGTATTATTTGAATTTTATTGCCATATCTAAGATTGTTCACTGAAGACATGAAGGCAACTATTAAAGAAATGGCGCTTCACATACAATTTCTTCAATATATATTTCATTATTATTTTTATATTATCTTGGAGGGTACCAAATAAAAAAAAACATACAGTCACACAAAGCAGGAAAAGGATTCTGTGTTTTTTTTTGTTGTAAAATCAAATTCGCAGTATTCTTATCAGGATATATGATTGGCCAAGACCGAATTTTCAATACACACAAAAGGAGTGGTGTTCAGCACAGAGATTCTCCAGAGGTTCATACTCGTGCCTATTAGAATACAGCTACACTCAGTTGCTTCCAGCGCACATGCTCCCTTTGCATCATTAGTGATGGTAACTGAAGAAATATACCAAACCAGCGACGACGAATGTTCCGCCAGTGCTGCGCGCTATCGCGAGCTAAAGGAAATTTTATTTTATTTTTATTTTAATTTAAGTTAACTTTCTGATGTCTGACGAAGGAACAAGAAGTTAGTATGGCATTGCTATTTGAAAAGAAAGGACACGTTTGCCTTGCTGTGTCAAATTATGAATGATTCATTCGTGTTGATGAACAGACGACATTTATTCACACATGTTATAGCAATGGCCTTCAATGCTATATACAAAAAATACAAAAAAATACAAAAAAATACAACTAACACTCGTTCGTTCAAATTAATTCCAAAATAGTTCTACAATGTCGACCACTGTACAAAAGTTAAAATAAAAAATTAAATTTAAATTTTTCCCTTACTCGTAGTTTTACTTGTGAGACACCACTTTCACTTCATTTGTCGTTGCCGTTGTTGCAGTCAAGCAGTGCACGAACAACCAGGGATTTTCATTCGTTCGCTCGGGAGGTATTTCTCTGAAAACATGAGCAGGAAACTTTTTCGGTTACCCTGAGGCAATCTCACAAAGTGCGATAATTTCATGGAGAAGTTTAATGTTTGATGCAAATAGTTAATGCATTTTTTGTTGCTGCATTATATTTTAAATACTCGTGAAATACTTGAGGCGTTCCGATGTTAACAATGCCAGTGAACTATAATCGCCTGTCATGTTAACAACTACAGTTGACAAAGTTGCGTGTTATCCTTTGATGAGATGAAAGGATTTTATTAACAGAGGTTGTAAATCCAGTAATTTCCATTTTTAAGGTTGGTGACATTTGAGATCGTTTTTCGAATGTCAATTTCAACATTGAAATTGAAGATGCACTTGTCAATGTAGGTGATTATAAAAAGATTTTTTGATTATAGATTATTTTAGAAAGATTAAAGAGGATTGTAGAAGGATTATAGAAGAATTGTAAGAATTATAGAAGGATATATAGGAGGACTGTAGGAAAATAATGGAATGATTATTGGATGATGATCACGACTGGTGCCGTTAGTGCGTTAGACTAATGAGCAGGAGATTCGAAGTTCGAGTCCCAGAAAAATGTTCACTATTCCACTTCTCTCGAATGCCCGACAAAAGTCCGAGAATAAAAACTGTCGTAAGAAAGCTTCTCAATTCGACTTTCAGAAATGGCTTGGAATTATCTGGTCCGTTTCATTTCATTGCAAAAATGTAACATCCGCGAGAAGCTAAGCTAGTTATTATTATATAATGATCAATATTACGGCCAGCTGGAATGCCAGTTTGTCAATATAGCGATCAGCCAGCGCTTTAGGATGTCTGGAATAAATGGTTTGACAACATCGAAGTGGCACGTGGTCATAACCTTAGCTTAGCTTACATTCGTCTTCACACTGACGCACTGAGCGCGGCCGAAACAATAGAACCAATGTATTTTGCATCCCAGATTAAAAATCGACAGAATGCGAGATCCCTCCTTAGATTGCCAATAAATGAAGGTTTACCTCACCGATGGAGATAAAATGAAGCAGTTTAATCCATCACGAGCGTATCGCACTCAATAGTTAGAAGTGAAAAGGCCAACCACATTAACGCCTTAGCATCCCAGCAGGCGAAGCAGCAAATTGACCGTTCATAGTGTCACATCCATTAAGAATTTCGGACGGTTGCTTCCTAAGTTCGGCGGAGGACGAACTCAGGACGTGGAGGTTTTAAGCCGGCTTGACCATAGCACCCGCACCGAGGTCCAAACCTTAATCAAAGCGTTAAAGAAAAACAAGTACTACCGGATGGCATTCCTGCTTAGCTTTTTTAAGCAGCACCAAGTATATCGGCAGAATTACTGAAGTACTAAGTGCTTGGGAAGGAGAACAGAAAAAAAAGAGTGGAATAAAGTGAGTAATAATCAATCTTCCTAAGAATTAGAACAGAGTTAGAAAACTGCAGAGGCATTTTTGTCATTTCAGCGGTCTTCAGTTTAGTAGCACTAGTGTTGGTGTGAATTAAAGAAAATTTTAATTCAATCCTTGATGTAGAACAAGCAGGTTTCCACTCTGGATCTTCCTGCAAAAAATACGTAAACATCTTGTGGATCGTCAAAGAATAGTGCGTCGAGTATACATTTCCGTTTCACCTATTGTTTATCGGCTCCAAAAACGCTTTAAATAATGTTATCGCTAGATCATTTGGTGTGCGAGAAATTCATAAGCATTTTGCACAACAGTATGGTGTTAGTTGATTTTGATCTCCGAAGTGGTATGCGGAAGGGCTGCGTACATTGACCATTGCCATTTCTGTGGTCTCGGTGTTCATTATCGATTGTTATTGACAGCTTTAATGGCTATAACAAGAGTTGTATTTAACGGACACTGACATCTTACTTTAAACACCTGGAATACAGAGACGACGTTTGTTAGCTTTCAAATAGAATAAGAAGTTTTAGCAAGTATGGTGGGACTGAATATATAATGCGGTCAAGACTAAATCTCTCAGTCTTTCTACCATTCCACAGTTCAATTAAACATTGCTGAACAGCAGGTCGAGTAAGGTGATAACTTTCCTTAGCAGGAAAGGATTCTCCCGGTCGATTAATGTTGGTCGTTAGATAGGGAAGGAAAGAAGAACTTGCGTTCGGAATGCTCTCGGGAAGGCTAAAGCTACATTCGGAATAGCACTACGTACTGGAAAGATCACCAACATTGTCATTTGTGCACTGCTGTCATTTGTCAATGAGAGATTTTAGTATTTTCGAAATAACTCTATTCTCAAGTTAGCGCATACTTAAAGGACACTTGAATCTTAAAATTTCTTGCAGTCTTTCAGAGTAAACCTTTATAAGCGTTTCGAGTTATTTGATAGTACCCCGTTCCAGACTAAACTTCAAACACATTTTGAAATTTCTCATACTACTTCAAGCAAATTGCTCATACCACTCCATTGCTCATTCTTTAAAGCTAAGACAAAAACCTTTGGGTCACTTGGATTCGGGGGAGATTCAATTCCCCTGAAAATAGAATCTAATATAAATAAAATTACAAATCAACAAACAAATTACCCGTGTGTATGTAATGCGCTGTACAACGACACTCATAAGATTTCCGAGAATAAACTTTGGCAACTGTAATTGTCCCATTACGTGGGCAATGGCCATACAATAGTCGCATTATAAAAAGGAAATACCATTCGTTTTGTAACCCCTGTTGTGAATAAACATACATACGTACGTTCTTACCCTACGTATAATCTCACGTAACCCTACCATCTATCCTTTTATAAGAATCTCATCTTTTGCGCACGCAAAACATCTGTTCAAGTTTCAACTTTTTCACTTCTTGTGAGTCGTCGGTACATTTGTTGCGCATCGAATCATCAACTGGTGGTACTGCTAACCCTTGCCACAATCCAAACAAACAAAAGGGACGACATCCTTGAAAACCGACAACCAACCAACAGAAAATCTCCCAGGCATCGCATCACCACCGCAACAGTGTATGCATCCACCCAGGAGCACAATAATAATATTCCTTGGATAAACGTGCACCGTCGTCTGATGGGGGTCGAAAGGAGGATTTGTTGCGCTGAATTAAAGGAATTCAATGGGCAGTGGCTGGCAGTGCGGTTGCTTCCCTTCCATACTTTGTGTTTTCATTTGTGGTGTTGATAAAACTTTAATGATTCGAAAAAGAATCCTTTCTAAACAATTTGAGATATTTCTTCGCCATTCTAAGGGACTTCAGTGTGCCC
Organism: Nephrocerus scutellatus; assembly: GCA_947095585.1. Taxonomy (NCBI): domain Eukaryota; kingdom Metazoa; phylum Arthropoda; class Insecta; order Diptera; family Pipunculidae; genus Nephrocerus; species Nephrocerus scutellatus. The sequence continues at coordinate 25,282,398 of OX352765.1, read as the reverse complement.
ATTTCAAAGGGTTTAACATTTCAATGAGAAAGTGTAGACTGCAAAGGCGCGCACACACGCCTGAATATTCTGGGTAGCTTTCAGATAGTACAGTGTGTTTTCGCCCATCGACCTTCCGCCTCATCGCCCATTCTGACATTAAATGAAGCCACTTACGTGTTGTTGTTGCTATTTTGTTCTACTTTTGTACATATGCCTTTTGTTTTTTTTCTTCGCTCATTTACTTCATCCGCATCAAAAGGACGAAATGAATACGTGCGGCCCCGTTGGTTTCCTCTGTTCGTTTTTAAGGATATTTACTGATGAAAATGAAAGAAACACAAAAACTGTAAGCATCAGGTCAGGTAAATTTTAGATTAGTTGACGTCCATTGAAGCACAAGCATGGGCAAACAATGACGATAGAGTGGATTTGAAGGCAGTGATTCTTTATTTAAATATATTAAGGATAAGTAGGCGTAAATGTAAATTATCGTTGACATAAGGACGATATAGTCTATGATGATGCATTTTTGATTTGAATACTGTTGGAGTTGGCGGCATTTCAGCTTTAAGTGAGGGAGAGTGAGAGTAACCACCTGAACACACATGATATTTTCTGTAACTCTTTTCAAAGAACATTTCTTTAAAAAAAGGAAAGTTCTTTGAAAATATGTTAGGTGTGCACAAGGCGTTTTAAGACAATGCGATCTCAATTGATCACCTTCTGTATACATAATCGAAAGTTTTAGCGTCATGACAGCTTCTTCTATTTAATGTACGAGTACATCTTCAAGTCATGATGCTATCCAATACCTTTTATATTGCTGTGTTCAGGATTCTAGCATTAATTTGATTAATAATAATAATATTTGACGCGACAGACCGTTACGTTCCTCGCAACCATTCATGTTATTTTTTTTATTTTTTTGATTGCGATCTAATGAGATTTGTGGGATTCGGACCTCGAACCTTCTTCTCCCTCCGTTGGCTCCCGCTAGGAGGACATCGGTTTTGATTCCCGACGCGTCCAAAAAATGTACGAATTTTTCTCACCACGCTGATCATCTAGATGACAGGTACACATAACACGATGCTGTATATATGTTATATACAGTTGCCGTGTACTGCTGTATTCACATGTATATGTGGTTGAGTTGATGCATGAAGTAATCTAGATGTAGAGCCATCAATGTGGGTTTATGAGCACAATATTCTAGTGTGTGAGCGCTCGGGTTTGAATTCATCTCCACCACAACACTTTCCATCTTCTATCCAAATATTTCCAAGTCCACGCTGTGCCCAGGCATTATAAAGGTGAAAACCCCTTGAAATATGCGCTAATTATAAAGAAAAAAACTAATCACTACATCCACGGCGTCCTTTGAATTATTTGAAGAATTTTAAAAATACCCGCATCTTTGAACTTTGCTTATAATATCGCTAAATTCTCTTGGTCGCGGCTATAACAGAAACAGTTTCATTATACAATAGCTTTTTCTTTTTTCTGTCCAAAATACGCCATATATGTATATCAGGAAGCTGATAAGACTTCTGAACCTTTCGATCTTTCGAACTGGCATTAAGTTTTGCGATTTACAATTTGGGTGGATAACTAAAAGGATACCATTCCTAGGTTAACGAGCAGTCAATTCCAATGAAGCAAGGAATTCTTTGTAATTTAAATAAACTAATTCGGTGCTGAAACGATGCTTTAACGATGTTAAAACGATAGGCATGACGGGAAACATTGCAGTAGCGATGTAAAAATGATGATGGCGCTATAAAAACGATGAGACGCTGAAAATTATAAAGATATATTAAATTAATGTATATGTACACAAGTACATAATTCATAAAATACATACAAATAACGATCACAATTATATAATTTTTAAAATAAAACCAAATAGTGGAGTGGGGCGAAATGATGAAGATAATGAAGATTCCATGAAACACATGGAGATCCGATGTAGACGAGGGAGATTCGATGAAAGATAGGGAGATCCGATGGTGACGGTTTTTTTTATACATAAACTCATTGCCAAGCGAGAACTCCTTGAATAACTTGCGCATCGGCAAGAAGGTGGGCTTTGCCAAGCGATAGAGTTCCGATTGATTGAACTTCTTAAGAGGCTTTAAATATTTCATTTGATTTAGGGTGTTAAAAACTGGGGTATTTTGTTTCTTCTTGTAAAGAAGCAAGTTGGGGTTTCTATCTGTTATCAGCAAGGAACTGCTTATCTCATTAAATGGGACACAATTTCCCGCTGAGGATTTAGAGAATTTTTGCGATTTTCTGAGACTAATATTCTTCTTGTCTTGTCTTAATGTATTTTGTGTATCATATAAATAAATAAATAATATTCCCCTCGCTGACAGTTGACAGTTACGGAGCTAACAAATAGCTGAAAATCTTGTCCCATTGAATACTGAATTCTGTTCTCACTGAACAAAATGATAATTATGCTGCGCTTCCAGTTAGATGGAATACGGCCCATATCTCTTGTATCGCGCTTGATATTTTTTAATTTTCTATGTTGATCATTTAAGATCGCTGCATCCTGCGAAGTTCATTTCCATCTCATAGAACTCTTTATTGGCTTTCATAATTTTCTTTATGCAAAGACTAATTGTCCAAGTCCAAAGGATCTCAAACAAATCAGTCTATCAACATTCGTGTTAAAGACACTGGAAAGACTGATCGATATTTACATACGCACACGCATTGACAAAAGACTCCTGTCTACAGATCAGCACACGTATTGCAAAGGCAAGTCTGTAGAAATAGCACTGCATACACTGCTACGTTCTATTGAACTTTCCCTTTACTACAAGGAGTACAAAACGGTAGTATTCCTAGACATTGAAAGCGCTTTTAACAATGTCAAGAGTTCTGTGATTATGGATGCACTGTTGACTTTGAGAGTGGACTATTCGCTTAGCGCATTGATTAATCTTCTGCTCAGAAGTCAGATTATTAATTCCAAACCGGGCGTGTCGTCTGCCAGAAAATCTATCTGCAGAGGAACCCCACAAGGAGGAGTCCTGTCCCCCATTCTATGGAACTTAGCTGCTGGTATGCCTAGGAAGTGAGGGCTGCAGAGTAATCCTTTATGCAGATGACGTTGCTATTACCGTCTCAGGAAAACACCCAAATACCATAAAGGAACTCCTGCAAAATGCTCTCAATAAGCTAACTTGCTTGGCAGATCTCTGTGGTTTAGGGGTAAATCCTCACAAAACTGAGCTTGTCCTATTCACCAGGAAATATAAAGTTTCACATATTAACCCTCCTTCTATTAAAGGTATAAGCTTAAAATTATTTGATAAAGAAAAGTATTTAAATGTTATTCTGGACAAAAAGCTAAGCTGGAAAGCTGCAGGTTCCCCTCCGGATCATTCTGGGAAGAAGACGTTTAACTGGAAGATGAACACATTCATTTTTACACGGATGGGTCAAAAACTGATGAAGGAGACGGCGTAGGTGTTTTCTCAAAAAAGGTATATCTTAGTCTATCTCTCCGTCTTTCAAATCATTGCAGTGTTTTCCAGGCTGAAATTATGGCGATCGGTGAAGCCTTATTTTGGCTGATGAGAAACGTTATATCCGCTAATCCGTATGTTCTCGGATAGCCAAGCTGCACTGAAATCTCTGGAATCAGTCTCTACAAATTCAATTCTAGCCCTTAACTGCCGATCATCTCTTACCGATATTGCGGAGCAGTTCAATATACACTTGTGTTGGGTGCCGGGGCATAGAGACATTCCGGGTAACTGTATGGCTAACAAACTCGCCAAACAAGGATCTACTTTACCCATCTTACCTGAATATGGTTCTCTAGGCATACCAATCGCTACTTGCAAGCTTATGTTAAAGCGAGATCCTAACGAAAAGACTAACCGTAAGTGGTCCAACGGTACAACAAACAGATCTGGCCTAAGCTGGATCCGAAACGCTGCAAGCGTTTGATCGCTCAGAAAAGATTATACATCGGTCCTATTGTTGGTGTCATCACTGGACACTGCCTCATAGGTAAGCATGCAGCAAGACATGGAGTCTTCTCGAATGACTTATGCAGAAGGTTCGGTTTCACTGACTGACTGACTCACCTAACCTAACTTAACCTAAGTATGCGAGGAAGAAACGATACCAAAAGACTGGTGACCATACATAAAATGGGAGGTATCACTACCTCCAGCAATTTTCGTAACACGTATCCTCTTTCCTATACAAAAAAGGATAGCCCTATACGCTAAAGTCATCTTTCCATGGAAAACACTACCATTTCCTTTTGAGGAGAAAATTCTGCAATAAAAATCATTTCCACGAAGGACGTGTACGTGTCAGACAACGGCCAATATATTGTTGTTCATTGTAACTAGTACAAAGACGTTGCATAACTTTTGAAAATGCCGATGCGAAAAAACAACAAAAACAACAAAATACACAGTAAATAGAAAAGTACATTTCTGCTACTAGACTTTTTGGTTTATGTCTTCCGCACTGCATTGTACTGCTGGACGAATAAATAAATGTTCGCGTAGATTACAAATCAACAAAGTCCCCATGCATGTTATTATGGACTTCTACCCTACATTTGAAAGGAATGGAATGAGATCAAGATTTCCTGCTTTTGCGGTCGGTCGGTATCACATATACATTCGGCCAGTTTATGACAAAAAACACTCATATGCATATCGTCGGGATCTATGAAGGTAAAGTAGACAGACAAAAACACAATTTCCATGGTAGTACATATTGCAAATGAAACGAATTGCATGGAGTGTCGCTGAAAAAACGCGCTATTGCCTGGCTGATGATGACGACGAAAAGGACCTCGTGGTTCTTGGTGAAAAAGCCTGTTACTTCATTTTCACCATTGTTCGAGTTTACACTCGTACTAGGTGGAAATGCCTAAATGCAGCTGTTGTGAAAACAGAAAATATCACACAGGATGCAGAGTCACAATGCGGAATAATGCAACAAGATGAAAAAAGTCAACGCAATACAATATACGTACAGTAGTTGTGGCGGGACAACAACCAACCAACAACAAAACAAAAATCCTTTCCGTACAAATGTACACAATGGTATTATTTTTGCGGTGATGGGCTGCGAATAACTGCAATTGATATCATAAAAAAGGATCCCTTTGTGCGAGTAGAAGTCTGGACACTGCGACAAAGCAGCAGGAGGAGCAGGAGGAACTTGATGATAAATTTCCCTAAAAGCGGATGTGGCGCGGTTGATAGAAATGTTTTATTAAACAATTTTATTTTGAAGTAATAACATTTACTAATTCTGATAACTTAAGAATGAAGATTGATGGTTGATCATAGTGCTTCTGAAAACAGTAATTCACAAAATCATAGAGTGAGTTTAGAAGGAGGAGACGATGGATGCTGATCAATTTTGCCGATTACGAATGTTGATAAACAATCGCAATATTTCCGTGGAAGTATTTAGTCTCTTGTGTGCAAAAATATGCATGCTCAACACAAATGGTTGCGAGAAGTCAGGCCTTGGACCGCATGGTCTGTCGCGCCGATATTATATTATTTAGTCTAACTAAGATTTACAACAGACTTCAATAAGGATACTTTTCAACCTGAAACTGCCAAAAGTGATTTGATACGGTCATGTAACAACGCGAAGAACTCTACAAGAAAAAAACAACCCATAAAAATTAAAATTTTTCGTGTAAATTCTCCAATATCCAAAAGTATACTGAATTCCACTATAAATGCTGAAAATCAAAAACAAATGCTAAGCCCTGCAATCTAACAACAAAACAACCCCAATCTTAAAGGAAGCAGCGCTGCTTACAGCACATCAGCTTAAATCATCAGCGCACACAGAACACAATCATTATAGTATGATATTATCTGACGCCGATATATTGAAAAAATTTGTATGGGAGCCCCCCGATCCCGCCGCCCGATCACTCTCAAATTTGAATAGAAAGTATTGTCATGGCAAATACATATGTATGCAAAGTTTGAATAAATTCTGACTGTAGGAAGTGTGTTAAAAATTGATCACAAGATTCTGCCCACCAACCAGCCAGCCACGGGCACGCGAAGTTAATATAGAGAATTTAAAAAAGCAAAATCTGTCTTTGGATTAAAGGGGATACCTGCTTGGATACCTGCCTCTTAGGAAACGGATTGGTTCTGCAACGCTCATAAAGCCAATCCAAAACTTTGCTCTTGCAGATACCGCAGGCGATCCCAATGATGGGAACGAGACCTTCATAAATATTTACCGCTCTTTTGGTTGAACAATTGGGATCTTCAGGCAGGAACTTGTTAGCGTCTCTTTTGAAGGCATGTAGATTAAAAATTTCGTGAAACACGTAGTCTACTAATTGGTTTCACATCGATGGTAGCTTCGGATAAATGGAAGATTTGAAATGTTGTGGGCTCTACATGAAAAACGAAAAAGACAACAGACCTTTTTTATAATTTACAAACGCTCAAGATATTTGCACCCTTATAATGCATAGCACAGAGTGGGCGTTAGGAAACTAGGGAGAGGAAAAGATGAGATGTCTATGCACATGTCCCTTAAATGACCGTAGATCATACACAGAGTCGGGCAATTTATTCCATATAACTATTGTGGGGTTATCAAAGGAATCTCTGAATTGGTTGGTACGTCCGAAGATAGGTAGACCCGTGGGCTCGAGTTGAGTCACGGGTATTGCGGATGGGTTGGAGGATGTGTGGGATTCATTTGAATATTTTATTTGAACACCGCTTGTGGAAAAAGCGATAAAACAGTGACAAGCAGGAAACATTCCTACGATGTTCAAGCGGTTCGATCGTTTTGGCAATATGTTCGTCACCAATAAGTTTAATTGAGCTTTTCTTAATCCTGTCAAGTAGTCTTGGGTGCTCCTGCCCAGACAATACAGTTATATTCAAGTTTTTGGCGTAAATAGTAGCCAGGTCTGAGGGAGTGAGGCACATCTGGGACCGTCTTAGGAAACCGAAACATTTCGCAGCATTAGCGATGGCAAACATATGGTAATTTCAACGAAGCTCATTGGTGACGCACATACCGAGTATTGCGAGCTTTTCAGTTTTTTTTATGCAATATCCATTCAGGGATAAAGGTTTAAATTACGCTTAGAGGACAGAAGACAGCATTGGGTTTTGGAATCGTTAAATTCTTCTCTGTGCAGTTCCCACCTTGCTGTCAAGGACGGAATTAAACGTGCTTAACATACGTGGTTGTTCAAGTTCCACTTGGAATGAAGAGGGGCGTGGAGAGAGCGCGAACTCATATTAAAAGCTATGAGTGCTGTCATCAGATTAGAAGTAGCTGATGGGACCGGCGTTTATGCGGTTAACATTGGATTTGAAACCGTCCAATATGACCTGGATTAAATGGTCCGAAAGATAGTTACTAGTCCAATCAAGCAGAGTCTTATTTATTTCATAGGCATTCATTTTCGACAGAAGAGCTTAATGCTTTTCAGTGAGATATGCCATCAGATCACCTGTAGAACGTTGCCCTCAAAAACCGAAACGTTGTTCGCTAAGGATTTCACGAGATGCAAGGTTTTGCATTAGATAACGATTAATCAGCTTTTCCATAACTTTAGAAAGAATGGATGTTAGCGCAATGTGTCGATACGAGGAAAGAGATGACAATTCGCTGTTTTTAGGAACAGGGTGAACAAAAGTTGTTTTTCAATTCCTTGGGAAGATCCAGATGAATAAGAGAAATAGAAAAGCCTGCGCAGTGGCAAAGCTAACGTTGAAGAACACCCTTTCAAAATCTTTAACAGGAATACCATCAGGCTCACCAGAACAATGATTGTTGAGCTAAGTTAATACTCTAGCTACTTGACGAGTAAGAAAGTAGATCTATCCTATTGAGGATTCAATTTTTGAAAGTACAGGTGGCGACAACCCGCTATCTGGTAGCGTGAAGCTAGCTGCGAAATATTTAGCAAGGATATTGGCCTTGTCTATAGAGCTGACGGTTATAGTCGGTCAAGCAATTCCACCATAGCATCTAAGCTGCTAATGTTTAAGATCCTGATTCTAGCAGTACTCAGACAGAGATCTGTACTCACTACCACCGGCAAAAGTAGTGATTTTTTAATATACATGCATTTGTACCGCTAAGGATAAAGAATACTTTTTCAAATTTGTTTAATTTTGCATATGTTCTTAAACAATTGATAATAAATGTGGTATATTTTATGATTTAATTGACTAAAAAAATTATAAAACTTAAATTTTCAACCTAATCTCGAAGTTATTTTGAAAACATGATCGCTAAATATCCTTTCTTCCACCCTTTTGAAAAAGGAATTTCACAGATTAATGAAAGGTACATTTTCCAACAAAAAAAACCAACTGGTACGGAGTGTATTACTAATGTCTGCGCCTGCAATCGACTTGATTTAAAATGCTCACTGAACAAATTTTCGCCCTCCATCACCAAGCTGCTGTTCTTTTATTTGGCATAATATCCCAACTAATTTTGTGTGGCTCGGCTAGTGTTCCCAAGTGTATGAGCACCAAACTCTTACTGACAAAAAAAATCCACCCTCACTGAGTGAGGGGAGAGCTGATTTATTGTCAAAACAGTCGAAAGTCCGTTTCCTATTTGTACGAGAGCAGCGTCGCGAGATTTTTTGTTGAATATTTCTGGGGTTTACTTCGCATACACTCGAGGATATGTAGAGCTAGTTGTGTGAATGGTTGGAATCAATGGTGATAATGTGTCGGCAAATAGCAACAACTCCAACTCCAACAACAACAGCATCACAACAAATTGCCAAAATGCGAATTGTATATACGAGTGTGTGTGCAAACACCAGAACGCATTCAGTTTTTGTTCAACTCCAGCTTTACAGCTTCCGAATTCAGATGCAAACGAAAACAAAATAAGTCAGCACAGGACGTTGGTTGGTTGTCCTGCTGCTGCCTGGGCCTGTGCCGCCTGTTCAGTATGAATGGAAATGGAATAAATTTTGCATTCATATCACTATTCTTTTTATGATTTGTTCTCGCCTATATATTCTGTGCGCCACTGTTATATGGAAATGGGAATGCATTTATGTCTGCATTTGTTTTTGTTGATTGGTATGTTAAGTTGGTTGCATGTTAGAAAGATACTTAAGGTAGCAGTGCGATAGAAGACGGTTTTCTTTGGCAGCAAATCCAGATCGATTGGTCGGCACTTTAACGAGTGAAAAAGTTACATGGTGGGCTCATCTTCAGCGAACAGAACAGAACAGATTCAATACTGATCTTTTAATTGCAGTAATGGCTTGGAAATCTTTTGACCTTCTCTACACAGCTATTGTGATTGAAAATAGCATAAAACTAGAATTTTGTACACAGTTTCTTAGAGCTTAAAGTTATAAAGTCAGACCAGTCAAGTCATAGAATCTGACCACGATATCCTAGTTGCTCTTCTATAATCATAATCATGTTTGGCTCTACAACCGGTGTCCGGTACTGGCCTCCCATTGGGTTCCGTAATGAAATTGTTTATGGGCGAGGTTATTGGCCTCGCGCCAACCTTACTTTGAAGGGACTAGCCCAATCATATAGCTTTTCCTCTATAATAAATAATTATTTAAGGCCGGATCCGAACGGCGAATTGAGAAGCTTTCCGTGAAAAGGTATTACTCTCATTTTCAAAACTTTATAGGAGACATTATTTAAATTGTTTTTTTATCGCTTAATATTTCAGTTTTTTAATAATTTCGTTAAACTTAAGTAAATATGGGCTTATATTCCCATAAAATTTCCTTCAAAAAGAGTGCGAAAATAATATATTAGTTACAACAAAAGACCATTATGATGTGGCATTTCGACTATTAGTCTACTTAGTTTAGTTTTCGACTGATACCAATTTTCGCCAATGTCCAGTTTTTTTAAAAATCATAAACAAGTAAATGTTGAAAAAAACTTAATTTTTCGGGTACAACCATTTATGTATAGATAAACAAACGCTACGCGACATACGCCACACAGTCCTTTTATTTTTACATTGCATTATTTGGTAATATCCGCCAAATTATCTGGTTTTGAGGTCGGGCCTATTTCAAAGTATTTTCTTTCTTTCACGCATCCCACTCACGACACGCTACTCGCGACAAAAGTCACACGCGAGATATCAAAATTGAAATAGGCATCGAGCTGCTCACAAAATTTCAGCCCTCTAAGTCGTGCGAAAGGTGGTTAAAAAGGACCTCAAAAAACGAGAAAATAACCACATTTCCACCCATCGCACGCGCCACACATCACACGCGGAATATACAAAACGCTATTTTCGATTTAGATATTCAAACAATTTCCGCTCTCTAGGCAGTGTGAAAGGTTGTTTAAAAGGACCTCAAATCAAGTCAAAAAAAAAAAATTTCCACCCATCACATGCGTCACACGCGAAACGCGACACGCGTCACACGTGGAATATAAAAAAAACTATTTGGGACTTAGACACTCAATAGTTTTCAGCTCTCTAGGGTCGTGTGAAAGGTGGTTTAAAAGGACCTTAAATAAGTCAGAAAAAAAATGTCCACCAATCACACGCGTCACTCGTGAAACGTAAAACGCGTCACACGTGGAATATAAAAAATGCTTTTTGGGAAAGGAAAAGATGAGAAATCTATGCAAGTGAGTCTTAAATGACTGCAGATCATACAAATGCGGAAACACAGAGTCGGGCAAATCATTTCACATAGTTATTGTGTGGCTAAAGAAGAAACCCCTGAATTGGTTAGTACGTCTGGGTATTACGAATGGGTTCGAGAACACCGCTTGTAGAAAAGCGATAAAACAGTGACAAGCAGGAAACATTCCTACGATGTTCAAGCGATTGGATTGCTTTTGCGATATTTATGTCACCAATAAGTTTTATCGCGCGTTTCTGAATTCTGTAGGTGTCTACTCTAGTAGATGTAATGTGGTCTTAGAAGGTGCCTCTAAGACCACATTACAAACCCAAACAATATAGTTGTATTCAAGTTTAGGGCGAATATATGCCTAGTAAATAGTAGCCAGATCTGAGGGAGTGAAGTACATCTTGCACCGTTTTAGGAAACCTAAACATTTCGCAGCATTCTTGGCGATGGCAAATATGTGGTCATTCCAACGAAGCTTGTGTTGACGCACATACCGAGAATTGCAAGTTTTTCAGTTTTTTGATGCAAGATCCATTCATGGTAAAGGTTTGGGGTTTAAATTACGCTTGAAGGACAGAAGAGAGCATTGGTTTTTGAAAGCATTAAATTCTACTCTATTGTGTAGTGTCCACCTTGTTACGCAGTCAAGATCAGAATTTAACGTTCTTAACATATGTTGTTCTTCAAGTTCCATTTGCAATGAAGAGGGTCGTGCAGAAAGCGTGAAATCATATCAAAAGCTAAGAGTGCTGTTCTCAGCGATAAAACGAATTGGATTAGAAGTAGCGAACAGGAGATCATTAATGAAAATAAGAAAGAGTGTCGGAGACAAAATAGAGACTTTGGAAACACCGGCGTTTATGCGGGGAACATTGAATTTGAAACCTTTCAATACGACCTGCATTGAACGGTCAGAAAGGTAGACTAGCCCAATTAAGCAGGGTCGTATCAATTCCATAGGCATTCATTTTCGACAGCAGAGCTTGATGCCAGACTCTGTCAAATGCCTTGGAAATATCGAGTGCAACAACTTTACTTTCACCAAGTTTGTGAATAGACTGGTTCCACTTTTCAGTGATATAAGCCATTAGGTCACCTTAGAACGTTGCCTACGAAAACCGTACTGTTTTCGCTAAGGATTTCACGTTATTCAAGGTATTGCATAAGCTTACGTTTGATTAGCATTTCCGTGACCTTAGAAAGTATGGAGTTAGCGCAATTAGTCGGTACGGTGATGAGATGACGGTTCGCCCGTTTTAGGAACACACTGGATAAACGCTGTTTTCTAATTCCTTGGGACGACTCCCGAAGAATAAAAGAAATGGAAAGGTCTGCGCAGTAGCAATTCCAACGTTGAAGAACACCTCTTTAAAACTGTAGCGGGAATACCATCAGGCCCAGCAGATTTATGAATGTTGAGGTTACTGGAAATGGATTTAATATCCTTTTTTTTCTTTGGAAATTTCATAATTCATTAGTGTTTTAGTTATACTTGGCAAAGCCTTTCTTTGTGCAGCATTTCGAAGTTTTCTCATGCTTAGTAATGGAACTATTGGCAAAAATTTGAACAATTGAGCATAAATAGTTTTAAAAAAAAAAATAGAACAATAGCGTTTCTTCGTCTTGTTAGCATTGAAAGACTATGAAGAGCAGCTGTGTTAACTCAACCATCTGTTCAATTGTTCGTTTAATGGATGAGTAATACGACCGAAAGTTGGAATCTGTCGCAAAGAAACTCGAAATTTGATAAAAAAATGGATAATTCGCTAATGTCGTTAAAGCGTGTAGTTATTCACAAATAATTGGCAAGTATAGATTAGTTGACCGAACCGCAACTAACTTCACGCATAACCGAGAAAGCCTATTCCAAAAATGATGTGTCCCAATCGGAAAAACCTTCAGGTTCGCCATATAAAACATTTGCACAGTTAATGGAAATGAGAGGATCATTAAGGACATTGCCAACTGTCAATTGTATATTCAATTTCGATCGATAATTTAAGGTTTTTTCTAAACTCTGGTATCTAGTAGTATATTTTTTCTCCCCAATTCCACGTAAAAGTTCTGCGACTACGGCCAAGTGGCTGATTGCTAAAACCTTCTACAATATGTAAATTGATAGGACTACTTCAATTACTACAACAACGATTTGAATTACTTGTTAAAGTTTGCATATATCCACCAAACAGCTTGCTTCAAATACTCATACGTATGTGTTCTCTTCCTGTTATGTTATTTCTATTAAACTACGTCATCTGTACATCTGAGTATATAGTGGCAACATAATTCTCTCCGATGTGGTGGACGGTACCCTTTTCGTGTAATCTCCTTCTGTATAATATCGTTGATATTTTGATCCTGAATTTGAGCTTTATTTCCAAATGGTAGTGTTCCGCAAGTGCATAGGTCGCTGGCAATGGCTCCGGCTAGATGTGAAAATGTATGTATACTCACTGTTTATATATGTTTTGGTTTTTGTTCTGTGAATTTGTAAAATGTTAATAACATTTTTCTGCAGCTCTTCAACTGAATTGAATTACGAGTAGATTTGACTCTTTGAAGTTTTTATGTCATGCTTTTTGTAACTACCGGCTGACTATGTGTAACGTACAGCACATTTTTTCGCGCCCTTATACAGCGTAGGCGTTAAGATTATAGAACCGAAAGCATACCACTCTTATCCTAAAGGCTTTATTTTATTCTAAAGTCCATGGAGAAACTAATAGGCCATTACATAAAGTCAAACACATTCCTACTAAATCCCCTAAGCCCCAGTCAACAGGCATATCAGACTGGCAAATCAACTGAAACAGCACTACATGAGCTTACAACCGAAATCGAATGTACACTTCGAAGCAAAATGTGGGGATTGAAAAAGGGTTAAGGGCTCATTACATTCTTAAAAAACCAACCCACAACAATTTAAAATTATGTAAAATCCCCCTTTAGGAAGTCGATTAAAAATTGATACAACATGAAACATGCAAACTCATGTTACAGCAGGATACTGTTGATAAAACCAGCCTTAGATATTCAAATGATATATTTTGTGTAGCGACAAAACAGATCTGGCCAAAGCAGGATCCGTCTCTCTAAACAGATTGGACATAAGCGCTACAATTGTGTCATTACGGCAAGCTTGCAGCAAGGCTTGGTTTATTTTCTAATGACTTCTGTAGAAGCTGATTAGACGAGGAGGAGGTAGAGACCACTCTATTTACCTTCTCTGCACATGCACAGCTTTTTCTCTAAAACGTAAGCTTCACTTGGGAACCTTCTTTACCACGATCTTAACGATTTGTCAAGCACTTTGAAGTTTTCTACGCTTAATTAGAAGCTCCAACTGGTTCAACGAGTAGGGCGAGAAAAATCACACTATTCACGAAACCGCTGCGAAATCTGGTCACAACATACAGTCATATTATTTAATTTAATGTCAATTGTCTTGCAACGAAAATATTGCTTAATTTCATTTAAAAGTGTTGCTGCCATTATGGTTTATGTCGCTGTTAAAACTTGTCAACCAGTGAATTGGTTTACTGAGATTATTTGTTCACAGTTTGTGCATGAGTGACAATTATTATATAGAAGTTTAGGTGAAAAATCAAATAATCAAACTGCTTCATGAGAAAACGGTTGACAGTTACGATTCGAACTTTAGATGCGCTTTTGGAGATGGGAAACATGGACACCGCAAACTGCATCCTTCACTTTTGGATTCGATGGTTTTGATTACTAAGAGAGAACAAAATTGCTATATTGCTTACTTTATCTCGCATCGGGACATGCACCTTTCTTAAACGACCAACACTGCCTTACAACTGCAAAAATGTCATATGATTTCCTGATAATAACTCAACAAAACATGATTGGAACACATGTTACTATGTATATATATATATATTATAAATATAAGTCGTTTGGCAAGCATGGAAGTTCTTTGCTAGGAATAGCTAATCTGTGAAATTGTCTGCAAAATGTCAACTTTGTGTTAAGTCAAGGATGAAATTAGCACTTAGAACTTCTGTGTGTACTATGTACATGTACATTGTATACATATTCGCAGCTGTTCTGACATGTGTTAAGGGTTACGCAATTTAAGCTTCTTAAGTAGCGGATGTAAGGGGATGGGTAGAAAGGTCTTAAGAAGCATGGGAATGACAATCCTCACTCGCTATCAACATCTATTATAATAGTCTTTGTACGACATTGATATGGTCGGCAAAAAATTGCCTGAAGCCCTATAACTATTCTCCAAGAAATAAGCGACCCTTCGCAGTGTCAGTATTTCTGTTCCAAGTGTCAGTATTTCTTTGCCGGTTGTCGACAAAGATGGGATAAGGACCTACTTCGACAATGAAGCTTCTAAATACGCGATATGATTATAGGAGGGCGCATACAAAATGTGAACAAAGCGGACAGTGAAATTTGCTATCTTCCATTGAGGAAATAATTCCAGAAAAGCAGTACATATACATATATACATATATAAATGTCAAAACACACAGATGCACTAGCACTTGTGTGTGTAAAGTTATAGTTTCCATTAAAAACTAAAATTTTCGTTTCGTTTATGATCTAAACACAAGTACTTGATTCCAGTTGCCAGACGGCAATCGATTCATTTCAATTATTCGAGCTTGATGCCTTGTAGGTCTTCTAATTATTACTTTTTGTTCACACGTAAAAAGAGGTGCCTTTCACTTAACCATCAGAACATTCTCTAAGCAATTCAGGCATTTCATCTATAAATATATAGTAAGGATGATACAATTCAGTATCGTTGCCAACAAAAAGCGTAATGTAATTACTTGCATCAAATTAAATGAAAAGAAATTTCAAAATAATATCAAAAATTTGTAAAAGTACACAAATGTTTAGTGAGATATGCTCCAGGATTAGGCTTTGAGTTGATTGAATCCATCAGCGTAATTACCTTAGAGGTGACGAAAGTAAAAAAAATGTGCAAGCGGTAATTAGCAAAATGGAAACATTCGTGCAATTTACTGAAGAATTATTCCTGTGAATAGAAGAGTTTCCGTTCGTTTTTCATCAATGAAAGGATTCATTTAGAGAGAAATTTTTTATATTTTTTTTAAAACAAAAAAAAAGACTATCAGGTTTTAGTTCACATTTAAAGAGAACCACAATTTCCAATGCCATTTTCATTGAGAAAAGCGTGAAAAAAATTACAAATGTATTTAATGTATAATTAATATTGAAACAATTTTGAGCCAAACCGCTGTGCTAAGAAAAGTACAGTTTTACCTTATGGTGTCTAATACCAAGGTTTTGGTATTTAATTTTATTTTAAATTACAAGAAAAAACGGTTCCATTAAGGTAGTCTTAATTAGGAACAACTCGTAATTTAATTTGAGTTTTAGTTGTTTGCAAAGGACCTTAAACTGATTGAATAAAAATAAGCGGTTTGGAATTTTTACAATAATGGAAACTATTATCGTTCAGATGATATTTGATAGCAATAGATGATTTTTTCGTTAATTATAGTGTGGCACGTAGCATCCTCTTGTTGAAAAAAATTATTTTGAAAGTCCATTCAAATAAAAAAAAAGGAAAATTGTTAATAATCTCCTAAAACAGAAACCCATTAAATTAATGCTCATCCTTCATAATTCTCGATGAAGTAGGGTACGATGACCCCACCGACTCACAATACGGAATCTTCCGGGCGCTATGGATGGTCCAAAATCTATTATATATGTTATTTTCATATTAAAAAAAAGACCTGTTTACTGAAGACAATTTTCTCTTAAACCTGACAAATATCTTATGAAGACTTCCTCATACCTGTCGATAGTGTTTGGTATAAAGGATTCTTACTTAAACTAAACAATAAGCCACCGAACTTGTTTGCACTGATTAAAAGTTATTTGGACTATAGACATTTATACCAATACAATGGTGAGTGGTCCGAGTTAAGCCAAATAGACGCAGGTATCCAATGAAGTTTTTAGGACCAGCGCTCTATATTATCTTATCTATAAAGCGGACAAACTGAAACTAAAAAGTCCTACCCTTTTGAGGTTCTGTGTCTACTGGATAAAGATCTGTAAAAGTCTAAGTTCTTAGTTGACCTGTTACAGAGTTTGAGGTAACTCAAACTTTTCAATATAACGAATATTGTGTCCAATAATTTTATGTTGGGTACCAAAATGAAAAATTATGAACTAGTAATTGAAATTGGCTTGATGACAAAAATGTGACAAAAATGCCAATGTAGCAAAGCAAAAGGCATACTTATCAGCAGGATTGCCCACTCAGTCACACAAAAAAGGAGATTGTAAGAAAAAAAAGAGACTACATTGAGCTCTTGAATATGATACATAAAAATACTATTATGTAAAAAAAGTGGGTGCGTGGACTTGTGTAGTCGCATTAGAAATAATACTTCTTTGAGGTGATTGAAAGATTAAAGGTTAATATGCGTGCTAAAAATCCATATGGGTAGACTTATAAGACGAGTAAAGAGAGATAGTAAATACGATCGATGAAATGTTATCGCACGTCTAGATATATATAATACAGTACAATAGTTGAGATCACTGCGCACCAAAATGTCATAACTGGATTAAAGAATGCTTTATAAAGGGTCCGCCAAATAACTTTTTTTTTTGAAAATGCTATAAAAAAAAACTACTTAATATTTTCTCAAATTTCTTTTTTTATTTGAAAGTGCAATCCTTCCGGTTAACAATGGAAAATAATTTCATTCAAATGGCTGCCTCGGCTGGCCATGCAGTAGCCTACACGATCTGTCCAATTTTTAAGCACATTATCGATTGTGTGCATCATCGAGTGTAGCTTCGGCTGTGTGGCACGTAGCGCCGTCCTGTTGAAACCAAATGTTGCCAATATCCTCCTCTTCCGTTCACTATGGCCCGATAACGATCGCCATTGACTGTAACGGCCACTCCTTGCTCATTTTCGAAGAAAAATGGCCCAATTATGCCTCTGGACCAAAATCCGCACCAAACAGTGACTCGTTTTGGGTGTACCGGCTTTTCAATGTATGCGTGCGGGTTTTCTGTGCCCCAAATGCGACAATTTTGCTTGTTTACATACCCGCCAAGATCAAAATGAGCTTCATCCGAAAAGATGATTTTTTTGGCAAAATCGGCATCTTCTGTAAGTCGATCCCAGGCCCACTCAGCGAAGCGAAAACGCATTGTATGGTCAGTTGGCTTCAACTCCTGAACCAATTGGACTTTGTATGGCGTCATACCAAGGTCTTTATTCAAAATTCGTCTCAATGATGTCTCCGAAATGTTCAATTGTTGAGAACGATTAAGATTAAGATTAAGATATTTTATTAAACATTTAGATATTATACAATTTTGACTTAAAAAACTAAACTTATAACTATTATTATTAAGTGTCGGCTCAACAATAGGGGCCCGACGTATTTACATTGTCTTTTTTTTTGGATTGCTTATTATTAAACAATATTTTTTACTACTTAATCTACTACATGTTTATTTTTAAAGCAATTTAATTTTAAACGATAAATTTTAAAATAAAATAAAAATGAAGAATAATATTAAAGGGGTTATAATCAGGGCGATCTTCAGCCTCTGTAATGTTGATTGCTGGCCTTCTCGTAGAAGGAAACGTCTTGATTATTAAAGATGTCGTCAAATCTAGCATCTGTGAATCCTCTGATGTTTATATAGCGGTGGCTTGGCTCGATTTCTTCGATTCTCAGTCCTTGCATCTCCGGACTTGGATGTGTTTCCAACCCATCAACGAATTTCTTTGCCATTCGGAACAAGTGGTCGGTTATGGGCAGCAGACCTGCCGCGTCGTAAAGCCTTGCACTCGAGACAAACTTATAGCTGTTTGGCACCCTCCAGAGTCCTGTACAGATCCTAAGTACCTTCCTTTCAAATAGGGAGATCTTCTTCATCGTTGTTGGTGAGACGGTGAACCATATGGGATAGCCATAGGTTATCACTGGCCTGATGAGCTGCTTGTAGATGAGCAGCCTGGTGTTGTTTGACAGTCCGTTTCGCCTTCGTAGAAGCGGGTGCACCAAATGAAGGGCGTAATTAGCCTTTTTCAACGTTTTATCGATGTGGGCATTAAACTTGAGCCTCTCGGTGAAGTTTATTCCCAGGTACTTCGTCTCTGATTGGGTTTTTATAACTGTGTTGTCTGGAAGGGTGATTTTTAAGGCTCTGCAACGACTTGCGATTTTTCTTATCCTTGTTTCGGTTGCTGGTACTCGGAAGCAGATGAGTTCCGTTTTATTGGCGTTGATCTTTAGTCCCCACTTCAGGTAGTAGTCCCAAAGATTTCTGAGGTGTTCCTCCACTCTTCGGGCAGCTATCTCGGGAGAGCGGGAAACTGCATACGTTATGGAGTCATCCGCGAAGAGCATAGTCCTTGTTCCGGCTGTATTTGTGGGTTGATCCGCCGTGAAGATGCTATACAGGATTGGTCCAAGTCTGGAACCTTGAGGAACTCCGGCTTTAATCCTTTTCCTTGTCGATGGGCGGTCGTACACCTGTACAAAGAAGACCCTGTTAAAAAGAAAATTTTTAATTATTTTTACAATATAATTGGGGAAACCAAAACTAATAAGCTTGTACAGTAGCCCGTTTATCCAGACACTATCGAAAGCTTTTTCGATGTCTAGCAAACAGGCCACTGTACTACTTTTGACGTTCAGTCCTTTAGTGACGTCACTGTGAAGCTTCAGCAGAGGGTGCAGCGTAGAGTGCTTTTCTCGGAAACCGTACTGAAAGGAAGGAATAAGATTTCTTTCCGTACAAAACGTATTGATCTTTTTACGGATCAATGATTCCAATACTTTACTGATACAACACAGTAAAGCTATTGGACGGTAACCAGTTACGCTGGAGCGGTCGGTTTTCTTGGGTACTGGTACTACCTTGGCCACCTTCCAGTTGTCCGGAAAGTAGCCATTGTTTAGGCAATTGTTGAAAATGATGGTTAACATCAAAATTGCCATACCCGGTAACTTTTTAAGCAAAAAGTTAGAAATCCCATCTGTGCCTGATGATTTTTTTGAGTTTCCACTCATAATCAAATCATTGACAACAGCTGTTCCGGTAAACATATCGACGTCTACGGGTGCGTTGGCGCGATTTTCTTCACTGAACTGCACTATAGTATTTCCTGGAGAAGTGGTGTCTTCCACAAGACTTTCAACCTCTTCCAAGAAATCTGGAAGATGCGTTGGTGGTCGGTCCGTAAAGCTCCTTTCAAAATGGCAGGCAAAGGCTTCCGCTTTCTCAGCAGCGCTGGATACTGTTCGATCTTCAATGGTGATAGTCTCTGGAATGGAAATACGCTTTCCAACCAGAGAGTTCAGCTTCCTAAAAGCATCAGGGCCTGGTTTGATGTCCTGGAGCCGTTTGGTCAGTTCATCTTCCTGAAACCTCCGCACAGCTTGACGACACATGTTAACTGTACAACGCAGTTGCGAAAGTACAGACAGGTATTCGTCGTTGACTGTGTTAAGTGTCCTATTGAAGATTCTCTGAAGGCGTTTCCTAAGCCGTTGCTTGTGAGCATATATGGCCTGTATATGCTCAGGCAAGTGTTGGAAGCGATCCCTGCTAGTGCGAATTGTTTTCTGCCGATTAATGGCTGAATTCACTGTAATCTCAAAATTTCTGATAGCATCATCAATTTCTGTATTCTCCAGATTTCTGCAAGCCGCTGGAATAGGAAGTTCAGCTTCAACTTCTGATCTAATTGTTGAGAACGACGGTGAACTGATGTTGATGGCGCTTCACGCACACTTTCTGCCACAGCATCAATATTCTCGGGTGTACGCACTGTTTTTGGCTTTTCACGCTTTGGTTTATCGATGAGGATGCCAGTTTCTTTCACTTTTTTCACAAGATAACGAACATACGGAGCTGACGGTGCTTCTCTTCTTCCAAAATCCGTACGCAATTTTCGCACACATTCTGCAATATTACCATAATTTTCAAAGTAATGTCGCAATATTTCCCAGCGTTGTTCAAGCGTATACACAACATTCGTTCAGCGGAAGGATACAACTAATTATCTGTCAAATCAGACATGAGCTAAGTGTTACCATTCACGAAATAAGCACTAGTTGAAAAAAAAAACTTTAGATGGCGGACCCTTTAATATAAAATAAATTTGGAAATATATGTATTTTTTTAAAAATATAAAAAAGACCCCCCAAATAAAAAACACTCAAAAGACCTTTCAAAAGCCCCAAAAATACCTCCTAAAAGACCTAAAAAACTCCAAAAAGACCCTCAAAATACCCCAAATAACCCACGAAAAACCACACAAAAGACTCCAAAAAGACCCTTAAATACCCAAAAAGACCACCGCAAGACTCCTAAAAGACCCCCTAAAGATCCCTCTAAAGACTACCCAAAATGCCTTCTATAAGACGGCCAAAAGGTTTCAAAACACTCTCAAAAGACTCTCAAAAGGCCCCAAAACACTCCCAAGAGACCTTCAAGAAGTTCAAGTTCAAGTTTTCATGAATTTCTATTCTATTCTATTCTATTTATATTTTTTCATCGATAATGGTCCGAAATACCGAAATATTGGAAATATTTAAATTATAATTTTTATTTTTAAATAAAGTCTATAAAATTATAAAGATTAATCAAAATACTATTAAAGACTTTAAATGTTAATAATAATCAATAATATATAGTATGGCGTGGTCTAATGCATGATCTTTTTGCATGATTTTTAAGGAAAAAAATTTTATGGAAGCTCCCCGACCCCGGAGACCGATCGATGTCAAATTTTAATAGAAAGTGTTGTCACTGGAAATACACGTGTGTGTCTTGCATTAAAATCGGGCTTTGGGAAGTGAGTTGAAAATTGATCGCAATAGTCCACAAAAAACAGACGGACGAACAATTCCATGGGTACTTGCCACTTGTTTTTATCGATGTTAAAGCAACATATGGCAGCATTTAAAGAGTAAAAAACACAGCTCAGTAAAGGAAGGCCTCGCTCTATATTCCGCACACATGTTGATGGTGACTTTACTTCTTTGCAGATCACCCTCCACTTGTGTGTAATTAGTTAGTGCTAACTAGAGCGACATGTTAGTTGAAACAAAGGTTCATTCCGAACTGAATAAGTTAATTAAAATGTTTTAACCCCAGAGTCTAGAGGATCATAGAACGTCAATAACATCCGCGCGCCATATTCAAACTTATTCCCAAATAGCTCGACTCCTCCTCAACTGTTCTACGACATGTTTGTCTAACGCTTCCCGCTGTTCTAATAGAGCAAATTGCCTTGCATGACTGTATTTTGTAAGAGAGTTGTTTTAACGGCATATGGTCTTTCCGAAGCATTGCCATTTTCTACTCCAGATGGTAATGTGTAGAGGTTTTTGGTGCGTTTGTTGGAGATGAGATTGGACCAAAATAAACCAAACCAAGTCAGTAAGTAATTGGAAAATCTTATAGTTTACAATTTCCTACCCTTTTCAACCAGGTTCTACATCAGGTTATGAAGTTCATAAGAAGAATGGTAAAAAACAGCTTCTCACATAATTTTAGTACATACATTGAGAAGGTAAAACGGGGTTTCCTCCGCTTCCTCACAAAGCCTGCAGCTGTCATCCTCTTCTAGTCTAAATTTCTTTAGGTGCCCCTACAGTCTACAATGTCCTGTTAGGAAACCCGTAATGATTCTTACATTACTTCTACTAACTCCCAATATCGAGTCATAGTTCCCTATCATTTCCTTTGCTTGTCGTAGACCTGGGAGATTTTCCCAACTTACGGAAGCGTATCTCTTCCCGCATTATGCGGTACCCTATAGTTCTAGCACTACAAGCGGAGTTTCTGCTCTTTTTTAGCGAGCCTTTTCGCTGCTTCATTGTCTTCTATGCCAGTATGTCCCGGCACCCAGTACAAACGTACCTTGTTTACTTTCGCCAAGTCTGTTTAGCTCCGACCTAAACTTCTCCACCAGCCTTGACGTAATGTGGAATGTATCTAGGGCTTTTAGCGCAGCTAAGCTATTGTCATGATGGCTATTTCCTGCCTCACGTAGTTCCTTTCCAGATTAAAGTGAGCACATCTTTCGATTGCATGTACTTCTGCCTGGAATATGCTCTGCTCGGGTACTATCCCATTGCTTTAGAGTACTTGGTTCTTGGCCCATGCATTCCTACACCCGTGTCTTCTGCTTTTCTTTGATCCATCCGTATATTACTTCATGGCTCCCGAATGTATCTGGTATTCCATTTCAGATCTGAATTCATTCTTGATGCTCATTTTGACTTTAAAGGTTTTCTTGAATTCAAGCATTTGCATCATGTTATCATGTTATCATGCTGGCTAACGGACTCTGTTTGGCTAGATATTCCACTAATGACCTGGCTTTAGCGTCCGTAAAACAGCCTGTCTTGCTATAACGTAACTTGGTTTACTTGGATTTGCTCTCTACCACTATATGTAGTGGGAGTAATCCACGAATTGACTCCATATCCGCCGTGGGGCAGATTCTCATTGCCCCTGTAATTAAAACACAGGCCAGCCTCTTAAAGTAACGTTAGATGGCAAGATATTACATAATTAAAAAATTGTTTTCCTGTGGATGAAGTTTGCTAAACACATAATTTTTTAAACATTTAATCGATATATTTTGCTCTTCATAATCGAAAGACACATTTTTCATATTTGTACATCCTTGTTGTAATAGTTAAAGAAATATTAGAATTCCACTAAGTAACTCAACAATGAAGAAGTTATTGT
The DNA here is from genome assembly GCA_947095585.1 of Nephrocerus scutellatus. NCBI lineage: Eukaryota > Metazoa > Arthropoda > Insecta > Diptera > Pipunculidae > Nephrocerus > Nephrocerus scutellatus. The sequence continues at coordinate 25,259,000 of OX352765.1, read as the reverse complement.
TTAGAATAAGTGTTTGTAATGTGAGACAGATGGCTTATTAGACTTGATGTCTAAAATCAAAATCCGGACGGACCTTTAAATTATTCAGCATTAATCTCCTGACAGTTCATCACATTTGCACATTGGATTCAAATCAAATAAACAACTAAAGATGCGACACAGCGGCATCAGGCATCACTTACTATACTTACAAGAACGGTAGGGAAAGCGAACACACAGACAAACGCATATCACAAAAAATCAAATCCTCTTTTAAAACTCACATGAAAGTGCAAATTCATGTTTTTTATTCAAAATCCTGAGCAAAGCAAATAAAAAGCATCGCGTGCAACGATTTTCTTATGAAACATTTTTCATGGTTCCAAATGGGATTTATACGTTTGCAATGCTGCTGACTGATGTACGAGTATGAGTAGGAGTATGAGTGGGAGTATGAGTAGGAGTATGTACCAGGACTCGTTCTGTGGAAATCCAGTTTCCGTTTGCTTGTATGCTTGTAGGTGGGGTTCGTTGGTTTTCACTGTTTCAGTGCCATAATATCAGATCGTTGTTTGTTCTGCCGCTTTGTCAATTCTATTCCCAATTGGGCTTTATGAGATTTAAGTTTACTGTGACGATATCGATACCCTTTCGGCCAATGTAACTCACTTGCATTCGCTAATGTTAAGCATTGAGCTAAGCAGCTTTATATTAGCGAAATGCGAAAATGAGTAAGAAATATATTTAGGGGTTTTTAGAACAACAAAACGCTTGCCTGTTGCTTGGGGTAATATAAAACCCCGTAACAGATACAACAGAGATATCCATCTGTTGGTAAGTTCCTGATCTTAAGTGTAAGTATGACAAGCGGTAATGATTTCCTTTAAAATATAACCGAGTTTAAGAAACTTTTACGGATTTTTAATGAAAACAACATATTAAGTGGGATGAGTACCCTTCAGGTAGTCCTATACACGTCACGGCTGTAAAGTGCTGCTGATTGGCTTTCGTCTGGCGAATACGAACGTGCAAAGAGCCCAATCAATGCAACGCATTCAGACGTGAAAATCTTTACAAACGCCTAATAGCCACGAAGAAGATGAGTCACGAAAGAACACCACCGCACTAAAACCTTTTTTCGTTTCCATGTAATGATATAGAGAGATAGAAAGTCTGGAAGGAAATCCACAAGAGATGACGCCAGGATAATTTTTGTGGGAGGGCTGAAGGGTTTGTTTGTTGATGTCCTTGCAACCCACACACCACACCGGCTTCTGTTTATTGTTTTTCTTGTAGTCGCTTTGCGTACAATTGAACGCACATAAAATATAAACACACGACTCGCGTCATTTACTCGTCGTTTGCTGGGATGAGTCTATAAAGGTTTCCATTATCTAAGGAGCTAAATAAAATAAAAGAAAAGAAAAACTCATTTCTTTTGCATAATTTAAATTGCACGCCTGTAGCGTTTTCGTCGGGTAAGTACCTTTTGCGGTGCCTCAGATGTGATGAACGGTAATTATGCAAATTAGAAGACAATGAAAAATTTCACACTTGCAGGATAGCAATAAAAACATCGGTGGGAACTGATTTTTTCTGTAGTTATCACAAAATTAATCACCACCTAAAATTTACACGAATGATATGATATTATATGTGGGATTGCTAGTTCCTCCATCGAGCGCATCTCTAGCTGGTGGATATAGGAATGCCCACAGATATGGGGAATTCAAGAACGGGAAAATCAATTACCCGGGGAGAACCAAAAACTGGCATAAAGGCGGATGAATTCTGCATGACGATCAACGGCATGAAAGACTTGTGGCGGAGGCGCCTATCCTAAAAGGCCAACGGCAGTAGCAAGTAGCGACTGTATCTGTAACCCATGCTTGGCGACTACAAAAGGCATCTATTTTCCCATAGTCTGGTGTGCGTTTTTCCATCTAAAGGGCGGATGTGCCCGGCGGATCCGTGCTCTCATGTAAACAAGGCGCGACACTTCTATTGTATGCTTAATAATATCTGGAATTCCTCACAAATCTCCCGGAACCTGAAGATAACGATCTTCAGATCTAATGTTCTCTCAGTACTCTTGTATGACTGCGAAACTTGGAAAGTTACAGAATAAATTGAGATACTCCTCCAAGTCTTTGTCAACTAGTGTTTAAGGCGAATACTAGGAATAAGATGGCCGGACACTGTCACCAATCAAGATATGTGGATAGAAAGCAATCGCGGTCACCAACAGATGACGGAAATGGAACTGGATTGGTCATTTTTTGAGTAAACCAGCAGACGATATCACGAAACAAGTCGTCCTACTAGGATAAGGAAAAGGACAACATAACTGGGAGAAAGATCTCAGGGGACTGAGTGGCATCTTTTGAAACCTCAGATGGTAAATCGAGTTCGTTGGCGGGCATTTGTAGAAGCCCTATTCTCCCTCCTGGAGTAAAGGAAGGAAGAGAGAGTGTAAACTTTGACTGTAAAACCGACCATAACTGTTTGATTTTAAGATCAATTTCAGCCTTTTAGCTGGATGTTTTGATAACTAAAACGGCGATGTTATGTTAAAACTGGGGTTTTCTGGTCACGTTGGATGAAAATAAGCCCCATTTCCCATACGATTTTTTGTCCTTAATTAACAGGAGTCACCTCTTTAAGTATTTGTCTCGCACTCTTATACACCCTATATAGCAAATCAGTAAGTCAGTAGTTTTTTAAAAAACTTTTAGATATTGGATTTTTTATAAAATGACAACTTTTTTGGTCCTAGATTTTCGATTGGAATAAATCATAACTGTCTTAAAGGCACACAAAAACACTCTTCGTCATCTCGCATGTAATTTAATCCGTGAATTCGTATGTGCTCATTCCATATCATGTAGACATAGAACATGGGCGATGACAAAGTCAAATTTAATTCCCTTATCTTTTTGGTGACAAACAGCTGTCGGTCGTAATGCAATTTAACGCTGAATTTAACAAAAAGTCCTTCACAGTGTGCAACAGATCCACTTCTTAATAGGAGTATGCGAGGATACATAATACACTGAAAGTGACAACCATGTAAAATGTGATTTCCTACCATATATGATTAGAGTATCCTGCTGGGATGGTTAAGCCGCTGAGCTTATCTTTGTGGTAGAAGGAGTGAATTGCTTAATTTGATTACTTTGCGGTTATGTGTGCAAGGAATGATGTCGTTACGCGATGTGATTGACTAGGATTCTGTGAAAATCATGCATTAAATCAGCCAATTTTGTGAAGTAGCATCATCCAATGATGTTCATGAGTATTACTTGGTGTTTTTTGATGTGAAACGTCTTTAAAATCGAGACATGGAGTACATGATGAAAAATATATCGTTTTGCCTGGAAAATTTGAAGTAAGCCTCTATAAAAGTAAATATACAATATGTTATCTTCACCCCATGTACTGAAAGTATAAATCACGCCAATAGTTGCAAATAGGAGGTTATGTATGGGCTACGGACAGGTACCACAATATCCGTAGCCGAGCGAGCGAGCGAGACTGTTTCGGAATCGTCGCAAAGATGTCACGGCACGCTCAGAAAACGACACCGACTCCGTGAGCAAGTCTACCACTGTTGTAACTATACCAATGGACATATCGAGGGAAGACCTGTCGAAGACGTCTCCGAACTGAGGGATATCAATCGAAGTGAAGTGATGCAGAACCATTGGAGTGCAGCGGATGAACGCTTCAAAACGGTATTTGAAACAAATCCGTTTGGTGATGGTCTTGATGGTTAGACAGAAATTTATAGAAGGCGCTCAACTAAATTCCCCGTCGAAAATATAGCGGATTTTCGGGTTCGTTTGAATTCGGCGGGCTTACTATTTATGCAAATTTGTCGTCTACGCTAAACGAAGGTAATTATGGTGATCAACATACCAGTCGATGTGAACAAAATGGTGCCGCAACTACCGAGGCGGATAGACGACGACTTTGTTTTCAATGTCAACATAAAAAAGAAAATTATTCACAAATTCAATTATCAAAGCTGTTTCATACGCAAGTCGGTGATAAGTCTTGGCTGCGCTGCATGGTAAACCAGCCGCTGTACAAGCACTACTATATAAATATTGCCTGGAGTCTTTTCGACAAAAACTAGATGTTAATATAGGGCTCGAGGGTCAGATTGAGTCTATGGACCCCGACTTTGCCCTCTAATAGTATATCCTGCGTTCCATTACACATTCACACATTCATTACAATAAAAGCGACTCGTTGACATAGTTGTTTTACTTCAAACCAAGGGCTGTGCGTCTCGACACATTCTTGTCCGATCTTTTTTCAACAATATTTTAGGTAGGTAGGTAGAGCGGTGGACCCCGCTGTGCTTGCGAGGTCTTCAATTAGCGCTAGTGTGCGCCATTTTGGTGCCACAAATCTCGAGGGGCCTAGCATGGATATTTAAGTGGTTTAAATCCATCCTGTAGAATTCAGGTACAAGAACAACTCGATGACCCTGTAATCTGAGAGCTCTTTAAGGTCGTGAAAAAATGGTTTACCTAAACTGCGGAGTCTTGACCCTGCTAGGGCCGGACATCTGCTGGCAGAGGAAGTGTGTGAGAGTTTGTTTCTCATATTTATCTTTGCAACTTCAGCAGAAGTTGTTGTGCTATATACCAAACTTAGTAGCATGGGTGACCCCTGGCCAGTGGCCCGTGCTGATAGCCACAACTTTGGCAATATCCTTCCGGGTTTTCCTTTTGCTGTACGATGGCCACATCAATCTTATAGCGCAGTTCAACAGACTGCTCCACCTGAGCTGTGACTCAGTATTAAAAAAGGGTGGAGTTTGTTCCTTGACTGAGCATATTGGACAGCTAACCCTCTCCACAGAGCAGGTGTCAATAGCGACACTCATCTTAGCCAATTTGTCCGCTCTCTCATTATTACTGTGCCCCGGCACCCATACTATGGTGATGGAAATGGCTGATCGATGCCAATTCTTCTTCGCACTGTTGTACGAGTTTCGAGTTTATTGTGGTCGCACAAATTGCCCTTATGGCAAAATGGCTATCAACACATATACCAACCCTTCTGATTAGAATTGGCCGTACAACAGCTGTGTACAGCCAGAGAGCCATCTTTGGTTGAAGTCCCCATTTCCTGCCTATGGTTTTGCTGCTGGCGTAGAGGGCCACGCACGCTTTCTTAGCCCTGTTCTCTATGTTAGTCTAACAGCTAAGCTTCATATCCAATTTGTCCGCTCTTACTCCGAGAAATTTGGCGCTGGGGGTAAAGCTGGGACTTTTTTCATTGGAAGTTTTGGAAGGATAAAGGCCGGTGCCGATGAGCCCTCCAAGGGTGGTGCCTCTGTCGGCTCGTTTGGTAATGTTACAGCTGCCAAAGCTGCAAAAGTTGGAACGTATAATACTGCTGCCGAGCATGGATATGATCCATTGAGTAAGGAAGGATTCCACTCCTTACTGTGTCAGAGCTTCCTTAATGAACTCGATGTGAACGTTGTTGAAGGCCCTTTCTAAATCTAAAAAGGCGGCTAGCGTAAACTGCTTGTAGTTAATCGTGTGCTCAATCATACGCACTACTTCGTGGAGGGCGGTTTCCATGGATCTGCCCTTGAGGTATGCGTGTTGAGAGCTCGGTGCTTGTGTGACTTCAAATCATTGCCTGATATGATGATCTAGAATTCGCTCCAGAGCCTTTAGCAAGAACGATGAGAGACTTAGAGGCCTAATATCCTTTGCTGATTTATTGCCTCTTCTGCCTGCTTTGGGTATGAAAACCACCCGAAACTCCTCTCCAGGTTCGGGAAACATAATTGAGTAATAGACAGCTTCTAAAAATCTTCATTAGCAGGAACTCGACAACTCCAGTGTGTTGTGTAGCATAAAGGTTGTATTCCATAAAGGCCAAGAGACTTATAGGCCGAAAAACTTCTTAAAGCCCAGGAAACCTTTTCCCGGGTTATGATGTTATCTACTACCTCGCGAGAGACCGGATGCTCAGCATGCAACTCTTGAAATTATCTACGCATTGGTAACTGCTGGTGGGGAAGTGTGTATTTGCGAGAAGATCCAGGTCTTATGACGCAGACTTTAGTCTGATAAATAATTTAATTCTACAATGCAAGAATTAGCAGACTTCTGGTGCAAACGTATCCGTAATCTTTTCTCCTTTTCCCCCTTTCTTCTTTTAACAAATTATAAAAATAAATCATAATCATTAAGGTGATGGGTTATATTGTCGGTCAGTAATAACTGACTTACAGGTCAGTAAAAACTAACTTACATTTTAGTGGTAAGTTAAAAAGTTTTAAAACTCAACGCAATTTGTTGTCTTGTCAACAAATTAGCCAACGAGTGGACTAATCTTGTTGGGAACTTTCGAACGTCTTCAAGTCAAGGTACTTACGAGCATTGATAAATTGATAACAAGTACGTAGATGGCATTCAGGATAAAAGAGAATCTTCTTCATTGTGTACAGGTAAAGGAAAACTTTCTGCAGTCCGGCTTCTGAAGTGCATACATACATTCATGCAATATCGTAGCCTTAGCTAAAGTTCAAATAGACAAAAAAAGGCAAACGGCGGGGAAAAAATCGTAATCGAATGGAAAAGCATCGGGAAGTTCTCAACTTTCACCCAAACAAACTTATCCAATAAAAGTTTTGTCGACATTGATTCGCGTCTGGTGTGCGCTGTTCTCTGATTTCGCTCGCTGAACGTACGTTTCATAGTATTGGCATCAAGACGGGTCAGAGGTTAAGACAACTTGAGCCTTTTCCGTTTGTTATGTTGCTCTGTCCCTATATCCTTTGTCGCAATTGGGAATTTTGCCAAACGAAATTATTTAATTTCTGTTGCGCTTCCTCTATCGATTCATGCTAAAAGTTGTCAAAAAGTGATTAAGGAATTGTTATTTATGCGACTACAGCTTGTATTCCGGGAATAGTTGACAACTCCACAACGAATATCAGTACGGCGTCTTGCTGACCCATTTTCTATTAATATTTGTATGCATGACTAACAGTGATTTATATAATAGGCAATTTATGATTATCCTTCCAAGGAATCGCTTGAAAATTCGCGACTCACTCGAATTGCGAATTGTTTTAAAATATTTTACAAACTTTTTACAAGGATAACCGCATCGTAAATGCAGTATGGTACTACTGCCGGTTTTGCAGCAACGTTGTTCTGACCTTCCACTCCTCTTTGAGTGTAAGCCTTGTGTTCTTCCTATGTGCGGGATGATCCTTAAACGAGCGAAAGAAACTGTTTACAAAACTCCTTAAGAAGAAACTTTAATACCTGCTTCAATGTTTTCAAAAGTTTTTTAAGTCCTCTTGAACATTAAATAAATGTGGTAGTTGGGAGAAGGCTAACTAAAGTCACTTTCATAGTAAATAACAACGAAAAGTAGATAAACACAGAAGATCCTTTGATAGTTTGGAATACACTGTAGGAGTTGTCGTGTCAGTTTTTCTTTTTATTGGTACGTGCGTGTACGCGACAGTCCATATTAAGTTGCTTTGTTGTTTATTAAACAATAACAATAAATATCACAACAATACTAAAATAACACGTCGCGACTTTGGACTTGGATGAACTTTTTTAATATTTTGATCACTGTTTGAGTTTTGTTGACCGAAAAGGTACTCCATGTTACTGACATAATTCAATCGAATTATTTTAAAAGTTTTAGTAAACTCTACTAACTTATATACCTATAGCAATTTTACTTGTACGACATTTACTTTCTAACACATAGCCCAAAAGGTTCAGAGAACATCTCACCCGGTGCAATATTTCCGTCCATAATCCGATTTGTAGCGATTCAAAGTCAAGGTTGTGTCAATATACTGCCCCCTCGAAATTAATTTCCAAAAAGATTTATGCAAAAAAAAAAAACGGAAATTCAATAAGAATCGTAGCTGTCTAAAGGGCGATTAATTCAAATCGATAATTCGTCGCGTTTGCTAAGGACGGAGCCACACCGTGGAAGAATTTACGGATAAAATAAATCCGATAAATTCAAGAAACAAGAGAACTCACGTTTTACTTTTTGTGAGCAATAGGGTATTTCTTATATTTTAATATTCCGAACACAGATTTACTTTTATTCAATAAATTCCGCCGCTTAACTAAATTTGTCCTTTAAAGGACGTGAGCGTTAAAAGAAGGAGAGGGGCGGGAAAATACAGGCATGTTTTAATTTTTAACATTTATAGATTTTTACTTACTAGTATGGTACTATTGTAGGGTGGTCTTGTATCGCGGATCCACATAGAACGACAAGAAGTTAGCGTATGCATATCTCCAATATTAAATTAAAAGTACTGATAATCGTAGCTTAGTCTAAGGATTTTTCTTTTCCAACCAAATTAGTGACTATTTAAGACTAGGGAGCAACCAGTAGTACTATAAAAAGAGTGGAAATACACATATTTATCAAGAAGTCGAATTATACGGAATAAAGTCCTCTACCTCTTTTATTAAACCCTTTAACCACTGACATCGAGGTAAATACTATCAGACAATGAATCATTTGTCTACGTGTCTACTTTGTGAAACAATTTTTTGCTTTGGAAAAACACTAATGGATATTACATTTAGTACAAAACGAGTGTGTGTCGGATTTTTTACACAATTTCTCTCTTTTTCAGCGTTGAGTCTTTGAAGCAAAACGAATATATTTGTGGTAGCCATGTCGAGAAGATGGTAAAAAATCCTGCTTGCCATATCCTGTGTTTTGATTTGGAGTCCATTGCGACCCATATAAGAGCCCATTAGATCGAACCGCACATCTGCGCGTTGTCACGGACAATTTGGGGACAATCAATTTCATTATACAATTTTTCAATTGTAACGAGCAATTTTCGACTGAAAGATAAATGGATAGTTAGAAAAATAGAAGGTTAGAAATACAAAAGATAAAGGGATGGGAAGAAAGAAGGATAGAAATATAGAATGATAGGAAGATAGTACGAATGAAAGATAGAATGATAGGAAGATAGGAGGTTAGTAAGATAGAAAAATTGAAGGTTAGTAAGAGAGAAAGATAGAAGGTAGATGAAACTTCGAATTCAAAATTAGGTTAGGTTAGACAGAGTTGGAGTGGCTGTCGGCAGAATACCAGCCCACTTAGACCACCGATGGTCCCTTGTGATACCACATGGATCGAGTAGATTTTTCACCCTTCTTGTTGAACCAGTTGGAGCTTCGAAGAAGTGTAGAAGACTTCTAATGTCAGTATTTGAAAAATTACTTAGGTTATTGTAAAAAAGGGCTCACAGATGAAGCTTACGTTTTAGAGAAAGAGCTGCCCATGTGCAGAGAAGGTGTAGAATGGTCTCTACCTCCTCGTCAATGCAGGTTCTGTAGAAGTCATTGGAAAACACACCATGCCTAGCTGCATGCATGCCGGTCCCCAGTAATGACACCTACTATGGCACCAATATTCAATCTGTTTAGAGAGATTTAACACTTGGAGGGTGAACTTAAGCTTCTGTAGAGTTGGTTGCTGGCCTTCTCGTAGAACGAGACGTCTTGATTGTTAAAGATGTCATTGAATTTAGCATCTGTAAATCATCTGAAGTGTATCTTCCGGTGACTTTGCTCGATTATTTCAATTTTCAGGAATTGGATGTGTTTCCAAGCCGTCAACGAATTTCTTCGCCATTTGGAACAAGTGGTTGGTTACTGGCAGCAGATCTGCTGCTTCGTAAAGCCTTGTATTCGACACAAACTTGCAGCTGCTTGTCACCCTCCAAAGTTTTGTACAGATCCTATGTACCTTCCTTTCAAATAATAGGGAGATCTTCTTCTTCGTTGTTGGTGAGACGATGAACCATATGGGATAGCTAAAGGTTATCACTGGCCTGATGATCTGCTTCTAGATGAGCAGCCTGGTGTTGTTGGACACTCAGTTTCGCCTCGGGTGCGAAATGAAGAGTGTAGTTGGCTTTTTTCATTTTTTGATCGATGTGAGAGTTAAAATTGAGCCTCTAGGTAATGTTGATTCCCAGATATTTAGTCTCTGACTATGTGTTTATTGTCGTTTTGTCCGGAAAGGTGATTTTTAAGCCTCTGCATTTCACAAAATCTTGACAAAAATGATCAAATGAATGATCTTAAAGTAATCAAATGAGTGCGTTCAAACCGGCACCGTTCGAAAAGTAAACTCAACCGACGAAAAAATGTTTGGCGTTACGTCTTAGAGAGTAGCAAAATGTGCAGCTTAGTTTTGTAGGGCAATTCTGAGATCCCACAAGTGATACGTGTCGCGAGCTACGTGTGTCGCGTGTGATGGGTGTAAAAGTAGTTTTTCACGACTTCTTTAAAGTTCTTTTTAATCAACTTTCGCACGAAATTTCTGAGGTCCCGCGTTTGACGCGTGTCGAGAGTTTTTTCGACTTCTTTGAGGTGTTTTTAACCAACTTTTACATCTTCTATAGAGCTAAAATTTTGTGCACTTCTTAGTATGATGCAACATTTTAAGCATGTGATAAAATTCATGGTCATGGTAAAATTTTGCGTGTGAAATTTGAATTCTCAACTTCTTTGAGGTCTTTTGTAAACAACTTTTGCACGACCTAGAGATCTGAAATTTTGCAAGCAGCTCAGCCGCATGGGCCATTACTGAGATCTCGCTGTAACGCGTGTCGCGTGTTGTATTTTGCACGTGTGATGCGTGAAATAATGTATATAATCACCAAACGAAAAAATAAGTTTTCTTACATTTACTTGTTTTATAAATATTTTTATTTTGTCTTAAAAATTACTTTTATATTAATGAGAGTTAACAAAACAAAATTTTAAATTATTTATTATACTAATTGAAGTTTTTATATGTTAGAGAGTTTAAAAGAATTTTTCGGTAATTCATTCCTTTTATAAATTCTCTTATTCTTATTCTCTCTGGAATATTGTAGCATCATTTCTTCCTCCCATTCTTGCACTTTTTGTTCATGAATTACTTTATTTTGTGTGATTTCTCCAGACTTGATGAAACCTTCTGGGATGCCATTCGAGTCCAAGGCCTCGTTGGGTTGGAACAAATTTATCGCTCTGCGGCAGCAAATGGGTAATATCAGTAAGCTGGACTTTTAGCAAGCCATGAATAAGTCAGTATGTGGTTGGACTCCGGAGCTAGGTTGAAAAGCTGCCAGGCCAGTCAATTCCGTTTTACTTGTTGGAGGAGAGAAAGGAAGAAAAGTTTTGGATGGCCTGGTGTGCATATCAAGTAACATCACGACGAAAAGCTTTATAAGGTTGAATTTATCAATTGTACCTTTTTTTTTGCTAAAGTACCCCATTAGTCCAAATACACGCACATTCGAGTGTTACCTCGCTTTTTGCAAATCGATATAATCTTCCCTTTGTAAAACGGAAACCACTTATTACAAAGTCAATTGATAGAGGCTGTTACGATATGCGTTGAGAGCTGTTCATATAAACGACTGTTTAACTTTGTAAGGTGATATACAATGGCGAGAGGTAAATGGACGAGTATGTGGTGCCACTGAATCTGATCATAGAAATGCGCCATTTACATTGAAAACGAGTCACATGAAGTGTTGAGGTGGAAAATGGAGTATTTATTTTAAAGTGAAGAGCACTCGGCAATCAGTAGAGAACAATTGCATACACACTTTTGTCTGATACTCAGTTAAAGTAACGATGGAATGCAGTGTATGCGTTTTTTTGCTTTTTATATATTTCAATTATTTATAAATAGAGAAAACAGAAGACATAGTTGAATTTTTTAAAGCATAGCATTATACGACTTCGCAAATAAAGTTAGAAATTATCTTAAGTATGTATGCACGTGCCGTATCTATTCTGACTGGTGGAAGTGCATTCAAACCTTCTCCTGGTGTATCGGAACAATAACTGATCTACAACGACGAACACTGTTAAACAATTCTCTCATGGAACGTACGCTTACTGTATAGAGTACGCTTACTGTCTTGCAAGACGAAACTTCCTAGGGGTGAGTCTTCTAAAAAGGGCTTCATATGAAGTGTTAGAAAGTTAAAAACATTGTTAAATTTAATATAAAATATGTTATTGTCCGATATAGCCACCTTTGGCGAGCATGATAGCGTTGCGTCCCTTAACGAAGGCGTTTCATCCCACAAGAAATTTGTTGAATCAAAATATTCATAAATGACGAAATTACAGCCTTTTGATTTAGTTACACTTCATTTGAAGATCCCGTAGTCAGGAAAACAATTAAACCCACTGTGATCTGATTTGAATGGATCGGTTTAATGGATGAAAGGCTATAAGCACCCTACATCTAGATCGAGGGGTGGCACGAAATCTGCACATAAACGAGATCAAAACAAAGTGCGAGCAGAAGATGCCCTCAATCAAGATAGTTCAGGTGAGCGAAAATTTGAAAGTGCAATCCTTAATCTATCTCGGGTAAATTGCAACAGTCGATAACATCATTGAACAAGAAATACGCGCACAGTTGTCTAAATCAAAAAAAACTTACTATAGTCTGTCAAGACTGTTGACATCCAGGAACTTAACCATAACATCCAAGCTGTTGCTCGATAAGACACTAGTCACCAGTACTTACATATGGATTCGAGAGTTGGATTCTTAACAAAAAGCGCTCTGACCTCATAGCCGGATTTGAGAGGAAAGCCTTAAGGAGAATTGTTGGTCTCGTATGTGAGGAAGGACAATTCGGGAGACTCTAAAATAACGAAATCTACTAACGTTAGCGCGATGTCGGCTCCGGTGGTCAGAAACCTAGCTTGTGTGAGCGAAGAGAATCTAGCTCGAATAGTTATTTGTGGTAGGACTTATTGAACACGACATTGACGCAGACCAAGCATACGCTTAAAGAATGGCGTACATCGGCCCGAAATCGGGAGATATCGTTGGAGAGATTTTTGAGAGAGGCCAGGATCGAGCCCCGATTATACCCCAAATGTGATGATGACAATGTAATTTCCTCTTTAAATGCCTTGAGGCCTTGCACTTATCCACTGAGCCGCGATGCGATAGCCCAAGAAAATATTCTCTATGTCTTCTCCCTCTTGTGAATAAAGATCTACCTACTAACGATGAGTATTTTTCGGACATAACAGCGAGGCAGAGTAAGACTCCGCCGGTAGGATTGTCTCCGACACGACCCGGTTTTAAACGAGTGTTAATTTTGATAACAATAGGTTGCCAGACCTGAGAAAGGAAAAGCATCATCGCTTTTCACTCTTTCATCTCTTAGAGTCCCGGCAAACTAGAGACTTTTATCGGCCGATAGTTTGGTCGTGGGCTGCTAGTGCGCACACTGTGCTGATTAAACAGTCGGGTTGGTGGTGAGTGCGCAGACAAAGACAACAGTCGGTCGACTAATCTCAAACGGTTTGCTATATATGTCGTTTTGTTTTTCCTTTCACTCGACGTTTACGAGTTCAGCCATACGATTTCAATTCTTCCTAACACAATATAGCTTCGGCTTCAACGTTTCGTTTGGCAATCGTAAAGAAAAACGTAATGTTACGTAACGTGACTCCAAACGGAAGCTCTAGTTCAAAAGTGCTGAACATTTGCTTTGCCTGACAGCTCAAAGCAGAGAACTGTGGCAAAACTCTCATTTGAAAAATTGAAATTTGAAATTTACGCACTTGCATACATGTTCATACTGATTAAGAGAGCGACTAAACTATCGGCCGACAGAAAGTCTCTAGTTTGCGGGGACTCTTACTGCTCTTGCCGGACTTAGCTAAAGAAGCACACAAAGTCGCTCACTCTTGAATAACAGTACCAAGTTATCCAAATTTACTGTGAAATTCAGTCGTCAATTCGCGCAGCTTATAGACGCCTTCCTTGTTTTTAAATTCTCTATATTAACTTCACTTGCCCGTGGGTCGTCGGTCGGTCGTCGGTCGTCTGTCGTGGATTCTTGCGATCAATTTTTAACCCACTTCCCATAGCCCGATTTTATTGAAATTTTGCACACATGTGTATTTCCGGAGACAACACTTTCTATTAAATTTTGAGGCCCCTCGGGCTGCGGGGTCGGGGGGCTCCCAAACAAAAATTTTAAAAAATTTACCCGATTTTCTTCAAATTTTACACGCATGTGTATACCCAATAAACAATACTTTTTCGAAAATTTGGTAGTGATCGGGTCCCGGGTTCGGCCGCAAGGCCCTTATACATTTTTTAAATATCTGTACTGGCATCAGATATTCGTCGCCCTTTATGGACTGTGTGCGGTGTGTGCTGCGCAGTCGGCTGCGCTGCATGGTTTTTGTGGTGGTGGAGAGAGAGAGAGAAATCTTAGCGCACGCACAAATGAACCCAGCAAATGAAACGAGACATACATGTTTTATGCTTACTTCAACTTACATTTTTATTTACTGAATTGTATTTTTATTGATGTCGTTTTTTTTGTTGTCGATATCAACTTACAGATAGAACAACAAGTTTTCACAATATTCTGTCATTTGGCGTTTTCATAAATTAGTTCAGAGCAGTCAAAGAGTTCTCAAGATAAATGTTCGTGTTTCTTATTTGCTCAGAGTATGAGCGTGCTCTAAGTGCTCAGAATAAAATGATCTGAGCATTTTCAATTTTAACATCTGATGTCAAATGTTTGTTTCGATGATTTTCTTCTACAATAAAAAAAAATGGCCCAGGATCGAGGGGCTCCCATATCAATTTCTGCGATTAGAGAATTTAGATGAAAAATTTTAATTTTTATGGGTTGTTTTTTTTATGGCGCACATTGTGTTTAGAGATGAGGCTTATTTTTGGCTTAACGGGTTTGTTAATAGGCATAACTGCCTCATGTGGAGTGAGAGCAATCTACAAGAGATCCTACAGACTCCGTTACAACCAGAAAAATGCACCGTTTTCTTCAAAAAATGAGGCCGGAATTCGTAGTATGGTCAATGGACATCGTTACCGCACCGTGATCAACGATTTTGTGTTATTCTGTATTATTTGAATTTGTATTGGGCTTTAAAAAATACCCAGTACATATATGTATTTTATTTAATGGTGGCACAGAAAGATTTTACCATTATCGGTAATTACACTAATAGCTCATTTATTTTAACTCATTTACTTGCAAACATAAACAATTAGAACAAAACACAACGTTGGATTCTATTAAATACCTGTTGGGCACGATTTTCAAATTCAAAAACAATATCTGAGGACAATAACTGTTATTCATGGCCTTAATTCTCATCCTGTTCATTTAAAGTTTTAATTTGAACCATTCACGCGCTTAATAGAAGAGTGCTCTGCGCTTTACTTGCAAATAAAAAATTAAAAGCAAAATAATTTGACGTTGTATGTGGCGACATATAAAACGGCGGCTGAACAACAGGACGAAAAATGAGTGCGCTCCCAATTGAATGCGAATTAAATAAAATTGTCAATTGATTGCAATAAAATTTATTGCTGTGCTGTGTTAATGCGACAATTCACATTCGCTAATGAACTGTGAAGCCCCTAATGCCACAGTTTATGCGATTAGTTACCATTCTGTTGTTGTTTTGTTGTTGTGGTTTTGTTGTTGTCGTTATAAGTGCATTTGTGTGAACCCAAAAAAATAGTTTAAATTATTGTTTGTCTCTTGTCTCACACCTATGTAAATTCGCCCGCAGATAAACGATTGTTAAATGTAATGATGAATTATTAATTTGCTAAGTTTTGTGTTGATTTGGATTTCATTTCATTGGTTTAGTAATTGTTTAAATATGCAACGCAAAAACAATATTTAAATTTGATAAAGGAATTAATTGGAATGTTTCGGTTATTTTTTTTCTCGACATAATTTCCGCAGAAGTTACTAATTATAGAAGTTTATTTTTTTTCCAGAAGAAACTTTCATGAGTGAGTAGTATGTGTGTCGGGCTTTCATTTTTGCGAGAGTCCTCGTCAGTATGACAGTCCGTTTAAATTAAGCTGGCGAAGGACGAGAATTGTTCCACATTCCTATTCATGTTTTCGGCTTTAAAGTGCCGGCTCATTCTGTCACTACATGTGTATAACTTTAATTTTCGCAAAATGTTTCTGCAGTCCTAGGTTTTGTTTAGAAGCTTCTCATATTTTTCCTCTATTTACCTAAATTTGTGCGTAACAAGACAAATATAGTCTGTATAATTATTTAATTTTAGGCGCTAATTGAGTTACGCTGACTTGGTCTGCGTCATGACTTCTAACAGTACCGCTAGGAATAGCACTGGCATAAGAACACATCCCTGCCTTGCCTGTGAATACAGCGATTTCCCAGCTTTTAAATTGAATATTACTGGAGCCATCTCTGTAGATATTTCGCAAAAAATCCAGATTGTATAAGGCTGTCCAGATTGCAGGTCGGTAAATTGTGTCAAATGCACGTTCAAAGTCTAAAGAGTCTAATTAATCGAATGGTATTTATATGGTCGAGGCACGAGCTATTTCGCCTAATGCACACCTGCGTTTCTATAGTTGAGTATATATTCTATCGAATATTATTAAGGCCACAATCCTTTTGATGCTGTTGAAACGAATGATACGTTGAAGGTTTCTTTAATTACTTGGATAGTTTTTTTGGGAATAGTAAGTATAAATCCTTCTTTCTATCTATTTGAGAACACGCTTCTCAAATGATGGGCAGGAGAAGCTCTACCAGAACCGGTGCACATATTTAATACATTTTCGGAGCTATATTGTCAGGTCCAGAAGATATACTTTTTTTAGTGTCCCTTTTTTTTTTTTTTTAAATTAGCTTAAACTCCTTCTCCAGCATCGAGTTTTCGATCAGGGGAAAAGATGTTGTAGTAATGAAGCAATTTGACGTAACAATCTACACTGACAAATTCAAGATGAAAGATGGAGTCGCGACAGGTATCTTCTCGGATAATCTCAATCTGTCAAGGTCATACAAGCATCATTCATGCGGAGATCCTAGCAATGAAAAGGAGGCCTGCAAGGCATTAAGCCATAAACTGCAAAACCCAGTTGGAAGGGTTGGCCTCTATGTGGATAGCCAATCTGCAATGAAAACACTTAATGCGGCCATCAACAACTCGAAACTTATTAACCAGTGCCAAGAAGAATTGGCTTCGATTAGCTAAATCTAGAACAGCACCCTTGTATGGGTGCCTGAGCTCAGTAACATAGAGAGAGAGTAACGGACGAACTGGCAAAAAAGGGCCAGTTACCATAGATGCTGGCTCAATAGAAAGAGTTATTTGACTAATGAGCTCAGTCAAAGAACAAATTCTCTCCTGCTTCACTACTAGGTCACAACAAAGGTGAAGGAGTCTGACTTACTGCGCCATATCAATGGCCTCCTACACTAGAAGGAAAACCACCGAGTTGATATTAAAATCGCATAGGCATTTTATATATAACTAGCTGTTAACCCCGGTGTTACCTGGGACACAACCCCACCCTCAAGATATCAAGACCTGCCAAACGTTAAAATAACAGGCGTTACCCGTCTGGTCTCCCTTCCCAGCCCACTGACCCACACCAAATTACTGCTTCCGCACACGAGCCCACACCACAAAGTCTCAGCCTCCACTAAATAGAGAACTGTAGTCTATAACCTCCGGATCTAAGGAGGTAAAGTTTGTTTGTATGTAGGAGGTAATCTTCGAAACTACTGGACTAATTTTGATCAAGTTTTTATCATTGTACATGGTTTACAAAATCAAAATCTGTCCAGTAGTTTTAAACATTACCTCCTACATACAACAAACTTTACCTCCTTATAATATTTTGTATATTATAGTACAGATATCCACTACCTTTGCAGCAGGATCGAGAGTAAGCGCTTTGGGCAAAAAAATTTTTTTTAATCAACCGAATATTCATTTATTAGTCTCTCGTGGTCTGTGGTATCAAAAGGCATACTTAAGTGCTAATTGAAGTCCCCACAAGTATAGCAGGGACCATATTGATCTAGACTTTCATTATTGTAGTATGGTTCTTGATCTTTTTTCACATCACGCTCGAATCGGTCCTGTTATTATATTTGTTGTCATACTTCTTCTGGTGAGCGCTATTGTCCTGACACAGTGCTTAGCATCCTACGTTACTCAATCGTTTGCCATGTAGCATCACGATTTCGAATTTTCCTTTATTGTCCTGCGAACACCCAAGGTATCTTCCACTGTCTTTGTATCATCATCATATTTGTTCTGTAACGAGGGTCCGGTTCTGGCCTCCCGAAAATGTTCTCTCCACCAGTACCGATTTCCAGCTGATTTCATCCAGTTCGGCATCTGAAAACTCTGGGCGTCCTGGTGTACGCCATCCTTCTAGCGTAGGCTTAGCCGGCCTCGCAATTGTGTCGCTTAAATCCTATACCACAAATGAATTTTCGAGCAGGATCATCTGCAGTACAGGAGCCTAGTGCGCTTAATTCTCTTTACGATATTGACATCGCGGTAACGCTCGTAGATCTCATCATTATAGGGACTCCGAAAACGGACCTCCTCACATATGGTGGAGTAAAGCTGGACGTAACCGGATGACCATCAGGAGATAGTGGTCAGTGTATATATAGAAGCTACGGCGGGTTTTTACATCTAAAATAGATGTTTTGGATCTACTACTCATAAGAATATGATTAGTTTGGTTATGTGCCAGTCCGTAGGGAGACTGCCATGTGTATTAATGAAGGTTTTCACGGATAAATTGGGTTTAACCATGAATAATTGATTAATGGAAAATAAGTCATTTGGTCTGCTGCCGTTGTTATGGCACTCGTTGTCGAGGTCTTGTTGCCCCATTACAGGTTGAATGTTTGTGTTATCATTCCCTACTTAAGCGTTGGAGTATGCTAGCACGATGGCTCTGTTTACTGAAGTAAAAGCTGCTTTAAGTTGACTTTAAAACGCTTCTTAACACTTGGCGCAACAGTCTTTTGTGGTCCAGTGCATAGCATTTCGCGAAAAATTTGTATTGTGCATGTTATATTTTTGCACACAAACGAAAGCGACATATTTTTTATTTAAATTTGTTATAATAAGCCCATGTAAGTGTGTTTAGGGTTACCGTCCAGACGTTGTTCGCAGCCGCTACTACTAGAGAACATACGCTACTTCGACTTGGTTATGAAGTTTTAGACTCCCGTCTTTTTGCTCGTCGACAGGTTCATTGTTACCTTTCATATCGAAGGGACTTTGCCCTATCCACAACCTGGGGACGTTAGTCTAGCGGGTAAGACTAATTTCCTCGTTGCTTTAATTATTAGGAATTTTCGTTAAAATCCTCAGGAAATTTATTACGTTGATGTTTGGCGAGTTGGTTCTTGGCACTGTATATGGCTCTATTTATACTCTCTACACTGTCTTATGAGAATTGTAGAGTTTGAAGCGTAGATGTACTCCTGTCTAGATTTCAGCAGCTGTACTCAATATTTTACTTTAATTTTTTATATTATTCGTTATATTTTATTTCGTATTATTATAGTTATTATTAAGTAAGACCTCGGTCAACGGAAGTAATAGAAACAGAAGCAGTCGGTGTACTGTATGAAAACGAGAAACGCAGACACAATTAGACGATCTATGATCGAACTATGAAGTTTTTTCATAAAAGTACGTTTCTGTTCATTTTTCTTGTCGCGTGCCTAAGTGAATCATAACATAATTATAAAAGTTTCTTCTGAGAAAAATTCAAAAACAAACAGATAGACTATGATAAATACACTATTCCGGATCAAACAAACGAGCATACATACATATATGACAATAAAAAGCAACAATTGCATGCAATATGAACCTGCAGGTAATAGTTTTTCTCCTTAGAAGTTTAACTTAATACAATACTTGTGCCATTATGATTACTTTTCCCATTGTTCTGCCGCACGAGCGTCGTAATGTCAGGAAAATCATGACTCACGAGACTCGTTTCCCCTTTAAAATGTGAAACACATTCATCAGGAGCAAAAATATGTCCCGGCTCCAACAGAGTGGAGTGTTACTTAATTGTGGAACGAAGTGAAAGTAAAACGTCTTTGTCGATAGGAAGCGCACCAGGATGAGAAAATAGTAAAATTGCATTATCATCTGCATGGATAAGGGTAGAGAGTGGTACCACCCCTTTTCCATGATAATATATACTCCCACTTTAATGTCATTTTGGGACAACATGCTCATTTCTAGAAAAGAGTTTTTGGTTGTTCTGTACTTAGACTATACAGAACAAACAATAACTCCAAGAAGAAGGTACCGGCGAAACAAAGAATAATGAATGTCATAAACGTCGTAGCCTAATGACGTTTTTCTTCGAGCAATTTAATGTCCTTGGCCGATTTGGATATCGCGAGTCTTGAAGGTTTTGTATTCCACAGGGTGTCCCCTAGTTCGTACACAATAATTTGGGAAATGATTCTTGGGTATATTCTATATTCTAAGAAAAAAATCGTTCTACAGTAAGGGTATATTTCCAATGTTGACATCATTTAACGGCGATTTGAGAAAAATCTTACTTTGGTGTACCCTGACCCATGTTAACAGAAATTGCTCTGTTAATACTAACGGTAGAAAGTTCGTTTAGGATTCTGTTTTTAGAAAAAATACTAGCCTTTGTAACTGTGTATAAATAAAGTTTATAGCTTGTTTGAGTCTTCAGATATACAACTTCAATGCCTGTTCCAGTTTTCGTGCCCATCCTAATTTTTGAATTTGAGGTCAATTTTATCCAGAAAATGCGTAATAAATATAACGTTCTACTATTTTTTTCTTATGAACGTAATAATAATAAAAATAAAAATCAACAAAATGTTTGCGGAAAGCCCCATATATTTTATGATACTTGGTAAAAGCTGTCACACATCCACGAGAGGTGGGATTGTGAAAAATACTTTTGATATTTCTGTGATTCGAACCTCGAACCTCCTGCTCAGAAGTCCAAGGCACTAACCACTAGAACAACGCGCCAACATTAAAAAATTTTTATACAATTTTTAATATTTTTATTTTCATAATTTTTTGACTTCTTTTTAAAAAAAATTAAGTTTAGCACGCACGGTAGGGTCAAACATTTATTGGGCTGCGTGGTTTGTCACAAACATATTGCGGCTCTGATGAAAATTAAACTATGTATACGCAAACTTTAATAGAGTGATTAATTGTGATTCTTTGTGAAATCGACTAAGTCCACAAAGAATTACCAACCACTAGCTGCAACATGAAATGCCAAGCGCTATTCACGTTATGTGGTAACAAGAATGAACAATTCACTCTTGAAAAATACGCTCAACGGTAGCATATAGTACTTAATTCACATCTTCACGGCGTCCAAATCGAACACCCTCGCAGCAATATGCCAGCGGCGACGGCGAATTCTGGTCACGTAAATACAGTGTCCGATATTTTAAGAATTATGAAAGCCACGTGACTTTTTCGAACATGGTTTTCAAATAACTCTTAAAAGCAAGTAATGTCTCTATTCCCTTTGTGCTGACGGCGACTACTCTACCAGGGCAAATAATTATTTTTGCAATGCGATGTGATTTCCATTATTTGTTCAAGCTGATGGTCAGGAGAGGGCAGCAGAAGGACTCTCTAAAAATATGCTATCATACTCATGTAATTACGAGTAAGTTTCTCACAATTGCGTGGGCTTTTATTTGTAAGTATTTTGGGTTGGGCAGGAAATTATGGGTGTGACACTAATAACACACCTTGGAAATCATATAAGATATTAATTCAAGCGGGAGGAGATATGACTTGTAATATATCATTAGAATTGAAAAAAGTGTTGCGTCACCTCTTGAATAGTGAGTAAGCGATGTAGAAATATATTAAAAAATTATAATGTTACTGTTTGTAGAATACCAGCTATGGACATAGTTTGAAGAACAATTTCCTACAAATAAGATAGTAAAGCGAGCGTCTCAGCTCTCCATATGGATAGTTGTAATTCAGTCTAGATACTGAAACTTTTATTTTCTTGCACGCCCCACACGCACAAACAAGTGCCACACGCGCCTCATGCCACACGTGTCACAATTATTTTAAAACTAGTCCCATATAATTCTAACTGGTAGGAGCCGAGATATAAGATACGCGGTACAAACGTACAAACGTACACACGCTCGCTGAATTTTTTTTTTATTTCTTTTAATTTTCATTGTTCTCTGAATATAAGCTATGCCCTCCGGGCTCGCAATTATCAACTTAATGTGGCTAAAGTGATTAAATATCTGAGCATATTAGTGTCGCTGCTGTCTAGGGTAGATCAGTTTGCTCCCACTCGAAGAAGCTGGTTAGATTCCCGGTTCATCCAAAAAGGAAGAAAAAGGAAGCAGGAAACGTTTCTGCGGTATTCAAGAGAATGTATTGATTTTGCAATGTTTTGGTCACCGATAAGTTTTATCGCAGGGTTTTGTATTCTATCAAGCTGATGCAAGGTTGGTTTAGGCGCACAGACCAGATATGAAGGTTATACTCACGCTTAGGGCGAATAAAAGCCAGATCAGAGGGAGTGAACTATTTCTTGCACCGGGCTAGAAAACATAAAAATTTCGCAGCATTTTGTTCACTCCAACGAAGGTTGTCGTTAAGGCACATACCGAGAATTGCGAGTTTTTCAGTTTCCTCGACGCAAGTGGCTTTTGGAAGCGTTAAATTATACTTATAGTGCTGTCATTAGCGAAATAGTGAATTGGATTAGAAGTAGTAGATCATTAATAATAAAATTAGAAAGAGCGTCGGAGACAAAACAGAGCCCCGGGGAACGCCAGCACTTATCTGATGTATTTTAGACTTGAAACTGTCCAACACAACTTGAATTGAGCGGTCCGAAAGATAGCTTCTATTCCAACGAAGCAGTTTTTCATCGACTCCATAAGCATGCATTTTGAACAAAAGAGCTTGATGCTAAACTCTGTCAAATGCATTGGAATATCGAGTGCAACAGCTTTGCTTTCACCAAATTGATCCAAAGATAGTTTCCACTGTTCGGTATGATATACCATCGAATAACCAGTAAAACGTTGCTCACGAAATCCGTACTGCCGGTCACTAAGGATTTCGTTGGTTTCAAGATATTTCATGAGCTAAAAATTGATCAGCGTTTCCATGACCCATGGGTCGGTACGAAGAAGGAGACGACGGCTCCCTTTTTTTAGGTATGGGCTGGACAAAGGCTGTTTTCCAAATTCTCGGGAAAATTCGAGAAGAATAGGATATATGGAAAAGCTTTCGCAATGGTGATGCCACCTTGGTAGAACACCTTCTCAGAACTAAGGGATAATACCATCTGGGCCAACGGATTTGTGAGTGTTGAGATTGTTTCAAACTCTATCAACTGCACGCGTACGTATGAATATCTGTCCAACGGAGTATTCAGTACTCTGAGGTGCAGACGGAAGCAATGCACAATCTGGAAGCGTGGAGCTAGCTGCTTTGAAATTTATGTTGTAGATACTCATAGTTAAAGAATTTATCGACAACAAGCTATGGAGTTACTTCTTCTTTGGTCAATTTCCGGTCTGTTGTTTTAACACAGCGTGAATTTCGTTGTCGTTTTCCTCGTCGTCCTGTACCAGCGATTGGATGAGCGGACTGGGTCCACTAGAGATGTGGCAAGAAGTGGCCGGTACCGTAATGCTCGTTCGATTGAGAATTTCACTGCTGTGGCCGAGGACGTCTAAGAGAGTTAGTTTTGACGCAAATTGCTGAATTGAGTCTCGGCATTGTTGATTCCAGCAGCTCACACAGCTCGATCCCGTTTGGGCGAATTGAACTGGCCGGCCAGATTGCCATATCTGACGGCGCCAGACTTCTTTCGTAGGGGTTTTTTGAAATCTCGCGTTTATCACAAAAAACCACAAACATTGCATGTCTTTAAAGCCAACATTGAAGAAAAAACCACCAACTTGGAGCCAGATATTTTGCGAGGCACAATCACTCAGGAGGTGGTAATTTGACTAACATAATTTTTTTAACATTAATATCAATCAAACACCTTCGGGTAAACTACACGAGGAAACAGATCTCATTTTTTTCAATTTTAACAAAATTTCCACTATAATATAGAAAACTATAGAAAAGGCTTTTAAAAAAGTACTAAATTATTAGTTATAGCGAAGATATATTTTCTTAAATTATATTTAAATTATTATTTTTTAAAAATTTTTTATATTGAGGCGCAAATACTGAAATTTGACTCTGTTACTATAAAAAGCTTGGTTGTGTTCCAGCGATTTGATCCAAGGGTGGAGTCGATCTTTTGGATCAAACATTTTTTAAAAACTTAACAAATAGAATGTTAAAGCTTCGCTTGATTCCGTGGCTTTGCTTTTTACCAAAAGTATAAAGCATAAAGGCAAAATAAAGAAATTCATCATCATAACACTTAGCACTACAACCGGGATCTTGTCGGTCGCGATTTCGATTTCGATTTCAAGACAATATTATCTAGCTTGGCATCCCTAAACTCGTCTGGGTGTCCTGGTCTACACTAACCTTAAAGCGTAGGCTGGACAAGCCTTGCCATTAATTCCAAGCGCAAATGACTTTCTGAGCAGGATGTTTTTCCCATATGCGAGCTAGATATCCTCCCCACCGCACCCTACGTAGGTTAATTTTCTTCACGAAATCTCCTTCTCCACATGCGGGCCCAACAAAAAAAAACGTCAAAAAAGTAGTCGAAATTAAAATTCATTATCATCATCTTATTTGGCTCTACAATCGTGGTCCGGTCCTGGCCTCCCAGAAAAAATCCCTCCACTGGTGCCAATTTCGAGCCGATGTAATCCCGTTTTCCATCCCTAAACTCTGGGCGTCCTTGTCTACGCAATCCTTCCAGCGTAGCCTTGGCCGGCCTCGCTGTCGTGTTCCATAAATCCTAACGCAAAGGACTTTCCGAGAAGGATCCTCTTCACTCATTCGAGCTAGTTGTCTTGCTCACCGGAGCCTACCGAGCTTAATTCACTTCACGATGTCGACATCGCGGCAAAGCTCGTATATCTCATCATTATAGAGTCTCTGGGATCGTCCGTCCTCACATACGGGGCCAAGAATTCTCCGTAAGTCTTTTCTGTCGAACACAGCTAGGAGGTCTAAACGCTTTTGGCTAAGCTTACAAGTCTCGAATCCATACGTAAGTACTGGTATTACCCTTGACTTATACGCTGCCATCTAGCGTTTAAGTTCAATATACATACTGTTCTGCACATAAGAGTATATTTCACTTCGAGATCTAAAATTTTAGTTTCATATCTACATCTACATCTACACTCAAGTACTTATTAATAAAATGTAACACAGATTTTTCGAAATTTTCAATTACAAATAATTCGAAGTCTTTTTCTATTTCTTTTCAAATTCTAATTCTAATTCTTAAAATAAAATATTTTTGTTAGTATCAGTTCTGTCTTATCTTAACATTCCAGAAAGGATTAAAAGTCAACTTTTTTTTTTAAATTTTTGTGTTCCTTGTTGTGTTTACTTTAAAATTACTAGAATACTAGAAATACCAGTTTTGTTAATTTGGTAAGCAAAACGGTTTAAGAGCCAAAAGATCAGCATACTTCTTACATGCTTGCTTGTGTAAGAAACTTTTGTTTTAACAAAAAACATTCAGTGCTGATCTGATCAGGCTCCAGTGTTACATCCGTTCACGAATTCAATTCAAATTTTATTTCACATATCGCTCATAAAGTCAAAGGACACGTTTCACATATTTTCCGTTGGATTCTTCGAAAAATACACTTGCATAACAAAACACAAACACACTAACAAATATCCAAACCCTCAGCACACACGTTGCGTGTTTCCTAATTAATTAAAACGTTCCACCATCTGACCTATCTGACTCATCTCAACCGTGTATACAATACATGTCAATGACGTTTTCAAAATAAAAGTAAAATTCAGCTGATTTCTGTTTTTCCCCATTATAAAGGTAAGGATGGATGTGACAAATCCAATCCAATTGGCGACTTTCAGCGAGAACGCTACGATTATATCAGCGGGGGAGCTTACCACACAAAACATTCGGTAAATCCACAGGCGGTCCTCCTCGCCTTACTTCGTAATGTCGTATCAGGTTTTATGAAATTGGTGTCTTCCTAATTTTTACCTCCTGCAGGAAATTACAATAGATTCTACGACCGAGAACTTCTGAGGCTATTATTTCGGCTACTCCATGACATGGAGTATTTTATGCAGCGACATTGGTCTCCTGTGACACGCACCAATAAATTACAAAAATCCTCCTGCATTGCACGCAAATCAGACCTTTTCCAAGGAGTTAGTTGTATTGTTGTTGGGTTGTATATTGTGCCGTGTTTTTTTCTGTTTGTACAGTATGGGTATGTGTCATTTATGCGTAATTCCATTAATGAATTTAATAAAAGCACAATACACACACTTCAAGTAACTGACATGAGGTCCTATAATGTTAATTGAAATCAGAGTTTTTCAAATCGAGACCGCAGGAATTGATTGTACTACGTTAACATGGGAAACATAAGACTGAGTTAGGTGATACCCTCGTTATGTTAGGTGAACGGCGATTTTACCAAGGACAGCAACTATTCCATGATATTGCTTCTTTGCTTCCTTATGATTTTTAGGAATTTCAATCTCAAAGAAAAGCAGAACAGTCATCTCCACAATATATAGCTTCATGTGTTGAAAGTTATCCTGAAAATTGTCCATTCTCTAAGTTCTACTTCACTGAGCAAAAGGAATATATTTTTTTCGTTTGGCCTGCGTCTTTTATTAGAATGCCTTGGGCCCTGCTTAAATTCTTTTCTGATTTTAATCGTCCTTTTATAATATTTGGCGCGAGAGACCGTTGTGGTCCAGTCCCAAGCTTCTCGCGACCGTTCGTGTTGTTCATGTTATATTTATGCAAACAAATAGAAGACGCTTGCAATTTCAAGCTATTTCCGAAAGGTTAATTATTAAGCGTCCATGACAGTTTATAACTCTTATAAGTTAGTCAGACATTCACAAGAGGCGGGGCCGTAAAAATATGTTTGGGGTTTATCTGGGTTTTTAACTTCGAGCTACTCGCTCAGTTACCCAACTAACTAATCAATAGGACCTTTTTTCACTTTTTTCTTTTTAATTTTATAAAAAAACGTTTTTTTCAACATATGTATAAACCCGCTTTACAGACCGCGAATAAAAGAAAAGTAAACTTCCTTTCACTTAAAAGACTCATGGTGGTTCAGGGTGTTTTAAAAATTATAACAACTAAGCAGAAACATGGAGCTTGTGTTGTTAATAGAGAGCTGGGTACGTACAGAGAAATTGGAGAATAGTCTCTTCCTCCTCTTCGTTCATGCAGCTTCTGCAGAAGTCTTCTGCATAAGTTTCCTTTTGCAGAAATCAAGCGGTTTACACTTGCATTCTGCATGAAGCGACGCCTAATTTTTGTTGGGAACATCAAACTATATCCAAGTCATAGTTGTAGGAAGTAGGCAGGCAAAGTTAACTGGTATGATGGAATATTTACTTTTTTTTGTCTCCGCTTTGAGCACTTGGATATGCTTTATGGAGTACAGTTTGGGAAAGTCTGGCATAGATCTTTTGCAGATGGTAGGATGTTCTCATCATAACTCAACAACGGAAAGTTCGATATCAACCATTCTTTTGTTTTTAGAAAGTCGAAGAAATGATTGGATTTAGGGGCTTGTATGTCAACGGGTTGAGCTACATATAAACTGACCGAAACGAACTCTTTTGTCTCAGTCTCTTATATCAGATGAAATCTCAGTCAAAAATGGCCCTTTAGAAAGAACACTAGAAAATACTTCTTATATGAATTGTATTGGCTTTTCTATTAGATTAGATTATATTCTCTAAGCCTTGAGGTACTCTCCTAGTGGGATTAACAAAGTTTGCTGTGGGAGTAGATTGAATGAAAAAAACGCGAAGGCTGAATCAGAACTGGCTGGCTAGCCTTGTTTTATTTTCTTTTAGTGCTTATCCAGAGATTGTAAGATGTAAATGCTGTATCTGACCAACCATCGAGTTGAAACCATTTTGGTGCAGATCTCGATGGCGTGGATTTCTGCGTACACGATTCCTAAAAAATTTCACAATGGTATTGTGACTTTGGTATTTGGTCCAAAGACACCAGCACCCACTCCAGATTCCATCCTTCCATCCGTCAGATGGAATCTCACCGAACCGGTTGTAATTTGTTGCACGATCGGATCAAATTTTGCGATAAAATAGATAGATTTTTGACATAGAAATTCAAGATCTGTACTCAGGTACCATCATTGTGAAGGTTAATGATAGACTGTTTTAGTTTCTTGATCAAAAAGTTAGTATCCATAAGATGTCATCATATGAAATGATGATGAAAATATAATCAAAAAATTTAAAGTGTTACTTTCTTTCCTTTTCCTTTCTTTTCCTTCCTTTCCTTTGTCTGTCAATGTTGGAACAACATCTTCCTCGAAAACTTCTGTTTAGCTCAAGCAACATCAACAATCAGAAATACAAAATTGTAAGAAGGTATCATATAGCCAAGAAGCAAATCTATTAAACACTCACTGCATTACTTCATACTTAACTAGCACCTACTTTCCGATTTCTCATCTCATATCCATTATCGAGGATTAAAAATTGTTCGCCCTTCTCGCGTCTCATATGTAATTTCGCTAGAGTGCCTCTTCCAATAACAATAGCATCGTAATCCTTAAGACCGTACAGCACCGACGTCTGCAACGAATGTTGAATCTCATAAACTCCTGAAATATATCGGCAAATTTGAGATCATCGAATCGGATTCCACCAAGAGCGGAAAGACGACCGACCACCATCATTGACATTACTGATGCTGATGGCATGTGTAGCTAGATGGTGTTGTGGACGGGAGCAAAAACATAATCTAACCCTGTTGACGATATGGTATCGGCGACAATACGAGCACACAATATTTCAAATTGTTGTTGCTTGTGCCACTTTTGTGTGGGCGTTTTTCGCTAGTTGACACGTTCCGAACATAATCATAAGAATGTCATCATATCGAAGATACATTTTTTATAAATGTCATCTCATCGCATCTGTATCTGCGTGTATGTACTCGTACTTGTGTATTCCATAAAAATACCGTATTATCACATAAAAGTCACATGAATAATAAAATAATTTTAAAAGCATCTTTACCATATTGGTAATTTCCATTTTAAGTTAAATATTTGAGATATGCGATGCCATATCGACGACGTCTTGAACCTTTAGTGGCGTTTAAAATCGCGTATAGCTGGGCGGCAGTTGTTACCCGCCTGCATATTCGTGGATGTCATTATTGCTTTATAAAGAGGACATTTAAGAAATTCACCCTACTTCCATCAATATAATATTGTGTAGTTTGCAAATGATGGTAGGAGCCGTATATGTAATATACATATATTACAGCTAACTACTTTACGACTTCACGTGCACAAATTTTTCATGGACATTCCATGTGAGATAATGGTATGATAACGTGGCCGAGAAAAAAGTAAAGTATATTTTTTCTAATTTTTTATTATCTTTGCTTAAATTAATTTTTTAAACTCAAGAAGGACTTAAACCATGACACCATGATTTTATAAAAGCTTTACATTGGCTCGAGATTAAAAGCGCTTTTATTTTTTTTTAATTTTATTTAATTATCAAGCTTAATAGAAGTATATATACTAAAATACAAAAAGTGCAAAAGTGCTATAATAAAGAATGAATGAATAGAATAAAGTTATATCTATCTGAGTAGAAAAGACCACGTAAAAGGAAAAACGAAGTAATCTGCATTGAACTGAGTCAGTTCGTTTAGAATGGGTATGGGTACCATAGTTGGGTGCGAAGACTCGGCTAGCATATTCGAGAGTTGATCTAACAAAGTTTAGATATAGAGATTTCTTTACATATGGATGCAACCATCAGTTCCACAAAGCCGAGAGTAGAGTTGGCTTTGTTGATGATGCTATCAACGAAACACTTACACCTAGGTCGCGCACTGAAGTTACTGAAAGGACTGGCTCGTGATAAATAAAATAGGTTCTAAGGGTGAATATGCTTTCGGAAATTTGTGATTGCTTGACATTTACTGACATAATTGACAAGACGAATACCAAAGAACCAACTTAGGTACCTTGAGGCACTCCAGAAGTAGATATGATGGTATGATTTACAAAGTATCGAAAGATGTCAATAGGCCATACGCAATAGGCCTAGTGAGCTGCCTAAATCTTACAGACCTATAAGTCTAACATCAGTTGTTCTCAAAATAAAGAGAGAGACTTATTGATGTTCATATCAGAGCCTGGCTAGATGTCTTTACACTCAAGTGATTTTGCATACAGGCAAGGTAAAAGCACAGAGCGCGCCATTCACTATCTAGTTAAAAATATAGAAGCAACTTTTCTTTCCAAGGAAATAGCTCTCTGTGTTTTTTTTGACATTTCGGTAACGCTTGCTAGGACTCAACTACAAGAGCAATCAGTAGGAGAGGTATCGAGGGCGAGGAGAGGTACCAACCAAAGGATAAAGGTCATGCTTGAAAGCCGAGTCATCACTTCATCCTCAGAGGGAGTGTCTGTGTCGGTGACTGCAGCTAAGGGCTGCCCGCAAGGAGGTGTCCTATCTCCCATACTATGGTCACTCATCATAGAAAACCTTCTAGCCGATCTACATAGATCAGGTTACATTGCCAGTAGTTATGCTGATGATTTGGCGATCATAATACGCGGTAAGCGCAGCACGACCAATGTGCGTTACTTGACGTCCTAGAATGCAACAGAGAATGGATTTCCATTAATCCTTTCAAAACAAACATTAGAGTACTCCATTGATCTTAAATATATCTGAGTCATCCTTGATAAACGACTAAATTGTAATTTCATATCAAATCCGCCATCGTACGTGCCACTAGTTCCCTGTGGGCCAGTAGACTCTTTTACGTGCGGTCTTAAGCCTAGAATGAATGTGATGTATACTATGATGGTGACACCAATTATCACGTACGCGGCCATCGTGTGGTCGCCGAAAAATCTTAAACGGACAGCGGTAAACTTGCTTCAGAAGCTACAAAGAAGTGCCTGTCTAGGAATAACGGGTGCCATGAGCACCACCATAAGACTGCATTAGAAGCTGTTGTAGGGTTTTCACCACTACCAATCTTCATTAAAGAGACGGCCGCTAGATGCTCTATTAAGTTACAACTAGAATATCGGTACAAGCCACGTGACTACGTGACTCAATTCCTGAAAGAGATATGTTTTGCACTATCCCTGACACTTAGGGAGTACTACTTCGGCAGGTAATTCGAGTCTGGTACACGGATCGAAGATGGAATCTGGAGTGGGAGCTGGGGTTTTCGGACCCAACACCAAAGTCTTGATACCAATCCAAGCGGAGCTCCATGTAATTGAGGTCTGCGCTAGGATTAACCTAGGTAAGGGTATTATAGGCGCTACGATTTATATCTTGTTTGTCTAGATAGTCAAGGAGATCTGAAAGAGCTATCGTCCAACATATTAGACTCTAAATCAGCTAAATGCTGCTACGATGCACTGTAATCCTTAGCAGAGCTTAACAGGGTAAAACTCGGTTGGGAATTGCAGGCATTGCAGGCAACGAACATGCAGATGAACTAGCAAGGGCTGGTTCAGAATCTGCGTTCCTAGGACCTATACGGAAATTCTTGATATAGACAGTAGGAAAGTATCAGAAAGCTGGTGAGCTGCGATATATCCTTAGCAAAACTAATCTTGGCTAAAACATGAAATGTAGGTTCTGTTCGGAGGATGATGAAACACCCGGCCATATTCTCTGTCCAGCATTGATCTGGTTAAGAAGACGTATTTTCCACAAGGCAATACATTCGTCGGCAGATCTGCGAAACTCTGCCACTAAGGACATACTATCCCGCATTAGGAAGGTAGTAAGTCTCTTAGATTAGTTACACCCTACGATACAATAGATCTTTTTAGGTCGCAGTATCAGCCAATTGAGGTAGGGTGTTGTCTTTAAATAAATATGAAAAGATGTCTTTGTATTGCCTTCCTTCCAAGTATGATTTAATTCAATTAATTAATCAATCTTGGTAGCAATAACTTCGACTAAATATTCGTCCTCCAAATCGCAAATAGTGCTACACACGAATGTGGTTAGTTTATTAGCTTTTTGATCTGGTCTGTCGAGAAAGAGAAGATTAAGAAGAAGGAGAAAAAGAAGAAGAAGATGACGAAGGAAAAGTAAAAAAAAGGCTTGTTGCTATTTGTGGTGCTTAAATCGATACACTTTCTCTTGAGCTGCTTCTTATAATAAATAATAAATTTATCTACCTCTGCATATCAGTCTTTGAAATAGCTTTAAAGATTCCCCTCCATCATATTTCTAAGTCCTGTCAATCATTGTTTGTAATCAATTATGATTTTTATCTCACTTTGATGCCTGTTGCTTGCGCCTATATAGGAGGATCTGATTGAAGAGGGACAAAAAAATGTAAAAACTCATAATCAATCATATTAAAGTGTTTTGCATCACCTGGGACACAAGAAGGGACAACGAATTTGTCAATGTATTATACTGAAGGCATGCGTATCTCCGAAGCCAATCTCCAAATCCTGAATCATTTAAGTATATAGCATCCCTTTAGTGTAAGGATATAATCTTCGTGTGTGGTTGAATAGCTTCTAAAGAATACTTTTGCATTCCAACATGAATTGAATTGTAAAAATCCCATACATTATTATCCTCCACAATGAAATGAAAAAACGTTTTACATTTCAAAGCAAAAAATTCTTCTGATTCGCGTATTCCTTTATCCATTGCGGTGATGCATTTCATGGGATACCCCGTCAAGTTTCCGTTTCAACTCCAGAATCCGAATGCAATAATATAGTCTGCCATTTTACACGCGATTTGTCCTTCGACTTTGCCTTTAACCCTGAAAACGATGATATCCTTTTACATTTTGTTGCCTGCTGTTTATATTCAATTTCTCTTTGTTAGTTTCTTTTAATAAAAAAAAACCTATAATACAATAATGTATTCGATACGTACTCGTAAATAAAAAACGATGGTGTTGTTGTACATTCTTTCCAACACGCAAATGAAAAGGCAGTTTTCTTTTGAACTCGAACGTTTCCCTGGCAAAAAAATGTGGAACGAGAAAATACACAACCTTGTCTAGTGAGAGATACGTATATGCAAAGGAACCTCTCTATGCCACAGCCGAAGCAATCAACAACAACATTAGGTTGATGCATCGAGGTGGGCTCCACTGTTTGCTGTCATGGGTGTGAACACTTAAAAAAATAACTTTACTGTTGTACATGGCGCGTGTCGCATATGTGGCGCACGTGACGCATGTGAAAGTGGTGTTTTTAGAACTATTATTTTTAATAGAAAAAAATACTGATAAGTGTTGATAGTGTCCTCTTTTTTATGGTTTTTTTTTATATTCAGTATAAAGTTTGAAAGAAGTTGAACTCAAATCAAAACAAATAGAACTTTAATGCATACATGCAGTTTGCTTCATAACGATAGTCAGAGTAAACAAATTTTACATAAAAATCCCGCCCCAACGTATTTAGTAAATAGGTCGGGAGGTAGTAAGTGTAGAATTTTGTTAAGAGCATCGGTGGGACAAGACCGAAATGCTCCAGTTATGCCAACCGCTGCTGATCTTTGTATTCTATTTAGCTTGCTGGCATTGTACTTTTTATCAATCGCCGGCCACCAGACCAGCGAACCATAGCTAAGTCAGACAGCCATCCTTGGCTGCACTCTACCAATGGTTTTGCTACTAGATTATTGGCAATACATGCTCTCTTAGTCCCAAATTATATATTCCTATATTCCAGCTAAATTTCCTGTCTAGGATTACGTCGAGATATTTTGCTTCTGAGGTAACCTTTGGGTTTGGGCAGGGCAAAGCCAACATTTTGGGCTTAGTGGTGAAAAGTAGCATTTCAGTCAGAGTCAGTCAAAGTACCATTTCACCAAGGCCACAGCAGGTCGCCCAGGAGCTAACCATGCATTCAGCCCTTTCTATGACCTCACTCACTGAAGGGGACTGTCCTGAACAAGTATCATCACTTCATCAGCATACGCAATAGCTTTCGTCAAGTCCATCTCAAGTGTCCTGAGGACCTTGTTTATTACCAATAGCGACAGTAGGGGCCATGTCACCCCTACTTGTGGACTGCCTCTGTCGACTGATTTGGTGATACTGCTACTTTCCAGATTGCCATGGATCACCCTGCTACCTAGCAATAAGATGATCCAATCTATTAGGAGTTGCTCCATCCCTTACTGAGTGATAGCCTCCTTAATTGCCCCGATGTGAGCTGTACGGTTGTATCAAAATACCAGCATATTTTTCGAAACTTAGTCTTAATTGATAGTCTAAGATTCGTTCTAGCATTTTCAGTAGGAGAGACGATAGACTAAGTGGTTTCAAATCTTTTGCCTCTTCATGACCTCTTCTGCATGCTTTGTGGCGGAACACCACTCGTACTCTTCTCCAACTGCAGAGAACATAGCTAAGTCGTAGGCAACTTCTAAAAATCTTCACTAGCCAAGGAGTCGACACACCTATAATCTTCTGAAGCATGATAGGTTGAATGCTGTCAAGGCCAGGCGATTTATATGCAGAGAACTGTGAATGGCCTAGGAAGCCTTTTAGGGGCACCTTACAAATGAGTGGAAAAAATTCTGTTTTTTTTCAACTTCAACTTCAATCCAGATATAATTTTTAATAATGAGTATAACCACCTTTCTTCAAGATAACCTCAAACATTCGATTGTTAATGGAGTAGTACAATGAGGCCAAGTAGTTGATCTAAGCTTCCTTGTGATCGAATTGTTTTCCACCTTTGTACCCTTTTCGTAGATCGTGGATTTTCGGAAAAACTTATCTAATACCGCTTTGTAGCTATTTTCTGTCTTTTTTGAGCTTTCTACCACCAAGTCGATGGTGCCATAATTGCAGCACAAACCATTAAGCCCCTATCTCTACTGGGATGGTGGTTTAAAAATAGCTTATCTTTTCTTAGATCTTTTTGGAGATCGTGGCTTCCACCCAAATTGAGCTTTTTTTCGTCAGAAAAGACTACTTTTTCTAGTTATTCGAACTTGCTCCTTGTTGCACATTCCTGGTCATGTGGTCTTTCGTGAATTTTTATTGTTGAATCGTTCGCGAAGCATTAAGTGGCGGTTTTTTTTTAGCTTTAGTCACTTGAGGTGCTTGGCACTATACCAATCACACGACGAACGGTAGACTTACTAGCAGTAACACCAATTGCTTCTCTGACTCTAGCTGTTGAAACGGCTCAATTCGAGGCTTGTCTGACAACTTTCATTTCCGTTGCTGTAAGAGCCGTGGAAGTTTTTCCGTACATGTTCGCATCCTTTTGATAATTGCCAACAGCAAGATCACTCCGATTGATCTTGCAAGCGATACCACGCTTAAACCACCCTTTCGAATGGTAAACGTCTATTTTTGCTTTCTCTGACAATGTCAAACAATTTTTTTTACCCATTATTTTAAAAGAATGAGGCAAAACAGTTCTGTTTTACCATATAAACTTTTTATACAAAAAACAAATTAACCACTTCACAATTTAAATGCATGCCATTCTGACTCATTCACTTAAAGTTTCGAAAGTCGAATGAGACCCAGAGAAACGGACGGAACTTTGTTTGATGTGAACGTCTCAGAGAGAATTTCTTTAGCTTCGTACGTAAGAAATCTACAAGAGATACGGCAATGTTGATTAATATGAAAAAATACGCACATACCTATATCCAGTACGAGGAAGTTCCACAATAAATATAAATAAAGTGCACAGGGCTCTACAAAACAACACAAATCTAAGAAAACGGGCAAAAATAACTTTTGCTAGAGGAATTGCATAAACCAGAGCGGCCAAAGGTTATGGGATGCCAAACTGATCCTTGATCACCATTGAATGGTGATCTTGGGGAAGTCAGTCTACAGAAGTTGACAGAAGAATAACTAAGAAAATAAATAACATAAATTCATATCATCTTTGTGCGCGGCATTAGTCAAAATCATTGCACAAGCAATGCCTTTGCATCTTGAGACTCAACTTCTTCAGCAAAACATTTGTGCTAGTTGGTGGTTTGTCCTCATTGTGGATTATTTGCGCTGGCAGGTCGTTTTGATTATTGTGTGGGGTTTCTTTTTTTTAAATATTTTACAACAGCAATCCTAAAACATCTAAATCTCCAAGTTGTATGCTGTCAGGCAGGTGTGCCTACATGAAACTATTCATACCACTTCGCTCACCCAAGAGAGATTTGTCTCCCGAAGCCGTATGTGCTGTCCTCGCGTACATCATCATCTCACAAGTTGCTCCTCAAGAGATGATGTTACGTGGAACGTGATAAAGTGCGAGAAAACCTAAAATTTAGAAAGGTAAGGATGATGGAAAAAAATAAAAATAACAACAATAAAACCATTAACCCTCTTTACAGATGAGAGCTGCTGGTAAAGTGCTCATTAGGCATCCCCAAAGATTTCCTCGAGTAAATTGCTGAAAATTGTTGGGAATGAAAATGGTGTTGTGTGCAAAATGGCGAAAAAACGATGCACTCATCCGAACACAAACACACAGACACCCACGAGCACACATATGCATGCATGTAAGTCCCATTCGCGTGGCTGCGTGGCGGCTTAAGTGTAAATTGAAGTAGTGTGCTTTTCCGAAGCTATAAAACCAGAAAAAGCATTGTTGAGAAATGCTCGTAATGCTCCCGAAGGATCTAAGCCGCCGCATGCATATAGCGTGCATATATATATCAAGTCGTACTACATTGCCGCTCGTTTGAAATTATAGGAAAAAATAACCCAGCAATGCAAAGAACAGCCACTACAAATAAACAAAACTCCCTTTGGATCATTTGCATTACAAGGAATTTAACAACAACAAAAAGCGGCATTTATTTCGAGTCCTTTAGATTTATGTGAATGATGTGTGTACTCGTATTTATGCTTAAGGAATATTGTTGTCTTGATTGGTAGCAATGCGGTGACGTCAGGTCAGTATATACAAGGAGTGTTTAAAAGTGAAGACGAATAATTATCATCATCCAAGGCAAAATGTCCTGCGGCTACGGCTGCAGCTGAATCGATTCAAATATTTCCTATTCCCATTTATACTCCGAACACTCGTTTCCTAAATCACAACTCAATCTTTGATTCTCAGGGAAGAAATGACAATTTTTTTTTGCATTTAAGGCCCCAAGGCTGATTAAGTTCTACATTCGAATCTAGTATTCGGTTTTGCTCCCTCAACGTCGGTCGTTGTCCTTCTTCAAGTAACAATGTACCGGGGAACATGTTGATTTGGCGACAGCTCGAATGGAACGAATTAAATGTCCATTTCTTATGACACATATTGATTTTTTTTCGGAATGGTTTTTAGGGAAGATATACTTCCGCTCAGAAGGAGCTCGGGATGAGTGTTGAAGTTATAAATTAATATCTCTTTAAAAGGATTAACATAGTAATAGAAACCTATTACAATTAAGTGAAAATCTACTTAAGTTTTTTCAGTAAAATAATTGAAAAAGAAGGGAGTATGTAACTAAAGGATATAAAAAGACTAAACCCTTAATGCAATAGGTAATTGCAACAATTTCAAAAAAAATATAATGCCCAGCGGACAACACAAGCAGCATACTTTCATCATTTGATATCCCGCAAGGTTCTCAATTAATTAAAGTTATGGAGCTGACTGCGAAGCAGCAAGAGGATAATTTGCTTCCTTGTAAGCAATTAGTCGAACAGTCATACCGCCACTATAGTGGGACGGTAAAAAAAACCATCCACTCAGAAACCCAATATTCGTAACCAAGGACAAACCACTACACACGCAGTATTCATCTTTACCGCCACTAACAGCAACACATCAGCTATCAAAGCGATTATCATTCAATTAGGGGTTGGATCGATTATAGGGGTGAATTGTTGCGAATTGAAGAGCTGGTTTTATGACACCAACAGATGCTGTTGACAGATTATTGCCCAATTATTATGCGAGCAATAATCGAGAAGGCGCCAACCATTCAACCAACAAATACTGGAAATTGTTTCGTCGTCTGCCAGAGGAGAAAGTCTCTTGTAACCTAACTTCTTGGCATCTTTGCGTCGTCGGTCGGCCGTTGTTGTCATCATCATCATATTTATTGTAATCTGCAACGAACAAGTTGACATCAATGGTACAAGTAGTGGAACAGTTATTAAGGGGAGCCTGTGGGTTGCTGAACGTTATTTAAACGCATCCATAATTACCTCTCTGGGCAAGCGATACCCGTTGCGATATTTGTTGGGTGTCACAAGATTAATCCCTAATTTGTGTTATTGTTTGGTTAAATACATCGTAAGGTGTATACTTGTAGGTGGAGTGTTTGTGGATAAATAATATGATTAGGTTAATGAACGCGAAATCTATGTATCCTGTGTATGGTAATTGATACTTATGCAGATATACATACGCACACGTAGGCAAACCTCTGGCGTATTTGCGAGGAATAATTTACAGACTAGGCTAAGAAAAGGGAAAATAATACTTCTTTTAGTTTTTTTTTGTAGGCCTGAGTACCAGAAGTGGAAGTAAGAAGCTCTCATAGATCACAAAATAGGTAGATACTCTAAAATTAAAGATTCCGATATCAGTAAAAAACTTTTGAAGTTCTTGAAGACTACATTTTGACCTTTGCAAAGATAGTTTTAGTGTACCTTGGAGACTTTTGTTCGATAGGCTGGCTGACGTGGATGCCTTAGTTTCTTGTGCTTGTCTTAAAGGTTCAGATGCAAACTGACAGAAAAATTTACCTTTAGTATACGCCACTGAAGATTATGCAATTATTTTCAGGTAGCTAGCAAACGAGCCATCTTGTCTAAAAATCAGCTTATCCACTTTTTATCGAAATTTTTTTAGCACCGGAATTGTGGAGTATACGTTTGTTTTGATGTTGCAAATTTAGACTTTCTAGAGTTCGTAATGAGTTTTGCAAATAAAAACACAACTCAGAAGTTCATTAATTCACAAATTACAACTTTTATTTACTAAGGCAAACAGTTCACAAATTTACACTGGTGATTACTTATTATTCACTTATAACACTATTATTCATATTTCAACGATTCAAGTGGTATGGTTGCATTTTAAATAATACTACTTACTTACTAAGTATGGGGTAGTTATACCATTTCAACATTTTCGAGAAGATTCTAATCTTTCCTACTCTATTCTATTCGAACCACCTAGAATATAACAGATCATACTGGTATAATCTCCCTATATACAATTGTATATACGAGTTCCACACATGTACAACTGTTATATACAATTTACATAGAAATCCACACGTACAAATGTTATTATACAAGTTCCTTTATGAGGGGAACATATATATTTTCATCATCATATTTGGCTCTACAATCGGGGCCCGGTCCTGGTCTCCCGCAAAAAATCTCTCCAACTGAACCGATTTTGAGACGATGTCATCCATTTTGGTATCCCTAAAATCTGGGCGTCCAGCTTGGCCGGCAACGCTGTCATGTTCCATAAATCCTACCGCAACGGAGTCTACCGAGCTTAACTGTCTTCACGATATCGAAATCGCGATAACGGTCGTAGATCTCATCATTGTAGAGTCTCCGAAAAGTCCTTCTTCACATACGGGGTAACAGTTATCCGAAAGACTTTTATCTCGAACGTGGCTAAGAGGTCAGAATGCTTTTTGCTAGGCAACCAAGTATGACCATTGTCTTATACACCAGCACCTTGAATGCTATGGTCAAATTCCTGGATTTAAAGAGTCTTGACTTGACTAAAGTAGGCTTTGATGGTTTTGAGCAACCGTGGCGCTACAGTTGACCCGAGATAGTTAGGTGAATGCTCCCAGCTCCACTGGGGATCCCGATCCTTCTGATCCCGAGGCCTTATTATTTTTGAGCCGATTAATTGCTCTGCTAACTTCGTCTATGCTTCGTGGCGGCAGCATAGTGTGGACTTCGGTCATTGGTGGAGCCTCCAACTCCTCAGCAGTCATGAAAGTAGTCTTCCCCTCGCTCTAAGAAGCCTTTGTGATTGGCGATCAGATTACCCTGTTTGTCTTTGCATTATGTGCAACGCGGTGTATATTGCTTCATACCGCGGACTCTTTGGTAGAACTTCCGCACCTGGTGCGTTCCTTGCTCTCTGTAGTGTTCTAGTTCACGGATGGGACTCCTCCCCCAGGCCGCTTTCTTTCGCCGGTAATTTCGTATCTTCTGAGCTCTTTCTATTCATTGGTGGTTCTTTACGTAATATTTAAATAATAGAACCTTTTAGATATATACATATCCAATATTTCTTCGCAGTAAGTTAGCTATCATTATGGATTTGTACCAGACTACTTGCATGTCGATAGTAGAGCAGTGTTAATGTGAATATAAGTTTTATTTGTGTGAATAATAAGTAATCACCACTGTAGATTTGCTATTATTCTTGCTATTTATGAAATAAAGTTGTAATATGTGAATAAACGAACTTGTGCTATGTTTTTATTTGAAAAATACATTACGGACTCTTAATATCATAACAATATGTTCATATGAGCTCTTTACGGCAACAACTTTACCGTCCTATAGCTCAGCTCGTATATTATTTTGTTAAATTAACCGGAGTAGTCCTCCTTCACGATGGGGTAAAACTTCTAACGTAAGACGCATATAAGAGTATACAGTGCATTTCGCTGAGTACCAAAATCTCAGATCAATAAATTTAAGAAAGGTTCTCGGATTTGTGATGCTTCGATTTCATTTACTTTGTTTAACTCTCGTTTATGTCCATCTCTGAGTTTCTCGCCACCACATTTAGTATGGGGACAGAATATTATACTGAGATTATCATTTGTAGCTGTATGCTTATGAAAATGTTCAGATTATTCATCGAATTCAACTCGAAACAATCTCATATTTCTTACATCCCATTCATTTTTACATCCCAAGGTTTATGGACCGCCCTGTACCTAACTAAGACCCAAAATAAAAATTAATTTATAAAA
Source organism: Nephrocerus scutellatus (assembly GCA_947095585.1). NCBI lineage: Eukaryota > Metazoa > Arthropoda > Insecta > Diptera > Pipunculidae > Nephrocerus > Nephrocerus scutellatus. The sequence continues at coordinate 25,218,004 of OX352765.1, read as the reverse complement.
ACTTATCTACGTTTTTTATTTGTGCTTTAGCTAATAAAAAAAAATAGAATGATCAGCTGAAAATGAACAGATCCCACAACAACAAGACCTGAGTCTTACAATAATAATTTTATCGTCCTCTCATTTGCTGATTAAATTTGCCTTTGAGGTTTTCAAAATTCCCGCCGCTCCTGCGTAGCCCTTTTGACAATTGCTTTCACGTTCGTTTGATTTCATCGCCGCCGTTTTGTGTTGTATTTGCTTAAACCTTAAACTGTTTTCGTTAGCGTCTCCTCCTCCGGCTGGATACCGCTGTGTGCTCTTTTACTTTCTGTCATCCTGGCGCGCACGTCACGGAATTTCCTTTGTGATATCCTTCAAGCAGAAACACAAATAATTTCCCTTTTTATTTTGTTCTCTCTGTTGAAATAATTATTTCATTGAATTTCGTCTTTCACCTGAATTTTCCAAGAGACGAATTAGGTGATGGAGCCGCCCTTGCCGCGTCTAATAGATAAGGCCATCACTGGATTTATAGGATGATGTCGGTGCGAGGCAAGAAATAAAATTTGTCGGAAGGATGTTCACTATGTAGATGCAAATAGGGTCGGAAGGGGAATAACCGTATTTAACAGCTGCTTTGGTGAAAGTTGTCTGTGGAATAACATTGTTTTCTTCTTTGTGTGTGGGTGACTCTTTGCGTGTGTCGTCCTAGACGAGTGACTGCCTGTCGCGATTTTCATGTGAATAATTTCAGCTCTTCAATTTTGTGGGTGCAGTTATTTAAGGAACGGATTTGAAAAACCCTGTGCCCATTTTTTGCCTTGTAGACTTAATAAGAAGACTCACATTAAAAAAATATGCGCTTTACATTGAAAAATTAATGAATATATTAATAAAAGCTTTTCGAACCGTTACGCATCAGACTTTTTTCTTCAATCAACACTCCCACTTCCAAATCTACCGATACATTGACTGACTCCGCAACATTTTAAGTTCGTCGGTTGTCTTCACCGCATAGATTCCGCTGTAAAGTTACTCACAACAACACTCCAGTTGGTCAACAAATCGTGTTATTAGCTAAGACTTCCTTTTAAACAACATGGTGTATATACCGAATATGACTAAGCGTAATAGTGTATTATGCTCCACTTAGTCTGATAATTTGCGTGACACATAAACTAAGTAAATGTAAAAAAACTTCGTTTTTCGCGTAAAAACTAAAACATATTTCAGCTCTATAGGACTTGTGAAAGTTTGTTAAAAATGACCTAAAAGAAGTAAAAAAATCTACTTTTCCACACATCACACGCGCCACATGCGGTTCGGGAAACGCTTCACATGCGGAATCTCAGAAATCTTCCATGACTCTGAGCTGCTCACCAAATTGCAGTTCTCTAAATAGTGCGAAAAAATGACCTCAAATAAGTCGAAAAGGTCGACACACCACCAACGCCACACGCAACTCGCAACACGTGTCCTACGCCCTTTGAGCCCAAGCGACTCACATAATTTGAACACTCTAGAACCTGTGGAAGGTGGTTAAATAAAGAGGGAGATGAACCCACTTTCCAAGCATCACACGTGCCACACGCGACCTACGACACGTCTCAAAAATTGCCCATGGCACTGAGCTGCTCACAAAATGTTAGTTCCCTAAATCGTGTGAAAGGTGGCATAAAATGACCTAAAATAGGTCGTCGGTAAAATTGGGTTAGTTTAAAAAAAAATGGAGGTGTGGGCACAACACGACTTTCTTTTGCGGACGGGGCTGGAACTTTCAGTAAATGGATATTAAATCTATGGTACAGATATTCATATGCATTCGTACAGTTACTAGAGTTTTAAACGATCTCAATACTCTTAAATCTGCTGGGCCAGATGATATTTCCCCATTAGTTTTAAAGAGGTATTCCAACCTGGCAGAACAGTGTTCATTTGACAGAGTTTGGTATCAAGCTCTTTTTTTTAAAATGCGTGCTTATGGAGTCGATGATAAGCTGCTTCATTGGTTTAGAAGCTATCTTTCTGACAGCTCAATTCAAGTTGTATTAGACGGTTTCAAGTCTAAAGTACATCACTTATTTCCTGGCGTTGCCCAGGGCTCAGTTTTGTTACTCCTCTCATTTTATTAATGATTTCTTATCTGTGACTTCTAATTAAATCTACTCTTTCACTGACGACAGCACTCTCAGCTTCTCATATAATTTTGAGGTACGTCCCTTCACTTTTCATGTGGAACTCAAACAACTACGTATGTTAATTATGTTAAAATCTGACCTTGACAGCATAATAAAATGGGAAGAAAACAATCGAGTAGAATTTAACGCTTCCAAAACCCAGTTCTGTCTCCTGTCGTCTAAGCGAATCCTAAATCCCATTCCATTATCCATGAATGACACTTGCATCGAGGATAATGAAAATCTCGCAATTCTCGACATGTGCGTTAACGACAAGATTCGTTGTAATGACCACATATTTACCATCCTCAAAAATGCTGCGAAATGTTTTGGTTTTCTAGCCCGGTGCAAGAAATATTTCACCCCCTCTGATCTGGCTACTATCTACAAGGCTTTTTTTCGTCCTAAACGTGAGTGCAATTGTCATATCTGGTCTGCTGTGCCTAAAACTACCTTGCATCAGCTAGATGGAATAAAAAACCTTGTGATAGAACTTAAAGGTGACGAAAACATTGCGAAATCAATAGATTCGCTTGAATACCGCAGGAACGTTTCCTGATTGTCGCTGTTTTATCGTTTCTTCCACCAGCCATGCTTAACAGAAATAGCTGGCTACAAGCCTTGAATACCGCAACCGCAATATTCATGGCGTTCTTAATGCTTATCAGTTTACCCTAAAGCCCATCTTTGAGGGCACACTTAAGTTCAGGGATTCGTTCTTCACCTGTACAACGCGTATGTGGAATGCTCTGCCAAGCTCTGTCTTTTCACATGACTATGATCCACCGGCATTCAAAACACAAGCTCATAGACATCTTTTATCTCCTCCTTTTCCTTAACGCCAACGCTGTGCCAAGCATATAACCGAGCATTATAAGGGTGCGAACTCCTTCCAAATAATTATAGAAAGTGTTTTCATCGAAGATACACATGTGTGCATAGTTTTAATTAATTTTCGAAAAAATTATACGGGAGCTACTCGACCCTGGGACCCGATTACATCCAAATAATTATAGAAAGTGTTGTCCTTGGAAATAGACTAATGTGCAAAATGTAATTTGTGTTGAGCATGCATATTTTTGCACACAAATGGAGGGACCTACAATTTAATGCCGGATCGGAACGGCGAATTGCGAAGCTTTCAGTGACAAGTTATTACTCTCGGACGTTTGTCAAACTTTCGCGAGAGGTGGGACAACGTGAAAAATACTTTTGGTGTTACTAGGATTCGAACCATGAACCCCCTGCTCAGCAGTCCATGCTCCTATCCACTGAGCCACGGCGCCCACACTCACTAAACTTCAGCACTCTAGCCCGAATGATAGCTTACATTCGATGTTTCATTGATTTTACCGTAGTTTTCACCAAATCTTGAGGTATCGTCTCTCCTTCCTCTGCGATCGCCTATTGCAGCTCCTAGAGACTCGTTGGAGCAATATCTCTGGCTGGAACTCTTTTTTCAGCTCGTCCCATAAATGCTCGATGGGATTGTGTCCCAGGATTCGAGCTGGCGACTCCATAACAGGCACTATATACTATACCAGCCGTATGCGGTCTCGCATTATCCTCCATGCAACATTGTACAAATCGCTCTCCTGATCTTCTGTATACTCTTCCTCGCCCATCGTTATTATATAAAAACATCCTGCACTCGTTAGGCAACATGACTGTTCTCCATTGTTCTTCTGTCCAATTCAAATGGACTCGATTGAACTGAAGGCGGGCTCGTAGGCTGGGGTCAATGTCGGCCCGTTTGCTGGTCTGTGTGCAGTGAGATCACCTCCTCGAAGTCGTCTTCTAACTGTCCACCGACTGACTTCGATTTCACGAACTTCTTGAAGCCGCTGCCCTAGTTGAAACGCATTCAAACGACAATTTCGCAACGAAGTCGTCACAAGAAAGCGGTCATCACGCTGTCTTGTAGTACGAGGTCGGCCAGATCCTTGTCGCCGTCTAAAGCTGCCAGATTCTTGATATCTCTGCCACACTCAACGAATGAAGAATCGGCTCAAATTTAGTTGCCGAGACACTTCACTTTTGTTCTGCCCCGCATCAATTAGTCCAACCACTTGAGCGGCTACCTCTGGTGTGGTACACATTTTCTTATTCCGGATAAAAACGTAATCGATAGAAGACCGTTCAGGCTAAGCGTTTATATGACAAGTCCAAACGAACGATTTCGGGGTATGCTATTATATTGTTGTTATTGAATTTAGAGGTTAATTTGAAACCCTACTGTATGCATTCTATAACATTACTTTGCTGGCAGGGTATTAGTACAAAAGAAAAGAAAAAGAAGAAAAAGACTTTGTTGAAAACTTTTGTTGAACATGGATCAATGTACGAATTTTTTGCAACCAAGTGTATATAAAAGTTTATTGAGATGAGATTATATAGATGTATGTCCAACTGAAGCAAAGAATTCATTAAATTCATTTGCCACACTTGATGGTCAATGCTTCGCTCTGCAGGGTCCTCAAATATAACTCAAAATTATTGTTAATATTTGCGACACGCGAATTCTTCGTTTGAATAACTTAGCTCGCTTTTTATAAATTCTCTATATATTAACTCCGCGTGCATGTTGTTTGTTTGTGGCTGTCTGGCTGGCCAAATCTTGTGTTCAATTTTTAACCCACTTTCTAAAACCCGATTTTATTTACATTTTGCACACATGTGGATAGTCAATGTCAACACTTTCTCTAATAATTTGGAAGTGACCGGGCACCATGGTCGAGGTGCTCCTACATACATTCTTTCAAAATTAAACCCATTTTATTCAAACCTCCGAACAGAGAATTTACATGAAAAATTTTAATTTATGTGGGGTATTTTTTTCCATTTGTCAAATGTAAGACGAATAATTATATTTATTTGTTACAGTATTTTATGAAAAAAATTTATTCATTATCTTAAATACGGCGATCCTGGATGATAAAAAATGTTGCCTGTATAGCAAACTCAAAAGCACTCAATTTAGAAATCTTCTGAATTTCTAATTGAAACTTGCATCAATCCCCGCCAACATCATCGTTACTTACTCATGGCTAAGATGTTAAAACTTTTCAATTATCAACTTAAGGGAAACTTTTTGAAAGTTAAGCAAGAAGAACATTAGCACTTGAAAATGCGTACTTATCAACGCACCAACAAAGGATTTGACCATCAACCGTTTTGCATTAAGGGTTTTCATTTACTCGCGAGCATTGGAAAACACCCCGGGCCCTATAATTTTTGCCGCGAGTTGTTTTGCGTGTTGTTCTTAATATTTTTTTGTTACACGTCATATGCGTTTCAATGGAGCTTTAGTGTAGAGGGTGAAGGATTGGTAGCAAGTTTCGTATTAATTCGAAAATTTATTTTAATAATCATTTTGGGAATAATCATTTCTATTTCTGTTTCTGTCATTGCGTTGTTACACCACCCAGAAACATTTGAAAGTTTCAGAAAAGTATTGAACCTCACTGGTCCGGTAATTTGTTGCTTTTGTGAACAATTTCAAGTTATTAATTTGACTTTATTTGTATTGCTTGTATTTCAATCTGTTTAACACCTTTCGCTCAACTGATTTCTATTCAAGGAAATTATTTACTTTAAGCGTCAGCTTCTGCTGGTTTTGATGCCATCCATTATGGTACATTTTGCCACCTCCATTATCATTCTCTCTCCTGCACTGTAATGAAAAGATAAAATCATAATGTTTCTAATGCGTTCTTAAATTTCTTACAACATTTACTCGCTGGTACTGATGGTTGACTTTCTTGACACCATAAACCAGCGAATGCCCTTAACTGTTATTGTGCACTCAACATCAAGTCCAATTCCTTATCGTATAATGAGGTTAATAAAATAACCCGCAACAAGAAGCTGCAACTTTTAGGGGAGCTCTGCGCGACATCTGCTGGTTGACGCTATAAATTTTTGTAACAACTTTTATCTCTTGTTTCATATCGCATTTTAAATGTCCTTTGCCATTCCATTACCTTTGGCCTCGGAAACGTTTATGTGAAGCAGACGATGAGGGCATTACGTAGCTTGGTGCTTTTCATCCATTTCATATGATCTTCATAGCAGTCCCTTGGCATGCTATTAAAGGATATACGCCTCTCAAATTCTTTTACTGACTTATGCTTGGCTATCATTTGTAATTCGAATGCAACAAAATTGATATAAAGAATATTTCTGCTCACATAAGATGATTGGCTACGGAATACCACACCGCACAACTGACAACGTCCATTGGGTGCAATAAAAATGAAGATAAAGTTGAAAATTGAAACTTTTTCAAAATGTGAATTTTGTTATGTGTCCAAGGGGACATTGACATCATTTTTGTTGTCAGATGGATTAAGCTTTATTTAGCAAAGGTGTTATGTAAATCTAGGCAGTTTTGTCCTATGAATTTGAACAGTAATTAGAACTCGTTACGTTGTAGTACTATAAATTTATAAATTAAAGCAAAAAATAATTGTCCTTAGAACTAATGTTTTCAGCAGTCACCTTATTAACTAGAACCTTTACAACGTTATGTTTTCCTTGTGATTGCTCACTTCGTTTTTTAACTTTTGAAATTATTATACGATCAAAAGGTCAGAATTTAACATACGTTGTTGTTCAAGTTCAACGTGCAAAGAAAAGCACCGTGCAGAAAGTCTGAACTCATATGAAAAGCTGAAAGTACGATCGGAGACCATTAATGAAAATGAGAAAGAGTGTCGGAGACAAAACAGAGCCTTGAGGAACACCATCGGATATGTGGTAAGCATTCAATCTTAAAGATAAAAGCACTAAGGCGGGAATTAATGTCTAGATAATTTATCAGTTGGAGTTGACCGACAAAAAACCACCATTCCTTCTTTATTCCTGTTTTGGTACACATCCTTTTTACAAAAAAAAAACATCTCAAGTCCCATAAGAACTAATTTGAATGAAGACATGAAATCCTTAGAAGCAAAGTGATTGACAAATAATTTCTTCAAAATGTTGACAAAGATTCAATAATTGATCCGATGGTGCGCTTTACGTCTTCACATTAATCAGATTAGCACATTGGCTATTTATTAACATGGAAGCGTGACAATTGTTTAATAATTCATTTCAATGGCATATGCTTTGGTTGTTGGTGTGCAATATCAGAAGTGTTGTTTCCTTCCGTCCTGTGGACTGACCGCACTGCATCATACAACATCAACCCATTGTCGACTGACAAAATGCGTTTTGCATTGTTCGCAATTTGCAATTGTAAACTAATTTCACTTTAAATTACATTGCATTGTATACTGATATGTGTGGGACTACATATATATGCAAGCAAACACACACACATGCTCTCACTTTTACAAAGATCCAAATGCAAACGTTCCACTTGAATATGCAACGCATGCATCGGTGTCCTGCAGCACAATGCACTCGCATTCGTTATAAACTGAATTAATCCTCACAAAAATGCCAAACGTAATTAAATTATGAAAGGACATAAGACATAATAAGTCATAAATCAAAGCTGCATCCCTGGGGGTCATTTGACAACGCAGCATCAGGCAGCATCTACATACTTGTGTGTTCGATGTCCGATGTTTGGCGTCCGTCTTCGTCTGGCTGATGCCGACGAACAGTGCAAGTCAAGTTGCCTTTTGGTCATATGGGTGTTCTGATAGGGTCATCTGGGTATGGTTGCGGTGCGGGGGTTGTTGATTTCCATAACCACTTTCGTCTCGTTCACTTATGCTCTAAGCACAAAATAGACGAATTATGGTTAACATTGAAGCATATTTTGGGCTCTGTTGAATCCTGTTGTACGAGTATTAGAAATTCTCCAGATGATAATACGTAGGCACTGTAGAAAATATTGTAGTGAGTTTTAAAGTTTTATTATATAGTTCTGATAGTTCTAATAAACTTAATAGAAAAAATTTTAATTTAAAAATATTAAAGTCTAATAATAACAGGCGCCGTGGCTCAGTGGAATTGCGTGTGGCTACTGAGCAGGAGGTTCGTGGTTCGAATCCCAGTAAGACCAAATGTATATTTCACGGTGTCCCACCTCTCGCGAATGGGTGACAAACGTTCCGAGAGTAATAACTTGTCACAAAAAGCTTCTCAATTCGCCGTTCGGATCCGGCCTTAAATTGTAGGTCCCTTCCATTTGTGTCCAAAAATATACATGCGCAACACAAATGGTCGCAAGAAGCTAGGCCTTGGACCGCAATGGTCTGTCGCGCCGAACATTATTATTATTATTAGACTGCAGGTTTTTTCCAGTTCTTTTTTTAAGAGATTTATTTTTTTTTTCTATTTATTGAAGGTTAAAGTCAATTAAAATCAAGAGACAATGTGGTGGTGCTGGTTACCAGTGTGGGTGTATAACTCCACTTATAATACCTTCTCTACCATGCCATATCTGCGAATATCAGATGTCATCTCAGCGGAGTTGATTATGTCTGGAGGGACCGACTTACCAAAGCAATTCATTAACTCTTAGTGCACGTATTAGAGAAAATATGTTATGCCAGAAGTCTGGAGAAGTCATCATTGGTAGATAATCAAGAAAATCAATATACAAGAAGCGCTCTCCATATCAAGTGAGCGAAGCGAATGTTTTGGCTGCACATAAATGAGAGCCTAGTTTGTAAGTACAGATACCATGGGGCTTTTACCAATCCAATTTTTTAATAGTTGAATTATTTGGGCATTCATTAGGTTTTGCATCTTCATAAGTGGATGGTGTCCAAACAGGTTTTAGCTTTTACTAACAATAATATTCTTACTTGAAGACCTTCAATTTAATTAAAACATGACCTATAATACTGGTCATCTTTATCGTATAAATATCCAAACTCGACAGCTCTCCATCACCACAAAAGTCATTCCCCGTTAAATATCTGGTTAAGGGTGACATCATATAATTATATAAATATTAATATTAATTTGTATTGACTAAAGTACACGTATAAATAATAGGGTGTATAGTATATACATAACGGCGGTCAGCCGTCAGCAGAATAGGGGGAATAACATAAAATGCATCAGAATTGCAAGAGGCCATAGCTATCTCTGACTGGTGGAAGTGCGATCAAACCTCCACGTGGTGGCCGCCGATCATTTTCCCCCAATACAGGAAAAGGTGAATGATCGGGTCAGTCCCTTCAAAGGATGGCGCAAGGCCAATAACCTGATGGAGCCACTCGCAACCAGATAGACCACGTGTTGATAGACTGCCGCCACAATCCGAACCTGATGACGGTACAAACGTACCGAGGTGCCAACGTCTGCAAGGAAAATGATGGTAATTTGATCGCCACTCTTAAAGGCATCTTAGGGCGATGGTAAGAGCTCTTTCATGAGTTGCTAAATGGCCAGGTAACTGGGGAATTGGAGGCTCCACCAATGACCGAAGATCATACGTTACTGCCGACGAAGTTAGCAGAGCGATAAATCGGCTCAAAAATAATAAGACCCCGGGATATGATGGGATCCCAGCGGAACTGACAAAAATAGGAGGCCCCACATTACACCAAGCAATTCATGAAATAATAGTGCAAGTATGGGAGGAAGAAGCTATGCCAGAACACTGGCGAAGAGGCCCCATACATAAGAAGGGAGATATCACAAAATGCAGCAATTATCGTGGTATAACGTTGTTGAGTACCGCATATAAGATTTTATCCTCTTATCAGGACAGGATAGCCTCATACGCTAAAGTCATAATTGGTCCATACCAGTCTGGCTTCATTGAAGGCAAATCAACAACTGATCAGATTTACACAATTAGGCAGGTGATGTAAAAATATCAAGAGTTTCAAAAGTCACTACACAATTTTTTTTATAGACTTTAAAGACTCCTATGATAGATACCCAGAGTAGAACTTTATAAAGCCATGAGAGAATTTGGCATCCCAAATAAACTGACACGACTATGTAGGTTGACCATGACCAATGTTCTAAGTCCATTCAGATACTGGCTTACGCAGACGATATTGACATCGTTGGTAGAAACCCAAGATCTGTACGGGGAGCTTTCATCCAGATCGATCAGGCGGCACGAAACCTGGGGCGTCCACGTCTTCGAGTAGAAGATCCGACATTGGTCCCGCTATTAAAAACAGGAGCGCGAATTTGAAGTAGTGCAACCCTTTAGTTATCTCGGGTCAACTGTTGCAGCCGACAACAGCATGAAACCAGAAATACGCTCACGGTTGGTTAAAGACAACAAACCTACCTAGTCCTACTATAGTCGGTCACTCTTCACTCCAGAAACTTAACCGTAACCTCCAAGCTGCTGGTATAAAAGACAATGGTCGTACCAGTACTTACATATGGATCCGATACTTGGGTGCTTAGCAAAAAGTATTCTGACCTATTATCCGTGTTCGAGTCTTACGAATAATTGTTGGAGCTGTATTTGCAATTATAGCAGGATTTATTCATTGATATCCATTATTTACTGGACTAATATTAAATAATAAATTTTTAAATACACAATTTATTTTATGTGAGGAAGGACGATTTCGTAGCCTCTATAATGATGAGATCTATGAGCATTACAGCAATGTCGAAATCTTGAAGAGAATTAAGCTCTGTAGGCTCCGGTGGGCAGGACACCTAGTTCGCATGAGCGAAGAGGATCCTGCTAGGAAAGTCTTTTGTGTTAGGATTTTTGGAAAACGACAGCGAGGTTGGCCAAGCCTACGCTGGAAGGATGGCGTAGACCAAACTGGATAACATAGGCTCGAAATCGAGACTGGTGGAGAGATTTTTTGCAGGACGCTAAATATGGCTACGATAATATTGTTACTTGAAGACTTTCAATTTAATTAAAACACGACCTATAATATTGGTCATCTTTATCGTACATATATCCAAATTCGACAGGTCTCCATCACCACAAAATTTATTCCCAGTTCTACCATTCAATAGCTTGCGAAAAATTTTCCTTAGCAATTTTCGTCTTGCGCCATTATTGGTATAAATGATATTGGATATTACTGCTAACCTTGATTTTATATAACACTTTCTTCAAGTCTATTGAGAACGAGCGGAAATACCAAGCGTATCCCGGCTGCCCCATCACAAATCACGCGTCAAATCAGTCCGCCCGTTCTCAAGTAATGCGCTTACTAAGGAACTGCATTTAATTTTTTTTTATAGAATAAGTGTAAGCATTTCTTTAACTCTTCTTCCTATTCCTATTTTTTTCGGGAATTTTGATCTATTTGGGAGTAAATAGCAATAAAACAATTCTTCAGTTTCTTTGCTTTTGGGACTTTTCGCAGCTGATATTTTTTGGTATCTATTTGCCAATTATTTCTCTTCTCGATACTCCTTTGAAATAAGAGAGCTTCTGTAGTTTGCTGGATGATTACCAAAACAGCTTTCGTTTTCATGCCACTTTTAAGGATTAGAGTTCCATTCAATATATTAATTTCTTTTGTATTTTTTTTTCTTTAACTAAAAGTTAAAAAAAATAATTTTGAGTGTACAATCATCTCCTTAATTGCACTGCAACCCACCGCCTTAGCACAGAAACGATACAATATTCCAATTGGTATTTCCAAAGGCGCTCGAGTGAGGTGTCATCCAACTCGAGAGCCACAGTAGCCAACGTTTAAACAAGCGAAGAGCAAGTGCCAATGACTGGCAGACGTGTCTATGTCGTTTATATGCCAGTCCAGTTGCACAGTTTCAACGTAATTAACAACATATCCTGTCTGTGAAATTGTAACTGTAATTAAAATATGAGATTCATCCCACAGCGCCTATAAGTTTGGCGGATGTTGTGCATCCAGACACAACTATCTACACACAACCAACGAACGTTTGTTACTGTGTTGTGTTGTCATCGTTTCAATGTAATTTGCATCCTGCGATGCAGGACATAGAAAAATATAAATTGCCTTTTAATATGCAAGCTTAAAGAATTTTATATCAAAACATCAACATCTACATATTGAGAGCGCTGGCTCAAGGACAATTGCAACCCAACAACAACCGCACCTGTAGTTGGCTTTATTTAGAGTCCTTTGAATGCGGAAACCTAACGATAGCTGAAGCTGATGGTGGGGACCTGCAGGAAACTAGGTCATCATGTTTTAGGCACGTAATTGAAACGACCCTTTCAGCTGATATGAATGGCCCTTTGATGCGTTTGTTTGTTTGCATTTTTTGGTTGCTCTCCTCTCAACGAACCGGACTGAATAACATTCCATCGGCGATACACAATCCTGGCGAGAACAACTACCATCAAGGTTTACAGTTAGCAGCAGGCAATTTCCTCCAAAAGCTCTCTCGCGCATTCGCCATGAATAATGTTTCGTGCTTCCTTCTCCCGCAGGTCCCTCAAGCTGTGCTTCTTATATTATCCCTTGTTAGGAATAAGATTAAAATTTAATTTTTAATTTCAAGGTTGTTTGCATTTATTGTTTCGTAAACCATTGTGCGACCATACCCAACAACCAGCATACAGCAAGGAGGTATTTTCATGTTGACTGGATGAGACTGGATGTGATGATGATTGAGATTGATACAAAATTTAAAATTTGCTGAATTTGGTTACCCATTTGCTGTTAGGAACCTTATATTTACTAAAAAGATCTTGACGCGGTTACTTATTTTAACTTCTTAATTAATATTCAAAAAAGAAATAATAGAAAAAGAAAAAAATACATGAAATCAGATTGGAATTATCTTACCTAATAACCGAAAACGAATATATGTTTTATGATCAAATTACGAAAACACACCTTAACCAACATTTTGCGAATGACACGCATTAGAAAGTCCGTAAAATTAAAACACTACCACCATCATTTATGTATGTACATACATGGTACCTCTGATAATCATATATAAAGAGACGGAATTAGCAAACTCGATATCAGTTCCATTTCGATCTCATCACAATTAACAAGTTTAACGAAAACAGCAACAAAAACTCCAACCTAAAAATGGCATTCAAATTCGTTGCTCTTTTCACTTTGTTGGCTGTGGCCAATGCTGGCAATATCGTTGCTCCACTGACACACACCTACACTGTTAATCCAGCAACAGACGCTGTCGCTTCTACTCAGCACAATGTAGTTCGCTCATTGGCCGGAACCGTTTCCCAATACTCGAAGGCCATTGATACTCCATACTCGAGCGTTCGCAAGGAAGACACCCGCATCAACAACAACGTTTACACGCCTAGCTATCTCACGAAGACTATTGCTTATGCTGCTGCACCAACTGCATACCCAACTGCTGCCGTTTACACCCACGCCTATGCACCAGCCGCAGCTGTCTACAGTCACGCACCTTCATCTGTTTACACTCAAACATTATCAACACCAGCACCAGCTCCAGCTGCTGCACCAGTCTATACTCATGCCAATCCAAATGTAAGCTATGTTGCTTCAGCTCCAGTCTACAAACATGTTGCTCCAGTTACTACCATTACATACAATCATGGATCATCAGTACCCTCCACCTATGCTCATAGTGTTCCAGTTACCAGCACTACATACAACCATGGACCAGTGGCCTCCACCTATGCTCATGTTGCTCCAGTTACTACCACCACATACAATCATGGACCTTCAGTAGCCTCCACCTATGCTCATAGTGTTCCAGTTGCCACCACTACATACAAATATGGACCGGCTGCCTCCACCTATGCTCATGCTGCTCCAGTTGCCACCACCACTACATACAACCATGGACCGGCTGACTCAACCTATGCACATGTTGCTCCAGTTACCACCACAACTACATACAACCATGGACCAGTAGCCTCCACATATGCTCATGTTGCTCCAGTAGCCACCACCACTACACACACCCATGGACCGGCTGACTCAACCTATGCACATGTTGCTCCAGTTACCACCACAACTACATACAACCATGGACCAGTAGCCTCCACATATGCTCATGTTGCTCCAGTAGCCACCACTACATACAACCATGGACCAGCTGCCTCAACCTATGCTCATAGTGCTCCTGGCGTTTCCGCTTATGGATCTACCCAAACTGTTCACTACTCACCAGCTGAAACCGTTGCTCATGTTACATTCGATGGATTTGGTGCCCATTATGGATATTAATAGAGTACCTATAATATAAGTTAATTGTTTGTTTTTTTTTTAGTTTCTTCATTTAAAAATAAATAAAACAAAAAAATTTAATAACCTTTTTTTTGCTTCATGTCATACTATAATGACCATGTTCTTTGTGCGCTGGTGCGTTGCTTTACGATTGTGGTTGTTTTGTGGTTGGGCTGCAGGGCTTCGCATGTGTTTTTATTTTTCAGTATTTATAGTGAAATTCAGTATACTTTTGGTTATTAGAGAATTTACATGAAAATTGTTTTTTTATTTACGAAAATTTTTGAGTCTGCATCCTTTATTCCAACTCCGGCTGAGTTAAGTTTTTGGCATAGGATGTCTCGCAAGCTCCTATTATTTATTTCGTTATTGAAATCAACCTTCAACAACAGCTAGAGCTTATGCATCTCCCAAAAACGAATTAAGTGTAGAAGGGCAACATTTTGTTGTCCTAAAAATCAATCAAAAGGCTTAATTATTTCCTATAAACCAACCCCTTTAGGAAAATGAAAAACCGCTAGATGAAAAATTCCTATCACTTAAAAGTCAAAAATGTAGAATGGCTCAAACGTGGCCACCATGATTTTTTTTGGCTCTAATTTGTGTGCAGCCCAAGATTTCGCCGCTACCCAGTGGATTTGAAAGAAAGCTTCTTGTACAGGTTTCTACCAATGATGACAACATCATCTACATAAGAACTTATAGAGGATTGTTTCTCTCGCCGATATATTAGAGTCTCGGATCATTTTTCCCATTGAAGAGAACGCAGCTTTTCGTTGAAACAGTTTTGTCATACGTGATGCATGCAAATACTTGTTAAGCCTTTCGAGTGAATGAGTTAGTGTTAAAATACAACAAAATGCTTGAGTATGTTTTCCACATTAGAACAAATGTTTATAATATCTAGAGACTATATTCGGACGTTTAGAGGTTCGTTCTTCAATCTTAGAACACGAAATGTGGAAGGCTCTGCCAAGCTTAGTTTTTCTGCATCACTATTATCCGCAGGCATTTAAAATGCATGCCCTATTTCTGTCCTTTCTATGTAAACACACTAGTGTGGATAATGCCTACTTTCAAGGGTAGAATATAGCGTAGGAAACAGTTACTTTCGTCTATGGTCGTGTGAAAAATATTTATTACCCTTAATACAATGTTAAATGTATACGTAGTGGACTGCCCATCTATTGAATATGGTTCGAGTCGACCGATTTTTTTATCTTTTTAAAAAACTTTTATTTAACTTGACTTTTCCTGCCTGTCGGTTTTATCGACTTATTTGAGGTCCTTTTTAACCACCACCCACACGGCCTAGAGAGCTGAAATTTTACGAGCAGCTCAGTGTTAAGGGCCATTTCTGAGATCTCGCGTATGACTAGTGTCGCGAGTCGCATGTAGCGCATGTGATGCGTGTAAAGTTGCGTAATCTTTGGAATAGGTCCGACTTGTTTTTTAACCACCTTCCACACGTGCTGGAGAGTTGAACCTCAGAAGGCGTTCCTGATATCCCGCATATGACTCGAGTCACAATTCGCGTGTGACACCATGCGATGTGTGGAAAATTGGCTAATCTTTGGAATAGCACCGAACTGCGGTGACTTTTTGTGGTCCTTTTTAACCATCTTTCACATAACTTTGAGAGCTGAAATTTTATGAGCAGTATGGGGCGTGTGGTCTGTTGGGTGTGTGTGGTCTGTGGGGTGCGTGTGGCGCGTGTGGCGCGTGGAAAATGTGCTAATCTTTGAAATAGCCCCGATCTGCGTCAATATTTTTTTTATTTTTCACATAACCTAGAGAGCTGAAATTTTGTGAGCATTGGGTGTGGCTAGTGTGGCGCGTGTGATGCGTGGAAAATGGGGTAATCTTTGGAATAGGCCCGATCTGCGTCGACTTTTTATGGTCCTTTCTAACCCCCTTTCACACAATTAGAGAGCTCAGTGCCCGTTTACACTTACTTGTTTCTTCTGGATTTCAAGTTACTTGCATGTGTACCAAGCTTATTTATTTTAAGTCAAAGTTAAAGTTACTCAATATTAATGCAATCTACTCGTATATTACTGTAACTTAAAAAAAAAAAGGATATCTTTCTTTGACTGTTATTAGAGGCAACTACTCCACGTTGCTTGAATTCGCGGCTAGGCTGTTTTGTTTGTTACTGATGTTCATTTATTCCTAAACATAGAGAGATCGTGTTATAAGATGAAATAGAGTTTTCCCAAAGCAGTATATTTGATCTATATATAACTAGGGGAAATCAGATAGATATACGTTGCCAAGCACAATTAAGTACTTGTGTGTAGATTATAAATGAAATGCTACTTAAACCCTCAAAAAGTGGTTTGTGTTTGGCGAAAATGTGCCCACCATTCCAGTCTGGCATCCTAAAAAAATTAAATTGATACGATCAACGATGTGGATTTGTTTAAGATTTGTATAAAGGATTAACAAACATACTTTAAAATTTATATATAATATATGCTTTAGTTTTCCAAACACTGGAGGACTTTCTGTCAGTCCTCTTTTCAGCACTTGCTTAATTGAATTATTTTATTGGTTCAAATTTATTCTGGCAAGTTAAAGCAATTATGATGTCCACTTATTAAAATAAAAACGAATTTATGACATCTAATAGAATGAAAAATAATATTAACGATATAATCAATTTCTGCTGTTAATTTAATTACGAAATTTCAATTTTAATCGCTGGGGAAAGCAAATTGATTGCACAAACCAAATTTGGAGTTGGCAAATGGAATTACCACAATGTGACCTACTTGCATTGTTGCACAGAATGTAAATTCAATAATTAGTGTCAGACCAACAACATCTATATCTACTCACAATAACAACAAAAAAAAAACGTTTCCCTTTCTTTTCGATTTTTGCAAATATGTGTGTGTTTGTGTGGGTGGCCGCAGGGAAAACAAACAAACATGCGAGCGACATTCATTCCGCTCATATCTCACTTCATTTGACAAATTCCCAGCCAACCACCAAACATTCACTTAGACATGGGGATTACAATGCACAACTTAAGATATAAGTTACACAACTGTTCAATACGTTCAATACAACATTAACGAGTCACCCATTTTTTTTTATCCATCATTACCCAACGGTACAATGCAATCAATCAAGATAACATTGTGATAATGAATCTACGATACACACTCGTATCTGAGCGTACAATTGGTATATCATTTACACGTAAGCCCTTGATCTGCTCCCGTTGCGATATGATTTTGTTCGATTTTCAAACGCACAGCACAATATTTTATAATATATGTAAGTAATTTTAAATGTTTTAAAATTTTTAAAAATGTATTTGGCGATCGATTGTCAAGCTTAGACAGGTGCGGTCAATTGATTGGACTCAGAGTGTACTTGTAGTGGGTGTGCTGTGATCTTAATACGCGGCGCTTACACTCGTTACTCGTAAAAGAAAAATATAATTTGATCGATTTTTGTTATCTACTTTCTAATCGTTTGGCAACGAAGTGATTTTTAATCGTAAAATTATTAATTGAGAACGTACAAAGTAGGCCTAAAATATGTGTCAAATGTGGGTCAAATAAAAATTCGCTATTTGATAGCAACTTTCACTTCTAAGTCTTAGCGTTTTAGTTGAAGAAGAATCCCCCAAATAATTTAGGTAAGTTCGTAGAAAACATTAAAAATTGCCTTATTGCTTTTCAAAATATTCGTCTTTATGATCTATACATACGGGAGGCCAGGACCGGACCCCGGTTGTAGAGCCAAATATGATGATGATGATGATGATGATCTATACACTTGCATACACTCAAATCATTTATCGAAACACTTTTTCCAGTCTGAAGATGATAGCTCCAAAACATGGTTTTTGAACGCTTCAACCGCTTCTTCAGGCGAGATAATAATCGTTGTCCACGCATCTTATCTTTGATTGTTGGGAACAGGAACAAGTCATTGGGTGCCAAGTCAGGGCTGTAAGGCGGATGACCCATCAACTCGGTCGTTCGAGTGCTCAAATACTTGCCTGTTTGATGTGATGTGTGTGAACTCGCATTACGTGATGCAAAATGATTCGCCGTTTTGGGTTGTTTTCTCTCAATTTGTTGAAAAACTCAGGCAAACAAATGGTCGTATACCAAGCTGAATTGACTATTACATGTCACATGTCTTGAGAGCTCAATAATTCTTTTAATCGATCCTCTTTTATCCGCGGTAATAAAGACAACGCCTGAGTTAAAACAACCAAAAAATACTCACATATTCACGTCGAAAAAAAACAAGACTAAAAGTCAAGGAAAAACGTATTAATAGCGCTTTCGATTTGCTGGGTATAGTGAAAGTTTGGTGTCCCATTTCGACAGCGACAGTTCTCGACGGAAACCAGACTGTAGCCAGCAAATCGAAAGCGCTGTAAGGAAAAATTTAGCTTACTACTAGAGCGCCACATGACAAAGCAAACTATAACAAATTGACGAAAGAAGTAAAAGCTTTTATTAAAGAACTCAACAACTGTCGTATAAATAAATACTTGTCAAATCTCATTCCGACGCATACAACCAACTTTTCATTGTGGAAATGAAATAAAAGGCTCAATAACGGAACTACCTATCAACCACCTATATAAAAACCCTGACGGTACCTGGCCTAGAATATGCATGGACAAAGCAAAAACTCTAGCTGACTGGGAAACTTTTAAAATATTTACCTGACAATGCCATTATATACCTTAGGAATATTTTTAGCGCTGTAATGCGACAAAATTGCTATCCTTTAGTCTGGAAAGTATCAAAAAAAATAGCCATTCCCAATTCTGACAAAGATCGAACAAAGTCTACTTCATTCGAGTATACAACAAGACAATGACTTGGAAGAGGAAAAATAGTGTGTGCCAGTTTGTCTAGACGTTGCAAAGGTTTTCGGTAGTGTTTGTCATAAAGGACTTCTCTTCAAATTCGACCATTATCTACCGGACTACTTTGAAGCAATGAAAATCTATTTGTACGATATACACTTCTACGTTCAATAGAACGAAGAGTGCTCCGAATTTCGTCAAATTGGCGCAGGTGTCCCTCAAGGAAGTGTCTTAGGACCAACGCTCTATCATCAGTATACATACCGATACCGATAAATTCTATGCTAGCTACATTTGCAGATCATACTGTTATACTGGCCTTTAACAAATGCATACAATTAGCCACGGAACAAGTCAGAATAGCAATGGACAGGAAAGTAGATTGGTTCCGCGAAAGGGAAATTAAGATAAACGAGGACAAGTTGTTACACTACAAAAAGAAATTATCAGTTTAAACAATAAAAGACAAAGAAGCTAAATATCTGGGTGTACTAATAAATTGACTTGGAAAGCACATATAATCTATAAACGAAACCAAATAAAAAAGAAATTCAAACAACTTTTTTGTGATTGTTTATTTCGTGGATGTCTTTTTTTAGTAGAAAGAATGGCTCGCCCTTGCAGCCAGTTCGAAATGGGATAGTTTTGAGAAACAGCCGGATAAATTGAATTTCTTGGCTCTGCGACATATGATACCAGATTATAAAATCAAATGGCAATTTTATATTGACAGAAGACTCGGTTATCTTTTCCGATTTGAAGGAGGATTGACAATGTCCCTACCCCATCATGTCCATCAGCTTAGAGCTGTCTTACCATCACTATTCACATCAGAGACCCCGAATCAACACCCATATCGACCACCCCCCTCCCCAACCTGGGCTATACACCCATTCCCACTAGAATTGTCTCACCGTCGCTATTCAACTCGTCGGCCCCAAAAACTATAGAATCGACCCTAATATTTGCATCCTCCACCATCGAAACACCCCCGCCAACGATGTTTGATTCTAGGTGGTAAGTAATATACCTTGTTTGGTTAAAATTGGTCAAGACCATGGATGTTTATTTATTTAGAGTTTATGCAAGTGGTAACTATATAACTTTCAAAAAAGGCTTACTTTTAAAACAACATATTCCTTCTCTATCTTTATATATATATATATATATATATCTTTTCCCATTTGATTTTAATCTCGATGATCTTTTAGCCTATATCTATGACATATCTATGGCTATTGTTCTATATGATCTTGAGAACTATAGCACCAGCAGTTGAGGTCATAAAAACTGGAACCAAAAGCAGTTCGCTGTTAAAAGCATTGCAATTCAAATTCAACCGAATTTTATTCAAAAAAAATTCAAAACACTTTTATTAATTAAAAAACAACATAGTAAACAAAATAAAAAAAAAAATTTGTACAAGTATATGTACTAAATTTTGTTAATATCCATAATGGGCACCGAATCCATCGAATGTAACATGAGCAACGGTTTCAGCTGGTGAATAGTGAACGGTTTGGGCAGATCCATAAGCGGAAACGCCAGGAGCACTATGAGCATAGGTTGAGGCAGCTGGTCCATGGTTGTATGTAGTGGTGGCAACTGGAGCAACATGTGCATAAGTGGAGGCTACTGGTCCATGGTTGTATGTAGTGGTGGTGGCAACTGGAGCAACATGTGCGTAGGTGGAGGCTACTGGGCCATGGTTGTATGTAGTGGTGGTGGCAACTGGAGCAACATGGCTAACAATTGGATTGGCATGAGTATAGATGGCAGCAGCAGTTGGAGCTGGCGCTGGTGCTGGATGAGAGTAAACTGTATGAGTTGAAGGTGCTTGGCTGTAGACAGCTGGAGCTGGAGCATAGGCGTGTGTGTAAACGGCAGCAGTTGGGTATGCAGTTGGTGCAGCAGCATAAGCAATAGTCTTGGTAGCATAGCTTGGCGTATAAACGTTGTTGTTGATGCGGGTGTCTTCCTTGCGAACGCTCGAGTATGGAGTATCAATTGCCTTCGAGTACTGGGAAATGGTTCCGGCCAATGAGCGAACTACATTGTGTTGAGTAGAAGCGACAGCATCCGCAGCTGGATTAACTGTGTAGGTGTGTGTCAGTGGAGCAACGATATTGCCAGCATTGGCCACAGCCAACAAAGTGAAGAGAGCAACGAATTTGAATGCCATTTTTAGGTTTGAGATTTTTTTTGTTGCTTTCGATAAACTTGTAAAATGGTGAACGATCGAAGTGAAACTGATATCGAATTTTACAATTTCATCTCCTTTTATATGATTCGTTTGGTGAGTAGTTTGACAAGTTATTTCGATTTAGTTTTAATTATGTGTCGAGGCAACAGGGCTTATTTGTCTCTCGCTGTAATGTCTTTTTCGTTACTTTACGCTTTATTTTCGTATTTGCTTTGAAAATAATAATAATAATACATACACTTTCTGCCTGTATGACGGCTAATTTTTTGGAGCTTGCTGTTTATAAAGGAAATGGAAGAGGTAATAGGAGTAGACTGTAGTATCTCAGAAGATTTTTCCAAATTAATTATCTTTTTGCCATCACTTGGGTGATTTTTGCCGGCTTTTTAAAGTGATGCTTATAATCCTGTAGGTGAGGCTTAAACTGTGCAGGAAAAAAGAACTGATATAGACACCAAGGTAATCTTAAGGACTCTTCTGTGTTAATATGAATGGGATCTTTATAGACTTCTCATCTTAAAAAGGTTCCATAACAAGTCAAACGATTCCCAATTAATTGATTAAACTGAACGGTTCATGACGGCTTCAATTGAGAAATCCTTTAAGCTCGAGATTCACTTTCCAGGTTCAACTCGGCGGGACGAGATCTTTAGAGAGATTGGCTATCATCAACAAAAACATTAGCTTTACAAGGCTCGTAAATAGAAAATGGATCCAATAAGCACTAAACAGCTAAAAGCTTTATAAATCCACCGGTCCATGCCGGATCATGCCAGTGGTAATCCAGAACAGCTCGGAGGTTATTCTCCACTGGCTGAAAGTAGTTTTGAAAGGTGGGACGGTGCCTAAAACTGATATACATATATTTCTAGGAAGTGGACGGATGTCAAGGTGGTTCTTATACCAAAACTGGGCCAAAGATCACATGGTTACGCAAGGACTTGAGACCCAAATCTTGTATAATCCTATTTCCTGAAAACTCTCTAAAGTTTTGTTAACTTCAAGTTGTGGTGTTCTACCAAAAAAGGCGAATAGTAAGTTAAAAGAGAAACTCCACAACTCCACAAACTCCTATCCCCTCTTTGCGTTGATTAACGGATTACTGCTAGAACTACAGAAAAGGGAATAAAAGAGTGAACGCATATGCAGATGATAGCTTCCTTAGAGCAATATATACGCACTATTTACGATGTAATAAAGAGCCCTGTCGATCTTCACAAAATGAGACAGCAAAGGACGATTACTAGTCAACCCCACTCGTCTTATTTACTATAAAGTTCAGAGTCTTTCCTGTTTGTTTGTTTTTGCATGGCTGTGGCTTCTAAAACAAAGATAGTTGCTGTCTTACTTTATCAGTTCCATCATAATAATTTTTACTCTGCAACGATATATGGAGCGCAGCAGTTAGTACGATTGAAAAGACAAAATGCCAAACTTGCCACATTAAGTGTAAATCACTGAATTCGTCTTCCTCCAAAAGTGACTTATACTCATGGCATTAACTATGATCTAAAAAGGTTACTGAAATGCATTATCAATTATAAATTCTCTAAATGGCACGGATGCCAAAGTGCACTATTCAAGGAGATTTCAACTTTTTGCTTTCCTCGACATTCTACTTGCTACGCTAGCTTTAAACTTTATCCGCAATTAGAGCAACGAAACTTGCAACATTTGCTACTTCGTAATTGCTTCTTACAACTGAGCACATGTGAGCGAACAAGTTCCCTCTCCGCCGGTAGTCTTAGAGCCGATACTCCTCACTATACTCCGTTTACTCGCAAAACTACACCCTGACAGAAAAGTTCAACATAAAAAAATCACATCATCCTCAATCAATTGATACCTTAATTGGGTTTCGAAAGCAATTTTCTGTTTGTCCATCATCGCTTTAGCCTGCCGGTTCATACGCGATGCGAGCAAGCCAGCCAGCAATGATGCACCCGCTTTGATATAATTTTTGCTGCCAGCGTTTCATATATAACTCGCTGCAAACGAACCAAGCTAAAGAAGTCCACCACCAACCACCCACATGGAACATGATGGGCAATTTAATTTCCTCACCCTGAAAACCCAAGGAAAACTCAATAAATTTTTGATCTTCCAATTGAGTTTATGATGTGCGTCAGTAATTCGAATGAAAATTGCTTTATTTATTTAGGAATGTTGTGTATTGTGCCAGCCATTGTACGAGTACATACTCATGTCCGTCCGTCCGTCCAAGTATTTCGTTACATGATAAGAACAACGCTTCTCTAAGTGAGTTCGTCAGTACAGTCAGGAAAATTATCCCAACTGAATGGAAAAGGGGAAAAACAAAGACGGAACTTTTTTTTGCAATTATTGTTTTTTTTTAATTAATATACAATATCAATTGATTGATAAAAATCCGAAAAACTTAAACTTAATAACAATAATGAGCGCCGAATCCATCAAAGGCGACATGGGATACAGCAGCGGCTGGAGAATATCTGACGGTTTGTGATCCATACGAAGATAATGCTGGAGCAGAGTTCGTGTTCGAGTACGGGAGGAGCATGCGAATAAACAGAACCAACTGGAGCAGTGTAAGCGACGGTCTTAGCATAGGCTGGCGTGTAAACATTGTTATTGAAGCGAGTGTCTTCCTTGCGAACGCTCGAATATGGAGTGTCTACAGACGTGGAGAAATGTGAAATGGTACCACCGAACGAACGCACCCGTTGGACGATCACATCGACGGAGAGATTTGTGATAATTGGGGAGCTAGTGTAAGAAATTGTAGTCAAGATATTTCCGGCATTGACACAAGCAAAGCACAACAATTGATTTAAATGTCATCAATAAATGTCTACATGCTTATGGAGATTTATATGAGCACTATTTGCTGATTATTGCAACTGTCCACCGATGATATTTTGTACCTTTTTATATAATTGCGCAGCTGTTATACCATTTTTTGTGGTAGGCTCTGATCTCAGGGCTGTTCACAAATTACTAGCCGAAATTATGAATGATTATGAAAAAATGCGACTAACCACAAGAAAAGAAGAGAATTGTCACATTTTTTCCTGTAAAATATAGAACTCCTAAAATCTTCATTAAATTAAAATAACTTTTTTCGGCGCTTACAATTCACCAGGTATAATAAGTAGGATACATCGGTCAGCCTACATCTATGCACCCTTTGCGTACGACCTAAATTAAAAAAAAAACCGATCACGTTCTTACAGATGATTAAAGAGAAAACTTTTTTTGAACTAATCGGACGGGAACACCAGGCCTCTGCCTTCAGTATGATCTAAAAACTATTCTGGGGGATATGAAGGCAAAAAATGATTGAGAGCCAGTAATCCAGTAGTACAATGGCACTCATAGTTCACACGAAGACAACGATGGAACAACGAGTCATATAGAGCTGGCAGGAATTATGAATATGGTCGTTGTGAGTAAAAGCTTTTGGCGTAAATATAAAAACAAAGCCTCCTGGGTTATTCATCATGAAACCACTTGCAACCATATAAACCACGTGTCGATAGACCGCAGTCACAACCTGACCCTGATGGCGCTAACTGGTTAGTATGGTGCCCATTGCGAATCAGATTCAAGTCAACACGACTGGCCTTCGCAAAAAATAGACAAACAAATGTGGTTATGCGATAGGACTCGCCCATAATGAAGGAAGATTAAGTCTTGGGGCTGATACTGGTCACAGAAGAGAAATGGACAAACAGTAGTACTAAAAGCGGGGATTGCTCCAGACTCGAATATTCTACAAAAAAGACCGCTTCCCAAAACTTAACACCTACGCTGTGCTAAGCTTAGCATTTTATGAGTACAAGCGGAGGATTCACCGATGAGCAGAGCAATACATCACCTAAAATAATAAGGGTTGAGATCAGATGTCATCAGAGTGGAGCTGATTAAATCTAAAGGGTTCAACAAGAAATATATTCATGAACTAATAGTTCAATTGTAGGGAGAAGAAAATATGTTAAAAGACTAAAGAAGAGGCTTCATATTGTGTACCATACATAAAAAGGAGATATTATAACCTATATGCTGCAGGTGGCTTGATTGGATTTGTAAGGGATTTTTGCGATCGTATCAGATTATTGTATCACTAGCTCCAATGTAAGGATACAGAAAGTGCGACCGCGCCCAATTTTTTAAGGCCAGTTTTAATTTAATTGTTGATTGGTTTTGATAGCGATTATAACTCCTTTAAATTGTATCCATCACTTATCTTTGCCAGTCATATTTTATCAAATCTAATC
This sequence comes from Nephrocerus scutellatus, assembly GCA_947095585.1. Classification (NCBI taxonomy): domain Eukaryota; kingdom Metazoa; phylum Arthropoda; class Insecta; order Diptera; family Pipunculidae; genus Nephrocerus; species Nephrocerus scutellatus. Next base: position 25,192,460 of record OX352765.1, on the reverse strand, counting down.
CTGATGCAGAAAATTTTTGGAGCTAATCGCATTGGCAAATTTTGGTGGCAAAAAATGGTCATAAGTCTTCGGACATCGGTGGAACCTCCAGCAGGAATCTCGTTCAGTAACCTTGCTATTTAGAAATAATTTATTAAAGTGCTCTTTCCATGGTTCCAAGATGTACAATCTTTCTCTTTATATTCAAAATATGTATGTTGTCAGTTTGTTGGGTGTGAATTGGTAAAACTAATTTAACAATATAAGGAGATATCATTCCGCTAGTTGATCTGCATGACAATTCTTGATATTCTGTAATTCATCAAAATCTTATTGGTCGTTACCTAGAAAAGATATTGATTGAAAAACCTAGTCAAGAACGTATAGTCATCTAAGTTTGGGTTTCTACAACTTCCAGGGTGGAATATATACTATTACTATTGAGCAAGTTCGTCATAATATTTGAGTATTATTTTATGACCAACTCTAATTTTTAGAAGCACAAGTTAACATTTATTTTTTCAGGCCTTTTTTTTGGTTGGGTCTAAGTTCGACCAAACAGAGTTCAGAAAATACCGACAGATGGAAATCGGTCTTAAATACTTCTTAGACACGTAAAGTACTTGTTTCGATGTTAATGGCTTGCATGTGTCAAAAGATATTTAACTTTTTGTTAAAAAGTTTTCTTTACTAAGCCTTTTAAAATTGCATTGTTTGATTGCATGTGAATATTTGTTTTACATATACACGACGACAGAATAATTGCCAAACATCTGCAATGTTATTAGGTTTCACGGTAATGATAAAAAAACTTTTATTGGGCTATACGAGTACGTAGTATATGTATGTTGGCCATAGGTGATTGTTTTGTCAATGAAGGAAGCATGCTGAGTGACGGGATTTTTCGATTCAGCCAGTGCGACAACCGACGACGCATAATCCGCATTATATCTGCGGAATTATTATGTGGATCACTTATGAACAAGATCGGTAAAACTCGTTCCGATACCTTATGTCTACCGTGAAGGTCAAGAGACTCCTTTCAATTTCGAGCGCAATTTAGCAGATCATCATCAGTTCTGGGTCAAATGTACGTTTTTTTTTGGTTTTCCATGAGGAGGTGTGTTGTGTGTGGTTTGATGTTGTTGCTCCATTTGAACGAAAATCCCCACTTGCCGCATGCGGTGCGGTCAGCTGCTCAATACTGCCCCCAATCTCACTTGAGAGAACTGCTGTCAGCAACCATGAATTAATTTGCACATTTCTCCCTCGTTGCTACATTATGATGATTTGCAAAACTCATTACACTGGCACTCCGTAAATAATTGACAACATCACTAAGTTTCCTAAAGAAAAAAAACAAGATATTAATATCAATTTGGCTAAAATGGAAAGCCGTTGATTTGTTTTCGTTTCGCGGCCATATCGTCATTTTCAATTCTAATAAATATTCATCAGAAATAAACAAAAACATGTGCATCAAGAGAAAACTTTTTCCATTTCCGAATTCCAAGTACTTCGAGCATCTCATGACGGCCAAAGTAAGTCACCCTTAAAATGATTCTTTTGGCATTTTTTCTGCTTCAGTTAAGCCCAATATAATGGAAGAATCCACTTTGGTGTTATTTTGAAGTCCGTGCTGAGGGTCGCGAGGTGGGTACGAGTATGTGCGTTGTGATTTTTGAATTTATGACAATGTTCCATATAACTGAAGGAACAAATGTTCAGGAAAAGTTGGTTTTTTTTGCTTCTCTCTTACAGAAAACATTCAAAGTTTTGAAGTTGTTTGTTCTTTTGTTTTATTGGCAACTGCAAAGTTTTCCTTAAGCTTTCAATATGGATGAGCTCTTCGTGCGTAACTGTTATTTATGGTTTATATAAAATAGGTGCTTGTTTTCCTAAAAAATATACTCCAACTTACCATACATCATATTATGAAGTATTTTGATTTCAGCCAAAATCGAATAAATCTATCACAGAGAACACTAAAACGGTTCTTATTTTTAGTACAGCCGCCACGAGAGTCTTGTCAATTATTCTCAATATGCACGTATAAACTCCTAGGGGCTTTTAGTCTCGAAATTGGAGCTTAGACATGACTGCATTACTCAAATCTTAAAACTCTTCGTGCAAAGTAAGATTTAATGATCGATTATTCTGGAATTAACCCTTATTTTGACTTTCATTTCGATTGTCGAATCATCTGATCTCAAGCTTTCTTTCGAGTACATTTTGTTTAGACCCAAACATTTGAAAGAAAAAAGATTCATAAAAATTTCAAAACCATTTCGAGATCTGTTCGACAGTTTTCCAGGTTATTGTTGATAAAAATACTGAAATTTTATTTATTTCATTTTCTACCAATTCTTTTTATCTTGGATTTGAATGACCCCTAAAACTAAAATATTCCACGCTTTTAGCTCATATTTCTTTGTTTTGCAAGTTGCATTTGCATTTGGCGCCATATTTAGATGGATTTGATGGATGGTTTTTGCTAAATCCACAAAAAATCTCTGCATTGGTTCCAATTTTATGGCAAGTGAATATTTCTATATTTTTAGATACCTGTCGATGGAGCTATGCACAATATCTACCTGTTGAATAAAGGAATATGTAGGCTCTGAAATTTTTGCTGTATTACCTTCAGTGTAGAAGGACTTTCATGAAGAAAAATCAAAACTGTCGACTGATCTCGTATAACTAATCAGTGGTGGTACTATTACTTTAAATTTTCTTTTTTTACCACTTTCGGAGTCTCTAGACACCCAGACCGACCGTCAGCCACTCAAATAAAATTTAAAGTAATAGTGTGCCAATTGAAACTTTTTTTTTATGAATAGTTAACATCATAGTGATTTGAAAAAATCGTCAGCTGCATCGTGGAGGGGGGTTATACGTCAGTCACTCGCATGAACTTGTAAAAAAAAACACGTAAAATAAAGTAATAGTACGCAGTATGAAAATAAGATGGTTGTTTACATAATTAAAAGTACAAAAAGAACAGTCAGCCGCGTGTGTAGAGGTGGAAAGGCCGTCAGCCGACATAGTAAAGATGCACGGTATCTTTCAGCGTCCAGCTGACAAAATAATAACATATAATATAACAATATATTGCGGAGTGCCCGACGTTTCATAGTCGTATAATTTGAAACTAATATCGGCCTCCTACCCACACCAATCAAACCCAGCCTATAACGATGACTTACCTGTACATATGAGCGACCTCGAAAACGATGGAATCGACACTTATGTCACCCACCACTCCAACGTACCAATAAACCCCCTCCCCCTAGAGGTATTTTACCATCACTATTTACCTCAGCGACCCAGAAAAAGACACTTATGTAATCGACACTAATATCAGTAATCCTCAGCCGTAAACAACAAAACACCCGCTAGAGGTGTCCTATCACCTATTCATCATTTCTATTTATTTCAGATACCTTGGATATCAGAAGAACTCACCCTCCAACTAACCCGATCACCCATATCTATTATATCCAGCACTATTCCCAAAAACTATGGGTTCGACACTAATATCGCCTGCCACCCCACCCACAAAACATGTTACCCCCCACCTGCTATATTTGATTCCAGATTGTAAGTAATATGTATATCAAGTTTGGTTGATATTGGTGAGGGCGTTTCAGAGTTAGTAAGGCACAAGCAAACGTACAAATAAATATCTATATCTTTATATAAAAAATTTGTTGTGCGTTTGTATGTAATTGCGCAAGCTGGACGTATCGAAGCCGTATTTACATCATATGTTCGATTGGTGCTTCGATAAGTGTATGTTTTCTTTAAATTGGAGGGTGATGCTGAAGTGGAGATATGTACGAAAACGTGGTTTAGCGTTTGGTTTGTTGGTGCATATCATTGTTTTCGCATCACACCTAAACCACTAAACATATTCACATCGTATGTTCGATTGGTGATTCTGATTGTTTATCTATTTTTTTTAGTTCGGTAGGTTGCGCTGGAGTCGAGATATTCGTGAAAATTTCATTCTGCATATATATCTAACCTAATCACGCCTTAGCCACTGGACGTATCGAAGCCATATTCATGATTCGTTTGGTGCTCCAATTATGTTTATTTTGGACCGTTGAGTCGAGATATTTACGAAGATGTGTATTTATGTTTGTCTGTAACGAGTTCAAATCAGGAAATTTGGTGTTTTTTGGGTGGAGTGGGGGGGGGTGTCAGTGGGACATAGTACCAGCCACATAGACAGAAACATAGGCTAAAAAACGCTATTAGAACATAATACTACATTGTATAATTTTATTTGCAGTATAGCAATATTTATGTTTGTTTCTAACTTAAGCAACATATGTAGATATTTCTTAATTTCTCAATTACCGTCGATCACGTTTCTTTCAATTTGTAATAAACATTTCAATGCAACAAGTTTTTACAATCGACGTAGAAATGGAAACACTACGACTTACGAGTGTGGTTTCATTATATAATTTATCAATTCGATTATCTCTATTCATCAGAATGCGGTACATTGAGATGGGCTCCAGTACATATACTCATAATGTACTCATATAGTCGTACATCAGCTCCCATTCCCCTATCCTATTCCCATTCAGAACGATGATTCATCATCTCGATCCCATTATTAACGCACATCCAAACACTCATATGTTAGATATGAGGTCAAAAATATGAAACGTTAATGAACCGGATGACCGGAGTCAGGTATAGGATTCATGCCGTCATCATTTGTACATAACATTGACGTTGGCTTATTTACTTAAAAAAAGAAGAAGGTAAATACTGTTCAGAATTTCTTTAAAAGATTTATAGAAACTTCAGAGATGATTTCCAACGGTTAAACGGTGAATCTATGTCAACGTTCCAATTTGACAAAATTGGACTGCGAGTTTGATTTTAAATTTGAATACTTCTACTGATACTCGACCCTACACATCCAGCAGATACGAGTACATCCAGCATATACCAATGTGAATAGAAAACAAATCAAAAAGTTTACCGTTTACCGGTAGATTAAAAATTCCTTTTATTTGAAATGGGAACTGACTGCGTCGTGCGTCTGGTGCATCTGAAGTCTCGTATGCCTGAACCGAGCAGAACTAAAAGTGAGGGTGATTGGGTGGCTGGCAGTGCACTTAGTTTCGAATTTCGAATCGATTGAAATAGAGACGTACAAGTGCAACGCATAGTTGGAGTACTTTTGTAAAGCTTATCTTTCATTCAATAATTCGCCGGAGTATTCATTCAATGGCATTTGATCCAATATGACGAGACGGGACGACACAAGACATTGGAGTACGCTGTTGAGAAGCAATTGAGTTCGGCATGTGAGCAGACTTTTTATTGGTAATCAGACAATATTTTTATGAAAGAAAGCAATTAATGGTTATTGAGAATAAAGGAAGAAAGACGAGTGAAGATTATGTGAGAAGCTCATCTCCTCCTGTTCACGTACAATATTTACGGATTCGTGCAGATTACATTTTTGGATAGCTATGTTCCTTAATATTAAAGGATACGCTATCGTGGTTTTGCGAGTCTTTTAGTTTTTCTTTTAAATAACTCTAACCTGTGGCCTATACTATAATATATTGAAATCTTATTATATAAAGAGTGCGTTAATTTAACCTACAATACGTAATCGCAATTAGACGCAAGCATAGCGCTAGATTTTCTCCTTTATCCTTCAAGACTGGATAGTTCCAAAACTAAAGTAATTTTTTGGTCCTTACCAGTGTGTCATCATCGCAGGCAAATCAAGAATTTTGCCATAGATTCTGTTTATAGACTTTAAAGTCGCCTATAATAGCATATAGCCAGGGTAGAACTTTAAAAAGCCATGAGCGAATTCGGCATCTCAAATAACATCATATGACTAATTGGGTTGACCAGTGTTATGTGCCATGAAAATATATCCTGATCGATATCAATCCCATTCCCTTAATGAAAATAGTGGAGTGCGAATTTGAAAAAGTGCAATCTTTTAACTATCTCGGGTCAATTGTAGCAGCCGATTAAGATATGAAACCAAAAATACTCGCAAAGTTCCTCAAGCCAACAAACCGATAGTCTTTAATTCCATAATTCCTCGCCGACTTGGCGAGGTCCTCAGATAGCGCATTAGTTTCCTGTTTTGCTACCACAGTCCTCAGGAGACATAATGAAACGAAAAATGGTTGTGTATAGTTATATCCAACCTGTAGCATTGAGGTATGATATCAGCAGGTGATGCCGTACTCTGAAAGCTCCTTCAGGGCACAAAAGAAGGGAATACTGAGAGCCGCAAGGGCCGGACACTTGCAAAGAAAATGAATGAGAGTTTCTTTCTCATTCACATCTAAGCAGCTCCTGCAAAAGGTATTGTGAGGGATTCCCAGTTTGGCTGCGTGGCTGCCTACCGTCCAGTGGCCCATGGTTATGGCAAACACTCTGGAAATATCTTTCCGAGATCTGGAGATCAGCTCGTTGGTTTTTTTTAATATAGGAAGGCCAAATCACTCTCGACGTTGTGCAAATGGTCAAATTGCTTCACCTAACTGTGCTTTGATGGTAAAGAAGAAGAATACATTCCCTAACGGAGCTCAAAGGACAGAAGAATAAGAATATGACGAACCACTGCTGTTTACAGCCACAGACCCATCCTTGGCTGCAGTCCCGATGCAAGCGATGCAAGCTTTCTAAGCCCTAAATTCTATATTCGACTTCCATTTGAGAAGAAATGGTTGGCTCCGTATGTGAGTAATAACGACTCCATAGACTCAATAATGATGAGATCTACGAGTGTTACCAAGATCTCGACATCGTGATGAGAATTATGCTCGGTTGATTTCGGACCGGATAGGACACCTACTTCGCATAAGCATAGAGGGTCCTGCTCGAAAAGTCTATTACGGTAGGATTTATGGGATACAACAGCAAGGCATGAGGGATGGCCTAGGCAAGGATACGCAGAATTTACGGATGCCTAACTGACAAACATCGAGAGGTTTTTTGCGTTATACCATGACCAGACCCAGGATTTAGACCCTAACATGATGTTGATGATTGTATTCTTTGACAAATCAAATGTACTAAGCAATACGATGCTCATTTTCGAATACTTTCCACCATTGCATTCTGTCTCTCTTTTGATATAATTTTAAATGGCACGTATTAATAAAAACTAAAAATTTAGATATCACACAAATTCACATGAGGACAGTTAGCATCTTGTAACAATAAAATTTTTCAACGTTTCCCTGAAAAGAATCGTACAATAATTGTAATCAATCCAAGTGACAAGTCTTGGATGTTCAACATTGCAATCAAAAGAAATCGCATGTCATTGATATGCCCAAAGCGGACACAAAAGATCCGCTGCCGTCCTCCTTTAACCTCACATCGCCTAACCACTTGACACTCGGTCTTTTTCAGTGTGGAAAGGAACCGCACACAGATTTATTTGCATGCGCTTGGAGAATCCAGAGAAAAAACTGCCCCCACTTGGATGCAGTGCGGTTCGACCGGCGACATCGATTGACACCTTCAGTGAATTTTAATTTCGCCAATTTTCGAACGTACTCCGCTGTATACCACACCACCACATGGGAACAAGTCTGTTACAATTTATTTGCTTGGTAACTGATATGCGCGATAGCAGTAAAAAAATTGATTGATATTCTCTGATTCTAGGACATTTGATCTTGGGTCGTGTTCACATCATTCGTGCACAACCGCACGTAATGCACGCATGAACAGCATATACATGAGGTTGGGGAGGGGATGACTAACCATCACCAGCCCCGCACGCCTACTCTTGCTGTTCCATCGAAGACAAATGACTAGTGTCGGGGATGATCAATGAAATTAACCTCGTTAGGGAGCGCTCGTTTGTTCTGTTCAACTTTAGCTTCCTTGCATGCTCCTTTGACGTTCGCAGTGAATGGGAACGAATGTCTGCCGATAAATCAGTTGGTGAATAAAATTGAATTCTTTTTCCCGCGTTGGAGATGTCAGAAGGAAAAAATGTAATGTCTGACGAGTCTCGTTTAGAGATAGACAATGAGATGCAGTGCCGGTTTCCGGAGTTTTTTTTTTGTCGTTAAATGCTAGCGGACGATGTTGCGTTTTCCTATTCAATGTTCATTTGTATTTAATTAAAGTATTTTTTCTAATCATTAGAATTTTCTCAATAATATGCGGTAAGGCAACACAAAGAATTGTTTGGTTTTTAACCCATTGCCGCTCTGGATGGAGCGACATTTTTAAAATAATCGCTAGGTTGCTTCTCGACCGGATTATTGTGTATTTTTTATACAAATTTGTAAAGAAAAACTAGAACTCTATTTTACTCTTAATTAAATAATTAAAAAGTTAAACGCACTTAGCATCATATAGTTAATTTAGCCGCACCCTGTATTATACAATTTAATTTCAAATGTAATTATTTGATATTTTTATTTTTATTTAAAAGTTTGAAAATCACTGAAAGAGTTATAACATAGCTTGCTTGGGTGACGCTCGCTGGTCACCCTTGGTTAACTCAAAGGCCACAGCTTGTTTTTTTTTGTTTTTTTTTCTTTTTGTTGTCCAGGAGCTGACTTTACCCAGGGCCCTTTCCATAACTTCACTGATCACGGAAAGGTGATAGTTTGATACGAGAATCACCGCGTGATCTACGAACGCAACTACCTTCGTCCGCCAAGGTTGACATGTATAACCCTACTACCGAGCATGATCCATTGCGTAGGGAAGGATTTCTATACTGACTATGTCAGAGTTGCCTTAATGGCCTCAATAGGAACATTGTTCTATATCTAAAAATGTGGCTTGCGTAAGCTGCTTGTAATTAATCATGTGCTAAATCGTTCGCACTACCTCATGAAGGACGGTTGCCATGGAGCTGCCCTTGAGATATGCGTGTTGACATCTCGATGCTTGTGGAACTTAAAATCGTTGCCTGATATGATGAACTAATATGCCTTCCAGAGCCTTTACCAAGAACGATACGAGACTGAGAGACCTAAAATCCTTGCTTATTCATGGCCTGTTCTGCCTGCTTTGGGTATGAAAACCACCCGAGCTCTTCTCCAGCTTCGGGGGACAGTATTGAGTAGGAGACAGCTTCTGAATATCTTCATTAGCCAGGAAGTCGACAGCTCTAATGATTTTTGTAGCACAATCGGCTGTATGCCATCCATGCATTCTTAGAAACTTAAACTGTCTCATTATTGCTTCTACTTCTTCTTCAATGTAACAGAACATCACGTTCAGATTCCAGACATTTACCATAACTTCATCTAACACATTTGTTATTAGCGGCTTATACGATTTCTTTCCGCGTACTTAGATCCGGTAATTCGCAATGCCATTATTGAGCAAGTCAGCGCCACCTAAGCGCTGATTGTAGTTGAAAATCAATTAAAATCTGCTTTAGTTGTTATCGATCGTATCTTTTAACGTGCGGTAAATGGACGATGAAGTAAATAGAAATGGTAACAACTTAAAAATAGATGCCATTTAGAAAATATAAAGATAAATTATAGCATTGGTATCTATCTATTGAATTCGAATTAATAACCAAAATTTCCAGCCGAGGTGCAAGCTCCAGCATAAGGAATTAATTGGATGAAAATCCATCTGATGTTTCTCACCACATTTTTGCTCCAAATCGTTACAAGCAGACTACTATATTTTCGGTCTTTTTAAATAAAATAAAATGAAGGGAATTAAAAACAATTTTTCCTATAATGATAGTTTTTTTTAGTGTTAGGACACCTCGAGAAATTTCACCCCATCATTATCTCAGGTCTGAAAACACATTTCTGGAAACCAATCGCAACAATACTTGAGTTTTAGCAAATTCCACCGGCGGCAAGTACACTTATGCCGGCAGTAATGGGTTAAAGCTCTAAAAATAGGTTTTTAATTTCAATTGTCAGCCGGAAAACTTTTCGATAAGACCGCAAGAATATCGCACGGTGGTTTTTAACAAAATGTGGATGTGCTCTTCCAGGATTTGCTGGAAAAAAATAGTAAATGTGCTATTTAATGCGAGAAGCGGACGCACCGCTCATTGCACACACAAACTATTAAATTATTCATGATGATGATTTAGCGTCGTGCAAATCCTGTAAATATTCCGAGATTTGCACCCACGGAGGAAAAGCTCCTTTAGGTCTGCGGGAAATATTTCCTGCTCGATTAAGGAATGCACGTGCAAACTCCCAACTACTAAGTATTTGGGAAAGATGAAAACTCATGAACATTAACGGTCTCTTTCATTGTGTGGGGATAAAGGTGATAGCTGAGTAGCTTTTCCGATTTAATTAATAAAAAATACTACGCGAAATTAAAAAATTCCACAACATCCTGTTCTAGATTATGGGATGGGTGAGCATTTGTCACATTTTCCGTCCTCGACCGCAAGAGTTGATTTCGAAATTTTTTATCATTAGCGAGTTTAGTTTACTTTACATTATAGTTAAAGAAAATTTTCGAGACAATTTCATTTAATTATTTATTCAAGTCTACTCTACTTTTAACTCAATAATAAAATATCGGCTTAGTGACAAGTCAAATTTGCATATAATTTTTGAGGTCTTGCCTCGTACAATCTAGTTGACTCATTTAACGCATTTGGCAGTTACGCGGAGGCGGAGTCACATAATCGCTTGCAATTTGTTACAATTTACAGCTTTGAATTTGAATTCACTTACACAAAACAAAAACCAAATAAATCCTTCAAAGTACACATTAAAGAAAGTGAATTTCCTTTCGTACAAATTCAATTATCCTCGTAATCCTAAAGAATGTTTATTTATGCGCAAGTTTCTCAGTAAAACTTATTAGCCCAGGATTAGACGCAGGCCATTTTGTTGCACACTCTCATATATCCAACAGAAGCAGCCAAAGTACGGAATGAAGCATAAGCGTCTAACAGGCAAGCAGTCTGATAAAATGCTTGCGCGAGAATATTAAAATTTGTATTATGTTTTGAAAAATTTAAGCGATCGATTTTTAGCGGCTCTTGATGTTTGAACAAAATAATATGTTGTGTTGGAAATAACGGCGAAAGGGAACGCTGCATTTAAACAAGTCAGTTCATCTTATGTCTATAAAACTTAAACGCTTAAAAACTATCGTATCTCTATGCTACAAAAGCGTATTTAAATTAAAAGTATTAAAGACTAAATCACTCACATATTTTACTAAAAACACCACTACCACCAAATCTATTACATTCCATTTTTCATGGAAATTAATCAGCTATTGTTGTCAAATAAATTATTGAAGGAAAACAATACACAATTTTATTCTAAAACATAAATTTGTATATTGATTATTAAACAATGTTTTTATTTTTATTATTAATTGAAGTAAGTAATTTTGTATTTTTTTCGATGTTTCGGGGTTTCAATGGTTTAAGGGCTCAATGGATAGTTTGATAGTTCGATGGTTTAATGGTTTGATGGTTTGATGGTTCGATGATTCGATGGTTTGATAGTGCGATAGTTCGATAGTTCGATGGTTCGATAGTGCGATAGTTCTATGACGGTTTGATGGTTTAATGGTTTAATGGTTTAATGGTTTGATGGTTTGATGAATTAATGGTCTGATGGTTCTATGGGTCGGTTGTTCGTTGTTTCAAAAGATCGATGGTTCGATGGTTCAATGATTTGATAGTTCGATGGTTCATGCCAATATGATCGAAGCATCAAACCATCAAACCATCTTATGACTCGATAGTTCGATAGTTATATGGTTGGATGGTGCGATTGTTCGATTGTTTGATTGTTCGATGTTTTTGGATGGTTCGATTGTTCGATAGTTTGATAGTTCGTTTGCTGGATGGTTCAATGGTTAGATGGTTTGATAGTTCAATGGTTCGATTGTTCGATGGTTCATTTGTATGGCGCCACGGGCCGACAACTTCAAAAATTTTACGAAAAGTGTTGTCCATCGAAGATACACATGTGTTTAAAATTTTAAGAAAATCGGGTCAATGTTTAAAAAATTTATGTGGGCACCCCTCCAAAAATTTTACAAAAATGTTTGTCCATCAGAGAAACACAAGTGTTTAAAATTTGAAGAAAATCTGGTTAATTTTTAAAAAATTTATATGAGCACCCCTTGGGCCTATACAAAGTTTTGTCCATCGGTGTTTAAAATTTGAAGAAAATCGGGAAGTGGGTTAGAAAATTTATCACAAGATTCTACCCACCAGCCAATCGCGAAATCGCGTTCAAACGATAATTTATGACAACCAGGTCATGTCTTTGCTCCTTCTTTTAAGTACACCTCCCGATGATACGATATTTCCTCTTAAAACTCAAGAAGTCTAACTATAATAAATAATCTTGTCACCTTTTGATAGAGCAGCAAATATCAATAAAGAAATGTAACAATATAACTGTGAAGGACCAAAAGTCCATACATGCCATTATTGTCCATCCACTTAAATTCGTTTCAATAGTGAAATACATACGGTTCCTTGCTTAGTGTGCAAGGACAATTTTTCTTTCATCATTTGAAGTGTTTATTGAGATTATTTCGAAGAAAGAAAACATTTTTGGTCAACTGGGCACATACGATAACTGACCGAATAACAAGCTCAAAGTTAGATTGAATGCCAACTCGTTGAACTTATTGTCATGTTGAATACAAGGGCGCTTTAAGGGTAGAAATACCCTTACGTATGCAAAGTTTTATTTTTCTACAAGTACTAGTAGTTAACGAAGTTAGGCTTTGTAAAAATAGTAGTTGTTCTTGCATGCACCTAAACCTAATGAGTAATTTTCTAGAAAATAAAACGGGTCAATGAATAACAAATATAAAATATTAAAAAGAGGCGTATTGGTTCATCGCAAGGATGTCCCTGACTTTCTAACCACACCAATTTCTTCGATTTCTTCGACAGACGGTAAGCACACTCCTTTAGTTTTACAGTTCGATAAGTCTTAAGAATTCGTCTCGATCCCTTGTTTGCTGAGAAAAATGTTCGCATTCAGTTTTTTGTGCAACTCTCAACCGTTCTGACGAAAGCTGTAATAGGATGCACGAGTAGGTATGCAATTTAGAAGGTTTCTACTTTACTGTAAATTGCAGTATATGTACGCAACTGTAATGAAAAATATGAGTTCTAGAATATAAAATGATGATGAGCTCTTTAGGTTTTTTTTTATTCAGTACGACCTTACGACCGTAGTTCGGCCATTTATATATCACTTTACCACTTTATATTCCTATCCATGGCGATAAGTTGTCGTAGACTTTGTTACTGCATCGAATCGTCCTTCCTCAATCAAGGGGATTACTAATCTCGGGTAAGCATCCGACATATGAACACGTGTTTCGAGACGCGTGTTTTGATACACGTATTTGAGACGCATGTTTTGATACACGTATTTGAGACGCATGTTTGGAGAAGCGCGTTTTGTGACGCGGGCTAAGACGCTTATTTTGTCACGCGTATTTTATGACGTCTGATTGAGACAAGTGTTTTGAAACCCATATTTTGTGACGCATTTTTTGTATCTTGTTTTAGAGACATGTATTGAGACACGTGCTTAGATATACGTGTTTGAGACGTGTGTTATGATATGTATGTTTTGATCTGCGTGTTTTAAGATGCGTGTTTCAGACGCATACTTTGTGACACGTGTTCAAAGAAGCTTATTTGAGAGACGTGTGTTGTGACGCGTATTTTGATATGCATGTTTTGATATGCGTATTTTGCGATGCGTGTTTGAGAAGCATGTAACGCGTATTTAAAGAAGATTGATTGAAAGACGTGTGTTGTGATGCGTATTTTGATAACCGTGTTTGAGATGTGAGTTTTGATACGCGGGTTTAATACGCGTATTTTTTCGTGCGTCTTTCGAGACCAATAAGGCATGACACGTGTGGCATGACACTTGTTTAAAGACACAAGTGTTTGAGACGTATGTTTCGAGATGCGTGTTTCATCATATGTGCCACGTGACGCATGTTTGAGACGTGTGAGGGAAAATGGAAAAGCTTTCGTAATGATAATGCCGAAATTTAAGAACAGCTCTTCAAAGCTATTGCGGGAATGACAGCTGGCACAGCAGATTGATAAATGTTCAAATCAATTAATGCTCAAGTTACTGCACGAGTACGAAAGGTTATCTGTCCCATAGAGGATTCGACTCTTGAAAATACAGGAGGCAACTCGCAATATCGTAGTATGGACCTAGCTGCAAATCTGGAAGCAAACAGATTGGCCTTGTCCATAGAACTTAAGTGGGAATGTCATTATGAATGAGCGTTGGAACTAAAGACGAGGTAGTATTTTTAATTAATTTCACGAATGACCAGGAGTTCATATTTTATTTACGATATTGAAGAACTTTTCTTGTTTTATTTTCTAATCATAATCGAATTTAACTCGTCTCAGGCATTGCAATAATTTTTGACTCGGTTTTCCAGAGGGTTTTTGTTATGAAGCCGGAAGCATACCTCCCAGTTTCTAGCTAGAAGTCTATTTTCAGCTAAAATCTTACCGACCATTTTCCTTCTGTTTGATACAAATAGTCTTATGCCTTCTGGCAGCATAACTCCAGCATGCCTGGAGTATTTTCAATGTAATGACCTACAAAATCTGGAACCAAATACTGTGTCGTGAGACATCCCGCGATATAGTGCGTGCGAGTGGGAAGGGATTACATATTACATGACCAATATTAGTGTCGGATCCATAGTTTTCAGAGTCGCTGAGTTTTGTTGATGTCACACCTTAACATGAAGCTAACACACATACACTAGGCTATAGCTTTAAATTTAATTCTGTCGAAAATTGCCAAATTAAATATTTAGATATCCGTTTTGGAAGGTACAAGTAACACAGTCGGTAAATTTTAATTTCTTGCCAAATTCATATGCTCATCGGGCACATGGCCCAATTGTTCATCGTCTATGGGGCATGTGGTGCAACTTTGACATTCAAGACATCAAACTCACACTAGCAGATTCGGAGCATCATCATCATCATCTCACAACAACAACAGGAGAAACAGCATAAAAACAATCCTTAGACGGATCGTGACAAGTCGGGCGGCATCATGGAAATTTTAATCTTCAATGGCGTACTTCTTCCTACTACTACTATAAAGCGATGCCTCAACATTTGGAAAATATTTGTGGCATTGCACCGCAGAAAAACAAATTACCAGCGTTGATATGTGCATACGTTTTCTGTGTGCGAATTGCAAAGTGCCACAAAGAGGTGAAATTGCGGAACTACTTTAGACCTTCGAAGGGTGCTTCCTAGACTTGCCGGGCAAATGGTACTATCAAAACAACGGGTAACGCGACGATCCAAGAGACGATGAAGTTGGAGGATGTACTCGTATCTTGAGTTTTTATTCGTTTGTTTGCGCGCGTACAGTCATCGTCTCGGGTAAATATTTGATTTTAGCATTAAAGTCAATTTGCCTTCATGATTCTGTAATTCATTGTTTACCCTCTTGTTTTTCGTCCTTGAGGGCGTTTATTTTTCCCTACTTCGTTAAGTCTGCTATCCTCCATTCGCTACGGCCGAAGCGCTGCTGCTGTATCCTTTTTCCATTCCAGAATAGTCCTTGACGTCTGCGTGCTTGTTTTAATATGCACACTCACACACAAATAGAAATTAAATCTTCTCTCTAAAATGTGATTTGTTCTCATTTGTTTGTTTATTTATTATTTAAATGCTCACACTCATCGTGTCTGCAGACGACTTTAGAGATTCCAATGCGGTTAAGGATTTACATTTTGAATGCGATTAAAAAAAAAACCCAAAACAGACAATGAATAGAAAAACAGATATCTTTGCGTATTTTTGGATTTAGGACGAAAAATCAACTGAACCAAAGTTGTCTAGCTTAAAAGGTAGGGTCAATGTAGAAATATAATATAATGTTGCAATTTGCTCCGTTCATTTGTGGTTCCATTGCGAAACCATCAGAACTGGTCGTGTGTCCTAAGGTCCAGCCAGGCAATTTATATATAGGTTTCCCATTGGAAATTGCCTTGTTGGCGCTATGATGAGGCTTTTGCGCACTTTTCATTTAAAATTGTTTTAGAGGTGGTAGTCTCTGTTTAGGACAAAAACTGCCCGGCACAATACTCTTTTTGAACAGCTGGCTGGACAATGCTGCAACAGAACTCATATTCATCTGCTCCATTTAGGATATATACAATGTACAGTCATGACATGATGACAACGGAGCTAGTTGCCCAACTCCAGGTTAACGTGTTCACATAACGTTAACTGCTTCACGTTCGCAATTTGTCGAGAGGCCAGCAAACACTGGCTGCACTGCAACAATAAAGTTCAAATGCTCTTTCTGCAAAATTAATTTACCCGAATTGTTGTCGTCGTCATCGTCCTTTTTGCTTTTTGTCTATCGAATTTCATGTGAAGTGCATATGTGTTGATGATCACACGAGTATAGCTACTCTCGCTATAATTCAAGCGTCCTTTTTGGTGCTGTCGTTGTTCTCTTCACTTTTGTATCTCTGGTTAATTAGAATTTGGTTCTGCATTACACTCTATGGGACCATCGGTTAGGGACAAATGCAAACCAATGTTAATGTGATGCATCGTTTAATAAAAGCTACGACAAAAATGTCAAAGAAATTTAATATTCATTGAGTCATTCATTTTTCTTAAAGTCAAATGGCAATTCTTTCATATCCTACCCATTCACAAGAGTAGAAAAAACCACTGATCTGAGCTGAGCTCCCCAGAATTTCTTCATTTTTTGTGGAACGAACAACCCAATCGCATTTGCTTGAAACTATAGAGCCCGATCCGCAGAGTAACTAACAAATTCCTTTCTGGCATAATCAATTCACACAATTGACATGTATTAAGCATCCTCCTCACATCCCTAATAATATTTGTATAGTACGAGCATTGTGCCGCATTAACATCCAATAAAATTTCCATCAAACGTGCAAATCTCGCAGCTTAATCGAATCATAAAATTGAGCCGTGCGATCTTCCAAGGAATCAAAATGCTAATCAATGTTATGCGTTTTAACGATTTAGCCTCGTTGATGCTGTGTGTTTGTGTGTATTGTGTTTTCTCCCTATACGGCGACTTTGGATCAATCACGATGGTAGAAAAGTAATCTTCTTCGCGGCTTGCATACAAATTTGAAAGATTTCATCATAATGGCAATCGGCGGTGATGCCGTTCGTTGTTTTTGAACATCATGCGATTCCCGCATTATCTATAGATTTTGTCAAGACATTGAAAATCATAAATTTAATTAGAAATATCACAGAATTTGTTTGATTGCATCAATAGCAATATGTAAGAATTAAAAAACTACGCTCCTGTCTGAGGTATACACTGCGATTCACAAATTAACCTTTTCCATTAAACGCAGAATGATTTCCCCCTACTTGTGCATAATTACGATTTTCATTTCATGAGATTTTTTGAGAGTAACAAGTGGAAATGTGGGTGGTTATAATGTGTTGTATTACTCTTAACGGAAGGGTTCGTAGTTCGAATCTCATAAAAACACAAAAAATATTTTTCTGTTTTAATCAGTTCCGCTGGGATACCATCATATCCCGGGACCTTATTAGTTTTGAGCCGATTTATCACTCTGCTAACTGCGTCTATTCTTTGTGGTGACAGCATAGTGTGGTCTTCGGTCGTTAGTGGAGTCTCCAATTCCTCAGATAGCAGGCCATTTAGCAACTCATGAAAGTGCTCTTCCCATCACTCTAAGATGCCTTTGAGATCGGCGATAAAATTACCCTCTTTGTCTTTGCAGTGTGCAACGCGGTGTAAATTTGCGTCATACCGCGGACTCTTTGGTAGAACTTCCACGCCTGGTACGTTCCTTGCTCTCTATACTGTTCTAGTTCACGGACGAGATTCTTCTCCCAGGCTGCTTTCTTTCGCCGGAGAACTGTTTTTTACATCTTCTGAGCTATTTATATTCATGCTCGCGTGCCCACGTTCTATGAGAATGTTGCATTGCTCGGTACGCAACATTCTTGCTTTCAGTCGCTAGCTTATATTCGTCATCGAACCAGTCGTTTCGATCTCTACGACTACTGCCTAAGATGGAGTCAGCTCGATAAATAATCCTCAATCCAAGGTGAGACACGTGCGCTGAGGGATGAATGGCCATGAGAATTTTGGTCGCTAGCACGGAACTCCGGATACCTGGCGCCCTCCGGTTTCAAGTCATCAAGACAGCCTTACCACGGCAAGAGGCTCTGCAGTGGCGGACCTTTCCCTTCCTCATACTACAAAATCTATGGATAGTTTCGAAAATATAACCCCTGAGGGCGGTGCTCCTCCGAACGCACCAATCTCGGAAGCCAAGGACCGTCAAAGTCCTACTTCCGAGATTAATTTCATACAATCAGACGACAGCACAGACTCGTCTATAACCCTAACCGAGGACTACGTCCCAGCACAAGGCTCCATTGTGCCAAAATGCTCGGACAATGCGTCCACTTCTACCACCTCTGACATAAGGGATGGGCTAACAAGCTTAGACCTCGAAGACAGAAGGAAGAAAAAACCACATCTAAGTGGAGCCGCAAGGAAACGTCTGAACTTCCTTAAACAGACAGGACTTTCCCATGACGAGGCACTAGCCCAGTGCCAAACAAAAATAAAAGATAGGAAGGTCACATCCACCATTAAGCGGAGCCGATCGAACGACTCTAGTCCAAAGAACCCGCCAAAAAGAGATAGACAAACTCACCCCCTCAAACCAGTCGAAAACCCCATAAGGTCGGGAAATACTGGTTCAGGCGAGGCGGAGGTAGCGGGCGGATCGAACGCAACGTTACGCTACAGTGACGTCACGAAGGCCATCAGGTTGGCAATCTCTGACCAAGGCTTTCCTGATGTTAAACTGAACGCGGCGCAAATGTCAACGATCCAAGACAACATCATGGACGCAGTAGCGGAGCTTCCCACCGATGGCATTAGCCCTAACTTCCTGGGCTGCAAAGCCAAAAGTGGTTGGCTATCCGTGAACTGTGCAGATGACGAAACGACAGCATGGCTTACCAATACGGTACCAACCCTGAAACCATGGCCAGATGCCAGTTTGAAAATAATCCGAGAGGACGAAATCCCTCGCAACCAGATTTTCTACGTCTATCTTCCGCACTGCAGGAATGAGACGAACGAGAAAATCAGCAGGCGCCTGATAGTTCAAATAAGGAGCTGCGCAACGCAGAATGGAAAATCCTGTCAAGAAAAGACAGAGAGAATGACTACCTGCAGTTGACCATTTCGGCGTCACAAAAAATAACGGAGAACCTAAAGGGCTCCAATTATAAAGTAAACTGGCTTTTCGGGTTCGTTTACTTCAGACCAAAGAAGGCTAAAGAAACGGACAAGGAAACCAAAGCCAAAACCACAGAAGCGCCATCAAAACCAGGGCAACAAAGTCTGACAAAGAGACCAACACATCCCACCACGGCCAACACTAAAGCCAAACCCATTGACCGAACACGGAAACCTGGTCACTTGGGACACAAGGTCGATATAAAGGCCTCAAAGAAGCACGGCTTATCGGCGGACAGGTTAAAAAAGCCTCCCACATCTATAACAAGTCAGGGTATACAAGCTGATCCAAATAGCCCAACAACAAAACAAAGCGATGAGATGTGTGCAAATAAACTTGCATAGGTCAAAGGCAGCTACTGCCAATCTCTGCCACCTCTTCGCAATCAAAAACTGGGACATTGCTCTTATACAAGAGCCCTGGACCAAAAACGAAAAAATTCTGGGATTCCCAAGTAAACTAGGTAAGTTGATTTATGACAAAGAAAATGGGAGACCAAGGTCAGCAATTCTGTGCCGTCACTCCCTCAACATTTACTCCATAAACCAATTTATTTTCAGAGATATAGTCGCGATCTCCGTAGAGACGCTCTCGCCACAGGGAAGCAAGAGCACCACAAACTTTGCAGCTGCCTACTTCCCAGGCGAGGACGAAGATCCCCCTCCAGAGACAACACAGAGCTTCATCAACTTCTGTACAGCTCAAGGCCAAAAATATATAATCGGATGCGATGCAAACGCACACCACGTAGTCTGGGGAAGCACCAACACTAACATCAGAGGTGAGCAACTCCTTAACTATTGTTCATCTAAAAATATTATGATAAACAACGTGGGGAACGATGCAACCTTCATAAACGCCATACGGAGCGAAGTACTGGACCTTACCCTATCCGATACAAGGACGGCCAGCACGATCCATAAATGGCACGTAATGAAAGAGGCATCATTTTCCGACCACATGTATATTAGATTCAATATTGAAACTCCTAACAGGGCTCAATCCCTTATAAGAACCCCTAAACATACTAACTGGCAAGTCTACTCAGACCAACTCAAATGTAACTTAACTGGTATATGTACCCCAATTAACTCCATCGCTGAACTTGACAACTTAGCAAACGACCTTACCGAGGCAATCATAAACGCCTACCACGCAAGTTCACCTATAATTCGCATCAGGTGCACCAGGGACGTTCCATGGTGGAATCATGACCTCGAGGCTAAACGAAGAGAAGTTCGTAAACTCTTTAACAAAGCCAAGCGTACACACACCTGGACGGCCTATAAAATTGCCCTAACCAGATACAACGTGGCTTTAAGGGACAGCAAAAGAAAAAGCTGGAGAGAGTTTTGCGAAAGTATCGACACACTGCCAACAGCTTGTCGACTACACAAAGCCCTCTCACTTGACCACAATAATCCACTTGGTTCGGTGAAAAAACCAAACGGGGAACTGACATCCTCTAGACAAGAAACCCTTGAGTGTCTGGTTAAGAGTCACTTTCCCAAGTGCATCATACTGGATAATCAAGAAGTATACGAGGATATAAACATGCACCCACACCTTATCTCAACTGAAGCCTACAGACGCTCAGCCAGCATCTTCCCACCAGAAAGCATCCGCTGGGCGATAAACTCTTTTGGTCCATACAAGTCTCCAGGTGTAGACGGGCTGTATCCAATCCTCCTGCAGAAAGGCATTAAATTAATAGAACCAGTACTCGTAAAACTCTACAGAGCCAGTCACAGCCTAGAATACGTTCCAAGGTGCTGGAGAGATGTGCGAGTTCTATTCTTACCAAAAGGAGGAAAGAAATCCCCCGAGGATACTAGGTCGTATAGACCTATCAGTCTTACATCCTTCATCCTAAAGTCTATGGAGAAAATAATAGGCCATTACGTAAGATCGAATGCTCTCCAACGAACTCCCTTGAATACCAGCCAACACGCATACCAGACTGGTAAATCGACGGAAACAGCACTACATGAGCTGACAACGGAAATCGAAGACACACTTCGAAGCAAAGAAATGGTATTATGCGCCTTCATCGACATACAAGGCGCTTTTGACAACACAAGCTTCGAAGTAATTCAAACACAATCCAGATCAAGGGGCATCGACTCCTCTACCATAGGATGGGTCATGAGCATGCTAAGAAGCAGGAAGATTCAAGCCTCATTCGGCGAGGAAAGCATCACAATAGCGGCAACCAGAGGCTGCCCACAAGGTGGTGTCCTATCGCCCCTTCTGTGGCTATTAGTGATGGATCAGCTGCTCGCTAGGCTAGAAAACAACGGCCTAACTAATATTAGCTATGCAGATGACCTAGTCCTAGTAGTTCGCGGCAAATTCGAGAGCACGATAACAGATCGCATGCAGGTTGCTCTCAAACAAGTCAAAGACTGGTGTAAAGAGGTTGGACTAAGCGTCAATCCTGACAAGATAGTTTGCACCCTATTCACCAAAAGACAAAAAATAACGCTACCAGCAATACAATTCCAAGGCAAAACCATTCAATTAATGCCAGAAGCTAAATATTTAGGGTTACTGTTTGACAAAAAACTAACATGGAACCCCCACATATCATATATCACAAACAAAGCTAATAAAGCTTACTTTGCCTGTCAGCGTATGTTTGGCAAAACGTGGGGAATAAACCCGCAAATTACTCTCTGGCTATACCAAAGCATAATCAGACCCAGGATCACATACGCGGCCCTGGTTTGGTGGCCAAAAACAGATCAATCAACGACACGCTCAAAACTGAACAAAATTCAAAGACTAATATGTCTAAGTGCAACGGGTGCAGCTAAGAGCTGCCCAACGGCAGCGCTGGAAAAACTTCTAGGACTTCCTCCCCTGCACATACACATCAAAAGCGAGGCTGTAGCAAGAGCCACAAAACTAGAAATACTTAAACAAATAAAGACAAACAAACTAGGACACACCAGCATCATAACCAAAATAGACTTGGAATATGTAACTGTCCAACCATCAGACCTAATGATAAAAACTACTAATTTCAACAGGAATTTTTCAATTAAAATACCCGATCGGAATCAAGTTGAAAATATCATAAGTACCATTCCAAACCATGCATCCATCTGGTACACAGACGGATCAAAAACAAACACAGGAACCGGAGCAGGAGTATTCGGACCCAGAATAACCCTACGAATACCCCTAGGAAGATCTCCAACAGTATTCCAGGCAGAAACTATAGCAATAGAAGCCTGCGTACTGGAATGTACTAAAAGAAAGTACAGAAGAACCGAGATCTATGTGATCTCAGACAGTCAAGCAGCATTGCTAGCATTAAAAGGTCCAGTCTTTTACTCTAAAACAACGTGGAGCTGTTTCCGCCACTTAGAAGAACTGGCCAAAAACAACAAAATCACACTTATGTGGTCTCCCGGACACTCAGGCATATCAGGAAACGAGGCAGCAGACCTATGCGCAAGAGAAGGCGCAGAAGGAATTTTCACTGGCCCAGAACCCAGCATTGCCTATTCCAAATGCCATATCAACAGAAAAATTAAAGAGTGGGAAAACGCTACTATCGAAGCAGAATGGAATTCTTCGCCTGGGATGAGACAAGCCAAGAAGCTTCTAAACTACAACATTAGTCATATGGACAGGGCCATCAAACTGGACCGCCATACACTAAGAACACTAATCTGGTATATGACAGGACATGGCCCATTCCGAGACCACCTTTTGAAAATAGGCAAATCCCAATCGGACCGCTGCCGATTCTGTAACGAGGCAAAGGAAACGTCAGAGCATATACTCTTCGTATGCGTAGCCCTCACCCAGAAAAGAATGAAACATCTCAAGGCCTATACGGTTCCATGGCCGAATGCCAGACCAATCGCATTGTCAGACGTGGTGGCATTCACGAAGGAACTGAACAACCACATAATGTGGTAAAACGTCAGGGACGCACAATAGACCTAAAGGTCGCAGTGCTCAGGGCTGTTCGGCCCCACCTAATATAATAATAAAATAATAATGGAGTCAGCAGTACTAATGACAGTATTCTTAAGGCATGTCCACTTCTCTTCTCTCTCCGACATCTCAGTCCCAGGACTTACTCTACCTGCATTTAGGGTGAGTCCTATCACTTGAACGTAGTTGTTTTTGGTCGCTGATTGCAAAGGGCAGCCGTGTTGACACGACCCTGATTCGCGGATGCAGTCTTTCGTGATGATGCAATCTGCGATCGAAGCACCACACCAACAAGATAGTGGTCCGAGTCGACGTTGGCAACACGGTAGGCTCGTACCTTCATTAGGTTCGAGTTGTGGCGGCAGTCTATCAACACGTGGTCGATCTGGTTGCGAGTGGCTTCATCAGGATTTACCCAGGTGGCTTTGTGGATATTTTTACGCGCAAACCTGAGGACATGGCATGGACTTCTCGTTCGACTGATTCAAATAATTCTTCTTTTTCATCATCTGGGGAATCCTCTGAGAAGGTGTGTGAACGCTTATGAGGCACGCGAAGGATGTATAGCCGTTCATTTACTGCTTTAAAGCCGATAACGGTGGGTTTCATTCTTTTACTGACTAGAAACCCCACCCCGATCATATGGTGTCTTGCATGACACCTGTAATATATGGCATATTCTGATTTTTGTAAGACACCATTCCCCATCCACCACATCTCCAGAATTGATGTTATGTCAGCATTATATTTGGACAGGTTATCGGCTAGCTGTTGTGCAGCTCGAGCTCTATACAGTGAACAGTATTATACTTCAGGATTGTGTTCATTGATGTAACACCCGATTTTCAGATAAATTCCTCTATCGCCAGCCTGAAGAGGAAGCAATAAACCAGTAGTAGACCATATGTAGTGCACCACCGAATTTTAACTTGGCTAATTACATTGAATCATTCGTATCACTATCAAGCCCATTTGATATCTTTAATATCCTGCGTCATCTTCAATCATAATTTTCATTTGGGAAAGTGATCCGACACTTTGATATAAAACCGTGAACAATCCAGTGTCATGATACTGGCTTAGGCAGACGATATTGACTCGCTCACGCAGCCATTCACGCTCACATGTGATTCTCAAACTTTGAACACTCTGAACACTTAGCCGCTTTCGAGAGGAAAGTCTTACGGAGAATTCTAAGCCACATATTGGAGAAATTAATATTCCAGACACTCTAGATTCTAAAATGATGATATCTACGAGCGTTATTGCGATGTCGACATTGTGAGAGTGTTAAGCTCGGTATGTTCTTCTTGGCTGGATAAGAGCAAAAAGAATCCTACTGAGAAAGTCCTTTGCGATGACGTTATAGGACACGACCGCGAGAGAGTCCAAGCCTACTCTGGAAGGATGACGTAGACCCTCCAAAATGTTGCTAGTCTTCATCATCCATTATATTGGTAGCTATATTCTCAATGTCTAAAGAAATTTTATATTTGACGGAGTATTCTTCATCTACAGGAAAGCTCCATCCCAAGAGTTTCAAATTAAACCAAAGGATAAACATGTGAAAACGATAGCTTTACGAAAGTTTATAATGACTTTTAAAACACTTTAGAGGTTCAAGGTGCGCACAGTTTTGCCTAAATCAGGAGACTATAATAGGGTAGCAAGCGCTCAGTGCAGCGCAATGCTACTACCAGCAGGCGGTAAGTCAATCTCTGTCGGCGGCTTTCACATTAGCCACTGTATCAACACATACACTGAATTGAGCAGAACAGTGCTTGCCAGTTAAATGAGCGTACAAATTCGAAAACTAGATATCGCCGGAGGATGCATCTTTCGCTTAGTTGGCATAATAGGTGCGCCACGTGCGGCTGGTAATTCATATGTGCGTGTGGTTATTCGGTTTTCGGCTTTCAAAGTGAGCTAACTTCCGGCGCCACAGTGAAGGCGTTGTGCCAGACGGGCGATGTTCACTGTAGCTGTCAGATTGTCATCGTCCGTCGTGACGACGACCGGTAAGGAAACAAAACATGGAGGCAACAACAAAGCAACAAATCGAAGTTGCCATCATGCAAGACTTTGTTTGCAGTCGCATCAACCACGCGGCTTCTTCGTCAGGTGTGCTTAAGTTTTAACTGCAGTGTGCCGCCGCTGCCTTCCATCAACAACGAAAAGGCAAAGAACTTGAAATAAAGTTTTTCCTATCTGCGCAATTTCAATTTGAAAAGTTTAATTGCATTCCTGGATGGTCTTGCAGTGCACAGGAAATTAGTCCTTTTAAATGTTTAGACTGGATTAATGACAAACTTTCTCGCAACGGTATTTATATATTATACCCTTCGAGTAGCAATTATAAGTATGCATGAGGTAAAGGACGGGGTTTTTTGTTGTTGTTTTGTAAAGTGTAACCAATAGCGATGTATGTTGGTCGTACTTACTTACTCCTTAGAAGTCCCTTTTTTGGTAGTCGTGATGATGCTTGTCAGTGGCAACTTTAGTTCGAGGGTTCATTATAAATATGTTTGTTATTTTTACAACCTCTACACTTAATAATATTCTACCATAAGCAGTAACTGTCGCGAACTTTTGCCTCTAAATTGTGACGACGCAAAAGTCTACTATTTTTAAATTCTCTATATTAACTTCACTTGCCCGTGGCTGGCTGGCTGGCTGGCCAAATCTTGTGATCAATTTTTAACCCACTTCCTACAGCCCGATTTTATTGAAATTTTGCACACATGTATATCTCCGACAACACTTTCTATTAAAATTTGAGGCCCCTCGGGCCGCGGGGTCGGGGGGCTCTCATACAAATATTTTACAAAATTTACCCGATTTTCTTTAAATTTTGTACACATGTGTGTCTTCGATGGAAAACACTTTTTGTAAAAATTTGGAGCGATCGGCCCCTTGGGGACCCCAATATACAATTTTTAAATATCGCTATATCGCATCAGATCACGGCAAAGTCTGAGCTCTGTGCTTTGTGAGCAGCGCTGTTCGCTGCCGCTGCGTCATTTGTGAATGATTTTGCCACAAAACGAGCACGCAGTGTGTGTGTGTGTGTGTGTGTGTGTGTATCCCCGATTAGAGAATTTACAAGAAAAATTTTAATTTTTATGGGTTGTTTTTTTATTTATTCTATACATCGTGTATCTGTTATGTTGACATATAATGAAGGGACGCGCACTAGCGCGTGAATATGAAACCGGTGCGCCATCAATTATGCAGATAAGAACTCTGTTATACCGCATATCGAACGAAAAAGAGTGGACACTGAAGTCAATGAAATGTGAGCGAAAAAACACGGTGAGAGTTCAAGAAAACATCGCAGCAGTGTCTCAAGCGACCAACTAAAGTCCGGACGCGTTTGACGAGAAAACTTTCTGCTCAATTGTTGATGCTCGATGCTTTTTGCTTGAAGATTTGAATTTATTCCCATACAAAATTCAAATAGTAAGCAAACTGACCGAAGGTGGAACCAAACAGGACATTGACAACTGAATCGGCAAAGCAAAATCAGTGTTTGAAATTATGTCCATTATATAGGGAATCAATGCGATCAGCTTAAACACCAAGCTGCGACTGTTCCGTTCAAATGTTGAATCTGTGCTGTTGTATGGGTGCAGCACTTGAAAGGTGACCGCTACTACCACAAAAAGATTACAAACGTTCGTAAATAGGTGCCTATCTTAAGAGTTTTCTGGCCTAACCGTATCTCTAACGAACATCTTTACCAGAGAACGGGTCAATAACAAATAGACACAACCATCCAACGACGGAGTTGATATAGTGGATTGGTCATATACTCTGAAAATGCGACAGTTCCCTAGCAAACTTCGCAATGCAATGGAATCCGTTATCTCAGGATGGTAGAAGAACGGGCCGTCCAAGAAATACATGGCGCAGAACAGTTGAGGAGGAGTCACGGCAATTGGGGAAGATTTGGAGAGAGCTGAAGCTCATTGCCAGGAGCCGCACGCGATTGTGCGTAGGCGTAGTAGAGGCCCTAGGACCGACAAGGGGATATAGGACATAATCAATCAAGCAAACCCATTCTACTTCGAGTCGCGCATTTTTAATAACATTATCATCCGGTACAAGGCATGCATCCAAGCCAATGGCCAACATCTAACCAGCATAATATTTAAAAAATAAACTGATAACAACAATATATTAAATTTCTTATTTTTCAAAAAAAATTAATAAATAATTGCTATCCGTTCAAACAGCTGTTTAATAATAATATTCGGCGCGACAGACCATTGCGGTCCAACGCCTAGCTTCTAGCTACCATTTGTGTTGCACATGTTTATTTTTGGGCACAAAGGGAAGGGACCTACAATTTAAAGCCGGATACGAACGGCGAATTGATAAGCTTTGCGTGACAAGTTATTACGCTCAGAACGTTTGTCACCCATTGGCGACAGGTGGGACACCGTTAAAAATACTTTTGGTGTTACTGGGATTCGAACCACGAACCTCCTGCTCAGTAGCCATGTGCACTTCAACTGAGCCACGCCGCCCACGGCTGTTTACTTTCGGTTAAAATAAATGCCGACCCCGTTACAAATATGAAGAAAAAAACAAAACGCTCCTGACCAAAGTGTCCGACCCATTCCTCAATATTGTGGTTTTTTTTTTAAATACCAAACAGGTGTGCAAAATTTCAGAATGCTTCTATTCAAAAATTCTGCGAAATTGATAAAAACGTGAGATTTGTAAAAACAATTCGTATGAATTATTTACCCAGGAGTCTGACCACCTATTGACACATAGGTAACACAGATACAGAGTTTCAATTTTATATTGTGTATGGATTGTTTCTTTAAATTAAATAACATTATGACACCCACAGAGTGCCTGCAAATATTTGTTCTTTTTAGAACATTTCCCTGTGTTGGGCGGGGGGGTTGTTGTTGATGATGTTTTTCGGTTTCAGTAATGGTGTCGGTTTATTGGCGAACACTTTGCTTTTCAAAAACTACATATCGGGTGGTCATAGCGGCTACTTTGTCAGAAATGTCCAGATTATTACAAATCGACTATAGTGGTAGTTAAGCTAGCTGTTTTTTTACCAAAACAAGAAGAAGAAGAAAAAACACATGTCGAAATTGGAAAACAGTCAATTATGTTTTTGTCTCTGTCGTCCTTTTATGTTGCTCTGCTTTTTAATTTGAAAGGAAGTTATAGGTTTTTTGAATTCTTAATTTTGGATGGCAAATCAACTAATGGAAAATTTATTTGCTATAATATTGTTACGAAAATGTAAATAGAAAGCTTTTATTGCACTGTATATACTCGTATATAAGAATAAGCATTGTATTGAATTGAATTACAATTAAGAAATTACTAACAACCATTGAACATTTTTGGCTCACTTACATTGTTTCTTTTTTATATAAAATTAAAGAGTTTTATATAAGATTACAGCAGTTTGTTGTGATTTTTTCTTGTTCTTTCTAGGTGGTATAGGTGGTACGAATAGAACACAGTAGAAAAGATGATAACTTTCTCGAAAATACAGATTTCGTATAAACAAAGCAATTTTATCGCAGTAAGTTAAGTTATTATTGGATTAGGTAGGGAGCCACTATTCAGACAGTACATTGGCACCCATAGCTTACACAATAACACTAATAACAACGGACAACGAGCAACAACCAATAATTTATTTATTGCGAGTACGAGGTTTGCGCGTAAAAATACCCACAAAGCCACCTGGGTATTTCTTGCTGGAGCCACTCGCAACCAGATAGACCACGTGTTGACAGACCGTCGCGCCGCCACAACAAGAACCTGATGACAGTAAGAATCTACCGAGGTGCCAACGTCGACTCGGACCACTATCTTGTTGGTATGCTGCTCCGAGCGCGGATTGCATCGTCACGAAAGACTGTATCGCAAATCTGGTTGGAGTCAACACGGCTGCCCTTCGCAACGAAGATGCCAGAAATAACTACGGTCAAGCAATAGGACTCGCCCTAACTGCATGGAAAGTAAGTCCTGGGGATGAGATGTCGGGCGTAGAAGAGAAATGGACACGCCTTAAGAATACTGTCATTAGTACTGTTGACTCCATCTTAGGTAGTAGTCGTAGCGATCGGAACGACTGGTTCGCTGACGATTCTAAGCTAGCGACTGAACGTAAAAATGTTGCGTACCGGATATGAAAAAACAGTTCACCGGCGAGAAAGAAAGCAGACTGGGAGAAGAGTCTCGTTCGTGAACTAGAATAGCAGTACTTTCTTGAGTTGCTAAATGGCCAGCTAACTGAGGAATTGGTGGCTCCACCAACGACCGAAGACCATATTATGCTGACGATACCAAGCATAGACGAAGTTTTCAGAGCGATAAATCGGCTCAAAAATAAGGGGCCCGGGATCAGATGGGATGCCAGCGGAACTGATTAAAATAGGAGGCCCACATTACACCAAGCAATTCAAGAAACAATAGTGCAAGTACTAGAGGAAGAAACGATGCCAGAATATTGGCGAACAGGCATCCTTCGCCCCATACATAAGAAGGGAGATATCACAAAATGCAGCAATTATCGTGGTATAACGTTGTTGAGTATCGCGTATTAAATTTTCTCCTCTATTCTTCAAAACAGGATAGCCCCATACGCTAAAGTCATAATTGGTCCATAAGAGTGTGGCTTCATTGAAGGCAAATCAACAACTGATCAGACTTACACTCACTACACCATCTTTTTATAGACTTTAAACCATAGCCAGAGTAGAACTTTATAGGGCCATGAGGGAATTCAGCATCCCAAATAAACTGGCACGACTATGTAGGTTGACCATGACCAATATTATATGCCAAGTAAAACTATCCGGATCACTATCAAGCCCATTCCACATCTATAACGGGCTCCGAGAAGGGGATGGACTGATACACATGTGTGGAAAGTTTAAATAAAACTTAACTCGGGCTTTAGGGAGTTGATTAAAAATAGATCACAAAATTCTGCCACAAACAAAGAAACACGGGCCCGCGAATTTAATATAGAGAATTTCAAAAGGACAAAAAGGAGTGGAGCGTTAAGAAGGCTAATATATATGTACTATAGGAACCTCTTTAAAGAAATCTATTAAAAAATCCCTTTTTTTATTGCTTACAAATTTCGCATCCGTTAAAAAAAAGAGCGTAACGCGACTACACACATGCATACATAGCACTATTCTCAGTTTGTTCCCTCGAAGGTGGCATAACGGTTGTACCCGAATATGTGGCGAAAAAGTGGAGTTCAACAGCCACTGTATAAAGTACAGCTTTTGTGGCTGATAGAACCGCTATAGTGAAGCTGCTACATACTTTATTTTCTGGATGGAAATTACTTTTTGACCTACTCGTATAAAAGCTGGAGCTCTAATTAAAATCTTGTACCTTAGCACATTGTATATTTTCTTAATTAAAAACCGAAACTCATAAAATTCGGTCGCCACTTTTTTGGCGCAACTCTAACAAGGATCGTCGACGTGGTTTTATAAAAGATGTTTATCAACGAGAGCTACACACGCTATAGATACTCCTAATATGTAATGCATGCACCTGTCAAGGCAAGTTTATATAGAGTTAAGATCACCGGGACAATAGTTGAATTCAAGGAAACTTATATTGAGCTTAGATAACTTAACCAATAATTACTTTACAGTTTGTTTGAATAAATTTTTCATGTGCACGCGGAAATATTAGTCGCAAACTGTTCCCGGCTTATTACTTAAGCTAATTGAAGTCAGTAATTTGCATTGAAAATCTCTTCAACAGCCAATTTGAAGCAAATCCCTGCTGATGTAAATCACTGAGTGTCCCTGTTAATAGCCTCACACGCGAGTATATCAATCAGCAACACATGTCATAATTGAAATACATTTATAAAATACATCGCCGTTCACTCGGAATCGATTTCAAGCGAAAAATAAATCGACAGGACTACAAATACGTATGGTGAGTGTGGTGTGTGTGTGTGGGTGAGGGTGGAGGAGTGTTATGGTATTGGTGTGGCGCTTGTCAATTTACATTATGCTTTCTCCTCTTTGCCTCTGTGCCATTTTGTTCAAAATTGCAGATTGACATTCCACTCGGTTGGTAACATGCAACAGATTGTTGAATGTGAATATGCTGTTGATGAAGCGGCAGTCGTCAGGCAGCTGGCGGAGGGCAATCGTGCAGGCGTCGCATCGGAAATAAAGTTGACACATTTGCATACCTAATAAATTTTTCATGGCGCCTTTTTTTGTTGCACACTCTTTTGCTAGTATGGTTGTTGTTGCGTGTGTTTTTTTGTACTCCAACGACTAAGTGACAAGCGTATTTTATTCCTTTGTACACATTCGTGCATATCAATTTTGTAAAATAAATGTATGGCAATTTTATTGATGGCACGCTCTAGAGTAGGTATAGTGGGTTCGAGTTTGCTTGCTATCGATCCCACATATGGGTGGAATAGATGGATCAATTGACAGTGAATATTAAAAGCAGCCACAAAGCGATGTTCCGATATTAAATTCATTCTGAATACTTTGAAGTCATATAACACTTTGTTACTTTAAGAGAATTTTTATTACTGCTGCCACAGGTACTTGTTGGTCAAAGTCCTGATATTTAAACTAAAGTAGGACCAATTTCATTTTTTTCCATTTCGATGATAAAGTAGTCTCAGTTTTCTATCGAGTACTGGTTTTAATAAAGATTTTATTTTTTTGATTGTTTTGATTGATAATGAATGTATTGCTTGTGTATTCCCTAAGCTATGAGAATATTTGGCGCAATAGACCTTTGTGGTCCATGGCATAGCTTTTGCCACCATTCGTGTTGTGCATGTTATATTTTTGCACAGAAATGGAGGGAACCTGCAGTAAAAAGCCATATCCGAAAAGCTTTCCATGGCAGTTACTACTCTCTGACTTGTGAGACATTCGCGAAAGGTGGGACCTTAAAAAAGCTTTTTTTTCTGTGATTGTAACTTCGAACATCCCGCTCGGTAGTCAAAGGCACTAACCACCGGGCCATGGCTCCCAATCTTGGCATTTATATTTTTACTCCTTTGTAATATCATTTTAAATAACACAACTTTTGGATTGGCATGATGAAAATAAGCGCCAAAATCCAAACATAAACAGAAAAGCTCAACTATACGCTGTACTCGTAATTTTGATTTTCTCACTTCACCTATACTATTATAGTGGTGGTGGTGGTATCTTCCAATAGCCCTGTGGATCTATAGCGCTCCCACTAACCAGTGCTATCGGGACAGTGCATGCCCATCCCTATAGCGACCCCTCCATACCAATGGCTCTTATGAACTCAATGAGTCGGGTCGTTGCTCTGCATTCATTGATAAGGTGCCAGGGGTTTTCTCCTCTTCCCCGCAAATCCTGCAGCTACCATCCTCTTCTAGTTTTAATTTTTTAGATGTCTTTAATATCCTGTTAGGAAACCTGTAATAATAACTTTATTACTTCTACTAAGTCCCAATATCGAGCGAGACCTCTTTGGGTCATAGTTCCCAAGTACTTTGCTTCTCGTAGGCCTGGGTGATTTCCCCATCTTACGGAGCAGCTGTCTTACCTATCCTGCGTATCTCCTCACGCACTATGCGGTAACTTATGCCACAGAATGGTTCTGGCCCTACAAACGGAGTTTTTGCCCCTTTGTTAGCGAGCCTATACACGGCTTCATTGCCTTCTATCTGTTGAGCTTCGCCCTGCACTCTAGGGCTTTAAGCGCAGCTTGGCTGTCTGTCAAAGCTATTTCCTGCCTGTCATAGCTTCTTTCCAGATTAAACTGAGCACATCTTTCGATGGCATGTACTTCTGCCTGGAATATGCTCGGAAACTGCCCCATTGCTTTAGAGTACTTGATTCTTGGCTTTCTTTGGCTTTGTACCATTTTATCACAAGGCATGCTGGCTAATGGAACCTGTTTGACGCGTGATTCCACTAAGGCCATTGCCATAACAACCGTGAAGCAGCCTACCTTGCCCGAACGTAAGCAGCTGGTTTCCTCGGATTTGTTCTCACCACTATATATAGTGGGAGTATCCGAAAAGTTACCTTCATACCCGCCGTGGGGCATGTTCTCATGGCCCCTCTCATGGCCCCTGTAATAAAAAGGCAGGCCAGCCTCTGCACTTTTTTTAATTCTCTTCTCGTGGTGCTTAACTTGTTTCTATACGCCCATGCCACTCTCATGGCCCCTGTAATAAAAAGGCAGGCCAGCCTCTGCACTTTTTTTAATTCTCTTCTCGTGGTGCTTAGCTTGTTTCTATTCGCCCATGCCACTGCTCCATAAGTAATCATAAGTAAGTAATCGTGGTATACATCCAGTGCGTTATCCTGAGATTAACTGCAATTGTGTTGATCATCATCATTTTATGTGAATTTTTTCGGTCTTAGACTCCCACAAAAAACCTATCCACCTTTCCCGATTTTGAGACAATGTCAAAACTTTGGTCGTCCGAGTCTTTGCCATCCTTCTAGCGTAGCGTAGGCTTAGCTGTACTCGCTGTCAGGTCCCATAAATCCTACCGCATTGGATTTTCTCTAGAAGTCCTGCCAACCGAAAACCGACCGTAATTCTCTTCACGATAAAATGCTGCTAAATCCCATTATAGAGTCTCCAGAATCGTTCTTCCTCACATATAGGAACAAGAATTCTCAATATGAATTTACTCTCGTTTTCCTGGATTTGAAGAGT
Organism: Nephrocerus scutellatus; assembly: GCA_947095585.1. Lineage (NCBI taxonomy): Eukaryota > Metazoa > Arthropoda > Insecta > Diptera > Pipunculidae > Nephrocerus > Nephrocerus scutellatus. The sequence goes on along the minus strand of OX352765.1, from coordinate 25,158,500 downwards.
CTTGTCAGACTAAAGTAGGTTTTATTAGCTTTAAGCAACCTAGCTCGTATTTTTGGTTCCATGCTGTTATCGGCTGGTATACAATTAGCCCTAAATAGTATGTTTGCTCTCATTAATGTGCAGCCCCCGATTTTTTTCTGCCCACTCTATGAAATGAAAGCGCTTGGGTTTCTACCAGTGTTGTCAATATCGTCTCTGTAAGCCAATATCTGGACGGACTTATAGTGGATTGTTCCTCTTGCTATTACATCATAGTTTCGGATAACTTTCTTATGCCAGGTTGAAAAGGTTGCAGGCCAGTCTACCCCATGTCGGAACCCGTTATAGATGTTAAATCGACCTACATAGTAGTGTTAGTTTATCTGAGATACCGAATTCTCTCATGTCTTCATATCATATTTCTATTATATTTCTATTATAACTGGTCTTATTGTCTGTAAGCAAACTGATGTAAAAAATTTGGAACTGTAGACATTCTTCCATTGCCTGTCTAAGGGTGAAAATCTGATGAGCTGTTGTTTTGCCTGGGGTGAAACCATAGAGGTTTGCACGTTGTGATATTTGCTCGTCTCGTCCTCAATCTTCTTGCATCGTTTCTTCACATTGTTGCATTATTATTTCATCAATTGCTTGGTCTATCGCTGAATGATTTAGATACATTGTTGTTTAAATGGTATAGTGCTGTTTAAGGGATTCTGCTATAACATAAAGTCTGTCAGGTACGAGTGAATAAACGAGTGAATGGTTGCACCAAAACTGCGAGTTACTCGTAAAAATAATTCCCACGCTGAAGTACTCAGCAGAAAGCACTCAGAAGTCTCACTGATTAAAGTTTCTCCAGGAAGTGACAACAAGTTCATGACAGTCTGTTTGATAGCTGATAGATATTTCTGTCGATAACGTATGGACGATAATTAAAACAAATCCTTTGTGATTCATCCATCATCCATCCATACAGACTGTTGCGCTGTTTTTTGTTCTTTTTTTCATCGAGGACACAACATCTTATCTTCAATTTCCAATGCTTCGTGCACAGAAGCCACTTGTTCATCTGTCCGATGTATTGCATCGTCCACGAACCATTAACAAATCCAGTCGCGTTGCGTATATATATTTGTTGAAAAGTACTGATGCAATGACTCGCTTAGTTACTTCGCACTCGCTGAGTGCTACACAGTAAGCAGCAGTAGTTATGCAAGCAATGCTGCTGATGCAATTCAACGCTCCAACAAAAACCAACCATTGGGTTTTATTTCGATTTCATGCAAATTACTTTTCTAACATCCCGCTGATATCAGAAAAATGAATTCAAAACTCAACTGCCGAACTTGACCATTACACTCAACTCAGCTTTGTATAACGGTCGAGGATACTGCGGACATCCGCGTTGGTATTTTTTGTGTTGGTGTTCGTTGTTGTTGGTGGTGGTGGTGGTGCAAATGAAAGACCCGCGGTTGATGTACGATTTTTGGCAAAAGCAAAAACAGCTACGAAAAAAATTCAAGAGCTACATCAGCCTTATCCTGGCTGGGTATCGTCCTTTTGAATTCGGGGGTAACAAATAACGCAACGCTACCCAAATGTAAAAATGTTAACTGTTTGTGTATTGTAGTGTGGCGCGGCACGTGGCACAGTACGGCAATTCAGCCAGCTATCAGGGAGGCACTTGAGGCATTAATTCAGGTATTCATTATTCATGGATTCAGCATCATCCGGCTTCGGTTTACATTTATTCCAATGTTGTGTACACGCCGGCTGAAGTCCTCGAACGCTTTTGTGTGCATGCATCATTACTGTTGTGTACTTTTTTATACTGTTGTCCTGACCTGAGAGATCCTACAAAAAATATCAGCATAACAACATTCTGCAGACTCACGCGATTCATGATAAATATACATCCGTTAAATGTTCCTTGCTCTTGTAAGTTAGATGAGCACGCTGATTGCTGAGTGCAAATAATCCGATTAACCGATCAACCATACAACAAACAAATGAGTAATTATTTAAATCGAACAAAAATATTAACAACTTGTCAATTAGCAGCACTTTGGATGTCCCTCCTTTATATGGTATTCTGATGATCCATTTGACTTCTGATGCATGTGATTTAATTTCTATAGAGCACAGCGCTAGCAAGCTAAGGTATTTGCCAAGCAATCTAAAGTGAATTAAGAATATCTGATGGTTCGCCCAAGGTAAACAATAGAACAGAATTGGCCGGAGTCAACACAGAGTGAGTCGTATTTCAAATACCATCAGAATATCTATTACATATACATTACTCAGGCTTTCGCATCCTTTATGCTAAGGATTTCATCAATTGTTTCATTGCATTTGCTTAGAACACAATTTGAGTCAACATTGTGGCGACTGCACTTACGCAACTTACGTTTGCCACAGCAGTTCCATGTCAATTTCTTCTTCTTCTTCTTCTTTCTCCTGCTACAATGCAATTATACAAATGCAACAACAAAGTGCGGTTCGGTGCATTCGGTGCATTGTGAAAACATCATTCTAGAATTATTGGCCTTGCCTTTGCGCAAACATTCATCATGCTCCAGTGTCTGATGCACTGATGTTTAATGGAAATCAAAATGAATTAAGTTAATTATAAGGACAAATATTTAAACAAAGTTGTTCTAGTGTTTGATAGTAGGAGCATATGCACGCAGTGAAGTTAAGGAATTCGAAATAAAAGTGATATTAATTTTTCTAATGTGGGCGCCGTGGCTCAGTGGAAATGAGCATGGCTACTGAGCAGGGGATTCGTGATTCGAATCCCAGTAACACCAAAAGTATTTTTCACGGTGTCCCACATCTCGCGAATGGGTGACAAACGTTTCGAGAGTAATAACTTGTCACGGAAAGCTTCTCAATTCGCCGTTCGGATCCGGCCTTAAATTGTAGGTCCCTTCCATTTGTGTGCAAAAATATATAATATTCGTTCAATCCAAATTGTATTGGATGGCTTTATGTGTGATCTGACCGCATAAACTCTGGTGTTCCCCAGGAATGCGTTTTGTCTCCCACTCTCTTTATTATTTCATTAACGATCATATATGTGCTACTTTAAGTCATAGAAAACCCTCGCTGACGGCGTACTCTCAGCTTCGCATATATTAAACGTGTTTTTTTTTATGGCGAATATATCCTTATTGGATATATCCGATAATTTTTTTCTCTGATCAGATATGTCAGATGAAAATAGTTATCTGTTGTGCTTTTTAGTTTCAGAGAAAAGTTTTATTTATCACCTGAATGCTCCATAGTAGTCGACATGTCTCATGTTTAAAAAAACAAACAACTACATCTGTCAAGAAATGTTCTGTATATTTTTTCAGAGTAAACAGATGATATCCGAAAATTATTGGAGCGTAACAAAGAACACTTCAGAGAAAAAATAAAGAGAAGAAAGACAGTTAAATTATCTCTCCGGTTACTCCGACATCAAAAAAGAACACAGCCATTATGTTCAATGGTTCACGTCTTTGGTTCTCGGATGTAAAACAAGAGCATGTTAAGGACCATGAATTCCCACTCTGACAGCATAAAAAAACAAACAATTACAGCTATCAAGAAATTAATAAACGTGAATAACGAACCGCTAGTTTGTATTATTTTATTTAATGTCAATTGCATTACAATACTTGTGCTTGTATTTTTTGTGCCTGCGTGCTGGCAGGCTAATTAACAAAAAAAATCAAAAATCACTAAACAAAACCACACCTCCGTCTTACTAACACTATTCACCTCATCAACCCCGAAAACTATGGATTCGAAAAAAAACTAAAGAAAAAAAAACCAAAGACCCTTTCAAGACCCACCCAATCACTTGGGGCGTGCACTAAAAAAACCACAATATATCAAATATAACACCCCATCGACCTACCACTGTCTTACTTACGCTTTTAATTTCGGTGTCCCCGAAAACTATTGATTTGACCTTAATATCTTTATCGATCCTGACCTCAAAAAAAAGTCAAGACCCCATCCAGAACCACCCTTCAAACTTGCGCTATTTAAAAAAAAAAATAACCACACAACACCACAACCAGATGATCCTTCACTGTGTTAGCTTTGTATAGATTGACGCGGCCGATGCGGACAGCGCAGAGCATATGCTGTAATATCTTCAGATATTTTTCACATTGAATCTTGATGCTACAGCTAACACACCATTCACGTTTTTCGCTGCTTAACGACGAGGACTGTCATATTTCAAAACTAACTTTTGATTTGACTTACAGAATAAAATGCAGTTAAGAATTTACTGCTTCTCCAAGAAAAATTTAAAAAAAGGCCCATGTTTAACAAATACATACTGACCATGACAACTAAAAGCCTAGCTCTCTTTTAGCTCTCTTTTGAAACACCAGTAGAACACCCTATACATCTACATGCAGCATCGGTCTGTATTAATATTTTTTTCTGCCTTAATACAGTTGTAAGTTCTCAGAAATGGATTGTAAATGTTTCCTACAAAGCTTTTTTTTTATATTTAGAGCGATCTAGTATAAACTAATAAACCATATCTTTTAACTTAATTTTCTACGGTTTTACACTTTATAAAGTACTTATCGAACACTTTTTTAATTTAAATTTTTTCAGTCACTCTTTTAATGTGATCTTTATTTGATATTTATATTGATCTGAATTAAATCAGTTCAAATGGTTTCACTTCTTTCAGTCTTCTGACCTGGAGCTGGAGTGCCTCAACGTTGACGTGTTGGCGTAATCGTTGTTGTTGATTTTGAGCATGCGTATTAATGGCGCTGCCGACATATTCTATCTCCAGGCATTACCCAGGGCTGTGTTTTGTCCCCACTCTTTCTCATTTTTATAATTGATCTCTTATCTGTGACTTCTAATCCAATTCAGTCTTTCGCTCAACACTCCCAGCTTGTCATATAAGTTTGAGGAACGTCCCTCCGCTTCTCACGATAAACTTAAAAATCATGATCAACTCAAACAGCTGCATGCCACCCCGTCTTAGATTCAACCGCAATACTCGTACCGCTCTAAATGATCATCAGATTACCCTTAAGCCAATCTTCGGACGTACAGTTAAGTTCAGGGATTCGATCTTCAGCCGTAGAACTCGTATGTGGAATGCTCTGTTAAGCTCTGTCTTTCCACATCACTATGATCCACAGGCATTCAAAACACAAGCTCATAGAAATCTCCTCTTTTCTCCTCCTTTACCTTAACGCCCACGCTGTGCCAAGCATATAACCGAGCATTGTAAGGGTGCGCACCTCTTTTAGCGTGCGCGAATTTCAAGAAAAGTCCTTATGTAAGCTGTCATTTCGAATGTACCACGGGCGACGATGCCACGAAGTACTTGTTACGTTGTAGTGGCGGAGAAGAGAACTTATATTATATATATTTTTTTTAATTTTAATTTCTATGAGAAGCCCGCTGTCTTTAGCTTGGCTGCGACTTATCTAGAGTCTCGGCTTGTAGTTCAAGCTCTTCGGCTTCTTCATACTCAGTAGCTTCTTCTGGGTTAAAACTAAGTACGATTGGTATGATTGACCAATCGGTTCGATTTATACTTATTCTTACAATTATCGACTAATAGTATTGATTCTAAAAATCATTTCTCCTCTTACGCAACACCATGTGCAACGCAGCTGCATTGCAGAGTGCTGTGCCTTCGTAAAGTAAATACAACAGGCGCTGCACTACATAAAAGTCTTTATAGATACCTGAAATACACTGCCCATTCCTCACTTAGTTGATGTTCTGCTAGGTGGCAAGCGATAAGTGTTGTGTAAACCCGAAACATCCGTTTAACACGAGATAAGAACAAACTATACAGAAAGAGGCTAAAAATGCCCTGTATTGGTTTTTGGTTCCCACATAATGCCACTGAACATACAAGCGAGCAATAAAGATAACAGTGTCAGCTTGTATCGCTAAGATTAACTTATTTATGTAATTTGAATGAAGCAGTAGCAGAGTGAGACATGATAATGATAAGGGTATTTATTTAGATAGAAATGAAGCGATAGCAGAGTGATACATGAAAGGGTTCATGCTGATCACAACATACTTCATTTTTTAAGGGTTGAATTATGATTCTGTTACTTTGGCTGGCACAAAGAGTTAAATTCCGTAAGTTCATATTGGCTTTAAAATATTTTTGGAAAGCAGACGTTTGTTGTATACTGATAGGGCTGAGTAGAGACTCATTAACCAATACATCTTTTTGAACTTTCATCTCTTCTAGCTTTTTCGTGATATGCGGCTTCCACCTGAGTTTGGCACACTAAGATATTTGGCTGTGCTCTCGTACGGAACAACTTGATCATTGATATATATTGACTTGTGCTGGATATGTTTGTTGGTAAAATTAATATGCACAGATTTGGTGCCGCTTAATTTGGTACTCCAGTTCATAGTCCAGCGTTGTACTTCGGCAATAGCTATTTGTAATTAGTAACTTGTGGAACACCTGCTTGAATTTTCTTTTTTAGTCAGTCTAGGCTTGCTTGAGCGTGTAATTCAACCATTTGTGCTCTGGCAAAAATTATCCAAAAATATTGTTGAACATACTTTTTTCTCTTCAAGCGATTGTTCAATGATCTTTAGTGATTCGATGAACCTAGTCAAGCGCGGAATGTTAATTTCTGAATTCAAATTAATGATCTGGGATAAGATTTCTCTCTGCGATGATAGGTTTTAATTTTTTAGTAAGATTTTTCTAAACAGATCTGAAATAATCAGTAGTAGTAATATTGGCCGATATGATGTTGTTTCACGGGCTGGTTTAGGAATCATAAGGACTTCAGCCAGCTTCTATAAATGTGGTACGTATTTCAGTCTGAATGATGCAATGATCAAAATAATTTTTTTAATTATTACCTTTCTTGAGTATTTGTCCAGTGATAAGGTCAAAGCCAGCAGCATTTTATGGAGCAATATTAGTTTTTATTTCTCTTTAAAATTCAGCCAACATAACTGGTGGAATTGCTATCCTTTCTTGCTCAATAATATCAGGTAGTACTTCAATACCATTTGTTCCCAAAAATATAATTATATGCACAACACAAATGGTCTCGAGAAGCCAGAGGTCTTGGACCGCAACGGTCTGTCGCGCCGATTATTATTATTATTTATTTTAATACTGTGTACTAAGTTCGTTTGGAATATTCCTTCTAGATGCTCTGCAAACCTTGATGCTTTTTGATAATTGCTTCTGATCCAACTGTGATACGAATTTTTAATGGAGGGCATTTGCATAATTAGTCTTTTCAGTTTCCCGGTTGCTTTCCAAAGTGAATATTCAGTTCTAGAATCGTTAGTAAGCGTACGTAGGAATTCACTCTGGTATAATGCCATTTTATCCTCGCTTTTCTTTTTTCTTTGGTCAGCTCTAATATTTCACTAGGGTTGTATTGAATGAAGTAATGATTTTTGAGATGTTTAAACTTTTCATTAGATACCATTACTCATAACTATGAAGGAAGTGCCCAACGAATAATGTAGGATTTACTTTCAGTGTCCCCGTTGCTGTCATTTGCTATAATTCGGATCTTCGAATGAGTCTTATTTTGTCTTATGTTATTGATTTATATCTCTGAGTAACTCTAATGTAACAATATGCTCCTAAGAACTGAAAACTTTTCGGTATATGCACAACTACAATTCATAAGAAGGATTTTCCATGATGTTAAAATATTTTTGGCTGCCCCTTTTGGACCTTCACTTCTAAAAGAGCAACTGAAAAAATCCTAAATAGATTTATTAAATTGATAATAATGTTAGTTTTGCACTTATTTTTAAGTTAATGGTTACAGTTCCACCATGTGGAAAGGTTTTTTTTTTGTTGTTTGTTGCCTCATATATCACTACGTATGGAATAATGTGATAGGATTGGGCGGTGAAGGATCTGACATGCCACGCGGTGTGAGCTGCTGCTCTTACCAGCTAATGTAAACACGTGATTAAAAGTTTCATCCAGCCATACACCACATTAAAAAGGCGTGCAAATACACTACAGCACCAGCTGTCATCGTTGTGAAAAATGTCCTCATAACAGGGATGTGTTCTATGGCTGGAAGACCAATACTTCAGTGTAGTCCTTTGGGTTTTGCTCACCAGCCAGTCTCACACCTATACAAACACACTGTCATGTCCGTTGTCAGGGGGTAGAGACTGATGAGAAATTGAAGTGCTGCCTTCATCATGCGTTGGTGGTCTAATTATTCAGCTCTTGCGTCTACTACAGCTAAGAGGCCGTATTTGTGGAAAATAAGTACTCCAGTACTCCAGGATTTGTAAATATGAGCCATATGGGGATAATTTCGTCTGCCACCCAACAAGCATATTTCATTCTAATTACATAATGCAAAGCAGAATTAGAATTTTTCATTTGTCACCGAAGTGCACCTTTGTTGGTAAATAAATTCTTTTGTTCGTTGTGGTCATCTCTGTGGTCTGGCATTTAATGTTGGCTCTGTACTCACCTAGGAATAAAGGAGTTTCTTTATAGTATTTAAAAAAAAAAGAAGATTTATACATTGAAGTTTGTGACTTTATTATTAAATTTTCATGTAAACCTACAGTGCAGAAGGGATCTACAAGGCGGCTTCATCCATAAATCTGTAGCTGTGCTTGCGTGCTAACAAAAAAAACCCGCAAGATTTATAGGTAGTGTGATCTTTTGCCTTTATAAGACCAATCTTGTTAGCAGACATTAGCTTTGAAAATTGGCACAATTGCTTAACACCAACAAAACTTAGCCATAATATCCAAACTTCTGCTTCATGATATTTAAGTCATGAAAGTACTGGTAGTAACATTTATATTGAATAAGCCCGGTTACACAGAGTGTATTTAAACTCGGTTTAAACTCTTATAAGACTTTAAACTCTCATTTGGAGCAGAATTTTGTTTCTCAGTGCAAGTTAAACAGCATATAGAGTTAAGGATTTAAATGTCTAGAGAAGTTCATAGAAGGCTCCGTCCCCCGGTTCCAAACCTGGACAAGTAGAAGATGAATTCCTGCAGAAAGCCATGACTAAATAGCTAAATAAAAAGGAGATCATGGAAAAACGAATTTTATTTCAATTTTTATAACCTAAGCTAAGTTGTTTTTTTTTTATACAAAAAGCGTTCTCTCTTAATCGCTGTGATAGTGGCACTGGCACTTAGTGAGAGCTATGCAGCAAAACTTGTCTAAGCTTCTTTAGTTGAATCACCTTCCTCTCCTTTCAACCCAGTAGCCATTTCTTTTCGTTTCCGTTGCCGCATCTTCAAATTAGTTAACAACCGAACCGTACAAAAGTAGATGATCTCGACCAGACTCAACGTTGAAACACCCATGAACAGTCCAAGGAGACCACCGCAGTTGGCCAGAAAATCTGTGGTGCCATATAATTCTGACCGTTTTGAAGACAGAAATTGTGCTTCTTTGAAGAAGATCGATAGACGTGCCATTTTAGTCCTAAATGTCAGAAAAAAATGTTATTGGGACATCGTCACTTCACGATCACACTATCTCACCCAGGATTCAGGTCGAAATGATCATCTTCTTTCAACGATGTCAGCAACGACTTGTAATCGAAATCTGCCTGCGAGATTTCCGCTTCATAGGCAATCGATGTGCACGCAGGAAGGCAGTTGCAATCAGTCTCGCCACGATAGTTTTCACCGGAAGTTTTAAGACCCTGTTTAAACTCCTTCAGCAGAAGTTCATCCTCGGCCTTGTTGAAGCAATCAATGCTGGCTGCACCACAGACAGGAACCGATTTGTGTCCTAGAACACATAAGTTAGTTGAATTTGCTAAAAGAAAAGAGTTCTTTGCGCTCAACTTACTTGGCATGGAGAACTTGACACAACCGCATTGTGAAATGGTAAAATTGGCCAAACATTCCAGCTCACAATTACTCTGTGTGTAGATTTGAAAGTACCTCAGATAACGTTCCTTTTGAAAGTAACACTGTCGCCTGGAAATGGAAATTAAATTCATTCACGTTCAGTCACAATAATTGGACCGACCCACCTTGCTGGTTCATAATGCTTAAGACCATCCGATGTGGTGATTATTTTTGGTTTAATCGATATCAGTACCTCCTGGTCGAATGGAATCCGAAAATATTGCTTTGATACTTGAGCGACTTCACCGGGTGTATGCAGGAGAACCTGTTTGCTTGGAAATATTTTTAGTATACGACTACCACCACCTACCCACAACTAGCATACGTACCTTAAATCCTTGAACTGGGCCGCGGCACAAATTATCAAAATCTTTTTCGAACCCCTTCAGCACCATATAGAGACCCGCTCTAGCCCCAGCTCCGAGTACACGATTTGGAAATGTCTCTGGTCCGGCATTCATGCTGTAGCCATCCTCGACATTCCACTCAGTGGTGGAAGCACCCGCCGTTCGGTTTTCCATCTCGAAAATGTAATCCGAAATCAGACTGCAAAGCAGGAAAAATTCTTCTCACGTCCAATCAGAATATACTGTGGTGGTTTGCCTTACCCCTCCTCACGATAAATCTCCGCTGGGCTAAGTGAGTTGAAACTGTAGCAGATGCCCTCCTCCGTGACAAATTTGTGAAACATATTATCGCAGTAATCGAATATGTTGCGCCATTTGCAGTAAAAATATGTTTCGTTAAACAACGGAGTCGTCGCACCCAGGGCCTCGATCAGAGTGCTGCCGTTGTTGAATTTCTGACCAAAGCCTAAACCGCCCATTAAATGCGAATCGCAGACCTGAGACACAGCTTCCATGTTGATTTTTCTTGACGAACGGAAAGAAGAAGGAGACATCAATGCAAAATATAAAGAATATAAAGTGACGTGGGTGTGCCCGTCTTACTCCTGTGACGTGAGGTTATCTTTGTCGGAAATTTTCCAAAAAACTTCAGTAAAATTAAAGAATGACTGTTGTGACTTGGTTTCTGGGCACACCGTCACAGCTGGAAATGGAATTTGCCAGACGGGAGTGGATTTCTCGGCGAAACTAACAATCACCGGATTGTCGTGCCATTTATCCCAAATGTTCTTAGTCAGGGTGGCGCAGGTATAGATGGAGACTGCGAACACCAGAATCCAAAACAATCTGCAGTAAACAATCGAAATTAGCGCAAATATGGAAGTTTGGTGAACACTGAAAGTGGCAGACATCTAAAAGGAAACAATTACATCAAATACTTTTGTCTTTGACCCAATTACATCTCTTGAACTGTATAAGCTTACAATGCCTTCAAATAATAAAACTTCTTGCACTACAGATGGGATTTCAATTTTTCTCTTGGAAAAAATTGCCTGGTATGTGGTTGATCTATTGTGCTATATCTTCATTTTTAACATTAGACATCAGAGACTTAAGTGATTTTAGACCTATTTCCATTCTACCAACATTTGATAAAGTTTATGAAAAACTACTAAAATTTCGAATGGTATATTTTCTAGAAAAATATAATTTTCTGTCAAGCAATCAGTTTTGTTTTAGATTACTTAAATCGACCTAAGATGCTATCTTTAAAGATAGTAGTCAATTGTTTGAGGGTTCTAACTATTGGAAAAAATCAATGGCTTTCTTTATTGATATTTCAAAAGCTTTTGCTATGGCTGACCACGATTTACTGTTAACTAAACTGTATAACTGAGGTTTTAGTGGCACAGTTAATGATTGGCTTCGAACATACCTAAAAGATAGAAAACAAGTTGTTAAGATCGATGGATGGATCGATTCAGCAGCCCACTTAGCTTAAAAAATGGTGTACCTCAAGACTCTGTTCTTGGTCTTCTTTTATTTTTGAGTTATACAAATTCTTTTCTGAATTTTAGGGGTAAAGATGCCATCATTTTGGGCTATCAATGCTCCTCGACTTTCGAGGGAATTGCTAGAATTAATGAGAACCAATGACAATGGTTTGCGTTTCATAAATTGGTGATCAGGTGTAAGACTAAACTAATGTATTTTATTCCATCTGGCAATGTATTATCGGATTTTAATATTTTTTATCATCCAGGCGTTTGTCAACAGTTTTGTTTGCCATTGTACACATCATTATTCCTTCAGGATGATCTAACAATTGCTTTTAAATTGAATGCTTGAAAAATTACAAATACCTTGGAGTTTTGATTGATCACAACCTGAATTGGAAGAATCATACACAGGCTTTAAAATACAATTTACTATGTTTCACCATGGCCTCGGACATTTCAATACGGAATTATCAGTTTGGGCTGATCAATTTTAATACTTTACGACGCTTACTGATAGCGCAGAAACACTTAGTTCGTATTATTTTTGGTAAGGAACGTTACTTATTGAGCCATTTATTATTGTATTATTTATAATATTTATTTATTTATTTATTTATAAAAAAGTAATAAAAATTCCAATTGGAGGCAACTAAGTGGAATTGGCTGATAGAAAAAGCTAAGTGAAATATGACCGCAAAAAAATCTCCGAAATAATATAAATAATTTAAAAAAATATTTTAAAAATTTAAAATTCTAATTTGTTTTTCTAATTTTTTGAAAAAATTTAGCGAATTTTGCTTTGATTATCTGAAACATTTTAGTAAACTTTTTTCTGTTTAGCAAAATTTCGGATAAGCAAAATTTTTTCTAATATTTCCTTTACTAAGCGATTACGTAAAATACAGTGTAAGTAAACGAGTTTGCTGAATTGCCAATTTTCTTTTTTCATTTGAATACCTAGTGTTTGCTAAAAAAGAGTCATTATTTTTTGAAAAAATTTAGCTTAATTTTCTCTGATTTTTCGAAAAAATTTAGGCAAAGGTTTCTCTGATATTTCTTAAAATGTAAGCAAATTTTTCTTTGATTCAGCGACTACGCAAAGCTCAGTGTCAGGCTCAGTGTATTTTAATTATGGAAAACAACAATATTCAAATGTACTCCACGCCTGCACGAGTGTACCCAATTTTTCATAATGTTTTCGAGCGATATGCCGGCAATTTCGAGATGGATGATGGTCCTGAGATCGTGTTGCTTATCGGCATTGTTCGTTGACTTGACATAGGCTCAAAGAAAAAGCAGCAACTCGAATAAAATAAGTAAGTAAGATATAAGTAACTTTGCCGAACTTCGACTTCAATACCTCGATTTTATGCCAGTTGAATGGCATGTGGTGCCATCTTCTTGAAACCACATATGCTCCAAGTAAAACTCGTCGAATTTATTCCTAAACCAATCAGTCAACATGGTCCGAAGAAGAAGTATGGAACAATAACCTCTCAAGCATGAAACCCACATGAAATAGTATTTCGTAATGGGCTTCGGGTTTCCTACTTTTCCAAATACAATCATTTTGTTAATTAACGAAGCCATTGAGCCAGAGATTGGCTTTATCTCTGAGAAAGATTTCACGATGAACATCGGGGACATTTTAGAACATTTTTACTAAAATTTTCACTAAATTTATGTCGTAGCTGATCAACTTTCGGCGTCAGTTCTTGGGTCAAAAGAATCTTATCATTCACCAAAATCTGGTCTCAGAGTTTACCAAAAACTTAACGAAATTTGGGACCGCACTTACATTCGCGGCTGCAATCGTACACTGTGCGTTTGTTTGTCCTGTTGGCATGGAAACCTTATGAAATGCGTACGTATGCTGCCTAAAATCCACCAGACGTTTAAGTGTTCGTTTTTCTGGCCGAGTACGACAACCGACACATTGAAGATAGAGGCCCTATCAGGATTTCCGCCGCGAGTCGTAAACTATTTTGATATTTTCTTTTCACACGCCCATAGACGAAAGTGACTGTTTCATACACTATAACCTAGCTTCGGAAGTAGCCTTTATGCACTCTAGTGATTTAACATATAAAATACTTTTGTTATTTACTGCAGTCAGTAATAGAGTAATTTTGCACTGCATAAAACCGGTTTTGGTCGTGTGAAAAATAGCATTACTCGCAGAAAGTGCTCATCGTGCTCCACTTTCCTCGCTCGTTATGTGATATACTATTTCGACACACTTCAACTATCTTATCATAAATTCCTCTATCGAAAAGACTATAAACGTACTTATTTAGTACCATAACGCACCCATTAAAGTCATAGACTCATTTAGTGTTAGACTGACCTGACAAACAACTGTCGATCGTCAACACAATAAAGAAATGTCAAGTATCAATCGGGAAAATGCCGCCCGCCTTCTTTTGGAGTTTTTAGGAGTTGTTTATGCGTCTGAAGTGGGGCCTTGAGGGAGATTGAAGCAGGCGATCATGAGAAGTCTTTGAGAGGGTTTTGAATGGGGTCTTGAGGGGTTTTGAGGCAGTCTTGAGTGGGGTCTTGTGGGAATTTTGAGCGGAATTTATGTTGTTTTTTTTAATGTTGCTTAAGTCAGATATATTTCATTTTTTTACATAAAGCTTTAAGTTTAATTCTGAAAGTATGCTGTTAAACAATGTAGAGTACACCAATTTACTGTCATGGCAATGAATGATATGCTGGTCGGTCGATAATTTATTTAAAAATAAAATAATTATAAGTTTATGTAGTAATTAATACTTGGATTTTATTTTTTTATGTTATCATTTTAACTGATTTTGATTGAGGATAATAAAATAAAAAGAAATATTTAATGAATTAATTGACGCTTTCTGAATTACAGTTGATGTTTACTGAATTACAATTGGAAAAGGTGTAGTTTCGATTTTGTAGCACTTTGACGTGGATTTCTTTAAATTAGAGACTTCGCCCCTCAAATTTTTTTTTGTAATGTTTCTACTTTGGTATGATAGCCTCTGTGGAGTTTTGCGATGCTAGCAATATCATGTAACATTGTAATGCTTAATTTTACATTTTATTCACACGTTAAAGTTTGAGTTTACGAATAAAAACTGTTTGGTATTTATATAAGAAATAAAATATCGGGGACCACATCTAGAACAATTAGCCCCATGGCTAATATTTTCAAAAACTATTCTCGGAAGCTCAGGTGAGCAGGGCATAGATTGACGTAAAATTGAACGCCAAATAGACAAAGACTTAACTATGACCGGTAAAGAAACTTTCTATATTAGGCCAGAACCCAGAACCTACTTCGGTTGCATTAAGACACGTTCAGTGAATTTGGGCTCAGTGTATTAAAAAAGCACACAGACACTCGAAACTCGGAACACAAAATATCACACTATAGGAATTTTGATGGTTTCACCATTCTGCAAACTGCTTTTTACTTTGCACTTTTAGTCGCATTTTATTATACTCCTAGAATCAAAATTAAATTTTAAATTTTTCGCGATTATTTTAAGGCATTTCTTGCCTCATTCCAATTTTGATGACTTCTGTCAAAGTAACAATTATGGTCAAAATTTTCACTAATAGCCAATCTCACTAACTTGTGCAACACTCATACGTACCTCTCCAAAAAAGGACGTTTCTGTTCTCCCAAATATTTAATTCCATGAATTGTGCTATTATCGCAGTATTCAGAGAAAATACCCCAAGCTGCTTGGCCATTAGTTCCGTATTTGATTTGTTGCTTCGTATCGACGTCCTCATCGTCACTTATCGTTATTGTATCCTTGAATGCAGTGACCGCCTTGGCATAGAGAGCAGCCCGTTTCCTTAGCGTGTTCACGACATTTAATTTTTAAACTTTCCAATAGAATTCATACTAACCATTGGTCATCCATAGGCGGAAGGCGCTTTTCAGTAATTTTCGGTTCCTCCTTGCCGGTGTCGGTTGTAGTCATGGCTATAAACACTTTTCGTCACTCTGCTTGTAATATGAGGATGAATCTCCGGCAACATTCGGACAGCAATTGCTCAAGTCGTCTTCACTGTATACGCATTTTATACCAAGTCGGCCGGACAAAATTCCTGCTGTGGCTGCATGTAAGCTAGGAGCGGTGTTGTTTCATTTCGCTCGAATATTATTCAAGAGGGAATCGAATGGCTTGATGAAGGACAAGCTCTGGAATGCCCCGAAGGATTTTTTATCACTCGTTGTGCCTATTATTTAGTGTCTTTCAGTTGGCTAACGGCTAACAAGGTGAGAGTAATATTTTGACGTGAAAACCCTTTACAAACGACAATCCCAATGGGAGTTTATTAAGAATCGTATGCTACGAGTATATGTATGTTGTATGTGTGTCGCAAATTTTAGATAAATACAAACAGCAAGTAACGTAGTTGCATATTGTAGATTAGAATGATGAGCTTTTGTGTTGTCTTTGATAATTCAAGTTCCATATCATCGACTGCCTGACAGGAATTTAAAATATGAACAGTGTCACACATAAGTGCAAAACTTTTTTATCGCAACTTTTTTTAGAATTGCTTAGAACATTAGAATAGCCGTAATATAATTTATGTAAATGTTAGTTGAAGTGGTATTCCCATATCCCAAATGGATGACATCAAATTCGTTCCCCTTTATTCATTCCGTTAAGGAATTCTTTTATGGTAATATAAATAAAGTAATTGTGTGTAATGGAATGCGAGGAATCTGGATGATGGTTTATACTTGCGTCACTCAAAGGCAATCTCTGACAAAACCGAATACAAATTTGTGCTCTGTTTTAAATTAAGTTCTTAGAAAATTAATGCGTCTGGTGTTGTGTTGGTAATTTTTTTTTGTAGAATTTATCACTCGCAATGACCAAGGAGATATCGTCGCCCTTCTTTTATAACTCCAATGACAAAGCGTCATAGAACAGGACTGTGAAAACTAATCTATATAATCTATATATATAATCTATATATATATATCTTAAGTTATTTATATAAACTAACACGCACCTACAGAGGATTCCATTCCCTTAGATGATGAAAAAGAATCAGACTCAGTCAAACGGGATGATGTATGCTGTAAAAATCATTCTGGGGGATATGCATGCCTAAATAGGTAGGGAGCCAATATGCAGGCAGTACATTAGCACCCATAGCTTAGACGAGAACACTAAGAAAATGGACAACGAGTCATAGAGATGGCAGCTAGCAATAATTTGGTCGTTGCGAGAAGAAGATTTGCGCGTAAAAATATCCACAAAGCCACCTGGGTATCTCGTAAAGACCATGTGTTGATAGAACTCAGCCGCAGCTCAGAATTGATAGAAACAATTTTTGGTGTTGTCAGCTATTTCCTTTGTAGGTGCTTGAGCGCATATATGGCAATGTTGTCAAATTAAGCATTAATATGGATTGTTTCAATGCACTCGCTCATGATACGAAAGCTTAAGTCTTCTTGCCTAAATCCACATCCGAATAAACGCTGTTCCTGTTCTCTACAGCAGTCACCGTAGTAAGATATCATAGCTATCCAGCATCCTTTCTGTTGCCCGGCTCATTCCATCGCACTATGTCAGTTTTTTATCTGACTGTGGTCTCCGCTATTTGTTCGGTAGCTTATCCCAGGCTGTTTATTGTCTCGTAACAAAAATTTCTTCTGCGGTTTATCTGTTAGCCCCACTCTTTTTGGACAAAAGAAACCAGATATGCCAGTCCTTATTTAGTTTAAATGTCCTTTAAAATCTTAAAATCTAAATGACAAGTGTGATGAGAAAAAAATCGTATATTTTTGGATACACCGGTAATCAAAGCTGGTGTTCTCCGATTGGAAGCTCCACTCCACTAACCCTTATTTCCTTAGTGAAAAGTAGTGATGAACGGTCTTGCACAGTAAGTGTCCTTGTCATAGTGGCAAAATTATGAATAAAGATGCATTGCTCTACCTAAGAGTATAGTCATTACTGACGCTCTCGTAGCTTTATTTTAATTACATTCATAATTGCTTTCATTCCTACATACCTTACATACAGTTCCTAATTTGTTCAATGAAATCAATAGGTGCAGAGATCAGGATCTGGTGCTAAGCTTTAAAATGAAATTCCTCAATTAACCTTTACCTTAAAAAAAAACATAGCTTTTATTTTCGTTTTTCAAAAGCTTACAATCTTGAATGGTATTCTTCTACCAAAAGTGAAACCTTTCACACCACCAGCGAAGACTAGAATTTTCCGGACTTTCGCTCGTAAACGATTTGCGGCATGCGGCATTCCCGTGTACATATCCAAGAAGTCTTTGGCTCGACCCTTCTTGTCGTCGTCGGTCTCATGTACCTACCTGCCTTGGTAAATCCCTCGGTAGACCTACACATTTGTACATTTACGAGCGTTCTGTATTTCCGCATATTATTAGTCGTCATCATGGTGTTTAGTCGTTACGGTCACGGTTAATGTGTGCATCCTGTCGGACTTCCCTGCCGTCGCTGTTGCTTCGGCTGGTTGTTCATTCTAAATCACCAAACGAACTGTCAGGAGCTACTTAGTCTTGAAAATAACAACATGCTGCTTTGATGTGCTCCTGATGATGCTGTGCCAGTTCGTGTGTCCCTAAAACAAATGAACACTACACGCACACAAAGAGCTACAAGGACGAAAAGGGAGTTTATATAATAAAGTTAACTGTTTTGGGACTAAATTGTCGAGTCCACCGGCCGGTAGGGCGGCTGGTCGTCACTTAGGCAGGCCGCAAAATGTTGTTGCGCTCTCTTCCCCTCCGTTACCGACTGTGTGTGTGAATATGCAAAAAAGGTGTAGTCGTGCAACGCGTTGTTGCAGTTGTACATTGCAAAATGCACACTAAAGGACACCACTTGACTTCACAGAACATTGTTTTGTGCCGGCGCGTGTGCTTCTACCCGGCAGGAGTCAATCGTCTGTTGTTGTTGTTTTTCCTGTTCCTGTTGCAAGTGTACTACGAGTACTATACACAAATACAAGCACATTGGACAAATGTTGGAAACGGGATAACAACAGGACGAGTTGTCCTGTGCATGTGCATTTTAATCCCTTTTTGGCTATGCGATAACTTCAACACAGAGGATTACATTATGCTGAGCCTTTATTTTAATGAGATTTAGAACAGAAAAACGTTAACGTTAACGGGTTATCTGATGGTGCCGTGCAAATGGGGGAGGCATGTGGAATGTCGCTCACGTTTGTATACCTGCAGCGGCTTATGATTAAAACATTTTACATTTTCAGCACAGCACAAAAATGCACTGTTCTTGACCTTGAGCACTATCATTAATATAAAATGATGGTGTAATTCATAAGTACAGGGTGGTCACTAAAAAAGTGAGCTAAACAAAACAAAAATAACGTTTACGAACCAATGTTTTTTTTAAAGTTTTTGAGATTATCATTTCATTTTTAATAAATGTTCATCTGGAAGATATGGGCACTAGTAGCGATAGATTTTTTGCACACGCCATAGACGAAAGTGACTCTTTCATACACTATAGCCTAGCTTCGAAAGTAGCCCTTATACACACTAGTACGTTAACTTTGTACTTTTACTTTTGTTATTTACTGCATTCATAACGAACACACATTCACACACACACACAATTTGCATTTCATCGACCATAGACGAAAATGAAAGTGAGTGAGCGTAGGAAACATCCTACGCTATAACCTACACTCGAAAGTGAGCATTATCGACACTAGTGTGTTAACATAAAAAATACTATTGTTATTAACTGCAGTCTCAGCGAACACACATACCCTTAGTAGTTTTGCATTGCGCATGTTTGGTCGTGTGAAAAATGGCATACATTACTCGCTGAAAAGTGCTTATTGCTTAATATACTATTACGTGAGGCCAAAACCAGTTCCTGTAAAACAAAATGATATGGTGGTGAATGGCCTTTTATTCTTACATGAATTGTTTCACTGAAGAAAAGACCCCGTAACATAACGAAGAAAAGTGCCATACCGATCTTTCATTAAATCTGATTCTCAAAAATCTTCGTTCGATGCCAACAACATTTTTGCTATCATACCATCATGGAAATTTGGGCGAAGAATGAAAATCAATGTGCCTGAAATATGATATGGTTAGCTCTACATTATTGACAATGGCGTTGTATTATGAAGAGTTTTGAAAGCTATGTGACAATTGAATCGTGTTTCTCAACAAAAATATAATAAGCCAAGGTAAGATATAACCGAATAACCACAAATACAATTTGTTGGAAGTTCTTGCAAAGGTATAACCGAAAGTTGGATAGGTTGGACTCTAGCTTTACATCACGCAAGAAATAATGATATTCAAGTCCAACCTTGCCAAACCAAGCATCCAACAAAGCAGAGTTACTCGCTAAAGATCTCAACAAAATATCTCAACTTTCCAACAAAATGAGATTTACCCACAATTTTAATATCGTATGCGTAGGCTAAAATTTTTGGCCAGTGGCGGGTAGTTGGGGTGGGGCTCAATGGTATGCTGTAGTTTCAATGAAGGAGCGGACAGTTTTGTTGGGTCTGTAGTATGTGAGGGGCAGCCAGGCCACGCCTGTTATTTTAGCTTTTCGTGGATCTAAACGGTGTCTTGGGGGTGGGGTTCGGCGGTTCGAGAGTAACGCCGGGGTTAACAGCTAGCTTATATACATATATAAAAACGTGTTCGAAACGTGAGTTATGGTCGCGAGTTCATACATAACTTTACATGGAAAACGGTACTTTTTCAGTTTTTCCCGAATTTTCCAGGTTCCTATAATCTTCCACGGACTATTACGAAATCGGTCCAGCCCTATAGCCGTGAAAAGGTAACAGACAGACAGAGTTACTTTCGCATAATATAATATTAGTATAGAGTATAGTTTGTTCCTCTTGCCGTTCTATCAGCGTCTCGGATCAATTTCTCCAACGCCAGGTTGAAAAGGACGCACGCCAGTCTAAACCCTTGTTGGAGTCCGTTATAGATGTTGAATGGGCTTGATAGTGATCCAGATATTTTTACTTGTTCTTCTTTGGCTATGCTATTATATGTGGCTTTAAAATCTATAAAAAGACGGTGTTTTGAGTTTTGAAACTCTTTCCATCGCCTGCCAAATGGTGAAAACCGATCAGTTGTTAATTAGCCTGGAAGATACACTGGTATGGGGCTATGATCACTTAAGCGTATGTGGCTTACCTGTTTTGTAGGATAGAGGAGAAGTCTTATACGAGACACTAAACAAAGTTATACTACGATAATTGCTTTACGTTGTAATATCACCCTTCTTATAAAGGGTGTTTTTTTATTAGATAGAAATATCTGAAGGACTAACTATCAAACGAGCTATCAAACTGCACTCACTGTCTAATATTTGTGATCAATATACTCAGGCAAATTAACATAGGTATACTTACGCTTGAACAATGCTACCGTCGATTCGCGCAACTTATAGACGACTTCATGAATTTTATCGTGCACATATTCATAATCGTCGATCCAAGCAAGCCATAGTTCGAGCTGTGGATATATTTCATGCCGAATACTTTCCAAATGATGTAATAACTCCAATACGCCGAAGGAAGGAAGGAAGGAAGGAAGGAAGGATAATCCAATTTGTTTTTGAATCGTCGCCAATCACAGGAATTGGGGCACTGTACGTCTTCTATATGGAAAATTTTTCTAAGAGATCCTGGCCTACACACATAAAAGATTAAGTTGTTACAGGAATTAAAGCCACGAGGCCATCATATGCGTCTTTCTTTTGCCGATCAGAAACATGGAAACTGACCTGTTGTTTTATCGCAAAATTGTGTTTAGCGATGATTGTGTTTTGGCTTAACGATTTGTTAATTAGCGAAATTGCCGCATATGGAGTGAGTCTATAGACAAAGGTGCTGACTCGGATGTGTGTTCTCGTGTAAACTCCTATAGTATGCTAAATAATATCTGGAACTCCTCGCAAATCTCCCGGAATCTGAAGCTAACGATCTCTAACGTTCTTTCAGTACTCTTGCATGGCTACAAAACGTGGAGAGTCACAGAGTCAATTGCGACGCGCCTCCAAGTCTTCGTCAACAAGTGCTTAAGGAGGATACTGAGAAGATACCAAATGACCGAGTGGCGTCTCTTGAAACCTCAAGCGATAAATTAAGTTCGTTGGCGGGCGTTTGTAGAAGCCCTATCCTCCCCCGCGGAGTAAAGGAAAGAAAGAAGAACTTCGTCTATGCTCAGTGGCGGGGGCCTCAGTTAGCTGGGCATGTAGCAACTAATGAAAATGCTCTTATCGTCGCACTAAGATGTCTCTGAGATTGGCGATTAGATTACCCTCTTTGTGTGTATGTGTGGTGTGTAATGCGTCATACTGTGGAATCTTTGGAATAACATCCGCGCCTGATGCGTTCCTCGCTTTCTGTACTGTTCTAGTTCATGGACGATACTCTTTGCCCAGGCTGCTTTCCTCTTCCGCTGACCTATTTTTTCATTTTCATTGACGTTGAAAAAGACAATATTTAGTTTTCGATTATACTCGCAATAACGTAAAAGTTGCGAAACAACGGCGACTAATTTTCATGAATCTCAAAGAACCATATTCTCTGTTCAGGCGGAAAAAAAAGCGGAAAGCCGGTTTTGGAAGTTTGCATTGATGCTGTCGTTGCAGAATGTCGTGGTACTAAGCCACGGTTGGTGTATCAGCAGAATCTTAAATTAATATGCCAACGAAGCCGGATGTAAGGCATGGATACATATAAAGATATCTTCAAGATAAAGATTAAGTTGGCTATAAAATCCCTTATACTTCAAACAAAACAGTCTATCGACAACCTCTTAAATTAACCATTGTCACCTCTTTCTCCAAAATGATCTTCCATTTTGTTTGTTCAACAAACTTTACATATAAAGAAATAAAACTACAAACTTCCGAATATTTAACTGGAGGACATTTATTTGATAGCAACTTTAAGTTTATAACAAAGTAATTAGGATTTTAATAAATAAAATAAACAAACAATAAATGAAAAAGATGAAATTTCAGAATTTCAAAACCTCAAATGTTACGGAATTTTGACAAACATAAATGAAACACCCTCAATTAGTTTTTAATCTGCCATAAAGTACGTATATATTTAGTCGTTAATTTTTCAATAATCATGTGTGTAAATTTATATATTTAAGTTATCTACGCTAAACTAAAATGCAATAAAAGTCAATAATGTTATTTGTTTGTTTGACTATGAAACTCATAAAAACATTACATTGAATTTTCCATTTTTCTAAAATACTGCACTACTTTTCACAATATATTATGTACTCGAATGTATATAAAATAAATTTATTTAATTTTAAAATTCAGAATTTATTATTATTTTGATATGACTGATTTGTTTTTTTTTTCTTCTTTGCTATGTTGTTTTTTTCATACATGAAGTGTAAGTTATATTTTTTTTCTTCTCATGCTCACTAACTATTAACTAGACTCATTTTGTAGATACAATTTAAGTCTGTATGTTCTTCTAATTTATTTACAAAGCTCATTTTACCTCTTTTGACATTGGTCGAATTATTCAGCAAATGTTTCATCTGATAGCAGATAGATTAACGTATGTTCATGTGTGTGTGTGATTAGCTATATAAAATGATATGTATATACATACATTGATTATTATATATCAATAATTTACGAGTATATATTTATGTAGTTTTGGCTAAACTTTATTGTAGAGTTTTTAAGCTTCTGAACCAAATTGGGAAATAAATTTAAAGCTCAATAAAATTTAAATGTTGTTTCCAGTTCGTGTTGTACAATAATTAGATCTTGTAAGGACAGAACTTGTGTAGGACCAAATTTTTTCATCACAAAATCATTTTAAAGGAGTACATACGAGTTAGTAAATTAGTTCGAAAAAATCATACATCAACACAGCTAACAGTCGACCGACGTCCAGAACCTGTCTCAGTCCGAACAGTTTTGCTTTTAATAACCCGGATGCTTCTCCCAACGCTAGGCTCGATCAACGGCACTAAAGTAGCGATCAGCAAAACTGGTCATAGTCTTGCAGTCTTGTCTGGATCTTGCAGTTAATGTCAGGACCAAGACCAAGAACAAGCCCGTGTCTGCAACACTCTTGCAAAAAATATGAATAAATACGAACAAGTTGCGCTTATGCTAACTTGATATTTGTTGTTATACCCTACTCCTACACTACACCGTAAAGGTATTAGGTTTGAAATTTTGGAACGCTCAAAAGGAGGCGTATACGCTGTGAATAATAAAGTAAGTGTACATTTCGACTTAGAATCGAAAGCTACCATAATATCCATCACCAAATAAACTGTCGCAATAGAAAGAGAATTCAGCCTGAATTGAACGCATGATGAGCTTGTTTTTTTGCTTGCCACGCCTATTTTTTTTTGTTAGTACAAATGTTGTTCTTTCTTTTTTTCGAATTGTATCTCAAAAACTAAAGCAACCAGAAAACCGTCAAATAAAGCAATTTTCAATACAACATCATATTCTGTATTTTTATGTAAAGGGCTGTTCAATTAGAGAGCCCCATTTGTTTGTGTTTGAGAGATCAAAATCAAAGCTGCAGCTTAAAGTACACCCAATGCATCGTAAATATTCTGAAATACAACATCTTCCACATGTTTTTCACGGAAACGCACACGAGTAAATGCGCCAATCCAGATTTTCCTTAACTTTTTCGCATGAATCGCGCGATATGCTGAAAATTTCGTTTACGATGTCGTCCTTCAGTCTCAGGCTTATTAGCATAGACCGTACACTTAACATATTCCTTAAAGAAGAATTTCTAACGCACGAATTTACTGGTTTACTTCTGGAAATAACACAATTGCTTGGCTAGCTGTTATTAAGCCCTCTTGTTTAAACCACATATGATTGAAGTCTACTTCTTTCAATTCATTCCAGAAATAGACAGTCAAATTGTTTATATTGTATTTCCCGAGAGCACTGCTGAATTATACTTTATCAACGGGTTTGATACTTGGTAAACTTGGCAGATAAAAAGGGCAAGGCTGCTAGTACTTAGAATGTCTAGAATGGTCACTGTCTTCGTATTTAGCAGCCTAGTTGTACAACTGCAGGACCGTGATGTTGCCTGAGATAGTTTATACCCTAGGCGGCCTAGGATAGCTTACTATCCTAGTGGCAAATGTTTGGGTTCGAGGTTTCGGATGATGTGCTTTAGCTTTTCTATGCCCATTAAGTCATGCTGATAGAGCTGAGGCCTTTGATGTAAGATCTCACCAAAGTCGCGTTGGTACTACGGGAGTTGGTTTATGCCCACAAATGAGGTTGACATCCTGAAGTTTAGCTGAGTCTTTGCCCACTTTTGGTTGAGGACCCAGTGTGGTTCTGGGCTTGAGCTACGTAATGGTTTACGACCTAAATGCGGATAGACCACTAGCTAGCCGCCACTGCTGTTACCAATTTATTTGGTATGTCAGTGACCGTCCTGATGTAACCGGTGCGAGTATGTGCTCTAAGTGGAGTTGCATATCTCAACCGGTTGTAGTGAACCAAATATCGGCAGAGATGTAAGATTGGTCCTGCTCTAACCATTGAGTCAATATTGGTACATATGTTGAGATGGACGTTAAATGACGTTTACCAGTCCGTGGAATTATGCCCTCTGTCGGCGGTGTACACGGAAATCCAAGTACACAAATTGTTCCGGTTGTTGTACACGATAGCGAGGCCTATGCTGGAAGGGTGGCGTAGATCAGGACCGCCAGAATTTAGGAATGCCAAACTGGATGACATCGGCTCGAATCTCGAAACACAGCCACGCCCCACGATACACAGAATAACATGGTAATACTCGTATATTGCGCATGTTGTTATCCTATCTCTTTCCTTTCTGTGACGTCACCCGAATCACACTTGCCTGAAGAGTATATAGAATGAACACGACCTAGAGAGCTGAAATTTTGTGACGTCACCCGAATTACACTTGCCTGAAGAAGAGTTTCGCATTTGGCGCGTGTGCTGGGTTGTAGTGGGGTCATTCTCTCGTTACTTGAGGTCCTTTTTAACAACCTTTCGCACGACCTAGAGGACTGAAATTTTGTGAGCAACTCAAGTTCAAGGGCCAATTGTAATAACCCGTGTGTGGCGCGTGTCGCGAGTCGCGTGTAGCACGTGTGATGCGTGTTATTTGCTCTTGCAGTAGCTATCAAATATGGTTATTCGAGTGACGTGCTGCGCAGTAGATACACAACATAGAGCGCGGCAATATATTACCTTGTTATTCTGTATATCGTGGCCACGCCCGATAATTTTTAAATTCTCTATATTAACTTCGCGTGCCCGTGGTTGGCTGACTGGCTGGCTGGTTGGTCAATCTTGTGATCAATTTTTAACCCACTTCCCAAAGCCCGATTTTATTGAGATTTTGTACCCATGTGTACCTATTTCCGATGACAACACTTTCTATTAAAATTTGGAGCCTCTTTGGCCTCATGGCCGAATAATTTTTTTAAAAATTAGCCTGATATCACTGATGGACAAAACTATTTGAAAGTTTTTGAGGCCCATATAAAAATTAGCCCGATGTTCTTCAAATTTTAAGCACACGTGTTCCTCCGATGGACAAAACTTTTCCTAAGCAGTTTTGGAGTGACCGGGCCCTGAGGCCTGAGGTGTGACCATATAAATTTTTTTTAAACTAACCCGATTTTATTCAAACTTTAAACACGTGTGTTTCTCCGATGGAGAAAACTTTTTGTAAAATTTTTGGAGTGAATGGAGTGAATTTTCTTTAAATTTTAAACTCTTATATATCTCTGATGGACAAAACTTATTCTAAATTTTTTGGAGTGATCGGACCCTGAGGACCGAGAAAATTAACCCGGTAGAGTAAAACACTTTCTTTGTACATAAGTTCATTAGTGGACGTGCTTTAAAGGGGCCGGTTCGGCACAATTGGTACCAAATGAAAGGTGGATATTTTTGCTCTACACTGTATACCCAATTCTTGGGAGTGGCTGGAAGCATGATCAATTCATATAGTAATTCAGGTGGTCGTGATAGGAGGCATAAATACTGTTGTCAGTAATACCAAAGATTTGCTAATCTTACTTGATCCATTTGCAAACTGAGCACTACTGTACCAGCCACAGGACGAATCTCACAAGGGATGAATATTTTTATAGTAACCACGCAGCAAATCCGATTTATTTTACTTTTACTGATACTGATAATAAAAAAACAACGGTTGTTATGCTGCGTATTAAATCCTTTTATATATTCTTTGTTACTTTTATTTACGTAATTAATATGGTGAAAACTGCGGTAAGGGAAGCGAAAATCCGTCCGTAATGAAATATTAAATATTCATATCGACTATCGAGTAATTTATTAAAAATGCGCACACATTTGCCAATTAAAATTAATTCTTTTTTACTAACTGATAAAAATGATAACAGCCACGGCTCAATAGCAACAAACAACAAAACACATGAATCGAACAACAGCAAAAAGCGGTTGCTGGTTTTGGTTGGACCGATTGATTTTTTCAGAAGATAACACAACCGTAAATATTTTACATTCGATTGAGCATAGATATCCTCTTCGGGCGGCGCAAAAAAATTGATAACAAAAAAATTGGCCAAAAACAATTTTTAAATGGCCATTTTGGCTGAGGTAAAAATATTCCGCATTAACGCTTTCCTCTGCTGGCCACAGAAACTCACATGGCGATGAAGTAGTTTCTGAATTGCAAGCCAAATGAAATGAACGCCGTTCGCTATCGGGATGAAATCTGCGTGAAAAGCGGATGAATCTTATACACGAGTATGTGAAGTACAACTACTCGCTTACCAGTTTGGAAATTTAGCCCGGAATCGTGCTAGGGATTTTTTTTTATATTCCATCATGCAAGTATTTCCAAACCAAATTTCTACGCGATGCAATTAAAAAAATTGAGTAATACTCGTGGTGCAAAACACAGACAGACAGACAAAAATGGGGAAAATAAATAAATCCTTTTGTATTGTGCGGCACACTTTTTTCTGATCTGCTGGCGGGCGTGGGAGGAGGGGACGAAAATCAGATTACATTTTTACCGTTTATTTGCGCAAATTATTGCATTCATCGACTTTAGGATGAAAAAGGATACCAATCCAATTTCATCATCATCGGGCACAGGCGCCTTATATTATGGCATTATATGTATGGCTACAGCAAAATGATAAAAATAAATATTAAAATAAATTCTGATCAAACAGCGGTAACTATACGTCGCGTCTACACGAGACGCTAAAGGACTCGACCGGAGGCAAATTACTCGCAACACAGTTATAGCATCCGTAGTTGACTTATCAAACTGTATATCAGGATAACATTGTAGCGTAGCGTTAAATTGGAAACAACATTCATTTATTTATTTAATATAATAATTAAAATAATAGTAATAATGTTAAAAACTATAATGATAATTATATAATATTTTACGAATTTTAACGACGATAATTGTTGTTATTATCGACCGGGCCGCTCCCCGCTCGTATCATGAATGCATGCACCTGTTTTGAAATCCACCGATTACTCGTAACTGGCATCGCACAGGGCTCGCAGTGTTGACCTATTGCGGTGATACAGTTGTTGCGCCATTTGTTAGCCTTATAGCCAGACTTGTGGACATCATACCGATTGAGGCAGCTGCTGTGGCGGCAGCGGCGGCGCTATTGGGAGTGCTGGTCGCTTCCTTTAACGAAATTCAATTCACAAACGAAAATAAGTAACAACAAAAAATGTCCATTGTAATAAAATTGTGATGAAAGAGCTTTTAAATGATTGTGATTTTGTTAGTGTGGGTGTGTATCTGTGTGTACTTACAATACTTAACGTACGGACAATGCACGCTGTCTCCTGCTGCCCTTCATTTTCCTGCAGCAGCGCTGGTGAGCTGCCACGCGATGACACTGATCCGGATCCGTTTAGCATTTTCATGTCGTCCGAATTGTGGGTCTGCGATGAAATTGACATCCGCCCATCAAGCGATGTATCATCGACGTGGCCATTCTGCTGATGATGATGATGGTTGGGTTGGTGTTGATGATTGGAATTCATTGGAAAATGCCAAGAACGAAAAAAAAAGTCAACCAGTCAGTTTAGAATATTCGCGTGGGAACGATTTAATGAAAATGAATGAGACCAAGAATGTGCGGTTTTGTAGGGATTGGGTTGATGTTGCCGGGTGGGGGTGCCATCTGTCGATTGGATATGGTTCGCTTTGGTAGTGGTGATGATGCTGTTTTACGGATTTTCAAAACACCCCATCCATCCATCAATCATTAAAAAATTGAATGGAAATTGCGAACAATCCGCGTGATGGCATTTTTGGAAAGCTAAAAATTTTTACGTCTGGCAAATAAATTCTTAATGAATATAATTTCGGACGTCAAAACCAAAACATAATTAGATATAAGTGTAAAAGGTTGAATGATCTATTGTGAAGGTGAATTGCCTGGCCATAACGATTATGAGATATCGCTGTTCCTCGGTCGCAAGTTGATTTTAATTTAATTAAAAACTTTGCCGGCGACCACCATGTCTAACCACGTTCTAGGCTATAAAAAGACTAATTTCTAATTTCCAATTCCTAATAAGCTCAATAAAACTAATTAATGCCTCTAATGCAAACCTATTAACTATACTACTGTACTCTGTATTCCCTCGTACTAAAAGGATTCACTTTGCCAATATCGACAGAAGTCAAATATCTAGAGAAAATTCTAGATTGCAAGATGCAGTACTTTCACTGCACCAAGAATCGATAATATCAAAATCTCAGTTTAGCTTTATTTAATGTAAAAGAGCATTTGGTAAATCATGTGGGCCGACTCCAAAAATGGTTGACTGGTTGTCCTTAATGATAATTGGACCCCTTCTCACCTATGCGGCAGTTGTTTGGTGGTGAAGATCTTGTCTGAAAATGGCTAAGAGGAACCTTAAAAAAGAAGAAGAACCGTCTGTTTGTGATTAATGGGAGCAATGCACTCTACCTCGACAAATGCTCTCAATACACGTCCAAATCTGCCACCTCTGGATGTAGTTATTCAGATGAAAATGGTAAAGGCTATATTTCGACTTCGAAAGAATAAAGTCTGGCTAATGGGCATGAGAGTGCGTGCATGGAAACAGATTGCATAAGGTTTCGGAACAAATTCCTTTGCTCCTGAAGCCTGTGTAGAGTACTGTACTCTTTCTTATATTCAAAAGAGTATATAAAGCATGGAAGGTTGGAAAATTCAACTGAGATCCCTAGGGAATTTGGACCAATATTCTTCACTGACGGTTCCTTACTGATGGTGGAACTGGAGCAGAATGGTTCTTAGATGAGAATTCTAAGGAGGCAACTGTTCTTCAAAAATAAATATTAGCTATTTTCGAGGTTCCAACTGGACTGTCTTTAAAAAAATACGAGGACGAAACTTTGCAATGTGTAGTAACAGCTAAGCTGCTCTACTAGCATGGGAATCACCTTTTGTTCTGGAATGTAAAAGAAAACTGAACTCTATTTCAAGTTGGGTTTCTGTCTCTCTTATCTGGGTTTCATTGGGCGCCGTGGCTCAGTGGAAATGAGCATGGCTACTGAGCAGGGGGTTTGTGGTTCAAATCCCAGATCCGGCCTTAAATTGTAGGTCCCTTCGATTTGTGTTCAAAAATATACATGCGCAACACAAATGATCGCGAGAAGCTAGACTTTGGACCGCAAATGGTCCGTCACGCCAAATGTAATGTTACCTGGGTTTCGGGTCACACAGATGTGAAAGGAAATGAATCTACTAATGCACTCGCAAGAAGTGGTTCTTCCGATGCTCCTACTGGTCAGTAATCAATGTTAGGCTAAGGATAAACGTTTTTAGGAGGGATATAATAACGATCGAAAAACTTCGATCATTGAAACTAGAGCAAGTCCTTTGCTAAGATTTAAGTAGTAAACTCACTTGGAATGTTTATAGTGGACCGACGCGACGGTCTGGGTGCTCTAATGTGGTTTTTTCGGATTGTCCCACCAAAAATATATACCATATATACTACTGTACAGATGAGATATTTGAGCCAACTACAACTTCAAACAAAGATTATTACGAAACATTCATTATAATTAAAAGAAAATATCACAAAATAAAAAGCCTTTTAATCGAACGTACGCTTGCTTTGAAGTAAAAGTTTGAGGAATAAAGCCGATAACATAAGTTCTCAAAGAAATGCATTCATTAAAAACACATCATATAATATATCCCACAGTTGTTATCATCGTTAGTCAGGTTAGTTGGATTGATTAGGATAAGAAAATTTACACTGTAGGGCGCAAGAAGTGAACAAGAAGATCTAGAACAATGAAATAATTTCTACGCTCGGTCTGTCTTGGTAACCAGGATTTTAAGGATTCAAATAATCACAAGAGATTTAAATAAATCCTGAGCCCACTTCCGCAAGTACAAATGTACAAAAAAAGTGTACTCTGTGTTATTTCGATATTCCGCAAGAATAAGGATGCAATTTTTAAAAAAAAAGTCCTGTACAAAATTGAACAAATATATTCACTGTCTTCCTAATTGTGATTGAGCAATATAATTTACCCACCTGGAGTGAACATCATCAGTGCGACTAGTCGTTAAAATAAATTTCTATCTACGACTATTAAATTTTTAATTCAGCCTTATTCTTCTCTTTACGTTTGCTATACAAATTAAAGGATAATACTAGTCACATAGGTCGAGAGAGCGTAAGTTTGTCAATGCGTAGACCTAAGTGAAGCTTAAGGCCGGACCAGCGTAAGCCTTGACGATGAGTATGTTTGGACAATACGTATGCCTGGACTAGCCTAGGGTCATATGAGCATAAGCATAGAAGCGGAAGTCGAGCAAAGCGTATATCTAGACGCTGTGTAAGCCTTGACGATTCGCAGAAATGTTGTTCTCCATATCCAGGGTTTCATAGAGCAGTGCGTAACCTGGACGATATTTATCCTGAACGAGCGTTAAGGCTTAAATCGAGTGGAGCGTATCTCGAGCAGAGCGTATCTCGATCGGATTGAAAGTCGAGTGATGTCTAGTTTTAGATATTGTATGAGCCTAAGCAATACATAGAAATGTATGAACATAAACCAAGCAGAACGCGTATCTCAAGTCATTGTGATACATTATAAAACCATGGATTTTGTCGACCATTTCTGGTGTGGTGACCTCAATTGGGCAACTAGAACGTTCGACA
Organism: Nephrocerus scutellatus; assembly: GCA_947095585.1. Classification (NCBI taxonomy): domain Eukaryota; kingdom Metazoa; phylum Arthropoda; class Insecta; order Diptera; family Pipunculidae; genus Nephrocerus; species Nephrocerus scutellatus. The sequence goes on along the minus strand of OX352765.1, from coordinate 25,126,527 downwards.
TCACTTGTGCTTGAACGACCGCACTGAAGTTGAGTAAACCAGTTGGGAATGGTCCCCATAATATTTGTCAAGCTTTTGTATAGTGTTTAATGAGCACTCGAAATTCCCTATTTTTTTTTCATTTGAACGAAAATGCCCGTAGGCGTCTATATAAAAAGGCTGCCACAACAAAACTATTTGACAGATCTGTCTGAAAATTTTGGTGCTTTCTTTTGAAAGATGGTTCTTGACAAACGAAATGATTGTTGCTCAAGTTCTACTTGGGATGAAGAGGGGGGTGCAGAAAGCCCAAACTCATATGAAAAGCTAAGAGTTCTGTCGTCAGCAAAAAAATGAATTGGATTAGAAGTAGCGTATAGGAGATCATTAAAGAAAATGACTAAGAGTGTCGGAGATAAAACAGAGCCTTGGGGAACACCGGCGTTTATGCGGTGAACATTAGATTTGAAAACGTCCAATACGACCTGAATTGAACGGTCAAAAAGGTAGTTACAAGTCCAATTAAGCAGAGCCTTATCAAATCCATACGCATTTATTTTCGACAAAATGTCATCTGATCACCTGTAGATCGTTGTCTTCGAAATCCCAACGGCTGGGCGCTAAGGATTACACGTGATTCAAGGTATTGCATAAGAGTACGATTAATCAGCATTTCCATGAACTTAGAAAGTATGCATGTTAGCGAAATGAGTCAGTACGAGGAAAGAGATGACGGTTCACCTTTTTAGGAACAGCTTTGTAGTTTTCTCTGACCATGATCCATTGATTAAAGCATTTGGACTCACGTCGTTTGAATTTCGTGATCGTTTTCCGTATTGCTTTTTTCAGTGAATCAGGGAGAATTCTGCTAGGATGTTTACTCCTTTACATACTTAATGAAATTATTTTGCCTCTTGCGTTTACAACGCCGACGTGCCTCTCTGGTCACTGCTAAAGGTCAGTTTGTAGCGTGATTTTACTTAATGTCGCTTAGTTTGTTTGTATCCAACTGTTGGATTTACTATTTTCAAAACAGGGTACAACAGGTTTTTTGAAAAAAAGGATACTTCGGCAAAATTCAAACATATGCATCTTGTTCCTCATAGTCGAACAGTTAGGTGCACACGTGAAAAACTCACGCTGTCCCATGATGATACGTAACTGTGAGAAGCGTTGTGCCTTGCAAATAACAACATTACTACCTGGAAAAACTTCACAGAGAATTTCAATGACAAAGACAATGAACGAGAAGAATGCCACGTCATTACCAGTGAGCTGCATTTTTGTAATAATCCTTTCTAATCATATCCCACTTTTCCACTACAATAATGATTTTTTCTGAGTCCAAATTCACATTTTTGCTATACCTATACTACACCCAATCTTTTCAAACTTCCAAAGATTGGTTTAATTTTGTTCACTAAAACCACAAGATGGGAAGCGCATGCTTTTGAATGATGCAGCGAATAAAATTGGTAAGGACATAAAAAAACTGATTAAGTTTTCTTACGCTACCCTGGAATTATCTGGATGTTACTTTAATTGCATCGATGTAACAACTTAGCCTGACAACCAGAAGTATACCTTGAAATAACACTGCGGTTAGGGGTTATGGATAGTAAACCAAAACCATTCAACGAGAGGAACCTAGAATGGTCAAATATGTTTTTCTTCCTTTTGATTGCTATAGGAGTAGGCTGTTGTTCCAGCATCGACGCTCCATTAGCTAATTCTCGCACCAGTCATTCCATTTAAAGTTTTTGGAACATCAGTGTATCGTACGCTGCACAAACAAATCTGATTGACGCAATAACTGATCCTCGTTTACACGAAACCACCACATCAGCAGTCAACCATCCGCGTCCACTGAATACTTCTACTGATGGTTTACATCAGGGAGGAAACGCGGACGATGATGCGCTACACTAATATCGCAACGATTGCAAAAGCCACTCACCTCTTTGGCAATAGAGCCATTCGGACTGCTGCACATGCCAACGCCGTTAATGTCAATGCACGCCTCTAAATCGCTGGCATTGCCATCGCCCGACACGCTATTGTTGCAACTGCTACTGACGCCGTTATGTGTGCCATTGGACTTTTGCGGTGGAATCGGCGATGACAGCGATTCAATGCCCTCGGCGGCAGGCACTTTCACAGCGGCGACAATTGCCGCAGCAGCAGCACTCGCATCACCACAATTGGCATTATTGTTATTAGCCTCGTTCCCCAGCACATATATGTTGACCATGTGGGCTGCTTGAGCGTGCACCATCAAATCCCACGGATTGGTGAAGGCATCTTTGCAAACGGCACATAAAAGTTTCGCTCCTGCTGGTGGATTCTCTGCAAATAAATCAGAAGGGAGAGTGATAGAGAGTGAGAGGGAGAGAGAGAATGGAAAATCGCGAATTAGCGAATCAGCATTTTACAAGCAGCAACCAAGGCTTAAATCAAAGCACACCAAGAAGGGCAACCTAACAAGTGAGTGTGTGTGTGTGTGAGTGTGTATTGGACAGAGCCTGATGTATAATTCAATTTCACAAAATTGTGTACACTGGCAGTTTTATCCTTTGGCCAAACGCGTTCCGCAACCATCTTCATCTCGTCCGACCAAGAAATATCTTCGCCAACGAATCCCGGTTCGTATACAGCAGCACTACGCACAACGGCTGAGCCGCAGCCTAAAATATGTTCGCCAAGTTTGTAAACAACAAAAGGAAGTTGCTCCTTGTGTCTGTCTTGTGTGTCGAGAACGAACGAACTGAGAGCAACGAGCAATGTGCGATTATAACACTTCCCTCATTCTCTCGCCACTTCGCCGGCGCTCCTCCTGTTACCCTTCTTCGTGCGCGCTTAGTGCTAAAGTGTTTAACAACAATAAATTAATTACTTGATGCTAATGCTATATCCTGGCACTTGCATGTAAACCTTAATTTACAATAAGTCCTTTTGTGGTCTAATAATTCAGCAAGGTCGGGAAAACATTCTCTGCAGTTGCCGCAAATTAATGTGTCCGGATTGCCTGAAAGTAGGACAGAATGATATGTTGGTTAAATAATAACAAAAGGATAACAACAATAACAACAAAAAATTAGTGTAAAGGGAAAAAATCTGCTCATACTCGTGCAAGGATACAGTAGGTACTCGTTTAACAATTATTGCAAATGAGTGGGTAGAAAGGAAGCGAATGCACGCGCCCCCTGCATAAAAAGGACACATTTGGCATAACAACAACAACTACAACAATAACAGCAACTGTCGTAAGCACTTTGGCAAATATTCGAAGAACGCTGCATTTGCATCGTTTGTTTCGCTCGTCGGCTGTAATGTATCTGCCTGCGTAGAGCACCAGCTAAAGCTCCAACGAACTCCAGAGCCGCCGTCCGATTTCCGGTTTGTGGCAACTTGGATTTTCTCTCTATCTGCCCCTCGCTTTGTCTGGCTGTGTCTGCGTCTGTTTCTCTGTTGGTTTGTTTATTTAATTGTTTGTCGGTTTCATGCACACATTTTGTTGCAATTGTTAATCCATTTCCTTCAATCCATCATCCTCTATAGTCAAGAGCTACAGAGTTGGATACATAGTTGGCGTACGAGCACACAATCATGAATCACTAAACTTGGTGTGGTCAGCCATCAGCAGAATAGAGGGAATAACATGCAGTGTGTATGCACTTGAAGTAACTATTCTGCATGGTGGAAGTTCGATCAAGCCTATCAAAAAAGGAAAAGGAAAACTGAACGATCGGGCCAGTCTCTTCAAAGTAAGTTTGGCGCGAGGCTAATAACTTTCCTCGTATAAAACCCACAAAACCCGCAGAAAGTCACGCTAACTGAAATCGAAACTGTTATTCAAAAAGAGTTACAACTAAAAAACCTTATAATGCTTAGCACAGCGTGGGCGTTAGGAAATTAGGGAGAGTAAAAGATGAGATGTCTATGCACGCGTGTCTTAAACGACTGCAGATCATATAATTGCAGAAACACAGAATCAGGCAATTCATTCCATATAACTATTTGAGAGTTTTCTTCAAAAAATGTAGTTTTCAGTGTGAGTTTGAAATGGATGTTTGATTGGTTGATTAGTATATATATCTATAGGTAATAAATGTGCTGATCCCATCATTTTATTAACCTCCCTGTTAACGTTGAAACTCGTTTGTTCTGCCGAGATAGTGAAGGTGCATCGTTAACGTATACTGATATGTCGGTAGATAGCTAACTAAATCAAAAAAAGAGAACGTGTATCTTCTTGAATGATCAAAAAATGGGATGATTTATTGTTCCCTAAGACAGTAGTTGCAGTCAGCCATCAGCAGAATAGGAGGAATAATACGTAAGATTCATCAAAATTACACGTGGCTGTAACTATCTCTGACTGGTGGAAGTACGATCAAACCTCAACGTGATGGTCGCCGGTAATACAGGAAAAGCCGAATGATCGGAAGTAAGGTTGGCGGGAGGCCAATAATCTCGCTCGTCAAAAAAACTATACGGAACCCTAAATCAGCCTCGGATACACTGATGAACGACGACGACCACGGCAACGAAAACGGCTAATCGATTTAAGAATTTTCTCATGGAAGAACGTACTCTCATTTTATAGAGCTCGAGCTGCAAAAAGCTAGCCGATGCCCTGTCCAAACATAATGTTGACATAACAGCAATCCAGGAGATGCGGTGGACATGGACAGACATCCATGACATCATGTGCTCTGGGTGGGCTCTCTAGTCAGCAAAATAATGAAAGCCACCGTCACCGGCTTTACATGACGTTGGAGGAAGTGATCCGAGACTCCGATGTAAAGGCGAGAGGAACAATCCTCTATAAGTTCATTCAGATACTGGCTTACGCAAACGATATTGACATCGTTTAAAGAAACCCAAGGGCTGAAAAATCCAGGGTGCACATAATCGGGAGCAAAACAAAGTACATGTTGGCCACGTCTGTGAGCAGAAGATCCAACATTGGTCCCTTAATTTAAATAGTGAAGTGCGAACTTGAAGTAGTGTAATCCTTCCACTATATCGGGTCAAATGTAGCAGCCGATAACTGCATGAACCCGACGCGCACGCTTGCTTAAAGACAACAAAGCCTACTTTAGTCTGTCAAGACTCTTCAAATCCAGGAATCTAAGCATAACATCTAAGCTGCTGCTTTATAGGACAATAGTCATACCAGTACTAAAATATGGATCCGAGACTTGGGTGCTTAGCAAAAAGCATTCTGACCGCGTTGGAGAGAAAAGTCTTACGGAGAATTTGGTGGCCTCGTATGTGGGGCAGAACGATTCCGGATACCCTATAATGATTATTAAAATTATTATTTTTATTATATTATTATATTATGTGATTGCTTAGCTTCTTTGTAATTGCCACCATATCTGTTAATTCTATTGGTTTGGCATTTGGTCAAAGAACTGTATGAGCCTTGAAATGTTTTATTCTTTTACGGGTGAGGGCTGCACATATGAAAAGTATGTGCTCTGATGTTTCCTTTGCCTTGTTACAAAATCGGCAGCGATCCGATTGGGATTTACTCATTTTCAAGAGATGACCATGGAGTTGGCCGTGTCCTGTCAAGTAGCAGACTAGTGTTCATAGTGTATGGCAGTCCAGTTTGAGGGCCCTGTCCATATGACTAATGTTGTATTTGAAGGGCTTTTTGGCCTGTCTCATCCCAGTCGATAATACCCAATTCGCCTCGATGGCAGGGGTTTTCCATTCTTTAACTCTATTTTTGATATGGCTTTTGGAATAGGCAATACTGGGCTTGGGCCCCCTATCTTGCACAGAGATCTGTAGCCTCGGTTCCTGATATGCCTGAGTATCCGGAAGACCACATTAGAGTAATTTTGTTGTTTTTGATAAACTCTATAAGGATGAGATCTAAGAGCGTTATCGCGATGTCGACATCGTAAAGAGAATTAAGCTTAGTAAGCTTCGGTGTGCAGGACACCTATCTCACACGAGCGAAGAGGATCGAGGCCGGCCAAGACTACCTGTAAGGATGGCGTAAACCAAGACGCCCAGAGTGTAGGGATGCCAATGTGGACGACATCGAATGAATAGGAACGCACCTCGGTTGTAGAAACCATTATGATGATGAAGATGGGAGAATTTATATAGAATTATTAAGTACGAAGCAGTAATACAAAATAATATGAAAGGTAATTTATTGTATACTTCATTAATAGAAAAATACAAAATGTTAATAATATGCAGTCAGTTTGTACAAGCAGTGACTGGCACAAAAAATATGCTTAGTTGCAAATCGACAACCCTGAGCATCGAGCAGAAATATTAGGGTTCGAATTTCTGATTGGGAAACATATTGCCATTGATGCACCTCTTTGTTTGCATTTTGGGTTCAAGGTGAGCTGTTTTTAATCTGGGCTCATTTTTCGCATAGCTGGAATTTTTTAGTGTATGAATTAATTCCCTCCTTTTTTGAGGACGACTCCAGAAAAAAAATATTTATGACATTTCCGAATAACGAGATTTTGCTTTTCAGGGACTGTGATGGAATGGCTTACAGGCTGACAGGGTTGATCCTTTAATGCCCGCTACACGATTTTTTTAATCGCAATTGACTAAGAGACGTCTTGTATGCATCGCAGCAACTCTAATGTAATAATATAAATAAAATAATAAAAAAATGGTTGTGTGATGTGGAAAGGAGGAACTCTCTGTTATTCCTGAAACAGTCACGCAAACGTATAGCAAAGCATTAATGACAATTTTTACTTACTGTAAACCTTATAAGGACCCAACTGCGGATTCGTTGCTTGCTGTTGCATTGGCTTCGACATTGGCACCACCAATGACAGTTGTTGTTGTGTCGATGACTGATTCTGATGCAGCTGCTGCTGCTGCTGTTGTTGTTGTTGCTGTTGTTGTTGCTGCTGGTGGTGCTGTTGAATAAGATGTGACTGAACTTGATTGTTTGCACAAAAAGCTGATATTTGCTCGCAATTTGTCAACGCTGCATGAGTTGTTGTGGGCGCTGCTGATCCTGCCACATTCACTACCGTTGATTTAATATTGAGTCCTGATACATATTGTCCAACTTGCTGCTGTTGTTGTTGTTGTTTATGCTGATGCTGCTGCTGTTGCTGTTGCTGTTGCTGGATGTATGCACTAAGACTGTGGTGGGGCGGTGTTGTCGTGGCATTGCCATTACATGTCGCACTGACCAAACCGTTGGCATTCGATCCATTACTCGAAAGGAGATTTTGCTGATGCAAAATTAGCTGCTGTTGTGGTAGTAAATTGGCCATGGCTGCCATTGCCACAGCAGCAACCTGATGCTGCTGATGTTGTTGGTGCTGCTGCTGGTGATGATTATGATGATGTAGATGTTGGTGTTGTTGTGCCTGATGCTGTTGCTGCTGCTGCTGCTGATGTTGTTGTTGCTGCTGTTGTTGGTGTTGAGCCACTGCGGCAGCAGCTGCTACAGCAGCATTAATATTGTTTGTGTTTACCGAATCCGTCAATATCCTGGCTTGCGGAACCATTAAGCGTTTACGCTTTTTTGGACGTAGTCCTGACGCACCAAAAAGTGTCGACGAGCAGTAACTGCAACGGGAGAGTCACATAGTTTGCACATGAACAACGATTCGTCACAACTGTTGCCAACTTACCTGTCGTAGTAGTAATCCCTGAAAAGAAAAGAAACACTGATCTAAGTATTGTGCAAACAGGAGTGTAATTGGGGAGTTAATTGCAAATGAACTGTGTCCTTTTGCTTCGACAATTGTCAATAGGATATTGAGCCGGGAGGCTCATGCCACAAAATGTCGCACCAAACCGCTTTCCTGTCATTAGCCAGCTTGTTTACCGACAATGTGGCATGCCGTAGGTCACTTAATGCCGCCAGTATCGCAAACGGCGCGGTCAGCCGGAAATGTCAATATTTTATTTTACCTTTTTTTTTGGTGTGTTCGTGTGTCGGCCAAACAAACCAACATCATCAAGGCAAATAACCCTTTCAATTTTTAAACTCACCGCCATCAATGAGCAATTCTGTGCTGAGATTGATCGCCACACTTGTGGGCGTATAGGTGGTAGTTAGTGGTTAACTTCTCCGAAAACGCACACCGCAGTGCAAAACGATTACTGTAGCGGGACAACTGTGGTATGGCGACAAAGTCAAGTTGACACTTGGTTGTCTAAATTATACGGTAAGTAAAAAAAATAAATAAATAAAACATCGCCGAAAGTTTAGCTTCAGCCGGCCTATGTTTGATTCTTGGCCATAATATGCGGTGCCAACAAGGCTGTGTCTCCTCTACACACTGAACCACCAATACAATAGCCTTCTAGCAACCAACGGTACAAAATATGGGAGATGACAACTATTGCCATACACTGCGGTTCACTAAATTAGAAGCAAGCAATTTTGAGAAGTAAATATTATCTTTCTCTAGTTATATGGCAGTGAGAGAAAAGAAAAAAATGGCGAAAAAACAGAAACAAACAGAAACGTTGAATGCAATGGTGAATTCGAAATTTTAAGAGAACAAGCTAACGGTAGTTTTATGAAACTTTAACTGAATGAGTCAGAATAGTGTTACGAAATTTAGGCTTTCGTGTTTGCAACAATAGCATGCCTTTCAATTGGTTTATAAGATTAGAAGCAATCGTTATTTTGTGAAGTGGTTAATTTTTTGAATAAAAAGGTGTAGAAAAAAAGTGTGCGCGCGTACTTCATAAGCGTATCAAAACAAAAAATAGACCTACAAAACATCTCTAAAAGACTCAAAATACCCCCTAAAGTCTCTACTAAGTTCCTCAAAAGGCTCCCAAAGTACCACCAAGAGACTCAAAATATCACCCAAGAAACCCCCAAAAATACTAACATAAGACTTTCGAAAAGACCCCCAGAAGAACCCTATAAAACCCCAAAAGACCCTCTAAAGACCCCCAAAAACATTTTCAAAATACCCGATTTACCCCCCCCCCCAAAGGTCCTATAAATATCCCAAATAGGCTACAAAAAGATCCCCATAGACTCCCAAAGTAACACCAAAGTTCCTCAAAAGATCCCCAAAAAGAGCATATAAAATACTACCAAAAGACTACCAAAATACCCCAAAAAGACCCCCATAAGACCCCAAAAAGACACCTAAAAGACTCCCAAAAGTCCCCAAACGACCCCAAACGACCCCAAAAGACCTTCAAAGAACCCAAAAGATCCCCAAAAGTTCCCCAAAATATCCCCAAAACATTTCCAAAAGACCCTAAGAAGACCTTTAAAAACCACTTAAAGACCCTCAAGACTCTCAAAAGACCTCCGAAAAAGACACTGCGGTCCTCGCTCTCTATACTGTTCTATTTCACGGATGAGATTCTTTTCCCATGCTGCTTTCATTCGCCGGTGAACTGTTTTTTCATATCTTCTGAGCTCTCTATATTCCTTTATGCGTGCCCCTCGTTCTATGAGATTATTGCAATGATCGGTACGCAACATTCTTACGTCGCTAGCTTGCATTCATCGTCATCGAATCAATAGTTCCGATCTCTACGACTACTCCCTGCATTTGGCAAAAAGGTGTCTAATGTACCGTTATCTTGTTCTGAATATTTTTTAGAACTTAATTTTGTATTAACCACAAACTACTCTAACTTTCATCATCACTTGTTTTTTCCTTTTTTGACATATAACTGAAGAAATATCAATTTTTCTCCCAAAACGGTGTGCTTCTAATCTAGTGGACCGCAGTGTATGTACAGATGGACAAAGTCCGCTTATGCTTAAGTGAAGTGTTGGTCTGATGGCTTAGCGTGAGACTACACAGATAAGAGCCCGCTGAGCCGAACTTTGTACAACCAACTGCTTCGTGCTCTATGCCTTGGACTCTGCCGCCGCAATGTTTACCAAAAAAATTTTCCAGTTGAAAAAATTCTCCTTTGGCGTTGGCGTTTTGTTTCATTGTCGGCGGATCTGGCTTCATATACGGAAAAGTTAAAATTTATTTCCGGTCGCTTGCATTCATTTATTCAGCAATTTTTGAGACTGCTGTTGACTTTTGGGATGATGTGAAGGGTACGAACGATAGCAGAGTACTTCAGCTACTAGTCATCATCAGCACCAGCAGTACCGCACGGCGAGGACGTTTTGTTACAAACCAACTGTGTCAAGCGCACAAAATTTAACGTCGTCATCGTCATCGGTACACACAAGAAAGGACATTCCTGGTGATGAATTGATGTTTTTGTGTACAAATGGGGTAGTGGGAGCGGCGATCATACTACAAGGAACAGCATGAAATGGAATGTAAATAAAACAAATGAGTTGCTTGAAATAATAAAGTTCGAAATTTCAACGCCCCCTCCCCGCCATTTTTATGTCAGTGTCCAATTTGTCAACTAGCAGGATAGTGGACTTGCTTGTGGTGGCGGCAGTAGTGTATGGTACTGCAGTAGGCCGAGGTCGAATGGACATAATCGTTTAATTTCGTCGACTTTTAATGCCAGCTGCGGGTTAATGGTTAGTATCAGTAGTGTTGTGTGTCGTGGTTAGTATTAAATAAATCACCCTGTTCTCGTATTTAATTTGGAATGTATATTAATTTTAAATGGAATTTGTCACACATAAAAATGTAGACATACGCACAACGTGCAAAAATATATTTTATCACCAAAATTGGCTTTACAACAATGGGCTCTTGATATTTTATATTCCCTTTTTTATACGCAATGCGTCAATTAATTCCAGAGTTGTGTTTGGGAGATCTGACTTAAATGAAAAAATACAATTCCAAGAACATTCCACTTCTTATGTTTTGTTTCCATTTTCATCTCTCAATCGCTAAGCTTAGTGTTAAACAAGGCATTGGATCTCAGTGTTAAAACACAACTGAACTATAAGATGAAAACTTTTTCTTCTCTTGATGGGCATTTCAGTCGAAGCTGCATTAAGAAAAACTTCAGCTAAAATTGTGACCCAAATATTGTAATCAGTGATAGGATTCAAGCTTCTATTGAGCCGAATTATAGCTTTGCTAACTTCGTCTATGCTTGGGGTCTGAAGCATATTGTGGTCTTCGGAAATTGGTGGAGCCTCCAATTCCTCAGTTAGGTTACCATTTAGCAATTGTTTTCTCTCCACTTTACTTTGCCATCTACTTTGTACTTTAAACTTACACCGTCCAATACAACTTGAAAAAGACAGTTTCTGATACAGTGAAGTAGTTTATCATCGACTCCATAAGCACGCATTTTGGACAAAAGAGCTTGATGCCAAACTCTGTCAAATGCCTTAGAAATATCGAGTGCAACAGCTTTGCTTTCACCAAAATGATGCAAAGACCGGCTCCACTGTTTGGTGACATATATCATCAAATCACCTGTAGAACGATGCCCACGAAATCCGTACTGCCGGTCATTAAGGATTTCGATGGTTTCAAGATATTCCATGCTCAAATATGAATTGATCAGCGTTTCCATGAGCTTGGAAAGAACTGTTGTAAGTGCTATGGGTCGGTACGAAGAAGGAGACAACGGCTCGCCTTTTTTGGTTATGTGCTGGACAGAGGCCGTTTTCCAGCTTTTCTCTGGAAGAGTCCAGAAAAATAGTATAAATGGAAACGCAATGGTAATGCCAGCTTAGGAGAACACCTCTTCAACACTAATGGGGAAATACCATCTGGCCCAGCGGATTTGTGAATGTTGAGATCGTTTAAAACTCTAGCAACTGCACGAGTACGAATAAAGATCTGTCCCATAGAGTGTTCAATACTCTGAGGTATTTTGATTCATTTCACGAATAACCAAAAAATTTTACTACCTTTGGGACATAGTAGTATTTTTGGCCACAATTTTTGGTCGTAGACGAATTTGAATTGCCGAAGATGGGCATTGCAATCATTTCTAGCTCATTGAAAATTTATTCGATTTTCCTCAGTAGGGTTTACTTTGTAAAACCGAAAGCATATCTCTCTAATCCTAGAAGCCTGTGTACAGCTCATACCATCCACATCCATCCACCTTTGGTTTGACAGACTTATTCCTGGAGGAGATAAAGTTTCTCATACTAATAAGGATAATGTTTCTGATTGCATCAGCGGCGGCATGGCTGGATTGAGGTGATATATGGGGGGTATCTTGGAGTGGGTCTTGGAGGGTCTTGGTGGTCATTTGGGTGGATAGTCTGCTAGTTATAAATAAAAAAATTAGATCATGACTGTATTAGGTTTATTTAAAAATAAATCTCAATGCATCTTCAGGAGGCCAGCATTGAACCCCGGTTTTATAGTCAAATATAATGATGATCAGTTCATTAAAAATTGAATATTAATGCTGGCAGTAGACCTATAACTTGCGAGTTCTAGCAGTTAAATTTTTGAATTTATATTCCTGATTTGGGATGATTCCTATTCCTGTACCAGCAACCGCATATGTAACTTAAGCCCGACTACTCTCTGGAATAAAGGGTAAACTGAAAATTGAAATTCTCTTACAAATACTATAATATTCGATCATCGCTCGAACGAAAAAGAACATACGTCATTATAAGATCGACCACAATGTATTTGTTATTCCGAAAATCCTACAAATTCGTTAAGGTAAGGTCCTTTTGCTTTAAGTTCGCTTAACCTCTTCAAATACTGTACGCAGATAAGTGCGAGGCGCGAATGTGATTCCAAGAAGAAAACCGAAGCACGCAAACAACTAGCAAACTAGATTATTATCCTTTATAATGACTTGATTGGATTTGACACGTTCCTCTACACCACTAGAAAGTCGTAAAAAGGACGTAAAAAAAGACCACGCCTTAGAGCGAGCTTCGTACATTCCTCTCATTCAATTAGCTATAGTCGAACACTTTTATAAAGTTGGGAGGACTATTGAATACATCTAATTTGCCCTATGAAAATATATAATCTCATTTTGGTGGAGGATAAAACCTGTAATCTGGTCTCTGATAACCACACTCCTGTCGTACAATGCAACCGACAGAACTTTTTTGTAAATTATTTTTCCACTTGTCATCCTTAATATGGTAATTGCTTCACTCTAGAATCCCGATATAATGTTCGCTCATTGCCAGGCGACTTGGCAAGGACAATCAATCATTATGATGTGATGGGCGAACCCATATGGGGCATGGCCAAGTCTTTTGTTTTCTTTGATTTCATAAAATCGGGTATTCATTACTTACCAGTCATTTCCGGTTTTTGTGATGTTCTGACGCTTTCGACCAACCTGGTGGGCTTTGGGTTCGGCAACCATGTTAACATCTGCACAATGAAACAAAAAACAAAGTTGGAATAAAAAAATGTGAATAAGAAATGTAATAAGAGAGGAAGAGGTAAAAAATTTCTCAGCTTTTTGATGAGGTAACAAGGGAGTCCTTTACCTTTCTATCCCTTTGCTCTTCCATCCCTCTCGTTTACAGATTCATTAGCAGAACAAAACAATATTTTTTTTGTATTTGCAATGACAAAGAGCTATTAGAATAGCACTTAAAATTCTTTATGACAATACCAGTCATTAAGAAGAGGATTGAAAGGATTCAGAAATGCCGACCAGCCCTTAATTAGTCAGACAAAACAGCACTTCCTTTTTGATGATTATGATTTGTTGTTCTGATGCCAAAAACAATACGGTTATGAATGTAATAAACAGATTCCTTGAGAATGTATTCACTTTTCACATAATCACAGAAAAGGACATACACAAAAAACCAAAAATGTAGAGATGATGGCTGCAAGGTGGAACAAGTACGGCACTGCCTGCATCCATCTTCAAATACAATAACCTAATATGGGACACCATTTATTTTAAGTCTAATTGAATACTTGGACGCAAGAAAACTGAGATGAAATGCCTAAAAACTAAGGAACAAACGTGAGTACTAAATTCATCCAAAGAGGCAAAGAGCATCGATTTGCTACCAAATTTGTAGTTAGAATGAATGACCTGGTGAATCCGGCTTCATTCCTTCGAGGATAAACAAAAGGACCTGGCCTTTCTGGTTAGGCGTTCGACGTGTGATAAACAGCCCAACCGAATAGAAATCATGAGTTTACTGTTGACGTCCGTGTACAACGATTTCCCAATCTGGAGATGGATTGTTGGTACCCACAACAGAGCAAGTGTAGCCGAGAAATTCGGAAAACACATTTCTGGACGCGGACTTAGGCTGATTGGCTTTGATTCATTTGGTTGGAAGGAATTTCACTAGGTTTTTTCATTTCAAAGTCCACATATGGTGGTCTCCGGATTAATACACCGCCAACCAAATTAAACACCCGGGACATGCCTCCAGTATTCCCGGCTTTTCAAAAGGGAAAAAAAGCAGAAGAGTAAATTGCACAATCGAAGAGAAATGCTTTTCCAATAATATTGTACTAAAGTTTTACAAAACAGTAAGAAAGAAATGTCAAAGCCACAAAACCCGAACAAAAACCGGTCAAGTTAGGAACGGAAGTAAAGTCACAGTCACAAAATACGGACAGAGCACTTCTGTGAGTTCTTAAAGGACTACGAAGATAAACATCTTCAACTTGGCGTTAAAGAAGGTAATACGGAAAATTGTTGGCCTTGTATGTGAGGAAGGACGATTCCGGAGACCTACGAGCGTTATCGTGATGAGTGTATCAACATCGTGACGAGAATTAAGCTCGTTAAGCTCCGGTGGGCAAGACACCTATCTCGCACGATCGAGGAGGATCCTGGTTGAAAAGTCCTTTGCGGTAGGATTTATGGAAGAGGAGAGCGAGGCCAGCCAAGCATATGCCGGAAGGAGGGCGTAGACCAGTACGCCAAAAGTTTAGGGATGCAAAACTGGATACATCGGCTCAAAATCAAGACGGCTGAAGAAATTTTTTGCGGTAGACCAGGACCATGCCCCGGTTGTAGAGTCAAATATGATGATGATGAAGATCAATCTTCCATTGTCAGTCAGAACGAACTATTCAAAAGGGACAATGGGACGGACTTTGGTCGAAGGAGATTACATGGTTAAGTACATACACCATCAGCTTATCTCATGAATTTGGTCAGATGAATGTATGACTGATGAATGGAATCTAAGTATTGTTTGCCCCGAACCACAAGAAGCGGGAGACCCACTAAAAATGCGGAATTAGTCTCCTTAACATCGCATATAAGATCCTTTGGTCAGTAATGTATTTTTTATTAAAAAGAAGGGACACCAACACAGCAACGTTATGGCTATAACATCGCAAAAGACAGCTACAACTTTGAGAGAGTACGGGGCTTTTTCTATCTAGGCTCCGCTTTAATAATAATATACAATTCGGCGCGAAGACCGTTGCCTCGCTTCTCGCGAGCATTTGTGTTGTGCTTGTATCTTTTTGCACACCCAATGGAAGGGACCTATAATTTAATGCCATATCCGAACGGCGAATTGGGAAGCTTTCTGTGACAAGTTATTACTCTCCGACGTTTGTCAGATATTCGCCCGCTTTAACATCCAATAATGACATTGCTAAAGAAATCAAACGAAGAGTCACTTTGTATTCTAGTCTCAATCATACTATTGCTGTTTTATGGCTCTGAAGGAAGGACTCTACCTATCTATCAAAGACTCGTTTCGAGCGAAAAATACTTCTTACAATTCCCGGTCGGAGTGAATCGACGTGAACGCCCCGGCTCGTGAGGCAAAAGTACAGGGTGACCTGCAGAGAATAGGTATGCACAATTAGAGGCAGTTAGCAAAATACCGTGTTAATTAAAGAGGCGTGTTAGTCGAGGCCCAGGTTCACCATAAAATATGGCGTCACTTATAAGTTAATAAGTAAATCTTAATATATAAAAATTAATGTTTTTGTGTACATGTATTTATGGGAAAATAACTCTAGTCAAACGTAGTTAGTGGTTGTCGAGGATGGGAAGCGCGATATTAGTGTCTAATCCATAGTTATCGTGGTCGCTGAGATGAATAGTGATGGTAAGAAACACCTATCATCTCCCTGAGTGGGGGTGGCAAGGCAATGACATGTAAAAATAATATAAAATGACAGAAATTATTATTGAATCCATAATTTCCGGGGTCGCTTAGATTAATAGTGATGGTATGTGACTTCTGAATGATTTTGAAACAGTTTAAATGCAAATCCGTGACTAATTAGAAGCGTCTACTATTTTGACCTTCTAAGGGGTCAAGACGAACCCAAAGATAATTCAGACTATCACAAACTTAAAACTCCCTTTTAACACAAAAACAGATACAGATAAAAAATTTAACAAAGTATATATATATGTATTAATTAATAATAAAGGTTTAAGGAAATTTTAGATGTTGGTGAAATGACAGAAGACAAAAAATTACAGAGCTCAGCATCGACTTGAAGCTCGGTGTCTCTCATTTCTCATTTGAAATAGGAAATAAGGAGATAATACACTCAGACGGCAAAGCGAGCGACACAATGCAACTCGCACAGTAATTAAGACGAAGCGATCCCACCGTTCTCCCTCGAGACCGCCATACAGAACAAAAGTAGTGCGAAAGTGACTGATGGAGGTATCCATCCGTGTGTTTCTTTAGATCCTTAATGAAAAGCAAATTTAAATAAGGAATTCAACAGATTATCCCAGCGGAGTCCCGCTTCATATTCTTTAGTCTACAAGTTCATATACGAAAGGCTTTATTTAAAGGATACAATAACAACAAAGGACACTCGTTTGTTTTTTTGTTCTTTTTGAAAAAGGCATAAATGAATATAATCATCACGTGGCGGTTACATCACACAGCAAATAATTGAAATAAAATGTGTCTTCTGATGAGAATTGTTGAGAATTTTTTGCCTTCCTAGTTTTGATGGTGGTCGATCCTTCAATGTGCCATGTGACTGAGTCTGAGTTTGCCATTGTCAATGTTCGTAGAGTAGCAACAGCAACAATGAATTTGTTTCCTATATGCGAGCACTGGTAATATGTTCATTGTGTAAGATGAATAGGACGAAACCCAACGAAGGACGCTATATCCATGCAAAAACAAGAATTTTCCACAGCACAGTTAAAAATTTGAATAAATTCTCAAAGTTGGCCAAAAATTGAAGGCAGGAGATTAAAAGAAGATGTGTTGCAAATTTGTCACAAATCGTACATCAAAAGGTTGTGTTTGTAAAGGAGTTTGAGTTGCTGTACAGGAACCAGGTGAATGAAAGGTCACGAAACGACAAATCGTTTACGGGCCACAATCGTACATCAAAATTATGGCAATTTAGAGTATTTTCAAAATCCAATCAAAAGGAACTTTCAACAGTTTTGTCGTTGTTTCTTTGTTCAAATTCTATAATCGCAGAATCCAGTCCGTTGGAGACTTTTTCGAGCATAAAATCACAGAAATAAATTTGTCACTTTCGCAATTAAGGGAGAAAAACTCAATATATTCTTCCCATCCCTGGACTGTCCTGTTTTCATACAACTACATTTAAAAGTATGCACAGCCATTTTATTCAAAAAAACAATTCTTACTCACATGTGACTGATGTTGGCCTGATGTGAAATAGAAGTCGGGCAACGTACTTTAATTTATGTCGAAATTAATAGAAATAAATATACAGACAGCTTCGACGACGGGTCATAAATCGAAAACACAGAACAGAGCGAAATTTCCTTATAAGAAAACGTTCAATTCACTGAGTGGTAGCAGCAGTCAAGACGACGACGACGACGACGACACCAATTGCAGTCCACAGTATAAGCGAACGCGCTGCCGAAGACGACACACGACGATCACGATCAAAGGGAGTTTCCACACGGCCAGCCCATTTTAAAATCCTTTTCCTTGTTAGCATTTTTATACGTCCGCTGTCGGCCAATACTCCGGATATGAAACAGAAAAGGAAAATTTTCGTCCTTCGAACAGACGCCAAACTGACGGCACACGGTCGTCGTCGACGGTTTGAATTTGAAAGTGTGCAGGCTGTTCGGCAATATCGAGTCCACTGCAGCGGCAATGAGCGCAGCTTATACGAGCATGGCGGTAAAACAATGTAACGAAATCTAGTCAAACCAACGCCGAACAACACAGAGCAGCAGCAGCAGCAAAAAGGACACCATCAGTCAGCCAACCAATTGTCCGACGGACAGACAGCCTGCCTGGCTTTCATGTGAGATGGTATTTAAAGAGCCGCCGATTGAAGTTTTGTTCCGCACAAAAATTGCATAAAATCGGTTTTGATATAACAGTGAATACTCGTGTATGCCCGTCGCTACGACCAAGACGTTCACCCAGTACCAGAGTATCAATGGAATTCAAGGAATCTAAAATATAACAATATACAGCGAACACTTCACTCACCCAAAGTTTGGCTAAGTACCGTCCTTCCGTCTTCGCCGTGGCATGCATTGCGGGCATCGAATGGATTTGTAAATTGTACAAATGCATATCCTTTGTGCATAGAAATACCTAAATGATGATGGAAAGGGGAAAGAGAATGAACATAGAATAATAATTAAAGAAGAGGATTTTTAACTTTTTATGTTATGTATGAATGTTAGAGACGCTTTAAATGGTAGCTAAACTTTAAAGAGCGTTGGGAAAATAATTCATTTAGAAACCCAGTATGGCTAATCCTGCTAGATACAGTGCAGAAATAGCTGAAAACCCTAGAGAGACTAGTTGGAGCAGAATTCCTCTTATCCATTTACTAACTATCGATTGAACAAAATAAGTATTTATGAGTCTCATGGAATCAAACCACTTTAGGATAGGACTAGATTTCAAATGATGTAGTATTGGAAGAGAATTCACAACACGTATTCCAGATGGAAATACTCAGGCAAAGCATTCATGTTTATGTTCAACATTATTTAATCCGTAAGAGTCTACGAGTCAAAAAGCTAATCCACGCCAACTCAATTATATTTGTATATTCCCAATATACTAGTGGTCAGTAGCCGGAAAATTCCAGCAATTTCTTTTGCGGTAAGAAAACGACATTTCTTTACAGAAAACTTTCTATTAAAATTATAAAACTATATAAAATTACAGCTATAGTTTAATTATAGTTTTTCAGCTCGCCACATGGATAGTTGTAATTCAGTCTAGACACTGAATTATCTTTAAAGCCTACTAGCATGCAATGTTAAATGTAGTTTTTCAGTTATAAACCAATATATAAAAATACTGCAAAAAACACATTTAACATTTGCATACATTTAGACGTAAAAATATCGATATCAATGCGTTGATTAAGTACTTCTCTAAGTTTCCCATCTACTAACCCTATGAAAAAAAGTAGGTGCGTGGTCTTGTGTATCTACGCGTGTTATAAGTTATACTTCCTTGGCGTGATTGAAAGAATAAAGAGTTTTTTTAAAGAAAAGATCCTAAAATATAGAAATATGTATTAGATTATTGGATTCTGAGTCCCCGCCAACAGCATCTTTCCACTCATTGACCACCTCAGCCACCCAGAAAACTATAGAATCGACACAAGTATCGGCAAAAAATATATAGGTGTGATTGACTTACACAATAATAATATTCGGCTCGACAGACCGCTGCGGTCCAAGGCCTAGCTTCTCGCGACCATTCGTGCTGTGCATGTATATTTTTGGACACAAAAGGATTGACTTACATATATTATTACGCCCAAAATTATTATAAGAGACCTACCAAAAGACCTTTCAAAAGACCCCTAAAATACGTCCTTAAAGAAACCCAAAACACTTCAAAAAGACTCCCAAAAGACCATATAAAAGACACCCAAAAGATCTTCACATGACTCCCAAAAGACCACCAAAAGACTCTCAATAGACCCCCAGAAGACGCTAGAAAGAATCCCCCAAAAGACACCCAAAAGAAATTCAAAAGACCTTAATACCGCCTAAAGACTACCAAAAGATCATCAAAAGATTCCCCTCTCCAAGAGACCCACTAAAGACCTTCAAAATACTTCCAAAAGATCTTCAAAAGAGTCTAAAAATAACACCAAAAACCACAAAAAAATCATCAAAGACCCCCAAAAAACCTTCCAACATACTCATAAAAGACCTCCAAAAACCACACCAGCAAAAAAAGCCTTGAAAAGACCACCTTAGAGACCAACAAAAGACCAATAAAGAGTCCCAAAAAACCTACAAAAATAGAAAGTACACTAAAAGACCCCCCCCAACAAGTCCTTAAAGGCTACCAAATGTCCCCCAAAGACCCCCATAAGTACACGAAAAAAAAACCCTAAAATAGCCTCCAAATATCCCCCAAAAGCCTATAAAAATGCCCTCAGAACTCTTTCAAAAGAATCTGTAAAAAACTACAAAAATTTCCTAACAAAGCCTCTTCAACAGCACAAAATCACTGCACACGATGTCTAAAATTATACCTTCTTCTTCTTTATGTTCCACTTCAATCAAGTGTCATTAATTTCGAAAATCGTTCAATGGTTTGTGTACTGGATATTGGGCTGATCAGCACTGCGAAGCGCAGAGTGAAAAAATTAAATCATCATGTCGCACTTTAGTAACGCTTTCAATTTCACCCTCTACTAAATGCGGCAAAAAAAGTATAACTTAAAAAAAAATACGCCATCGTAAGCCGAGCGCTTGGCCCCGTATGTGAGAAAGGTCGATTCCGGAGATTCTATAATGATAAGATGTAAGAGCGTTACCGCGATGTTGAATTCGTGAAGAGAATTAAGCTCGGTAGGCTCCGGTGGGCAGGACACCTAGCTCGCATAAGCGAAGAGGATCCTGCTCGGAAAGTCGTTTGCGTAGGATTTATGGAACACGACAGCGAGACCGGCGAAGTCTACACTGGAAGAACGGCATAAACCAGGACGCCCAGAGTTTAGTTATGCCAAACTGGATGACATCCGCTCGAAATCGGGATCAGTGGAGCGACTTCTTGTCGGAGCCAGTACCCGACCCCGGTTATAGAGTCAAATATGATGATAAAGCCGACCGCTAACCTCTTGTTTTAAAACAAGTTTTATTAAATTCTGACTGGAAGAAGCCGAGATATACTAGTTAAAAAACTGATAAACGTACAAACTGACAAATGTACGCTGAAAATTGTTCTTTTCCTCTGAGCTTCGCTCTTCGGGCTCGCAATAATATTTTTCGTAAAAGTAAGTGTAATGGTTGTTGCAATATTTATTAAGGTATTTGACCCTAAAAGAATAGAATTAAGTGTTTGTTGCCATATTTATAAAAGGATTTAACCCTAAAAGTATAAATAAGTACAATGATTGTTGCCATATTTCCATTAAAGAATTTTATCCTAAAACTATGAACTGATATGTAATAGTTGTTCAATATTTATTAAAGCATAAAGCATAGAGCCAAAAAAATAAATTAATTGTTGCAATAGTTATTAAACACTAAGAGTATGCAATGAAATAAATTGATTGTTGCAATATTTATTAAAGAATTTAAAAATTCAATGATATACTCGTAATGCAATAAGTGTTACAATTATCTTCAATGAACAAAAGTACAAAATTTATAAAAAATAACACATAACAATTAAATTTTTTTTTGTGTGCGAAGTTTAAATAAAATTGGGTTAGTTTTAAAAAAATAATTATTTACGAGCCCCTCGGCCCAGATCATTTCCAAATTTTTACAAAAAAATATGGACAACATATGTATAAAATTTAAAGAAAATCGGATACATTTTTTAAAATATTTGTATGGGATACCCCGACCCCGAGGCCCGATCACTTTAAAATTTTAAAAGAAAGTGTTGTCATCGTGCTTTCGGAAGTGGGTTAAACATTGATCACAAGATTTTGGCTGTCAGCCAGCCAACCACCGTAAACCGGGCACGCGAAGTGAATAAAGAAAATTTAATAAAAAATGGCCACCCCTTGGAAAGGAAAAATCAACAACAACGAGTTTTTTTTTGCCTTACCTGCCAATCGGCCATAGATCTGAAACATTCTCTCCACATCCGTTTTAGAACATTGAAAGGTATTCAGGTTGCCAACGAAAACCCGAGAATTAACAGCCTGCGGATCCTGTGAGTTTGTTTGGTTGGATAACTTTGACATCTTCATGATGGCAGGATATTGCGTATAGCAGCAGAGCTGCGTACTTAGAGATGAAGTAGTAATGATGACGAATTTTTCCCTCTAACGATTTTGATGACTTTAACAGTTTGGTCTCCTGTCTGTTACTGCTTTGTTCCTTGTCCTGTTTTCTGTATTTAATTCAGAAAACGGTTCCCGCTTGTTTTTCTGATTGACTTTATCCTTATGCGGTTACTAACGGGAAAGCGGATTAAGTTTAACTGCAATCTGAAATACGTCCTTGGAATTCTCAACCGTACTTGTCAGCGGACTGTCGATTCGTCTCGGCCGATATTATTATCAGGATACGGCAGATTATCTGTAAAAACGAAAGGAAAAATTATTACAAAAAATGAAAAATCAAATCGATGTACGTTAGCACAAAGTGATTGCAGAACAAGGCAGAAAGGCTACATACTGGAAATTCCACCATTATTTTTTATGAATGAACTAGTCGTCGACCTCGTTGTTTTTGACAGACGATCAACACACAGAAGAACGACGATGGACGACCGGGATTTATGCTGTAAGTCGGATTAGGACCGAGAACACAATAGAAATATGAGCACAGGAAGCAGGCGATAGACGATGGAGAATCGCCGTTTGTATACCAAAAAATGTTCGAGTTCATAATGTATTCATGGTACACAGGGTGTTTCAAGACATTTTGGCTATTAACACAAATTCCAACCCTTCTGATTTGTGCGCTACTGAGCCTTATTGCCCTGCAGGCCTCCCTAATTGCTAGAATCTCTGCCTGAAAGATACTAGCTGAATCGGATAGCTTGTATGACCTTGACAGATTTAGATCATCCGATAACATACCTGCACCGACTCCATCCTTCGTCTTGGATCAAATTTTTGCGTCAAATAGCCTCATTACTTCCCATCCTTCCTGTTTCCGCTGGTAGGAAACTCTATGCTGAATGCGGAGTTTAGAGATGCAGTAGTCAGTAGATGATGGTAGAATGCCTGCAGGTACTGTCTGCAGTACATTACAGTGCCCGTATGGTATAAAAAGAAACCATCCAGATTCTCTAAGCAAGTCACAAGATACTTGATAAATATGTCAGGAGATGATAGGTGCAAGATTGTGTTAAAGGCCTCAGTCGAACATGACCGTAGAGATCTTGTGATACCGACTGCTGCTGATCGCTGTAATCTGTTGAGTTTGGTGGCGTTATACTTCTTCTTCATCGCTGGCCACAAGAACAGCAATCCATAGGTAAGAATTGGCCGTACAACAGCTGTGAACACCCAGAGCTATCTTTGCTATCTATCTATCTATCTTTGGTTGAAGACCCCATTTCCTACCGATGATTTTATTGCTGGCTTAGAGGGCTATGCACGCTTTCTTAGCCCTCTTCTCTGTATTAGCCTTCCAACTAAGCTTCATATCCAAGACTACTCCGAGATATTTGGCGCTGGGGTAAGGCTGAGACTTTTGACGAATAAAGGCCTGTATTTTAGATTTAGTGGTTAATAGTATCATTTCAGTCCTCCTAGGGTTGACTCAAAGGCCACAGCTTGTTGCCCAGGAGCTGACTTTACCCAGGGCCCTTTCCATAACATCACTGATCACGGAAAGGTGCTGGCCTGATACGAGTATCATCACATTATCCGCATACGCACCTACCTTCGTTCTATACTCTTCAAGTTTTAGTAGCATTTTGCTACCAAGCAGTCATATGATCCATTGCATAAGGAAGTATTCCACTGCTGACTGGGTCAGAGCTTCTTGAATGACCTCAATGCGAACATTGTTGAAGGCCCCTTCTATATCTAAGAAGCTGGCTAGCGTAAACTGTTAATGTAATCGTTGGTACTACCTCATGTTTATTAAATTTACTTTATTTTTTATCGCTAATATCTTCAACTACCGAAATTTAATGAATCATAAATAAATCTAAAAAAACCTACAACGTTATGAGAACCTGCAACAGTATTTCCGGAGAAATTTAAAACGTCAGAAGGATTCACACGAGGTAGTGTTTTAAGGCCTCCTCTATTCATCAGTACAATGAATGACGCTATACGAACGGAAAGTTTAATAGTTGGATATAGGCTCTATACAGGCCTGTTTGGCAACTCAACGAAAATACTGGAGAAAAATTTGAAATCTTTTCAAAACATACAATTGAACTTCGAAAAGAAATGAAGTTTTAGCAATTATTAATGGAACTAGTACAACAAATATTAGCGTTGATGGAAAACTCATATCATAGGTGAAAAGGTACAAATATCTAGGAAGTGTTATCAACAACGGGGGTAGTTCGGAAGATGAATTAAAAGCTAAGATCAAATCCGCTAATAGATAATATGCTGCGTTAAGAAGACAGTTCTTAGGCCGCAAACAAATAACCTGGGGGACAAAAATATAAATTTTTATGTCTCAGCATTACCGTATAGTCAAATCATATCATTACTTTGCAGTTAAACTTTTGTCTAAGGTTTGGAAGTCAGCCATACATTACGAAATTTTAGACGGATTAAAAAATGGTCACCATAACTGGATCTGGAATGAATACTCTTGACCACCGCCGACATTAAAGAAACCAATTTTCAGCCAGAAGGTGCCTGTAGTGTGTTACAGACAGATATTCTTCTGAACCCCAGGTAGGCAGAAATTCTATTGGAAGAAAAAGTGTCTAACAATTATTATAATTTATCTTCACCCACAACTCATCCACTTTAATAATTTGAAAGTAATTATTTAATTAAAGCTCTACAATCCTCTCGCATACACTAGACTTTGGTGGCAACACAGAATCGAGGCAGCTTATCAGGAAGCCTCAGAAAAGATCGCTTGGATCAATTCATCCGATTCTGAGATGAAAGCAATGGATAAAACCCAATCCAAAAAATAAAGCCACAGATCAGTAGGAACGTAGCAGTTTTTTTTTTAAATAACAGCAAATGCTGGTAACATATTATCTATCTCCTTCATTCAAGTGAATGTGATAGATAATTTATCATCTCTATAGTCTAACTATCAAAACTTTCTACTTCTTTCAAAAATGTTGCTCTAATTACCAGTTGGGTCATACCATTTTGAGGAAATGGTTGTGTATTTTGTTTCCATTTGTAACTTTATTGCTAACCAAAGCGAAGGCCTCTGATATTATGGCGGAAAACAAAAAGGTTGGGATTTTTCCCCTATAGCCTTCTAAACTCCTTTACGTTCTCTTATATAGTTTCAATCAATTTTGAAAATGTGTTATTATTCATCCCTTTTTTAACTACCCAAACTATCATAACATTTTACAAGTAAAACACCCTGTTTTCGACGAAATAAACAATTTGCATTAATTTCAGCGGCCTACCCGGATTATGGCAAGCCAAAAAAGGCGTTCATCCAGGCACAATCCACTAAAAAAAAACTCCCTTCGCCGACAGCCGCTCCACGCTATTATCCTTCCTATTGAGTCACAACTTACCCCTACCTACTCACGGTAATAAATGCGGACAATGGAATATTCCACAATACTCGTATTACTTTTATATTTATATTTTTTTAAAATTTATTATTATTTCAATTTATCGCGTATTTATTGGGTTTTGAGAACGAGTATTCCAGAGCTTCAATATTATTGCAGAGTTTGAATTTGTTCCAATTATTGCGAAAGTGAGTTATTATGGGCGTATGCATTTCATTTTTACAAAATAATTGATTAATTTTCAATATTTTAATGCCGGCAGAGAATATGGTAAAATGGCTCATAATAGTTTTAATTTTATTTCTACTTTTTTTTGTGTCATCAAGTTTTAAGTTTAAAAGTTTCCAGTTAAAAGCTGCTTTTTAATTTTTTTGGCAAAATTTTGTTGGAACTGTCTGACACAGTTGAAATGTTCATTCAGTGACAAAAGAAAAACATAATAAAAAAGTTGGGCTTGAAGTCCCAAGATGCAAAATCCTCCAATTAAAAACTTCAAATAACAAAATCCCCAAGCATCACGTATTCAGATACAAAATCCCAAAATCAACTTGAGTCTCCCCATAGTGAAAATATCTTTACAATCAGTCTGAGTCCGGTCATAGTTGAAACCTTACAAAAAAGGGAAACCTAAACATTAGTTAAGTTTAATTGAATTTAATTATTTGGCAAGAAGTTATAAACTTCACTTATAACCGTCAAGAACAATATACAAAAATAAGCAGAGCGATAAACCGGTTCAAAAAAGATAATGGAGTAGAAGGAATGCCTAAAGTACCAAATAGGGTATGGGAGGGTTAAACGATACCAGAAGACTAAAGTTTGGCATATCCCTCCTGCCAAATAAACAACTGATAAAATTGTCACCATTAGTAGGACAATAAAAGGTCTGGAGTTTTATAATTCAATTCGCCATACTCTTAAAAACTTTAAGACTTAAGACTTTGAATAGACATGAAAGAATTTGGCATACTAAACAAATAACATGGTTACATGTTGGTTGAAATTGGTCATGCGCAATTTGAGAATGTAGGCTTTCTGTACTAACAGACTTTCAAACGTGAATGTCAGTTTTGATTGATTTGACTGTCAAAACTGAAGGCTGGCAAACTTTCTTGTGGTTGACTTGTCGGTCGGTTAGTCAGCGGCCATGTTTATTTGTAATCAATAATATGTACATGCATTACGTCAGTTAGTGGTAAATTTGAAAGCGAGCTCAGGCAAAAAGCATAAAAAAAACAATGGACGCTGTCCATTATCTTAAGCAAGCAAGTAGTAGCAAGGATATCGCTGAGCTTTAAAGAGATGCTCATCATCATATTTGGCACTACAAGCCCGGTGGTGGCCTCCAGATTTCGAGCCGATGCCATCTAGTTTAGAATCCCTAAACTCTGGGCGTCTGTTATACGCTATCCTTTCAAGCTGTGTTGTCCTACAAATCCTAACGTAGAGGACTTTCTGAGCAGAATCCTCTTCTTTCTAGGTTTCCTGGTTAATTGTCTTTCAGATGTCATTATTTCGGTATCGCTTTTCTCGTTTCATCTCCGGAACCATCCTGCCTCACGCGGCGCACGCGGTCATAGTAGTTTTTGTTAGGCACCCGAGTTTCGGTGCAATATGTCCATTGTCTTAGATATCATTAAATAAGCTGTACTCTCTTGCTGAGATTACGCTCGTTGGAAACCCAGGGTTTGATTCATCGAGGTTACAAAAATAAATAGAAGTTTTGTTTTGTTTAAAGCCTGGTAAATTATGTACTTTTTATTTATTCTCTTCTGGGGTGTTGTGGTTTCTCTACAACGTCGGAATATATAACTACTTAAATTACTTACTAAGCAATATGTACGAAAATATATACATAATTACGCATAAATAATAGCCGTGTAGCCTACGGAGAGTGTACGAGAAACGGGTGACTTACTTGTTCGGTAATACTGAGAAGAAAATCTGTATTCTTCCCCACGAGCACGGTAATCGGGGGTTTCGAAAAAGGTGAATGAGTACGGGGATTTACTCACTAAACAGTCGGTAATCAAGAAAGTATGTATTTTAGTTTATAAGGAATTCAGCAGAACGGAGGATTCCATGTAGCTCAAGAGAAGTATGACATTTTACTCGCTACTGTTTTAGCTACCAAAAGGTACAAACTTGCACCACTTTAGCTTGATTTTCTATCTAGTATCGTCAATTAATTGCAATAACTGTATGTGAAGCATATCAAGTTAAAGGTTGCTAAAATTGAACAGAGAAAATATGTACTACTTCAAATGTATGCTCCATTGTCTTAATTGAGAAACACATGTTACACATGTTTTCATCTTGCAGATGTGGCCACCATGTACCTTATTTTGCTCATTCCCTCATTTATTTGCAGCCCCAATTTCGTGCCGCCCGGCCGATTTTGATGAAAGCTTTTTTTTAATAGCTCTTGGCTTTCTACCAACACACTCCGCATAAACCAGTATCTGAATGTGGATGGACATATATAGAGCATAAGAACAAACACTCTCGCCATTACTTCAGGGTCTCAGAAAGGCCAGGTTGAAGAGCACTCAGTCAGTCCCGTCAGATGTTGATTGTGCTTTATAGCTTATCTTTACTTGGTTTATATCATTACTCATATTCAACCTACGAAGAAAGAAGATGGTGTAAAAGAAGTGTATAAGAAGTGTAAAAGTGCAGCAAGTTACTCTAGAAATATTTTTTGTGTGAACATTTTGATGCTGATCGTGGCAAAAAGAAAGCTATTTGACTTCGGTGGCCAGACACCAAGCTTGAAAGGGCGAATATTGAACCACTCGTTAAATTCTTCCCTGTAGGATTTATGATGTGGATCTGTAAGAAAGTTAAAATTAGAGTCTAAGAAGAAGGGAACATATTAACCCGTTACTTCACAATGTCAACTCAAAAAATTAAGTGCATTTCCGAACCTTTCTTCCGAACATACTCGTAACCATATCAATTCTTTAACCAAGTGATCAAAATTGTTTCGCAAATAAATATTTAAGAGAAATTGAAAATACCTTCCTTTTATGACCTTCCCTGGCTGACGCAACAAAAACGCAAAACTGAAAACTTTAAAAATAAACCCCAACTTCCCTGAACTCATGTTAACAGGGTTAAGTGCAAGGCAGTTTAACGCTTAAACTGCATTTAAAAGGATTTATAAATAGATTGCACTTTCGCGTCAGCTCCTCACATTCACTCAACCACAAAAAGGCCTACTTTCAATCTACATAGTCCCAAACTCCTAAAGAGAACACTGACGCCGTCTGTTAACTAACAGGAGGGACTCATCTCTAGGTTTAAGATCAGCATCGGGCGGATTGCAAACTCTAGACGCATTCCCGTTTTTACATCGTTTTGAAAGCAATTAAAAAGTTTTCAACTGCATTTTGTGCTGGTGGCACAGTCCGCCAGGCAATTTGATCCATGCACACACACACACACTCACACAAAATAGAGACACCATATTTCTGGGTAGGACGTTTTATTCCATCTTTCGGTTCCCCCTAAAAAATTCACTTCCTTTGCAAGTGTAAACGACGAAATTAGTTTTCCCTCTTAAAAATTCAATGAACGCGCCTCTTAAAACGCGAATGGCTTCCCTGTTACCATTCAGTCATACAATCTGCCTCGATGTAAATTCAATGATGAGGTGGGAGCATCAACACCCTCGACGTGCGGTAGGTAACATCTTTAAATTACTGCATGGCTAACAACGTGCTTAATAAAAAGCCAATTGTGGATGCTGGATGACATGAATTTATGTGGCAATTCAAGAAAACATTAACAGTTAACAAAGAAAGGCAAGTGGGTATTCCTTGGTTGCTTTTTTGGCCTATATGACTATATGCCATATGCCTGCGAATGTAGGTTAGAACTCATACAGGAGCACCAGGAGTTGGCGCAATTTGTATCAATTTTTTTATGTGCGAAATTGTTTGGATAAAAGCGCAATAAAAACGGTAAAAAGAACGGCGGAGATAAGAGCTTTTCGCTGGTGGATTGTGCATAGGCTATGCCAACCAAAAGTATTCATTCATTCATTCCGGTTGGTTATCCCAAAGGATGAATTAACTGCATCCTGCTCTTTCTGTCTGATGCGTGCTGGAAGTACTCATACCAATATATAAGAGGAATCTTCCAGCTTCGAGCTACATTTTCATTGCTCGTCGTCTCTTCGCCTGATGGCACCACATTTTATAGGCGGACAATGTGTGTAGAAAACCGAATTGATAAATACCGTTATGGCCGCATCGTCGCACAGATGGCAAATATTGCCCTAACCTGATATGTACTTCTATTTAAGTTTCACTAACTGCATGGATGGTGCCGTGATAAAGGGGAAAGGAAGAAGCTTCAAGTTAAGGTTGTCCCGATTATACGAGCAACGAGAATGACTTTAGAGAATTGTAATAGTATGAGAATTTCTGGTTTTTTTTTTTTGAATTTCATAATATTTCCCGAATGAGTTTTCTTGATCATTTGAAAAAAAATAATTGCTGCTTTTTAAAATCGCCTAACAGACCTTTTAGTTTTACTTTTGAAAGTTGGTTAAAAATGACTCCAAAAAAATTTAAAAAACCAACAACCGCATTACACGCACCAGTCACAAAATGCCACACGCGTCATAAAAGGGATCTCAGAAATAGGACTCTCTAGAGCACACATCAATACAATACTTATTCAGACACACAACCAAAGAACAAGTCAAGTTAAATAAAAGTTTCTGAAAAAGTGATGGTAACGAAATCCGAAAAACCATATACGCAAAATCCCAAAAAACAAAATAGATCCCTATTAGCAAAATCCCAATTAACCAAATCCTAAATTACAGTACCAACATTTGGAGGATCGAAAGGGGAGGAGGTAAGTAGGTATATTGGCGCTCCCGCAGCACTTGCAAGAGCCTCCACTAGTCATTTTGTAACCACGAACCACGGGGGACCTATTTATGGTTATTTTGATGGTTTTTAAATCCAATCTGTAACGTTCAAGTACAAGGTTTGTGGTTTTCTGGATGCCTTTGGTGTATATGAAACTTGGCTTAGGCCCGACACTTTTGGTAATGTTGTTTCCATCCCTGGATATAGGATTTTCTAATTATATCAGTGGTGGTGGTGTTGATGTCTATGTGTCATCCAAATCCAAGGCCAGAGTAGTTAACAAGTCGCTTGATTCCTCTTCCCTTGAATTGATCGAATTCGAGGTCCTCATGTTGGATGTGAAAATTCTTATTGGGATGGTGTATCGTACCTCTGGTAGTTTGGATGGTCTGTCTACGGCCTTGGATCTGCTTGGTTCCACTTATAGCAGTGTTGTCATCATGGGTGATTTCAATCTCAACCTCTTAGATCCGATTTCACACCTCTCGATTATTTCGTGCAGGACCCTGTCAAGTCACTAGCTTATGCGCATTGGACGCTAACATTATTGGTGATATTTGTGCCATACGGCCAGCAGTGATTTCAAAATTGGCACAAAATTGGATGTCCAAAATGCGCTCCGTTAAGAACCGCTGCGGTGATCATATGCCCGAAATAGTTTTCAAATATCAATGCCATATATTGATCCTTCGAATGAATAAAACAGTTTGATTAAAATTGAATTTTTTGTGTTATTTTTTTACAATTTCAAGATCTATTTGGCTTAACCAACTCTTCCAATTTGTGCAGCTCTATAGCTTAGTGCACTTTTTTGTATTTTTCAGGTCCAAAATCGAAAATCGAAATTCAATTCCAAACCTTTTCTCATAAGAACAACAAGATCCAAAATTTCAGAACTAAGCTTGTCCCAGCATATTGCACTTAAGCGAATTCTAAAGTATATGAACCTTATGTTGCTCTAAAAAATGTATTGAATCCTCAAATTCGAAGATGAAATTTCATTTTCCGGCTGGCCACCTCAATTGGGATTCTATGCAAAATGTGGTGCTATTGGGGAGACTTTCTTTAGGTGGTCCTAGCAATTGGAATTTATAACGCTACTTGTTGAAAATAACCAAATATCACGTCTTCGGCATGCCTCCCACTACCCGGCTGTGATGACGACATGCTCTGCAGAAGATAGCCATAGTCACATATCGCATAGGAAATACTAAAATATGGATGAGCTACTAAGAATCGAAAAGTAGAAACTAAAAACTCTGAACGAATGAACCCCATCATGAAAGGAAGGAATACACTCAAGTATCCTATGAACTCCTTTTCCATCTGAAATAAAAAATGATAAACGGTCTGTGTGCGTTCTGGTTCCATTTCGATTCGGTTTTTGTTGTTTTTTTGTTGTTTTCGACTGTTTATTTGTTTTTGTTATATCCACGTGTATGGATTAAAGGAGCACACGATGGGTACTGCAGGTTGTGTAAGCAATGAAGTGGCTATGTTATGCGGCTTAACCCAGACATCATCATCATCAACGTCATCATCATCAGCACAGCAGGATCTTTGTATTGCTTAGTCGCCCATCCAGGTTATTTGTCATTTGGCATTTGCTGGGCAAGCCTCAAGTATTTCATCCATGTTTACCGTTTTTCTTTTCGCAATATCTTTTCATCCATTCAATGGAGTATTTTGCCTATTAGTCATCAAGAAAAGAATATGTGTGTGTCCTTTGACATGTGTGACATGAGGTTGGGCTATTGACTATCTACTTCCCGTCATCATGTATGTCACATTGTCCATCATCACACAGGCATGGTAAACCTTGCCACATGTAAGCAGCAGCATTAGGATTAGAATGGCCAAGAAGTTGAATTGAAATAACATCTGATCGTGCGAGGCAGGCACCTACGAGTAGTTTGTGCTCCTCTATTACCACTGTACCATTACATTACCCTTTCATTAGCTGCTGCTAAGCGGGACATGGGGATGCATCTCCCCCACGGTGCTTTATTTCAGTTTTCAGTATTTTTGCCATGCGCGACTATACAATTCGTGGTGAAGTTTACATTTTTTATTGCATCACACATCACACAGATAGGGATTACGTGCAGAACATAAAGTCAGAAGCAGTACGTCATGGATGGAGTCTGGTAAGCAATGCATTTTTTTACTCCAGTTTTCTATTGCCTTTACAGCTTCAGGATATTCATTTACTTTTCAATTGAAAATCCTTTCAGTTTTTTAGTCGTTTAAGCGCATCATGAAAAGCGGGAGCTCTAATAAATGAAATGTATGTTTGTACTTATGTGCTCCATGTATGTATGTTTAAAGTCAGTCGAACGGTCGAACACATCGAGATGCATAAAATGCGTGTCTTATTGTCCTTCAGATTGTTTTCGTTGCGTCGCGAGCTTTGTGCCTTTGTACCTAACTGATGAATCATTTGGAGCTGACTACTTTATCTGAAATTAAATCTACAAGAACGCATTTCAATGAGTCCTCCTAAATTTGTTTTTGTTTTTTTTTTTTTTATAATATTTTTACAAAAATGTGAATAGAAAGCTTTTATTGCACTGTGCACACTCGTATATAAGAATAAGCATTGTATTGAATTGCATTTCCAAAAACCATTGCATATGTTTGAGCTCAGTAATATTGTTGGGAACTTGCATATAAAATTATGTGGAGAGTTTTATATTAGATTACACCAGTGTGTATTGGTACTTTCTTGTACTTTATATGTAGTTCGAATAGAATAGAGTAGAAAAGATTTGAACCTTCCAGAAAATAATAATTAGAGCCACTTTATCACATTAAGTTTAGTTGATATTTGAATCCGACCAATTGAAAAGTAGATAGAGTAAGTAAGCCTAAATGAATAATAAGTAATCACCAGTGTACATTTTTGAACTTTTGGTATTTGTTAATCAAAGTTGTAATTTATGAATTAACGAACTTGTGTTGTATTTTTATATGCATTACGAATTCTAACAAGCATAAATTTCGTAATAATATATTCTTATGAAATTTAGGCTTTCGAGTTCGTAAGGATTTTGCATATAAAAACACAACACAAGTTCGTTAATTCATATATTACAATTTGGATTTACAAATACTAAAAGTTCACAAATTTACACTGGTGATTACTTATTATTCACTTAGTCTTACCTACTCTGTCTACTTCTATTTACTTCACCCATTGTCTACCGAATCGGATTACTTATTTCACGCTTAGTAGCAGCGGCATACCTGGTTTGACAGACAATTCAGCAATTCCTTAGCTGTAAAGGTGTAATGACATCATTCATAGAGTGGAACGAGCCCGACTTTCCTAGCTTTCGCCATTTAGCGGTCCTCTCTTCGAGAGTAAACCGCAAGCCCCCGCGTTGCATCCCCAGAACGAGCTGGGTTCTCAACCACAGTTTTCCTCAGACCGGTCAACCTTACGATCAAACCTGGACTGCGGGCACGAACAACTCTCGCGGTACCAACGCGACCTTGGTGAAGTCTGCCATCAAGGGACTTAGTTCGTTTAGTATGAGTGCCTGGGCTAAGGAAAAGCCAACCTTGGCAGCATATCGTCCGGAACCTCGAACCGCATCATTTGTCACTAGGATTGCACCTTATCCTAGGCCGCCTGGGATAGAAACTATTCAGACCTTCCCTCAGTCTCATTGTGTACGAAATGAGCTACTAAATATGAAGAGGAGCCCATAAGGTTCTTCTAAGTACCAGTAGCGCACTTCGGGTCGCAAAGTACGAAGACATTGCCCATAAAGAGCATACTCTAAGTACACGCGGGCCTTATTAATATCCCGTGGTAAAGCCCAGCACCCCAACCATGTATTGGTTAAGATAAAATTGGAACCCCCACGGGGAAGGTATAATGACAAACCGATTTTGAAAATAAATTAAAAGCAGGAACAAGATGGTGAATGTAATCCATTTCTAGGTGCATGCCATATTGCTCTACAAGGCTGTGGGTAGTTAAAAAAAAACATTATGAGGATTAATCAGCAACTGCAGAAAAAACTATTTTTAAGGTTACACGTTTTGTAAATCTACTTGACACAATTTAAAGCAATCTTAGTGTAGTCAGCTACAAAGGCCTTTACCGGGTAACAGTATTTATTCTTATGTAACGCTCAAATGTAATTAAGTTTATCACTTAATTCAATTTGCAGAATATGTAATTAATTAATCACATTACAAGCTATGTATGCATGTGTTGTTAGCTAACGATAAACGACGACACAAAAAATAGCACAAAACCGATACAGTGAAAGTTTTTAATTATTCGTGTCCTTCGATGGAGTGTAGTAATCGGATATCCTCCCATCACAAGGTACAGTGTACAGCTGACATTTCACATGTCATGCCAGCACCAGCACCATACATGACCTCCGATTAATCTCATTAATTTTCACCTCTTATCTGGGAGACTTCCTTGTCTGAATGTGGACATAGCATTCTCCGTCGTTCGCTTGCAGTCCTTTGATATGGCTTCCGTTTCATGCGATTCGTTCGTTCGTTTGTTTTGTTGGTCTTTTTTTCTGTTTCCTTCGATTATAGGCGGTTTCCAGTTGGAAATTTGCTGCAATAAATTTAAATTAAGTGCGTTATTTGCCGGTGTTCTATTAGCCATGTTAAGGCATGTCGCCTGCACAGTCACCATAGGTGGTCGCGCTCGTCATCATATACGCAACTGTATACCAGCGTATGAGCATAAGTCCTGCTGTCAAGCTGGCACACCTGCAGTTCACTTTATTTAGAGGAGACGATACCGTCGTGTCGCGTCGTATACGTAACTGCATGACTAGTGGCGGTGGCTGGTGGCATATAATTTAAAAGTGCGCTGCTTAGAAGTCAACTCACAGAAACCAAACGAGTGCTAGAGTCAAACGGTGCATGCAATTTGACGACCCCAAGAAGGTTACTCAGTCAGCGAACACTTTTCATACTCCAGAACTCCAGCTGGCTTAGCGCGCTCTTGGGGTAACTTGACTTAATTATTATTAACCACAGTTGAGTGAACATTCTGTTGTGAGGTGTGCTGACTCGCCCACCCACAAACAGAAAAATATTTGCAAACATTTGCAGACATTTTTTCAAATGAACACACATTCTCCTTCCTATAATATGCAATATATCCTTTTGGTGGTTCCGCATCAGTGAACGCAGAGTGCAATTTTTTAATTTCCTTTGCTAATATTTCTCCGTCTTGCGGGCGTAATGTGTTCTTCACAATGCCAGTTGGTTGAAGTGCGAAGTAAGTAATCCCGCTTTAAAAGGAAATCTCGAAGAAAATTCTTCAAGGACTTCTACATTGACTTATCAAAATGTTAGCAAAATAAATAAAAAACCAAACTCGATGCAGTTGCTTGTGTAACTTGTTAGCTCGACATCAAAATTTAAAGTTTAAGAAAACTGAAAATTTAAGAAATCAAATTTTAATCCGTGAGTATGGATTAAAATACAAATTAAAATATGGATGTAGGAGTGTGTCCTTAAAACGTTCACACATCGTTTATTAAGTCGGATTTCAGCTTTGTGCACTGATTTTATACCAAAATGAGCAGGTTATCATCATACTTAGAAGTGGTCATCAGACACATATGGGTCAGGTAACCAAATATCCAGAATTTCTAAATTGGAAAATCCAGAAATGTTGCACTTCATTTAAAGATAAAACATATTTTGGAAGAAGTCTATCATTGCGACCGCACACAAGTTTTTGCTGAACTACAGTATAGTGGCCAAAAAGTCAGCGCTGTTGTTACACTTCAGCCGTTCAACCGAATTACTATAATTCGGCCGACCTACGCTAATTTCTCGAGTTACGCTCTACTCGAAATACGCATCGCATCACCTAAATAATGCACAGAAATACAAATGCTAAACAAAATACAAAGGCTAGCATGTGTAAGTATTACCGGGGCAATGAGAACAATACCTACATCAGTTTTATAAGCACTATGCCACGCATTCCTTAGATTGACACAACGCCTACTATACGCAACCAATATTTGCAAATCACTCGTGTTACGCTCCATTTGGCATACGCATCATGCAGTTACGCATTATCATCATATTTGACTCCACCGGTACCGACTACGAGACGATGTCAGTTTGGTTGTTAAAATATCTTCTCAAAACAATAAAAACGTTGGTGCGTATGGTGGTCAGTTGGCGAGTTGCTAAGTTGGCAATAGGTCATAGGCCGGGAGGTCATAGGGCAAGAGGTCAGTGGGGTCAAAATAAAGATCAAATTGAAGCTTGAAGTTGCTTATGGAACGTATACGCCTACTGTATAGGTCTCAAGCTGCACAGCAGCAATTTTGATATTGCGGTGCATGGGAGTGGTGTCTTCAAACTGGCTGACATCGGCGTGAAGTTGTGTCTGGTGGAGAGATTTATTGCGGGAGTTCATGGCCTGACTCTGATTGTAGAGCCACATATGAAGACCTAGATTTTAAATATTATTAACGACTATACTTAGCCTCTGAAGGCTTTAAGCAACCTTACGAGTATTTTCAATTCGCATGGCAACATTTCGAATTTGTATAAAATGACCTCAATATTTTTGGACCTCATATACAAAGACGCGGTTAATATGTATTTTGTTTTGCTCTCAGCAATATGTGGGCTTTGATTTTGATTTCTAGGTCAAATAGGTGGCAGGACGGTTCCATCCGCTTGTCGGATTAGTGATTGATTTAACTGGAATGCAACTCCACCTTTCAATAACCCAATGATGTTTTTCAATTATGAAGGGGTCTTAAATTGAAAATATTTGAAAAAACCCGATTAGTTAAACAGGTTCATTTTTAAAAACATATTTTCTAAGCGAAAGCGTTGTAGTTCAGAGGTGTAGGAAATAGTGTTTTTCTATCGACTAAGTGTAGGTATTTTTCAGCAATAATCTTTGCCACAGCTGGCTTAAAAGCTTCGAAATATAGAGTTCTATCTCAACACCATGTTATTCAAAATTTGATTTGATAATTGCTTCATGTTCTGATACCTCCTCCTATAAGACGTCTCTTCTCATTTATGCTTTAAGTCTTCGAGGGGATTATTGACAGCACCGCCCATCGTATTATATTCCCTACCAAAGAATTTCCCTTCAATGAAACTACAACTGACTGACGCACTCCATAGGATGGTATTTCTATGACCTATGCTCCCAGTAACCATAACCACTCTTTACAATCCATTGCATCAGAAAAATAATTCAACAGCAATATTATTTTACCGTAATTAACTTTCTGCGTAACTGTAATAAAAATTTTACTCATATTTCCTGTTACAATGTCTGCTGCCGCCGCTGCGTTCGCAATGTTTAATCAATAATTGGAAAAGAGCGTGATGGATCATCGTAATCATCTTCTGGCATTCCATTCAACAACCCTTAACTTTAAATTGTACTCAAGGGGAAACGAAATAAAATAGAATACCATGATAACTATAGTGGGTAGATGCCGGCTATGAGAAGTCCTGCACTACATTAATATCCTGAATAGTTCAAGGACGTGGCTAGTACAAGGATCCAAAGAGTCTGCGTTTTTGTACATTCTTAACGTCATACTTCGTACAAACCAACCAAATATGAAATTAAAGTAAAAAATATTTACGCCCTTTTTTAACTAAAAAAATATATAAGCAACGAAAATAGGCAGAGTTTGATGTACTGACGACCGGACGGACAATGATATAAACTCTTCTCACACCGTAGATTCCTCCCTTAAAATATGGCAAACTTTGTGATAAAGCTAACCGAGCCCTACATATGTATATGGAATAAAAAAAAACAAACAAAGGATTCATTGCAAGGACAAAGCGACACTGCCACAACAGTAAGGCTGAGTTTACATTTACACAGACTTTGTGTAATGACACTTAACGGAAGTGTATTCGCATATCGCATATGATCGCTGCATGAATGGAAATCCTTTTGTGAACCCATTGTGTCATTGTGGAATGCAGTCTTGGAACAATGTTATTCAAACAATCTGGGACGAATGCGAGAAACGATTGGGAAATTAGAGGAAAACAGAATATGTACTCAAACCACAGTGAAAGCTTTGCAGAGCATATTAATGGGCCGTAATGATTTTTTCACCACCAACAATGCATTGTCGCACTTTAACGCGCATGAAACAGGAGCAGTACAAACGTAATTTTTGTATTCAATTCCTTTCAATCAAATGTATATAGGGCAATTTGTATAGCAGTATTTAACATATATGCAAATTTTTGAAGTTATCTTCTTTTGGCGCGTTTTGTAGAGGGTAAAATTGAGAGCGTTACGAAAGTGCGACATGATAATTTAATTTTTCCAATGTCCGCTACGCAGTGCTTATC
The DNA here is from genome assembly GCA_947095585.1 of Nephrocerus scutellatus. Lineage (NCBI taxonomy): Eukaryota > Metazoa > Arthropoda > Insecta > Diptera > Pipunculidae > Nephrocerus > Nephrocerus scutellatus. The sequence continues at coordinate 25,087,875 of OX352765.1, read as the reverse complement.
AACCCAATATCCAGTACACAAACCACTAAATGCTTTTTAACGTAATTACACTTTAGTGAAGTGGAACGCGGGCGGTCAGCCATCAGCAGAATAGGGGGAATATCAGAGAATGCTCTTTGAATCAGTCGAACGGGAACTTGATGCCTGCCCTCAGTATGATGGAAAAATCGTTCCTTTGGGAATGTTTTGGAGGCCTTTTTAGAGATTTTGTTTGGGTCCTTTCGGTTTTTTTAAGGGTCTTTTCGGAATCTCTCGGAGGTCTTTTGGGGATCTTTTGGGGGTCTTTAAAGAGTCTTCTGGGGGTCTTTTGGTGGTATTTGAAAGTTTTTTGAAGCTATTTGGGAACGTTTTACGGATCTTTTTGGAGGTTTTTTTGGGGGTCATTTTGTGGACAGCACAGGAAATGCGTATAAGACTGAAAAATCTACAGAAACTGCACTCCATGACCTCCTCTACCATGGGTCATGAGCATGCACCGTTCGATGACGAACTCATCACAGTAGCGGCAACTAGAGGCTGTCCATAAGACAGCGTCCTATCACCACTTTTGTGGCTACTGGTGATGGACCAGCTACTAGACAGCCTTAATAATAATCATATCGTGTGGAATAACCCGCAAATGACTCTTTGGATATAACAAAGCGTTATCAGACCCAGCTCTTGAAAAACTCCTGCGACATTCACCACTTCATTTATACATTAAAATTAAAGCTGGAAAGAGAGTCATTACACTTCATATAAGTAACCAAATTTAAGCTAATAGAACAAGACATACAACCATCACTAACAAAGTCAACATAGATAGTGGAATTGTCACTTAAAGAGACTTAATGATAAAAAAAAAAACAAATTTCCAAAGAAACTTCTCAATAAGAATGCCAGAAGGATATCAAGTCGAAAATATCATAAAGAACCTTCCCTATCATGCATCTATCTGGTAAACAGACGGATCTTAAATAGATACAGGGACGGGAGCAGGAGTATTCGGGCCCAGAACCACAATCGAACACCCCTGTGAAAATCCCAACCGTTTTCCAGGCAGAAACAACAGCCACAAAAGCCTGTACCATCGAATGCATTAAAAGAAGATATAGAAGAACCGAGATCTACATGATCTCCGACAGCCAGGCCGCATTTCTAGCATTAAAAGGCCCAGTTTTCAACTCCAAAGCAACGTGGAGCTGCTACTATCACTTAAACAAACTGGCCAAAACCAATAAGATCACCCTAATGTGGTCCCCCGGCCATTCAGGCATCGAAGGCAACGGGACCTATGTGCAAGAGAAGGCGCAGAAGGAATTTTCACCGACAAAATAAATGAGTGGGTAAATAACGCCACCGAAGTGGAATGGGATCATCGACTGGGATGAGACAAACCAAAAAGCTTCTCAAATACAACATAAAAGACATAGACAAGGCAGTTAAATTAAACCGCTATAAACTCAGATCTCTTGTCTGATATATGACCGGACAGAGTGCCGCTGCAAAAGAAATGCCAGAACACATACTTTTCTTATGTGACGCCCTCATCAGGAAAAGATTTCAATTTACACAGTTCCATGGCAGATGTTTAACCGATCAACCTGGCAGATACGATGACAGTCTTAAAGGAACTAAGCCACCACATAATGTGGTAAATATCTGGGATGCATAATAGATATCATGATCGCAGTGCACAAGGCTTCTTAGCCCACCAACAATAATAATAAACTTCGGAGGTACTGTTAAGTTTAGAGACTCTTTCTTTAGTCGTACAACACGAATGTGGAATGCTTTCTATATTCCCGCATCAATATGATCCACAGGCAATCAAAATGTATGCACATCAACATCTCCTCTTTCCTTCCTTGATACCTTAGTTCCAACGCTGTGTGTAGCATCATAAGGGTTTAAACCCCTTGAGTGTATTCCAACGAAAAAAACAAAACAAAACCAAGTGGCAACAATACGACTTTCTTTTACGAACGGAGCCGGAATCTTCAGTAAATTTTTTTTAAATTCTTTTTATTTTTTTAAAATTTCTTTTGCACCAGATTTCACTTTCCAAGTAAACTGCCACTTCCTGATGACCGATTTCCGCCAAAATCAGTTATGCCGTCTGGGCTGTAGAGTGGACCCAGACAAACAGAGTTTTTTTTTGCTTTTTCTGACTCAGAAGATACGGAAATGGGTAAATCTTCAAAAATCCCGAGTTCGAAAATTTTTATGATTACTATACGAGTATGTATGTACTGCCTTTTACTATGTAAAAGAAAGTAGAAAAAGAACGCTATATTTGAGTTGTGCTGCAAAAAACCTACCAAAATTCGATTAAGAGAGATACTCAAAAATTTAGGTCCCATATACCATGTGGTTCGTATTTAATAATACCTCTACATTTTTAACTTCCTCTGTTTAAAAGTGGATCAATTCCAAAACAGTACAAAATTTGAATTGCCAGAGAATAATAAGAAGAGAGTATTTAACTTTTGTAGCTCGTCGACATCAGAGTTAAGTTCATAGTGAAGGGGTTAAAGTGAAAGAATTGAAAAATTCATTATTAGGGTCAATGGGTATACAATACAATAGGTATTTATACATCAAAACCAAGAACCATTATTCAACTAGAAACATAAAGACTGTTGTAATAAAAATCGATCATAAACATAAACAGTTGCTGATGTACAAATTTAATTCATAAATTAAAGTTTCCCTATGATGACCACGTCCCTCAGTCACTATGAGAGGTAACGCGACACTCCAATCAGCGGTAGTACCAATATATCTACTGGAGACAAGCTGGAGACAAGCTGGAGACCAAGTGGAGACAAGTAATTGAAAGCCGGACGAACTGGCTTTCGATCTTGTGATGAGTGAAATTCGACCACAACAGGCGTAATTTAAATAAAAGCCCATCAAAATGGCGACCGGCAAGTATGTATCCGTAGATACATACTTGATGTGTCAACCACGCCGGTCATAATGTCACAGCCGGACACAATTAATGCGGAAAATAATTGTATTTTTCATGACACTCAAATGCCAAATGCAGATGCAGAAAAAATGAAGCCACGAAAAGCCACAAGCGAACAAATCCAAATCTCCACCGTCCACCCTCACCGGCAACAGGGGCACCAACCGCCATTTTACAACCCACTTAAGCATTTTCATATTTAAAACAATTCCCGGTCATATTATGTATTATTATGAGAACCTGTTAAAGTGTTAAATTTATGGATTTATTGTATGCGGCTCTCATCCTTGTTAAATACGTATGTAAGTATATATGTATTCTCTATAATAACTTTGTAACAAAAATACATAATAACAATAATATAATTGCTGGAATTAATTATTTACACAATCTTATTGTTGCAACAATAAATCATAGGGAAACAGATTTCCACATTTTGTGTGCTGGCTCGCTGAGCACTGAGCGAATGAGCGAATAGTGCAGCAAGTGGTGGTAGCCGGCGTTCGGTCAACGCCCGGCCAGCGGCAGCAGCTCTGTGCAATGCCATACTAGAAGACTTCAATTTGCGTTCTTTACTGCCAGCCATGTCTGACCACAATGCTAGAGTCCACTTCGGACAGATTTTCGGAACGCACTGCTGTTGATTGGGTAGACATGCGGGAGCTGTGCGGTGTCTGGAAAGTCTCGCCATCCGTTAACGTACTCGTATAATAATATTTATCTAAAGAGGCGGAAAATGCAATTATATTGTTCGTTTGTTTTGTTTTTGTGTTTACCCTGCTTGCCCACCATTAGTGCTCCGGTCCACGCGTATTTATATTTTATTTTGAAACGTTTAACCTTAATCGATCCGCTTATCAACACAATTTGCATCGGTCGCTTTCCCGCTCGTCATTCGATAAAAGTTATGCTATGCTCTATCACCTTGATGCGGCACTTTCCAAGTGCCATCATATACCTACGAGCTACGAGTATATTGGCTGCAGTCAGATGGCAGTCATCATTATTGGAGCAGTACTTTGGCTTCACGATTGTGTGCCGTAGCCGTGTGCTCTGTCAATCAAGTCACAAATTTCAAAGCGTAAATAGCGCAAAAATTATACAATTATGCCGATGAATGAATGACACGTCCGTATGGGGTTAAATACGTACAAGTTCCGAGACAACCTCCTATGCTTACATTTTATTTCATTTGTTGCTAATTTGCAAAGCGCTAGGAGGTCAGCTGCCATTTCTATTAATATTTTATTGCTCAGTGCTAAGTTGTCATCAATGCTGAAAATAAATTTTAAATGCTTCATTTCAGTGAATAAACCGTTACGGATCATTACATTGTACGAACAGTGCATAAAAATTTTTGCTTTTGATTTACGATCAACGATCAATAACGCTGCGTACGCCCTGAATGTTGACCGATTTATCTTGACATATGGCCATCTTCAAAATCATAAACCTGGAATTGGGTCGTTTATTGCAATGCCATGCAATAAAAAAACTTTCCTATCTATTATCCAAGATTTAGTAAAATGAACTTCATCATGGGTGATTGAGGCATAAATCTAGCCAAGAGGAAAGTTCATCGCAGTTTACAGTTTGATGTGCACTGGCAAATTACCAAACTCTCATTTTTGATAGCGTGCTCTCACAATTGAAAACCATAATACTTAAGACTTACAAGATTGTATGAATTTTCAACATAACAAACAAAAAGTTAGTTTTTTACTAAAACCAAAATGCATACATTCTTGTAAGTTTTAAGTTTTTCCATTGTAAGGGCGCCATTAACTACCAAATTACAGTCTTTTCAGTCAGTTTTACTTGTCATTCTTTCACTTTCATAATGAGTGTTTTCTTTATTTAATTCTCAGCATTCCGAATTTTCCGAATTTGACATAAAACGTACTTTTATTTATTCTATGGCCCTTTCCTAAACATCGACTTATTTCAAACTTATTGACTTATTTGACGCCATCTTGAATAAGTCGGTCAAGTCGTCCCAAACGATTTTGCTGACTGATTTTGGCAGCTATAGCAAGTAACAAATGTTTTAGCAATTTGTTATTAAATAATAAAATAAAAAATTAAAATGTATGAAAACAATTGATTTTATTGAATTATTTAATAAATAAAAACATAAAAACGTGTCTTGCGTTATTAAAACACGATCAAAATTTATTATTGTGGAGCTGACAGATAGCTGAAAATGCCCTTGCTAAGCAGAATACGCCCTCAGTGATATGGGACAGCATGAGTTTTATGAAAATTTGACAGTTCCGGGGCGAAAGTGCATCATGGTTAAGCCTTTAGACTAAATGTCGCAAAATATGAATGTGCATAATTTAATATAACATTTCATCCGCTAAAATTCTCTGCTACGGAAGCGCTCAATGGGAGTTATTTTTTATATCGGAGAGATAATTTAACTGTCAAAATACAGATCCGCGTTCTTTTTTAATCCCAGATAAAAAATGTAATATCTCTGACTCGTTTTATTTGCACTCAATTTTATGATATGATGTTTTTTTCTCTGAAAAATATATCGACTAGTGAAGCATTCGGATGAGACATAAATTATTTGCATTATTTATTGTTTTATTTATCTAACCTTTTCTCCAATTTCTCTGATTCCAAAAAAAACACAACATTATTTTTTTTGATCTGACAGCTAAATATTAAACGAAAAAGTTATCGGATTTATTGGACAAATAATTATATCTGTTTTCTCTGATTACTCCGACATAAATAAAAACCTAATATGCGCCTAAAAGTATACTGAATTCCACTATAAAAACACAAGCGAAGCACTGCATGCTCTGTGGTAAAGCAACTCTGCAGACAGCGCACACAGTCATTAATAGTATGGCGTGATCTGATGCCGCCATATGGTATGATTCTTAAGAATTTTGTTTTTGAGCCTCCCGAACCCAATTTTAATTGAAAGTGTTGTTACCTGAACCACACATGTGTGCAAAGTTTCAATAAAACCAGGATTTGTGAATTGGTTTAAAAATTGATCGCCAGATTCCACGACAGACATGTCGTCCATGCCGACGCGAAGTTATCCCAGAGAATTTCCGGTTTCATTGTAGTCAGGCAGATAAACAGTTCGACAGCTTAAGGTATTCCAAAAAGCTTTCAATTCATTCCATTTTCGTTACGCTTCGCTAGATGCAAATGAGATAAATTGTTTCTAGGTCGTTGCAGACACTAAACTAATATGAAATAAATAGAAATAAGACGAAAATGCTCTGAATATTGGGAAACTTTTAAACTCAACGACGATTTTATAAAATTCAAGATGAATGATATTTATGTGTCTGTCATTGAATTTTGTTACTTTTATATTGAACATAGTATGTTCGTATTACGTTAAAGCATCAATGCCAGCCTTCCTAAGTAGTAAACTTCAGGTACCTACGTAATGACAAACAATTCTTAATCAACATAAGACTCAAAAGTCATAAACTATGAATTTGAGGTATTGTGTGGGTTTTTACACTACAAAATGTGTTTTGTGTAGGAAAATAGATCCGTTGTTGATGCATAATTTCAGATATGACAGCTGAATAATATATTTCAGAGAAAGAGAGAGAGAGAGAGTTAGAGAGACAGATTAGAAAAATTTAAAATTTAAAACGTGTATTGAAAGAAAAAACATGATCAGCCGACTGGACAATATAATATGTAATTTTGGGAAAAATTTGTAATTGCAAGTACAATGTAGCCTCACAGTTTTAGTGAAGCTTAACATTTTTTTCGATATTTGAGTAAATATTATTTGGTTTGCGAATTTACTATCCGTTTGAAAGTTAATATTATTTGCTGAAGGAAAAACGAATAACAACATAATAAATAAGCAATAAAAAAATTCCAAAAAAAGTAATGGAAAACGCTACTGCAACTAAGTTTATTATTTTTTATTTTTTTTCGATAATTTTGACGTTGACAGATAACACAAACGAAAATAAATAATTAAAGTTCTACAAGTAAGACTTATCTACATATGAGAGTATATATAATGTAGACATCAACGTCATGTTCAAACAAGAATTCAATCTACTGCAGCAAACGAAAACTATTTTTATGGCGTAAATAAAAGAGCCGTCAAAAACCGCCTGGTTCGTTAATAATTTTGAATTATAAATTTCTCTAACTGCAAATGCTTGTAAATTAGCAACTCTCCTACATATGAAGAATCAAACCAAACAAAAACAACTTTTTATACGAGAGCGTATTGGGTGTGAGTGTGTGAGTATTGATCTGATTCCCAATTTATAATTATTCATGTTGCTTCTTCCTTGTAGGCTTGTTGATGATTCATAAGCTCTCACTCAAATTATTCTAGTACAGTTCTGTGTACAATTTCAACTGTTGAACAAATGTTGTAGGTATATTATGTGCGTAAATCTGTGAATTGCCTTCTCCAACGCCATATTGAATAAAAAAATTATTTGTGAACTGCTATCGCCAGCGTTGCCGTCCAAAAAAAATTTATTTCAGATTTTAGCGTGCCACTATTAAAAAAACAACTTTTAACTTTAGTTTTATTTTACTTTGTAACATTAATTTACTTTGATGTTATTCTTGTTATTAGATGATTTTAAAAATGTTCTGCGTTTCTGTTACAAAAAAATGTCCTGCAAGAAGTGAAAAGCGACATCTATTTCTATTAACAGAGTTATCACTAAGTAGTGATATTAAATTCTATGAACAGCGTTGTCATAAAATAAAAATATATATTTTTTGGAAAAAATCTTTCAAATTTTGATGTCGAAAATGATCATATAAAATTATAACGTACCATGGTATCAAATAAAAAAAAAAGGATTATAATGGCACAATCGTGCCACATAGGCAACGCTGGCTCTCGTACTTTTAACTGTTTTTCGACCAGTCCATTGGTTAGCTCCCTATCGCGTATTTAATGCGTACGAAAGAGCAAGCACTCAAATGTTTTTTAAACTAAAACGCCAAAAGCCCAAAATATAGCGAGAGAGACTGAAATGGAATGTGAATCATGGGAATAAACACAATGCATTTACATTTAGTGTTTTTTTCAGTCTCATTCAGTTTGGGTGTGTTTTTCCATGATCGTTGATCGGCGTTGGCAGTGTTTGTGTGTATGTGCATATTTTCTTTCTTTTTTGTGTTTGTACATTTGCTATTCTTTAATTTATTAATTTTTATATTATAAGAAATATTCTTTCGTTGTTTGTAGTTGAATTTGCATTGCTATTGTGTAATCTTATCGATAAAAGCGATATTTTTGCTCACGACAGCAAAAGTGGTATAATTTCCAAAAGAGTGTTGCTTGCTGTGATCAACGTAATCACTAATTTGATCAGTTGAACGTTTGGTTGAAAAGTTCTTGGAAACTCGCATATAATACTAAAGAGAGAGACTCCCACGGACAACACAGCAGCAGCGACAATGCAAGCGATCAAGTGCGTCGTCGTTGGCGACGGAGCTGTGGGTAAAACATGCCTGCTCATCAGCTACACAACAAATGCCTTCCCTGGCGAATATATACCCACGGTGTTCGATAATTACTCGGCCAATGTTATGGTAGATGCTAAGCCAATCAATCTTGGTCTCTGGGATACAGCTGGCCAAGAGGATTATGACAGACTGCGCCCACTCTCGTACCCACAGACAGATGTCTTCTTAATTTGTTTCTCGCTGGTAAATCCTGCATCATTTGAGAACGTTCGTGCTAAATGGTATCCCGAGGTGCGTCATCACTGTCCCAGTGTTCCGATCATTTTGGTTGGCACCAAATTGGATTTGCGCGACGACAAGGCAACTATCGAGAAACTCAAGGACAAGAAACTTACACCGATCACATATCCGCAGGGTCTAGCCATGGCTAAGGAGATCGGTGCTGTTAAGTATTTGGAATGCTCAGCACTTACGCAGAAGGGATTGAAGACAGTCTTTGACGAGGCGATCCGATCGGTTCTGTGTCCGGTGATGCGGCCCAGGAATAAGAAGAAATGCGCTCTTCTCTAAAGATGGATCAACAATCAACATAAGTAACCGGAAAGGAAAAAACCAGAACAGGCGACCGTAATCTTTATTTATTAATACTCTACATAATTTGTTGTAAATTTTTTAGTTGTTTGCCGTGAATAAGTCGACAACCGCACAAGAACAGAAACAATGATAGCTGCTGTTACAATTCTGTTTCGTTTGTAAATTAAGGGGGGAAGTTAGGAAAGAAAAGGCTTCGATTTCCATTACAGTTTTTCTATATACGAGTACATATTTGATTATAATTTCCTTTCAATATATTCTGTTGCTAAATTAATCAACCTAATCACATTTAATTAAATTATAAAGGAAACATTTTGGTTCAATTCCAAATGCGCGTTGTATTAGACACTTGGGGTCAAATAAACGCTTTTAACAATGTAAGGGAAATCGAAATACATAATGTAAAATGCTTCAATTATATGTAACTGGGTCACTATGTAATTTGTGGACTGAAACAGCCACTTCCAGCTTCACGAAGCAGCCTTCAATTTCTTGAACTGAAACTTGCTTTTTGGACTTTATTGCCTACGTAAAATATAAGTACAACTATTTCATGCAATTTATTATACTTTCAAAGTTAAACGGTATTATATTTCATTTACATAATGTACATTTGTTTTGTTACCATTTAACATCCTGTATACACAGAATCAAAGTTTTTAAATCGATTAGTTTGGTTTGCTTATGCAATTAATTGTTTGTTTTTTTTTTTATAAATATGGGTACAAGTACTATTATTTTTCCTTTTTTTCAAAAGTCTTCCGAACTGCACATATATTGCATATAACAAAATTAGTTTAGATTTAGAGAATAATGCAAAAGTATCATTAAATATAAAGAAATCGAGATTGTAAAACAAAATAAATTCAATAAAGTTAATACTAATATGGCCTAAACATATGTTTTTTGCCTACAGGAATACAAATTCCGGTCCTCTTTACACTTAAAGTGTCGTAGTTTTCTGTTTTTATTTAAATGTTCTTTATTCGTATAAGAAGGGCTATAAAATTCCATATAAAACTGGTAAGAATTTCTAAAGAAAGAATGCAAACATCAGAGAAGAAGATGCGATGCCAGAACATTGGCTCCATAATTCCATGGAGGAGATGTCACAACATGCTATAAGAGAGTTTATCACAGACTTTACAGACTTTAAATCCAGGACAGGGTTAATTATGAATGATGCCAGTTAGTTTGTATTCAATTTAATGTCAATTTAAATTATTTTCAATTTTATTTAAAAGTATTGCTCCTGTTATAGTTTATATTTATGTTAAAATCTGTGAATCACTGAATTATGTATTGATATTTCATCACATTTATAGCTCACTCTGTGCGTGAGGAACATAGCCAATTAGTATATGTATAGAGGATACAATCGTCGCTCCTGTACTATTATTCGGATCCAAGGTTTGGGTGCTCATCTAAAACCACTCTGAGCATAAGCATCAAGACGCATTCGAGCGGAAGATAATTTTGGGCTGTGTATATATCCGGAATACATTTTGCAAGTCTGCAGTACATGCAGTGCTGGACACCAGCGAAAACCAGAGTCTGTTCAGTGTGCGCTTGCGGAAGGACTTATGTCACACGGCAGAGAATAAGAACAAAGCGTAAAGAGACAACTATAATAGACTAGAAGTGGAATTTAGCAACGCAATGATGCAAACGACTCATTACATGGAAATCGTGTGCTCGGAGTCGTTAAATAAATAATACACAAAACATTAATGGACAGAGTCTACTACCTAAAATTGATGAGTTCCGTGATCTGTTTGTGAAGTCTAGAGTTGATGTAGTTGGCGTATCCGAAACGTGGTTTAGCGATCATTTTAATGAGGAAATATGTCAGTGGAACAGAGTTTTTCGAGCTGATAGAAATGGACGTGTGTTAGGTGTTGGAGGTGGAGGTGTTGCTATATATGTAAGAGAGGGTATTACTTTTAGACTTAGATGTCGTTCTCAAGGTGATACTAAAAATGATAATGTTCTTCGGCCAGGAAAAACTTCTAGCTGGTGTAGTGTATCGCCTAAACAGATATATCTCTATAGTTCCTCTTACAGCTATATTAGAAAAAATTTATCTCACATTCCCAATACCAATATCTTACCTCAATAGTGAAACCCGCCTATCTGAACTAATGCACATGTATAACCTTTCATCAGTCAATACCACAACACCAACTCATTTTGCAACAAAGTGCTACTTTGCTGGACCTTTTCTTAGTCAACGATAACAAGGCTCTTTTCTACGACCAGCTCTCCGCACCCGCTTTCTCTAAGTAGATCTTATTTACCTTGCATTTGATTTTAATTTTGTGACCGTAGCCAATACATTTAAATATAGAGAATTAATTATTCATTATAAGAACATGTGAGGACAGTCGATTGGGATGTCCTTTACTGCTTACCATTGCCAAATGATCAAGTGCAATTCTTTAATTCTATTATAAAACATCTCTACAACTCATATGTTCCTATAAGATACAAAGCCAGTTCTTCTGGGAACACAGCTTGGTTTTCTAACCAAATGGTCAACAAATAATACAGCGTGACCGATCATACAACAGCTGAAAGCGTTTTCGGTTAGAGCTTCAACGACGCATATACTGCATGCTTCGCAACAAAGGCTTAATGGAAATAGAAGCCGCCAAATCAAGCTTCTACTCTAGTCGCCTCAGTGCATTTATTGGCGGAAAGCTTTTGTGGAAAAATCTGCGTGAAAGGAAACTGCATGGCGGACAAATTAGCTAGACGCGGACGCGGTACGACTCTTCAAGAGCTACTGGAAAGGGCAGATGTGCAGAGTTCTATTGCGACACTGAAACTTCAGCTTCGAAAAAAGGCGGAAGCAGCAACAAATGTATGGTGGGAAAACACCGACAGGGTTGGTCAAAGCCTGACTTAAAGCGCTTAAATGCACTAATTTCCCTGCCAGCACGTGAACTAAAAACGGTTGTAGGGATAATGACAGGACACTGCTTTGTTGCGAGGATGGGTGTGCAATATAATGACTTTCATGCAGAAGCTGCATGAAAGAGGAGACACTAGAACATTTTCCTTGTTCCTGCACAGAAGGCAGAAACACTTAGGTAAGCGGATCATTAATTGCCTCTCAGTCTCAGACCTCGAAAACGGCAAATTGCGAGACATACTTCGATTCATTAAGAGCTATGAATGGATCCTCTAAAAAGGGCAAAGGTATAAGATCCTGTGGTAACACAAAGGACCGCTATTCTGGTCTAAGTGAGCAATCAGCTGCCACCACAATCATACATAACCCAACCTAGGTCAGCTGATGGTGGATGGTTCAAAAATCCCCTCTCTCCATTTACGAAAAACTATGGTTAAAAATTGGTTTATTGTAAACATGTAATGTTTGTAGATTCATGTGGAGATCTTCGGTATACAACTAAGGTAATATTGTTATAAAATTATTGAAACAGTGTGCTACTTGTTTTTGGATTTGGAATTTTTCAAAACCATGTCAAAGTCCAAAAGTGTACCCTCAACAAGCAAAAAAACAAAAAAATCACATTGTATTTTTGTTTTTAGCTTCCAGTTCTCGCAAAACAGTTTGCCAACATTGATCCCATTATTATGTGCACACATGCACATACACACACATTCATTCACTTTCTGTATCTGACTGCAATTCATTTGGAATTAATAAACACTTTGCGGACATTATTATTTCAAAAAATATTACACAAATTAAAGCTAAAGGCTAGGAGGCGGTTTATTCAATTACGCTGTGACAGGTTGACAAGTGAAATTGCCCATGAGATATGGAGTTCTATAAAAGCCACAAATACAAGAAGAGCACTGAGTGAGGGTACAAAAAACAATCATCATTTGCAGGTTTAATAAAAAAATTCATAAAATAATAAAAAATTATAATAATTATTGCACTATAAATAAAAGCGCAGCACATACAGCGTTAGCAGTCGATGCGATGAAATCGAACTACGCGGATTGGGATTCGAAATTCGGGAGTAGGGTTTTCTAATATTAGACTTTTGCAACTCTTCGAATATCGAAAACTTCAGTATCAAAATATTCGAATAATCCGACTTAGCGAATTATCAAGAAATAATATTATTATAAAAATGTTTAATTTTTTAAAACACTGACTGCAAAGTATAGTTATCAGCACGAACAGAAATTCATTATGAATTTTATTTATAGAAAAAATATTACAAAAACTCGAAAATGTATTCTTCCTAAAAGACCCCCAAAAAGGCCCCCACAAGACCAAAAAAGGAACACTCAAAATACTACCAAAATCTCCCCAAATACCACCAAAGAACATTCAAACGATTTTCAAAAGACCCATACAAGAATCTTAAAAATCCTCTCAAAAGACATACAAAATACCTCCAAAAACACAAAATTTAGCCACCAAATATCTCCAAAAGTCCAAAAAGATCGTCAGTATACTTCCGAAATATCCTCAAAGGTACCACCAGAAGACCCTCAAAAGGCCCCCCAAAAGACCACCACCAAAATAACTTTAAAAGTCCCTCTAAAGATCCTCCAAAAGACTCCCAAAAGACTCCCATAGTACCACCGAAAGGCGCCCAAAGAGTCTACCGGAAGACCCTCTAAAGAATACCATAAAGACTCCCATAAGACTACCCATATCACATTCACACATTGGGCCTTCTACGAGTGAACTTACTCAAAAGCACAGTTTGGGATCCACTGCATTCAATAAAACAAAATTACGTCCACACGATGTCTAAAAGTATGTCTTCTTCTAAGCGTTCCACGTTCCAAATCAAGTGTAATTTATTTTGAAAAGCCTTTAGTGGTTTGTGTACTAGATATTGGGTCGATCAATATCATTTTTAATTTTGGTGGGGGCAATAGCCCCTATTTATTCGGCTTATTCCAAGCTAAAATCATTGAAAACTTGAAAGTAAGACTTAAGACTAGACTTAAAGCTGACATATAAAGCTATTGGGAATGGCGTATGTGGTGAGGTGTGTCGGTAGATAGTAGAGAGGTGGGTATCGTAGATTACGAGGGTTAGGGTTAAAGAAAATCGAGTTATATAGAGACGCGCAATCGCCTAAGAGAAGACGATGTATGAAAAGAATATCAGCTATGTCCCTGCGTTCTTCGAGGGTTTTCAAGTTTATGAGGTTGAGGCGGTCTTGGTAGGGAGACAGTATAAGATGATTGTCCCAAGGTAGACCTTGAAGACCAATTCGGGGAAAACGGTGGACCACCCCTGACTAGCGTACTCGAGGAGGGGACGGACAAAAGTGATGTAGAGGGTTCTGGTCACATAGGCGTTGAAAAATTCTTTGGACCACCGTTTGACAAAATATGAGAACGGAAGTTTAGTTCCGAGTCGCACAACAAACCTATGTAACGAAAAGATAGCACGCGGGATATGGGCTGACCGTGGAGCAGGAAATATCTGGGAGGGGGCTTGTGCACTTACGTGATAGGGTAATATATTGGCATTTGGAGATATTGAGATCTAAGCAATTTTTAAGACACCAGCTCGAAAAACTGTTGACGGAGATAGGAGTCTTGTGGGGAAGAAATCGGTTTAAAAAAGTTGGTATCGTCAACGTAAATTGAGAGGGCGGAACGTTTGATGATCCATCAAGATCATTTATAGTTGGGATGAATAGAAGGGGCCTAGCTAGCTGCCTTGTGAGACTCCAGAGGATGCCAAGAATGTGGACGATAGGACGGACCTGAAGAGAACACTATAAAGACGGTTTTCCAGATAAGAAGATATCCATTTTAACAATATGGGTTCAAAGCCGAGGCCAGACAATTTGAAGAGGATTAGTTGATGAGAATAATAAGAATTAGATATGAATTATTGAATTGTGAATATATGAATATGTGAATGAAATACACAACAGGTTTATCTTCTTTAATGTCAGCTACTTAGGTCTCCAGCCAACTAAAGCCTTAAGTATTTAACTTTATGCACGAAAAGGCTTGATTAAGCGATTAACCATTTTGATCGTAATGTAATAGGGTCTCCTGGATTGTTCTTCATTATGAACAGGGATAACAGATCTCTGCAAGACTTTCCTTTATTAATACGGCTAAGAGTTAGAAGCCCATCTACTATGTCTCTTATTTGCGTAACAATCGGATCAAAGGAATCGGATGGAAAATAACTTTTTGGTCTATAGATAGACGGAATAAGCTGTCTGGAGAAATTATTATTAACAACATCATACCGTTTTGCGATCTGCTTTTCTATTTTTGTGTTTATTGTATTTGTAGCAAAAGTCCTGCGGTATGATGACACCAACAACATTTATAGTTCTTTCGATTTGCAGGGTTGAGTTAAGATTTCTCTCTCGTGGTTTTGGTTTGGCGTTCTATTTGCAAACAGTACCCGGGGTATGGTTTGATTTTGCATTTTATTTGCAAGGTTTTGTAACCGACACTGTAACTTTGCTACCCTATAAGGGCATAAGGTTTCGTTTACTCAGCAAGATGGCGAAGAGAGAGCAAGCAGACTAAATTCTCAGCTTGTTGTGTTTGTTAAATTTGGTTTCGGTTTGGCGTAATATTTGCAAAGCATTCACCACGACAACCACGAAAACCATGTCATTTCGGTAGCTGACCCGTGGGTATGGTTTCGGGTATGGTTTCGGGTATGGTTTTACGTAATCGAAAGAGGCATTAATAACTTTCTGGTGGGTGCAGGATTATTTTGCACCTCCCACAGTTTCACTGATGGTCATCAAATCAATTCTAGTACCGTAGCCCGGCCCTCTTTGATTAGTGTTTATTTAATGCTCAACGGCCTCTTTTTAGTCACTGAATAAAAATGCAAATGTGATGCCATTGAAATTGCTTCCAAATTAGATAGATTCTATTAGAGTATGTATATTATCACCTGCTGCTTGCTTGCTCATCATTAAAAGTAAATTGGGAATATTGTCAAGTGGAACACATTGCGTTCAGTTTGTGGGGGCATCTATTTTCGGAAGACACAATCAGTGTCAATCAACGCACACACACACACACACTACGCTCGGAAGGTATGCATCACCCTCACACCCCTCACCAACTTTCTACAAGTACATTCGGACAGGTATTGTGGTTCTCAACGAACAATGGAGATATGTGTATAATTAATTCGATTATTTTGAATTATTTTGCCAGCTACAATTATTATTTTCTTAATCTACTGTATCTTTGATTCTAAAAAAATATTTTAACTACCGATCCGAAGAGAGTGTTTTATTTTAATTAATTGGGATAATATTTGCCATCATCAATTATTATTGAAAAGCAGCCAACGCAGTTTCTATAAAAAAAAAATCGTAAATATAGAAACGCAATCGCATGTTTTTTTTCCTCTTCATTTTATTGTCCAATAATTAAGTATTTGTTGGCACAGAGATGCACAGACGGACATGCAATCAAGCTTCAGGATTCTTTGCTTTTATTATGTTTGGAAAACTTTGTCAATTTTGGGAACAGTGATGAGTGTCTATACGGGCTTTTTTTGCTATTGAATTAATGGAATAACACTGCGACAAGATCAAGTGCTACCTGGCTATCTGAAATGATGTATATCTCAGCGTCCTTAATACCTTTACGAAGGTTAAGCCTAACACATAAGTCAATGGCATGGAGTTCCTGCTGGAACACCGTGGAACACTTTCCAATAGGTATCGAGATTTTGGTGTTGGGTCCAAATACGCCAGCTCCAACTCCAGATTCCATCTTCGATCTGGTCTGTGAACTAGACCAGACCTCTAGTGCCGAAACACCATAACCCCAGATTGCACTTTCCCATATTTCTACCTCAAATAACCTTCCGAAACAGTTATCATTGACATGTCGGAGATAGTGCAAAACATCTTCCTTTCGGGAATTGAGTCATCTACGAGCGGAGTCACACAAAAAGTCACACCTTCTTGGCTCATCCTGTATAACGAAACACTATAGAATTTAAACAATTTATTGTTATGTGCGTGTGGGACAGAATAAGTAAATCGATGAACATGGGAAACATGCCGTTTCTGTAGCGAGCATTTCCACGGGAGTTCAACGTCGGAGCCGTACCAATAAAGAATACGATTTTTACTTTAAAATGGTTTACGAACCCCAGGACCACTGGTTTATTTTTTTCCACGTACTTCTCGAGGTATAGAGATGATCGCACTGCGAGAATCCCAGAAAGCATTGGGAGGGTAAGACAACCTGTGGAAGCTGGCCCCCGTAGCCATTTTATAGTTATAGCGGTCTCCGTAAGGCGGTGATAAAGCGACATGAAGCCGAAGTAAATAAAAATGTTCAGGATTAAGGAAACTAAAGCCATTTTATAGTACTGGTGCTCACCGTAAGGCGGTAAAGCCAAAAGCTGTTGCTTTGTAAAGCTTTGCCAAAGCAACGCAGCAGGTGTTTAGCAGGGTAATTCCTCTCCAGTTTTCGCAATTGCTCAACTCACCTTTCTTGGGGAGTTTGACTATTAAGCCTTCTTCTAACGACGATGGAATGGTTTCAGATTCCCAGATACCTTGATGTATCGCATGCAATGTTCGCGTAGTTAACTCGATGTCGGCTTGAAGGAGTTCCGCGTAGATGTTGTCATTGCCTGCTGTTTTACCTGATTGCAGTGAACGAATTGTTGTCCTTATCTCATCCAACGAAGGAGTAGCGACGCTTATGTTAAGTAGCCTATTAGGGTGCATATGTGGGTGGATGGACGTGCCTGTCGAAGAACAATTCAAAACATTCTAAATGTTCTGTCCAACGGGTTAATTGTTGTTCCTCCATAAGGATCAAAGAACCGTCTATTGCCTTAACAGAGTGTAGTTGTTTCTTGTTGGCGAGCTTAAGAACGAGCTGACTACTATCAGTAGCTTGCTGTGCTGCTTGTGTTGCGATGTCGCTTAGCCATGCTCCTAGCTGAACGGTCCTGGTCCAGATCCCCATACTTCCACGGTAATGCGCTTCGCACGGCACCCGAGGCCGCGTTTAACTCTACTTTCATGGATTGGCGTTCACGAATATTGTTCCATATGCTACCTGATATCCATTCTTTTCTAGTTTTGTCGGGATAACCTAAAATGGTTGAGGCTGCTTCCGTATACGCATTTAACTGTTTTCTCCCATTTAGCCTCTAGGGTTTGGGGCTGTATCTCAGAGAGAGACTGTTGTATGCGGGATACATATTGCAGTTTCACATCTGGATCAGCTGGCTTTCTCGTTGTTTGACTTCGTGTGGTTGAGTGGACCGTGAGCTTTAATAGCACACTGCCAACCACAAGGTGGTGGTCGCTGTAGACGTCGGCTGCTCTTCGGGTTCTAACGTCCAGCAACGATGATCGCCACTTGCGGCTTATAGTCATGTGATCAATCTGGTTGCTGTAAATGTGATCGAGGTCCAGGTGGCTTTGTGGAAGTTTTTTGTGGGGAAAATTTGTGACTCCAATTATTGACATTCATACAGCAATGATGAACAATTTTTCAACTCGTCTTCGAGAGTGCCGAGATAGAAATACGGCCTTCACCTGAACGACAATATTTTTCGTAAATAATTTGGATTTACAAAAAAATATGCATACCTTAACTGCATTATGTACTCAAATTGTCCAAAAGAGGTGACATTTTCGTTAATAGCTGCACAGAACAGAACACGCTATCTGCAAAAACTCGCAGCCGGTACGAAATCCGCTTAAACCATTCAGATTTTTATTTTATTTTGGCAGTATAGGTAAGAGTTTTTTGAGAAACGTAAACATTTCACCCCTCACCTATGCTATTTCAAGAATATTTTAGTTAAGGAAATAGACAAAAAATATCTAGCACGTCATACAAAAACTGAAGTCTAATGCATTCTGAGAAGAAAGGAAAAAACATAAAAAACAATCTTTTCTAGCCAACTTCTAAATTAACAGTAGAGATTTGCAACAGGAATGCCCTATCAAAAGGGTATATTTTTTATAAAGACCAGACAAATATATCGTTGCAACCGCATAAGGAACATAAAGGTACAAAAATGCATTTCAAAACATGAATTGTTGCTAAGCCTTTCTGTCTATTTGAATAGCACACTCAAAGGTACCTTAGCAACACCAGTAAAATACGAGAGTTAAACGTCCTCGTTAAATTATCCGTATAATTAGTACCTACTTTGTGAGGACATTGACATTCTTCAGTGGTCAGCGAAAGGATTGAATATGTCTCTTTTGAAGACAGCCGCAATAGATGCTTCACCGCCACGTTGAACAACACTTGTTGCTACAGAAATGACTGCGATCAAAATCACAGCTATGCACGTCCATACCTTATACGAGAATATCCTATATCCGTATATCCTTTTTTGTAATGTGAGAGGAAATTGAATGACTTTTTAACAAAGAATCTCCTGTGATTTCCGTGCTCTCCACTGAATAGAGCCGCTGTCTGCGTGCATCGTCGTTATAAAAGTCACATTATGGAAGATTGCAGCTCCAGCTCAACATCTACACATATTGACAAAGTCAAACTCGGACATAGAAAGGGAGCAAAAAAAAATATAATTCACTCCGAGTAGGCACAGAGTCGTCTGCATCCGGCGGCGAGTAAAGATTATGATGATGTTGTATCTCATGGCGTTCTCCTATTGATAATCCCCTCAAAACGTGCTGCCGACGACTTTACTGACTTCATCCAGACAACAGATGAAGTAATGAACTTTCTCAGCCACCAACGGTCAATCGGAGACAGAGTCGGAGGATGTGTGTAGATGCAAAGGGCGAAGATATGGGTGAAGGGTTGATATGGGTGCCCAATCCATTTCTCGCTAAAATACACGTTGCCATTGACAGTGTCAACGACCACTCCTAGGAAACGATAAATGAAACAGTTTCCCAACCACCATGCACAAGGAAGAGGGTAAAATAAATTTCATAAATTTTTCAGCTCTGTGTAAATGGCCGGAAACAGCTTTTCATGTAATACACCTGCACCTGGGACGTGTGTGTTTTCGCCGTAGCATAAATCCTTTTCAGGACTAACTTGTTGATGTTGATGCTTCGATTTCTGTGTGTGGCTTTCAGAAAAGTTTCTGACAATGATTTCGAGTTTCTTCCTTTACCGCTTCTTTTGGTTAAAAATTTATTAATAGTTCGTTTGACATAAATACATAGCACGAGAAAGCTTTTAGAATATCAGTCCTCCCAACTGACACGGCTGTGTATAGTTACCCATGACCTGATGTATGGTTGGTAGGTCAACTGGTGACCATGCCAAACCACGCGAGAGTCTCACTGTAATAATTACAAACAATAAACATCTGAGTTCCAACCTCCTCTTCAACCTGACGTTTGGGAAAATTGATTCCAACCTCTAATATTACATCACGAGGATAGCAATCATCTAGAACTCGGTATAGCAAGTTCAAGCTGTATACAAGGGTAGGCTGAAGTAGTCAGCCCAGACAAGAAAACACAATGTTTCTGGAAAGAACTCAATTTTTTTCCCAACATACTCTCCTTTTAGGTAGATACACTTGGTTCTTCTTTTTTTGTATACTCTCCGAATAATACAATTTTTCGAGGACTCCGTTTCAGTGATGAGATCTACCAAAAGCCATTTCTGGAAACAGAATTAAGTCACAGGAAGTTAAACCTGGAAAATATGGTGGACGTGAACCAATTCTTAGCGCAGTTTACTATTGCGATTATGGACTGGTGCGCCGGTGAGTTGTTCCAGTGAAATAGTACTTGTTTCTTTGCCGAAATGCTGCTTTAAATCAACGTTGAATCGGTTCAACAGCTCTGTATAATAAACGCCGGCGATCGTTCTATCATTTTGAATGTAATCGATGTAAAGGATTCCAAGGATTTCCGCTTTTGTATGATCTGCAGTCGTTTAAGACACGCGTGTATAGACATCTCATCCTTTCCTCTCCCTAATTTCCTAACGCCCACGCTGTGATAAGCATTATAAGGGTGCAAACCCCTTTAGCGTGTGTACATTATAAAAAAAAAGCAAAACCCAAAAACCAGTCGTCATAACCTTGTTAGCTGATAGACCACTTCGGCTTCAATTCTGAAGGAAAAGTCTACTGCGTCGACTTGGTCTCTGACGTTTGTCCAAATCGAACTTACGATTCCAAAACTTGGGCTTTCCAAAAACAGACAGAAAGACCCAGAGAAAATCTGAGAGGTTTTCTTCGGCTACAGTTGAAAAGCGAGAAAATTTCTGTGGAAGTTGTTTGGGGAGGAATGAATTCCTCTGAATACAAAAACAAAACTTTATATCGTTGAAGGCTCAATTAATGTAAATTGCTACATTCTTGAGGAGTTTGTTGTTCCTTTAAAACATATACTATGGAAACTTATTGTTGATACAAGATAATGCAAACCAAACTTCGCCAGGTGCGTTACTCGCGGTACAAACAAGTACCAAGAAGTGGGAGTCAATGTAATGGCTTAGCCTGCAAAGACGTACGCCACATTTTTGTTACTCAGTGTATTTCACATATAAACAGAAAATTTCAATTCACAAAGTTACATGTACATCCAGGTCCGTTTTTACCATTAGACAAGAATAGGCGGCAACATTTTAGAGACAGAAATTTGCGTAAAATTATTTTTTAAAAGCTGAATTTTCCAAATTCCAAAATTTAAATCAAAAGGAAAAATAAAAGAGTTTGAAAAGTGAAATTGTTTGGAAGAAACGAGATCAAAACAAAGTACAGGGTGGCCTTGAGTGAAGTCCACAATAAAAGATTCAGCATTGTCCCTAACTACTTCAGATCAATTGTAGCATGGATCATGGAACGAGAAACGCGCGCCTTATCATAACATTAAAGTTGCTGATGTATTGACGATTAAAAACGAATCAACGGATAGGATATGTCAGCGCTTCCATCAGTCCAGTGTTTTTTTTAACGCAAATATTCGAAGGTAATCTTTGCGCTTCGTTGGAACGTTACTTGGATGTTCTTCAATTAATTCTACTTCAATAGAAACCACCATCAATTGGAGCCAAAAATTTCACAAAAATGTGAAGCAGTGTTGACAGCATATCTGTCAACATTACACCTGCCAACGTGTAAAGGACTTACAGCGAGCTTGCGGTGGTGGCACAGGCACCGATATTTTATCCAAAAATTCAAATTTTGTGCGCTTGCTACTCGCTGCGCACTCTTACGACGGCGTATAAATAATTGAGAGATATTTCCGCCGCTGCTAGCCGCCCGCCAGCAATTTTTCATTTAATCTTTTCATCTTGTTTCGAAGTGGAATAGTTTGCGGCCGATTGTGGACTGAATAAAATTTACAAAAGTCTGCACTGTACATAATAAAAGATCTGTTGTGGCGGTGGTGGTGATTCACTTGGAATGTTTATTTTCGTTCAATGTAAGCAAAATCGATTACACGCCTTGACTGTATGGGATGAGCGGCGAGCAAAAGCCATCGTTACGATTGCAAAGAGTGAAACAAAGAAGCAAGCGAGGGATCGAGCATCTTCCAAAAAGCTATCTCACCTTTTGATATATCACAGATGACCGACAGATCAAGGTATCCTCGTCTAGATCACGATATGGAAACGTCACAAACCATTCGGGATGTTATTGAAGCGCACAGTCGGTGGGCGATTGCGATAGTGGAGTAGTAGTGACAGGCTATTTTCGAGCGGCGCAGATCTACCAACCACCTTCGGTTGGTGGGAATCTGGCAAACTGTAGCGATCGCAAATTGGTGTGGAATTGTGAATTTCTCTTTTGAAATTTTGCATTTCTAATAAATTATCATTAATTGCATCGAGTTTGCTCTTTACACACCGCAGTGTGCATTGCTAAAGTATACGCATTGAACCCCAACCAACCACAAGTATGTGGGCATGGCCGTTTCTAAATTGATCTGGAATTGATCGTATGATAATAAATAATAATAAGTTCGCGTCATGTATGGAAGAAGGGACAAGGATACTTCAAGAATTAGAATATTGGATTTTTTATTAATTCGTAATTAGTTTGGTGGGATTGAAAATTGATCGAAAAGATGTAGAAATTCAAAAACTGGCTTTTATTACTAAAGGTCAGAAGAATGTTTAATAGGCTCAAAAACTTCAGCGTTAAAAGTCCTCAGAATATTGATGTATTCACCTTTAAAAAGGACATGTGTGAAATGCAATTTTTTCCTCTACACCGAAAGTTAAATTAAATTACTGGCCGATTTATCCAAAAAGTTTCCGACTACAGAAAGTTGGAACAACCTGAAAGTGTCGGTATTTTTTGACGTAGCTCTATTCACTGATGGATCCAAGAAAATAGATGGAGTCGGTGCTGGAGTATTCTCAGAAAAGCTTTATCATTCAAGGTCTTACAAGCTACCTGACTCCGCTAGTATCTTTCAGGTGGAGATCCTGCGATGCATGTCAGGCCATATTGGCATATACGTAGACAGGCAATTTGCAATCAAATCCATTATTGTGACAGGCAACAATTACAATTCGAAACTTCTCAGGCAATTTCTGTTTGGCTTCGATAAGCCAAAGCATATACTTAACCCTAGTATGGGTGCGACATTGATGGCAATGAGAAAGCAGACGTACTGGCAAAGAAGGGCGTCACATTGAACACTGACTACACGGAGAGAGTTTGCTGTCCATTCAGCTTCAGGGAACGTTTTCTCACCTTTCTTACCACCAAAGCACAGCTAAGGTGGAATGAATTGACCAATTTCACAATATCAAGAGCGATGTGAGTGCAAGGCTTGCGATATATCTCCTGAATTCTCCAAATAGACCAAGTGTTGACAGACTGCAGCCACAACCCTAACATGATGACGAAGAGGTGCCAACATCGACTCGGAACACTGTCTTGTTGGTATAGTATTCCAAGCGTGAATTACCAAGAAAGACGGCATCGTGGAATAAGATTTCAGTCATCACGGTTGTCCTTTACAATGAAGAGACTAGAAACAAAGACAAAGGTCAGGCGATGGGACTTGGCGTTAAGGAGGGGAGAGTTAGTCCTGAATTAAGCTAGCGACTGAACGTAAGAATGTGGCATACCGAGTAATGCAACGCAGGTACGCGAAGAAGAATATAAAGTGCTCAGAAGATATGAAAAAACAGTTTAGCGGCGAAAGAAAGCAGCCTGAGAGCACATTCAAACATTTTCTCATGCTCATTTCAAGCGCGGAAATGCATTTTTGTTTAATCAAACCAATGGTTTTCTCTAGGTGTACAAACGATCATAAAAATATGAATGGCTTTCTTTAATTCAGAAGACATATACCTATCAGATGGACATTTTGAGGGTTTGCTTTTAAAATTCCGATCAAATGACGATAAATTAATTTATTACACCTTACACTTTACTCTATCTACATCACACTTGTTCTTACAATGAATTTGGCTAAAGACTTTGCAAAAAACAATTTAACCTTTTAAATAATAATAATAATTTAATAAACGATATATACTCATAAGCCACACTCACATAGGAATGTTTTCTTGTCCACTCAATGGATATTCAATTGGCCGCATAACAATAAAACAACAACGACAACAATTTAGCTAAAAATTCTATTAAAACAAATTAATGTGACATTGCACAAAGCACAGCAATATATTATTCATGCAGTGACACCTTCATGCGAGGTAAATTAATTCGTAAAAGAATGTGAGCTTACATCTCACATAAATTGCACTTTTCTTAAAATATAACTTCCATTGCTAGTAGGTGGGTTTGTGCGGCAGGATGCGAGTGCACTCGCTCGCATACCATCAGTTCCACTTGTTACACTATCAATAACAATGTTCTTCCTCCTTCATGTTTGCTTTTTGTTGTTGCTGCTTTGTTGCTGTGGTGCTTTGTTGTTCGTTCTGCGATATGCGCCAAGAGACAAGACGACTTCTGAGCGGGTGCCAAGTCAATGTACATGATTCACAATTGCAGTCTCATTAATGAAAATTTAATTTTATTTTAAATCAATGTCTGAAATAAGCACTCTAAGTACAATGCATGAGGAGGCAATAATTTAATAACGCCACGGCGCATTTAAAGAGATTTTCATGGGGATGCTCCTCCTACTGATCGAAGGAAGTCAGCGAAGGGAAAAATATTTTTAAACGACGCGCATTTCTGTTACAGAATGGGAAATATTTGACGAGAGAATTTTGCAAATTGATTTCAAAATGGAAAACGCTTAGAATGTGACACACACACACACACGCACATAGCAATCTCTCTGGTCTCTTCATGGATCATTATCACGGCACCGTGTGTTGGTGATGGAAGAATTCAAATATAAAATACGTTACATATATTTTGCCATCTTAATGCTCCGGATCTCTTCCAGTCAGCAAAAGACGTCTATATATGCAGCAAAAGAATTCCACTTTTATTTTTAGATCCAAGGCACAGTGGATCGCACAAGGATCAAAGGGTATATTAACACAAATTTTTGATGTTCAATTCAGTACGAGTGTATGGACACTTCATATATGGCGGTAGTTGTGGAGATTCCGACTGAACGTAGGACTAAAGCATACCGACAAAGGATTAAGCTCATATAACGCGGACCAGCAGAAAGGAATATAGAAATAAAATGAAGGGTGACTTTTTGATTTAATTACAAGCAAAAGCGATCTAATACTAAAGCCCCAAATAGCTTATAAAACAGTATTTTCTAACCATTTTGTCAAAGATGATACCCACAAAATCAGCAAGCTCATCAAAATTATCAGGAATTCTCTTACTGGAGTTGATCGATAGCGAGGGTCTACCAATCAACCGTTGTTACCTTTGACTAACCACGTTGTATCATACCGATACATATGCCAAGTCTTGATTCATGTTGTTGGAGGTGTCCAGCATTCAGCTGAGATTTATGGCATTATTTTATTCATTGCCGAAAAAAAGTAGGAATTGGACGTACAGCAGCTGTATACAGACCTATGGCCATATTTGGCTGGAGGTCTCCCAGACAAATGTATACTACTTAGAGAGCGACAAATGCTCTCTAAGCCCTGCAATCAATGTTCAACTTCCAGATTAGCTTTTTATTTTCAGGATGAGATTAAAATATTTAGCTTTGCAGGGTAAGGGTTGGCCTTTGTCTTTAGCTGGAGGTCTCGTTTATTATACCAATGATTTTATTGGTAGCATAGAGAGCGACGAACGCTTCCAAAACCCTGCATACAATGTTCAACTTCCTGCTTAGCTTTTTATCCAGGATGACATCGAGATATTTAGCTTTGGAGGTAAGGGTTGGTCTTTGTCCATTAAGTTTTGCGATGACAAATGAAGTGTCTGTGGATTAACGTGAACACCGCCAACAGAGGACAAAATTCCACGGTCCTCTTCGAACACTGATTGGTCTGCGTCAATCAACGTCCATTTCAAGACCAGTATTGACTAAATGGTTAGAGCCGGACCCATCTTACATCCCTGCCGATCTTTGGTTCACGACAACTACACATGAAGCACATATTCGCACCGGTTACAATAGGACGGTCACTGACATACCAAAGAAATTGGTAACACCAGGACGGCTGATGTACGAATGCTAGTGCTCCACCCGCATTTGGGTATTAAACCACCAGTTTCTACGTAGGCCAAACCCAGAACGATACTGGGTCCTAAACCAAAAGTTGGCACAGACTCAGCTAACCCCCAAGGCGGTCAACCTCAACCGTAGTACCAACGTGACCTTGGTTATCTGACATCAAAGGCTTGTTCAGTATGAGTGCTTGCGAGAAGCAAAGCTAACCCTATCAGCACAACATGCGGAACCTCGAACCCAATCATTTGTCACTAGGGTAGCATGCTTCATAGGCCTCCTAGGATAGAAACTTTCCCAGGCAACATCACAGCAGGTGTACGACTAGGCTGCTAAATACAAACACCATGCCCTTCTAGACATTCTAAGTACTAGCAGCCTTGCCCTATTTATCTGCCGAGTTTACCAAGTAGCAAACCCATCGATGAAGTAAGATACAGCGGTCTCTCGGGGAAGCGGTCCCCTCAGGGATGGCGAGGACAAATGTCGGTATCTTAGATTAAGTGGTGAATAGTGCAAAAGCCGACATTTGACTTAAAGACCTTTTCATGATTTTTCGAAAAAACATAGATACTGTCCTGATACTAGAATTACAACGGCAGCGGTTACTTTCGTCATGTCTTCTTCAAATGTTTCCAGAATCTTGTTAATAACATGCGCCTTGAATGCATGCGGATCATATGAGCCCGGGAACAGAGATTCGTTCCACATTCCATAATTGTATTGATTAAATGCAACATTCGAAGATTGGCTGATTGGTATGCTTGTGAGCTTGAGTTATGCCTCAGTAATGCGGATGGGCTCGAGAGGATGGATGGGATGCACTTGACTATTTCTATTGATTATGTGATAATAGTAATAATAAACAGTAGGGTAGGTTAGGTCAGGCTCGGTTTTAGTTCCTGCGGCTGGTTGGTGACGGCTAACGACAAAATAGATCTGGTCCAAGCTGGATCCGAAACGCTCCAAGTATTTGATATCTCAAGAACGATTGCACATCGGTGCTTTTATAGGCGTCATAACGGGACACTGTCTCATAGGAAAGCATAAAGAAAGGCTTGGCGTCTTCTCGAACGACTTCTGCAGAAGCAGCATGTGCGAGGAGGAGACCATTCTCCATTTTCTCTGTATGTGCCCATCTGTACGTAAGCTTCATCTGGGAGCTTTCTTTTACAACGACTTTAATGATCTAAAAGATACGGACATTAGTAGTATCTTTCGCTCCTTACGAAGCTCCAACTGGTTCAACGAGTAGGTGAGAAAATGTCTGGTTTCACTTGGTATCAGAACCACTTTAACCATTTTAACCTAACATAACAAGAGCCCATATGTCCCTTAGCCCTGGAGTACCAATGTTCGTCTGTGAGGCCGCACAAGAACACTATATTTTCTTTTTTGTTCAAATGCCTGGTACATTTTGAGATATTGAAATATAGCCCTATCATTCGCTTGATAAGCAAGGTATTTTAAATTTTTTTATTTTTATTTATTTTTATTTTTTATTTTGTCTTCTGTCTGTGTGGATGTCTGTATGTGTTCCCTCTACAGCCCAGACGTCTGAACTTATCGGAATACAAATTCAATTCATTTCAGCTTTTTACATAAAATGTGAGGGGCCAGATGATTTTAACGGAAATCTGACAGCTGGAGGTGACAGTTTACTTAGACAGTTTTTCGAGTTTTTGCAAATAACTCAAAAAGTATAGCACTTAGGAGAAATCTGTTAAGTGCAAAAGAAATTTAAACTAAAAACAAAAAAAGTAAAAAAAAAATTAAAAACAAATAAATAAAAATTATATACATTACTAAAGATTCCGTGTTGTGCCTACACCTCAATTTTTAAATTATAATTATTTTTGTGAAGGTCTTCGTTAACCCAGTAACTGCAAAATGTGATGAACTTTTTCAATAATTTTTTTATTAAAATTAAAGATAACATAATTTATTTCTACTTTTCACTAAAGCAAAAGCAATAAATAATATTGATTATTAACGTTATTAGACGCGGATTATTATTCAATGTTAAAAATATAAAATATTAGTATTCTAGGGTTAAACAATCCTTCTGTCCTCTTGAATCACAACGTTATGAATTAATTTGA
Organism: Nephrocerus scutellatus; assembly: GCA_947095585.1. Taxonomy (NCBI): domain Eukaryota; kingdom Metazoa; phylum Arthropoda; class Insecta; order Diptera; family Pipunculidae; genus Nephrocerus; species Nephrocerus scutellatus. Next base: position 25,059,280 of record OX352765.1, on the reverse strand, counting down.
TACAAATTTGCGCACATCTCATTATGTAGAGGGATAGCGCGACACATCTAATCGCCGAAGAAACTATTTATAAGAAACCGTTACATTCCCCCTGGACATTTGCGAACAAATGCAATTCGCATTTGTAAATGTCGCAATTCTTAATCAAAAATGATACAAATGTTAAACGCCTGCAGACATTTGTTTTATGCCATTCTTGGCTACTCTCTATTAATTAGTACGAGGCGAAAAGTCAACACTGATGGATTTTCTTAAGTGTATATGCAACTGCTATATATATTAACTAATAAATTATCCCTCAAAGAGGATGTACATACATATAGAAATGTGTGTATGTAAAAACAGTTGGAATTTTGATTTAATTTATCGTGTGTCGCTAAGCACATAACTTATTTGCTATGAACATATTTTTTTAAGTTCTCCTTGGAATAACATCGTTGTTTTTGCTTTTAAGCGCCTGACAATCACTGCTTTAGCTACAAGTACAAGCAAAATTCCATGTATTTATGACTAAAGAGTTTCGGAAGTGTTATAACGCATGCATTACCCCTACCATAAGGACTTTATACGTGTCATGCAATTTCCTGCTTAGCCAGAGACTAACCACCTATGGTATTTTTATGACTCATACTTAAAAAGGAACAACCTCTGAAATGCACTGTGTATTATGGCCATGTCGACTATAAAGACTCCATTTTGATACTCGCACTTGCTGCGTATTTTGTGGTGCTATGAAGCAATTGGTGGGCGGCAAAGTTATTAGTTTTATACGTAACATTGGTAACAAACACTTTTGATATAACGTTGAAGTGGTCAAAAACAGTGGAGCAAAACAAATCGTGTGAAATTTGATGAAATTTAAAAGAAGCCGACGTGAATATTAAAATGGCTTGAAACTTATCATAACAAAGTCAATTTATTAACTTTTGAGATACCTTTACAAGTAAAAGATGTAACTTTGACTTCTCACCGCAATAACAATTAATATCAACTCCTTCCTTGGATATCCTCGGATTTTATCAAATACTGAACTAACTGTCTGTGTCCTTAACACCTCTTCGCATTTAGAAAAGTTCTCAACTCAACTTTCAATGGATTCAGGATGGAACTTTTTTTGCCCATCGATTTCATTTTATTTTCAGCTTCATTAATTTCTTGATTTAAATAAAATGTCCTTGCGGTGATTACTTTACAATAACTCCAATTAAACAAGAACTTTTACCAAAGAAAAGTTCATTGAGAATTAACAGATGACGGTGCTAGCTTTTAGCTACCGTTGATCGGTCGACAATATTGCACAGTGCAATCCTTTGCTCCCTCCAGAGTCATAGGGCGAATTGTCGTGAATCGATTTGATTTGCATTCGTACTTTGACGCATCTGAAGACATCGTTCTTCGTTGGTTCAATTAAATTTCGCAGCATAAGGATTCATCCACAAAAATTATGTCTTCATCGTCGTTGTCAAGTAGTCAAGAGTTTGAGAATTTCTTCTCTACACAGATGTCCTGGTCATGTAAACAGCCCCAGTAAAGAGTCAATCTTAAGGATTAGTGGCAACGATGACGGTGTTGAATGAGAAGCTCAACTTCTTTACAAAACTACTTTGGCCATTGTCTGAAAGAAGAAAGCGGAAGGAAGTCAACAGGAAAACATGAACGTTTTTCGTATTAAATCCGCTCCTCACCCCAAACTGGCAAACAGCTCCATCCACTACGCGTAGTCTATTGCTTGGGTAAATTAAGAAAATCCTTTTTCTTTTCTTATTTTTTTAAAAAACAGCATAACATCAACAAGAACTGAACTAAACTGAGGAAGTGGTTGGATGACTGACTGAGTGGTGACTAGTGATTGTGACTGTGACGGCTCCGCTATGAGGCAGTTGGAGTATTGGAGTTTACTGCAACGAAAAGTACGGCGTCTTATCCTTCGGATGGCGCGTTCTTGTGTATTTGTCAAAATTAAGTGGTTTTGTTTTAAATCTTTCACGTACAGTTCGTTCTTGGATAGGATTCGTTTCTGCACAAAGCAGAGCTTTAGCTGTATATCGAAGCAATCAAGTCAACTAACAAAAATTGAACAATAAATCGTAAAACAGAAAGAAGCACGAGTGAAGTCGGATTCTTATCATTAGCCGTTTGACATGTACGATGACGTAAAAGACTGTAATGGCATCGCATTTGTACGCATTAAGGATTTTACAATGCGATTCGCATGCCTTAGATACTTATCGGTTTGCGTGTAGAATGTTCTTGAAGGAAAAATCGAATGTAACTTCAAACATTCACTCTATGCGCATAACACTTGAACTAATAATTGATTTCTGCTCGAGCCAAAACTTATATACCCTGGAACAAATGAAGGTGAGTGCAAGTGAAAATTAATTAATTCTCTATTTGTCCCTCATGTCACATTTTCCATGTCACACATAGTGGCTCCAAAGCTGCGATGAAATATCATCAGCATACAGTGGCTCACATATTTCAACACAGACACAAACCATAATGAGAGCAACACTTTTAAATAAAATTGAGAAATATTTTAAATGTAAAACAATTGATAATAAATTGAATAATACAAACTAGAGACCTAGTTATTCTTATAACGGGCTGCAGCCACTCTCGTTAGCTAATAATTATTTCGAATTTTCAATGGAAGAATCAAAACATCCACTTTCAAAGATTTACAAAGTCCACTTAGACATTCTCCATTTACTTATCAATACCAATAAAATTTCTTAGAATAATTAATAATAAATTTGTTTGTAATGACATTCATGGTTGCTTACAAAAGTATATATCTTTCAGATAGATTTGGAAAAACCTGTCGTGTAGTTTTGATGAGGAGTAATTGTAATTGTAGTTAAGAAATGCGACCAACCTCTTTTACTTTGGGTAACCTGACCGACTGGCCGTCACACAGATCTTTGTTTTTACAAAAGGATAAATACTTCAACGAATACAGCAAACCTTTGGACAAATTTTCCCACTCTTCAAGCCATTCGATGCACTTAAAAGTATTGAAATAGTTATATGATCTGTATCAATTCAAGACGCATGTGCATAGACATACTTTCTTTTCATCTCAAAAATTTCCTAAGGTCCACGTAGTGCTTAATATAAATAATATTCGGCGCGACAGACCTTTGCGGTCAAAGGCTTAGCTTCTCGCGAACATTTGTGTTGTGCATGTATATTTTTGCACACAAAATTGGAAGAGACCTACAATTTAAATACCAAATACCGATGATATACCAGCAATTTCGCTTTCGATGTTGGTCCTAGATCATCTAAGTCATTGAACGTGGACTTGACATAGCCCCAAAGAAGAACGTCCATAGGCGTCGCTTCGCAAAAATGACGTAACGAAATGGATGGTCTATTTCTGGAGAAAACAGGGTCATCGAATTTCAACTTCAATAACTCGATTGCTTGGCCAGCTCTGTGCCATATGTCGCCATCTTCTTGGAATTATCAATACTCCATATCGACCGAATGTTTTTAAGATAAATTCGAAGAAGAACTGTGTGCCAATGAAATGAAATAGCATTTCATGGCTTCCGGTATAAGACTTTATCCGAATGCGACAATTACGCGTTCTCCAGAAAAATAACCATACCAGTGTTGTAATAGATTAAAAACTCATTGGTTCTACCTTTATGTCGAACCAGCTGGTTTCTGTTCCAAATCATCCTGTATTGACAACATAAACACCTAGCGGGTCATCATGGAACAATGCGTTGAGTACAGATCCCCTCTTATCGAGTTCGAGAAAGCTTTTCATGGTGTATAGATCCAGAAGAGGTTAGAGTTTTAGCTATTCTTAAGGCTACCTATTTGATTTTAAAGGTCGCGTCTTAAACAATGGTAAAGTGTCAGATGATTTTGAATTCCAAAGTGGTGTGCGGCAAGGCTGCATACTTTCACCACTGCTATTTCTGTGGTCATTAGCGATGTTATTCGGTTAGCACTAACGACTAACAATAGTGGTTTACAACGGACCTTAAATTAGACCTTAAATACCTAGACTACGCTGACGACATCCGTTTGCTTTCAAATAGAATAATAGACCTGCATGAAAAAATGTACACAACCTAAAAGTGTTAGCAAGAACTATGGTGAAAGTGAATATAAATGCAGCCAAGACTCAATACATCAGTCTTTAACTCCTTCGTTCAACAGCAAATTGAGATCTTTATCTTGGAAGTATTGTCTCGGCCGATGGTGGCACAGAAGACCAAAGCTGCCTTTTAAATAATGCTATCCAAAATCTATAAGACCATTATGCTTAAAGCACTAAAAGCAAGCTGCGACTGTTTCGTTCCAACGTTGAGTCCGTACTACTGTATGGGTTTAGTAATTGGAAGATCTCGATCATTAGTAGGCTAATACTGACCTTTTTTTTGGAAGATTACAATATTGAATTGAATTATTGAATATTTTGTTACGTAAAGCCAAAACAGATCTTGTCCTACTGTACTTATATGCACATGTATATCACTTATCATCATGGCCAAAAGTCAAATGCACTCTAATGCAATTCTCTTGAATCTTTTCAATGAGCACTTCGACATGAATTGTGTTTGAGAAACGGAACAAATCAAAGTTTTCGACGTCGATCATAGAACTCAAAGAAGTTCACATGATTTTTCAAATAAAATGAATTATGAATGATGTCTGATTGGATTTCACTTGTGTGCACAACCACACATTTGGATATGCAAAGAGGATTTAAGATTTGGATAGTATTCGATTCTTGGAAAACTTAAGTTTTTATGTTAATAAGCACTGCACATATCATACAAAACCCATCACATGAAGCTAATTCTCAGGTCAAAACTTAATGCAAAATGTTTAAACCCCCTAGCGTCCATAGCAACTGTTCTTTAGTGCGGAAACTGAGTTGACTGCTCATGAAAAAACTTTTGAAAAGGTGCATCGTCAGCCCGTCATCAATAGGACGAACAGTTCAGTTCTGAATTCAGTTCGAACGAAACTTCTTGGATGAAAATTTTATTATGAACATTTTTTTAATAAAAGTCTAATACATTACAAATAGCCAAACATTTCAGAGGCACAACTTTAAATGTGCAACACCAATTATCACACAATTATTATATTAGCAAACCCTTTTCAATTCCCTGCCGCTCAGCCTTTGTTGTTTGTTCAACAAATTGACAGAACAAATTGGCGCTGCAACACGCAACTAGCGGTACTTCCAATTGTTCTGGAATTGTAACCGAAACATGATTTATGCTCAATAAACAAGGCGGTTTGTTATTTGGCTTATTCATAGCCTGCCATATAGTTTATGTTATTAGCAGAAGGCACAACTAGGGAGACACAAGATTCCCACAGAAATGAGCAATTCTTATTTGCCGTCAAATGTTGTTTGGGAACCAATAAATTTAGAAGGTACCTAAGAAACTTGTAGCGAACGTTGTAAAAACTAATAAAGTTGAAGTAAATTTTATTATTATTAGCGGATTAGGGGCTCTTTGCTTGTTCGCCTGTTTGTCGACATGATTTATAAAATCTATCTTATTTTCTTCTTCTAAAAGAGAGGTGTTTTCAACGTTTGCATAACCATTGCATAAGCTTTTCATATATCATATCATTCTTGACTATTCCCAATAAATTGGAAAACAGACTTTGTCCAGCCTGTTTCTGAAAAATAACATGTTGTCTTGGTCTGACCAGACAAAAGTGACATATTTGCACTTAAAATAATTACATCACAAGCTAAACAAACTTGGCGAAGTAAACAATGTACGCTTGTGCTGGGTGCCAGGACATACTTTCATAGAAGGCAATGAAGCAGCGGATAGGCTCGCTAACAAAAGGGCAGGAACTCCGCTTGTAGGGCCAGAACCATTCGGGCAAAATGCGGGAGGAGATACGCAGAATAAGTAAGGCACCTGCTTCCGTAAGATGGGAAAATCTCCCATGTATAAGAATAGCAAAGGAAATCATGGGGAACTATGACCCAAAGAGGTCTCGCTTGATATTGGGACTAAGTAGAAGTAATGTAAGAATCATTAACAGTTTCCTAGCAGGACATTGAAGACTGAAGGGGCACCTAAAGAAATTAAAACTAGAAGAGGATGGCAGCTGCAGGCGCTGTGGGGAACGGAGGGAACCCCATGGCACCTTCTCAATTAATGCGGAGCAACGATCCGACAGACAGGAGTGTCCACATGGAAGCTCACGCGTTCTCGTAGTCGCAAGGCATTCACTGAACCCACACCATATCATGAAGTTCATAAGAGCTATTGGTATGGAGGAGGTTCTATAGGGACGGGCATGCACTGTCTCCATAGCACTAGTTAGGGGGGGGGGGCAAGAGATCCATATGGGTCGCAGTGCTATTGGTAGATACCCCTTTTCATCATCTTCATCATCATCATGTACTGTGCGTACAAAAGCTATACACAACCATAGGGTCAGGTTAAGCGGCAATAGATTCGCATGGGTCGCAGTGCTACATCATCAATCGATCAATCAATCAATCAATCAATTTATTAGTCAATCAATAAATCCAACAATCAATAAATCAATTAACAATCATGATAACCATGACAATCATGATAACACTGCGATATTTAGCGTTGGAGCTAAGTGTTGTTCTTTGTTCATTTAGTTTGGAAAGAACAAAAATCGGTATTTGAAATTTAGAGGTGAATAGTACCCATTTCAGTTTTTCCTGAGTTGACTCTAGGCCACAACTTTAGCCCAAGATCTGAAAATGTTCAGAGCCCTTTCCAGGACTTCGCTAATGACGGATAGTTGTTGTTCTGATACAAGATTCCCTGTCTCGCTGGAGTGCTTTCAAGATCTTGTTAATGACCATTAGCAACAACAACAAGGGCGAAATTAACCCTCCTTGGTAATGGTGAAGCTACCCAAATTATCATGCATTTGTTTACTACAATGCATAAAGATAATCCATTGCTTTTCACCTAACTTGGTGAAAGTGTCCCAATGTGAATATTGTTAAATGCGCCTCCAATATCGAGGAAGGTGGCTACTAACGTATATTGTTTGTAGTTGATCGAGTACTCAATAGTGCGCACTTCCTCATTGAAAACCGTTTTTGTAGCTCTGTAGGTCTGCGAGATGAAATTTCAACGATTTCGATCAATCGTTGCCTTATATGGAAGTATAGAATACTTTCCTAAGCTTTCAGCAAGAAATTGTATAGGCTGAGGAGCCTGAAATCTTTTCCACAATTATAGTCTCTTCTCCTTGCTTTAGGAACTAACACCACACGCACTCTTCTCTAGCTACAGAGATTATAGCTACGTCGAAGACAAAAATCGTCGTGCCAAGAACTCGACAAACTGTTACAAAATGGACTGTATGCCCTCTATAGGATTTATACGCAGAAAAGTTTCTTTAGGCCCAGGAAACCTTTTCTTGGATTTTTCAGTTAGAAATCACTTCACACCGAGTGTGCTCGTTAGTTTCTGCATCTAGAGAAGTGGGTTTGAATAAATCTGTTGGAAAAGAAGATTGTTCAGCAATTTATCTCCGCTCCGCCAGCGGATTAAATACAAAACAACACTTTGTAGGTATTCTGCGCTAATTTTGCACTTGAACTGATTTAATCAACGGATATCACTCCAAATTAGGTTCCTTCCATCTGCATTGAACTATGAAATCATTGCAGGACAAATCTACTTGAGCCAAATACGGGAACGTTGCTGTCGTTCGTTGCAAAAAGCTGACAGCAGAGCACACACAAATATATAAAGCATTTAAATTGGAAACTATCTTCCGGTTTTTTTAAGTTTCCTACGATCAACAACTACCTACACATATATATATTCGCATGTGCTGAAGGTTTTGAAAAAATGTTATTTTTTGTTTTGATTTTGAATTTCTCGTTCTGTCCTTCTGTAGTCTGTTTACTGACAACGAGCTGTTAAAAGTAATTATCTTTTTAATTATAGATAATGCACTTGGTAACTGTACGTAGAGATATAACTTAATGTTTCACCGTCGTGAATATCCTATTTACGAGTATGCATTGAAATTCTTGGGTATCTCTTCTCTTGCTCGTATAGTCTCGTACATGTGGCATTGTGTATATACATTTTTTTAGCAACCGTCGGGGATTTGCTTTCATGTTAATTATACTCTGATTGTGCTGTGCTGATTTTTAGTGCAAATTTTGTGTGGGATTTTTTTTTAAACAAGCACGAATCTTTATGAGGTTTTAAACAAACAACTTGCATTTGAAATACATATTTTAAGCTAAAACGCTTTCACGTCAGGTAAAACTTTACCTACGCATTCACATACAGCACGAAGAGACTGGATGGAGTAATCAGAAAAATGCCTTTTAATATGGTTACTTGTTGATATTTCCACAATGCAATAAGCAAACAGTGCCAACATTTATTTAAAGGAATTCCTGATGATTTCCGATTGAATTTTGAACGGTCAACGGTGATCGATTGTTTCATATTCATAATACGAGTATCTTTTCAATGTAAAATCCGGTTTCGAAAACTTTTCTGTAGCTATGTATTTGTTTTATTTTAATTTTAAAAATATCTTGGAATTCGCTTTTCGGAATGTGCACGAATTATTGCTTAAACGTGCGAAATAGGAATTTCTGTGAAATATCGAGACAATCAACTCTATCTAGTTTCTAGTGATGAAATGTCAGACGGTTTTATTTTTACTAACATGAAGTATTTTCGCTCTCATTTACAAACTGAAAGTTACTGAATGTGCGCTGCATTTTATTCAAATATCAAAATTGTAAGAAAAGGGAATGATTCATCTAAATTATAAATATTGTACTATTTTGTGATGAGGTATTAAATTTAGAAAAAATTCTATACAGTGAGCTAACCACTACAGAACGGAAAACATATAGCACTCATAAACTTAATACAGTCATACAGACGTAGCGTACTTATTCTCATACACTAAACCCTCCACATACGCAAAGGATGCATTCAAAAAAAAAACCGTGTAAATTCGAATTCGCGGATGTCGAGACTAGAAAATGTATTCAAATACAGAGATGCGTCCCAAAGAAACGATGAATATTTTATTCCATGCTTTTAAGTAAAGTAAACGCAAAAAGAAATAAAAGAAAAGAAAATAATATAACTTTAACTAAAAATTAATTAAAACAAATTTATGAAATTGAAGCACCAGCTTGGTTGTCATAAACGTCTTTAAAGAACTTTGAAAAGCTTGGTTTTTTATCTTCTGCAGTTTGTTTGTAGCAATCGAGCTTAGAAGACCTGCTGTGCTGGTTGAGCTCCTCTCCAAATTAGAATTAATAGAGTGAAGAAGTGGCTTCATTTATTTTCAACATAATTTTTGTATGTTTTCGATCTCAGTATGGCAGTTTCTCCTTTTGGATCTGAGTTATCTTCACTTGCAAATTCCAAGTCTATCAATTCCTGGACTGATAGCTGACTATTTTGCGCTTGTAGGAGCTCGTTGATATCAGTTAGCTCCACGATAATATAAGACTTACGTTAGGCCAATTTTGGAATTTAATTTGTATGTATGAGATGAGGCTACAAAATCTCTTGATTCTTTGGAGCATAAACAAATATAGGAGCTTCAACTATAAACAATAAGGGCCAAACCTAAGGTCAAAAGTGCAATATAACGACCTAATCTGAAATGTAAAACATCTAAACAATAAATCCATAAAGATTAAGCTTAGTGATATCATTTGTATAGAGTTTGAAAAGTATAGGTCTCAGTACAGTTTCCTGTCGAACTCCAATTTTTTTGGTCAAGTTGCTTTTGGTATTACCAATTTGAACACATTGTTTTCTATTTAATAGAACTATGGAAGAATTCAAATTCTATGTCTTTCACGGCGATAAGTTTAACTTGTGTGCTTGTGAATAGGATCAAAGGATTTGCTGATAAAATATTCCAGGATTACAGCTACCCCAGAAAGACCTTATCTAAGGTGTCGCGAAATATATAGTTTCATCATCATCAGTATGGCTAAAAGAAGAATTGAATTTCGGTCCGATCATGCAGCAATCGTGTAGAAACATGCCACGGCAGATCTTGGCACATTTTCAATTTTTATTTTATTTATAGGTCATAGCAAAATCACCCCAAACCGCGGCGCCATACAGGTAAATTGCTTGGAAAATGGTCTTACAGATTATTATTTTATTTTCTGTGCTTAACAAAGACTTTCGGTTTATCAAAGAGTAGAGCATTTTGATCGCCAGATTGGATTTTTTAATGATATTCGAAATGTGTTCACTAAATAATGGTTTTTTATCGCTTTTCGGAATGTGCACGAATTATTGCTTAAACGTGCGAAATAGGAATTTCTGTGAAATATCGAGACAATCAACTCTATCTAGTTTCTAGTGATGAAATGTCAGACGGTTTTATTTTTACTAACATGAAGTATTTTCGCTCTCATTTACAAACTGAAAGTTACTGAATGTGCGCTGCATTTTATTCAAATATCAAAATTGTAAGAAAAGGGAATGATTCATCTAAATTATAAATATTGTACTATTTTGTGATGAGGTATTAAATTTAGAAAAAATTCTATACAGTGAGCTAACCACTACAGAACGGAAAACATATAGCACTCATAAACTTAATACAGTCATACAGACGTAGCGTACTTATTCTCATACACTAAACCCTCCACATACGCAAAGGATGCATTCAAAAAAAAAACCGTGTAAATTCGAATTCGCGGATGTCGAGACTAGAAAATGTATTCAAATACAGAGATGCGTCCCAAAGAAACGATGAATATTTTATTCCATGCTTTTAAGTAAAGTAAACGCAAAAAGAAATAAAAGAAAAGAAAATAATATAACTTTAACTAAAAATTAATTAAAACAAATTTATGAAATTGAAGCACCAGCTTGGTTGTCATAAACGTCTTTAAAGAACTTTGAAAAGCTTGGTTTTTTATCTTCTGCAGTTTGTTTGTAGCAATCGAGCTTAGAAGACCTGCTGTGCTGGTTGAGCTCCTCTCCAAATTAGAATTAATAGAGTGAAGAAGTGGCTTCATTTATTTTCAACATAATTTTTGTATGTTTTCGATCTCAGTATGGCAGTTTCTCCTTTTGGATCTGAGTTATCTTCACTTGCAAATTCCAAGTCTATCAATTCCTGGACTGATAGCTGACTATTTTGCGCTTGTAGGAGCTCGTTGATATCAGTTAGCTCCACGATAATATAAGACTTACGTTAGGCCAATTTTGGAATTTAATTTGTATGTATGAGATGAGGCTACAAAATCTCTTGATTCTTTGGAGCATAAACAAATATAGGAGCTTCAACTATAAACAATAAGGGCCAAACCTAAGGTCAAAAGTGCAATATAACGACCTAATCTGAAATGTAAAACATCTAAACAATAAATCCATAAAGATTAAGCTTAGTGATATCATTTGTATAGAGTTTGAAAAGTATAGGTCTCAGTACAGTTTCCTGTCGAACTCCAATTTTTTTGGTCAAGTTGCTTTTGGTATTACCAATTTGAACACATTGTTTTCTATTTAATAGAACTATGGAAGAATTCAAATTCTATGTCTTTCACGGCGATAAGTTTAACTTGTGTGCTTGTGAATAGGATCAAAGGATTTGCTGATAAAATATTCCAGGATTACAGCTACCCCAGAAAGACCTTATCTAAGGTGTCGCGAAATATATAGTTTCATCATCATCAGTATGGCTAAAAGAAGAATTGAATTTCGGTCCGATCATGCAGCAATCGTGTAGAAACATGCCACGGCAGATCTTGGCACATTTTCAATTTTTATTTTATTTATAGGTCATAGCAAAATCACCCCAAACCGCGGCGCCATACAGGTAAATTGCTTGGAAAATGGTCTTACAGATTATTATTTTATTTTCTGTGCTTAACAAAGACTTTCGGTTTATCAAAGAGTAGAGCATTTTGATCGCCAGATTGGATTTTTTAATGATATTCGAAATGTGTTCACTAAATAATGGTTTTTTATCGAGATAAGTTCCTAGATATTTTACTAAATTTTGCCATTCCATTTCCTCACAAGCGAATTGTAGTTGACTCATCAGGAGAAAACAGGGCCTTCTTCTTGTGAAAAAGGTAGCTATTGTGACTTCCCGGTATTCAACTTTATCTTCCAGCGATTAAAGTACCAAAAGGATTTTAATCACATTTTGAAGCTTGGCCTCAATAATGAAAACAAGCTTATAGGACGTGAAAACTCCCGTATCGTCAGTTTAAATGGCGTTTTAATTGCCCGACAAAACTGGTATATCTGTCGCGTAAACGTTGTATAAACGAGGTCCCAGTATAGATTCTTGAGGAGCTCCTTCTGGTATGTATTTCTCCGTAGAAAATTTGTTTTTAACTTACACAGGAAACAAGCTACCAATAATTTAATTAAGTATGAGGGGAAATTATAATTTATTAATTAGTGCAATAACCCTTTATGCCATACGGTGTCGAAGGCTTTTCAACATCTAACAAGACAAGACTAGTGGACTTTCTGTTTTGAAAATTCCTTCAGCCATTGCTTACTTACTGTAAAAAACTAGTGAGCTGTGGAGTGAAACTGTCTCAAACCAAATGGGTCCAATGGGAGAATATGTTTTGAATCCAGAACAGACAAGAACCGCGTTTTAGCACTTTTTCAAAAATTTTGCTTAAAATACAAAGAAAACTGTTGTATGCCAGCTTACCAGCTTTTAAGATTGGGACAATTTTTGCTTTCTTCCATATGTCAGTGTAGTGATTCAGTTTCAATCAAGCGTTAAATAAATTTGATATTAATTCAAATCCGCATGCATGACGGCAAATTCTTCAAATATATTAATATCATCAATACCTGCTGATATTCTTGTTTTTAAGTTTTTAATAAAAACTTTAATATCTTCAGGACTAATAGTATCAATGTGTTGGGTAATAATTTTCGTTGTTGAAGAAATTTTCAACATTATTACTTATAATTTGATGGTGCGAACGTTTTTACTAACATATGGTTAGTAGAAAAAGTGTCAGCTAACAAAAATTGGCCTTTCCTTCATTTGTAACGAATGTTATATTTTGGGCTTTTAAAACCGGCAGATTTCCGTGCCTTACTGTGTTTGTCTAAGTTTTTTAACTTTGTTTTGAATTTTTAACCAACTATGTTTCTAAATTTCTGAATTTCTGAATTTGTTAAAATAGTTAATAAATTCATGGCAGCAGGTTGCCTATTTCTTCTGTGTACACTTCTTATTTTAATAAAACTTAAAATATACACAGGTAGTTGAACACCTTTATTCACCTGACTTTTCCTAGGATATTTACAATGAAATTATTGAAAAACGGTAAGCTTCTTTGCATTTTTATAGTGTCAAAGGCATTTTTGAAGTTCGTTGACTTTGACAACAAGTCCATGATTTATTTTTTTTCCTGTATTTGTTCCAGTTTTCAAATCAAACCCGCAATAATTATTTACTTGAGTTTTGTTTTATAATTTGCATTCGTTAAGAACAAATCTATTGTCGATGTAGTACATAGTACTGCTATGATTTGGCGGATAAAGTATTGTAAAAGGATGGCTCATATTTTTTCAACAAGTATGTTACCCCAGTGGGCGCCGTGGCTCAGTGGATAAGAGCATGGACTTCTGAACAGGGGGTTCGTGGTTCGAATCCCAGTATACACCAAAAGTGTTTTTCACGGTGTCCCACCTCTCGCGAATGGGTAACAAACGTTCCGAGAGTAATAACTTGTCACGGAATTCGCCGTTCGGATTCGGCCTTAAATTGTAGGTCCCCTCCATTTGTGCGCAAAAATATACATGCTCTACACAAATGGTTGCTAGAAGCAAGGCCTTGGACCGCAATGGTCTGTCGCACCGAATATTATTATTATTATGTTAACGCAGCAATTAGCCCTTTCGCAAACCCAATCGCGATTCCTCCAGTTATAGTCGCCTCCAACAATAAATTCGCCATTCATGGAAATAATTTATCAATAATGAACAACAGGGTCAACAATATTCATCTTTAAAAGCACGACTCGACTTTGATACCGTCCTGTTGTTAACTATTCTTGCCCTATAATATGGTGATATTAAATCCTTGCTCTCAAAAAGCTTCTAATTAAATATAATTTTTTTTATAATTTTACACTAACTTCTTGTTTCTACAGATTAAGATTAATTTTAACATTTTAGGCAAAAAATTACATTTATTCTAAAACTTCATTAGTACTTCATTTGGAATTGTTGGGTTATATTCGCTTATTGCGCTTATTCCTCCCACTGTATATGTGCGTCAACTGATTAGTGAAATATTTGAATTTTTTTAATTTTGTTTAACTGGTTAGTTGGGATTACTTATGGTATAGGCGCAATCATCAATATATAGTAATCACCAAATTTTCTCTTCTATATGGAGGCCCAATCATGGTATAGATTACAGATAGTTTGAATGATTCTGATCAGACAATTAGCAAATAAATAAAATGTTACAACTTACGTTTGAATTCCTCTCTCTGATGTTTTTTTTTTCGTTGATTAGCGCATATGATGACTTACGGGTTTTATTATTTGATAAACACAGATTTTCGTTGCTTTTAAACAATTTTTTCAAATCATCTAAGACATTTCCAAATGACTGGTTTTGAATTCTAAACAGAAACAGCTTTCGCGCTTTAACCCGCAATAGCAAAACCAAATAGCAACCTTTGTAACACAAAACAGAACTTTATCCTTTTGCTCTTCAATTACAAAATGTGTAACGAAATTGCTAAATTGCAAGTGAATTAACAGCAGCATTTACTAAAGAACTGCAATGCACAACACAAAACACGCACACAACCACTATCACTATATTCGAATACTCAAACACACACTCGGTAATTAAGTACCGCTTGCAATTATTTCACTCTAAGTGGTGTGCTTCTTTTCGACAAATATTTCCTGACAATTTCCTCTGAAAGAGGGAAGCAAAACGGTTATACGAGTACTTGACAAAACGCTGACAATAATTTCTTATTATTATGCAAGGATAACAACGTGTGGGAGCAAACGCGTCCAAACGTACAGGATAGTCGTTACCAACTGAATTCTTTCACTCGCGACAATTTACCGTCAACCCACAAGCGAGCGATTCAGCCGGCAATCGGCAATTGTCCCTTTGTTGCGCATTGCACTGCGATGTAAAACGAGCAGCTAACGAGCGACGCGACGACCGACAACCGAACCACCCGAGTTGCAGGCCACATGCGATTTTGTAAATTTCCGATTTTCCACCATAGTCGTCGGCGCAGTTAACGAACGTCACGTCATTTTTCGCTTTCCTTTTTGGTCTTAAGGGTGGATTTGAGATTTGTTGTTGTCGCTACCGGCGTTTTTTAGCTCGGTATTAGTAGTAGTTGTTGTTGGATGAGTAGTTGAGCGGGAAAGCAATGTAAACATTGCAGACACCGGCAACGACAACATGAGGTACTGCAGGTTATTTTCTGCAAGTGTTTTGTTTTGAAAGTTCAGGCAGAATTATCAACAAATTGTGGATCGTATTCGGAGGCCGATCAACATTGTTGATAATTCAATGCAAAATGTTTACGAGTGCATGGAGCTACTGTAAACATATATGACGCTACATTTTTTTTTTAATTTCGATACATTGAAAATGACTTTCATTCAGTCAGATAGATTTGAAATACAATTTCCCAATGCATTTAAACTTAGAAAAAATGTAGTCTCATATGGGCTTTAGCTAATTTTAAAACTAAAAATAATCTTTTTTTTTTTGCGAAACCTGCGGAAAAACCTGTAGATTTTATAATACCTGGGAAAACCTGGAAAACTTTTTAAAAAACGTTTTTTTTTTGCTTTAAGCTCCAAAGGCTATAAATAAAAAATTAGATAATTTTTATATCATGTGTGTACAACAACAGTCATAGCAGATGCTCAAAGTGTACTCCTTGGTTTTGTATGCATGCTAGAACCCGTTTTTGTGGTGGTAGTTTGAATGGGCCGATTCATTTGTTTACAATTACACCTGCCCACATATCTACGCTGAATTTGTGTTGAAATGATGATTGTCTCCTTTTGTTGGGATTCTCCGCAGCCAACGTTGAAATTCGTCGGTCCAAAGAATTCTGCTAAAACTCGTGCTTAAACTGCAAAAACTGCTTAAACTAAACTCGTTGTCATCCAATCTCCGCTCCAGTAACCAGTCAAAAAACTCAACTCTCTTTTCCAAATCATCGGGAGGCAGTTCTTGCACAGTACATTAGAAATTGTATGTCTGGTAACATTGAATTGCAAAGCTAAGCGTCTGATGCAGTAAAATCTAAAAACCAGCTCGAGCATGCATACAAACCAAGAAGGACACTTTGAGCACCTGTTATAACTGTTGTTGTACACACATAAAATAAAAATTATCTGAAACCGAACAAAATCAAATTATATTCATAGCCTTTAGAGCTTACAGCAAAAAAATCATTTTTAATTTTTTTTTATTTTACCTGATGGAGGTTTTCACAAGTATCATAAAATTTATGGGTTTTTCCACATACTTTTCATTGATTTTATTTTTAGTATTGTTACCTTCAAAAGAAAAAATAGTAAAACGTTATGTTTATTACGCATTTTCTGTTGAAAATTGACCTCAAATTCAAAAATTTGGATGAGCAAGAAAACTAGAACAGGCATTGAAGTTGGATATCTGAAGACTCAAATAAGATATCAACTTTATTTAAACGCAGTTACAAAGGCTAGTGTTTCTTCTAAAAATAAATTCCTAAACGAAGTTTCTACCGTTAGTATTAATAGGACAATTTCCGTTAACATGGGTCAGGGTCTACCAAAGAAAGCTTTTTCTTCAATCCCCGATAAATGATGTCAACATTGGAGATATACACTTACTGTAGAACGATTTTTTCTTAGAATATACCCAGGAATCATTTCCCAAATTATTGTGCACGAATTGGTGGACACCCTGTATAACCAACGCTATATTAAATAAAGAAAACAAAATGTTTTTGTAGAGTAATTTAGTTAAGTCATCTAAGCTTACAGGTGTTGTGCATAGTATCATTGTTGCCAACAATGACCACGTGTTCAAATTAAGTTTTTTTTTGTCACGATTTTGAACTTGAGAAATGTCAACAAAAGAACAGAGCATGTGCAGTAGTGGCGAAACAATAAATAATGAAATGAAAGGAAGGACAGCCAAACTGAACACAAGTTGATTGCCATTTTGCAGCATGTTGCGATTGCCTTGGAAAATATGTGTATAAAGTTATGCTGTACTGATGAAGGATTATGAAAGGTTAGTTAAAGGTAAGGTTTTATTTTTCTGTCTTATTGGGGCATGAGGTTAACTTGAATAAAATTCACTTTTTCTCAATTATTTCTAAACATTTTCAATTCATTAATCCACAAACAGGAAAAATATCGAGTTGATAAATAAGTTCGCTCGGTGCTGCGACGAATATTAAATTGAAAATATAGTGGGCCCATCAGCATTAATGGCAAAAAACCGATACCTTTGAAGATATTGCGAAAAAACCCACAAAAAAAATTAAAAATTTTCATGTTAATGAAATCGGTCAATTTTGAAAACATTAATATAAGAGCCGCTGAGACCTGAGCAATTCCAAATTTTTATAGAAAAAGTAGTCATCGGAGATGTGTGCAAAGTTTTTATACAACCGGGAAAATTTTGAAAAAAATTCTATGCAAACCCCTTGACTTCCAAATTTAATTAAAACAACCCACAAAATGTTTAATGTAAATTCTCCAATAACCAAAAGTATTATTCCACTATAAATGCTGAAAAATGCCATTATAGTATGATATGACTTGATGCCGGTATATGGCAAAAAAAATTGTATGGGAGTCCACCGACTCCGCGGCCCAATCAGTACCATATTTTAAGTGTTGTCATAATAAATACAGATGTGTGCAAAGTTTAATTAAAATCGGGCTTTAGGGTTAAAA
Organism: Nephrocerus scutellatus; assembly: GCA_947095585.1. NCBI lineage: Eukaryota > Metazoa > Arthropoda > Insecta > Diptera > Pipunculidae > Nephrocerus > Nephrocerus scutellatus. Next base: position 25,041,326 of record OX352765.1, on the reverse strand, counting down.
ATTGATCATAAGATTTGGTTCAAAGCTTATTTTTTTGGAAGAGACATACCACATCCCTAATGAAGAATAGTGTGTCCCTAGTAGCAGAGTTACTCATCGCTGCTGACCTATGGAAATAAGTCTCCTTGACCAAAGTTATGCTGGGCATTCACAGATAATGTGCTCAGATGATTCATCATCTTCCGAACAGAACCTATATTCCGTGTCTGAGCCTAGATTAGTTTTTTTAAGGTTATACTACAGGCCACAGCGACTTGTGCGAAAGCTCATAACCTTTCTAATGCTAAATAGAAAAGGGCCTGATTTATCGTTTTGATTGTCTCAGCCCTGGGATGCTTACCCAGTGGGTCAAATGAAGTTTATTTTCCCAATTGTTAAAAAGCGCTGTGACGGCAGCCCACTTGACGCCACAGTAGGATTTAGGTCCTTAAAATGCAGGTTGCGAGCAAACTCTGAGGATTCGTTGTTCGCAGTTTCTTGATGAGTAGGGACCCATCCGAGTTTCACCCTGTTATGTCTGGCAAGGGATTGCAGTGCATCGTAGCAGCATTTAACTTTTATAGAGAGACCATTAAGATGGTCGACAGCGCTTCATGTGCTGCCTGGCTATCTGAAAATAAATATATTTTTGCGCCCTAAATGCCTTTACTAAGGTTAATCCTAGCGCAAATCTAAATGGCATGGAGTTCAACCTGAAAACCCGTGGAACTCATTCACATTGGTATGGAGACTTTGGACCCAACGTCCAAAGAAACCCACTCGAACTCCAGATTCCATCTTCAATCCAAATGTGAACCAGACCAGACCTCTAGCGTCCATTGCCGGAAAACAATTAGACCAGTTTTCACGGTCTAATATTTCTACCTCAAATAACCTGGAATTGAGCCGAGAATGGTCAGGTGTCCCAAAGTGAAAGTTCAAAGCTGATACACTTAAAATCAAAACAAAAAAGCAAAAAAAAATCGTAAGTACATGTGATAGACGGTCAACCATCAATATCTATTCTGACTGGTGGAAGTGCGATCGAACCTCCACGTGGTGGACGCCGGTAATTTTTTATTCAAAAAAGGGAAAAACGGATGATAAGGCTAGTCCTTTTAAAGGAAGTCTGGGGCGAGGCTAGTAACCTTGTTCGAAAAAAAAACAATTATTACGAAACTCTAAATCAGCCTCGTAGGCACTGATCAACGACGGCGACTACACTAGCGAAAATGACTAAACGATTGAAGAATTTTATCAAGGAACGTACGCTCAGCAATTGCACAGCAACTAATCGATACTCCGTCCAAAAAAGAAGAATTATCGTTGTATAAAGTGGTTGAGAACCGTGTGTAAGATTTTCTCCACTGTTTTTTAAGCCAGAACAGCCCCAAGTGCCAAAAACTTTAAAAGTGCAGGTATAATTAAGGAATGTGAATCGTCGAGTGATGTTTTAAAACATTTTCTGAAATAAACTGCAAGACTTGACTGAGGAGAATATGTGGTACCAACGTCACGTCAGAAAATTTTTTGCACACAAATGGAAGGGAGGTACAGTTTAAGCCGTATCCGGAAAGGCGAATTGATAAGCTTTTCGTAATAATAACTACTTTTGGAAATTTGTCAGACATTCGCGAGAGGACGTATCCGGAAAAGCGAATGGATAAGCTTTTCGTAATAATAACTTTTGGAATTCGACAGACATTCGCGAGAGGTGGAACCGTGAAAAACAATATTGCCGTTTTTCTGGGATTCGAACTTGGAACCTTCTGAACGCACTAATCATTAGAACCATGGCGCCCACACTACACCAATTGCAAAGGAAAACTGACCATTAACCAATCGAGCATTTCAATTACGCAACTTTACCGAAATGAATTAGCGAAGGGCGAAACTTTGGTTGCTTGACTCACGCAACAAACATTCCAATCGAATTAGAAGAATTAATTTTTAATGATAATTAAACCACTCCCGACGCCGACGTAGCTATGTAGCATAAATTTCCCAATGCAATAATGGTAAGAGCAGGGGTAGAATGGACGGTAGTATTATTAATGGCCTTCGGACATGTTTCATAGAAGACGAGACAGGACGAAAAAGTTTCACTCATTTCTGTTAGGTATTTTTTCCCCTAACGCTTCAAGGAAACAACACCAAACCGAAACTGAAATCGTATCGCATGTGGTGTCTTGCGAAAGTGTAATAAAATGATCCTTGACTACCACTACCACTAAAAGTACTCGTACATCTCTCTAATCGGCATACCAGAATTACTGTAATTATTACTTCTATTCATTCAAGATACTACAATCAATATCGAATAATTCGGACCACTCCGAACATAGAATAGACCCTGAAGCAAGTGTTTTGTCGCTCAGCATACCAAGCTTTCCACTTTTTGTGGCAATGATTTTGGATACAGGATACATCAACCTCATTGCCTTAATTGAAATTTATTGTAAATTCGTTTTCCTTGTGAGGTTGTGAGAAATGTGGTTGGTGTTTATTTTTGTGGTTAATCCCTGGAGGCGTTTTTGTTTTGTCTAATCTCAATAGCAAACAAGTTAAGGAGGGTGGTGCGAAAACGCATTCAAGTGGAAAGAATTGAGGGAAGTGCGAATGGTATTTTAACAATTTTAATGGCATCAGAACATTTTTCTGGAGAAAGCGGATGTTGGCATTTAAGTTTTTTAGAATGTTCTAGCCGATAATGGAACTTTGTGGTTTTGTGTAGTCAATAATGCTAGCAGTAGCCTAATGCATAATATGGTGGAGTAAAACTTCCTTCTTATGAGTTGAAAATGAGTGTAATTGGTTTTTCAAATAATTTCATAAAAAAGTAAAATTTTTATTTGTGTTGTGTTTGTTAAAAGTGTACTTAAGCGCATTGCTATGTCTATAACATTTGGAACAACCTCACTATCTCAATACATTTTGCAGCACCCGTTGCTCAATCTGCTTTTCAATGTACTGCCTTTTTTGCAATAGAAGAGCATTGAGCATTTGTGCATGAGCATTTATAGAGATCCACAATGTTGTGGTTGATTTAATGGAGAGACTAAAAGACAGTGACAAGGAGGAAACATTCCTGTGGCACGAATCTATTGACTTCGCATTGTTTTCGTCACCAATACGTTGTTCCCATCTTATTATTCATGTCAGAATTAACGTGCTGAATATAGCTTGTTGTTTGAGTTTCACTTGAGAAGAGAAGGGACGTTCCTCGAACTTATATGAGAAGCGGAGAGTGCTATCGTGTGCAAAAGAATAAATTCGATTAAAAGTAGTAGACAAGAGATCATTAGTAAATATACAAAAGAGTGTCAGGGACAAAACAAAATCCTTAATTACACCAGCATTTCCAACATAAAACCAAAACAACTTGGATTGAGCTATTCTCGAAAGATATAGTTACTAACCCAATGAAGCCGTTTTTCATAGACTCCACATGTATGTGGATGTATTTTTTTCAAAAGAACATGATGCCAAACTCTTTCAAATGCCTTGGAAATATCGAGTGCAGCAACTTCGCTTTCATCAAATCGATGAATCATCAATATCTTGTTCTCTTCTCCACTAGTGAGCATAGAGTATCAACAAAAAGCAGCCATCTTATGCTTATCCTGTTCTGTGCCAAAGCTCGCACTTTTATCCACTTATGTCCCTCGGTTCTGGAATCATTAGCAACTGTTCCTCTCCACGTCTGGACGACCAAATATTCATGCTCCCTGCGGGATCCAGTCGAGCGAGTTTCTTGCTATGTCGTCCACTGGTCGCCACAGTACTTTCTATCATTATCGTTTTGTCCAGCCTCTCGAAATGCATCACTCTCGACCATTCCATTCTCCGAGTTTTCCACGATGTAGAATACGTCGTTTGGCATCCCTATATAAATTGTAGCTGTTTAGTATTTGCCACTTCGTGATGTATCCAATGCCTCTATAATTTGCGCACGCGAAAAGTTGTTCACAGCCTTATAATGATCAGCTATATGCTTGGCACAGTGTGGGCGTTAAGAAAAAGGAAGAGAAAAGAGGAGATGTCTATGAGATTGAGTCTTGAATGCCTGTGGATCATAGTGATGTGGAAAGACAGAGCTTGGCAAAGCATTGTTGTACGGCTGAATAACGAATCCCTCGAATTTACTGTACGTCCGAAGATGGGCTTAAGGGTAAATTGATGAGCATTTAGAGCGCCACGAGTATTGCGGTTGAATTCTCTGACTAGTGGAATTGCGATTAAACCTCCAAGTGGTGGCCGCCGGTAATTTTCCTCTAATACAGGAAACGCTAAATTATCACCTTCACAGTAAGGTTGGCGCGAGGCCAATAACCTCACCCGTAAAAAACTTTATTACGGAACCACAAAACAGGGCCGGATACACTGATGAGCGACGACGACTACGGGAACGAAAACGGCTAAACGATTTCAGAATTTTCTCAAGTAAAGTGAGCTCACTGTATAGAGCTCGTGCTGCACATCGGCTAGCCGATACCCTGTCCAAATATAATGCTTACATAACAGCAATTCAAGAGATGCTGTGGACGGGGAATGGTATCTAACAAAATCAGATTATGACATATAATATAGCTTTCATGCAATATGTCATGTGCTCGAGGTGGGGTTTCTAGTCAGCAAAATACTGAAACCCACCGTTATCGGCTTTAAAGCAGTAAATGAACGGCTATGCATCCTACGCGTGCGGGGCAGAAGAAAAAGAAGAATTCTTTGAATCAGCCGAACGGGAACTCCATGCCTGTCATCAGTATTATGTAAAAATTATTCTGGGGTACATGAATGCAAAACTAGGTATGGAGCCAGTGTTCCGGCTTACATTGGCACCCATAGCTTACACGAGAACACTAATGACACTGGACAACGAGTCATAGAGATGACAGCACGGTATAATTTGGTCGTTGCTTGTACAAGGCTTGTGTGTAAAAATATCTACAAAGCCACCTGGTTATCTCATGATGAAGCCACCAGCTAGACCACGTGTTGACAGACCTCCGCCACAACCCGAACCTGATGACGGTATGAACGTACCGAGATGCAAACGTCGATTCGGGCCACTATCTTGTTGGTATGGTGCTCCGAGCGCGGATTGCATCATCAGGAAAGATTGCATCCGCGAATCAGATTCCAGTCAACACGGGGCTGAACATTAATGAGAGCAAAACAAAGTTCATGGTGGCCACGTAGACGAGCAGAAGATTCAACATCGGTCCCTCATTTAAAATAGTGAAGGCTAATTTGAAGTAGTGCAATCCTTTAACTATCTCGGATCAACGGTAGCACCAGATAACAGAATGGAACCAGAAATACGCACGGCTCCTTAAAGCCAACAAAGCCTACTATAGTCAGTCAATACTTTTCAAATACAGAAATATAACAATAACTTCCAAGCTGCTGTTGTATAATACAATGGTCATACCAGTACTTATATATGGATCCGAGACTAGGGTGCTAAACAAAAAGCGTTCTGACCTCTAGCCGCGTTCGAGGGAAAAGTCTTACGAAGAATTGTTGGCCCCGTATGTGAGAAAGAATGATTCCGGAGACTCTACAATGAAGAGTTTTACGAGCGTTATCGCGATGTCGACATCGTGAAGAAGCTAGGTAGGCTCCGGTTGGCAGGAAAACAATCTCGCATAAAGGAAAAGGGATCCTGCTCCGATAGTCCTTTGCGGTAGGATTTTTAGAACATGACAGCGAGGCCGTTCAAGCCTACGCTGGAAGGATGGCGTAGACCACGACGCTCAGATTTTAGGGATGCAAAACTGGAGGAAATTTTACAGAATCACCAAAGACAGGTGGTCACCGCTTTACCCAACATCCGGTGAAAGGCCTATATGGTGCCGTACTCGTTTCAGATGAGGTTCAGCTCAAGCGATGGAAGGAGCATTTTTCTACTGTCCTTAACCGTGTATTCGCCAACGATATGCACCCAAATCAAACGAAGCTGCCGGAAGTAACAATTTACCGAATTCGCACCTCAACGATGAGATCGCTACCGAGATCAACGCACTAAAGAACAACAAGTCGATACGACTAGACGGTATACCCGCAGAGCTTCTGCGTGGCATTATTGATGCTGATCATTATTAAACAGTGCATTGAATTCCGGACACCACTGCACCTGCTGTTCATAGATTTTGAGAAGGCGTTTGACAGTGTCAACAGACAGTTTATCTGGCTCGCCTTGCGCAGGAGTATATCCGATAAACTAGTAGCTATTATAAAAGCAACCTATGATGGGAGTATTGTCTTGACCGAAAGTGGAACCGAACAGGACATTGTCAACCGAATCAGCTTTAACACCAAACTGCGACTGTTCCGTTCAAATGTTGAATCTGTGCTGTTGTATGAGTGAGGCACATGGAAGGTGACCGCTACTTTCACAAAAAGATTACAAACGTAATGTTCGTAAATGCCTACGGAACATCTTAAGGGTTTTCTGGCCTAACCGTATCTCTAACGAACATCTTTACCAAAGAACGGGTCAAGAACCAATAGGCACAACCATCCAACGACGGAAGTGGCAGTGGATTGGTCATACACTCCGAAAAGGCGACAGCTCCATAGCAAACTACGCAATGCAATGGAATCCGTTATCTCACGATGGTAGAAGAACGGGTCGTCAAAGAAATACATGGCGCAGAACCGTTGAGGAGGAGTCACGGCAATTGGGGAAGAGTTGGAGAGAGCTGAAGCTCATTGCCAGAAACCGCACGCGTAGGCGTAGTAGAGGACCTAGGCGATATAGGACATAAAGAAGAAAGAAGATACAATGGTCGAATAAGCCTAAAAATATTAATAGTTGTCAAGATGTATTTAAAAATTGAAATCTCACATAAAAAGTTAAAAAACATATTTATTAAACAAGAAACGAAAAAGTGACGATGTATTTCCGTTTACAACTAAACACTAACTAGTAGCCCTTCTTACAGTTGTCTCTTTAGCACTGCGTTGCGATAGCCGGTGTCTAACAATATATATCTTTACTGAAAAAAAAGTTATCAGGATAACAGGTAAGGAGCAAATCCAGAGTATTGTTAGATTGTCATGTGTTATGGTAATGGAACATTGTTCGTCGTGTACATGGGGTTTAACCCAAATTGCAACTATTTCGGTGTATGTTGCTTAAAATTCCCACTCTTCTCACGTTTTTCAAGATAAACTGACGTTAAAATTTGTTCACAATTTTAAAATTTTTAATAACTTACAGTCACTTTTTACTTCAATTCGAATTCATATTGCAATTTCTTGCCAATGTTATGTGAACAAAATAATTTTTTATTAAAAACATGCATTTGTCTGCTCCGCAAAACCGCCCCAGGCACGATTAGCGTTGATGCGTGGGACAGGCGACAAATCATAAGACACATTGTGTTGACGTTTTGGCTCATCGCTTTGTCAACAAATATGGGAGTTCCGGGGGAGAAAAAGTGCACTAAAACCAGCAAATTGTAGGCCACTTAATTAGCGTGAAATAATGAAAGATTTACGAACATTTACGGGCCGCACGGAAATTATGAGTATGAGAAACATTTTGCGCATTTTGTGTGCGCTCATTTTTGTATCAAAGAACAACACAGCAGCAAGCAAATGCAATGGGCAGATCAGAGTGACCTTCAAAATGTATAAATGAAATAAAAATTATAGTTGCTTATGTCTGTCTCATAAAGAATCTTGGTAAATTTTAAAGAAAAAAATTTGCTAAAGTTTTTTGACGAGGAAACCATATTTCCTTTACATTTTACTGGTACATTGTATGTATAATCCCGCGCCAAAAATTACACCTCAACTACCGAGATAGCAAGTCAGTTCTGGTTTGACTTATGAGGATTTTAGAAAAAATACAGTAAAGCCAAATTGGGGTGCTATTAAGAGGCACATTTTTCCAATCCAATTTCTACTATTTACCAAAGAGATTTTGGGTTTGAAAATATTAGTAAGGTTGTGTGACATTTTCACTGATATATGCAACATGCAACTACTACAAATGCTTCGGAATAAATTCCGAAATTCTTATAATAAAAAGTCCACTGTTTTTTTATCTTCAAAAAAAAAAGTGTGGGCATGTTTTGAAAAAAATATTAGTTGTGTTATTGAATATATAGGATATGATATGTATCGACCCTTGCAGACGGGCTTATATGTTTTGATTTTTCCGCTTTATTCGGAAAACCAAAAGCATTAGGCATTTCGAATGTGAGAGTATAGAATAAATATTGTTTTTGCCCACGCATTCTTGAAATGGTGCCAATGAGCCAAACAATTCAGCAGGTGAGAAGAATTTCCGATTTTGATCGTTGCAATGCAATCGTGCGTAAGGCGGTTGAGATACACCAGACAGAAAGTGTAGGGATCGACAAGGGGATGATAATTATTTTAAAAGATTTGAGGAATATATTTTCAGTTTTAGTCTATTGCGAGATATCACAATGTATGTACGAGTCTTCGTGTGAATACACTCTGTTACTTTGTGTAGAAAACTCTTTGCTGGCGCTCAGCCTAATTCTGATTTTGATTTAACTTTTAATTTTATGGTATTTTAATGAGAATATTTCAGGAGATTTAATGGTATTTTAATTAAGATATTTTGGGGCACTAGGTCGGTTGTCGCAAATATAGTCCAACCATTTTAAGAGGATAAATCTTTTGAAGTTTGTCTGCAAACCCATTGCAAATGTTACCAACTTTTCTAGAAGAGTTTTTTGGAACTTAATTATTAATATTTAATAATAATATTGGTAACTTTAATAACAAAACTCATTTTGCTATCTGTTAGCAGTAATTTTCTGCACATATGACAGCAGAGTTATTGCAGAGCTTCTTACATGAGAGAGAGAGAGTTCAGTAAACCAAACCGGGGGTATGAAACACCTCACCATCATGAACATATCACTGGTAACAACGTCAATCCAGTTTGGATCCCTAAACTAGTATACGCAATCCTCTTTCATCGTAGACTTGACCTGACTAAAAATGGTATCGCAAATGCCTTTTTGAGTATAATCCAATTGACTCATGCGTCCCTCCAACGGAACCTACCAAGCTTCATTCTTCTCACGTTTTTAACATTGCGGTAGATCTCGTCATTTTCAAGTCTCTTGAAATGTCCTTCCTTACATACGGGGCGAACTAATCTTCGTAAGACTTTCCTCTCCAACGCGGCTAAGACTCGTGGCTTTATAAAGTACTACGCTGGCTATGCTATCATAGGCATCTTTAAAGTCTAACAGACGGTGTTATGAGTTTCTAAAATCTAGACCGTTTCTTGTCACCTGTGTTAGGTTAAAAATCTGGTCAGTTATTGATTTGCTTGGGATGGCACCAAGGTATGACAGTTAGTTCCCGATATTTTTGAGTCGGTTTATCGCTCTGCAAACGTTGTCTATGCTTGGCGGCAGTTGCACACGGTGTACAGTATTTTTAAGTCGTTTTATGCCCGCCATCTACGCTCCAGAACTTTTTTTAAATACCCCCCATGTGGCAGACACTACGAAAAGATATATTGTATCTTAGTGGGCATTTACTCTAAGAGACGTACCGCCTCCCTAGTTAAAGATAGCATATCCTTAGTGGCAGAATTTCTCAACTCCGCTGACGAGCACATTTCCTTAGGGGAAAATGCGTCTCCTTAACCAAAGTAGTGCTGGGCATTCACAGAGAATGTGCATGAATGATTCACCATCTTCTGAAAAGAACCAACATTTTGCCTATGAGCTTAGATTAATTTTGATAAGGTGATACCGCAAGCCACAGTGATGTGTGAGAAAGCTCACCAACCTTCTATTGCTATCCCTATTTAGATTAAGGCTTTCTCTATAGAAAAAGGGCCTGATTAATTGTTTGGATTGCCTCAACCGCGGGACGTTTTCCCAGTGGACCAGACTTAGTTTGAATTCCCAACAATTGATCCAGTGCTGTGGCGGCAGCCCATCTGCAGGTTGCCTTGACCCAACCGAGTTTCAGTCTATAGTGTCTGGTAAGAGATTGCATTGCATCGTAGCAGTTTTTGACTTATAAAGAGTCCATTAAGTTGGACGACAGCGCTTTAAGTGCTGCCTGGCTATCTGAAAAGATATATTATTAATTCCTTTACTAAGGTTAATCCTGGCGTAGATCTCAATGGTATGGAGTTCTGCTTGGAAAATCATGGGACTAATTTCCTTTGGTATCGAGACCTTGGTGTTGCGTCCAAAGACACTAGTTCGAAATCCAGACTTCATCTTTGATCGATCTGCGAACCAGACCTCTAGGATCCAGTGCAGGAACACCATGGACCAGCACTTACTCTTTCTTCATTAAAAGTGACTGCTATAGCTGACAGTAGGACATTAGCTTCGTTGCAAAATGCAGCTGAGTTGACTTGAATCTAATTCGCGGATGCAGTCTTTCAAGAAGATGAAATCTTCACTCGGATCATCATTCCCGAAATGTAGTAACGAGTCTATTTGGTTGCGAATGGCTCCATCACAGATACCCGGACACTTGGGTTTCTACGCGCATACTTGGTATGTAACGACCAAAGTCATACTTGCTGCCACCTGTATAACTCGTTGCCCATTGTCATAAGCGTTCTCGTGTAAACTATGGGTGCCAATCGACTACCTTAATACTGGATAGCAACCTATTTTTGCATTTATATCAGGCAGGCAGGTATGAAGTTCTCGCTCGACTGATATATTTTTTCTTTTTTATCGTCCTTTCATCTACCCCTTTGGAGTTGCGTAAACGTTTTAAAGGCGGTTTTTCCTACAATTTTCCCCCATAGGCGTTAATTTATCGCCTTAGGGCTGGTACCTGTAGGTTTTATTCCGTTGCTCAACCAGAGCACATATGATGTCTTACATGACAGCTGTAATATATGAATTATTTTGATTTTTGTAAGACACCATTCTTCTTCTACTGCATCTCCTGGATTTATGTTATGTTAGTTTATGGTTGGCCAGGGTATACTACGTGCTATACAGCTCGAGTTTGATAAACAGAAAGTACGTTATACGAGAAAAATTATAAATCGGCGCCGTCGTGGTCGTGGATCAGTTTCTCTGAGTCTAATTTCCATTAAAATAATTTTTAGTTATTAGCTTCGCGCCAACCTTACTTTAAAGGAGCAAGCCCTATCATTCAACTTTTCTATTTTGTGTACAAAATTACAAAAGTATACGGTTTCTACCAACATAAAACATAATACTAAAGCCGCGTGTAAATTGGCTTATTACAAAAACGTTGTTCTCGGATGCAATAATAGATCAACGTCCTTATGGATATCATTTAAACGTCTAAAGAAAATTTCAATTAATCTAAGAACCGAAATTGCGCCAAAAGCGCTTGGACACAAATTCTATGCCCTGACAAAGGATCATTTTGTCTACATCTCTTTCCTTAATTAAACTTCGGTATTATTAGCATTTTGTTAAAACTGAGGCGAAAAAAAGAACCACTTTGAATCCAGAATAATATGAAATGCATTCAAACAAAAGGTTCAAATTCAACTCAAATGAGAAGTATATAGGGTGCGCGATGTCGGCGGCACAAAAGAGAAGAAGAAAATATTATACGAATTAGAAATGTATGACGACAACTAATTACTCCTTTTTTTCTTTTTCAATTAAATCTGCAGGAGAAAGCTGTTGAAATTATTTACGATGACACGAACCATTTCTGCTTAGGTCCGCGCATCAAATTAATTCTGAATAAATATTTTATTTACTTAACATAACCGCAGCGAAGGAATCTTCCACGTCACCTACACGCAAATTACGATAAACTCTTTCTTTCCAGCAATAGGAAGATAACGAAGGATATGCAAAATTTGGGGGATATATGAGACAAAATTAGATTTGAAAAAGCATCCCACCATGTATGTGTGTGTGATGGCAGCGGAAAAAACGCACTTCCCACTAGCCCAAGTAAATAAAAGTCCTCGAGAACCTACCTGAATTGTATAAAATTGTTAAAAGCACCTTCAGCTCCAGCTCCAGTACCGAGCAAATCCCCAATGTGCTACTAATTTCAATTTACAAAACATTCAACAGCGAACGCAGCCGACGCCAAAATGGATATGAATTCGTGGATTAAACATTTTACCGCGCGCGGTAAATAAATCCCATCGCATGCATAAGATACAATTGTGCGGGAATGAGGTGCCATTCAATGGCGTTCACTTGAATTCTTGCGTATTCTTTCTGCTTCTCAAACGAAAATGCTGCGGGTAGTACCAATTGCCCCAGCGTTGTCGCTGCTTGCTTTTATGTGTGCTCATCCTCATCCCTATCCTCAGCCAGTGCTGGTAATAAAATATAATAAGAAAATTATTTAAGCTCACAAAACGTAAGCACACCTTTATGAATTTAATTTGGCAAACGGCAAAATTATAGAAAGAAGTGAAAGAAGCAGGAAAGGAAACTTTCGCTTTGTATCGTGACTGTGACTGGCGAAACAACTGGAATTGTTGTTAATTTTTTTTTCTTTCTCATTCTACGAATCCTAATCAAAAGCACTGTGCACTACAAAGATCTGGTGAACAAAGGAGAGTGGTAGGTCTACGAGTACAATGCTGAACTAAAAGGATATCCGAAATACGAGTGTTCTCGTAAGCATATGTATGTGGATCTGAGGTGCGGCATAAGCTTCTTTCACATTTACAGTGAAGACCAGGCTTCAGGAAGCTTTTTAAATATTTCTATTTGCGTTTATGTTGTGTAAACGTTCGCATTTCATTACGAATAACGAATTAAAGCTAAATTAGATGGTGTCAGAGTCATAACTTGCGACACATGAAGGGCGTTTGTTTTGTGCGCGATATAGCTTTTATTTTATAAAATATAATTAACTTTTTACTAAAGATCAAATCATAGCATTAATACTAGAAAGTTATTCGGAGTACATTGTCGCATAGTTATTCACTAAGTTCGGATCACGAATAACATGAACAGAGTATATTACAGGTAACTTGGGAGTGTATTGAAGTACACAATAAAAATATTTATAAAAAAAAATTGCAATAGAAAAAAAAAAGGTTTTTATATTATACACATATTTTTTAAATGATTTTCTGCCCTTTTTAAAAATTGCACAAAATATATTATTCCATGCTTATGTTCCCGTGTTCCATTATATCTACGCAAGTATTATTATGTTCTTATATTTTTATTATTTTATTACAAATAATCCAACTGAATAGAAAAGCCTTAAATATACTGCAAAAATCAACCGAAAAAACCATCGGTTTCTTTGTATATTATTATATACTATTAAGATTTTCCAGATATCCCAGAATTTCCATATATGTACAATAATAATAATAATATTAGGCGCGACAAGCCATTGCGGTTCAAGGGGCTTGCTTCTCGCAACCATTTGTGTTGAGCATGTATATTTTTGCACACAAATGGAGGGGACCTACAATTGATTGCCGGATCCGAACGGCGAATTGAGAAGCTTTCCGTGACAAGTTATTACTCTCGGACGGTTGTCAGACTTTCGCGAGAGGTGGAACACCGTGAAAAAGACTTTTGTTGTTACTTGGATTCGAACCACGAACCCCCAGCTAAGAAGCCAGGCTATTAGCCACGGCGCCCATGTAATGAAATATATTAAGTCGGATCTTAGTCCTACATTCAGAATTTCACACGAATCGCTTGAGAAATGGCTTTATTCAAGTATAATAGTATATAAGTTCCTGTTCAAGTAAAAATTCGATGACCCAGTGCGTTTCGTTCTGTACTCTGTAGAGGAGCAGACAGTGCGTGTGATTGCTGTGACTGTAAATGCACAACACTTTCAACAGTTTGTTTGGGTACTGTCATTGTCCCTTCGTATCACGGTTCGTTTCGTCTGTATCGGAGTATGTCCTGATGTCCGGATTCAGGGTGATGTGTGCAACATTCGTGGGCTTCGATTGAATCTCTCGGACATTTGCGTCCTTTCATCAGACTACAAACCTGTTATTCTGACACTAACAGAAATCCAGGTTAATGCTGATTCCGATGTTTCGGAATCCAGTTGGTGTCAGTATTTTTCCCCCACCGTAGTCACGCCATCTATGTAAATAGTGATGTACGTAACTTATCTAACCCAAGCACAGTTCAACCATCACACGCGGAATTTAATATCTTTTACATATTTCGCTTTATATACAGAAGCCCTAATTTAGACAGCGTCTCAACTTTTAGTGAGTTAGATAAACTGTCTATCTCTTTTACTAGAATTTTATCACTTGTTCCACATTCCCAAATCTTCATTGCGGGCGATTTGAATGTACTCAATTCTAGTTGGCTTCGCCATTCAGGCTTAACAACATCTCAAGGAAGGTATGTTGAGTTATTTGCCGAGTTTAACCATCTCACTCAGCTTCTGAATGAGCCCACTCGAATTCCCGGTTTGTTTCTTACCTCTCATCCTAACAAATACACCGTCAGTGAATGCATATTTCTCTGCCTCGGCAACTGTAAGGATAAAGTATAATAATAATATTCGGGTCGGGTCGGTTCAAGGTCTAGTTTTTGGCGACCATTTGTGTGTTGTGCATGTATATATTTTTGCACACAAATGGAGGGAACCTACAATTTAATGCCATAACAAAACGACGAATTGAGAAGCTTTCCGTGACAAGTTATTACTCTCGGACGTTTGTCAGACATTCGCGAGAGGTGGGACCGTGAAAAATACTTTTGTTGTTTAAACCACGAACCTCCTGAAATTCATGCACTTATCCACTGAGCCACGGCGCCCACAAGGACAAAGTATATAGTATACGGAAACCACCAAGTTTCGATCAATGATGCTAATTCTCTCTCTATTTCTTGTGTTTAGGTTTCTTGCGTTAACTTGACATTGAATTATTAAATCTCGTTCAACGTTTTGGAAAACTATTGCACTAAACTAAACTAAACGAAAACTATTGGTTCGTTGGATGTTATACCAACCGGGGTGTTGAACTTTCTTTTGATCATATGCAATATGAACTGCTGAAACTTTTCCACCATCAGGTGCCACGACTAGATTGCATTCTATTTCCACTTCATTCTAAGCCTCTACTTAATGGTTCTTTCTCAATGCCTTGGTTTTCCCGAAATTGCATTTTTAGTTTGGCAGCCGCATTAGTGTCAAGAATGTGCAAAGAATGTTCTTGGCTCATCATAGATTAGATGTAGTGCTTCACCATTGTTTATTCGAAAATAGTAAGACCCGGAGCCAGGAGAAGTTGCTATTTAGGCTCTTATTGATGCAAATGCTCTATTTATGGATCTGATATTTTAAACGTTTTCTTTTTACAGCACTTTTTATATTGACCATACCTCGGGCGCTTTTTTACAAAAATACTAAGCTTGACAATGCTCGCATATATGAGTAAGGCCTCCACAGCTAAATTTTTGCACCGTTGATTCTTCGATGTAGTTATAAAGTGCAAGAGCCAGAGTATTATTTACACTGCGTTTTCTTAGCCTTTGCGTATTCATTTCAGTATGAAGCAGTTTCTATTCTTCTATATTATTTGAAAGCTTTTATCTATCACTTTCTGCCTGCATTTTCGCATCTAGCACACGATCTTCTATTTTCCTACTAGGCCATTAGCCGGCGACAATCATATTCAACTCTTTTCCTTTTCGATTCAGCATTTCCCATTTTTCTGCAGTATTTTTTCGCGTAGAGTGATTTTGTCGGCTTATATTGATTCACTTAAATACATTTTGACTATTTTCCCAACAGAATTACACTTCGAATTCAATTTTTTATTCTAAATTTTTTAATGACTAGCTTTTCCCGGGCGCTCCGCCACCCGCACACATGAAACCACGCCTCGCCATCACTACAACGGGGGGGGGGTGTACTAAACAAAGCGCCACCTCGATCTTATTCGCACTATTTGTTTACCGAGATTTTGTTGAGACGCAGATTCTGTGAAAGTTTCAGCCCAATCGGCTGTCTAGTTTTTGAGTTTAAGTGTCGTATTACAAACCAACAGACATTCATTTCTATATATATAGATTATAGTACGTACAAAGCAGCACAGCACATAGCACACAGTCATTATGATACCGCTATATGGCGTTATGTTCGTACAGCACAGAAAGAAAGCGCAGCGAACAGTGCAGAACACAGCACACAGTCATTATGATGCCCGACCGTTTTTTCGTCGACTTTAGTTATTTAGTTACAAAATTGGGTGCCTCGCAAGGCCCTTTTGTTTAAACGGGATAATATAAAGCCTATGTTCACCATGAAAGACAATTCTAAATAGTGGTGAAAGAACTTACATGTCAAAAAATCCTATACTGCTGTCAGAAAATAGTTTTAGAACCATTTTGTGAGTGAGTGACACTGCCAATTAGTATATTATAGAGGATTGTAAAACTTTTTTGGTATGCCATTTGACATTATACTCCGAACAAAAAAATAACTTTCTAGCTTAACAGAACCTCCAACCTCCAGAGTATGTTTGTGTGACTTAGTAATAAATAACTGTTTGTCTATCACTTACAATTAATGTGGAATATCGTTTGGGGTGGTCAGTATTGGTTTCCAGTTATATAGAGTTAGAAATCATAATAATGAAATTAAAATAAAAGTCCGCACAAATGTTCGCTCATGAAAGGCATGAAATAGATGACCACAGTCAGTTGTAGTTGTGCAATGGTTTTCAGTGTAGCCACCGGTCTCATTCGAAATTGGTAAATTTTCATTAGACTCTCAATCTACACTTAATGGCAGGACAAGTTAGAGCGCCGAGGCTATTGCCTCTGTTACTTTGGACCGCTTAATTATGAAATCTAAATTATGGCCACATTTTAATTGCATTTGAGTGACACTATGAATTTTTGCTAGGACTGCAGGACTGCAGGACTGTTGTTTGTGCATCCCAGATTGTTCCTCTGCGTTTTGTCGTCCTGTAGCAGTAGCTTAGCAAGTCAGAGTCTCGTAGACATATGTGCTGACGCTGTTCGAGGCCATCGCAATTCAATAGATTTGTACACACACGCTGCTAGTTTGTGTCTGTGTGTGCGTAATTGAACAAAATTTTTGGCACTGCCACTCAGCCAATGCCAACACTCTCGCTTGACAGTATGACAATTTATTACAGTGCTGTGACGATGTGAGGCGCGACTGGGGATGTTAACGTTCATGCGATGATGGACAGATTGAAATTTCCACAGCCAATAAATTAATTGGAAATAATAAGCGAAATTATAATTCACTCACGGAACGGCGAGTTCGGAACTGTGTCATCATCAGCACACATCGGCGGTCGAGCCGTAAACATCGCATGGTTGGATAATTGACGCAACTGCTCAGATAGGCAAAAGGAAAATTACAATACACTCTTGTCTCTCCAACAACAATCCCAATAGTACCTATTGACAAAGTAAACCATTTGGCAGAGAAAATAACTTTAAATGAATCTATTTTCCATCGAATGATTGCATGCCACTATCTTGATAATGTTGTTGATGCTTTTTTGCGATAGCGTACGATGCAGTTAGTTAGACAAGCAGTCAGTAGATAATGGAAATTGGTATGCATTGCATTATGATAAAAGAGCAGGTAAGCCAAAGCAACATTATTGGCTGGAAGGGAACTGCTTGGCTTTTTCTTGATAAAGATCGGTTTAATTTTTAACCCCTTTCCATTCTACACATCTTGATTGCAAAAGAGACATCAACTCTAACTTGGCAAAGTGTAAGTAAAACGTAGAATTACTCTATCCCTCAATGGAAAGTAAACACTGATTTAAGTAAGCAGTCGGTAATATTAGAGGCCGGTTAGAATTCTCTATCGCTCTGCACTCAATTCAGTTTGCGTACAGGATAGGCAAAAGCACAGAAAGTGCCCTTCACTATCTTGTAAAGAAGATAGAACGAACTCTTCCTTCCAAGGAAGTGGCCATGTGTGGCTTCCTCGACATTGAGGGCACTTTCGATAACACTGGTTACGACTCTATTTCAAGGGCAATAATTGTAAAAGGACCATTCTTGAAGGCGAGATATTATTTCCTCCTCGGGAGGAGTGTCTGTGTCTGTGAATGCAGTTAAAGGACGTCCCCAAGGATAAGTGCTTTCTCCCCTTCTGTGGTCACTAGTCATTGACAATTTTCTAGTCGATCTTCACAGATCAGGCTACATCAGCATTGGTTATGCGGAAGATTTGGCCATTTTTATTAGTGGTAGGCACTGCACGACTATCACTAGTGTCATGCAAGTTGCTTTACTACACGTCTTAGAATGGTGCAGCAGAGAAGGACTATCAATCAATCCTTGCAAAACCGTCCTAGTGTATTTCACGAAAAGAAGACTGGTCGATTTGGGAACTATCATCATCAAAGGCACCATATTAGATTATTCCGGTGAAGTTAAATATCTCGGCGTCATCCTTGATGAACGGCTAAACTGGAATTCTCATATCAAATCCGCCATTGAACGCGCCACTAGGGCCTTGTAGGCCAGTAGACGCCTCTACTTGGGGTCTAATTCCTAAAATCTTGCAAAACCGTTCTAGTGTATTTGATCAAGAAGACGGCGGCTAGATGAGCTATTAAGCTGCAACTAGAATTCGGGTATAAACCGGGTATCTATGTGGGTCACCTGAAAATTCTATCCCCGAAATTATCGTCAGGGAGCACTGTTTTGGAAGGAAATTTTAGGTAGAAATATTGGACCGGGTAAACTGGTGCAATGGTGTTTCAGCAGTGGACGGTAGAGGTCTTGTCTTGTTCACAGATGGAGCAAAGATAGAAACTGGAATTGGAGTTGGTATCTTTGGACCCAACACCAAAGTCTCGATACCAATGGGAAAAAGTCCCTCGGTTTTCCAGGCAGAACTCCATGCCATTGAGATCTGCGCCAAAATTAACCTTAGTAAAGAAATAAAGGGCGCTATATTATATACCTTACCCTACTATGATGTCAACAGGGCTGCCTCCACAGCATTGATAAGTTGTTTGGAACACAAACTTCGTCTGGCCAACTGGAAAAGTGTCCTGGGGCTTAGGCAGTCCAAACAATTAATCAGGCCCCTTTCCTCCAGGGAAATCCTTAATTTTAATATGAATAGAATTAGGAAGTTGGTGAGCTTTAACAAACACTTTACCAAAAATTAACAAAATTGGTGTGGGCCCAGAAACAGAATGCAGGTTCTGCTCGGAGGAGTCATCCGAGCACATTCTCTGTGAATGCCTAGCATTACTTCGATATCTTTCAAAAGGAAATATGCTCGATGGCGGAGTTGATGTACTACTGTTCATTAGTGAGGTGGTACGTCTGTTAGAATAGACAAACTTTCAAAGTGACTCTGATGTAAACGGCGAGAGGAACAATCGTCTAAAAGTCTATCCAAATACTGCGTTTCGCCGATGATGGGCCATATTGGTTGTTCCTTATACTTGAAATTGTATGACAATTGCAACTATTTGCTTTAAATAAAGTAAGATTTTTGAGCACAGTAGGTAAATATTATCTTAATAGAGGCACCATATCCATTTTTCTCTATCTGGCAATTCAACCATTTACCTAATCTCTGTCCGCTCAGTCTTTAACATATACTAAAGATATAAAAGATAATTTATATCTGCTTTTTTGTTGAAGAAATAGTTCTATTGCATGTCTTTTTAATATTACAGTTTTGTGATGATTTCTGATAGCTTCTCGTAACTGTGCAAACATAAAGAACCATTCCCGCCTCTACATGAAATGGTGACCAGAAGTTAAAAGTAACCAACATCTTATTCCGTTCATTCCATAAAAACTAAATGTATACTACTTAAGCTACTGCTCCTCATTGTCCATCGTCATCGTGCGATAGCGTGCTCAAGGATTTAAGGAGTGGATTTGATTTTTATCATTCAAGTCCATTTGCTTGGCGGCGATGCTTTTGACCATTCTCAAACATTGAGAGTTGAAAATTTGAAAACGAAATAAATGAAGTTAGGTAATAGGTGAAAGCGTAAAACGGGCTAAATGAAAATCGTAAACGAAATTACGGCCACACCCAGAATTTTGTTAACTCCCGGAAATTACAATTTGTCCGGCAACAAATTAAAAAGGTGATGGCTAAAAATGAATTGAAAAAAATGGCATGGGAGTGACTGACAACAAGGACAACAACAAGCCATTAGATGTTAGGTATGGGTGAGGGTGAGGATTCGTCCGGTCACGAAGACCCATGGCCTGACTTGTGACTTGCGAACGAATCATCGCCTGATGTTCAATGTAACACTAAATTCATTGCACACGCGATGATTAGTTTTTCAACACATTAACAACGGGAAGTTGGTATTAGCAGAACCGTAGTAAAAAAATATGAAATATAAATCACTTTCCCGGCGATAAGGACACCTTACCTGTATCCTGTACAATGCCTGTGAACTTTGAATTATTAAATTATAGTGAATGTGATTAAATGTTTGCAGATTAATGCAATTCAATTAGCATTAAAGCAGGATCATTTGTTTGCCGTTTGTTGCACTGCCATGGTCGACGTTATTGTCCTCGTCAACAAATAAAAACTTAATAAAAATAAAAGCCGCTAACGACTTCAAAATTGCATGAAAATTACCAGTTAAAGTCTTTGTCGCCATGTGGTGAAGATGCACACAAAACGGTCGATGCTTCTCTGCTACTCCCCAGACAGCAATGAAATTTGCAAAATTCAACGAGGAAAGGATATTTTTTATTGCAGGCACAGTTTATGCCGACCATATTCACAACCATAACAGTGTCTGGTTGAGGATGGTATCTTGAGACATGCAACGACTTCCGTTTAGCAGCAGTTGCTGTATTAGTCACAATTCTCGCGGTACATAACACCAAGGACAAGGACACCATTGGTAGACCACTGACACTACCAGCAAAAATAGAAACATTACCACCACCAATGTCAATGATACCGCCTCCTCTAAAAATGGAAAATGGAAGGATAAGCAACCGATCGGCCGACAGCAGGAGAGTTTTATAGGAGTTGGACATAAGTCGGCGCTTAGAATTGTGGAACTTGGGTAATTACGGCATAGTACTCCACCTTAGTCACCCACATGACACAGTGAAACGCTCATTCAGCAGGACGAAGAAAGAAATAGAAATGAAATTGTCAGGATGATATGCGGGCAGAAAATTACTGGAAATTTATGTCAGGCACATGCTAGTGGGTAATTTGTGCTCTCTTCTTGATATATGACAAAGTATGATGTGAAGGCAGTTAACTTGGAATTAAAGGCGGGTTGTTATAACAATCATTTTTATTTTTTATCTACGAAATGTTACATCTGTATAAATGTTAATTAGCGAAGGATAAGTAAGTAAAATAAATAATATAAGAACATTTGGTGATTTTTCCTACAATGCTATGAGTTCTATTATATTATATCTCAGGTTCATATTGAATTCACGTTGACCTTTTTGAGAACAAAATTTGGTAGTCGAATTTTTCCCATACACCAAAAGTTAAAAATGATTATAGTCACATTGAGAAATTAAAGGAAAAAGTAGAACATTTATGCATATCAATATTAATTTTATTAATTATAATACATCTCGCTTTTATCGTTGCGCTGCTAACGTGTCGTGCCCTAAGTGTAGGAGTCCATCTGCCATAAGCCAGGTATTCTAAAGCAACCGGGCAGTACCCGACAGACAAAAGTACATGCCATCGAAAGAAAGAACTTAATGAGGCAAGAGGCTATTATTCTATTATGGCAGACAGACAAGTTGCGCTATGGGCCTTGGGTGCATTAAGATCACATCAAAACTGGTATAGGAGTGCAGGACGAAGCTAAACAGACTTGGCGAAGTCATGTTCGTCATGCTCGCTATGTTCATTGGCATTATGCGGGAACTAAAAACAACTACAGGGCATTTTTAACCTAATCGATGTTTCGAGGTTACACAACACTTATCACTTGCCACCTAATAGAACATCAACCAAGCGAGCAATAGGCAGTGTATTTCAGGTATAAACAAAGACTATTATGCAGTGCAGCGAGTGTTGTGTTTACTTTACGACGGCACAGCACTCTGTACGTAAGTGAAATGCTGGTTCGTTGCATATGGTGTTGCGTAAGAGGAGATATGAATTTGAGGATTAATACTATTGGTCGATAACTGTACGAATGGGTATAAAAGAATCTGCTGAGTAGGAAAACGCCGAAGAACTTGAACTATAAATCGAGACTCTAGACAAGTCGCAACCAAGCTAAACACAGTGGGCTTGTCATAGAGATAAAAAATTAAATAAAGAAAAATATTTAAAAAGTTAAAAGGTTTAGTTAATTTTTTCCCCGTCTATGTTCTTCTCTCTGCCTGAAAAGCGGAAAGCACGGAACTACGACGCAACAGTGCGTTGGACATCTGAGCAGGAAATACCAAAAATCTTTTCTAGGTTCCACATCTCGCAAATTTCTGACAAACGTCCGAGAGTCATAATTGTTACGGAAAGCTTCTCAATTGCACATCTCTTCCATTTGTGTATTGTGCAATTCAACGCGGCTGGTCTCGAGAAGGCCTTGAACCGCACCGGTCTGTCGCGCCAAACATTATTATTATTTTTATATTTCTGGTAGATTTTATGCTGTTTCAGGAGATGAAATTTATTCCCCTATTTTTTCGGTTTACCACAGGGATCACTATGTGGCCCACATCTTTTTTTTTAATTATTTGTGTATATGGTTTCCAACTTTAGTCTAATAACAATAACTTAGCAATGTTTGTAGACGACTTGGCGACACTGTGTTAATGCCAACTGACATAATTGACAATTTCAAATGTTCACTTAAAAAGGTCTCAATAACAACCTGGCGTCATTTTGGACACAAAGCTTATATTTCGAAAACCTTTATCCGATCTTTGTCAGTTACATTTTATCAAAATTAGTTACAAAGTAACGTCAACTAAAAAAGGATTTACTCGTAATTGAATGAGTATAGCCGGTAGGTAGTTAAAATTGTATCGTAAGTAGTTGTGCGGTTTGCTTTGCGGTTAACAACTAAATAGAGGATTTTAAAGTTACTCGTAAAATTTTTTATAAATACGTGTACGATGTTTTACAAAAAGAGAGGTCAACCTAAGTTACATAATGAAATTATTCTGTGGATTATTTTATTTTTCTAAGTTATTTATCACAAAACTAATAAAGTTAGAAATTTGATTCCTAGCAAGGTTATGTATGTGTTTTATAACACCTTCCATCTATATTTCTGTCTTATTAATATTTTGCTATCCAGGTCAGCATAATGTGATGTTAATCGCTTACATCATTAATGTTCTTAATTAAAGAACTTTACCAAGAACTCAATAAAATTCAACTCTACTGCAAAACCTATCCTATATTTATCCTAAAAAAACCTTGACGTGCATAAGAAAACGGTCGCTGTTATTAATAGAAACTATCAAAAGCACAGACGTGTCACAAACGACCCGTAAATAAATTCTATTTGCAACGGAAAAAGTCCTTTATTCCTGCTTTTTTCCTGTATCACCAAGAATGTAACAATTTAACAATAAACAATCCAACAATGCTTCACGCATCTCGTTGTGGACGACACATAAATTTTTTTCTCTTAATCGAACGCTCAGAGATGTGCTTAGTAAACGTTTCTTTGTCGACATTTGATATCCACCGTTTTATGACATTAACCTGCAAATATGTCATCGTCAAGAGCAACTTTGAAACAAAATTAATTACTCTCTGCAAGGAAATGTAATTATATGATTATTTACCGAAAAAATATGTGCCCGAGTGCAAACAGAATATAACTCAGTCGCATGGCTATTTCTTGTTTATATTCGCAAAGTATAAGTGGAACCCCGCGCCAGACTCGGACAACGGACTACATTGCAAGTAGTGTATTCCTCATAATGTCTCATTCTACACACGACAATAATAATTGTGGTAATTAATGATATGTTATGTAATTAATCATGAGAATTATAGTTACACTGACAGAACTCCTTGTTGGATTTTTGCGAAGGAAATTAGATCCAGGCGACAAAGACGGTAGAAATAGAGCGAATGAAGGGGCCAATTCAATAGTGCTGCCGAGAGTGGAATTTTGATGATCCCATTATCGCATAGCAATTGTTGCTGTTGCTTGTTGTTGACACAAGAATTCATTTATTTGTGTGGAGATTTTTTTTCGTCCTTTTAATGTTTTGCACTTCTCAAAAGAGATTATGTTGTCCATATAAAGATCTGTGTTTAATCTCTAAATATATTAGCATTGTTTATTTAATAGCCAATATGGAACGTATCTTATTTTTAGTATAAAAATTCATTGTGTCAAACGACTTTCTTAGTTTTAGTAATATTAAGGTATTTAAACGGTTTGTGTCCTACTATTAAAAGAATTGGAAAGAGCCGTGTTTATAGTCATATATGAACGCTTAAGTGAGCAGCAGTGCTTAAGTGGTAATTGCGTTGGACAACTCAGCGGGGTGTTTGATGTTCGAATCTCAGAAAACACCAAAAATCTGGGTAAATCCTGCTGAAGCCACAAGCAACCACATAGGCCACGTGTTGATAAACCGCCGACACAACCCTAACGATGGCGTAACGAATGTACCGTAGAGTCAACTTCGACTTAGATGACTATTTTGTTGGAATGGCGCTCCGAGCTAGGATAGCATTACCAATATCCATCCGCGAATCACATTAGAGTCTAAACGGTTGCAGTTTGCAACGAACAGACGAGAAACAATTACGGTCAAGAACTCGCCTTTAATGAAGAGAGTAGAAAACTGTCATTAGTACTGCTGACTTAATCTTAGGTAGTAGTCCTTCAAATCGGAAAGTCGGGTTTAATGATGTATGTGACTGAACGTAAGAACGTTACGTACTAAGAAATAATTTTATAGAACGTGGACACCAGAGGAATAAATAGAACAAAAATAAAAAGAGCTTAGAAGATAAGAAAAAATAGTTCACCGGCAAAATTAAGCAGCGTGGGAGAAGAATTTTGTCCGTGAACCAGTAGACAGAGCGAGGATCACACTAGACGTGGAAGACCTGCTAAATAGTAAGCAGTATGACTCAATATACACTGAGTTGCACGTGCTACGAAGACAAGGAGGATAATTTGATCGCTGATTTCAAAGACATCTTGTAGCGAAGGGAAGAGCACCGTCATGAGCTTCGAACTGAGGAATTGGGGGTTCCACGTCGACCAATGACAAAGGTAACCAGAGTAATAAATCAGTTCAACCATAACAAGGCCTCGGGATCAGATAATATTAAAGTTGAGCTTATTTTAAGGTCCTGCATTACACCAAGCAATTCATGAACTAATAGTGTAAGTGTAGCAGGAAAAAACGATGCAAAAACACAAAAGAAGAGGCAATCTGTGCCTCATACTCAAGAAAGGAGATATCACAACGAACAGAAATTATCGTGGAATAACGTTTTTTAGTACCACGTGTAAGGTTTCCTCCTCCACACTTCAAGACAGAACAGCTACAAAGGCTAAGGCAAATCAAAAACTGATCAGATGTTCACCCTAAGGCAAGCGATGGAGAAATGCCTAGAGTTAAAAAACGCATACATCATCAGGTTTTAAACTTTAGAGCCCCCATTGATAGCATAACCAGAGTATAACTTTATTAAGCCATGAGCGAACACAACTATAAAGGTTGACATGACCAATGTTATGTGCCAAGTGAATATATCCGAATCGCTATCAAGTCTATTCAATATCTTTAACATTCTTTGCCGATCCACGTAATCTAAGACTCTGATGTAACAGCGAAAGAAACAATTCTCTATAAGTGCATACAGATACGATCTTACGCGGACGATATTAACATCTTTGGTAAAAACCCAAGATCTATACAAGAAGTTTTCATCGGGAAGCGGGAGCGGGGAAAACGAAATTACATCATTAATGAAAGTTTAACAAAATACACTCTCGTCTGCAAGCATTGGTCCAAAACTGAGACACTGGACCACAAATTCGAAGTAGTGCAATCCTATCCGTTAACTATTTTGGGTCAATTGTAATACGCGCACGTTAATTTAAAGCCAGTCTGTCAAAGCTGAAGCCTATGACAATGGTCATAACAATACTTAAATATGAATCCGAGACTTGGGTGGTTACCAAAATATATTCTTACCTATTTAGAATGTGTTTAGAAGACATCTCTTAGGGAGAATTGTTGGCGCCGTATGTGAGAAATGACGATTCCGGAGACTCTACAATGATACTGATACTGCGATGTAGACATCGTGAAGATAACAACTTAGATAATATTGTGTCGAAATTGAATTGACACCGGTTGTAGAGGCAAACATGAAGAAAGTCAAATATGAAATTTTATATTTTATATATTACCTTTTTCCAACGTATTAATTTAGAATCATCCTTGACGTTCTTTTGTGATAAATCTCGCTTTGCTTCGCTTTGCGTTGCTTCCCAATGAAAATATTTAAGCTTATAGCACATAATATGTCAACTCGTACCTCTTACCTCTTAAGAAACCAAACCAGTAATGTCTCGTCAAAAATGTTGAAGCCTTTTCCGACACGCGACTACAAGCAACCTTTCCTGTTGAACTTTAAAAAACCTTCTCGGCAAAAAAATTGCAAACAAATATGAGATTCTATGTGACTCTCCGAGTTAAATAGAGCACGTTATGTGTTTGGCTAGAAGCATGTCGGAATGTCCTTTGGACCGCACCACCATTTCTTAATTAACCCCATTAGAACGTCTGTCATTGTTAGTTGAAATTTATGTGAGTTTTTTAATTATGTCCCCTTGCAGGTAATAGCAAAATCAGCGTTGCAATGTCTGACCACCACATAGAGAACTACATTCGGTATAGCCACTGCGTACCTTGAAATTTTAAAAGTTTTATATTTAAAGGTTTTGTCCAAACAATAACCCAGAACAAAAACATTTTTTGAGCAATGCGGTGGTAAAGAACAAACGTTGTATTGTTTATTTGTTTGCTTCAGATATAAACAATTAAATGTATAAAAAAGTCAAAAGTCCCATCTAAAAATAGCATCCAAAAATGCGTGAAGGACGCGCCATCATATTGGTGAACAGCAAAAAGCTGACTGTCAAGCGAATTGTTATTACGAGTATTTGCAGTAAATGATCTTGAAATAAAAAGTACCACCACACTATTAAAATTGTGTCGGACAAGGGGACAATGTTTTATAACTTGTCACGTCAACAACCAAAAAGGACATTTCACAACTTTCTGGATCAATGTTAACTCGAAAAAGCCACATAGTTAATTGTTATTTCGCCTGGTCATCATCATTTCATTCAAACATCAACGCAACGTTCAGTGGCGTTACGCACGACATAGCACGCTTTACTACCGCACTCTTAAAAAATAATACTCGAAATGAGTACTGCGGTGGCATTAAGGATTTTATTTGCCTCTTAGCTAATCAACAACTTCGGTCATACTCTCGCCCATATTCGTATAGGCACACGCTCTAGCGCTTCGCTGAGTCCTGGAAATTGTTCACATTAACTAACTTATTTGCGGCATTAATGTTTTAACCCTCTATCAATAATCAAGTAGTGTATAATGCCCATGAGATATTGGGTTGGATTTATTCTCTCTGTTCATTCCATTAAAGGATACAAGAAGTATAACTGTGGCATGCGTCGTATTCACTTGGAAACAACAAAACACAAAAGGAAACTTGTACATTTTTCGCTTACTCATGCTTTTGCTTGTGACAGAGGTCCCTTCTGTTTGCCACTGTGTGAAGATGTGTGAAGCTATAACCGGCAGACGATCCTTGAGGAATATTTGTACGAGTATTCGTGTCTGTCTTGCTTGATTCCATTACAGTTTACGAATCTGTTTTATTGCTGTGGGCAGCTTGATATATCCTTTGGCTTTGCATGTGCGCCATCAGCTATATGTGATAAGCGCATAGATAATGAACACCGTCATCTATGTATGTGTGTGTAAAACATAGCGGGTACTCCTCTCTACCCCCTAAACTGAAACTCAGACCACGTTCACCGTATAATGGCCGAATTAACATGCAATCGTTTAGAAATGCAGAGTTTGGACGCAAAGTGAAATTGACTCACCATATCTACCACCACCACCTACTGCTTTGCGACCGAACAGATACTAAACTAGACTTAATCACGCACCTTTTCCTTCCAAGTTAATTGGGAAAGTTATTCCTCTGCTAGAGTCATCATCTTTGAAATGGAAATGTAGTATGCCTACTGTGTTAACCAAAGCCAAGTACGAATGTGTGAAGGCTATGTGGAGGTCAGTCACTTAGAAGTCAGCCAGGCCCAGTCAGTTAAGCTAATCAGCCAACCAATCAGGGGTATACGGTATACCCTACCTTTTCCTTATCCATTTCTTCTTCATCGAAATCTTTTTTATAAAATTTGGATATTGAATTGAAATTTTTTCATTTGCATCTGACTGTGTTCAGTGGAGAGCCCTGTTTAAACACCACTAATAGGCTAATGGTAAGATGCCATCTGTGATTACCGTAAAATTGTCTTCAAACATGAAGTGAGGTACTTAAACAGTTTAATTAAATATTCGTATTTTAATTATTTTGCGATCACCCTATATAATATACAAACCAACGAGATTCAGAGTCAGAATCAGAAACAGAATCAGAATTAGAAACAGAATCAGAATTCAGAATCAAAATCAGAATTTCAGTCTCAGGTTTTATGGTATGAGCATAAGCCAGCCACTTGCATATAAGAGTCCATAGGCAGAAATTTAAAGAATCTTCACAAACTAAGTAAGGTTTTAAGCAACTATGCGCCTATTTCTAATTTCAAGCAGCTATCAGCTGATGCAATTGAACTGCAGGGGGTAAAAAAATACTACCCCACTTCAACTGCATTCTCTACTAACATAAGTGTAGAACTACTGTTGGACCATGTATACTTTGGTTTACTCTTAGTGATGTGCAGCCACAATTTTCGTCGGTTGTTTTTATTAAAAATCTGTCTTGGAAACGATTAATAGCATTAAGGAACGTCGTTAATGTAACTTCTCTTTGCATTACCTATACGTCTGACATTCTGGCAAACATTTCATTCCCTCATTTCTGCATATATGGGAGTTTTAAATTGTCCTCCCTGTGCCGAGGAATACTTTTCACTTTGCGTGCGTGCTGCCTGATCATAAATATTAGCGATGCCGCTAATAATTTAAGTTAAGTAACACACTCTCTTTTGCGCAAAAACATTGCAGAAAGTGCATACGTCACTGGAATTGAACATTTCCGCTTGCTTGAGAATATGTACACCGCAAGTTTGTGTGCGCAGACGAAGGCTGTCTAAGGGCTGTCTAAGCGTGAATCGTTTCCATTTCAAATAATGGAAATCTCATTATGTTGCTAACTGTAAGGAGCAAACGGTGATATGTTGAAGAAAGTTGGAAATTGCTAGGAGGGCGTTAGGGTGGTTTATTTAAATTGTTCGGAAACCGGTGGAGTTAGTAGGCAAAGAAGTTGCTACAATCCGCGCATTGTAGACTAGGCATTAAGGAAAGCTTCGTATTTTTAATTACTATTAATTCAAGTTAATTCATGAATAAAATAATAAAGTTACTGTGCTTTCGTCTCGCGTACTGATAAATGCAGAGGGACTACAACATTATTTATTAATTTTTTTTGCAATATTATATATAATGTACCTCAAGACGGTTCAAATTTTTTAGTTATTCATTTGCAAGTGCTGATATAAAAATGTTGATTTTTTGTTATCAAAAGAGCTACTTACATTTAAACGCATTTATTCTGCTTTACAAAAAGCCACTTTTATTACTTGATCTCGTATTGTCAACAAATATTTGCTTTCATTATTTTCGTTTATATGAAAATCCTTACTCAATGAAATCTATCGATGTAATCAATTTTAGCAAAACTTTTCCATAGTCAACACACAGCCTCTAACGATAACGTAGACTTAAACTGGTCAATTGGGACTCGTTGAACTCGCCAACCAGATAAAATAACTTTTCTTATTAATCATTTACATTGGTGGTCATTGGCATATGTCAAAGTTCGCAGGAAATATTCTGTATGCAGACATGTACGAGTACTTCTATAATTCCGTACATGTGCGCTGGAAATGTGTCATTCGTTTGGTTGACAGGGTAACATTACATCGTAGATCAAGTAGTCGATTACGTGAAATACAAACAAAGTCCCAAGGGAAAGTTTTATGGAGTCAAGATAGAAGAATGGTTTTAGTTGTTTTAGTTATTGAAGTTTTTTTTCTTTTGTTTTTTTATCAATCAAGTTAAGTTAATTTGCTTGGTTGCTTGATTTGTGATCAAAGAACACAGTGACAGTATTTTTTCTTTTTAAATTCTCTATATTAACTTCACTTGCCCGTGTGTTTGTGGATTTGTGGGTTTGTGGGTTTGTGGATTTGTGGATTTGTGGATTTGTGTGTCATGGAATCTTGCGATCAATTTTTGACCCACTTCCCAAAGTCCTATTTTATTGAAATTTTGCACACAGCCATATCTCCAATGACAACACTCTATTAAAATTTGAGGACCCTCGGGCCACGGGGTCGGTGGGCTCCCCTACAAATATTTTACAAAATGTTACTCGATTTTCTTCAAATTTTATACACATGTGTATCTCCGATAGACAACACTTTTTGTAAAAAATTTGGAGACTCCGGGCCCGGGTCCGTAGGTCCCCATAACTTTTTTTTTTAAAAAATCAACCCGATTTTCGTCAAATTTAATACACATGTGTATCTCCGATAGACAACACTTTTTGTAAAAAAAATTGGAGTAAAAAGTTTGGAGGGTCATGGGGCCCCAACAAATTTTTTAAAAAACTTAACCCTCCGATGGACAAAATTTTTTGTAAAGTTTTTGGAGTTAGGTCCTGAGGTCCGAGGGGTGCCCATATAAATTTTTTAAAAATTAGCTCGATTTTCTTCAAATTTTAACACAAACCCATCTCCTATTAGAGAATTTACATGAAAAATTGTATTTTTATGGGTTGTTTTTTTTTCTCAGTTTTAGAGAATAAAAGTTCATGATGCAGTGAGATTTTGATTGTTCTTTTAAGATGTTTACGCTTATTCATAATTGTTGGGCATAATGTCCCCCAGCAATTTATCTCGTTATGCATATACTGAAAATCAGCAATCTTTATGATGAATTCTGTTAATATTAATCGTAAAAGTATACAATGAAATGTTTTGATTGTCAAGGTCTAGGTATGATAAAGCAGCCACTCTAACATACCCTAAAATGATTTTAAAACGTTATTTACATCAAAACAAAGTATGATAACACAACGGCTCGTCATTAGTCTAAATGTGCTGAACTAGACACTCTAACATAACCTAACCTAAAGGTATTAAATGATATTTCTCCCAGTAATTTCAAAATGTTAAGATAATTATATATTATTGCATAAATGTATCGCACTATACATTCTCGTACAATAATAAGAATTGCATTGAATTGTATTAAAATTAAAAAATTACCAAAAAAAATAATATATTTGGGATATTTACAAATTGTATATAAAAGTTAGGTGGACGCCGTGGCTTTATGGAAATTTGCATGGGTACTGTGCAGGGATTCGTGGTTTGAATCCCAGTAACACCTCCCGCGAAACATTCCGAGAGTAAATAACTTGTCACCGAAAGCTTCTCAATTCGCCGTTCGGATCCGGCCTTAAAAGTTCCTTCCATTTGTGTCCAAAAATATACATGCGCAACACAAACGGTCGCGAGAAGCTAGGTTTTGGACCGCAACGGTCTGTCGCGCCGACTATTGAGATTACTATTATTATTATTATATAAAAGTTAGGCTCAGTAAAGCGGTGCCGTTATCTAGCAGCCATAATGTAGCAGTAGATGACGTAACTAAAAACGTTTTCTATACAAATCAGAAGGCGTTGGTTTCCTAGGCAGCGTTAAATGTGAACGTAACTTCAAATAGCGGTGCCGCTACTTTCTGAAGATGTCGGCCGTCATAGGGTGACAAATAATAGTTAAACATTTTTTAAAGTGCAGCGAATAAGACCATCGAAGATAACGAAATTTTGATTGGTTTGTATGAAATAATTTAGTTCTATATAATCTCAAAGCAAAGACTATACAAAAGCCCAGTTAAATCAAAATCAAACAATACTGGTGTCAAGCTAGTATTGCCTGAATTTTTACTCGTTGCAGTGTACTACAATTTGAAATACACTCTTTTTAGCACGATGTTGTAGCTCCTTCCTTCAAACAATAGTTATCTTCCCCTGATGACAACTTAGCTTTCAACTATACTAACAATGCTATGTCTAGCTCGTCCATTCTCCAACCGCCAATACGCTCTTGTCTGTTCTCCATCTTCTTTGTTGACAACTGTGAACACCGCACCGCATAAAGCCATATTACGGCCACTAAATGACGGTACCGCTTTCTTAGGAAACCATAGCTTAATATTTTGAATTAAATAATATTGGAACTTCTAGTATTTTCTGGGTGGTTCGAACAGAACATCGTAGAATAGAAATTTTCGAAAATGTTAATAAGGTATAAATGCAGCAAGAGTTTATCGCAGTAAGTAATTATTGGAATTCAATCAGACTACTTGACTAGTTGAAAGTAGATAGAGCTACCGCCTAGCGCCTATGTGAATAATAGTGTTATAAGTGAATTATTAGTAATCATCATATTTGGCTCTATAACCGGGGTTCTGTCCTGGTCTCCCGCAAAAAGTGTCTCCAGCGGTCCCGATTTTGAGCCAACGTTATCCATTTTTGCATCCCTAAACTCAGGGCATCCTGGTCTACGCCATTCTTCCAGCGTTAGACTTGGCCGGCACAATGATGCCGGCCGTGTTCCATAATTCCTACCGCAAAGGACTTTTCGAGCCGGATCCTCTTTGCTCATGCGAGCTAGGTGTCATGCCCACCGGAGCCTACCGAGCTTAATTCTCCTCACAATGTCGACATCGCGATAACGCTCGTAGATCTCATCATTATGGAGTAAAAATTTTCTCTCGAACGCGGCTAAGAAGTCAGAATACCTTTTGCTAAGCACCCAAGTCTCGGATTCATATACAAGTACTGGTATGACCATTGTCTTATATACCAGCAGCTTGGATGTTATGGTTAAGTTCCTGAATTTGAAAAGTCTTGACAGACTATAGTAGGCTTTTTTGGCTTCAAGTAACCGTCCGCGTATTTTTGGTTGCATGCGGTTATCGGCTACTACAGTTGATCCGAGATAGTTGAAGGATTGCACTGCTTCAAATTCGGCTCCGCTATTTTAACTGCGGGACCAATGTTGGATCTTCTACTCGCAACCCGTGCCACCTGCTCGATCTGGATGAAAGCTTTCTGTACAGTACTTAGGTTTCTACCAACGATGTCAATATCGTCTGCGTAAGCCAATTTGAAGAGGACGCAAGCTTGTCCATCTCTTTGTCGGAGCCCGTTATAGATGTTGAATGGGCTTTATAGTGATCTGGATATTTCACTTCTTCCTCCCATACTTGCACTATTACTTAGTGATTTGTTTTGTGTATTGCGGGACCTCCTGTTTTAATCAGCTCCGCTGGGATACCATCTGATCCCGGGTCCTAATTTTCTCTGAGCCGATTTATCGCTCTACTAACTTCGTCTATGCTTGGTGAAGGCAGCATAGTGTAGTCTTCGGTTATTGGTGAGCCTCCAATTCCTCAGTTAGCTGGCCATTTAGCAACTCATGAAAATACTCTTCCCATCGCTCTAAGATGCATTTGAGATCGGCGATCACATTACCATCTTTGTGTTTGCGGTATGTGCACGCGGTGTACATAGCGTCACACCGCGTACTGTTTGGTATAACGATCACTACGACTACTGCCTAAGTGCTGCAATACTAATGACAGTATTTTTAAGGCGTGTCCATTTCTCTTTTACGCCCGACAGCTTAGCCCCTTACTTACTCTCCCTTCGTTTAGGGCGAGTCCTATCGCTTGACCGTGGTTGTTTCTGGTCTCTTCGTTACGAAGGGCGATCGTGTTGACTCGAATCTAATTCGCAGATGCAGTCTTTCATGATGATGATGATGATACCAACTAGATGGTATTCCGAGTCGACGTTGGCACCTCGGTACCGTACCGTCACTGGCAAACGCGCAAACCTTGTACTCGCAACGACCACATTATTGCTTGCTGCCATCTCTATAACTCGTTGTCCATTGTAATTAGTGTTCTCGTGTAAGCTATTTATGCCAATGTACTGCCTGAATACTGGCTCCCTATACCTATTTTAGCATTCATATCCTCCAGAATGATTTTTACAACATACTGAAGACAGGCATGGAGTTCCCGTTCGACTGATTCAAAGAATTCTTCTTTTTTATTATCTGGGAAATCCTCTGTAGGTACGTGAAAGTTTATGAGGCTTATTTTTTTAAATCTGCCCAGCACGCGAAGGGTGCATGGCCGTTCATTTACTGCTTTGAAGACTGCAACGGTGGATTTTATTTTTTTGATGACTTGAAACACCACCCCTAGCACACGATATCTTGAATGACCGTGATAAAGTTTTGTTACGGGCGAGTTTATTGGCCTCGCGCCAACCTTACCTTGAAGGGACTAGCCCGATCGTAAAACTTTTCCTGTATTGGAGGAAAATTACCGGCGGCCACAACGTTAAGGTTTGATCGCACTTCCACTAGTCAGAGATAGTTACGGCCACTTGCAATGCTGATGCATTTTGTGTTATTCCCCCTATTCTGCTGATGGATGACCGCCAAGATCGTTATATACCTTTCCGGTATTTTTAATTTTGTCTGTCCAAATTAACATTTAATTCACTGGAAAGATAGATAAGGAAAGATTACCGAGTTCCACCGCTATGTTTAGTTCAGTGACTCATACCGGTAGGAAAAAGTTCGAATAATCGAATTGTTAAAATCGCTTGAATTGTTCGAATAATTCGGTATTCGAATATTCGAATTGGAAACTCTAGTACCAACTATTCTTACACAACATGTAATTTAGTTACGAACCCTAAATAAACGTCCAAGCGAAAAATTCCTCAATTGAATGTAAATGCCAGAAAGAAAGAAAATTTATACCTTATTTTCAGTCTCAAAAACAATTGACCTTACAAAATACAATTTTTACCGGAGAACCGTACAAAGTTTTGCACTAACAACAAATGATAATGAAAATATTAAGGTAAATACTTTGCTAATCTTTACCAGTATTATGACCAAATTTAGTATTATTATGAGAATATCTTAATAAATGAATTGTTTAAATATTGTCAACATCCAAACCTCAAAAAACTAACCCTAATTAATCATCAGATGTCGAACTTGTTGTACGGGTACGAATACTTCTTCTTCTGTGACGGCAAAACTTTAAATCGTGTAACTGACACTGAAAATTAAAAACACTCTGAACACATTCCATGTTACCCATTTCAATCCGTACTGATTACTAAGAGACGCAATCGGACTGAAATTAAATCAGATTGACATAATTCCGCATTAAATTCAATAGCAGGAGGAACTTTTCAAGGCTAAACGCCTGGAGTCTGATGTTCGTACTGAGTTCGTAATATTCTGATAATTTAATTAGACAGTAGATTGCAACAGGAGTTGAATGGCGTAATTTTGATTGATGGTCCAATTGATGCGGTGATTTATTATTTGCATGCCAAGGATAAACTATAAATATAGATATAGAAGGCAGACCATATCCTCGTTGTACATAAAGTCGTATGACTATTACTCATACGTCGACCTACAAATCCAACATTCAGTTGAAAATAAAGCTCCTCTGGTGTTAGATGATGATGATGGTGCGGTCTAAGCCCGATTAGAGAACCCGACGCACCTATTCAACATTAGACAATAGGCAAATCACAATCACAATGTTCGATTCAACAATGTTCTGTCCAAACCCACCCCCAGACATCGTTAGGTCACCATTTGCTTGAGCGTGTGTGGCGTAGCGAATTCACGCGTCACGCAATTTAAATATTGAAAAGCTCCTCATGAAACATTTTATTGATTTTCTACGAATGAATCTACGCCGCTATTCATTTAATGGATTAAGTTTTTTGCAATTTTTTATAAAAAGAATTAAAAGCACAATTTGCGAAAATGTCATCCACTTATGGGTCTTAGTTGCGAAAGCGACCGAACGACCGATTTTCCTCATGGATAACGGCGTGGCGATAACTAAACAATAACATAAGAAAACCGGACTGCCGACTTTCTTTAATCCGGATCAAGAACCAAAGGATTAGAAAACGGTAACTCAGAATCCAATTATTTGAAATACTGGCAAGATACAGTATTGAGCATTTTGTCTTTGTTGTTGTGTTTTTTTCTCCTATTTTATTAAATTAAAGTCTTTGCTCTAAAAGAGCACTTATTTGATATCAGATGAATTAGCTGTTAATTGGTTTTCATTTATCCGTCATTTGTGTGAGGTCAAGACCGGATCGCAGTGGTAGTGGATTCAGAAATGATGATGTTTGCTTTCTGAGCTCAAAAGCACTACCATGGTATTCAGAGCAATGTGCTGTAATAATAATTACATCACTATGTGATTTTTTAAAATATTCTCTATTGCTGTACTACAAGCAGTCCCAGAACTCCTATGTATGGTGTGCGCTTGCAAATTGCGCTAGCCATAGATAGGCGTTTTATCTCTTCACATATTCTTTTCATTTCATTTCATTTTATTTGGATTTCTTGGTCGTAGCATATTCCAATAAGTCCGCCGAAACTTATCTAGTACCGCAAGATAGCATTGACATTTCTTCCTATTTGTGCAATAATAAAAAATATCATTACATGAACAATTTCAGGGCTCGAAAAGTATAAAAAATGGTCAGATAATAGATTTCAAAATGTTTTCCAAGTTAAAAAAGACATTTGCATGAGTAATTTTTGTAATTTACCTTAGAGTTCAAACTTAGCTTTTCGAGGTTCCTCATCACCTTTCCGTTTTTGTATGATCTGCAGTCATTTAAGAAACACGTGCATAGACATCTCATCTGTTCCTCTCCCTAATTTCCTAACGCCCACGCTTTGCTAAGCATTATAAGGCTGCAAATCCCTTTAGCGTGTGTAATTATAAAAAAAAAACTCCACTGCGGAGCATAGTGGCATTAGCGAAAAGCCACCATCCAATTTTAATCTGGACCAGAGTTGGCGCTTCAAATCACTCACGACCCTTGGTTCTGGCTTCAGAAATTGAGCGAGTTTCTTGCCTCAGAGTTTGATTGATCGAATTGCACTTCCTTCGTCTTGTCATTATGTCCAGCCTCTTGAAATGCGTTACTCTACATAGCTCCTCATTACTTATTATTTCTGGATAATGCACTCTTGTAGAATGCGTCTGAGACATTTGTTGACGAATTTTTGGATTCGTAAAGCAGTACGGAGAGGCAGTTTGTTTTTTATATACGCAGTTTTGAGTTTTGCATCCCAAAGGCTTGTCTGGCTTTCTGTATGCGATCTGTTACATCCATATCTGCACTACCGTTCTTTGAAATATAGCTCCCAATATATCAGAAACTTTCCAATTCCTGAGCTTCCTGTCCGTCGATCAACAATATGCAGGGAACGTGCGTGTTTATCCGGATCAGTTTTGTTTTTGCTACATGTACTTTCAGTCTGACTTGTCCTCTTGTATTCTTGTATTGTATTTAGCTTATCTTTAATATCTTTAGCCAGCATACAGATGTCATCAGCGAAATTGAGATCATCCGATCTCTTAGTAAAAATCCATTATAGGCCCGAGAGTATTACATTTGCTTTCTTCATATAACCCAAACAGCAAAAGCAGGAATGTGCATCCTTGTTTCACCCGAGATCGTACATCATTCTTTGAGTGGGACGAACCCTGCTTGACTAGCTTTCGCCGTTAAGCATGCGCATGTACTATTTCCATTAAGCGGTCCTCTCTTCCAAATTAAAACGTAAGCTACTACGTAGGTCAAGCCTAGAACGAAACCGGGTCCTCAACCAAAAGTTGGCACAGACTCAGCTAACCTCCAGGGAGATCAACCTTATCTGTGGGCGGAACCAACTCCCGTAGTACCAACGCGACCTTGGTGAGATCTGACATCAAGGTACTCAGCTCGTTCAGTATGAGTGCCTGGGCGTAAGTACGTTACAGCCTTGGCAGCACATCGACCGGAACTTCGAACCCTATCATTTGTCACTAGGATACCGTACTATCCTAGGCCGTTTGGAATATAAACTATTCCCTCTGTCCCAATCACAGACCTGTATTGTACGAAATGAACCACTAAATACAAAGAGTCGCCCATACGGTTGTTCTAAGTACCAGTAGCCCACTTAATAACTTAATAGTCTTATTATAATAACCATGAAAGCGAAACCGAATATCCATCATATTCCACGGTATGACAATTGGCTAAAACATAGATAGCAGAGATGAGAGATAGCGAGTAGCTGGTTCGATTATCTGAAGTACATAAATACCATTTCTAAACCAAATACTTCAGACGCCACCATATGACATCGTGAGTCAATCTTTTCAAATAACTCGTATTTAGCAAACTTCCCTTACCGTTGAGACACCTCAATGCCTGGTTGGAAAAAATTATTTTTTCGTAGTAGCAGGCGTTATAATTTTCCATGTCGATAGTTAAGAGTGCAAGAAAAGTACAGAAGGGAGGAAAAGAGATCCAAATGAGTTCCTTTTGATAAAACTAGTTGCTAAGTATCTCTGTTACCAATCCTAACTTCCCCATCCGACTTCGTTCTACCGATCTTTAAACGGTTAAACTTTTTAATTAAATTCACTTGATCCATAGCTTCACTGTCACAGCTGACACAGAATCTTACCTTATAACCTACTGTCCTAACCGACTTGTATCCATCACGACAACGTGCGATAACTTATCGACTTATCGCTGGAATCTACCACTGTAATCCATCTTTAGTAGTACTGTCATATCTGACCCAGAACCCTACTGTTAAAAAATAGGCCTTTATCTGTAGTCATACTATCCTAACCAACCTATGAACATTTGTTTTGACTTATTATGCTTTTAGTTCGCAATTTTATTATTAGTATTGTTTATATTACTATTATTATTAGTCATTAATATTACCGAAATTTAACGCAGATCAAAACATTAATAAAAAAACTTATTAGCTTTTAACGATCAACGATAGATGTCGGTGGTGCAGTGGTTAGAACCATTGGCTCCCACTCGGAGAACACCTGGTTCGATTCCAGGCTGGTCTAGTTTGTGAGTGAGTGAAATCAAC
Organism: Nephrocerus scutellatus; assembly: GCA_947095585.1. Lineage (NCBI taxonomy): Eukaryota > Metazoa > Arthropoda > Insecta > Diptera > Pipunculidae > Nephrocerus > Nephrocerus scutellatus. Next base: position 25,002,112 of record OX352765.1, on the reverse strand, counting down.
CTCACACACCACAACAGTTTCCTACTTCTATCCAAATATTTCCAGCCCACGCGGTGCCTAGGCATTATAAGGGTAAAATCCCTTTAAGACTCACCCAAGAAAACATCGCTACAACTATTTAAGAAGAATATGACCAAAGATAGATGGGTGGTTTGACCATAATATTATTAGAAACAGTGTTAGTTGAAGTATAAGATATCGATGACATAATTAGTGGGTAAGATAATTAGAAGCTAGAAAAGTGCAGTCTCTTTAGCTTCAGTGTGAGAACAAAAACATGAAGTCTCTTGAAATCAGTCGCTAAAAGTGTGGTTTTTACAGGGGCCAATTTAGTCCGGAGCAGCTTTGACTAGAAGGTCGTATCTTTTTCCTCATATGTAAAGCTTGTAACGATGTTTTCCCAGCTGTCTCTAAACCTAATATACCTGACATTGATTATAACTTTATAAGTTACTTTTTAATATACCACTACCAATAACTAACCAATACTCGTATAACGAAGGGTTATACGGAGAGGGAAAGAGAGATCGTTTAGGCTGAGAATGTGGGTTTGCATACTAGCGAGAGCGTAGCTTGGCAACGGGCGATGTCCACAATATGTATCGGTTGGTCAACACCAACGGAAACCGGTGGCGATGATCGCGGATTAAAAAATGACTACGTTATTGAGGAGTCCGGAGATCTATAAAGACAAGAATGGTGGACATAAAGAGTGAGTGGCGGTAGTTGGCCCTGCGGTTTTACTCGTTCGGAAATCGACAACTTTATGTGCAAAAGTTACCGAACCTTACCAATAATTATCAAATACCGTGTGCGAAGTTTATTATTTACCCATTTGAAATTAAACAAGTTACTTTGGGAAATTACACACGTGCGGTTGTGTGCCTATTGTGCTTGCATGGTTGGCGGCATTTTGCACATGTGCAGTTGTGTGCAAATTGTTTTAGCTTATGCCTGGTGGTAAGCATTAGTCCAATGTGTTGGCGGAATCGAGGAACAGACAGACACGAAAATTAAACATAGGGTTTAAAACGATGGCAACTTCGTCACAAGCTCATGAAATGTTTAATTTTAGGATGACACTTTTTTATTTGTAAATAAAACAAAAGTATAGGAAAGCGAGATCCCTAAATCTTGTAAGTTCGTCTATCCTATCTTCTTTATTCCCTAGCAAATCTATTCACATAACAAGATTGTTTAGTGATGAAAAGTGTTCCGTTTCTCATCGGACACGGAAAAATCTACCCCAGACGTACAGCCAAGTCATTTCCACAATACACACATAGAATAAGGTTGCCTCTATCCTGGCCGTATGTTCGAGCACATTGAAGGCAGAAAATCAGCGGGGAAAACCAGAATTCCCTTTTAACCAGATTATATCAGCTGTCAGGAGTCTGCAGGCAACAGAAAATTCACTTCAAAATTGTGTTTACGACGACGCGAATAAACCCACTACGGCTAGCATGTGTAAGTAGAATCGCATTTGTGCCTTGTACTTCCTCCGTGTGTGTGTGTGTATGTTTGTGCGTGTGTGCGCTTATGATGCCCAAATCGGAACCGTAGTCTGTGTTTGAAATTTGTTGAATATAGCGCAAAATTGCATTAAACAACTGCTTGTCACCGTTGATAAGGGAATTAAATTTTGCGGTGTCATAAAGAAGCCAAAGCCAGCAGCCAAGCCAGAGTTCTTCTTTGAATGCAGCATTTGCGTCGCCAACTCCAAAGAAGCAAGTAGTGGAGTGTGAATGCTGTGGGGCGGGTTTATTCAGTTTAACTGTTAAGCAGCAGTAGCTGCAACAGCCGTCCACCCAGACGATATAGCCAATGCTGTCGGCAAGAGATCCTTTATTTAGGTGGTTGCATCAACATCCACAGGGTGTAAACTGCCATTACCATTCTAGAAATCGTTTACTTCATCAACACAAGGAAGAACACCGATATTGTTATTAAGGAAAGAAAAAACGGAACTATTTTCCGATGTCTTCTTTAATGTTGTAATGGAACCGTTATGAAGATCTCTAATTGACAAAATGATTGACGTTATGTCAACAACAATGTAGACGCGTTTTTACATTGCGTAGTGCGGATGCATTACATGATGCTGGAAAAGTCGAAGATAAAGGACCGAGAAGTCTTTGACTAAAGAAAGGAATCTCTGGTTATGTATCTATGGTTATGTATCTATATAAATAAAATTGATGTGAAACGTGTGTTTGCTTGTTATTTAAGAAGACGCATGTTAACCAACTGATTATATAAAATTTTCAATTTATATTACTGGCAGGTCAAGGAAGGTTGGGCTATAGTGCACTCCACAACTCGCTATGATAAGAGGAAGGCGGGTGTTCATGTCTAAAATTACTTGAAGAGTACAGATATCTTTCTTACCAACGATATTTATTTATTTCAGTAAATACATTGAAGCGTGCATTAATTAATAAACACCAGACAACACCATCCCCCGTCGAACAACCCCTGTCTTAACTTTGTATGGTATGACGCATCGCTACGAAATCTGCTCATACCATACCATATTCACCAATATCAATTGTTTTGCAACGAAAATACTTCTCAATTTTACTTAAAAGTATTGCTCCCATTATGGTTTATGTCTCTGTTAGAACTTATGAACCACGGAATTGGTGTTTTAGAGCCACTTTATGCGTGACTGACATAGCCAATTATTATGTAGAAGGTAATACGGAAACTAAATCTTCTCATCGTCAATCCTTCAACTTAACTGTAATATGTATTATCTGAATATTTTCGAATAAAACAATTCTAATACTCTGAAGCCAAAGAAGTTCAAGGAGTCAATGGTGTTGTTATGTGGTACGTGTTAGTGATGTGTACTTGTCTTCATTTTACAGTGGAATTCAATTAGAAAAAAATGGCATTGCTTCACACTTTATGAAATTCCAGAAAATGTTAGCAACAACAACGCATAAATGAGCAGTCTAAAACTCTGGCACATTAGAGTATAGTACAGCAGCAGGATGCTCCTCTTTGTCTTAATTATTCTCCCCCCATCTATAGCATTCCCCACTGCGTGTCTGTCTCCGGTGAATTCTTTAGTTGAGATTTAATCATAGGCAACATATTTTAATTACCACAAAATCCAACATAAAATTCCATCCTTAATGAAAATTCAACAGTTCGTTTATTTCGAACATATATGTATGTATATGTATGTATATATAGAGTTATAATGTATATGTATAAGAAAACTTGAGTGCCTGACTGTTGTTTTTTGGACTTGTCATAGATGATGCCGGTACGTCCTTTTGCGTGGAGTATGGTGTATGGATGCATGGATCACAAACGCTCTGTTTAATATCCTTCAGTGAAGTACCTAAAGACACACCGGCGACGATTAAACGTAAAGTTGTGCATTTCATGTTACTCAACATTGTGAGTGTGACATTTTTGAGGATGGTAACATTTTCTAATCTTAACGTTTTAAAATCACATGAGTCCGGTGAATAAGATTCTGGTGTCTGTGAATAAAGTTTTATGTTCAATGTACGACAAATATTATGTGCATCACCTTATTGCATTAAAACTACTTTTTACAAGAGGGAAATACCCGGCGTTTCCCGGCTCTCTCATACCACTGACCCCTCTCCACCCATTGACCACCTCAGCCTCCCAAAAAACTTAAGAATCGGCACTTACATATATCAGCAAAAAATACATACGTTTTCGATTCGTGTCTTATGGTTGTGAGTTCATACAAAAATGGAAAACAGCACTTTCAGTTGTTCCCGAATTTTCCAATTTTTCGGACAACTTTTCCAATTTTTCTTTCCTTATTCGGACTAAGATGAACATTTTAAAATAAAAATGAGCCATATCGGTCCAGCCGTTCTCAAGCGATCCGGTTACCAACGAACAACATTTCATTTTTATTTATATAGATAGACTAGAGAGAAAAAAAAACATCAACCAAGTGATTTATTTTCTTTCATTAAATTTGAAATAACAATGAATCTCAATGTTTTTTATTTACACTTCGATTTCGATTGCAAACCAATCGAAACAAAGCCTTTGTTTGGTTTTGATTGTTGCTTGAACATCACTATTTCGTTTATTGCAACGGCATCAAAATTAATTTTGTGTTGTGATTTTAAGTCACATTATTGGTCACATTATTGTGTTGCATTTTAAAATTTTGGATACTAAGTCTTTGATTGGGGGGGTTTAGCGATTCTTTTAAGTGTTTTTTGGAGGATTTTTTAGGATTCTTTTTGTTGGTTTTGAAGGTCTTTTGATGGTCTTCTGGGTTCTTTTGTAGGTTTTTTTGACCACAACATTAAAGAAGTTTCACTCCAACCGCACGTGAAAGTAACACGCATTGTTTTTTTAATTGGTTTGTTGTCTGGCGTGCAAACAAACAAAGCTAATGGTTTTCCGAACACTAGAACAGGCGACATATCGGGTGTTTCAACAGGTGCGCTTCAACTTTTCTCCAATAGGGACTTCGAACGACGCCATATTTTTTATTGTTCTTTTATCATTTGGAAACTTCATTAGTATACATTTTATCATGAAATGCTACACATGTGAACAAAGATTGCAAATCGTGCAAATTTTTTATCAAAATAATCGTTATGTTGCCGCTACTTTAAAAAATCATTTGCCGAAAAATCATCTTCAGCGATGAGGCTCACTTTTGGCTAGAAGGATTTGTCAACAAGCAAAATATGCGTTACTGGGCAGAAAGCAACCCACACGTGATTCATGAGGCACCGTTGCATCCCGAAAAAGTCACTGTTTGGTGCGGATTACATGCCGGCGGCGTCATTGGGCCATATTTTTTCATCGACGATAACGATCGCCACGTTACTGTTAATGGAAATCGGTACCGCGATATGATAAACGATTTTTTTTGGCCGCAATTGAATGGAATGGACTTGGACGACATGTGGTTTCAGCAGGACGGGGCCACATGCCACACAGCACACGATACAATCGCGTTATTGAAGACTAAGTTCGATGAGCGTGTTATTTCGCGAAATGGGCCCGTCCAGTGGCCGCCGCGCTCGTGTGATTTGACACCTCTAGATTATTTTCTTTGGGGTTATGTGAAGTCATTGGTCTATGCCAATAAGCCGGCGACGTTGCAAGAGCTCAGAGCCAATATTGAACGTGAAATTGCTGGAATTTCGGCCGATTTATTATATGTATATGTTCAAATTCGTTAATAAAAAAAAAGTTAGTTCAAAAGTCGAACAGTTTGTGTTTTATTTAAAAAAAAAGTTGAAGTGCTCTTATTGGAAAAACCCTGTACAATAGACCATGCGAAAATCATGGATTTTCAAGTTTAATGTCGCAAACACTGATTTGTTTATTGAATTGCGAATGCAAACCGCAACCGAAACTGCAAGCGATTAAAGTCTAATGACAGGTCGGTCGGAATCATTAAGCGCTGAGGGCTCAGAGATTTTTTCTTTCTCCTCAGTAAATAGGATTGCATTCAGTCGAACAAACTTCTCCGCTATCTATCAGCTTAGCAACAAAAATTTTAAAAAGTCAACTGCCAATGTGCAATGAGAGAGCGAATCCAAAATAATTTTGTCTCTGAAAATTGGAGATAGTTCTCAGATTCCTCAGCAAACAATCGTGTTCGAGTATTCGAGGACACGAAGCATACCGCATCTCGCATCTATTGGGATGCGTTTACAAATCGCAGAAGAAAGATCGTGCAAAGGGATCAGCTGTCAAACGATATTTGCGCACATAGCGCGGATTATTTGAATCTATTGGAATAGAAATGAAAAAACGCATTTTGTTGGACGAAGGAACACACTCGCCCGTGCCATTACCTAATATCCAGTGATCCAGTTATCACGCTGGTGTCAACTGAGTATGCACATTTTTTTTCAGAAGACTCCTTCTTCTTTCAGATTCGTTTTATTTGTCGTTATCTCTATCGATGTCAGTCAGCATGCTCTCTGACTTTAACATATGAAGGGGAAGAAAGCTGAACCTTAAACCTAAGGGAATAATCCTCATTGAGCGTAATCTGTAATTTTGGCAAATTTGTTATTTGGCGACAGCTAGAATGTTTATATTATACACGTTAGATGAATAACACCACGAAAAAACTTCAAAAATTCAGATCGTATTTTGGCTCGTCACATTTCATTCCTTGTGCCAATTTTTTGAATCAATCGCGGGATTTTATTTGTAGTGGGAGGCATATACGATATTACTCATCTGATTTCAAATCAACAAGTCGCAATCATCCTGTTCTCTTGAGTCGCATCAGGCAGACAAATGACAATTAGTTATAAAAAATGGTTGCAATTTTTTCCAATACAATTTTTTTTTGCATTTTATCCATGCATAGGCGTTAGTATTTATATCTGGTAAAAGTCGGTTAATAGAACGGCAGCAAGCAAGCTTAGCACTTTCGTCATCATTGGAGAAACCAATCGGATAAGTGTCACGTTGAACTCTAATGACAGATGCGGAATTAATGAACATGTGATGTGAATTTCCATTTTAGGAATTCGTTTATAGGATGTGGTACAAGCTGCCTACTAACACCATGTCGCCTTGTAGAAATTTTATATTTATTTGAACTTTCAAAAGGGACACACCATAAAAGAATCCTAACAAAACCGGCAATTCACATTCATCATTTGTAGTCATAGAGTGTGCTCTATGCCGAATAGAAGGACTGAAATATAGATAGACTTTGATGCTGCCAGCAGAGGAACCCTATCGCTTGTGGTGACGGTTTTTCTTGCATATAATCATCTTGAACAACTTCCATCCCTATTCCAATTTACATAGCAATTTGGTAGGACTTATCGTTGTCATCGTCCTTGTACCGGCGTGTACCTCGAAGAAAAAGTTTAAACGAATGGATACCAATGTTGCAAGAGCTCCTAACCCGACCGCCCGCCTTCCCAACCAACCAAATGGAGCAAAACAATGCATAATCGCAGTTCATATCCTTTTCAGCTAAATTGCAATCCCTCTGATTGGATGTACGCGCTGCGCCGGATGTCGGAATAATTTAGACTTTTCCCTTCTTCTTCTTTATGCGATCACACTTTGTGCTGCTCGTGCGTTATTGGAAAGATAAAAATAATGAACACGAATAAAGGATTACACACCATCTTAGCCGCATCTACTACACTGCTACTCCTGTTGTTGGCTGAATACCGCGCAAATACATTTCAGTTGCTTCCGCAGTTAAATTAAAGTGTTACTGATGCGATGATGACTGAACGCTAAAGCCACGTAGAGCCTGCTTTGATCAGCCAGCAATAGCTGAAGGCGAGGCGACGTGTGAACAAGGAGCACATTTCAGTGGCGTGGCATCTTCGTTCAACCACAACAAATGCCACAGTTTGAACGCCTTGCGCGAGCTGGTGGCTACACAAAAAACCTTCACCCTTGGAGTGGCTCAACAGTGTTGTACTGTGGCACCAAAACACATCAAAACAAATGCGTCTTGCAAATCCTGGCTGCTCTATCCAATTTTAATTACTATATGAATACATCCAATGCAGGGAGTGACCATATTGCATTGATGCTTCTTTTTTCTTTTTTTCCTTTCATTATATCTAGACAGTGGTGAAGCTAAAGCACACAGCTATCAGTACTTAGCTCCACTGTGCGCTGTTTGCCACTGCTCTACCATCGCTTCCTGATGTGGCGATAATGAGAGCGGAAAACTTGAAAATTGCATTCATTATAGAGGAGCGGTTGCATGATGCACCCAGTTCCAGTTCTAGTTCCAAGCAAAGTTCCATCACAACATTTGCCGTTTTACAATCAACCAACAACCTACAGACAGACACATAATTTAGACAAAGTCCTGAATGCGATGCGATGTTCATCGCCGTATACATATAGATGTGAGCTGTACGCGTAGATCCTGTACAAGAAACAATTATATTCCGCAGAGTAAAAACCCAAAAGGGAAAAACCTCTGAACAAAAGCAAAACTACACAACATCATACAATGAATTATTTTCGCTCAACAAAAACTCCAAAAGGATTAGAGTGTTGCGGTTGAGGGTTTTTTTAGTTTGGTCGCCTTCGTGTGATGGAATTGTGTGTGCCTTTCGTGTTGTGCACAAATGCAAAAGCAACAACAACACTTTTTACTCAAATGCGAATAGTGTAAATTACAATTATTTGCATATTCCATATCATTATCCTTGTTTCTTGTTTCACAGTTTGATCTCTCTGCTGGTTAATGTCAGTCGGGCTACAAACGTGCTAGCAATCGTCGTTGTTGTGTGCGCAATTTGCAAGAAATATTGTCTTGCACTTGCAGTCATATATACCGTTACATAGAGGTTGGTATAGAGAACGTCCTTCGAAGCAATATTGCAACGAATAGGCCGTGCCGAGGAAGAGTGCAATACACTTGTGTAGTATCTAACTCTAATGAATCAGTTTGTCTTAAGCTGAAATCGCTTGGTAAAAAGCGTGGCGCCTTATGTAATTTAATACAATAAATGTTCAAACTGACATGCTCTGTACATCGACCTCAGAGTACGATACTCTACACATCGAAATTCGACCTTCCATTCGATTAAGAAAGAATTGAGCATAAGAACAAAACCTACTCTCTTCCACATCTATCTGGTAATTTAATTCCTTAAAGGTCTTCATTTCTACCACTCATATCCAAGGTTCAAAATTGGTCCATTATAAGACATATTGTTCATATAAGGGCTAAGGTAAAACCTAGCAGTTGGGCAAAGTCCCAACATGCGCTTACTGCAAAAAGTCTGTGGACACATCCTTACACACCTTAGTAAGCACAATTGAGAAATCAATATACTCTCAGGAGTATATACTTGTAGCATTCTTGGACATCGAGGGTGCGTTCAATAATGTTAAAACAGAGGCAATCTGTAAAGGACTGTCAGACCTAGAGGTGGACTACCCTATAAGCAGACTAATTAATCAAATGCTTCTAGGCAGGATTATTAGTGCGGAGCTGAGGGATCTCATCTTCATAGAGTCTTCAGAATCGTCATTCCTTAAATACAGTTCCAAAAAATTATCCGCGGTTATGCACATAAATGGAAAAGATCTACAATTTAAAGCCATATCTGAACATATGACAGTTGTTACTCTCAGACATTTGTAAGACATTCGCGAGGGGTGAAACCGGGAAGAGTTTTTGGTGTTTTTCAGCTTTAAACCCCCCGCTGGATAGTCGAAGGCACTAACCATCTGAGCCACAGCGCACACCTTTTATATTAGACTCAAAAGGACTTTTTTTTTACTTTTCAAAACAATGCGCTCTTCAGTCTGTGCTCTCTAGCATAAAGTTTCAGCATTAAAAAGGATATTTTATCAAATGAGTTTTTGCTGATAATTAAAGGTTGGATTTATGGTAAATTCTTGTTTAAAAGAAGCCATCAAAATTGCTTACTTATTCAGTGAACTATGCAATAAATACAAATCGCACAAATCACATCAATCCTTGTTTGCATTTACACAATGGCTCACATTCTAACGTCCTCCATTTGGTATGTTCGAATTTAAATGTTTTTGCTTCTGCACTGGAGTGAAATAATTATTCACAAGCGAGTGGAATATTTACTGCAAAATAAAAACAAAACGTTTACTTGGGCAGCACAGCTTGTATGCGTCAAGCAGTAATATGTATTGACTTTGCAGTGATGGATGGCACGTGATTTAATTTGTGTTCCACTTTCTAATTGCAGAAAGATTTTACGTATGTGGATCATTAATGTAATTATGCAGGAATTGATGCAGCACCAACAGCACAACAACGCAGGAACTTATGTGGATATCAGTAAAAATTACAATAACCAGGTTAGTACAATGACGAAGCTTTGCAAGGATTTTTCAACAACAAGAATAAATTAATAAGAATTTACTTATTCCAAAGCAATTTATTGAAGCGATTATTAAGGATGTTTCGCATTATTCTATATACTGTAAAATAAATTAAATTATTATCATATATATTAAAATTTAAGTATATTTGTTTGTCTCTTATACTAATCCACACCATTGATTCAACCTTTTCAGGACACTTCACTGATGTGTGGAAGGAACCGTAGGCATAACACCTTTTTGAAATCATCTAAAATCTACACACAACTACTTAATTGTACTTGGCAATACATTGTTACGAAAATGTAAATAGAAAGCTTGTATTGCACTCTACATACTCGTATATAAGAATATGCATTGTATTGAATTGCATCACCAAAACAAATGCCATATATTTGGGCTCAGTAATATTGTTGGACGCTTGTATATAAAATTACGAGGGTAGTTTGATAAGTTAGTGACTTTTTGAGTTTCACGCACATTAATTTTAAATGCATCACTGCTCCCGTCAACTCCCATCTATTAGTAGACTACTGTGAAATTTTGAGCAAGCTGCGTCATTTGGTTTGTGTTTGACAGCCATTAAAAACAGACAACCTAGTAAATTTTAACGAAAATGAAAAAAAGTGAATTTCGTGTGCTGATTAAGCATTAATTTTTGCGTCAAGGAAAACAAGTTTTTGCGCCGTTTTGTAACCGTGGACGAAGCATAGACCCATCAGAAAACACCAGAGACCAAGGAAATATGAAGACAGTGGGTTTCTCCAGGTGAATGTGCACCAAAAAAGGCGAAGGTGGGTCTGTCGGCCTACACGCGGTGTTCTCACATCGATTACCTTAAAAAGGATAAAGCGATCACCGGCGAATATTATTCCGAGCTTTTGGACAAATTCGATATTGATTTGAAGCAAAAATGACGCCATTTGGAGAAGAAAAAAGTGCTGTTCCATCATGACAATGCACGGGTGCACACGTGTGTAGTCACAATGGCAAAAATCCATAAATTGGTCTCCGAACTGCTACCCCATCTAGCGACTCTCCAATTTTAGTCCTGTTTCCAAACCTGAAGCTGTTAGCTGTAAGATATTTGGGTCTAACCAAAAGGTCATCATTGAAACAAACGCAAATTTTGAGTGCCTTGAACAAACCTTTGGAAGGAATAAAAAAATTGGAAAAACGCTGGATTAAATGTATCGAGCTTAAGGGAGACTATGTTGAGAAATTAAATGCTTTTTGCCTAAAAAAATATCTTATATTCAAAAAGTCATTCACTTATCAAATTGTCCTCGTATGTGGAGAGTTTTATATAATAAAATAACACCTGTATGTTCTGGTATTTTCTTGAACTTTCTTGTAGTTTCTAGGCGGTTCGAATAGAATACAGTAGAAAAGACCTTCTCGAAAATGTTGATTAGGTACAAATACATCATTTTTATCGCAGTTAAGGTAGTTATTATTTGGAATTCAACCGGACTACTTGACTACCGCCTAGTAGATATTAGTGTGTAAAGTAATAATAAGTAATCACCAGTGTAAATTTGTGAACTGTTGGTAATTGTTAATTAAATTTGTAATTTTGTGTGCTGTGTTTCTATTTACAAAATCCATTACAAACTCTAGAAAGCCTTATAGCTCTTTCGAATTGGAGGGTAGAGTTAAAATTTCTCTCTCGTGGTTTTGGCGTTCTATTTGCAAACTGTACCGGGGGTACGGTTTGATTTTGCGTTTTAACTGCAAGGTTTTGTAACCAACACTGTAACTTTGCTACCCGTCGATTGCCGACGTTTCGCTTACTCAGCAAGAAGGCAAAGAGAGAGCAAGTAGGCTTATTTCTCAGTTTGTCGTTGGCGAAGAGAGAGCAAGCAGACTAATTTCTCAGTTTGTTGTTGGCAAAGAGAGAGCAAGCAGACTAATTTCTCAGTTTGTTGTTCTTGTTAAATTTGGTTTTAGTTTGGCGTTCCATTTGCAAGGCATTCATCACGAAAACTACGAAAACCATGTCATTTTGGTAGATTACCCGTGGGTACAGTTTCGGTTATGGTTTTACGTAATCGAAAGATGCATAAATTTTGTTACAATATATTTACGCTATACATATCTCAAACATAGCCCATATTAGTGTCGATTATATAGTTTTCTGAGTGACTGGGGTCGTCGATGAGTGAAGGTGGGTCGGTGGAAGGATGTTCATTAGGCGGGTGGTCAGCAGAGTGGTGGTCTGTGGGCGGGTGATCAGTGGGATTGAGCAGCAGAAAAACGCCGTCTATTTTCGCAAGTCTTTTATATAAAAAAATGAAATTTGATTGTTATTTATGGAAACTCAAATTTACAAACCAATTTTTATGAACTTTTCAGTGTGAAGTACTGGCATGTGGGGGATGGTTCCAGGCTATAGAACAATTCGCCATGGTAATAGGAAGGCGCAGTTCGTGTTTGCGAGTAGCAAACAGCTGGTTAATTATAAAAATGGAGTATTAATCAATTTAAGTGCATTCATCCCTAACTGCATATTAATTTCTATCCCCTTACAAGCGATACTCCTACTCCACCTATCAATATCATAACTAAGAATTGTAAGGACGACCCAAATATTTGCATTTCTACACATAAACCGCAAGTTCAATTAATCTTGATTTGATTTTACTCTTCAAGATTTTTCACACTTAATTAAAACGGAAGCTCCAAACCGTTATTTGATTAAAGTGAAAATGAATTCTAATTAAAATCCTTTCGCAGTATTCTGCGCTCGTCAGAAAAAGCGCAGTGGAAGTGGAAGGACAGTCGGTAGTGGTACATGGTGGATGAAGTTCATGGTATTTGTGTTGTTTTCTGAGGTGAATTTATCAAAGCGAAAAGGAGCGGAAATTGAATTGTGCCTTTGTTGGCGGTGTCAGTAAATTCGCTGGCTCATTGCCTTAATTATTTCTGGCAGAGCTAACTTCATAAAGTTTTCTGTTATAGAAATTATCTGGCATCCCAGATGAACTGATATCTATTATCAAGTAATGAGCCCAAGTGTTACGCCCCGCTCTGAGCTGAGTTCTGTACAATATTTTTATAACTGATATGCATTTGCTTCAAAACTCTCACAGGACGCTCTTTACAGATGATACAGCCTTCCACACCACACACCTTCTCAAGACTTGGGCACCAATAGTGACGTCAATACGTGATTTTCTCCCTATTTACCGGCCAACTGTGTTACCGCTTTGGGGATAAAAAACAGCCCATAAAAATTAATTCTTGTATATTCTCTAATCGGAGATACACATGCAGGCCGTTTGAATAAAATTTAGTTAATTTTTAAAAGAATTATATGGGAGTCCTTTGGTCCTGGGCCCGATCACTTCCAAATTTTTACAAAAAATGTTGTCAATCGGATGCGTATAAAATTTGTAGAAAATCGGGTACTTTATTTATAAAATTTGTAAGGGTGCCACCCGACCTCGAGGCCCGTTTACTACAAATTTTTTAATAAAAGCGTAATCCATCTGAAATACACATGCTTATACAATTTGAAGAAAATCGGGTAAATTTTGTAATATAATTGTATGGGAGCCCCCCGACTACGGGGCACGTGGGGTCCAAATTAATAGAAAGTGTTGTCATCGGAGATACACATGTGTGTTTAAATAAAATCGGGCTCGGGGAAGTGGTTTAAAAATTGGTCACACAAGATTTCGTCCGCCTACCAGCCACAAACACACGGGCACGCGAAGTTAATATAGATTATTTAAAAACAAGTAAAACTTGGTTTTTCGGGTACAAACTTTTATGTATACATCGACACATGCCACACAGTCCATTATTATTTGGTAATAATCGCCAAATTATCTGTTTTTCAAGGTATTTTCTTTTTTCCAAGCACCACACGCGCCACACGCGATTCGCGACACATGTCATACGAGGGAAATCTAAATTGGCCCATGACACTGAGCTGCTCACAAAATTTCAGCCCTATATGTCGTGCGAAAGGTGGGTAAAAAGGACCTCAAAAAACGAGAAAACAGCGGCATTTCCAACCATCAAGTTCGTTACATGCGAAACGCGACACACGTCACAAGCGGAGTATAAAAAATGTTGCTTTGTACTCACACTCACAAAATTTCAGCCCTAGGTCGATGATTAAAAAGGACCTCAAAGAAATCGAAATAAGAAATGTCAACCAATCACACGCGCCAAACGCGAAATGCGTCACATTCTAGGTCGTGTGGAAGGTGCTTAAAAAGGAGCCCGAAGTAGTCGAAAATACAGACAAAAAGGGGTCAAGTCACGTTAAATAAACGCTTTTAAAAAATTCACAATTTATTTGTTCAAAATATATACACTTCATTCTCGGTCACACATTGATTGTGCAAGTTGTGGCTTACCAGTGATTTAACTCCATTGGAAACTAGACGCATGCTGGTGAAATCATTAATTGTACCTAATATTCTCTTTGTAGGTGTAAGTTATAGCAAGCTTGACTTTCAGTCAGAAATTAAGCTGTTAGTGGCCTGTGATGACGCGGTTAGATACGTGTATAAACTTCGTAGATACGATCACACCTCCCCCTTGTTCAAAGTTCAAAAATGTTTTCGGTTGCTTATTAAGACGCCTTCTGGATGTCAGGAACTGTATTTTCCTACACAACATTATTGTATAGCGTACTCCGGTCTTCTTATAAACTTAAAGGACGACAGTTTCCCATTAAGGCGGCATTTGCTACGACCATAAAAACGTCTCTAGGCCAAACAATAAACCTCTCGGAGCCTGCATTTCGACACGGACAACTTTATATCGCATTCTCAAGGGTTAGTTGTTCCAATGACTTCAGACTTAATATTATGTCTACTCCGTACCAGGGAAAGCTGACTCAAGGAAGTAGTAACATTTTTACGAAAACTGCTGTTAATAAAGAAATTTTAGATTAATTAATTGTAAATGTTAATCATATTGCATAGCAATATACCTTACATTTTCCGAATTACTTAATGTTATAATAAAGCATACTTTTTTATACTTTCTTTGGTATGTTTTGTACATATTTATTGATCGATTACATTTTAAACAAAAGTAACACCTAATTGTGTCATAGCCAGAAAATGGGTTAGACTGACTGTGCGGGTTGCGAAGCGCCGGGGGGTTTACTGGTATAAATATAAATAGACAATAGTATAAAGAGGCAAAAACAAACAAAAAAGCATAAAAACAAGAAATCAAATTACACCTAAACTAAATTTTTACAGATTTTTATTATTATTATTATTATCTACTATTATTATATATAATAATAATAGTAACAATAATTATTATAATGATTAGCTCAAAGATTTGTGCATCCCTTCGGTTGGTTTATTGAAATATTTCTGTTATAGTTTTTATTTTGAGAAATGTTGATATAAAACTCATTCACACCATTATAGAAACAGACTTAAATATTCAACATGTAATAGTCTGTTGTTCTACTGAAAACTAAAAATGTCTTCATAATTCTTACAATGCAAAGGCATAATTGACATCCCATTCTATTATGTTCTCTTGATAGAAACTTTAAAAGTTATCTTCTGCAAGACAATGGACATCTTCATTTGTTTTCATTTGAAAATATGAAAATATTTTTCCTTTCTTTGTATTGCAAAGTAAAACTCTATACAAAGTACACCATATTAAGTGCAGCATCCGGAATTGAGACCAAAAACAAAACAATATTTTGGCATCATATCCAGTACCGAATTTTGAATAGCGAGCAACAAGAAGTGGATTGTTTTGCAGTCACGTGCAATCGCCGCATTTACGTGTACGTATATAGAGCGAACACTCAATGGTAAAAGCGGCGATTGTCTTCAGTGTTTAGTTAGAAAAGTTGTAAAGCTGTTTGCCTGCCGCGTTTACTCACGACTGCCGTTTTAGCCTCCTATTTAACGCAAAAAGAAATCCCAATAAATCTGACTAAAAACGAGAAAACGTCCAAGTTTTGCACAGAAGCTCCTCTTTTTTATTCAATATGGCCTGTGCTTGCTGTGACGGTATGTGAGTGTGTGACTGTGTGCTGTTTTGTTTTTCTTTATGTCGTCATGGAGTTATGAAAATGAAAATGCCAGAAGTCATCGGAGGCTGGATGCTGGTAGACCACGTCTGGTGTCTTCTAGCCATTCGATCAGCCAGAGCTGGCCAGTCAAACTTTCATTAAGCGAAATCTGCTAAAACCAACACCACTTTATGCCTTTTCATTCTTTTATCTAGAAATTTCATTTCGTTACTGGACATGTATAGTATAACCCACAGACCCACACATCGCTTTCCCATACGAGTATATTCTATTCCATTAGGTACTTCTACCATGGGATTTTAGATTTTAGAAATGGGATAGCGGGCAGATATTTACACCCAATGAGACTGTGATACGATACGGATGAATGGCATTCACGCTTGGCTCAAAAAAGTCCCAACGCATCGCAAAGGAAGCTGAAGAAGTTGTAACTAGTAAACAATGCGAAAGGCACAGAAGTAAAGTTTTGAATTTATTCATGTGCTCGCACCATACCAATACATTTTACGTTTAATGATTTTTAGGGTCCTCGCTAGTCCTTCCAATGCATTCTGATAATATATTATACTATAGGAGTCTATGTACAGTGTATATAGCATTTATTTATGTGAAGGGCACAAAGGAAAAAGTTCGATTGTAAATTTGCAAGCAACAAGTAGTGGAAAAAGTTGGTTGGTTGGTTGCGAATGACTGTAATAGCAGCGGAAAGATTAATGGAAATACTAGATGCGGATTCCGGTTACAGAACAAAAGGATCATATCAATTGTTAAAAATTAATAAATATAGGTGATTGTGCGATTTCATTTACTTAACTTAAATTTGCTGATACCAACTGTACAGACAGACTCAACGGCTCTTTCTTGCCCGTGTATAATGCACCACTAACGCACTGAATATGTCAAGAAACCTGTTATTCCATATCAAGCTAATACTGATGAAATTTGATTAATTTCAACACAACAGAAAATGTCTCTGACGTGGTCGTCACCATCACGTTTTAACTTCATAATTAACACTTTTGTAGTAAATTCACTGTTCAAGTAAAAATATAAAGACAAACATATGTAAACAATTCCCGAAACTTTATTTGCGGTAGAATTACGATATACTTAAAAATATTCATTTAAAAAAAGCCGTCAATAATTTCCTTAATTTTCTTTCAAGGATGCCATGTATTTTATTCGTAATACTTACTCTAAAAGAATACAATGAAATTTAATGATTGTTGCAATATTTTTAAAATGATGGCTTAAAAAAGGAATGCGTTCTGCTCGGAAGATGACGAATCATCCGAGCACATTCTTTGTGAATGTCCAGCATTAATTTGGTTAAGGAGGTATATTTTCCATAAGATAGTGTGTTCGTCAGTTCATTACGGAGGTAGTTCATTTCTCATATTAACCACACCCCGTGATACAATAGATCATTTAGGTCGCAGCTATATGGGCTAGGGTATTCAAACAAAAAAAAAAACTAAAATTATACGATTAAAAGTAGTGATTGTTTCAATATTCCGCTCTAAAAGTATTCATAGTGATTGTAGGAATTTTCTGTAATCCTTTTGTTTGTGACAAAAAAAACACCTTCTTAGATGTGACTATAGGTATCGGGTGTTTTCATATATTTTTTAGGAAAAAGTGATGCAATCATGATAGTACATTCACATTTTTCATGACATACATTGCTTTACATTTTCTCGGAGACGCAAGAAGCCACGTCGGTCGCAGGCATTTCGGCGGATTGTTCACAAAAACATGGTTCAGCAAACCCGGAGCCATTTGCCAAATTTGTAGCATTTTAATTGGACAGCCAGTTCGTGTGAGATCACGCCTCTTTTTTAAATTCTCTTTATTAACTACGCGTCGCCGTGGTTCTCTCGTTCTGTCGGTGGTGGAATCTTGCGAGTTATATTTAACCCACTTTCCAAAGTCCGATTTTATTGAAACTTTGACAATGATTAAGCTCGGACTCGGTCCCATACGAAATTTTTAAAAATTATATAGGTAGCGGCAATAGAACACGCCATACTAAAGGATGGGCAATTTAAAAGTTTTAAAGTTTGTTTTTAAAACGCTATAAAATGAGTATACAAAAGTTTTTATTGTGAAGGTTGGAGTCTCCGATTTTGAAATGAAAAGTAATTTCGTTCTTGTGGCTCCCTCTACTGGCATTACAGTAAGCCATTCAGCGCCTATCGTACAAATAACAGTCGCAATGTAACGTTTTAAAGCTGGAATTATCTTTAGATTATCCGCCTAACATATATCCTTAACGGCACCCCACAGAAAAAAGACCATCGGCGTCAAATCGCAACTCCACGCAGGCCAATTGACACCTCCAAAACGGCTGATTATTCGGTTGCTAAATTTGGCGCGCAAGAGATCGATTGTCAGGCTTGAATGGCATGTGGCAATATCTTGTTAAAGCTAAGGGTTGTCCACATTCATGGCGTCGAGGCCATAAAAAGCTGGTCAGCTGGGTCTGTAAGAGTCGCCATTGACAGTAACGGCGTTTTCAGCAGCGTTTTCGAAGAAAAATGGGCCACGACTCCAAAATCCAAACAAAACTGTCGCTCTTGGTAGATGCATCGGATTTTCTAAGATAACTTGTGGCTGTTCCGAACCCCAAATCTGGAAGTTCTGCTTGTATTCATAGCCCTTGAGATGGAAATGCACTTCGTCTGAAAAAAATGATTTTCGACCAAAATCGACGTCATTGTCAAGCTGGTCTATGGCCCACGCAGAGGATGGTGCGACTAATGACCAGTTACTGTGATTAACTTCGAGTTGAGGTCGAGGCCACAGCCGCACTATACACGTTCTCACGAACTTTCTTCATCAATTTCACCACAGCGGATTTGGCGGTTGTTTTTAACCACAAATGTACGCAGTGATTCGCATGTGGTTTTATTTTTCATATGGAATTCAATATATATTTGGTTATTAATATTATGGGTTGTTTTTCTTTTCCTTTGGAGATATGTCGTCCACGGTATATGCCAGAGATACTAGACTTTAAATTTTAGATGAACTCAGAACAAACATAGAACGGAAAATTGCCGGCATATTGATTTGACGCCTCTTATTAATTGCGGTTCTATCCAGTCCAAGACGGTCTATGCCAGAGATACTAAACTTTAGAGGTCAGGGGTCTCCAAACATTTTCATTTGAGCGCCGCATTAAAAATCTTGGGAGTCAGGTTGGCAAAAAACATATATAAGCTAATAATAAAAGCGTGTGTTTGTCTGTTTGTTTAAATGTGAGTTTGTCCACTCGTATATCTCGACTTCTACCAGTCAGAATTTGATGGGACTTAGCGCTTAATGGCATTATCTTATATGGCATAATTTTGAGAGAAGCGCGGCTTTACTATCTTATATGTACGGTGTATGTGTGTAATATATTTATAAAAAAAGATTATTATGCATTTAAATAAAAATAATCAGAAATGTCCATAGAAAAGAGATAATTTATTCACAATAATGTTAAGCTACATTAAAGAATAAATTAAAACTTATCTTATATATTGTTTTCTTAATTTCTAATGTACGTTTATTTATATTAGCGCACGCTTTAAGGGATTTGCACCCTTTTAATCGCTAACGACAGCATGAGCTTGGAAATATTTGGAAAGAAGGAGGAAAGAAAGTGTTGTGGTGGGTGGAGTTTAGTTCACACCTAAGCACTCACAAACTAGAATATTTAGCTCATAAACTCACATTGATGACTCTCATCTTGATTACTTCATACGTCAACTCAACCGTACATGTGAAAAGAGCCGTATACGGCAACTGTATGTCACATGTACAGCTTCGTTTCATGTGTACTTGTAATCTATATGATCAGTGCTGTAAGAAAAATTCGTGCGTTTTTATAACGCGCCGGGATTAAAACCAAGTATCCGCCGAGTAAGAGCCATAGTTCTAACCACTGCACCAACAAGTGTAATAATTTTGTGATTAAATTTACAAGGGAATTATATCTATATATTTTAGATCTGTGTAACATCCTTCCTATTTGGATATCTTCCCGGCAGCCTAACCTAAAGGAAACTTCCGACGGCCAGCGCGAGAAGCCTTTGATCAACCGTGCAGCATTCTGAAAAAAATATAGTTGTGTAATAATAGGACAGAATTGACGTTAATTTATAATTACTTATAAGATTTAAGAATTTATGCCTAAAATCAGGCATTTATATTTTTATAATTCAATATTACTAAAAAAAAATTATTAATTTATAATAATTTATCAAATTAAATTAATTTATTTCTTATATTTGTTGATAACATTCTCAGCCATTGCCTTGATGCCGGTCCAAGACTCTTTCACGCTGGGCAAAATCTCTGATGACAAAGGGAAAAAACCCAATCCATTACCACCCCGTGGCAATTCCATTGTGATAGCGATTGGAATTTTAGCTTTAGCGAAGGCATAGTCAACGCTAGTACCAGAAGAAGTATACAAAATATTTTGTATGCTTCCAACTTTATATGTAGTTCCGGTAGCAAAATTTATAGCAGCGGCACCTGCATGAGCAACCTCGTGAATATCTCTCCACTTATCGGGAAGTTCTCTGTTAACAAAAACCAATTGCAATTGAGAACTTATTTCACAAAATGCCTACAAAAACTTACGAAGTCCAACCCCATGGATACAGAAAGTAATTACCAAAGGAATGCAGTGACAAGTACATTGCGAACGATTCTGGTCTCAGGTTCGGAGGTAGCGCTTCTACCCGGGAAGGAATCATCACAAGGATCATTCAACTCACTGGGAAGCCAGTGAATATCAAAGTTTCTATTTGCATCAGTTCCTATGCACTCTTTGTTCACAGGTTTCATAGTTTTACGCCATAAGCGCTCTTCAGTGTGACTGTATTCATAGCCGTCAGGATTGACAAGTGGTATAATAAGCCAATTATAATCTTGCAAAAGATGTTTGTTGTTCTCAAAATTATAGACCAATTGATCAACGATATACAAGGCAGTAATTGGAGCGATCCATTCGCGAGCATGAATGCCTGCGTCTACAATTATAGTTTTCTTCTTCTTTCTTCCATCACCATTCTTAATTTTGATCATTTTAATTTTACGCCCAAGATGAGATTCACCAAGTGTCTTAATGACGACACGTTTGGAATGACTCTTAACAACGTTCTCCAAGTATTTATTTATGTCTTCGTGACGTGGGAACGTGACGAAACTAAGTTGATTCGGGCTCCTCAAATTACCGGTATTATTGAAAGGACCTTCCAATAGAATTGTCTTTGAGACATCTTTATTAGCGACAGTGAACTTCATTCCAAAATCAGTCAGCTTGTTTTCAAAGATCAACTGATCGTTTGGAGCGACCATAACTGTAGCAGAATCATTGAGCAGTTTAGGCAAAACGAAGAAATCGTAATCATTGTTAGTAGACATTTGGAAAAGGATTTCTTTCTCAACTTCATTCCTTGCAGAGACATCATACGTTTTGTACCTAACGGGTAGATTATGTTAAGAAAACAATTTTACATTTTTTGTTAATATTTAAATTATTCTACTTACCCCTCATATGTCTTAAACGCAATGCTAAGTGTGGCACTGCATAGCAACAGGACCAACGCTATTTTTGAAGACATTCTAGTTTTCTGGGTCCTACTGCTTCGGCGGTTTCTAATCACTTTGATTTTGTTAGCGTCAAATTAACATTTATATATAGTTGTAGAGTATAGTACATTTTTTACATTGTTTCTTTAAATGCGTGTATTTTTCGCATATTTTATTGATGTGCTCATTATCAAATATAAGCTTATAATTGCCCATCTAGGTTAATTTAAGGTATTTTTGTTGGGATAAATTTCTCGGCGGTTTTATTATGATTTTATTAGCGTATAATTAACTTTTTTTACATTTGTTATAAACCAAAAACCAATAAAGATAAACATAGTTCAATGTTAACTCCCTTAATATACAGTATATTGTCTTAGGCTTTTTAAGGCTGTAATTTTTTATTGATACATTGCTTCTATGCATGTGTGTGTTTTTTGGATATTTAATTGATGTTCTTATCATTCGATATAAGTTTATAATTTCCTATGTAGGTTAATTTACGCTATTTTTTTGTTAGGGTCTACTGCCTTAGCGGCTTCAGTTTGACTTTATCAGCG
The DNA here is from genome assembly GCA_947095585.1 of Nephrocerus scutellatus. NCBI lineage: Eukaryota > Metazoa > Arthropoda > Insecta > Diptera > Pipunculidae > Nephrocerus > Nephrocerus scutellatus. The sequence goes on along the minus strand of OX352765.1, from coordinate 24,980,089 downwards.
TCAAATTAACCTTTATACTTTACACTTGTTATAAAAACAAGCAACAAAAAACAAGAACGATAACAATATTTCGATGCTAACTCCTTTAATGTATTTTAAATTTTTATTGATACATTGTAAAGAAGCGTGTGTGTTTTTTTTTCATATTTTATTGACATCAGTCTACTACTAGTGAGTCTATCTTTGTCTAAAGTTTTTAATTTTCTATATTAAATTCGCATGCCCGTGTGTTTGTTTGTTTGCGTGGAATCTTGCGATCAATTTTTAACCCACTTTCCAAAGTCCGATTTTATTGAAACTTTGCACCTATGCATATCTCCGATGACAACACTTTCTGTTAAAATTTCGGGGTCGGGGGTCTCGCATACAAATGTTTAACAATATTTACCCGATTTTCTTCAAATTTTATATACATGTGTATCTCCGATGGACAACACTTTTTAAAAAAATTTGTCCCGGGGCCGTGGGGCACCATACAAATTTAAAAAAAAATTCACCTGATTTTCTTCATATTTTAAATACATGTGTATCTCAAATGGACAAGACTTTTTGTAAAAATTTTGTGGACCACGGGCCCCGGGGTCGTAAAGTCCAATAAAAATTTTGGGGACCCCGGGGTCGTGATTTCCCATAAATTTTTTTTAAAAATTAACTCGATTTTCTTCAAATTTTACATACATGTATATCTCCGATGAACAACACTTTTTGTAAAAAAAAGTTGAAGACCCCGGGCCCCGAGGTCATGAGACCCCATACAAATTTTTTAAATAATTAACCCGATTTTCTTCAAATTGTATACACATGTGTATCTCCAATGGCCAAAAATTTTTGTAAAATTTTTAGAGGGAACGAGCCCTGAGGCGCTAGGTGTGCCCATAAAAACTTTTTTTATAATTAGACCGATTTTATTTATATTTTCAAAAAAAATTAACATGAAAAATTTTAATTTTTATGGTTTTTTTTTATTCCTATTCACATTTTCCGAAATCAACGTACCAGCAAACAGCAACAAGATCAAGAAGTCCTTATGTAGCCCAAACATAAATAACCACAAGACAATAAAAATATAGTCCGTTGACATTAAAACAAGAGAGTATGAAAAAACTGCAAAAAAAAAAACAACCAACCCTGAAAACGACAAAGAGAAGAAATCAAAATAAGACTCAAACGGAAAGCGAGACTAGTCGCCTAATTATCCGACAATCTACCTTAGAGAGCACAACTCAAACTCTTTCATCTCAAAATAAATCTAAATAATAGGAAAGTCCCAACTCTACTAACAACTGCACTTACCACTTGACCAGCAAAACTCTCCTTAAATGTTTAGCTTCAGATTTTCTGCCGTCTGTAAGATGAAAGCATCTTGTAAAGTACCCGGATTCCTATCGATAGGCGAGTATCTGTTTGGATAGTGAAGCCATAAGCTTGCATAACTTTTTCAAAGCCCATTGTAAAAGGTGTGAATTGAGCTTGAGAGTAATTGTGGTGATATTTTATTGTACCTAGTCAAGTTTTTTGAGGCTTCCGAAATCTATGATAGCTTTAAATAGTCCTGATCAGATTACCAGTCATAGACTTTCTTTCTTTCAAAATATTTTGATATTTTCAATTTGCTTACAATTAAGCAATTCATTAAAATATTGTTCCCATCGCTATGAGCAAAATTTGAAATCGGCGATTAAACTACGATGTGCACAGAGAAATACACAAAGCGGTGATTCTATTGTTAACTAGGATAAAAAATCGCATGGGAGGTTGGTTCAATTTTCAACCCCTGCGGTGTACGTAGCATTTTAATACGAAGACACGTATATATGTCCATTGTTTGAAGGTAAAGAATTAATTTCATTTCAAAAAAGACAAATAGTGTGCTTGTAGCTATAAGCATTCAAGAGTTCCAGGGTGTGAAGTGATGTAAGTTCAAAAATACAGCTCTTCTTCATGAAAAAAAACGCGCATTAAAACGCGCTACGTACACCACAGGAGAAGAAAATAGACCCCACCCTCACTAATACAAGGTTTTTTACGAATTAACCAAGGAATCACCCCTTTATATTATAGTCAAGTAAACAGATCCACCCTTTTTTCCGATTTCGCTTTTAGGGTTTGGTTTGACTTAATAATTGCTTAAAATATGTGGTATACTTTAAGTAACTCCAGCTTCAGTTTTAGCACTTTTGGTCTGTGCTTTTAGGCGTGACAAACTTTATGTTTACTTCACGCCTAAAAACCCTTAGTATGTCAGGTTGGGAAAGAATACTTCAGATAATTTCCATGAAATTATTTGCACTAGATGAAGACAATACGACCTTAATACGGATATGTTGTTTTCGGGATGTCGCAGCTCCATCAACATGAACTTACCGGTGAGCAATAGTCTAGTAAATTCTAGTTTGAGCATCAATATTGCTGATGAAAAGTGAAGTCTTGCACAGCACTCGGCTTTGGCACCGTCTGGTGTGTAACTGTGTAGTGTAGTAGTTAGTTCAGAAACTTTAGTTCGCTATTGCTGCGAAGAATTGCTGATAAGAAATTCCGAAATTCAAATGCATCAAAAGCCAACACAGTATAGCCACGCAAAAGTAGACCACAAAATAAAAACTAAGAAAATATTTGACGTGTATTTTTAAATTATGAATACATGATGATACAATTCTGGAAAAACTTAATTTTCTTTATTTCGCAACACTTACTCATAAGGAGCATATTATAACTTCTCGAAGACCTTCTCAGCCATAGCCCTAATACCAATTCAAGATTCACCTGCCATTAGTATAATTTGTAATGGAGTTGGATCAAAACCGTTGATCTCAAAATTAATTAATCAGATTTTCTGCCATCTGCACGATGCAAGCATCTTTTGAAGTACCCGGAATCCTATCGATAGGCGAGGCGTATACAACCAGATGTGTAGTGATGTTTAGCCATAACCTTGTATAACTTTTGTAAAGTGTGAAATTCAAATGCATCAAAAAGCTAACACAGTGCAGCTCCAGAAAAGTGCACCACAACATTAAACTAAGACGTGAATTTTTAAACTATGGATAGATACATGACGATGCAATTGTGGAAAAAGTTTATTAAATTTTCTTAATTTCGTATAACTTAAGTAGCACATTATAACTTCTCGATAACCTTCTCAGCCATAGCCTTAATACCAATCCAAGACTCACTTGCCATTGGCATAATTTTTGATGGAGGTGGATCAAAACCTGTACCGCCGCGAGGTAATTCCATTGTGATAGAGATAGGAATTTTAGCTTTAGCCAAAGCGTAATCAGCACTACCACCAGCGGCAGCGTACAAAACATTCGCTGTGCTTCCAACTTTATATTTAGTTCCGGTAGCGGTACGAATGGCTGTGGCACCGGCTTGTGCAACATCATAAATATCTCTCCAATTACTGGGAAGTTCCCTGAAGAAAAAAAACCAAACAATTAGAATAATGTGAACTTTTGTTACAAAATGCACAAAAACGTACGAACTCCAACCCCATGGATATAGAAGGTAACTGCCAAAGGAATGAAGGGACAAATACATTTTGGCATGACCCGTCAACTTGTGCATCATGTCACGAATTAGTTTAGTCTCTGGTTCAGAGAAAGCTTTTTTCCCTTTAAACTTATCGTTACAAGGATCGCTCGAAGCACCATTTAACCCCCACTGAAAATCAAAGTTCCTGTTACCATCAGTTCCGAAACAATCCTTGGTAACACTTTTCATTGTCTTGCGCCACAAGCGGTTGGTGGTGTGACTGTATTCATAGCCATCAGGATTGACTATAGGTATTACAACCCAATCGTAACTTTGAAGAAGATTTTTGTTAATATGATAGTTTTCAACCAGTTGGTGAATGATGTACAGGGCGGTCACAGGAGCTATCCATTCACGGGCATGCACTCCGGCGTCCACAAAGATTGTCTTTCTTTTATTGCCGCCCCAATCACCACCACCAGTGATTCTTATCATTTTAATATTACGACCCTGGTGAGATTTGCCAAGAGTTTTCACAACAGCACGATGTGGGTAATCTCGAGCCAGTTGGTCCAAGTAATCATTGATTTCGGCAAAACGTGGAAAACTTTTAAAATTAATGTGACGTGGACTATAAGAATTAGAGGCATTAGTGTGGCTCAGTGAAATCTCTTTTGAGACATCTCCATTGACGATATTGAATTTCATTCTGAATTCAGTCAGAGTATTTTTAAAGACCAACTGATCATTTGGGGCGACCATAACTGTAGCAGAATCATTGTACAGTTTCGGCAAAGTGAAAAAATCATAATCATCGTTCGCAGACATTTGGACAAGGATCTCTTTCTCAACTTCATTCCTAGCAGTGACATCGTAGATTTTGTACCTTCAGGAAAAGGATGTTTAGAGATCAATTTGTAATTTGTTTATATTAAAATTATTCTACTCACCCCTCATATGTCTTGAACGCAATGGTAAGTGTGACACTGCACAAAAGAACGCTCAACGCTGCTTTGATGAACATTTAGGCTTAATTTACTGCATCAACAAACCCAATTTGATTGATTTGCCAAAAATATCAAGGTCTCTTATATACCAAGTGACCATATCAGTAATCTTTTGCATTGTCATAATTTATTTTCCTTTTAACAAACAGATAAGATTAGTATTAAAATATTTCCATAATATTTCTATTAAGAAATATATTAAGGTAAATTAAATAAAAGTGCCAAAAAATACGCATTAAAATCTATTTGGGCACCAAACTATGAATTATTGTCATGTGCTGATATAACTAATAATAGAACTTAAACTTGTGTCCAAACTATGAATTATTGTCGACGGCTGATACAACTAATAATAGAACTTAAACCTGTATGATAAACTTAGTATAGATTTTAGGTTCAACGTACGAGTTCCCATAAATGGTTAGACTAGTCTACAATACCTTCAAACTGGCGTTAAAAAATGTGATCCGAGACTCTGATGTAACATTACAAGGAAAAATCCTCTACAAAATTAACCAGATGATATAAAAATAATCATAAGCCTTAAGTAATATCGAGTAGACGACTGTACATTCATAAGAGCAAAATAGAATACATACATGTTACATTGGTCGTACAGTGGCGAAGGGTTCATAAAACCCTCTTCACACCGGGTTTCCTTTCAGATTAGTAATAATTCCTAAATTATAATATTTTTTTCACTTTTTTTGCATAAACCAGACACAAAATACTGAAATATTACTACCATGACGCTAAGGCGTTATAGGTTTTTTTTTTAAGAAATATATTTATTTTGCAGCAAGTTCCTTCTGTTAGAATTTCACCACTCGCCACTGATGCGCCTCAGTAATACTTATACATAGTTATGCGAGTTTTATGCCTGAAACACAAACACGCTTCAGCTTCGGCTTCGCCTGACGTTTACGAGTTCAGCCATACGATTTCAACACAATGTCGCTTCGGCTTCAACGTTTCGTTTGGCAAAATTAAAGAAAAAACGTAATGTTACGTAACGTAAGTTCAAACGTGATGAACATTTGCTTTACCTGACAGCTTAAAGCAGAGAACTGTGGCAAAACTCTCATTTGAGAAATGCTTCGGCTTCGTTGCGTTTTGAGCAACCGCTTTGAATTTGCTAGAGCTTCCGTTTGTAGCTTCGTTACGTAGCATTACGATTTTCTTTACGATTGCCAAACGAAACGTTGAAGTCGAAGCGACATTGTGATAGGAAGCATTGAAAACGTATGGCTGAACTCGTAAACATCAGGCGAAGCCGAAGCTGAAGAGTGTTTGTGTTTCAGGCATAAGTTTTTTTACACAATTTTTAAATTCTCTATATTAACTTCGCTTGCCGGTGGCTGGCTGGCTGGCTGTTCAAATTTTCTGATCAATTTTTAACCCACTTCCCAACGCCCGATTTTATTGAAATTTTGCACACATGTATATTTTCGGTGATAATACTTTCTATTGAAATTTGAGAGTGATCCGGCTGCGGAGTCGGGGGGATCCCATACAATTTTTTTCACATACAGCGGCACCAGATCATTTCATACTATAATGACTGTGTTTTGTGTGCGTCGTGCGCTGTAAGCAGCGCTGCTTGCTTTATGATTGAGGTTGTTAAATTCTCTATATTAACTTCGCGTGCCCGTGTCTGGCTGGCGGGCTGGCTAGCTGGCTGGCCGGTTTTTCTGATGAATTTTTAACCCACTTCCCAAAGACCGATTTTATTGAAATTTTGCACACATGTATATTTCCGATGACAATACTTTAAATTAAAATTTGGGGACCTTCGGACCTCGGGGGGCTCCCATACAAATATTTTACTAAATTTACTCGATTTTCTTAAAATTTTATACAAATGTGTATCTCCGATGGAAAGCACTTTTTGTAAAAAATTTGGTGACCCCGGGTTACAGGGTCATGGGGCCCCAACAAAATTTTTAATAAAACAAACCGATTTTCTTCAAATTTTACATAGGTGTGTATCTCCATGGACAACACTTTTTGTAAAAAATTTGGAGACCCCGGGCCCCAGGGTCATGGGGCTCCATATATATTTTTTAAAATTAGCCCGATTTTCTCTTAATTTTATATACGTGTGTATCTCCAACGTGTGTATGGACAACACTTTTTTGGAGACCCCCGGTCGTGAGGCTCCATTATATTTTTTTTAAAAAATGTCCATGTAAATTTTCAAAAAGTAGCCCGATTTTCTTCAAATTTTAACACATACCCATACCCATACCCAAATTATAAAGAATTTACATGAAAAATTTTAATTTTTATGGGTTGTTTTTTTTTCATTGCTAATTTTTGCCATAATAGAGTCGAAAATATTAAGGAAATAAAAACTACAACAACAACTGTTTTGTTAAAATTTGGAAATGGCCCAGGCACCGAGGGGCTCCCATATAACTTTCTAAAAAATTAAACCGATTTTATTAAAATTTTAAACATACGAGTATGTGTATCTCCGATGGAATAACTCAAAAGTATAGCACTTAGGAGAAATCTGTTAAGTGCAAAAGAAATTTAAAAAAAATAAAAATATGATTTTTTTCACGAAATTAACCAAGGAATTATGCTTTTGAGTATTTGCCACCTTAACGGATACACCCTGTATACTTACTGCAGATTCCGGCCCTGTCCGTAAAAGATAGTCGTGTTGTGCCATTTCTTTTTTAATTTTCTTGAAATTTTGTACACATGTGTTTCTTTGATGACAAGACTTTCTGTAAAATTTTGGAAGTGATCCCATATATTTCCGATTAGAGAATATAAAGTCATAGAATGTGCATTATTTTCTGTATCACTTATATTATATATCCGTAATACTCGTGCCTCAACTCGAGCCCACAAGTCCACCATTAAACCTGTCTTCGGACGTACTAACCAATTTAGAGATTCCTACTTTAGGCGCACAATAGTTATGTGGAATAAATTGCCTAATTCTGTGTTTCCGCATTTGTATTATCGGCAGTCGTTTAAAAGACACGTGCATAGACATCTCATATTTTTCTCTCCCTAATTTCCTAACGCCCACGCTGTGCTAAGCATTATAAGGGTGTTTCCGCAACTATGGCAAAAGGTAAGAGATTAAGAGAATAAAAAGATGGAAAAAATCAAAGCAGGGACTAGTATCCGGTTTATAGCCATTGCAAGAGGCCATACCGTGGGCTCGAGTTGAGCCACGGGTATTGCGGATGCATTGTAGGATGGACGGGATGCATCTGGATATCTCATTTGAACACCGCTTGTGAAAAAGCGATAAAAAAGTGACAAGCAGGAAACATTCCTACGCTTTTCAAGCTGTTCGATCGTTTTCGCTATATTTTCGTCACCAATAAGTTTTATCGCACGGTTCTGAATTCTGTCAAGTATATGCAATGTGGTGATGTGGCAACTGCCCAGTTGTATTCAAGTTTAGGGCTAATATATGCCTCATACATAGTAGCCAGGTCTCAGGAAGTGAAGTACATCTTGCACCGTATTAGGAAACCTAAACATTTCGCAGCATTCTTAGCGATGGCGAAAATGTGGTCATTCCAACGAAGCTTGTTGTAGACGCGCATAACGAGTAATGACAGATTTTCAGTTTCTTCAATGCAGGATCCATTCATGGATAAATGTTTGGGGTTTAAATTAGGCTTAGACGACAGAATACAGAATTGGGTTTTCGTTAAATTCTACTCTATTGTGTAGTTGTTATGCTTTCAAGGTCAGAATATAACGTACTTAACATAAGTTGTTGTTCAAGTTCCACTTGTGATGAAGACGCTCGTTAAGAGAACACGAACTTGTATGAAAAGCTAAGAGTGCTGTCGTCAGCGAAAGAATGAAAATGAGAAAGAGTGTCAGTGATAAAACAGAGCCTTGTAGAAACCGGCGTGTATGCGATAAACATTGGATTTGAAACCGTCCAATACGCCTGGATTGAAAGGTCAGCAAGGTAGTTACTAGTCCAATCAAGCAGAGTCTTATCAATTCCATAGACATTCATTTCCGAAGAAACAGCTTGATGCCAAACTCTGTCAAATGCCTTGGAAATATCGAGTACAACAGCTTTGCTTTTACTAAATTGATGTAAAGACCGGTTTCACTGTTCTGTGAGACATACCATCAAATCACCAGTAGTACGCCCATGAAATCCATACTGCTGGTCACTTAGGATTTCGTTGGTTTCAAGATATTTCATGAGCTGAAAATTGATCAGCGTTTCAATGACCCTGGAAAGAATGGATGTAAGTGCTATGGGTCGCAGTGCGATTAAGGAGACGACGTCTCGCCTTTTTGGGTATGGGCTGGACAAAGGCTGTTTTCCAACTGCTCGGGAAGAGTCCAGCAGAATAGGATCGATGGAAAAGCTTACGCAATGGTAATGCCACCTTGGAAGAACACCTCTTCAGAACTAATGGGGAAATACCATCTGGCACAGCGGATTTGTAAGTGTTGAGATCGTTTAAAACTCTAACAAGTGTACAAGTACGAATGTAAATCTGTCCCATAGAGTTTTCTGTACTCCGAGGTGCAGGCGGCAGCAATGCACAATCTGAAAGCGTAGAGCTAGCTGCAAAATGTGCAGCAAACAGATTAGCCTTGTCATTAGAGCTTACAACTGGAATGTCATTCTAAATGAGCGTTGGAATCGACGACGACGGAAACTGGGGTTAGGGCTAGTAGAATGACTGTTTACCACATTCGTACAGAAAGTTTATCCGATATTCAGCACAAAAAAAGAACAACCGATAAAAATACAATTTTTCATGTAAATTCTCTAATAGGAGATGGGTATGTGTTAAAATTTGAAGAAAATCGGGTTAATTTTTTTAAAAAAAGTTATGGGGCCCCACGAACCCCGGCCCGGGGTCTCAAAATTTTTTACAAAAAATGTTGTCTATCTGAGATACACATGTGTATTAAATTTGAAGAAAATCGGGTTAATTTTTTTAAAAAAAGTTATGGGGCCCCACGAACCCGGGCCCGGGGTCTCCAAATTTTTTACAAAAAGTGTTGTCTATCGGAGATACACATGTGTATTAAATTTGAAGAAAATCGGGATAATTTTTTTAAAAAAGTTATGGGGCCCCACGAACCCGGGTCCGGGATCTCCAAAATTTTTACAAAAATTGTTGTATATCAGAGATACACATGTGTATAAAATTTGAAGAAAATCGAGTAAAATTTTGTAAAATATTTGTATGGGAGCCCCTGACCCCGAGGTCCCAAGGGCCTCAAAATTTCAATAAAATCGGGCCTTGGGAAGTGGGTTAAAAATTGATCACAAGATTCCACCACACACAAATCCACACACAAACCCACAAACACATGGGCACGCGTAGTTAATATAGGGAATTTAAAAAACTAAATAAGAAGCCACTGTTGAATGCAGCACGTCCGAGTCAGCGACTTGTCTTAGCAAGAAGAAATATCAGGTAGAGTATCGAATGGCACATCGTTGTCTTTTTCGACGAAAAAAAAATTTAATTTGGACGGAACTGATGGATATAATTTTTTCCATATTTTGAGGAAGAATGAAAACACTTTACCAAAACGGCACAGTAAGTTAGGCGCTGTTGTGGTGTGAGAGGCAATGGGCTTTTACGGCACAATGGGACTCGATTTTCAAACCTCAAGAAAGCACCGCAGCAAATCTACACTAGGAAAAGGTTTTCTTCATTTTTTGGTATCATTTGGTCAACAACGATGGACTTTTCAGCGGGATAATGCCCCGATTTACACCGCAAGGACAACACAAGCCTGGATTAACAGCCAAAAGATAAAAGTATTGACGTGGCTCCGCCATGTACACTTGACCTGAACATCATGGAAAAGATCCCAGGTATTAGTGTTACGCGCCAATTTATATGTATATAAAAGCAACTTTATTTATTATGACTTTATAATCATAGAACATTTATTTGTTTGTTCTTAATTACAGTTATGTAAATTGTTCTCCTCTTCACGTTTAGGGCGTTAGTACATTTGGTTGACTTTTTCAGACATGGCCTTGATGCCAATCCAAGACTCTTTAACCATTGGCATAATATTTGATGAATCAGGATCAAAGCCGGATCCACCTTTGGGAAGCTCCATAGTTATGGAGATTGGAATTTTTGCCTTGCCCAAAGCGTAATCAGCACTGACACCAGCGGCAGAATACAAGACATTTGTTGAGCTACCGACTTTATATTTTGTTTTGGTGGCAGAATAAATGGCATCAGCACCGGCTTTTGAAACCTCGTCAATGTCCTTCCAGTTATCGGGGAGATCTCTATCATGGAAAGCGAGGAAGACAAATAAATAAGAATCCATAAAACAAAACTGCCTGCAAAACTTACGAAGTCCAACCCCACGGGTAGAGAAGATAATTGCCATAGGAATGAAGAGTCAAGTACATTTTTGCTCGGCCGGTCATCGAATGCATTATATCCCGAACTATTTGGGTCTCTGGTTCGGAGAAGGCTCTGTCCCCCATAAATGTTGTCGAACAATCATTGTCCGATGCACCGTTTAAACCCCAGTAGAAATCGAAGTTTCTGTTTCCATCGGTGCCGATGCACCCATTATTTGCTGGTTTCCTTGTCTTTCGCCACATACGCTCATTGGTGTGAGTGTATTCATAACCGTCAGGATTCACGCATGGTAAGATAATCCAATCGTAGTTTTCCAACAGATGTTGGTTCTCAGCGAAATTCTCGACCAGTTGGTGAATGATGTACACGGCGGTCACTGGAGCAATCCATTCGCGGGCATGTATACCGGCATCAATTAAAATTGACTTTTTTTTTGGGATTCCATCGCCACGTGTGATGGTTAAAGTTTTAATACTACGCCCCTGGTATGATTTGCCAACAGTCTTTACAAAAACATTTAGCGGATATTTCAGGGCAAGATGGTCCAAGTACTCATTGATTTCATAAAACCGTGGAAGCTCTTAAAATCAATTAAACGGAAAGACCTCGAACGTATGAATTGGTTTTGTAAGCGTTCTATTTTAATAGTCTGTGAGACATCATCGTTCTCGATAGTAAACTCCATTCGGAATTGACTTAGAGTATTTTCAAAGCCTAACTGTTGCTCGGGGCCGACCAAAATCGTAGCGGAAGCATTGTACACCTTAGGCAAAGCGAGAAAATCGTAATCTTCATTGTTAGCAATTCGCGTAAGGACGTCTTTCTCCAGGCTATTCCGTGCGGTGACATCGTAAATTTTATATCTGTTCATATTAGTTGTACCATTAGGATTTGTATCATGTTTATTCATTAATAGAACACTCACCCTTCATACGTTTTGAATGAACTGCCAAGTGCAGCACAGCACACAAGCAAAATCAACGCTCTTTTGAGGAGCATTCTGATTTGAACTAACAGCTTCAACGGCTAAAAAATATATTTTTCTATTCACATGAAAGCCTTTATATACGGAAAACCCGAATGTATGTGACTACTAAGTCTTCGTACAATTTAATCCAAGTGGCTTTAATGTCTTAATGGTATCTAGTAACTGACGAGACGCGTATTTCACACAACTCATGCCAATCAAATTAGCTATCTAAGAATTCCGATTATTATCGAAAAACATTTGAGATAATTATTGTTAGAAATTAACCCAGTAATGTATTAGTTTTTATTTGTGCTGAGAAATTTCCTTTCGCTTAGTCCGAATGTGAGATTATAAACTAATTTAGATGCTTAGGTAAGACCACGGGACCAGATTACGCAAGCGTGTTCTTTATGACTCTATGAAATAAGTTCCTAACAAAATAAGTCAAAAAACAAATAAATAACTCCAAAAAATGTCTATATTTGGGAGTTTTTTTATAATGAAAAAAATAAATAAAAGATTAGCTTTATTTCATCTATTTTGGAAACTATTTACTTTTAAAAATCGGGACGTAATTTATTACGAAATAAATCCCAAACCCATTGAAATGTCCCAAAAGAAAATTATTTGGGAGTTATGTCATAAGTTTTAGAAGGAACTTGTTCGACTTGCTGTTTATATTTATCATCATCATATTTGGCTCTACAACCGGTGTCCGGTCCTGGCCTCCCGCAAAACATTTCTCCACCGGTCCCGATTTCGAGCCGATGTCATCCAGTTTGGCATCCCTAAACTCTTGGCGTCCTGGTCTACACCATCCTTCCAGCGTAGGCTTGGCCGGCCTCGCTGTCATGTTCCATAAATCCTACCGCAATGGACTTTCCGAGCAGGATCATCTTCGCTCTGCGAACTAGTTGTCCTGCCAACCGGAGCCTACCAAGCTTAATTCTCTTTACGATGTCGATATCGCGGTATAGCTCGTAGATCTCATCATTATAGAGTCCCGAAATCGTCCTACCTTACATACGCCAACAATTCTCCGTAAAACTTTTCTCTCGAACGCGGCTAAGAGGTCAGAATGTTTTTCGCTAAGCACCCTAATCCCGGATCCATATGTAAGTACTGGTATGACCATTGTCTTACATACCAGCAGCTTGGATGTTATGGTTAAGTTCCTGGATTTGAAGAGTCTTGACAGACTATAGTAGGGTTTGTTGGCTTTAAGCAACCGTGCGCGTATTTTTGGTTCCATGCTTTTATCGGCTGGTTGACCTGACATAATTGAAGGATTGTACTACTTCAAATTCGCGATCCACTATTTGAATTGAAGGACCAATAATGGATCGTCTACTCGCAGACGTGGCCGCCATGTACTTTGTTTTACTCTCATTTATGTGACGCCCCAGGGGACGCAGGCCAGTGCATCCCCTTGTCGGAGCCCGTTATAGATGTTGAATGGGCTTGATAATGATCCGGATATTTTTACTTGGCTTATAAAATTGGTCATGGTCAACCTACATAGTCGTGTCAGTTTATTTGGGATGCCAAATTCTCTCATGGATTTATAAAGTTCTACGCTTGCTATGCTATCATAGGCGGATTTAAAGTCTATAAAAAGATAGTGTAGTGAGTTTTGAAACTCTAGACATTTTTCCATCACCTGCCTAAGGGTGTAAATATGATCAGTTGTTAATTTGCCTGTGATGAAGCCAGACTGGTATGGACCAATGATGACTTTAGCGTACTGGGCTATCCTGTCTTGAAGGATAGAGGAGAAAATCTTATACGCGGTACTGCGGAGCCTACTGTTTTAATCGACTACGCTGGGATACCATCAGATCCCGGGGTCTTATTATTTTTGAGCCGATTTATCGCGCTGCTAACTTCGCCTAAGCTTGGCGGCGGCAGCATAATGTGGTATTCGGTCATTGGTGGAGCCTCCAATTCCTCAGTTAGCTGGGCATTAAGTAAGTCATGAAAGTGCTCTTCCCATCGCTCTAAGATCCCTTTGATATCGGCGATCAGATTACCCTCTTTGCCTTTGCAGTATGTGCAACGCGGTGTATATTGCTTCATACCGCGGACTCTTTGGTATAACTTCCGCGCCTGGTGCGGTCCTCGCTCTCTGTACTGTTCTAGTTCACGGACGAGATTCTTCTCCCAGGCGGCTTTCTTTCGCCATACCAACAAGATAGTGCTCCGATTCGACGTTGTCACCACGGTACGTTCGAATTCTTCTTTTTCATCATCTGGGGAATCGTCTGCAGGTCCGTGAACTTTTATGAGTCTTATGTTTTTAAATCTTACCCGCACGCGAAGGATGCATAGTCGTTCATTTACTGCTTTAAAGCCGATAACGGTGGGTGTCATATTTTTGCTGACTTGAAACCGCACCCCGAGCACATGTTGTCTTGCATGACAGACTGTTAACTGGGTTATGGAGATGTCGATGTCATAGACACATGGACCAACTTATTCCTCACTGTAATCATGAGGTATATCCTTTAGCATTGCTTATTATTGAACGGATAGTTTTTAAAAAGTATATGCCCACTCTGCCCAGATACACCAACAGACGTAATGATGTAAATATTTCAAAAGATTTTCAATGTTTTCCTGATAACGATCCGGGTCATCAAAATTGTCGTCATTTACATCAGTATCTAGTAAGTTAACTGTAAGTATGAAAAGTATTCGTTTAATTTGTTCATCAGCTTGTTCACTTCCACGTCATGAATAGGTGCACCTTCAAGTTACTTATTGATAAAAATTTATTTAATATTTTTTTAACTACATACCTTACACCTTTTACACCTTTCACGGTTTTATATTCTATGAAGCTGATGCCCATTAAAACAGATATGATAATTGTACTCAAGTTTTGGGTGAATAAGAGCCTTGTAAATAGTAAACAGATCAGAGGGAGTGAAATATTTCTTGCACCGGGTTAGAAAACCGAAACATTTCTTAGCATTTTTGGAGACGGCAAATATGTGGTCATTCCAACGAAGCTTGTCGTTAACGCACATACCGAGAATTGCGAGTTTTTCAGATTCCTCGATGCAATTTATTTATTATGATTTTATAATCATAGAATATTTATTTGTTAGTTCTTAAATATAGTTATGTAAATTGTTCTCCCATTCACTTTTAGGGCGTTAGTACATTTGGTTGACCTTTTCAGACATGGCCTTGATGCCAATCCAAGACTCTTTAACCATTGGCATAATATTTGATGAATCAGGATCAAAGCCGGATCCACCTTTGGGTAGCTCCATAGTTATGGAGATTGGAATTTTTGCCTTGCCCAAAGCGTAATCATCACTGCCACCAGCGGCAGGATACAAGACATTTGTTGAGCTACCGACTTTATATTTTGTTTTTGTGGCAGAATAAATGGCATCAGCACCAGCTTTTGAAACCTCATCAATGTCCTTCCAGTTAACAGGGAGATTTCTATCATAAAAAGTGAGGAAGACAAATTAATAAGAATCCATAAACAAAACTGCCTGCAAAACTTACGAAGTCCAACCCCACGGGTAGAGAAGATAATTGCCATAGGAATGGAGGGTCAAGTACATTTTTGCTCGGCCGGTCATCGAATGCATTATATCCCGAACTATTTGGGTCTCTGGTTCGGAGAAGGCTTTGTCCCCCATAAATGTTGTCGAACAAGCATTGCTCGATGCACCGTTTAAACCCCAGTAGAAATCGAAGTTTCTGTTTCCATCGGTGCCGATGCACCCATTATTTGCTGGTTTCCTTGTCTTTCGCCACATACGCTCATTGGTGTGAGTGTATTCATAACCGTCTGGATTCACGCATGGTAAGATAATCCAATCGTAGTTTTCCAACAGATGTTGGTTCTCAGCGAAATTCTCGACCAGTTGATGAATTATGTACACGGCGGTCACTGGAGCAATCCATTCGCGGGCATGTATACCGGCATCAATTAAAATTGACTTATTTTTTGGGATTCCATCGCCACGTGTGATGGTTATACTTTTAATACTACGCCCTTGGTATGATTTGCCAACAGTCTTAACAAAAACATTTTGCGGATATTGCAGGGCAAGTTGGTACAAGTACGCATTAATTTCATAAAATCGTGGGAAGCTCTTAAAATCAATTAAACGGAAAGATCTCGAACGTATGAATTGGTTTTGTAAGCGTTCCAATTTAATAGTCTGTGAGACATCCTTGTTCACGATAGTGAAGTCCATTCGGAATTGACTTAGAGTGTTTTCAAAGTCCAACTGTTGCTCGGGGCCGACCAAAATCGTAGCGGAAGCATTGTACACCTTAGGCAAAGCGAGAAAATCGTAATCTTCATTGTTAGCAATTCGCGTAAGGACGTCTTTCTCCAGGCTATTCCGTGCGGTGACATCGTAAATTTTATATCTGTTCATATTAGTTGTACCATTAGGATTTGTATCATGTTTATTCATTAATAGAACACTCACCCTTCATACGTTTTGAATGAACTGCCAAGTGCAGCACAGCACACAAGCAAAATCAACGCTCTTTTGAAGAGCATTCTGATTTGAACTAACAGCTTCAACGGCTAAAAAATATATTTTTCTATTCACATGAAAGCCTTTATATACGGAAAAACCTAATGTGTGTGACTACTAAGTTTTCGTACAATCTAAAATTGCTTAAATGTCTTAATGGTATCTAGTAACTGACGAGACGTGTATTTCATACAACTCATGGCAATCAAATCAGTTATCTAAGAATTCCGATTATTATCGAAAAACTTTTGAGATAATTATTATTAGAAATTAACCCTCCAACGCATTGTTTGTTTGCGTTGAAAAATTTCCGTTCGCTTAGCTCGAATGTAAGATAAACTAATTTAAATGCTCTGGTAAGACCACGGGACCGGATTACGCAAGCGTGTGTTTTACAGCTCTATGAAATAAGTTCCAAACAAAATAATTCCCAAAAAAATTAAACAACTCCCAAAAATTTCTATATTAGTGAGTTTTTTTATAATGAAATAAATCCTAAAAGGTTAGCATTTATGTCAACGATTTTGGAAGTCATTACGAAATAAATACCAAAACCATTTAAATGTCTCAAAAGAAAATTATTTGGGAGTTATTTCATTACTTTTAGAAGGAAGTGGTTTGACTTGTTTCATAATAAAATAAAATAATTTTGGGACTTTCATTTCTTGATTTGGTGGCTATTCCACTTTCCTTGTGAGTTAATTCATTTTCGGATTTTGAAAGTTATTTCTAGGGATTTTTCTTATTGGGACAAATTTGTTGCATTTATTTAAGATATGAAATTAGCACTGAATATGGCTATATTTTGTGATGGAAACTATAAAAACATAAGAATTGGTTTTATTTATATCACATTTGGTGAAAAACGTTTAAGTTTTGGATTTGTATCCGGTGTACTTGTACATTTTCTAGCACGGAATATGCACCAATGGTCAACTGAGTTATAGCAATTATCTACTAGATGTTCGATTTGGTGATGACTTTAAAGTTGGTATGGCGAAATATTTGATGTTCGTTCAGGTGATTTCTTCTGCGAAGTCGTCGTCTTAGGAGTACACTATCCCTCCGCTGGCATGGTACGGACCGAGGAAGTCCAATTTTCTCGTGGTCGTGGTGATTCTACGAAACAAAATATATAATCGTACATTTACCAGCGCAATATCAATCAAATGGTAAAAAGTGGGACAAGTAAATTTTCGGGTCTTTTTCGAGACTCTAGCATGCATACAAAACCAAGGAGGACCATTTGAGCACCTATTATATTAGTACACACATAAAATAAAAATTATCTAAAACCACACAAAATCATTTTTTATTTATAGCCTTTGGAGGATAGAGCAAAAAAAACACTTTTTGTTAATTTTACCCGCTGGAGGTTATCCCAAGTAACATAAAATCGATGGGTTTTTCTACAAACTTTTTGTTGATTTTTTGGATATCTGAAGACTCAAACAAGATATCAACTTTTTTTAAACGTATTTACAAAGGATAATATTTCGTCTAAAAACAAAAGCCTTAACCAAGTTTCTAACATTAGTATTAACAGAGCAATTTTCGTTAACATAGGTACAGGGTACACTAAAGTAAGTTTTTTTTTAAATCGCCGATAAACGATATCAACATTGGAAATGTAAAACAATTTTTTTCTTAAAATATACCCAAGAATCCTTTCTTAAATGATCCTTGACATTCTTATGTTCAGTCGCTAGCTGAAATTTTGTGAGTAACTTAGTCTCGTAGGGCGTTTTTGATATCCCACGTGTGACACGTGTAGCGTGTGGTGCGTTTGATGCGTGAAAAATGATGGACGACTCTTCGATACCTCTTCTACTGATTGCCCTTGCAATAGAGTCGTAGCCCTGTGTTATCGAAAACGCCCTCGTATTCGAAAAACGAAGTTTTTTTACACTTATTTGTTTTTTATTTGTTAAGGATGTAATAATAAGTGTCCATAATAATTATAAAACACTAAAATGAAATGATGTTTTCTTAATTTGTACCTGATAGAATCGGTATAAGTTTCACGAGTGTTTAAGTAAAACTAATCATGGTGATAATAGTTGGCTTTAATACTCGGAATTTATTTACTATGAATAAGATAAATAGACCAGAAAAACAGCCCATAAAAATTTAAATTTTTCGTGTTAATTCTCGATTACCGATATAATAGAAAGTGTTGTCACCGGAAATACACACGTGTTCAATGTTTCAATAAAATCAAGCTTGGGGAAGTGGATTAAAAATTAACAAACAAAAAGATGGACAAGCACACTGGCATGAGAAGTTAATACAGAGAATTTAATAAAAAAGATATCTAAAATTAAGAAGCATGATTGATTGCACTACGATGACTAAATTAAAATTTGCTCTGAGTATAACAAATTTGCCTGGGTTAACGTTGAATTTTTCTTGCAGCACCTCAGATTATGTTTTCTTCGATCTTATATTAACAAAATAAGATAATATACACAACAATAGTACTTCTTTTAGGCGTCCAATAATTTAATAAAATCTCAAAACATGTTTTTAATCTCAGAAATCAGAATATTAGAATTTCCTGTTAAAATCTCTCTTCTCAAAACTAAATATAGGATGCAACTAAATTTATATATATTATTAGTATATCAAAAATGTTTTAATTTAAAAAAATTACTTATTAGAAAAAAGCTAAAGTTCGCCTTAATACAGACGAATGCATTATAGGGTTAAATAAAGAAAAGCCAAATTGCTGTAATTTTGTCAATGCTTCTTAGTATAGTCTTCAAATCTTACTTAAATTAAAGCTTAAAAATATAACGAAGAGGTAATGAGCTTATAGTAATACTTCATTATACTTGCTAATAAGCTCGCGTAAAATTTCATTTGAACGTTTCCTCAAGTGCGATTCTGTATATTGAAATTAGGCATTTTGACGCTCAATGAAATATGATAAGATATTTTAGGTTTAATTGAAAAGATCTCAGATAACTCGATAAGACCATAGTAAATAATAATTTCCGGCCAATATCAATTTTCTTACTTATCAATTTTCGAGCATATATATATATTTACGAGTATATTTTTTATTTATTACAATGACATCAGTGAGTTCGTTTTGGACACCTTTTTAAATGAATATTGAATTGATGCATAAAAGAAAGATAGAATCTCTAAACTAAACAGAACGTTTGAATATTAGCTTGAGGGTAAACTGATGAGCATTTATAGAGCCGCGAGTATTGCGATTAAATGAGAGGCGGCATGCAATAGCTATTTCTCTTGAACATCTCCGGTAGCTAAAGCGTTAAAACAGCGACAGGAAACATTACTACGGTTTTCAAGCGAATCTTTTGACATTGCAAGGTTTTCGTCACCAATAAGTATTAAAGTACGGCTCTGAATTCAATCAAGCAGACGCAATGTAGTTAAAGGTACACCTGACCAGATGTGGGGAATGCGCTCAAGGTTGGGAGAATGAACGCCATATGCTATTTATATTATATCAGAGAAAGGGAAATATTTTTGCGCGATGCAGATCTCAGCATTTTTGACGACGAGGAATTTCAAAAAAGTTTGTTATTATTGCACATATAGCGAACTATTCATTTAGAAGAACGCGTTAAATTCTACTCCATTACGTTTTTCCCATTTGATTATGCGGTCCAGGTCAGAGTGGAACGTGCGAACATACGTTGAGTTCTACTTGCAAAGAGGAGGGATATTTATCAAACATATATGAGAAGAAGTGCTGTCGCTGAAAGAATGAATTGGACTAGAAGTTACAGACAACAGTTCATTAATAAATACAATAAAGAGTCTCGAGAACAAAACCGACCCCTGAAGTACGTCAGAATTAATGCGGTGTGTTTCAGACTTTAAACGGTCCAAAATATCTTGGAATGAACGTTCCGAAATAGAGTAACTAATCTAATGAGGCTGTTTTTCATCAAATTTATAAGCACGCATTTTGTACAATTCTGTCAAATGCCTCGTAGATACGGAATTCAATAACTCTGCCTTCACCGAACTAATGATTAGACTGGTTCGTTGATATATGCCACTAAATCACCAGCAGAACGTTGCTCACGAAATGCCTACTCCCTAAGGTCCCTAAGGATTTCAAGATATTTCATGAGTTGAATATTAATCAGCGTTTCTATGACCCTGGAGAGAGTGGACGTAAGTGCTAAGGATTGGTACGAAAAGGACACGACTACTCTTTCATCCTTCATCTTGGGATTAAAATTCATACATTTATTGACAGCTTTTCTTATACCCCTATTGAGTGATGTAGTTTCCTTTTCATCATTTATGACTTTAAAACCGGTATTCGGTCTAGACATCATGTTTTTTAATTTTATTTTTTTACTGGCCAGGTTATAAGCCTAGCGTCAACTCTGCTTAGAATAAGTAATAAGTATTACTAATTTTTTATTAATCTCAATTAAATATTTTAAGTCATTGAATTTCTTATAGATCTTCTGCTAAAAAGTTACGAAAGAATCTTATATTTCTTATATTTCGAAAAGACGGTTCTGCCTTTAGTGAGGCGTGCTTGTACTTTTCCAAGCTTTAGTAAATTAGTGAGTTCATTGTGGCTCATCTTAGAAAGATAAAGTAACCATTTTCTTTAGTTACTTAAAGGCAAAAACTCCTAAATTGCTTCCCTCAGCAACATAATTTCAAATCAAAATGCAAAACAATTACCAAGATAAATTAATTTTGTATCTCATGTAATAAAATATCATCATTTATTTTCATAAGAGGTTCTTAACTAATACTTAGCCGAAACTGTTTTCGCCATGGCTTTAATACCGATCCATGACTCCTCAGCAAATGACTTAATTTTACTGGGTGGAGGATCAAACCCACTTCCTCCAGCTGGTAACTCCATTGTTATCGCTATTGGAATCTTAGCTTTTGCGAATGCATAATCATCACTGCCACCAGATGCGGCATAAAGCACATTTGTCGAACTTCCCACAGTGTACAGTGTTCCAGTAGCATTGGCAATGGCATCTGCTCCAGACTTAGCAACTTCATCAAGATCTTTCCAAGTGTCAGGTAGTTTCCTGAAAGGGAAAGAATTAGAAATGATTCAAATGATCAATTTATAGACTTATAGACTTATAGACTTATAGACTTATAGACTTATAGACTTATAGACTTATAGACTTATAGACTTATAGACTTATAGACTTATAGACTTATAGACTTATAGACTTATAGACTTATAGACTTATAGACTTATAGACTTATAGACTTATAGACTGAGTTTAATTGCATTTTTTAATGTCATTATTGGATCCGAAGCTAAATATACTTACGATGTATATCCCCAAGGATACAACAGGTAATTCCCATACGAATGAAGAGTCAGATACATTTTACACGTTTCATTAACCGAATGCATCATTTCCCGCAAAACGGCAGTTTCTGGCTCCGAGAATGCATGTGGTCCCTTATAAATCTCCGAGCAGGCCAAACTAGAAGTGCCCGTCTCACCCCAATGAAAAGCGAAATTACGATTTGGGTCAACCCCTACACAAACGCTCCGTAAACCGCGGCTAGGTTGACGTGTTTTGCGCCAGAATCGTTCATTCGTGTGCGTGTATTCGTATCCGTCAGGGTTTGCAACAGGCAGCACAAGCCAATCGTAGTCAAGAAGGAAATAACTGTTTTCCTCGAAATTTTCTGTCAATTGTTTGATGACATACAACGCTGTGGCTGGAGCAATCCATTCCCGAGCATGAATGCCAGCATCGATGAAAATTACTTTTTTATTCATTTGGCCATCGCCATTGGTAATTCGTATCGCACTTAGCTGGCGCCCTTCAAATGATTGACCAACATTCTTTAGAAATACTCGAGCGGGGTATCGGCCGGCCAACTCGGCGAGATATCTGTTGATCTCGTCAAAGCGGTAATAGGTATCGAAAGCGATTTCTTCTGATCGAGCTGATCGAGTACGTTTTATCATATCACTTTCTGACTTATGCTCTAAAATTGTTTCTGACACTTCGCTGTTGATAATCTTATATTCCACTGCACTTGTCTTGATGAACAGCTTAATCTCCTCTTCCGATTCCGGTGAAACGAGAACCCGCGTTGGTCTTTCAATCGTTGGACTGAATGTAAGAAAATCCACATATTCACGGTGTCGCTGATGAAACCTTTGCAACTGGCTAGTCTGTTTCAGCGTCCGTGGCTTAACTTCGTAAATTTTATATCTATTCGCGAAGAAGAGAAATGGATAAATTGTTTTAAATGTGGATCAGAATTGAGAAAAGATTTTTCAGTTTATTTTTTCCAACCCTTTGTATGTTCTGTATTCACTATCAGCCAAGTTAGAAGTCGTTAACAAAATGACAACTAACACGTTGAAAGCAGTTGTTGCAAGCAGCATGATTCCCGTCTTTTTGCAAGATTTTGGCATTCAGGCAATTTCTTTTATACCTTACCGACTTTCGCAGCTAATAGTTTTATCTATTTGGAAAATTTGTAAAAGAATTGAATGAAGGTTATGTGATTTGCAAATAAGCCTTGATAGCACATTTCAGTGTTTGAAATCTGAGCAAATTTCTAAACGGTTTGGACATTAAAATATAAACACGATATGATTTAGTCGCACATCTTATGGGTTAACCAAATCCTCGACATAACCATGGGTACCAGAGCGTTGTTACATTGATGGTAACGTCAAGAAAAAGAAGGGCGTCACTATGGACACAGGCTCAATGGAAAGTGCTAGCTCGAGAGAGCTCGGTGAAAAAACCAATTCTCTCTTTGCTTACCACTAAGTCACAAATAAGGTGGAGCAGTCTGACCAACTGTACCATATCAATAACGCTGTGGCCCTCCTACAATAAGAGGAGAACCATCCAGTTGATATCAAGATCCGGGAAGGATATTGCCAGAGTTGCATCTAGTAATACGGGTCACTTGTCAGATGGCAAATGGGTATACTTTATAACACCTTATGCAGAGGCTGCAAGAAGGTTTATGATACTCTCTTCGCTATCTTTTTTTTAATTTCCGGCTCTTAAAGGGTTCAGACCTCAAGTTATTGTTAGGTAATGCGAAAGTGACATGTCTTTATACTCAGGTAGTGGCTAGTAGCCGAAAATTTCATTTACGGTAGGAATACGGTGTCCTAAAAAACATTATATTAAGAGTGCCATTTCTAAAAATTTCCTAAAATATTAATATTCGGCGTGAAAGACCGTTGCGGTCCAAAGCCTAGCTTCTCGTGACCATTTGTGCTGTGCATGTATATTTTTGCACACAAGTGGAAAGGACCTACAATTTAATTCGAATTGAGAAGCTTTCCGTGACAAGCTATTACTCTCGGACGTTTGTCAGACTTTCGCGAGAGATGGGACTGTGAAAAACACTTTTGGTGTTACTGGAATTCGAACCACGAACCTCCTGCTCAGAAGTCCATGCACTTATCCACTGAGCCATCTTTCAAAGACAATATTTTACTCATAATATTTACCCTAAATTATATACTTATTGTTACAATATTTATTAAAGAAATAATAAAAATATAAAACAAAACTTAATGATTATTATTATAAAAGTATTTATTATTAAATGATTGTTACAATTACATTTCTTTTATAAAAAAGTAAGCAATTTAGATAAAAACAATAATTTTGCTGAAATTCTAAGAACATTTTCTATTAAATTACAAAATTATTTTTCAAAAATGTACTGATCGCAAGCCCGTCACCAAATCACAAGGTAAATTATATGTATAGATAGAGTCTTTACACGGACGAGATTTAAACATTAGATCCTTACACTGTGAAACAAACTTTCTGACTATTGTTCTTCAATTTTGCTGTCAGTCTTACTTTTAAGCTAACTTTTTAATAAGATTTTCGTATAGGTAACGAGGGTCACCACTTTATCACTACACCTACCCACATTACATTTTAATAGGGAAGCCAAATGTTTTTAGAACCCTAAATTGATAACAGTTGTCGTCTAGCTAGCTAGCTTTTCCTAAATTAAACATTCTACAAAATTATAATGCCAAACAAATGTTGTCGTGTCTTTAGAAAATCATTTATTTAATATGTGCTCAAAATTAACTGCCCAACTGCGTGAAATAAGTTCAAATACACCTCTTATCTTTTATGCATACCACCACAGCAGCGTGTTCTTCTTTTTCTTTAATATCCCGCAGTGTTAGACCAAGCGTATGTTACTATCTATCTATCAGAAATGTTGACATTTGTCTACCAGAGTTTCGTTTAGCACATTATCATGTCCCAATTAAAAAAAGAGCAAACAAAACGTATTATAGATAGATTGGGTATTCGTTATAAATGCTGAAGTAGGTATCAGTGCTCTTATAAAAGTAGTTTAACTATGGAATAAATACACTATTGAACTACATTTATAAGAGGACTGATACCTTCTTTAATATGTTATAATCATTATGTACTACAAACTTGTAAATTCAATATTTACAGTTATTCTAATTAACAATAAATTAGTCCAAGGTTACGACTCAAAACAATAAAAATATTTTTATAAAAAGTGAATTTTATATTGTTGTTACTCAGGCTATATGTATATTTTGTGTTGAAAGTTCGACAAGTTTTTAGCTTTCTCCTCTTCAGTTCCACCATTTCTCAATCTCTCGATTTTTGGTTTTATTGCCGAAAACTAATTACTGAATAAGAAAGTTTCGTGTAAAAGTAATTTGGGATGAACGAGATGATGCTCAGCATTTTTTTAAAGTACATTGTTTTAAAATTATTTAAGTGATGCATGGATAACCAGAACGGGGTCTATACACTTTGACATTTGGTATTTAGTAAATGCACAGACAAATCGAGGGCGTGCAAAATTACGATTAATATTTTCGTCTGCAAGTAGCCACAAATGCGATACTCATTAATTTTTCGGTATTTTCGCCAATTTCTTTTGACTTAAAAAATGGTATATTTGCTTATGTATGCAACGTATAGTAAGTATGTATTCATTTTCTAATTAGATCCACAGCTTGCTTGACTCAAGCCTAACATTGGCTTCGGAATAGTGGAAACAGCCATCTATTCGTGTATAACCCAGTACCTAGATAAGTAAAGATAATACTTTTGGAATAGAGTATAGTACTTTCTTAGATTTCACAATAGTCTTCGAGTTGACACAAGGTGATTCCATGCTTCTTGTGAAGTTTGGCTGTCACATTTGCAAAGTTTCTTCGTTGTATCTTTTTCGACACAGTCCGCTTAGCAATTTGTAAGAGAGCTAATATTTTTGATTGAAAAACAGCTGGCCATTTTCCAAGTGCTAATTTCTCTATAGACCATAGATTTGACAAAGCCGCCACAAAAAATTCAGAGGCTTTAAATCACTCGTCCATTACTGTAGAGAACACGATCACCGTTCTTCAACTTCGCCAATGACTCCTTCAACATGAAAACCGCAGTAAGCTGCCAACTTTGTGGCTCAATTCTATCAATTGAGTGAATTGTTTCGTGGTGTTGACTTGGCCAAATGACAAGTTTCATTATTTACAAAGCTGTTACGTCCGAAATGGGCTGAGAATAACTTTTCGGTGAAAATCGGGATAAATATGTTTAGGGCCCAATCCCAAAATTTACGAGTGTGTCGCAGCTGACGCTTGTTCGGGTTCAAACTGTGATAAACTGCTCACCAGGATGCACAATTTCTGAGGGAATAGAAAAATTTGGCAGTGCACTTCTCGACACTCCTTGCGTTTCTTTGGCTTTGTTGAAACAGGATCATTATGAAGTGCATGTTGACTCAAATTTTGCCATTAGACGTTGAATTGTTCTTTTATCTGGAAGAGCATAAAAACCGGAAGTTGTATTTAGCGCACGTAAAATTCTTGAAATTATGGAAGTGCACATGCCTGCTGAGCTGGAGGTTCGTGGTTCGAATCCCAGCAACACCAAAAGTATTTTTCATTGTGTCCCACCTTAAATTGTAGGTCCCTTCCATTTGTGTCCAAAAATATACATGCACAGCACAAATGGTCGCGAGAAGTTGGACAGCAATGGTCTGTCGCGCCGAATATTATTATTATTTAAAATTCTCGAAACCGAACTCTTACTTTAATAAAACTAATTTGGGTCAGTTGTTGAAGGGTTTAATTGGCCGGTTTAATTGGCCATGATTAACTGGCAAGTATAAACGAGCATCGGATAGACTGATGAACGACGACGACCACGGCAATGAAAACGGCTAAACGGTTTAAGAATTTTATCATAGAACGTACGCTCACTGTATAGAGCTCGAGCTGCACAGCAGCTAGCTAATACCCTCTCCAAATATAATGCTGACATAACAGCAATTCAGGAGATGCGGTGGACGGGGAATGGTGTCATACAAAAATCAGAATATGAGATATATTACAGCTGTCAGGCAAGACATCATGTGCTCGGGGTGGGGTTTCTAGTCAGCAAAAGAATTCAACCCACCATTATCGGCTTTAAAGCAATAAATGAACGGCTATGTACCCTTCGCGTGCGTGGCAGATTTAAAATCCTCATAAACCTTAACGCACCTACAGAGGATTACCCAGATGATGAAAAAGAAGAATTTTTTGAATCAGTCGAACGGGATCTCCATGATGTAAAAATCATTCTGGGGGATGTGAATGCTAAAATAGGTAGGGAGCCAGTATTCAGACAGTACATTGGGACCCATAGCTTAGATGAGAACACTAATGACAATTGACAACGAGTCATAGAG
This sequence comes from Nephrocerus scutellatus, assembly GCA_947095585.1. Taxonomy (NCBI): domain Eukaryota; kingdom Metazoa; phylum Arthropoda; class Insecta; order Diptera; family Pipunculidae; genus Nephrocerus; species Nephrocerus scutellatus. Next base: position 24,953,052 of record OX352765.1, on the reverse strand, counting down.
ATGGCGGTAAGCAATAATTTGGTCGTTGCGACTACAAGGAATGCGCGTGACTGAATCAGATTCGAATCAACACGGTTGCCCTTCGCAACGAAGAGCCTAGAAACAACTTTGGTCAAGCGATACGACTCGCCCTAAATGCAGGGAGAGCAAGTCCTGTGGAAAAGATGTTGGGCGCAGAAGAGAAATGGACTCGGCTTAAGAATATTATCATTAATCCATCTTTGGTAGTATTCGTAGACATCGGAACGACTGGTTCGATGACGAATGTAAGCTAGCGACTGAACGTAAGAATATTGCGTATCGAGAAATGCAACAATCTCATAGAACGCGGGCACGCGAAGATGAATATAAAGAGCTCAGAAGATATGAAAAAACAGTTCACCGGCGAAAGAAAGCAGCCTGGGAGAAGAATCTCGTCCGTGAACTAGAACAGTACAGAGAGCAAGGACCGCACCAGAGGCGGAAGTTCTACCAAAGAGTCCGCGGTATGACGTAATATACACTGCATTTCATATACTGCAAAGACAAAGAGGGTAATCTGATCGCCGATCTCAAAGGCATCTTAGAGCGATGGGAATAGCTGAGGAATTGGAGGCTCCACCAATGACCGAATACCATACTATGCTGCCGCCACCAAGCATAGATGAATTTAGCAGAGCGATTATCGGCTCAAAAATAATAAGGCCCCGGGATCAGATGGGATCCCAGTGAAATCTACGAGCGTTATCGCGATGTCGACATCGTGAAGAGAATTAAGCTCGGCAGGCTCCGGGGGCAGTACACCTAGCTCGCATGAGCGAAGAGAATTCTGCTCGGAAAGTCCTTTGCGGTAGTATTTATGGAACACGACAGCGAAGCCGACCAAGACTACGCCGGGATGCAGAACTGGATGAAATCGACTCAAAATCGGGGCCTGTAGAGAGACTTTTTGCGGGAGGCCAGGACCGGACAACCGGGTAGAGCCATAATGATGATAATGATGATGATGATGATGATAGACGAGCTGAAAATTTAAACAAATCGCACCTAACTAATACCAAATTATGAATAAATTATACTTAGAGAATTTACTATATTTACTTCGCTTCCGGGTGTGTTTGATTGTTTGTTCGTGTCTGGCTGGCTGGCTGCCCAAGTCTTGTAATCAATTTTTAATCCACTTCCTAAAACCTGATTTTATTAAGACTTTGCACATATGTGTGGGCTTCTTTGATAACATTTTAAGAATTATTATTTTGCACTTCAATAATACTTTACACTTTTAGGCGCATATTTTGAATTAAATTGTTTTTTCTTTGTTTGCGCCTATGGTGGAATTGTTGTGCGCCTTAAACAACAAGTTGACACAACATTCTGTGATTTAATCATCAGAGAATTTACAAGACAAATTCCTTTGGGTCGGTTTTTAAAAATTTTTATTTAACTTGACTTTTCCTGTCTGTTCTTTGAAGTCATTTTTATTCACATTTTACACGATCTAGAGCGGACATTTTAAAAGCACCCCAGCATCAGATCCCATTTCTGAGATCACGCGTGTAACCCGTGTCGAGAGTCGCGTGTGGGTTATGTGATGCATGGAAAGTAGGTTAACCTTTGAAATAGACCCCATTTTTCGACTTTTTTTATGGCCTTTTATATCCACCTTTTACACGTCCTATAGATCTTAAATCTTATGCGTGTGTCGTGTGTTGATGTATACATAAAAGGTTGTAGCCGAAAAACGATGTTTTGTTTAAAAATTCTAATTAAAGGTACATGTTTACTTATTTATTTATTCTCTATTTACATTGTGTCTTATTCCTTACAAAATCTGCGCATTAAAAAGGAAATAATCTATAATATAATATAAATATATAATAATAATATGTAATACATTATGTATATCATTATATTTATACAACAACAATCATTATCTTAGTATGCAGGTATGTGTGTAGGTCGACTCATTTTCGTACATTCGTAATTACCATGTCAATAACTTAAAACAAGCTAACGTGCCGTATGAACTCCACATATCCTGCAAACGTCTCCTTGCACACGTGAAGGATGTCTGACGAGGGAACTTTGAAATCATCTCCAGGTAATTCCAAAGTGTACGACATTGGTATTCCAAGGACACCATAAGCGTAATCATCAAGTCCACCTGAAGCTTCATACAGAATGGACGATGAGGTGCCAATCGTGTACACTGTGCCGCGATATTTTTCTATCTGAACGGCTGCTCTGTATGCAATCGAATGCAGGAGACTCCTTGTTGGAATCGGTGCTCTAAATTAGATAAGACCAACAAGAAAAAACGGATTACTTCATCAACATCAAATCAATTGTAGAACCTATTGAATAAATCGAATTATTTTTAGCTGTGTCCTTACTTTGTGAATCCGTATGGGTAGAAAATGAATTTTCCAAATGAGTGCACATCCAAAACGAGCTTCGCCCGGCGACGATTGTATTCCAAGAATCGCTGTACAGCTTGAGTTTCCGGCTCTGAGGCGGGTCCAAGGCCGGAGAACACCTCAGAGCAGTGCTGTTATGTGGCAATGAATCCCAATTTAAAGAACTACCGTTAATCGCTTTTCATTTTAATTGAAATCTGTTGCTTACGTTTTGACTGGAGCCCTTGAAATTCCAGTAGTGTCCGAAATTTCTGTTAATATCGACACCAACACATTTTCTCCCTGTGAAATGATGACGATTTTTACGCCAGAATCGATCCTATAAAAAGCAAAAGGCGCATAACATTTGCTGTGGCCAATGCCAAATGCTGACCAAATGTAATTTACCTGAGTGTGAGTGTATTCGTAGCCATCAGGATTCAGCAAAGGAACAATGTAAATTTCTGTATCAACAAGTATTCTGCTAAAGGCGCGTAGATTGCCCAAGAGCTCAGCTGCTAAGAAAAGGACCGAAAGTGGAGTGATCCATTCTCTAAGTGGAAAGGGAGTTGTTTTTATTCTTTATTCCGAGAAAATAAAAATATGCCACGACACATACCTTCCGTGGGCGCCACCTTGAATATAAGCCAATTTGGAATCGCGACGACCACTAAGAGATATCGACAAGCCCGCAACAATCCTCCCTTCAGATGATCTGCCAAAGGTTTCCAATTTGGCGAATTGCGGATACCTTAAAGCTAAAGCGTTCATATACTGAATGATCTGTGAGTTTTGGCAAAAAAAAAATAATGTTCGGCAAATTGCCGATTTTTACGGTTAATTTTGTATCAATGTTTACACATGTGTTTGCTCGAAATATTTTAAAAAATTTTTTAATTTTTTTCCATTTCCGCATAGTTCGATTTATTCAAAGCACTACCACCCACCTCTCTGTACCTTGGATACCGCCTAAAAAATCCACCCGCTTGCCGTGTTGCCCTGTTAAGTGGACACAGTGAACTCTGACACTCTTCCTCGCTTGTCGTCTCATTGAAATTCGCCCTAAAACAACAAAAAAAGCAGAAAACATAATTTTTCCATTCAAGTTGACTCAACTCTCGAAACAGATGTCAACAAATGTTAGCTTTGTTTTATAGTTTTGTGGTTTCATGATGAGTCAATAATAGTTGCCAGTCGATACATACATTTCTGCTGCCAATGGAGTGGCAACGAATTCGACGCCGAATTTATTCAATCGCTCCTCGAATAGCGGCTGCATAGTCGGGCTAGCCGAAACAATCGACATATTTCTGGTTAAAAGCCAAAAGTCCAAATTCGTATCGTTTGTTTGCAAATCGACCATATAGTTGAAGACATCTTCACGCTCGTGAAAAACTGTGTATTTTTTGTATCTGAAATGGATACAAAAACGGGAAGCTTTAGTTTTTTACTAACAGAAATTAAATCCAAGTGAAATAAATAAATACTGAAATAAATATATTAAATTCCAATGTTTTGATCGTCTAATTACTGTTACGAAATATAGGCTTTCTAGAGTTCATAATGAATTTTTGCAAATAAAAATAAAACTCTAGTTCTCTTATATACAAATTACAACTTTAATTCAAAACCAGGAAAAGTTCACAAATTTACACTGGTGATTACTTATTATTCACACAAATAACACTTATTCTCATATAACACATATAACACTAATTCATATATAACACTTATTCACTGCTCTATCTACTTGCAAGTTCTCTGGTAGAAATTCAAATGGCACCTAGCTAACTGCGATAAGGTATGGTGTATTTATACCTAATCAACAATTCTACTCTTTTCTACTATATTCTGTTCTATTTTAACCATCTAGCAAATACCAGAATATACTCGTATAATCTTATATAAAATGCACTATACAATTTATGTATACGTTTGACCATAAATAGCTTTATATACAATGTTGCTTATTATGTGTCTACAGACGTGCCGCTGTTAAGTGTACTAAGACCATTCTTCGTAACAAAACCAAACAGCAAATATCAGGCTACTCAAATAGCACATTTTGTGTATCTTCAAAGATTATGTTATTTGAGTTGCCAATAAAGTCTAAAGGAATAAATGGCTTTTTTTACTCAAACCGGCCAGTCGAATTGGAAGTCTCACTATCATCGAGATCTCAGTATACACATGACCCAAGGATAGGTCCACGGAAACTGTCCTCCATGAGGTAGTGCGAAGCAATGAACACTCAATCAACTACAAACAGTATACCCTAGCTACCTTGCTTGACGTTGAAGGGGCTTTCAAAAATATTCGCATTAGGCCCATTCAAGAAGCTCTCCTAAAGTAATACCATGCTTGGTAGCAGTATAATTCACGATAACATGGATAGCTGCAAAATGGCCAAATTAGTCGACAGTGGCACTAGAGGCACACGATGGGTTATTTTGCTTTTACTGTGGCTGTGAATCTACTGTGGGGATGAATCTAAACAAGTAAATACAAGTTCATACTCGATACTTTTGTTTCGACCAAATACTTTTGGCATCTTTACTTTTAATTGAGATACCAAGTAGGTATCGGAAAAAAAGTACTAGGACATTTGCGAGAGGTGGGACCGTGAAAAAAATGTTGGTGTTTCTGGGATTTGAACCACGAACCTCCTGCTCAGAAGTCCATGCACTTATCCACTAAGCTACGGCACCCAGTAATAATACTCGTATATAAAAATAAAATAAAACACTTAAAAGATATACAAATGAAATATAAAGGATTTTTCACTTTGATTCGTTGCGAATAGGTATCAATACATTTGTTGCGATACCAAGATAGGTATATATACTTTCTTTCAATACCTGTATCGAGTAGATGTACTTGATACCTTTGCGGTATCGTTTCATCCCTAACTGTGGCTAACGGTCATCAAAAAATTCTAATAGCACTCGATCGAGACTAAAGTAGTTGCGTATGCAGATGGCGAGGTGATTCTTGTATCACGACAGCACCTATATGTAATTCGTAAAGTCATAGAAAGTCATGGAAGACGCTTCGGAAGCATCAAGGCTTAGGAAAATCCTCTCAACTAATCCAATAATGCCTAGCTGTCTGAAAAAAGCTGATGTCTCGTGGACTACTTCTAGCGAAGAATCGCTAAATCTGCTTCTATATATCCATTTCCCACATAGCTCTCATACAACCTACAACACTAATCTAAATAGATTAATTTGGTAATTGTGTTCAGCCATGTAGGCGGTGAACGTTTCTAGTGGCATTGCCAACATGTTGTATGTCCGACGGGGTAAGTCAAGTATCAAGTATCTCTCAAGATATAATAGATGCAAAGGACTTCGGACAATATCCTTCCTTTCCTTGAGACAATTTTCATATGTTGACTTGATTTGGTCTATATTCCAGTCATATTGATAATTTGTATACTCTCAAGTAGGATCATTAATTCAAGACTTGGTTTGTCGTCTGCCAAAAGATTTGTCAGCAGATGCACACCGGAAGGAGGAGTCCTGTCCCCACTTCTTTGAAACCTGGTGGTGAATGAGCTGCTGTTTCGCCTGAGGGGGGAGGGCTGCGGAGTGATCGCCTATGCGGACGACGTTGCCATAGCCGTCTCAGGAAAGCACCCACACTCATTAAAAGAACTTCTGCAGAATGCTCTAAATAAGCTAATAAGCTGGGCAGATCGCTGTGGTCTATGGGTAAAACCCCAAAAAAACTAACTTGTCCTCTTTACGAGGAAGTACAAAATCCGACTCGTTAACCCTCCGTCCGTGCATCAAGGGCACAGATGAGATCTACTATAAAGATGTACCGGGAATCGAAACCGGGTTTTATTTGGTGGTAGCCAACAACGCTAACCGCGCACGACCATACATTTTTTGTTTATTTATTTTTACATGAATATCCCCATTGTGTTGTTACTAAAGAGACATTGAAAAGCACACGACCGTGTTTACGAATAAACCAGTTATGTCATCTGCGTAATCCTTTAAAGAAAACATTCAGACAAATTGTGCTAAAGTTTGGTAGTAAAAGGTAAAATTATTTCTATATACATAATACTCGTATTGTAATTTATTTATATATGCAAATTATTATTGCAACATACATATATACATACGAGTAGAGTGTAATCTGTCACAGAGGAACATTTGAAAATGTTGCCGACTAGTTTCGTGTTTCGTGATTGTTTGTATGTTAATACCTGACCTTTTCCACTACAATGAATTATTTATGTTTCTTATCTTTTTAAGCATTAAGCACTATTTCTACGAATATATGACAATATAAAGTAACATCTTCACGAATGTATTGTTTTCTCTATAAATGTACATATAACAACTAGTGTTAACGTTTGAAATATTACGTCACTATTTGTTTTTGGTGTACTAAGAGTATTTGTAACTTTGCTAAAAGGGCCGTTTATGTTAATAGGTAACTTATTACATATTTTTATTCAATCATATACTTATAAGAATGTTCGTTATGTTTGTAACATTGTAACACATCAACACATATTAGGCTTTTATATAAAAAAATGTACTGATGTATGCAAAACTATACTAAACCCGAGTTTGTGGGAGAACTACTCTTTCCGCAACCTAAACAAAAAACGAATTTTGCATAATTGTTTAATTTTTCTCTTCCTCAATCATTATAGAGTTGTGGAATATTTATGGGAGAACATTATAGTTTTGTTCATAGGAAAAAAATTAATTTTTATGTTTATTTAACTTGACTTGGCCCCTGTTTGTTTGTATTTGCGACATTTTTGACGTGTTCTTTTTAACCACCTTTTACACGACCTAGAGAGCTGAAATTTTGTGAGTAACTGAGTGTCATGGGCCATTTCTGAGATCCCGCGTGTGACGCGTGTGTCACATTTAATGCGTGGAAAAGTGTTTTTTTCGACTTCTTGAGCTGAGTGGTGCGTGTGGCTTGCGTGTGACGCATGCGCGAGTAACAAGATTGTCACGTGTGACGAATGTAGCAAGTATGGCATGTGTAACGCGTATGGCATCTGTGACGCGTGTGGAACCTTTGAAGCGTGTGGCGTATGTGACGCATTAAAGACGTATACATAAAAGTTTGTTACCAAAAAATTAAGCTTTTCTGCATTTACTTGTTTACCATTATTTCGAGCGGAATAGTCCATGACAGAAAATTTAAATCAATTTACTACGTGTGATGGGCGCTTCGCTACCCTGTACTAGGCAATCTTACAAAAGCGAAGTGTGTTTTCCATCTCCACGCTTGTGTGCTCATCTCCATTAACAATAATTGCTATTGCCTAAGCAGTAAGTAATTATAATTTAATTTATTTGTAATGACTTTTGATCTGCGGGTATTAATCTTCAGCTAAATATATACTCGTATACATAATAATAGAATTTTAGGGTTTTTACCTCCTCTAGTTAAGTGCGAAGTCAAGGTTATTCATACAGAAGTCTAAATCTTTACGAGCTTTTGTAACTAACATTAGTCGTTAGTATGTTAAAGTTCAAATTGATGCTGTTAGTCCATGCCAGAAGCTGATTTGTAACACTCAAAGGTTGCATCAATTTAGTATCTTGCATTCCCCGCTAATTCGCCTGTCTCTATGGTGTTCGACTATGTTTCTATTTCCTCTGGCCAATTGTTATTGCATCGAGGCGAATATTTTGAAAAACAATAAACACAACTTTGGGTAAAAATTTTGTATCCGCAAAAGTTAAAGAGCCACATTATGAAATTGTTCCGCCTGCATTTTTTTTTATTCGTTTTCTTCTTCCATTTCTTTTGAAGTTCAGAGTATTTATGATGAAGATACACTTTGTAACCAGATAATTAAAGTGTTTTCTGCTCCGCATAACACGATATTATTACATAAACAGTTGAACGTAAAGTAAATAGCATGTATCACGATTTGGTAACTTCAGATCTATACAGCTCGATTATATGTACAGTCTTCGATTTAATTTAAAATTGGTTTAAGTAAATTTACAATATAAGATCCGACCGGTGCATTTAGGTGTAATGGAATTTAACCGTTAGGAAGCGCCTATCCGCTTCATATAGACTGAGTTACCATACCTCAAATGCTTCAGAAGTAGTTAATTTGTTAAATTTGTTTTGCTAAATGGACTTGGTATATACATATAACTTACAATCTGGAATTAAATACTGCGGGTGGGGGAGGAGTGGCATCGATTCTATAGTTTTCGCGGTCGCTGAGGTGAATAGTGATGGTAAAACGGCTGGGTTGGTTAAGGGTTGTTAGGTGAGTGGGAAGGGAGGGTGTGTGACCGATATTAATGTCGATTCTATACTTTTCGGGGTACCTGAGATGAATTGTGGTGTTTAGAATGGTACTCCGTGAACGGCTGGGTTTGAGAGGGTGAGGACATTGTCAGTCTTCCTTCAAATTGGAGAAGGTATATTAGTAGCCAAGTCTTATGGCGATATAAAATTGCTATCTGATTTTAGTAATCTGGTATTATCTGTCATAGAGCTAATAAATTCCATTCATCCGGCTGTTTCTCAAAACTATCACATTTCGAATTGGTTGCGAGAAAGAGCCATTCTTGCTGCTAAAAATTAAGGCGTCCACGAAATAAACAATCAAATACTTATAACTGAATATAAGTCTATCGATACCGTAGTATAGATGCTGGTGAGGTCGTTAATTATTCAACAGAGTTCTTAAACTCACTAGAATCGCCTGGATTGCCACCACATCGTCTTTTACTTAAAGTGGGATCTCCATTTATTTTACTACGGAATCTCGACTCGCCAAAACTTTGCAGCGTCACAAGACTGTGCGTAAAAAAGATGTTTGGCAATATAATAATTGAAACAATTTTTGACAGGAAAGCAAGAGGGTGAAATAGTTTTTATCCCACGGATACCAATCATTTCAACGGATCTCCCTTTTACATTTAAAATATTGCTATTTCTCGTAAAACTTGCGTTTTCGATGACGATCAATAAGTCACAGGGGCAGTTTATGAAGTACTGTGGAGTAGATTTGAGATCGTCATGTTTTTCCCACGGATAACTTTACGTTGCTTGCTCTAGGGTGGGTTTACCTACGAATTTATTTATTCTTACTCCTGGAGATGAAACTAAAAACATTGTAAAGGATCAAGTTTGGTTTTAAATTAATATCAATTTATATTATTGGCAGATGGGGGAAGGTTTTAGGCTATAGTACACTCCCCATTACGCGATGGTATCAGGAAGTCGTTGGTTCATGTGTGCAGATAGCGTAGCGTCGGGATCAGCTAGTATATAGATAATTTCCGTACGCGTAAAGGGGCTAGGCTATATGCATTGAACAGTCTGGGCGTTTTATTAATTGACAATAAGATCTGCTGGAATGATTCCAAAAAAAAAACTTTCATGACTTCCAGAAACCACCCTCTACAAGTCCAATTAGTTTAGTTTGGACTTGATTTCGGGTTTCAATGAGAAAAAATAAAATATGATGGAAATTAAATTTTTCCAATTTTATTTTCTTACTACATTTCAGTTCAGAAATTTGCATTAAATTTTTTAATAAATTGAGTAAAATATCAATAATGGAATAATAATAAAAGCCGATAACAGCTTGGTTATATAAACACAAAAAACCCTCTTAAAGTCGAAGTGACTTTTCACGGTGTGACACCGTTACCCGTGAGACCGTGACACTCGCGAAAGCCTGAAAAAAGTCCGAGAGTAATAACTTGTCACGGAAAGCTTCTCAATTTGCCATTCGAATCCAGCATTAAATTGTAGGCCCCTTCTATTTGTGTGCAAAACTATACAAGTTCAACACAAATATTATTATTCACAAATTACAACTTTAATTAACAAATAGCAAAAGTTCACAAAATATTTGTTCTAACTAAAATAAATAAATAAATAAATAATTCATTATAAATACTTTTATTGTTATTTCTTTAATAAATATTGCAACAATAATTTCATTGTATACTTTAAATGTTAAATCCTTTAATAAATATTGCAACAAGCATTACATTTCATTGCATATTTATAGGTTTAAATAAGTAAAAAATTATTGTAACATTCATCACATTTCATGGTATACTTTTAGGGATAAACTCCATTATTAATAAATATAGCAACAGTTATTAACATGTCATTGTATTCTTTTAGAGTTAAATCCTTTAAGAAATATTGCAAAAATAATTACATCTAATTGTATACTTTCTGATTTAAATACTCCACTAATTATTGCAACATTCAGTACATTTTATTGTGTACTTTAAGGATAAATCAATGAAATACCAGATTTACCAGAAAGAATTAAAAATTCGGTATATCATACCAATTTTAAATATCGCTTTTTTATAGAATGTCTATTCATATAGCAAATTAACGTTTTCCAGCTACTGGCTCCAATTGTCAACAAATACTCTTATATATGCAGATTCAAAAGTACATTTATTTAAGGAAAAATCGTGACGAGACTCGTTTCTATCTAAATTTAAACAGCAGAAAACGTTTGTAAATGCACTTACATGCATTCACTGCAAGATAGTTGAGAAATATTTTCAGGCTTACTTTTTCTGCAGTTAGTACATTTCTTGATAATATTCATGGTTCACGAAAATATTATTTTTTAAGAAAAAATAAAATGTACCGGTTCCACGTATAAAATTTATGAAACCATGAGATTTGGAAAAAACATTTGAATAGGGTCCCTCTGAACGAAACTTTTTTTTAACTTGACAAAAAGGGGTCAACTTTTTGTCTGTATTTTCGACTACTTTTAACCACCTCCCACACGTCCTACAGAGCTGAAGTTTTGTGAGTCTAAGTCCAAAATAGCATTTTTTATATTCCGCGTATGACGCATGTGATGGTTTGAAATCGCCCCATTTTCTCGCTTTTGAGGTCTTTTTTAACCACCTTTCGCACGACCTAGAGGGCTGAAATGTTGTGAGCTTCTCAATATCCAGGGCAAATTTTGATATACCGCGTTTGACGCGTGTCGAGAGTAGCGTGTGGCGCGCGTGAAGCGTGGAGAAAAGAAAATACTTTGAAATAGCGCCCCGACCTCAAAAACGATGGCGATTATTACCAAATAAGAAAATACTGTGTGTGGCGTGTTTCGATGTATACATAAAAGTTTGTAACCGAAAAACGAAGTTTTTTTACAATTATTTGTTTTACCATGAAAAATGGAGGAAATAGTTTTTGAGTCTTTGCCACCTCTTAAATGTAATCACTTGACTGGTTAGTTAGCAACAGTGCAGTTACAATCAAACAAAGAGACATCAGTTTTGAGATTTTTGTTGTTTTTTTGTTTGTATCGCCTAATGGCGCATAATGATTAAGCAAAAAGATTTCAATTTCAATTTTTAAGCTTCGTTCACTTGACGGGTCATGTCCTTATCAAAATAACTCGTTTTGGGTCCTTTAATATATGGTAGAATACTACCTTTACATTATCGATTATATTAAAGAGTTGTGGCCTTTGAAAAGTTCGATCCACGCGGACAAAAGGACACGAACTCTCATGACTTTACTGACACAGATGGCGTTTGTTTGGCACAACAACTACAAAAATTACTCATAAGTGGTTAAATATAACATCGTGGCTAAAATTGTATAAGTGTATAGTTACCCGGAATAGTCCTCCATGTTGTCACCTGCAACAATGGTTAACGCCAACACTGCAACACAAATATTAATCCACATCTTGCCTGCTGCCAGCATCCAATACGAAGCGTAATTTGCGGAAGTTTCAAGTTTCAGTTAGTAAAACGAATATGAAATTTTTTCAGAAACTTTAACTTTGATTTTTATTATTAATTATGCAGCAATTTTTAACGCTCACGACAATTTGCGACTTGTTGACAACACTTATCTAAATGAATAAATGCAACAAACAAACAGCATCCTCTATGGTGCTTGCATAATTTCAAAAACTTTTAAACTTAATGTACATTGTAACTGTGCCTTAGTACTCGCACGTGATCGATCGAACCGCCACCAAAGAACTGAAGAAACCGTTTGCGTTTATGCTGGACTGATCGCGCCGAATATACTCGTTAGGAGGAAATTTTAATGCGGATTGCTTTCGATTTCGCAGCAGACTGGGCAACACTTGGTGCCAAATCCCGGCTTAGAGAAATACTTCGATTAAAACTACATTAAGCAAGTGAGTGTCAAGGTTAAGCAAGATCGCGCGGTGTTTCTAATATTTATTTTTTTCGGTAGCTACTGGGACCTTAAAAGCTGTTGATTGTTGCTTTTGTGGTTTTGGCTTTGTGCGGTCTGATGTATGGATCTTCATCGGATGTACTTTCAGATTTTTTTCTTGAATTTTACGGTTCTTTGTTTAAAAAAAAAGAAGATACACAATCTGACAAACACCGCACCGAGGGCGAAACAAATTAGCGTAAAATCGCTCAAAAAAGGCGTTCAATTTTTAGCTGCGGTGTTTATGTTTATTTTGATCTACGAAAGAGATTAACGTCTACATGTCTACATACATAAATGTTTATACTTGTACATTTAGAGAAAAAAAACATAGTTGTCTAATTTATTTAACAAAATTCCACACATGCGTAGGAAGTGTTGTTTCCAGATGCTGCGCACTTAAGAAGATTAAAGATATAAAGAGGAGCTATAATATCAAGGTAATATGCTCGTATGTCATCTATCGAATTTGAACTCTTCAAAGCATACGCACGTCAAATTATGAGGAACTTCTTTGATATCCGTATATATGTGGTTGTAGACGCACATATTAAACTACTAAGGTTTTAGTTTTTGGCCATAAAGTTGTTGCTGTCTTACCTTCCGGCTGTCATATATTCAAATAACAAAATGCTACATCCTCTTTAAGATCTAATTGTAATAAACATAATTGCCTCAAGCCTACAATCGTATGGTACAGATACAGAATTATGTAAATTCTTATACCAACACTCAATTTTGTCATTGATTTTATATATTTCTCACCGGTTATTAGTTTCAAACAGGAAATTAAGACTTTTAGTCAAAGTTCAATAGATTTAATAATGGTTATGCTGCGACAAACCTGAAAAACTAGTTTCGTTTTGAAATTTTGCAAAACTTTTTCTTATTTGAACTGATTCTCATTTCTCCAATTATTCTACCTATATTTCAGGTTTCAAAATAGACAAAAAACTCGTCTATTCCAAACACAATACCTTTATTTTATACTTCCTACCAAATAAACATTAACAAAATCCAGATGTGTTTGTTGTTACTTAACATTCCGTTTTTCCCCAACTTTTCATTATAACTGTACCAATAAGTTGAAGTAACTTATCCTAGCAGAACCCAAAGATGTTTCAAAGAAGTAAACAACCCATTAAAACTTAAAATTTTCATCTAGATTCTCTAATCGGAGATACATGTGTATCTCGTGTGTACAAAGTTTAGATAAAATCAGATTAATTTTGAAAAAATTTATATTAAGCCCAATCACTTCCACATTTTTAAAAAAAGTGTTTCCACCGAACGTACACATGTGTACAAAATTTGAAGAAAGTCGGAAGTCGGAGCCCCTTAGCCCTTGGGCCCGATCACTTCCAAATTTATAATTTATTTACCATGTATTAGTAGATGTTGTGTGTAGTGTAGTGTAGTGTAGTAGTAGTATGATTTTTAACGCATGCGCATAATTTGATTTTGCTTTAATGTTAACAGGAGTGTTACTCGTTGTTTCCACCTCCAATAAAAATAATGCTACAATAATATAATTAGCTTGGGTGAGTAAAATTATGGAGTTATCGCTGAAATACATTCATGGCAATAATTAAAGAATAAATTTAGAACACATGTTATCCTATATTAGAAAACATCTGTTTCTGTTGCATCTGATTATTAAGGTAATAAGTGTTCTAAATATTGAGTTTGGTAGTGCATTAGTTGTGGTTTCGTTCATAATTTCGTTGATCAAAGCTAACAATTATAACGCCCACTAATACATGTTCCTAATTTTTTTTCTGCCTCTGTCTCGGTATCTTCAATTTCACTATTTTGATTTGTGCTGATCTTGCAAATAGCTTAAACTAATCCTACAACAGTTTCCCTTCAATTCGGCTCACATTTATTTTAGCATTATTTGAAGCCCGTATACGTGTACATGCAAACCAGGAAATTATTTTATTGTAGCATTATTGGTGTTTGAGGTGGAAACAACGAGTAACACTTTGGTAGCACTTTCTCACATCTCAACTAGTTTTGAGTACGCGAGTAGTCGTCTACATGAGACAAAGCGCACCGATTCAGAATTTGTACTAGAATCTTGTACTAAAATCTGTCAACATCTGTTACACTACCCAAAAGAAAGAAAAAAAATCACACCACATTAAAATTGTGGTACGAGGTGTGGTACGTATACGAACTGACATCTCACGTTCAGGTGAGTTTTTCACATTTGCGACCAAAATTCGTACCCTGGTCTCAATTTTTATTAAGTTCTGCAAGGATGTCACCCTCTAAATATTATTAAGATTTTTTAAGAATAAAATTAAAGGGAGAATAACCGTTCCGCACCGTTCCGTACCGTACCATTCACTATTCCTTTAGTTCGGTGTGGGGCAGCACCGAACCTCGGTTGTAGAACCCAACATGATGATTATGAAGAGGGAAGTTTCAGCTCTCGTGCCACTAAGACTTCATAAGACTCTAATTATCCAAGTCCTGCTTTATGCCGCTGCATGCACAAATATTGAAGACTTCTAAAGTAAATAAGTCCTTTTAAGCCTGAAGAAAAATTTACTACATACGCGCTTTCTCAAGCTTCTTTACACAAACAAATTTATGAACGCTACAACTACACTAACAAAACATTTTTGTGAAGTCTTTATTATGGCATACCGATACATTGCGTGATTATGATTAATTTCAGATAAGTGCTTCTTCCGAAAAATACTTCTTATATCAAGCATATAGCTGATGCAGTGATAATAACAAAATAATAAATATAAAAATAATTACTGTATTTATTTCTACTTTGAAAAATATGTACATCAGCACTTCAAGTATTTACGACTACATGCTTGTTAAGCTATGTCAGATGCTGACTAAACTACTCTTAATGGTACTTGATGTGGAAAAACTTGATTGATCTGAAGATACCGCTTAACCTTTTCAATCCCATTGAACCTATCATTTCAAAACAGACCTATATGATGGTGTACCGTGTAATAAATTGTTTAACTTCCTATTACAATGCCAGTTCCTTCCACTTAAAACTGTAATAAATAACATGTACGTATTTATATTTTATATATGTATTTAATAACAAAAAAGTTCTTGAATGTATTTATTCAAAAAATATTTCAATTATATGACTTTCAACTAATTGAACCAAAACAGATTAAACAATTCTTTACAACTTTGTGTGGATTTTTGGAATCAGAAATCCTATAAAGTTTTGACACAAGCCTCAAAGATGAAAACGAGTTTTGTCCGAAAACTGTAGTACGACTTAGAATGACATAATTTTCCAACTCTCTAACTCAACTCAAATTAACAATACGGAATTAGATGATCAGCTTTTCATTAAGTTTGACCTTATAAGTACCAGATATTGTTCTAGGGCTTCCGAGTACATTTTGGGCAACCGAAGCAATTATTTCTTTTATGCGCACCGGACAAGTACGCGGACAGTTTTTGTTCTAGGAACTTTTTTTATGAATCGTTGCGAAGGGCAACCGTATTGATTCGTATATGATTAGCGGATGCAGTCTTTCTTTATTATATTATTAAAGCAACCTATGATGTCTCTAAATGTCATGTGCTGCATAGAGGAAAGCTGTCAGAGGAATTCGAGATCCTAAGTGGGGTACGACAAGGTTGCATTCTATCGCCGATACTTTTTTTGTTGGTGATTAGCGATGTACTTCGCGCAGCTTTATCTACTGGAAACGGAGGAATTCGTTGGACTCTTACATCTCAACTCAAACATCTGGATTACGCTGACGACGTTTGTTTACTCTCACATAGAATTATGGAGCTGCACCAAATGACAACAAATGTGGAGAGGAAGGCAAATGTTGCGGGTTTGAAGATTAATACTGCCAAAACCAAAATCATCAACCTCGGCACTAACTCAGTTACTCATGTTAACATTGCTGGACAGCCGGTAGAGAGAGTAGAGAGTTTCCAATATCTTGGGAGTATTGTCTCGACCGAAGGTGGAACCGAACAGGACATTGCCAACCGAATCGGCAAAGCAAAATCGGTGTTTGGAATGATGTCCATGATATGGCGAAGCAATGCGATCAGCTTAAACACCAAGCTGCGACTGTTCCGCTCAAATGTTGAAGCTGTGCTGTTGTATGGGTGCAGCATTTGGAAGGTGACCGCTACTATCACAAAAAGATTACAAACATTCGTAAATAGGTGCCTACGGAACATCTTAAGGGTTTTCTGGCCTAACCGTATCTCTAACGAACATCTTTACCAGAGAACGGGTCAGGAACCAATAGGCACAACCATCCAACGACGGAAGTGGCAGTGGATTGGTCATACACTCCGAAAAGGCGACAGTTCCATAGCAAACTACGCAATGCAATGGAACCCGTTATCTCAGGATGGTAGAAGAACGGGTCGTCCGAGAAATACATGGCGCAGAACAGTTGAGGAGGAGGCACGGCAATTGGGGAAGAGTTGGAGAGAGCTGAAGCTCATTGCCAGGAACCGCACGCGATGGCGCGTAGGCGTAGTAGAGGCCCTAGGACCCATAAGGGGATACAGGACATAAAGAAGAAGAAGAAGTCTTTCGTGATGATGCAATCCGCGCTCGAACCACCATACCAACTAGATAGTGGTCTGAGTCGACGCTGGCACCTCGGTACGTTCGTACCGTCATCAAGTTCGGGTATAAACACGTGGTCTATCTGATTGCGAGTGGCTCCATCAGGAGATACCCAGGTGGATTTGTGGATATTTTACGCGCAAACTTTGCACTCGCAACGACCATATTATTGCTTGCTGCCATCTCTATGACTCGTTGTCCATCGTCATTAGTGTTCTCGTGTAATCTATGGGAACCAATGTACTGCCTAAACACTGGCTTGCACCACCGAAAATTGGAGTAAGCGTAGAGTAAAGTTGCGACCACCGACTCAGAATTTCAGTAGTAATTTTTAATAATTTTCAAAGGTTGCTCGTTCGTGAACTTCACCATGATAAAAATGTAAACCTTAAGTGATGGTTAACAGATATTAAAAAAGGTTTATAACAAGGCCAAGGAAGAACTCCCCGAATGGCTTGCGTCATGGCAGTATGGTAGGCTAAGCTCTTTATTAAAATTTAAAAATCGAATGAATGTAATTAACGATATATCACATTCCTCATGTTTCAATTTATTTTCTTAGAATTCTGCCTGATTCATTTAAAAAAGTTATACGGAAAACGATCATAAAACTAAAACGACGCAAGTCCAATGCTATAATCAATGGATCATAGTCAGGGAAAACTAAAAAAATCTTTGACCAGGAAAATGTTACAAATAATGACGTAAGTGGGCCTTTGAAATTCTTGGAACCTCTATTGAAAAATTTCGGTCCTTCAGGAACTACTAATAGCTGACGTCTTTCTTGAAGACCAACAACTTGACACCAAATCGTACTGGATTCGTCTGTAGAATCAAGGCTAACAAACGAAAAGTCACACACAACTATCGAGCTGATAGGTTGGATAAGCCAAGCCAATCAATCTTCCAAAAATTGAAAACACTCAGAAATGTTGAAAGTTTTACAAAATCAATGTATGTATTTATTGCCGCCAGCATTGCACCAAGAATGAGCAGAAAACTTGGTTTCAAATGAAGTCGAAGCCGAAAAAAACAAAAAATCACTTTTCAAAAAATTCAAGTCCTCTGGAGGAACTACAAATTCAGGCTTTTGATAAAGATTTTCCATTTCGGTTTACTCGTTTTTGTGATTTAAATAACTAAACCGAACTGCGACCGAGAAATAATCAACCTTTGGAACATTGTAATATTTTTTGCCTTAATTTCTGTTCGTAGGCGAATTTGAATCAAAGTTTTAATAAAATCGGGTTATTTTTAAAAAGAGTCCCTTGGCCAAATTCCAAATTTTTACAGAAAGTTTTGTCATCGGAGGTACACATGTGTGCAAAGTTTGAATAAAATCGGTCTTTTGGAAGTGGATTTAAAATTGATGACAAGATTTGGCCACAGTCAAACAAGCCACAAACAAGCACACGGGCAGGCAATGTTAATAAAGAGAATTTAATAAAAACTAAACACACACAAGTAACTTCTTGTTCGGTATTGGCTTACAATCTTCCGTTATGTTAACCAATTTCCATCGATTATCTTCTGGTAAACGAAAAGAGAATAACAAATTTTGCTAGTTATGCTGGTATCCGATTGAAAAAGTTTTTACTCGTTTAACAGAATATTACCAAGCGTTTTTCCATGCCATGAATTTTCTAGTCGTTTTTACATTTTTTTTCCTGCCATTTTCGATTAAAACAACATGCATAAGCGGTTGTAATCGCAAACTTAATTCCATGCCATGACTTATTGTTTTAACAAAAAGTTTCGTCGAAAAGCAAACCTTTACCGCAATATCCTTTGGTTCTATAAAAAAAAATACAGAGCAAAACTTTTTCCAATGAATTTTCTTATCAGTAATGAACTATCAATGTGAATTATCTACCCATCTCTACAGTACCAGTGGAACGGGGTAGTATTTTTATAATCCACATCAGGACGGGCGTAGTTATATAGAGCCACATATTAGAAATATTCAAAATTGGAGCTCTTGGTTGTTCGGCACTATGACATTCATCTATCCCTCACGTAGCTGTACGCTTGCTTCCTTCCTAACCCCACTGAACTAATAGTTGATGAATATCATAGCAAATCCAAAATTCATAATTGCATCCCTTGCGACGACTTGAATTGCGGTGCCATCAACGAGTCTTCAATTAGATTGTTTATTGCTAAACACAACGGCATGATTGTACAACATCCTTCGCGTTCGCGGTGGCGTTTTGTTTTCAGGAAGTTTATCCTTGTTACTGTAGGTCATATAACATCGTATCGTAGTCCACTCACCTACACGTTTTGTTGGTTAAACTTCCTAAATATGTACAAGTAACAACACTGCCAATTGTGAAAAGCAGATAATCTGCTCCAACTATCAGACAGCAGTTCCTCTTGGCCTGAAACATATATCCCTTCACCTAGCGTAGTGAGGCAGCGATAGGACGATGTGTCTACCTACAAGAATATAAAATGTTTCTTTCACTTTTTCAACATTGGATTGGAATGGATAATTTGCAAATTTGGTACTCTTTTGGAACATTTGTGGTTTTCTTCTTTGTAAGGACATTTCTGTAATGAATGTATATCCGTGTATTTATTTCCATATTCCATTTTAATATTCAAACAAACAAAAAACTTGCGTGTTACCGCAATTTGAACAGTTAGGTTACATAAACGAATAGAGCACGAAGATTGTAAATCAACTGGTGACTATTTGTTGACAACCAGGAAGTGAATGACATACATTTACTTGCAGTTATCAAACAGTGGCGTAGGGAGACTTTACTGATTACCAATATGTGGACCACAAATTTTTTTTTTTGCGAATCAACACCATCTGCAGCAATCAGTGTAAAAAAATTAACAAAATTATCTAGCATAATAAGAATATAAAGAGTTTTTCAATTGGGGCGCCTCTTTTTTACAATGGGGTTTCTCGGCTATGCGTAAAGTATGCTGAGGTTTGTTTGACATATCAGTTCGTCTGTACTTGTCATTAAATACTGGTAAATAACTCACTTCAAAAACGTTTGCAAACTATCCAAATTTTTTATCAGAACTCGCTTTCGGTTGCGATAACCTTACGCGCGCTAATCATTTTTTGCGATGAATCCCATTTTTAGCTCAACGGCTTCGTTAATAAGCAAAATTGTCGCATTTGGCCAAACCAGCAACTCGAAGCCATTACACATACACAAATTTAATGTTTATTACGGGTCTCATGCTGGAGGGGTAATTCGCCCGCACTTTTTCTGCAATGATGTTGGCAACGCAGTTACAATCAATGGAGATCGCTACCAGATCACGTTGATTGACTATTTTTTAATTAAATTCGAAGGGATTTACTTGTATCATATGAGGTTTAAAAACGTCATACCACAAAGGTGGGAAATAATCGAATTATTGAAGTCCATGTTCGGTGATCATGTTATGTCCAGAAATTGACCTGCACTGGACTTTTTTTTTCTTTGAGGCTATGTCAAGTGAGCACCGAAGTTCGAATTCCAGAAGAATACCAACAAAAAATAAAGTTTTTTCACGGACCCACATCTTACGAATGTCTGACAAACGTCCGAGAGTTAATAACCGCAATGGAAATCTTCTCCATTCGTCGCTCAAGTATGTCTTTAAATTGAATATCCCTTTCATTTGTGTGCAAAAATATAATACGCATAACAGGAATGAGCGCTCTATTTTAGACTCTGTGCGCAATACTCTGTTGGATCAAATAATATAATTAATACGTCTTCGAGCAGAAGATCCAACATTGGCCCTCAATTATGATAGTGGAGCGTCAATTTAAAGCAGTGCAATCCAAAACAACATGGAACCATAGAAATACATGATTTCTTAAAGCCAACGAAGCCTACCTTAGTCTGTCAAGACTCTTCAAATCTATTTTAACAATAATGTCCAAGGACAATGGTTATATCAGTACTTACATATAAATATGAGACTTGGGTGAATAGTAAAAAAACATTATATGACCTATTACCCACGTTCGTGAGGAAAGTCTTATGGACTTGGCCCCTCATATGAGGAAGGGCGATGTTCGAGCGATTCCATAATTGTTTTCGCGATAAGTATTATCGCGCAGTTCTGAATTCTGTCTAGCAGATGCAATGTTGTTTTTTGGGCACCTGTCCAGACAATACAGTTGTATTTAAGTTTAGGGCGAATATATGCCTTGTAAATAGTAGCCAGATCTGAAGGAGTCTAGTACATCTTTGATCGTTTAAGGAGTCCTAAACATTTCGCAGAATTCTTGGCGATGCAAATATGTGATCGTTCCAACGAAGCTTGTTGTTGACGTACATACCGAGAATTGCGAGTTTTTTAGCTTCTTCAAGGCATGATCCATTCATGGATAAAGGTTGGGGGTTTAAATTACGCTTGGACGACAGAAGACACCATTTTGTTTTGGAAGTGTTAAATTCAACTCTATTATGTAGTCCCCACCTTGTTATGCTGTCAAGGTCAGAATTTAACGTGCTTATCTTACGTTGTTGTTTAAGTTGCACTTGCGAAGATAAAGGGCGTGCAGAAAGCGTGAAATCATATGAAAAGCTAAGAGTGCTGTCGTCAGCGAAAGAATGGATTAGATTAGAAGTATTGGAGAGCAGATCATCAATGAAAATCAGAAAGAAAGTCGGAGACAAATCAGAGCCTCAAGAGAAACCGGCGTTTATGCAGTGAACATTAGATTTGAAACCGTCCAATACGACCTGGATTGAACGGTCAGAAAGGTATTTACTTTACCAATGGAGGAGGGCCTTATCAATTCCATGGGCATTCATTTTAGACAAACGAGCTTTATGCCAGACTCTGTCAAATGCCTTGGAAATATCGAGTGCAACAACTTTGCTTTGACCATATTTGTGAATAGACTGGATCAACTATTCAGTTAGATATGCCATCAGGTCACCTGGAGAACGTTGCCTTCGAAAACCGTACTGCCGGTCGCTAAGGAATTCACGTGATTCAAGGTATTGCATAAGCTTACCATTGATCAACGTTTCAATGACCTTAGAAAGTATGGATGTTAGCACAATTTGTCGGTACGAAGAAAGAGATGACGGTTCGCCTTCTTTAGGAACAGGCTGGATAAAGACTGTTTTCCAATTCCTTGGGAAGACTCCAGAAGAATAAGAGAAATGAAAAAGCCTGCGCAGTGGCAATGCCAACATTAAAGAACACCCTTTTCAAAACTATAGCGGGAATACCATCAGGCCCAGCAGATTTATGAATGTTCAGATCATTGAATACTCTAGCAACTTGACGAGTACGAAAGTAAATCTGTCCCATAGAAGATTCGACTCTTGCAAGTATCTGCGGCGACAACGTGCTATCTGGTAGCGTGGAGCTAGCTGCGAAATTTGAAGCAAGCAGATTGGCTTTGTCTATAGAGTTGACAGTTGGAAAGACATTGTGAATGAGCGTTGGAATTAAAGACGAGCCAGTATTTTTAATTAGTTTAATTGTAAGGAATTTCACAGCAACTCCAAATCAGCCATAAGAATATTGTACAGAACTGGGTTCAGTACTGACCCTTGCGGAACACCAAACGGAATGTTGCAAGAACTAATTTGTTTTGGGTTCTACTGTTCCAATAAATTATCCATTAGGAAAGAATTTCAAATCTTCAAACGATTTCTTGGAATTTTGTAAACGATCTTCTTTAAAATTAAATCTGAGTGCATCCTTAATTTTGGTTTGAACTTATCTTCCATTGCTTACCCTTAGTTTTAAGTTAACATTGTAGGGACTTCACCTACACGTTTCGACTTTTGTTCTCAATTGTTTAACCCACGCCGCCTCTGTTTTTCGTATACTTAATTTTGTGAGTTTCCCTGGGAATTTTTACTGTGGAACCCTTTGTCTTAAAAATATATCTCAAATCAGCGGACTCCTTGTCCTCCTTGTCAGTTCGTGCGGTAAAGCTTGTGTAAAGGTGTATTATGTTGTTTAATATGTTTGTCAGCAGAGAATCGAAAGGGGAACAAGAGTAGACTGCGATGCGACTTACCCTTACCCAACATTATTTCCTTTGGCCCAATGCTCGCAGATCGCACTGCTGCTCCTCTATAGTCCTACTTCTCTTTTGCAGTACATACATAGTTCTCATCATGCTTGCTCAGCACTTCCTTATTTTGAAAGTTCATAATCAGTCGACCGACAGTCATCGTTCCGACGTTGTCAACGAATTTCGTTTTTTTTTTTTATAAAATTCAAATAATAACAGGAAACATAAAAATTACAGGTGAAACAGAAGAACAGTTGGTGTTCCATCGATAGTTGTATATTTAAGGAATGATTCCATTGCATTGCATTGGATTGCTGAGCATAATTTTACAATTGGAATTCGAACGTTATGGATTTTGTGAAGCCTGATGTGCAGCACACATACCTACGGCATAAGGAGATCAATGAATACCTGGGCTACCTTGAGCATCGATATGCGACCTTCGTTCGAGTCTACACCATTGGCAAATCTTATGAGGGACGCCTGGTGAAGGGTATAGAAATTGACTGGTGCAGCGAACGAAACGCAGCACATAACACAATTGATATCAATCGACGCCCTCATTCAACTGCTTCTACTCCCACAACAAAGCAAATTCACATTAAAACCGAAAGGACTGCGAAAAAGCAAGCGAAAAAGAAGAAGAAGAAGCAGAAGAAAAAGGGTTACAGACTGCAACCTCTTACCAGAGGACGAAATCTCGTCTTTATTGAGGCAGGTGCACACGCCCGTGAATGGATAACCATATCGGTGGCACTCTACTGCATTCAACAGCTGACTGAGAAGCACCTTCGACACAGGGACATTCTCGAGAAATTGCGATTCTTCATTGTGCCACTGGTGAATCCAGATGGTTATGAGTACACGTACAATAAAGTGCGTGCAGCTTCCCACTTCATCTTGATCTACTGCACTTACGCTAAACGCTTGTACACTTCCAGGACCGATTGTGGCGAAAAAACCGACGACCAAACTCAAATTCGAAGAGCATCGGCACGGATTGTAATCGAAACTATGATTTCCATTGGGAGAGCGGCTCGTCGAAGGAGTATCGCAGTACCTTCAAAGGGGAGTCACCATTCTCGGAGCCGGAGACGAGTGCCGTGCGCAATGTCATGCTGAAATTGCGGGCAAATTTATTGTTCTTCTTGTCGTTGCACGCCTATGCCCAGACCATTATGTATCCTTGGGGATATACCAAGTGAGTGGAAAGCTTGCACAAGTGCAGTACGTGAGTGTTATGTATGTTTTCAATTCAGTTTGGCTCTTCGAAACAACCTTAAAATCCATCATTACAACTTGGCCTTTTACCTATCTACGTATATACCAAAATACTAATTTTATTCATTCATTCATCTGCTTGCTCCTCTTTCGTTTTCTTTCTTTCTATCTGATCGTTCTTTCGCCTTCAACATAGGGAATTGCCACTGGCATGGCAGCAACTACAAAAACTGGCCGACTGTGGCAAAGATGCAATTAAAGAACTGACAGGACGAATATATCGGAGCGGCAGTATTTCGGAAATCACCAAACGTACTTATTCGGGAACAATTGTCGACTATGCTTTTGGCATAATGCAAGTTCCGCTGGCATTGGTCATGGAGTTGCCTTCGTCGGAATTTGGATTTCAACCTGCCAAAGAGCTCATTCGGCCAATTGGGACTGAAAGTTGGATTGGCATTAAGGCAATGTGCAAGTATGCCTTTGAACTTGGCCGAAGTATGGTTGAGCCGACGAAGAAGGATGCAGCGACAGACGTCAGGGATTTGCTAAAATCGGCTACTATTAAGGCGGACATGGAACCACCTTTACCTTCTTAGGATTAATGATGAGGACTGTATCTAGATAAATATAAAGTAAATTCTCATTGGAATAGCATAAGAAATTGTATTTGTTAAACTCTTAATTTCAATTACATTTGGAATGAAATACATTTATACTTTATAGATGTCATTTTATTTATTCATTTAATTAAATATTTTATTTACAAAGGAGTGTAAAAGCAGCATTTTATACGTATAGCTAGCTTCTAGTTTGTCTTAATTAATTTAATGTCAATTGTCTTACAACGAAAATATTTCTCCATGCATATTCATATCAACGAAAACGCATTGCATGACTTTAGGCTTGTATTTTAGGTGCGTGCGTTAGTGAGCAAGTGACATGGCCAACTAGTATATTGATCTCTGAAAGTGGACATTGCTGCGTGTCAATTGGCATACCAATTGGGTTATACGATCGCACAAGGTAGGGAAAAAGTGAGGTCAAAATGTGAATTACCTGCCTTTTTATTAGAAATTAAAAAATTAGGCTCTATTTTGACGGAAAGTTTACTGGAAGATGTAAAAGTGATGACATTAAGTTAAAAAAATGATATCGGTCTATATATATCTACCTGAATCAACAAAACCCCTAACCCCTAACAAACAGAAAGCATCACAAAGAGTTTCAAAAATAGTTTATGTCCCGAGTTCGCTTGCCATTCTGAGGTGATGCACATTTGTGCTCGTTTTACGGCATTTTGAATTGTTGATCGCAAAACATCTGGCTCCAAATTGGTGATTCCTTCGTCAATGTTTAAGACGTGCAGGTTTTGTGGTTTGTTATGGTAAGCGCGAGATTTCAAAAAGACCCAAAGGAAGAAGTTCAAATCGCCAAAACGAAAGACCGTCCGAAAATTCGTGTTTCAAAATCTTCATTGCTGCCCGAGCTGTGTGAGCGGTTGCTTCGCCCTGCTGGAACCAACAATGCTCGAGACGCAATTCAACAACTTACGAGAAAAACACTTGTTTAACACCTGTCTGTAGTGCTCACCAATTACGGTTGCAGTGGTGAATTCAGCGGCCTTAAAAAAATAAGGGCCAATCACTTTTTCACTGCAAATGCCACACAGTCACAGGGAATGCAATGGCTCTTCATGCATTTTATGTGGATTCTCCGTGTCCCAGAAATCTTACTCTTATTTATTTGAGATATATCTGGGTGAAAGCTTTTTGTACAGCTCGTGAGGTGCTACCAATAATGTCAATGATGGAATGATAGAAATATGGAAAGATGGACTTAAAATGCAACTATTGGCGCTTTTTTAACGTAAATATTTGGAGCGGTCCAGAGCCTAGAGCTTCTCGCGACCATTCGTGCTGTGCATGCATATCCGAAAGGTTAGCTAATTGTGGACCTTTCCATGACTATTATTACTCTCGGATGTTTGTCCAGAGCAGTCCAGAGGGGCGATCGCAAAATTAGGCACGAAGCAAAAATTACCGCAAGTTAATAGCAGTAGTAAATTGTGTGTCTCAGTATATTAGTTATTAGGCCATAGTATGTGAGTAGCCTCCTTCATGAGGCAAGAGAGAACCGAATTACTCGCAGCGGCTATCTTGCACTACAGGACATCGAGTGTCGGTAGAGTTGGGGATTGAGCCCCGCGCTAGCCTAGCTTGCGCCATTAAGCATACTCTTTTTTTTAGCTAATTAGCGGTCCTCCCTTGGGAGTAAACCATTTATTAATATATCGCTTTAAGTCCTGCAATATAGCTGTTAGATATTATGCTGCAGATGGACCCCACGACCTGTACTACAGGACAGGCTGCTGCCATCAAAAGTATACTAAACTAAATAAAGAAAACAACACGACGTACGTACGTACGTACAGGACAGACTCTTGCGTCATTTTGCGACCAAAATCGGCCGTCAGAAGACGGACCGTGAAAATTTTTTTTTGTGTTTCTAAGACTCGAACCTTGAACTTCATCCTACTCAATATACCCATATACTTTTTTTAACGTAGCCAAGTCAAAACCAAAACCTTCTCTATAGAAAGTCCAACTGTTCCGATCGTACACAGATACATTCTTAGATTTAGACCAAACGTATTTGAATTAGTAATCAACTAAAGAGCAAAATTCATATGAAATTTTTCTGTTTCCCACTACCACATCTTACGTTTCTCGCTCTTTGCGACTTCTTATTTTTTGTACACTGTATTCACATCCAAAACCTTCTCTATAGAAAGCCCAACTCTACGCATACTAATGCTGTAAACCAAGACCAAACGCATGTGTGTTTGTGGGATGTGAATACAAAACCTTCTCTATAGAAAGCCCAACTGTTCCGATCGTACACAGATACATGCTTAGATTGAGACCAAACGTATTTGTATTTAGTAATCAACTAAAGAGCAAAATCCATATAAAATATTTCTGTTTCCCACTACCACATCTAACGTTTCTCGCTCTTTGCGACTACTTATTTTTTGTACACTGTATTCACATTCCAAAATACAGACGCGTTTTGGATTGGTTTACAGCATTAGTATGCATTGAGTTGGGCTTTCTATAGAGAAGGTTTTGTTCACGTACCAAAACACAGACGCGTTTTGGATTCGTTTACAGCATTAGTATGCGTAGAGTTGGGCTTTCTATAGAGAAGGTTTTGACCAGTGTACAAAAAATAAGTAGTCGCATAGAGCGAGAAACGTAAGATGTGGTAGTGGGAAAGAGAAAAATTTTATATGGATTTTGCTCTTTAGTTGATTACTAAATACAAATACGTTTGGTCTCAATCCAAGCATGTATCTGTGTACGATCGGAACAGTTGGGCTTTCTATAGAGAAGGTTTTGATTAAACTCCACAACGCCAAAGCAAGAGAGTTTGCTTGTATGTATTTGTTGAATTACTTGGGTGTGGTTTATCACTTTGCCTTCCTTTATGCGTCATTTACTAGAATTAAGTGCTTGTTTAGAGAAAAAAAACATATCGCAATATGTATTTCTATTTCTAATCCAAACAATAACTGACTCAATGCGATAAAGGATGGAGTTTCGGAAAGGTTCTATTCTTGGAAAAGTACATAAAGAACATCACTTTATTTATATTCGTAATAAAAAGTGACAGCTCACTTTAGAATCAAGTGCTGTTTTGTACTGCTGGACGCGCATTGAACGCGGTAGTCGTTCGTTTGGCTATCAATGACAATTTGTGTTGTTGTTCTCTTGGTTGTGATAGCCGTTTGACTCTGGCAAAAAAACGGAGAGCTGTATGCTTACAAGCACTTGGCTAAGAAAGGAGTAAGAAAGCCGACCGCTTAAAAGCACTCGGTTTGTGTAGGGCAGAGGAGGAAAGCTGTCCGCTTGTGGTTTTACCACTTTGCGAGTGCTGTTGTCCGGCGTTGACGTCTGCTGCTTATTTTTTTTTGTTGTTCTGTTTTTGGATTGTTTCTATGCCGCAGTTCGGAATATAGGCGGTTTGTGTCCTTACTGAATGGTCCATTTATCGCTACTGCTGCTACTGCGATGGTTCGTACTGTAAAACCGGATTTATCAAAGTCTCATTCGATTTACTAGGTTGAATTAAGAATGATCCATCATGGATTTGGATATAGTTTGTTATTGCGATTTATTTTCAAAGTTTTCTAACCAACACTGTAACTTTTTTTACCCCTCGGTAATCGATGGGCATGATTTCGTTTACTCACCAAGATGCCGAAGAGAGAACAAGCCATCTAATTTCTCAGGAAGTTTTCTGTAAACTAGAAATGTCAAATTTGGTTTTGGTTTGGCATTCTATTGACCACGAAAGGAACGAAAACACTGTCACTTTGACCCCTTAGCAAATCGAACGAGGCATTATTTCGGCTCTTCAGAATGCAATACTATGGCAATTGTGGAAGAGCTGGAGTGAGCTGAAGCTCATTGCCAGAAACCGCACGCGATTGCGAGTAGGTGTATAGTAGAGGCTCTAGGACCCACAAGGGGATATAGGACACAAAGAAGAAAAAGAAGAAGAAGAATGCAATACTTATATAACTAAACTCTAAATTCTTTATAGGTGGCGCTATAACCTGTAGTAAAATAGTATATTACATAACGAGCGAGGAAAATGGAGTTTATCGTGCGAGTTAGAAGCCTGAAGCACGGAGCGGTAGCCGAGGGATGCAATTTAACGAGCATGATGAGCACTTTTCTGCGAGTACCTAATGTGCGCTATTTTTCACACGACCAAACCGGTTTTTCTGCTAAACCGGTTATGCGCAAGGCAAAATTACTCTTAGAATGTGTGTTCGCTGTGGCTACTTTCGAAGCTAGTTTATACTGGATGAAACAGTCATTTTCATCTATGGGCGTGTGAAAAAGTATATTACATATCGAGCGCGGAAAGTGGACGTTATCGCACGATATCGGACGATAAGCACTTTTCAGCAACTTATGTACGCTATTTTTCAAACGCTGTATTCCATGCTGCTTTATAATTTATACATAGTAGTTAAGAGGGGATGATAAAAGAAATGTGACTTTTAAATAATAATAATAATAATAATATTCGGCGCGACAAACTGTTGCAGTCCAAGGGCTAGCTTTCTCGCGACTATCTGTGTTGTTCATGTATATTTTTGGACACAAATGGAAGGGACCTACAATTTAAGGCCGGATCCGAACGGCGAATTGTGAAGCTTTCCTTGACAAGCTATTACTCTCGGAACGTTTGTCACCAATTCGCGAGTGGTGGCGAGACACCGTGAAAAATACTTTTGGTGTTACTGGGATTCGAACCACGAATCCCTGCTCAGTAGCGATGCGCTTTTCCACTGAGCCACGGCGCTCACTTGTAACTTGACTTGTGACTTTTAGTTCTTCAAAATTTATTTAAAGCCCCAAAGTAACTGATTAATGTTAGATTTGACATACATGAAAACTAGTGTAATCAAGTCGTGCGATTCTTAATATTTACGGAAGGAATTTATTTTTTGTATATTTGTGCCAGCAAATAAGAAATCAGTTAATATCCCCTTTTAATTTTTGTATTCCATTATGTAGGGACAACTGCTAGTGATAACTTCTGTGTCTCGCAGGTTTCAAAATGAAGTGCTAATGTGGTGAACCGCAGTGTAAGTCTTACGAAATGTTAATACTCGCCCAATTTTACGCTTTATATAAACTGTGAATAACTAAAAATTGTATTCCTTTTATCATCTACTCACAACTAATATGTAGTATTTGTAAGAGGATGGCCTAATGGAATACAGCTATTAAGCGAATCGGGAATCTAGAAAAAATTCTTATTCACTTTAACTTGGGAATTCATTACTTGCTTGTTATTCTTTGCTGTGCGCTGTGACCGTCCTCTGTCAAGCAACAGAGCCAACCTCAATTACAAACACATCCTGAATAGGATCCATTAAATGGAAATTATTTGAATTAAATAAAACAAATCGCGAATGAAAAAAATGTTATGACGCTAACTTTTAGGTATACTGGGGAAATTCTTGTCACTTAGCTGAGGTAAAATTGCTCCCTTAGGCTGGCCGCATATTGAGCGCAGAACAACACAGCCAAGATTTTTAGGGCATACAAATTTTTACTTAATGACACACTTTCACATTTTGCGGCATCCTACGCTATGCTGTGCTACGCTGCGCTCAATATACGGCTGGCCTCATTGTTCTATACTGTGACCGTCCTTTCCAAGCCAGACAGACAATTGTTTTTTTTTTATTTCTACCCTAGCCCATATGGCAGACACTGCTACCTGAAATATCTATTGTATCTTACAGCGCTTTCGATTTGCTGGGTACAGTGAAGGTTTGGTGTCCCATTGCGACAGCGTTCTCGACGAAAACAAGAGTTATATCGCAAGCCACAATAACCTGTTGGGAAACTCACCACCTTTCTAATGCTATCCCTATTAAAATTAAGGATTTATTTGTAGAAAAAGGGTCTGATTAATTGTTTGGATTGCCCAAGTCCCGGGACGTTATCCCGGTGGGCTAGACGAAGTTTGTGTTCCCAACAATTTATCAGTGCTGTAGCGGCAGCCCAGTTGACACCACAGTTCAGGTCCTATGAACGCAGATTCCGAGCCAGCCATACCTACTTAGTCTGCAGATTCGTTGCCTGCAATTCCCTGATGACCAGGGCCCCAACCTGGTTTCAGTCTGTTGTGTATGGCAAGAGATTGCAGTGCATCGTAGCAGTTTTTGACTGATATTGAGTCCATTAAATTGGACGAGAGCGCTTTAAGTGCTGCCTGGCTATCTGACAAGATATATATTCTAGCGCCTTTAATTCCTTTATTAAGGTTAATCCCGGCGCAAATCTCAAAGGCATGGATTTCCGCCTGGAAAACCGATGGACTTTCTCCCATTGGTATTGAGGCTTTGGCGTTCGGTCCAAAGACACCAGCTCCAACTCCAGTTTTCATCTTTGATCCATCTGTGAACCAGACCAGACCTCTATCGTCCAGTGCCGGAACACCATTGCACCAGTTTACCCGGTCCAATATTTCTACTTCAAATTTCCTTCCGAAACAGTGCTCCCTGACCATAATGTCAGCGATATGCAAAACATGTCTCTTTTTGGAATTGAGTCAAGAATTCTCAGGTGACCCCCATAGTCACCCGGTTTGTACCCGTATGCTAGTTGCAGATTAATAGCGCATCTAGCAGCCGTCTTCCTAATGAAGATTGACAGGGATGAAAGCCCTACAACAGCTTCTAGTGCTGCCGTAATGCAAAGATTTTGCAAGGATTGATGGATAGTCCTTTTCTGTTGCACCATTCTTAAACGTGTAGTAAAGCACCTTGCATGACACTAGTGATAGTCGTGCAGTGCTTACCACTAATAAAAATCGCCAACTCGTCCGCATAACCAATGGTAATCTCTGAAGATCGACTATATGATTGTCAATGACTAGTGACCATAGAAGGGGAGAAAGCACTCCTCCTTGGGAACATCCCTTAACAGCAGTCACAGACACAGACGCTCCTTCCGAGGAGGAAATAATATCTTGACTTTCAAGCATGACCCTTATCCAATGATTAGTGGAGTCGAGTCGTCGATACCCCTGCTACTGATTGCCCCTGCAATAGAGTCAATGTCGAGGAAGGCACACAGGGCCTCTTCCTTGGAACGAAAATTTCCTTCTATCTTCAATACGAGTGCCCTTCACTCACCTTCTGTGCTTTTGCCTTTCCTGTACGCAAGCTGACTTGAGTGCAGAGGAGTAGACTATTCTAACCGTCCTGTAATATGAACATCAATAAGTCTCTCCATGGTTTTGAGGACAAATAATGTTAACTTATAGGTCTGTAAGATTTAGACAGCTTATTGCCTGGTTTGGGGATAAATATCATATTTTCCTGCCTCCAGATAGTAGGAATGTACCCCCAGTTGTAGCTGGCTCTAAATAAAGCAATCATAATCGGTAGGATCAGATCGACTGCCTTCTGTAGAACCAATGGAAAGATTTCATCACCGCCGGGATCTTTGAACGGTTTGAAAGAGCCTACTGCCCATGTAGACTGGACTGAAGATTTTGCCGGATACACTATTTACCCTACTAGAAATAAAGACCCTTTGGTCAGATGCGTTCGGGTGCGTGTATGGTGCACAAGTAGACGAACCTGGGAAATGACTTCTGATTGTATCCTCACGATCGGACGTGTAGGTGCCATTGGCCTTTTTTTAATAAACACAGTTCGTCTGATCCTTAACTTATGCTTGATGTATTCTTACAGCTACTGGCATTTCGACAATGTTTTCGCAGCATTTCCTCCATGTGGCACGTTTGGATCGTCTTAATTCAGA
Source organism: Nephrocerus scutellatus (assembly GCA_947095585.1). Classification (NCBI taxonomy): domain Eukaryota; kingdom Metazoa; phylum Arthropoda; class Insecta; order Diptera; family Pipunculidae; genus Nephrocerus; species Nephrocerus scutellatus. Next base: position 24,920,280 of record OX352765.1, on the reverse strand, counting down.
GTTGTTCTCTGTAAGGGCGAACCTATATTCGTCCAAACTATTCGTGCGTTTAGCAGAGTTGAAGAGTTTTCTGATTTTCTTCCTACGCTTAGCCAGCTGGTCATTCCTCCAGGGAACCTTTCGTTTACACAACCTGATGTGTTGATGGTCTGACAGCGAGGCTTCGTCGGACAAATGGCAGTTTTCAACAAACCTGAAGATAAATGGACTGGCGATAGTGCGGTCAAGTATCTCTTCGCGAATCACATTTATGAAGGTAGGCTGGATCCTTTATTAAGTATATCTACGTTACTACCAATAAGATATTCTAAAAGACACTCACCCCTTCTATTGATATCGTTCTGCCCCAGACCTCATGATGTGTATTTGCATCGCATCCTATGAGTTACTGGAGGCACACACAATGTTCTGTGTTGCCCTATCGGTCGGAACTTCAATCAGCAGGGCCTACAGGTCTTTCGTTATGAATTCTGGAATAGAAAGAAAGTGTGTCAGAAGTGGCTGATTCCACGTCCTTAGTTCCGTATGGCTACGCCGTCTGAACTCTGGGTAGGGTTCGGCTGCTCAACAGCAAACCGAGCAGTTGAGGCCATCATCGAGAGCTCAACAGCTTCTCTAGATACAGCAGTTTGATCAACAGCAGGACCCGAGGTTGATGCGCTTTGAGATGAACTGATCTCATAGTTATTAGAACTTAAATCAATAATGACCCACGAGTATCCGGGACATGAGTATCCGGTATGCCATGGGAAGGCCAGTTAAAACCAAAGGTCGCCAACTATTCAGAGTCCGCATACTATCGACTAAGCACCCTCTTAGCCATGCATCCATCGGCGTATGCTGTCCCACCTTGGATTAGGAATAGCTTTTACTGAGGATAGGACAAATCCGTTGCCTCAAACCCTCCTTGTAACGGCGCTCTCAGTATATATCTTAAGAATAAAGCTTTTGCTTTGTGAGAGCGCCCTAAGTCTTAAGTTTTTCCATTGTAAGAAGTAAGAACGCCCTAATAAACGACATATATGTAATTAACATTGCATTTCAAGACAATTGTTAATCAACTGCGGTTGGAAAACATTTGCAATTTGTAAAATTATTTAAATGAACTTCCCTTTAATTTTTAGATAACTCTCAAACAAAATACGAATTTGATTTTTATTCATAAAAGATTTTTACTCGTCACATTAAAGAATGAATTGAATTGAATATGCATGCTATACCAAGCGATACTTCGTAAAATGCTTGCACATATACAGACGATATGCAATTTAAGAATATTGCTCTCAATTTCAGAATATTTCATATTTTCGTTATTATAATTAATTAGTAATTCAGCATGAATATAAAAAGAATAAACTCAAGTCTTCCAAAATTCATATTCAAGAATTATTTTCAAAATTAATGTACTAAACTGCAATCCGTCAGTACTCGTCCTTAGACTGCCTTTGTAGGAGTTGGAACCCTGGGCGCGGCATACTTATCCCGCAATTTATCATAGATTTTACGATCCTTATAAACGAGAAGATAGAATTGAAAAAGAAGAAATACAAAAAGAAAATACTAAATGACCACACCTCTGGAGTAACTGATGGTCTCAGTAGTTTCAATGAGCATTCAAAGTGGCTGGCATTGACGGATAGATCGTCCAAACTGATCTCGCTGTTATTTATCGACTCCTTGAGGGCCAACATCGATGCCTGACGAACAAGACCGGCCAAATCGGCACCGGTGTAGCCATCAGTCTTTGCAGCCAATTCACCGAAATCAACATCGTCGTTTAAAACAGGTTTAGTGCGATTCTGCAAGAGATAGAAAACAAAAACAAAGAAAGATGAAATTAGAAATCATACGCTGTTGATAATTGACCTAATCACCTTCGTCTGAGCCAGTAATATTTCCTCGCGGTCTTTCGTCTGTGGCAAACCAACATAGAGAATTGTATCCAAACGGCCCGGACGAAGAATGGCAGGATCAATGATATCAGGTCGGTTGGTTGCTGCCAGAATGTAGACTCCTTTACGGTCCTCAACGCCATCCATTTCGGTAAGCAATTGATTCACGACTCGCGTGCCTGAGCCAGCCTCATTGTTTTCAGATCGCTTGGGACACAACGAATCAAATTCATCAAAGAAGATCACACACGGTGATGAGTTGCGAGCCCTCTGGAAGCATGCACGGACTGCACGTTCACTTTCACCTACATACTGCAATTAAAGTGAGATATTTGCAATGTAATTATACTTCCCAGCCGTTCCAAGCGTGACATTTCTTACCATATTCATAAGCTCGGGTCCTTTGACGGATATAAAATTAATGCCAGCTTCGTTAGCAATTGCCTTGGCAAGAAGTGTCTTACCACAACCAGGCGGACCGCACAACAGAACCCCGGACGGCGCGGATAAACCCAATTGGGCAAGTTTTTCTGGGAATTTAACAGGAGCCAAAACAGCTAGTTTAAGTTCTTCACGAATATCCTGCAGAGAGCCAATGTCATCCCATGTAACATCGGGAACTGTAATAAAACCTTCACGTTTGGCAGAAGGCTGAACAACTTTCACAGCCTCCCGGAAATCTTCAAAAGTTATGCAGAAATCACCAACTTGTGAAATATCTTCTGGAGTCTTGTCCAACCAGTTAAGCATCTCAAACAGTGTAGGCTCTGGGAATTTTATTGTATTAACTTCAGATACCTCATCTACATCAATGGTTTCTTCAGCAGATGCTGATGGTGGTTCTTCATCGGTGGCTGCTATCCCATCTGCACCGGCATCGGCAACCTCAACGGCATCGGCCACTAGTGCGGTTATCTCTGTTTTTTCTTCTGCTAATTCTGTGTTATTAACATGTGTCATTTCAATGGAATCTGCACCAACATCTGCTTCCTCCTCAACTTCCATATTTTCCACTTCAGCTTCTTCGGTGATTGCACCATTGATTTTCTCCGCTTCACCCTGATCTGCTGGAACGGTTGTTGTATCGTTTTTGCTGGCATCGACAATCTCTTCGACTTCTATAGATTCTTTTTCTTTTTTATCTTTTTCTGTAATTTCCTTCAAATCAGCGTCGGACTTGTCAACGTCGGTCTTAGGAGCAACATCATCTACCTCGTCATCCAGATCGACAATTGTAATATTTTGCCGGGTTTTTGCTTGAAACTCACGCATTTGTTCAGAGCACCTGCAAGAAATGATTTTTTTTTAGAATTACCAGCAAACCTCAGACAAATGCTACATACTTCCTCTTAACAGCGATGGTTGCTGCACGTGATACCAATGCCAACAAATCTGCTCCCACATATCCAGGAGTAAGTTCGGCGATCTTATCGTAGTCGCACTTCTGCTCAACAGAGAGCCCATCACAAATTATTGTCAGAATGTCTTTACGGTCCTTACGATTTGGAATGCCGATAGCAATTTCGTGATCAAATCTACCCACACGACGCAGTGCTGGATCAAGTACATCTGGTCGTGTGGTTGCTCCAATCACAAGTACTGACTGGCCGTTCTCGCTGACTCTAAGACTGTCCAAGCTACTGATCAGTTGTGAGACAATTCGACGTTCCATATCCCTCTGAGCGTTCGAGCGATTCGATGAAATCGCATCAATCTCGTCAATAAAAAGCACACAAGGTGCACAACCGGACGCTTGCTCGAAAATGTCGCGAATACGCTCTTCTGATTCACCGGAAACCCCTGCAATTAGTTCAGTTGCTGGAACTTCAATCAACGGAATTCCCAATTGCTAGAGGGCGTAAAAAATTAAATTAAACATTTTTTCAATGAGTAAGCCTTAAAAGTGTTCTACTCACTCCAGCGACAGCTTGGGCAAGCAGAGTTTTCCCGCAACCGGGCGGACCATGTAGCAATATACCCCGAGGCGGCATGAGACCGAGAACAAAATATATATCCGGCTGCTTTATGTGCATTAGTAATTCGCACAGTTCTTTAAGTACTTTGTCCATACCACCAATATCTTGAAAGGTTTGTCTCGATTTCTGTGGCTGAACTTCTTTTTTGTATTTGCGTCCGTTTGCCTGAGAACTATGCAATGGAAACTGAACGCCATCGTTGCTGTTTCCACTGCCAAAATGATTCAAAGAAAAAATTCCAGCTCGCTGTTTCTGCGGTGGCTGTTGTTGTTGATGCTGGAGTTGTTGGTGTTGCTGCTGTGCTGTTTTTTGTTGGAACGATGACAACAAGGAGGATTCAAGAGGCGCCTTTTCCATTTGTGTGTTATTCCCATTCTTGGGCGATTGCGACCTACTCTGAACCTTGCGTTTCTTGGTCGAATGATCTACCGTGACGGATCTGATATCACCACGCTTCTGCGGTGCCACGTTTGGTGTTGACTGATCCTTTTTCGACGACGGCAATGGAAGCAATGGTGGCTGATGGTTGTCGTTGCCAACTTTAGTAAGTGTTATCTCACGAAATTGTTTCACTCCGACAATGCCTGTGTCTATTGGAAAAAAGAAAGCCCATTATTCATTTCGAAAAAACAGAAAACATAACATTGCATTAAATGGAAAAGAAAGAGTTCACAACAATTGAACATGCTGAAGAAGTAATTTTAAAATTACCTTGAGAATAAGCAATACAAGCAATACAAAGTAAAAATATTTTTACATCGTATTATGTATACTAAAATGTAGATATATTTTTATTTGTATTTACTTACCCTTCGACTTCGACTTGCCATTTTTGCGAGTATCGTCAGCGCTTTCGTCGCTGCTTATGTCGATTAATTCATTGTTCCCACCCCTATTGCCAGCAACATTCTTTGGTTTCGAATACAAAGATGTCAGCATATTGTTCAATGGACTGATATCTGTGGAATCCTGCAATTTTGAAGATAGTCTTATAAGTCCGAGCTAAAAGAACAAAGTAATCTGTGAACTTACATCCATAACCTCCAGATCGGAACCATCAGAGTCATCGGATGGCGGACCGCCGTCTTTCAAAATGCTTTTCGAAAGAGTAGTATAGGCTAGAGCGAGCAAATCAGTAAATGAAAATTATAATTAAAATCAGGTCACAAGTCAGGAATGGAATATCACACCTTGTTCCACCAGCATTCGAAAAGGGACAAACTTGCGGCGACTGTATTCTGGATAGCGTTCCTGCAACGCTTTCGCCATTATACCAACATCTAAAAACGTCTGGTGGACATTATCCTCCAAATACTACCAGGAAAAACGTGCAAATTGCATTAAATCACTTTTTTTTAATATAAAAAAATAGACGCCAGTTATACAAAAAATTAGACAAACATAACCTTGCTTCATCAAAGTCTCTGCCGCTGGGCCCTTCGCAATCGCTCTTACCTGTTTCACACGATTTATTATTAATGGATCGTACACCGTTGGTCTGTTCATCTTCCGCATATTTTGCTGGAATTACGAGAATTTAGGATTTTCTAATGCCTATCCTTGGATTAAAAGAAATAACCAGTTTCCTCGAAATACTTTAATGAAACTTCGTAGTTCGTAGAAAATTAGAACGCTACACTCCACGAAGTGAACAAAAGTTTTTAGCAAGCGGCAGGCAGGCGATGTAATTAATGTTAAATAAAACTTAAAAACGAAAGGGATGGAAGATACACCTCCAGTCTAACTCAAGGGAAATGCTCTTATACAGTCATTGTTATTACGGGTTTAGGTCGCAGTTATTGATTCAGTCGTTATCGAAGTTCCTGCGCTTGGGCTGAATCAGCAAATAGCCGAACGGCAATGGCACAGAGTACAGAGATTGTTTGCTGTTTTGTTTAATTCCACTAAATACATACAAAAGATTCAAAATAAAATTGTGAATATTGTGACCGCTTCATTGATAATGCGTTCTATTGTGAATTACTGAACAAATCCAAGGTATTGTGGCTACACATTACTTAACTGAAGAGTTCTAATTTTAAATTTACATTATTTTTGCGATGGAACAGAGACGTATTAAAACATCGTATCGTGTAGAAAAGCCTTAATTATATATAATATTTGAATACACAAAACAACGGCTGACTAATTTGTGTTTTCACACTGTCATAGACGAATATGATTGTTTCCTACTCTATAACCAATCCTCGAAAAAAGCAAGAAAAAGTATGAAAATACTTTCCCTATTTACTGCAGTCCAAAGTAGTTTTGCATTGCGCATGAGCAGTTTAGAAAAGTTTTGGTCGTGTGTGGTCGTTACATACCAGGCGTGTTGGCTTCGTCGTACCACGAATTTTTATTTTCTACAATTTGAAGCGTACATACCGCAAGCGTGGCTTTTTTGTTGCTTGATGTTTAGTTTAAAAAAATGTCAAGTACTGTCAATTAGTTTCGGCTTGCAACTTGCTTTAGCTAGTCGCACTCGACTGTGGAACGTGTTTCGTGCGCTTTGCTGCCAACTTCGTTACAGTACATTCTTATTTTTAGGTAATTATCACTTTAAAGTATTTTTAATATAATAATTAAACAAAAATGTTTGTTTGTGTGTAATGCTCAAAGGTAACTATGATTTTTTATTTTATATATTTTTTCCATTTTTATTTATTTTTTGTTGCACTGTAAAAAAGGGTTATGTACTATAAAAGCAAATTAACAAATACCAATTCAACAAATGAGGAACAAAATCATTTGGAAATTGATTTGTTAATTTGTTGCGGTAAATTTTGTTGATTTTTTTCAACAAATATATAAAGCATAATTTATACAAATATTGATGGCAAAGATCAAAATGAAGTCGATCATGACAATTACTGAAGATCAGATTGAAAATTCTGAAGAACAAATTAACAAAACTTTGCTATCAGTAGGCATTTGCTTATACAAATCATGTGTATAATAAAAGTATTAAAATGTTCGTGCCTGGGCACGACGAGCATTAAACTAGTTTAGTTTAATAATTATTTTAATTTATTTTTATAAAACTTAATTTTATTAATTAAGTAACAACAATTCATATAAATAAAAAATTAAAAAAAAGGATTTTTATTTTTGAAGCGCAAAGCAAACGCGCCCGGTATGTAAAGCGCTTAATCGCTGAAAAGTGCTTATCGTCCACTTTCCTCGCTCGTTATGTAATATACTATTTCGTGATTCAAACGTTGTCGTAGTCGTTTTTCGGAATTGATTTTTTTTTAATTGTTTTTTAAATCATAATAAATTTAAAACAAAAAAACCAAATTTACATATCTTCACCAAAGGCCTGAATTGAAGGCTTCTCCGGTGAAATTGGCCAAGCTACGAGGAACCGCAGAGAATCTTCAAGATCTTCATTTGACACTCCAGCTTTTTCGCTCATCCTTGGTGCAATGTTTAGCGTTGGAAGTTATCGACTTGATAGTTGTGCGTGCCTTTTTCGTTTGTTAGGCATGGTACTACAAACGAATCCGGTACAATTCACTGTTGCGTTGTTGGCCATCAAAAAGGAAGTCAGCTAGTTTCTGAAACACCGAATTTTATAATGGAGGTTCCAAGAATTTTGAAGGCTCACGTATGTTATTTTTATCGTTTTTCCGAGTTGCTTTTTTCAATGAATCAAGGAGAATTCCGAAAAAATAATTTGAAACCGGCTACAAACGTGAGGAATGTGATATATTGTAAATCACATTTCGCCGATTTAATTCTTAATTTTAATAAAGGGCTTAGCCCACTTTAAATATAAAAAAAAAAAAACATTTATTGATACTGGAATAGCAATAGGAATAATTTGGCAAAGTTTTAGAAAAAACCACCAATGACAGCTGTCATTTTTGTATAACTCTTAATATATTTTTATATGTTTCATTAGATCATTTAGCCTAGACAATCTTTTTACACTAATATGTGTTTGCAGTTGTCTATTGGAAAGCTAGTAACATAAATGTTATAATAATAGGTGTGTGTTATAACAATACGACCGGAAAAATATTCACATATTGAGAATCATAATGAAACGTGATAGACTAATTCATCGTAAGACAATACAGCTGCAGTGTTATGTTCCTATTTTGACAAGCTGCAATCATATTTAGGTATGTTAGAATGGTCTCTAATTTTCTCTTCATAACTAAGAAATCAGGGAAATTATTAGTATTGATCCGTAATAATACCATACCAAAAAAAAAAAAAAAAAAAAAAATGGTGTCCTAAAAGTACAGGACTTTTGTAAAAATTGATAATCTCTTTATGCTAATATTTTTAAAGAGAGCTCTTTCGGGAGTTTTACAGTGGAAAGTTATACAGTTGATCAAAGCATAAAAATGTATGATTTGATCATTGAACATCATTAATTAAAAAATCATCATTTGTTTAAAAATAAAAGAAGTATTTTAAATCTTCATTTTGTAAAAAATAAAAAAGTTTTTAATTCGTCCGCTACTTTTTGGACACCCTGTCGCCTTTTAATAAATAACATAGTAGAGAAAATAAAACGAACGCCACATAGGTCTGTTCTCGTACTCACAAATAGTAATAATTAATTCCCATTCTTACGTTATTTTACTCACAAGCGGTCCCGTACTAAAAGAATAGAGTAATAGAGCTGTAAACAGAGAGTTAGTTCATGTCGCCTCGATGCGAATTCTCCACTTTTTCTACAAACATTTTTGTTAGTATCATGTGGACATTCTGTAAAAACGAATTTATTGACAACTAACTTATGTGGCGTTCGTTTTTTTCTACACTTTTTTAACCAAGTGCAATGGCGCTAAGCGTAAAAAATGTGCTCTCGGACGTTTTGCATGTTAATTTGTGTTGAAAAGGTCACACAAATACCACGATGACGATAAGAATAGTAATAAATGTTTTTTATTTTAAAATTTTAACAAAAACAAACAAATAGAGTGCACTTTTCTAAAATGGAGAGCAGTATTTTAGCACTTTTTGTATTAAAAGAAACCACATAACTAAATTACTTGTGAATGTTGAATTATGGCGTAAGGGATTTGGACACTTTCTACCAACTCAATAATTTTTTGGTTTTATGCGTTATTTTTTTTGTCGTGAAACTTGACTAAATTCGTGGGGAGAGAGGAATTTTACTTACTTCGAATACTTTACAATTACGAAATCTTTTTTGGATAATACATATTCAGATAAATATTTTCTTTTTTCTTTTTTAGTACTGGCCTAATATTTCGTCGATCGGTTCTTATTTTTGTTTGTGACATTTGACAGCTGGAATATTATACAAATATTTTAAACAGTATACTACATCATTAATCACTTAAATACAAGCCTATATGTCTCTATAACTAACTATTGGTAAACTTGAGTGCAGTCTTCCTCTTCTGAACTAATTGGTAGTGCTTAATACCAATAAATAGTTCAGTATTTATAATACTTCTGAGACCTTGTCACTTGTTTTTTTCCGGACAATAAGTGTACCAATTTAATATGGGTGGCACGCGATGCACTTTCCGTTCTTGCACTTCGTCGAACAGCACTTTCCCGAATATGCATTTCTTTCACTATCCAGTAAGGAAGCCAACATTTTCGGATTGGATAAAGTATGCACAGTCTGACTACATTTTGAGCTTGCCAGAGTCAAAACAACGAAACAAGTGTGTTTGTATGTTACATTTTCGTGATGAATGCTTCATGAATTATAGGAAGAATCGCCTAATAGCGCAAGCAGTTCCTACTCTAGATCGTCTTTTAAATGGCATGGTCATTGATTACGAACGTTCCGACGAACTTCGGCCTATTGCCTTGTCACCAACAAAACTTCCGCACCTTATCCCACCAGAAGGCTACGTAAATCCTTGTGACGCATACTACCCACGAATTACAGGAAAGAACGTTCTACAATGCAGTATGGGGCAAAAGAAAAGAAATCATGCGGATAAAACGTATTCGGCGCCACAGCCCTCAAAAAAGCCTCGAATGCCAATAGAAACAAAGAAAATTCTTAATAAAATCAATATGACAGAGAGCAGGATTGCATCAAAATCATTTACAACGGTGACAATGCTAAACTGCGCATCGGACACACGTAGCTATTCCGAAAATATTTCTTTGGATTTTGTGAACGATGTAATTGAATTTGTCGACGCTGATGAGGAGGCCGACGAGCCAAATACCGCGAAGGGACAGAAACTTAAGGTAACCGAAAATGATCAACTAATTGCCATTGATGAAACCAGTTCAGACTTCGAGTCAATAAGTTGTTCTTATGCGATACCGGCACCATTAAGTTCATCATCTAGGACGTCTGAGAGTCAATCAAGTACAGAAATCATCACGAAACCTGTGGCAAGTGAAATACTTTCTCAGAAAACAACTTTGGACAGGGAGAATATACAGGAGAAGCAAAGAGCAGAATATTCGGCAAGTATTTCAGAAGCGGAAATGTTGATTGCTAAGCTAGAAGAAGAGTTGGCAAAAGCCAAAAAGGAAGCCGAACTCGCGAACATACGTACTGTAAAAGCTGTAGCAGCAGCGAAAGAACTGGAAGCAAAACAAAGTGCGAGTTCGCAACAAGTTGCCACCGTCAGCACATCGAAAGATAATTCAACAATAATTCCGGCTCCACCGTTGGCAACTCAACTGACAAAATCACAGCTCTTTAATGGAATCAGAAAGTACCTCAGTTCGTCGATGACTGCACTCGTACGCATGGAAATGTTCGGTAGTGCTGAGCGTAAGTGGAAACCAGATGAGAAACAGGTATCTGTGGAGATCATGCGTTTGGGAGAAAATGTCTTCAAGTATTTTAGCGACGAGTGGAGATTTCGATTGCCGCCAGTTAAACTTGTCGGGGAATGGTTGAACGAATCACTCGATGTTGCCGACGACGAAGAAGATTTGTAGTTCAATGCTACAACTTCATTATTGCCAAGTATTTACTTTACATTTAAGAATCATTGCTTTGAAAACTAACTATTTTTCGATTTCATGTATTTTCGTTTATTTGAAAAGAATAAAATCCTGTGGTTTAAAACTGAGGCGCTAATTAATTATTGCTCAATAGCAGAGATGTTGAACTTTATGGTTTCTCAAGGTCACAAATTATTGAGCTGGCTTTGATTTCTTCGACGCAAATGTTCGGACTGGATGCATCACAGATTGTATGCCTGGGGCATAAACCCACTTGATTTGAAGGTGAATTGGCTCCGAAACAGAATGCAAATGTTGTCCGGCTTGTACATGTAAAAACTTGTCCATTACATCTTCCGCAACTTGAAATGTCTCCACAGCTAGCTGCTCTATTAGTGCTACTTTGAAAGCATATATTCTCCAGATCTGTGCACTCCAAGCCGTCGCTACAGGTGAACAGCTGGTTTGTGTGTGGGACGTCATCTGCGATCGAAACGATTAGTACCTTGGCTGTTTGAAATTGTGTTTCCTATCTTTATACCTTCAAAGCAAAAATAATACGACGTTAGATTTACACACGCTACGTGATTATCCTGACAAACATTGCATGCTGACCACACCGATTGAAATCCGATTTGGAAGATTACAATCAATACAAAAAATTTAAACAGATTCAAAGTAAACAATTGCACTGGTTTTTCGGAAATATTCACCACTAAAGTGCTACTCATTGTCCGCGCGTTTTAAACTCTACGATGTCGTCAAACCTTCTGAACATATTCTTTATCGAATCAATACGCATAGGCCTTTTAATGTTTCAATTTCATTGATTACCAAACCATTTATCACATATTGTGTAGTAAAACTTTTTTTTTATTTGTAACAAATGGGCTCGTGGCGGCAATGAAGTAAAATACCAAACTTCTTTGAAATTTTCCCAATAGCTACAATTGTGAGCGATAATTAAATTAATTCACACCTATCTGTAGTTCTCTTCTGCATTACATATATTATTAATAAACACTCACAACGTTACTAAAGGAAAAGCTAAGAGATATGAAATATTTGAATTTTAAAAATTCAACAGCGATGATTGTTTACTTAACGCTTTTTAAATAGCTGTGAGCCGCGATAGAATGGAGCAAGTTCCACGACAACCTTTCGGTCATTGTTGTTTATCAGATGTCATGGCATGTTGTTAACATTCAATGTAATTCAAATTCCTACTGGTTTTGCCATTGGGGTGGGTCTGCCAAACGCCCAAACTGACCAAACGTACCTGACTAAGCACGAAGCACGAGAAAGAAGATTAATTTGGTGGCGGTTGTGCGAAAACTAAATAATTACAAGTACATGTATGCTTGATGCATCGTTATGACTTTATATGTCTTTTTGTCGATTACTGAATCTCACGCAATAATCATGCAGGGAATTCGACGATTTTATGTAGTTTAGTTATGCATATGTCTGTGAAACCATAAGAAAATATAATATTCTCTGTATCTACCCTGTAAATAGGGTTTACCAGCCGGGGTAATCCTCAGTGTGACCAGGGTTCTTGTTGCTGTTGTTAGCAATGCGTGGGTGTCAGGAAATTATGGAGAGGAAAAGATGTGATGTCTATGCACGTGTGTCTTAAATGACTGCAGATTACACAAATGTGGAAACACATAACTATAGTGCGGCTAAAGAAGGAATCTCGGAATTGGTTATACTTCCAAAGACAGGTTTAATGGTGGACCCGTGGGCTTGAGTTGAGGCACGGGTATTACGGATGGGTTCGAGAATGGGCGGGATGCATCTAGATATTTCTTTTAAACACAGCTTGTGGAAAAAGCGATAAAACAGTGACATGCAGGAAAAATTCCTACGATGTTTAAGCGATTCGATTGTTTTCCCGATATTTACGTCACCAATAAGTTTTAACGCGCGGTTTTGAAGACTGTTGTGTAGATGCAATATGGTCTTAGGGGCTCTTGACTAGACAATACATTTGTACTCAAGTTTAGGGCGAATATACGCCTTGATTTACAAATAGCGATATCTGAAGGAGTGAAGTACATCTTGCACCGTTTTAGGAAACCTAAAGATCTTGCTCTATTTTGGCGATGGCAAATATGTGGTCGTTCCAACGAAGCTTGTTCTTGACGCACATACCGAGAATTGAGAGTTTTTCAGTTTCTTTGATGCTAGATCCATTCATGGAAAAAGGTTGGGGGTTTAAATTACGCTTGGGCGACAGAAGACAGCATTGGGTTTTAGAAGCATTAACATTCAACTCTATTATGAAGTTCCCACCTTGTTATTCTGTCAAGGTCAGAATTTAACGTGCTTAACATACGTAGTTGTTCAAGTTCCATTTGCGATGTAGAGGGGCGTGTCGGGCGTGAAAGCGTGAAATCATATGAAAAGCTAAGAGTGCTGTCGTCAGCGAAGGAATGGATTGGCTTAGGAGTAGCGAATAGGAGTTCGTTAATGAAAATAAAAATGAGAAAGAGTGTCGGAGACAAAACAGAGCCTTGAGGACCACCGCGGGCGTTTATGTGGTGAACACTGGATTCCACTCCATTTTTCACTGAGATAAGCCATCAGGTCACCTGTAGAACGTTGCCTACGAAAACATCGCGGTAACGCTCGTCGATCTCATCACTATAGAGTCTCCGGAATCGTCTTTCCTAACATACGGGGCCAAAAATTCTCTAGAACACGGCGAAAGGGGTCAGAGTGCTTTTTGCTAAGCACCCAAGTCTCGGATCCATATGTAAGCACTTGTGTGACTATTGTCTTATACATCAGCAGCTTGTATGTTATGGTTAAATTCCTGGAGTCTTGACCGACTAAAGTAGGCTTTGTTGGCTTTGAGCAACAGTGCGAGTATTTCTGGTTCCATGGTGTTATCGGCTGCTACAGATAACCCGAGATAGTTAAAGGATTGCACTACTTCAAATTCACACTCCACTATTTGAATTGAGAAACCAATGTTGGACCATCTATTCGCAGACGTGGCCACCACTTTGTTTTGCTCTCATTTATGTGCAGCCCCAGATTTCGTACCGCCCGCTCGATCTGGATCAAAGCTTCCTGTATACCTCATGGGTTTCTACCAACGATGTCAATATCGTCTGCGTAAGCCAGTATCTGATTGTTCCTCTCGCCGTTACGTCAGAGTCTCGGATTTCTCCAACGTCTCGTTGAAGAGGACGTAAGCCTCTCCATCCCCTTGTCGGAGCCCGTTATAGATGTTAAATGGGCTTGATAGTGATTCGGATATTTTTACTTGGCTCACAACATTGGTCATAGTCAACCTACATAGTCGTGTCAGTTGATTGGGGATTCCGAATTCTCTGAGGGCTTTATGGCTATGCTATCAGAGTCGTCTTTAAAGTCTATAAAAATATGGTGTAGTGAGTTTTGATAATCTAAAAAATTATGCCTCTTAGCCAGTGTTCTAGTATCGCTTTTTCCTCCCATACTTGCACTATTAGCTCATAAATTGCTTGATGTATTGCGGGCCTCCTGTTTTAATCAGCTCCACTGAGATACTATCTGGTCCCGGGGCCTTATTTTTTTGGGCTGATTTATCGCGTGCCGGGAGTGGTCTTCGGTCATTGGTGGAGCGTCCAATTCCTCAGTTAGCTGGCCATTTAGCAACTCATTAAAGTGCTCTTTCCATCGCTCTAAGATGCCTTTGAGATCGGCGATCAGATAACCCCCTTTGTCTTTGTATATATTGCTTTGTTGCATTGCTCGGTACGCAACATTCTTACGTTCAGTCTAACATCGAGCTTACATCGAACCAGTCGTCCCGATCGCTACGACTATTGCCTAAGATGGATCCCAGCAGTACTAATGACAGTATTCTTAAGGCGTGTCCATTCTCCCTGAATATAGGGCGAGTCCTATCGCTTGACGTAGTTATTTCTGGTTTCTTCGTTGCGAACGGCAGCCGCGTTGACTTGAATCTGATTCGCGGATGCAGTCTTTCGTGATGATGCAATCCACGTTCGGAGCACCATACCAACAAGATAGTGGTCCGAGTCGACGTTTGTACGCTCGGTACGTTCGTACCGTCATCAGGTTGTGGCAGCGGTCTATCAACACGTGGTCTATCAGGTTGTGAGTGGCTCCATCAGGAGAAACCCAGGTGGCTTTGCGGATATTTTTACGCGCAAACCTCATACTCGCAACGACCAAATTATTGCTTCCTGCCATCTCTATGACTTGTTGTCCATTGTCATTAGTGTTCTCGTGTAAGCTATTGGTGCCAATTTACTGCCTGAATACTGGCTGCCTACATATTTTTGCATTCATATCCCCCAGAATGATTTTACATCATACTGAGGGCAGGCATGGAATTGCCGTTCGACGGATTCAAAGAATTCTTTTTTATCCTTTTTTGTATTTCCAATGGTGGAAAGTATAGCCTTGATGAGGACTTGTTGAAATAATCAACGATTACAAGACTTAAACCAGATTTCGAATTTGGCTAAAATTATAAAGAAATCAGGATCAGTGAAGATATTTTTGCTAAGATCGGACCAGATTCGTATAAGAAGGAAGCATCATAAAATGAGCACTACTCTTCTACACTACACAACACGGTCCATTTGAAAAAGTTTATGTGACTCCAGAGAGCCACGTTCCAACTCATACAGGGTAGTTGCAATAACCTTCTGTCAGTGGACCTTATCTGGAAGTTCGGAGAAGTTCTGTGGAGATGAAATGAGTAGAAACCATTATTCTTTTTGCTGCGTATTACTGAATTATTTTATTTCCCGTAATCGGATAAAAATGTAGGATTCATATTAATCCTTCTGAAAAAAGGGTATTTGGTGGCGATACGTTTATTTGCATCCTTCAGTTTTCTCTGTAATGCAATCGCCTTGTTTTGTACTAAAGTACGTTCCTTGGTTACATCTCCGAGCATATGCGATTGATTTCTCACAATAGGCGAAACTGGGAAGCAAAACAATTTCATGCTTAGACCTTAACCGGTAATATATTAACCGATTCCACTTACGTTGTGCATGTCGGATCAGCGTCATTAACATAATTGCCAGGTTCCTTGTCGCTATTTTTTTTACAAATTGCTGCTGCGTCAATTGGAGCCGTTTTAGGCGCTGGGGTAATCACTTCCGCTGCGGCACTCGAACACGTTGGCTCATACTGAAAAATTACATATAGTTACTATCTTAAATGTATCTGCTATATGTGCAGCTATGGCAAAACTTACAGCACACGATGGCGCACAAATGCTTCCTCCCAGTTTGTACTGATCGATATTACAAAATTGATTTCCAGGACATTCAAATTGTACTTTGCCTATGGTGCCATTGCGGCAGATGGAATATGTCCTTTGACTCTTGCATGCAAATAGATTATCTCCAATACATGAGCCACACTTTGGTTTACACAACGGCTTGTTTTCGGCTGTATGTTCAATGCAAATATCCTTATCGCTGCTGCAAACCTCTCCTTTCCGGCAATGAAACAGCGTCGCCGATGGAGTTTTACCATCATCACACCAATGGAATGATGTCTCGTTGTAGCAACTAACCAGGTTGTCCATACATTTTCCACATTTTGGAGATTCTCCTTGTCCATGCACAACATGCAAGGTTGCAACAGACATCATTGTAAATACGATCAGCTGTAATTGAAATGTAATATTAAAGAATTCGACAAAACTGTTGCTGGAATACCATCTGACCCAGCAGAATTATGAATGTTAAGATCATTTAGTACTCTACCTACTGTGCGAGCATGAAAGTCGATCTGTCCCACAGAGGATTCTGCTCGAGGTCAACGCACAGTCTGGTACGAGTGTAGCTAGCTTTGAAATGTAAAGCAAGCCGATTGGCCACATCTGTAGAGCTGACGGTTGGAATGTCATTGTGAATGAGTGTTGGAATTGACGAAGAGGCGGTATTTAAAGGTCTTTCATGAATGTCCAAAAATTCTTACTTCCTTTGGGACACTGGACAAATATTTGTTTCAGCTTCTGGTCATAGTCGAAGGGTTTTTCGATAAGGACATAACAATTTTGTATTTTAAAACAAACGGACCCGCACACTTTTTTTTTACCATCTGTTAATGCTAAAACTTCAGTCAAGGTTTACTTTTTTATCATGATGAAGTTTACGAACGAGCAACTCTTGAAATTCTTCCGAAATTCTGATTCGGCGGTCGCATACTCCAATTTTTGGTTGTAATAATCGTCCCACCAGACATTCTGACTCTATAGACTTGAGTCAAAATATTCACTATTGAATATTTCTGTGGCAGTGTGACAACGCACTGGTCGAAGTACCGCAAATATCACAGCCGTAAGTGCTTCAGTTCAAAGTGAGCCAAATCAGTCGATGGTCACAGGAATTGGGAATTTCTCAGTCCACATTGTGGCGAATTTTTCATAATGATCTTGGCCTACACTCTTACAAGATCAAAATACTTAAAAACTAAAGCCTCTTCGTCTTTTAAAGCGCCAAAACTTTTGTTATGTTATGTCCTTATTGATATAAAACCTTTAAAACCGAAATCATACCTCCCGGTTTCTTATAGCCTCCTTGCAGCTGGTACGTAGCCAATAGAAGGGTGCCATTCTGCTGATAACGAAGATATTATCATACAGACGACGAACAATTGTAAAAGGCAAATTGTTAATTAGAACCTCATAGACATTCCAACTATCTTGCCAACCCAACTTACAAACCGATCAAGTATGCCGGTTTCTTCTTTCCAGAGTTAGCTCCTCTAAAAGCGAAGGGACACTTCTGAAAACGTTGAAATTACAACTAAAGTGAGGAATGAAGGTAAACGCCAACAAAACAGAAGTCATCTGTCTTCTGAGTGCCAGGGAAGAGAACAAGTAGGAGAAATTATGTGAGCCGGTAAGGAGGCTTTAAAATCACTCTTTTGGACAACATGATAAAAAACACCAACTAGTCAGAGGTGAAATATCTGGGAATCAACTACATCAAGAGGTTAAAGCTTAACAACCACATCAGCACAACGATGAAAAAAGCGAACTACGCTCTCAATTTGTTATACACGCTTCTAAAAAAACAAAACAGAGATTGTAAGATAACAACAGGCTGCTCATTTATAAGCAGTTCATCAAGCCAGTTAAAACCTAAAGCTATCCCGTATGGTTCACCATCTCTCAACAACGATGAAGAAAATCTCCTTATTTTAAAGGAAAGTGCTTCGAATCAGTACTGGACTCTGGAGGATTCCAAATAGCTACAAGTTTGTCTCGAGTACAAAACTTTACGAAGTTCTGCTGTTAGAAGTTGTCTCTTTAAGTGCATGGTTTCGCAACGAGAAAGCCAACAAATCCTACTATTTTATTATATACCATTCAAGCCTCTTGTTTATAAGAAAATGCTATTACCGCTTATATAACGATCCGAAATCTAGGTGAAAAAGAACATTCCGTTTTCGAGAAGAAAAAATTACCTGGGACGATTACTGATGATCTACAACAACGATATTTGTGAGCGCTAGCAAATATCTAGATCAGCGGACTTTTATGCAGGATACCTAGCTGGTATTTGCAATAAAAGAACCGGCTGTATAAAATGAGTCCCCAAATAAATGATATAGCTCCCAACATCTTCTCTTCTGTTTGTCTGTGTGTCTGTTCGCGATTTACCTCGAATACCGTTGATCCGATATAGCTGAAACTTTGGGTCGTGGTGGTGACGGTTGGGGTGGATGTTTGTAGGGGGATAGTGTGATGATGATGTGGAGAGGGTTGGCTAGGTATAGTTTGTATGAGATTGACTCGAAGACCGTGGTTTTGATAGATATTGGTGATTTATGTGGGGGGGAGGTGGGCTTGGGGTATCTTTAGGTGGGTCTTGAGATGGGTATTGTTGATCAGTTGGGTGGGGGTATTGTGGTGGACGAAGTCAGGCAACCCTTGGTATTTCAGCTAGTTTCTATATAGTCGTACTTTTGGGAATTTTATTTTTCATTATGATATAAGTCCGAAAATGTTGCCATTAACGAGTTTTTCATTTATTTTGGAAGTTATTTACTTTTAAAATCAGGAGAATCATAGTTTCAATGGAATCTACTCAACGTTGAAGGATACGAAAGCGAGACAGACAAAATCTTTGTGGTACACTACATATGTCGTCAAGAAATTAGGGATTGCAAATACGGTGGTGCAACAATTTGTTAGGCCAAAGTTGAAGAAAAATAAACTCACAAAACTATATCGTCTAGACTAGACTAGACTCTAGTACATACTTACTTCTATGAAATTCATTTTGAATTTAAAAGTTGTTTGAATTCCTTATAAGAAAGGATATTTTTTTACCGTTCACCACACAACTAACTCAAACCTTCCACTGCAAATAATTTCGAAAACAATTCCACTTTTATAGTATTTTTGATTCTGTGAATATTGACTATTGGTTAGCAGGTAATGTGACGCGCGCAAATATAAATTAATAAAAAAAATTACGACCATTATCTATAGCCTATCAATTAATTATTGCAGTGAAAAAGCTAATGGTTTTGGTTATTTCGAAATATTTTGTTTCGCCGTTTTATTACGTAAAATTACCCCAAATGTTACGAATATTAAGGGATAGAATTGTCGCTTCAGCATAAACACCGAATTCGCCATTACGAGAATATTTTCGATCTTAATATTTTAAGAACAACCGATGAGAATACAAATTTTTGATGTTAATTCTCTAATCAGAGATACACATGTGTACAAAGTTTGAAGAAAATCGGGTTAATTTTTTAAAAACTATTTATATGGGCGCCTCTCGGCCCTGGGGCCCGATCATAGCAAATTTTTTTAAAAAGTGTTGTCGCCGGATATACTCATGTGTGTAAAGTCAATAAAATCGGGCTTGCGGAAGTGGGTTAAAATTTGATCACAAGATTTGGCCAGGCAGCCAGCCAGCCAACGACAGACAACCGGGCACGCGAAGTTAATGTAGGGACCTAAAAAATGTAACTTAGTTTGTATGTTGGTTGGTAAGGGGGGGGGGGTGTTTCTAAGTCGGTTGTTAAGGGGGTGGGGTGGATGTTTGCCTAAGATTAACACGGAGCAGGTCTTTGGTTGTCTTAGGGGGTCTTGAGAGGTCTTTGCGGATATTGGGGGTATGTTCTAGATGAAACTTTGGAGGTTTTGGTGCCGTAGCTGTGATGATTTTGATGCAATGGCGGGGTTGTTGAGGTCTTGAATAGTGGGGGTATGTTCTACCTGAAACGTTGGGGGTTTTGGTGACGTAGCTGTGATGATTTGGTGCAATGGCAGGGTTGTTGAGGTCTTGAATAGTCTTTGGGGTCCGGTGGTAGTCTGAGGTCTTGGGGGTTTAGCATTTTGGGGGTTTTGGGGGTATTGGGGGTCTGGAGAATCTTTTGGGAGTCTTGAGGGGGGTCTGGGAGAAGTTAGGTCGGTTGGTTCGAGTAATTCTGGCGGGTCTTGGTAAACTCTAGGGTTGGGTTTTTGGGAGGGTTCTGTGAGTCTTAGTGATGGTCTAAAACCTTTGGTACAAGAGGGCGGGGGTCATGCGAGGTCGCTAAGTGTTGGTGACGAATAGTGACCGTGGGTGGTTGACGGGTTGAGTGGTGTCGGTTGGGAGAAGATGACAGGTAGAAGGGAAATGTAGGTGGGTATGGAATAGCAATGGAAAGGAGGTGGGGTGTTTAGAAGTTGGTGACGTAGTATGTAGGCTAGTCAAGGAGCTGAGAGGTTGTGGTGAGTGGTGATAATAGCTGTATTATTTATTTTTTGTCATTTTCGTTCTAGCCAATTGTATTAAATTATTTCTTATAGTTGGGAAATTAATTTTGGAGTGTTGACCCTTCAAAAACGTCTAAATATTTGTAATTATTTTGCAATTAATTGGAAACCCCGTTATAAAAGTGAAACACTGTATGTATGCTTTTAGCTATATTTTGCAAAACCCTTAATAATAATAATAATAATAATAATAATATTCAGAGCGACAGACCTTTACGGTCCAAGGCCTAGCTTCTCGCGACCATTTGTATTGTGCATGTACATTTTTGCACACAAATGGAAGGGACCTACAATTTAAAGGCGTATCCGAACGGCGACTTGAAAAGCTTTCCGTGACAAGTTATTACTCTCGGAAGTTTGTCAGGCATTCACGAGAGGTGGGACCGTGAAAAATACTTTTGGTGTTACTGGGATTCGAACCACCAACCTTCTGCTCAAAAGCCATGCACTTATCCACTGAGCCACGGCGCCCACACATGGCCAAACCCTTAGACTGATTCAAACTGTGTGTAGGAGTTTTATACCATAATGAGCCGGTTTCCGTCATATTTTGGACGTGGTCAGACTCCTGGGTCAAGATGTCACGATACGAATTGTTTTTACAAAGCTAATATTTTCAGAATTTTTTAGAATATGTAATTATATACTCGTAGTAATAAATTTAAATTTTGCATACCTGTTTGATATTTTAAAAAAAGAACTGCCACATTTTTGAAGGAGTCTAAAGTCTTCGTTTCCCGTACAAACAATTTGGCTGAACTTCCCCTTGGACAGTTTACTGCAAGCGCTTCTCCCTTCAACCCTATGTTGAAAAACAGTCTTTGTCCAGCCTATACCCAAAAAAAGGCAAGCCGTCGTCTCCTTTGCCGTGCCGACCCATATCACTTGCATCCATTCTATCCCAGGTCATGCAAACGCTGATCAATTATCAGCTCATGAAATATCTTGAAACTAACAAAATCCTTAGTGACTGCCAGTACAGATTTCGTGGGCAACGTATTACTGGTAATTTGGTGGCATATCTCACCGATCAGTAGAACCGGTTTTTGCATCAATTTGGTCAAAGCAAAGATGTTGCACTCGATATTTCCAAAGCATTTGACCGTTTGGCATCAAGCACTTGTGTCTAAAATGCGTGCTTATGGACTCGATAACAACTGCTTCATTGCATTAGAAGCTTTATCTTGGACCGCTCAATCCAAGTTGTTTCATATCTGAAATCACATAAATCCTGGCGTTACTCAGGGCTCTCTTTTGTCCCCAAAACTCTTTCTCATTTTTATAAATGATCTCTTGTCTATTAATTCTAATCCAATTCACTCTTTCGCTGAAGACAGCACTCTGAGCTTTACATGACATATTTAAGTTTGAGGAACATCCCTCCCCTTCTCACGTGGAACTTAAATAACTACGTATGTTAAGCACTTTAAAATCTGATCTGGACAGCATAATAAAATAATCGAGAAAATAATCGATTAGAATTTAACGGTTATAAAACCCAATGCACTCGCCTGTCGCTCAAGCGAATCGTAAACCCACAGCCATTATCCATGAATCGCACTTGCGTCGACAAAAGTGAAAAACTCGCAATTTTCGGTATATGCGTTAACGAGAAGCTACGTTGGAATGACCTATGTCGCCGTCGCTAAAAATGCTGCAAAATGTTTAGGTTTCCTATTACGATGCTAGAAATATTTCACTCCCTCTGATCTGGTTACTATCTACAAGACGTTCATTCGCCCCAAACTTGACTACAATTGTCATATCTGATCAGGTGCGCCTAAGACTACCTTGCATCTACTGTACAGAATACAAAACGGAGCGTTAAAACTTATAGATGACTAAAACATTGCGAAGTCAATAGATCCGTTTGATCACCGCAGGAACGTTTCTGCTACTACCACCAGCGTCGCTCAAGAGAACTAGCCAGATGCATGCTACCTCTATATCAATTCACGGCAATGCTTTAAATACACATCAGTTCACCCTCAAGACCATTTTCAGACGTACAGTTTAGTTCAGGGATTTGTTCTTCAGCCGTACAACACGCATGTGGCATTCTTTGCCAAGCTATGTTTTTATAGGTAGGTACGATCCACAGGCATTCAAAACACAAGCTCATAGACATCTCCCTTGTTCCTCTCCTTGTTCTTAACGCCCACGATGTGCCAAACATATAGCCGAGCGTTATAAGGTTACACGTGCACGAATTATAAAAAAATATTAAGACACAAAACAAAGTCGCAAACATTAAAAAAAACATATGATTATATAAGAAAATAGACATATAACTATTAATTGGTATGCGCTTAATCTTCAAGCTAACAATGTCGTTTGCATAACTAAAATGATTTAGTGGTATCTTCCCATCAAACCCAATCAAAGTACGTACTGTAGACGTAAAATAGAAAAAAATTACAATATTCTCCGCGCTTGTACATAATAAGGCTCAAATAAATACAGGCGCACCTACCTAAGGAGTGCTGCATACTAGAAATCTTTGTGTTAAGTACAATAAAGTAATTGGGCGATAAACGCGTCGGCATCCATTAAAAGTAGAAATTTTTTTTGGGGGGATTTTTCTGGATTTTTTTATCTAATGAAGAATGTCATGGTAAAATTTTTACGACAGATTTAAGAAGGGAGTGGTGGTTGTATTTAATTTTGGTCTATGACGGTAATATTTGTCTTATCGAACAAAGCATACATTTTGGCAAGGCAATATTTTACGCTCATAATATACTCGCTCAATAGTCCGCCCAGATAAAAAAGGTCACAAATTCATAAATCTTTTGTATAACACCGAAAAGGATTCATGTCGATCACTTTCGATAATGGTTAATGAAGAAACCACTAATATTTCGTTAAATCACTCGAAAGATGAACTTTTATGATCCATGATCCCATACGCTCACTTGGGTTCAGTGAGCATGATTGAAGCTAAGTGAACGTAAAGAAGCAAATATTCATTGTGATCATCGCTTCTAATGGGTGATCAATTTAGAGGTATCGGATTTTAAATTAAAATAAAACAACAAAAATTCAAATTGATTGGGCAATCTTTATTATGTTTGTTTAGAACCATACATGACATTTATTTTTGAAGATAATCCCTTTCAAATGTTGGCCGGAATTCGGTCATCCGTAAACATCAATTTTGAATGACTCGCTCGAGGACTTCGGTCGGAATCTCGCGAATAATTAGACTAATGTTGGCTTCCAATGCCTCAATCGTAGCTGGTTTATCCACAAAACATTTAGACCTTACATACCCCCACAAAAAAAAAGTCCAAAGGACACGATCTTGATGGCCAATCCACCGGTCCGAAACGAGAGATCAATTGCTCACCGAAACGAGGACGCAGTAAATCCATTGTGTCACGGGCTGTATGGGATGTAGCGCCGTCTTATTGAAACCAAATGTCGTGGAGATCACGGGCTTTAATTTCCGGCATCAAAAATTCGTTTATAGCGTTCGCCATTCACTGTTACATTGGCGCCAGCCTCGTCTTTGATAAAATATGGGCCGATGATTTCTCCAGCCCATAGGCCGCACCAAACGGTAGTTTTCAATGGATGTAATGGCAGTTCGTAAATGGTTTCGGGCTGCTCTTCAGCGCAAATATGGCAATTTTGCTTATTGACGAAGCCATTATGTACACCATAAGTTGGCCTGAGCGCGCGATGAACACTTTTTACAGAGCGTCGATTTTCGTAATACATTTGTACGATTTGTAAACGTTGTTGAGGCGTTAGTCTTTCCATGATAAAATGTCAATGAATACTGAATAAAAATATGTATTTAGTTTGACAGTAGTCACGCGTGACATGTCAAAAAAATCCTATTGGAAAAAGTACCTCTAATCTGATCACCCTTTATGTAGTGTGGAACAATGTGTCATTTTTCATAAAAAACTTCAATAGGAAATTTAAATTTTTCTTTGTACTTTTGTCACTATGTAAGTCAAAAATGTAGAAGGAAATTTCATTGTTTCACCGGAGAAGCCAAAATTATCTCATTGGACCACACTATTGAATGAGAGGCAAACGTTATATGAGATGATATATTAATACTACTCCAAGTGGATTGTAGATGATTGGAATGGGGCCCTTCTGTAGTATAACGACCAATGGCATAGCGCCCACTCCACTGCCTCCACAACCGGCGCTACCAGGACCAACAAAACCACCACTTTCGGCAGCGGTCACACTCTCAAAAAGGGGAAAATATAGAGTAACACACTTCTTGGCAATATGGCGTGGTTGATGTGTGGGTTGTGAAGGGGTGCATGAAAATGGAATGCCATATATGTATTTACCTATTATTTGGTACATTTTTCCCCCTCCCATATGCAAGTTGGGAGTCGATTGAGCCCAATTTTGAAATCAAACAAACAAAAAACACGACAAAACATTGTTCGCTGGGGGGGGGGGAACTCAGCGTCTAATGATACTGTTTCTGGTGCTGGGTGGGGAAGTGCTATGCTCACATGGTCTACAGACTATACCACCTGTAGTTCAACCGGAACGTGTATTGATTCTTCGGTAAGTTTCTCTAACGTCATCATAGAAGAGGATAACGCATAACGCGCAGCAGGTACCAATTAGAGAAAACCTTGTGCTGGCTTTTTCAATTTTTTAAGACTACCTTTAAATTAAATTAAATGAACAAAAATGACCGGTTGTATTTTGGATTTTAATTCTGAACAAATTGAAAAGAAATAATAATTATTATATTGGCTGACTCTAACTGTGAGAATAACAGGTTTTGGCAATTCCTTTGATAATCATCATCATATTTGGATCTACAATCGGGGTTCGGTACTGGCATCCCAGAAGAAGAATCTCCACTGGTACCAATTCGAGTCTATGTCATCCATTTTGATAACCCTAAACTCTGACCGTCCTGGTCTAGGCTTGTCCTCGCTGTCGTGTCCAATAAACCCTACCGCAAAGTAATTTTTATGCAGGAACTTCTTCGTTCATAACATCACGTCATTATAGAGTCTCCGTATTCATAGAATTCTTCCGATTCAGTGGCATCGGGATAAACTCTGTGGGTGCGCGAACGTTTAAGGTCTTTGCCAGCCTGAAAGGCAAAGCTAATAATCAGAATCAGCGTGCGTGTGTTTGTGAGTTTGTCTACTCGTATATCTCGACTTTTATCGGTCAGAATTTGGCGGCTTGCGATGGCGTATAAAAAATGATTTTTTAATGAAACTAAAATGCTTTTAAGCTAATTCAGTCTTTAGAATTTATTGCAACTATCCATATGGCGAGCTGAGAAGCTCCGCTTTACTATCTTAAATTTGTCCAGTCGTTTATTTATTGCGTTAAAGACGATAACGGTGGATTTTGCTGACTAAAAAGCCTACCCCAAGCACATGACATGGCATAACATCTGTATGTCATATTCTGATTTTTGTGAGACACAATTCTCCGCATTATCTAGATTCCTGCTATATCAGCTTTATAATTGGAAAAAGGGGATCGGCTATCGATCTTAATACAGTGAGCGTAATTCTTAAATCATTTAGCCGTTTTCGTTGTTGTGGTCCTCGTCTTGGATCAATGTTTCCGAGGCCGATTTGGGGTTCTGCGATTATGGTTTTCTATGGACGGAATGGACTAACTAGCCTGATCATTCAGCATTTCCTGTTTTTGGGGGAAATTACCGGCGGCTTACACATGAAGGTCTAATCGCACTTCCAGATTCCAGTCGGATACGGCATGTGCTCAAATACTATATGTTAAGATGTTATTTCTCTTATTCTGCTGATAAATGTCTGCCTAGGCCATCTTTCGGGTGTCCATAGAACATTCTAAAAAATGTGCTATTAAAAAAATTGTGAAAAACTAACTGACTGTCAAAATATTTTTTTTTTTTTTTAAAAACCAACATTTTACCTTAGAGGCAAACAAAACCAACCGATTTAAAGTTCTGCTACCAACTGATAACACACAAACTGCTGGCATTGCCACACTACATATTGATAAGATCATGCGAATAAAAGGAATTACATTGTGCGACTCATGTCAGTCCATGTGGAACTACGACCATTAGCAATATTTATAACCAAATATGTTATTAAACCATTTATCGCATTTATCGTTTCTTTTGGTGAGTTTCTTTGTTTTGCAATAGGGAAACAAAAAACGTTATAACGAAATAATGTAAAACAAATGTACTCTTCCGTTCTGTCATCACATACTTGTAGGTTATAATATGTCTTATCTCCTGGGGCATCCACAGTAACAATTGCAATAAATGCCAAAAATCTAAAAACGTTGCGTTTGCATGTCATAATGAAAACACATTTTCGATCTGCATTCATGGTAAGATGAGCGATAATAGTTTTGATTCAATAGCAAAATTATGTTTTAATCTACCGCTACTTATTGTGCAGATGTTCCTACGCGCGCTTTTATAAGATGTCCTGCGGGAAGAGTTTGCACCGATAACCCATCCGTTTGTATGCTAAGAAATGAACCGATGACGGGTCCAAGTTGCCCCAGTCAATGTGGTAAGTGTTCGTCTTACAGGAATGTATTTTCCTGTTTGAATGAGACAACAATTGGATTTTGTTTTGGATACGATGAGCCAATGTTCAATTCGACACAACAGTGTTTGGATGGATTTGTCTGCGATCTGAATAATCGCAAGTTTTGCTCCGAGGCAAGTTTAGCTGTGGTGAGTAACAATAGACTTTATGATGATGTATTTAAGTAGCTGAGAAATTCTGATTATAGCCAAGCTGTTTGGAAGACTTCTTTAATTCAACTGAAGCATCGTTGAGGACTTCAACTGAAAAACAATCCAGCTCGGCTATTACAAAAGATGTTTCAAGAACGACTATCAATACAAATCTAAGTGAGTAGGCATCGAAAGGTACTTTAGAACTGGTGTATTTATTCTACAACTTCAATTGAAGCTCCAACCAGGACCACAGCCAAAGCTAATTTTATAACAGAGACTTCTGTAGATGTAGAATTACTGAATTCTACAACTACGATAGAAGCCCCAAGCATGACGACAGTGAGTAATAGCTTTACAACAACAGTAACAAAAGCTACTGTAGACTCGGAAGAGGATCCCCTGAATTCTACAACTACGATAGAAGCCCCAAGCATGACGCCAGTGAGTAATAGCTTTACAACAACTGCAACAAAAGCTACTGTAGAGTCGGAAGAGGATCCCCTGAATTCTACAATTGCAACCACAGAGACAGCAATATTTTCAACAAAAGAACAAACAACTACCACTACATCTCACCAAACAGGGCGTGATCCTACTACTTTCTGTAACCAAATAAAAAAAAACGGATTTTTTCCATCTGAAACGGACACCACCTGTAAAAAGTAAGTAAAATATGGATATTACTTTCTTTTACATAGACACATAGTAAAAAGGATGAAAAGTCATATTTAAGTTTTTTACATAAATTGTAAGGGGACAGATGATTTTGACGGAAATCTGACAGCCGGAAGTGACAGTTTTTCGTGTTTTTGCAAATAACTCAAAAAGTATAACACTTAGGAGAAATCTGTTAAGTGCAAAAGAAACAAAAAACAAAAAAAAAATTTAAAAAAAATTCAATATACATCTACTGAAGATTCCGCTGCCGTTCGTAAAAGAAAGTCGTGTTGTGCCCACACCTCCATTTTTTTATGAAAATTATACATTTTTGATAAATTCTACATCTTTTTGATCGACGGTTTTATGGTAAACGAGTGTGGCCGCAGTCTGCACGAATAAACGGGCCTCTAGTTAGATATAGGTAGGATATGAGTCCTTGTTGCCTTAGCGAGGGCCTAAATATCGCCGTTTTGTAATTACAGACCACGGGAGACCTTATGCCGTGATAGGTATCTGGAAATGGAAAATACGAGATCAGATCGGAGACTCCGAAAGCTCCCTCAGGTTGGAAAATAAAGGGTTTCCGTATTTGTGGAGTCGGGAGTCAGTCAGGACTGGCAAGCACCCTGCAAGCTTCCTTAACTGCCAGGATATCCCCTGAAAGATGCTAGCAAAGTTGGGCAGCTTGTAGGACCTTGAATGATTAGGTTTGTCTGAAAAGACTCCAGCGCCGATTTCTCATCTTGGATCCGTCGGTAAATAGAATAACGTCAAAGAGCCCCAGTAGTATCCCGTTCTTCCAACTTTCTCTAGTCGGAAACTCTACGGCAAAGCTGGAGCAGAAGTACAAGTACAGACGAAGAAATGTAGTCGTTAATGGAGGATGCTATCATATCCTTTGTTGACGACTGCAGTATATTGTAGTCTCCATATGGTTTGGCAACAAGCCATCCAGCTTTTCTGAGACGGATTTCTGCTCTCATTTATGTGAAGCCCCAGATTCCGTGCCGCCTGCTCGATCTGGATGCAAGCTTACTGTACAGCTCTTCGGTTTCTACCAACGATGTCAATATCGTCGCCACACTGGTATGGACCAATGATGACTTTAGCATATTGGGCTATCCTGTCTTGAAGGCTAGAGGAGAAAATCTTATACGCGGTACTCAACAAAGTTATACCACGATAATTGCTGCAGGTTGTGATATCTCCTTTCATATATATGGGGCACAGGATGCCAGTCTTCTGGTATCGCTTCTTTCTCCCATACTTGCACTATTAGCTCATGAATTGCTTGGTGTATTGCGGGGCCTCCTATTTAAATCAGCTCCGCTGGGATACCATCAAATCCCGGGTCCTTATAATTTCGCTCTGCTAACTTCGTCTATGCTTGGTGGCGGCAGCATAGTGTGTTCTTCGGTCGTCGGTGGAGCCTCCAAATCCTTAGTTAGCTGGACATTAAGCAACTCATGAAAGTGCTCTTCCCATCGCTTAAATATGCCTTTGAGATCGGCGATCAGATTACCCTCTTTGTCTTTGTTGTATCTGCAAGGCGGTGTATATTGCGTCATACCGCGGACACTTTGGTAGAACTTCTGCACCTGGTGCGGTCCTTGCTCTCTGTAATGTTGTAGTTAACTGACGAGATTCTTCTCCCACGCTGCTTTCTTTCGCCGGTGAACGGTTTTTTCATATCTTTTGAACTCTTTATATTCATCTTCGCGTGCCCGCGTTCTATGAGATAGTTGCATTGCTCGGTACGCAACATTCTTACGTTCAGTCGCTAGCTTATATTCGTCATCGAACCAGTCGTTCCGATCTCTACGACTACTGCCTAAATGGAGTCAGCAGTACTATTGACAGTATTCTTAAGGCGTGTCCATTTCTATTCTACGCCCGGTGTCTCATCCCCAGGACTTATTCTCCCTGCATTTAGGGCGAGTCCTATCGCTCGACCGTAGTTATTTCTGGTCTCTTCGCTGCGAAGGGCAGCCGTGTTGACTCGAATCGGATTCGCGGATGCTGTCTTTCTTGATGATGCAATCCGCGCTCGGAGCACCATACCAACAAGATAGTGGTCCGAGTCGACGTTGGCACCTCGGTACATTCGTACAGTCATCAGATTCGGGTTTTTGCGGCGGTCTGTCAACACGTGGTCTTTCTGGATGCGAGTGGCTCCATCAGGAGATACCCAGGTGGCTTTGTGGATATTTTACGCGCAAACCTTGTACTCGCAATGACCAAATTATTGCTTGTTCTGCCTGAATACTGGCTCCCTACCCATTTAGGCATTCATATCCCCCAGAATGATTTTTACGTCATACTGACGACAGACATGGAGTTCCCGTTCGACTGATTTAAAGAGTTATTCTTTTTCATCATCTGGGGAATCCTCAGTAGGTGCGTGAACGTTTATGAGGTTTATGTTTTTTTTAAATCTGCCCCGAACGCGAAGTGTGCATAGCCGTTCATTTACTGCTTTAAAGCCGATAACGTTGGGTTTCATTCTTTTGCTGACTAGAAACCCCACCCCGAGCACATGAAGTCTTGCATGGCAGCTGTAATATATGTCATATTCTAAGTTTTGTAAGACACCATTCCCGTCCACCGCATCTCCTAAATTGTTGTTATGTCAGCATTATATTTGGTGTCGGCTAGCTGCTGTTCAGCTCGAGCTCTAGCGTACGTTCCATGAGAAAATTCTTAAATCGTTTAGCCGTTTTAGTTGCCGTGGTCGTCGTCGTTCATCAGTGTATCCGAGGCTGATTTGGGTGCCGTAATATGGTTTTTTTGCAGACGAGGTTATTGGCCTCGCGCCAACCTTACTTTGAAGGGACTAGCCCGATAATTTCGCTTTTTCTGTACTAGTGGAAAATTACCAGCGGACTAGACCGATCATTTCGCCTTTCCTATACTGGAGGAAAATTACCAGCGGCCACCACGTGAAGGTTTTATCGCACTTCCACCTGTCAGAGATAGTTGTGGCCACATGCATTTCTGAAGCACTCTGTGTCTGCTGTCTGTGTTTATTTCTCTTGTATTATTACTGAAAGAGCTATTCAATATTTATATTAACAACGATGTATGTTCCGTATTTCAGATACGTTGGCTGCGGAGAGAACGGAAAACCCCATAGATCTACACCTTACAGTTGTAAAAACGGGAAATTCTTCAATGGTACACATTGTGAACGTGTAACTTTTCCCCCTGAATGTTTACAACCTTTACAATTACGAACAACAACGACCTTAACAAACACTGCCAAAGCAACAACCAAGAAAGTTCGAACGAAGTTCGGGCGCGATGCTGCCACTTTCTGCAAGGAAACAAGGAAAGTCGGCGTTTTTCCTTCTGAAACGGACACCACTTGTACAAAGTAAGTAAGATTTTTTGTATATGTATTTTTATTAACTACATATTAATTTCGCATAAATAAATGTGTATGTATCTCAGGTTCATTTGCTGCAGTCAGCTTGGAAATACGTTCAGTTCCGTCGAATACACCTGCAAGAAAGAAAAAACCGGTACACAATGTCAGTTGGATGGTCCGATATGATAGCTCAATTAATCTAACAAGTACATTTAATATTAAATAAGTATGTCTAAACTATAATGGACAGCAGTGGGCTTATTCTTATGTCAAAACCGAACAAAAAGCTTGGCTAATTTTTCTTCTTCTTTAAGCTACGCATAATGAGCTTATGTAACTGCTTGCTTGTTTTGTCACTGTCTGCTGCCTAATGCAGCAGCAGCTGTCAAATTTCCATAACGAATGTTTCACTTCACTGACACCTTGCTTACTCCCACAGATGTTAACGAACATTTGACGAAACCGACCAAAATTACATTATTGTCACAGCATACGATTTGCATGAATTGAGTCGTTCATATCAGCTAAGTAAATCCCACTTAAGTTCATTATAGTTTATGCTTAATTTTTTTTATTAATAACAATCTGTAAAAATACTGTAAATAAAGACGAAACGTTAAAAATAGAAAGGCTTAGAGTCAATTAGTTTCTTTCTCCACTTCTCTGGCTCTACTCGTACAGGCGGTAACCTGTACATCTGAAAAAAATCCCTCTACCAGTATTGATTTTTTGTCGATGTCAGTCAGTTAGAAAACTCTTCTTAACTCTCGACGTCTTGGTATAGGGCGTTCTTAAAAGAAAGGCTGACTCCGCTCAACTGTCATATCCCATCAATAATTCTGAGCAAGTTCGGTCTTCGATTTAATTCATTGAT
The DNA here is from genome assembly GCA_947095585.1 of Nephrocerus scutellatus. Taxonomy (NCBI): domain Eukaryota; kingdom Metazoa; phylum Arthropoda; class Insecta; order Diptera; family Pipunculidae; genus Nephrocerus; species Nephrocerus scutellatus. The sequence continues at coordinate 24,888,130 of OX352765.1, read as the reverse complement.
TTACAAGCATATAGCAGAGATATAAATCATAATGGCAGACACTCTTTCAATTTTTTTTTCAAACTTTTCTTTCAGTGATTCCAAAAATTTTCAATATAAATTGAGAAATATTTTCGTTGTAAGACAATTGGCATTACATTAAATAATACTACTGGGGGCCCGTTTCTAACCTTATCAAGTAGTGCCAAGACGAACTGGCTTCCATAAGCTAAAGCATAGCATTAACCCAAGTTTGGGTGCCGCGGCACAGCGTCTTTGACGGCAATGAGAAAGTAGACGTAGTGGCGAAAAAGGACGTTACACTGAACATGAAGCACATTGAGAAAGTCTGCTGTCTTTTGATCTTTATCACGGAAAGTGTTCTCCCCTTCCTTACCACCAAAGCGCAGTGAAGGTGAAATGACTTGACCAATTGCACTACGTCGGAAGCGATGTGGCCTTCCTTTAATAAAAACAAATCCACCGAGCTAATCTTCAATTCACGGAAAGATATTCCCAGAGGGGTTACCATAATCACGACCAATTGGTCGGTGGGCAGCCACGCAGCCATACTGGGAATTCCTCATAATACCTTTAGCAGGAGTTGCTTGGATGTTATTATATTTGCAAATGTCCAGCCCTGGCAGGCCTTCGACTCCGCAAATTGAGTAATCCCTTCTTTGCCGACCTGAAGAAGCTTCCTGGGTACGGCATCTCCGATCTGATATCGTACCTAAATGCTACAAGTTGGACATAATCTACCCAACTATCTTTCATTCCATGAGATCTCCTTAGGACTGTGGTTGCGAAACAGCGCACTCAAGCGCTATTTAAGGCGGTGAGAACCACCACTCTACCTAACTAGGGGCCCGTTTATAAGTATAAAAGGCTGCGGCCACACTCGTATAGGCTAAAGCGACTAAGGCACGAATTTCTGTATTGGTCTTTACATCCGAGAATGTGTTAATTGATAGACCCTAGGCTCCACATAAGACTCGATTATTGCGGATGGGCTAGATATTAGAAGATGGACGAGATTAACCTGAATATTTATTTTCAACAGTTCTTGTGGAAAAAGCTATAAAACTGTGATAAGCAGGAAATATTCCAACGATATTCAAGCCAGTCGATTGTTTACGCGATATTTACGTCACCAATAAGTTTTATCGCGTGATTCTGTATTCTTACAAGTAGACGCAATGTGGTCTTGCGCGAGACTTTGACCAGACTATACAGTTGGGTTGTTTTATTTAAGTTTTTGGCGAATATCCTCCTGATAAATAGAAGCTAGGTCTAAGGTAGTGAAGAACTTCCTGTACCGCAGCATTTTTGGCGATAGCGAATATGTGGTCGTTGCAACGAAGCTTGTTGTTGACGCAATTCCGAGAATTTCAAAGTACTGAATTTACATTTCTCTTAGACGACATAGGCAACATTAGGTCTTAGAGTCGTTACATTCAATCCGAACCCACACTGTTATGCTATGATGATCTGAACTTCACGTGCTTAAATACGTTGTTTTCCGCTGCGAAAAAGATGAAGGTACACAGCTGATTTGAACTCACTGGCAAAGCTGAGAGTGCTGTCGTCGACGAAAGAATGCATTGAAATAGAAGTAGCATACAAATGATCATAAATGAAAATGAGAAAGAATGTCGGAGACAAAACAGAGCCTTAGAAACATTAGATTTGAAACCGTCTAATGCGACCTGGATTGAACGGTCATAAAGTTAGCTACTACGGCAATCAAGCAGGGTTTTGTCGATTCCATAGGCACTCATTTTCGACTAATGCAATGATGCTAGAAAGTGGACGCCGTGGCTCAGTGGAAATGTGCGTGGCTACTGAGCAGGAGGTTCGTGGTTCGAATCCCAGAGTAATAACTTGTCACCGAAAGCTTCTCAATTCGCCGTTCAGAAACGGCCTTAAATTGTAGGTCCCTTCCATTTGTGTCCAAAAATATAAATGCGCAATGGTCTGTCGCGCCAAATGCTTTTTATTAATGATGCAAGAAATGCCTTGGAAATATCGAGTGCAACAATTTTGCTTTCACCAAATTTTTTAATAGCCTGGTTTCACTTTTCGGTAAGATATGCCGGGTTGAGTTGGAGCGTGAGCCTAGCTTGCGCCATTAAGCTTCTCATGGTTACTACACTTAGCGGTCCTCTCAACTAGAGTAAACCGTAAGCCAAGGCCAGAACAAGACTGGTCCTCAACCAATGGTTGACCCAGACTCAGCTAACCTCCGAAGAGATTAACCTTATCTGTGGGCGGAATCAACCCCCGTAGAAATAGAAACTATCCCGGGCACTACCGCCTGCATAATGTACGTTAGGGGCGCTTGATACAAAAGACAGCGCCCATTCTTGACATTCTTTAGCACAAACACCTTGCCACTATAATCTTCCGAGTAAAACCAAGTATCAGACTTATAATAACCAGACGATTAAGTAAGATACAGCGGCCCACTCGGGGGGGTAAGATATGCCGTCAGATATCCAGTAGATGTCTTCGTAAATGGTACTGCGGGTAGCTAAGGATTTCTGGTGATTCAAGGTAATGCGTCAATTAGCGCTTCCATTACTTTAGAAACTGTGGGTGACAGCGCTACGAGTCGGTAGGAGAATATGGAAAATGGAAAATCGTACGCAATGGTAATTGTGATATTTATGTATTTATTACAGAGAATGGGGAGTACACAAAACAAAGTTCAAATTGTTCACGGACGTTCTCTTTGGCACATTTTAAGATCAGGATTAAAGTAAACGGAACAGCTGTACTTATATCCCATGAAATGATCTCCGAAATTATAGCAAAGGATATATCTGGAAAACAAAAGAAAAAAACGTTTTATAAACATAAAATTCAAATTTAACTTTATATAGTTCCACACTTACTCTGTGCCTGTTGTGTCACCTTCAACTGCGAAACGTCCACCTTGGTTCTTGTTATAGCAAAACATTACAGGATCGGTACGCGGAGTTGATCCAGCATTACTAAGAGTATCAATAATTGCCCTAGCGTCTATTATGTTTTTCTCGGCTGCCAAAAAGGAGAGCTGTGGGCGAATTTTAAATCAAATTGTTTAACTTTTTCGGTCTAGTTGCATATTTTATACAACAATGACTTACGCAAGTGAAAAACCAAAAAAAATTTAAATTCATTTCGAATCTTGGATGTACTGTCGCTTCCGATGATTAAATGTAGACAAACTGAAATTGAGGTTTTCAATTTATGCACAAATTTCGACAAATTGTTGTTGCCCAAAAAGAGAGAGAGAGTTACGGGCAAAAGTAATAAAGATATAGAGTAGTGCTTGTATACACATTCATATTTTATCTGGTTTTGGAAAAGATACTTCCCTATTGTTGCCAATAATCTTCTTTTATTATGTTTGCTCTAGAATGGATATATATTTCTTTTAATTAAAAAAAAAATTTCTTCTTTTCTGAGACTAATTTGTTTAACTTTTTTATGACATCATACATATTAGAGTTTTTACGACCTTGCAGGTATTTCAATAGCAATAAATTAAAGAAGATGATAAGGCTCATCACATCAAGTGAAGAAGGAGATGAGCACAAAATTTTAAATAAATCATAAAGCGCAGGGAAACAACTTTAGCGAAGTAAAAAATGGAACATGTGTTTTGCGCAGATCACAGATTAAAAGTTACTAGCTGAAATACCCGGCGTTTCCCGGCTGCCCCAACTGACGACTAACCATCTGATCCTCCCGATTTTCTTCAAATCTTGTACACATGTGTATCTCATATAACAACACTTTAAAAAAAATGGAAGTGATCGGGTCCCATATAGTTTTATTAAAAATTAACCCGACTTTCTTCAAACTTTGCACACATGTGCATCTCCGATTAGGGAATTTCTATGGGTTGTTTTTTATATACAATCATGTACCTACACGCAAACCGGACAAACCGATTTGACTACATTGAAAATTATAATCGCTTATATTTCAATTAATCGAATTAATCTTACAGCTTAAAAATATGCAATTCTAAATTCTAATTCAGCGCCTATTTTTGGACGAGTATGTACATTGCTATTTATCTTGGGATTCGTATTCCACTATCTGCGCTACTAACTACTTTTCATAACAATATGGACAACTCTCTGCTGAATTCTATCAAGATAATGCAAATGCGATTTTGGAGCCCCTCCCCATACATTCGAATTAAATTCCAAAATTGGCCTAACAAAAGTCTTATATAAACTTAGTACTTCAGAGGGGGTGAAGTAGAAGTTACAACGTTTCATAAAACCTTAGGATTGGCCCGCTCTTTTTGAAATTTCCTAAATATTGTTACGAAAAGTAGTTAGTAGCGCATATAATTCGAATCCTAAGATAAATCGCAACATACATACTGCATACTAAAAAATAAGCACTTTTATGTAGCATACTTTTAGGCTGTAAGATTATTTGAAATGTAACCGCCTGTAAGTTTGAATCATTATGTACTGTAGTTTATTTTTAGAAAATGACTAATTACATATAAGTATCATTAGTTGTAAATAACGGAAAGGGGCTACAATTTTCTGGATTTTTCTGTCTATAAGATTGGAGGTTTCTGGAAACTTTTCATTTTTTTTTTATAATTCGCGCACGCTTCAAGGGGTTCTTTATAAAATTAGTATGGTGTTCGCTGCAGAGGATTGCTTAGTTAATTGGAATTTTACCAGTAAAGTTGAAAAAATTTCTTGCATATTGTCAGACAGTAAAATTTTGCAAATCGTTGGACAATAAATAAATTAATTGGTGATTTTCAAAGCCTTAAGAAAGTAAATAAGTTAAGTGAAATTTAACAAATCGATAAACGACAACAAGAGTGTTGGGCTAAGAGTCGTTACTGATGAAAAAGTGGAGACACAACCGATGTGCGAGAAAATCATCTATGGCAAGGTAATCATCAATGTCGAGGAAAAAACTCTTTATAATTTCCGAATTTGTTGGGCATCAGTTTAATCTTTATTGAAGGGTTTTTTTTTTGGTGACGCCACATAATCATCAGTGCACTTGTTATTTAAGTGTTTATATGTATAAAAGATAACCAAGAAAAATAATCACTAGAAGATTTTTATCATAACAGGGGAGTGTCTGTTCCAGATCCAAATCATTGGGCCGCTTATATAATTTGTATGCATAACCTTCTATTACTGAAAAATACAAGCACAATTCTATATCTTTATTGCCCGCTAATAATACTCTTTAATAGGTTTGGGAGTCGCACCCAAATATTTGATAACAATTTGTCATTGAAATTGACGCAAGTACCTGATGGAAAAATTTAAAAAAAAAACCTCATTATGTAAAACTCTTTTGTCACCAATCAATAATCAATCATCGAATCATCAAAAGTGGCAGTAATTGAGCTCTGAAATGGATTTCAAAATTGTTTGGTTTTTCACATGCGTAAGTCCTGGCTACTTTTATACCAAAGCACTTAAAAAAGATGTACCTTAACATTTGTGTATATAGTATCTACTCTTAGCATTCGATCTCCGTATCACACTTGCCGGCATGTGCAACCAATGTCAAGCAAACAATGTGGCCTGTCGCGATGAAGTGCAGTTTTCTGTTTGCTTTAAGGGTAATATCAGTGAAACGACGATTCCTTGCCCTCCAGGACACGTCTGCACAAGCGACGATAGGATATGTCTGCCAAAAAGCACTGGCGGTCAACCGAGCTGTGTGAATCATTGCGGCGATTGTGCTTCCAGCAATGAAACCTTCGTGTGTTTGGATGAGACATCCTACGCATTTTGTTATGGTGACAATATGCAAAACAGGACTACAATAGATATTAAACCTTGTCCGGAAGGTTTCATTTGTAGCACCGACGGTCGGTCACAAGAAGTATGCAAGGAGCAATCAATGACGGAGGTAAAAATGGCATGCTCATTGTAAATTGTTATAAAATATCCTTTGTGTATGTGAAGCCTTCATGTCGACCTTATCATAATGGAGAGAGCTATGGCGGAATAAGTACGGAAAATCGATTAGACAGTATGCCAACAACTTATACAACTGGCGTTGGATTAATTAAAGATAATGGAAGTGGTGAAGGTTCTACAGAAAAACTTGGCAATGGTGGATCAACTGAGGATCCAGCAAATGTCAGGTCGACTAAATATGACCATGAAATTCATATGTCAACCAAAGATCTGAAAACCAGTGAATCTACAAAAGCTCCCCACAATTATCCATCAACTGAATTTGAAAATAAAGCAACGACCGCTACAACCCCTAACCCTGCGCCCTTCGATCCTGTTGAGTTTTGCTCGAGTACGAAACGACAAGGAAGATTCGCAGTTGATGGTGACACTACTGGCAGAGAGTAAGTGTGGAAATATAAAATTTTATGTTTTTTTTTTAAATTTTTGTTGTGCATTTCCAGATATATTTTCTGTTATCTCTTAGCTGGTGAATACCTCGGATATAAGCAGAGCTGTTATTTTTACTTTAATGCTGCTCTTGGAGAATGCCAAAAAATGCCAAAAATTAACGACTTTTAGAAATATGAATTTGTTTGTGTATATCCTTACCAATTTAACTTACAGTTAAGTCCTTTAAGTTGGACGGGAAGGATGAGTTAAAATAAAGGAAGTTGAAACACACGTGTTTGTAATAAGTTATAAATTCCATTCCATTTTTATCCCCATTTACATGTTATCCTGTTTAATATTTTCATTACATTCTTATTTGGTTATATTATCAAATAATAGGGTTATGGTAACTAAAGTACGGCAAATAATGTTTTAGTCTACATTTTCAAGATTGTAAATGAAACGCAATTTTAAACACTCCAAAGAGTAGTTTTTGGTTCCATCCACACATCAGTGAGGCACCCTAAAAAATTGATACGATAAACGGATTTGGATTTGTATAATAAACAAACAAACAAACATACTTTCAGTTTTATACTGAAACTGGACCCGACGGTATTCCACCATTATTATTGAAAAGATGTCATCATACTTTGGCTAATCCGCTTAGCAAATTGTTTCATCTCTCAATGAAGACAGGTGTTTTTCCGTCAATTTGGAAAATAGCTAATATTCAACCCGTCCCGAAAAAAGGTGATAAGTCTGCACCTACTAACTACCGCCCTATTGCTCTGTTGTCAGTTTTGTCAAAAGTAATGGAATCTATCATTAATTTCAAACTAATGAGCTATCTGGATTCGAATGCTCTTTTATCTGATGTACAGTATGGATTTCGAAAAAATCGATCTTCAGGTGAACTAATGACGTAGTCATGCACGTTGGGAGCGAAGCCTTGAAAATCTAGGCGAATCAAGCGTTGTGTCGTTGGATATTTCTAAGGCTTTTGATAGAGTTTGGCATGATTGTCTTATTAATAAGATTCGTGCGCTCAACTTACACCCCTCTCTCATTACATGGATTGAGGATTATTTATGGAACCGCAAATTAAAAGTGGTATTGAATGGTTTTTCCTCATCTTCGCATGAGATCAATGCTGGCGTTCCTCAAGGGTCATCCTTATCGCCTACATTATTCTTAATATATATCAATGACTTGTTGTCTTCTACAACATGTGATATCCACTCATTTGCTGATGATACGACGTTATCGGCTTCAATGGAGTTTGTTAGTCAAAAAGAATGCAATTCTCGCTTGATTGGTTCGCGTGAATTAATGAATTCGACAATTCTGTCGAACATTCAAGTTATTCTTGATTGGGGAAGATCTAATAGGGTGGAATTTAACCCAAATAAATTCCAGGCTTGTCTTTTTTCTCAAAAGGCAATTCAACATTACGTAGCACCAGTAAATAATGGTGCCACTATTGCGAGATCAGTTTCACTAAAGATGTTTCTAGTGAACTTTCCTGGAAGGAACATATTTATGAAATCTCAAAAAGAGCGAGCCAATGCTTGGGCTTTATAAGACGTTGTAACTTTTACTTCAGCCACTCTGAAGTATTTAGATTATATAAATCTTATGTTAGACCAATTTTAGAATTTAATTCATTTGTTTGGGGTGGGGCTCCAAGATCTCATTTGGTTCATCTTGATGGAATTCAAAATAGAGTTATCCGTTTGATAAACGATGTAACAATTACTTCATCTCTTGATTCTTTGGAGCATAGACGTAATGTTGGAGCTTTATCTGTTTTCTACAAATTTTACAACGGTAGATGTTCTTCAGAAACCCGTTCTCTATTCCCAGGTCCTTTTGTCAGCAACGTTAACACTCGTTTGAGGTCTAATCAACATAGATTTACCTTAAAACCGTTCTCATGTAGAACCCAACACTTCAAATCGTCCTTTTATCCGAGAGTGACTTGAGAATGAGAGTGAATCAATTGGTCGACTCCGTATTTCCTGAATCTTATAATTTACAGGCCTTCAAAATAGCTGTCAACAACTTCCTGAAGGACGACCGTAGTGTTCATTAGAGGATAAGATTATTTTATATAAACAAATTATTATTTTTTGTATTATTTATAATATTTGTTGTTTATTTTGTAGTATTTTCTTGGTCAAGGTTTTTTGTAGTTTTCCCTGACCATGATTCATTGATAAAAGTATTTGGACTCGCGTCGTTTTAGTTTCGTGTTCGTTTTTTCGTATTGCTTTTTTCAATGAATCAGAGATAATTCTGAGAAAATAATCTGAAACCGGCTACGTGAGGATTGTGATATATTGTAATTCACATTCCTTCGAATTTTTAATTTTTAATTTTAAGAAAGGGCATAGCCCAACTTTTTTCCGCGACGAAAGTCATTCAGGGACTTATCCCTTGGCATTGAGTCCTTTAAAAAAAAAAAAAAAAAAAACACTAGTTGTTAACACCGGTGCTACCCAGGACCCGCCAACCACCACCCCGAAGACACCGTTTATACTCACCAAAAGCTAACAGAACTGGCGTTGCCTGGGCGACCCTCACACCATACTAACCCAACCAAACCAACCGCTCCCCCACTGAAACCACCACACACCATTGAAAGGCACCCTTAGCTACCCGCCACCCGAAAATTGTAGCCTATAACGTGTTCAAGTCGTGAGTTATGGTTGCGAGTTCATATATATATCCTATGGAAAACGGGATTTTTTTCTATTTTTCCCGAATTTTCCAATTTTCCAGGTTTCTATAATAATCCCCGGACTATTACGAACATTTTAAAAGAAAAATGAGCCAAATCGGTCCAGCCGTTTAGCCGTGAAATGGTAACAGACAGATTACTTTAACAGAAAAAGATACGAGCTAGCGCTATTACAGAGAGCAATCAAGCTCATCCTGCCGGGTTTGATTGCTTAATTTAGAGCAAGCTACAATTGGGGTTACATTCCATATACCTGGAGTAAGGTAAACGTAATCGTTATCCCTAAACCAGGCTATCGGCCTAGTGAGATGCTAAAATCATACAGACATATAAATCTAACATCATTAACAACTTCTTTGGTAGAATTAACTGGTCGCTATTGTTTCGCGATAGCAACGTGCATGCCGCCGCTGATGCAATCAAAAACATCATTCTTATTGGTATGGTAAAGTTTGTCCCTTTCAGGAATAAGTCTATCAAACCAAAGGAAAATGGATGGTATGACTCGAGCTGCAAAGAGGCTTCTAGAGTTAGAGAGGTATGTTTTCGGTTTTACAAAGCAAACCCTACAGAGGAAAACCGAACAAATTTTAAACGAGCCAGAAATGATTGCAATCCTCATCTTCGGTGAGTCAAATTCTCCTACAACCAAAAATTGAGGTACAAAATACCACAATGTCCCAGAAGTGGTAAACATTTTTAGTCATTCGTGAAAGAATCAAAAATACTGCCTCGTCGTCGATTTCAACGATCATTTATAACGAAATTACAGTTGTCAGCTCTATAGACAACCAAAAATCGAGGCGAATACAGCCTCGTCGTTGATTCCAGCGCTCATTTATAATGATGATGACATTCCAGTTGTCAGTTGTCAGACATGGCCAATCTTTTTGCTGCGCATTTTGCAGCTAGCTCCACGCTTCCAGATTGTGCATTGCTGCCGCCTGCACCTCAGAGTATTGAACACTCTATGGGACAGATATTCTTTCGTACTCGTGCAGTTGCTATATTTGTAAACGATCCCAGATGGGGCAAGATGGTATTTCACCAATAGTTCTGAAGAGGTGTTCCTTCAAGCTGACATTACTATTGCGTAAGCTTTTCCATCTATCCTATTCGTCTGGACTCTTCCCGAGAAGTTGAAAAGAAGCCTTTGTCCAGCCCATACCCAAAAAAGGCAAGCCGTCGTCTCCTTTCTCGTAGCGACCCATAGCACTTACATCCATTCTTTCCAAGGTCATGAAAACGCTGATCAATTTTCAGCTCAAGAAATATCTTGAAACCAACGAAATCCTTAGTGACCGGCAGTATGGATTTCGTGGGCAACATTTCTACTGGTGATTTGATGGTATATCTCACCGAACAATGGAACCGGTCTTTCCATCACTTTGGAGAAAGCAAAGCTGTTGCACTCGATATCTCCAAGGCATTTGACAGAGTTTGGCATCAAGCTCTTTTGTCCAAATTGCGTGCTTATGGAGTCGATGAAAAACTGCTAACTTTTGGAGCGCTCAATTCAAGTTGTTTTGGACTGTTTCAAGTCTAAAGTTCATTACATAAATGCTAACGTTCCCCAGGGCTCTATTTTTTCCCCGACTCTCTTCCTCATTTTTATTAATGATCTCTTATCTGTGACTTCTAATCCAATTCACTCTTTCGCTGACGACAGCACTCTCAGCTTCTCATATAAGTTTGAGGAACGTCCCTCCACCTCTGATGTGGAACTCAAACAACTTCGTATGTTAAGCACGTTCAATTCTGACCTAGACAGCATAATACAATGGGGAGAAAACAATCGAGTAGAATTTAACGCTTCTAAAACCCAATGCTGTCTCCTGTCGTCTAAGCGAATCCTAAATCCCATGAATGACACTTGCATCGAGGAAACTGAAAATCTCGCAATTCTTGGTATGTGCGTTAACGACAAGCTTCACTGGAATGACCACATATTTACCGTCGCCAAAAATGCTGCGAAATGTTTAGGTTTTCTAGCCTGGTGCAAGAAATATTTCACTCCCTCTGATCTGGCTACTATATAATAATATAATATTCGGCGCGACAGACCATTGCGGTCCAAGGCCTAGCTTCTCGCAACCATTCATGTTGAGCATGTATATTTTTGCACTTAAATGGAAGGGACCTACAATTTAAGGCCGGATCCGAACGGCGAATTGAGAAGTTTTTCGTGACAAGTTATTACTCTCGGAACGTTTGTCACCCATTCGCGAGAGGTGGGACACCGTAAAAAATACTTTTGGTGTTACTGGTATTCGAACCACGAACCCCCTGCTTAGTAGCCATGCTCATTTCCACTGAGCCACGGCGCCCACATGCTACTATATGCAAGGCTTTTATTCGCCCTAAACTTGAGTTCAATTGCCATATCTGGTCTGGTGCGCCTAAAACTACTTTGCATCAGCTATATGCCACCTCTCCTTGAATTCAACCGCAATACTCGTAGCGCTCTAAATGCTCATCAGTTTACCCTCAAGCCCATCTTCGGACGAACAGTTAAGTTCAGGTATTCCTTCTTCAGCCGAACAACACATATGTGGAATGCTCTGCCAAGCTCTGTCTTCCCACATCACTATGATCCGCAGGCATTCAAAACGCAAGCGCACAGACATCTCCTCTTTTATCCTCCTTTTCCTTAACCGCCACGCTGTGCCAGTCATATAGCCGAGCATTATAAGGGTGCAAACCCCTTTAAACGAGCGCGAATTATATAAAAAAAAATAGTATGAAGAAGAAGCAGCTCATTTTCATCAGAATTACTGCTCATTTCTGCTGCACACACAGCGACCGATGTGTTATGAAGAAAATCGCTTTAAAAACTGGACCGCTAAAAGCTCTCCGCTTTCTGTTTGACATCAGTGACCGCGGCGGGAACCAGCGCCTTCTGCCCGCGCCGCTGGCACGCGTTCTTCTTGACGGAGCTTTTACTGAAACGTTTCACATCTATCATGTCTCATGTGCATAATTGCAGGACAACCCTATAACAATAAAAATAAAACGCATTCATTTCTGATCACATAAACATTAAGTTTCGTTTTTTTTTTGTGTTTTTCTGTTTTCCTTCATGTTAATTTGAAATTTTTATTAATTCAATAAATAACAAAAATATAACTTAAATTATAAATGGGTTTTTTTTGTTTGTTTGTTTGTTTGTTTAAGAAATAAAAATGAACAAAAAATTATTTCGTAAATTATGAGGACATCCACACAAAAGATAACAAAAAATGAGGAGTTGAGTTAAATGGCGTGAGTAAATGGGATGGCTATTGTAGAAGGGCACGGAAAGGGGTACGAAAAAGGATACGAAAAGGAGAGGGAAGGTAAATGAAAATGCAACCCATAATCGTTTAGTAGGGTTTGTATACAAGTGTGTGTATGTGAGGGTGTATCGTTTTAAAGTAACTTTTTTTTATAAAGAGATAAAATCAAATTTTTTTCAATTATAAAAAAGTTTGTGTCCTCTTGTTCTTGTTTTTCTCTTCTTCTGTTCGCCCACTACACACAGATTTAAAACATAAATAATAAAAATAATATTGTATAGGTATACGACTTTTAGATGTACATATTATATGAAATAAAACCGGAGTGGCTAAAGTAAAAATTACAACAAATATATCGTAGTTATTAAATATTTTCCATTAATTTATATTTTCATTTCTGAATAAATGGGCAAAAGAAACAACAAACAAAAAACTATAAAACTAAATACATACTTAACTAAATGTAATGTGGAACAATTTCTTTCTAATTTTGTTATTGTTGTTGTAGTTGTCGTGAACATAAAATTAAAATATCAAAGTTGTCTTCAACCGAACGGAACAACACTCACATAAACAGGTAATAATAGTTGAAATCTTGTAACAATTTGTTCTTTTCTTACAATTATAACATTTAAAAATTATTAAATTTCGCTTTTTTTGTTTTGATTTTTTAATGTTTTTCATAAATAACAATTTTCTTAATTTCCACATGTAAATATGTATATCATTTTGATTGTGTCGAACAGGTAATTATAATAAAATAATGATAAACTGACTTATGTTGTTGTGTTGTGGTTGTTGTGTTGCATATTTGTGTGTTGCGTGTCTCAAATAACTCTCATACACTTTTGTATACATAAATATTTAATGATAATGATAATAGAAAAAAAAATAATAACAATGACATTCGTAATAATAGAGTAATAATTGTGTTCAAAGTTAAAAAAAAAAACAATAATTGAGAGAGAAGTGTCAGAGTTATAGATATAAAGATGAAGATAGAGAACAAAAAGCGAGATATATTTCTTTAACTACGGTAAATGTTTTTTCCTTTGATGAAAAATATATATATAATATGTATATTTTTTATATATCATTACTAATATTAATAATTTTAATGACGAAGAAATTCATTAACTGTTGCCGAGTTCTGCGTCTGCATCCGCGCTCCTCCTCCTACTCTCATTCAATTCATTTGCTTAATTTACTAATTACTCTAATGAGCGCTCCATTCTCCTCCTTAAGGCGTTGGTTTTCCGTTTTGAAAACTTCCAATTGCTAGAATTTGACGTCACGAAAAAAAGGTGAAAAAACATAAAACATTATTTCAATTCAATTTACAAGAACAACAAAAGGAGGATGCTTATTAAAACACACAACTTGCGCAAATCTTTAAAAATTCAGCAGAACTCTGCAGTGTTAAGCTAATTCAGTTAGTTAATTGTTAAAGGACATTATTTGCAGAGCTAATGATCGCCATATGTGGTAGTTGGCAAGGCAAGGGTGCGAGCGAACCTACAAATTAATTTTTACAAAAAAAAAAAAAAAAAAAAAGAAGAAGTTGGAGGCGTGGGCGAACAAAGTGCAGCAGATGTAGAAAAGTCGTGGACAGACAAGTGGTGAGGTGAATTATAAAAAAAGTGGTAGCAGTTTATTGCGGAAAAACAATGTTAACTTTGCTAGTGAAGCCAATCGCCGTTGTGTTGTGTTACAAATGCAAGAAACATAATTAATTAAAATCTTATTAATAGATGGATTAAAAATATAATATTTTATAAGTATAAGGGTTGTATTTAACTATAACAAATTTTCTTATTTCAATGCAACAAACATTTCGTTTCAATAATGATTAAATAATCAGGCTGATTCTGGTAAAATCTCTTTTTTTTTTATAAGACATTCTTTTACGTTGCTAATCTGGAGTTTGAACTTTCAAAGTGCTGATTTATCTGTTGTACAGAGCTTGCCTTTTATATTTCGGGATTGGGCAACTCTAAAGCGGCCATCTGGTAACTGACGTCTCTATCGTAAAGTTTGACATTTAAGACGGGAATATTTAGGCAGTTTTCCAATTTGTGGAGACTTCTTCTTTGATTGTGGAGACTTTTTTTATGAATAACTTTGCTGGGGTGACTTATTAATCGCGTCATATAATTTTATCTAAACAAATAAGTCTTTTCTTTCCTTCCTTTACTCCGCGGGGGCAAAAAAAAACAAATAAGTACTCGTTTGGAAAACAACCATAGTCAGAACGTATTTTTATAATGCCGCTATTTTTGTTTGTCACAGTGATTTCAAAATTTAATTTTAGTGCAAAATTGAACTAAATCGTTAACACTTTCTTGCGATTATTTTTTACAACTTTCGATATGGGTTAACTCAAGAAAAGTGAATTGATGAACTTCTTTCTTATTTTGGTGATGAAGCACCATCAAGGATCAGTGTTTATCGATGGTATACGAATTCAATCGTGGCCGCAGTTCGCTGAACGACAAATTTCGTGAAGATCGTCCAAATGCTGTACATGAACTGATAATGCAAGATGTGCATGTGACTTGTCGTGAGATTAAAGCATCCTTGGGCATTATTAGGCCCGTTGCACATTTCAGCTAAGCTAAGCGAGAAAATAGTTTTCGTTAGCATAGCTTAGCACGCCTCGCTCATACCGCTGCACACTTTAGCTAATAACACCGCTCACACATACATTTATGTGGAAATAAAATGCCATATCTGTCAAAACAGCACAGGCGGAAAAAATCGTTAAATTTTCATGTTTTCATAAGCTAATTAATATTAAGTGATTAAAATACGAAATTTATATATTTTTACTGTGCAACGTTCCATTTAAAACTCTTTATTTACAATTAAGAGCTACATAGCTCGTATCGCTTAGCTTAGCTTAGCTGAAATGAACATACACTCACATTTGGCCGTCAAAATGATTTGTTCAAGTTGGATCCCACATAATTTGACTATCGGTCAAAAAACGACTCTTGCCAATTGGTCGAAAGAAATGCTTAAAAACTATTATCGCGGTGCTTCAAAAGATGTCTTTAATACCGTGACAGCGAACAAATCTTGGAACTTCATATGCGTATGAGCCCGAAACCAACAGCAGTCGACGGTATGGGTAATCTAATATGAGCCAAATCCAACTAAAATTGTTCGCGCACGAAGCACATTTGAAGCAAATCGTGGCCTGCTTTTTCGCAACCATATCATTGGTGCAACGTAATACGGTCAATTCTGAATGGTACACAACTATTTGCACAACTAAATAAGGGAAACCAACCTCCGCCGACGGATTATTCTCTATCACGACAATGTTAGCTCTCACAAGTCGGCACAAATAATGACTTCTTTGTATTCTCGCAAATAAAAAGTAAATTGCGTGATTAACGTTTTTCGACACCACAAGAAGCATGTGATCTGAATAAATAAAGGACAATATTTGGTGCAACAGACTGTTTTTGTCCGATCGTCTAGTGCGTGTACAAAAATAAAAGCGACACATAACCCAAAGCTATATCCGAAAAGGAAACTGAAAAGCTTTCTCATTGCAGTTGTAACTTTCTGACGTTTGAATCTCAAACTTTTAACAGAGACATAAACCATAACGGCTGCAGCTCTGGTTCCAAACTTTTAAGATAGACATACAATAGACAACGTCTGCAATCCTTTCAGTGGTTTCAAAACATTTAACATAAACGTAAACCACTTTTAACAGAGACATAAACCATTATGGCTGAAACTATTTAAGTGGTTCCCAAACTCCCCCCCCCCCTCTAACTTTTAACAATGCTGCAACTCTTTCAGCAGTTCCCAAACATTCGAATAGAAAACAGAGACATAAACCACAAATGATAGTAACTCCTTCAGTAATTCTCTTCTCAAACTTTTAAAAATAAATTGAGAAATATATTCGTTGTGACACTATTGACGTTAAATTAAAAAATGGAGGTGTGGGCGGGACTCGAATCTTCAGTTAATGTATATTAATTTATAATCTTCAGTAAATGTATTACTTCCTTTTACTATGTAAAAGAAAGTAAAAGTACTTTTAATTTAATGCTATCGTTGCCCGTATCCCTATTTGATCATCATTATGGTATTTGGCCGACAACTGGGGTATGGTCCTGGCAACCCGCAAAAAAACTCTACACCAGTCCCGATTTCGAGCTGGTGATCACATTCAGTTTGGCATCCCTAAACTCTGGAGGTCATGGTATACACCATTTTTCCAGCGTAGGCTTGGTCTGCCTCGGTGTCGTGTCCCATATCTCCTGGGTTTGAAGAGTCTTAACAGACTAAAGAAGGTTTTTTTCGGTTTAAGTCACCATGCGCGTATTTCTGGTTTCATGTTGGTTATCGGCTGCTACAATCGAATCGAGATAGTTAAAGGATTGCATTACTTTTGAATTCGCGTTAAACTATCCTAATGAATAAATGTTGGATCTTCTACTTGGGGACATGACCACCATATGTCATGCCGCGCGCCCCAATCTGGATGAAAGCTTCCCTTGTATAGCTCCTAGGCTTTTCTCAATGATGTCAATATCGTCTACGCCTGCATTGACTTAAAGAGAACTGTCTCTCCTACCTTTATATCGGAGTCTCGGATGACTTTATTCAATGACACATTGAAGAGAACACAGGCGAGTCCATCCCATTGTCGGATGTGTAATGGGATTGATTATAATCAGCATAACAATAACGATTGAGACAAGTTTATGTACCGACAATGGGACCTTAATTGGTTTAACGTGCCATAAAAAAACCATTCACCATTTGAACGACCCATGCGTACGATACTCTATAAGACACGATCGGAAAATTCAAGATTGGTCTGTGCCTCTGTACAAGTTTAACTTCATCCTTAACTTTTTAGATTTTCTGATTTTCTAAGACATGAAAATGGCCTCAAGTCATTTCACATAATTATTAGACTTGTGTCCCTGGACACTTCTTACTCAACAGACAAACCTTTTATTTTTTTTATCAAATAACTATTAAAACTATTGATACGGCAAAACTGCCTGATGGGAAAATTGAAATTCTACTCTGTATATACTGTGTTGGACATAACGTTTTAAATGTAGGATAAGATGCCAATGGTCGTTACTAAACGACAAAGTAACAACATGCACAGGTTCCATGCACTCTTTTGCGAACAGCGCGCCCATTACGAAACATATCCTTTGTTGATATCCCACATCCCACGTCAGAACATACCAACATAAGATGTGTCACTTCTACCAAACAAACGACGATCTGATCTGTTGGTCATGCAAGAGTACTTTTTCAGTTTTTTTATTACTCCATTAAGGATTTTAAAAAATCTCATGCAAATAATCTTTGTGCATGCATGTTCAATGCAATGCACTATACACCTATACACGTAAATGAAATGAATCGAAGTAATGATCGGACGTGACCAGGAGTTATTGCAATGCTGATTGACATGTGATGGGTACTTTCTGATTATAGTATAATATGGAGCATCAATAATGACTAACAAAAATAAAAAATAAAACGTTTCTGGTCAGAATGTAATGTAAAACATTATTGCATCGTCTAAATATTTTATCTACACTATATTGGCGTTTGTTGGTTGAAAAGCTAGCAAAGGGAAAGCATGAGAAATAATATAAAAACATTTAATTGTCGACAAATAACACATTTCACGTTAACTTCAACTAATGGTTGATATATTCGAAAACTAATGGATTTAATACTTAAAACAAAATGTCAATAAATTACATTCATCGCGCTCTGCTTATGCTTAGAATGTATTGTAAATATTGATGGACGACAGTCAAGTTTGCTGGGTTCCCTTCAGATGGTAAGCTACACACAAATACTTCTGTCTATACGCTTACGCACTTATTCATGTTCATAACGTGAACCGACAATGATATGGACTGAGAAGTGATCCGAGACTCAAGTACGCACATTTCATAGGTTCTCAAACTTTGTACACTAATTGAATGATAGTGCTTCTTAAGTATATCAATGGAGAGCACCGATATTCGTGTCCCAGTTTTTTAACCTCGACAAACAATCCTCCTTAACCAGTTATTTACTGGCTTACCCAGACGATGATAATGGCATGTACATGGCGATTTAACCAAAATAAGGAACAAGTCTTAAAAAGCATTGTTGGCTCTGTATATGAGGAAGAATTCCGTTTCCGGAGACTCTAGAAAAGCAGTTCCTATGCGCGTCCTCAAATATTAACTTCACTAGTCACTGATGGGACCCACCTGCTCGTTTGAGCTTTGAGTGTTTGAAATATCAAACAATTAAATTACCATCGTTGCCATTATTTTTATGGAACACAACATCGTTCAAACGTTCTCAAATATAATGATGACTTCCTTCTTGTGAAGTTGAATAATAAATAATAATAATGGGTAAAACCATTAAAAGGTAGTTCAAATGGTTTTTTAAACACGTAACAGGTGGCGGCAGTGGCACTCATGTCCCTCGGACGTCTTGTCTCCCCTTCTATGGTCACTCGTTATACACAACCTTCTACCCGATCTACATAGATCAGGCTTCACTTCCATTGGTTATGGTGATGATTTGGCGACCATGATTAGCGGTAAGCACAGCATGACCAATATAAATGTCATACAAGGTAGGTCCTAAAATGGTGCAACAGAGAACGGTTTTCCATTCGAGTTCGAGTTAAGACCTATAATAATAAAAGGCGCTACATTAGAGTAATCCAGTGAGGTTAAATATCTCGGAGTCATCATTGATAAACGACTAAACTGGAATTCGCACATCAAGTCCGCCATCGAACGTGTCACTGGGGCAGTGTGGGCCAGTAGACGCCTCTACGGCAGAGCTTGGGGTCTAAAACAGAAAATTATACATTGGATATATACTTTGGTGGTGAGACCAATTATCACGTACGCAGCCATTATATGGTGGCCGAAAGTTCTTGAACGGACAACGGTAATTAAGCTTCAGAAGCTACAAATAATTCCCTGTCTAGGTATAACGGGTGTCTTGCGCACCTTCCCTACGACTGCATTAGAAGCTGTGGTAGGGGGGGGGGGGGCTTTCACCCCTATCAATCTTCATCGGGCTGCCACCACAGCAATGATTAATAAGTGGTAAGGTAGACTTCGTTTGGCCCAGTGGGATAATATCCCAGGGCTTAGACAATCCAAACGGTTAATCAGGCCCCTTAAATATAAGGAAATCCTTGATCTAGACAAGGATAGTATCAGAAAGCTGGTAAGCTTTCCAAAGGTCATTGTGGCCTGCGATATCACCTTAGAAAAATTTGCCTTATCTCAAACAGGGAATGTAGGTTCTGCTCAGAGGATGATAAAACATCCGGCCACATTCTCTGCGATTGTCCAGCATTGATCTGGTTAAGGAGATGTAGTTTCCACACGGCAATATGTTCGTCGGCAGATCTGCGAAACTCTGCCACTATTCTTTATTAGGGAGGTAGTAAGTCTCTTAGAGTAGTTACCACACTACGATTCAATAGATCTTTTTGGGTCGCAGTATCAACTAATTGAGCTAGGATGCTAAAACGCCCAGGACACATCGGGCAGCTAGTAAGGCAAGGTTTCTTTCGAACTTTTCATGGGAACAGCAAACTTCCTAACAACAATTAAACTATGTAATTAAAATGCATCATCATACTGAACGAAGTTTTATCAACTCAATTCTTAATTAACAGCAAATCCACATAAAAGTTAAATACGATCTTCAACCAAGGCCAAAACAGTTAAAAATGCACTCCTTTTGATGCATGGTATGTTAAGTATAAAGAATAAGAACAACATAAGTTTTAACATTTTATTATTTTCATTTTATAAAAAGAAAATTAGAAACACAAGGGGGTGGTACTTGGAAACTTCATTCAATTATTGTAGATTCTTTTTAATTTAATGTAAAACAACATAACAAATACAGAGTCAACCGAACATAACTAATTATCAATCTATTCACAGTTGTAGTAGTAGTCATAGTAGGTAGTTGTCAGTAATTTTTGTTGTTCGTTTGTTCGCTCTTCAAAAATAACAGAATTTTTTTTATAAAAACAATAAAAGAGGAGAAAAACTACTATATGTAGGTAGTATTGTATGCATTTTTTAAACAACAAAAACAACAACAAGAACGTCAACATCAACATTTAATTCTGCCATCATACCAGATAAGAAAAAGCCATCACGCTCGCCCAAAGACAGCAGAGACGACCGACCGCCACCATTTATGTATGGATAGGAAGACGGAGAAGAAGATCGATCATTTGGATCGCGCGGTATTTGGTTGTGTGCGTGTGATATTAGTATAATGCGATCCATATTGGTGTACAGTTCAGCCGCTATCCTTATAAAAGCAAATTTGTTTGTTGCTGTCGTGTATTCAAATTTAATCCACAGTGATCGTTGTAACTACAATTATTTGGCGATTTACTCGGTGCATCGAATGGCGCTGTGGCAGGAGCAGCAGGATCAGTGTTAAGTGTTAATAAGTGTAACGTTGTTGTACGAGTATGTATCTACTGTTGATAACATTTCTATTCCTATCAAGTATTGAGTACAATTATGTATGAATTGTTGATAACATTTCAATTCCTATTGAGTACGATTACGTATATTTGCAATAGCACAAAAGCTGGCGCACTTTATGCGTTAAAAAAATGTTCAAAGTATTTTTTCTATCCGATTGACTACATATTCTATTATTATGTATTTATGTGTACATATTTCGTATTTATTCTAATAAATGTTTATCAGCGTCTAGTGTACTTGCAACCATCACACCAAAGTGTATATGACATCCTATTTTGTGTTTGCCTACTACGTGTAATGTGCTAAGAAAATTCCATCAATGTAGTATAGTAGTTAAGAGTATGAAGGTTTGGTGTGTATGCCACCGATTCATTGTATATATATATATAATATCATTTCATTTTCTTTAAATCAATTCAAATTTCTATTTAACTATTAATTGTTATATTATATCCGTTGTATGTATGTACGAGTATTATTGTATGTAGTTTTTTGCTTGCTTGCTTGATTGGTTGCCCATTCTCGCTCTCATCACCAGCACCAAACCCCACGTCACACAAATCATCTTCGCAGCCTAATTTTTTTTATTTTGTAGCTGATTCTGTGCCGAAGTCGTCAGCTTAGACACAACTCGAGTTAGAGCGCGATTTTCGGCGCGTAATCGGTCATTCTCAGTCTTAAGCTTCTGCAATTGCTATAATATATAATAACGATAATAACAACAACAATAATGATGATAATAGCATTGGAAGTATGTATGTTATAAGTAAAATAGTGGATTGAGGGAGGTGCGATATAATGATCGGTATTTTTGTCAAATTTGAAATTTATTACAAAAGATAGAAATAAACAAAAAAAAACGAAAACAACAATTGTGTCCTTTTTTTAAGGGAGTGGGGTGGCATTAGTTGTGGGCTACAAACCGAATGAAAACAGTGGTTGAGGTAGGCATGTTTGGTGCACAGATAATATACAATGATGATTTTCTTTTGTCCAAATGTTTGAGTATGTATAATGGTTATTTAAGAAAAAGCTCTAATAAAGTAAATCGAAAGTTCTGTATTACAAGATGATAATGAGTATGAGAATGTTTGATGATGGACAATGGCAATGACAGTGACAGTGACAGTAATAGTAATAGTAACAGTAACAGTAATAGTAACAGAACGGTAACAGTAACAGCAATAGTAATAGAACAGTAACAGCAACAGTAATAGTAATAGAACGGTAACAGTAAAAGAACGGTAACAGTAACAGAACGGTAACAGTCACAGTAATAGTAACAGAACGGTAACAGTAACAATAACAGAACGGTAACAGTAACAATAACAGTAACAGTGACAGTATGTTCGATCTTTCGAGACAATTTTCCGAGAAAATCGATTTATTGCCAAAACCATGAGTTTTTTGAGGATTTTTCGACATTAAAAAAAAATTGTCTGAGACAATTAACAATAATGGAGCCACATCATTTTCTTACAGTTTAGGCATTAAATCTGAGTTTTCTGAGTTATGAATGAAATTTCAGCTTTCCAGCAATGAAGAAAATATGAAATGGAGTATCGTTTTTAATTACAATTAACGCCGATTCACAACGCCGCGAGAGATAAAATCATCGACAATATATAGCACAATGCAGCCTGACGACGAGAGAAAAATCGTTCGATAGTACAACCAAGTTTTGCAATTCCGGACGATTTTCTTAATCCCGGTATCCCGCCGGGATGGATTACACCACAATAATTCATTGTATTTTATTCATTTATAAGACAAATAATAATAAAATTAAAGTAAAAAACACAAAAAAAAAATCATTTTATTCAAGTATTTAAATTCAGTCATACAGTCATACACATTATTTAAAAAAAAAAACCATAAAAATTTTCACGTAAATTCTCTAATAACCAAAAGTATACTGAATTCCACTATAAATGCTGAAATATAAAAACACATACGAAGCACTGAAACCCAACAGCCACAGCTTTTATGGTTTTTTTTTTAATTTCGAAATCCGAACGACGGTTCGGGAAAAATATCTTCCTTGTCAGTATCCATCATTCTTACACTTTTAGAATAATAAATTTCGTGGTCGCCATTTTCATCATGTCGATTGGGTCAAACTGTCAACGCAAGAAAAAGTATATTACATAACGAGCAATGAAAGTGGAGTTTATCGTTCGAAGCTTGAAGCACGAAGCGGTGGCCGAGTTCGGCAATCTAACAAGCACGATGAGCACTTTTCTGCGAGTAATGTACGCTATTTTTCACACGATCAAGCCGGTTTTTCTGCTTAATCGATTATGCGCAATGCAAAATTACTCTGAGAATGTGTGATCGCTGTGACTGCAGTAAATAACAAAAGTATTTTATATAATAAAGTACATAACTAGAGTGAGTAAAGGCTACTTTCGAAACTAGGTTAAAGTGTGTGAAACAGTCACTTTCATCTATGGGCGTGTGAAAATACAATATCACGTTTTCTAACTTGGCACGCCACGAGACGTGAAGTCTTGTGAATTCAATCATATGTTTTTATTGTTTGTATGTTTTTTTGAAATCTCTTGTCGTCACGGTGCATTGTGAATTGGGCTTAATGTTTTTTCGCGCATTCTTCGGTTATTCAAATTGAAGGTGAAGGTGAACTGTCAAAACTTGTCAAAAATGAACTGCCCGTCACGCTGCGATGGTTTTTTAAATTTTTCGAACATGTTACGACGCGATACGATGAAACGTGAAGAGGATTTGACTATTACACGCGTCTCGCTCTCGTCGTTACAAGGCATTGTGAATTGGCTTAAACATTTATGTATATGGAGAAAAAAAAATTTCAAAAAAAAAAAAGAGCGTGTGCTAATCAAAAGTGACAATCACAAAGTGTGGTTTATACAAAAGTTTTTGTTTGTGTGGAAGAAATAATTTTTTTTAAAACATACAAATTTTATATCGTATTGAAAACCACTATTTTTAAGAAAATATAAAATTCCAAAAAAAGCGTACATCTAAGTGGAACATCAATAGATCTTCTAAATGCAAGGTTCTTCGTATCGCCTTGAAATCGTTACTTTTATGTTGTTAATTTTGATAATCTAAAATTGACGATCCGAAAGTGAGTATTCAAAATTGATGATCCAAAATGACATCTCTTTTAGCGCGGCAGTTTTGTGCTGCCACTTTTAGATCGCCACTTTGGATCATCGATTCTGAATACTCACTATTGGATCAATGTTATAATCACTTTGGATTGATACCCCACTTTGTTATCTCAACTTTGAATTACCATTTTCGGAACATCAAAAGTGACATGTCCTTCAAAAAATACTCTAAATGCACACGTCCAAAAAAAATTTTTAATTTAAAAAAATATGTGCACAACAATACAATGCATTGTTCGTGGTTTGATTTAATTTATGTGTTTTGTGACAGATAAAAGTGAGGTCTGTTCTGTTTGGTAAAACAAAGCATATCTTCAGCGAACACAAAAAGAAAACAATTTCACATAAATGCCTTCATTTGTATAGAAGCAAACAAGCTTTTAAGCCGGTGTTGCAAGAGTTGTGAGTTAAGGTTTTTTTTGTTTGTTTGGTGAGGTTTGTCAAACAAAAACAAACCCATTGGAACAAAAAATAAAATGAAAAAGCTAGGTAGGAAAAGGTAGGTAATGTAAAATTGAACAAAGGATAATTATCAGCTTTGAAACAAAATAAAGTAAATCAAACAAACAACAAAATCACTTTGTTAAGCATCTGTGGAAACTCTTAAAAGTGAAACCAAGTAACTCTTTCCCAATCTCACACGTCGATGAACAAATTTTTACAATCCTATCTACTGTTCAGATCGATCACCTCAATATCATTATTTGTTGCTAAAGAATATGATTTATGAGTTATAACCACGAACAATAGCTATAGGAATACGAAGCCAATGGCAAATTATGCAAAATTTACATTTGAGGCGTGCGAGACAAATTGAAGTTGTGGTTAGCCAGAAGAGATTGACACTACACGATTATTATAGTTATTTTATAGTAACATGGGAAATGTTATCTATTGCATTATGGTAACATTGAAAAATATACTACTTCTCTCGTCTGGCTAACCACAATTGCTATTTAACAGTCGTCCTGCTCATTTTTTCTCGCACGCCACAAATGTAAATCAAGCGTTATATACAAGTACTTCTGACAACACTCTTTTTTTATGTAATTCAGCAACCACTTTCTCTTGTTTGTGCAGCAAGATCAGCATCGTTTACGTTGTCTACCAGCAAAGTTTTTAAGCGAACTTACTGACTCACACTCTCCCTCTCTTTGTCTCTCTCTCTCCACCGGTCTATGTCTTATTTCGCTTCTTTGATGTCTTGCAATTCCAGCTCTGCGAGCTAAATTATGTCTTGCAAATCGTAATCTACCAAGCTTCTTTTGCACGATATGTACCATCACAGTAACGCGCTCGGTGATCTCTAACTCAAATCGGTTCAATTCGTTCGCCAGTTTTATGATTATTTGTTTGTAAATCGTCTCTCTATTCAGACTACAATTTTTCTCTTATCCTCCAGATTTTCTCTTCTCCTGCAGATTTTCTCTACTCTTTAAAAATGTTGTCTACTCTTGCAATTTGTCAACTCTCTTGCAACTTTTCCCTTCTCTTGGAATTTCCAAAATATTTTAAAACACCATTTTGGCCTTAGTTCTTTCTCTGTTAACTAACTGCCATATCTAGATTAGATCGTCAAGCGTTGCGTTTAACTGCCACATCTAGATTAGGTCGTCAAGCTTTGCGTTTAAAAAAGCCCGTATAAAATAACTTTAAGAGAATATGGCCTTTTTAACGCCAAAGCTCTAATTTAAGACAGTAACTGTCATAACTCATACCTAAATTGAAGCGTCAAGTCGAGAAATTTCGCTCTTAAACTTATTTGCATATGTTCCATTTTGAACGCGGAAACCTGTCGCTTTTATTTAGTTACCTGTTACCTCAGTAACAGAGCTAAGCCAACCTTAACTTAAGTTTGGTACACTTTTTTAACCTAAAAGTTACGAGTTACTTGGTTTTCCACAAAAATTCGGAATTAAGAAAATTAGCATTTGTCAAAATTTGACAACACAAATACAAAAGGAGCACAAAAACACTTCGTCAAAACTTAATCATTAAACCGAAGATTCAAAATTCAATCAAAAATACCAGTTAATTAGTTAAACGCCAGAATACGTAAGTAAACATATCTGTCAAACAATAAAAAAAAACTTTTAAAAGGCTAAAAATGAAGTTTACAAAAAGTGGTTAGAAAACTTTTCTTTTTTTCTGTTCATTGTTACAAGCAAACAAAATAGAGAGCAAAAAAAAAAGAGAACGGGAGAATGATTTAGGGAGAGATATAGAGAAAATAGTTATAAACAACAGCAGCAATAAAAACCACAACATCAACAACAACAACTGTATTTACCTTAAGCTCTTCTTCCATTTCTGAAAGTTTGCGCTCCATTGCTCTCCTTTCGCGCTTTTCAATCTCTGAGAGTGTGTTTTTAGTTGTCTGCAAGAACAACAGATTTTTGTTTTGCGAAAGTTGTTTTTTTTTTCTCGTCTCTTTTCTGTTTTGCGGTTGTAAGAAGGAAGCAGATAGCGCCCTACTAAGATTGTGTATGTACGAGTATGTTTCTTTGTTTTAGTTTAAGCGCAGTAACTTTGCTCTGGCATAGCTACGTTTTTTTTTACAATATTATTCACTGCTAATTGTCAGCATTTGAGTTTTTGGCAACATGTAGGGTAATTAAGTAAAAGTTGGTAGGCAGGTAAATGGGTGTTATATAGATGGTGTCAGGGTAAATGTGGTAAGGGTACCTTATATACATAAATGTCGCTCAACGGCGCGAGATTAGGTGGCCAATATTCCAATACTGTTACGTACTGTTAAGGCGGAATTATAATGCAATTTCGATCACACGAACGTAGAGAGAAAAACTAATAGTCGTCTCAAGTACTGTAATTTCGCTACCTTGGTGATAATTGCCGCGTTTCCATGTAAGTATTACTTCGTATCCCAAGCCAACTCATTAAATGGGACACGATTCCTCACTGAGGACGATTTTGCGATTTTCTGAGACTATTTTTTTTAATTCGTTATTTCTCATCATTTTGTCAATTGACTTTGTAAGTTTGTATTGCTTAGGTGACAAATTGGTAAGAATGTTCTCCAACTAAATGCAAAAGTACTCACTGAGCCGATTGTCAATTTTGCTGTGCATGAGACAACGCTAATATGTGGCCATAAAAGACATCTGTCAAGAGCATTTGCCTGAACTTTCGGTCAACTGAGGCGAACTTGACATTTACGTACGTGGGATACGAATAAAATATCTTACCACTACTTCGAAGCGAAAAGTGATCGACAGGTTAACGAAAGCAACCGCTATAATAATTGCGAATGTCCCTAGCTCACTCATGAACGCATGCAACCACACATATTTGTGATTCTAAAACTTTAAAATTTCCAAAATGTCAACCACACATATTTGTGATTCTAAAACTTTAAAATTTCCAAAATGTCAGTCTTTACTTTTGAAATTCTTAAACTTTGAAATATCATCAGTATGCTAATTGAATGATTTTCAATATTTTGAATGATAACAGAGACATGAATCACAATGCCAGCATCAGTGATTCCCAAACTTTAAAATTCTTAAACTCTGAAATATGATCAGTAAACAAATTGAATGAATCTCAAACTTTTTAATGATAAAAGAGACATACATCACAATGGCAGCAACAATGATTCCTAAACTTGGAAATTCTCAAACTTCAAAATGCTAAAACTTTGAAATATCATCAGTATACATATTAATTGAATGACAGTGTTTCTTAAACTTCTTGAATAATAACAACAGAAACATTAAACCACAATGGCAGTAACAATGATTCTCAAACTTTTAAATACAAATTGAGAAATATTTTCTTTGTAAGACAATTGACATTAAACGCCGTGGCTCCGTGGAAATGCGCATGGCTACTGAGCAGGAGGTTCATGGTTCGAATTCCAGTAACACCAATAGTATTTTTCATGGTGTCCCACCTCTCGCGAATGGGTGACAAACGTTCCGAGAGTAATAACTTGTCACGGAAAGCTTCTCAATTCGCCGTTCGGAGCCGGCCTTAAATTGTAGATCCCTTCCATTTGGGAAGGCAACGCAAATGGTCGCGGGAAGTTAGGCCTTGGACCGTCGCGCTAAATATTATTATTATTGGGCGGCTCGTTTGTTCCCCGATTTCGACTTGTTAGTTATATAATATAATGGAAGTGTTGTCGAAAGTGCATTTTAATTCCGCCATTATGGCTCCAGCTACTACAGGTAGTGAGTGAGTAGTGAGGTTGTGATCAGTTTGTTGTATCATCAGCAACAACAACAACTATGAATGACTTGTGAGTGGATTAGTCTTAAGAGTTTATTTGTTTAGTGACATGGAGATCTTCCCTCATAATATTCAAATAAGGTGGGATGGTGAACCGGTGTGAGAGTGTGTGTGTTTCTCACTAGCGCAAAAGTCAATAGAGGACAACAGACTCTCCATCTTGTTGTATCCATCAAAAGCTAAGCTATACTTACTGCGTTTGTAAATCGTTCGACCGTTGCTCGTGCTGAAACGATTTCGTCATCTTTCTTCTTCAATTGTTGCTTTAATTTCTCATTTTCTAACCTGTTGTTGAGGGGGAGTAGGATTGGTACAAAAAAAATGCATAATGAGATTGCATGTTGGAATAGAAAAACATAGACAGCCGGAAAACAATACTTACTTAACAGCTTCCCATAGGGCCTTGTAATCGATAAAATCACCATTTTCGGTTTTATCTCTTGTTTTACTGTCATCAGTCGCCGCCGCCGTACTGGCCGAACTGCCAAGTCTGGAGCGTGATGTCCTTTCGGTTCCACTCTTCAGAAAAAAGAAAAGAAATGGAAAGTTTGTTTATTATTTCAATAAATTTATTAAATTTAAAAAACATAATAAAGAATGCAAACTTCCAAAAAAACACAGAAAAAAACCCGCCCGCTTACTTCGTATCCCTCACTTTTTTCCGATGACGCACTCATAGATCGTTGGGCAGCACTACGCGATCGAGTGCGATTACGACCCTTGCGCTCCTGTTCGCGTAGGGAATTACTGCGTGCAACAATTGCAGCTGATGTCGCCTGGGCTGCTGCTGCAGGCGATGTCACAGGATACGACGACGACAGACTACTCAAACTGCCATTTGATGTGGAAAGTGATTTCGTCTTGAGCAAGGCAGCAGCACTATTTGTTGATCTAGCTGGGTAATCGTTGGTTTTCATTTTATTAAGATATGAATTACTTCCTTTGAACGAAGAAGACGAGGTGGCAGTTCCTCCACTTGATCCTTTGCTGCCGCCACCGCTTCCCATACCAAAGCTTAAGCTTGCAGTTGTTACACCATTATCATAGCTCGTATAGGGACTCATGTACCGATCGGAATTATATGGATTTGAAGGATATCGCGATTCATAGCTGGAATTACTTGCACCGCCACCACCACTTCCTCCGCCACCACCACTCGACGACCCGTAAGCTGCAGCAGATGAAGAGTTATTCAAATAATTGTTCATATACGATGAATGAAATTTGTTCGGATTAGACGTCGTCGACGAGTAGTCGCGTCTGGATGTATTAGGATTATTACCGTTCGAATAGTAGCCATTTCGATTGGAATTCGATGAGTAGAGATTGTCACGCGAACTGTAGGTATTGGCGTAGGGACTCTGGTAATACGACGAACTGCTTCCAACTGAATTATTTTGATAATAGCCCGTACTTAGGGGTCGTGATGTTGCAGATGATGTTGACGACGGGCTATAACCACCAATGGAATTGCCACCATTATAACTGCTGCCATATAACGACGATGATGGAACGGATCCCGCTCGGGAGCTAGACAACGAACGACGTCGTGATGGGAGCGGTGGTTGTGCAGTTCGCGATCGTGATCGGAACGACATTGTTTTTATAGTAAATTTTTTGTTTTCGTTAAAATCTAAAAAAAAATCTATACAGAAAAGTTCTCCATTACAGACAGTCGCCATAACCAGACAAATTTCAATTGGCACAACATTTTCATTGATTTTCCCATCAAAAAAAAAAATTCCTATAGCCGGACGCTGCAATAACTGGACGCGAACTTCATAAGATTTTGATCAAAATAGCTCTCATAGACGAGCTGAATTAATCAAAATCACAAGCAAGAATTGTATAGAATTTGTAGTTCCCCTATTAACATGACGTGGATAAAATGTGCCTTGATTGGATGGCTAAGGTTAGAAGTCAAAGCATTTGCAATTTCACTGAACATAAATATAAATGCTAATGGCAGACCACCATAGTTTGGGCCGTATTGAGAGCATAGAGTGCAACGCAGTTAACAATACAAAAAAAAATTAAAAAATGGTAATGGATGGATGGCAACTCAGTTTCGACCTTATTGAGAGTATAGACTACAAAGCGCAGCAATCTGTAAAAAAGTTTTGGCCTTATTGTGACTATAGAGTGCACTCGGTAGGATTTGCTTTTGACCTATTTTTAGAATTATTTATGTGCCAATCCCTCAGAATAACGTGTTGGTAATTAATTTTCGTAAAACAGATGGAATTACTAATGAAGAAATTTTAAATCATTTGCAGTAGTCGCCTCACACCTAGTGCCGACTGAAAATCCAAAATTTCTGTATAGAAAAACACCAACAACAACCGCACAAAAGAACTCCTGTTTTGTTTATTATTTTTTTAATTCCATATACTCGTATATGAGATTCGTGTATTAACTTGTAGCAAGTAAGGAAAACAAAGGTCATCAAAAAGTTTCCCAGCGCTTTTGGCAGTGAGCCCAATTCTCCGAGTTTATAATTCGATGATCTTTAGATGATTGTGATCGATCGTTTGACGTCGTTCACTCGGCCAAGCGCATAAAAGTTTATTCGAATAATTACAGCAACAATTAAGTAAACGAACAAATCGTCAGCTAACAAACAAAAACAAAACTTGTATTCCAAGAAAGAAAGCCGTTTTGTTTATTTGTGGAACATAAAAATATCTGCCAAGCGTTTTTTTAGGCTTGTTTTGTTGTTCCCAGAGATGTGGTGGTGGTTTAACCATTCACCACCCACGCGCAATGGTCTGCTGCTGTATCCCATTAGCATCGCATCACATGCTAGTAAAAATGCATAAAAATAAAATTAAAATCTCTGTGTGGCTACCCACTGCACCTAAAAATGGTGGTGGTTAAACCCGACGACATTCCCCTTCCTCTTCCGCGTATGTTCAGACCATGAGTGTTGACACAGATAATGATTACTGAGAAAATAATTTTTCTCGAGTGTATAAATACCCAGATGCAATATACGAGTACTCCTCCAGTAGATATGAAAAATTGAGGGGAAGTGCAGGAAAGTAATAGGAAGTCATTCTTGTAAAAGCCGCTTTACAATATGTGCTGACTGTTACGACTTCTATAATTTTTTTTTTGTATTATATTATTTAATGTTAATTACCCTCGAAATCCTTTGAAGCGTACCCTAAATAACAAAACAAACGGATGCACCATACAACACCACACCTTTTCATCTCAGCGACCCCGAAATCTATATCAACCCCGCTTTAAAAAAAACATCAATAGCCCTCTCAAGACCCACCAAATCCATTTAAGTCCGCACTAAAAACAACAAAGAATACCACACTCCGTCGACCTACCTCTGTCATAGCTTTGAATGGTCTGACGCTGACGCTGCGGACTGCGCAGAGCATCTGCTGTGAGATATTCACATATTTTTGACATTAAGCCTTGATGCTACACCTAACAGACCATTTACGTTTTTGGCTGCTTCACGAAGAGGACTGCCATATACTTTTGATTTGACGTACAAATTAACAGCAGCTAAAATGGTACTGCGAGCGCTGCAAGTTCCCCTCCAGGAGAAAAGTCAAACAGAAAAATCACACCATACACACTAGCTAAAAAAAAACCGAGATCCGCTGCTATCACAGTTTTAGAACCACTTTGTGCGTGAGTGACATAGCCAATAGAAGATTCTATCTAACGTTCTAACGTTCTTCAATATTTTGTTCACGCTGTTCTATTAGTTTCTCTAAAGTGAAGTGAGTGAAGCACAAGTATTATTTAATACAAGTTAAATGCCCGTTATACGAATAAACGGTACTCTAGTTTGTATTATGTATTTTTTTATGTCAATTGTCTTGCAATGAAAATATTTCGCAATGTTCATAATTAAATGTTAGAGAACCACTGATAGAGTTGCTGTTATAATTGTTTATATCTCTGTTATCATTCAATTAGTATACTAATGATATTTCAAAATTTGAGAATTTCAAAAATTGAGTGCATGAGTGCACGAGCGAGTGACACGGCAATTACAACGAAAATATTTTTCCTTAACATTTAAAAGTTTTATAAACTCTGATACTTGCTGTCATTGCGGTTTATGTCTCTGCTATCATTTAACAGTTCAACAGTCACTATCAATTAATTTGTTTGTTTGTTTCTTGGTTTGTTGTTTGGTTTGTTTCTTGTTTGAAGCTACTACACTCCATCGACCTGTAATCCTTGGTTCTCAATGCATGTGCAAAGTTTTTTCACCATACTGGCCACAGTTCGTTCACACATTTCCGTAGGTACAGAGCGTACAACTGTAGTTAGAAGGTTTTGTAGCATACGCGTATTCTTCGCGTGTGGGTGGCAACATCTTTTTAGACATCAACAATAAATTTTCAAATATTTACTTGAAATTTTCTATTATTTCTACAGTTGATTGTATCCGCTATAATTTTGTATGAGATGACTTATCTGATGAAATTAGAAACTCAACTAATGTACAAAATGATCAAAAGAATTCTTGTATGTATCTTTAGAGAGATAAAGACACGTTCACACTATCTTATTAATGATATTAGACGAACAAATTAAACGAATAAACGTATGAACAATGAACAAAACTTCTTACCACAAAATGGATGACATTTTTGTAAAGGAAACTAGGTAAGTGGACGTTTTTCTTTTGAAACTGATCAATTGAGTAAAGCTGCGGTTCGGGTGGAAGCGTTTCGCGCGATTTTGTCAAAGTTAATTGATGCAATTTTAACGAAATATTTAGCCCCGCACCGAACTATCAGCTATATCGGATGAACGGTCTTCGGGTTAATCGCGAACAGATATACAGACAATGTTTCATTTTAACTGTTTAGCTCACTTTCGTGTCTGTCTGTTGGGGTTGAATTTTGTTTCAATAAAATCGGGCTTTAGGAAGTGGGTTGAAAATTGATCACAAAATCTGACCAGAAAGCCAGCCAGCCACGGACACGCGAAGTTAATATAGAGAATTAAAAAAAAAATAAAAAAAAATGGCAATTGGTCTCAGACCAAAGCACGCTACTACGCACAATACTAAACGTTTTAAAATACAATTGTAATTTTATATTAAGATTCAAAACAAAATAAAAAAATTCAAAATAATGTAATTTACAATATATAACATGCCTCACGTTTGTAGCCGGTTTCAAGTTATTTTCTCGGAATTCTCACGATTTATTGAAAAAGCAATACGGAAAACGATCACGAAATGGATCATGGTCAGGGAAAACTACACAAAACCTTAAAACCTTGACCAAGAAAATATCACAAGTGACCTAAGTGAGCCTTCAAAACTCTTGAAACCTCTACTCAACATTTCAGTCCTTCAAGAAAGACGTCAGCTAGTTCTTGAAGGACCGAACTGTTCAGTAGAGGTAAAGGTCAACAACTTGACTACAGGATTCGTAGTACCAGGCCTAACAAATGAAAACCAAATGAATACAGGATTCGTAGTACCAGACCTACCCAACGAAAAAGGCTAGCACAACTATCGAGCCGATAGGCTTATTAAAAATTCAGCTTCCAAAAACTGAAATGACTCAAAATGCTAATTGCAAATTCCACAAAATCAATGTGTTTCTTGACACCAAGCATTGCACCAAGGATAAGTGGAAGAGTTAGTTTCAAATGAAGTTTGTCAGAAAAGAGAAAATCTCTTTTCAAAAGGTTCTTTGTGGTTTTTCGTAGCTAGGCCAAGTCCTCTGGAGCAACTACAACTTCAGGCTTTTTATAAAGATTTCCAATTTCCATATGCATGTGGCGCCATTTGGTTAAAACTACATGTCAACCTGTTCCAGTTTATTTTAAGAATAGTCAGTTAACACGGTCCGGTAGCGATCTCCATTGAAGAAAAAGAATTGGCCAATGACCCCTTTCTTCAGCATATGAAAGCCGCGCCAAAAAGTCAATTTTTTATTTGGTGTAATGGCATCGAGTTGCTGAGTAGGCCACATGTGACAATTTTGCTCATTAATGAAGCTGTTGACCAAGAAATGGGTCGATGAGAATGATTTTGCGAAGACCTTGCTAAAATCCTACTGAGAATTTTACATCAGACGCCTGTATTCGGACGACAGAATATAACTCTTATATACTTTGGATCTTATTTTCCAATTTTAGAGTTTTTAGATTGGAAGAATTAACTAAACACACATGATTGGGAGGGAATTCCAGAGTGATGAAGGTAAGTTATAAATCAATATTATTAAATATAACTGAATAAGGTAGGACACTTATAGTAAAACATTACCCTTATGCTTAAAAAGAGTGATAGTATCCGCGAGTTCCAAAAACAAACAAAGAATGTTAAATGGAAATAGAAATGTCAACCAAAGAACCGAAGAAATTTATATTAATTTTTTGTGTAATTTAAGATTTAAAAAAAAAACGTCACAAAACTTAGAAAAACTTTATGCAAAAAATTCTACCCTTATGGTTAAAAAGAGTGATAGTATCCACGAGTTCCAAAAACAAACCAAACCAAATGTCAACCAAAGAACCGAAGAAATTTATATTAATTTTTTGTGTAATTTAAGATTTGAAAAAAAAACGTCACAAAACTTAGAAAAACTTTATGCAAAAAATTCTACACTGAATTGTTGCTGGAACAGCAATCAAAACTTCTTCAAGAATAAAACAGATGATCTTCTGCAGCGGTGCACCTTACTCAACAACAAAAGCTAAAGGTTGAATGAACACCGCACGTCGATTCAAATTGAATTACCAAAAGTTACATCATTTTGGCAAGCAGTAATGTTTAAAAAAAAAAAAAAACAAAAAAAAAATTATTGGAAATGTTTAGTTGCACGCTTTGCCGTAAAGGAGACGTACAAATAAGCAGCAAACAACACAACAACTTGTGCCACCAAATAAGGAGATGAACTTTAAAGTGAGTTTCATCAGGCCAAGTTGATGAACAAGTGCTGTGCGTTCATTGGGATGTCGTAGCTGATTTTTTACTTTTTTCTCGTAATTCTGTAGTTTTTGTTTTATAATTTATTATTGCCTTTTGCAATAACAATTGCTTTATATAATAACTTTATATAATAACAACAACAACAAGTTTCTCTTGATGCACTTTACTATTTTTTATTATTGTTTGTTGTTCGCCAGTAGCAGAACACAGAACTAACTGATGAGCGGGATGTATGCGACTAGACTCGAACGATCATAGACTCAAGACTCAACTGAAAAGGTACATAAATGTTTGAAAATTGAAAATCTTCAAAATCATTTCCTTTGCTGAATACTAAGAATTTGATTCTCTCAGAATTTCTCACTGTACTCTGAGTGTATTCTCAGAATTTCTCAATCTATTCTCATAATTATATTCACAAAATGAGGAGGAGGAGAAAAAGAAGATACTATCGCGCTAAATAACACCACTCAACATCACGCAAGATCGATCGCCGGTGGCAACTTTTTTCAAAAGAAAACCAAGGCAACAAGGTATGGGAAGTGCTCGTAAAAGAAACCCGCCCGCTAGCGCTGACTGACCATCAAGAGTCAAGATGTGACGAACAAAAACATGAATTTCCTCTCTCCGAAATCGAAGAGCCTTAATGTCTGCAGCTTTGCATAAGCAGCCGCCACAACGCTTACTGATTGTATGGCAAGGATCATTTGCCTGCCAAATGTATGGGAGGAGGAATATATTGCAGGCATCGACAACTACTGTTGTGTACAATTGCATTGAATGAATGCAGTAAAAGTTTACGTAGCAATGTTGTGTTTTTCGTTAAAATCTTTATGAGTATGTATGTGCCATAAAAAGCCAACAAAGTTTAAGGAAGAGCGCTACTGACTGCATCGGTTCATTAATTTTCGCTTTTGTCCCCTTTTGCTGTTGTAGTAAATTCTACCGAGATGGCAAATGGACACAACAGAGCTTAGAAAATGTATTATTACTCGTAGATACGTAAAAGTTTATTTATAGAAAATCGTCACACGCAATACGAGAGCAAAAGTTGTTTGTTGTGCTCCTACTCGATGGTAAAAGCAGCAGCATTGACTTTTATTATTTTATTTAAAAAAAAAATTGATTTGTTTGGTTTTGTTTTGCGGATGCAAATAGGCAGGTAAGTTTTTCAAGAAGTTTTGAAATAACCTTTTTTACGTCTTGGGACTATATTAGCCGTCAAAACGATGCATTCCAGTTTCAGGTTTTAAATTACATTACAATTACAATTACAATTACAATTACAATTTCAAATGAAAATTCACCAAAGGAACATTAATTGCAAAAGAAATTCGTTTCTATTTAGAATATAGACAGTACAAAGTGTATCTTTAATCAAATATCTGCACTTTATTTGGATGCATTTATTACAAGTGACTGTGAAAAATATTTCAGGTATACATTTTCTTGTATGTACTTAATACATTCTCATATATAATCGAGATTTTACTGTACTTATGAAGAAAGTTGACGCGCTCCGTTCTAACTAATGTCGCAATAAATTCTATTACAAAAAACCTTTAACAACTCTTGGAAAATTGTAACAGTGCTTTCAAGCTAAGGTAATGCTTAGCGGCTTCCAGGGTTCAAATGAAATACTCTCGTGTTACAAATTAAATTTCCTTATATTCTTTTATCCTTTCGCGTTGTGTAGTCTCGGGTTATGCTTACTTTACTGAAAATTAAATATAACTCTACCTATATAATATTACCACCCACTAATGAATATATAATGCAACGAAAAAGGAAGACGCCGACGTTCGACTGAATACGGATAAAGACAACCTGAGAAATATCAGACCAGACGCGGTACGATGTGCGCTGAGGAGAACGGATCAGCAGAAACACGGTGGTCCATTGGACGAAACGAAACTTCGAGGGCAGCGTTTGAAGGCCTATAACCCAAGGCACAACAACGAGGGGGATTACTGAAGGCCTATATGAACAAGGCACGATAGCAAGAGGGGGGAGTACCGAAGGCCTATATGAACAAAGAACGACAGCGAAAGGGAGAGTACCGAAGGCCTATATGAACAAATAACAACAGTAAGAGGGAGAGTACCGAAGGCCTATATGAACAAGTCACGACAGCTGGAGGGGGAGTGCCGAAGGCCTATATGAACAAGGCCGACATCTAGAGGCTATTTGAAGAAAGCATGACAGCGAGAGGGAGACTACCGAAGGCCTATATGAACAAAAAAACGTAAGCGGGAAGGGGGATTACCAAATGCCTATATGACCAAGGCACGAAAACGAGAGGGGGGTTTGAATACAATGCTGCTGATTTGTTTTCAGCTAAAAAATACTCTGACTATTTCGTCACCTAACTAGTTTTCAGCGATAACGCAAAATTTCTTGGCACAATTCTGGACTATGTTGGAAATGAAATATTTTAGAGAGAGTTAACAAAGCTATATACACGTGTAAAAGGGGTACACTTTAACAGACATTGACTGGGCTGAGGCATAACATATTATCAGTAACTGATATTCTAATATAATGTAGAATGTAAGGCGTCAATCAAATCGCTTGACGTCCGGGGTGGCGTTGATTTACCCCACATCTCCTATGGAGATGAGCGAGTATTACTTCCACATCGTTGCCGATGCAAAGCCGACTAATTGGCAAAAACCTTCAACTGCTACCGGAAAGGGCAGAACATTTGGGATATTTTGTATGAAACAATTTATCAGACTTTGAAAGCTCTAAGGTGCAAGACATCCTGATATTTATTAAAAGCTTAAAATGGGCTATGTATTAAAAAAATGGAAAAGGTAAAAATCCTGAGGTACCACAATGGACCGTAATCGGTCAAGTATGCGAATACAGCCAATAACTTTGCTGACTATATTTTTCGCTGCCGTCGTCTGGCGTATAAGGTGATAGTTAAGACCTACGCATCGTCCAGTCTTACGCTCCTCCAGACTTATGTATTGCACTGCATTGCCGGTCTTAAGATCCGTTAGACCAACGCGTCAAGTAATAAGATTTTAAATGAATAGAGAATGATCAAGCTGAACTGAAAATCTAAGAGTCCTTGGTATACATTTTTTGTGAATCGATCCCAATAAATCGAACCCTGGTCACACCGGCTGGGAAAAGTCCCATTTTGTTAAGTACCTCTATTTGCCAAGACATAAGCTAAATTATCAGCGAGTAAACGCGTTTAACCGTTCGCCTAGCGATAAGCGAAATTGGTATAAAATGCAAGACCAAAACCACTCATCCACTAGCGAGTCCAAGACTCACCCTGCAAGACGAAGACTAAGACTGAAATGCCATGGTATTGGTCTTGCCTTTACTAATTCACTACCTTCGACACATAACAACTGGCTGGATAATATATGGAAATAAATATACGCCGTGGGTCAGTGGATAAGTACATGGACTTCTGAGCAGGAGGTTCTTGGTTCGAATCTTAGAAACACCAAAAAGTACTTTTCACGGTCCCACTTCTCACGAATGTCTGACAAGCATCCGAGAGTAATAACTTGTCACGGAAAGCTTCTGAATTTGCCGTTCGGATACGGCATTAAATTGTAGGTCCCTACCATTTGTGTGAAAAAATTTACACAACACAACAGAAATGGTCGCAGCTAGGCGCTGGACCGCAATGGGCTCTCGCGCCAAAATATTATTATTATACATAACCTAGGCACTGGAAGCAGGTATAGTTTGGCATACTGAAACTAGACAGTTGCTGCAAGAAACCTTTTTTCGCGCTGGATAACATAATTTAAATATTCCGCAGAAATTTTCTTACTGTGCTGTATTGAGCTTTAGGATAGCAACCCTGTACATCAGTGAGGATGCCAAAAAGGTCGTAATGCCAATTTTCGTTTCAAAAACACGTCCGGGTCATTCTCTTTTTGACCACAGGTTTTACTTATCACTAAGAAGTGAATTGGTGTTGGTTTTCGGCTCATTGACGTCCTTGTAGATGATGTAAGGCCACTACTTCTAGCATCAGATTGCAGAAAAATGCCAGTGACCAACGTCTTGTGCAGCGCTGACACCTATACTTGTTAGACTTGTCTTGTTGTCTACGCTGCTTTTTATCTTCTGTCATAGTAGATTTGAGACATTAACAAGACAGCGTTGTAATTTTTTGTGATACATATGCATGCCCACCAAATACGGTCGAAAGGATCGGTCGTGAAAGTTTGCAAAAGAGGACAGATTAAGACATTGTTGGGGGAATGGATAGCACTTTTAAGAGGGGCTAAAAACCGGCCCAGATAAGCACCAGAAGACAATTTATGTTTGTTCTTTGTTCTTTTTATTTATTGAAACCGAAAATATTGCATATGTTCGGGTACCCCTACAAACTTGCCAACGAAACAAATACGAAATAAATTTCCGCCATAATTTGACAACAACATAATGCAATTGGAACAATAATTACGATGTTTGTTTATGAACACGCGCCATATGAATGTGCATTTCCATTTCCAAAAATAATTTTCTAAATTGAACAAGAAGTGCTCCGTAAGGTTGTAGACGTTAAGTATAGCGCACAGGCCATCACACAATCATCTCTGCAGTGCAATGCACTCAAGATCGTTCTCCACACATTGCACCTAACGCAAAAATTGTTGGAAAACATTTGCATCTTTAACTTTTTAACAAAATTAATAAACGATCCACGCCATGTCTATTTCTGATGGAGCCAATCACTTTGCAAACACTGAACACGAAAAATGTCGTTCAACATGCATGGATGGCATTCATTTCAACTCTTTTTTTTTTTGTTGACTTTCTGTGTTAATCTTAGCTAAGTAAGTTTTCCACTTCCTGGCGAACGCTTATGCCTCCTAAGCAGCTCTTTTGTTGATTACAAAAAGATTCGTACGGGTAGATTGTGGCGCACAGTGAACAAGAACTTCACTCCACTAACATACCCACTGTGTGTCCTTCGTCCACCTCTCTTCACCAACTTGTTTCGCTTCACATTTAAATCGAGTAAAACATCAGAGAATGTGAAATGCCTTTGCAGAGGCGTTGACCTATTCAACTTTTGAACTGCATTCGAACTGGGATTAATAGAGTTTTCACAATATTAGCAGAGGAACTGAATTCCTGGGATACTTTTATGTGTCAGTGTTTTTTGTACTTTACGAGCTCATCCAGTCGTCGGTTGTTATTTTTATTGAATTTCGAAACAAAGTAAAGTGCTTGAGTTTGGATGGCGTTCTTGGAGAAATGGTTTTTTTTATTAGAAGTATTCTCTTTGTAAAGTTAAAATTTTCCGTGTTGTTAAAACATTTTGGGTATTTTTTTTATCCGTCATAGTTATATTAATATTAATTATTCGTTTTTAAGTCTCTTTCTAATTTTTATTTAATGTGATAGCTTAATTATAGACTTGAAGTTATTTAAAATAACAATATGAAATTATGCCAATATTTCGGTCTTGCTGATCATTTACCAGGGAGTGTAAGTTTTAAGTTATTCTAACTTTTCTGATCATTCAGAAATTAATGAAAATTTTTATGTATGAAAAACTATAAAGTGGATACCAATAAATTACACAGTAGTTATATTAATCTATCAGGAATTACACTTAACAATTGACTGTAACGAACATATCATAGTATTTTAATTTTTATATTAGATCAAAGGTAGCGACATAAATATCTTGATCTGGTCCACATTCCAGTTTTATGGAAAGAAGTGAACGTGGTTTTCATACCCAAAGCAGGCAAATGCTCGCATGTAAGTCCTAAGTATCTCAGACCAATCAGTCATCATTCCTACACTTAAAGACACTGGAAAGACTCATCGATATTTACATACGCACACGCGTTGACAAAAGACTCCTGTCTACAGATCAGCACGCGTATTGTTAAGGCAAGTCTGTAGAAACAGCTCAGCATACACTGGTACATTCAAATTTAACATTCCCTGCACTACAAGGAGTACACAATGGTAGTGTTCGTAGACGTTGAAAGCACTTTAAACAACGTCAAAACATCTGCGATTACGGATGCACTGTCGACTTTGAGGGTGGACGACTCGCTTGGCGAATTAATTAATCTTCTGCTTACAAGTCGGATTATTAATTCAAAACTGCGCATGTCGTCTGCCGGAAGATCTGTCTGCAGAGAAACCCCCCAATGTGGAGTCCTCTCACCCCTTCTATGGAACTTAGCGGTGAATGAGCTGCTGGTATGCCTAACAGGTGAGGGCTGCAGAGTAATAGCTTATGCGGATGACGTTTCTATCGCCGTCTCAGCAAAGTACCCGAATACCTTAAAGGAACTCCTACAAAATGCTCTCAACAAGCTTACTTGCTGGGCAGCTTGTCCTATTCACCATTAAATATAAAGTTCCACCCCTTCTCCTTCTATTAAAGCTATAAGCTTAATATTCTCTGATAAAGCCAGGTATTTGGGTCATATTCTGGACATGCAACTAAGCTGGATACCAAATATACAAGAAAGAGATCGTAAAGCCTCTTTGCACTCTTCTCATGCAAAAAAGCCATTGGTAACAGATGGGTCTTCATCCACGATTTCTATATACTGCGGTTATAAGAACTACTCTTCTATAGGGTGTTACTGTATGGTGGACTGCCTTAAATAAATTAAATAAAGCAAATCTAGATAAATTAAGCAAAATCCAAAGATCAGCTAGTCTATGTATGAGTGGAGCACGTCGTACAACCCCATACACCGCACTTGACATTCAGTTTGACCTTACACCACTCGATATTTTCAGCAGGCGAGTCCACTGAGAGATAGCGTTAAGGCGAATAACGCTATCTCTCAGTGGACTCGACATGAAATCGTTCACTTATTTATCCTCAATTAAGTCAGGATCCCAGACAACATAGACTACACCACTCCGCAACTCAATTTCAACAAAAACTTCCAGGTCACCGTCCCCTCCAGATCATTCTGGAAAGAAGACGCTTACTAGGAAGATGAACATATTCATTTTTACACAGACGGGTCGAAAACTGATGACGGAGTCGGCGAAGGTGTTTTTTTAAAAAAACTAAATCTTAGCCTATCTTTCCCTTTTCCCGGTTGAGATTATGGCGATCAGTGAAGCCTTATTTTGGCTGAAAAGAAATGTCATATCCGCTAAGGATATCCGTTTATTCTCGGATAGCCAAGCTGCTCTGAAATCCCTGGAAACTCAATTCTAGCCCTTAACTGCCGATCACATCTCGTG
Source organism: Nephrocerus scutellatus (assembly GCA_947095585.1). NCBI lineage: Eukaryota > Metazoa > Arthropoda > Insecta > Diptera > Pipunculidae > Nephrocerus > Nephrocerus scutellatus. The sequence goes on along the minus strand of OX352765.1, from coordinate 24,845,691 downwards.
GAGATGGCGGAGCAGTTCAATATACACCTGTGTTGGGTGCCGGTGCACAGAGACATTCCGGGCAACTGTATGGCTAACAAACTCGCCAAACAAGGTACTACACTACCCATATTACCTGATTATGCCTCTCTAGGCATACCAATCGCTGCATGCAAACTCATATTAAAATTGCATAGCGATAGAACAGATCTGGCCCAAGCTGGATTCGAAACGCTCCAATTGTTTGATCTCTTAAAAAAGATCGCTTATCAGTGCTATTTTAGGTGTCATCACAGGACACTGTCTCATAGGCAGGCATGCAAATAGCTGATTTCTGGGCCTTGCTTAGTTTGTCACAATTTACCGCTTCACCTAACGCAGTCGACCATACAGTCACACTATATAGAAGCGTAGGTCTTACTACCGCTGTATATAGCCAATGGGTGATCTGTGGTTGAAAGCCCCATTTGTTGCCAATGGCTTTTTTGCCAGAGAAGAGTTCCACTGTGGCTTTACGAACTATTTCTTGAATATTTGATTTGGTGGATATGATACCATGTTTAAACGCAAAAAATCTCAAAAGTGATTTAAAAGGATTTTGTTAATTAGTCCTACTTAGTTCGTACAAAGTCGCAACGCAGAGAAGCAGAAACCATCCATATACAACAATGTAACAATGACATCACCAGTCATAATCAGGTGTATCTATTGCAAGCAAGCAGCAAAAAAATAGATTTATTGTTCATATTTGTGTGTGTATGTATGAAACAACTCTGATGTGTCACTATCATTGTATATTGTACTAAAACTGTTTCAAGTTGAAAGCACTTTAATTGATTGGCCGTTGGCCGGCCGGTCGCCGACTGCAATTAGGCTAAAAAGCTATAAATATAAGCACCCAAGTGGATTGCTCATCGCACCGCATCTCTATCTACTTAATTTAATTATTTTTTTTTTCTATTTTAATTAATTAAAAAAATTTATTGCTATTAGATGGTTATTTCATTACAGATACAAATAGTAAATGCTTCAGAGACTAATTCGGTTTTAACGATTCGACTGACATTGGATTTAAGTTCAGTCGCGATTTAAATTATTTAATATTTAATCGCTCTATGAAGGATGTTTCTGGTTTTGTCATTGGTTATTTGTACATGGATTTATTCATTAATTCGAATACATAAACAGTTTTATGCATTCAATAGTTTGCTGCCCAGCCAAACAATTCGATACATAAAAACTATTTTTTATTAATTTATTTTTTATTCGAAATTAAGTCATTAACGAATAATTCTAACCGTTGAAGGATGAATGTTCATAAGGGCATACACTTCAGAAAACTCCTCAAATCTAGGATTGCAACTAAAAAATGCTTCTTGAGGTGTTATGCTATATGGAAGGTGTAAAGATCTCTTAAAATTAAGAAACTTTTCAACTAGCCTGTTGTTGTCGTTCATGATTTGCCTATAAATAGAGGTGACTTTCTGTAGGATGTAGACTGTCTATCTGAAGGGTTTAGGTCTATCGCAGTGCGTAGAAGATAACTACTACTGGCTTCTGTAAAACATTGCAAGGGTAATATGTAACGGTCTGCCTTCAAGTTGTTGCGTCGAACTACTGTATTCAAATAATTTTAACTTTTTCTTAGCCATCTCTGCATCGTTGTGACATTCTTCCCCTTCTTTTTACTGTTATTTGGCTTTGCAACCATAATCCTGCAAAAAACCTATCAACCTATGCTGATTTTCAGTCTATGTTATCACCTTCCCCCCAGACTCTGTTTGCTCCGCTGTCTTGTACAATCGAGTGAAGGTTTGGTGTCCCATTTATACAGTGTTCTCTGGTTTTCGTCGAGAACGCTGTCCCTTCCTTTACCACAACGCTGTGCCAAGCACATAGCCGAGCATTATAAGGGCGCGAACTCCGCAACACGTGCGTAAATTATAAAAAAAAATTAACACAGGATCCTCCACGGAAACTTCTGAACGAGTGAACCGCTAAACCAAATTTTTCCGGACTTTTTCGCATAAATCTAGCGATATGCCGGCAATTTCACCTATAATGTTCGTCCTGAGGTCGTCTTAAGTCTCTGGCTTATTGGCATAGACCATTACCCTGACTTAATACTACAAAGGAAAAAAGGCCATTTAATCGTCTAACAACACGAACGAACAATTTTCCTTTATCTGAAACGGTATGACGACCGAAAATTGGAGGCTATGAGCCAATTGACTGGGGCATTGCTGAACTAACAACAATTCGCAATTAATAATTCAATTGTTTGGCCAGCTGTGTGGCATGTAGCCTCATCTTGTTGAAATCACATATGCTCCACATGACGTGCATATATATTGACTTAAAATTGTCTATCAGACGTTCAATTTTTCCTTTATCTAAAATGGTATGACGACCGAAAAGTGGAGTTAATGCATGTAAACTTATCGCAACCAAACGGAAACTTTGATGGACAATTTGGATAGTTTGCAAACACTTTTGAAGCGTGTAATTTTTCACGGTTTAATGGCAGGTATAGATGAATTGGACCGTCAAACAAGCCGAAGCTATCTTCACACTTAGCCGAGAAAACCTTTTAGAAAAGTGGGGCGTTCCAATTGAAAACCCCTTTATAAAGACGACGAGCAAATACTTACTAAGCATAGAATTACTATGCTGTTTTTCTTATCTCAGCGAAAACGATAGGGAGCTAGTAAAAATATACTCCTTCTCTTCTCGTGGAAAAACTATAATTTTGCCCACTTTATACATAGTACCTAGTACCTAAGCTCTGCACTGGAAAGCTTCGTATAGCTTTAAAACCTCCATAGAGTGAATTACAATTAGACATTCCAGATGGACAGACATTTAGACAGACAATAAGGGTGAAAACTCTTAATTGGTCAATTAGAAGGCATCAGATCGTGCAAAGGATTCTGCCAGATCATTAAAGACATTTCTCATATTCTCACAAAACGACAATCATTTAACGCAAATCGCAAGAACTACCAGAAAGACCAGAACAAGAAACAGGAGCACAATTGTCGCTGTCGATCATCGTCGTTTTGGTTGAGTAAAGAAACCTTCTACAGTGTTCGTTTCGCAAATACATGTCATGCAATTGTCCCAAATTGTATTTTTAAATGCAATATGCAATATGTAAATAGATAGGATAGGATACAAACACTACCGATATGCGGTTGCCATCTGTTTTGTTTAGATTTTTTGCAGAAAACAATTATTCGACTAATCTATAAAATATGTTTGTTGAACAATATTTGCACAAACAGAGAGCATTTGCCAACAGGTATTATCGCTTGCTTGCCAAAAGCTTAAAACGCCCATTAATAAAGGTGTCGCACTCGGCGCATATATTTCCACTTTCTTTCCAATGCTTATGCATTCAGCATTACTGGGTGTGAAATTTGAAAAATGTTCATTCGCCATCGGATTTGCTTCAAATAAATCATCGCCTTAACCTTGGGGTGGTTTGGGTTCGGGTTGGACGGTTTAGAAAATTTTACCATTAATTAAAATGAGAATGACAACTAATTAGGGCATTATACTGCGAGTGCGAGCAGGGATGATGTGTGGCATTAAAAGAATTGAGACTAAGAAAAGTATCTCATAGATAAAAGTGTAAAAGAGTGAAAGATCGGTGTATCTAGGAACCAACAATGACGCACCTCCATTTAAGAAAAACAAGGTATCATCACGAACAATGCGGTAGATTATTCTCTTTATGTTTATAAAACGTTTTTTTATGGTAGGTATGCAGAATTTATTTAAATATTTCGACAATGCGAAGCGTGAACATTCACTCCCGAATACAAGAAATTGTTTTATTCAGGTCAGCGTCAGCCGTCCGCTCATCGTAGTTTTGTTGTTGTTTTTTTTTTTTTTTTTAATTTTAATGTAATCACGTCAATCAGTTTTTCAACATCACTGAGAAGACGCAAAACAGACGGACAGGTATACTCGTAACTAGGTTTTTAGAACTTTTGAGGCACATGTATACGCGGCGACGAGGCATGATGGTGATGAAAAGTTTACACGACTTCTGTTTTTTTTTTTTATTGCGGGTTAATTATATTTTGGTGATGGCACACCAATAATCTGTTTTTCAGAGTCTTAAGGAAATTTGCATCTTCAATAATAAATTGAATTTATTATTAAAAAACTTACCTCTTTTTCTTCATTATCGTTGGGCGAGTCTTGGCGTTCTGGATCAAGATCCTGCAATAAATTGAAAGATAAAATTCAGTCGTAAGGTAAGTTGTAACGAAAGTATGCTATAGCTAGCTATATCAAAGAGGAAAAAGAAGTAAAAATGTTAATAAAGGAAATATGTAAAAGTTAATTTGAAAATGTAAAGAATCTATATATTAGCAGACAAATCAAAGGTCTACGGAAAAAGTCAAGTAAGTTAATCTTTAAATGCGGGGAGCCTGTGCCAAGGGCGGCCTGCTTAATCAGCAAGAACATCTACTTTCTTTCTATTCCACAATTCATGACGAAGAACTTGGTGGCACTCTAAGTACAGATTCCGACCGAGAGGGTATCTAAAAACATGGTGTGTGCTTCGGCAGACTTCCCCGGCGATGACGACAACATTCCGCCCATCGATGTCCATAAGCTCGTACAACAGTGCCAAGACAACAACCGACAATTCATAATAGGTTGCGACGCATCACATTGTCTGGGGCAGTAGGTAGTGACATGATAAGAAGAAGTGAGTGTCTTTTAGAATATCTCATAATTAGTAATGTAGAAATCATAAACAAACCCACATTCATAAATGTGATTTTGACCTCACACTCGCTAGTCCATTTATATCTAGTATCGTTGAAAACTGGCATATGTCCGATGAAGCCTCTTTGTCTGACCATCAACAAATAAGGTTTGACCTTCCAGGCAGATTGGCACATGCTTCTTCAAGATACGATCCCAAGTCTACGGACTGCATTCTTTATAGGGGACTTGTCCTCTCCAAGATAGATAGATATGCTTCCTGCACCAATCAAGTGCATAGAGGACCTAGATGAGGCAGCATATCAGTTAAATGATGTGTTGCTTACCTCCTACTACGGCAGCTGTATCCCCAAAACCAGTTTGAGCAAACGTAAGGTCCCCTTGTGGAATGACCGGCTGGCCAAACTTAGGAAGAAAGTTAGAAAGCTTTTCAACACTGCTAAACTCATGAAAAACTGGGATGAATATAGGTTCGCCCTTACGGAGTATTACTCTGAATTGAGATGATCAAAACTGCGAAAACATTGCTTATATGCCAGTAGCGGCACGAATCCATAAGGCTCTCGTCAAGGATCAGATAAATTGTTTAGGTTTACTGAAAAAGACAGATGGTAACTACGGTCCGACGTGAGGACACAAATAGAACGATCATTTGACCCGGTTCGTCTACTTATGTTTCACACACAAATGCTAATGCTCTTAACCATAGAACCCGTATTGACAGCAGGGTAAATAGTTTATCCGAAAAAATATTTAGTCCAGATAAGTTTAAATGGGCCGTAGGCTCCTTTAAATGATGATGATTATGGCATTTTTCCAGCGCTCCTACAGACGGTAATCGATCTCATCCTGCCGGGTTTGATTGCTTTATTTAGTGCCAGCTACAATTGAGGGATCATTCCCGTATAGCTAGAGAACGTAATCTTTATCCTTAAAACAGGCAATAGAGCTATTGAGCTGTCTAAACCATACAGACTTATAAGTCTAACATCATTTGTTCTCAAAATTATGGAAAGACTTATTGATGTTCATATCAGAGCCTGGCTAGATACGTCTAGCCCTCTACACTGAATTCAGAATGCATACAGAAAAGGTAAAAGCACAAAGGGCGCTCTTTACTATCTTCTTTAAAATATAGAAGGAACTTTTCGTTCCAAGGAAATAGCTCTGTGTGCTTTCCTTGACATTGAGCAGTTTCGATAATACTGGCTACGACTCAATAGCAAGAGCAATCAGTAGCAGAGGTATCGAGAATTCGGCCAACCCATGGATAATGCTTGCAATCGAGTTATCACTTCCTCCACAGAGGGAGTCTGTGTCCGTGATCGCAGCTAAGGAGGTACCGTTTCGCCCCTTATGTGGTTAATCGTCATAGACAACCTTCTAGCCGATCTACATAGATCAGGCTACATCGATAACTACACTTTCTATTAAAATTTGGAGTTATCGGGCTTTTATTAATTTTTTATTTTTTATATAGAGACTCATTGCCAAGGGAGGACTCCCTGAATGACTTGCGTCACGACTAAGCCCTTTATTAAAATTCAAATTTAAAATAGAATAAAAATCGAAGGAATGTGTTTTACAATATATCGCATTCCTCACGTTTGTAGCCGGTTTCAATTTATTTTCTCAGAATTCTCTCTGATTCATTGAAAAAGCAATCCGAAAAAACGAACACGAAAAACTAAAACGACGCGAGTCCAAATACTTTTAGCAATGAATCATGGTCCTGTTTTTTTTTTTTTTTTAATTTTATATTTAATAAAACAGCTTATGAGCACTTTATCCTTCAACCTTCATCCTTCAGGAAGTTGTGAACCGGCTACAGGTCGCCGATAGCGTTGTATCACTAGCAAATGAATGGATATCACAGGTTGTAGAAGATAAAAAGTCATTGATATATATCAAGAAGGGGTTAGGGGACAAGAGAGACTCTTGAGGCACGCCAGCATTGACCCTTATGTGAAGCTGAAGAGATACCGTTCAATACAACTTTTATTTTTCAGTTCCATAAATAATCCATCATCCATTAATCAATTCACCGAGAGAAGTGTGTTAGTTGAACGCACGAATCTTATTTATAAGACAATCATGGCATACCCTATCAAAAGCCCCGTCCTTATCCCGCGCTTTTCTCCTTTCTAAAAATCTAACTGCTTTACTCGACCAGACTTTCATGCCAATGAACGTGTAGCAAATCTGTTTAACCAAGTAAAGATCACTTTAAAGTTTAATCAATATTCCAAAATTCCAAGTCCAACTAGATACGACTATATAAATAAAAATAATAGGTATTTATTTTACTGACTAAGGAAGAAGATATTGATATCATCGAAGTAACTTCCAAGGCTGTACAAGACACTTTCATTCAGATTAATAAGAGCCGCATCTTCGACCAGGTGATCGGATATTAATCATTTTGTTAAGACAGTGAATAATTGCAATTGTTAACCTAGATTGGATCAAGTGTTTAGTCGATAATTACAGTGAACCAGAAAAGCCTGAATTTAATGCCTCTTATTATCCCACCACAACAAGGAGTTTTTACTCCCGATCCCGATTTGTAACTGATGTTATCCAGTTTGGATAACTTACTATATAACATATCCATTTGCTCGGCTGGCTTGTACAATAATTCTACCGATACAAACTATCAACATCATTGTTAAGCTCACAAACGCGTTCGGAGTATTTACAGCCAAGTCCCCGATTCGTACGTAGGTCTACTGGTACAACGTGTCTTTAGACATTGTCTTGATTTCCTACACTAGACTTCGTTAGCTTTAGGAAACCGTTCGTGTATTTCTAGTTCCATGCAGTTTCCAGTTGTTGCATTTGGCCAATTGTAGTTAAAAGGTTGCAATTTTTAGAATTCATTCTCCACTACATTAGGTGAAAGACCAGAGTTGAATCTTGTTGTTGGTCGCCCGATTGATCGGAAATTAATGCAATCGAAAATTCAACTCAAACGCGAAAACAGATATTACAACTAACAACGTTTACATAAGATATTATGTAATAATGTGTGAATATTTTTATAAACTTACATCCATGTCAATATGCACAACACCGGTTGATCTTCGTTTTGGTTTTCTTCTTCGCTGAATAACAGCTTGGGTGGCGAGGGCGCTTCGATTGTCATTTTCTTTGTCATTTTCTGCAACGAGAAAACAAAAATTCAATAAATTAACAAATTCGAAAATTACTCTTCCAGAGCACTCACCTTTGTCCTCGCCACTGTTTGTTGTTATTGGTGCTGTTGTTGTAGCTGATGTCAGTGCCGATGATGTTGTTGTTGTTATTGTTGGTGTCCTCCGTCCTAACAACAGTATACTATTACTTTCGCTGACTCTTTCATTGGCATCACCTCCAGCATTTGTTGAGGCAGTGGTGCTAGAGCTTACGGGGGCAGATACAGGTCTTGTCAACGATTGATTTAATGAATTTACTGTTGGATAAGAAGAATGAAAGGAGAATGAAAGATTTACACATAGCACCACCGATCCTCATTCACTACTCTGCGCACTCACTTGCATTGCTGGTGTTAATCCTTCGTTGTGCGACAGATGTGGACAGATTGGCTGCTGCAATAACCGCTGGTGCACTCGGTATTATTGTACTGTTATTTGGTGGAAATGTCGTCCCACTGGATGCATCCTCCAATTTGAACTGCAAAACAAAACAACCAGCAAGAAAATGTTTTTTTCTCTCTATTAATAATAATTGCAATTAATAAATGAAAAAGTTAAGATTGTATTGAAGAAATTCCTGGAGAATAATTGTTTGTTATCAGTTCAGGTTATTTTTCATATTTCATCTGATAATTGTAGTTGTGTTTAAGTATTAGTTTAGTACGTTTGATTATATTTTCATTTGTTTTATTTTTTCTTAGTAGTGGAGGTAGTGCAATGCTCCAAGCAATTTGGAGTTTCTTTAACAACTTAAACTACGTAAATAAAATAAAATAAAGCAAAAGTATAACTATTTCAAATGTTTATATACACCGATGCTTGAATTTTGCATGCAAATATCGAAATTAATGTTATTTCCCAGAAGTTCAGGCCCAGAATACATAGCCTCCGTAGAGACTGTTCGACAGACTGGCAAGCATGTAATCATAGCGACGCGCAGGCAAAAGTTTATCTTTGCTTTGCCCCTGGTAAGCATAACGGTTTCGTACCAAACTGATGCTACATATGTTGCACAAGTAACAAATAAGCCACCATAAATGGTACGGACTGCACGCTTGTCCAGACACCATTCGGCACGAAGGACTCGACGCAGTTTCAGTAGCTGCTTTTTGAGCTCGGTAAGATACACAAGGAAGCTCATTCGCTCGCTCATGTTAATACCAAAGTATCGTACATCGACACAGTCTTGTCCAGACGTTACCACCGACTCTAACAACCCAGTATCCGAAGAGGACCGTGGGATAGAGCCTTCACGGCAGATATCCATGTAAATCGGTAAGACAGATTCTTTCTTGGGGGGTTTTCTACTCATAATAGCGAAGCTAATCCGAATTGTGTACATATATTGGAATCGCCCGCAAGGTATTGCTGATTGATTCAGAGAGCACTTCAAACTCGTTATCAGTTGAATTGCGGTCTAAATTGAGGCTTCTGCAGATGAATTAGTAGTGTATGTTTCATTTATACTCTAATACTTTGAGACAAATGATTATAAATTTAAATTAAAAAGCAACATCACTACGGACATGCGAATCCACGTAGTAAAAAAAGGAAACTAAGTTGCAGCTGTTTTTCTTCAGATTATTTGATAAAAAAACACATAAACCTCAGTTGAACATAAATATCTACATGCTGATTCTGATGAAATGTGATTTGGAAACAACTTGATCTGAAATTTTCAAAGAATGATACAGAAAATTCAGCATCCTGGTGGTGGTACGTACAAATAATTTACAAACAAACAAACAAGCAAATGCAATAAATCGAAAACTAAATATTCTACAATTAGTGCATAAAAAGCAAAAGAAGTGCATGCAAATCAAATAAACAATATACAATTATTTGACAAATAGATTAATGTTTCAGTAGATACATGAGTGGGAGGTGGGGACGGGATACAATTTAGTTTAGTACTATATTTTTTTAAATACACCTACATATAAGTAAAGCAAAAGTTTATAATGCTATTGTTAAGTGTTATCCTTGTTATTCTTGTGGCTATACCTTGAGCAGCATAACATCTAAGCGGAGTATAAGAATGATTGGAGTAAATAATGGAAGATGCTGGTGTTGGTACATTTTGTATGGCTGGCGGATGGGGTGGTGGAAGGTAATAATAGGTGTGTTACATAAACTTCGATGCATCTTATACAGAGACAACAAAAATATGGTATATTTTTAAATTTTTTCATTACGAGTGTAAAAAAAACTTTGATTTAATGTAAAAAAATCTCCGCAGAAGAGATACTTCTGCTGTGGTGGTTCTTTTTTTTTTGTATTATTGGATTTGATTGGATTTTGGTTCCTACCTTACATCCAGCATCGAATTTCAAACGCCACGATGGTCTACGCTCGCTGGGGTTGATAGTCGTAGTACTACTACCACTACTACTACTACTGTTCATGTGCAATGGCGACGATGGCGACGAATCGACGCCACTTTTCCGACTAAACACACTGTCCCTGTCACTGTCGCTAGCACTAGTGTCATTCACAGTTGTTGTTGCTGTTGTTGGTTTTTGTTGCTGTGGTGGTAGTATTTGTTGTTGCTGTTGTCTTTGCGGTGACAGTAATCGTGAAGGTGAAATATTGCTATGGTGTTGTGGTGGTGGTGGTGCTGGTGTTGTTGTTGTCGAGCTTTTGATGTTGGCAATGTTGGTGTTAACGACAGCCCCAACCGATGAATACTTGTTGGCTTCATTACGTAACTTCTCTGTTAAAGTCAACGAATTGGCGGCAGCGGCGGCGGAAGTGTCCATCTCGAAAAGCGACCGTTTATCCCGAAGTCGCACTGGACTTTCGGCACTCGTTGATGAGGTGGTGATGATCGCCGCAGAGGACGATACTGGCGGAGATTGCAGTGGCAGTGGTGCGAGATCTTTTGCCAATAGCTTTTGTTGTTGTTGATCGTTATCATCATCATCATCGGCAACAGCAGTAGCAGTAGGTAGTGTAGGAGTAGCCGTTTTAGTCAGTTCCCGCAAGCTGTCAGTCTTTTCGTTGGTGTTTTTGTTGTTGTTATTGTTGTTGCTGCTAATAATATTACTGTCGGACTTTTTGGAACTCGATTCAACAATTGCTTCTTGGCATTCTGGTTGTTCGTCACTTCCACTTTTACTTTCGTCAATTAATTCGTCATTGTCATTACCCTCTTCGGTTTCTTCGCTAACATCCTCTTCATCTTGGTCGCCGACGTCGTTATCTTTTATAACTTCGTCGTCGTTCGTTATGTCATCATCGCCGCCTAACTCCTCGTTTGGCGCCTCGTCAATTGTTATCGATGGCGGTGTCACTTGAGATGATGATGCTGATGATTCCCTGTGTCTTGAAGGCATCGTGAAGGTCGTGCTCACACTATTGTCGTCATCATCATTGTAGTCATCATCGTCTTCAGTTCGCGGCTTCGGTCTTACCACAGGCGCAACTATTGTGAATGTTGCTATAATGTCATCATCGTCGTCGTCGTCGTCGTCGTCGTCGTCCTCATTCTTATGCTGCTCCTGTTCCTGCTCCTCTTTTACAATTACATCCATCGATGGCATGGTGGTATTGGTGGTTGTCGTTGCGTTTGTTTCCGATGTTGGATCTGTTTGCAAATCAATTGCTGTTGTTGTTATTGTTGTCGATGGCACTCGTCGATCGCCACCAATTGAATCTTTCAATATTGATGATATCGCAGTTGTGGTGGCTGTTGTTGTTGGTGTTGTTGTTGTTGTGGCATTAGTGGTGGTTGTGGTGGTGCTTATGTTGGTATTGGTACTTGTCGATGATGATGACGATGATGATAATATTGATGTTGATGATATTGGTGGTGGTGGTGGTGGTGGTTGTTGTTGTGGAGTTGGTGTAATTTGGGATTCAGTCTGTTAATTATTATTAGTCAACTTAAGTTATTGTTTGTTTATTTTTCTTCTTCTTACAAATGCAATAGATTTTGTTTAAAAAAATATATAGTATATGAAGGAGAACTGTTGCAACATGTGTGTTGTTGATTGTAATAATGGATCAACATAATCAATACTCGTTGAAATGTAATGAAATCAAATTCAATTCAAAGACAGCTCAATTCACAATAAACTAAGCATGGTAGAGAAAAACTTGTAAGTATGAAAAATGTAAAAAAAAAACAAACCAAGAAAATACAATCGAGTCAGACATAAGACTGTCAGGGTTATAGGCAAGGAGAGACGGAAATAATTAACAGAGGATTTTACAATAAATAATAATAATAAACAAGAAACAATAAAAAATAAATAAGCAATAAACAAAATACGATGTCAAACAAAAAATACAAGACGTCCAGCTGACGAACATGCTGCAATCGATCTGGAACTATGACTGCACATCTGAAAATTCTCTTAAAACATAAATATTGAAATACATATACAATACGTATATACAAAGAAAAACACACGTGCATCAATGACTACATGAACATGAACAATAAATAATTAATGTACTTGGGTAAAGAATTTACTTCACACATCACAGACAGGACAGCTCTTTAACTCATCGAAGGCAACAACTTTATCATGCGCCCTACAATAAGTATGCCTACACTGCTACTTCATACCTCATAGGCATAGATTTACACTAAAAAACACTCAATACATACATACAAATATTGATACGACTAGTCAATTGTTGAGTGAAGAGAATCTTAGGCCAGCCGCATATTAAGCCCAGCTTAGCACAGTATAGCGCAGACGAACCAGAGCACTCAATGTGACTAAATCCCGCAAAATGTGAAACATTGTATGCCATTCTTCTCGCTCAAAACACCAGAACGAGATCAGGTCGTGAACATTATATCCTCCCTTCTCCATCACCCATTAATATTAGACTGACGGATCAAAACACAGGGGTCCGAGCAGGGGTAGTTGGGCCCGGGAAAAATCCCCTACCATCTCTAATCAGAAACCTTCTCAACAGAGTCTATACACTACAATGTATCAAAAGATGATACAAAAGAACTGAAATCTTTATAATTTTGGACAGCCAGGCATAATAAATTGTTAGCCCGGCTAGGAACGGTTTTACAATCAAAGCTAACGTGGAGCTGATATACTACTATTAAAGGAACTTGGTAATGAAAACAAAATTACCCTGATATGGCCACCCGGTCACTTTGGCAATACAGAAAACGAAGCAGCCAATCTCAGCCTGAGAGAAGAGGCTGATATGATCTTCACTGGCCTCAACTAATCATTGCCTATTCTAAGAGCCATCTAAACAGAAAAATGATCGTTCTGCCATCGAAGCAAGCTGGGAACCGTCACTTGAGAGGAGACACACTAAAAGGCTTTTCAGCTACAAAATCAATCATTTAGAAAGGAGCACTCACGTTGGACCCCAATCACTGAGATCCCTAGTATGGTATATGACAGGGCATGTATTCATGCAACGATCATGTAGAAAAAATTGGTTAATCTACAACCATCCGGCCTGAACAAATCGTGGCATTATTAAAATATGGCGTTGTTCCAATGGCAAAATTACTTAAACATTTGGCCGTCGAATGGATTTGTTAGCGTTGGATACCACATCATCGCTTAATAAACGACTTTTGTCAATTGGTCGAAGGCAATGCTCAAAAATTATGTCTATAAATAACATCGTGACAGGTGACAAATCTTGGATCTATGCGTATGAGCCCGTAAACAAACAGCAGTCGAAGGTATGGGTGTTCCAATATGAGCCAAATCCAACAAAAGTGGTGCACCCACGAAGCTATTCGAAGCAAATGGTTGCTTTGTTTTTGGGAAAAACTGGACATGTCGCAAACTCACCATTGCTGCAACGTAGAACGTTCAATTCTGAATGATTCCCAACTATTTGTTTAGCAGAAGTCTTGGGCGAAATAAGAAAAACCAACCGCCGACGACGGATCATTCTCCACCACGACAATTCGAGCTCTCACATATCGGCACAAGAAACTGAATATTTGAGCGGTCAAAACATCGAGTTAATGGGTCATCCGCCGTATAGTCCTGGTTTGGAACCCAATGACTTCTTTTTATTCCCGTAAATCAAAATAAATTGTGAGGTTAACGTTTTTCGACACCTGGAAAAGTGGTCGATGCATTCAAAATGTATGTTTTGGTTGCACCTCAATCGGAGTGGAAATATGGCTTCGAAAGTTGGTTCAAACGCATGCAAAAGTGTATTGATCTTCATGGTGAGTATGTATTTTGAAAAACAATAAAGCCATTTTCGATAAATAAATATTTCTTTTTGCTCTCTAATCACGAAATATAAAAGGCAAAATACTCATAGCAGTCGTTTGGAATCAGCTTTCAACACTAAGACGAATACGTACATTTTCGTTTTGAAGTACAAAATATTAACTTAATATTAATAAAAAATTTACAAAGCAATAATATGAGTAAAAAATATATTACAGCACACCCTGCGTTCTATTTTGCTACCAAGGGACAAAGGCTGCTGGCTGGCTGGCTGCATGGGTTATGTTACAATTCTCGGTTCAGCATTCAGCAAAAATCGAAAAACATCAAACTCTTCCAACTTCGATCTAATTGTTTTGTGAATTTTTATAAAAATAATGAATGAAATAAAATAACGTTAAATAAAATTAACAAACAGATAAAACCAAAAAGTGAAGTGAAACCATTTCCTTTGGTGGTTGTTGAGTGTTTTGGGTTAAAAACAATAATTTACACGCTGACAAAATAATTTACAAAAAATCATAAAAATCAAAAATAACAATTATTGTAAAACAAAAATTAAGACCAACCAAAAAAAAAACGTCCTCCTCCCAAGCAGCATTGGTGTATGGGGTGGCGGGGCGGGTGGTTTTGATTTTGGTTTTGGTTGTTGTGGTAGTAGTGGAGGGGTAGCAATGACCTCGGTGGTAAATAATAAATTTGAATTGTGTTCGAACCGTGAGAGATGATTGGTAATTGGTAATGTGATTAAAGGTCAAGGGGATGTTCACAATTGAATATTTTTTTTGTGGGATTTTCAATCGGGGGTGATGGGTTAATTCATTAGCGCCAAATACTCAATGAATAGTGTACACTGTGTACACGAATACTCACGCCAGCACGCATGCACTACGATTACTTACACTGGTGCTGTTGTTGTTGTTGTTATTATTGTTGTTGTTATTGTTGTTGTTCATAGTTGAATTTTTCTTTTTGACAAGCTCTTCGGCACTTTTTATCTCATCGAGTGTTACACCCTGAGTCGAACGACGAGTCTCACGGACACGTTTAGCGTGTGCCTTGCGTTGAGTTTCACTCTCCTCGTCACGTACGGGCGGCACAAATGACCTGCATAGAAGAGAAGAGAAGAGAAACCCCCGCATAGGTTAGTATATAGGGTGTTTAAGAAAATAATAACAATTTTAGTGTATAACAAAAGTCAAAAGTAATTATTAGACATGAGAGATGACTGGTTGAGTGTATGTACGAGTGAGTGAGAAAAAGAGAAAAACATATTAGATAAAAAAAATACTATGTTTAGTTTTAACAAAAAAAAAAAAGGTCCCTACTTGAAACCTGCTTTTGTTTGCACACTCATTGTTAACTTAGGGTTAAGAGCAAAGTTTCATAAAAGCAAGTTAAGTAACAACTCCGCAGCAGCACCTCCTGGCGATACAGCAATATTGAAAGAGAGCGAAGCGTTTTGGCGGCACACGTTTTAGTTTTTACTGCTTTTTACATAAAAGTTAAGAGGCCACGCACGGCAGACAGTTAGTTTTATGTCACTTTCGATTTGCAGGGTAGAGTTAAGAATTCTCTCTCGTGGTTTTGGTTTTATGTTCTATTTTCAAACTGTACTCGAGGTACGGTTTGATTTTGCGTTTCTTTCATTTGCAAAGTTTTGTAACCGATCGACGGTAAAGGTTTCTTTTACTCAGCAAGATGGCGAAGAGAGAGCAGGCAGACTAATTTCTCAGTTTGTTTTTGACAATTCAGTAACGATGACGATTTAAGAACACTATTTACCAAAAACTAATTTAAAAGTGAAAACAATAATTAAATATTTTAATATTGAATCGGTTTGGCGTTCTATTCACCACGGAAACCCTTTCAATTTGACAGCTTACTAGTGGATATGATTTCAGGTATGGTTTGAGCAAATCGAAAGAGACATTAGTTTGCTTAATTGCTCTTTAAATAAAAGTTAAGAGAGCACGCACGGCACACAGTTAGTTCAGATGGTTAACGCGCAATTGTTTTTTGTTTACCCTCTGCGAGGAAGGGTTGATAGAAAAAAATAAACTTTTTTTTATATACACACTGCCACATCTTAGATTAGAAAACAACATAATAAAAAAAACAGGAACACTTAAAGGACACTCCATTGTATTATTTACTTGAAGAAATTTTTGAAAATATTTCCAGCTGACATTTTCGGTTTCGTCATTTCAGCTTTGCCATTTTTATTAGAATCGTTGGTGTTGTTGTTGTTGATATTAGCATTGTTGTTGTTGTTGTTGCTGCCGTTGTCGTCGATGTTGTTGTTGTTGGTAATGGCTATGGTCGTTGTGGTGTTGTTGTTCGGAGTATTTAGATGACTGTTTGTTTGAGGACTTGGTGAGCTATAAATTGTGAGGAGTCGTAGGATTTCGATGATGATTTTTATGATTTTGCGCAAAAAAAAAAAAATTTGTTCGACTGTTACTTTTTAATGAACTTAACATAATTTAACAACAATAAGACATAGTGCATAGTAGAAAATAGAAACATACAATCATTAGTTCTATTTGGTGAGCCGCTACTGCTCATACTAAACAGACCTATTATCTTAAAAGTTTGGCAAAATTACTTTTAAAAATTAAAAAATTAAATTAAAAATAGGAACTCCATTGTGGGGGGTTTACTATAATAGCCTATAATCTTTACGTTGAAAATCTCATAAAAATCGGTTTGTAAATGTGGTTTATATTAACATTTTAATTTCCCACCCACAGGGAAGGACGTCTTCACTTCACCTTCTACCGGTACGTGCAGTTTTTGGCCAGTTTTTATGTTCACTTTGTGAAGCATTTCCAGCGATGTTGCCATGCTATCAGTATCGTTGTAGCGTGCGATGGCCTGCTACACAAACAACATTTTGACGTGACAACTGACTACGTCTCACTACAAGGGGGTGCATGTTAAAAAAGTAGCATGTTAAGTGAGCCACTGTTAAATGTCAGTACTTTGGGAACTTAGCAAATTCCCAAGCGATTCGCATAAAATTCGGTATGTAGTACACATGTGTTTCAAATTCGAAGAAAATCGGACTAGTTTTTAAAAAAATTATGTGGGCTACCCTCGGACCTCAGGGCCCGTTCACTCAATAAAGTTTTGTGCTTCGCAGATACACATGTGTATAAAATTTGACGAAAATCGGGTAAATTTTTTAAAATTATTGTATGGGCCCTTTCGATACCGGGGCTCGATCACTCTAAAATATTTACAAAAAGTGTTGTCCATCGAGATACACATGCGTATAAAATTTAAAGAAAATCGGGTACTTTTTTTATAAAATTTGTATGGGTGCCCCCCAACCCCGGGGCCCAATCATTTGCAAATTATTACAAAAAGTGTTGTCCATCGATATACACATGCGTATAAAATTTGAATCGGGTACTTTTTTTTATAAAATTTGTATGGGTGCCCGACCGCGGAGCCCAATCGCGTCAAAATTTGTACAAAAAGTGTTGTCCAGCGGAGATGGACGTGAATTAATTGATTTGGAGGAAATCGGGTACCTTTTTATAAAATTTTGGAGACATTGGAGATACACATGCGTATAAAATTTGAAGAAAATCGGGTACTTTTTTTTATAAAATTTGTATGTGCTTAGCTCATTTCTCTCACTCTTTAATTTACCCATAATGAACTTTAGCAACTACTTGCATTTCTCTCAGTTGTCAAATTGCAGCACCGAATGTCCCACTTTACTGACAACTTGCTTAATCCCACGAAAGTTAACGAACATTTGACGAAACCGACCAAAATCACATTATGGTCACAGCATACGAATTGCATGTAATGAGTCGAATGAGCTAAATTAATCCAACTCAAGTCCATTATAGTTGGCCCTTTAATTTTGTTTCAACTGCCGATTTCTTGTAATGTAATGTTGGGTCTTCTGTCTAGGTCGACCATCTAGATGGTCCGAAAGCGAAAATGACAGAGTCACGTTTGAGTTTACCAATGACGTTCAATACCAGACTTCTATCTTGGCCTCAAGCTGGGATTCCTACTCACTGGCCATGGCAACTTTAATGCAATCTTGCATCAAAGAGGCCTCAGTGAGACAGGAAGTTGTACTTGCGGATTCCTCCAGAGAGTACTGGCTGCATGTTCTATGTGACTGTCCAAACTACTCGGACTTAAGAGACTTGAATGCCATGGGCATTGATCTAAGAAACAACAGATATGTCTTCGAATCTGTTTTAAGTTCATGGGAAAATCTCGGATGCATCAAATTGTTCGCCAGAAATGCGTTTAATCGGCGTTTGAGCAGGCAGGTTGCTATCATAGCGACTTCGGACTGATGACAGTCGACCAAAATTGCGTGCATAATATGGTGCATAGAGGGCCACCAGTCCCGAGTTGTAAGGAACTGTACTGCAGTAGTTAACTACGAAAATCTGACCAGAGATTCGTCTGGTACCACGGGAGCCGGGGAGCCCACGGAAGGATTTCTTCCGTCCCCGACTATTGAGGTAGGCCCCCTTGTGGGAGCATCGTGGTGGCTGTGGTTGAAAACCAAATGCAGGTAGAGTATTAACTAAACGTGAATTCTTACTAGGCGTGGAGTTGCGAATTCCAACCGGGTGCCTTGACCCATAGATGGGCAGAAATTTAGATAGGTCTCGCTCTTATCAGTGAGAAGCTGGAGCCTTACACTTACACTTACAGTTATACTGATACATCTGCAGTAGCAATATTGTGGAAGGGCGGTAATTGACGTCACCAATTCAATCCGTGTCCGAAGAGGACCATGGAATTATACCCTCTGTTGATGGTTTTCACGGAAATCCGACTACACACAATGTCTAGGTCGACCCACTTTTCTGGCAGTTCGGGTTATTGGATTCTATTGAATGGCCTGTTTTGAAACGGATATTTCTTTGCGCCGAATGGTGGTGGAACAACCACTTTTGACTGGCACATTACCATGGTGCTATGAGTTTCTCCTGCGGAAGGCATAACAAATAAATGGATTTACCAAAAATCGTAAACAACGGTCAAGCGGAAAGATCCAGAGAGGAAAGCCGTTTTTAGACTTCGAGGCTGAATACTATTTTTGATATTTTTTCCGAGAACGCGGCGGACTCCTCAAATGGCTCTCCAGTTTCCGCATTCTGTTTATTTTGATTTGATTTTTTTAAAGCTTTGTTTGCGGTGTAAGGGATGATGCGAATTCGGGTATTGGTTGCTCTGGGAAGGTCCTTTCAATACGATGATGCACCGTCAAGCGTCAAGCGTCTCAAAAGGAATTTTCCTTGCACACCCTTAGAGTACTGTTAGTACCAAAATATTGTTTAGGATAAGAAGAACATATACAGTTTAGCATTGATGAAATTGATTAAGAGTCTCGTAGACAAAACAGAACCCTGGGGCACCAGCAATTATACGATAAATTTAAGATTTAAAATCATCCAAAATTCACTTTAATTGCAGGGTGGGTCAGAAATATAGTTTCAATGAATAGTTTCATAGCATTCAATGAAATGTAATCGATATAATTTAATATCATCGTCGTTTGTCAAATACCTTGAAAAATATTTAGTGGGACAACTTCGCTCCGCCCAAATAAAAATCATTATATTTGTATGCCATGAATCATGACCCATAAGTATTTCTTAAGTGAACCTGTAGCTGCACACAGAGACGAAGTTGCTCTGTTCATTAGAAAATTTACAGATTTTATTATTAGGTGAGATATGTCATCAAAACACCAGTGGAACGCTGCCCAATATGTAGTTCCGATTTTTAAAAACTTATCCTGAGCCAATATTATGTTCCATAACTTCATGACAAGCCAGCTTTCAAAGAAGGAATGTTATTAATATACATGGATTGGTACGAAGAAAGGGTTGAACATTCTCCTTTTTGTTGACAAAGGCTGGTGAAACGTTTTCAAACTACTCCGGAAGAGTCAAGTAGTATATTAGAGGTGATTAAAGCCAAGCTATTGCTTTATTAGCATCGAAGAACCCCCTTTAAGAACCATATGGGACAACAGATGCCATTCCTGAATTTCCTTTTTATTCATTGAAAAAAAGCAACTATACTTGCCAAACTTTCCTAAATATGATTTCTTACATAAGTAAGTCATGTAACTATAAACTTTTGGTCAAAATATCTCACCTTCGTACTGGAGTTGTCGCATTTGGTGTTGCCGCTGGTGTTGCTGGGCTGACTGGAGGTGATAATGGTTTCCTAATAAAATGAAATGAAATAAAACGGAATAATATATTTATTTTATTGACATTAACAGAGAATGAAGTATAAGTGTAAAGGATATTGTTGATAAGAATGATCAAACAACTACAACAACAAAATGCATGCCGAAATTATGAAATTTTTGGCTGCATTAAGATTCTATCTACTTACTACAAAAGAAAACTGGTTAGTGTGCAATTGAAGTGTGTGAGTATGAGTGGATGTACGAGAATAAATGTACGTATGTGTGTGTGTGTGTTTGTTTCAAATTATCGTTTTCCAATTCAAAAATGATAGCTAAAAACTACTAAGAACTACTTGCAGAAAGGAAAAGAGCAACAAAAAAAGAACACAAAAAAATCAAAGAAAAGAAAACAAAATGATAACAAACAAACCTGAAGTATCTATGGTCTTTGAGTGAGGCCGATCTTTGTACTGAATAATTTTGAATTGGTGTGTTAACTGTTCCTAAAACACTTGGATTTTGTGTTGCCGGTAATATCGGGCACGAATTGGCTTTTATTCTTGCCCGTAGTTCTTTGTATTTTTGATAGAATCTGATTGAATGGATATTAAATGATGATGGTTATGTCGTTAAGATAATCCAAAAACACAACAACAAAACATATACTATTATATTGTCTATTTATTGCAAGCAAGAGTTTTTTTTGTTTTGGTTTCTAAACTGAAAGCACATTTCATGTGTACAAAAGTTCTAAAAAATACACCTAACATTTTCTCAATGAGCTGCATTGGCCGATCGATAAATTTTTAGCAAACTGCATAAAGAGCTAAGGGGGCGTCTGTAAGTGATATCTACACAAGCACTATGACTTCTGACTAGACAATCATCATCCATATCACGATCACCACCATCACATCACCAAAAGGCAGTTATAGTTTTGATTTACAGTGTACTCTCGATTTTACTCGCAGTTTTTGCAAAATCCTAATTTTAGCAACCAACTTTTCCATTGATTTTGGATTTTTGCATCACAACATCAACCAACAAAGATTTTGTTTTTTACAATTTAGAAAAATTTACATAACACAAAATGTGTGCGACTTTTTTACTATGCGTTTTTTTTCAGATTTGATTCTTGAATTAAAATTTTTCGTATAAATTCTCTAAATGGAGTTACACAATGTGCAAAGTTTGAATAAAAGCGATTTTTAAAAAAAAAAACTTGTTTGGGAGCCCCCTATCGCGATCAGTCCAAAATTTAAAAAAAAAAAAGTGTTTCCATAGGAGAAAGTGTAGTAATTAATAATTAAAAGATAAACGGGCAAATTTTTTAAAATTTTGTATGGGTACTTCCGACACCGGGGCCTCCAAAATTTATACAAAAAAAATTCTGTTCGTCGGAGATACATATGCGCATAAAATTTGAAGAAAATTGGGAGGCACAATTTTTCCCCACAAAAACATCCACAAAGCCACCTGGACCTCTCCTGAGCACATATACAACAACCAGATTGATCACATCGCTATAAGCCGCAGTGGCGATCACCTTTGCTTGACGTTAGAGCCCGAAGAGCAGCCAACGTCTACAGCGACCAACACCTTGCGGTTAGCAGTGTGCGATTGAAGATCGCGGTCCACTCATCCACACGAAGTCAAACAACGAGAAAGCCAGCTGTATCAGCACTGAAAGAACCAGATGTGAAACTGCAATATGTATCCCGTATACAACAGTCTCTCTCTGAGATACAGCCACAATCGCTAGAGTCTAAATGGGAGAAAACAGTAAATGCGTATACGGAAGCAGCCTCAACCATTTTAGGTTATCCCGAGAAAACTAGAAAAGAATGGATATCAGATAGCACATGGAACACCATTCGTGAACGCCAATCCATCAAAGTAGAGTTAAACGCGGCATCGGGTGCCGAGGGAAGCGCATTAGGAACGACAAACGAGCATGGCTAAGCGACATCGCAACACAAGCACAGCAAGCCGCTGATAGTAGACAGTACAGGACAGTCTACCAACTCTCTCGTAAGCTCGCCAACAAGAAACACCACATCAACTACCCTGTTAAGGCAATAGACGGCTCATTCATCATTATGGAGGAACAACAATTAACCCGCTGGACAGAACATTTAAGAATGTTTTGAATTGTTCTTCGCCAGGCACGTCGTCCAGCAACCCACATATGCACCCTAATATGCTGCTTAACATCAGCGTCGCTACTCCTTCGTTGGATGAGATAAGGACAACAATTCGGTCACTGCAATCAGGTAAAGCAGCAGGCAATGACGACATCTACGCAGAACTCCTTCAAGCCGATGTCGAGTTAACTACGCGAAAATTGCATGCGATATATCAAGATATCTGGGAATATGAAACCATTCCATCGTCGTTAGAAGAAGGCTTAATAGTCAAACTCCCCAAGAAAGGTGATTTGAGCAATTGCGAAAACTGGAGAGGAATTACCCTGCTAAACACCAAAAACAAAGTGATCTCCTCTATAGTAGCTAGGTGTTTACGGAATGCGTTAGAGCCAATTTTCAGAAATGAACAAGCAGGATTTCGCCAAAACCGTTCTTGTACGGATCAAATTAACACCCTGCGTATACTCATTGAATAGTCAGTTGAGTATCGCTCTCCTCTGTATATGGTTTTTGAAGATTTTAAACGCGCTTTTGATAGCGTGGGTCGAAACATGATGTGGCAGATTTTGTCTAGCTATGGTGTCGCTGTACCGCGACTCAACATGCCGCGTCATCCATAACGGTCATCTTGGCTCACCTTTCGTAGAAAATACGAAACTAGCGCTTGACTGGAATACACAAGGAACGAGTTGGCCGTCCTAGCAAGACATGGAAAAGGACGATAGAAGAGGAAGCAAGATCCCAGGGGACAGAGTGGCGTCTCTTGTGGACAGAATAGTGGATATAAAGTCCAATACCCTAGCAGGAAAAGTTAGAAAAATTTAACTGAGATCCTTTGGAAATTTGAACCAATATTCTTCACTGACGATTCCCTTACTGATGAAGGATCTAAAGCAGGATGGTTCTTAGATGAGAATTCGAAGGAGACATTTGCACTGTTTTTCAAACAGAAATATTTACTATTGTACAAGTCACCAATTGGGCTATCTCTTAAAAGATACAAGGAAGAAACCTGGCAATATGTACTGATAGCCAGTCTACTCTACTAGCATTTCAGTCACCTTGTGTCATCTCGAAGATTGCTCTGGAATGTAAGAAAATACCGAACTTGTTCAAGATGGAATTCCGTGACTCTTAATTGGGGCCGGGCCATACAGGAATAAAAGGAAATGAATCTGCTGATGCACTCGCAAGAAGTGGTTCTACCGATGTTACTACTGATCCGAAATGGATTGAGTCTGACATGCTTTAATATTGATATTCGAAGATTTACTGAAGCCGAACAGGAGCACTGTGGCAAAATCCATAAATACATGTAGAACTACCGAACAAACACACCGCCAAGTTTATTTTAGGAATATCTAGAAGGAACTGTCGGAGCATGATGGGTTTACTCATAGGGCATAACCAGACTGGAGTCATATGTTCAAGTTGGGACTTCTATTGGATCCAATATGTAAGTCCTGCCTGGAGAAAGAGGAAACAACTATACCCTTTCCTTTAAATCTGTCCCGCTTTTTCCACACTAAGGATGAACGTTATTGGAAGAGATATAATAACGATCGAAGAACTTTTGTTTTCTGTTGTATTCGATTTCTGCAACAGAGCCGTGCGTTTATTGGTTGCAAATGGTTAAGAATGTACGTCCCGATTCCCAAATGAAAAACAAAATGTTCCACCCTTACTTGTCGAATGCAGAGATCTAAACTAATCATCCGTCATAACAAGTGGCTTAAAGCGGAATCAAATGTGTTATACATTTGACGGACGAGCGTCCTCTTATGTCCTCGTTCAACAGACGGTGGATTTGAACAATTTCCATTTAAACAACAATCCAATGTGCTTTTAGTTGGTGCAAAAAAAAATTAATTAATTTATGTGTTGCAAAAAAGTATTAGAGGCAAGTCCTGTTTGGTGAATTTATGTAGGTACTCGCAATAAAAACTATTAATCGTTATTAATTTAGTAATAAATATAAACCAAAAAAAATAACAAATGTTTAATTTTGAATAAACAACCAACAGCAGAAAACAAAATTGCAAAAAACCAAAAACGATCAACGATATTATGCAACGACGTCATTTGGCAACTCTACTCACTTTTCGTCATTCTCGAAGCTTTGAGTTCGCCGGAGAATAACATCTGACGATTCTGATGGTTTGACATCTTTATCAGGAACTTCTGCACAAAAAAAAAAACAAAAAGGAGATGAATTTATTGGTTTTATAACAACTGGAAGCAGTGAACTTACGAATTTTAGGTGGACTTTCTGGTTGATTGCGGGTTCGTACCGTGCTGCTGCGACGCCATGGTGCTTCCTCTTCAACAGTTTCTGTGTGCGGTTTGCTTGAATCTGATATAAGTTTTGGTTTTTCATCTGAAATAGTGAAGTTAACGGTTTCATTAGAGGAAAACAAACCTCAAGAGTGAGTCGAAGAGAAGGAAAACACTGAACTGTTGACAATTGACACTTTGTTTTCCCGAATAGAATGGAAAACAAACGGAAGACAAACGAAATAGTTATTACTAACTCAAAGACAGAATACAAACACAATGTTTATCTAAAGTAATAATTGATGATAACAATATCAAATTATGATATTTAACTGAGATAAGATAAAGAAAATACTTTACATAAAATACTAAACATAAAATAAATAAATAAAGAAATTCCTACAAAGCTACCAGTATCTACATACTTTTAATTGCGATTATAAAGAGTTATTCGAAATTGCCGCTGCAACTATGACATTCTGTTCTGTTAACGATATCAAAATTTCGTAACAATTGTTACGAATTTTGCCAATTTTACTACAAAGCGTTTCCATACTTGAAAAAATAGTAGGTTAGGTTAGGTTAGTCGGTAGAAGAGCCAACACATTAAGACCAGTAATGGTCCATTGTGATACCACATGGATCGAGAAAGTGGTCGCCACCTACTCTTTGAACAAGAGACTACTAATGACAGTATTTGTCAGATCATTAAGATAATTGTAAAAGAAAGCTCCCCGATGGAGCATACGTTTTTGAACAGGGCTGGGCACGTATAGAAAAGGTAAAGAATGGTCTCCTTATGATCCTCGTCCATACAGGTTCTGCATAAGTCGTTCGAAAAAACACCAAGCCTTGCTGCATGCTTGCCTATGATACAGAACCCAGTGATGACTTATATTATAACACAGATGTGCAATCTTTTGGGAGAGATCAAACACTTGGAGCGTTTCGGATCCAGCTTGGGCCAAATCAGCTTTGTCGCTAGACAGGTTGTTTCGTTTGACCACCTACGGTTACTTTTCTCGGTAGCATCCCTCTTTAAAATCAGTTTAAATGTAGCGATTGAACTAAAAATAACTATATTCAGGTAAAATGGGCAGTGTCAAGTTTGTCAAGTTTATCAGCCTTGCAATTTCCTGGAAAGGCTCTATGCAACACAGGTTAATGTTGAACTGCACCGCAATTGCCTTGAGAGATGATCAGCAGTTTAGGGCTACAATAAACTTCGTAGAGACTGATTCCAGACATTTCAGCGCAGCTTGGCTATTCGTAAAGATGTAGACATCCCTAGCATAAATATAACATTCCTCTTCAGCCAAGATAAAACTGCATTAATCGCCCGTCAATATCTTGTAAAGATCATAGAAGAAACTTTTCGTTCCAAGGAAGTGGCTCTGTGTGTATTCCTTGACATCGAGGGCGCATCAGACTGGCTACGACTAAATAGCGAGAGCCATTAGTAGCAGAGGTATCGAATATTTGACCAACCAAAGGGCCAAGCTTGAAAGTCGAGATATTACTTCCTCCTCAGGAGGTGCGTCTGTGACCTCAATTAAGGGTTCTCCACATGGAGGAGTCCTTTATCCGCTTCTGTGGTCACAAGTCATCGACAATCTTCTAGTCGGTCTGCATAGGTCAGGCTAGATCGTCATTGGATATGCGGATGACTTGGTTTGATTCTTGTTAGTGGTAAACACAGCACAACCATTTCTAGTCTTATGAAAGGTGATTACAAGTTTTAGAAGGGTGCAGCAGAGAAGAACTATCCATCAATCCCTGCAAAACTGTTCTAGTGGCTTTCGCAAAGAGAAGACTCGACGATCTAGGACCTATCACTATCAAAGGCACCATTTAAGCTTATTGCAGTGAGGTTAAATATCTCATAGTTATCCTTGATAAACTACTGGAATTCCCACATCAAGTCCGTCATCGAAGAAGCGACTAGGGCCATGTGGGCCAGTACACACCTCTACGGCAGAACTTGGGGTTTAAATCCGTGGTGATACGCGGCCACATTTGGTGGCCGAAAGTTCTTGAACGGACAGCAGCAATTAAGCCATGTGCCATGCGTACCTGCCCTAAGACAACATTAGATGATGCCGTATGGCTTTCACCCTTGCAAATCTTCCGGCAGATGCGCTTTTAAGCTGCAGCTAAAATACAACTACAATCGAGGTGACCATGTGGGAGACCTGAAAATTCTTCACTCATTTACTCAATTTCTGGAAAAGACATTTTCTTTACTATCCCCGATATTATGGTCAGTGACTACCGTTTCGACAGGTTATTTGAGGTAACAATATCGGACCGTCTAATTGTGTTGCGACTCTAGACGCTAAAGGTCTATAATCTGTAGTTGGAGCATGTGTCTTTGGACCCAACGCCAAAGTCTCGATACCAATGGGAATGAGTCCCACGGTTTCCCAGGCGGAACTCCATGCAATTGAGATGTGCGCTAGTATTAATCTTAGTGAAGGCATTAAGGTCGCGAGAATATACATATATCTTTTCAGATAGCCAGGCAGCACTTAAAGCACTTTCGCGAACTTAATGGTATCTCTATCAGTTAAATGCTGCTACGATTGATCTCTGATCATCAGGGAATTGCAAGCAACGAATCTGCAGATGAACTAGCCAGTGCTGGCTCGCAATCTGCGTTCATAGGACCTAAACCCTACTGTGGTGTCAACTGGGCTGTCCCCACAGCGCTGATTAACATATAAGAAAACACAATGTCCCACTATATGTGTCTGTATGTCTTAGGGTGATACAATCCGAACGATTAATCAGGCCCTTTTCCTACAAGGAAATCCTTATGCAAGGATAACATTAGAAAGCTGGTAAGCTTTCTCACAGGTCACTGCAACTTTAGCAAAATAAACCTAGGCTCAGACACAGAATGTAGGTTATCTTCGGATTATGATAAATCATCCAAGCACACTCTCTGTTAATGCCCAGAATTACTTTGGTTAAGGAAACGTATTTTCCATGCCACACTAAGGACATACTATCCTTCATTAGGGAGTTACTACGTAATACAATAGATCTTATTAGGTCGCAGTGTCAGCCACATGGGTTAGGGTCGTTTCAAATAAAATAAAATTGATGCTCGCAGTGTTGTGTCGGCACGCAAACTTAATTAAAATGTGTAACTCTACTGCAGGGTATTCTTGAGAAAAAATATGCAGTAAACAAAAAATCATTGCACCTAACTGGGCTTAGTGTAGTGATGTAATTAATTCAACAAACGACACGGAGCTAAGAACAAAAATGACAATAAATACACAACCATCCTGACGGCCTGTTTCCCTATTTCCGGGTCTTGCTGCTTAGCAAACGTTGTCCACGAAGACCATATTGACGGCCATTGAGCAGTTCTCGTGATTCAAGATATTTTATAAGCTGACGATTTCCATAACCTTAGAAAATAGGACGTAAGTACTATGGGTCGGTACGAAGAGAGACATGACGGATCAGCAGGGATAAAGTTCACTTTTGCTTATTTTATGAATATATTAACTTTTAACATAAACTTAGTATAATACATATTGTTAATATTATATTCAAGAATTTTACTATTTTAGTTTACAACACTTAGTGTAGGTGCTCTCATTTTCAGGCGATCTGATAACAATCACAAACATATGAAGGTATGTTGCAGTGTTGAGTTAAATTTTGTTAATTTTAACATTAAACACCGAAAAAAAAGATAAAACAAAACGTGACATCATTGGTAGAAACCCAAGAGCTGTATAGGAAGCTTTCATCCAGATCGAGCAGGCGGCACAAAATCTGGGAATGCACATACATGAGAGCAAAACAAAGTACACGGTGGCCACGTCTGCGAGTGGAAGATCCAACATTGGTCCCGCAATTAGAAAAGTCGAGAGCGAATTTGAAGCAGTGCAATCCATTAACTATCTCGGGTCAACTGTAGCAGCCGATAACAGCATGGAACCCGAAATACGCACACGGCCAACAAGCCTACTATAGTCTGTCAAGACTCTTCAAACCCAGGAGCTTAACCATAGCATCCAAGCTGCTGGTATATAAGACAATGGTCATACCAGTTCTTACATATGGATCCTAATCTTGGGTGCTTAGCAAAAAGCATTCTAAACTCTTAGCCGCGTTCCAGAGAAAAGTCTTACGGAGAATTTTTGGCCTCGTATGTGAGGACGATTCCGAAGACTCTATAATGATGAGATCTACGAGCGTTACCACAATGTAGACATCGTAAAGAAAATAAGGCTCGGTAGGCTCCGGTGGGCAGGACACCTAGCTCGCATGTGCGAAGAGGATCCTGCTCGAAAAGTCCTTTGCGGTAGGATTTATGGAACACGACAGCGAGGCCAACCAAGCTTACGGTAGAAGGATGGCATAGACTGGATGACATCGGCTCAAAATCGGTACAGGTGGAGAGACTTTTTTTGTTGTAGAGCCAAATATGACGATGATGAATTTGTCAAAGTGCAAGCTCTATTAGGTGCAAGTAGAACCCTGCCCAACGGCAGTTCTGGAAAAACTTCTAGGGCTTCCACCCGTGCACTTACACATAAATCGAGGCTGGATCAAGAGCCATCAAACTAAAAAATATCAATCAAATAAAAGCAAACAAACAAGGGACACACCAGCATCACAACCAACATAAAATGGGAAATGAAACTGTCCAACCATAAGACTTAATGATAAAAACAACTATCTTCCAAAGGAATTTTTGATAAGAATACCCGAACGAAATCAAGTTAAAAATATTATAAGTACCCCTTCACAACATGCATATATCTGGTACACCGACAGATCAGAAACATACAGAGGAACCGGAGCAGGGATATTTTGAGCCAGAACTCAACTGCGATGAGACAGACCAATAAGCCTCTCAAATATAACAAACCTAAAACTTGACCGCCATAAACACTTAGAGAATTAGTCTGGTACTTGACATGACACGGCCCATTCCATGGCCATCTCTTAAAAAAGGCTAAATCCTAATCGGATCGCTTGCAAAGGCAAAGGAATCATCAGAGCACATACTTTTCATATGTGTAGCCCTCACCCGGAAAAGAATAAAATATTTCAAGGCTCATACAATTATCTGGCCAAATGCCAAACCAATGGAATTGGTAGATGTGGTGGCGTTTACAAAGGAACTGAGCAATCACATAATGTGGTAAAACATCTGTGTATCACCTCTTCTAGCGGCATTTTCCGCACTATGTCCACCCTAATCCTCTTGTCACGTATCACACATCATTGCATTGTCTTATGAGCTGCCCTATACTCGATCTTTAAGATCAGTTTCCGATGAACAACGCAACATAGAATAAACATCGATTCTAACTTTCTATGTCATCCGGATGTGATTATGTCCCAGGTGTTTTGGGAAATCCAGGAATATATATAAAACTGATGACGGAGTTGGCAGAGCTGTTTTCTCAAAAGGGCTAAATCTTAGTCTCTCTTTCCGTCTTCCTAATCACTGTAGTGTGTTCCAAGCTAAAATTATGCCGATTAATGAAGTCTTGTCTTGGGTAAAGAGAAATGCTATATACGCTAAGGATATCCGCATTTCTCGGATAGCCAAGCGGCGCTGAAATCCCTCGAATCTGTCTCTACGAACTCTATTCTAGTACACAACTGCCGATCAAATCTCACGGAGATGGCGTAGTAGTTCAACATTCACCTGTGCTGGATGCCGAGGCATAGAGACATTCCAGGAAACTGTAGAGCTGACGAACTCGCCAAACACGGAACTACACTACCCATGCTACCTAAAAATAGCAAGATCGAAAATACAACTACTCAGAACTAATATTTGTTCCAATCTAGCAGTGACGGAGCTTCGACGCAAGTGCGAGGTATTGGTGTATACTGTTTGCACTAGAATTTATTAAGACAGGCATTTTCAGCTTTTTGACTTTTAGGTTTTAACTATTTTTTAGTTATTTGAAAGTTTCCCTTTATCATAATAAAAGAAGCATTTTTATATAAAAAGATAAGCAGAAACGAAAGTATTACTTTGTTATGGCCGATAGAGTATCAACCTAATGGAATAGGGCGAAAATGTAAATGCAAAAGTAGATAATGAAAAGAAAAATTGAAAACGAAATTAGTTCCGTGATGTTAATCCGAAATTCAGTCAAACAAACGATAAAACAAAAAGATTAACAACAACATTAACTAATTAAGTAAATATCAATAAGACTACATAGTTATAGTAAAGTAGAAGTTACAAAAAAAATGGTTGACCAGTAGGTAAGTAAGAGTTTGACAAAATAAAATTGATACATGTATTCCAATAAACAATAAAAGGTAAACAAAATTAAACTTTTAACGAAACAACGAAACGAAAAACGAAACGAAACGAAACGAAACTGTAACTGTAACTTCGACACGACACTACACAACAAATAGCATTAATGTACCTTCGGCCTCAGAAGATATGCTCGTCGAATGTGAACTCTCTGTGGAATCTGTTAATTCGGAATCAGTTTCGTCCGATTCGGTGATCCTTTCTAAATTTGTTAGACCGCCTTCATCATCATCGATGTGGTGGTGTTCTAAATTGTGTGCGTTGGAGTGTGTTTTTGTGCATTGGAAGAGGCGGGAAGACGACGTATATGACGAAACGATGGACAAAAATGCAACAATGGGAATATTCGGAAAATTCGAATGTTGTTATTGTTAATAGATATTTTGTGGCACAAAAAAATGCAATCAAAAATTATATATATGCCATTCAGTGGACGAATGAACGGATGGATTACGTCGACGACATTGTTAAGGCAGCATTTAAGAGAAATTTAATGAAATTAGTTAATTAGTAGTTAGAGTTAGTATGATAATAATTTGTGTTTTCTATATACACATAAATATGTATGCATGTATATGTATTGTATAATATATAAAAAGTGTTTTCATATAAAGATTGCCTAAGCTGATTGATTGGTTGACTGACTGACTGACTGACTGACTGAGTGAAATAATTGATTGATTGATTGACAAAAAAATGGAAATTGGTATTTAACGCGAGTGTGAACCTATTAATAAATTAACAATATAAATATAAAGGTTATTTCACGATATTGTCTCGACGCATCTGTTCTGTATATGTTGTATCTTCTGTGTGGTACGAGTATCTTAACACTTACCATTTGCTTGATCCTTCGCATCTGGCTTGACTTCAACACGAATGAATTTCGTGGGTGTGTTCTCGATGTGATTTTCAATTGTATCTGAGATTCTGCAAAAGAAAATGTTTGTTAAAAAAATAATTTATAAAAATAAGAGCAAGTGAGAGTAGTGATACTTCTAAGGCGGCTTTGGCCAATACGAGAGTTGCCTTCTATATATCGGGATTGGGCAACTCTAGTGCGGCTATCTGGTAACTGACGTCTCTATCGTAAAGTTTTTACATTATAGACGGTATATTTACTAAGAACGCTATTTTTGGTTTGGTTTTGGTTTCGAATGAAGCGTAGAAGACATTTGATGTCAGTGCTTGACAAATCATTAAGGTTGTTGTAGAAGAAGGCTTCCGAGCGGAGCTTAAGTTTTAGAGACAGAGCAGTGCGTATGCAAAGAAGGTGAAGAATAGTATTTTCCTCCTCCTCATCCATACAGCTTCTGCAGAAGTCATTGGAAAATACACCAAGCACGTTTTAGAGAAAGAGCTGTGCATGTGCAGAGAAGGTGAAGAATGCTCTTTTCGTCCTCCTCATCCATACAGCTTTTGCAGAAGTCATTGGAAAATACACCAAGAGCTGTACATGTGCAGATAAAGTGAAGAATGTTCTCTTCCTCCTCCTCCATGCAGCTTCTGCAGAAGTCATTGGAAAATACACCGAGACTTGCTGCATGTTTTACCTAAAAGACAGTGCCCCGTAATGACACCTATTGTAGCACTTATGTGCAATCTGTTTAGAAAGATCAAAGATCAGATCTGTTTTGTCACTACACAAGTTAGACCATTTGACCATCTTAGGTTGGTTTTTTCAATATCATCCTGCTTTAACATGCGTTTGCATGTTGCAATCGGTATGTCTACGGAACCATTTCAGGTAGAAAGGGTAGCGTAGTATCATCATCAGCCCTGCAGTTCCCGAGAATGTCTCTATGCCCCGGCACCCAGTTATAGGTGAATATTGAACTGCTCCGCCATCTCCCTAAGAGATGATCTACAATAGAGTTCGTAGAAACTGATTCTAGGGATCTCAAAGTTGCTTGACTATCCGAGAAGATGCGGAAATCCTTAGTGGATATAACGTTTCTCTTCAGTTAAGACATGATTTCTTTTGTCGCCATGATTTCTGCTTGAAATACACTGCAGGGAAGTCGCAAAGAGAGGGTAGTATTTACCCTTTTTGAGAAAACACCTCCGCCTACACCAGCATTAGTTTTTGACCCGTCAGTATAAAAACTAATCGATTCATCTTCCAAGATAGCACCTTCTTTCTAGAGTGATCTGGAGGGGATGGTGACCTGGAAGCTGTCAGTCAAAACAATTTCCTGAAACGGGTGAATTGGCTCCAAAGAAGGCGAAGACAATTCCACGTGCAGGCAAGGTTATGTTTTTGGGATGTGCGTGGGATAACTTTCATTGATTATCTTCAGAAAGGAAAAACAATCAACGGCGTGTATTATGCGAACTTATTGCAGCGTTTGAAAGATGAAATCAAGAAAAAACATTTGGCGAAGAAAAAAGTTTTGTTTCATCAAGACAATGCACCAGCTCACACATCCATCATCGTGTTGGCCAAAATCAAACACTTAAAGTTCGAATTGCTTCCTCATGCACCCAATTCGCCATATTTAGCCCCCTCTGTTTCCGAATTGGAAAAACTGGCTAGGTGGTAAAAGATTTGCCAACAATGAAGAGGTGGAGTCTGCGGCTGATGGCTGTTTTAAGGAGTTCGACGATTGTCACTATAAACAGGGTATCGAAGCTATAGAAAATCGCTGGGAAAAATGTATCGAACTAAAAGGAGACTAACTAGAAAAATAAAGATATTTTTTGCCAAATTTTTGGATTTTCTTTGTTAGTTCGGGACTACCCTCGTAACGACAAGCTATATTGGAATAACCACATATTCGCCGTCGCTAAAAATGCTGTCAACTGTTTCAAGTTTTCTCACACGGTGCAAATAATTTTTCACTCCATTTGATCTAGGTACTATTTACAAAGCGTTAATTCTCCCCAAACTTGAGAACAATCTGTTCAGGTGCGCCTACGACCACCTTGCACTTGCTAGATAGAATAAATAAGCGAACGTTAAAGCTTTTCAGTGATGAAAACATTGCGAAGTCAATAGATTTGCGGAAACACCGCAGCAACGTTTCCTGATTTGTTTTATCGCTTCTTTTACCAGCGGTGCTTAAGAGCAATAGCCAGTTGCATGCCACAACTCCTTGAATTCAACCGCAATACTCGTGGCGCTCTAAATGATCTTCAGTATATCGTCAAGACCATCTTCCTTCATTCATACATTCAGAGATTCGTTCTTCAGCTGTTTAACACGTATGTGGAATGCTTTGCCAAGTTCCCCTTTTCCACATCGTTACGATTCACAAGCATTTAAAACAAAACCTCATAGACATTTTCCTCCTTTACGCGTGCGCAAATTATAAAAAAAGCATAATGTTACAAAGCTTTTTCAATCGGGTTAGAGCCCTTTCTAGTTTTTGACATCGCATTAGAACACTTGATATTAATACTAGAGAAGGACTAGAAAAGCACAGTCCTTACAAAGTTATGCAGATGCAGATATAATGCAGATTATAATGTCTTAATGGACCAACTTAAGAAAGGTGAAAGAATGGAAATACATATAAAACTGGTAGAAGAAGCGACTAATCTTTTAGGTCTCAAAGATCGTAAAAGAAGGATAGAAGTTGTTTCAGAAAACTTGCCAAACTACGAAGAACCACAGATAATCGTCAAAAATTCTTTTGGAAAGAGATTCTATCTTTTCGGGCAAACTTTCTTGAGTCCAACTGTTTCGCTCATACTTGGTGCAATGTTTGGCGACTTCTTGTCACATTGATTTTGTAGAATTTGCAACATTTTTGAGTTTTTTTCATTTTTAAAACTGAATTTTGATAAGCCTATCGGCTGGACAGTTTGGACAGTTGTGCGTGCCTTTTTCGTTTGTTAGGACTGGTATTACAAAAGAATCCGGTACGATTCACTGCCAAGTTGTTGGCCTGCAAGAAAGCCATCAGCTTATTCCTGAAGGTCCGAGTTTTTCAATACAGGTAGCAAAAATTTTGAAGGCTCACGTACGTCATTATTTGTAACATTTCCTTGGTCCAGACTTTTTGTAGTTTTCCCTGACCATGATCCATTGATTAAAGCATTGGACTCGCGTCGTTTTAGATTTGTGATCATTTTCCGAATTGCTTTTTTCAATGAATCAGGGTGATATACTGCAAATCACATTCCTTCGATTTTTTTAATATTAATAAAGGGCTTAGCCCACCTTATTGCCGTGGCGCAAGCCATTCAGGGTAATTCTACAAAGCAAAACTATGCAAATCCCACATTTAGAAAGGCAAACGCTGTTGTTTAGCAAAATGCAAAACGCTGCATTCCAGCGTAACATTGCATTGTAACAACACCCGAAGAAGTTTCACCACAACAATTCCAATTCATAGCCACCACCACCAACCTGATTTGACTAGAAGGCCTTCGCTTTATTCTCTTGTTGTTCGCTCGTAATTCTTCTAGGAATTTCACCATTTTACGTTCGGCAACATCAATGCACGTTTGCCCGGCATAATTGCGCACATCCATGTCGGCCATTGCGTCGACAAGCATTTCCGCTGCCTCTTTTTTACCCCAATGAGCGGCCGCATGCAACGGTGTCCAACCATCGTTATCCTGTTTATCGACATTAGCACGGCCAGCGAGTAACAAACTTAATACCTACATGAAAGAAAGTGTTAGCAACATTACATTAAAATCGGGAATATCTCTCAAAACAGCACACTAACTCACTTTTGCATATCCTTTAGCTGCGGCGACATGTAACGCAGTGGCACCAGTTTTCGGATGCGGCTTATCAGCCTCGGATGCATCGCTTCGCAGCCATTTCTTGGCATCGTTTAGCATTGTTAGCTCCTCGGCCTGCCGCGCCTTCTCACAATCAATGTTATGTTCGGCAACGACTTTCTGCATGTAATCGATCATCGGACTCAGATGTGTAATGTCGACAGCCAAGTCGACCGCCAAATCACCATCACTGTTGACTGCCGCAACATCAGCGCCATGTTCTACCAAATATCTAGCTATGCTAACGAATCTGCAAAGATGAAAGAAAAATTAATTCAAAATTTGATTGACACAAGATAGTTATCTATCTATTTATGAAATATTTACCCGCACGACGCTGTGGCATGCAACGGTGTCCATCCTTCGTTATCTTGTCTGTTTATGTCAGCCCCATGTTCCACAAGGAACTCAACCATTTCCAGGTTATCATCGATGCAAGCCTAGAAATAAAATAATGAGGAAAATTTTAAAATTAAAAAAAAAAAACAACAAAAACATGCAAGCTATATAAATAACACAACAATCATCGATCACCACATATCATATACATGTCATGTGTATAAAAAATCCAATAGACAGCTCGGACTTTTCTTATCAGACATAAGTTTGGAATTTATAGCCAGCCACACATACTTATCGAGCGTGTTGGACGGGTAGAAGCACGGATTTCCGGCACGTCTCATAACGTTGATGATATCATATTCTGATATTTACCGCAACAACAACAAACAGCTCTAGCGCATGGTAGATAACAGCGTGCGGTTTGTTTGTGTGTTTATTGATAAGGCGACGGCGCCAGCCATTCCAGTAACTTTCTTCTACGATCAACAGTCAGCAAAAGTTTTATTACATCTCAAATTTCCACGAAATTAACTTTTTCAACAAATTCACAAAATTATTTGGAAAAGAACTGTAACATGATGAGAGAACTGCTCTAGGATAATCCTTAGATGAAAATGGATTCTTAAAATGAAAATAAAGATAAAACTAAAGCTGTTCTACCAGCATTGGAGTCACCTTGTGACAACTCGAGTTCGAGTTCTCGAATGTAAGAGAAAACTGAATTCTATTTCGAGATGGAACTTCGTTACTCTTATCCGTGTGGGGTCTAGTAACCCTCCTTCAACCGGCGGCCACCTAAGTGGTGGGTGGATAAGAGAAAGCCCCTCAGAAATGATAGGTACCCGGGAAACCAAATACCCGAGGCGAACCAAAAAACTAGCAAAAATGCGGATGAATTGTGTTCGGCGATCAAGTGACGTCAAGTAGCGGCTGTAACCCATACTGGGCGTCTCTGTTTTCCTATAGTGGGCGGCATCAATCTGGTATGTGTTCGTTAATCCAAAGGGCGGCTGTGCCAGGCAAATCTCAGCGTATGTATGTTACAAATGGTCTCTCGGAAAACACCATGGAAATTACATAAAATGGAAATGAGTCCCCAAGAGGTGTATCCATGCTTTGGAGAATCCTTCTGCAGCATGCGTACAAAAACCGGAGCATGCAACGCGTTCGATCCTTATACGGCGAGATACAGGTACAGGTAGATCGCGAAATGTTTCGTCTTAAGATCAGTATCCTGAGCGTAAGCGACACTTAGTTTCGCTTAGGGGAAGAGTTGAATACATTTCTGATATGGGACAAACGAGAATACTGTATTCCTGTGAGGACAAAAGAGAGTGAAGCCAAAGATTGAATGGTGAGGGAATTATGCTCAACGAAGAAGCTAGGTGCAGTTATTTCTTGGGCACCTATTTCTGCGAGATGAATGTTAGCAAGCAAGAATCGATACTAATATCGGCAAGAGTAACAAACAGTTTCGAATTTTTTTAAAAAGATAAATACACGTTTCCAACTACAATTAGGTACTTGCGTGTAGATTATAAATGAAACGAAATTTTAAATTCTCCAAGAAGTTGTTTTTGTTTGGCAAAAATATGCTTATTGTTCCTTCAACACATCAGTGAAGCACCCTAAACAAAAATTGAATTGATACGATCAGCGGTGTAGATTTGAATGATGTGTATTTTCGAAGGCAAAATTTTATGTTAAAATTTAGAAGGGATCATGTCACCGGGCCGAGGATATCTCATATAAATTTATTTTACAAAATTAGTTGATTTTTTAAGCCAATTTTTAGCTCTGGCAACTCGTATATGATTGCTGACGGCAGCATGGTGTGGTCGCCGGGCATTGACTGCGGTGCAATGAGGACTGAGCATTGAGGTGTGTACACACCTCAGTTAGCTGGTTATTTAGAATTTTCGAGCCTGGTGCGGTTCGCACTCTCTGTACTGTTCTATTTCACGGCTGAAATTTTTCTTCCAGGCTGCTGTATTAAACCGATAAACTATTTTTCATACCTTCTGACAATATAAAGACTCTTTTTCGAGTGCCCGCGTTCTATAAGAATTGTGTGCTGTTTATAGGCATTCTT
Source organism: Nephrocerus scutellatus (assembly GCA_947095585.1). NCBI lineage: Eukaryota > Metazoa > Arthropoda > Insecta > Diptera > Pipunculidae > Nephrocerus > Nephrocerus scutellatus. Next base: position 24,807,489 of record OX352765.1, on the reverse strand, counting down.
ACGTTAGTCGCTAGCTTACATTCATCATCGAACCGACTAAGATGGAGTCTACAGTAGTAATGTCAGTATTTTTAAGGCCAGTCCATAACTCTTTTACGCAAGCATCTCATTTCCAGAAATGTTCACCCTCCATTGAGGGCGAGTAATATCGCTTGACCACAATTGTTTCTGCTATCTTCATTGCGAAGCGCAGCTATCCTATCCTATCCTATGCTATCCACGCAATATCACCAAGATAGTGGTTCGAATCGCTGGCACTTTGTTACGTTCCTACCGCCATCAGGTTCGGGTTGTGACGGTGGTCTATCAAGACATGGTCTCTCTTGTTGCCTGTGACTTCTCCATGAGATACTCAAGTGGCTTCTTACGCGCAAACCTTGTACTCGCAACGACCTTATTTTTCCGTTCAATGATTTTTACATCATACTTAGAGCAGATAGTCTTCGGAATCCTCTGTAGATGCGCGAACGTTGATAATACACGCAAGGGTATATAACAGTTCATTTCACTGCTTCAAACAGAAGAAAAAAATCCCACCATTCTCTGCAATAAATTATTCAATATTTACGTTACGTTATATTACGCAACCAACAATTAAACTATACTTATAATACGTGAAAATTTATTAGGACATAATGTTACGAAAAGTTACGAAAAAATTTATTTATAATTTTGACGAAAGAATTGCGTAACAAATCGTTCTCAGTTGTTTGCATTTAAACGTTTAATGTTTACATTATTTTTGCTTAGTCGACCTGATGAAATCGAAGGCGCAACACAACAAATCGGGATTGAAGGTGAAAACACAGACCATTTACAAATAGACCAAAATTTGTAACACTTTTATTAGCAATCAAAATTGTGTGTTTTCCAAACTGTTTTCCAACATAACCCAATGAGCGATGTATCTATTTTTCTTTTTCGCTGAGAGAAATTTGTTCTTCCTAATCAAATATTGCAAACTATGATATTAATTCTTAATTATAAATGTAAAACCCTGTTAACTCCATTAAGGTACTCAAAAATATTTAAGTCAAAACAGAGCCAGATTACAATCGATGGAGCCTGATAAGAGTATAGGGACACTCCAACTCCACACCGCGATATACTCGTAATAACATAAACATTTCGTACTCAACAGAAGCACAAAGAGTAGACAAACAGACAGTGTCGACCACCTAATAGGAATCTTGAACATAATCCTGTCTGTTGTACTCAGTGTTGCCACCTAAACATCTCCAAATTTGGTCAAATTTGACTTAATGACTAATTTTATATTTTCAAATCGAAGTCAACAAATTTAGTCAAAAATTACTTAATATTAATCACAAATTAAATTGCAAAGGTTTTAAAGAACATTTTAACCAGTTACTACTATACTGATAAATATAAACATTAATGTTATAAAACAAATAATATATGTTGTACATTGGTACATAATTTATAATAATATTATAAATGAGGTAAACTCTGTATATCTGTCAGTCTGTTACATTTTCACGGCTAGACAGATTTGACTTTTTTTTTTTTAAAAAAAAATGTTCGTAATAGTCCGGGGAAGATTATAGAAACCTGGAGTCGCATTACCACATATGTGACTAAATAATGTTGATTTGGCATGATAGCTTACGTGAACGAGTGACGAGTAGTGAACATCCCGATGTAAGATCCCTGGAAATTGGAAAATTAGGAAAAAACTTGGAAAATTCGGTAAAAACTGAAAAAATGCTGTTTTCCATGGGACTCATGTATATATATTTAGTTGTAATTCAGTCTAAAGACTAATTTATCTTAGAAGCCTAATAGTATGCAACGTTAAATGAAGGTCTTTCATTCATAAGCGATAGGTCATTCAGTCGATTTCTGAATTAGACTGAAAAAACCACATTTTACTTTGCAAAACGTTTAAGCATAAAAAAAATCGATAGCGATGCGTAGATTGAGTATTTTTTTCAGTTTTCTTAGGGGTAGGAACCCCTAGGAATGAAAAAATTACGCCATCGCAAGCCGAGCGCTAACCAAGTCACATCAAATTTTGACTGGTAAAAGCCGAGATATACGACACGACAAACAAACGTTCATACGTACAAAAGTATTCGCTGAAAAACTTTTCATAAACTTTTTTTTGTTTAAATCAGTTTTAAAAGTCCTAAATCTCTTAAAAATTTTCCGAAATCGGCTTGGTCGCTTTCAAATATCGTAGTCGCTCATTGGATGTCTTGCAGAATTGGTTTTTAAAAGCATACATATCCATAATTTATTTGCCATTAATAGATTTGGCCGAGACTTAACACTTTAAAATATTTTTACCTTTGTCCACACAATACCAAGTATTGCTTTTGATTTATTGTTACAGCCAATTCTATAGACAACCAACCAGTCGGAAATATTTGTGTAATTTTTATGGGACTCTTCCCGTCATTTATCAATTTGAACAAAGTTTGATCCTGTGATTGCCGGCTGGATGACCGCGAGAACCAGTTTCACGTTTTAATCACAATGAACTCTATTTCTTTTGCAATGTATTCTATCGCTGCAGCATAAATAGCCAGTTTTAACGAATGACACATGCATGGTATTAGAATTATTTTTTAAAAATGTTGCTACAATTTGCAAAAACACAAAGCTATTGCCAGTTGCGTTCGAGTAAAATTTAAAAGCGAAATATACGATACGATATACGGTTATGCATGACCGTTGCAATACAATGAATGCCAAGAAAGTGTCAGCCAGAATGGTTAATTTCATTGATATGAATATTTGTAGAATAAATGAGTGTTTTTGTGTATTGAACTGTACTATCAACATTCAGTTTTTTTTTTAATACAAACTGGGGAAAATACAACTTTTGACTTAATTATTTTTATGTAAAAAAACAAAATGGCAACGCTGGTTGTTCCGATCAGAAGAATTCAAATGACAATTAAAAAGACAAAGAAAGAGAGAGAGAGAGAAAGGAAGAGATAAGAAAAAGAGCGTATTCAACACTACAGTTAACAGAGAAGAGTGGCGGCAAGTCTCGATTTTTATAAATTTCTATTAATAACATTTTATTTTAGAATTAGAAAATGCATCGTCTATTGTCTATTTATTTAGTATTGAAGACGGAAAACTCCAACGCCATTTGATTAATACAAAACTGGGACTGACTTTCCCGTTTCCCCTTTGCACTGCTATGAGTTTGCTGTGTGTGTGTGTGTGTGTTGATTCTATGCACTGAGGCGTATGCGCTTTTTTTGTTTGGTATGTAGTTTTTTGTTTACTGTTGCGCAAGGGGTGAATAACATTAGCCAAGCATGGATATGTGTATCTCTTGCAAATGGGTAAAAAAGATCAATTTGTTCGATTGTTCGGTGATAAACATAAACATTCAGTTTTGGATTACATGTTGGGTAATCCAGATTGCTGATCCGATTGCGGTATGAAAATATCATTAATTATAGATTATTTAAAAAAAAATTAAAAAGTATGGGACTATAAAACTGATAAAATTACTTAAAAGGTTTCTGTGAGAAGTTAGAGCAAAAAAGGTAATTTTTGTTGGTAAGGTACCGAAATCCGTTGGCGTACGCACCCAAAAATCTTATCAATTCTTTGAATTCTTATTTTAGCGAAAGAAAGAAAGAAAGAAAGAAGAAATTCGAATTCGTGTATTCCTTTGTTGAGTCATGCCCAGAACTCGTAGTTCAGGTAAACATTTTGAGGTAGGAATATTCGAGTAACCAGAGTTCACATAATCGAGAACATACTGTACATGCATCCCTAAGGAAATTTTGTTTGCTTTTTTAGTCAAATTAACAAATCATCATCTATGAGGAAGATAAAAGATTTGCCAAAAAGGGTACAAAAAGTTAATCCCATAATCAATACACTAATTGCCAAAGTCACTTGCTCACTCACGCATGCACTCTCAAACTTAAAAATATTACCAGTACACTAATTTCCATAATAATGATTATCAAACTTTTTATTCTCAAACTTGATATAAACCACAATGGCAGCAACTCTTTCAGTGATTCTTATGCCTCTTTTAATGAGCAGGGTAGAATTGAGATTTCTCTCTCGTGGTTTTCGATTGGTATTCTATTTGCAAACTGTACCCGGGGTATGGTTTGATTTTGCCTTTTATTTGCAAAGTTTTGTAACCGACACTGTAACTTTGCTATCCATTGGCAATCGAAGGGTAAGATTTCGTTTACTCAGCAAGATGGCAAAGAGAAAGAGCAAACTAATTTCTTGTTTTTGACATTTTGGTTGGTTTTGGTCTGGCGTTGTATTTGCAAAGCGCATTTACCACGAAAACCCCGAAAACTCTGTTGCTTTGACAGCTTAACCGTGGATTTTGTTTCGGGCACGGTTTGAGCAAATCGAAAGAGGCAAATATACATACTTATTACCCATGATACTCGCTCACTCTAGACGCAAGTACATTTTTAATTCTCAAAATCATCATCAGTATAACCCATGAATGATATTATCTGTCAATCTCTTGAATCATAACAGAGACATAAGCCACAATATCAACAACTTTTTCAATGGCTATTAAAGTGTTTTATATAACTTGAAGCAAATTGACATTAAATTATATAAAACAAACTATTGGCCGGTTAATTCCTGAAACGGCCGGATTCCACTGCTATTAAGGTTGCCTTTTATATGCAGGATTGTGCAACCTTAAGCTGCTATCAGGTAACTGACGACTCTATCGTAAAGTTTGACATTTTACAAGGTATATTTACGTTTTTTATACCAGTGCTATGTTCGTTTTTTATAAAAATTTCATAATTTCATTTCAATGCAATTAAACACAACCCATAAGAATTGAAATTTTTCACGTAAATTCTCTAATCGAAGATACACACGTGTAAAGTTTGAATAAAATCGGGCTAAATTTTAAATTTTTCTTTATATGGGAGCCCCACGGCCCTACATGTTGTCACGGATAATTTTTTTTACAAAATGTGCCCCCGGGGTCGCGAGGTCCCATTACTACTAAATTTAAATAAAAAGTGTTCTCACCAAAGGTACACATGTGTGCGAACTTTGAATAAAATCGGGTTTGAGAAAGTGGGATAAAAATTGATCACAAGATTCCACGAGAAACGTACAGACAGACAGACAGACAAACAAATACACGGGCACGCGAAGTTAATATAGAGAATGGAGCTAAATCTTCGACATTTTCGTGCGATATTTTTTAAAACTTTTGGCGTTAACTTAAAATTAATTCTACTTTTGGCGATGAAGCCCCATCACGAAGCACTTCTGAGGCATCCTTGGGCATTAGTGGGACAGCATACATGATATATTTTACATGAACGTTTCACCGTCAAAAAGATGTGGTAGTGCTTCAAACTATCGGTACAGCGAACGAATCTAGGAACTATGGGTATGAACCCAAAACCAAAAGCAGTCGACGGTATGAGTGTTCCAATATGAACCAAATCCAACAAAAATTGTTCGAGCACAAAATACTTCGAAGCAAATGGCCGCCAGTTTTTTCGGAAAACTGGACAAGTCGCAACCGTACCATTGGTTCAACGTAGAACGATCAAAATTCTGAATGGTACACAACCATTTATTTACCGAAAGCATTCGGCGAAATAAGGAAAACTAACCGCCGACGACGGATCATTCTCCACCACGACAATGCTAGCTCTAACAAATTGGCACAAACAACTGAATATTTGAGTGGTCAAAACATCGAATTAATGGGTCATCCGCCGTATAGTCCAGATTTGGCACCCAATGACACTTTTTATTCCCGCAAATCAAAAATTGAGATATCAACGTTTTTCGACACCTGGAGAGGCAGTTGATTCGTTAAAAATGCATTATTTGGAGTGGGCGCCGTGGCTCAGTGGAAGTGCACATGGCTGCTGAGCAGGAGGTTCTGTCTGGTTCGAATCCCAGCAACACCAAAAGTATTTTTCACGGTGTCCCACCTCTCGCGAATGGGTGACAAACGTTCCGAGAGTAATACCTTGTCACGGAAAGCTTCTCAATTCGCCGTTCGGATCCGGCCTTATATTTTAGGTCCCTTCCATTTGTGTCCAAAAATTAACATGCGCAGCACAAATGGTCGCGAGAAGTTAGGCCTTGGATCGCAATGGTCTCTCGCGCCGAATATTATTATTATTATTTGGAGATACCTCAATCGGAGTGGAAAGTGTTTCGAAAATTGGTTCAATGGCATGCAAAAGTGTATTGATCTCATGAAAAATAATAAAACAAAAAAAAACAGTAAACCCACTTTAGATAAATAAATGTTTGTTTTTGTTTTCTAATCCCCGAAATACAGAAGGCAACCACTGTATAATAATAATTCATCGTATCTTAATAGGTTCGAAGATATGTTGAAGATTATTTATGTAATGGGTTTTTCAACATAATGGCCTCATTTTGTTTTTTAAATAAAACAGCTTGTGTTTAGGATATTAATTTTATTTATTTATTTCGGCTTAAAATACCATCGATGCCATTAATTACGCAACAAAACATTATTTAAATGTCCCCTACGGAAACGCCTGCACTAGTGAAATCGCTTAATTTGTCATCACTTTTTCACATAAAATGGGCTAAAGTACTGGCTTAATTAGCAACCGGCTCCATCCTTCATATTGGATCCGTCAGTGTAAATAGCCTTGACACGTCAAATTGCTTCGTAGCTTCTCCGTCCTTCCACTCTCACTCTAGTCGGAAACTCGAAAGCAAAGATGGAGTTGAAGGTAAGTTTGTGAATGCAGTAGTTGGTAAGAGATGGTATCATACCTTCAAGTACTGTTTGCAGTGTGTTGCTGCATTGCCCATAGGTTCTGGTGAAAAAACACTCAGATTCTCTGAATCGTACTGCAGCGTATTTAAAAAATATGTCGATGTAGTAATTTTAAGGTGGTGATTGATTGAAGATTGAAGATTTAGTGATGAACACTACACCATTTTAGTTTTCCCTGAGTTGACTACGAAGACACAACTTGTTGCTCAGGGTTCCATGTATTTGGTAATCACAGATAGGTGCTGTACTGATACAAGAATTACTACCTTCAGCTGCATACGCAAGTCGTCCTGTCTAGCTCTTATGTTATTAGGAGCTTGGTGATGACATAGTAAGGGCGAAATAATGAAAACAATAAAACAAATCCCTAATTACCCAAAGTTAGGGCACGGACACTAAGTTTACTGGGAAACGAGTGGATTTATACGACGGAGGCGCATGGTATGTGTGTGTGCATGAACATACATATTTTTAAGATGACATGCAAAAATACATCTCTCCGAATAAGCAGAACGACAAAGAAATAATAATTACAATAAAATGCACTTTTAAACGGTGAAATCCCTCTTTGGGGATTTCTCTGGCAATAAACGACCTCTATTCATGAAATTTTAACAACAACAACAACGACAGCACACCTAGAAGTTTTCTACGTGGGAGCTCCTCAGTGATGCAAGTCTTTTATTTAATTAATTATTTGGCAGACATCCAGATCATTTCTTTGGTTTTTTTTTCTGTTTTTTGTTGTAATTTTTGATACATTAGCAGCTGTCAGCGCGAGCATTCCACGCCACAGCAATGCCTACAACTTTATTAATTAAGTTTATTACTGAATTTGCTTTATTAATTTTGCCTATAGCCTTAATAAGATTAGCGTGTTCTCCTATTAGCTCTTAATATGAGAATTGCTGCAATTAATTAGCTGTATACCGAAAGGAATAATTACAAATCTTACACGTTATGCTACTTAAAATACTTTAGTACTGTTTTCAATTTAAAAAGCGGATGCCACAACCTATGTAGTAGCCAGTGTTAAATACAGTTTTTAAGCTCTTTTGAAAAATAAATTCAACCCTAAACTTTTTGTTCAAATATAATGTAGAGCTTTAGTCGTAATTTAGAAATTGCAGTAATCAAAACATTCCAAATGTGAACCTAGATGCCGATCGCGTGTTTAGTTTGTAGCGTGTCGCGCGTGACGCATGTGACGCGAGTGAAAATTGGTTTTCAACTTCTTTAAGATCCTTTTTAACCAACATTCACCCTGAAATTTTGCGCGCAGTTTGGTCTCATAGTCTTTTCTGAGCGCCTACATGTGGCGCGTTTGAAATTTGGTGGTGTGAACTTAATTAAGGTCGTTTGCCCAAATTTTTGTGCACAGTTCAGTCTCATGGAACGTGTTTAGGGTGCCCACTTGTGGACCTGTGAAAGTTGGTTTTTTCCCCAACTTCTTTGAGGTCTCTTTTAACAAACTTTTACCCGTGATATAGGACTGAAATTTTGTGCGTATCTGAGTTTCAAGGAATTTTCTGAGCGCCCGGTTATGGCGCGTGTAAAAATTGTCTGATTCAACTTCATTAAGATCATTTACCGCAAGTTTTTGCACAGCTCAGTCTCATGGAATGTTCATGAGTGCTCGCGTTTCGCATATCACGTGTGGTGCGTGTGGCACGTGTAACGTGTGTTAAAGTTGTTTTCTTTTCTTAACTTTTTTCGGGTCCTTTGCTAAGATTTGATACACAGGTCAGTGCCATGGAATATTTCTGGGCACCAGCGTGTGACGCGTGTGTAAGTATGTTGTTTCAACTTCTTAGGGATAGTTTTTGGCCAACTTTCACATGTCTTAGATAAGTGAATAGGAGCATCTAAAATCACATAAAGCAATTCAAAGCAGACGCGAGTGAAAATTGGTTTTCAACTTCTTTAAGATCCTTTTTAACCAACATTCACCCTGAAATTTTGCGCGCAGTTTGGTCTCATAGTCTTTTCTGAGCGCCTACATGTGGCGCGTTTGAAATTTGGTGGTGTGAACTTAATTAAGGTCGTTTGCCCAAATTTTTGTGCACAGTTCAGTCTCATGGAACGTGTTTAGGGTGCCCACTTGTGGACCTGTGAAAGTTGGTTTTTTCCCCAACTTCTTTGAGGTCTCTTTTAACAAACTTTTACCCGTGATATAGGACTGAAATTTTGTGCGTATCTGAGTTTCAAGGAATTTTCTGAGCGCCCGGTTATGGCGCGTGTAAAAATTGTCTGATTCAACTTCATTAAGATCATTTACCGCAAGTTTTTGCACAGCTCAGTCTCATGGAATGTTCATGAGTGCTCGCGTTTCGCATATCACGTGTGGTGCGTGTGGCACGTGTAACGTGTGTTAAAGTTGTTTTCTTTTCTTAACTTTTTTCGGGTCCTTTGCTAAGATTTGATACACAGGTCAGTGCCATGGAATATTTCTGGGCACCAGCGTGTGACGCGTGTGTAAGTATGTTGTTTCAACTTCTTAGGGATAGTTTTTGGCCAACTTTCACATGTCTTAGATAAGTGAATAGGAGCATCTAAAATCACATAAAGCAATTCAAAGCAGATTCGTGTGATTGCTGGTTGCTTAGAATATATAAAAAACCAAATACAGCTCATTTAGCAGCTTCACCATAGCACATGATTGTTGAATATCGCCAAAGATAAGGCTTCACAAGTATATCGAAACCCAATCGGAAACATGTGTGCAGCAGAATGTTTATTCAAATGTTTACACAACAATCCTCGTGAGTCCTTTTTTTACTCATAAACGTGTATTTGAAATTTAGATTTTTTATCCAAAAGGCTCGTATTTTTATGGCTTGGAATTTTAATTGGCTTTAGACCAATATCGTACCCCAGTTGCAGAGCCAAATATAATGATGATTGGTCGACACAAAGGTGCAATGCATTAAGCTTCGTGACAACATACCACCCAACAACCACTAAACGTTTAGTTCTTTTCAATTTTACCAAATTAGAGGTGAGCGATTATTTAAAAAAAAAAAACACTTATGTCAAACAATTTCTTCTATGAATTCTTTTACACGATAGAGAGAAAAGGGGTCCTTCACTTCCAATTGTGAATTACTTTTCTTTGCGTCCATTCAACTCAATTTTAGTTTCAAGCGTTGATAACACAGCCACACACGCAGACACACTACAAATTGATATGCAACCGAAGCGAAAATAGTTCAATAGAATGTCGTCGTCGTAGTCGTCGCAGGTCAGAATCATACATAGTCCGAGTGCGAAAACAGTACAAAATCAAGCACATTCCTACACACATATATATTCCTGCTTTACATAGGTATCTATGTATTATATTTAAAAATCATTCTATCAAAGACAACTCTAGATGAATGACTCAATAAACGCTCGTACTCGTACGCTCCACACTAGTTGCAAAGCAAAGCAGTGCGCCAAGACACATATGACATTATCAGTCAGCATTTTGGTCAACGATAGTTTCGCGCTCTGTGCCGCCGCCGGGGTGTTGATTGTGTTATTGTTGTACCGGCGACAAACTCGCGTATATACTTTAGTGTACTGTACTGGCACAATACTACATACAACAACGTTATGTAGATTGGCTGAACTTTATGTTTACAAAATGTTTGCAATGGGATGCGACGGATGGATGATGAGTCAGTCAGTGTGGCTGGCAGGCAAGGGGCTTATCGCTGTCAACTCAGCTTGTTGAGGATCCGATTAAGCTTTTCAGACAAAATAAAATTTTGAATTTATTTTTTTAATAGGAGCAAAAGTATAAAAAAGGATATTTTCATGAAACTAAAATTCTTTTAAACTAATTTAGTCTTTCAGTCCATATAGCGAGCTGAAAAACTACGCTTTACTATCTTATCGGGTACAAACTTTTATATATACATCGAAACATGCCACACAGTTGTTTATTATTTGGTAATAATCGCCAAAATATCTGTTTTTGAGGTCGGAGCTATTTCAAAGAATTTTCTTTTTTCCACGCTTCACACGCGCCACACGCGTCAAAAGCAATATATCGAAATGAGCCCCTGACATTGAGACGCACACAAAATTTCAGCAGTCTAGGTCGTGCAATAGGTCCTTTAAAAAACGAGAAAATGGCGCGATTTCAAAACATCACACGTGCCACACGCGAAACGTGGCACGCGTCATACGTGGAATATAAAAAATGGTATTCTGGACTTAGATACTCACAAAATTTCAACTCTCTAGGTCGTGTGGAAGGGGGTTAAAAAGGACATCAAAGTCGAAAAAAAAATGTCAACCCATCACACACGACACGCGTCATATTCGGAATATAAAAAATGTTATTTTGGAATGGTAGTTGGTTAAAGATGTCAAAGAAAAAAATTTTTCAATCCATCACACGCGCTACACGCGGCACGCCACACGTGTCATTCTCGGAATATAAAAAATGCTATTTTGAACTTAGACACTCACAATATTTCAGCACTCTAGGTCGTGTGGAAGGTGGTTAAAAAGGACCTCAGAGTGGCCGAAAATACAGACAAAAAGGGGTCAAGTCAAGTAAGGTCTTCGATATCTGTACTGTTGTTCCTGTTGATCTGCTAATCTTTTTCTCTCTTTTCACTCCTTCTGAGCTATACAATTCAATTCCTACATGAAATATTTAAAAATAAATTAACATCTTCTTCTCAACATCCATCATCATCAACCAAATAATAATGAACTGCATGATGCCTTAACTGTAACATATTTATATCACATGTAATAATAATATAAGTAGTATTAAAAATAACAACAACAAAAACAACAAAGAAACTGAGTAAAAACCAACTCAATAAAAATTAAAGTAAAAGTTGGCCCAGATACTAGATCCTATACTTTGATAGGCGAGTAATATGTATATGAAGTCAGTCAGTCAGTCGCAGTCCACCACACCACACCAGTAGTCGTTGTTTCAAAGAAAATCAATTAAAATTATTAATGCGTGCAAAGATTTGTTATACTCGTACTACACACACAGATCGATTGCTTTGATGCTGCAGATTGGAGGCGAAGAATCACTATACGAATCGTACGCTACTATCTATCATCAGCTGTGCCAGACAACAGCTCTTGCGAAATTGGAAATTTGGATGCCATCCAAAATACAATATTTAAAGTGATCAGACGTGTGGTGTTTATTTTGGTTTTGCATTTTCGTTTCGTACTATCAATTCAATTATATTTGTCGATAAAATTTTAAATCTTTAATAATAATGCTATACAAAAAAAAAAAACGAAAACAAAAAAAACCACAGGAAGAAACCTTGGTTACGGCATGGCATGCAAGATGCAACTAAAGTATCTGGAAAATCAACTGACTGACAGATGATGATGCACCATGGAAATTTTATTTACCGAGTGTTGGGTTACATCAGAGCTAGGTAGCCGTAGTCAGTCAGTCGTCTGCCTCCCAGACTTATTCGTGTTGCACATTATTTAATGAGTTACAAACGCTACAAGCAATGATCAATGCACGTCGCACTTTAGGGAAATTGTTTTTGTTGTTGTCAATAAATTTCAACTTTAAAGTAGGCGCGCACATGACACCTTAGCATGAACATTAGATACGGGCTTGGGAAAAGTATCTGTAAATAAAAGTTTTAAAAAAATTCAAATTGCATCATATAAGATGCACACAGTGATGATTATGAGATTATCTTGTGGTTGGACAATATATATATATATATATATATGTATACAGATAATACTAATTTCAATTTTTCTTTTCAGTGATCATCGAACAGACGCAGTTATTGGCTTGACGCAGAGCCAAATGACTGTCTGACTTTACGGTTTCGTTTTGAAAAATATTACAGTTTCCAACAAGAAATATGCTTCTTGAAAGAAATTTGAGTTGCAATCCTCACATCGGGATGTATGAGCCGGCCACGGAACAAGGTTAATCTCTAAATCCACCAACTAACAGAAGACAAACTGGAAGTTTGGCTAAGTGTAGCACTCTTCCAATAGCCGATATAGGTAAACTATGCAGAAACAAATAATAGCAACAAATTGACGCAAACATTTTATTTCCAAACAACCACACATGTAAAACAGGGCTAAGGCCAAAGAAAATCCAAGTTAGGAAACAAACCGACGTCAAACCAAGGCATTAGAAAATATTTAGACTTGGGAAAAGCAGAAAAACCCTCAGCAGTGTGCTTATTTATTAGTTTTAATATTGGTCTTTGATACATAGATCAATCAGTACTACAAATGTGACCGATCCCTTTCCATTATTCTTTGAGCCCGCTTAGGATAAGATGGCATCACAGCGGAACTGGTCGAATCTGTGTGGCCCGCACTACACAAAACAATTCAATGTGCAATTATGGGAGGAAGAAACGAACAATGCCGAAAGACTGGAAAATAGGCATCCTATGCCCCATACATAACGAAGGAGCAATTATCGTGGTAAAACATTGTTGAGTACTGCGTATAAGACTTTCTACTTTATTCTTCAAGATAGTCATATGTGACTTCATCTCAAAGAACAACAACTGATCAGATTTTCACCCTTATGCAACCGATGGAAAAATGCCTAAAGTTCCTATTTTATTCAAGCGAAGCTAAGATGTCCACATCGCTATCAAGCCCATATTAATATCTCTTACAAGCTCCGGCAAGTGCATGGACTGGCGTGGGTCCTCTTCAACCTGGTGTTGGAGAAAGTGATCCGATATGAGACTCTGATGTAAGGGGAAGAGGAATAATCCTTTTAAGTGCATCCAGACATAATTGGGAGAAACCCACGAGCTATACCAGAAACTTTCATCCAGATCGATCGGGCGGCACGAAATCTGGCACTGCGTTTATATGAGAGCAAAACAATGAATATGGTGGTCAGGTCTGAGAGCCGAAGATCCAACATTGGTCACTTCATTATAATAGTGGAGCGTGAGTTCAAAGGAATACAATCCCTTAACTATCGGGTTTATTGTAGCAACCGATACAAGTATGGGACCAGAAATACAGGCTCGGTTGATTGGAGCCAAACAAATTCTACAACAGTCAATCAAGAAAACTTCATGAATTTTACCAATAAATCCTAGCTGCTCTGTATAAGACAATGGACATCATCATCATCATCATATTTGGCTCTACAACCAGTGTCCGGTCGTTGCCTCCCGGAAAAAATCGCTCCACCGGTCCCGATTTCAAGTCGTCCGAGCAGGATCCTCTTCGCTTATGCGAGCTAGGTGTAATGCCCACCTACCGGAGCCTGAGACTACCGAGCTTAATTTTCTTCACGATGTCGACATCAAGGTAACTCTCGTAGACCTCATTATTATAAAGTCTCCGGAATCGTCCTTCCTCAAATACGGCGCCAACAATTCTCTCTAAGACTTTTCTCTCGATCGCGGTTAAGAGGTCAGAATGCAATGGACATGCCAGTTCTTATATATGGATGGAAGAGGAGCGAAGAGGAGCGAAGAGGATCCGGCTCGGAGTCAGTTGTGGTAGAACCACGTAAGGTTGGATGGCAAGGTGGAACAGAAGGTAGACGAACTGAACTCAAGAAGAGAACTGAAACAGAGTAGGGGTAATCAGGCAGCTCGTTCAGCTTCTTGAATTGAATCGTAATTTGACGCGATCATAGTTAGTGCGCCTATCCAAAACAATAAAAAAAATGGAGGTGCGGGCACAACACGACTTTCTTTTACGGACGGTTCCAGAATCTTCAGTAAATGTATATTAAATTTTTTTTTTCCATTTATTTTTTATTTTTATTTTTTTTTTTGCATTTTCTCATAGTAGTTTACTACTACGACTACCACTTCCGTTTGGTCGATTTCCGCCAAAATCAACTGGGCCCTCCCTCCCTCCACCCAATTAAAAAGCTTAAATATGAATTTTCGTCTAAATCAATTCAGCCGTCTGGGCTGTAGAGTGGACACAGAGCCACAGACACACAGACAGAGATTTTTTTTTTGCTTTTTCTGACTCAGGAGATACGGTAATGGGTAAATCTGCAAAAATCCCGAGTTCGAAAATTTTCATGATTACTATACTTACTTTTGCTACTAGTAAAAGAAAGTAATAATATAGGTGAGAGAACGCACCCTAGCCGCAATCATTTGTTGATGGTGAGTTAGTTGCTGTCGTCGCCATTGATCTTAACACTGCGTGTGGCGTCAGTCTAGAGCTTGGGCCAAAATCATTACGTTCGCAATAAACATTCGATTAATGGACAAATACAATTCAGAAGGAGGCAAGCTCTTTCGGTATTGTGTTTAGCAGTCTTCTTTGCCAGTTTTTGCAAAGGCCTATGTTACCCTATTCTTTGCCAGTTTTTGTAAAGGCCTTTGTTAACCTATTCCTTGCAAGTTCTTGAAAAGACGAAGGTCACCTTATTCAGTACCAGTTTTGGCACATGCCAGGGTCACCCTAATCCTTGGAAGTTTTTGCAAAGAATAAGATTACGCTATTCCTTGCCAGCTTTTAAAAAGGCCAAGATCGCCCTTCTTTGGGATCGTCATAATAAAACCATTCTTTCAACATTCAGGGATGTAACTTGCACTCATGTGATGAGAGACTTAATCCCTTTTAGGAATAAGTCTGTCTATCCCAAGGAAAATGGATCGTATGATTCGAGCTGTAAAGACTTCTAGAATAAGAGAGGTATGCTTTCGGTTTTACAAAGTAAACCCTACTGAGGAAAACCGAATATATATCCAACGAGCCAGAAGTGAGTGCAGAAATTAATGCATTGTCAAATTCAGTTATCAGCTATAAGGACAAGGCCAATCTGTTTGCTGCACATTTTGCATCTAGCTCCACGCTTCCAGATTTTGCGAGTCTCCGAGTATTGAACACACTATTGCACAGATTTATATTCGTACTCGTGCAGTTGCTAATGTTTTAAACGATCTCAACACTCATAAATACGCTGGGCCAGATGCTACTTCCCCACTAGTTCTGAGCAGGTGTTCTTCAACTGGCATTATTATTGCATATGCTTTTTCATTTATTCTATTCTTGTGGATTCTTTACGAGAATTTGGAAAACAGCCTTTGTCCAGCATATACCCCAAAAAGGCGAGCCGTCGTCTCCTTCTTCGTAGCGACTGATTTGATGGTATATCTTACAGAAAGAAAACTGTTGCACTCGATATTTTCACGGAATTTGGCAGAGTTTGGCATCAAGCTCTTCTGCCCATAATGCGTGCTTATGTAGTCGGTGAAAAACTGCTTCATTGGATTAGAAGCTCTCTTTAGAACAGCTCAGTTCAAGTTGTTTAGGAAGGTTTCAAGTCTGAAATATATCAAATAAATGCTGGCGTTCCCCAGGGCTCTGTATTGTCCCCGACACTCTTTCTCATTTTTATTAATGATCTCTTGTCAATTCCTTCAATCCGATTCACTCTTTCGCTGACGACAGTACTCTCAGCTTTTCATATAACTTTGAGGAACGTCTCTCCCATTCTCATTGGGAGCCCACACCCATTACACCCAGTACACCCAGTGAACTACGTATTTTAAGCACTTTAAATTCTGATCTGGACATCATAATAAAATGGTGCCAAAACAATCGAGTAGAAAACTTCCAAAACCCAATGCTATTTCCTGTCGTCCAAACGAAATCCTCTGTCATTATCCATGAATGGCACTTGAATCGAGGAAACTGAAAACCTTGCAGTTCTCCCGGTATGTGAGTTAAAGACAAGCTTCGTTGGAATATTCAGCGTCGCCAAAAATGCTGCGAAATGTTTAGGTTTCCTATTACGTTGCAAGAACAGCCAAAACAGAGGGAGTGTTCTGGCTGTTATTCGCTCCAAACTTGAGTACAAATACCATATCTGGTCAGGTGCGTCCAAGACCACGTTGCACCTGCTAGATAGAATATACAATCAATCCTTGAAGCTTATCGGTGACTAAAACAATGCGAAGTCAATAGATTCGCTTGAACAAGTTTCCTCCATGCCACTGTTTTATAGCTTCCTTCACTAGAATTGCTGAAGAGAAATAGCCAGATGCATGCCACCTTTTCTGAGTTCAACCGTAATACTTGTGGTGCTCTAAATGTTTATAAGTTTACCCTCAAGCCCATCTTCTGATGTACAGTTAAGCTCAGTGATTCGTTCTTCAGCCGTACAACAGGTATGTGGAATGCTCTGACAAGCTCTGTCTCTTACCACTTCGCTATGATCGACAGGCATCTACTCTTTTCTACTCCTTTTCCTTATCGCCAACGCTGTGTCAACCATATAGCCGAGCAAATCCCTTTACTCGTACGGAAATTATATAAAAAAATGTACCGTGTAGCATTGGGAGGAGTTTACATGGAACAATTCTAGCGATGTATTTAACAAGCTCTTCTGCTATGTTCCCTAAGGCCGGTGTTTTATCGTTTAACTTTTTAATTGCAGCAGAAATTTCGTTTCTACGTGCGATAAAATGTTGCGGTTGGACACAACTCTCTGAATTTGTCCTGGGAGTGCATTTTCTAACATATCAAAAGCTGTTGTGTCCTCAAAAAACTATCTCCAGCAGAAAAAAAGTAGTTGCTCAGTCACCAAGATGTTTCCGTCACGATCTTTGAGCAGATTTGAAGTCTTAGGTCTATTTCCACTTATTGTCTAAATTTCCATTTGTTTCAAGTCCATTACTCTAAGCGCAAGAAAAAAAAAATCATCGCAGTGGTCCAGATGTAATCGTCCATCGCCGAGCATCTATCCTCGTAGTGCTTACGTAAATAAATGTAAATCCAAATTCCCAAAAATTTACTCAATTCAATCGTCAAGTCCACTTGTGATGCGTGTACGAATGTTAATTTAAACAAACAAGAAACTTGAAAAAAAAAAAAATACAAATTTTTCGAACGGCTTTCGGAACTGCTAATGGATTACAAACGTAAAAAGCGGTAAGGCCTGCCAAACGCCGCGAAAAAAATCTGTTACAAATAATTATAACACAACGAGTGAAATGTTTAAAAATACACAAATAAATTAGCTATTTCTGTTGTATTCGTACCACAGTGCACTTCGTTGCAGCGCGCGATGGCCATCATCATATCATAAGCCATGGCAATAACATAACTTCACTGCCGTCGCCGCTACCAATCCACTAGATTCACGTGAAGAGGGAGAAGAGGGTGAAGTAAAATTATTAAGAGAAGGAGAAAAAACGCGCAAAATTTCGGGACTGAGCTTTGAGCGCCGGCCAAGCGTGTAGCTACAGACATCGCATTTGTACGTAAACGACAACGACACGACAGTAACCTCCATTCAATGACATGGCCAGAAAGAAAATCCACAATATACACTAATCGTATCTAGATACAGGTATGTATATATAGTGTATAGGTGGTACGAGTACGAGCAGCATTTAATAATTATTCCAAGGATAATTGCCGGTGGCGTTGCGCCGTTGCCAGCGATTTACGTGAATTGAAGAGCGATTATGAAAATAAAGCACTCATATATACAAGTATATATGAATTATTTGTCTGAGTACGTTTTCAAATTTTAAATACAACTGCAATCTCTAAAAATGTTTTTTAGGATATTAAGTCGGGATAAGGCGGCTCCATTGGCAGCGTACAACGTAGCATTATATGCAAATGGGACAAAACTGCTGGAGTGGCAGGACAAAGCGAAAATAACAGTGATCTGGCAGTTGGGAATAGCATAAAAGCAACAAAAAGGAAGTCCTTTTCTTTAGCCAGATGATGCAATTAAACTTACGAATTTGAACATTTTAATTTAGGCTTCATGTGATGCTTTGGAACTTCGTCAAAGAAACTTATGTTCGTTAAAGAATGTTGAGCGAATTATATCTTTCGATTTACCCGTCAGCACCTTATATAATAAAACTACCGTAATAACCAAAAGTCGATTAGTGATAATTAAAACTTTTACATAATTCTCTACGCATTTGCATTCCGACGTGCTCTATGCAATTTTTTCGAAAGCGAATTTGCACATTTCGGTATTCAATGTAAAGCACACGCCAGCAGCTAATTCGATTGGAAAATGCCTATTTTACCTTCCGCATTTTAAGTCAGGTGATATAAAGCTTTTTCTAATACACATATGGAATAAATTAAAGAAATTTGTAAAAATCATTGCACTAGAAACACTTTTAGGGTTTAATCTTTTAAAACAAATTACACAATCATTAGACTCGATACTTTTAGGGTTAAATCCTTTAATAAATATAGCAAAAATCATTACATTTTATTGAAGGGTTAAATCCATTAATATATATTGCAACAGTGATAATATTTCAATGTATACTGTTGGATTAAATCTTTAAATAAATATTGCAACGATCACTACATTTGATTGCATACTTTTAAGAGTAAATCCTCAAATAACTATTGTACGGATATTCACATTTTACATTTTACTTTTAAGGTATACTTTTGAACGTTTGTCAGAGATTCTCGAAAGTGAGTTGTATAAAAATTTAGTGTGTGAGAGTGTTAAAGTAATGGGAGAGATAGAGAGAGGAAAGAGAGAGAGAGGAGAGAGTGAGAAGAGAGAGGAGGAGAGAGTAAGAAGAGATAGAGAGAGGAGGAGAGAGAGAGGAGAGGAAAAAGTGAGAGAGAAGATGAAAGAGAGATAGAGGAGCGAGAGAGAGAGAGAAGATGAAGAAGAGATATAGGAGAGATTTTTTATAAGAATTAAAAAGAGAGAAAAAGTTTATAAGGGAAAAAGAGAGAGAATTCATAAGAAAGAATGAAAGAGAGATACTTCATTAGAGAGATCGATAGAGTTCATAAGATAGAAAGAGATAGAGAGAGAGTTCATAAGAAAGAAAGATAAAGTATACAAAAGAGAAAAAGAGAGAGAGAGAGAGATAATGAGAGAGAGAGAAAGAGAGAGAGAGAGAGAGAGATCATAAGAGAGAAAAAAAGAGAGAAAGAGAGTTCATAGGAGAGAAAGAGTGAAAGAGATAGTTCATTGGAGAAAAAGTGAGTTCATAAGAGACAAACAGGGAGAGAAAGATATATATAGAGAGTAAGATAGAGAGAAATATAGAGAGAAAGATAGAGATAGAGTTCATAATAAAGAAAGATAGAGAGAGAGAGCTTAAAAGAGAGAGAGAGACAGAGTTCATAAGAGAGAGAGATAGCGAGTTCATAAGAGAGAAAAAGAAAGAGAGAGAGAGATCATAAGAGAGTAAAAGGGAAAGAGAGTTCGTAACTGAGAAAGAGAGAGAGAAAAAAGGGAGTTCATAGGGAGAATGAGAGAAAAAGTTCATAAGAGAGAATGAGAGATATAGTTCATAAGAGATAAAAAGAGATAGAGTTAATAAGAGCAAATGATAGATAAAGTTCATAAGAGAGAACGAGAGATAGAATTCATAAAAAGAAAGACACTGATGGTTTTAAAGCAAGAAAGGCTTCTTAAACTGAAGTGTAGCTCTGTCCTGATGTCATAAAGTTTGGCATCCCTAAACTCTGAGCATCCTGGTCTACGCCATCCTTCACGCGTCAGCTTTGCCTTGCTGTCGTGTCGTATAAATCCTATCACAAAGGACTTGAGGATCTTCTGCTTGCAGCAGTGGTCACCATGTATTTTTAAATTCTCTATATTAACTTCACTTGCCCGTGGGTCGGTCGTCGGTCGTCTGTCGTGGATTCTTGCGATCAATTTTTAACCCACTTCCCATGGCACGATTTTATTGAAATTTTGCACACATGTGTATTTCCGGAGACAACACTTTCTATTAAATTTTGAGGCCCCTCGGGTTGCGGGGTCGGGGGGCTCCCATACAAAAATTTTAAAAAATTTACCCGATTTTTTTCAATTTTTACACACATGTGTATACCCAATAAACAATACTTTTTCGAAAATTTGGTAGTGATCGGGTCCCGGGTTCAGCCGCAAGGCCCTTACACATTTTTTAAAATATCTATACTGGCATCAGATATTCGTCGCCCTTTATGGACTGTGTGCGGTGTGTGCTGCGCAGTCGGCTGCGCTGCATGGTTTTGGTGGTAGAGAGAGAGCGAAATCTTAGCTCACGCACAAATGAACCCAGCAAATGAAACGAGACATAAATGTTTTATGCTTAATTCAACTTACATTTTTATTTACTGAATTGTATTTTTATTGATGTCGTTTTTTTTGTTGTCGATATCAACTCACAGATAGAACAACAAGTTATGGCAATATTCTGTCATTTCGCGTTTTCATAAATTAGTTCAGAGCAGTCAAAGAGTTCTCAAGATAAATGTTCGTGTTTCTTATTTGCTCAGAGTATGAGCGTGCTCTAAGTGCTCAGAATAAAATGATCTGAGCATTTTCAATTTTAACATCTGATGTCAAATGTCTGTTTCGATGATTTACTCCTACAATAAAAATTTCTGCGATTAGAGAATTTAGATGAAAAATTTTAATTTTTATGGGTTGTTTTTTTTATGCTATCATTTATGTGCAGCCTAAGATTTTGTGACGTGCGTCGGCTTGATTTGAATGAAAACTTCTTGTACAGCTTTTGATGGGTTTCTAACAATGATGTCAAAATCACCTGCGTAAGCCAGTATCTGGATGGACATATAGAGCATTGTTCTGACGTTACATTCGAGTTTCGGAAAACAATCTCCGACGCCAGGTTGCGGATGACGTAGTCTAGTCAATCCCCTTATTTTCGGAGCCTGTTATGCTAGCCATATATTGATCGCAGCACAGGAAAGCGTAGCCGTGGTTTTTAGGGCATACAATGACGCACTTTTGCATTTTGCGGCAGTCAGTCTAACATTGTGTGCTCTAAAAACCTTTGCTTCGCTATGCTATGCTACGCTGCGCTTAATATGCGGCTGGCCCTATTGATGTTGTATTGACTTGATAGTGATCTGGATATGTTTTATTTTTAGGATGCCGAATTTCCCTTTTTTGTAATCACATTTCAACGGATTGGGATGAAAGAAGGAAAAAAAATGTTGTGGTGGGTTGAAAGTTCATACCCGGAGCACTCACAAAATATAATATTATGGTCATATACCCACATTGGATCTACATCTTGATTACTACATAGTCATCAACTCAGCCGTAGATGTGATTACGCCTTCCTAAGGGTCTGATATGATCAGGTGCTACTTGTGACAGGGATAAAATTACTCTTTGCTAAAAAAAAAAGACAGCCCCAGCTCCCCTCCCAGAGAAATTAGCTTATAGCATTTTTATCAATTGGAGGAATAAAAATGAAGAGATAGAAATAAATTTCTTACAAAAGATGTTTATATATGTACATACATATGTACTAATTAGGCAGCCATCATCACAGTGCTGTGCTGTCCTGTCTCGTTAGCGCAAACATTGTGGCGTGAAACCTTGGCCTGGATCGATTTGCAACACAAACACCACAAACCAAACACGCAAATATCAACAAAATTATTTTTCCGAAATCGAAAAAAAAAACTTTTGCTCATTATGTCGTTAGTACTAAAATTTGTCCAAGCAACCAAATTATTCACTCTAGAGCATTATAGTAAGTATTTTCCAAGAACTAAAGTAGTTTAAGTCTTGCAATACAAAATTATTAATTTAGACCTTGGTACGCTAAGTAACGAGATGGATGTGAAGCATCTTATAGCTGCTATCTGATATCTGCCGCAGGTAAGGCGCACCACATTTTTATTCAGACGCAAATTATGAAGCTGTATCATGCCCTTACATAAGAAACACCCTGTAGTTGTGTGGCGCGAAAACCCATCCAAAGCACAGACGACGACGACGATGATTATGTATTGCAAATTGAAACTCGTACGAAATCATATTAGTATTCGTTTGTATTTGAATGATATAATTTCTATTTTCGTAGATTTGAAACAAATTTACAGATTTTTCGGGTCGTTGCGATGTGTGGCATAGCTAGCGGCTAGCGGCTGGCTACTGACGTCTCTTAGGTTCACGTTATTTTAGGAATTTTTTATTGCTATGCCAGCGCTCCATCCCGCCCTGGTCCTATTTTTTATTATATCTTAGAATGCGAATTCTATGCTCAGCTTTATGAATAGTATGCTTATCGTATATACGTATGATAGGGGAACTCAACGTTTAACACGTTCACGCGTGAAACGTGAAAGTAAACAAAACAATAAAATATAATATTTTGATTATTTATTTTGCGCCATGGGACGACGGCATAATTTTTTCTTTAGCTTTTAGTTGCTTCACCAAATGTTGGAGTAATGGTTGTTCAAAAAGAGCTTTAGTCTACAATAACTTGAATGCGCGCTTAGTATCATGTGAGTTGCGATTGATGTGTTACTTAATCAGAAGGCTGTAATTTCGTCATTTATAAATATTGTTTTTTTTAATTTTTTTAAGAGAACCTGAAAAACATTTCAAATTTGATGAAAAACACTTTACTGCTCGATATAGTAACCTTTGGTGTGGATAATAGCGTCGAGTCTCCTAACGAAGGCATTGCATGACCACACAACACAAACATGACCTGTTGGTATTTTGGTCCATTCTCTACGAAAGGCTGTCTTGAATGCGTCCATAAATTCATATCTTTTGGCCTCCAAAATGGACCATATGAAGAAATCCATTGGATTTAAGTCTGGTGATTATGGAGGTCATAACTCTGTCTGGCGGTAAGTTTACTGCCTGCTGGTCCCAAGCCCGGATAAAGGAGGAGGATATGAGGTAACGGGGCAACCCTATAGTAAATCGCATATAACTTGTAAGCCAAGGTGTTGAGGTAACCGTACCGAGGACTGCATGGTCAGTAAGTGTCTATAGATAAAAAAAATTGTTTTCTTAAGGAGAAGGGAGAGGACGAAGCGACCTTTAGGAAGCTCGTCCAAAAATGATCTGTTGGCGTCTAGTCAAGAGACGGTGATGTCAGCAGTTCGCCGGGGTCGGCCTTAAGAGCAAACGAAAAACAACCACTGGATTTCTTTGGAAGCAGCAGTAGCACCAGAAAGCTTCATTCTAAGCAAAATTGCTAACAATAAGGCTGCCGGCACTGTTGATGAAAAAGACGCAGCAGATGAACTAAAATATCGCAGAGTGATAGAGGAGTTCAACAAGCGACAAAATAGTAACAACGAAGCTACTTCTACTGCTTCCACATCTAGTCAAAAACGCAACAGTTCTCAGGATGAGGGCAGCAATGATGCGAAGAAGACCAAACTACCCAAGATGGGTGGAGTCGAGTCACCGAAGCGACTACCAGTGGCCAGCACAAAAGAAGGTCAAGGAAACCGCGGCTTCGTCCGTTGAAAAGGCTAAGGTCAGATATTTTTACAAGGAGGTGGCCATCAGTCCCTTGAACGTGACGCTGATGACGAGGTGCACAGTGGCAAACCAATCTTGGACAAATGGGGTGACATTAAGGCCCGACTGTCCGAATTGGTGATGGATATCCTTCTTACCGCTGCAAAGCAAAGCAAAATTACCCAATATAAAGCTAACTTGCTAAGGTATTGGACAATAATATTGAAACGTTCGAGGAATCAATGAACATGGCTCTGAAGGCCTTTTGCCACAAATCAGTCGGAGCAAAAAACCTCCGTGGTGGAGCGAAGACCTTAGTACACTCAGGAGTATGACTAGGTCGATCTTCAATATATGCTACGCCAATAAATACTGGCAGCCTTATAAAGACTGCCTAAGAAGGTACAAAAACGCCATCAAAGAAGCCAAGCGACGCTCTTGGATGGACTTCTGTCCAATTGGAACCAGCAAGGCTAGAATTTGCAAGATACTGTCCAAATAGAGCACTTGTCCGACTTTCATCAAGAAAGAAGACGGTGACTTGACGGCATCTGCGGCAGAATCCCTGGATCTTCTCACTAATACACAGTTCCCCACTAGCAGTTATCAATGCGTAGATATTTTCGATTGGTTGCATGCTGTGCATCCAGTCCCTCGTGATGTAGTGAATAATATCAAAACCCGGGAAAAGGTTTCCTGGGCTCTAAGAAATTTTTCGGCCTACAAGTATCCTGGCCAGGATGGTATACAGCCGATTATGCTACACAAGTCACTAGAGCTGTCGACTTTCTGGCTAATGAAGATTTTCAGAAAATGTATCCTACTAAACTATGTCCCACCAAGCTGAAGAAGAGTTCGGGTGGTTTTCATATACCAGGCATTGTGCCCATGACCTTGTTGGCCGACAGACCCACCTTGACCTTCTTTGGTGAACGTACGACACGGAGAAGCCACTGATTATTCCTTGGTGTGTGTTTTGTGATAGATCCATGTTTCCTCCACGGTAACGAAACGGCGCAAAAACTCGTTCGGATTGCGGCTGAACATCGCCGC
Source organism: Nephrocerus scutellatus (assembly GCA_947095585.1). Lineage (NCBI taxonomy): Eukaryota > Metazoa > Arthropoda > Insecta > Diptera > Pipunculidae > Nephrocerus > Nephrocerus scutellatus. Next base: position 24,782,452 of record OX352765.1, on the reverse strand, counting down.
TTAATCGGCACACGAAATTCACATTTTTCCATTTTAGTTAAAATTCACAAGGTTGTTTCAATGGCTGTCAAATACAAACTAAAAGACGCAGATTGCTCAAAATTTGACAATAGTCTATTAATAGATGGCAGTTGACGGGAGCAGTGTTGCATTTAAAGTTACTGCGCTGGAAATGGAAAAAGTCACTGACTTATCAAACTGCCCTCGTAGAAGCAGTCGTCTACATTTTTGGCTATTCATTCGGAGTACGGTTTGGCTATAGCGCTCGCAAATAATCTCCCCACTAATCCGAATATAAAGCCTAAATTATCCAGCTAAGCACAGCTTAAAGTTGAAAGACCAGCGAATAACCATCACTTCGTTGTTGGCTTGGCAACGTCGAATTGATATGCTTCGTCGTCTGGTGTGTATTTTGTTGTGATGTGTAGATTCAGGGTGGATCCTAGCGACATTCGTTGGCTAAGATCTTTTAAAGTAGATTCCGACAGCCTTTGATTTAGGCAAAGCACTTTTCGAGCAGGATCCTCTTCGCTCATGCGCTCAAATTACCGGCAGCCACCACCACATAGCCCTTGGATTTTTCGCAAAATATTCGTAACCTACATTCATCACGATTACGATTAAAATTGACGGACCTACATAAGACTGACATAGTTTCAATCTCCGTTTTACGAACAATTTAAAAGAAACCTCTTATTCTATACTCAGAATCGAACACCAGCACCCCACAATCTGCAAAAGAGAAACAGAAAACAAATATCTTTTGTTAAATAGTTCACTCGAACACTTCACTTAACGACGCAAGGAACGCAAGGAGAAATTTGCTAACGCTCTGCATGTCACAGGGAAACACACTTAGGATGAACAACCGACCGGACAACGAACGCAACTAGGACAGCAGAATTAATTGTTGGGACGAAGAAAAAAATTAGCTACCAACTGAATTGAGGACAAAAAGAGTGCAGCACCTGACCCATTGACATGTTCTTAAGCATCCTTGCTGGATTATAAAATTTGCTATTCTATAAAAAAAGTAAAAGCTATAATATTAATGGAACACAAACAAACATGCAAATGACAAAATTTGCAAAATTATGTGTGTGTGTGTTTTTTTTTTCAATGTCGTAAACAACAAATGACATTTACGCTCTTAAGCCCCATTTTCGAGTGTGGGTGGTCGCGGTCGTCTGTTGACTTTTGAATGGCAGACGACGCTGTATGTTTTTTTTAGTTGTCTTTTAGTTTTTGTTGGCTCACTCTTTTATGTATAAAGACTTACATATTCTTTAAAATACCCCTAACACCTGCTCAGTGATGAATAGAAAACGCTCACCAATAAAAAAAAACGGGCAGACCCAGCGGAGGTTGTACGTCATCACACGTGGAGAGTGTTTCCATTTTTCATTAATGTACTTGCGGCGCGAATTTTAATTTATGTCGATTTAATTACACAAAGTGGCTTGTGCTTATTTCAATTAAAATTAAAATTAAAATTATATTTGCAGCATTAATTCATTTCATTGAAATCCGATTGTTCACAAGGACAACCAACGCTTTTGACCAAAATAATATTGTTTCTAAGAAGAGAAATTTAAAAAACATGAGCCGGTACATAATCTCATCTCATCACAAGTGAAAAGTACGAAAAATGCTTCTTGATTTATCTTATGAGAAATCTAGACTGTCGATTGGTGCTTCTGAATTAGCCAACGACTGAATGGGATGGTGGGGAGGGGAGGAGATTGATAATTTTGAAAAATTCTGAAATCCAAATTTCACCACTTGTGCTCCAGCAGATGTTAAACTACACATGTTTTGGCGATTTCGAATATTCCGAGAATTCAAATCCACAATATAACTCGCATATATAACATAGGTGAAGAAATATTTTTAAAAAAAAAACAATCGAAGCACAAGCGGTTTGTTTGTGGCGGTATTTTGGAGCGTTGATATATTTTCGGAAGGGGCGTCTCGCCATTGTTTAAGATTTCAAATGTAATACTCGATGATAAAATGTCTAAAATTAGATTTTTATGAAATTTCTTTGTAAAAAATAAAGCCAATAAATTGACGATAAACTCGGGGATAGGTATAGGACATGTGTTTGAGACAATTCGTTTATTCGTATCGGTATCATTCATTCATTTGAATAGAATCATTAAGTTGCGTAAGATTTTCCAATACTCCTATGCTTGTGAAGTCTTTCCAAGGAGTTGCAACACAGTCTTTTTCCAGCCTGTATAGTTAAAAAAATCTCTTTCATCCTTCTCTTTCCTTATACCGACCAATAGGACCAACATCCATACTTTCCGAAATCATGGAAACGCTGATTAATCATCAGCGATATATCCAAAGAATTTGAAACAGTCGGTCGATTCAAGCTCTTTTGTTAAAAATATGGCTATGGAATTCATCAAATCCTTCTTAGATGAACCTTAAGTAAGTACCTTTCTAATTGGTAAATCCAGTCGTTTCAAATCTTATGTTCAATGTAAAAATGCTGGCATTCTTCAAGGCTCTGTTTTGTTTCCTACACTTTTTCTCATTTTGATTTATGATCTCCTGTTCGCTACTTCTAATACAGTTCATTCTTTCGCTGAACAGAGCACTCAGCCCTTCTACTCACGCTACCTAGGAAGTGATGTGAAGAGCTTTTATTACCAGGCCAATTCTGAAGTACGCTTGTCCAATATGGTGAAATTTTAGCCTCTCATATATGGAAAAACTCTGCGCCAAGAGCGTGTAGGCATGTACAGAAGCGAACATTCCGAGTTTAGTCATTGTGTGACTTTTAGAGTATCTAGGACTAAGAATGTCATTCTTGATCTTATTAGGAACCATTTTACTCGGTCAGCCTCTATAGAAAACAACTTTATTTCGGAAGCATTCTATCCTAATCCTGATGGGTATTATAGAAACATATTAGGGTTTGTGTTTTCTCGGTCGTAGTAGATGATTCCATAGTAAAATTCAAATTTTTTACTTTAATTATTTGAACCACAAAAAAAAACAAAAAAACCGAAATGGGAAATCTTTATTAAAAGCCTAAATTGGAGTTTGATCCAGAGGACTTGGCCAAACTACGAAAAATCCAAGAGAATCGTCTAAGAACTCTTTCGAAAAGAGATTTTCCCTTTTCATATTTTTTTAATATTTTTGAGTCTTTTCATTTATAGATGCTCGATAGTTGTGCTAGAATTTTTCGTTTGTTAGGCCTGGTAATACATTCGTACCGGATTCGATTGTATTGTTGTAGCCCTTCAAGAAAGACATTAACTAGTTCCTGAAGGATCGAACTGTACAATAGAAGATCCAAGAATTTTGAAAGCTCACTTACGTAATTTTTTGGTAATATTTGATTGAAGCATCTGGACTCCCGTCGTTTTAGTTTCGTGATTGTTTTCCGTATAACTTTTTTCAATGAATCAGAGAATTCTGAGAAAATAAATTGGAACCGGCTACAAACGTGAAACGTGATAAATATGATATATTGTAAATTACATTCCTTCGATTTTTATTTTTAATATTAATAAAGGGCATAGCCCCCCTTATGCCTTATTCAGGGAGTTCTCTCCTAGCAATAAGTTTATATTATATATATATTATATCCTGGATGCATTGGGTTACTTGTCAGACTCATGCAACCTACCTGTGACTTACCATGTTGCTGGAAAGCCAACAGACAAAACCATCCGCCATACCTCATTGCTCAAAGGGGATGGAAATGGTATCTGGATATTCTGTCGTAACGTGCCTGGAAGGGAAAGGTTAAATGAGGAACGTCTGAACAAAGGCAGATACTGGTGACTTGACTGGAGTGTGGCCGACATTTAACTCCGAGTGAGGGATGATGGTGGGCGCTATGCGGGCGTATGTAGTTTCATGGGGCTGTCTTGGTGGTAGCGCTATGGAACCGGATGCGTCAGCTGTTCGGACATCACTGTTGCTCCCCTAGGGAATTTTTTTTTTCATTTTAGACATGAGTTTAGCAATTTTTAGGTTTATTGAGAACCAGTTTATGAGATTGCAGACGGAATATGGGTTGGCCGTGGAGAAGGTAATGTCGGTGAGGGGACTTGTTTTACATGCGTCATAAGGTAATAGATTGGCATTTGGTGATATTGACCTCCAAGCAATTTTTGAGACATTGTTGAATAAGACAGAACTCTCGTGGAGAAGAAATGGATTTCAAAAATTTAGTATCGTCAGCATAGAAAGAGGGAGAGAGCGGAGTATTTGATGACCCTGTCAAGATCATTTATAGTTAAGAAACAGTAGGGTCAACAGTTGTATCTGTATCTTTATAATATCAGTATCAGCATCACCTATACTCATGATCATTTCATAGTCATATGGGGTCAAATAAGTAACAGATCGCAGATCACATTTTTCCAGATTAAAACAGAATCCACCAATTGCCCTGTGGTGGCGTGCAACGCACTTTAAATCGATCGAGCATATGAAAGGAAATGAGAGCAGAGCAGCGAGTATGTATGGCAGAACGATCTCTCTAGAAGCCGAATATTCATTGCGCATCATCATCAGATTGTTGTGGAGTTCCTTTTAAGTTAACCAGTGCTCTGGCTACGTTACGGTGCTGCTCTGTTGCTGCGACATTTCTGTATATTTCAGAGGGCGACCGGGCTGGGCCGTCCGGCGCGGGCAGTGTGCCAGAAGGCAGTTAATGCGCTATTTCTGTCCCACAACAAACTTAGCTTCGGGTCGGTCGTCGTGCGTTTGGCATCAATTAGTCAAGCAGATTTACAGATAGTCTAAGTGTTCATGTAACTTGTAACTATATTTTTTCCAATTTCGTTCGATAGGTGCTGCTGATGTTGCTGTTATGTTCTTTCAATCTCCTTCGTTTGTCAGAAAAAAGCTTATTGACTACAGATATTACGTCTTCTCACAACCGTTTCCACCGATTTCTGATTGCAAATAAAATCATTTTGCATTTTTGGAGTGTCCATTCGATACTCGGACCTCCGAACGGATTGGTTAGTTGCATTGCAGACGTAACGACGATGACGTCAGTGCATCAACTCCCGCTTATGTTGCTTGTGTACTATGGGGCAATTAAAAAGATTAAAGCGCTCGCAGTAGTTTTAGAATTTGTGGTTGTTGCCTCGAGTTGTTTCTGTTGTGTTAAACTGTTTTGACATCCAGCGCACATTTCTAGCGATTTTCGTTTAGTTTGTATCGCCTTGACAATGTGGGGCTGGCTGTCCGTACACGCAATTACAGCAATTACGCATTGTAGTTTGCTGTTCGTTTTTTCGATGTCAAACATAATAAGTATCGCATTAAGTAGAGGACATTTCTTTATTTAATTTGATTGTGTTTGTTTGTTTGGATTGCTTCTGTTGTTGTTTTATAATGCAAAATATGATCAGATACTTAGGCTAGCGATTTAAGCATGGTTTTAAAAGCCACAAGTTTAGGTTAAGCGTCAGTGCAGTGACTGCGTAATCTGATGAAAAACGCTAGGATCGTCAAACAATATTTTCACGCGGTTTAAAGAGCGCTGATTTCGCTGTTTTCGTACTGGCGCTTAGCCTGAACTTGCGCGAATAGCTGGCCTAAACAATCGTCTCTCATCAAGTTGCTATCGCGCTAAAATGCTCAAGCGCACGTTGTACTCACATTCTAGGCTCTAAATTTAGAATCATAACAACATAAAAAATTTTGTACTGGCAAGTATGACAAGTTCGTGTTCTTATGCAAAATTAAAGGAAGCTACTATAGAAACATTCTGGGCAATTTATTAAAACACGTGTGTGGCTTTATACGAAAAAATGGACCTATAGTTTGTATAATTTTTTTGGATTTTTTTTTATTGTGAAGGTTGGAGTCTCCGATTTAAGAACGAAAAACAATTTTGTTTATGTGCTTCCCTCTGCTGTCCTTACAGTAAGCCATCCTGTGAGTCCAGTTTTCAAGAACTTTTTCGATCATTTCGGTGCTTATCCCGCGAATAACAGTCGCAAGGTTATGTTTTAAAGCTGGATTGTCCTCATAACAACTTTTATTAACGGCATCCCATAGAAAAAAGTCCAATGGGCATTTAATTGCAGCTTCGCGCAGTCCAATTGACATCTCCAAAACGGCTGATTATTCGGTTGGCAAATTTGGCACGCAAGAGATCGATTGTCAGTCGGGTTATATTGAATGTGGCGCCATCTTGTTAAAACCAAAGGTCCACATTCATGGCGTCAATTTGAGGACATAAAACGTTGGTCGGTTGGCTCTGTAACGTTGACGGTAACGGCGTTTCCAACAGCGTTTTCGATGCAACAACAGCTCTTCGTGGTGGCATTGGCTTCTCTACGGTTACGTATGGCTGTTTCGAACCCAAATCTGGCAGTTCTGCTTGTTTACATAGCCCCCAGATAGAAATGCACTTCGCCTGAAGAAATAAATGAACGACCAAAACTGACGTCATTATCAAGCGTGTCTATAGCCCACGCAGAGAAATGATATCAAAGCGGATGGTCATTTGCTTTAAATTCCTGAACCATCTGGACCTTGTTATCGAATAATCAGAGGTTTTTGTGCAGTATTCTGCTCAGACGAGTGCGACTAATGGCCAGTTCAACACTATGGGCCACAGCCACAATATTCTCGAGCGTGCAACCTGTTCGAGCTCAAGGAACACCTCTGTTTCCAATAGCAAGCCTTTCTCACAAACTTTCTTCACCAATTTCACCACAGCGGTTCCGCTTGCCGCTCTTTCACGACCCATATTTCTTTTCAAAACTTGCACGGTTTCGGCTACACAACACTGACTTAAGAGAGGCATGCAGGGCACTTGCTAACTATAACTGATAAAATTGGCAAATGCGTAAGGAGCCAATCTGCAACTAAACCTATTATTGCGACTGGCAATAACTCAAAACTTGTCAGGCAGTATAAAGCTGAATTGGCTTCGGTAAGCCAAAGCATAGACCTTATCCTAGTGTGGGGCCAAGCGACAGGTGATAAGAAAGCGAACGTACTGACGAAGAAGGGCGTAACATTAGACATCGACTACATGAAAAGAGTCTGCTGTTGATTGAACTCAGTCAGGAAACGTGTTCTTACCTTCCATACCACCAAGTCTCAACTAAGGTGAAATAACTTGACCAACTTCTCTACATCGAGGACGATGTGGGCCTCCTACAAAAAAAATAACTCTACCGAACTGATCTTCAGATCATGGAAAGATATTTTCAGAGTAGTTTGGTTGCTATAATTATTGGCCATTGGCCGGTGGGCAGCCAAGCAGCAAATATTTTGCAGAAGTTGCAGGGATGTTAATGAAAAGAAACTCTCATTAGGTCTATTCCCGCATTCGTTCCTGTGCAGTGAGACAACACAACTGTTGAAGTTCCGCAAATAATGCAGTCGTAAATGCTTCAGTTCAAAATGACCCAACTCGGTGGATTCCACTCCTTTCAAAGGAATTGAGAATCTCAGTCTCTCAGTCCACATTGTGTCAATTTTTTTTTATAATGTACACACGCTTAAGGGATTTGAACCCTTATAAGGCTTAGCACAGCGGAGGCGTTAGAAAATTTGGGAGAGGAAAAGATGAGATGTCTGTGTGTCTTAAATGACTGCAGAACATACAGATGCGGAAACACAGAATCGGGCAATTTCACATACAGTAAGTACCACATAACTACTGTGCGGCTAAAGAAGGACTCTCTGAATTGGTTTTTAATAGTGGAGCCGTGGGCTTGAGCTGAGGCACGGGTATTACGAATGGGTTTCAGAATGGGCGGGATGCATTTGGATATTTCTTTTGAACACCTTGTGGCAAATACGATAAAACAGTGACAAGCAGAAAAAAAGCCTACGATGTTCAAGCGATTCGATTGTTTTTGCGATATTTACGAACCTGCCCAGACAATACAGTTGTATTCAAGTTTTTGGCGAATATATGCCTTGTTTGAGGAAACCTAAACATTTCGCAGCATTCTTGGCGATGGCAAATAGGTGGTCGTTCCAACGAAGCTTGTTGTTGACGGACATACCGAGAAATGAGTTTTTCAGTTTCTTTGATGCAAGAACCGTTCATGTATAAAGGTTGGATGTTTAAATTACGCTTGGACAACTGAAAGCAGCATTGGGTTTTAGAAGCGTTAAATTCAACTCTATTGTTACGCTGTCAAGGTCAGAATGAATTTAACATACGTTGTTGTTCAAGTTCCACTTGTGATGCAGAGGGGCGTGCAGAAAGCGTGAAATCATATGAAAAGCTAGGAGTGCTGTCGTCGGCGAAAAAATGGATTGGATTAGAAGTAGCGAAAAGGAGATCGTTAATAAAAATGAGAAAGAATGTCGGAGACTAAACAGAGCCCTAAGGAACACCGGCGTTTATGCGATGAACATTTGATTTGAAACCGTCTAATACGACCTGGAATGAACGGTCAGCAAGGTAGTTACCCATTCCACCCATTCATTTTCGACAAAAGAGCTTGATGCCAGACTCAGTCAAATGCCTTGAAAATATCGAGTGCAACCACTTTGCTTTCAATAAATTTCTAAATAGGCTGGTTCCACTTTTCAGTGAGATAAGCCATCAGGTCACCTGTAGGATGTTGCCTACGAAAACTGTACTGCTGGTCGCTAAGGATTTCACGTGATTCACATCAGCGTTTCCATGACCTTAAAAGTATGGATGTTAGCGCAATGGTTCCGTACGAGGAAAAAGATACGGTTCGCCTTTTTTAAGAACAGGCTGGACAAACTCTGTTTTTCAATTCATTTAGACGACTTCAGAAGAATAAGAGAAATGGAAAAGCCTGCGCAGTGGCAATGCCAACGTTGAAGAACACATCTTCAAAACTCTAGCGGATATACCATCAGGCCCAGCTGAATGTTGAGATCATTTAATACTCTAGCCACTTGACGAGTACGAAAGTGAACCTGTCCCATAGAGGATTCGACTCTTTGTACTACCAAGATAACGCACTATCTGGTAGCGTGGAGATAGCTGCGAAATGGGAAGCAAGCAGATTGGCCTTGTCTATGGCGCTGACAGTTGGAATGTGATTGTAAGAGCTGTAATTGAAGACGAGGCATTATTTTTAATTCGTTTCACGTTTTGCGTAAAGACCTTAGCCTTTACCATTAAAAGATGAAATTTACTCAAGAAATGAAGCCTCTTGGTCATTTGAAGCACCAAAACTTCTCCGATTGGGCTCTGCAAAAGTTTATGTTATGTCTTTATTGAAAAACCCTTTTCTAATATGATTGGTAGAAAAAGTGTCACCTAACAAATTGGCCTTTTCGTCATTTGTAACGAATATTATATTTTGATCTATTAAAACCGGCAGAGATCCATGTTTTTTAACTTGACAACAATCCAAAAAGGCTTGCTGTGTTTATCAAGTCTCTAACTTTGTGCTCCAAGTTAGGTTTCTACATTTCTGAGTTTGGCGTTTGATGCGTTTATTAATTATGTTCATAAACTCACGTGAAGATTTAGGTTGCCTGGATCTAAATCTCTCTCTATGAGTAAATTCCATATTTTAAAAAGACTTTATAATACATTGCTAGTTTACACAGTTATTCACCTGACTTTTCCTAGGAACGGATAACTTGATACTATTGTCAACTAATTTATTGAAAAACTGTAGGCTTCTTTCGAAAGTTCGTTTACTTTGACAAAAACTAAACCACTTATTTTTTCCAGTTTGCCATTTTCAAATCAAAACTAAAATAAGTATTTATTTGCTTGAAGTTTGTTACATAATTTGCACATTATTGGAAGATGATCGGAGCATAATTCGTTCAATATAACTGGTTCAGTGATTTTAAGAACAAATTTGTTGTCGATGGGTTACATCGTTCTACTGGAATATAGTTATGATTTGGCATATAAAGTATTGGTAAAGTATTCCTCATATTTTGTTTAGCAAGAACATACAATAATCAATACGCTTATATGTAATAGAGCCACAGCAATTAAAATCTCCAATTTTTGACACACTCATAAAATATGATACAACATACTAAGAAGCACTTTATGGCGACATTGCCCTACCACAATACGTAATTGTAAACTTACCTGATGTAATGCTGTCAGACCATCAACATTGGCCGTATTGATGTCGGCTCCAGAGTCTAGCAGCCTAACAACTTCTTCCTTATCACCAGACAAACACGCAGCCAGAAAGACACATCCTGATGAGAATTTAATTTTGCGGCCCTTTTCACTCCGTGGCACCGAGGGCTCACGATTTGTGTCAGATTCTTCCCAGCGTTTCAGCTGTTCGGCGCGTTTCATAACCGCTGAATTATTTCGAGTATCGAACGATGACATGATGATTGTGGCTGCGCTGCGTTTGGATTTCGATCTTTTATGAATTCAATTGATTTCTTTGACGCGAATTAAAATCAAAAATCAAATTTGAATGATACCGCTAATGACAAATTTAGCAGCGGCTTTAAAAGGCGTGGAAAATGGTACCTTTAGTTTTATTTACTTCGTTTTTCACGTCCGATAACAATTCCAATTCTCACACACTGCTCATTCACTCACTCACTCACTACGCCAAGTCTTTGTTTTTTACACTTATTCTTCATTAGTTGGTAGTTGACTTTTCGTGGTAATGATTTATTTATATTATGATTTGTAAATTAGGTTATTGCTTTTGGTTATTCAGTTTTTTCTTTTGAAATATTTTCCCCAATTGCGTTGTTCATTGTCGTCTAGTTGTTGCTATTTGAAAAATATTAAACCAATGGGTCAGATATTAAAACATATATCAGGCGGATTTCGAGCCAATTTCTAAAGAACCATAAACTTGAAATTCTTCGATGCTTTGAATTATATTATTCCCCTAATTTCAGTATAAATATTGGTTAAATTAGCTGAAATAAAAATTTCTGCTTTGTAACCGAATATGATGGTTAGTGGACAAATAGTAGTAGCAGCACCAGAGTGCAAATTTCCAGTTTACATCAAATAATTGCTTACCAGACGAAAAACGGACGAAAGAATTAAAGAAATGAGGCTCTTGTGCGTGTAACGCGGTTGAGAGTTGCAGAGTACAACAGGGTTCCCGTTCGACTTAAAAAAAAGTGTCTTATTCGATTTTCTTTTTGACAGATCTGCCCCGATAAATCCAATTAATTAGGAACATAAGAAAATTGATATTTGAAATGTTATAATGAATTTGTTGTAAATTCATTTGTATATTTTTACATAGACACATTGGAATTAATGTTTTTGATCAGGATCCTATAAATGGATATTTTGAAATTTTATTATTTACTCAAATTTTTACTACCTCCACTTTATTTAGATGACGAACATTAAAAGTGTTACCATTTGTTATATTTATGTAAAACTTACATAAATTTAAGTTTTTGAAAAAATGTCATTGTACATTTTCATTTAAATTTTCTTATTTTATCATTTTCTCTGAGAAATTAAATCTTTTTGGTGAGAGAAGCGGATCTGCGTTTTTGCAGCGTTCACGAAAATGCCTTTTTTTTTAATTTCTTCTGGATAGTAAGTTGCAGGAGCAGCTCATTCTAAGCTTCGGTTAAACGTTTTCAAAGTTTTGGATTTAGTTTTGGTTAGGTTAAGTGGCAGTCGGTGGAAAAGCTGACAGACTTAGACCAGTAATATTCCATTGTGATACCACATGGATCGAGAAAATTTTTGGAGCTTCGGATGAACTGCACTTTACTACTAAGGTCAGTTTTTTCGGTAGCACCCCGCTTCGGCATGATTTTACATGTAGCGATTGGTGTGCCTAAAGAACCATTTTCAGGTAAAATTGGCAGTCTAGTTCCATGTTTGGCGAGTTCATCAACCTTACAATTTCTCGGAATGTTTCTATGCCAAAGTACCTATCACTGGTAAATGTTGAATTGGTCCGTCAACTCCTTGATAGATGGTCGGCAGTTTAGGACTATAATAGAGTTCGTAGGGACTGATTTCAGGGATTTCATCTCAGATTGACTCTCCGGGAAGAAACGGATATCCTCAGCGGAAATCACATTCCCCGTCAAGCCAAGATAGCACTCAATTGGTCGCCATAATCTCAGCTTGGAAAATACTACAGTTATTAGGAAGAGAGCCTAAGATTTATCCATTTTGAAAAGAAAAAGAAAAAAAAAAAAAAATTTTTTTAACGCCGTCATCAGTTTTTGACCCGGCTGTGCAACAAAAATGTATGTCTTAATTTTCCAATTGAACTCCTTCTCAGAATGATCTGGAGGGGATGGTGATTTTGAGGTTTTCGTTGAATTGGAGTTGCGGAATGTTGTGTTATGTTGCCTGGCGAAGTGAGTTGTACGTAGTGCTCCACTCATACATAAACAAGCAGATATTTGCACTTTGCTTAGGTTGTTACGATTTACTGCTTTTTCTAAGGCAGTCCACCATACACTGTATGGCATACAGCTACAGCGCATGGTGTGATTACTACCGCTGTGATATGGAATTGAATGTCCAATGGCTTTTTTGCGAATTCTTTCTTGTATGTCTAATGTCTCTTTCGATTTGCTCAAACCATACCCACGGGTAAGCTGTAAAAGTGACGGAGTTTTCGTTTCAATTTGATAAAATACGAAAATTATAACGTAGTGAGAAACAAATACACATGTAATATCAAATTGTAGACATTTTAAACCCTCTAAAAACCGAAGAACGGGAACTCTGACATAAACATCTACACTTTATTCACAACTCATTTTCACGTACGCAAGACACAAATGAGAGAGCCCGAGTCCGAGAGCATGAAGAAAATTCTACAAAAACGAATTCGTTTTTTTTTTTCATCCCATTCGATTGTCATTCTATCTGTCTCTCGCTCTCTCTCTATCAGTCTCTTAAATAACCGTTTACAATGCGTAGCTTAGCCAGGAATTTAAGGCAACAAATATGAAACAAGCTAGCAGCGAAAAATGATGAACGTACGAAATAACGAAACACGAAGATAAGAACGAACAAACAAACAAGAAAAAATCTTTTTCTCTCTGAACATGCAGCAGAAGGCAGAACTTGAAAGAAGAAGAAAAAAAAACACAGGACAAGCTTCTAAACTGAAAGTACAGAAAACAGAAGCAAATGCACAGATTTGTTCATATTTGTACTATTTTCCTTGATTTTGGGTTTATTTCCTTTTTTGTTAGTTTGCTGTTGTTGTATCCTATTATCCGCAAAGTTGATGTTTCCACTTTTGCTGCTGCCTTTTTTTCTTTATCAAGGAATCTGACATAAATTCAACAAAAAAAAATGTTCATTTGAAAACGAAAAGAAACTAAAACGGCGGCGGCAGCAAAGGTTGCGCACTGAGCACTGCATATCCTTCAAAAGAAGTTACACAACATATTCGTCTGTTTGCTGCCTTCTTGTTGCATCTCTTGCAATATTGAAAGCTTGTAGCGTTGCGTTGAAAATGTTGCGGAGGATGTGATGGTTTTCATTTGTTTTTTTCTTTAATGTGACACAAATAGTCAATTTCGATTGGATTTGAATTTGACAAGCGGGGATGATTATGGAAAGCAATTTTGCATTATTTTTAATTCCAAATAAATTTGTACCTAAGCACATTCACTGCAATTTCTGATTTTTAAATTGATAGCGGGCGCGAAGACCGACGAACACCACAGTAAAAGCGTGCATAACTTTTTTTCCAAAGGCAACACTAAAGCGTACAAATTCACATTGACAGAAAATTTCACATTTTCTTTTTTCGTATTAACTAAGCGCTAATTTATATAAAATAAATTATATTAAAAATAATAGAAAATATTTCTTCACTCGCACTTTTTTCCTCGCCAGACGACGACGTTCAACGGATGAAAACGACAAACCGAACAACACACAAACGGGAAAATCGCAAACGAAGAAATTTTCTTTTGACGAATGCCAATGGGCTGGTTGTAGCAACAACGAACGAGCGCCCTGTAGCAATTGAGATTGGGAGCGGTCATCGGTCAGCGTTTTCATCGACAGATTGAATATTCGATGTTTGCTTAATATATTTATTTAATAATATATATATAACAAAATGCAAATGAAAACTTGATTATTAAAATTCACCAATTAGGCATTTATATATTTTTTTTCTTTGATACAAATTACACACTTCGCGAACGCGAATTCCTATTCTGCGTTTGCTCCTGACACTGGCGAAATGAGTTCGTACGTATCGTATTCGTTTGTTCGAATTGGCTTTAAACTGGCTGGTTGGTGAGCAAACACGATCTAATTCGGTATTCAGTGCAGCGTACACAGGAAAAAGACAACACTCTAGTGTACTACTATTTTATATATTCCTCTCTCTATCGTTTTCCAAAAGTGTGTTTTGATGTGTTTTTCATCCACATTCCATTCCATTATTTCACATTTTCTTCTTTCACAATCCGTTTGAAAAAATATTAAAAAATAGTTGTTATAAGTGCATACGTAAGAGCACATAAGTTCTAAGTGTAGACTGCAATGAAAATCTCCGGTTCAATGAGAACAATTATTTATGACTTTAATTGGTATAAAAATTCCAAGTGGTATAAGAACTCATAAAAGCGATTCGTGTTTAATGACTGAAAAAATAAAAGTCATGATATCTGTCCAAAGTAAGTCAACATTTTTTATTCGATGATTTTTAATTAATTCATAGTATGTAAGAACAACCTAAAAAGACAAGCGACGGGCAGAAAAACGATCTGATTTCGTATTTGAAGGAAAATATTTGCTTATAACGAAACCAGTTAGTATTACTTTCTTTTACATAGTAAAAGGAAGAGTAAATTAATCATGAAAATTATTGAACTCGGGATTTTTGCTGATTTACCCATTACCGTATCTCCTTAGTCAGAAAAAGCGAAAATAAAAAAATATCTGTCTGTCTGTCTTTCTGTGTCCCCTCTACAACGCAGACGTCTGAAATTATCGTGATGAAAATTCATATTTAAGCTTTTTACATAAATTGTGAGGGACCAGATATTTTGACAGAAATCTGACAGCCAGAAGTTTTTCAAGTTTTTGCAAAATACTCAAAAAGTATAGCACTTAGCAGAAATCTGTTAGGTGCAAAAGAAATTTAAACAAAAAACACGTTTTTTAAAATTTAGTACAACTCAAAATCAGTTGCCATACGCGAATCGGAAAATTGACGAGAATGAGAACTGAAAAAAATAGTCGAAAAAATGACTACAAAAACATTTATCATTCTCATTTGTCATAAAACCGGAAATTGGGTCATCAACACCCTTAATAATTTTATATGACACGCATGACTCTTTTGATATATACCTACGTTAGTTATAGTCTTGATAAATTCCAAATTTTTTGATAAAATCAGATTTTTTAGTTTTTTTAGATTTTTTGTTAACAGAACAAAATTAACAAGACTGTCGTGTTAAATATTCTTATAAAAAAAATATATTATATATGTATTTGCTATATTGCTTTCAACAAAAAAATAAAAATTACAACAACAAACACATTGGATAGACCAGAAAATGGTTAGGTTGGTATTTAACCAAATTTTTATTTATAATTCTCACCACCAGAGTGGACTTTTAAAAATTATATATGGATAAGTTGGCAAACACATGAAACTTACCAAAATTTGTTTAGTTTTTGCTGTTGCTTTAATCAGCCGTTAACCACAAAAAATACCTAACTCATTTTGTTGAAAGCAGTATAGCAATTATATTAGTAAATACACGAACAAAGATGCGAGCACGTTCAATTATACTTACTGAACATATAGCAATTCCTCCGTTTCGATTTTAACGAAATGTAGATGGAGCAACACTAGCATAAAGATTATGATGTCGTTACAAAAACCCAGTGATGCCAGCCTACATTTTTGTGTGTTTTTTTAAATGGTAAGCAAATAATTACTTTAGGCTGTTTTCAAACGAGTACTCCATAGCGTTTCAAGGCCGTTTTCGAAACCGAGACTTATTTAAGACTAATTGACTTATTTGCCGCCATCTTAAAAAAGTAAAATCGTTCGAAACGTATCACTGACTTATTTTGACAGCTGTTTTAAACAACAAATAATTGTCTTGCATTAAAAAATCGAAAAACAATGATGTGATTTAGATTAAGTACTCGTTTGGAAAACGTCCTATTTGTTTGGTTAAACTTATTTGACGCCATTTATAAGTCACCTCACCATCAAACTTATACCAAATACAATTTAAATTTTTTTACTTAATTAATAATGAGTGCGTGCTGTGAATTTATTGTGTTTTAGTAAAACAGTCTGCTTACTTTAATCCAATGACTTGTCAACATTCTTTTGTTTACCTTTTTCTTTGTTTAAATTGATTTGATAATGTAAAAGGGCTTAAAGAAATAAATATATAAATAAAAAGTAACAACAAACAAATATTAAAAACTCGTGTTCTAAAAATATCCCAACTTTAATTTACCCCAGTTGTCCGCTTCAAGCGCAGGCTTACCACTATAAAAATGAATGAATTGTTACAGACAGATAAAAGTAAACTAATTATTTAAAACATAATTTTATAATTTTAAAAGGATGACTGAAAGAAAGTGTATACTTCTTGAATGCTCGAAAAATTTATTTATTTGGTTTTGGTAAAAATTATCGGCAAAAACTTTGTCGTTTTCGAGAATTAATGCACCTAATTACGCTGTAAGGACAACAATACCGCGTTAATTGAATATGTTGCTGTTAAAAGTTAATCAAAAACAACTTGAAGATTATAAATGAAGGCAAAGCGAACCGAACAAAAAACTCATCAATCGTTTAATGACTAGTTTTCGACTAGTTTTGTAGCACTAACGATATGTAGGCGCCATGGCTCAAGGGATTCGTAGTTCGAATCCCAGAAAACACCAAAAGTATTTTTCATGGTCCCACCTGTCGCGAAAGTCTGACAAACATCCGAAAGTAATAACCTGTCACGGAAAGCTTCTCAATTTACCGTCCGGATACGGCATTAGTTTGTAGGTCCCTTCCAATTGTGTGCAATAAAATATACATGATCGCGGGAATTTAGGCCTTGGAACGCTACGGTCTGTTGTGTTGAATATTATTATATAATTTTTAATTTAATGATATGACTACAACTTTAAATAAAAACTTACGCTATATATTATTCTCCGAAACCTAACTTTTTCAATTAAGTCTCCTCTTGAGGTGACAGAGACATTTTGTTGTCAAAGTAAGTAAGTATATGGATTCAATTCGGACGATTTTACCGGCTTATTTAAGATGGCGGTAAATAAGTCAATAATTGGGTCCATACTTTTTCGTTAATGGTGCTAGAAACGCAGTCACAATTAATGAAGAACGCTGATGGACCATGTTAACTGACCGTTTTTAAGACAAATTGATCGACTGGGAGCACATCTGGTATTAAGAAACTGCCGACCGCTTTTTGTTCAATGCGTAGCCATCGACACCAAACGACATTTCCACTATAAACGCTGAACACATACGAAGCACAAGAAAGATTTCGAAATATTCGCCTAAAAGTATACTGATTTATTGAAGTAAAAATTTTATAGTTATATAGGAGACCCCCGAAACCGGTGCACGATCATTACCAAATAGAAATAGAAAGTGTTGTCGCCGGAGAATTTAGGCCTTGGAACGCTACGGTCTGTTGTGTTGAATATTATTATATAATTTTTAATTTAATGATATGACTACAACTTTAAATAAAAACTTACGCTATATATTATTCTCCGAAACCTAACTTTTTCAATATATGTATATGTGAGCAAAGTTTGAATAAAATCAGGCCAGCCAGCCAGCCACCGACAGACGCATAACCGGGCACGTGAACAGTGCTGCCGGTTGAGTAAAGTGAAAAAACAGGAGACTTCCTATTGGACAAGCTTAAGTTACAGGAGATTTATTGCGAGCCCGAAGGGCGAAGCTTAGATTCAGAGGACATGAAAATTTTTCAGCGATCGTGTGTACATTTGTACTGATGTACGTTTATAAGTTTAAACGTTTGTTTGTCGTGTCGTATATCTCGGCTTCTAGAAGTCAAAATTGATCACTTGTTTTAAAACAATTGGTTAGCGCTCGTCTTGCGATAGCGTAATTTTTTCAATCATAAGGGTTACTACCCCTACACGCGAAGCGCGTCACGTCATCGCAAGCCAAGCGCTTACCAATTGTTTTAAAACAAGTCCCATCAAATTCTGACGGGTAGAAGTCGCGATATACAATCGGACAAAGGTACAAGCCGACAAACCGACAAACCGACAAACCCACAAACCGACACACGTACGCTAGAAAAATTTTCTTGTCCTCTGATTATTAGCTTCGGGCTCGCAATTAGGACTAGATATAATAATAAATTATTACACCTAATAAGGCATTATGAGTTCTAGCTACCAGGGCTTTTGACTCGATATTTAAAAAATAGTAGGCTAGGTATAGTTTGTATGAGATTGACTCGAAGACCGTGCATTTGATAGATAGTGGTGATATATGTGGGAGGAGAGGCTTTGGGGTATCTTAAGGTGGGCCTCATTGTGTGGTTGGGGCAACCAGCCAACGATGGGTATTTCAGAGTTCCTGAATTATTTCATCACATTAAAAATTACAATTACATTACAGTTCTGCAAGCATAGCCAACGGGTTTTAATTTTAATAGCCTCTTACAAGTTCTTAAATTTTTCAAGTTGGGCAGATTGTTTTAGGCTTCCTGTATAATGATCTTATAAAGTCTTCTAAATACGATGGCAAAAGTACATGTTTTGTTTCAATGTTCATGTGTTGAAGCTTTTGTCTGTTCGAACTTCCGAATTCATTTTTTATATTAAAACTAATGAAATTTTTCTTAAATTAAATTAAATTTCATAAAAAAACCAAATAAGAATAAGAGAAAGGTCCCAAAAAATACTCGCAACAGTAGATTGAGGTTTTTAACATCGAATTAACAGGGTTCTGCTGTTATAACAGGGAAAACGACAGCACTACACGCAAAGATAATATAGAGAATTTAAACAAAAGAGGCGCTCTTAAGCTTAGACGACTGCAACCAACTTGTCCCATACAGTTAGTTAATTCACTGTGTGCCACTCAGATTTCATCTTCTTTTCGGATGTAGAATGGTTTCGCAGCACTCGCGTTAAATAGCTCCAACAACGACAACAACAACCACCCACAACACGCAACCCACTCCTCTTGGCTAATTTAGAAACCATCCACCGCAATAGAATAAACAGATGATAGCAATTGCGAAGTAATATTAATTGCCAATGCATACTAATAAGCGAGCACACGTAATACGGATCTACGTGGATGAAATATTTCCACTGTTGGACCTGTCCCATATCCCAACCCCAGCAGCAGTATCAACCGACCACTCAAACTACTTTTCTCCCTGTCACCGAATATACGAGTATGTTTATCACTCATTCGGTGGACCTTGACGTTTTTACACACTTAGGGTTACCAGAAGTACTCTTTTCAAGAGTATTAGAAAACCCTTTTTGTTTCGTTTTACTCTTCACTCTTTTTTTGAAAAATAAGCAAAATACACTCCTTTTAAGGTTATGTACTCTTCTCCTCCAGTTTTTATAAACAATTATAATAAATATATAGTTTCTTTATTTATAGCAAAAAATGTTATAATAATTTGGTTTTAGTCGGTACAGAGATTTGTTATGATTTCAACTTACTTCTGGAAAAGTATATGCTTATTATAAAAACTTAATGTTTAAATTTGTGGGTTTGAAGGAAACTATTATAATAAAAAATATAAAAAAAATATTTTTTCTTATTTAACTTGACTTTGTCTGTTTGTCTGCTGTATTTTTGACTTCCTGTCCTTTTTAAGCACCTGTCACGCGAACTAGAGAGCCCAAATTTAGTGAGCAGCTCAGCGTCATGGGCTATACCTAAGATACCGCGTATGATGCGTAGAAAAATGTTTTTTTGACTTTTTTTGACTACTTTGAGATCCTTTCTAACCACATTTCACATGACATTAAGAGCTGAAAATTTGTGAGCACCTCAGTGTCATGGGTCACAGCGGCAATGTTCTCTTTCTTCTAATGTACACACGCTAAAGGGATTTGCACCTTTATAATGCTTAGAACAGCGTGGGCGTTAGGAACTTAGGAAGAGGAAAAGATGAGATGTCTATGCACTTGTGTCTCAAATGACTGCAGATCATACAAATGCGGAAACACAGAGTCGGGCAATTAATTGCACATATCTATTGTGTAGCTAAAGAAGAAATCTCTGAATTGAGATAATCTAGTGAACCGCAGTGTAATTTTCCGCTAGGCATTTAAAGTGTGCTATGTAATGATTCCGTGGGTTATAAGTGCATAAAAACCATAAGAATTGCCGTCATCTGTTTGTGTGTCTGTATGGATACAACGGTCACTATGTCGCCTCATCCCGCCTAAACAACTCGACGTATCAAAGCCATATTCACACCATTAGCTCCGATAAGTTTAACTTTTTTTTGGCCCGTAAGGTGGTGCTGGAGTCAAGATATTTACGCAAATTTGTATTTATGCTTGGATTTGGTTGATATTCACACCATATTTTCGTTTGGTGCTCCCATGAAAAATGGTGAAATGTGTAAACAAGGTGGTAATTAAAAGCTTCTGTCATTTTTGATGGGCTCTCACCTTGGCAGTACGTTGTGGTCCACGCTTGGGCCTATCGACTACAGACCTCTTTCTTCGAACTCATTCACTGCACGATTAATCATGCGTTTTGTTGCTACGTTATTTCTCCCAAAATTTCACGTAACTTTTTCATCGTTACAGTAAAACGTTTTTACAGTTAAAACACGTTGGTTTATCGGATATTTTTCCATATTAAAAACGAACTATACCAAAATGGCGGCAAAACAAAATAGGATAACTTTCCGGCGGACAACCTATATTATGATGCATAAATGTGATTTTTTGAACTTACTTTATTTTACATCATTTTTTTAATTTTATTTAATTTTAATTTAGTTTTATTTTAATTTAGTTTTATTTTAATTTATTATTATTTATTTATTATTTTTAATTATTTATTTTATTTTATATACAATCTTATGCTTTTGTAAACTGATTAAATGATTGTAAATATCAACTAAGTAAAAAAAAATCTTAGAATAAATGGATTTCTTTTGAAATAAGCCCGATCTCACAAAAGCAAAATACCTGCACTTACTTTGTTTATTATTAGTACATAATATGATGTAAAAATACTATTACTCTTTTTGTTATTCAATTTTATAATTTATGAATTTATGATTTTTTTTTGTAAATAAATGAACTCTTGTTTTTCCTCTTTTACCAAGAAAATCTACTTTAGTGCAGCCATATCACTTTTGTGTTGCGTACAGCGTTTAAGTTGCACGATTTTTAAAAAGGAACATTTATAATCCGTAAAATTACGCATAAAAACTTCGTTAACTGGGTAATAATTATTAAATAAATATTATTAATAACAGTCCTTTTATTTTTTTGTATTATTTGATAATTATCGTCAAATTATGTTTTTTAGGTCGGGCCTATTCCAAGGATTAAATAAATCGTTTATTTCTTCTTCTTTTTTTTCAAATACCCTTTTGCATTCTTAAATACGAGTATCTGGTCAGCCTATACACACTCATACTCATACCTTAATTACTTTGGAAAAGCGGAAAACTGTTTGTTGTTGTTTTTTTGTGTTTTTCTCACTCGGTGCCGTTTTTCCTCACATTCTCCCTTTTAACAAACAACTAAACTTGATGTCAGTTGTTTTGTACGTGAGATGAGCTTTTCCATTTCAAATGCGAGTATCGTGCATCTTCGTCGTCGGCTTCGTCAGATCTCTGCCGAGCCTATGCGCTTAGCCAACTCAGCCAGCAGCGGCAATTCAGCCGTCCATTCACAATGGTAGTAGCGAGTAGACGACACAGCCACTCGTTCCAGCCTTCACAAAACTATTTAGTTTACAGTGGCAGCAAGTAGCACGCAGTGAAAAGAGTGAGAGGAAATCGAGTCACTATTGAAACGATCATCCAGAGAGGGAACGGACGTTGTGAGGAAATTAATAACAAAAAAATAAAACTTAAAACTATCACTCGCAGTCGCAGTTTTAGTCGGAGGTGAACAAATCAATTGTCGTTGTCGGGGAGAGAGCACAAACAACAAACAAAAGTTAACAATTAACTATTAAACAAGTAGTGCGATATAGTGTTGAAATTTAGTGCGAAAAACTATAATTGGATTCGAATTGGAAAATGATTAAGTTTTTTGGAAATTAATGTACCCATAAATCACTAGCGAACCCACCGGGATAGTGCGGGACTGTGAGTGGTTTAATAGTGCAGTGAACTAAGGACAAACACCTTTTCTCCCGTTTTTTTACTGTTCGTAGGCGCACACACACACGCATTTGAAAGAACTCTTTGAAAACTTACAACAAGAAACTTTTCCCACGGCACGGAACGTAGCGTACTATACAATTCGTTCGTCGCGTATCCTTTCAGTTCGCTAGTCCTGTATATTCGTGTATGTGTGTGTGGTTTGCTGTGCTCCAACGTTTTCATTAACATTTTTCCTTCGAACAGTCATTACGCCGCGCGTCTCCCATTTCTAAATAATTTTCTCTAGCTTGGATGCATGGATGTTTACAAATTACAATCAAAATGATGACGGTAAGTGCTGAGTCTGAGAGCTGAGCAGTTGTAAAATATCAGTTTACTACCCTTTTCCCACACACACACACATAAACCAATGCAAACACACAGAAAACGTCACTTTATTCTATTCTAATAGGAATATACATACATGCATGCATGCAGTCATCCCTCTATTTTTCTATTGCTCTTTGCCGTTGCGTTGCATTGCATACCGTACGTTCCGCGAAACATGACAAAGGACTAAAAATAGTACTACAAAACTTTGCAATCTACGCGCCGCCAATATTCACTATTTCACTCTTTCGCTTGTGTTTCCCAGCACTACCACCACTACGAAACTCAATGTTAACAGAAGCAGGAGGACACTGCTTCCTTATCTGCCTATAGCAGTGTCCTCCTGTTTCTTCTTTTCACATTGCGTTTCGTATACATTAGTCCGAGACCACACAGCTCAAAGATGAAACGGCCAAAACGAGGAACGAACAAGTTCATTCACATTATAAATTTTGCCTAGGCATAGGCATAGAAAGAGAGGGATTCCGATGCATGAATCCGGCCGTCCTTCCATATGGTAGAATCATCATCATCCTTTGTGCTTGTGATGAATGCTATCTTGTCTTACGTAAAATTGTTTCTTCTGGGAAGAGGGTAAATCATAACGGAAAATTCACTGTTCACATTTGGGTATGCACACAGACAAACTGATGGGAAAATCAAATAAAAGGACTTCTCCAGAAACTTCTCGAAATCTTGAATGTAATTCCTTTTTGGTTTCGTAACACTACCTGAGCAGGAGACAACGCATTCGAACGTATATGTAGGGACGCGACATGTGACAACCATCAGCACACATCCTTCATATGGTGTGGACATATCACAACTCACAAGCATTCTCCTCCTCTCTCAAGTGACAGTGATGCTTAAAATAAAGCGACTTTTTCTGCGATATGTTATTTTCCTTTAAAAAGTGGCAATCATGCTGAAGTAGTCATATTTCATATATTGGCTTTAACTGAAATAAAAGATAATATATAGTAATAACAATTTAATAATAACAAAATTTGAGGTTATCTATGAAGACAAAACTCGTAAAGAGAAATTATTAACATTATAATAGGCCATCAATTTGCTTTATCACCATAGCATAAAATATATAGTTCATTAAAATTTTTTATTTATTCTCGTGTATTTTCGTTATTTTCGTGTAAAATAGATTATTGCCGATCATGAAAAATGGTGTTAATCTTAAATGCTATTTTCCCTGAAATTACTCGTCGAATTACACATTGATTACTTTTTTAAAAGCTGATGACAGCATACGCTTGTGAAATATACTCTCTAGGACTATTAGGAATGCTTTCTTAATCTTAGTTTTTTTTAACATATCTAAAAACGGTATTTTAATGGCACTTAAGCCCGTGTGACCAGGTTGAGTTCTAAGCGTAGGTGACGTCGGTGACCGCCGACCAACCCATAAATATTTAAATTCTCTAATTGAAGATACACAAATGTGCAAAGTTTAAATGAAATCGGGTTAGAAAGTGTTCTTATCGGAGATACATATGTGTGCAAA
The DNA here is from genome assembly GCA_947095585.1 of Nephrocerus scutellatus. NCBI lineage: Eukaryota > Metazoa > Arthropoda > Insecta > Diptera > Pipunculidae > Nephrocerus > Nephrocerus scutellatus. The sequence continues at coordinate 24,758,289 of OX352765.1, read as the reverse complement.
GTTTGAATAAAATCGGGCTTTAGGAAAAGGGTTAAAAATTGATCACAATATTTGACGAGTAGCTACAAGCCACAAAAAAATAAGAGCACGCGGAGTTAATATAGACAATTTAATAATTGTGGTCAAGACCTCAAAAACAATAAAATTTTAGTTTAGATGATTCGGCAAGCTGTCCTATAATAAATAGATAGATTCAAGCATTGCTGGCAAAGTATCATAATTTCCCGAAGATGAACAACGTAGAAACGTATTTTGGATGAACTTTGGTGGTATTAAGAGGGTCTTTTACAGATCTTTTGGAAGGTCTTTTGAGAGTCTTTTGGTGCTCTTATTTGGGGAATTTGGGGGTCTTTTGGTAGTGTGTTGGGAGTCTTTTGGTGGTCTTCTGGGTGTATTTGGGGGTCTTTTGTGATTGTTTTGGATGTATTTTGGGAGTACTTTAGGGGCTTTTAGTGGTATTTGGTGAGTCTTTTGGGAGTCTTTTAAGGGGCTTTTGCGAATTTTTTGGGGGACTATTTGGAGTGTTTTAGGGCTTTTAGGAGGTTCTTTTGAAAGGTCTTTTGGGGGACTTTGGATTCTAATTCCAATACATATTTCTATATTTTGTATAGATAGATTTCTTAATTATCCAATAGTGGACATTTTGTTGCGCAGTGAAATCAACTATTCTATTAACTTACCAGAGAAAAGTCTGTATTTTTGTACGAATATTTTTATATATTAAAAAATTCAAATAAATGCGCCGAAATACATTTTCAACGAGCTATTAAACTTGCAATTCGTACAAGAAATTCAAAAAGACCAGACCTTAAGCGGCTGACAGACTATCGATCCTGACTGTAAGTTTTGATCGACATCCCGCAAAACAGATAGTATGAACGCCTGACTGACTCTCGAAACTGATCGCTATCAAAAGTTTTTGCGGTTGACTGTCAGTCAGCGGCCATGTTTGTTTATGATCGATAATGTTTACACAAAATCGTCAGTCAGCTGTAATTTTTAACATGAAAGAACGTTATGGACATGGATGAAAACAGAAGATTTTTAGAAAAATTTGTGTGCGCCTACGAAAATAACCGCTTTTTGTGGGACGTAACGAGCCCCTAATACGTCATACGTGAAAAAAGTAACGGATATCGCAAATTGGTGGATATTATGAAAAAATAACAGGGGACGGCGGCGGATCGCAAAAAAGAGCAACAAAAAAGCTTATCCCTTATTCCTCTCCGAAAATTAGAGCTTTATTTTCAAACCATCCTACTAATCTGACCACAAGGCGCATCAGTCAAAACTGACATAAGTATTGATTTAAAGTCAGGTTAGATAGTCTTAAAGCCGCTTTAGGTTACTGCCGAAAACTAATTATGCACAAAACGAAACTCGGTGAACCTAGTGACCTAGTGAAAACACCTTTTTTTCGCCATACAAGTCATCAATTCATTAAGACAAGTCAAACTTCCTATTTTAATGGTAACATAATATATTTTGTAACACATCTCCCAATTTTCCATCCGCTACTGTGTACCTCCAGTACCTCATTATGTTTCTGTCATCGCTCGACACAGCGCAGCTCTGTGCGGCATTTGCACTACGATTTACGATGCCATCTTTTCAGATATAACTAAAGGACTGCACAGCACAGAAAGCACTCCTCGTACCGTGTTGGAGCTTCGTTTGTGCAAACAAGTGCAATGTTTTATCAAGGATTTCGTCATCATCATCCCTTCCGTGCGAATATTTACATATACGTTTATACATATTTACCTTTTTACTATTGTATCTGATTAGTTCTCTGTTAGTTTTTCATCATCATCGTGTTAAATGTCCGCTAGCTACATAAGGACAGTGATGCAGTTTTTCATCGACATAGTAATGAAAGGTTCAATTATTGTACTGCACTTGCAAGGCAGACCACAATCATAGAGTAAACTTTTTACTGAGGTTACACCGCTTTCAAGCATGGCAGCAAGAATTCAGAAATCGGAGAATTATTGAGAAAACTTTAATGTGGCTTAGAAAAGGAACAATCGCTTATTAGGCCAAAACTCGATGGATACTATACGTGGACTTTTCAAATTAAGAGTACCGCAACAGAAATCCTTGGTTAAACATCTAAACAACATAAGTTAGCATATCCATTTTGTGGGCCGTCTTACATAGATGTACATACTGCTCTTATCTTTTCTTCTTTTTGTTGCCATCAAAATTGTAAAGTGCATGTGGGCGGTCATATCCTTCCTTTTCAGACGTTCATTTAAAATCTTTCTCTCTCCCTTCATTTTTACTTTAAGATTATTTTATTTCCTATGTGATCGTATATGCCTTACACGTGGAATAGTCTAGAAAGGTTCCCTTTTTGAAGAATACGATACACCACGTATGAAGCTGTTAGGGTAGTCGTCAACGAGTGCAATTTCATTGAGATGAAGTCTCAGGTTTTGCCATTTTCTGCATGCGCTAGTGCTGGTGAAGCATCACACCTACACACTCACAAGTCACTAGAAATTTCCATATTCTTAATGCTGATGTGTTTGTTGCATATTTGTTGCATTTCCCCATGTCGCATTCCCTATAGAACGATGTGGAACAACATCTGTTTGGCATTACTTTAAATTTTTTTTTCATTAATTGATGCTACACAACAGAGGAGCTACTAGACTATATAACTCGCTTCCTGTTACGACCTTCAAAATATTGAAAATAATTATCCTGCAGGCTATGCCTATTATTTTATTGTGTTGTCCATCGGTTTGCTCGAATCGTGTTTTCATGTGAAATCAGTTTCCTTTCCGACTAGAGAGAGCAGCTTGTTCATCCCCTTTCAATATATAGCAGTTGGGAAAAACCAAATGTTACCCTTTTTATGGCGTAATACGTGATGCAATACTTGAATAGCTTGTTGATTTTTATTTCACAACAACTACTTGGAATGTTCCGACATCAGAGGGTTGGAAGTTCAAATGAGATCATAATGCCGCCTACAAAGATTTCATAATTAATTGCAATATTGTTATACATACAAGTATGTATGTATAAACGAATGCATTAAATTTTCCTATGAATTTGTTTTAAAATGAAAAACTATTTTTCTCGCGATAGAGTAAGATCACATATTAAGTCATGGGAGTGTAACGAAAAGTACAGCACTGGTCCTCCATCTACGACTAATCAACCGCTTCCGATGCTGCTAAATGTCAGTGATCGGACAAACACCGATCTACTCATTCGGGTCGATGGTAAAATTCTAATAAACGAAATAATAGAGCAATAAGCACATATATCTCGTATATCTGGTTAGCACTCATGGAAACAAGGGTTGACTTGAGTTTTCTTTAAACTCAGTTTGAACTCAACGAAAATGCCCTTGTTAAGTGTATTTAAAATTCAAATCGTTTTTTTTTATTTTGTTAGTAGTCATCGGATTTTATATTAGGTTGTCGAAATGTCAGCTCAATTTCAACCTGGTTATATGGAAACGCATGACGCCATTTTGTATTTGTCGAAAATATATATCAACCCAACCCAACTAAACTCAGATTCATGGAAACATAATAATAGAGCCTCTTTCTCTAACAAGAAGTTGTCAAATTCAAAATTTAGTTTTTCGGTCAGTTTCGGGCCAGTTTCTTCTCACATCAATAAATGTTTTGTGCGGCATAGAGTATTTAGGTTTCTTTTATTAAATTCTCTATATTAATTTCGCGTGCCCTTGGATTTGTTTGTCTGCCTGTCTAGGAATCTTGCGAACCCACTTCTCAAAGCCCGATTTTTTTGAACACATGTGTATTTCCGGTGACAACACTTTCTATTAAAATTTAGGGTTCTTCGGGACTTAGAACCGAGGAGCCAATTTTTTTAAAAATTAGTCCGATGTTCTTCAAATTTTAAACACATGTGTATCTCCGATGGACAAAACTTTTTAAAAAATTTTGGAGTGATCGAGGCCCGAAGGATGCCCATATAAATTTTTAAAAAAATTTTGCAATGCCCATCCATCTTCGGCGAGTCAAATTCGCCTACGACCAAAAATTGAGGCAAAAAATACAACTATTTCCCAAAGGTAGTAAAAATGTTTGGGCATTCGTGAAAAGAATCAAAAATACAGCCTCGTCGTCGATTCCAACGCTCATTTATAATGATATTCATGTTGTCAGCTTTATAGACAAGGCCAATCTGTTTTCTGCGCATTTCGCAGCTAGCTCCACGCTTCCAGATTGTGCATTGCTGCCTCCTGCACCTCAGATTATTGAACACTCTATGGGACAGATATTCATTCGTACTTGTGCAGTTGCTAGAGTCTTAAACGATCTCAACACTCACGAATCCGCTGGACCAGATGGTACCCATTAGTTCTGGTATTTCCATTGCGTAAGCTTTTCCATCTATCCTTTTCTTCTGGACAGCCCATACCCAAAAACACGCAAGCTGTCGTCACTTAACTGTGACTTCTAATCCTATTCACTCTTTTGCTGACGACAGCACTCTCAGCTTCTCATATAAGTTTGAGGAACGTCCCTCCACTTCTCATGTGGAACCTAAACAACTACATGACGTTAAATTCTGACCTAGACAGCATAATTTAATGGGGAAAAATCAATCGAGTAGAATTTAACGCTTCCAAAACCCAATGCTGTCGCCTGTCGTCTAAGCGAATCCTAAATCCCATGCCATTATCCATGAATGGCGCATGCATCGAGGAAACTGAAAATCTCGCAATTCTTGGTATGTGCGTTAACGACAAGCTTCCTTGGAATGACCACATATTTACCGACAAACCTTTATCGATCAGAGCGTCAAGGTGAATCAAGAAGTGTATCGTGGGATAAGGTATTAAATGATGCGTTGCTACCTTGAGCATACAAAAAATTCACCAACAACCGCTGGACATTCCAATAGGACTCAGTACCATCACATAAAGCATTAACATTCTGAATTTCTGCATAAATAATTTCCATCAAAATAGTCATAAATGACGAAATAACGGCCTTTTGATTTAGTTACACTTCGATAGCCGACTCCCGATTCATTGTTCCGTAATTATATCTCATACTCACTTGCAATAGTCAATTCGTAAGGTGTTGATTGAGCTCATAACTCTATGACACGGATGACACTATCAAACTCTATCACGTTAATGTCTGAACAGTTGTAAATAGTGATATGTGACGTTCATACATACTGATAAAATTAATATCTAGAAATACAAAAATTCATCAATACTATTTGACGTAAATACTGATGGAGTCACGTGTGCCTTTTAGTTTCCAACCAAACCATACCACATTAGTAGTTCGCGATGAGTTGAAAACGTTTGACAGACAAAACATCTCATACTTGTTCAGCAATTATTGAATAGACAGTCGACTTCAATACCCAACTGATTCTAGCAAGCATGCATTGTTATAATGATACAGTTTTCAACCGAACAAATACTCGTACAACAAATGCTGGCTGACCTTCCAATTCAACAGTCAATCTCGTTCCTCCCCTTGCACAAAAAATCACACATAGTTTGAGTGCATCGTGTACATAAGCAAAGCAATGTGCATTGGATGCAATACAAAATGAACCGCTTCTCTAATCGAAGCAAATTGAAAAAGTAAATTTTTACGACTTGTTTAGTGCGGTGATCTTGATCTTGTTCTCCTACGGTATGTTGTGAATACTAGAATGCTAATTGAATAAAAAGGTTTTTCTATGTCAAGGGTTGAAAGCGCAAAGAACCTACTTAGATGGGGTTATAGTTCGGGGTAGACCTGGGCCTTAACTAACCTGCCTCTGCAATTAGCAGGGTCTTTTGGTAACTGCCTGTATAGATCGTATATAATTTGTCATTGAATCTTTTCGTTCAAATAAGATTGTTGATGAGTGGCTTCAGTAATCAAGCCGTTCACACAGTACAGAAGAGGGGATCTTTTAGGCGATCATATAGAGACTAATTTCTCTATAGTGGTTTTTCATTCTTGTGAATCGTACAAACATTCCATTCATTATAGGCATCCTTTAATCTGACCAAATTATTTAGATAAGCTGGTGTATATCAGTCATCTCTGATGGCAGTCTTAAAAAGCTTGACCGGCAGACCGTCAGATCCAGCAGCAGCTTTTTAGTTTTGATATTGCAATCCACACTTGACCTTGGTTAGGTGGGTGGAAATTTCGGCTTCTATCGTCCATGTTGAATTGATCTTTCTGCCTGACCATGGAACGTTGATCTTCTTCGCCGTTTAGCAGCCTGCAGAAGTGGTCTTTTCATGTTCTCCGCCACAAGGTTTCTGTTCGAGTTTTCAAAATTGAACAAAGTACAAAGACTAATCTGTCTAAGTGCAACGGCTCTGTAAAAATTTCTAGGACTTTCACCCCGCACATCAGAAGCGAGCCACAAAACTGAAAATTTTTGAGCAATATAATTAAAGCAAACAATCCAGGTAACTCTATCATCATAACCAAAATAGATTTGGTAAATGTAACTGTCCAACCATCAGACCTAATGATAAAAACAACTAATTTCAAAAGAAATTTTTTGATTAAAATACCCGAACGGAATCAAGTTGAAAATATCAAAAGTATACCCTCCCAAACCATCCATATGGTATACAGACGGATCAAAAACAAACACAGGGGCAAAAGTATTCGGACCCAGAATCACACTATTAATACCCCACTGTTAGCACTAAAAGGACTAGTCTTTCATTCTAAAACAAAGTGGAGCTGCTTCTGCCACTTAAAGAACTGTCCAAAAACAACAAAATCACACTAATGTGGTCTCCTGGACACTCAGGCATATCTGGAAACGAGACAGCAGACCTCTGTGCAAGAGAAGGCGCAAAAGAAACTTTCACTGGTCCAGAACACAGCATTGTCTATTCCAATTGCCATATCAATAGCAAAATGAAAGAGTGGGAAAACACTACTATTAAAACGGAATATAATTCATGGTCTGTGATAAGGCAAGCCAAGAAGCTTCTAAGATACAACATTAGTCATTTGGACAGGGCCCTCAAACTGGACCGCCATACACTAAGAACACTATGTTTCCATGACCATCTTTTGAAAATGGGTAAATCCCAATCGGACCGCTGCCGATTCTGCAACGAGGCAAAGGAAACGTCAGAGCACATAGTCTTCGTATGCGTAGCCCTGACCCAGAAAATAATAAAACATTTCAAGGCTCACACGGTTCCTGGGCCGCATGCCAGACCAATCGCATTGTTAGATGTGGTGGCATCAGATCACGTCATACTATATGACTGTGTGCACTGTATGCAGCGGTGCTTTATGATTTGGGGTTGTTAAGCACACAGTGCTTCGCTTGTGTTTTTTTCAGCATTTATAGTGGAGTTCATAGTTTTGGCTATTAGAGAATTTACATGAAAAATTTTAGTTTTTAAATTCGCTATATTAACTTCACATGCCCGTGGCTGGCTGGCTGGCACACCAAATCTTGTGATAAATTTTTAACCCACTTCCTAAAGCCCGATTTTATTCAAATTTTGCACATATCTGTATCTCCCATGACAACACTTTCTATTAAAATTTTGGGGCCCTCGGGCCGATGGGTCGGGCGGCTTCCATACAAATATTTTACAAAAAGTACCCGATTTTCTTCAAATTTTACACACATGTGTATCTCCAATGGAAAACACTTTTTGTGAAAATTTGGAAGTGATCGGGCCCCGGGGTTGGGGGGCACCCATACAAATTTTATAAAAAAAGTACCCGATTTTCTTCAAATTTTATACGCATGTTATCTTCGTTGGGCAACACTTTTTGTAAATATGTAAATATTTGGGAGTGATCGATCCCCGTGGTCAGGGGGCACCCATACAAATTTTATAAAAAGAAGTACCTGATTTTCTTCCAATTTTATACAAATGTTTATCTCCGATTGACAATACCTTTAGTAAATATTTGATAGTGATCGGGCCCCGGGGTGTGGGGCACCCATACAAATTTTATAAAAAAAAAGTACCCGATTTTCTTCAAATTTTATACACATGTTTATCTCCGATTGACAACACCTTTTGTAAATATTTGAAAGTGATCGGGCCCCGGGGTGTGGGGAACCCATACAAATTTTATAAAAAAAAGTACCCGATTTTCTTCAAATTTTATACGCATGTGTATCTTCGTTGGACAACAATTTTTGTAAACATTTGGAAGTGATCAGGCCCCGGGTTTTGGGTGGCACCCTTACAACTTTTATATACAATATGCGTAATTTTGTACAAAAAAGTACATGTTTGTACAAAATAAACGAAAAGCAATATTTAGATTTCAAGGGAAAATATAAGCACAGACAAACAAGAGCAAGTGCATTTGAGTGAATTTGCCGGCTTAATGGAAGATAGCAACGCTTTGCTCCGCGCAATTTGCTACTAGGCTAAGTAATACGTTTTGTCAAATTTCCAAATACCACAACACTGTTCAGTTGAGTGAACATAACTAAGCTTTTTTCCCGCTTTCGTTTAATGAGCTTTAAGCTTTGCAATGCGGCAGTTCACTCGTTTTCACTTTGTAAGATCGCTACTCCTCAGTACACTACGAGACGAAAAGCGTCAGAAAGAACTCGAAAATAACAGCAGTACTATCGAAAAAAATACAATTATTGGTTCAAGTATTTGATATATGCGAAAAAGTAAGACAATTTTTGATCTCTACTATATAAATTTCCCAAGTATTACCATATCAGTACTCATGTTTGGATGATGATAGAAACTCATCTTTGAAACGTCAAAGTAAAATATATTACATATAAACATGAGTCAGTGTAGTTGCTTGAAGCCAAAAGCAGATGTCTCATGCCCATGCATTGGATTGAGGAATATCGAATTTCATCTGCATGCTTGACTGACCATCTTCGAATTATTTGCACTTGATAATTTTCAAAAAATCTGTGATCATTTTATTAAAAATGGAGGTGTGGGCACAACACGACTTTCTTTTACGGACGGGTCCAGAATCTTCAGTAAATGTATATTACATTTTTTTTTCATTTATTTTTTATTTTTATTTTTTTTTTGCATTTTCTCATAGTAGTTTACTACTACGACTACCACTTCCGTTATGCCGATTTCCGCCAAAATCAACTGGGCCCTTCCAATTTATGTAAAAAGCTTAAATATGAATTTTCGTCTCAATCAATTCAGCCGTCTGGGCTGTAGAGTGGACACAGAGCCACAGACACACAGACAGAGTTTTTTTTTCTTTTTCTGACTCAGGAGATACGGTAATGGGTAAATCTGCAAAAATCCCGAGTTCGAAAATTTTCATGATTACTATACTTACTTTTACTACTAGTAAAAGAAAGTAAAAGTACTTTTTTAGGTTTGTGGATATGATAATTTGAAAATAGGTGGCATATGCAAGTACAGCAAATAGTTTTGTTAACATCAATTATCTCTATAAGAGCAAGACATCTAGGTATTTATTATCTTTGCCAAAAGTATATGAGTCTAGTTAGTAAAGTCTAATGTAAGGCAACAATACATTTAAATCGCCTAAAGCTTACGACTTGGTGTCGCTTAAGAGGACAGAAAGATGGAATTTGTTAGAGAAACAAAAAAAAACACAAGCTATGTCACCTGGCACATGGCTGATCATTCTGCCAGCATAATACTCATCGTATAATCCTTGAATAAAAGACGAACAAAGTAGGCATACCTCTACCTACTAAGAAAAAGATAGGACCTAAGCACATCTTTCTATAATCACGCGTAGCAACAGCAGATGTTGGCACACTTTGTGTTATTGGGTATTGAAAAGAGTAGACATCATTTCTGAATCATCGTCACCATCATCAGTGATCATTGTCGTAGCCGGCTCTTTGTTGAGCGCTTCACTTCACAACTCTATTATCAGTGCGACGAAGCAGACACTGGAGCGAGTGCCGAGTGGATTAAAGCAAGCTGGGCCACGAATACAAAGGAACAGATGAAGCCGTTCAGCCGGCAGCATTTTTTGTTCTTCTTTTACTATTCGAGTGCTGCCGAAAATTCGAACATCTGTTTGAAATGTTAGTTCGTGCGGAACAGTGGACTGGCACTCACATTACTTAATATGTATGAAGCAAACATCGACTTGTAAATTGACATCACCCAGCAGAGCACATGGTTCTTGCGACTCCAGTGAACAAACCTTCAGTATTATTGTCTTGGCATAAGAATTAAGAGTCAAATTTACAAAACTCTTTTATTAATTTTTTTTTGTAACAAGAACATTCAGAATCCTTTTATTTGTTGAATGCATCCAATTAGTACAATTGAAGCTAGGTTATTATGAGCATTACCTTCATTCGAAGTAACACTGGTAAACTCTAGCATTGACAAAAAGTCCTTAAAGTTGAAAGTTTTTTTTAAGGCTATTTGGCGTATCTTGTTTGCCAAAAGTAGATTTTTTGCAGGAAATATAGATAGCAAAAGGGGGTTCTTTTTAGAGGCATAGACTTTTAAAAGGAAATCAAACACATTAAAATCATGGTAATGTCCATAAAAAAAGGCCTTGGACCCGCAATGGTCTGTCGCGCCAAATATTATTATTATTAATGTCCATAAAAATGACTTAATTGAAAAGATAATTGTATGCCATTACTTACTTACTACTTATGTCCTATATCCCCTTGTGGGTCCTAGGGCCTCTACTACGCCTACGCGCCATCGCGTGCTATTCCTGGCAATTAGAGTCAGCTCTCTCCAACTCTTCCCCAATTGCCGTGACTCCCCCTCTGGCGCAGAACAGTGCCATGTATTTCTCGGACGACATATTCTTCTACCATCCTGAGATAACGGGTTCCATTGCATTGCGCAGTTTGGATGGTTGTCGTTGGATGGTTGTGCCTATTGGTTCCTGACCCGTTATCTGGTAAACATGTTCGTTAGAGATACGGTTAGGCCAGAAAACCCTTAAGATGTTCCGTAGGCACCTATTTACGAACGTTTGTAATCTTTTTGTGATAGTAGCGGTCACCTTCCAAGTGCTGCACCCATACAACAGCACAGATTCAACATTTGAGCGGAACAGTCGCAGCTTGGTGTTTAAGCTGATCGCATTGCTTCGCCATATCATGGACATCATTCCAAACACCGATTTTGCTTTGCCGATTCGGTTGACAATGTCCTGTTCGGTTCCGCCTTCGGTCGAGACAATACTCCCAAGATATTGGAAACTCTCTACTATCTCAACCGGCTGTCCAGCAATGTTAACTTGAGTTACTGAGTTAGTGCCGAGGTTGATGATTTTAGTTTTGGCAGTATTAATCTTCAAACCCGCAACATTTGCCTCCCTCTCCACATTTGTTGTCATTTGGTGCAGCTTCATAATTCTGTGTGAAAGTAAGCAAACGTCGTCAGCGTAGTCCAGATGTTTGAGTTGAGATGTAATAGTCCAACGAATTCCTCCGTTTCAAGTAGATAAAGCTGCGCGAAGTACATCGCTAATCACCAACACAAAAAAGTATCGGCGATAGAATGCAAGCTTGTCGTACCCCACTTAGGATCTCGAATTCCTCTGACAGCTTTCCTCTATGCAGCACATGACATTTAGAGCCATCATAGGTTGCTTTAATAAAAGCTTTTAGTTTTTCGGGTATACCTCTCCTGCGCAAGGCGTGCCAGATAAACTGTCTGTTGACACCGTCAAACGCCTTCTCAAAATCGATGAACAGCAGGTGCAGTAGTGACCGAAATTCAACGCACTGTTCAATAATGATCCTCAGGGTGTTTATGTAGTCTACACAGCAGGATCCAGTGCGGAAACCTGCTTGTTCGGCATCGAAAGTATTGACAGGACCATTACTTAAAAAACGCTCATCGAATATTTCCTACAATAACCTGATTGTGTCACGCGCTGTGTGGCATGTTACGCCTATTTGTAGAAACCAAAGCTGTTGCACATTAACGCCATTTAATTAGGGAACGAAAAAGTCATTAATCATGGACTTAAGAGATCTTCATTGACTGTAACGTCATCTTTGAAGAAATATTGGACAGATGATTCCACCAACCCATAAGGCACACAAAACGGAGAGTTTTTGTGGATGTAACGGCGTCTCAATAATTTCGAACTGGAACTTGTAATGGGTGAACCCCCCGTGACTGTAGAAGTTCTAGACTGCATGGTGAACTCTGTCACTAACGCATACAACCGATTGATGGCTGCAGCTTGTCCTACAGCCTACCCAATAGGTAAACGTAGACCAGTATGGTGGTCCTCAGTAATAAGGGAGCACCAGAAAACTAGTACAAGGGCCTTTAACAGGGCAAAGTGTACTAAAGTAACCGAAGACTGGGACTCTTATAAATAGTGCCTCAAACTTTATAAAAGAGTGTTAAGGAAGGTGCAGAGGAAATTTTTGCAGAAAGGTGAAACGATCAAGGGCAGTACTACAGTGAATTATTGGACCAATTCTTTAAGAAATTGATGCAGACCCGACCCCATTTGGCTAAAAAAAACATTATATTTCACCCCGGTAACGCACGAGCACATTCATCCTGAATTGTAACGGCCAAATTGCATAAACTGCGCTACGAATTACTGCCGCACCCACCGTACTCGACGACCTGTCACCCTGTTTTTAAAAACGTTTATCAACCTTGACTCCTGTTTGTCTGTATTTTCGGCTACTTTGAGGTCCTTGTTAACAACAACGTTGACCAAATGCTTACTGACGCACCCTATTTGATAATTCAATTCGATTGCACACAAACTTTATCTTCATAACTACCTACCGCTTGATTTGTCAGCCACATGCAGATTCTAAAAAAAAACACCTTCCCAATACACTGCTATGGCAAGCTGCTTCGGCACCAGCGACGGCGCCGGTAACAACAGCTGCGAAGTCTGCGTCTGTCGACAACTGAGACAACTTTTCGCAAAAGGCCTTGCAAGGTCGTATTAGCTTTTCTGCCGCGCTACGGCACCGACAAAGATTTTCATCGAATCGAATCACTTACACACCTACCTAACAAATACCTATATCTTGCAAATGAGCACTCACTCTCATGCTTGTAGAGCCGCGTACACTGTATCCAATCACACATTAGCATTGGTGAGCAATAATTAAACAAATTAGATAATGACCTGAATGGTGAGAAAATATTGCACAGCTATTAATTGGCAATTACCAATTATTATAACCACCACGCAGTTGCAAATTATGAATTTGCCAACTTTGTAAAAAATTTAACGTATGTGTGAGTTGGGGCGTGGTAGTAGGTAGGCATTTTTTCATTAATTCGTTAATTGTTAAATAGGCATACCCTGTACATTTACAACATGACAACACAACAGGGTGCAGTTTGTCATTTGTTGTCTTTCATTATGTTAGTATAAGTATGCATAGGTACTTGTTTGAGAATATATTCGAACCACAATATTTAGATTTCATAGGAAAATATAATTACAGATAAGTAACAGCAAGGGTAGTTGAGTTTAATTTAGAAGACAAGGCAGTAATTGGTTCAAAAGGGACAAATACCTAAATATCCAAAATTAGAAAGAAACACAAACTCCGATAGCGCGTAATTTGCGGAAGAATTAAAGAATGTTTATCATATGCTAACAATAATATTGCTAATCACCAACACGTCATTGTTATTCATTAGAATTCCATTATTTTTGAATGCCACGATAAGTGAGTTGTTTCTGGGAACTTAGCAGCAAACATCTTAGGCGTCATGCCGAGTAAATACGAGCATGACGCCTAGTCGAGAGCGAGACTCGAGAGTCGATTGATTTGCATATTCGGCAACAATCCAATAACAACTTATTGACTGACGTCACCACGTGTTGTGCTCATGCTGTTGTTTGTTGTTCTTGTTTGGGTTATTTAACAGAGACAGCATGAATCACATACTGGCATTAACTAACATTATAATATTCATTAATATACGAGTAGCTCGCAGTTCGTATACCGACTCGACATACAATCTCAAGTATGAACAAATAAACACACACCACGGCGACGAGAGTATAATCGGAATTGCTTGCTCCAAAGTCGAACTTATTTGCGACGTATATATGTAAGTATGTTATCTGTCGTATTGATCGGTGTGCGTATGTTAATTTGATACAAATCGCGATCAGTCTGCGTTGTTTACTTGTTTTGTACTAAATCAAATGACAACATCTCAAACCGATCTTGATCGATGTCAAACGCTTTCTGCCTATCAAAGATTCCCCAAGATTTTGTGAAAGTTTCTTCTACAGCTTTTGGGTTACTACCAATGATGTCAGTATGATCTGCATTAGCCAGCATCTAGATGAATTTAGATGCCTCGTCCAGACATAAAGCGCAGTTCTTACGAGCTATCGTGACGGGATCACTACATCAATGACAGGCTCCAACAAGTGGATGGTTTCCGCAAGCCTTAGTTTGTTGATTCACTGACTCTCTTTTTGATTGTGGTCAATAAGAAAGTGAAGAAAGTTTTCGGGAACCCAGCAAAACTCACACTTGCTGAATTCGGACCCTGGCCTGCGTCCTTTTCAACTTGTCGCTAAAAAAAGTGATCTGAAACTCTGATACGATATTTTTTGTTATATTTAAACTTATCTCCCTGGACGACTTGTGCCACGGCAATAAGGTGGACTATGTATGACCTTTATTGCAATTTAAGAAAACAACCCATAAAAGTTCTCTAATAGGAGATACATATGTGTTTAAGATTTGACTAAAATCGGGCTAATTTTTAAAAAATTTACATGGTAACCACTCGGGTCTCAGGGCCCGATCACTACAACAAATTTACAAAAAGTTTTGTTCATCAGTGATACATATGTATTTAAAATTTGAAGAAAATCGGGTTAGTTTTTAAAAAATTTAAATGGGCACCCTTAGGATTTCTAGCCCTACTCATTGAACCAGTTAGAGTTTCGAATGAAGCGTAGAAGATTTTTGATGTGCTTGTGCTTGACAAATCGTTAAGTTCGTTGTAAAAGAAGGCTCCCAAACGCTTTAGAGAAAGAGCAGTGCATCTGCAGATAAGGTGAAAATGGTGTCATCCTTGTCCATGCAGCTTCTGCAGAAATCATTGGAAAATACACCAAGCCTTGCTGCATGCTTTTCTATGAGACAGTGCCCAGTAATTACACCTATCTCTCTTTAGAGAAATCAAACACTTGAAGCGTTACGGATCCAGCTTTAGTCGGATCTGTTTTGTTGCTACACAAGTTAGACCATTCGTCCATCTAAGGTTGTTTTTTTCCGTAGCATACAGCTTTAACATGAGTTTGCATGTAGCAATCGATATGCCTAGGGAACCATTTTCAGGTGAAAGGGGCAGCGTAGTACCATTTTTGGCGAGTTCATCGGCCCCAGAATGTCCCTATGTCCCGGCACCCAATACAGGTTAATGTTGAACTGCTCCGCCATCTTCCTGATAGACGATAGGCAGTCTAGTGTGACCTGAAAGTTGTTGTTGAAATGTAGTTGCGGTAGTCTATACCTCCTGGTGGAGCCCTGAATGAATTCAGAATAGAGGAGTGTCCAAATTAATTCCTTATCCACTGGGAGGTAGCGATGAGGCGAATAGCCGCGCTAGCAGCAACTTGTCTGCTGAAGATGTCAAGTGGTGTTAGGTTGAACAGTATGTCTAGTTCAGCGAAGAGGGTGGTGCGAGGAGCCCCGCTCATACATAGAAAACCCGATCTTTGGACTTTGCTTAGTTTGTCGCGATTTATTGCTTTCTCTAAGGCAGACCACCAAACCGTACATAAGTATAGGTCTTATTACCGATATATAAAGCCAATGAGTGATATGGGGTTGAAGGCCCCATTTGCTACCGATGGCTTTTTTATAGGAGAAGAGCGCCACTGTGGCTTTACGAACTCTTTCTTGTTTATTAGGTTTCCATCTTAGCTTTCTGTCCAGCATGAGACCAAGATATTTAGCTTTATCAGAGAAGGATAAGAGCTTGTGCCCTTTATAGAGGGTGGGTCATCATGTGGAATTTTATATTTTATAGTAAAGAGGACAAGTTCTGTTTTGTGGGGGTTTACTCCCGGACCACAACGATTTGCCCATTTAGTTAGCTTGTTAAGAGAATTCTGTAAGAGTTCCTTCAAGGTATTGAGGTGTTTTCCAGAAAACGGCAATAGCAACGTCATCCGCATAGGCGATCACTCTGCAGCCCTCATTCTTCAGGCATATCAGCAGGTCGATCACCACTAAATTCCAAAGAAGGGGGGATAGAACTCCACCTTGCTCCTTGCGGCGTTCCTCTGCAGACAGATCTATTGGGAGACGCCGCACCCAATTTTGAATTAATGATCCGACTTGTAAGCAGGATATTAATCAGTTCACCACGGGAGTCGTCTACATTCACGGCCAACAATGCAAATTTTACAAAATTTATTGTCCATAGGAGATACACATGTGTTTAAAATTTGAAGAAAATCGGGTCAATTTTTAAAAAATTTATTTGGGCATCACTAGAACCTGAGGGCCCGATCACTCCAAAAACTCTACAAAATGTATTTATTGTCCATCGGAGATACAATTGTGTTTAAAGTTTGAAGAAAATCGGGTTAATTTTTAAAAAAAATTATATGGGCACCCATAGGGCCTCAGCGCCTGATCACTCCAAAAATTTTACAAAATGTATTGTTCATCGATACACATGTGCTTAAAATTTGAAGAAAATCGGGTTAATTTTTAAAAAAATTATATGGGCACCCCTCGGTCCTGAGGACCCTAAATTTTAATAGAAAGTGTTATTACCGGAAATACACATATGTGCAAAGTTTCAATAAAATCGGGCTTTGGGAAGTGAGCTAAAAAATTTATCGCAATATTCTATTACCCAGCCAGCGGACCAGCCACGGCCAAGCGAAGTTAATATAGAGAATTTAAAAAGGCACGCACAACTATCAAGCCTATAGGTTTATCAAAATTCAGCTTCTAAAACTGAAAAGACTCAAAAATCTTGTATAATCCACAAAATCTATGTGTTTCTTGACACCAAACATAGCAACAATGACGAGCGGAAGAGTTCGATTCAAATGAAGTTTTCCAGAAAAAAGAAAACATTTTTCGAGAGTTCGTTAACGATCCTCTGGAGCAACTTCCAATTCAGAAAGATTTCCCATTTCTGTTTTTTCGTTTATATTTTTTGCTTGGTTTAAATAATTAAAATAAAAACTATGAACATTGTAATCGAATCACCTACTAAGACCATAAAAATAAGGTTGTGGGGAATATGTTCAGGAAAGTGCAATACTGCAATCCTCAACTACACGGTGAAGGGTGATTCAATAAGAGGTGTACGATTTGTTTTTTTATGTCAAAATTATTATTGATTGTTTTTTTTGTATTATTTCTAATATTTTTTGTTTAATTTGTTTATTTTTGTAGTTTCCCTTGGCTATGATCCATTGATAAAAGCATTTGTACTAGCGTCGTTTTAGTTTCGTGTTCGATTGATTTGTTTTTTTTTTATTTATGTCCTATGTCCCCTTGTGGGTCCTAGGGCCTCTACTACGCCTACGCGCCATCGCGTGCGGTTGCTGGCAATGAGCTTCAGCTCTCTCCAACTATTCCCCAATTGCCTGCACTCCTCCTCAACTGTTCTGCGCCATGTATTTCTCTGACGACCCGTTCTTCTACCATCCTGAGATAACGGATTCCATTGCATTGCGTAATTTGCTATGGAACTGCCGCCTTTTCGGAGTGTATGACCAATCCACGGCCACTTTCGTAGTTGGATGGTTGTGCCCATTGGTTCCTGACCCGTTCTCTGGTAAAGATGTTCGTTAGAGATACGGTTAGGCTAGAAAACCCTTAAAATGTTCCGTAGGCACCTATTTACGAACGTTTGTAAATTTTTTGTGATAGTAGCGGTCACCTCCCAAGTGCTGCACCCATACAACAGCACAGATTCAACATTTGAACGGAACAGTCGCAGCTTGGTGTTTAAGCTAATCGCATAGCTTCGCCATATCATGGACATCATTCCAAACACCGATTTTGCTTAGCCGATTCGGTTGACAATGTCCTGTTTGGTTCCACCTTCGGTAGAGACAATACTCCCAAGATATAAGAAACTCTCTACTCTCTCTACCGGATGTCCAGCCATGTTAACTTGAGTTACTGAGTGCCGAGCTCTTCGATTGATATATTTTAAATGCCATTCCTTTGAATTTTAATTTTTATTTTTAATAAAGGGCATAGCCCACCTTATTGCCGTGACGCAAGTCATTCAGGGAGTTCCAAGCTCCCTTGGTAATGAGATTATGTATATAATCCATATAAGCAGAGTCATCAGGAAGAGGAGTGTGGTTGAAAATCAAGCGGATTGCGCAGGACCGACCACAGTGGAGAGGGCTTGTTTCTGTCCTATGCTTCGAATACCAGCAATATTTATTGTTTTTTTAAGATAATTTTTAAAATAATATGCATTTTTTGATTATTTAAAATGAATAAATATTAATGAAAGAAAAATAAACTATATTATGCCAAATAATCTATGTTGTGATGGTTCTCCCACCGTCGTTCAAGATCCTTACTTATAATTTAGCTGCAATATAATTGTACATCAGTTTGGCTTGTTGGCTGGGATCTACAACCGAATTTTTTAATTTTAATTCAGGAATTTCGCTTACTAAGAAGTCAGAACAGAACACTTGAAGCACTTTGTATATAATCAGGAAGTTCACACCTTGCGTTGTTGTATATAAAATACTAACACAATACATATAATGTAGGAGTAGAGTAGTACATTAACATATACGAGTAAAGATACTACGTATTCAAATGCATATTCATATTTTATTATATGAGAATGGTTTAAGTAGCTGGGCAGGGATTGAGAAGCTTGAATTGCATTATATTTAAAAATTTGTTTTTGTTGAGTGGTGTATAGTGTAAGGTGTCTTACTTTGTGCTACGTGATAGAATTTCAGATCGTTCAGTTTGTCGCCAAATCGGTTTATTCATTTTTGAAATATAATTTAGTGTATCTGTTTGTATTTCGAACTTCATCGCACCGATGAATCTTCATCTAAACAAAGAAACGTAAAGACGACGATTTTGGTCAACAAAATTCCATTCCGTATTTTAATTATTATTACGTATTGTGTCGAATGTTTTTTTTTTGCTTGTACGATCAAACAAATTTATGACAATTTCGGGTTAAACTTGTTTTCTCTGAAGGTCATCGCCACTGCTGCCATCTGCAGTATGTAATGGCATTAATAAATGTGTGAATGCTGTCAACTTCTCTTCAACATTTATAGATACGCATAAATGTGTACATACATGTATATGTGTAACGGCGAGTAACACCAACTGATAATAAACGACAGTTTAAGACTGCATTGCATACTGGAGTAAGCTCTTGAACTTTTGATGACCCTTCATTGAATGTTGTGACTATTATTGGACACACGCTATGGGGTATGAGTATAATTTGCTTATATAGCTACCTAACCATGTAAACAATAATTGAATAAAATCATTTTAAATTAGATAACTAGAAAGATGGATAGACACACACGGAAAAGATATACAAACACTGATGAGATATACAGTATCGTGAGAAGCAAGCGTTGGTAATGCGTTCTCAATTTGCATCACTTATGAGTGGTTGATCTTCCTTCATCTACAACCAACCCTCTACTCAAGGTTGATCCTCTTGCACACTCTGAATCAGATGATTGAGAAATTAACTAATTCATGAATTATTTGAATCTGGGCTCTACAAAAAGTAAATAACTTACCCATTTCCCATTTCCGTATCTCCCGAGTCAGAAAAATCAAAAAAAAATCTCTGTCTGCCTGTGTCCACTCTACACGCACACTCGAAGTTAATTTAGAGAATTAAAAAAGGAATAATTCCTTAATATTGGCAGAATTGCATTATGAATTGATTTCGGGCTTATAGCCAAAGCGACTCTAAGCGCATATTCTAGCTATCCATATTTGTGAAACATTGGCGACGTATAGCCATTTTCTCGTTTTTTGAGGTCTTCCTTAACCACCTTTCGCATGACCTATAGGGCTGATTGAGTGAGTGGCTCAATGTCTGGGGCCAATTTTGATAACCTGCGTTTGACGCGTATGGCGTGTCGCGTGTGTCACGTGTGATTCGTGCAAAAAAGAAAACTCTTTGAAGTATGCCCGACCTCAAAAACTTTTTTATTTTGGCGATTATTACCAAATATGTGGCGTGTTTCGATGTATACATAAAAGTTTGTACCCAAAAAACGAAGTTTTTTACATAATAATATTCGGCGCGACAGACCGTTGGAGCCCAAGGCCTAGCTTCCGCGACCATTTGTGTTTTGCATGTATATTTTTGAACACAAATGGAAGGGACCTACAATTTAAGGCCGGATCCGAACGGCGAATTTACTTTACTTGTTTTGCATTATTTTATCAAGAGAAATAGAGTCGATTCTTTTGTGCTTTTAATACTGGCTTGGTTACAGTTTTAGTTTGCAAAAGTCAGTAAAGAGTGGTGCAACTTAAATTTCCGAACTTTATTTAAAAAACAACAAAAATTTAAGGAAGTTTTTGGAATATATTTTATTTATTGAAAATTTTAGGCATTCATTAAGTGTGAATAATATCATTAAAATTGCCTTCTCTGAGCCTTTTGCAGAAACCGATCCTTTTGAGGTAATTTTTGATAAATTTTTGCAAGTTTCGGTTGTTATTTCGGCTATAACTTGACGGATTTTGGTTATTAATTGCTCCAACGCGCACGATCTAAACCGACACTAATTCAAAAGACATGACTAAACTATGACGTTATGGTCGCTGTCATAAGGCAATAGCGTTAGTTTGTTCACGTATTCACTACTCGCAGTGTCAACAGCGTCTGCAAAACAACGCAACGTCAAGAATATAAATTTCTCTTGAGAAGCTTGCTGTAATTGGGCTATTTGGGAATTTAAATTTGTAATTAATCTGGCTCTCGTCAATAAAGTTATTTAGAAAAGTACCTTGTGTTATTTACACTATTGAGCCAAATGGTGTGCTTTGCATTTAAGTCTCCCGCTAGGGAAGGGAATACTTCTTATTGATAAAAATGGGTTTTTTTTTTGCTGATTTCAATATTTTTATTCGACTTTTACTAATAATATTAATCCCAATAATCACTTTGTTGACACGGTATAAGTACAAAAAGGGTGCCACTGAATAGGTGTTGAAATATACTTTGAATCTGCATTCAAGAAAGATAATGCCTGACCCTCTTTATAGCCAATCCAATTGCAGGTAAATCTAGTCGAGCAAAAGTTTTTTTTTTCTCTATCTATCTATTACTAGGATGGCTTACTCCGTTAAGAATAATAGCAATGCCGAACGGAAAAATACGCTATAAAGGGTTTTGAGTGAAATTAAATGGAAATCAATCAGTCTTACAATTTAGCAATTCGGCAAAATAAAATAATATATTCGTTGCAGTTGCAGAGGAAGAGGACTACAAAATTTGTTGCTCCATTTGAAATGTGGATTGGCATGTGCTATGCAGCTTGTGCATAATACTCGTGTGTTGTATTTGATCCTCTTCTTCTTCGTTGTACGACGGATGGCGTGCAGCCGGCTTTTTACCAAAGAAAACACATTTAAGATACATACATATGTATACCGCATCATTATAGCGATGAGCGTTGACCCATGGCCATGAACGCCATAAAAACATCAGAACATCTGTTCCTTATGTTCCAGAATTTTTTGGTTAATCGATTCGATCATTTGATGTTGCTCCGTCATTCCCCGCCTCAAAAGAGTTGTACAACGAATTTCATTATCGCCTCCTTTATCTTCTGACCTTTTCGCAGAAACCGTCGTTCTGTCAGGTGGGTTGCGGCACTCGCCTGAGTCCGTCCATATTATTGAATTTTTCCCTTTAGTTTTTTTTCCTCAATTTGAAGTCTGACTCCACTGGTACATCATGCTCAATGCTATAGCTTGGCATGCGCCACACATTACGCCGTCATCCACCACTAACTCCCCAAGAACGAACGCAGCTTCGAAAGTCCTGGAAATAGCCAGACGCAGCGTTGTATATCGGCGGCAGCGGCGTCAAAGGATACTCCGATGCGAATAGCGAATGCTTTATATAAATTATAAACTACCAATAAACCAAGAAGCAGGAAAACACAATAATGTAGGCTTGGTAGTGGTAGTTGTACTCCAAAAACTTGCTCACCGTTTTCATGGATTTCCCGTATGCTAGCATAGTATTGTCGCGTCGTAGTAGTAGTATTCGCAGACGCGCAGTAGTCGAGACGCCACTGTAATTTTGTGGTTCTTCTTTTGTTCACGCAACTGCGAAGAAGCATGCCAAAGAATTTGTGCGCAAGGCATTTTGGGGAATTTGCATTTTTTATCCCTGCCTAGACAGGCATGTATGGATGTATATATTTTGCACGCAAAGAGAGGCCAGCCAGACATTCCGCGCCGTCGCGTCGCGTCGCTTTAATTGCGCACGTATTACGGCATTACCCAATGCTTTCTCACACACATGGATTTGAATGAAAAACAGAATTAACTTTCCACAAATAGTAGTGGCAGCAGCAGCAGAGTCTGAAAGTTGCATAAACAAGTCAGGGGCGTAGGTGGATTTTGTGTATTTCAGAAAATTGGAGATCATCTAACAATTTATTTATTTTCAATTTTATTATTGCACAGTTTTATGGTAATGCAGTTTGTTTGTACGAATATGAAAACCTAAACGTTGCTGTATTAATAGAAAAATAGAGGTAGACCACACGATCTGTATTAAATCTCATAAGTGTATTAAATCTCATAATCTTTGGTATATTTGCAAAAACTTGAAAAACTGTCAGAGTAAACTGCCACTTCCGGTTGGCCGATTTCTGCCAAAATCCACTAGGACCTCCTAATTTATGGAAAAAGCTTAAATATGAATTTTTATCCCCATTAGAGTGGAAACATCCAGACAGATTAACGTTTCGCTTTTTCTGATTCAGGAGATACAGAAATGGGTAAATCTGCAAAATTCCCAGTTCGAAAATTTTCATGATTACCATCTTCTTTTTACTACTATGTAAAAGATGCTGACTTTAGACCTTCGGTTTTGTCGCCGGTGTACTGTCTACCGTGTTTCTCTTCACAGAACACCGATAGCTTAAATGACAAAACGGAACAAGGAATAAAGACCTTATGAACACGAAACACATTTAGAGCTAGGTTGAAATTTCGATGTTCGGCGTTCAAAAATTTCACACAAGAAACTGCGTGGTGAAATTAATAGTAAATATTTTGCTTTGTGCATTATCCCCCGATAAATTGAAACTATCGAAAATTTGACTATCGTCACTACTAGACCTATTTTGATCAGGTTTTCAACATGGTACAGAATTTTTTGACCCGGAGGTTATAGGTTACAGTTCTATATTGAAAGGTTTGGATCAGTGTTAGGAGGGCGTCCGTGTAGGGACGAGGTCAGTGTAGGGATCACTGAGTGATTGGGTATGCGGTCAGTTGGACGAGGATGATTAGGGTGGGTGTAGCCGGACAAGGCCGGCTATTTCAGCTATTACCTTTACATAAGTTTGGTTCACTTTTATTATAGCAGAACATGGATGGGGCAGAAATAATTGCTGGAAATTTCAGATTACCTTAATCTCCTTCCTGTAGCAAGGAAGGAGATATATATATATTAATCTGAAATTCTTTCGTGAGGTGAAATTTTTTCGATTTTCTTAAATGACTATTTGATTTTGCATTTAACGGCTTAACCAAATACAGAAATTCGTCATACATTTCTTCTGACATTAAAAAATATTTCCAAAAATCTTCTAGTTTAATTCTTAACTCAAAGAGGTAATTAACATTTGATAATTGTCTTCTCCTCAACAACGATTTTTTTTTCAACACCTAAAGCACCTAAAATCGACGCCACTGTTAAAAGCGTGTTGTTATCGATTTGAAAAAAAAACAGCGCTACCAAATAATGTCAATGCGTTTTCGGCGTACGGTGTACCTTGTAGAGAAAAAAAAACAGCACGGAGCACCGAAAGTGTAGAACCGGCATAAATAAAGTATTGAAATTTAATGGGGTTCTTATAGGACGGACAACGTGAATACGAGCCCAACAGTCCGCTTCGGACACGGTTTGCATTGCATTGAAGTTGGATATCTGAAGACGCAAACAAGAAATCAGCGTTATCTAAACTGCTAGTATTTTTCCTAAAAATAAAGTCCTAAACGAAAATAACAGAGCAATTTCCGTTAACATGGGTCAGGGTACACCAAAGTAAGTTTTTTCTTAAATCCCTGATAAATGATGTAAACATTGTAGATAGACCCTTATTGTAGAAATTTTTTTGCTTAGAATATACCCACGAATCATTTCCCAAATTATTACGCACGAGTTATATGTATTCCTAACAAAAAGTTTAAATTGATTTAGAAAATGATTAAAAATAGTAAAAATATAAAATAAAAAGTATAAATTATTCCTATCGTAACTGAAGTTACAGAAATAAAAACAGATTTTTTACATTTCGTCGAATTGAAAATTCTTTCAAACGCACGCCACTGAACACTTTAGAGTACGTGTGACCAATAGTATTTTAGGGTTTCGCTTGCTTTTATGTATTATTGTACTCCACTCCAATCTGACAACATTCTTTCTATTTTTTTTTTTTTTTTCAATTTTGGTTCAAATTTTTTAAAAGCCTACAAAAATGTTTGGCAAGGCAACCCATTCCATATGATCCCTGTAAAACCACCACCCATAGAAATGAAAGAGCGAATGTTTGAATGTGTGCGTGTTATTTCAGTAAGCATGCTCCGTGCTGTGGTAGGTAATTGCTGCTATATGCTGGGTCAGTCTAGTCCATGTCAATGCATTCTTATTTCCATTCAAACCATTTCGTACCGTAAAATGTCGTGAAAAGTGCTGTTTAGATTTTTCGTTATCGATGTTTCAATCAATCTTTTTAGAGTTTTTTGTTATTAATTTAAGTATTATGGAAAGACCAGGTTGCGTTTATGCCACCAATTAAAAAAAATAGGGTACATTTTACATCGTGTAGATATAGCTATAAATTTATTAAATTCAATATTTTGGACTGTATATGAATGTGATTAAAAAAATGATACCAGTTGAAATGTTTACGGTACAGACTTTTACCAGCCTATAAAAAATCAAATAGAGCGACATACAGTAGGTCTCAAACTTTTTTTTTTTAAATTTTCTAGTTTGAATCATTTTTTCTCTAATTATGTTTCCGGTTTGCAATTTTTGAATCGAGTATGTATTGTTATAATCCGGTTTTGCTTAAATTTGATAAATATAAATATACATTTATCTTTCACAAAGCATTAACCAAAACCATAACTTTTTCTTATAAAATTACAGTCGTCATGACAAAGAAGTAGAATTATTATTGTTTTTTTTATGGATTGGTAATACATTTGATTTTTGTTTCAAGAACGCACAGTTTTAATTTGACAGCTTACCCAGTTTTAAGGACTACCTTTTATATTTCGGAATTAGAGAACAAACATAAATTTTTATTTATGGAAAAGGGCTTTATTGCTTTTCAAAATATTCTCCATGAAGATCAATACACTTTTGCATGCGTTTGAACCAATTTTCGAAACACTTTTCCACTCCGGTCGATATACCTCCAAAACATGCCTTTTGAACGCAACAACCACCTTTTCAGGTGTCGAAAAACGTTGACCCTGCAATTTAATTTAATTTTTTATTTGCGAGGATAAAAAGAAGTAATTTGGTGCCAAATCATGACTATACGACCCATTAATTCAATATTTTGATCGTTCACATATTTAATTCTTTGTGCTGAGAGCTCACATTGTCGTGATAGAGAATGATCCGTTGTCTGCGGTTGGTTTTCTTTTTTCGCCGAAGACTTCTGGCAAACAAATGCTTTTGTACCGTTCAAAATTGACCGTTCTACGTTGCATCAATAGTAAGATTGCGACATGTCCAGTTTTCCGCAAAAACAGACGACCATTTGCTTCGAAGTTTTTCGTGTGCAAACAACTTTTGTTAGATTTTGCTCATAGTAGAACACCCATATTGTCGACTGTTGCTTGGTTTCAGGCTCATATGCATAGATCCAAGATTCATCCTCTGTCACGATGTTATAATTTATAGACATGTTTTGAAGCACCGCGTTCGTAATTTTTGAGCGTTTCTTTCCATCAATTGACCCGAGTTGTTTTTTGAGAGATTGTCAAATTATGTTCAAGGATGCTCAATCTTACGATAAGTCTCATGACGATATTGCATGCACAGCATCAATATTTTCCGGAACAACAACCGGTTTTCAACGACCTTCACGAACTTGGTCGTTGAGCGAACTGTGGCCAAGATTGAATTCTGTATAAAATCGATAAGCACTGGTCCTTGATAGTGCTTCATCATCAAAAGTCGAAATAAATTCATCAATGGACTTTTGTTGTCGAAAGTTGTAAAACAAATTCGCAAGAAAATGTTAACAATTTAGTTCCATTTTTGCACTGAAGTGAAATTTTTATATCACTATACCAACAAAAATAGTGGCGGTATTAAAAAAACGTTCCGTGTGAATATACCGTCTAAAATATCAAATTTTATGATAGAGACGTCAGTATCGGGTGGCAGCACTAGAGCTGCTTAATACCGATTTATAAAAGGCAACCCTCGTATATGTAATTGAAAATAAAATCTTATCACTTTTAACACTTTAGTCCCTTCTGTTGCTGTTAATATTTTTTTGTTTTTTTTTAATGTCAGATATTCTGTTACGATTGTCACATAGCATGTCATATCATGTATATATGTAAATAGAGCATGTCATGCTATTATTAGAATAATTCCTGCGAAACGTACACATGTTTTTTGCCGTAGCAGCAATTCATCGCCAAACAATTAATTGCGGCAGCAATTCATGGCAACATTTTTCAAAATAAATACCGTTTATCACAAATTGAATTTACCGCTACGCAACGCGCATATGCACACACTGTTCAGTGCGCTCAATTAATTTATATTTTAATAGGAGTTTTCCTTATAAAAGGCATTTTTGAAAATTATGGACACACTGCCATATGATGATGATATTTTATTGCGCGATGAATTACCGCAATTAAGTGCTGCCACGATGAATTTCTTGCGATGAACCAGCCCAGAATCGCATCTGAAATAGTTATATACTAAATAAAAAATAAGGGTATGTTGTGTATCAGTTATCCGAGAAGTCGCGACAATTACAACATATTCTATGTTTGTTTTGATAAAATCTATATATTTCTATTTTATAATACTTTAATATCGAATGAATAATAAATTTAATGTTGGTTATAAAAATCCGTCATTGTCAGTAATTAAAAAAAAGATATGAATGTTCTTTAATCTATTTAAAGAAACATGACATTTTTAATAAATATTGTACAATTTAATAGTTTGAGGACCTCTGCTTTTATTAATCAATAAGTTGGATGGATACCAAATGCGTGTGCATATAAATATTTTACACAAACACACTCTCTCTTTAGCTCAGGCGCACAAGTCAGCGTCAGCTGTATAATCCATACGAATGGAATTTGAGTGGAAGTTGGAAGAGCACGAGTATTGCTGGCTTGCTTGGTTTGCCCGATGTGATACAAAAACTCCGACACCGACCATACACGGCCACTGTCGAAAAACCTAGTATTCAGTTAGTAGACCTTGTTCGTAGAGTTTCGTTGACAGTTCGTGGTAGGTGTTAGGTGATATTTAACAGAATATTGAAGTCTCATTGACTTGAATTAAAAAGTATTCACAGAGCATATAGTGGTATAAAATTTAGTGTGGGATTGTTTTTTGCTATTTTTCTTTTATAAACACTCAGTTTTAACGATTGTTGATAAAAAAGTTAAAAAAAAACCTCCAACAAAAATTATAAGGAAGAAATTAAAGCAATTTTAAGTAACAAAGCAAAATGGATTCAAAACAATAAACGAAAACATTAATTGGATATTTATATACGATACGAACGTCGTGCTTTTTGCTCTTTTTGACTGCGGTAGATTTTGATCGAGATTGGCTTGGAAACATAAGGTAGGTTTTGAACACTGAACAATAATAAAACTCAACAATATTACCAAATTAAGTGAAAACTGAAAAATAAATGTTAATTTCGTACGAAAATTGATAAGTATAAGCTGGCATATGGTGTCGCATGCTATGAGAAAAACTATATTTGTTTAGTTGAGTTTGTGTGTAAATTTTCTGTTCCCATTGAGCAGCAGAGAGGTCGTTTGTAGTCGTCGTCGACGTCGTCAAATACACATTTTATTTTCGCTGGCGTGTAAAATAAAAAAAAAACGAAAATGGCCGACTGCAATGGATCGATAACATTTTCCTGTTCGCAAGCAAATTTTCCGGTGGAGAAAAGTTTTTCACTTCCCAGGAATTGCATACATATAGTAAATTATTAGTTTAAATGTAATTCTCTGTGCTAAATATCTAATAGTTTTATGTTCATAAAATGCAAACAAATCGCATATTGGGTGAAAAAAAGTGCCCACAATTGTCATACTACTCACACCAATAGTTGGTATGCTGCTGGTAAATGCGGGACTCTTGCCTCACAATTTTTTTTTAAATGTATGCTATATGCTACATAGAGACGTTATGCCCCCATGCTGACAGATTGTAATCGCATTGAGTATTTTCAGAGCTGTCTGAATTCGATTTGTTTTTTCGTACAATGGCAGAGCTGCGGCGTTGCAACTTTTCGTTTATATCAATCTGGATGGAATGTTAAGTTTTTACAACATGTATATGTGTATGGATGTTATTTAAATGCTAAACATAATACCGTTTGCAGAAAAGTCTATTCTGACAGATGTTTAAATTTTTTTCATTTTGAAATTTTAAAAATACACATTTATGGTGCTCTCACAATGAAAAACTTAAAACAACTCACAGGGTTGTATGGAATTAACTTTTTCGTTGTGAAAGACCATGTTATATGTTGAGTTGAGTTGGTTAATCTGTGAAATAGGTCCGGTCTCAAAAATCAAAAATTATAACCAAAAATTCGCAATGTAAAATAAAACTACCCATAAAAATTAAAATTTCTCTAATAACCAAAAGTATACTGAATTCCAGTATAAATGCTGAAATATAAAAACACATACGAAGCACTGCAACCCAACAACAAAACAACCCCAATCATAAAGCAATCAGTGCTGCCTACAGCGCACAACGCGCACAGTCATTATAGTATGAAATGGTTGATGCCGGGAAAAAAATTTGGATGGATTCGCCCTCTCCCCACTCAATATTACCAGAGGTTGAGTGGTAGTGTTATATAGAATACTATAACCTTCCGTCACCTGCCAATAATATTCATTGATAATTTCATTAAAATCGGTTGGTAAATGTAATGTGAATTTTCATAAATAACAACCGAACAAAATTTTGTTTTCTTTTATATAGTTTTTTTTATTTATTACCCAGTAGTTAACAAATGACTAACCATACCCAAACCCATACCCATGGATGGGTAAGCTGTAAAAGAAACTTGGTTTTTGTGGTAAATACAAATGAACGCCAATCCGAAATCAAAATTTGACAAGAACAACAACCTGAGAAACTAGTCTGCTTGCTCTCTCTTCGCAATCTTGTTAAGTAAACGAAACCTTACCCATCGATTAACGACGGGTTTCAAAGGTACAGTGTCGGTTACGAAACTTTGCAAATAAAACAATAAAACGAAAAATCAAATTATACCCCGGGTACAGTTTGCAAATAGAACGTCACACCAAAACCATGAGAGAGTAATATTAACTTTACCCTGCAAATCGAAAGAACTATTAATTTTTAAAAATCGAGCAAAGTATATAATTTAGTGATAATGAATACACGATATATAATTCAATAAAATATTCATTGGTCAAAGGTCATTGATTTGTTTATTAATAGACTTTTCTCTTAATCTTTTTTCTTATAAGTATTGTATATAAAGAAAATAATATTTCTAGAACTAAATGGTGTCAGTTTCTTGTATGTTGCTCTACGTTTCACGTTTCATTTAAATGAAAATGAAACCAACCAAAAATATCCTAATGTTCTTCTAAAAAAGAAGTTATATAAAATTTCGAAAAATTTGATTTTATTTTCACTCAATAATTATCTATCTATCTAATCTAACAAATAAAATGAAATTTTGTGCGGTTGTTATTTACCAACCGATTTTTATGAAATTTTCAATGTATATTATTGGCAGGTGGAGAATGGTTATAGGCCATAGTACACCTGCCTTCCCTCTTCTTGGGGGTGTGAAATGTAAAATGTCAATACCAGTCATATTTACAAACTGATTTTTATGAAATATTCAATGTATATTATTGGCAGGTATATATATAAGGAAAACCAAAAGTTTATATATTCACAAAAAATAGAGAAATTATAAAGTTAACTGGGTAACAAAAGTAGTAAGTAAATTTTTACATCGTATTATATACCAATAAGAAAGAAAATATAGATTTATTTACGTTTGATGAGGTCGAGCCTATTTCAAAAGTAATCCAAATGATACAGCCGTTATCTTATTTTAACTAAACTTTAATTTTATATTATTTCAGTAACGCGCTGGTCGCCAATTAAAAGTCATCGACAAAAACATAGCTGCTGATCGACAGTTTACATCAATTCAAATTTTTGTAATCGATGTATATTCACCGTCGGCACGACCATCCGGTTGATCGACAGTTTACATCAATTCAAATTTTTGTAATCGATGTAAATTTACCGTCGACACGACTCCCCCCACATAATAATTTCGTAATTGTATAGATTATAGATTTCCAACATAACGAGCAAACATTTTTTTTTGTCAAAAATCATTCTTAAGTTTAAGAATTTCCGTTGTGAGAGCACCTAACTTAAAAACGTATATTTAAATAAAATTTTTGTTATATTAGCTTATAAAGAATTTATCAACTAATGGAACAAGATAAAAAACAATTGTTTTGTCGATTTCATTGAATTGTTTAAAATATTAATCGTGAAGGTAGCTTAAACTTAGAAATAATGGCTTAAGATTTTTAGTTGGGGTTTTATCGTAAATGCTTTTTGCAGTACTATTGCCACTGTTAATTATCTATTGTAGACTAGCTGTTCCCAGGCGCTCGCTCGGCTACCCGCACAAATAAACCCCCGCCTTCCACTAACTAACGAGTAGTGTTGGGATGTACTTTTGCCTTCCCACACCTGCCAATAATATACTCGTACATTAAAAATTTCATAAAAATCTGGTTTTAATGTGGCTGATATTACCATTTTTTTCCACCTCATGGGAGTGGGAACGGGGTGTACCATAGCCTATAGCCCTCATCGACCTGCCAATAATATACTTTAAAAATTTCATAAAAATCGGTTGGTAAATGTGAATTTTCATAAATAACAAAGGTATTAGCTTCATGTAAAATGACATGAATTTCGACTATTTCTACTCATCAAAATTTGGGTATATTTTGTTATTATTTTCCATTTTCCCAAATTTTATGTAATAGTTATAATAAACATAAAATAGGCATTAAAATGTACCCACCATAGTGCAATCAACACCAATTAGATTTACTATTCTGTGTAAAGTAGTGGTGGAAGAATAGTGGAACAGTTTGCTCTCAGCTCAAATCATTAATGGTGACCGTCTTTTTCCCTCGATGGTTGGGAAATATAATATACATACATATATATGCAAATTAACTTTTCACCGCTTTTTTTTTTTGCTTCCGCAGGAAGTACTAAGCTGTCGTACCGTGTTGTTGGTTTAATAGCAGAGAAAGTAGAGAAGGGGAAATCTAATATGGCGGGCGTTGCCGTCATCATCAAACTACTACGATTGGCAACAATAAATGAGTTTATTTTTCTCTTCTTTTGTATTTCCACCATCCGATTGTGGTGAACGGTGCTTGACAGATGTTGTTGTTGTTGCAATAATATCCAACACACAACACAGCATCCATGCGAATTTTCAGATGAAGCTGCAGAGACTTCTTTGATCGAACTACTACGACTACCATACAACTGGAATCAGAGAGAGCAGGAAAGTTTTAGTCATTTCCACAAGGGATGGGTCGTATGAGTGCAATGTGCAAAATGTTGTTGAGTTGACTTCACTTTGAATCAGCGAGAGAGACCTACTGCCGGTCCTGTCGATTATCGAGTATCGCCACCAACACCAGAAACACAAAGAAACTTTTCGCTTATTTATCATATTTTGAATAAAATATGAATAAACACAACCCTTGTATATAAATATTTTGTTTTTGTTTGTTTACTTACCACCACTCAGTTAGTCGTCAGTCAGTCCAGTCGTCGCCGTCGCCAGCAATTTCAAAGCAATAAAATGAGATAAGTAGCGACTATTGCAAATAAAAACGTAAAACATTTAGTAAATGGATCTGATATGATCTGGAATTAATTAGGTCCAATCCGATAGACGTATGTCATTGATTTTTCGAAATCATTGTTTGAAACCCATATTTTTAAACCTGACTAAAGCAGCGAATTTAGTCATGGTTCTTTGATTCTTTATGGCAACCATCTATAACGCCCATATTCACCGTACAATTTTATTTCAATTATAAAATTCTTGTTGTGAGCGACCTATTATTTCCTTCTCCTGAAATATCTGCTGACAACATTTTGATGAACTGCGGCCTCTGCTTCGAGAATCTCTGCGAGAAGCATGTCGTGGACCTTTTCAACGATTTCCTCGGTAATAACGTCCTCATCAAAAACATATGTACGACCACCTAGGTATAAATTCGTTGAACCAATATCTTCTAGTTGTCACAGATGGTGAAAAATCCAACTTCACTTTTATTCCTTCGCATGTTTTTCCATCCAAAAATAAAAAGCGAATTACGGATTGATATCGCTCTTTTCCTATTTTATTGAGAAACATGAAAAACGAGCTGGCTGCTAAATAAAAACTAACCTATGAATCTGAATATTTTTCTTGGATTTCTCCGACATAAAAAAACGGCCATTGTCTAAACAGACGCACTCATTAAATGTCAGACTGACAGCAACAAGCTAAAGCGAATTACGGATCGATATCGCTCTTTTCCTATTTTATTGAGAAACATGAAAAACGAGCTGGCTGCTAAATAAAAACTAACCTATGAATCTGAATATTTTTCTTGGATTTCTCCGACATAAAAAAACGGCCATTGTCTAAACAGACGCACTCATTAAATGTCAGACTGACAGCAACAAGCTACTGTCAATTGCGCCAACTCAAAAATAAATGTCAAATGTCAATCGAAAAAATGTCCGTCTTCTTTTTGATTGGGTAACTTTTTTCGATATCGAATAGAGGCGAAAAGGTATCGTGTTTGGTGATTCCAAATTCACGATATCGTGTAAAAATCATGATAAGGCGCCTGTTAGGAACACACAAATTGAGCTAATCATGAATACAACTTAAATCAGCACTTCATTTTATGAACTTAGTTTGGTTTAAAAATACCAAAAGAGTGAATGTGACTTTAGTATCGTTTATCAATTTGGACCTTACTAAAAGAATTCTATTCGTGGCTCATCGTTGTGTGTGGAGGGGGATATAAAACAAACAGACAGTATACAGATCAGAACAGTTGGTTAAATTTGATATGATGGGATAGGTCCGGTCCGTTCGATTGACAGACAAAGTTCTTTCCGTTCATCGAATCAATAATTTTTAATCGATCTTAAGCTTACAACAGCTATATATTAAGCTCTTAACTTTTTTTCAACTTTGAATTGTCTTTATATTAAAACTTATAGACCTCTACCAGATAGCAGAAAATCACAATTGAGCTGACAACAACCACGCTGTTGGTCGGCGATCGCATTCTAGTCAAACCACATTCTGATGGAGCGGGTTTCGTTCTTCAACTTTCTGTATATCAGCAGCAAGAATCACTTCTGATCACTTTGTTCGTCTTCCGCTCAGCAGCATAATTTCTTCGACTAATCAGTTTCCTCTTGTGTATGTTGTAGCATATAGATATTCCAAGAATTGAAGTGAGATTGTGGAAATTCTAAACTCGACCTTAACACATAATTCCTTGGCCTTTCAGATGTTGTTTTTTTTTTGTCGTCTCTCTTGTTAGTTTTTGTTTCTCTATTATAGGTTTCGGATGATAAGATGGCGGTTTTTATTTTATTTAGTTAATGTATCTATTGACTGTCCTGCCTGTGTCTGCTCCGGATCGACTTCTTTTCAATAGAGCAGCAGTACTACTTCGACACCATCGATGTGCATTTTTGATAACATCGCAGATGAAATTAAATTCCATTCCCTGAATGGACAATAGAAGGAGAAAAAGAAAGATAGATTACCAAAAGACAAAAAAAAATTCATTATCCAATTTTTCCAATTTTCATTGATCTTTGCCGGTCATCATCAATGCTGTTGCTGCTGCTGCTGTTGCAACATAAAAAGTATTCGCGGCTGCATTTCTTAGAAGAAGGACAGAAGGACGTTCTACCTACTATACATATATACATATATATTACCATTCCCTTCTCCGGCTGCTATGGTTCTTTCGAATGCGCCTCGCTGCTGATGTAAATCGAGATTCACTCGTATCACTGCATTCCAATCTCCGAATATAAAAGAAAAAAGAACGGGGAAAAACACAAGATCACGCTGTTCCCACCGTCAGCAGATTGCTGCAAGTTGTTCTTTCAAGTATCTACGTTCAGTCAGCCAGCCAGCCAGCTTAGTTTGGTGATCGATCTCACGGAAACAACACAACAACAACAAGCAGCATAATACAAGAACGACGGCTCAACTAAAGAAGAAAAAAAGGCAAAAAGTTGTAAAAGAAGAAAAACTGCATTCCAATGTTCTCATATCTTGGTGGTGGGCTATCACTTGCGTGCTCGTAGTCAACGTCGGGGTCTAGCTCTAGCTCTAGCTTTAGATGGAACTCAAAGAACTGACTTCAGTCATAAGCATAACACCAACGAAAAGAGTGGAAAAAAATCATCGGATAGGAAAATGGTTTCGAAATACATGAGAGCTCAAGGCACTGCAGCGGCTATTGCTGCTGCCTGCTGATGTCTCTTTGTAGTGTAAGTGTACTGTGACTATGGGAACGTGAGAGATTTGCTTCTAGATCCCATCAGCCTTCTTCTCAATCTTCTCATATCCGTCTTCAATTGCTTTTATTATTTGTGTTTGGGCTGGCGGTATGAGTTTTTTCCCACTCAGTTTACCATCATCATCATCATAATCATCATCATTATGATCGTCATCATTATTATGGACAGCCGCAACCATCATGAACCAAACCTATTCCCATTGATGGTTTTTCTTGATTGTCTGTCTCGGTCTCCCTTCAGTGATGGTAGTGTGATGGTGCTGGTGGGACCACCAGCTTATGGTTTTGTTTTTATGCTGCTGCATCGTGTGGTGCATTGAAGCATGAGGACGATGATGATGATGATGGTGATGCTGCTGCAGAGTTGCAGAGCGGCGGCCGCTCTGGGTACTCCTCTTAACTCTCCTGCTGTTGCTGGCTGTCGTGTTTTAATTCAATGGCTTGTTTGACTGCATTCCATTGGAACTTTCTCACAGTATAAAATCCCCCAAGTCGTCCTCCTTCCTCGTCGTTGTGGCGTCTTTTCCCCAAGTCTCGAAAGCGGACGCAAACATTGTGCATTTTTATTAATGTTGTTCACATTTGGTCGTGCAATGGGTTTGAGGCTTGTTTTCTTCGTTTTTATGCTGCTGAGCTATTGGCTATGCTTTGTGTTGTAGCTTAACGTCGACGACGACGACTCGGTGGCGATGTTGTTTGCTGTGTTTTGGAGCTGTAGACGTCGAAGAACGGACCTACAGACGTACGACGGACGCATGGCTGCTTTAATGCCGCTACGTCTTTTGTGTACTCCACATTGGGGTCTACTCACTTGAAAATGTTGTATTGGCTGATATGTGGTTTCAGTCGTTGTTGTCGTATAGGTATAGGTGGGGTACCAACGGTGTGACCACAGGAATCTACTGTGTAATGGTGGTGAGCTTAGTTGCATAAACTATTTCAGCCAAGCCAAGTTGTCGTCATTAATCGAAGCATAGTAAGTCTGCACTGCAACAACAATCTCCCTGTAAAAGTTAGCATTGTCGAGTGCAAACCAAGTGCACGAGTACCGAGCTAGCTCACACCGAACAGCATACTTGGTTCATGTACTGAAAGAAGGTCTGCAGGCGTTCTGCTCGTTGGAGAAAAATGCTCTTGTGCACAGTCGTGTGCTTTTGTGAATCCTTTTCTTTTTTTGGCTTCGTTTTTTTTTTTTTTTTTTTTCATTTATTTTTTGCTGACTTCGGGTCCAATGTTCAATGTACAAATATGGTTCGCAGCTCTTGATTCTTGGATGTAAAAATTCCAAGAAATTATTGCAGAATTGCCAGACCACCACATATTATTTCGATTGTAATTTTCTTGTAGAAAGCTGTAAACATTCATTGATTATTTTTGGGCATTTTTTTCATGTTCATCAACATGTAAATATTTTGCACGCTTCTGCGTTGTGCAAATTTTCATAAGAGGGAATACTCCCCTACAACACACATAGACATTGTCAGCCATTTCATCCCTAAATGTTTGTTCCAACACAGAGTCAGTGTTTAGTGTTCAGTCTGCGCAATATTTCTCTCAGTTTTCCATTCCATTTTCCTTAATACATACTTTACTATCTCTGCTAGTAGTAGATTGGTGTAGTAGTAGTATTAGTAGTAGGTGTAGTACTCACAAAAGCGTAGTAGTTGTGTACTAGTGGTGTAGTGCTCTGCGGAAGTGCCAAAGCGCAGGCTCTTATTTATTAATGCAGCATTTTTAGGGGTAGTTTTTAACTTCATATACTTTTTTGTTGCCTCTTCCATTCCAAATGACAAGAAGGAAAGGAAAGGAAGAAAAAAAATCAGATGTTTGTTCTGGAGTAGAATGAACCCTATGTGCAAGAAAGCGGCAGGGGTTGTAAACCGAAAAGGAGCCGATCCCCATGTTTAATATTCTCAGCGAAAGAGAGAAGATGTCAAAGGTTATTAGGGGTTGACATTTTTTCTATTTGCCATTCATTGCACTTATATTTATCATTGTATGTATGTATGTATGTATGTATGTATGTATGTATGTATGTATGTATGTATGTATATGTGCATTGGTCCTCTAATTATAAAACTAAATCAGCATTTATTTATTACACCCTCTGCAAAGGATCAATAAAGTGCGGTATTCCCATCTTCTGTCTTTAGAAATGCAAAATACACTCAACTGCACTTGCTTTTTCATTTCTTGAAAATATAAATCTTTTATCCGGAGTTCGGATAATCGATTTTTCCGGATATCTGGACGTTCAAGATTTCGAAAATAAAACTGTTTTTTGTATGTGTGTGTACATATTTATATGTAATTCCATTTAATTCATTTATAAAAACATTTACGATAAAGTTGTGCATTAACATACATAGATACAATATATTTTTTAAAATGAAAGATATCTGTCCAAAGTTGTTGCCTTAATTTTTCGGTTTTTTTTATTAGTTTGTCTTGCAATCTGTTAAGCTGCATTACATAAAGTTGTTTCCTCAACAAAATAAACAAGATTTCAAATTTAGGGGATATCCTCCGTTATCTTAGCATCATCCGATCCTGGCAAAACTTCGAATTCTTCGTCGCTTCCATTTTCGTCAGTATTTTCTTGAGGATTCAAAACCATTTCCACGATTTGGGGGTCGGTTAAAGTGTTATATGCTAGAGCATTTGAGAAACAGCCTATCCAAGCGCTTTAAAGCTTCTGCATTAATTCATTCGAAAGTTGGTTGATTCGCGCCCTTTCCTTTATTATAGGTCAGGATTTCGTCAACAACATAGGTGCTTGTATAGGCAATCGATCCTTCAGTCTAATTATCATCATCATCGGCGGTTTACGATTTTGCCATTTGTTCTTCAAAACAGATAATGTTACATTATTAGCCAAGCGCGAGAAAGGCTCCAAATTGCATTAATTAATATTCATAGCGTTGTTACTTCTCGTGGTTAAGAATATAGCGCACAATTTCTTTGTGGCAATGAACCTTTAGACTTCTTATTAATGCCTGCTCCATTGGCTGAATAATGGAAGTTCAGTTGGGAGGGAACCGGGCAGGCATTGACAAGCTCAAAAACCATTAACATTTTTTTTTAGAAACAGCGTTTGGTGTGTTTTCTGCAACAGCCAGTTTTCGATTAAATAAGGTTGTGAAGACTTTACGGCATTTACATACTTGCTGCAGTGGCTGCATCATCCATGCAGAACTTTGTCTATTAAAGTATCACAAATAGTAATCCATACCCGTACCCGATTTTTGTAAACAAGTGACATTTCAGTAAACAAGCGTACAAATGAATAAATAAGAGAGAAGAGAGAGAGTTAGTCGAAAAGTTAATTTCTTCACATATTAAGAAATGTTGCATTTCTATTTATGACATGTGATAAGGTTGTTGTTTTTGCTTGAAAAAAAAACAATTTATGGAGATAACACAGAAAGAGTGACTGAATAGGAAAGAATGGTGTATGGAGTACCTATTGTGGTGCACTTTTGAACAAAGCTAACAGTTCCTTTTACTTAAACTTGATAACAGAATGGGTTATTTTTCCTATAAAATACTTTTTGGTGTTCGATTGTAAAGTTTGTGACAAACAACAGCGACGGACGTTATCATCGAACATTCCTGACTGAGACGACCGCTCTTTGTGTTATAAATTTGCCAGTAAATTGATTTATTTGCCGTTTAAAGTTTAGAACTTTGAAAGAAATTTGAGGAAATAAGTTTTTCTAAGTAAGTTTTTGCGTTTAACGAAAAATTGTATCATTGAAAAACTTTTCCTAGCAACTTTTGTGGGAATGCAATTCAAAAATTCATTTAAAATTGTGTTGGCTCTCTTTATTATTTATTATTTAAGAAGTGATATTTCTTCTTCTAACAAAATTAAGTTATTTTTTACTTCTTATCTGGCATATACATTTTTGAAAGTATTTCTGCGTATAGTTTTTAAAAAAGAAGAAAAATTTCATTGAACATTTTATACTGTGTACTGTGATTCAGTTGTCCATGCTCTTTCATTATTTGTTAATGCATTTCTTGTTAATCGTTATTATTCCATGATTGATATGCAATACAATAACAAGAGTTCTAGGTAATCGTATATTGAAAACGCCACGACTGCAGTCTTCTTCTGCTAACAGAGTTTTCCACTCTGTGTTTTTGTTGTCAAGTCACTCAATCAATGAGTGCTGGGCCATTGAGCTGGCAA
The DNA here is from genome assembly GCA_947095585.1 of Nephrocerus scutellatus. Lineage (NCBI taxonomy): Eukaryota > Metazoa > Arthropoda > Insecta > Diptera > Pipunculidae > Nephrocerus > Nephrocerus scutellatus. The sequence continues at coordinate 24,719,018 of OX352765.1, read as the reverse complement.
ATTAACTCGCTCCTGTTTATCTGCTGTTATATTTTTCTTTGACATATAAATTTTCTGTTTCGTTTATCTTATACAAACAAGTACCTTTTTGTACTAAACAACGTAGTAAATATCTACATTTTACACACATATTTTCTCTCACTTTATAATAATTATTTTTCGTATATGTATGTGGTTGTGTGAATTAACGATCACTGTTTTAATAGAGCGTTTCCGGCGAAGACGACGATGCCGTCATGCCGTGTGTCGACAACAAACAGTTCTGACGTTAACGCAAAAGTACTCACATCTAAATAGCGGTGCCAAACATGAATTTAAAAAAAAATTATTTGCAAAAAATTTGTTTATTTTTTATAAAAAAAACCTCATATAAATTGAGCGATATATAGATAGAGAGATATATATAGATAGATAGAGATATATAGATATATAGAGATATATATAGAAAGAGAGATATATATATAGAAAGAGAGAGATATATAGATAGAGAGATACATATAGATAGAGTGAGATATATAAATAGAGAGGGATATACAGATATAGAGATATATAGATAGAGAGAGATATATAGAAAGAGAGAGATATATAGATGTAGAGAGAGACATTTAGAATATATAGATAGAGAGAGGTATATATATAGAGAGAGATATATAGATAGAGAGAGATATATAGATGTAGAGAGAGATATATAGAAAGATAGAGATATATAGATATATCTATAGAGAAAGATATATAGATATAGAGAGATATATAGATAGTGAGAGATATATAGATAGAGAGAGATATAGATAGAGAGCGATACATAGATAAAGAAATATAGATAGAGAGAGATTGAGAGAGATATATAGATAGAGAGATAGAGATATAGATAGAGAGATAGAGATATAGAAAGAGAGAGATATATAGATAGAGAGAGATAGAGTTATAAAGAGTTGAAAAGAGATAGAGACATAGGGGGAGTTATATAAATAGTTTGAGTAGAGGGAGATATAGATGGAGTGAAGGAAAGAGAAATAGCCGTTGTAGTAGGTGCAAAACATATGCTGCGAAGTCTTCGAAATTTTGACATGGATATTTGTCAGCATATGCACGAGTTGGTAACGAATGCACAGAAAGTGAGTGTATTCTTGTGGTTATTATGGTGTTTAACCCCCTAAGAGAGTTATCGAAATGGAAAAACTTAATACTTAAGACTTACAGGATCGTCGTATATTTTTCCTAACATAACAAGCAAAAAAATGTTTTGTTGTAAAAACCAGAACCTTGTAAGCCTTAAGTATTAAGATTTTCCATTGTAAGAGTTCTTCCCTAACTAATAAAAGCAACAATAATCATAGAGTTTGCAAAATGAAGACGAATGCTATGTGCGTTCCGCCGGCAATCATGTAAACTGCTTGGTGTTAATGTTTTTTTAGAAGTCTCGTGTTCGAATGAGTTTGTTTTTTTTTTCCATAGTTTTGTGCAATTCCCCACTAGTGCATTAAAGGTGAGCCAAGTTAAGAAAGTCACATATATTTTTTATTTATATAACTATAAAAAGTTCCCCTGACTTTTAATAAGCAACGATTTAATGAATGGCACATTTCCCTGAAGTTTAACTGTGTTGGCATCGCTGACACACACGATCTGGAAATCACGTCTCACCCATACATACTCGTACATATGGAATGCGCACCCGCCCTTCCGCCCTTTGTGCGGTGTACTTTACTTTTGAGTGTCATATATCAATCGTAGAAAAAAACAAAATTCTTAGAACATTTGGTTATGTCAGTCAGCATCAGCAGCTGTATGAGAACTTAGACAGAAGTTGTTTAGCAGAAAAATTACTGCTGCACATTGAGTTGATGTTTTTCCTACATTTATGGTATTGGCTAATCTGCAAATGGCTCATAAACAAGCGGATAATGAAGTGCAGTATCGGAATGTTGGCGCTTTTCAGTATTTTAGCGTCGTCTACATGGCGCCTTGAAATTGGATACCTTTCCACAATCACCACTCACAAGTGTTTCAAATACACGCCCGCCTCCAGTTGTTCAATGAATAATGTTTTTTTTGTTTTGTTTTTGTTTATTGCTTTGTTGGCGCACTCTGATAACACAGCAGAACAGGGGCGGTACTTTTTGTTTTTCAGAGCAGTTGCGGCACCATAGATAAGATTAAAACAGTTTTTTGTAGATAAGATAAATACCTATGTATAAAAAATGTTTAATGAAAGTACTCATTATACTGCAGGTTGCTGGGGGGAATCTTTTATTAGTGGTCAGATAACCAGCTAGGTCGATCTTACCGCTTTGAAAAGCGGACTGGAAGAGTGTTTAACCTTTTTTGTTATATGTGAGAATTTAAATTTCACAGCTTAGTGCTTTAGTGCGGGATGTGTGGTGTTTTTCTCATGTTTTTGGCTTTTTATTGTTATTCTGTTTGCACTAGTAAATAGTTACCAACTTAACTTCTCAGTAACGCAAGCCAGCAAGAACCGATCGAACGCGTTACTAGACGCGTTATTATAGTTATAGCCATTAAGTGGTTTGTATGCCAAATTGCCATAAAATATCAATAGAATTCCATTGTAAGCTTTCCAGTCAGCAACAGCTTACCTAATAAATGCATATGCATATACAGGTACATAGGTGGTAAATACGAGTGAACTGCCTGCTGTCGACTACTGCTAAACAACAGCTATACGCTTCAGCAAGCTGCACTATTTATTTCTCAAGAAGGTACTGCCTGTGCCCGCCTGCTACCTATGTAGTAGTTTGTGAAGTTAATTTTGATCGTTAGATCGTCTTTTTGCAGTCAGAGCTAACCACTCGCACTCAGTCACTAACCGTTTTTATTCGAGACTTGTTTGCTCGATCGCTGCCGCGAACTCTCTAAAAGTTGGGGATTTTTCTGTTGTCATTAATGAAAGGTTGATTGAAAATTACATCTATCAGTAAACGTGGAATGCTGCTGCTGCAAAACTGAAAAATGGTTGAGTTTTTTATTTGTTTGGATCTAATTTATTTATACTTTTACACAGATATCTTACCAACAAATTGAATTACTAAACAGCTCCGCTTCTTTCTTACATTGCAGATTGTTCAATCGATTATTTCGAAAGGCTCATTATCTCGTACATTCAATAATTGCAAGAATTATTGCCATCAGGAATCGTCGTCGTCATCGTCTTCTCCTCAATCAATCAACAACATCTCAATCAATCAGGATGTCTGGAATTGCTACGGAATCCCGCTGGCCGCTGGGAGCGGATGCTGGTTCTGAGTTTAATCGTTACGTCAGTAATAGGTGGTTCTATGTGCCAAATCAGCAGCAGCAGCAGCATCAGCAACAGCAGTACATCACTACACCAACAGCAATTATAACAGCATCGTTCGATGTGACCGATAATAAGACAGAAGCTACTACCAATCTGACATACAACAACAAGCGCATCTACAGAATGAATGACATATTCCATCGGGAAGACGAACGTTTGAAGACCTTCGACATGTGGCCGCTCGAATGGATGGACAAATGTAGCTTGGCACAAACTGGAATGTTCTACACTGGCGAAAGTGACAAAGTGAAGTGTTATTTCTGTGAGGTGGAGATTGGACGATGGGAAGAAACTGACCATCCAGTTAGCGAGCATATGAAGTGGTCACCGAATTGTCCACTCTTGCGGCGACGAACAACGAATAATGTTCCGATTTGTGCAGAGGCACTGCATCGGGTGTTGCCACCACAAAGCTATGACATTTGTGGCGCCTACGATAACATTGAGATTCGCCCCTATGCATACGCTGAAGGTTCGATAGTAACGCCAGCACGCATGGTCCAAACAACAACAACAGCGACTTCATCGTCGTCGTCGTCGTCATCGTCGTCAATTGCTGGCACGACAGCAGCAGCACCACCACCAACACCAGCCTACTATCCCGAGTATCCAGAATACGCTATTGAGACTGCACGTTGCCGGTCATTCAGCGATTGGCCACGAACAATGAAACAGAAACCCGATCAGCTCAGTGAAGCTGGGTTCTTCTATACAGGAGTCGGTGATCGCGTCAAATGCTTCAGTTGTGGCGGTGGCCTGAAAGACTGGGATGAAAGCGACGAACCATGGGAGCAACACGCTCTCTGGCTAAGCAAATGCAGATATCTGAAACTGATCAAGGGGCAAGCTTATGTTGACGCAGTAATTACCAAGTATAAGTCAAACGATAATAATGGGGGCAATGCGCAGGAGTTTCCAACTACAGCTGCTGTAGTGGGTGATCCAGACTTCAAAACGAGCAGCAGCGCTGTGTGCTCTACACAAACTGAAGATGATGTTGTAGTGCCACAGCACCACCACCAACACCCAGCACCAGCAGCTGGCAACAACAGCAATTGTGATGAAAATTCTATAAATACAGTCGTCGTCTCTATGCATTCTTCTCCGGCACTTCATGCTGAAAAATGCCGCAGCGCCATTGTTACTGCAGAAGCTTCAAATGCCGCAGCTGAGAAGAAATCCATTCCCGAGGAGAAACTCTGCAAAATCTGTTACGCCGGCGAATACAACACTGCGTTTCTGCCTTGCGGTCATGTGGTGGCATGCGCCAAGTGCGCTTCGTCTGTCACCAAGTGTCCATTGTGTCGGAAACCGTTTACGGATGTTATGCGCGTGTACTTTTCTTAATTATCGATCCATGTGCGAGCAACAAGCAAATACCGAGTGTCAGCCGCTGCGTAGGACGAGCATCATCACCCATCTCGGAAACAACACATGTATTATGGTTATTTCTGTTGATAAAAATGTTGTACAAAAAACTAATAATCTTAATATTGTTGCACATAGTAGTAGTATTCGCCGGGAAAGTATTTTTTCACAAATTTCTGTTAACTCCCCTGCGATTGAGGGGCCCCTATCATCGTTAGATCACTGCTGATAGGGGCCCTAAAAACCGTATTTTGAAAACGCTGAGAATTTAGGGAGCACCAATTGGCTTAGTTTTTAAAAATAAAAACAAAAAAACAAACAAAAAAATCGCAAAACTGTGGTTACAGGAAAATGAAAAAACTTACTTTTGAAATTTGCTTTTGTAATCATAATTATTCTTATAATATTGTACCACTCTTCTTTATTCTGTAGAAATAACACTAAACAATAATGAAAAAATAAACTCGACTATAAATTGGGCAATTCCCTCTCATTAATACGTTATGTGTACATGTTATACAAATATATTTTGATGTATAAATAAGATTTTTTGTCAATGAAAGATGAATCTCAATGCAAATAACCAACAACCACCAGCAGGGTCACGATTAAGTCCATTACAAAGTACAACAACTGTTGTTCCAAGGACGATGAAGGAAAAAAAATGGCGTCGTCGTGGTCGACGATCCTTGCGAATAGGCAGGAACAGTTTGTTCACTTAATAAATTATTTAGGCGCTTATTGATTTTTTCCTTTTTCTTATAAATTCCCTGAGGCACAACAACAAACAACAAGAGCAACAAACACCAACAAATAACAAATAAACTTTAACTATTTATTATTAATAGAAATACTGATTGACAAATGAATGTAATAATTAATAACAACAGCAATTATAATAACAACAATAATGCTTAATATTAATATAAATATATAATGCAAGAAACCGCAACAAACATGCATGAGAGAATAATAACGAGAATAAAACTGTAAATAATTTTTAGAGTAAAATGGAAATTGTTTTTATTTTCGGCAAACTTAGGGATTTTTTGGGAAGGAATTTCGGTGCAGGAACTCTCGAGTGTCGAGCAGAGAGTACTTAAAAGATGCGATTCTCAAATGTTTTCAAAGACGCATTTACCCATGCTAAGATTGGGTTGGGTTGTGGTGGCTGTCAGCAAGATACCGACCCACTTAGACAAATGTTGGTCCATTGTCATTGCCACAATGGATCGAGAAGATCCCCTACCCCTACTCGTTGAACCAGTTGGAACTTCAAATGAAGCGTAGAAGACTTTTGGTGTCAGTGCGTGAGAAATCGGTGAGGTCGTTGTAAAAGAAGGCTCCCAAATGGAGCTTACGATTCAGAGAAAGAGCTGTGCATGTGCAGAGAAGGTGAAGAATGGTCTCTTCTTCCTACTCATCCATTTAGCTTCTGCAAAAGTCATTGGAAAATACACCCCAAGGGTGGCTGCATGCTTGCCTTTAACCCCTGTGACCCGTAATGAAACCTATTGTGGCACTTATATGCAATCTGTTTAGAGAGATCAAACACTTGCAACGTTTCGGATCCAGATTTGGCCAAATTTGTTTGTCGCTACACAAGTTAGACCATTTGACCATCTAAGGTTGGTTTTATCAATAGCATCCTGCTTTAACATGAGTTTGCATGCAGCAATCGGTATGCATAGCAACCATTTTCAGGTAAACGAGACAGAGTTCATCAGCCCTACAGTTTCCCAGAATGTCCCGGAACCCAGTACAGGTGACGATTGAACTGCTCCGATATCTTCCTAAGAGATGATTGGCAGTCTAGGGCTACAATACGAACTCTATTCTGCTTCTAGAGATCTCAAAACTGCTTGACTATCCGAGAAGATGCGGATATCCTAAGTGGCTATATTTGCCGTCTCAGGAAAATACCCGAACACCTTAAAGGAACTCCTGCAAAATGCTCTCAGAACAAGCTAACTTGTGGTTCAGGGCTTGGCTTGAGCTTGGCCTATTCACCAGAAAATATAAAGTCCCACTTATTAACCCTCGTTTTCTAAAAGGTATAAGCTTAAAAATCTCTGATTGAGCCAAATATTTGGGTCTTATTTTGGACAGAAAGCTAAGCTGGAAACCTAACATACAAGAAAGAGTTCGTAAAGCCGCAGTGGCACTCTTCTCATGGGAAAAAAGCCATTGGTAACCTATTAGCAATATACAGCGGTAGTAAGACCTACTCTTTTATACGGCGTGACTGTATGGTACTACCTTAAATAAGAAAATAAACCTTTACAAATTAAGCAAAGTCCAAAGATCAGCTAGTCTATGTATGAGCGGAGCACTTCGTACAATCCCCTCCGCCGCATTTGACATTATGTTCGACCTTAAACCACTCGACATTTACAGCGGGCAAGTAGCTGCCAGTTCGGTTATTCGCCTTAATGCTATCTCCCAGTGGACTAGAAATGAAATCGGTCACTCCTCTATTCTGTATTTAGTCAGTACCACGCAACAAAGACTACACCATTCCGGAACTGCATTTCAACAAAAACTTCCAGGTCACCTTCCCCTCCAGATCGTTCTGGAAGACGGGTTGAAAACTGATGACGTAGTCGGCGAAGGTGTTTTCTAAAAAAAAATCTTAGACACTGGACACTGACTCATAGGCAGGCATCCAGCAAGACTGAGTCTTCTCGAGTGACTTCTGCAGAAGCTGTATGGTTGAGGAGGAGGAGGAGGAGGAGACCATCGTCCATCTTCTCTGTAAATGTCCAGCCCTCTCCCAAAAACGTAATCACCATATGAGAGCTTTCTTCTAGAACGACACTATTGATCTCATAAACATTGACAGTGGTGGTCTTCTACGCTTCATACGAAGCTCTAATTGGTTCATTGGTGGAAGGAATTTTTCCTGATCCGTGTGGTATCACAATGGACAATTGCTGGGTAAGTGTGTCGGTTTTACTGACAACCATCTTAACCTAACCTAACCTAACCTAGTCGGTATAACGTTTCTCTTCAGCCAAGACAGGCCTTTAAATGATGTTTAACTTTTCATCCGACGCCATCATTCCAGCGTAGGCTTGGCCGGCCCCGCTGTCGTGTTCCATAAATCCTACCGCGAAGAACTTTCCAAGCAGGATCCTTATCGCTCATGCGAGCTAGGTGTCCTGCCCACCAGAGCCTACCGAGTTTAATTCTCTTCATGATGTCAGCATCGCGGAACGCTCCATTGCTCCATTGCTGATAGTATTCCAATGCGAAGTGAACCGAATTGGAAAAATCAAATAAATGAATAGAAATCGCATCGCATCACATAATCAGGACTCCTGGTTTCACTTTACTCCACTCTGAATCCACTTAACAAAATGTCCATTATGTGCCATTTTATTCCCTCGGTAATGGAGAAATAAAAAGTAACCTGGAAGAAATTTTCAAAACTGACAGCCAGACAGACACGCTTAAATGACTCACCTAAGCGGTTTCTATCTCTTGCCGGGTTTCAGTTTCTGAGATTGTCCAAATTTCTCCTGCGTGAAGTAATGCTGTGAGGTACATCGCTGCCCAAAAAAAGAAGTATACGCATTCTTCATAGACATGAAAAAAGAATTCGACAGGGTCATCAGAAATAAAATTTGGGAAGGTTATGGAGTTGATGAGATTCACGTAAGGGCGATTAGAAGCATTTACTTAGAAACCTAAACCATTTCAAGAATCAGCAATAGAATGTAGAAGAAATAATTTAAAACATCAGAAGGAGTCAGACAAGGTAGTGTGTTTAGTCCCCTTCTATTCATCTGTATAATGAATGAGGCTAAACAATGCTGCAAACAAATGGAAGGTTTCATATTTGGATATAAGCAGTTGAGACCTAATCCTGTACAGACCTGGACATTTGCAGGTGATGTTTGTTTGAAAATCCGGAAAGTTTAGAAAGACATGGTGCTTCAAAAAAATTACACTTGAATGTCTACAAAACAACAGTTATGGCAATTAGACATTAAAATCGCGGCAGTAGAAAAAGCGTCACCAATAACTTTTTTATGCGAATAGCTCCATCCATACTGCGTACTCTTTGATTTCGTCAACATTTTCTAGGTTTTTTGCCTTACTCATATCAAGAACTTTGTCCGGTCGAACTGATAACAAATTGTTTTTAAAATATCGCTTGCTCAGATTGAGCGATTTCAATTTAATTTCTTAATAAATTTTATGATTCAGAGTTCAACATTTTGTTGAAACCAACTTGATGATGAAACGAAAAGTTTTTATTCAGAATTAGTAGGAATCTTCATGAATTATGTGGTTCGGTGGACAGTCTCGAGACGCGAGTCTCGATGTTAATCGCAGCAGAAACGCGAACCCCTAATATCGGTGTAATGCTCTTATATTGCTATTCCGCCTTGATCATTGTAAAAACTGTGTGTTATATACACTGTGGTTCACTAGATTAGAAACACATATATACATGACAGTTATATGTCAGGAAAGAAAAAAACAAACGATGGTGACATTTAGAGCAGTTTGTGGTTAATACAAAGTCAAGGTTTCAAAATATTCAGAGGAAGATAACGGTACATTAGAGACCTTTTTGCGAAAGGAGTCAGAATTGCCTACATTTTAATCGGTTAATGGGATTAGAAGTACCTTACAAATGAATGAAAAAAATTGTGTTTTTGGTTTTTTTGTTATGAAAATTGATTTTTTATTTTTCATTCATACTCGAAATAAATATAATTTTTAATAATAAGTAGAACCACCTTTCTTCAAGTTAACCTAAAAAATTCGATTCGAAAAACACCGCTTTGTAGCTATTTCCTGTAATTTTGAGCTTTGTACTACTAAGTCGATGGTGCCATAATAAGAGATTGCAGCCCAAACCATTACGCTCCCTTCTCTACTATTATAGCACCTCTTTTCTTAGATCGTGGAAGTCAGAGTTATAGCCACCCCCGCTGGCCCATCTAAATTGAATTTTTTTTCGTTAGAAAAGACTACTTTTATCCAGTTTTTTTAACTTGCTCCTTGTTGCACATCCCAAGTCATGTGGTCTTTCTCCAATTGCAAGCGTTGAATCTTTCGCGAAGCACTAAGTGGTGGTTTTTTCTTCAGCTTTAGTCACTTAAGTTCTCGGCCCTACGAATCACGTTACAAATGGTAGATTTACGTGCAGTAACACCAGCTGCTTCTCTGGTTTTTTGCTGTCGAAACAGTTTATTGGAGGCTAGTCTGTCAATTTTTAGTTTTTTCGTTGCTGTAAGGGCCGTGGACGTGGGCGCCGTGGCTCAGTGGATAAGAGCATGGACTTCTGAGCAGATTCGTGATTCGAATCCCAGTAACACCAAAAGTATTTTTCACTGTGTCCCACCTCTCGTGAAAGTCTGACAAACGTTCGAGAGTAATAACTTGTCGCGGAATGCTTCTCGATTCGCGGTTCGGATCCGGCATTAAATTGTAGGTCCCCTCCATTTGTGTCCAAAAAATATACATTACTTTACTTACTTATGTCCTATATCCCCTTGTGGGTCCTAGGGCCTCCTACGCCAACGCCATCGCGTGCGGTTTCTGGCGATGAGCTTCAGCTCTCTCCAACTCTTCCCCAATTGCCGTGACTCCTCCTCAACTGTTATGCGCCATGTATTTCTCGGACGACCCGTTCCTCTACCATCCTGAGATAACGGATTCCATTGCATTGCGTAGTTTGAACTGTCGCTTTTTCGGAGTGTATGACCAATCCACTGCCACTTCCGTCGTTGGGAAGTTGTGCCTATTGGTTCCTGATTCGTTCTCTGGTAAAGGTGTTCGTTAGAGATACGGTTAGGCCAGAAAAGCCTTATGATAATCCGTAGGCACCTATTTACGAACGCTTGTAATCTTTTTATGATACTAGCGGTCACCTTCCAAGTGTTGCACCCATACAACAACACAGATTCAACATTTGAGCTGAACAGTCGCAGCTTGGTGTTTAAGCTGATTACATTGCTTCGCCAAATCATGCACAAAAATATACATGTACAATACAAATACAACACAATATGCACTTACTGGATTCAAATTTGGGGAACTGCCTGTATGACGAATATTGACATTATTCAACGAGTGCAAACAAAAATTCTTAGAACCATAGTAAATGTACCATGGTATATAACCAATGACGACTTACAACGTCATCTCAACATCCTTACCATAAAAGACGAAATAACAATAGTAAGCAGACATCAAACCCCGCTTTGTAAGCACACAAATTATGAAATCCAAAGCTTACCCGAACAAGAAACCAATACAAGAAGACGATTAAGAAGACACAAAGCGGTAGACCTCCAATATCTTTAAAAGCCGAGCAATATATCCAATTAACGTTTTAATCTGTAGTTATGTTATTATGCATAGTATTTTAGTTAAAAATTGCTACGTATGGTTTAACAAACTTCTGTTAGGCATTGGCCACAAGATTTAGAGTATATCCCGCAAAGTTCTTCTTTCTTTCCTTTACTCCGCGGGGGAGCATAGGGCTTCGACAAACGCCCGCCAACGAACTCGATTTAACGCCTGAGGTTTCAAGAGACGCCACTCGGTCCTCTGGGATCTTGCTTCCTCTTCTATTGTCCTTTTCCATGTCTTGCTAGGACGGCCAACTCGAAGGCTTCCTTGTGGATTTCAGTCGAGCGCGAGTTTGGTAATGTCGTCCGCTGGCTTTCTCAAAGTTTTACCCGCTAATTTACCTTATAATAATTACTAGGTGTCACAAGACAAATGTAATATAAAATTGGGGGAAAAAAACTGAAAGATCATTTTTACTTTTCAAAATTGCCTGCTTCTAGTCTAGTGAGCCGCAGTGTACATGATGCATTAAAAAATGTACTCTTCCTTTCCGGATATGAGTCGTGTATGAAGCGAAGTTGACTCCAAATGTTAGAAAACCGGAAAAATGCTCTGCGCTGATCAATATCAAATAAAATGGCGTTCTACTTTCTGCTTTATCTATGTTTTTTACGTTCCAGTCCGATGTTTTTTTGATTTATTGCGAAATTGTTGATCAATTATGTTTAGTTGATATATTGCAATACGGTTTGGTTAGATTTGTACCGTCCGCTGTTAAAATTTCCAATCAGTGCCCTCCTCATGCCATTGGGTCTGCTCTGCATTATCCATCCTTGCAGTTCAGCTCAAAATACTCGTAGTATTGACGACTAGCAAAGGAAACACAACATTTCTGTCTGCCTTACGCTACTGTTTATGGTGAATTTAGCGCATTTTCGAACCAGGAAATCCCGAAAAACATTATACTGCATGCAGCGAAATAGAAAAAAGAGATACCTTGCAACATTATAAGTTCATGTCGAATTATGTTGTATTTTAGCTCGTTTGAATATGTATGCTCTAAGCGTCTTGCAACCAAAATTTACTTCGCTGCGGATTTTTTTTTAAATTTGTGCACGGATAAAGGTGCTCGCAATCTTATAATGCTTGGTACAGCGTTGTTGTTAAGGGAAAGGAGGAGAGAAGAGGAGATGTCTATGATCATCTGTTTTGAATGCTTGTGGATGCTAGAAATGTGGAAAACAGAGCTTGGCAAAGCATTCCACATACGTGTTGATCGACGCGTTAATTTATAAAATTATAAGATATGGGTTTCGACATCATTTATCATTTGATTATATATATGATATACGTGAAGAAATTTGTTGTAAATAAAATATGTAAAAACACGACAGTTGGAGTTTTCAATATCGCTACTGGTATTCCATAGGGCGCAGTAACGGCGCCACTTCTGTTTAATATATTTATTTCCGAGGTGCTGACGGATATGGAGGCGTTCCTCGCTTATGCTGACGACATAATGCTGTACGTACACGGTTTGAGAGTCGAGGTAATTTAGAGAAACTTGCATGAATTTCAGGCATACTGCAAAACGTGGAAGCATAAGATCAGCTATCTAAAATGCGAAGTTATACTGTTTCGTACCGCTCTAAAACGCGGAAATAACGACCATCGACGTAGTTGGAAAAACTTGCAGATAACTAGTTCAAATGGCTTTAGAATTCCAACAAAGGCGGTAGTGCGGTATTTAGGTGCTCACTTGGATACATTCTGGTAATACAATGAACATGTAATTATAATAATATCGGCGCGACAGACATACGGTCCAAGGCCTGACTTCTCGCAACCATTTGTGTTGAGCATGCATGATTTTGAACACAAATGGAGGGACCTACAATTTAATGCCGGATCCGAACGGCGAATTGAGAAGCTTTCAGTGACAAGTTATTACTCTCGAATGTTTGTCAAACTTTCGCGAGAGGTGGGACACCGTGAAAAATACTTTGGTGTTACTGGGATTCGAACCATGAACCCCTTCTCAGCAGTCCATGCTCCTATCCACTGAGCCAAGGCGCCCACGTAATTACTTACATGTAATTACCGTTGTGAAAAAGGGAAGAGCTGCTTTTATGGCTCTGAAAAATGTATTTTATTTATGACATTTGAGATTGGAAGTGAATGTCCTTTGTTACCAGGCGTTCGTAGACCAATTTTAACGTATTCGTGTCCTTCATACATCGAAAAATTCCGCGTCCTGGAATCTTAGAGCGTGTATGAATATGTATGGAAGCGAAAATTCCAATTATAGACATTATGTGTCGCATAAGAAACTCCTGAATGGTTCCGGAGTTTAAAGGATCGATAACGTCATTCTTGATCTTACTAGGAACCATTTCGTTCGCTGACTTAATTTCGGAAGCATTTTATCCGAATTCTCAGTAATTCGAGAGAGCACTGGAGTGTGGATTTATACCACCGCAGGCATTCTTGTATCTGGATGCAATGGGCTACTTGTCGGACTCGTGAAACGTGCCCCTGATCTACCATATTGCTAAAAGGGATGCTAATTGGAGATACTGTAGTAACGTACCTGAACGAGACATTACGCAAACTAATCTAAAGCGAAATTGGTGGCTCGACTGGGGTGTGGCCGGCATTCAACCCTTACGATAAGCGGGGGTAGCATCGCCTGCCTTCTGTGCAATGAGCCTCGCAGGATTGCCAGCTATATGGGGCCAGATGTACTGGGACTAGGGGATGCTGCAAATGTTTTGTATTAGGGAATAATTATCTTAGTTTTAGGTTTGTTTATAGCGTGTACGTTTCTTTATTTTCTTACTAATCATAGTTGTATATTGGTAATAATTTGGATTAAATAAATGAACAACCAAAAAAAAGGTTGGGCTCGAAATTCATTAATAGTAAGGATAGAGAAGGTTAACAAATGATTTTGGGGAATGGAGATTTTGATTTGAAGAATTTGTATTTGGAGATTTGGCGTTGGGGATTTTGTGTTTGAAAATTTCGAGCCCAATCCGATCGACAATAGCAAGCGATAAAGAGGCGTTGTCATAGTTGGGAATAATCATTTCAAAATCTTTTCGATGGAGTAAAAAATAATGAAACATTACAATATATTCGAATTTTAATAACTATACTATGCCAATATGGTAAAAAACAACGACATTTTTTATAACATATGAGTGTAATATAACGGTGTACCTCCAACAGCTTAATGTTAAGTATGTAAACTACACTACACTACCCTACTCTATTCAGTTTGCACCAACCCAACCTACGCTTAGAACCGGATGCATCTCACAAGCTGCAGCCTTCATCAGGCAGTTTCCGTATTTGGTTCGACTTTGTGTTAATCTTGCAAAATTGCGCATTAAAAATTTGCATGACGGCGGCGGCGGCATGATGGTTCAACCTTAAGCACTCGAAAAGTGACGCATGGATCAAAGAGCCACCAGATCGGTGGCGGCTGTAAGATCGATGTTGTCACAGCGATAGCGATTAATTATTATTATACGCATTAATTATTGTGCTGCGGAGTCCATTAAAAATCACATGAAGCCGTACGTGAATTTCCTTGATGGATTATTATTACATGGGAGAGGGCATTTTTTTTATAAAATTGCATTCGTGTTTTTTTTTTATTTAATATAATTTTTCTAATAATTCTGCTATAAGATGATTGGATTTAGATGTGGGCGGCGGCTTGTTTGTTCATTTTAAAATTTGCTTGTTGTTTTGATTGCATCTGCAGTTTGTGCAAGGAAATTAATATTTGGAGTTTGAGTGGGAGTTGTTGTGCAGAGTCAACTGTAAACTGTGGGAAAATGGGCAATTTAAAAAAAACAATGTAACAATATAATAACAATATAAAACCTACTAATACCTGCACTTACTCCCCACTGTTGAGATAACTAACAAACAAACAAGGAGCAAAACAGGCTCTTCCTTCATTATCTTCTGTTAAGTTTTGTTTACTCAGTAATTCAAATGCAATGGGTCGGATTTCTACGAGGGCTCTTTAAGCCGGTACGATAAAAATGTGATGCGTAACATTATAATTTGTTGTGCAGACGAAAATTGACAAATCTTGTACGCTAGCAGAGAAGGACTATCCATCAATCCTTGCAAAACCGTTCTAGTGGCTTTCACGAAAAGTAGACTGGTCGATTTGGGACCTATCAACGTCAAAGGCACCACGTTAGATTATTCCAGTGAGATTAAAGGCGCCTAGGGCCTTGTGGGTCAGTACACGCCTCTAGGGCAGAATTTGAGGTCTAAATCCTAAAATGATACATTGGATGTATACAATGATGGTGAGACCTATTATCACGTACTACAAAAGCTACAAAGAATTGCCTGTCTAGGTATAACGGGTGCCATACTGTTGTATAACTTTCAACCTTGCATATCTCATCAGAAATACGGCTGCTAGATGCACTATTAAGCTGCAACTAGAATACGGGTACAAACCGGATGACTATGTGGGTCCCCTAAAAACTCTTGACTCAATTCCTGAAAGAGAAATGTTCTGCATTATCCCGGTGCTTAGGAGCACTGTTTCGTAAGGAAATTTGAGGTAAAAATATTGGACCGGGTAAACTGGTGCCTCGGTGTTTCGGCACTGGATGCTAGAGGTCTGGTAAGGTTCACAGATGGATCGAAGATGAAAACTGGACTTAGAGCTGGTGTCTTTGGACCCAACACTAAAGTCTCGATACCAATGGGAAAAAGTCAGTCTGTTTTACAGGCGGAACTCCATGCCATTGGGATCTGCGTTGGGACTAACGCCTTCATAGGACCTTAACCCTACTGTGTTGTCAACTGGGCTGCCGCTACAGCACTGAGAAATTGCTGGAAAAACAAACTTCGTCTGGACCACTGGGAAAGCGTACCGCGGCTTAGGAAATCTAAACAATTAATGAGGCACTTTTCCTACAAGGAAATCCTTAACTTTAATCGGTCTCATTAGTTCACTTCATTCTGTTGATCAGAGTCATCAGAAACTCTTGCGCCTTTGCAGCGGATGAATTTTGCAGTTCAGATTCATCCGCACTCGTTTTCGGGACTGTCGAACTAATACCCGACACTCATTGAATTAGTCGCGAACGGGTACTCTATGCCTGCGCTCAGTATGATGAAAATAATTCTAGGGGACATGAACGTAAAAATATGTTGGGAGCTAGAATTTTAGCAGTACATTGGCACGCATAGTTCACTCGAGAATACTAATGACATTGCACTTGCACAACGAGTCATAGCAATGGCAGCAAGTAAGATCTTGGTTGTTTCGAGTACAGGGTTTGTGGTTAAGAATATAAACTAAGCCACCTGGGTATCTTCTAATGAAGTCACCGGTAACCAGATAGACCACGTGTTGATGGAATGCCACCAATACCCGACACGGATTGAAAAAGTGTTCCGAGAGCAGATTGTATCCGCGAATCAGATTCGAGTCAACACGGCTGCTCTTCACAACGAAGTAACAAACAACTACGGTCAAGCGATTGGATTCCCCTTCATGAAGGGAGAGTAAATAAGGCAGCGAGCAGTACTTAAGTAGAACAGTATCGAGAGTGAGGACCGCACCAGGCGCAGAAATTCTACGCAAAGATTCCACTGTATGGCGCAATATACACCACGTATTCTACAAATAGACAGATCGTAATCTGATAGCGTTACCCCAAAGTAGATATTATGAAGAAAATCAAGCGTGGTAGTCTTCCATGAGCCAGACACCTAGCTTGCATGACCAAAAAGGATTGTCCTTTGTGACAAGATTTATGGGACACGAAAACGAGGCTGGCAAATTCTACTAGGATGCCGTATACCAAGCCGCCCAGAGATTAGGGATGTTAAACTGGATAACATCGGCTATAAATCGGAACCGGTGGAACAATATTGTGTGGGGACGCAATAACCGGACTTCGATTCCTGAGCCAAAATAGAATTAGAAAAGGAAATTAAAATCTCTAAAGCACTTTTCTTCACCTTTTTTTTTTTTAAATAATCGTCATCCATTAAAATTGTCATCACAAAGCTTGCGATAATTTTTCCTCACAATTATTGTAGGCTCAAGTCGTACCTTCTCATCAAACACTAATGTACTTGTACTCATGTACGACTGCTCCAAATGTTTCACTGCACCGCAAACTACAATATGAATTAATAATTTTTCTAAATGTTCCAACGACATAATTGGCAATCTAATGACATTTATCATTTCTGATGGAGTTCTCTTTGCATCAGTGCAGTGCAGAGCAATACATAAATGCGTTCGCTGTCAGGTCAGGTAATCAACAAATTAATAATAAAAATACACAGCAGTCGCCGATGAAAAGCTGTACACTGGTCCCGTGTGCTCCACGACATCATCAACATCTCATCGGTAACAGAGATTAGCTGGCAGCAACAGCACTACAGCAGCCAGCTCTGTCTCTAGGGTCCGGTTAGTCAAGGCAGTCAGTCTAAGTCAGTCTCGCAGTCAGAATGTTCGATTGTATAATATTAGACACTGTGCCTTGCAATTACAAAAAAAAAGAGAGACCAAAAGTCAAAAGCCACCATTCATGTAAATATCGTTGGTAGTAGTTGGCTTTGCACTCACTAAGCAAATGCTGCTGAACATCATCTGTAAATTTGTTATTAATCCAACTTCTTTGGCCTGGGATGGATACTTGTGGAGTACCGACTAGATACAGGTAGATAATACTAGATACAAATCGGGTAAGGGAAGAAGTACTTGACATCACCCTCGGAACTCCGACCGTGAGTCGAGTACTCAATAAGTGTAGGGTCTCTTTCGAGTCATCTCTATCCTATAATCATATTTGAACTGGGATTATTTGGAATCCTAGAAGGACAAATTGGGAAGTTTTCAGAACCAATTTTAGATACAACTTGGAACACATTTAATTTCAAAGAGTGGCCAAGTGTCCACATGAGCTGGAATGTGCGGCAAGAGAAATTATTAGGGCAATCTCCGATGCGCATGAGTCGAGTTGCCCGGTGAGCACTCCCAAAGTGAGCCATGAAACTCCATGGTGGAGCGAGAATCTGTCAACCCTTCGTAAGCAGGTGAGGAAACTCTTCAAAACCGCTAAGAGGTGGGGCATTTGGCAGCAATATGGAGAAGCTCTAACAGCATGCAATACAAAAGTAAGAAGAGCCAAACGCAAAAGTAGCCAATACTACAAAATCTGACAGATTTCTTAAAGCGATGGCAAAAGAAGTAAAGAGTATCAAGACGCCAATGATGGACCAGTACAGGAAGTTCACAGAAAACGAGGAGCAGAGAGCGCTCCTTCTCTTCAAAACACACATCCCAGGTAGCACAGTGACCAGTACCGAGCCCGAGATGGAGTTGAACCGCCTCAGGGCAAGCAGGGAGGACTGGAAGAAGGCCTCGGAAGGCAAGGAATCCGATGGGCAGTTACAAGACTCCAGCCCTATAAATCGGCAGATGTGGACGGGGTAATCCCTGCAGTCATGCAAGCTGTATTAGATAACTTCATTCCAAACCTCTTAAGACTATTTAGAACTAGCCTAGCACTCGGGTATATACCAACAAGACGGAGAAGGGCAAGGGTGGTATTCATACCAAGTTCTACAAACCAATTAGCCTAATTTCGTTCGTACTAATACTATCGAAAAGGTTATCCGATAATTACATAAGGTCGGAAGTACTGGAAAGAGAACCACTCCAGTCAGCCAGTCAGCATGCATACAGAGCGGGCTGATCTATGGAGACCGCACTGTGGGAGCTGACGGAAAGTATAGAGGGGTCCCTTACCATGAAGGAAATCGCGCTATGCGCCTTGATATCGAATTCGATAGCGCTTCCCATGGGGCGATAAGAAATGGTCTGGCATAGAAGGCAACGAAGCAGCGGATGGGCTCGCCAATAAAGGAGCAGAAACTCCGCTAGTAGTGCCAGAACCGTTCTTTGGTATAGGGTACCCCATGATGCGGGAAGAGTTACGTAAAATAGGTAAAGCAGCCGCTTCCGTAATATGGGAGAGGATCCCAGGCTTACGGCAAGCAAAAGAGATGCTTGGGAGCTATAACCCTAAGAGGGTTCGCCTGATATTGGATCTAAGTAGAAGTAATGTAAAAATCATTACCGGTTTCCTAACATGGCACACTTAAAGGGCATCTAAAGAAAATAAAATTAGTTGCTGCGGGGAAACCGAGGGGACATCGTGGCATCTTCTCAACGAATTCTGCTTTGGTTTGTTTTGATTGATGAGTTCTGGAATTTTTAGTTTTGGTTATCCCGACTGATCATTTTTGGGTTTGGGTTTCGGATTTTTTTGGATTTGGTTTCGCTAGCTGATAATTTTTTGTTTCGGTTTTTCTGACGGATATGTTAGGTGTCGTTTTCGGTTTTTCTGCCAAGGAAAGTTTTTCTGATTCTTTGGTGTTTGGTTTTTCTAGGTGAAAATTTTGACCCAGAAAAACCAAACATGAAACCCAAATCACAAAAACCAAAAAATTCTTTGATAATCCCGAAATTATGAATTGTTGTTTTCTCTGACAGACAAACTGTTTGTCTTCGCTTTTTCTGACTGATAATTTTTCGGTTTGGGTGTCGGATTTTTTGATTTTCTTTCTCTGACAGATAATTTTGAGTCTATTTTCGATTTTCTTGACTGGAACTTTTAGGTTTTAATTTTGGTATGTCTGACTGCTAATTTTTGGCTATGCGTTTCGGGTTTTCGGTTTTTTTTGGGATTTGGTTTCTATGACTGATAATTCTTGATTCTGGTTTCGGCTTTCCTTAATGGAATTATTGGTTTTGGTTTCGGTTTTCCCGACTGATAATTTTTGGGTTTGATGTTAGTTTTTCTAATTTGGGTATGGTTTCGGTTTTTCCGGTTGCTAATTTTGTTGGTTTTTGGTGTTCCACCAATATCTATGTAAAAAAAATGTTTAAAAAAATAAAAGAAAGTTGAGGTATTGGTCTTTTTTTTTTTTGAGAACTTGTTGTTTTTGATTTTAATTGAACTAATAATTTGGTTTCGGTTTTAAAAATGAGTGAATCATAATGTTGGTCTTGTTTTCAAACATATATATATATTTTGGTTTTAATTTTGAAAAGACCGTTTCTAGCATTGCTTGTGAGTCTTTTAAATCTTTAAATTGAAGCTAAAAATGTCGTCTGGCATACATCGTTGTAACGATGTTAAAGTACTAATTAAAAAGCATATTTTTGTACCGACGGGAATGACTATTGCAGTTAAAAGTTAGTTTTGCTTTAATTACCATGGGCCACAGACGGCACAGACAGACAGCACATATTGCTTACAGAAGGAGGCTGCCCAGAGTATTAACACCGTCGGTCGCCAATAGAAATCATATTACCAATTTGCAATGAAGCAGTCAAACGGGTTAACTTGTATGCATGTGCAGTTAATCTAACGAAAGCTAATTTCAGTTGCACCAACTGCAGGCGGTTATACGGTATGAATCATCAACGGATTTGCATTTTAAGTCTGCTGTGTGCCAACGTAGCAGCTCTAGCGCTTTCCTGACGTAATCCGTCGGTGCATGTATCGCCCATGCGCTTGGACGTGGCATACCTCTCAGACTGCATTTAATGGCAGCGGTAGCGGCGCCCGACTGCTTGCCTTCTGCCCCCGATCACGTGGTTATCGTCACGTCAATTCATTGACATTTCGACTTTGGAATGATAATCAACTTACGAGCCTCAATCTACACCATTTAACTGCTGCAAGATAGAGTCGCTTTAGTTGCTAAGCGGGCAATATCTTGTTGTTGGGCGAGTTTAGGTGAAAAGTTTTACATTTTTTATGTGTATTGCGACTCGTGGAAAGCTGTTGCATGCGAGACGTCCATGAAAAGAACGCGACCTTCAGATGATTTGAGTTTTTTAAACACTTATGTGCTAGCCAGTTGGTGAGCCTGCCAACAACGTATGTAGGCTCTGAATTTGAACTGCTTGTAATAAATAAATTTAACCAAACTAACGAAGCAGAACGGATGTCAATTATATCGATAAAATATTTGTACATACCGTATGAAGTATTTATTAAGTGCTGCTAAGTTAAGTTAAAAACTGATTAAATGGTGGTTGTAGTACGCTAAGAGATGTGTTTATGACATTAAATTGTTGTAGATTCTTAGCTACAGGTAAGCCCAGTCGTGGCAGAAGGAGTTACGTAACTGCTACAATGAAACCTAGAGCTATGCGATCGTAGATCTTGTACCTGCAGAAGGCCACCTCAAGCTCGACAGACCAAAGAAGAGTAACAATTACCCTGCAACGAGTAAATATTCCCAAAACTGGACTCCCATAAGGTGAAACAGCAGCGAGGGAATTAATTTCTTAAATGAAGTCAACCATGGTGTACCAATTTTTAGTTAAGCTGAATGACTTATTGAACAACTTTTTTCGGAAATTCGGACTATCTAATGACCGGCCTACCAGGCTTATTCATCAAGAATAATGCTGATTGACTTTGCTGCGGTAAGGAATGCAAATATGGCAAGCACAAGTTTCCTCATCTGAATGTCCACGGCGGAGTTTTGCGTCGTCCGGATCACCACACCGTAATCAACGTCAAGTCTTTGCGAGCGACGCAGTACGCGACGTGAGTATGCTTGATGTCCGCACCTTTCCAGCTGTCAACGTTGACGCGGATAGTTGCAGCCAATTTGCGAATACGAATATCCCAAACGTCACACCAAAGGCGATACATATGTGTGCAAAGTTTGATCCAGGGCCACTTCACTTCAAAAATTTCACAAAGAGTTTTGTCCATCGTTGATACATATGTGTTTCAAATTTGAAGAAATTCGGGTTAATTTTTAAAAATTTATATTGCCACCCTTCGCGCCTCCAGAAAGGGGTGCCAATATATTTTTTTTAAAAATTAACCCGACTTTTTCAAATTTAAAACACATGTCTATCTCCGATGGATGAAACTTTTTGTTAAATTTTTGGAGTGAAAGGGCCCTGAGAACCGAGTGGTGCCCATATAAATCTTATAAAAATAAGCCTGATTTCCTTCAAATTTTAAACACATAGGTATCTCCGACGGACAAAACTTTTTGTTAAATTTTTGGAGCGAAAGGGCCCTGGGACCGAGTGGTGCCCATATAAATCTTATAAAAATAAGCCTGATTTTTTTCAAATTTTAAACACATAGGTATCTCCGATGGACAAAACTTTTTGTTAAATTTTTGGAGCGAAAGGGCCCTGAGGACCGAGTGGTGCCCATATAAATCTTTTAAAAATAAGCCTGATTTTCTTCAAATTTTAAACACATAGGTATCTCCGATGGGCAAAACTTTCTGGAAATTTTTTGGAGTGACTGAGGTCCCGATGACAACACTTCCTATTGAAATTCGGAAGTGATCGGGCCCAAAGGTCTGGGGCTCCCATACACATATCTCCGGTAGCAACAATTTTTGTAAAAAATTTGAAGTAAAGGGGCTCTAATATAATTTTTTTCTAAATTAACCCGATTTTAACTGTGCACACATATGTAACTCCTTTTAGAGAATTTACATGAAAAATTTGAAATTTTTATTGGTTGTTTTTTTACATTTTTGCTTGTCATTAGACTCATGGTCAAATTATAAGCCTTATTTTGAGATCGGTGCAAATGAAACACATTTTATTTGGCGCGGTTGGACGGTGGCATGTTCTTTCGTGTGCGGAATACAGAAATCTTTCTTGGGTACCTTTTGATGCGGTTGCACAATTTCCAGCTATTGTCTTGATGGTGCTGATAATCTTTGAATATGATATCTTCTATTTCCTCTAAGGTAGGAAGCCTGGAGCTATTAAAGCTTCTAATTCCACTTTTGCTAGGAGTCCCGGTGTCCTAAATATAACCAGGCTATTTGATAATTGCCAGATCTAGATCACGAATTGCCGCTAATCCCTTCCCAGTCAATTGTATTTAAGCAAAACAAATCGATTAATGGTTGAGGTTGACTTCTTGGC
This sequence comes from Nephrocerus scutellatus, assembly GCA_947095585.1. Classification (NCBI taxonomy): domain Eukaryota; kingdom Metazoa; phylum Arthropoda; class Insecta; order Diptera; family Pipunculidae; genus Nephrocerus; species Nephrocerus scutellatus. The sequence goes on along the minus strand of OX352765.1, from coordinate 24,696,027 downwards.
ACCAGTGAATTGAACTGATCAATTCACGATACTTCGTGATGTCTCCACTATACTCAAGTAGACTAACATCCGGAATTTTAATGGCAGTACGTGATCCTGCGGCGTACTAGCGGCCGCTTGCTATGGCGTGTAGGAATACTTCGGTTGCCTGGGATGGGTGTGGCTGCTGTGGTGGATTAATTGTGTTTCCTCCCTCGGGGTTAATTAAGAAGAACCAAACTTTGTGCACAAATGCATATGTGAGTTGGTCTTGCATCCTGATCGTCTGGGTTATGTGCTGCTCGGCTTCATGGTTTGGTTGTGCATCTTGTTGGTTCAGCGACGATTCTGAAACTTCGATTCCTTGAGATGAAGTCGGGTTGAAATTCGTTGTATCCGTCTGTTCCTGTTCATAATTCGGGGGAGTTCTTATTTATAAACTTCTTGATTTTCGAACAGATGGGTTTTGTTGCCTCATACTTTGACAGATAGGCTGCAGTGGTTGATCCGCTTAGGTACATTATGGCGGCGTTATAAGCATTGATGGAATTCCAAAGACTCTTTGCCTTGCAAGCGTTCCCGGTGTACGCTTATCTAATCCCAGCTTGGTAAGGTTAACTCTAATCTCTTCCGACTAAATGAAGACATCTTTGGAAGTTATCTATAACTTTCTCAAGATTATTCATTTTGCTCTATGGCGCTGAAGCATGAACTTTATCGAAAGTAGATGAAGATATTTTTGGTCGTTTCAAGCGAGAAATTATTCGGACGATTTTCTGTCTCGTTTGCGTTGACAGGTCTTGAAGAAGAAGATTCAATGTCGAATTTTACGTACTAGACGATTGAGATCTTGTAGAGCTTGTAGAGCTGATTGACATCAACTATCCAGCCCGCAAGATCTTCTAATCAAATATAGATACCACAGATAGGACATCGCCTTAGAAAGCGTACACAAGTAGATGGTGACCTGCTTATGTTAATATGAATTTTTGTTACATTTGCTGTAACTGTAAACGCGGAAGTTTGGAAGAAAGTCATACTTCACAAGAATTGTGTAATTGTCAAGTGACCCGGAGGTATTTTTGCGTAAAGCTGGTATTATACTTAACTTGTCTGAGCGAGTCTTAAAAATTCATGTCTTATGAAACTTGGTTAATAATGTTGTTGCGTGTAAAAACGCCCCGCAGTTTATTCGCTGGATTGTTGCGCCTGTATTTAATTCATTAAGAAAATAATTTCTTATTTCATACATTTTATTATTAGATATTTCAAATAAATATATACTATACACAACAAAAACTTATGAACAACTTGAAAAGTATCAGCAACTTCATCAGCAGGAGGACAGCCATAGCATCGCATATGATCAATTAGCAATTTCGAAATTCATCAAGTTTTTGTTGGCGATGGTGAAAGCTTTGTGCAGATTCGCATAGATTGCCATATCGATGATGTTCGTATTGGTGAAATAATCCAAAGCCACAACATTCGCCGTCAGACTCCATGGTCCTCCGAGCCAGGTTGAAATCTTAGGATTTACTATGCTGGCCCGTTCCTTGGTCGTTTGAAGTTTCCGATAAGAGTTCTGCAAAGACAATTCAGTCAAATAGGATGTGTGTGGTCCATAAGGTTATAATGAGATGTTTTCCGAGTGAAGTCATAACCATAAGAAATATTAACAAAGAGCGAGTTGGATATTAAAGCGATGCGGACACACACCACCCAACACTGAAATCGACAACTGAAAGTTATCCAAACGTTAGAGCTAATTATCTATTTTTCTTAAGAAGTCGCAGCTCATAGCTTTGAGGTGGGCTGCAGGTACTCGGTATATGAATGACCTCGAGATTGTTATTCTCAAGTTTCAACTCATGCCGGTGACGTAAAGCTACTTATATACCCACTTAGCTTAGTACTCGAAGACAAATAATGCAAACAGAGAGCATGTGTCGCAATTATGGAAGCGAAACAGAAGCACAAAAACAACACTACTACGATTAGCAGGAGGTGTCAACTTACCAATGATTGTTCCAAACCCTTCACCGCATGGAATATCCAACCCTCGTCTTGGACTGGTGATGCCTCCTTCTTGGTAAATAAAAGTCTCATGAAATCTAAAGCTTCCGATGTGTTCATATTGCCCATGGTAAAACTCTTCCATATCGGGCAGAGTATGTCACATTCTGCAAATAGTGGGGAGCAAAAATAAGATGGAAAAAGTTATTGAAATGTAGCTATGCTTTATTGTCAGTGCTTATAGCGAAGCTCTAGCTGATTGCGCTGGATATGGAGCAATCTTAGTAGCACCACAACTATGAAAAACATTGTGAGACCATTTTTGAAGGTAAATTTTTTTAAAGTTTACTTTCAAGGCGCGCTGGAATAAAATTGATGAAACATAATGTAACACATGAAACATTTTTTTTAAATTGTCCAAACTCTCAAGGGATTTGCACTCTAATAATAGCACAACGTTGACGTTAGGAAATTAGGGAGACGAAAAGATGAGACGTCTATGCACATCTGTCTTAAATAACTGCAGATCATTCAAATGTGGAAACACAGAGTCGGGCATTTCATTCCTTAGTGACCGGCAGTACGAATTCAGTGCGCGACGTTCTACTGGTGATTTGATGGCATATGTCACCGAACTGGGGAACCAGTCTTTTCATCAATTGGGCCAAGGCAAAGTCTTTGCACTCGATATTTCCAAGAGACAGAGTTTGGTGTCAAGCTCTTTAAAACAAAATGCATACCAATCGAGTCAATGAAAAACTGTTTCATTGGATTAAAAGTTATATTCTGAACCGATCAATCCAAGTTGTTTTGGATAGTTTCAAGTGTGATATCCATCGGTTAAATGCTGGCGTTCTTCAGAGCTCTGTTTTGTCCCGAACACTCTTTCTCATTTTCATTAATTATCTCTTGTCTGTGACTTCTAATCCAGTTCACTCTTTCGCCGATAACGTCTGTTTCCAACACATGTAAAAATCAAACAACTATGTATGTTTAGCAGGTTAAATTCTGACCGGGACAGCATAATAAAATGGGGAGAATATAATAGAGTAGAATTTAACGCTGTCTTCTGTCGTTCAACCGAATGTAAACCCTCTGCCATTATTAATTACATACTTGCTTTAAAGAAACTAAGAAATTAGCAATTCCCGGTATGTGCGTAAACGACAGGCTTCGCCATCGCCAAAAATGCTGCGAAATGTTTAGGTTTTCTCACATGATGCAGGAAATATTTCACTCCCACTGATCTGACTACAATCTACAAGGATTTCATTCAACCCAAACTTGACCACTTCACAGACACCGATTGTACTTTGACTGCTTCAATCTAGCGAGCCGCAGCGTATGCCTTGTAAATACTCGTAGTGGCTAGATATAAGAGAGTGAAGTAGATCTTGCACTGTTTTAGGAAACCTAAAAATGTCGCAGCATTTTTGGCGATAGCGAATATGTCGTTCACCAATCATTCAATTGCAAGACCAAGACCAAGACCAAGACCAACACTGAGTGTGCAAGACCAAGACCAAAAATATGTATGCAAGACTGCAAGACTCTTGCATTTAAAGTTATGTAATTTCTCTGTTGATATTTATTTTTGAAACCTTCATATGTCGTATGTTTATTTGTATACGAATAGGTACATATATAATACTACCAAACTTAAAAACCCAGACAGAAGATCTTCAGTGAGTCTGTTGCAAAACCTTCTCTATAGAAAGCCCGACTGTTCCGATCGTACACAGATACATGCTTAGGTTTCATCCAAAACGTATTTGTATTAGTAATCAACTAAAGAGCAAAATCAAAACCTTCTCTATAGAAAGCCCAACTCAATGCATACTAATGCTGTAAACCAATCCAAAACGCGTCTGTATTTTGGAATGTGAATACAGTGTACAAAAAAAAAGTAGTCGCAAAGAGCGAGAAACGTAAGATGCGGTAGTGGGAAACAGAAAAATTTTATATGGATTTTGCTCTTTAGTTGATTACTAATACAAATACGTTTTGGATGAAACCTAAGCATGTATCTGTGTACGATCGGAACAGTCGGGCTTTCTATAGAGAAGGTTTTGGCAAAATCCATATAAAATTTTTCTGTTTCCCACTACCGCATCTTACGTTTCTCGCTCTTTGCGACTACTTTTTTTTTGTACACTGTATTCACATTCCAAAATACAGACGCGTTTTGGATTGGTTTACAGCATTAGTATGCATTGAGTTGGGCTTTCTACAAAACCTTCTCTATAGAAAGCCCAACTGTTCCGATCGTACACAGATACTTGCTTAGATTGAGACCAAACGTATTTGTATTAGTAATCAACTAAAGAGCAAAATCCATATAAAATTTTTCTGTTTCTGACTACCACATCTTACGTTTCTCGCTCTTTGCGACTACTTATTTTTTGTACACTGTATTCACATCCCACAAACACACATGCGTTTGGTCTTGGTTTACAGCATTAGTATGCGTAGAGTTGGGCTTTCTATAGAGAAGGTTTTGGCTTTCTATAGAGAAGGTTTTGTTTGTGTCTGTCTGTAGTATTTACAGGCATATGTATGGATGTTCATATACACATAGATTTAGATTGCTATTTCCTCATAATTTTATATTTTTGGGTTTTTCTTGTTATAGGTTTTTTCATGTAAAAAAATGACGTCAACAAAGACGTGTATGTCATGGCATCAGTTGCAAATAGAAATGTTGAAATTGACTGAGTTCTTTTGACAGAATAAGTCTAGACTTTCTTGAACAAATTTTTGTCGAGTTAACCGCTAAGCTTAAATGTTGATAGTTTTGTGTGTATATGTATATAGGGTCTCCCCTTAATCGTGCACATTAATTTAGGAAATGATTCTTGGGTATATTCTAAGAAAAAAATCATTCTACAGTAAGGGTCTATCACCAATGTTGACATCATTTATGGGGGATTTAAGAAAAAGCTTACTTGGTGCACCCTGACCCATCTTAACGGAAATTGCTCTGTTAATACTTATGGTAGAAACTTCGTTTTGGTCTTTGTTTGTAGAATAAATACTAGGCATTGTAACTACGATATATATATATCTTGTTTAAGTCTTCAGATATTCAAGTTCAATGCCTGTACCAGTTTTCTTCCCCATGCTTATTTTTGATTTTGACGTTATGCTAGAACAAAAATATGTACATACATACAACCATTTATACATACTTATATAGTTATTATTCAAAAAATACTTTATTCTGCAAGACCGCAAGACCAAGACCAAGACTAATGGCACGAATGCAAGACCAAGACCAAGACTCGACTTGCAAGACCAAGACCAAGACCGAGATGAAATGGTCTTGGTCTTGCGTTTGCTCATCACTAAAGCGTGACCATAAAATCATATGAAAAGCTAAGAGAGCAGTCGTCAGAGCGAAAGGATTAATTGAACTACAAGAAGTGGATAGAAGCTCATTAATTAAAAAACAACCCATAAAAATTAAAATTTTTCATGTAAATTCTCTAATAGGAGATGGGTATGTGTTAAAATTTGAAGAAAATCGGGCTAATTTTTAAAAAATTTATATGCGACTCAGGGACATCAGGGCCATGCCCACATTCTTAAAATGCATTCTTTTTCCAAATAACTTAGTACTAACATTTCTTCTTTGTGTAATTAGGAAAAACCAATTTAAGGAATTAACATTCAATCCATGACATTAGGTTAGTTTTATGGCATTTTGGCACTTTGACCAATTTGGGTCTTAAAATCGACCCTATTTTTGTCTCACTTGCTTAAGCCCACATTAAAATGTACATGTTAATAGCAGTACATTTTCGACTGAATTGATGTCTGGTCTGGAGGAAGCCATGGACGAGGCCGTTTGGCCTAATCAAGCTTCATTTATAAGCAAAGTTGTAACAATAGGGCAAGTCAACATCCTAAAGCCATTCTCGAAATGTGTTTTGAAGCGTGTTTTGTGTTAGAGGGGTCATTTGACCAATACTTCTTCTTCAATGATGCTGACAACGCAGTCACAGTCAATATAAATCGCTATCGAACCAAGTTAACTAATTTTTTGTGGGATAAATTGAAAGAGTTTGACTTGGAGTATAATGTGGTTTCAATAATACGGTGCCATATGCCACACAGCTGGCCAAATAACCGAGTTATTAAACTCGAAGTTCGGTTATTCTGTTACCTCCAGAAATGGAAGTCAATTGTTTTTTTTTCATTGGGGCTATGTAGTATCCGTGGTGTATTCCTATAAGGCATGGAACACTAAATTGTACGATTTGTATGAAAAAGTGATAACAAATTGGCTTCAGCGATTTGACTAGTGCAAGTGTTATCGTGAAGGACATTTAAATGTAGTGTTCGCGTCATATTATTTATGGCATTTTAACCCGAAATAAAATTTTAATATCTTAAACATAAGTTAAATTATTTAAAAAACAAAATCCTTTATAACCAAAATGCACTCTTTCCATTTTTTTTCTCTTAGTGATACTTTTTTTTCTATTGGAATTACCAGTCTAATTTTAATTTTATGCCGCAGTTGTTATAGATATATTTGCTATAGATTAAATAACAAAAAACCATTCAGATGCCAAATATTAAATTTACATTCCGCACTAACTTTCCCCCATTTTTCCACTAATATCGCAAATCGATCGGCCAATAAGGAAAACACACAATTCATTCACATCTTGATCGATTTGTATGCAAATTATAAACTATAGTGCAATATAACTTCGATACCCTCATTATTTTCAAGAACTTGAAGAAAGAGTTTGATCAATTTGTTCATTTGCAGATCAGCACTGTAATACTTACCGCTATCAGGGTAAGACAATTCCTCAATTGGGTAAATGATTAGTAAATATTTTCCCGTCTTTCGAATATCATCGATTGATAGTTGGTAGCAATTATTGATATGGCTTCCGTTTTCATTGGAATTATCCTCTCCGAATGCATGCTTGTAAGCGACATCACCAACTTCTTCCTTAATTAAACGCAGTAAGTCGCTGTGTCGTTCGGGACGTTTGTAGAAGCCTAAAAAGGGTAACAATCATCAGTTATTGTCCAGATCACTCGCTAAGTCACACAGGCAGAAATACAGGTCGCCCAAATATATGCAATGTATTTTCGTGTGGCACTTGCATAAAACATGGACTGCTTCAGTGAATTCTATGCAGTAGTATCATAAAACAATGGAGAAATATTATTCTTTGGAAGACAATTGATATTAAATTAAAAAATAATAGTATAACTGGTGGTTTTTATTTTTATTTTTGCATAATTATCGCACGCAGGGATTTGCAGCCTTATAATGCCTACGCACAGAGTGGTCTTTGAAATAATTGATTAGAATAAGGAAAGATAGTGTTGTGGTGGGAGAAGTTGAAGTTCACACCCAAGCACTCACACACTAGAATATTATTCTGATAAAACCCACATTAATGGCTCTACATCTTGATTACTCATACATCAAGTCAACCGTACATATGAATACAGCACTCTACAACTCATCGTATCATGTGTATGTTTTTGTAATCTAGAATCTGGATGATCAGTAAGGTGAGAAAAATTCGTGCGTTTTATGGACGCGTCGAGAAACAAAGAGTCCTCCGAGTGGGAGCCAATGGTACTAACCAATGAACCGCCGACTGACTTGTAAATAAACAAATATTTAAATAATGTTTTTGTTTTATTATTTATGAATATGCGAGGCGGGCTTAATAAAAGGAACTGGTCTGGTCCACTTACCTATTGGAAATGAACTAAAATCGACGATCACAACTTCCTGTGACAATTCAACAAATCGCTTGATATCCCTAAGAATTGGCGTTAGCTGTGACACGAACATGTTCTCGTTAACGATCCAAAAATTGTCCCCACGATGGGGATAGTTGCGATCGTTGTTCTGATATCTGCAATATTAAAACTCTTACAATCCTCTCGACAGAATGGCGACTCTTACCCGATGCTTAAGTCCAAAAATCTTATCCCAAACACCAGCTGAGACCATACATCCAGATGCTGTGAAATGGCATACTCCCTGATAACGGTCGACTTTGTTTTGGTTAAGTTTACGCTGAATGCTCCCGATGCATGTGAACCTTTATGAACCAATAAAAATAAAAAAACAGGTAAGAAAACTACGTTACAAGGAAATACCCATTGTGGTGTGGAAAACCCGATGCGGAATAAGAAGAAAACTTTTTCTACAAAGGAACATCCATCAATGGATCAAACTTAGCGAAAGTGGTAACAAGCTCAGTAAAAATCGGAGAGGCTTTTGAATTTTCCGTACATTTTTAAATTCTCTATATTAACTTCGCCGTGTCGTTTGTTTGTGGCTGGCTAGCCGAATCTTGTGATCAATTTTTCATCCACTACCTAAAGTCCGATTTTATTTCAACTTTACGCACATGTGTTTCTACAATGACAACACTTTCTTTTAAAATTTGGAACCTATCGGGCGGATGGGCTGCCATATAATTTTTTTAAAAATCAAGCCGATTTTATTCAAATTGTATCTTCGATTAAAGAATTTACATGAACAAATTAAACGTTTATGGGTTGTTTTTTTAATCTTCTTCATCTCTTATACACCGAAATTTGTTCGTGCTACCAATCTTGCCAATGTATTCCGTAGTCAGGTAGTTTGGTCCAAGAAATGACGCTCTGACGACAAGCAAGAGTAACTTGGTTGAATCCAAATGAATAACCTGCATGGGATGGAAGCTATTGAATTTTTACGCACAGGGGTGTTCGGTTGGCCCTTTTCCAGGATATATTTTAATAGACACAGATATTTATCTTTAAAAGGACCCCAGAGTGCAAACGCATATCTGTTTTGCAAAAGGGGAAATGTGCTGACGCCTCCTTGTATTAAATACGTACCGTATTTGGACAAACCGTATAGCAGAAAAGGTGCATGCTAGCCTGACAAGTTATGTATTTCAAAGAGGTTTTCATGCATTACGTTAACAGCTTTACTTATTGCATTTAAAAAGAGACTTGAAAAAAATTTGAATCAGCAGCATACCTTTTTTTTACTTTTTTTATAGCGCTTTCGATTTGCTGGGTACAGTGAAGATTTAATGTCCCATTTCTACAGCGTTCTCTGGTTTCGTCGAGAACGTTTTCGAAATGGAACACCAAACATTCACTTTACCCAGCAAATGGAAAGCGCTGTTAATTTGCTTACGCTTAAAGGGGCTTTCAACCTAATACACCTTAATATTTCACAGTATTTTTGGCGAAGTCGAATATGTGGCCATGGGAACGAACTTCCATTTTATCGAGCTGTCTTGGTTAGAATTTAACGTTGAGCTCCACTTGCAAAGAGGAGGGGAGAGGAGTTGAATTGGAAGTAGCAGACAAAAGATCATTAGTGCTTACAGGAAAGAGTTTCGGAGACAAAACGGAGCCCTGGGGTATGCCAGCATTAATGCGGCTTGAAAGATACTTACTTATCCAATGAACCAGTTTTTATCGACTTCATAAGCAGGCATTTTTTGCAATATATCTTGATGCCAAACTCTATCCAATGCGTTGTAAATATCGAGTGTAATTTCTTTGCTTTCACCAAATTTATGAATAGACTGGTTCCACTCTTTTGTGGAATATGAATATTACATCATTTTATCGCTCTTTGAAGATTGAAAGCATATAAAGAAAAGTGTAGACGTCCAAGAATGGATCCTTGCTGTACACAGCTACTTATGTTTGGTGGTCAAGAGCACCTGTCCCCGCTATTGCCAATTGTTCAGTTATAGAGATATAATTTTCGTGGAAAGTCATGCTTCAGGACAAGACTGAATGATTAACTTTTAAAGGATTCGAGTAGAGTTATACAGTTATTTAATAATTAGTTTTCTCTCTAGTTACCCTCCATGTTAGTGTGCCATGACACTTATAATAAATTTAGCTAATCAAAGCCAATTTTTCTTGGCACTGTTTTACAAGTTTCGAGTTGATGAGGGTTGCATGAAGGGCTTTGATTGAAGATTGGCTGTCTACACATAACTTTCCAATTTGTGCAGTACTATGGCGCCGTGGCTCATTGGATAAGAGAATGAACTTCTCAGCAGGGGGTTCGTGGTTTGAAACCCAGTACACCAAAAGTATTTTTCACGGTGTCCCACCTCTCGCGAAAGTCTGACAAAAGTCCGAGAGTAATAACTTGTCACGGAAAATTTCTCAATTCGCCATTCGGATACGGCATTAAATTGTAGGTCCCCTGCATTGTATGAAAAGGTATACCTGCTCAAACACAAATGGTTGCGTGAAGCTAGGCCTTGGGCCGCAATGGTTTGTCGCGCCGAATATTTTTTTATTATTTTAGCTTAATGATCTTCAAGCCTACCTTTTCGCTAGAAGGTAAAGGCCTGAAATATGCTAGCTGAGTCAGGAATCCTGTTTGACAGATTAAGCTCATCTGAGACTACATCTGCACCGAGTCTATCCTTTATTTTGGATCTATATTTAGTAGCCAAATCTTACAGAAACCGGAATTACAGTATTTTATCTATTTTGGATGATTGAAAAGATATAAGATGATAGATGCTTCAAGACTGAGTAAAAAACCTTATCAAAGTCTTTATAGAAATCGTGTAGAGTGTGGAAAGTTTGGCGATTTTTATCTAAAACTCATCATCAACATACAATAAAGCCGTCTTATAGCTTCTCTTGGGTCGAATACATCAATCTGGCTTATCAGTATTAAAATATATTTATTTTACTAAAAATGCGAGAGCATAGATATGGGTATAGGAATGCTTTAAGGCGGAACAATTGGTTGACATGGATATCGTATGGTGTTTCCACTTACTTGTTAGATAGGGTAAGATGTTAGTAAACAAAATCTTCATGAATTTTTGATGTATTTCGTCAAGACCCGTGGCATTCGACTTAACATCCAATAGGGAACACAAACCATTTTTTACTTATTCTGTGTAAACAACATAAGTTTTTCAAAATCAGCATCAACTTCAGTAATTGGAGAATTTTACAACGAACCACCCATGAGTTTTGCTGATGACAATCAATATTTATTTTATTTTTTCAAAACCAAGCTGACAACAGTTTTCTCGTAATTATTCCAACTGACTGCTATCATATAGGATCATACAAGAGGTGGTTCTATTACTTACGGCCCTGTAAATCTTTAGAAAAAACATATAATCTATATTTTTCCGAAGCTCACGAACAATGGCTGGTGATTATTTTCTGGCAAAATACAGGACAATCACACTATTACGCTTGAATTGTTATTTCTCACCGGTTAGAGCTCAAGCGGGAGCTGAATAATGGTTCGAATCTGCATTGAGTCTTTTCAAAATGTTTATTTTTTATTTTTCCTTGGTTTTTGTGCAATTGCACAGTGGCTCAATAGCAAATAAAAATAATGAACAAAACCACCGATCTTACCCGGAATAAATAGATCCTTTAGTGGTATCTCGGAGACATGATTCGATTTGCCCATCCAATTTGGTTGAATCTTTAAGCACTCAACCGCCAGTAATTCATTTCCGTCAAAGCTTGCCACATAGTATTGTAAGCATTTGCCTTTGGGATATACCGGCGACGGTAAAGTATTTTTGTCATAACGATTCCAACCAGGCGGAAAGTGTAATTTTCCAATTTTCACGTTCGTAATGAATTTCCCAGACGAATTGCGTAAATCGCTTATTTTCGTCTCTGGCTGAGTGTTCGACACCGACGGATCATCGGAGAAAATACCAATCCATTCGGGTGGATTGCGGCAGTCAGGTCCCCAGTTTATTTCAAGAAATGACTCCTCGATGGTTTTTTCATTTAGCGAAATGGTCAGGTAAATTGGACAACCTACGAGTATAGATGGAGAGTACGAAATTTGGTCAAGTTTAGAATAAATGCGATTATAGGGTGAAATTTCTACCTTCTATGGATACGAGTTGCTCTGCAATAATAACAATAAGGAAACTCGTGATGCCAATCCAAAAAGAATAATAGTTATGGCGGATGCGTTGTTTCTTGATACGACCCACTGCCATAACAAGCCGGTTTTTAAATAACTCTTTCGTTGAGAAAACGACCAAAACATGAATCAGGAACTACAACGTAACGCCGCAGGTATACCACCGATATGGACTCCGGTCTTCTGATAACAAACACTGGCAATAAACTGATTTTTTTTGTTCTTCTTTTTTTATTGTGCGATCATCTACTATACTCGTACGAATACTCGTAAAATATTCTGTTCGAGATGTCTAATGTGAGATCAGCGCATGCGATAATTTTATCACAGTCAATTAGTGTCGCCGACGATCAGGCACAGTAATTCTGATTCATGCTCTGCATTGTCACATCCTCATTAAAGCTTCGCATCAGCACAAAAAACTAAAAAAGTTTATCTTTGCTACAAATGTTAGTTGGACTTTATTGGTAAAAGTTGTAGTACAACTGAACACATTTTTCTGCTGACCTAATGGGCTTAGGTAGTTAGGTAGGTAAAGTTTTTTCCGAAAGTAAAGATTGTGTGAAGTAAAGATTGCAATATCCAAATTTAAGAATTGCAAAGCTGTTGCGGCCCCGACGACCGAATTTTTTAAAACTGAAGGAATTGACTTGGTAGAGTGTATACAGCAGCTGTACTCCAGAATTTGGTCGGATGAAATGTTGCCTGATGAATGGAATCTCAGCATTGTTTGCCCGATATATGTACAAGAAAGGAGGCCCACTTAACTGTGCAAACTATATAGGATAGACGCTTTCAACAACGTCAACACATCTGCGATCGCAGCTGCACTGTCGACTGGCGGGACTCACTGGGACTCACTTGGCGAATTGATTAATCTCCTGCTTACAAGTCGGATCATTAATTCAAAACTGCGTGTGGCCTATGCCAAAATATCTGACTGCAGAAGAAGGCCGCAATGTAAAGTTCTATCCCCCTTCTATGGAACTTAGTTGTGAACGAGCTGCTGATATACCTGAAATGGGAGGGGTGCAGAGTGATCGCGCATGCGGATGACGTTGCTATTGCCGTTTCAGGAAAACACCATAATACTCTGAAAGAACTCTTACAGAATGCTATTAACAAGCTAACTAGATGGGCAAATCATTGTGGTCTGGGAGTAAACACCCACAAAACAGAACTTGTCCCCTTTACTATAAATTATAAAATTCCACATGATGACCCACCCTCTATAAAGGGCACAAGCTTATCGAGATATTTAGCTTTATCAGATAAGGATAAGCTTGTGCCCTTTATAGAGGTGGGGTCAACATGTGGAACGTTATATTTTCTAGTGAAGAGGACAAAACAAAAAAAAAACACCCACAAAACAGAAGTCTTGTCTTCTTCACTAGAAAATATAACATTCCACATATCCTTCTCTGATAAAGCTTAATATCTGGTTCTCATTCTGGAGAGAAATCTTACCTGGAAACCTAATACACAAGAAATAGTTCGCAAAGCCACAGTGGCACTCTTTTCCTGTAAAAAAGCCATCGGTAACAAATTGGGTTTTCAGTCCCATATCACTCATTCCCCAAAACTCCCCAAAAATTGTACTACGCTGTCCCTCTACCCGAAAATGGTTCCTAACCGAGTGCTACATGCAAACTCATGTTAAAGTAGGATCCTATTGATAAAACCAACCATTGATGGGCTAATAGTATAACCTGTGTAACGAAAAAACAGATCTGGCCAAAGCTGGATACAAAATGCTCCAAGTATTTGATCTCTTTAAAAATATTGCATATAAGTGCCAGAATAATCATCATCATATTTGGCTCTACAACCGGGGTCCGGTCCTGGCCTCCCGCAAAAAGTCTCTCCACCGGTCCCGATTTCGAGTCGATGTCATCCAGTTTGGCATCCCAAAACTCTGGGCGTCCTGGTCTACGCCATCCTTCCAGCGTAGGCTTGGCCGGCCCATGTTCCATAAACCCTAATGCAAAGTACTTTCCAAGCAGGATCCCAACGTGCTCTTCCCATTGCTCTAAGATGCCTTTGATATCGGCGATCAGATTACCCTCTTTATCTTTGCAGTATGTGTAACGCGGTGCAGACTCTTTGGTAGAACTGCCGCGCCTGGTGCGGTCCTTGCTCTCTGTACTATTCTATTTCACGGCCGAGGTTCTATTCCCAGGCTGCTTCCTTTTGTCGGTTAACTGTTATTTCATATCTTCTGAGCTCTTTGTATTCATCTTTGCATGTCCGCGTTCTATGAGATTGTTGCATTGCTCGGTACTCAACATACTTACGTTCAGTTGCTAGCTTACATTCGTCATCGAACCAGTCGTTCCGATCTCTACGACTACTGCCTGAGGTGGAGTCAGCAGTATTCCTAAGGCATGTCCATTTCTCTTCTACGCCCGTCATCACAGCCCCAGAATTTGCTCTTAATTTAGGGCGAGTCCTATCGCTTGGCCTTAGTTGTTTTTGGTCTCTTCGTTGGGAAGGGCAGCCGTGTTGACTCGAATCTGATTCGCGGATGCAGTCTTTTTTTATGATGCAATCCGCGCTCGGAGCACCCTACCAACAAGATAGTGGTCCGAGTCGTCGTTGGCACTTCGGTACGTTCGTACCGTCATCAGGTTCGGGTTTTGGCGGCGGTCTATCAACACGTGGTCTATCTGGTTGCGAGTGGCTCCATCAGGAGATACCCAGGTTGCTTTGTGGATATTCTTACGCGCAAACCTTGTACTCGTAACGACCAAATTATTGCTTGCTGCCATCTCTACGACTCGTTGTCCATTGTCATTAGTGTTTTCGTGTAAGCTATGGGTGCCAATGTACTGCCTGAATACTGGCCCTTACCTATCTTAGCATTCATATCCCCCAGAATGATTTTTACATCATACTGAGGGAAGGCTTGGAGTTCCCGTTCGACTGATTAAAAGAATTCTTCGTTCTCATCATAGAAAGTTTATAAAAAAGTGATGCCGCCCGAGCGAAAAGTACTGCCGGTCAAAATCGACTGACATGGCACTGATAGTCTTAAACCTAAGAAAATAACGATCGTGTTGGAAGGTGATAATCGTTCGCAAGGAAGTTGAAAATTTTATAAAAACTAAAGTCTGTTTTTTTTTTTTAAAGTTTTGTTGTTTAATTTTTTCATTCTGCTTTTTTCTTCGTGCTATTTACATCAACAGACAACCATTTAAAGTTCTTTGCTTACAGACATAAAGAAAAACATTTAACACTAATTTTATCATTTTATATAATATATTATATTACTTATTATTTTTCCTAAATATAATTTTTAATTAGTTTCCTCTTGCTGACTGTTCCAGGAATGTTTATCTTTAGCTTAACCTAAAATACTTTACTCATAAAATAATTTAATCGAACGAAAGTGGATAAAACTTGAGCGAAGGCCCTTTATTAGTATAGTAGTTAGTAGTTTCAATTGAAAATTTAAACAGTTTTTTTTTCTATAATCACACATGTCCTGCATTCCGAGTGAAAGTGAATTGAAATCGAATCTCAGTTTCACTTTAAATAATATACCGTATTCCACATTCCGAGTAAATTCAAATTTTTTCATGCGACCATTTACGAAAATGACCGTTTTCTCACAACACTAGAGAGTAGGCATTAAGGGCCCAGCCCATATAATCAGTTGCTTCAGTTATGTCGACGTATTCGTTCACGTTGCTTTAACGCAAAGAGGTGACCCAATAAATACGTTGTCGTCGTACAGGCAAACAAAAACAAATGCCAAAATAAACTTCAAACTACTGTGAGAGAGAACTGTCAAAGCATTTGCCGGAGATAAATGTTGAAAGTTGGGTAACTTTTTGCGTCGCTTCCATGTGACGGACATGCCTATGGGAAACTTATCATAAGAATAATTTAAAAACTGGGCAATAAAATGCACAAATAACTACTGGGAAAATATAGAACCATTCAAAGAAATTCCTAAACTTTAACCACAAAAAGGCGAAAGAGGTCATAAAACTAAAAACTAAAAACAGGAACTAAGAATCGTATCTAACAGGTAATCTATACTTGTAAGTATCATCTATACAAAATAAGAGTCAGCAATGATGAGACCTGAATATACTGCAATGAAGAAGAGGAGACAATGGAGCACCTCCTAGCAGACTGTCCAGCCCTTATAAAATTAAGGATAAACACTATGGGCAAAAAACCTATTAGGGTAGAAGATTACCAACAAATTCCAGTCAAATGAATAATACAGTTTATCAAAAGACTAAAATATTTCTAGGCTCAAAGAATAGGGGGCACCATAGAGCCATGTAGGTCGCGGTGCAAGTGGCTTGTGCACATCACATCCCTCAATTCTCATCGTATTGTATCGTATCATAAGAACGCGTGTATTTCATCGATCTGTCAGTTGCATACGTCGCTCAAGGGACACAATGGAGCCGAGCCCTTTGTCCTAATATGATTTTCAAATTGATATTCGTTGCTAGCTAAAATTCTCTTTTGTATTACGGTGTTTCAGTGCACGCTCAGTCAGTCACAGAAAGTCACAGACAGTTACAGACAGTCACGGACAGTAACAGACAGTCACAGACATTAACCTTGTGAACTGCCTATGGTTTGTGAGTTTTTAATTTTTGACAGCAAGCTATAATAATATTATCAGGGAAGAAAATCGAAGAGAAAGAGTTCGTAGGAAAGTTTTACATCACGCTATTAAGGCTAGCCGCATATTTAGAACAGCATAGGGTATCCGAGGTTTTTAGGGTATACAATCTTATACGTAATGACGCACTTATAGATTTTGCTTCATTTAATGTAACATTGTGTACTTTAAAAACCTCACGAGGCGCTCAATATGCGCTTGTCCTAATACCGTTTATCTTTATCCTAGCTTCCTCTGTTGCCGAAAGTAGCTGCAAATTGTTAAGCCCACCTCCGGTACTTTAAAGCACCTTTTTGTTTTAAACAAGTTTTTCCCTATAATTACTTCCAGTCTAACTAAACCTACATTTAAAATGAACCTTCATAAATGTTATTTAAATGTTTTCGTAGTGAGTCTTTTTCTATAAACAAAAATTATTAAAAAAAAAAAAGGAAAAACTCATCAAACTGCTGTAAAGTTTCAAAATAAAAAACTGAGTGAATTGAATTAACTCCAAAAATACATCAAATTATCCCACATTTTGGAATTCGTTCAAAAACCCATTTTCCGTGTACATATTTCTACGAGGCAATATATTTTTCAGTGCTACTATTAATGACCAGCAGATGAAGGTTATGTTCGGAATGTGGAACACCAATTTTCATCAATTTTGCCCGTGTAATTCACAAATAGTGAAATGCAGAACATGTGTGATTATAAATTTTTTTTTTCAATTTTTTGCATTCCAGGTACGGCTCTAAACTGTACGACAGGATGATAGAGTTATAGATATTAGAACACACGATGATTAATTCAGGATTTTTCATTCTTTCCAACGGTTCTTTGTGAGGTAGACACTTTACGGTTAATTTTTTTCGAGAGCAAACGAGATGTGTTTTTGTTTTTATACAGGGTGGCGTTTATATATTTAGTAACTTTTTTGTTTATATATACATATGTATTTTTTTAACCACGCCCCTCTACTCTGAGGCCTGATCACTTCCAAATTTTTATAAAAAGTGTTGTCATCACAGATACAGTTGTGTGCAAAATTTAAAGAAAATTGGGCTTTAGGAAGTGCGTTAAAATTTCACAAAATCACAAAATTCCACCAGTCACTGACATCCGGAAACTTGAAGTTAATATAGAGAATTTAAAAATGAGGAAGTACGCTTGTCTTTCATTCAGAAGTTTAAAATACTTTCTTTTTTATAATTTGCGCACGCGCACAGGGGTTCGCACCCTTATAATTCTCAGCTATATGGTTGGCACAGCCTGGCGTTAAGGAAAAGGAGGAGAAAAGGTGAGATGTCTATGAGCTTGTGTTTTGAATGTCTGTGGATCATAGTAATGTGGATAGAAAGAGCTTCTTGGCAGAGCATTCCACATACGTGTTGTACGGCTGAAGAACGAATCTCTGATCTTAACTGTACGTCCGAAGATAAGCTGAAGGACAAACTGATGAGCATTTAGACCGCTAGGTGTATTGCGGTTGAATTCAGGGAGAGGTTAGCAATGTTTTCGTCACCGAGAGGACAAGGAGCCGACGACTTTAGAGTCCTTTGCGGTAGGGTGGTGTTGTATTTTGCAATGGATGTAGGTGCTATTGGTCAGTACGAAGAAGGAGACGACGGCCTTAGAGTTCTTTGCGGTGTTGTATTTTACAACAAGATGGTGCGGTTATCTAAAGTAGTCGTTACTACATTTATAGCTCTTTCGATTTGCAGGGTAGAGATAAAATTTCTCTCTCGTGGTTTTGGTTTGGCGTTCTATTTGCAAACTGTATCCGGGGTACGGTTTGATTTTGCGTTTTATTTGCACGGTTTTGTAACCGACACTGTAACTTTACTACCCGTCGACAGTCGATGGTTTTAGTAAATCGGAAGAGGCATTAAAATCAATTAGATTGTTGCGGATTTTTAGAGTGCAGTTTGTTGTGCGGTATTTCGACGCGTGTGCAAGGAAAACTTCGTCTTTGTTGTCAGATTTTTCGAGCAATTTGACACCAATAATATACACTGCATCTCAGTCATTTAAATCTACAAAAAAGAGGCTAGAGGTAAAAATTTGTAGAAGTGCCATAAAACTAATCGTTCTTTACTTGGATTTAAAATTCCTCCTTGAACTTTTTCCCCATATTACCCTAAATAAATTCCTTAATTTGTTTTTTCCTAAACTACCAAAATTTATAGTGACGGTGAAGCACCTCTAGCATCCATAGGGGTGAGAGTTTAAAGTAAATTAAGAGTAATATTAGTATCGATTCCATAGTTTTTGAGGTCGCTGGGATAAAAAGTGTCGATAAGACATTACTAAAACCCCCAACGGTGGGGGTGTAAAGGCGTTGACATCTGACAAGACTGATGTTAGTGTCGAATCCATAGATTGGGGTCGCTGATATGAACAGTGTTCGTAATGAGACATCCCTTGGAGTGGTAGTGGGAAGGGGGTGAAATGTTAAAATAGTCTAAAACAACCGAAAACGTGAATGGACATAACAATAGATAAACAAAAAAGTTATTTAATTCATAAAGCCCATGACGAAATTAATGCATATGGTCCACCCTGTGTACCCTGTTCTGATTATTGTTGATGCACTGATGTAATATGTTTGGACAGTTTTTACATCACGTGCAGGTATAGTATTTGTATGTGTGTCACTATTATATGTATGTATAAATGCTAAGTGTGTATGTGTGCTATATAATTGAAAATAAATAACATTTAATTAATGATTCATTTAACAAAATTAAAAAAAAAAACAGTCTTCAAGTTGCATTTTTGTGATTATGATTTGCGTTTTACAAACAAAGAAATCGCGCAATTCGTATGTGTTTGTATTTGGGTGTGTTGGTGTGTGTTTGGTGTGTATTTGGAATGGTCGTCTGTGGAAAAAACGAATGTTTGCTATTCTGATATCGTTTTCGTCTATGGTTTGGCGCGACATTAATCGCTAAAATTCATCTAACTACAGCTATACACATCAGTTACATATACATATAGTTACATATTACATAGTATAATAATAAAAAAAGATTCGATAACATTGAATAAATTATTTCCATTAGGTACACAACTAAAACTTAACTTAGATACAAAAAAATAAAATAAAAAAACAATAAACTTATAAGTTAATAGGAGGACTATCTGCGCTAACGAGTGTAACATCCTTACATTTCTAAAGAACGTAAAAAGTTTGAAAAACTAAATAATAACTGGGATGGCGCGCTTGCTTGTGTGTGTGTGTGTGTGTTTGTGAGTGTATGTGCTTTCAGATTGTCGACTAAACAACATAAAATGTACAAACGCTAAAGCTAAATCTACTAAGTTTTCGGGGTTTTGTGTGGGTGTATGTTATTTACATATTTACAGGATCTTATTTACATATTATACAGGGTGTTGTACTTTTTTCAGGGCCCGGCCCAAGCTTTGGACTTTGGTGCAGAGATCGGGCTACACATGACCATCATCACGATCACAATCTGGGTTCCTGTCAATTCACCTGCTGCGTCAGCATATTCACCAGCTCCGTTTGGTCCATGTTGTTCAGGGTTTGCATATCGACGCCGAGCGCAGCGGCCACAGCTTCAATATCCAAACCGAATGAGGTCAGCAGCTCGAGAAAGCGCATGTCCTCGCCCGTCAGGGGATTCGTCAACGTCGGACAGGAGTGATTGCATTGTGGCCAACTGCAACGTTCGAGCAGTCGCAAGACACATTTTTGTGGTGGCGGTGTCGTCAGCGCTTTATTGTTGCTGTCGTTGACTTGATTACTATTTGCGTTGTTCGCAGACGGACGATTTTCCTGTAGTTGTTGCTGATGGTCGTGATGTTTTGCTGCTGGTTGCTCCTTCTGGAACTGCTGCTCCTTGCGTCGTCTTCTTCGTCTGTTCTTCTCCCTATTGTCGTTGTTGCTGTTTAAATGGTTTCCACCCCGTCGATTTAAACGTTCGTGGTGGTTGTTGTTGTTTTGATTTTTTCTTCGATTCCGATCACTTTGCGTTCCGTTCTCATTGGCCGTCGAGATGCTATTCTCTGCTATTCTGTTTCCTGGCATAGCTGTCGTGTGCATTCTTCGGCGATTATTGTTGTTGTTTTTGTTGCGCTTGCGCTGCTGGTTACGTTGACGTTTCTGTTGGCGCTCTTCCTTGGTCAGGCGATGATTGTGTTTGGGTTTGCCGCCAGCGTCGTCAAGTTCAGGATGCTTGTGCCTTTGATGGTTCGGCTTGCGGTTATTGTTGCGCCGCTTTTCCGCCGTCAGCAGTACACTCGTTTCCGTCGATCGTCGCATTTTGTTGTTATTGTTGTTGTTTCGCTGCTTGTGTTGTCGTCGTCTTGTCGATTGTTCCCAACAGCGCAACGCTTTTGGCAATGATATATCATCGATTCTAATGTTCACCCAGTCGCGCTTCGACAAAACGGCATGTCCAATGCACGATGGAGCAAAGACCGCTGTGACATTGTCTAGTGACGAACGCAAAGCGCCACCCATTTCGTGAATGTAATTCCATTGCTGTGGCGTAACTGGAGCGCCAACATTGTCTGCTCTCATTTGCGCTTCATCGAAAAGCCATTGAAACACAAAGAGTGGAGCTATTTGTTGGGAGAGAGAAAACAAAACAGCCATTTAGAGGTATTTAGAAGGGCCAGGATAGTGAGCATTTAAACTTACATTTCAATGTTGGATAAAGCCGATAGCCGAAATAGCAACGCCACGGCTCCGCGATATGCTGTTTAACGCAAGCTTCCGGCAACTGTCCGTCCCACATCTTCCAGCCCTGACGGACTGCTTCGCTTGATGCCACTGCCGATGGTGTGTATGGCTCTCGATCGAGAAACCATCCGGAATCGCTGACACCACGTACCGTCACTTTAAGATTTCGCTCGTGATGCAAAAATTTATTGATACGATCCAAGTTCAACATAACTCCCAAGCCGCCAGCCGATGATCCGACCAGTAACAGTTCGGCTCCGGTGCCGCGACCCAATCCCAATGGAATTAAATCGGCAATCACCTGTCGAATGATCAGTGATCCCATAAAACGCCAACCATCGCGCGTATCCGCCTGAGATTTGGTGCCCGACCAGGAATCGCTGCTACAATACGGCACCAATACATGATTCGCCTTATGCCAATAGGGATTCTCATCTTGCAGTCCAGACAGAATGCCACCAACTTTAAAGGTAAAATTAAAATCGAAATTATTATTAAAATTGATAAAGAAGACGACTTCTTACCATCTCGTGTCTCCGGCCATTGAGCTGACGTCATCAAATGACGCAATTTCATCCAACGAGCTCGGCAAGATTTCGTATCAAAACAGTGCCATCCACCCTCAAGGAAAACAATCCATTTCTTGGAACCAGGCGATTTTCGTAGATAAAATCCCGCTTGCGAACCATCATTGCATGTGACTGTCCGATTTGAAAGAAAAACTCGTTTTAACGACCGACTCTGGTCGCTGACTGCTCCACCAGCAATATTATTTGCTTCGACTACAGGTCGCTGGATGGAGTTAGTTTCAATAGATAACTTTTGCTTTGTCGTTGTTATCGTTGAGTTCAGATGTGAACCATCAACTGCATTACCGCTCCCAGAAAGAATTAATGATGATGATGTAGGTGTTTCTAAAGGCACGGCACCATGTGTAGCGTAAGCGCGTCCATCAACGAAACTCAAATTTGAAATCATCGTCGATACCATGATTACGATTAGAAGGCACTGGAAATTACCGCACACGGTGGTTGAGCTTACTGTAATTTTTATCTGACATTCGTCACTGGTTGGTGTCTAGAATTAATGAAAAATTTTGAAATTTTTAGAATTTACTAATTAGAGTTTATGGATTAGGAGTAGCGCATATTGAGCACAGCACAGCCAAACACAGCATAGCACAGTGAAGCAGATGAAAACTCTGCCTCTGCGAGTCACCGCATATTAAGCGTAGTTTCTACGCATCTTTGAGTTTGGTCGGTTCGCTTATTTTTGCGAAGAAATACAACCAACTCACTAGATCGACTTAAGAAATAACCAACTCACTTGATCGAGAAACAGCTGTTCAAGTAATGTCAAAATGCACAGAGGCAGAGAAAAGTTGTGTTTGCTTTACATATGTCGCATAGATGATAGGGGTTTGCGTCTTTGTTTTAACTCTGCTACGTGCATTGTGCGGTGTTTAGTCTAACATTGTTCGACACAGAGCATAAGGCTGCGCTCAATATGCGCTAAGCCTTATGCTTGTTGCGTTCAATTGAACCTTGTCGTCTTTTCTCTTCTTTCTTTCTTTCTCTTGTTCTACAATGTACTTTTTACTTTCTTTTAGATGATAAAAAGAATGCAACTATTAGTTTTTACAGTTTATCTAAAACACAAACCAAGGCAAGTTTAATATTTCAAGTAAAAACAGTGTTAGTAAGTCGTGGGTTTTATTACTGGAAAATATTCGATTTTAATATTGTGGAAAAATATTGGTTATCCTCTGGATTTACCGTTCGCACAATGCAAAACTTTTTACTTTTCCTTTTATTTTAAAACCCGGAAAAAACAATATCGAATTTATTCAAACTAAATTCAAAATATACGAATGACAACAATTTATTTTGACAAAATGGAAATTTATGCCAATTATGTACTTTAATTCTTAATGCAAAAGTTGTTTGTTAACTTTTACCTTTGTGGTTTAGAACGTTAATGCTTGCTCCGAAAGTCATCTTTTGTAGATGACTCTCAAGCTCTCTCTTTCCAACTCACTAAAACCCTACCTGTTTCGCTGTTTCATACTCATGCCTGTGTGGCCACATCGATATCGATTTTCATGTATAGAAAAATTTACACAAAAAATTATTTGGGGTGTGTTAACAAGTGTTAACAAATCGAGCGTTAACAAAAAGTGAAACCGTCTGTTTTTGACCTTTACACGACATAGAGGCTGAAATTGTATGAGCAGCTATATCTCACACAGCATTTTTTATATACCGCGTGTGTGTGCCGCGTGTAATGCATGGAAAAGGTATATATAAAAGGTATAAAGGAACTGGTATATATTGGCTTCTAATAGTCAGAATTTATTTTAAATAATTGGTATGCGATGACGTAATTTGTGACGCGTATGACGCGTGGCGTATGGCGGGTATTATATATGCAAATAGTTTTTTAAGGAGTAAACTCCAGTCGGCCGGAATAAAGGCAAAAAACACACGATAATGACGTATTTGTACACGTTCGCAGCTGAGGTAATTCGAGTTATATGTAATTATTAGAGAAGAAGAATACTCTTTGACAAAAGAGCCTCAATAGCGTTCAAAGTTAAAAATTTAATGAATTAAATCGAATTTCAACCATAAACTTGCCTCTAGTACAAACAATTTTACGTAATTTTAAGCTTTTCTTTCGTACTAAATTTTTCTCTGTATTCCTCATGCCATAGGCAATCGCTTAAACAAAGATTTCCGGAGACACTTGTTGATATTCTGTGATTTTTTGTTTCTGTATTATTTTGTTGTAACAAAAAATAAACAAACAAAACAAAGCATTGATTTGCAATAGAATTAAGAAATTATTTCAATATTCACTGATAACAGCGCACAGAACAATCCGTAGATTCCTAAATAAGCATTATACAAGTAATATTTATTATCAATTGTAAATAACTGTTATACGCATGAAGTCTGTATGTGCTTGTATTTACATAGAATTTATTTTTTTAAAGTTTTTAGATAGATGACTCATATTTACTTGCGATGGAGTTGTAAATAACGAACTTACCAGAGTGAATTAGCGCCCTCAAGGTTGTTCCAATTGAAAACAGTAGAAAAAAAACAACCCATAAAAATTAAAATTTTTCATCTAAATTCTCTAATCGCAGAAATTGATATGGGAGCAAAACCTTCTCTATAGAAAGCCCAACTGTTCCGATCGTACACAGATACATGCTTAGATTGAGACCAAACGTATTTGTATTTAGTAATCAACT
Source organism: Nephrocerus scutellatus (assembly GCA_947095585.1). Classification (NCBI taxonomy): domain Eukaryota; kingdom Metazoa; phylum Arthropoda; class Insecta; order Diptera; family Pipunculidae; genus Nephrocerus; species Nephrocerus scutellatus. Next base: position 24,671,498 of record OX352765.1, on the reverse strand, counting down.
AAAGAGCAAAATCCATATAAAATATTTCTGTTTCCTACTACTACATCTTACGTTTCTCGCTCTTTGCGACTTCTTATTTTTTGTACACCGTATTCACATCCCACAAACACACATGCGTTTGGTGTTGGTTTACAGCAAAACCTTCTCTATAGAAAGCCCAACTCTACGCATACTAATGCTGTAAACCAAGACCAAACGCATGTGTGTTTGTGGGATGTGAATACAGTGTACAAAAAATAAGTAGTCGCAAAGAGCGAGAAACGTAAGATGTGGTAGTCAGAAACAGAAAAATTTTATATGGATTTTGCTCTTTAGTTGATTACTAATACAAATACGTTTGGTCTCAATCTAAGCAAGTATCTGTGTACGATCGGAACAGTTGGGCTTTCTATAGAGAAGGTTTTGGTTTACAGCATTAGTATGCGTAGAGTTGGGCTTTCTATAGAGAAGGTTTTGTATGGGAGCCCTTCGATCCTGGGCCATTTTTTTTTATTGTAGGAGAAAATCATCGAAACAAACATTTGACATCAGATGTTAAAATTGAAAAAGCTCAGATCATTTTATTCTGAGCACTTAGAGCACGCTCATACTCTGAGCAAATAAGAAACACGAACATTTATCTTGAGAACTCTTTGACTGCTCTGAACTAATTTATGAAAACGCCAAATGACAGAATATTGTGAAAACTTGTTGTTCTATCTGTAAGTTGATATCGACAACAAAAAAAACGACATCAATAAAAATACAATTCAGTATATAATGAAAATGTAAGTTGAAGTAAGCATAAAACATGTATGTCTCGTTTCATTTGCTGGGTTCATTTGTGCGTGCGCTAAGATTTCTCTCTCTCTCTCCACCACCAACAAAACCATGCAGCGCAGCCGACTGCGCAGCACACACCGCACAAAGTCCATAAAGGGCGACGAATATCTGATGCCAGTACAGATATTTAAAAAATGTATAAGGGCCTTGCGGCCGAACCCGGGACCCGATCACTACCAAATTTTCGAAAAAGTATTGTTTATTGGGTATACACATGTGTGTAAAATTTGAAGAAAATCGGGTAAATTTTTTAAAATTTTTGTTTGGGAGCCCCCCGACCCCGCAGCCCGAGGGGCCTCAAAATTTAATAGAAAGTGTTGTCTCCGGAAATACACATGTGTGCAAAATTTCAATAAAATCGGGCCATGGGAAGTGGGTTAAAAATTGATCGCAAGAATCCACGACAGACGACCGACCGACGACCGACCGACGACCCACGGGCAAGTGAAGTTAATATAGAGAATTTAAAAAAGCTTTTGATTTACTATAAATTTGCGGCGTTTTGCCACTGCAATAAGTTATTATTTGGAATTCAGAAACACAGATTGAAAATTACTTGCAAGCAGATAGAGCTACCAGCTAAGAGAATAGTAGTTCAAATATTTTAAGTATTTTTGTGTGCATTAAAAGTTATCAGGACTGTAAAATTTTAAACTTTTGTTGTGTATATTCTTGAGGGAAATTTAAAGAAAATCGGGTAAATTTTGTAAAATATTTGTATGGGAGCCCCCCGAACCCGAGGTCCGAGAGGCCTCAAATTTTAATAGAAAGTATTGTCACCGGAAATATACATGTGTGCAAAATTTCAATAAAATCGGGCCATGGGAAGTGGGCTAAAAATTGATCAGAAAATCTGACCAGCCAGCCAGCCAGCCAGCCAACCAGCCAGCCACTTGCACGCGAAGTTAATATAGAGAATTTAAAAAGAGGGGTAAATCACCCAAAATATCAAGATCAGTTAGAGGGGAAAAGCGATCTACCGTAGATTGGTTTTCTAGAGAAAACGAACAACTTGACAGCCAAAAAATCAATCTGCGCCAGATTTTTAATAAAAAAAACGACATAATGGTAGTTACTCAATCTCAAACTACTGCGGTAAAGTAGTTGCAAGCCGACAGAAGTTATCACACCTACTTTGTAGAACTTCTGAAGGCATAACGGAATACAGCAAATAATTGTTGGATACCAATACACATGGCCTGGCAAAACAATGCGCAATGGCTATTATCAAATGTAGGTAATTATTGTTGTTTCCGATAAACAAATAACGACAACCGAGGTTGCTATCGGTAGAAGATAAAAAGTGTAACTAACTACTCCTCAGTGCGTGCTATCATCGGGTCGTCATCAAACAAATTTTATAACAATGACGCCTTAGCATGGTGACGAATTGGCTCCATTATCGCAACATATTTTTATTGTTTTTGTGATTGTTATGACTACCATACCAATCAGGTGAGAGCAGCAGCCAGTAACGTTGAGGGAGCAAAGCAAACAATCGATTACGCTCAATCTCAGTCGCTGAAGTCTTGTGCTTGTGCCAGCTTAGGCCTAGAGCTCTCAGGTATTTCTCGCTCACTACACCAGATGTTCGATGGTGATGTTGATGATAATGATGATGATGATGACTGAGTTGAAACCACGAAACTACGAAGCTCTGGAGCAGCAGCGTGAGGGTTTGGTGGAATCGGAATCGGAATAAAGGAATGTTATAATAAAATGCTTGTGGTGTAACGTGCGGTGTGATGGGACGCGAGCGATCAACGATGGAGCGAGCAGCAGCGCGCCAATGATGATGATATTTTTACCTCGAGAGTCTTAAAGAACGTAAACACTACGTTTTGGCGGAGAAACTCTTTGATCAGAATTCGAGCAAGGAGCTCTGCGAGCGGCAAACATCAAAGATATCTGCCGACAGAAACAGATACAAAACAAAATAAAACAAAAGCAGCAACAACAATAATAATAACAACAAAAACAACCAGCCAAGAAACTTTACACAAACACACACAGGCCAGTCAGATGCAAAGGAAAATAACAAATCATCGCACGGTTAACACAAAGCAACGCAACGCACACAAGTAAATGGCAGTAGCGCACGGCAGCGGCATAGCGATAGCAGAGCACATGAATCGAACGAATACCGCGAACAAAATGCGACTTCACAACCAACGAGATCATAACAGAAATATCGAATATGACGTGGGGTGGGTGGCTGTGGGTGGCTGTGGGTGGCTGTGGGTGGCTTGAAGGACAGACAGGCAGTGTTACAACTGAATTATTTGTAGCAGTTGTAGTTGTAGTTACTGAAAAGAAGGTTGTAGTTAGTGAAAAGAGGGGTAAATCTCTTAAAATATACAGAACTTTTTCCGATCTACGGTAGATCGGTTTTTAGGGGAAACGAACAACTTGACAGCCACGCTTTTCAAATAGAATTCTAACATAAGACTTAAACAATTTTTAAAGCGTCACGTGTCAGGCACTTTTTGACATCTGTGCACTTTTTGACATCTATGCGCTTTTTGACGTCTATGCACTTTTTGACATCTATTCACTTTTCTCTATTAAAGAGTTGAAAACTAAAATCTAGAAAAAGTTCCACCACTAATAGAATTACGGAAAAAAGACCACATGCACCCAGAAAGGCACTTGAGAGAAGGGAAATCACTTTTGGTGCCTTAATTACTAATAATAAGAAAAAATAATGTGGAAGAAGAAGGCATACTTTTAGACATCGTGTAGAAGTGCTTTTGTGTTATTGAAGACCGTGCATTTGATTAATAGTGCTGATATATGTTGGGGAGGTTGGTCTTAGAGTGGGTCCTGGAGGGTTTGGTGGTCAGTTTGGTGGGGGTAGTGTGGTGGGGGCAGTCAGGCAACGCGGGGTATTTCAGCTAGTATTTTATATAATAGAGTATTCTTAATTATCTAGTAGGGGCCTTTTGTTGCGCAGTCAACTCAACCATTATGCTGTGATATATATAGCGTTTCGTGCGATAAAATTTCATCTATCGTATTTACTATTTCCCTTTACTGCTTTTATTATATTAACTTTTATACTTTCAATAACGCCAAATAACTATAAACTTCTAACGCGCGTACATAAGTCCGCGCAGCTACTTTTCAATCTAATATATAAAAATCTCGTGTCACGGTGTTTGTCTCTCAACTGCTCCGAAACGGCTTGACCGAATGTTATGAAAATCGGGAGAATTTGAGAACGACTGCACCGATTTGGTTAACTTTTATTTTATAAATACGCCATAGTCCGAATAAGGTTTATGCGAAAAAAAAATAGAAAAGATGTCCGGAAAATTGTAAAATTCGGAAAAAACTGAAAGTGCTGTTTTCAATAGGATTTATGTATGAACTCGCGACCATAACTCACGATTCGAACGATGGATTAGCGTATTTTTTTTTGTTTTGTTCGTTATAGTCCTAGGAAACAAAGACAATTACACAAAGGAAAGTCGAAAAACAAAACATTGCTTTTTCGTTATGTTCCCGAAGATATTTTTAGCAAATTAAAATTCGGGAAAATTTGGAAATTTCATTTCTGTTTCAATAGATTCCAATTGTTTGGGTTACGTGCGCAAATGTCATTTGACAGCTTCTTCTTTGATTTTGTGGGCAAAAAAATCTCCAAAAGACCACAAAAGACCATCAAAAGGCCCCTAAGACCCCGAAAAGAATCACAAAAAGACCTCCGAAAGTCCCTCAAAATCCCCAAAAATCATTAAAGACCCCCAAAAGAACCCCAAAAGACCCTAAAAAGACTCGCCGAAATACCACAAAAAGACCCCCAAAAGACCACCAAAAGACCTATAAAAGGCGTCCAAAAGACTCACCAAAAAACCTCCAAAAGACCCTGAAAGGACCTCCAAAAGACTCCCAAAGATACCCCCAAAAGACCTTCGAAATACCCAAAAACCCTCAAAGGACCTCCAAAAGATCCTCAAAAGACCCTCAAAAGACCCCCCAGAGGACCCTCAAAAGACCATACCGAATTTCATACAAATCGGTAGTTCCCAAAATTAAAAAATGTAACACAATGATGTGACCAATACTGTGACTCGATATCGCAAAACAAATAGCTTTTCACAAGTTCACAAAACGATCACAAACAAATTTATTGAAAGTGGGACAGGACAATGTCTGTCGGGTCAGCTAGTTTCTCTATATCGCTTGCCCGTGTGTTTGTTTGTTTGTCGTGGAATCTTGTGATCAATTTTTAAGAAACTTTGCAGACATGTGTATTTCCGTTGACAACACTTTCTATTAAAATTTGATGACTCTGGAGCATCAGGGCAAATTTTATACACATATGTATCTCCAATGGAAAAAACTTGGAAGTGATCGCACGCGCTCTCAAACAAATTTAAAAAATTTACCCGATTTTCTTCTAATTTTACTCATATGTGTATCTCCGATGACAACACTTTTTGTAAAAATTTGGAAGTTATCGGGCGCTAGGGCCGAAAAGTTCCGTTTAAATTTCTTCTTAATTAATTCAATTTTATTTAAACTTTCCACACATGTGTATCTGCGATACGAGAACTAACATGAATTTAGGGGATTTTTTGTCAAAAAAAGTCATAAAATATCATTCTATATAACTTGTAAAGGACGAAAATTATTATCAAAATTAATTGGAAGTTAAATGCAGCTTTTTTTTGATAAAAACATGGATTATTTGAGCCCCTTAACTTTTGGTTTTTCTTGTCCATAAGATTTAAACGAGACTTTAATCCCGGCACGCTCTAAAAACCACACCTGCACACACCATTCAAGAGGGTGTCACAATTGCTATAAACGAGTAATTGCATTTCAGTCTCAATACGCTGAACAACGCAACGGCATTGCGTTACACATTTAAGCAAAGGCGCAAACCAAATAACGCAAAGCAATTAATAGAATGTGACAATTTAATAACCATGACAAGTAGCCGCCGTCACTGCTCCAACAAACACCAGCATAGATAAATAGATTTCAAGCTCTAATAGTTCGTGTTCCATTTAAATCAATCCATGTGCAAAGCATGAAATTGGTGTTTGCTGTTTGTTCTGCCAGATATCTGCAAGAGGCGGCTTCTCTCGCAAACGCCCATTGCCGTATGTAACTGATGCGCGCACTGTTCCACAAGCTCCAAAGTAATTAAGAAATATTTTCCTTAACGGCAGCGGTACATTTACACTTTCAACCGCGTGAGCGGCAAATTGAGTGGTGTATGATCAGTGTCTTGTATTTGTTGTTGTTGTTGTGTATTTAGATGTTGTCTGCTTGATGTGCATGTGCATGAGCATGATACCGGCACACGTTTTGGTTGTTTACTACTCGCGCTCTAACCCGTTTATGTAGAATGTTGTTTGTTTGTAAACTGACAATAATTGCGACGGGCATTTCCCATTCTCCATGGCGCCATTCATCGTCAACGTTGTGTAGAACCATGCGGACGATGAAAGTGCGCAAAGCGTGCGCGATCAACAACATCGTCTCATTGCCGGCCGTTACGATTAAATTACCTCTGGAAGCTTTGATAATGGCTTGGCAGTAATTACAAGTGTAGTTTTGTGTGTTATTTTTTATTATTATAAATACGACAAAGAAAGACAAGGACTAATTATTTCTCTGTATGACGTAAAATTTATTTTAAAATTGACACTTCACATCTTTGCAACGGCTGTCAATCTTAATTCTCAACCGAAATTTGTAGAAGAAAATTCGGAAAAGAACCACGATTTTGCGTAGATGGCTTTTGAATGTGTTAAGCAACGCATCGAACAGTTCTATTTTGTGCGTTTTATACATCATCTGTCATCAAGGCCAATGACCATCTTTTAAGTGAATTCATTAAAATACATGCGCTTAATACGTTCATTACATTTATTTTCAAAACTACATTAAACTTATTACCGTATATTATGTTAAACTTATTTCCAAGTGACATTAAACTTACATTCAATACATTAAACTTGTCTTCGTTTATTATTTAATTAATTATTACTAAGTTACACTAAGACAGTAAGAACTGTCTCTGCCGAAGATTCATTAAAGCCATAGTTTCACGTGAAGTGTATATATGAAGGTGCATTGTCCTGCAGAGCGATTATTTCCGGAAAATCTGAGTAGAGAGTGTATATTGATGATGATAAATGGGGCGTATTCTAGAAGCACTGCGACCAATGTGGATCTATTGCGCTTCCCCCTGACTTGTGCTTTTTGGACAGTTCATTGCCGTCCGTACAGCACCCCCTTCATACCATACCATACTATTCGCATATAGCTTAACCTTGCCTTCTTCGGCATTAGTAATTCAGATCTTTTTCATTCTTTTCAATTTGTCTAAGAGGAAAGTGATGAGCTTATGTTTTATATTGTGGTAACAAATCTGGCTAAAAATTCTATGGATCGCTTTGATACAACTTCGAACATGCGCGAGACAGATTTATTTGATTACGTTTTTGTTCAAGTGAAATCAGTTGCGAAACCTGTCTTATAGGAAGCTTGGAGAACAAGATTGTTTTTAACGATGTCGTGAATCCGTTTCTACGAGATGCATATGATCTATCGCAGATGTCGATGATCTACCCCAGCTAACTCTTTTAGTTGTAGTGACAAGGTCTTCACTCTTGAACCACTATGTTAAGACTTAGGAAAATTTAGCCGCGTGTAGCTAAACCACTAAGTCAAGATTTGGGTAAATTAGAAAAAGCTGATAGCTAAAGTTGTAGTGCAGGGTCTTCACTTTTGAACCACTGAAAATTAGGACTTTATCACAACTGCTATGTACAAAGGCAAAACAGGAACGAAATTTCACATTCCACAGAGTCACTCTGAAAAAGTTGGGTAATAGAAGGTGAAGAAGTACCAATTACGATTCAACACTATTTTAATACCGCGCCTTTATTTAACACTCAAATGTCAGATGACGCAATCATTTTGTTATATAATTCTTGGGTTCTACAAATGAGGTCCCAATTATAGCATTCCGTTCAAATTCTCTTTACATACATCGAAGATAGACATATCGATTTGCAGTTACAGCTGCCCAAACCATCACAGAAGCTGGCGATTATTTGCGCAGAGCAACTCGCTTGCCCAAATTGTCTTTGGACCTGTCCTCCAATGCCACAAGATCATTTTGTTTGTTTACGTACTGTTGAACCGTAAACATTTTTTGATCAGAAAACACCAAGTTAACGAGATTGTTACGTTCATACAGACGTTTTAGCACTTTTTTCGAAGTCGAACTGCCTTTTGAGCCGTTGTTAAATCTTGGACTTTTTTGGAACTTGTAAGGCTTTAATTGGAGTTCATTTTTCAATACCTTTCGGATGCTTCTTTCAGACACGTGCAGATTTTGGGCCAGTTTTAGCGCGCTTTGTCGTTGATTTCTCTTAATTCGTGCCTTGACTTTGCAAACCATTTCTGGCAATATTGCTGGCCTCGGAAGGCCTTTTGTGATGCTACCAGTATTGTTGTAACGTTTGATCTTCCGATACACAAACATTTTATTCACATTCAATAGCTGGATCTGTTTTACCAAAGCCGGTTTTGACTTTCCAGTGCAATCACACTGTTACGTTTCATTTTGAATATTCCTTTCAAATACGACGTAGGTATATCTATATGATGTCGTAGACTTGTAAGGAACACAACAGACTAACGTTTGACAAAATATGATCGCGCTTTCATCAGCTATTTAGCAGATATAGCAGCGTGAAGTTAGTAACACTTCTATCGCCGGACCGTGCGCCATTGAAACTCTTTCGAAAATTTCAATAATCGACCTTAAATAACCGGAGATTTTTGCCGGGTCACCAAAGCCATAACGATAGTTCGTATAATTCCTTTGTAAGTTCAGTTATGTATGAGAACGTATGGATGTTTCCGAGTGTGCCACCAAGTGCTTAGCACCCTTGTCAAAGGTGGTTTGTGGCCAAAACGAACCAATATGTTTTATTGCGACACATTTTCGAATTAAAGTTTATTTTTTTATTTTATTTGAGTTACTATAACTAATCGTTACAATTACCATAAGAAGTTTGTAAATGCGGATGCTGAAAACCGCCAAAAACTGTTCTAACTTCCGGTCAGTGGAGAACTATTTTCAGAGCTGGAAAATCAATCATAAGTGTGGAACAGAAGCAGAGTAGTAGTTTATCGATGAAATGAGATGAAGAAAAAAAGAGTCTCAGACTCAGCTAAACAACTGAAGCAGTTCCAAAAAACAGGCCAGTCACCAGAAGAAAGCCAAGCAACACACGCGGAACATGGCACAAAACCATCTGCAAGAGTACAAAATAAAGTAGAAACACACATACACAACCACAACTTTAAGCGGTCGCAAGACAACGACCGGACCGGAGGCGGCAAACGAGCGGATAAGAGATGTCCATACACTCAATAATTATATCATGATTGGACTGACGGATGCCATGTCGGTGAAACACTTTGAGGAATCCGGTAATTTATTGATGATCGCTATGATCAAAAGAATGCAACCGGAGCGTGCGTGGCCGCAAGTTACAAACGATCCGAGCAGAGCGCGGTACCACCGATGGCCGGCCTGCCTGCCATCATCTTACCTGGTCGCTTGCCCCACTCTTGTACTCGTATATATGTATGTATGTAACACAGATCACACATATCCAACAAAACAACAATAGCCAGCGGCCAGCCTAGTCAAAGCCAGCGAATGATTTCAATGCTCATTCAAGAGCTTCGGAGTTTTTTTTTTCAAAGCTAAAGAGAGATCTTCTCAGCGTTTAAGCTCGACGCGCCCTGATGCTCAGCGTACAATATACAATATACATATATGACGATGACGACTGTGCGTGCCAGCACCAGCGTCCAGCACGCGAATAACGAAACGAAAACAGAGCAATCGCACATTGGCATGAACTAACAATGCTTCAGTGACCGCACGCGATCAGTGAAACGCCGCCGATATGAAGTGATGCCGTATGCCGTTCAGTATAGAAGCCCCGTTGCGTCTGTCGCTTCGAGCTGGCACAGCGTGCTTCAGGTCAGTGCCAATGTTGTGTTGGCCATGTTCATTCTTTCGTTCAACGTTAATGGACGCAATGCGAAGATGAAGGTGATGCTGTGATGCTGCTGGCTGAATGCTGATATAGTGATAGTGAGTGACTGACTGACTGACTGACTGCTATATATTCGTATGACGAGGACTATGTGAAACACAGAGCGCGGTGTCAGGCGACGTCGCCTGATGAGTCCTCGTCATCGTCACTGAATAAGACATGCTGCGACTGCGCGATGATATGCCGTGATGAAGTTTGGTGTGTGCTTGGCACAGATCAGTGCGCGCTGCGTATTGCTCGAACGGGTAAATTGAATGTGATCTTGCGGTTTCGCGTGTGGTAATGCTAGGTGTACCGGGTGGAGTGTTGGGCTGATCATCTCTGCGAACTGCGAACTGCGATACTTCGACGTGCTTGAGGCGAGTGTTCTCTTTATCACCGGCGCACAGCGCATGCGCGGCAGACTTTGACATGGTTTCACGCAGTGTCATAAATGACGTTTTTTTTGTTGTTTTGCCATCATTAAAAGCGAGCGATCAATGACGATCGTTTTTGCCCTTAATCGGAATTAAACTGACTTGATAACTGCTGCTGCTTCTTTTGACAGCAAGCGGCTTTTTCGATTGCGATTTGCAACTAATGCCAATTGCGCTACTTACAAATCTGGCTCTTCTATTTTTATGAGCCATAATCGAGCATCGATCTTTGCGTGAAGGAAAAGGACCAAAAAGTCCAACAAGTTGCATTATACTTTTGCCCTGAAACTCAGCAGTTATCCCTCGCGAAAGATCACTACACTACACCCAACAAAAAGCAACAACGGCTGTCTCATGTGATCGTTGATTGATCTTTCTATTTAATTTTGATTTAAGTCAGTTGCTATTTTTTTAAGCCTTTCTGGCTAGAAAAGGTTCAAGAGCAGTATTATTTATTAAACAAGTGCGCCGAAACCCGTTACGTTAGTAATGTAATGTAATTATGTAAATATGTAACTTCATTTACAATTCACATTCACATGGCAAAAAAATCCTATACTGTTGTCAAAGCAGAATGGTTTGTGTCTTTGTTTGTGATGATGTTCTGCTAAAATTTCTCTGCTAATATTGTTTGAACCACTGAATTTTATCAGAGATTTAGAACCACTTTGTGCGTCAGGGACATAGGCAATTAATTAAATTTTAATACAATAATTGCAAATCATTAATTCATATAGTGTCTTTCCATTTTAATTCGTATAGCAGAATGACAAACTTCACCAAAAACCAACCGTTTGGTCCGTCGTTTCATATACGATTTTTTCGAAAAACCACCAAAAACTAACAAACATGGCAACACTGAACAAGAGTGACGCAGACAAACTACCTGTTAATGTGGAACAATGTGGAAATTAAAATCAATCGGTGCCGCGCACAGAGTGCCGACTGCCGACACAATACGCGAATGCCCTCAAATGAGCCGAAAAGTAAGTTAACTTTGCTATACGTCGCATCGGGTTGGTCGGTGTCGGTCTCGCTGGCCAGCCAGCAAAGTCAGTTGAAGTTGCCGCCGCCGCCGCCATTGCAATCATCGCGCGCCATCACTACTTTCGGCCTTTGTAGTGACCGATGTGTGTGGACTTCGAAGTGGAACCGTTCGTTTGGCCAGCTACGTAACGGTCGGTCGGTTGGTCGGTTGGTTGGTGGGTCTGTTGGTCGGCCGATCATTCGAATGGAAGGAAGGAAGAGAGGGCGAAGTGAACCATCAGCGAGCATGTGTATGCGAAGCCGCATGCTGTGGAATTACGCTACTGCTGCTGCAGATGAAGACGATGCCATGTAGTTGCGCAGGCGCGGTGATAAATCTGAAGATTCAGCGAGATGGAAAAAATGCATGCACCTGTTCCAGGAGTACGGACAGGCGTTCAGTATAATGTATAATTTCCTTAGGCGGACTTTTAAAAAAAAGAAGAAGCAAAAATAAGGAACTTGTTCGTGCTGAGCTTCTGCACGGCGCATCGCGCAATACAGCAGCAGCACATTTCGTTTCGGGAATTCGAAACGTGTATATACATTAGGAGCACAAATCGATCTGGTAGTGTGCCCTGCCTGCTCCTCGTATATGCCTCTTTAAGCCGCCAGTTGAATTCCGATGTGGACCCATTGCGGCAGTGGGTTTCTCGTAGGAAGGTACCCTTAGGTAATTCGGAAGCACTCAAAGCCCCCAAAGTTGCAGGCATTGTCGTGCTGCGTCAGCTGTATTGATCTTTTATTTGGAATGTATCCATACGTACGTGTGTCTGTATAGGACGACATTAACAATAACAGTTTTATTGTTGCAACCGCCACTATGCCTCTGGTAGTACATAGTTTGTTGGCAATCGATCGGTTTTCTGATCGTATGCGGATGCGCAAAATGTGTCCAAGAGTAATAGAAAAAAATTTATTGACTATAGGCCTTTCTTTACTTCCCACTTTTTCCAAGCTTTTCGAGAAATTAATTAAAGTTTGTATTGTATGTTTTTTGTACAAAAATAATGTTCCTAGTAAAAATCATAAATCATAAAATCATAAAAAATGGGTTTAGATCGGCTACGTCGACGGAAGATTCTATTCTCAGATTATGTAGCCGGACATATGACAGTGCCAATGTTAATAAATATATCTTATCTATCAACAAAGATAGATAGATAGAAGACATCTTTGTTGACAGATAAGAGCATTTGGAATGGTGGACCATGACATATTGCTAAATAAAATTTATAATGCTTTAAGAGGAGAAATATTTATCTGGTAACAATCGTATTTGTTAATATAAATGAAAAATTTAGCAGACCGAGTTTTTGAATAAATGGTGTACCACAGGGTTCCGTACTCGGCCCACCTTTTTTCCTAATATATATTGATTCTCTTTCAATCCGTCTCAAATTTAATGATTTCCCTACAGTTTTTGCCGATGATATAGCTTTCACATACCAATTACAGACTACATTTAAATGTATTTCCAAGATCGACGAAGATATTGAAAGGTTGTGGTTTGCTGCTCAAAGTTGATTATAAACGAAAAAACTTAACTAATGCCATTTAAAATATCTGGTAATAGTCTTTATTATTTTAACCTTTATTTTCATGCTCACAGCTGTAAACAGTTCACCTTACCAATTCATAGATGTGGTAAATGTAATTTAACCTGAAACATTTAATGCTCGTCTTTAAAATTGAGCCAGTGCGTCAATTTAAGTATCTAGGTTTCTTAATTGATTATTACCTAAACTGGAAAGACCATATCCGTTCGATTAGATCGCATTTGTTTTCGGTGAGGTGAAATTTACCTCATAAAGCCTTTTTGCTCTAAAAAAAAGTCCTGACCTCTACTCCACTACGGTCTTGCTCAGTCAAAGTTGCAATATGGAATAACAAGCTGGGATGTCTCGTATACCAATACGTTTGCACATAAAGCTAATTTTTTGCAGTTTTTTACAATTACAGCTCCCAAATTTTTTAATAATTACCACAGACTGGAAAGCTTCAGGATAACAATAGAAGAAAGAATTCAATTAGCAGTATTACTACAAATCAAAGATCAGTTGGATTTTGAAGTGGACAAATTTGTCAGTGACATTCAGTAATCAGCCTTGGAAAACACTCCCTAAAACAAATGCAAACTTAAAGGTAATAATTACCTTAGAGAAATATTAGAGCTGATTAAAGAAAAAAGAAAATTGAGGATAAAATGGCATTAGATAAAACCAGGTTAAATAATCTTACTTTTCAACTAAGCGAAACAACTGAAAAATGATACAATAACTGAATTCCTACTAACTAAAGATTCTAGCACTGAATATTCACTTTGGAAAGCAACCGGGAAGCTGAAAAGACCAATTATGCAAATGCCTACATTAAAAACTCTTATGACAGTTGGAGCAGAAACAATTATCAAAAAGCATCAAGGTTTGCAGAACATCTAGAGGGAATATTCCAACCGAACTTAGTGGACAGAAATACTACCTGATATTATTGACCAAGAAAGAATATCAATTCCACTAGCTACGTTGGCTGAAGTTAAAAGAGAAAATGCTCCTGGCTTTGACATTATCACTGGACAAATACTTAGAGAACTTCCAAGAAAGGCAATAATTAAAATTACTTATCTGATCAATGCATCATTCAGACTAAAATACGTACAACAATTATGGAAGGTGGCTGAAGTCATTATGATTCCTAAACCAGGTAAATAACATCATATCGGCCAATATCACTACTACCGATTATTTCGAAACTGTTTTGAAAAACTCTTACTAAAAAGATTAAAACCTATCATCGCAGAGAGAAATCTTATCCTAAATCATCAATTTGGACTCAGAAATCAACACTCCACGATTGACCAGGTTTATCGAATCACTAAGTTCATTGAACAATCGCTTGAAAACAAAAAAAAAAACTGCTCAACAATATTTTTGGATGTAGCCGAGGATTTTGATAAAGTCTGGCTTTAGGGGTTGAATTACAAGCTCAAACTACAGCTTCCAGCCCAGTACTCAGAACTACTACAATCTTATGTATCTGTTTCTTCAGAATCAAGCAAGGGGAAGCCTGTTCTGACCTTAAGAAAATTCAAGCAGGTGTTCCACAAAGCAGCAGCAATTATAGCTGTTGGCGACAATTATATCGAATCAACAAAAAAATTACAAACATAAATTGGTAAACCGTAGGTAGAGGAGTACCTAAGCCCCTTTCGTCTGTTCAAATTAAAAAAAAAAGAACATTTAAAGATTTTGCGGAGCACTATCAAGTTTGATTGGCCTTTCTCTTGTTTAACCTGGAGTTGGAGGAATAAAAACATTTCAAGTTCAAACAGGTACTGAGTTACGCAGACCATACTAAGTTGATATCATCAGTGGAACTCTATGGGCTGTAAAAGGCGCTTTTATATACAGATCGATTGGGTCTCGGGTGGTACGATATTTGGGCCATGCACGTAATACCAACATTCCGGCTCACATACAATAATTAAAGTTTTGGAGCCCACACAAATTCGAAGTAGCGCAATTCAGTCCCTGCCATTAAGCTGGCAAATTATACCCAACGGCACTTGCTCTTGTTTATCTGTATACTTTATGTTGATGGAGAACACTGGAAAAAATTTCCAATATAAAAAAAGAAAGAAAACATCACTTTGATCCGATGAATAAAGGCGAATTAATTAATATCGTGAAAGCGGCAAACTTTTATATTTTGGGTTAAAAAAAACATTCGATAGAAGGTCTACGATGTGGTCAAATTGATTTCAGTTGCAACTGACAAAGAAAATTCATTCATAAACACTGCATTGACAAAAGAAAGAGCTGCTTTATGGCTTTAAAAAATTATTAATTCTATTCGCGTCAATTGCGATGGTAGGTGATTGAGTGTCCAATATATGGTGGAACATGCCATTAGAGCGTGTTTGAATAGAGGTGACAATTACTTTTATAGGCATTATGTGTGAATAAGAAACGCTTTCCGAGTGTCAAGAATCAATAATGTCATTTAAGATCATACTAGGAAATATTCTGCTCGGTTAGCATCTATATTACAAACGACAAAAATTTCGGGAGCCTTCTCTCTCCGAAGCCTCGGTAATTCGATAGAGCTCTATAGAGAACGGACTTATTACAGCGTGAGGCATTCTTTTATATCGCTTCACTTGGCGATTTGTCAAACTCAGACAACGTGCCCGTGATCTACCATATTGCTACAAAAGCAACAGAGAAATGCTTTGGGCAATCATAATGTAAATAATAGATACTGCAATAATACACTTGATCGAGACTTAATTCAAAACAATGCAAGCAGATACTAGATACTACGGGGGGTTACGGCCGACATTCATTCAAAACCCCAATTTCTAAAATTCTATCACTTAAATTATTTTTAGAACAAAATAAATTCTTTATTAGATTCAAAGATTAGCAATGAAATTGCAACACAGACTATATGAGCTACGAGCACTCTTTTGCAGATATTGTCCATTATGGCTGTATATGCTACAGATCGCATCATCAGTTTAGCATTATCCGTTTTGAATTCATTTAAATGGTGTAAATAGTTTATCCTTTGGTCTGCACTTTTCTTGAACTCACGTAGACAGCCGTGAAATTGCTGTTTTGCTAGATTGTTGACGAGGAAATGATTTTGCACACGCGAGCGGCACCAATAAAGGAAACTAATTCACATACTCCATCCATATCGTATATGTAATTATGTTGTATGTGGTCATGGCTGAGGTTGATATAACTTTTACAACGTAGCTCGGCGTGTATAAAAATGTAAGTCCTCAATAGATATACTTACTCGTTTTAAGTTCGATTTAATCCTCATTCTATTGCTGGTATTGATGCGGGTGCTGCGATGAAATACTCCGCCTTTTCGCACATATGGTAGTAATAACATTTTGCGCACAATCAAACTGTATAGGTAACACAAAATTACACAAAGTAAACACAAAACTTTTAGAATTTATTTTAGAAAATTTTGTTGATTTCTTGTTGACTTTCCAAAATAATATTTATTCGGTTTTTTGGTTGGTTTTATTTTTTGTTTTATTTTCTCCAAATTATATATTACGTGTTAATTTCATTTTGAGTTGATTGCATATCTATTGAACCGAAATCAATGGAGATATTTCTTTATCAGCTTTCGTTTTAATTTTTATCACCATAATAATTATTTGAATAAAAATTTCACTTGTAACATTAAATTGTTTTTTTTTTTTGTAAACTTAGACTTAAACCAGTATTTTGGTATTGCAAACAAATTATAAATCGTACAAATAAATAAAAACACTACATTTCTTAAGGTTCAGATAAAAAAAATTCAATATAAGGATTCACGACGGTAACAGTAAAACACGAGACAACTCTCCACGCCGATCGATCGATTCGGAATGAAATAAAAAGTAAGTGGGTTGGTAAGGTAACCTTGCGCTTATTTCTTCTTTGCAGGTTGCAGCCACAGCTACGACTACGAGACTACGACGACCCACGACGCACGACCGCAGCAAACTCCTAAAGATCTGCCTCTGCTTTAGTTGAGGAAATTCCAGCATAACAAATAATTCGACGAGCGAATTTAGATACAGATGCAGCAACAGATGAAACAAACACGATCGACCGAGGACCGACCAACAGCCGCAACACACCCCGAAAAAAGATCGAACCTGAAGCGATCGTTAGCAAAAGAATAAGAAGAAAGAGAGTGAATAAATGTGGAACAATAACAAAACCATCTACCACCGGTGGAAGTGTGTTTTAAAGGAAAATTTGTTTCCCGAAGAAAATTCTGTACGTACCCAAGACGAGTAGAACTTACTCGGCTGACTCATGCATATTTAACTCACACGTCATACAGGACTATCCCTTGTTTTTCCTGTCATCCATCTCATGATCAAAAGTTGCGTAGTGTTTATTTTTAATTTATTTGTCACACGGAACGTGAGCAGGCATTCCAGCACTAGATGTGGTTATCACAATTCATTATCGTGCTATCGAAGTTCAGATTCCGACTATATGTAGTGCATGCAAAATAACAATCAAACCTTCAAACATGCTGGGCAATAGCAATCAAGCAAGTTGGACTGAGTTAACTGACTGACAGAACGAACGCAACCAAATAAACAGAAAATTGCTCGATTGAATTTTGACGAAATATAAAGAGAATCAACAAGTCATTTCTCATCATCTTCATCATCCGTACTCCTAGCTCCTACTCTATATTTTAGAGTAAGTACTCTCTGTCTCTAAAGAGAGATAAGTTTTACGTTTCAGCTTTGTTTAGAATAAGGTAATGACGGAATGAAAAACAAATGCAAAGTGCCTGAAACAGTTGAACGTTGTATCTCTTGTATGCATCTATCACGATCACCTATCAACTATTTTAAAACCTTCCCTGATTGGTCGGCACGATATCGAAATCTGATGTAAAATCTGTGATTACCGAGTGAATATGTAATGTACCAACTCCATATATTTTCAGTAAGAATCACGCAGTCTTATGTGTACTGTTCTGACTTTCTATCAGAGAAACTGTCAATTCGGCAAAAGTAAAATTTCAATTAGCAATTATTATGGACAGTCAATGGGAATTGACAGCAATTGCTTTAGTTGGAAGTGTGTCTGCAAAATCGGAGAACATTCAATAGATTTATTAGATGGCCTCCTTCGAGTGAACTTAGTTAAAATCATAGTTTCAGATCCACTACATTCAGAAACACAAAATAACTTCTACACGATGAAGCATAGTTTTATGCTTTCTTCTTCACGTTTTACTTCAATCACTGAAATTCCACTATATATGCTGAAATACATACAAAGCACTGCAACACCAACAACAAAACAACCCCAATCGTAAGGCATGCAGCGCTGCACACAGCACACAGCGCACAACGCACACAGTCATTATAGTATGAAATGATCTGATTCCGGGGAAAAAATTTGTATGGGAGCCCCCCGACCCCGCGGCCCGATCACTCTCAAATTAAAATTAAATTAATACATGTGTGCAAAATTTCAATAAAATCGGGATTTGCGAAGTGGGTTAAAAATTAATCGCACGATTCCACGACAAACCGACCGACCGACAGACCGACGTGCCACAATCAAGCGAAGTTAATATAGAGAATTTAAAAACAAGGAAAGTAACCTTGTTTATATGCAAGGTTAGGAGTTTGAGTTTAAGTTGTGTAGAACCTGAGTATTTCAGCACATGAAAGATTGAAGTTGGGTTGAGATGGAATGTAAAAGGTATATCAGTAAAATTTAAACTTAAATTCGTTAAGCGAGTGCAGTCTAATCGAGTCAAGTTGATCTAAGCTCGACCTAGGTTTATATGTATGGTCAAAAGGTAATTCAAGCTGACTTCAACCCCGCACATCAACGAGGTAAGTAATAATTTTGTTTGTGAAATGTTTGTGCAAAAGGAGGACATTTGCATAACAAATTAGGAAGTACCGGACATTGTACTGCGCTGCTGTATTTGCAAAATAATTTCAAGTGACATTATGTCAAAATACAGTAAAATACAGTATGGTCAGCGTATACATAATTCAATGGCGATGTTTTTGGTGTGTCGGTGTCGTTGATGCAGCGATTAGGACAGTTGGCTTCCACTCGTAGGACAACGGGTTCGATTCGCGGCGCTTAAAAAACGGACCAGTTTTTCTTACTGCAGTCATCATCTAGATTCCAAATACACATGAAACGATGCTGTACTTATGACATATAGTTGTTCGGTTGAGTTTATGAAAGATGAAGAGACATAAATACAATACTCTTGTTAACAAAGGAAGAAAAACTGTCTTTCTTCCTTATCGCTTTTCAAATCCCCATTTAGTGTGTTCATATGTTATTTATTTGTATAGCATAAAAGCGTTATATGAAGTTTATGTGAAGTCGCACAATTTACAGAGATATGGTATATATATAAACCTTACAACTGAATAATTATAATATAATCGAATATAAGCTATTAAATGTGTGTTAAGCTTAGCAAGCACAGCTTAGTGTCGGCTGCAAGTGAAGTGTGCTCCTATTAAGTCATTTTTGAAATAACTGCTGCATTTAATTAACAAACTTGAGAAGTAAGTCAGAATAAAAGCAACTATTTTAGGCCAAAAAAATTCAGTATCGTTTCATAAAATTATTTAACCAAATTCCATCGTTACACATAACGTTTTTCAAACTTCCAACTCAGTAGCAGTCAATAGTCAACCAGACGCAGCAAGGTCTGCAACATTTCAATCAGTATGTGAACATCCTAATGCAATGCAAACACACAATCGTCGTTCGCTGTACATGCAACCATCGAATACCACAAACACACACATCTCCACATCATAATGAAATAATAGTTTATTTGTAAAATTGTACTTCTACATTATCGTACAACAAATTGCATTCAGCTACCATATTTAACCATTATTATGATGGTCGAACGTAATGGTCGCCAACATCACAAGAGTCATCTCATACATATAAGTGAGAGATTTTGATCTTGAAAGTGCGGTACCGCCCGACGGAAAGCGGCGGAAAGTTAGTCAACAAGCAACAAACACCTCGCTCGAGTGCTAGCTCTCTTGTGTTTGTCCTAATCGAAGATTAAGCGAGTTATTAGTGTGCCAAGTGCCGACGGCAGACTGTCGACCTGCCGATGTGCCGAGCCACAAGAGTCCCTCGTCCTCTTATCATATTAATAAATAGGCTTTGTGCACGCATATGCGTACAGCACAAAGATACGCATAGGTTTCTACCTATATTCTTTTGACTCTGGCGCGACAGTCAAGAGAAGGTAAGACGATAAGCATCCATCCGGAGAGTTCGGTTAATCGGAGCTACTTTTTTGTCAATATTTGTGCATTAACCGCAGACAGACAGTACACCTGATTCTTTCGTAATAAGCAGGACACTTCCAGCAACCAACTCCGAATGGAGTGGCGGCATTTAAAAAAGAAGTTTTCAAGAAACAATTAGAGCTTCAGCTCTTATATCTAAGGTTTGACGGTCTGGCTTAATGATGTGCGCTTCTTTTCACGTGCGCTTTGTTTGGGAAATGCGGTAAACATTTGCATCCGTACTTGTTTGCTTGTGCGTGTAAGCGTATATTTACCAACAAAATATATAAATACGAATAAATAAGTTATTAGGAAGTTACTTCTTCAAATGAGGCTTGCTGCTTGGTAAGTGTGTGTCCGTGTGTGTGTGTGTGTGTATTTATAAAAACGCCGACAAAGTAACCAGTGTTTATTTGTTAAGTTAGGGTGGAGGAGATGGTTCAGAGAGTTTAACAAAATTACATTTGCTCAAGCCGGTATTATATCCTTATTGCTAAGTTCCTGTTAAGCTTCTGCGTTAATATTATGTATTTCTAGAGTCTAGGCAGTGCCTTCTCGTACAACCAGCCAGAGTGTGCAAACCCTGTTTAGCTGTTGGACCTTGTCATGCCATAAAAATTAATATTGTCTTCCTTTTCAGGCTCAAAATGCCTGAAGGATTTTATTTTCACGATTCATAAGTGTTGATGAGACGACACATAGTTGTAGACCTGTCTTTTCAGTCTTTCGTATAAATTGAGGGTGACAGTATATTATTTGTACTAGCTGATTACCCGGCGTTGCCCAGGTATTTATTCATCTCAATCTTCTATTAGGCAGGGGTGGGAAAAATAATGATATCTATCTTTAAGGTAAAATTGCATTTTTTTTTTAATAAAATAAGTATTTTAAGTTATAAAGTATTCAAACTATAAAATAAAATTTTAAAAAAATAAATAATATAAATTTTAAACAAAACTTGGTTGTATATAATGCTTTTAGTTTCACCTTCAAGAGCAAGAATGAATAATTTCTTAGGTGAACCCTCTAGGGTAGCAAAAAAAAGTTGTCTCAAATCTCGAATCTATGCTCCGCAATACTTAATAAAATGTCCGACTTATTGATCGTCATCGAAAGCGAAAGTTTTACTGGAAATTGCAATCTCTTAAATTTAAAAGGTAGATCCGTAGAAATGAGTGCTATTCGTGGGATAAAAACTGCTTCACACTGTCCTTTTTCACCCGGAATCCATCCGGTTGCCGGTCGCCGGTCGCCGAGTACCATTCTAAGCGCCACTATTCATCTCCGCGATCCCGAAAACTAATGGATCGACACTAATATCCGTCACCCTCCCCCCTCCGGAAAAACAACTCACCCATAGAAGTGTCCTACCAACACTATTCATCTAAGTGACCCCGAGAACTATAGAATGGACACTAATATCGGTCATCCCGCTCAGTTATCTACTTCATCCCTCTAGGGCTGTCTTAGCATCACCATTCCACTCAGCGACCCCAAAAACCATAGAATGGACACTAATATCGGTCACCTTCCCCCCACCCTCAGTTATCGACCTCATCCCCCTAGAGCTGTCTTACTATCACCATTCAACTCAGCGACCCCGAAAACCATAGAATCGACACTAATATCGGTCACCCACCACCCTGCGACGATACATAACTCATCCATAGAGCGTACTACCACCACTATTCATCACGGTGATACCGAAAACTGTAGCAGAGGGGGTAGCAGGTTTTTTTTTTCCTGTGGTAGGGGTGTCAGCAGCCTCCCACAGCCAAAAAACGTGCAAACCCTCACCTCCTATGTTTGATTCCAGATAGTAACTAATATGTATACCAAGTTTGGTTGAAATTGGTCAAGGCGTTCCAGAGCTAGTTAGGCACAAATATACAAACAAATTCTCTATTTTATATTTATAGATAGATAGATTAATTGAGCTCTAGAGACATGCAGTATATTTTCAAGTTAGCAAAATATGGGCGAATGTAGAAAGGACTGAGGTTATAATTATTATTTGATTTAATTTAAATTTATATTTTTATTCTCCAGGCAATCCTATTTAGGAATAAATGTAAAGTTTCATGTCGATTTACAAGCTAGTTCGCCTGCAGCACTCAGAAGAGTACGGTAAAATCTGTCAAATATCGACTAAGTTCCGGGCAATATTTCAATTCTTTACAAAACAAGGAAAAAGTGCTGAAAATATACTAAGAAGAATACAAACAGTTGCCGGAACTTCTTACTCTGGCACATGGCGTACGCAAGTGGTCGGGGTTATTTAAACAATGTAGAAAATAATTGGAAGATGATGACCGCCTTGGAAGGCCATTTGGCATTGAAAGACATTAAATGGTTCTTAAATGATATGGATGCCAAAAGTCAGCGCAAAGTGGGTGGCACACGCCGCATAAAAAATACCGCGTGGTATGTTATAAGCAGTTTTTGGGAGCTGCCTGACAGAAGTTATCAACAAAATTGTTATTGAAGACGAAACTTGGCTAAATCATGCCTTCTAAAAAACAGTGCGTCTTAGAAGGCGTGATCTAGCAGACAGATAGTTGATAGTTGTACCACCGGCTGGGAAGATCATGAAAACAGTGATTTGTGATTTATCAAAACAAAAACGCACAAATATCATAGGATAATACTAAGCTAATGGTCTTATAATTGTATAAATAGTTTGGTTTAAGTATATTGTTACGAAATTTAGGCTTTCTAGAGGGTTCGTAATGGATTTTGCAAATTAAGACACAATACAAGTTTGTTTCTATTAATAAATAGTAGCAGTGCACAAATTTACACTGGTGATTTCTGATTATTCACCTTTAAACCTATATTATTCACATAGGCGTTAGGTCTTTCTACTTTGAAACTTTTCAAGTAGTATGGTAGAAGCAATGCGCAGCTAACAATACACTGCTAATTCTTCCAACTCTGTATATAGTTATTCAGATTGAAGCGGAAATAGCTATATGTCGACTTTGCAAGAAAAAGGTCCGGTATTATGAGCATAAGAGTTGGCATAGAAACATATTCCAAAAGGTTTCGAAAAAAAATGCCTACGCTTCTGTTGCCTGTGTACAGTACTTAACCATTCTTATGTTCAAAAGAGGATATAAAGTTCAATACCATAGCAGGGAAAGTTGGAAAAATTCAACTGAGATCCTTAAGGAATTCGAACCCATTTTCTACACTGACGGTTCTCTTACCGATGAAGGAAATGGTGCAGGATGGTTCTTAGATGAGAATTCTATTCGCAATCACACTTGGAAAAAGGCATACTGTTTTCCAAACAGAAATATTTGCTATTTTACAAGTTGCCAACTAGGCTGTCTCTAAAAAGATAACTTATTTGCAATATGCAGTGACAGCCAAACTGCTCTATTAGCACTGGAATCACCTAATGTCAATTCGAAGATTGTTCTAGAATGTAAGAGAAGACTGAACTCTATTTCAAGATGGAATTCCGTCACTCTTGTCTGGGTTTTTCCGATTTTCCTTCTGCTCCGGAACCAATGTTACGCTTAAGTAAGGCAAGTTAAACAGAAGAACAACAAGAACAAAAACACCGCTAAGTTCAATTTGGGAATATCCAAAAGGAACTATCGGAGCATGGTCGGTTTACTTACAGGACATAACCCGACTGGAAGTCATATGTTCAAGTTGGGATTTATATGGGATCCAATATTTAAGTCTTGCCAGAATGAAGAAGAAACAACTACACATTTCCTTTTTAGTTTCCCTGCTTTCTCCAGGCTACGTATGAACGTTTTTGGAAGGAATAGAATAACGATCGAAGAACTTCGAACTTCGAATAGTGAACTCACTGGGAGTCTGGAGTACAATGGGCCGACGGTCTGAGTGCTCTGGTGTGCTTTTTCTCAGATTATCACTCAAACCCACTACAACTACATATATATGGTAGAATTCCGAGTAATAACTAACTTACTGCGAAGAAATATGGGGTATTTATACTAAATCAATAGTTTCGAGAAGGTTCTCTTCTTTGAAAATGGCATAAAGAACCACTTAGTAAATACCAGGAATTCCAGGTATAGTTTATATAAATTCCCATATATATTTTCAACACATAATTTTATATACAATATTACTTCTACAAATGGCTCTGTTAAAGGTGCTTAATCTTCTTTCGTAACAATATTTTTAAACGAAGACGAGAAACTATCAATATCTGTATGAGCTGTGATTCAACACTTTGAAGTAATGGCGAGTGCAACAATCCTCTATTAGTCCATCCAGATACTGACTTACGCAGACGATATTGACATCATTTTCAGAAATATAGGAGCTTTAACTGTTTTCTAAAAATTTAACTACGTAAGATAACCGTTCTCTAGTTCCAGTTCCTTTTGGCAGCAACTTAAACACTCTTTTCAGGTTTAATCAACATAGATTTGCCTTGAAACCTTTTTCATGCAGAAACCAACTTTTTTAAATTCTCCTTTTGTTCGAGAGTACTTTTGATGTGGAATCTATTGGCCTACTCCGTGTTTCCCGATTCATTTAATCGACAGGCTTTTAAGATTGAATGCTATACCAGAACCTTTCACACATATCAAGCAGTCGGCACGAAATCTGGGGCTGCATTCAAATGGGAACCATGTCTGCGATCAGAAGATCCAACATTTGTGGTTTCTCAACTAAGATAGTGGAGCTCGAATTCCATGTCTTCTTCTTTCCGGTCAATTATAGCAGCCGATAACTGCATGGAACCAAAAATACGCACACGGTTGTTTAAAGCTAACAAAGCCTTAAGAATTCGCAAAGACTCTTCAAATCAAGGCATTTAACAAAAACACACTAGCTGCTGGCGATAATGAAGAAGAAACTGACGAATCTTGACTACACCACACCATCTTTTGCTTCGTCAAAGGCACTACATGCCCCTCTCGAGAATTCTGGAGAAGTGGCTCGATACCGGAAACCGAACCTGTGCCATTCTTCACTGTAACATAGCACTAAAGTTTTCTGCGATAAACTGAATATTTGAGCAAATCAGTTCTTCTGTGATTTCTGAAGGCTGGTTGGCAGGAGGATTCATCAGAAACTTCTTTTCGTCTCCCATCAACGTGTACCAAGCTGAAATGATTGAAAGGGGGTACTGACTTGGTTGGGCTGCCACTCTTGTCTCAACTAAATAACTGAGCATTTCATTATCCATATATATTATAGATCCCTGACTATTAAGAGATTGAAGGGAATTGTAGGGGGGATGAACTCATAAGGCATGATACGACTCTCCAGCTGATACAGGAAAGTGCAAGTGTGGCCTATTATGACGCTTAAATTGGCTCTTCAGAAAGAAGCTGAAGCATCGGCAAAAGAGAGGTTAAAAATTTAGGAAATACAAAATTGACAAGCTCTGAGAAGATCTCGAAAAAAATAATCTCTGAAAAATTTCATGCTTCATAAAAAGCTCTAAGTAGTTTCATAAAAAGGGGAAAGAAATAAGATCCTGCCTGTGGTATCATAATGGACTGTTGCCGATCTAAATTTACTTTCTTAAATGTTTTCTTAAGTATGAGGGCTCTCAGTAAGCGCAAGCACCACCACAAACCCTGTTTAACATAATTTTTTAAGCAGATTCTTTTAATCAAGATTCAACAAATGATCATATGGGTGTCCTGCATTTACTGCCATTTATGTTTAATAAATTCACCAAGAGTCAATCTGCAGACTTTTCTCTAAACGAAATTATATATGTACTGATAGTTGAAATCTCTCCAAGCCATTATTTATTTTGTTAACACAAAATAGCAAGTTAACAACTAATATCGTACTTTTAATTGTGTTTAGTAAAACCAAATTACTCTGATCTATGAGTTAACGAAAAAAAAAAATCAAAAATTTCCTGTTCTCGATGATATCCTTATTAGCTTCAGCTTCCAGAGATTACAAAATATTTCTCCCTGAATATCTTGCGAACCTAGGTTAATCGGGTGGGCATACTGACATCAACTTTTAACATAAATATCTGGTCAAACTGAACAATTGTCTTCCTCCGTCAATGGTCTGTTCAATTATTAAGACCCCATCTGTGGTTTTTGGACTGAGATATTCATCTGCTTACAACAACGAAAAATTCCAAATTTTTAATAACAATTGGGACTGATTTCGCATACCCCGAGCGAGTCGCTGCCAAGCCAATGTTGTTTATGTTTTCATTATTGGGATTGGGATTGGAATTGGTTGTGTGGTGAAATGCAACGCAGCACGATGAGTTTTATGCGATCGTCTTGTTCTGCGTCCTCTTTATTTCCATCAAATTATTTTTTTTTTCGCTTGATTCTGGTTTTTTCGGGTTAATTTCGGCAAAATGAAAGGAAGATAAAAATCATGTTCTTAATAATCGTTATAATCCTCCTCTTTGGCTACTTGTTAATAACCATATTACCTATGTTATCTTTTTTAGTGATCTTCTTAATCGAAGGTCCAGAGTGCTTCTGGTTTTGTCGATATTGCTGGCGCGTCCGTCTGTCGGGTCCTCTTTTTTTTTTTGATTCTTCTTTATTATTCACATTAACAGAGTTGTAGTTGTTGTTGTTGTAATTTTTATATTTATTTAATTCGTTTGGTTGGCAAAAGCAATTTTGTTATTTGATTCAGGGGCGATCATCAGAGCAGCAAGCAGCGCAATGGTGCAATCAATGAATGACTGATATAATGATGATGATCATGCGAATTTACGTTTCTTTTCTTAGCCGCTGCGGCATAAGGCTATAATATTAAGGATTTGTTCCGAATGTTGATAACTTCGAAAACCTATAGTTCCTCCGGTATGACAGTTATATGAATGTAGTGAGGGTCATTGGATCGTTCATCGAAATACAAGATCCAGCAGACATTAATTCACAAGTCAGCCAGCAGAACGTTTTCAATACGCTAATACAAAAGGTTGATCGTTTAAATTATGGATTTAGTTGTTAGACTTTACCGTAAAAATCGGTAGAAGCTTTTTTAGCCGTAAAAGCAACCAAAACACAGCGACTTTTTCAAGAGGCAATTCTTATAAGTCACTCTTAAGAGGGTGAATTGACTGTATTCACTAAAAACCGATAAACTTTTCTAACTTTCCCATTCATTATTCTATTTTTTATGAAATGTATACACGCTTTAAGGGTTTGCAGACTTATAATGCTCAGCACAGCGTGAGCGTTCGTAAAATGAGGAGAGGAGTAGGTGAGATATCTATGCACATGACTGTAGATCATTCATTCCACATAACTACGAGTATTGTGCGGCTAAATAACAAATTATAATTGGCTCTAAAACATGGGTCCGGTTCTGGCACTCTACAAAACATTTCTCCGTCGGTGCCTATTTCAAACCGATGTCATACACTTTGGCATCCCTAAACTCTGGGCGTTCTGGTCTACTAATTTCTTCCAACGCAGGCTTGGCCGGTCTTACTATCGTGTCTCATAAATTATAACGGTGCGGTGCCAAAGAGAAATAGCCACTTGCATGCTACCTCTCCTTGAATTCAACCGCAATACTCGTGGCGTTCTAAATGCTCATCAGTTTACCCTCAAGCCCATCTTCGGAGGCACAGTTAAGTTCAGGGATTCGTTCTTCAGATGTACAACACGTATGTGAAATGCTCTGCCAAGATCTGCCTTTCCACATCACTATGATCCACAGGCATTCAAAACACAAACTCATAGACATCTTCTTTTTTCTCCCCCTTTTCCTTAACGCCCACGCTGTGCCAAGCATATAGCCGAGCAATATAAGGATGCGAATTATAAAAAAAATAGTTTATCGAGTATCAAGGGCAAATAATTCCAAAATGGTCAATCAGGCAAATGTGCCTGCTCGATGAAAATTGATTTGCCTTAAATGAATGCATGGGCATGCGATATCTGTATATTATATAAATAGTATCTGTGCTAGGATGAAGTCAGCTGTACTAATTACAGTGTATTTAAGGCGTCTTCTCGTGTAAACTTGAATGCCAATGTATTGACTGACTACTGGATCCCGACCTATATTTGCGTGCATATCCCCTATAATGATTTTCATATCATACTGTTGGCAGGCATGGACTAGGGGCTGATTGGTTTGACTTTCTTTTGTGTTAAAAATTTGAAATATTCAGTGAATATAAATGTCCTCTGTATGAAAGCAAGGTTCAATTTTCAAAGATACCAATTTAAAGCAGCCAATTTAAAAATGAGATAGGACTATAGAAATAAAAGTTTAATTGAGTGATCTCCAGCAACCAGGAAACCAGATCTTTAGTGATACACCATCGTCATATTTGGCTTAACAGCCGAGATCTGGTCCTTACCCTCCGTGCTTAGTTATTTCCATTAGTACCAAGTGCATTTATAGATAATTTTCAAAACTCAATCCTTAAAACATTCCCTAAGGCCTAACGACAGGCTGTCAGATTGAATAATTTAGCCTTTAACTTACTGATTCGCATCCTACTGTAAAAATAACAGCAGGACGAATTTTTAAGTAAATAAATGAAGAAAAGAAAAAAAAAACCTTTCATGCAATCGCACTGCGCATATGACAATACCACTGCCACTTTGGTGAATGTTTACCTTAAGATTTAGGAACCAGCGAGTGAGTAAGCGCATTGTTTATCTGCCAACTGCAAATGCAAACTTAGGCTAACATCGTGCCAAGTATCTCCTCGTGAGAGTAAATTTTTTTATTCCACGACTCTCTTGAGCACCTGCTGATCAAATCTTCAAAATTATTTCCATTCCGCCTCTTTGTCGGCACCAAGTGGGAACTTGCAAGGTCATTAAAATATAACGTATGTGCTTGCTCACGAGCGTATATACAGGCACACACATGGGTATATGAATGAATGTGAGCCGAAAGATATTTGTAATGCAATGGACAGTTTTCTGTGCGCAGGCGCAAATTTGCAAATCGTTAAAATTTCAGTTTGTCCACCGTTAACTGTTTATTGGTGCGCAGGGCAGACTTAAAAAAGGCAAAAATAATGGCCATTAAATTTAGTTGATTGTTGTCTTTAAAAGGATTTGTTGCCATTCGACACTACTCCTCACTTTTAAGATGTGCTGTGTACGTTTTTGGTTGAAATTACTTTTATATCCAAGTTTTTCGAGTCGCCCATAGACAATGTCCTCTACAAAATTATCTGATAATGCTTTTAAGGATATTTTGCTTCTCGTCTCTAAAGCTAAGCTTGCGCTATAATCGAATAAACGAAAAAAAATATTCGTATTATATCTGTGCGACTACGTGGTTTGTCAACGAAAAAAAAACATAATTCTCTGCAACAATAAAAACAGATTGAAATAAAATCGAAAATCTCCAATCCTAACTTTTAATTTGTTTCAACTTTTGGATTTTATTTTATTGTAACCGAATGTTGATTTTATTGCTGCTATATCTGTTGGTATAATGCGATTGATTTTTGGATCTTGGATTTTGTCAAAGAGAATGACGACAAAATAATGAAAGCAGCAGGATAAACCGAAGGGAAAATACATTTAACACGTTCGCTGCCGGCGAGAGAACGTGAATGTTTCGAAATGCGGGCACATTGCAATTGAATTCCGATTGTCCCACTTTTTAAATTCTCTATAGCCGTATTTTATTTGCCGAGAAACAACAACAATTGCACTGTCGAATTCCTTCTTTGGAATTGTGAAAACCTGCTGTTTGGCTGGTTTTGACATTCGAATTCCGAACTCGCTCGGCAAATAAAATGCAGCTTATATTAACTTCGCGTGCCCGTGGCTGGCTGGCAGGCTGGTCAGATCTTGTGATAAATTTTTAACCCACTTCCCAAAGCCCCATTTTATTGAAATTTTGCACACATTTATATTTCCGGTGGCAATACTTTCTGTTAAAATTTGAGAGAGATCGGGCTGCGGGTCCGGTGGCTCCCATACAATTTTTTTCCCCCGGCATTAGATCATTTCGTACTATAATGACTGTGTTCTGTGTGCGTTGTGCGCTGTGCGCTGTGGGCAGCGCTGCTTGCTTCACGATTGGGGTTATTTTGTTCTTAGGTTGCAGTGCATTAAATGTGGTTTTATATTTCAGCATTTATAGTGGAATTCAGTATACTTTTGGTTATTAGAGAATTTACACTTAAAAAAACATCGTAAGCTGTGTCGTCTACAAGGCCACGGTAGTTTTGAGTGTGACAGCGGCTGCCCGGGATGAAAGAAAAGAATAAGAATTAAAAAACAATATACAATGCACTATTTATCTTTTATTATTCTTATTAAATTTTATTTTATTTTTAAGTACATGCATCTAAGTAGATAAAAATATTAGTTTTATTCAGTAGGTCATTATTTTACATGAATAATCATAATATAAGAAATTCAAGTGTAGAGATTTGGATTAGATTAGATTTGCATAACGGATTAGCAAGAGTACTGGGCAATTAGTATACTGACATGCTTCATAGTGCATGTTAGGTTAGGTTAGTTTAAGGTGGCTATCAGTGAAACCGACACACGTAGACCATTGTGATACCACGCGGATCAGGAAAAAAATTTCCCCCTACTCGTTGAACCAATTAGAGCTTGGTATGAAGCGTAGGAGGATGCTAAATCCAATGTTAATAAGATCATTAGTGTAGTTGTAGAAGAAAGCTCCCATATGGAGTTTACATTTTTGGGAGAAGTCTGGACAAGTACAGCGAAGATGGAGAATAATCTTCTCCTCTTCCTCCTCCTCATCCATGCAGCTTCTGCAGAAGTTATTCGAGAAGACTCCAAGTCTTGATGCATGCTTGGCTATGATATGAGACAGTGATTAACCTAAAATAGCACTGATGTGCGATTGAGAGATCAAACACGTTGAACGTTTCGGATCCAGCTTGTGCCAGATCTGCTTTGCCGCTATGTAAGTTTTACCGTTTGACCACCTACGATTAGCATTTTCATTAGCATCCCGCTTTAACATGAGTTTGCATGTAGCGATTGGTATGTCTATGGAACCATATTCAGGTAACATGGGTAGTTTAGTTCCTTGTTTGGCGAGTTCGTCAGCCATACAGTTTCCCGGAATGTCTCTATGTCTCGGCACCCAACACAGGTGGATATTGAACTGCTCCGCCATCTTAATAAGAGATGATCGGCAGTTAAGCGCTAGAATTGAATTAGTAGTGACTGATTTCAGGGATTGCAGTGCAGCTTGGCTATCCGAGAAAATACAAATATCCTTAGCGAATATGACGTTTCTCATGAAAATTTTTGAGCTCGGGATTTTTGCAGATTTACCCATTACCGTATCTCCTGAGTCAGAAAAAGCGAAAATAAAAAAATCTCTGTCTGTCTGTGTCTGTGGATGAAAATTCATATTTAAGCTTTTCACATAAATTTTGAGAGGCCAGATAATTTTGACGGAAATCTGACAGCCGGAAGTGACAGTTTACTTAGACAGTTTTTCGAGTTTTTGCAAATAACTCAAAAAGTATAGCACTTAGGAAAAATCGGTTAAGTGCAAAAGAAATTTAAGCAAAAAACAAAAAAAAAATTTAAAAAAAAAATTTAATATACATTTACTGAAGATTCCGGTCCCGTCCGTAAAAAAAAGTCGTGTTGTGCCCACAACTCCATTTTTTAACTAATCATACGTGCCACAAGTTCCATAGATTAAACAACACTACTACATATGCAATTGAAACACTACTCACCAACCAAACTTGCCAAAAATCGAAACTATATGCTCAGTGCGCCACAGACGTGTTAAAATTTGTTACGCTGGAAGCTGCGCCTGCCCAGCTTTTGTGATTGCTATACGCTAAGGTGAAAAGGCAAATGGTAAATGTCTGCTCACTCACACAAACAAGCACGCCGTACAACACACATTATCACACTATTTATGTCGGCAAAGATCAAACGAGATTTTTAATGTTAAGTCATTAATTGAATTTTAAAATTGAATTAAGCGAAAATTAATCACCCTGTTCACTCAATTATGGATTTAGATAAGAAACAGTCAATGTGTAGCATAAATGTACGCATACGTGAATGCGTATTTTGGTTATTTAAGAAGAATATGTATTAGTAAAAAATCTAATACATATTCTTAGTTTTCTGCATGAGCCTTTATGTTAAGCTTTTAAAAAAGGTAAAAGCTGAATTAGAAAATTATTAATAAAAGATTCATAGAAATAATCGTAAACTGCAACTTCCGTTCTCAAATGCACATTTCTTTTAAAAAGCAAGCTGCCTACAGTCAAGTCAAGTCAACATCCTATCTGTACCATTGCAAAACTCTCCTTCAATGACAATTGGACAATTATAGCTCCTCATCAGAGCGGTGGATATGTACTACCTTCACTTTGGTACGCATGATACAACAACAAATAAAATAAATCAATCAAAAGATTTAAGATCGCATGTCATGCCTGCAAGCTGCTAAGATACAAGTTAAAAAGGCATCTGGAGTTTGGACATCCATCTAAAAGGGTAGAGTACGGACATCAAAAGGCCATCAAAAGGAAACAGGAAGAGCATAATATGAGTATAATAACGAAGTGACCACGAGAAACACATGTGTACTCGCACCATGCAAGTCGCAAGTGTAATTGAAGTGTGTCTTACGAATTCCACACTGTGGATGCCCCAGCGTGGCGTCGTAATCGTAATACAACTAAGCACAAAACAGACAGACGGTACATTACTATACAAGATAAACGCAGCATACCTATACAAGTATACAGCGCAGGCGTACAGAAAGAGACTACTGTCGAACGCACAGTGCGACGACGCGGCGTTGCGGCTCCTTTGATCCTGTCATTCTATTGTTTCCGTATCTAAAGGCCGCTATTATGTAAACAATCGGCGCCTTTGATATCGACCGCATCACAGAGGTACCGCTTTTATGTAGTGTATACCTTTCTCATTCTTTCGAATATCTCCGTCTTGCCGTCATCGCAAAATCATTCGTGTAATTCTCTACTCACAACTCACACACAAGTATTAAAGCCAAAAGAACGTATAGCAGAAACCAGAAGCGGCGCTGTCTGCATGGAACAGCCGGCGCTCGAACCACGAACACTGTAGCGAGGTCAATTATTACGAAGATAATAGCGGTTGATCCGTTCAGTATCTGTATCAGTTTTTCAATTCGTCTAAACTTCTAGATGTTATGGTCGCATCAAGTCACTGATCGGGTATGCTTGATTTGTTTTCAGTTAGACTTTATTATTAGCTTAGTTTTTATAGATTTTATTACTGTTAAAGGCCAATCGTTTCCTGCGGCTGACCGATTTTTCGGAAAACTTAAAAAAAGTGTGAACAGGCACCCTGTATTACTATAATAATAATCATAATATTTGCCACAACAGAAAGTTGTGGTTCAAGGCCTACCTTCTCGCGCCCATCCCTGTTGTGCGTGTTATATTTTTGCACACAAATGGAAGGGACCTGTAATTAAAAGCCATATATCGAAAGGCGAATTGAGAAGATTTCCATTGCAGTTAATATACTATTGGACGTTTGCTAGGCATTCACGAGAGTGGGGACTGTGAAAAAGCTTTTTGGTGTTTTTTTGGAATTTGAACTTCGAACATCCCGCTCAGTATTCCAACACACAAACCACTTGAGCCACTGCGCTCACTTTCTTGACTGAAGGTTAGCTGCGGTTTTTAACACATCTTTAATTGCCACGTTTGCGAGTTATCCAAATTTTTTGTCAAAGTTCGCGTTCGGTTGCGTAAAACTTCACCCTTTTCCCTCTCAACGGCTTCGTTAATAAACAATATGGTCGTAGATTTGGGCAACTCAGCATCCCAATGCTTTTCTCAAAATTACTTTTAATGCGGGTTATAAGCTGGAGTAGTCATAAGTCGTCCTCTTCTTCTTTTAATAATAATGCTGGAAACAGGGTTACAGTAGAGGTCCTTAAAATATGCCTCCTTTTCAGCGACGACCTCCTCATTTATTTTCTAGATGCATTCGTTTTTGCTTCGAATAACCGTTGAATCAGTCTAACGGCCCTATATAATGATCGTTCCGCCCTTTTGGAGACAACCAATGTAAATGATCCATGCGCGCATAACAAAAAACAGTAGCCATCCCCTTGTTCGCCGCCATACCCACCTTGGCCTTCTTCGGCTTCGATTCTGCTGGAGAAGTCCACTGCTTCGACTGTTCCTTGGGGTCTGGGTGTTGTGATGCACTCATTCTTCGTCACGGCGCAAAAAGTCCGTCCAATTGAGGTTGAAGATTTCCAAACTCTTATTCGAAACGCTCATACGTTCGTGTTTGTTGACGACTGGGAGCAAATGCGGCACCCACCTGGCATTGAGCATCTTCATTCCTAAGTGTTCATGCAACATATTCTACACTCGTGAGATGCTTATGTGTACATGTCGTTCATGTTATATCTATCTCAGAAAAATTCTGACACCAGCTTTAGAAAATTTTTTTAAAAGAGTTACTTATAATCGAAAAAATTGGTTTTTATTAATACCTTTGGAACGATTTGAACTCGCATTAAGCGGGGAAAATGAGCATGCATTTCTTCGACTCAATTTAAAGTAATTGGCATAGTTAGTCAACTACCCTCGTTAACCTCTTCAATATAAAAGTGGTCCGCAATTTAAATATTATTAAAATGTAAACTGATACACAATTACTGTAATTTTTGTGTGACATCAATGACAATTAATTGATCTTCATGCTCACTTACTGAACACCGTGTCCATCTTATTTTGCGCCGCCGCGTTGAAAAATGTCCTTTATAGATTAAACCGTCAAACTGGGGACCCAAATTAATATCTACCTTACAGATTATCTCTGTTCGTGCAGAGCAAGCAGGTGCAGAAATCAAATTAATAATTATTTTTGATCGCATCCTTTGATGTGTGTTTGTTCCTTTGCGTTCATTTATATTCGCCATTTTATAGCTCAGTTTATGTGTGAAAATAAAAATGTGAAAGACGAAAAAGCCGCCAGGATAAACCTGGAAACAGACAGAGAGTGTGTGATGATTTACTAAAAAATAATAAACCCAAATTGCAATGAAACTTAATTGAAATGACTTTTGCTGAAGCTGATATAATTTTTTGTTGAAATTCAGTGACTATGCTAGTGGAGAACGTTATCCTCAAAACTACCAACCAACTATCAACTACTTTTGCTTAAGAATAAGAGTGTTTTTTACAATAAAATTAAGTATTTAAAGAGAAAGGGCGTGACAGGTTGAAATGTTATGGATTATAGTATAACCATTACCAGTGCGAATTTGAATCGAAGCCATAATCTCTTCTGTTTTACTTGCATGCATACGAGGAATTAGAATTTTTGAAGGTGGTTAAAAAATAATACAATGTCCTAAAAGTAGTAAAAAATCTAGTTCAATTGCGAAAAGTGTTAAAAATACTGCCTCGTTGTCAATTTCAAAGATCAGCCAAAACGCATTCCAGCTATCAGCTCTAAGGACAACCCCTATCTAATTGCTACTCATTTTGCAGCTAGCTCCACGCGTCAAGATGGTGTGTTGCTTTCACCTGTACTTCCGAGTATTGTACACTCTACATTCGTACTCGTTTTAAGTTTTAAGTGACCACAGCATACACAAATTCGTTGGGCCAGATGGTATACCACTATTAGTTCTGAAGAGTTGTTCTTCATCGCTGGCATTATCTTCTTCTGGACTCTTTCCGAGTAGTTGAAAAATAGCATTTGTCCAGCCTATACCAAAGAAAAAGGCGAACCTTCGTATCTCTCTTCGTACCAACCCATAGCACTAACGTCCATTCTTTCTTTGGTCATGGCAACGCTGTTTAACCGTCAGCTTAAGACATATCTTGAATCACGAGAACTACTCAATTACTGTCAGTATGGTTTCCGTGGACAACGTTCTACTTGTGATCTAATGGCATATCTCACCGAAAAGTGGAACCAGTTTTTTCGCAAGTTTGGTGAAAACAAAATTGTAGAACTTGATATTTCAAGTGCTACAGAGTTTGGCACCAAGCTCTTCTGTCCTAAATGCGTTTTTATAAAATCTCTGTAACCCTGCTTCAATCGATTAGAAGCTATATTTTAAACAGTTCAATCTTGGTGGACGGTTTTCAATTAATATTCACCGCATAAATGCGGGTGTCCCTCAGAGCTGTGTTTTGTCTCCGACACTCTTTCTTATTTTTTTAATTAACGGCGATCTTCTGTCAATAACTTTTATTCCAATAAACTCCTTCGCTGACGACAGTCTTTCTTAGCTTTTCTTGTATGTTCGCAGGTTAGTGCCCCTTTGGATGTGGAACTAGAACAACACCGTGTGTTAAGCTCGTTAAATTCTGAAATTGACAGCAGAGCAAAGTGGAGAGTACACAATAGAGTCGAATTTAATGCATCCAAACCCCAATACTGTCTTTTATCGTTAAAGCGAAATAGTAACATCCAGCCATTATCCATGGCTCCACTTGCATCGAGGAAACTGAAAAACTCATAATTCGGTATATGCGTTAACGACAAGCTTCATTGGAATGACCACATATTCAAAGTCATAAAAAATGCTGCGAAGTTCATTGGCTTCCTAGCACTATGATCTGGCTTCTATCTACAAGGCATTCATTCGCCCCTAACTTGAGTATACCTGTCATGTCTGTTCAGGTGCACCTAAGACCACCTTGCATCTGCTTGACAAAATACAGAACCGTGTGATAAAACTTATAAGTGACATAAAATATGGAAAGAGCAATTAGCTCGATTGAACCTCGCAGGAATGTCTCCTGTTTGTCACTGTTTTAATCGTTTTTCCATCAAGAGAAATAGCCAGTTGCATACCGCCCCTCCATGAATTCATGGCAATACTTCAGACGTACTGTTAAGTTTAGAGACTTTATCTTTAGTCGTAAAACTGGAATGTGGAATGCTTTACCAAGCTCTGTATTTCCGCATCGCTATGATCCACAGACATTCAAAATGCATGCATATCGAGATCTTCTCTTTCCTTCCTTGATACCTTAGTACTCACATCTGCCATTTAAAATTTGTAGAAAACAGTTGAACTCCTCAATAATCGTCTATTTTCAAGAATTAAGAGAAGAAGTAATGGTTACATAGTATATCAATCAGACAACTCTATTCTGAATTCCATCAAAATAAAGCAAAAGCGTTCTTTGAGCCCATACATATAAGTTAAATTCTAATGTTGGTCTAACATAAGTCTTATATAATGTTAATAATTTAGAGGGAGAGAAGTAGAAGTTACAACGTCTTATGAAGCCCAAGATATTTTTGAAATATCACAGGTTGTAGAAGACAACAGGTCATTATATATAACAAGAAGAGCGTAGGCGACAAGGATGACCCTTGTGGCACCATTGATCCCATTGGAAACTGAAGAGATTCCATTCAATACAACTTTTATTTTACGGTTCCATAAATAACCCTCAATCAGCGCAATGAGAGAGGAGTGTAAGTTGAGTGAACGAATCTTTTTTATAAGACAATCATGCCATACTCAATCAGAAGCCTTTGAAAAATCCAGGGATACAACGCTTGATTCACTTATATTTTAAATGCTTCTTTCACAGCAATGAGAATGCAATGAAGAGCTATTTTAAAGAAATCCATACTGCACATCAGATAAAAGCGCATACGTTTCCAGACAGCTTGTAAATTTAAAATTTCCGATAGATTCCATTACCTTAGATAGAACCAACAACAAAGCAATATAGTGGTAGTTAGTAGGGGCAGATTTATCACCATTTTTGGAACAGGTTGAATATTAGCAATTTACCAAATGGACGAAAAAATAAAACACGCACACACGAATAGTCACGAGAAGCTACGACCTGGAACATAACACTATGTTGTGCCTATATTATTTTTATTATTTGGCAAGCGGGTGGTTTGAAAAGAGAAGAAAAAGAAGTGGACAAAAAAACCGATAATATGGTCGTTAATCCTAAGTTAGTGACTATAAACAACCATTTGGCTGTATTAAAATATTACCTACAATAATTGTCCAGTTGGACATTCATCTAGTGGAAATTAAGCAACACCAACAGGAGGTGTGTTCTAATGTATATGCACATGCACACAATGCTTTTATTTGGCAAAGGAATTTGTTTAAATGTTTAGTGAATAAAACGGAACATTTAATCATATTTCCAATTTAGCCACTAGTTCGGGTGGCAAAAGATGATGAAGATGAAAACAGTATACTAATCCGATGTACACACACATGAATACTGGTATGTTTGTTAGTGCCAGTGCTTTCAAGAGAAGTGCTAAAAGGTATTCTCCTAAGATCCTAAAAAGTCCATCTGAACTCAATCGTACCGCATCCAGTATTTACTTCCTCCTACATAACTCTCCAACTACTACAAGCGCTGTACGTCAGTATTCTCTACCAGTAAACAGCGTGTGCGCATGCCATCCAACATAACTTCATTACCTGGCCACTGTAACGAGCGCCACGCCACAGCCTTTTCCATAGTCGCTTGTAGCCAGAGACGCCGCCGATCGATTACTTTCGATTTATGTGGCTTAATTTGTTGGTTCTCTTTTTTTGTATCTTGCCGCGCGCAATTCACTGTGTTTGTTGTTTACCGCAACCGCGTCAATCGGTACTTAAAGGTTAAGCGCTGAACGATGGTGGAAATGATGGTCAAACGGTGTGGAAGCGAAGTATACTTCGTCGTCAGCTGTATTTTAAGTGGGCAGTGGTCCGTTGGAAACGTTAAGTAATTTACGAGTCGTTGTCAGTATAAATGTGTGCTGTGATTGGGAACATTGGGATGAACAATGAGATCGCATTAGAAAAGCTAGCTTCTCCTGCTTATTGATTTTGGTCTTTTCATTCCTTGGGATTATGTACACGCTTATATGTAAGTATGTATATTTCCGAGCTTTGAAATCGTCGTTTATATGAGCGATGTACTCGAGGAAGTATCTAGTTGTCCGTGTTTGCGATAGTTTTTGTTTGATACAGTGTTGATCCCTCTGGTGGAGCAAAACTTTACTTTGTAAAATGCTAAGCGAAAAGCTAAAGAGATTTCTGTCGTAACAAAAGCTAAACGCGACAACAATTTTGATTGCAGGCCTATTCAAGTCAAGTTCTCCATTTTAACGTCGATGGTCCCAAGCACTGTACAATTGTATATGAGAGCGCTTACTAAGAATAAAACTTCAATAAAAGGGAGAATGAAGTTGCATTGCTACACTATTGAAACCTCGTGGGAATATTGATTTCTTTAAAAAGACGAATTCAAAGTCAATTCGCTGAAATAAACGGAAAAAGATAAAATGAGATATTTTATTATTACTATTAGCTAGAAGACTGCGGAAATGTTATTTGCGATAGAAATACGACATCTTCAAATTCTTTCTATTCAAAGAGCCATATTCCAAAGCTGTACGATTTCTTATTTCTGTCATAGAAAATTAAGGCAATTCTACAATGTCCAAAAGTTAGTAAAACATTTCGGTCATTCGTGAAAAGAATTAAAAATATAGACTAGTCGTAAATTTCCACGTTTATTCACAACAACTCTAGAGTTTTGT
This sequence comes from Nephrocerus scutellatus, assembly GCA_947095585.1. Lineage (NCBI taxonomy): Eukaryota > Metazoa > Arthropoda > Insecta > Diptera > Pipunculidae > Nephrocerus > Nephrocerus scutellatus. The sequence continues at coordinate 24,631,795 of OX352765.1, read as the reverse complement.
AGAGTTTTAATTGATCTCAGCATACACAAATCGACTAGGCCAGATGATATTCCCGGAATTGTTTTGAATAGATATTCTTCAAGTTGCAAGCCGGCTCTCCATGAATTCAAGCGCAATACTCGAGGCACTCATCGTTTTATCCGTGAGCCAAATTTCGGACGTATTGTTAAGTTTAGAGATTATTTGTTTAGCCGTACAACTCGTATGTGGAATACTTTGCTTAGGAACAATACATAATTCTCAAGAATGTTTTCCATTTAGCGATTTGAATCGATCGAGCCTTAAACGACACTCTGTTTTCCGCGTAATGAAATTGCTGCCTCAATCATAACAGATCGTGTCCAGAAATTTCCGCGCTGGGCAACTGTAGCCGAAGACTACATCTTTCATTTTCATCTCCATTATCTATGAAGTCTATCTGGTGATCGCAAAGAACACATTGACTCATCCATAATAATAGTTTGACTTTAATAATTCTCTGTCTAGTTCTGGCGAAATCAGTCAAATTCCAGCCGACGTTGCATATATGCTTTAGCTTGAGTCCTCTATTTTTCAGGCCGCTTTCGACTAATCGTGAAAAGTGCGCCTGTGCTCCCTTTTTTTGAACCAGTGTTTGTAAAGGGTTTTTCATTAAGGACATAACAATTTTGTATTTAAAAAAACACAGAATATTTAAGATATCGAGCTCAAATTGATTTGAGGTATAGTGCACTAGTTAGGTTAGAGTATATGTAGAATTTTATCTCGTTATAAGACCACCGCGAGCACGCTTGAAGCGATCGATTCTTTGGAGTCAATTTTCCACCACTCTTCCACTCTGGAATGTTGGCAATTTTGCGTTCGATATTGTCCCTGAGCTTTTTTAACGTTGTTGGCTTATTGGTATAAGCTTACGACTTAACGTAACCCGATAAAAAGAATCCAACGGCGTTAAATAACATGAGCGAGCTGGCCATTCGACCGGACCATTGCTGTAGATTACGCGTTTACCGAACTTCCCCTTCAATAGATCAATTGTTTGACCAGATGTGTGTCATGTAGCACCATCTTGTTGAAACGACATATAACTGATGTCAAGTTGATCCAATTCTGGCTATAAATTGTCTTCCAACATGGCACGAAAGCGAACACCATTGACCGTAACATGGCGATAACTTTCATCAACGAAAAAATACCATATACCGGGATGAATAATACCAAAAACATGGGGAAGAAATTTACACCATACGGTCACTTTTTGTGGATGCAATATAATCTCTTGAAGCACGTGTGGGCTTTTTGCTGTCCTATAATGCATATTTTGCTTATTGACAAAGTCATTAGGCAAAAAATTAACTTCATCGCTGAAGATGATTTTTCGAAGAAATTCAGGATTTTCTTCAAACAAGCAGAGACCAATCGGGGCAGTTTCGGCGCTTCAAATGATCAAGAGTCTTCGGTTCTTGAGTTAGTTTGATATTATAAGGGTGTAGGCCAAGATCTTTCCAAGAAATTTACAATTCCTGTGAACGGCGTGGAATTGACTGATTTGGCTCATTTTGAAGTGCAGCGCTTAAGGCTGCGATATTTGGGGTACTTTGACCAGTGCTTTGTCTCACTTGCACAGGATCTTTCAATAGTGAATATGTTGACCCGAATTTAACATCTATAGCACGCACTGCCTATCTGGTGGGACGATTATTGCGACCGAAAATTTGAGTAAGCGCTCTTAAAGGTGCGACCATCGACTCAAAATTTCGGTAGTCATTTTAAAACGTTGCTCGTTCGTGAATTTCACCGCGATAAGAACGTAAACCTTGGCGGACGTTTTGACACTGACAGGTTATAAAAATTTTTTAAGGGTGCGTCCTTATTGAAAACCCCTTTATAATCTGTGAGTATTAACAAAGACGAACACACAAAACAAGCTAACGGCATCTAAATGTGCCATTTTATGAGATGTAATCTATAAAAATAAATATGGTCCGTTTGTATACTGCAGATTTGGAATATTTATTTTTCAATAGAAAAGTTTTTTGAGTCGTCCTATTCGGAAATAAAATTGCTGTAATGTTTCGGCCACTGGCCACTGGTAAATAGTATATTACATAACGAGCGAGGAAAGTGAAGTGGAGTGGAGTGGATGAGCACTTTTCTGCGAGTAATGTACGTTATTTTTCACACGACCAAAACCGGTTTTCTGCTAAGCCGGTTATGCGCAATGCAAAATTACTCTGGGAATGTGTGTTCGCTGTGACTGCAGTAAAAAACAAAAGTATTTTATATGTTAAATCACTATAGTGTGTAAAGGCCACTTTCGAAGCTAGGTTATAGTGTATGAAACAGTCACTTTCGTCTATGGGCGTGTAATAATAATAATATTCGGCGCGACAGACCATTGCGGTCCAAGGCCTAGCTTCTCGCGACCATTTGTGTTGCGCATTTATATTTTTGGACACAAATGGAAGGGACCTACAATTTAAGGCCGGCTCCGAACGGCGAATTGAGATGATTTCCGTGACAAGTTATTACTCTCGGAACTTTTGTCATCCATTCGCGAGAGGTGGAACACCATGAGAAATACTTTTGGTGTTACTGGGATTTGAACCATGAACCTCCTGCTCAGTGGCCACGCGCGTTTCCGCTGAGCCACGGCACCCACCTATGGGCGTGTGATAACATTATATTCCCATTTTACATTTTTCGGCTACCCTATCGAATTCCTCTATTTTAAAGGCAATTCCCATGAGTTTGTAACACTAAAGCACATCAAGTTTATTCTTTAGAGAAGTATAGTTTGTTTTGAGAGGGTCTCTCTTTTAATTCACTAGTCTTTCTAAGTTAACCAAATTTCTCTTTAATTTTAGTTTGAGACGAAGTTTGAGTTGCATTTAATGAGTATGTGTATTGCGCTAGCAGGACCGTAGCTCGTAGACCACAGTTAAAAACTATATGATTTCGCATTGTAACAAATTTAGGTTTTCATATTCCTTGCTGCTTGGCATTAGCAACTACTTCTAAGTTATCGCTGCTACCACGCTCTGCTAAGCATGCGTACTACGTACGATCTGTGTCGTGCTGGACGCTGCCAACTCTTCATCATGTTGTTTATAATGATTGTGCCGCTGCTCCTACTGCTCTTCCTCATACCCACAGGACAATGTATCGACCTTTTTTTCTTCAGCATCATCTTTGCGCGCAACCGCAGAAAATTTGTCGGCTTCTTTTGATCTTCGAAATGGCGTGTGCCTTAATGCCGAGATTATTGTTTGATTACACCGATCGGGTCGTACGTCGGACGCCACAGCTCAGCTCATCTTGGTTTGGTTTTGTTGTTTGCCTACGCGTACCAGTGTGGGAATAATAGACATTTTTGTTGTTTTTGTCTACGACATGGCTGCCGTTGGTAAACGGGCCGACGAAACGTTTGTCTCACTATCACTGAATAGCCGTAAGTAGCGCTACATACATACAGATAGATGTAAAGATGTGTCTTGTGTTGTAATTTGTTATATGCGCAACTTTTGTTGTTGTATTCAATGATAAGCACGATAGAACGAAAAAGATATTCCATTTTGCTCCGTTTAACTGTATCCGCTTTGTTGTCAGTTTTAACATTTCCATGACATTGCAGCAATCCGATGTGTAATGTAGGCCAACTATTATTCTTTTCCCTTTGCTCCCCCGTTTGTGACATCTATTGAAGTTGGCAAAAGCTTAAATATCGTATGTTGTTTTTTCTTAACTTTACAACGAGGTATATTTTCTTATTACTGTACAATTCAGACTATTTTCTAGCTTAAGGCTCAGTATGTGTTTCATAGTTAAACAAACAAATGACTTATGGATATATGACTTTTTTTTAGTATTTTACAGAACACAACGGCATCACATCAATAAAAATAATGCATTGCGTATACGCCGAGGATGATGTGCAACACCGATGTTATTCTCGTATGCGTAGAAAACATCCGTAGAGAAGCAATATTTTTGGATCAACCTTTTCGAGTTGCTTTTATATTTATTCTGTGGTATTTTTTTATTAAGTGGGTACCACGTAGTACCAGTACCACGGGTAGTAGTAAAGGGTGGCCCATCGGCCGCCTCGGCTGTGCTCGCATACCCTGACATACGCCAAGCCAGTTGGCGCAATTTCAGAAATAACGCGTTGGATCTCTGTTTTCAGTTCAGAAATTGTTCGTGGTTTGTTAGCATAGACGTTGGACTTTACAAAATCCCAAAGAAAAAAATGGCGTCAAGTTGCAAGATCTGGGCGGCCAATTAACGTCAGTATTTCTGGAAATCACACGACTAGGAAAACGTTGTCTTAATAAATCGATGGTTTCTCTTGCTGTATGCAATGTGGCGCCATCCTGTTGAAACCACATTTCTTCGAGGTCCATGTCGTTCAATTGATCCCACACACCTCCAGCCCATAATCTGCACCAAACAGTGACTCTTTGTGGGTTCATCGTTTTTCATGCATAGCACGAGCATTTTCATTACCCTAAATTCGACAATTCTGCTTATTAATGAAACCATTCAAATTAAAATCGCTAAAGATGATGTTTTTAAAAAAATTGTCATTCACTGTTTGGTTTTATATCACCCAATTAGCGAATTTTCTCCGTTGCAAATGGTCTTGTGGCTTGAGCTCTGGAGTTATTTGAACTTTGTAAGGGTGAGGTGAGTGAAGGAGGTGAAGGTCTTTGGTGAGAATTCGTTGCAAATTGATTTTGGTAATGTTCAATTGTTGTGAACGATGACGTGTTGATGTTCCTGGATTCTAATCTCTGGATTCTCACTGACATTTACAATGTTTTCCGCCGACCGCACAGTACGAGGACGCGGTTAGAGTTTGTTCGTTCATAAGAACTAGTTTCCTCAACCATTTTAATTAATTTTCGATTTGTGGTGGACTAATTAATTGAAATATGAATAACAAAAATTCCACGAATTTCTCAAATAGTCTCCCCAAAACTTTCGCCAAATTTGAAATATGTTTTAACAATAACGCCGTGTGGATGTGATTTAGTGGATAAGAGCATGGCTTAAATCCCAGTAACACAAAAAAAAGTATTTTTCACGGTGTCCCAACTCTCGCGAAAGTTTAACAAACGTCCGATAATAACAACTTGTCACGGAAAGCTTCTCAATTCGCCGTTCGGAGACGGCATCACATTGTAGGTCCCCTCAATTTGTAACAATGTAACAATAACAATACGTTGTTCTCTTGTATAGCGATCCATTTTTAACAACCTTTACAACAGCAAATGAAAGATGTCAAATATTAGAGTTGCCAACTTAAATACAAAAAAAATGGTGTACAGGATGGGCCAATCTTACTTCTTAGTGGGACACATTTAAGAAATAGAAAATGAAACTATTACTATGAAAATTCTTAAGTAAATTGGATAGTTTTATTTTCTTAAGTGCACGCCGCGTTATTAGTTTTTTTTATCATAGACATCATTCCAAACACTGATTTTGCTTTGTCGATTCGGCTGACAGTCCTGTTCGGTTCGTTGCGTTGATCGCGGTAGCGAGTTGAGGTGCGAACTCGGGAAATTGTTACTTCCGGCAGCTCCGTTTGATTTGGGTGTATATACTTGGCGTATACACGGTTAAGGACCGTAGAAAAATACTCCTTCCATCGCTTGATCTGATCCTTATCTGAAACGAGTACGGCACCATCTAGGCATTTCACCGGATGTTGGCTAGAGCGGTGACCACTCATTAGCTCTTTGGTGATTCTGTAAACGGTTCTGCTATCGCACCTGTTCGCTGCTTCCTCTGCTTCTGAGGCCAGGTTTTCATTTTTCTTCGATACAGGGACTCTAGCTCGATACTCGCTGCTGCTGGGGTATCTACAATACAAGCTTTAGGTAGCTTACGTTCTTCAATTCGCTTTCAGGTATCCTCAGTAAGCCGCGTGCTGTGCCTTGCCTGGCTTCTACCAACAATACTTTCCGCTCCAGATGTGAAAACATTTTTCACAGCTTTCCAATGATATTGGATGGTTGTCGGCAGTGAGCTGCTGATTGCTTCCACTCTTTGCGGTTAATAATCCCTTAATTGTTAGCGTACTGGGGGATCTTTAGCCGGTCGATGTTATACCTAGGCATTCGGATGATCTTGCCTCCAATGACAAGGTGGTTGGTGTTGCAGAAATCAACAAATCTTTCACCATTTTCATATCTTTCGCTGAGGCCGTGCTTCCCAATCACATTTCTGAGTCCTTCATTGTCGTTGCCTACCTTGACATTTAAGTCCCCCTTCATGATGACGATATCTCCGTTCGGCGATTTGTTAAATACAATTCTTAGCTGATTGTAGAAGTTGTTCTTTTCATTCTAAGTCGAGGGATTCGTTGGGACGTAACACTGTATGATCGTGACTCGCCGTACTTTAGTCTGAAATCTGGCCGATAAGATCCTATCATCATGTGAGTGCCAGGAAATTAGTCCTCTGCGTGCTGTTGGCGTTAACAGCAGACCCACTACAGATTCACGAGAACTGCCAGAGGGTTTGCCGGAGTAGAGTAGAACAATGTTACACGTTGGGGATTGGTACTCTCCCGCGTAGAACCATCTTACTTCACTCACTCCCAATATGTCCAAATTATATCGAAGAAACTCACGTTCCAGTTGAAGAAATCTGGCTTTTTGAGGTCCTTCACTCCCTGAGTCAAGAAGCGTCCTCACATTCCAGAAACCAATCTTAGTCCGGGTACAATAGCCATAAGTAGTCATTATTCAATCATTACTTATCCGAGGCGTTGTGTCGGTTTCAGTAGCGAGCATTTTTCGGTCCCGCTGGGTGCTAACCCACGTTACCTAGACTCGAAACGCTAGACCATTCGACCTTGCCATTTTAGCCTATTTATATAAGGATTTATTCACATAGTTGCCCGTGGACCACCACTAGGAGGTAAAGCAAGCACTATATCACGAACTTGATTGTTGCGCTGCTGGCTCAAACCAAGTTTATATCAAACGGACAACTCTATTCTGAGTTCCATCAAGATAAATCAAATGCGTTCTTGGAGCCCCACCCCATACATATGAATTAAATTCTATAAAATTGGTCTAACATAAGTCTTATATAATCTTAATACTTCAGAGGGAGTGAAGTTAGAGTTACAACGTCTTATGAAGCCCAAACATTGGCTCGCTCTTTTTGAAAATTTTAGAGTCATTCATACTGAACATACAATTCTTGCCGTTAATAGTTGTACTTCGTTGAGCTTTTCTTAATTTTTGAAAAATATGTCCTATGAAAATTAAAGGATGATACTCCTTTGTTATGCGGTTATGAAATGCGATCTGTTGCTCGTTGCTGGAATGAAGCATTTCACTGTTGGGTGCTTTATTAAACAACAGAAAATAATTTAATTGCAGTACTCAATAATGTTATACTTCTATGGCCTATTATGCGATCGTTTCCTCATCCCATACTTTTACTGAACGTAGTGCTGCGTCTTACCAATAAAAAAAATTAACTGCGACAATAATTACTTAACTCTACATAATTCTTGTTATTAGAAAGATCACTAAATGTTCCACAATATTTTGCATACGTTCAATACTTCCTTTGATCCGAAATTATATAAGAGAACAGCTAAATGCCTGAGCACCGACCCCTTCACGATATTGGCATTCACATGTAATGCCTAAGTGAAGAAAGCTGAAGCAATATGCTCTGGCATAGTCATACTCGTAAAAGCCAAAAGCATAATCACATTGTTGCCGATCGCTTTGTGTTCGTCTGAAGCACCGGCATACGGGCTACAGGACCATCCAGCGTATCACGGTAGCACTTCAAACGTAAATTGCTTTTTCATGGTTGCTCTTCCTTTTTCGTATCTACTTCAATGATGCGCAGGGAGCGGATGTGCTGTTTCATACAGAAGCAGGCAGGCAGGCAGTCAGGCAGTCAGGCAGACAACCAGGTCAGAAAATCTCTTCAAATAGTGCATGACGGACGGATTCCGACAAATTGGTTCCAGTCAGACTTAATACACTGCATCGGGCTACTGCTGGACTTGTTGATTAGACGAGGCGAAGCGATTAAAATACGTGAGTTTCAGTTGAACGTGATGCGTAACATCTTCAAATTAAACTGGGTAAGGCATGCCGTAGAACATTTTTTGAAAATCGAAAAAAAATCCAAAATGTTTTACTTTTCCTCGTGAAACGTCTGGAACTTATTATCACTTTAAGTTGCCTTCGAATCTGATTGGATGACTACATTCCCTCTATTCTGCTGATGTATGACCGCCTGACAAAATCTAATACTAACTAACAATACAATCAATGGGCGCAGTTTAATATATTTTTTTTTCGAAGTTCTGAAGGATATGTATGCGTCCCTCGCTTATGTAGACGACATTATTCTATACGTACACGACTCAACAATCGAAGATATTCCGAGAACTTTTCAAACGAAATTCGATGAATTTCGGGCTATTCAAAATGTGAAAATGTGAAGTTTTACTGTTTCGCACTCCTCTAAGACGCAAAAATAACAATCTTGGAAAAACTTACAGATAACTGGTACAAACGTTTTTCAAATTCCAACAAAGACGGTCGTGTTGTATATTTTATTTGGTTTCATTTATGTATTACAATGAACACGTAAATACCGCTGTGAAGAAGGGAAGTGCCGCTTTTATAAATCCGAACATTTTTTTTAATTGCGCCATCTGAGGTGGTCAGTTTTAAAGTATGCGTATCCAATATGTCCAATCAGTCCTTCATGTACGGAAAAAACCACGACCTTGAGAGGAAATGGTTTAGAGGGTGTATTAATATGTATACAAGCGAACATTCCGATTATAGGCTTCTTGTGCCTACACTTAACCCGCCTAATGGGCGGAGGCAGCCCGTATCGTGGATATCGTGGAATCGCCGTACTGGCGGCTCTAGGGTGCCGGTTGTGCTGTGCTGGTGGTGGTTTGGAGCCAACAAAAAATTAGTGAATAGTCTTTCATTTTTTTTTTGTTATTTTTTCCTTGTTATAGTATTTTTAAGTAATTTAAGTAAATAAAAAATTTATTGACCTAATTTTGGTGGGTGCAATAGCCCCCATTTATTCGGTTTATCACAAGCTTAAACCTAAAGTTAACATCATTGAAAACTTAAAACTAAGGCTTAAAGCAACATATAAAGCTAGGGGGAATGGCGGAGTTTACGTTTAAGGTAGGGAGTGCTGCGGTTAAATCGTAAACGGTAAGGTTTAAGTTAAACTTTCGTAGCATACGGGGATTGATTCGTTAGAGCCGTACATGGTGCGTGTGTTGGTAGAATAGAAGAGAGGCGTGCATCGTAGATTACGAGGGTTAGTGTTAAAGAAAATCGAGTTGTATAGAGACGCGCAATCGACGGACCCTAAGAGGAGATGATGTATGAAAATAATGTCACGTTGGATGCTCTCGATTCTGGACACATGAACTTGATGATAGGGAGACCACCTGTGACTAGCGTACTCGAGGAAAGGACTGACAAAAGTGATATAGAGGGATCTTGTCACATAAGGGTTGGAAAATTCTTTCTAAGTAATTTTTGAGGCACCAGGTCGAAAAATTGTATAGGGCTTGCTAAAGGAGATAGGAGTCTGTGGGAAAGAAATGTGTTGGAAAAATTTGGTATCGTCAGCGTAAAGTGAGAGAGCGGAATGTTTGATGACCCTATCAAGATCATTTATAGTTAGAATGAAGAGAAGGGAGCCTAGATGGCTGTATTCTGGGACTCCAGAGGTTGCCAAGAATGTGAACAAGCGAACACTAGTCTGGGTAGTTTTGAAGATTAGCTGATTAGCCGTGGGCGTTCATTGCAGGGATTAGTGTTTCGATCCCAGTAACACGAAAAAGTATTTTTCACGGTGTTCTACCTCTCGCGAATGGGTGACAAACGTTCCGAGAGTAATAACTTGTCACGTAAAGCTTAAGAACATTAACTAAATGAAAACAAACACGTGATGAACTATTTAGCTCAATGGAATAGATAGTTTTTGAGTTTTGCGATATCCAACGCATAGACACACAGAAAGTGATTTTTATATATAAAGATTTTTTGTGTCTTTCGGTGAAGGAATTAAAAAGAATGTAACACGACGGGTATCAGCTTAAGACTAACTTTATTGGTACATATCAATTATCAATAAGCATAATAGTCACATGAGACAAATGTATGTTATAGTTAGTTGTACATATATATCAAGATTAAAGGGTTTTTTTTATCCATTTTCTTTAAAAAAAATTATAACGTTATAAATATTATAGAAAAAAATATTGCGATAAATACAAAAATGTTAATTATATATAATTAATTTAATTATGTATATTTATATAGCTTGTAAGTTTCGTTAGTAGTATTAGAATTAAAATGGCATAAATAATAGATTAAAAAAAGCAATAACTCTGTAGTAGAGCTCCAAGCAAATAACGCAAGATAAGCGATCACCCAAAAAGGCGTGAACAATTCAATATAATTCCAAACTTGAAAGATGTCACTTACACCTACCCCAAAATGTAATGAAACCCAAATAGTTTGATATATCTTTTGAGCGATTGTTTAAGTTTCACTTTTGGGCTATTTGAACTAGGGTAACACATCGATATAACCCATTTCTTTATCTTTGAGAAAAGAAAATTCTTCCTCAAGGCTTTTGTTATATTTTTTCATAGACGGTTGGAATTTTAAGTTAAAACATAACAAAGCTGTTTTTTGCTGCAAGCTCACTTGCGTAATTTATTACACCTACCAGTCTCACAATGAATAGTATATAACTATAGCCCGTGTTGAACGACTATCTCATACCCAGCATCAAATTTTGTTTTAAACTACAAATCAGGTTTCTAGCTGCAGTCTTTTGTTTCAGAGGAGATAGTAGCTCAGCCGATTTAAACCTTTTTCTACCTAATATTCTAACTAACAACAAAAGTAACTTATTCTCGAAATTGTATGCCCCTACAAACGTAGCGGCGGTGGCGACCGTAGGGTATACAAATAGAGCACAAAACAGAAACTTGTGTGCTTGATAGTTTGACGATAAAGCGGCTTTTTGGCTAAACTTAAAGGAACCAATAAACATATATACGCAAACGTGCATATTTGTCAAAGTTTTCACTTGGAACTCGTGCGTACAGTTGCTGTTGTCGTTGTGTCCTTCGTTTGAGCATCGGTATCGGTATACCGTCCGTCGTCTGTATAGTCGTTGTGTTGTCGGTGCGACACAGTTTAGTCCGGCTTCCAGCTCTAATGTCCACAGCTTCACGCAACAACCACTCCTTCCTTTCATCCAAAAACAAATCAAGTCAATTTTAATTTGTATACGCGTTGCGTTTGCGCCCGCCGCTCATACAATGTACGAGCTAAGTGAGCCGCCGCTGAGCGTATGCTGCGCAAAGGTGAAACAAACAACGAACACGCAGTTGTCGGGATGGAGAGAAGAACATCATCCGGATGCCGACACTGTGCCTTTTGACAGCGATGGTGGAACGCGCGATGATGGTGATGACTACGGCGCGGTAAGGGCGTCCAAAGCAACCGGCGGCGGCTACCTTTGTGGTTCTCGCACATGCAAAACAATCGTGAATTAATCGAATCGGTTTATAATTCAAACTCAGAGACACAAAAACATCGGTTCTCCTCAGACAGATCGCGCAGTCGATCCAATGGCGGCGGCAGCAGCAGCAGCAGCCAGCCGACTAATTCAGAATTAACAAATCGAGTTTGTTGGGTCAACCTCACCGGCCACCACTACTACCAATACCACAGTCTACCAATTGCCCTGATCAAAAGTTCGAAATGCGCCTTCGCGTTGCGTTATCGTGCCAAGCACCGCTGCGATGTAGCGTTGCCAATGCGTAAATAAGCTCAGATCAGATCACCGGGCTAAGACTCAGACATACTTGTATTTTTATGTATCTACGTACATACATACTACATACTTACAGATTGCCGCGTGCATTAAAGGAGGACGTGCGTTCTGTGGCATTTGGGCATTTGCACTTGCTGCCGTTGGTGGAGCTGGTCGTTATCAGAAAACAAGGCCTATAATTGATTATCGTTTACATAAAAATTTACTGCTTTGCCGGCCAATGAAACAGTCTCTTCAGTTTTCGATCGATCTGGGTGGATCTGGTCAAGTACCAAAGTTGTGTTGCGCTACTTAGTCCAGTTGTAATTAATATCTGAACTTGGGATTGGCTCAATACATGTGAATAACGCATTTCGCATATAGAGTAAACTTGTCGATTTGTTGTAAGGACAATTTATTTTTATCTTCATATCATTATTCTTCTATATTCTAGTGACCTTAGGCAGAGGTATTATTGTTTAGGAAGTCCCTAAACGTTCTTTACATTTAAAACCTCTCGAAGCTCATTATAGAAAATATATATATTTGTGTTGCAAAAATAACCTTAACTACATAATTAAGTGCATGACGCCTCAAAAAGTTTTACAATATCAAAGGGAACATCCTTGTTCTGTAATTTGGTTCTTAATATTGTTATCAACAGATATTCTAAAACCCTAAAATGTGCCAGTCCTGAAATCTTGAACCACTGCAATAGAAGCAATCGTCGGACTACACTTTACAAATCTTTGTAAAGAAAGCAACTGCCAGATGTGCAATCAAAGTCTCCGACAAAGTGGTCGGTGAATACTGTTTTGATAGGTTATTTGAGCTTGAAATATTGAATCGGTAAAGATGGTTCAATGTTGTACTCACAGAGGATTTAAATCTCTGTTTTGGTACACCGAGATGGAATCTGAAATCTTTGGACCCAATATTAAAGTGTCGATATAATTGGGTAAATGCCCATATGACTTTTAGACAGAAATCCACGCCATCGAGTTCTGCGCCAAAATTATTCTAAATAATGGTATCAAAGGCGCTTAAATGTACTATTTATACAAATAGTCTAACAGATGATCAAACAAAACAGATCAAACTAAGTTGGGCGCACAAAGATATCGATCCTTTAATGAAACTGCAGATGAACTAGAAAGGGCTGGCTTAGCCACTGCCTTTCATGGCCAAAGTCATTTTGTGGAGGCAATTGGGTTACTCCCTTGTCATAAATTAGTTCCTGGGAAAGACAGCTTTGTCAATCCAAATATGAGAGTACAACAGGGCTTAAACAAACCAAGAGATTACTCAAGCCAACGTCTTAAACTGCTATTGCACTTTTAGGTGATTAAAATATCTTAACATATTGAACCTGTCTCCAGTGACAGTGTGCAGGCCTTTTTCTGAAGGTGCAAGTGACTACGCAGCATGTTCTCTGCAAGTACTCGGCTCGGGTACTATAGAGGCATAGACTCCTTATCAAAGGAGCCTTAAAAATCACCCTTCCGGATAACACGACCATAAACACCAAGTCCGAGACTAAGTACCTGTGAATCAACTTTACTGAGAGGCTCAAGTTTAACTCTCACATCGATAAAACAATGAAAAAAGCGAACTACGCTCTTCATTTGGTGCACCCGCTGCTAAGAAGACGAAACGGACTGTCCAACAACACCAGGCTGCTCATCTACAAGCAGCTCATCCGGCCAGTACTAACCTATGGCTATCCCATATGGTTCACCGTCTCACCAACAACGATGAAGAAGATCTTCCTATTTGAAAGGAAGGTACTTAGGATCTGTACAGGACTCTGGAGGGTACCAAACAGCTATAAGTTTGTGTCGACTGCAAGACTTTACGAAGCAGCTGGTCTGCTGCCAATAACCGACCACTTGTTCCAAATGTCGAGGAAATTCGTCGACGGATTGGAAACTCATCCAAGTCCTGAGATGCAAGGACTGAGAAGCGAAGAAATCGAGCCAAGTCACCAGTACATACACATCAGAGGATTCACAGATGCTAGATTCAACGACATCCTTAATAATCAAGACGTCTCCTTCTACGAGAAGGCCAGCAATCAACATTACAGAGGCTGAAGATCGCCCTGTTTATACCCCCTCTTATATTTTTTTCATTTTTATTTTATTTTAAAATTTATTGTTTAAAATTAAATTGCTTTAAATATAACATGTAGTAGATTAAGTAGTCAAAAATATTGTTTAATAATAAGCAATACAAAATAAAAGACAATGTAAATACGTCGGGTCCCTATTGTTGAGCCGACACTTATTAATAATAGTTATAAGATTATTTTTAAGTCAAAATTGTATAATACCTATATGTTTTAATAAAATATCTTAATCTTAAAAAAAAAACTCCTTATCAAAGAGTTCCTTACTCCAGCAGATATTATTAACTAGAACATAATGATAATTATTATTACTATTATTCTTTATTTATATTAATTCATTATTCAAAACTTCAAAGGTTACCATCGATTTTCCACTTACGAATGCATTAGAAATTTAAAGGAAGATCTCATTAAATTAACACTGGTTCGCATATCACAAACTATTAATGAGTGAAAAAACTAGAGCGATGATCTTTAAGTTATCCGGAAATGTAGTCATTGATTATGATATTACTAGTGAGTACCCATCAAAAATGACTTTTTTCTACTACCTAACCATTTGACCATTTGTCATCGGAGCACCAAACGATCATTTGGTGTGAATATGAACCAAATCCAACCATAAACACAAATTTTCGTAAAGATCTCGACTCCAGCGCCAACTTACTCACGCTACTGCATGGCGGCTTTAATCTACATACTATAATAATTTCCTAGGGAGTAATTCATATGATCTGCCACAAATCGCATTTGTCGAGTCATTCAAATATCTTGGAGTTATTATTGACTTTAAGTTGAACTGGAACCACACACAACATCAAATACTTTTTAAAGAAGGTTTTTTAGAGAATACCCTAGCCTAGCCTAGCGACCTAAAAGATCTATTGTATCTTAGGGGGTATTTACTCTAAGAGACGTACCGCCTCCCTAATTAAGGATATGGGAGGATGTCTTAGTGGCAGAATTTCTCAACTCCGCTTTCGAGCATATTTCCTTGTGAAAGATGCGTCTTCTTAACTAAAGTAGTGCTGGGCATTCACAGAGAATATGCTCGGATGACTCATCATCGTTATCCAAGCAGAACCCGCATTCTGTCTCTGAGCCCACAATAATTTTGTTAAGGAGACACCGCAAGCCACAATGACCTGTTAGAAAAGTCACCAGCTTATAAATGTAAAGATTTCCTTATAGAAAATGGGCCTGATTAATTGTTTGGATTGCTCCTCAACCCCGGGACGTTATCCCAGGGGGCCAGACGAATTTTGTATTCCCAACAATTTATCAGTGCTGTGGCGTCAGCCCAGTTGACACCACAGTAAGGTCCAGGTCCTATAAACGCAGATCCCGAGCCAACCCTAGCTAGTTCATCTGCAGATTCGTTGCCTGCAATTCCCTGATGACCGGGGACCTGTCCGAATTTAACTTTGTTGTGTCTGGCAAAAGATTGCAGTGCATCGCAACAGTTTTTGACTGATATTGAGTCCATCCATTTGGACGACAGCGCTCTAAGTGCTGCCTGTCTATTTGAAAATATGTATATTCTAGCGCCATTAATTCCTTTATTAAGGTAAATCCCAGCGCAGATCTCAATGGCATGGAGTTCCACCAGGAAAACCGAGGGAATTTTTCCCATTGGTATCTTTGGTGTTGGGTCCAAAGACACCAGCTCCAACTCCAGTTTCCATCTTCGATCCATCTGTGAACCAGACCAGACCTCTAGCCTCCAGTACCTTGCATGACAGTAGTTATAGTCGTGCAGTGCTTACTAATCGCCAAATCGTCCGCATAACATATGGCCATGTAGCCTGATCTAGTGAGTATAGAAGAGGAGAAATCACTCCTTCTTGGGGACATACCTTAACTGCAGTCACAGACACAGACACTCCTCCAGAGTAGGAAATAATATCTCAAGCATGGCCTTATCCAATGATCGGTCTAGTCTTCTAGTAACTCTGTTTTTGATTACCCTTGTAATAGAGTCGTAGCCAGTGTTATCGAAAGCGCCCTCAATGTCGAGAAAGGCATGCAGGACAGTTTTCTTGTAACGAAAAGTTCCTTCTATCTTTTTTCCAAGATACTGAAGAAGAACCTTCTATGCATTTGCCTTTCCTGTACGCAAACTGAGTTGAGTGCAGAGGGGTACAATTCTAAACTTATGGCGTGAATATGGTTCGATTCGTCTAGTGGTTAGAGCGTGATGAGGTTAGATATATATGCAGAATTACATTTTCAAGAATATCTCGACTCCAACGCCACCTACTAAGCTAAAAAATAGATAATCATTTAGAAGCATCAATCGAATATACGGTGTGAATATGGAATATGGTGTTTGAAGCGTGATGCGATAACAAAGATTTTCACCAACAAAACAAACGCTTAACCACGTTTTCGTAAATACCTCCACTCCAGCGCCGCCTTCTGGGTAAAAAAATAAAGCCTTATCGGAGCACAAAAGGAGCATCCAGTGCGAGCATGGCTTCGATAAGTCCGGTGATTTAGATTACGTCTTGCAGGTTACGTCTTGCAGGAGTGATGACATCTAGACTCCAGTACCACCTTCCGGACTCAAAAGAGAGATAAACTTATAGGAACATCAAACGAACATATGGTGTGAATATGGCTTCGATACGTACAGTGGTTTAGGATTTGGAGAGATTACATACAAACGCACAATCATTTTTAAATTCTCTATATTAACTTCGCGTGCCCGTGGCTGGCTGGCTGGCTGGCTGGCTGTTAGAATCTTGTGATCAATTTTAAACCCAATTCTTAAAGCCCGATTTTATCCAAACTTTGCATAAATGTGCACCTCCGATGGCAACACTTTCTATTAAAATCCTAAAGAAGATATTGTCCTTTCCAACACTTACAAGTATTTCAGCAGTATTCCGGTCTTGAACAAAAAGCAAAGTAGAAGTGTCTGCAGTCTTGGCCGCGTTTAATCAGAAAGTCTTACAGAGTGTACCCGGGCCCCGTGTGTGAGGAGAAATAATTTTGTATGGTACATATATAGCGCTTATTGGTAGAATTCACACGATACGATGTCCTTCGCTCAAAGAATGTGGTTGATGAGAACGCCTAGAGTTAATAAATGCAAAACCGGATGACATCGGCTCAAAACCGGGAGCGATTAATAATAATATTTGGTGCGACAGACTGTTGTTATGCAGGGTCCAGATTCTTACGACAATTCTTGTTGTGCGTTTTATATTTTTGCACACAAATGAAATGTACCTATATCTTAAATCCGCATCCGAAAGGCGAATAGAGAAACTTTCTATGACAGTTATTACTCTCGAATGCTTGTAAGATATTCGTAAGAGGTGAGTTCAGGAAAAAAAAGTTGTTTGTGTTTCTGAGATTCGAGCATCGAACCTCCCGCTCAGTAGTACAACGCACAAAGCAGTAGAGCCACAGCGCCCTCAATTTTGCGAGAAGCGACCTTACCGTGGAATTTTTCTCTTTTTGTTTCCTGTCACTTACTTCGTAACAACATAATTATGGTTGCCAGATTGGGAATCGCAACACGTGACTCGTTACAATATTTATGCAGATAAAGTTATTATGAAATATTAACCATATTCCGCCGTGCATTGGCGCCGCCGTCAAAAACGAATCTTAAATGTTTTAAAAAATTAAAATTTTGCAACAAAACACCGGCGAGATATCCTTAACGTTACTAACATGCCATGGCGGTGAATTGTAATAGAGACCCAAATTGCTTTCATTCTAAAACAGGACCCGTTACACCACTTAATCGATACAATGAACGTACAATAACAATTATTGACCACCAAACAGCACCCGGGGCAATGATTGAAAAAAAACCCACAACAAATAAGAAATGGACTGGACAAACTCGACAGCAATTTGAAATGTAACCGCCAACGCGTCCGTCGTCGTCATCATCATCAGCAGCACCGCCTTTAGATGCTGCCGCCGCTAATTTATGCCTCGTAATCGCGACTACTGGAATTAAATGTAATATTTTGTTTCACCTTTTTTGTTGGGAGCAGGGCAAAAGGCTTTTAAAAAATCACTAACTCGCCGTTCGATTAGACGCCTCGCGCCGTTGTCAGTCAGAATGGGGCACACTAGATTGTGTGTGTGTGTAATTAATTAGACATTTCGCTCTTTGTCGGAATGTTTGCTGTTTTCACAAAAAAATCAGCGTGCGCTTATTCGTTTACGCACGCACGTATTATGTATCGTGCGTGCTGCAACAACAACAAATTATCATCAATTATCATGTGCAGTTTTTTTTGCAACTTGCTAGACTGCTGCTCGACTTGCAATGAACCTAATCTACCCCGAGGCTAGAATATAACTCCTCTAACGTACTCGACGTTGTACTATCGACAAGCCAGCCGACGCGCCGCTCGGCTATATCGGCAGACTAATACTAACCGGAGCGCACTTTGCGACCGTCCTGGTTCAATGCTGTTGTAAACACAGGTAATTTATTGATTGTCATCGATTATCACTGTGCGTCGCTGGTCGATCGGTCGGACGGACGGTCGCGCTTCCCATCAAAATCACTTCGCATTGATCACTTCGTTGATGCTGTGACTGAAAGCTGATGGCGAGCACCATCTCGGAGTGTCGCTCTCAGTGACAACATTCACCAGAGACGCACTTGTGCAGACAGGGACGGATGATGATGATGATGATGGTTGGCTTCTGGCTTCTGTGTCTTCTGATTAGTGGCCTTGCTTCTTTGCTTTCTTCGTTGTGAATGGCTGTGTGATTAACGTCGGTCACCGTCCATCAATCGGCCCTCTGTCCCGTTCATGTCACCTCTCTGTTGGCTTTGCGCGATGCGGATGTCTTTGAAGTGTTGCGGCATGGCGCCAGCCGCCTTATTAATTAAATGATCATTAATATTCAAAGCTTTTTATTCAATCAACTAAGTTAAGGTATACGAGGTACGGACGCCAAGTTTGCGTCGCGCAGTCTTGCTGGCTGGCTACTACCGTTCATTGGTCGCCGGTCAATGTGTATCACATTTTGGCATAAATTAAAATAATTTTACAAACGTGAATGACTGCTAATTGCAAATGCTAATTAATGTCAGCGGGCATAACTGATTTACGAGTATGATGAGATTTCAAGAGTTATGCACCGCTGCTTGTGTTTGATGTGGCATTTTTGCAATGAGACCGCCCGCAGGAGTGCTCTTGTTTGAAAGTACTTGTCAATGGTACCTAAGATTACAAATATTTCGCAGACATGAAAAATTTGGGTTATGGTTAAATCTGGAGCAGCCATTACCCTTAGCAAATCACATTTTAATTCTGACGGGCATTTTGTTTGGCGCCAATGAATGCCTCGGAAACTACTTACAACTATAGACATAGCTAGTCATAGAGATTGCAGCACTTCTTACATTACCGCTACAACCCAAACCTGATGACGGTACGAACATACCTAGGTGCCAACGTCGACTCGGAACATTATCTTGTTGGTATGGTGCTCAGAGCGCGGATTGCATCATCACGAAAGACTGAATTCGCGAATCATATTCGAGTCAACACGGCTGCCCTTCGCAACGAAGAGACCAGAAACAACTACGGTCAAGCGATAGGACTCGCCCCAAATGCAGGGAGAGTAAGACCTATCGCTGAGATGTCGGGCGTAGAAGAGAAATGGACCCGCCTTAAGAATACTATCATTAGTACTGCTGACACCATCTTAGGCAGTAGTCGTAGAGATCGGAAGGACTGGTTAGATGACGATGACGCACGGTTGCTTAAAGTCAAAAATCATCAAATCCAGGAATTTAACCATAACATCCAAGCTGCTTGAGCATAAGACAATGGTCATACCAGTAGTTACATATGGATCCGAAACTTGGGTGCTTAGCAAAAAGCATTCTGACCTCTTAGCCGCGTTCGGGAGAAAAATCTTACGAATAATTGTTGTCCCCGTATGTGAGAAAGGAAGATTCCGGAGACTTTATAATGATGAGATCTACGAGCGTTACCACGATGTCGACATCATTCAGAGAATTAAGCTCGGTAGGCTCCGCTTGGCAGGACACCTAGCACGCATGAACGAAGAGGATTCTGCTCGGAAAGTCCTTTGCGGTAGAATTTATGGAACATGACAGCTAGGCCGGCCGCCGCTGGAAGGATGGCGTAGACCAGTGCGCCCAGAGTTTAGAGATGCCAAACTGGATGACATCGGCTCGAAATCAGGACCGGTGAAGAAATTTTTTGCGGGAGGCCAGAACCGGATACCGGTTGTAGAGTCAAATATGATGGTGATGATGATTATATTAATTATTCATTAGTCATATTGCGGTCAAGCCTTCTCTCCCAGGATGCTACATTTCACCTGTAAACTCATTTTGATATTTATCATTTCTGCTGCGTTGTGAGTGTAACGTTACGAAGTTATAATCCCTTAGTCTTTAGTTCGTCGCAATGACGTATAATGTCAATTGTCTTAGAACTAAAATATTTCTCAATTTTTTATTTAAAAGTTTAAAATTAAATAGTAGCTAGAGAGGGTATGAGTGTAGTCTGATGATGTCGCGATAGCTTTCTCAGGTAAGTTCCTAGAAACGACCAAAGAGGTTATACAGAATGTCTTCTGAACCGACACGAAATGGGCCAGACGCTGTGGAGTAGGAGTAAACCCGTTCAAGACAGAACTTGTTCTCTTAACAATTAAATATAAAGTACCAATAGTTGCCACAACTACTCTAAACACACACAATCTATAAACAGCACAATCCTGTATACGAGTAGTAAACTCATCTGGAAACCAAATATTCTAGAGAATGCTAACAAAACTACCAAAGCTTCTTACGCTTGTAAGAGCGCCATCGGTAAAAGTTGAGGCCTTAAACCGGAGCTAGTACCCTGACTCCAGACTGCAGTAGTAAGGCAACTTATGAATAAGATATACAAAAAAATGCCAGAGAAGGTACAGATCGCAGCCTGTCTGCATATTAGTGATGCGCTGAGGACAACACCTACGTGTGCCCTAGAGGTTATGCTATACCTTACTCCAGTAGACATGAACGGCAGGCAGAGAGCGACCCATACGGCTGCGCGACTCTTAACAACAGGTCAGTCAGTGCAAATGTCTGCAAATTGGGCACTCGACAATTAACAATTTACTAAAGGAAGAGCTATCGAATTTAAACTACTAATAGAGTTTTCAGGCCCCTCCTAAGAACAATAGGTTGATAGCTCGTCACAAAAAATCGAGGCAGTGACGTTAATGGATGGATCCAAGCCTGACAGTAAAGTATGTGCTGAGGTCTTCTGTGACAAACCTAGCATGACCATTTCCGTTCGTCTCCCGGACTATTGCAGCGTTTATCAGGCTGAAATGATAGCGATAGAGAAAGTACTGACCGGAGTAAAACATTATATAATATCAGCAACTAATAACTTAGTCCATGTACACAGTTGGGCAGCAAAAAATCGTTGGAATCTGTATTACCGACGCAGGGGTGGCGTTAAGCAGCCACACATCTCTTAAGGAGATAAGTGAGTATTTTGACCTTCGTGGGTCTTACGACACTCTGACATCGTTGGAAACTGCAAGGCAGATGAACTGGCTAGAAATAGCACAGAGCTTTAACTTCTACCGCAAAAGGGCAAGTGTAGGAAGAACATTATCAAAGGTTAAGAAAATGCTTCGAAAATAGGCGGAAAGTTTAACAAATGAAAGGTGGATGTATAGGCCACCACATGTTCAAAATAAGTTTAATCTAAGCTGGACTTAAAGCGCTCTAGATCACTGGAAAGAAAAGATATAAGAATGATCGTAGGTATTCTAACAGGGCATGCGTACATGTGATAAGGGTGGCCCTTGAGTTCAATGACTCCTGTAGAACTAATGATGTCGAGGAGGAAATTTCTGTGCTCATGTCCGGCAATTGCAGACAAAAGCAAAAACATTTGAGATACTATATATTAAACAAATTATCGGATGTCGAAAACTCTTAAGTGTGAGACATCTTGAGGTTCATTTAAAGCTCAAATGTGACTCTGTGATAAATAGGGAAAGGTAATGATCCTGTGGTACCACAAGGGACCGCCACCGGTCTAAGTTTGCGAATGCAGTCACCGATCCTAACCTAACCTATTTAAATGTTTGAAAATCGCTGAAAGAGTTGCTACCATTTTTGAAGTTTTAGAATGACTGTAAGAGTTCTTGCCATTATGGTTTATGTTTTTGTTTAATGTTTGCGAATCACTAAATTTGTATACTGATGATATTTCATAAGAGTTTTAGAATATCTGCACGTGAGTGAGAGATGCAATGAGTATTGAGATGAGACCTCAGGATCCAATTTCCAATTTCTGTATTTGTTAATGTTCTCTTCGATTCGAAAAATAGCTTTTAGATTAAGGTTTACTTACTGTCCATAAAGCCATACCATAATTGTCAAGTCAGATTTGCCTAAATGCCATCCTTGAAAGCTACGGCTGAAAATGGTTCTTATATCAGCTCAACCAATGAATTTAAGCCCGAATTTTCCACACGGTCGTAAAAATGGCTTGGATGCGCATTTAATCGTATTTTCGTACACCAATTATAATTTATATGTCAAGCCGAATGCTCTTGAGATAATGGAATCGTGCTAATCCTTCCTATCGGCACAGGAACCGACACTACAAAGGAGCGGCTATGTCCTTTGGATTTCAGTCGGGGAATTGTGGCTTTACGCAAATATGCCGCCGCCAGGTCACACCTCGCGGTGAATGCCAAAACCTTTGCGACGCAGCCAACTATACTAAAGGCTGCAGAGTTTTATCGTTATCCCTGAATGTAATAGTATAATTCCGACACACACACATAGAGATATCTGTGTGCACATCCCAGATATGTCGTGTAATTTGCCGAAGGTTGTAAGTCCGGGATAAGGCTTAAGTAGAAGATGAAGAAAAAATGTAAATAAAGGAAACAAAAGGAGGAATTCACTCACAAAGCCTATCTGCGATTTCTCTTATACCGAGCCGCCGGAGGTTGAATAAAATTCATTGTTGAGTTTCTGAGGAACTTAATTTTCTTCCTTTGTATCCTTCAAAAGGACCGCATTGAATGGATTCACCGTTCATGCTAAAGGGCTCACTGCACAGCACAGGCTTCCCACTACCATGACTACGACGACAACGACAACTGCGGTCCACGTTAAAGCGAATGAGGGAGGTGTCGTGCAGTGCGAACATATAAATTTGAAATATCACTGGCGACGATATAGTGTTGTTGTTCTGTCAAAATAAAAGAGACACACACACACACAAACACAATTGGTCCACAGCAAGCACCCTAGGACAAATTGGTGCACATCATTGTGTGAACAGATAGAGGACCCCACTTTCGGCTTACGGCCGACCGAACGACTGACTGACTGCACGTGTGATTCACGGAAGTTCCCACTGTGGTTGGTTGATGGCGACCGATCGCGTCGCTATTCAGAATAATTACGACGTTTACGTGCGAGCATTTTCAAACCTGAGTAAGGTCTCAGGTTGCACATTGCATGTTGTTAGTTGTTACCTTCAACCAAGCCGGCAAGTTACACCTAATATTATGGCTACACACACAAACACACACTCACAAATGACATCAGAATGAGAATGACACGATGACCATACGCGGTCTCGTGTTCGTGGTGTGGCAAATGATGATGTTTCGATAAAATTCATCTGAATTAGAAATGAACTTAGTCCGCTGTCGTTGGCGTTGGCAGACCAGCCCGCCTGGACAGAGTGACAGTAGTTGTTGTTGTTGCTGAAGAAACAGTCTTTGGCAAGAGATCACTTGGAACACACTTACTAAATGGGCCTAATGATTTATTGTTGGAAACCAGTATTGCTGGGGTATCCCGCAGAGATTTGTTTACATTTGATCTGCTTAAAAGGCGAGGACGATCGGAGCGGCAAATCAATTGATATTTCTGTTTTGGGATGGGTTTGCGACCACCCAACGATGCACTACACTATACCGCACCGAACGCACTGTATGAAATAGTGGCGGCATCGACAACGACACTTTGTGATGAAGACGATGATGAAGATGCTGATGCATCGCAACTTGGCCATTAATAATACTATATATATATAATCCTGTCCAGCCTTTTCTTCTTCTATTCAATAAGTACATGTCAATTTATGACCTACCTACGGATGGATGCAGCGAAAAAGGCGGGCCGCCTAAAAACCACCGACCGCGTTAAATAAAGAAATAAAATAAATTATTCTCAATCAAAATATTTGTTGTGATTCATATCAGTTAATAAGAATATGTAGTATTTTTTCCTGGAAGTTATACCAAAGCCAGGTTTGCGTCGGCTTGAAATGTCTCTCACTCTCTCTTTATTTACTTTGTAGCTCACAGAAAAGATTATCAGAATTTAATACAATAGGATGCCCGGAAGAGCATTAAAGCAACGAAAAACAATAAGGACCTACCACATACTGATGTGCCAAGAACGCGTGAAGGATGTAATAAAAGATTTCTTGAGAATATATACACTACACACGCATACATAGTTGAAAAGGCTAATATTTTCTAGACACAGAAATTTTGATTTTTGAAGTTATACTTCTTTTGGCGCGCTGCGAAGTAAGTAAAATTGAGAAAGAAGAAGATATCGTGTAGAAGTGATTTTGTGTATTTGAATGCATTGGAGTCTTTTGGAGATCTTATGGGGGTATTTTGGGAATGTTTTTGGGGTCTTTTTGGAGTGTTTTGGAGGTCTTTTGGGGTCTGTGCAGTCTTTTGGTGGTCTTTTGGTCGTCTTTTGAGGGTATTTTGGTGGTCCTTTGAGAGTCTTTTGATGGTCTTTTAGGAGTATTTGATGGGGTCTATACAGGATTTCTTAGTGGTCTTTTGGGCGTATTTCCGGTTCTTTCGGGAATGTTTTAGGGGTCTTTTGGGAGGTATTTTGAGAAGTCTCTTGCAGTGTGTAGTGCAGTTTAGGAGTCCTTTTAAGAGCCTTTGGGGATCTTTTTAAGGTCTTTTGGTGGCTTTTTGAGAGGTATTTTTGGAGTCTATTGAGAGGTCTTGTCGGATTTTTTTGAAGGAAACCTTTTGCGGATCTTTTGCATATATAAAAAATATAATATATGCAAGTCAGTCCAATAATGCAATACATATTTCTATGTTTTATATTATAGACTCTATAATATAGAGCATTCTTATTTATCCAATGGTGTCATTTTGTTGCGCAGTCAATTCAACCATTATGCTGTGATATATATCGTGTCGTGCGATAAAATTTCATTGATCGTATTTATTATCTACCCTCGCTCCTCTTAATATTTTTCTAGTATGGATTTTTAGCATGCACATTAACCTTTAACCTTTCAATCAAGCCAAAGAAGTTTAACTTCTACACGAGTACACGCACTTACTTTTTTTTTTCATATTTAGACCCGGTTTCATAGTTTGAGTTTATATATTAATTCACTTAAACTCTCATGACAAATTAAACGAATGGTAAAGCTTTGTAGCGTTTAACAGTCAAATTGTTACACCCGCTTAACTTGTTCAAATCTTGATGTCAACAACAGGTACGTGGGGTTCTTTCCATTTACATTTTTGCTAACCACTAGTCTATTTTGAAATTATAGATAATTCATAGATCATATCTAGGGATATTCTAAGTTGGGAGCTTCGAGCATCGCTTACGTATCTGTCGTATCTATTACGTTCGATTGATGACAATAGCTCTTAAAATTTAGATCTTAAAGATGTACCCTCATCCTCAGTTGTTTATATAAAGATGACCGCTTCTTGAAATAATATGACTGAGCACCAGCTATGGTAGCCTACCATGAAAGAAGGCTTACTTTAACTATATATATATATAGAAAACAATCGAGTAGAATTTAACTCTTCCAAAACCCAATGCTGTCTCCTGTCGTTTAAGCGAATATTAAACCCAATGCCATTATCCATGAATGACACTTCCATCGAGGAAACCGATAAACTCGCAATTCTCGGTATGTGCGTTAATGACAAGCTTCGTTGGAATGACAACATATTCACCATTGCCAAAAATACTGCGAAATGTTTTGGTTTTCTAACCCGTGGCAAGAAATATTTCCCTCCCTCTGATCTGGCTACTATCTACAAGACTTTTATTCACCCTAAACTTGAGTACAATTGTCATGTATGGTCTGGCTGACCCAAGACCACCTTGCATCAGCTTCGCTTGAATACCGCAGGAACGTTTCCTGCTTGTCACTGTTTTGTCGCTTCTTCCACCAGCGGTGCTCAAGAGAAATAGCCAGCTGCATGCCACATCTCCTTGAATTCAACCGCAATACTCTTGGCGCCCTAAATGCTCATCAGTTTACCATCAATCCCATCTTCAGACGTACAGTTATATTCAGAGATTCGTTCTTTAGTCGTACAACACGTGTGTGGAATGATTTGCCAAGCTCTGTCACATCACTATAATCCACAGGCATTAAAAAAAAACTTGCTCGGAGGCATCTCCTCATTTCTCCTCCTTTTCCTTAACGGCCACACTGTTCCAAGCATATAGCCGAGTATTGCAAGGGTGCGAATCCATTTTCGCGTGAGCGCAAAATATAAAAAAAAAAGCCACAGCATGGCTCCGCATAAAGGAATCGATTTTGCAGTTGCACAAAACGTTTTCTGTTTTGAGCTGTGGGTTTTGTTAACAATACAGTAACTCCAAAAAGATATTACGCGTTTGCAGTTATCAATACGTTCACCTTGAAGGTACCAGTTTTCGTTGCGCGAATACCTACCGCTTCCGCCTCTGAATATCATCATCTTCGACTTTTCAAGCAGGCAGGTTCCATTGATTGCAGTACTCAGCTAGTCTGTTTATCATAAACTGCATCCTGTTGATTGTATTAGAGAGGAAAACGATGTTGTCAGCACACATAAGTGCGCGGATCTTTATTCGGTTCAACTCTATGATGATCCAAGGAATTAAAGGGCCATATCTTTCTTAAATACATCGGCTAAGATGTTCGTAACTGTTTTGTTTAAAGGTTCATTCAGTGGGTCTCTGATAGAAAGATTCTTCGAGAATTTCAAGCGGGTTCTAAAAAAAATAACTCAACCATTGATCAACTTTTTCTCCTCGTTAACATCGCTGAAATTTGAAAAATCCAACACAAGAAGTTGTACGCATTAATTGTCGATTTCCGTGTAGCCTTTGACTCGATACCACGCGAGGCACTATTTTATAAACTCCACGTAATAGGAATGTCTAATAAATTCATCAACATTTTAAGGGCAATGTATCACAATTTGGCATACGTTTGGGATGGTGAACTTATTTCTTATGAGTTCGGAACATCAATGGCGCAACGCCGAAAACACTGGACGTATCGAACTCATATTCACATCATATGTTCGTTTGGTGTTCGGATATGTTTATTTCCTTTTTAGCATGATAGGTGGCGCTGAGTCGGAGTCGAAACGTCACCAGGCTTAAAGTCGTCTTAACGCCTAAACCACTAGGTGCATCGAAACTATATTAACACAATGTGTTGGTATGGTGCTTCTATAAGTTCATATTTGTTTTGGACCCGGTAGATGGCTTTGGAGTAGAGATATTTAATAAAATGTGGATTGGTTGATTGGTGCGTATGGTTGTTATAGCATCACGCCTAAACCCATGGAAATATTTAAGTCATATTCACACCGTATGTTCGTATGGTACTCCGATAAGTTTATATTTTTTTGGACCCGGTAGGTGGAGCTTGAATCGAGATATTCACGAAAATGTAATTAGATTGGTTATTAGTTATTTTATTTTCTATAAACAGTGCAAGAAGTCTTATTTTAAGATTATAGCATATAGGATATGTAAAATGTTATTATCAGCCACCGCGGTGGTAAGAAGAAGGCGGGGGTTCATGTTAGCGGATAGTGAACCGCCGGAAACAGTTAAAGATTATATAAAATCGAGGTCTAACCGTATGGCCTCTCCGTCAGTCCAGGTTTCAAGCCGATGTCATCCAGTTTGGCATCCGTAAGCTATGAGTGTCCTGGTCTACACCATCCTTTCAGCATAGGCTTGCCCTGCCTCTCTGTCATGTTCCAGAAATCATACCCCCATATTTCATATGTTCAATTACGCTTAGTCCAAGTTCTAGTAACTTTTTTACTGAATCCATTCACTAACACAGATCGATTACACTGAAAGGGAAAAATAAAATTCTATTTCTCGCTCTAACCGAGAAGTTTTGTCCAAGCGTTAAATGTTTTTCGGGATTTTTTTATATTTTTATATAATAGCGGTGTTTTATTATATACACGCAATAGTGCAGATTTACTTTCAACGGGGTAATTGAAATTTGGCAGTGAAATTCCGTTTAAAGGCACACACTATCCAGACGGCGAAGTGTATCTAATTCCAATAATTTCATTATAAGCCAGCTTAAATGTTCAAAATTGCTATTTCGAGCAGTTATTATAACGGCATAACAACAAACCGAGGCATAATTCGACACGGCTGTATATTCCTTAAAAGCGATGGAATCACTCAAAACTTTGTCCTTGATATATTTGCTGATTGACAATTTGTCATGGTTAATTGATTTAAAATTATGTACGCACTACACACCAATCTAACCTTAAAGTAAAGCCTGATAGCCGCATCGACATCAAATCCGTCTAAGTGTTCCACTTCGTCATTAGGGAATTCAGACTCACAAACTGCTCTCGATCTGTCTCCCTTGACATACTGCGTTGTACTGTCGCGTCACTATATGCCCGGATCAAAGAACCGACGTACCGACCGAAAATGATGGACGACATAACCGACAAAAGACCATAAAATCTGCCATGTAATTTTGGGCCATCCCAGCATTGTTGTCGCGTCCCTTGAACAATAAATTCACCTGCGCATGGTGCCTTTGCCATGGTGCCGCCGAAAAATGTTTGTGCGCAGAGTTCAGCTCAATCGCTAAGCACTGAGACCACTTTGGCTTTAAAATGGAGAACGGATTCTTTTGTCACACTTCACATTATGGCATACTCGTCATATTCCACTGTTCACAGGTGCAATGCCGACAAACTAAAACAAGGACTTGTGCGCGGTACATCCTTTAGATCATTTCACGCTGGTCCCATAAGGACATCATTGGGACTGCGCAAATTAATTCGGAGCGCTCATATTCATATTCAGGACTGCGCACCACACGCTGAGTCTTGAAATGACTGGAATTGTGTGAATCACCCACCACCAACATCGTCATCATCCTTGTGGCATGCAATATATGTATATATACTTTGTAGCGTACGATCGATTCCTGCATTTTTTCCAAACTGATCATCGTCACATAAATCCAAACCAAAAGGATGCGATATTTCGCCGAATGCGCGGGAATTTCCAATAAAAATTTGTTTAATTGATTGCAATAAATTAAGTCTCATTGATTGTTTGTTTTAAAAGTAATTTAACGAATAAACGATCTGAACGATTATAAGAACCGCAAATACGAGAAATCGACGACGGACGCGCGACTACGGCGACGACTTGCTGCTTTGTTTGCTGTTTGTTGATTCATTTAACCGCACGATCAGCAGGAGATTTACCATGAAATTCGGCTGTCGATCAACCGCGGCAAACAATAAACAGAATAATTGATTAACTAATTTCTGGAATGAAGTTGCTGGCTGCGTTGCTTTTTACTTGATGATTTCAATTAAGATTACTTTGGAGGGGACCGGACGGACCATCACGCTGCGGCTGAAAGTATCAGCTATCGCGGTTTTAGAATTTTATGCGAATCATCGGCGAAAAGATTGAGACGAATATGAGATGAGCACAAACGATTTTTATGAATCGATAATAAAGATAACATCAATGTTTAAACGAAAAAATTATTTTGAGAAATCACTGCAAACAGATCTTACATTCAAATTTCAAAGTCAAGAAGAAGTAAAGTGAAGTGAAGAAGAAACACTGAATGGGATGGATGATGGATGGATGGATGGGATGGATGGGGTAAAATTGTGGGAGTCATTTTTTCAAAAAAGAAAACCATTCGATGTTTTATATATTTAGTTTTTATTTCAAAAAGTCATGTCGTAGTGCATTAGTTGGCAAACGACTACGACGTGAAAATAAAGCCCTTTGCAAATGGTTTTTCCAAGAGGGTTTCTCGGCTGCGGTTTGTTTGATGCTTCAATACTTCTTATTTAAAATTAAAAAACATCGTAAATTTTTTATCAAAGCTCGTGTCCGGCTCCGACGAAGACATCGGTTTATAAGACAATTGTTATACCAGTACTAACTTATAAAAATAGCACTCTGACCTTTTATAGCTTGTATGCATTGTTGGCCACATATGCTAGGAGGAACGATTCCGACTATATCTTATCACGACGATTCCGATTTTTTTTTTTTTTTTTTTCATGTATGACTTATTGCCAAGGGAATACTCCTTGAATGACTTGCACCACGGCAATAAGGTGTGCTAAGCCCTTTATTAAAATTAAGAATTAAATCGGAGAAATGTGATTTACAATATATCACATTTTACACGTTTGTAGCCGGTTTCAATTTTATTTTCTCGGAATTCTCCCTGATTCATTGAAAAAAGCAATACGGAAAAAACGTTCACGAAACTAAAACGACGCGAGTCCAAATGCTTTAATGAATGGATCATGGTCAAGGAAAACTACAAAAAACCTTGACCAAGAAAATATTACAAAAAAAAAATGACATACGTGAGCCTTCAAAGTTCTTGGAGCCTCTATTGAAAAATTCGGTCTTTCAGGAACATTCTTTCTTGAATGCCCACAACTCGACAGTTAATTGTACCGGATTCGTTTGGAGTACCAGGCCTAACAAACGAAAAAGGCACGCACAACTATCGAGCCGATAAGTTCCAACGCCAAACAACACATCAAGGATGATCGCAAAATCTTGAGTCAAATTTAGCAACAAGAAGACATGTCGACATTATGAGAGTCCGATGGACAGGACCCCTATCTCGCATTAGCGAAAGGGAAAGACCTTTGCGGTAGGATTTATGAGACACGACATAGAGGCCGACCAAGCGTACGCTGGAGGGATCGCCAGAACGTACAAAGTTTTGGGATGCCAAACAGGATGACATCGACTTGAAATCGAATCATTGCAGAGATTTTTTGGGGGAGGCCAGAGGTTGTAGAGACAAAAATGATGATTATGAATCATTCTTATCGAGAAGCTCAACGGCTTTATTAAGAGTCACAATTGTCACATTTGTGAAAGTCATGCCATTACATCAACAAAAATTGACTGTTTGACTGTTTGGTGCGGGTTTTATAATGGACTGGTCATTGGCATATACCTTTTCTTAATGAATCTGGAAACGTAGTCAAACTCAATAGAGATCGCTACCGGTTGCCTGACAAATTTTAGGTGAAATTCGAGAAGGTTCAATTGGAGCATATGTGGTTTCAACAAGACAGCGCATGTGACATTGCTGGCCAAAGAATCGAATTATTCAAGTCGGAGTGCTATCTATCTATATCAAGTCCACGGTCTATGACAATAAACCAGAGACTGTAGACGTTCTCAGGACCAATATGGAAAGCGTAATTGATGGCATCTCGCCCGATTTATGCAAGAAACTCATGAAAATTTGAGTTCATCGCGATCCTTCGTGCAGATATTTCCGTAGAAGACATTTGAATGATTCGTATTTTCTAACTAAGGGCATGGATAGCACTTTAAACCGACATTTTTTTACAACCGCCAACTTTCGTTTTTGTTTAATGAAAACATCTTTGGCAAATGCTTTCGCTTAAATTAGTCTTAAGGAAGAATTTTACCTCACGCGTCGTAATACTAAAGCCCATAAACTGCTTCTATAATTCATTACCTCTTGTTATATAAAACCAATGAAAGTAGAAAAGAGGCTTTCTTTCATTACTCATAAACAAAATATTTAGGCATTTTGATTCTATTTTAGGCCCTCTAAAACATAACTTCTTTTATTTAATAAAAATGTGGAGCTCCTAATGAACAGCACATTTTTAGTTGCGTTAATCGTACTGTAATTGGTTTTTTAAGGAAAATGAGCTCTTGTACAAAATCTAAATAGTGCAATCCTTTAACTATGTCGGGTCAATAATTTTTAGAAGCCGATAAACGGCTTGCAGTCACTCAAAAATTGATCTCAATTTGTCTTCCTTGACATAATACTGCCGCCATGTCTAAGGACCCCGTGCCACAAAAAAATCTACGCAACGCAATAATACCGCTCGCTCAGCTTGGTTTATAATACAACGGTATTTAGTAATAAATATATATTTACATATACGTATACAGACTGTTGACCTGAAAGCTCAGCTAATTGTACTCTAAAATTGTGGGCGCCGAGGCTCAAATGGTTAGTGTTGGTACTGGACTAC
The DNA here is from genome assembly GCA_947095585.1 of Nephrocerus scutellatus. Classification (NCBI taxonomy): domain Eukaryota; kingdom Metazoa; phylum Arthropoda; class Insecta; order Diptera; family Pipunculidae; genus Nephrocerus; species Nephrocerus scutellatus. Next base: position 24,599,460 of record OX352765.1, on the reverse strand, counting down.
TAGCGGTAGGTAGTTCGAATCCCATTAAAACACCACAAAGCTTTTTACCACTCCCGAATGACTGAAAAATGTCCGAGAGTAATAACTGCCATGGGAGGCCACTTAAATTGCCTTTCGAATATGGCTTCCAATTGTAGGTACCTTTCATTTGTATTCAAAAATAGAATACGCACAACAAGGATAGTCCTGAGAAGCTATGTTCTGATGGACCAATATGGTCTATATCGTCAAAACTTTATTATTATTATTAGGCAGATAAGGATAATCTTATTGACCGAGGTCTTCAAGAGCTACCGGTAGAGTCCAAAAGGCAAGGCATATAGATCGCATATACAAAAATCTACTCTTCATTGGATCAGTAGCGTATTAGCGATTTTAAGCTTAAGTCAGAATAATATTTTCTAAGCTGCCAAATATTTAGGCATCAGAATGAAAATTGAAACTAGTGAACAGATTATTTGTTTCCGTTTTTAAACAGTGGAACAATTTCACTGTTTTTCACATGTCAAACAGTCCTAGGCAAACCTTTTACCTAAAATCGACAATCACAAGCCGCAGTCAACATATATTCCGCGTGTGGTGCCTGTCGCGTTTCGCGTGTGGCTCGTGTGAAAGATAGACATTTTTTAGACATATTTGAGGTCCTTTTTAACATCCTGTAGTACGACCTAGAGTGCTGATATCCTGCGTATGAATTTTAAAATTTAAAAACGGGTTTTCATGATCTTCTGATTATAAGTTTGTGAGGTTTAGTTTATTTAAGACGTCTTCTATGTCAGGATTAATATGCATCTGCAGACGCTCGTTGTGATGAGTTGCGTTTTTTTATTCACTTTCGTTACAAGATCAATCTCGACGATCACGATGCAAATCATTATTTCTAATGCACAATGCCGCAATTTGCTATTCCTTGGAGGCCTTTATTTTGAAAGGTTTGTATTATTTGTACATTCGTTTTCTTTGTACAACCCCACAGTTGGATGCTATATGTTCAAACAGGATTTAGTATCTGATTTGTCTGATTATATAATAAAAAAAAATTTATATCAGTGGACACTTCTGAACTGTGTTCTAACAACCAATAAAGTTTTCTATATCTAATATTTAGCTCTACTACTACAACTTGATTATTCTTTATATTAACCTTGCGTGCCCGTGGCTGGCTGGCTGTCAGATCTTGTGATCAATTTTTAACCCACTTCCTGAAGACCGATTTTATACAAATTTTATACACATGTGTATCTCCGATTAGAGAATTTTAGTTTCTATGAGCGGCTGTTTTTTATTTGTAAAATTGATGTGGTTGGATTTTGATTCATTAAGTTTAATTCGCCATCGCTGCGTCCTATCTCATTAACTGAATTTTTTAGTTTTTTTCTGTTGCTTTAGCCACGCATCCGTCAACTTTTACTTCCAGGTTTTTTATTTTTTTTACAGGCTTATTACTAGTCTTTTCCTTGCTTTAAGTTCAGCTTTATATTCGTTGTAAACGCTGTTTGTTTTTAATTTCGCTTGTGAGTCTGATTTATGTTCACCTTCAACTATACTGGCTTCAATTCCAGGTATTTGTTTTTGTATTTTCAGAATACTTACAATTTTAGCACTATCTTTGGCGCACTTAATCCACTTCTACCCTGACGGTTCAGAAGCTGATGCTGGGGTAGGCGGAGGTGTCTGCTCAAAAAGGCTTAATGTTAGTCTCTCTTTCCGTCTTCCCAATAACTGCAGTGTTTTCCAAGCAGAAATCATGGCGACAAAAGAAGTTCTGTCCTGGCTGAAAAGAAAGGATATTCGCATTTTCTGGGATAGCCAAGTTGCTTCGAAATCCCTATAATCAGTCTCAAGGAAGTCTATTGTAGCTCTAGAAGCCGATCATCACTCAAGCAGGTGAAGCGGAGCAGTTTAACATTCACCTGTGCTGGGTTTCCGGGCATAGAGACATTCTAGGGAACTATAGGGCTGATGGGCTCACCAAAAATGGAACTACACTGCCCCTTTTACTTGAAAAGTTTCCTTAGGCATATCGATCGCTACATGAAAACGCATGCTAAAGCTGGATGCTATTGAGAAAACTAACATTAGGTGGTCAAACGGAACAACCTGCGTAGCGACAAAACAGATCTGGCTTAGACTGGATCCGAAACGCTTCGAATGTTTGATCTCTCTAAACAGGTGTCATTACTGGGCACTGTCTCATATAAGTAAGCATGCAGCAAGGCTTGGTGTAGTTTCTAATGATTTCTGCAGAAGTATATGGACGAGCAGGAGAAAGAGATCATTTTCTGCACATGCGAAGCTCTTTCTCTAAGACGTAAGCTCCATTTGGGAGCCTTCATTTAAAATGACCAACATGATTTGTCAAATACTGACATTAGAAGTCTGGTTCAACGAGTAGGGTGAACAATCTTCTCTATCCACGTGGTATCACAATGGACCATCATTGGGTCGGTATCCTGCTGACTGCCACCCCAACCTAACCTAAGCTAAGCTTGGCCGTAAGGGTTTTTTGCGCGATCGTTCTTGGTGGAGTTCTTAGCGTGAATTAACTGCTTCTGGAGTTTTTTTGAAGAAGCATTGCCATTATTCATGGTTTACAAATGTTCCACTTTATACCTTCTGGCATGTCCAGAGGTCCAGGCCGCTTCTAGCATGAAGTACACTGACGCCCACCTACACGCTTTCTGGCTACGAGTATAGGGTACGGTGTAGGGTTTTTCTATAGTGGTTTGGCGGGTGGTATTTTATTTCCCACCTACCCGATACATCTATCGAGCATTCGCCTATCCGTCACTTTGAGGAGGCGCCCTTTAGGGATACAGCCCCCATCGAGAAAAAAATCAATATTTGATTAAAAATTGTGAATTGTGCAGTCTTCGGGTGTTATAACAATAATAATAAAAAGTGTTCAAATTAGGGCTTTTGAATTCCTAAATGTTCACGAGAAGATTCATTTATTATAAACAATGTGTATATTTGCTCCTTATATTTTAAAGAACAGGATTTTGATAACCTCCAAAACAAAAAGATGACCGAATGTTAACACAATCTCGTCATTAAATCTTTCGCAAAATTCTAAGCTAAATGAATCGGATTCGTTACGGAACAAGAGATATATATAAAAAGATATATTTGCATTTTCATTCAACATTATGTAAAATAAAAAAGGATGTTTGAACAAACACATACATTAAAGTGAATAACTTAAAATGCCAATACACACACCTATTCGAAACATTTTAATATTTTGTCAACGAATGACCTCATGAAGAGAGAATAAAAAATCTCTAGCATATCTTATTTTACTAGTATCACGGTTTGCCCAGGCATGCATATACTATAACTTTAAGAGCTCATCGAACTTCGAACATTAACCAAAGATGATCCTCTTAATAAAATAAAACCCAAATTTTTAATTATTGCAACGAACCTATACCTTAAAGATAGCATCGCACATTAACCACAGATGACTCTTTCAATAAAATAAAACACAAATTTTTAATTATAACATTTGTATCTGTTGAGATACAAAAAACAATTGCCTCGTCACTGAGAGATGACAAAAGATGCCCGCCGCATACAGAAGATCAATAAACGGCGACACCTAATCAGGGTCATAAAATGTTGTGGCTTTTCTGAGTGCTTGCACTATTTGTAATTAAAAAAAAATCATCTTGTAAATTATTACGGTAACTGATTGGCAGAAATGAAGGATCAAAGATCTTCATCAGAGATCTGATATAAGCTCATCTGCATTATAATATTGTCGAGCGACATTCTATCTATGCGATACCTTCCCGCTTAAATCTTTTTTTGGCAATAAGAGCGCCTAAGCACACTATTATCAATACAAAGAATAAAAAGAAAACCAAAACTACAAAAAATTATGTCATTGTCGGCAAATATCAAAGGCGTTCGCGTACTATACGAGTATAGATTTTTTATTTCACTCAAATGATCGCACTTTGCTGCAAAGGTTCGGCAAAGATCTTAGGTGGTACTCGTACGTTTCGTGGGCTCTTCTTTCGCTAATTCGAGGTTAGCCTATATTTTAAAGAAGGTACATGCACCAGCCATCCCGCGTTATACCCATACTCGTAAATATAGTACAGATGAGAGTAGGATGAAACAAAAGGCGGAACTGTGATCTGATTGAACTCACGGAAGACGAAAAAAAGAGAAATTCTATGACTGCTGCCATACGACCTGGCAAGAGGTGACGTGACGGATACGCCTGCCATGCCGCCCGTCGGTCGGTTTGCTTTGAGCGAATTCACATCAATCAAGATCACGTGATTTTATGCGTTTTCTATTTGTATACTGTATGAGGATGACGGTGGTACGGAGACAGGGAGGGCAGATTAAAAAAAAAAACTTTAAAAACAACTTTACGCACAGGCGCTGCTTAGTGGGCTTCAGTACTTTCTTACTCAAAAAGCTTCCACTTCGTACAGTAGAAGGTAGATTGTGTTTAGTGAATCGCATTAACAGATTAACCCAAAACTATTTTAAGCACCGATTTTAATATTTAATTGGTGCCGTGGCTCTAGGGGTTAGGACTTCTGAGCACGAGGTTCGCGGTTCGAATCCCAGAACCAACAAAGTATTTTTCACGGTCCCACCTCTCGCGAATGTCTGAGAGCATTAAATTTTAGGTTCCTTCCATTTGTGTGGAAGAATATAACACGCAAGACACGAATGGTCGCGAGAAGCCTAAGCCCTCGGACAGCAAAGGTCTGTCGCGCCAAATATTCTTAATAAGTAGTATTTAAGCAATAACAAATTATTAATCAAAACTTATTTATAGGTTACCTTTGTGTCTTATCGCATATAGATTCTACATATGCTTAATATTTTACCGCAAGACCACACTCCGTTAAGTGCGGTAGGGTACACCAAACTCGGTTAAATGCATGTCTGTAGTTTAATAGAGCAACCTATGTAACAATAAATTTTTTGATTCCATTGGCAAAAGTGCTCCCCGCTATTAAGCGTGGTAATAAACATTGGGCTCAGTGGAAATGTACATGGCTACTAAGCAGGACGCTCGTGGTTCGAATGCCAGTAATACCAATATATTTTTCACTGTGTCCCTCCTCTAGCGAATGGGTGACAAACGTTCCCAGAGTTATAACTTGTCACGGAAAGCTTCTCAATTCGCCGTTCGGATCCGGCCTTAAATTGTAGGTCCCTTCCATTTGTGTCCAAAAATATACATGCGCAACACAAATGGTCGCGAGAAACTAGGCCTTGGACCGCAATGGTCTGTCGCGCCGAATATTATTAACAAACATTACAAGATAAATACAAAATTGGTTTGAGATATGGTCAGGACCTCAAACAAAAAATCTTTCTCCATAAGTCCCGATTTCAAGATGATACTGGATACTTTTTGCTACATTTTTATCAGAATCTGATAGCCCTGCTGCACGGGACTGATCCGAACTATCATTCTGCCCACCGAAGCTTAATTTTCACACGATAGGAGCTGTTATGGAAGATCTCGCTGATATAGAGTTTTTTCGTTTCTCCCAATATCTGTAGAGTGCTTTTAGCTGAGTGCACCAAAGCCTCGATGTTAGTACCAGAATCATCGTGTGGAGGACAGCAGCTTCTTCCTATAGATTTGAAGAGAAATGTAACCATGACATCCAAGATTCTGTGTGTATAAGACCATCACGGTCATACCATTACCAGCATATGATTCTGAAAGTTGGATGCTTAGCAAAAATCACACTTACCTCTTAGCAGCGTTCCACAGGAAAGTCTTCTGAATAATTTTTTGCTTCGACGATTCCGAAGTCTCTTTAATGATGAGATGTATAAACGAGCCTTATCTCGATGTCGACATTGTGAAGAGAATTAAGCTCGGTAGGCTCCGGTGGACTGGACACTTCGTTCGCATGAGCGAAGAGAGTCCTTCGCGGTGGAATTTTATAGAACGCGACAGCAAGGCTGACCAAGCTTACGCTGGAAAGGTAGCATAGATCAGGTCGCCCAGAGCTTAGATATATCAAACTGGATGACATTAACTCGAAATCAGAACTGGGTGAATAGATTTTTTGCGTGTGGCCAGGACCGTATCTCAAAGCACTTATCTCAAAGAATAATATATGTAATGTTTGCAATGTTTAATTGTCACGGACCCTGATTGTAGTGCCAAATATGAGGATCATGATAGTGGGATTTACGCATAGCTGATTCCATGCAGTAATCGGCTGCAATAATTGACCAATTATATGGCATTATATAAAATTTGCGCTTCACTATCAGGCAGCTCACTGAAAGCCCTCAGCTCCTAGAGGTTATACGCAAGGCCACAAGGTAGAAATTGGGAAACTCTACCACAGCAAACATTGTTTTTTTTTTGTTTGGAAAAACAACTTAATCAAGTTCGAGGTTTGACAACCCATTGTGCTAATCATAATCATAGTCCTTTAGAAAAGTCCGTTCTTTAAATAAGCTATGTTTAAGAAAGCTAGCCGGCTATATGTTAGTCAACAATCTGATGTTTGACATCATTTTGTGTTGCTCTCATTGTTCAGACTCAATGTACAGCCGCAGACATCATAGAACCAATGTCTTGAAAATGTCTTGTAGCGCTTGTTTAAGCGATGATAGAGTAGAGTTCTCGCTTTTTAACATTTTCCACCAGCTTTATAGACATTTCTCAAACTCTTGCATAGCTTTCGGAGAGGACTGTACGAACGCAATCACAAGTCTTGAAGAAAAATTGTTAACTATGGAAACATAGTATTTAATTATCGAAAGGTTTTATGTAAGCTCTGCTAGCAAATCAATTACACGCATTTCTATCAAAAACGTGTAAGGGATTTATAACGCTACGCGTGCACAGCGTTTGACATAACTCATGGTTTCTTTAGCGACTTAATCCCAAGGAGATTTAAGTAACTAACTTAGGAGATTTTCCAGCTAACAACATGTCCTTAAAATACATGCAGTTACGATAATACCGATGGAGTGCATAAATAAGTACGCACTTCTAACATTTGCTTACATTTTCCAATCGTGACATTTCTTCTTCTGTCTCTCTATCTCTCTTTATATTTATCTCTCTCTCTCTCTATTTCACACAAACGAACACGCACATGCTCTTCTTCTTCCCGTCATATCATAAAAAATGATGATCGCTGATGGTCTTGTTAACTCATTAGGGATCGTGGTGTGGATATTTTAAAAGCGTAGCGCAAAGTCGTCGGCATCCTTTGATGTCCTAATTGGTTTATTACTTTGTCGGCATTTTTCCTTTTTGCTTGAACGGGCGGATAAAAGTGACAGAGGAGAGATTACAGGAAAGCAGGTATGATCGTAAAATACGCTAGCCGCGCTTCGATTGTTGTAAATCTTCTTTTGCGAGGAGGCTTAGACCACAACAAGCCGCACACACACAAGGATGGTGTGATTGGGTGAATGAGCGTGTAAGCGAATATAGTAAAATATGGGACGGCATGTGGTGGTGTGTGACTGAAACAAAAATTACCAATAACACCCACACAGCGTTACCAATCCTATGGTAAATGTCCTTGTAGATTCGGGCTCTTTGACCTGATTTCGTCAGTTTCGATAGTAATTCAAAGATCAGCGTAACAGCTTCCACCATTCGTTAAGGTCAACACTAGCATTAGCAACACATTTGAATTGCAAGAAAATTTCGCTCTGCCAAACATGAAGAATGGATAAATGAAACGGGTTAACTGGTAGAGAAGCGCATGGACAAACGACAATCTGATGGAGGGACATAATGAACTGGGGCATGGATGAAGAACTGACAGGCAGAAGTATAAAGAACAAACAGGACTGGCAAGCTGATATGCGACTTATTCAAAAAGTTAATATTGTTTTAAAAAAAAAATTGTTTCACAGAAAACAAACCTTGTGATTCATATAACGCCTGACCCTAATTGAAATGGCTTCCAACAATTAACTATACCCTTTAACGTTAATAGCGTAATTGTTTAGGGGATTCTCACTAATGCGAGTTTACTTTACTTTTGAGGCACGGTGTCTCACATGTGGCGTGTCTGTTATCTCTCTGGGTAAATTTTCGGTCAATGTAAGCGCTATTGATGGATCAAGTAGCCAAGTCCAAATAATCCGGAAAATAACATATTTCAGAGCAGTTTGAAATCCTTATTGGGCTTGGAATCAAATGACCGGTAATACAGGTAAATTTCAATTAAAAAAGTTGGGGTTAAAAAGAAAGGTTAAAATTTTTACATGAAGGGAGGGGGATGTCTTCACCAAAGATGAAAAATGAAAGATAAGTAGAGGAGCTGTTTTAGCCGTTTCTCCGTTTAAGGACTTAGTTTAATAAAATATTGTTTTATTTCATTTTTTTGTTCTTTGCAAGAACTAATGTATTAAATGCTCTTTTTCACCTACATTTACCGAACCGATTTACTCAAGATACTGCTGTTAGATCAGGCAGGGGTCGGCAAAGTGCGGCTCCGGAGCCGCATGTGGCTCTTCAACCTCTTGTGTGCGGCTCTTTAACTCTTGAGTATGTACCTGACAAAAATTTCCTAAAGCTTGACCACCCGCGTAATTATCTGGTTTAGGATGAAAGCCGGTTATTACTGTTTACGGTCACTATAAAATAGTAAGTTGTATTTAAGTGTACCTAATAAATCGATTATACAAGTTAAAATTTTTCGAATAAATTATGTCTTGAATTAATATGTAATCAACAAAAAAATGTATTGATACAAAAAAAGTAAACTTGATTTATCTAAATATCTTATGCATAAATATAAATGAATTGTCAAACAAACACTACGTCTCAATTTAAATTTGACCTTTATGACTTCATCCAGGAATGGTGTGATTATATTTTACTTCGATAAAAAGTATAAACGCCACTCAGTGGCAATCTCACGGCTGTTTCGTCTACAGGCGGATTTATAAAACTGTCTGGCAAAAATGATTCTAAAATTGCGAGAAGAAAAGTTTTAAATCATGCAAAACGGTCGGGACCAAACTGAATGTAGACTCGCACGTTTTTTCTGTCCTGTTTAAGTTGTACAGCATTCAATGCTACCTATCTCTACCAATTCATATTGCATCACTCTTGTCGTTACTGATCGAAGCTTATAGTATTACGTGCATAATATTATTGTTCGCGAAAGTGAATAAACCAATCCGTATCCAGTTTAACACTAATTTATTAAATTATCAATCAGCTGTTTCATCGAAACCAAAAAAAAACCAATCTAAAAGTAGGAGTACAGCTATTATTATTATAAATTCATTGGTACTTACCAAGTCAAATTCAGCTTGATTAATTTGTTTCATTACATAATTGTCATATCTAAAAGGAAATCATTATATTGTAAATAATTATATTTTGTAACATATATGGATTTAGTTATTACGATTGTCAATACAATATTAGCAAAGGCTCTTAATCATCGACAATTTAACGATTTATTGGTCGAAATAAAAAGCGATTACGCAGATCTACTGCTGCATAACAAAGTATGTTGGTTGTCGAAAGGGAATGTTTTAAAACGTTTTGCAAGTCTGTTACCAGAAATAAAAGCTTTTCTATCTGATAAGGGCGTTCAGTATACAGAATTGACGGACGATAAGTGGATGCAAAATTTTCATTTCATGGTAGATGTTACTTCCCATCTAAATCAGCTTAATTATAAACTTCAAGGGAAGGGGAACACTATATATTCGATGTTGGAAGAAGTGATTTCGTTCGAAAGTAAATTAGAAATTTTTGCCCAAGATCTCGAAAGAGAAACATTGTTTCACTTTCCGAGTCTTCAGAAATATCTCCAGGAAAGAAATTCCTCAATTGACAGATCTTATTATAAAACAAACATTCTAAATATGAGGGAATCGTTCATAGACAGGTTTCAATATTTTAATGTTACGATAACAGACTTAGATTTTTCTTCTTTTGGCATCGACATTGGTAAATTCGAAATGCAATTATTGGATTTGCAAATGAAGGAAATATGGAATTCTAAATTTAAGCAACTAAGTGTCGATTTGGAAATATTAGAAAGGAACAGATGTGACTTAAGTTCCCAACACAAGTGGTCTGCTCTAAATAACTTGGAAAAGGAGGATGTGATCATATTTAACGCTTGGAATAACATTCCAGATGCTTAAGATCAGCTTAAGAAACTTGCTTTTGCTGTTCTTTCTCTTTTCGGATCGACTTATTCATGCGAACAATCATTCTCGAGTATGAACATAATCAAAAACAAAATAAGAAGTCGTCTTACAGATGAGAACCTGGAAACATGCTTAAAGTTAAAGACAACATCCTATGTACCGGACTTGAAAAGGCTTTCAAAGGAGATGCAAGAACATTCTTCACATTAAATAAAATTTTCACAATTTCTTTTATTAAAATCAATTACTTCCATGTCAATACAGAATGCCTGTAAACTATAATTTTAAAGTAATATTATCCACATCCATTATTCGAAAATGGTACTGTATAAATACTGTTTAGTTCTTTAACAATAAAATGGCTCTTGACAATTTTTTAGAGTGTTGAAAATTGCAAAATTGGCTCTTTGGTTAAAAAGTTTGCCGACCCCTGGCATCAGGAGGAACAAACCTCTATAAGTGTCAGAACACAAACTTGGCACGTTTAGTCTTTTTGGCCATCCATTTTCATTTCTAATGAATCACACGTGTCTTTAAACATGCATCTCCAACACATGTATCAAACATGAATCACAAAAAACGCATCATGTAACACGAGTCTTCCGCATAACAAAACAATTTACTGTCTGTACTGCCTTCACTCTTTCTACTACTTTTTACTGTTTCTACTGCTCTACTATTTTTAAATACTTTATAGTAACTTCGCGTGCCCGTGGATCTGTTTGTCTGTCGTAGAATCTTGCGATAAATTTTAAACCCACTTCCCGGTGATTAAACTTTCTAATAAAATTTGGAACCCATATAAATTTTTGAAAAATTAACCCGATTTCCTTAAAACTTTATATAATACCAACTGTTAACCCCGGCGTTAGCCGGGACCCGCGGACAGGACAGGACAGGACAGGACCCAGGACACCGTTTAGACCACCTATACCAGACCAGACCTGCTATAATAATATAATAATAGGAGTTTTCTTGCTGCCCCTCACATCCTACTGATCCAATCAAACTGACCGCTCCCCCACTGAAGCGACCACACACCATTAAGCTCCACCCCCACCTACCCGCCACTGACCAACAATTGTAGCATATAACGCGTTCGAATCGTGAGTTATGGTCGCGATTTCATACATAAATCCCATGGAAAACGGCATTTTTACAGTTTTTCCAGAATTTTCCAAGTTTTTCCCGAATTTTTCCAGGTTCCTATAACCATATCCGGTCTATTAAGAACATTTAAAAAAAAAAAAACAAATAAGCCAAATCGGTCCAGCCGTTTAGCCGGGAAAATGTAACAGACAGACAGACATGAAATGTCTTTGGGTTAACGTGAACACCACCAACAGAGGGTATAATTCCAGATGTACCAGTAATAAGTCATTGGTGAGAGCAGGACCTAGCTAAATCGTTGCCGATCTTTGGTTCGTGTCCATGAATATTTTGAAGTGTAGACAATATACTACATTTGCAAGGACCGAGTTTGAGTCGTGTGTGGTTTTCGACGAGAACATGGCGGCGCTAACTAGTAGCGTTTCCATGAATTTTTATTTTGTAATTTGTTCGTTTCTCTTTTGTTTAACACCTGCGTTGTTGTTTTTGTTTGTGGAATGTCAACGAAACCTAACTCAACCGCTCCAGTTTCGTTGAGTTAATTTGGGTTTAGCGAAACTAACTCGAATTTGCGTTTCCATGCATATTAATTTAATTTTTTTCTGTTTCTTGAACACCTACTTAAATCTGCGTTAACTCGGCCATGGAAACTAAGCAATAGATGTGACCGGCATCATTTTCGAAACCGATCAAGAAACAGAAAAAAATTACTTTTTTTTATTTAATTTTGGTTGTATTAAATTTTTAAATGGATCAGTTACTAATGTCTTCATCATCTTCTAATGATTCGGAATTTTTTTTGTAAAATGTAAGTTACTAGCTGTTCCCGGGCGCTTTGCTACCCGCCCACTGACGCCACGCCCACTTACACCCGCGTTTCCCGGCTGACCCATCCCACTGACCCCCGCCCACTGGCAGTTCTCGAGTTTTAGCCAGTCTAACGAACAGCAATTGATTTTTATATAATACTAGCTGATTACCCGGCGTTGCCCAGGAATTTATTCATCCCAATCTTCTATTAGGCAGGGGTAGCGAAAAGAATGATATCTATCTATAAGGTAAAATTGCAGTTTTTATTAACAAAATTAATTTTAGAAAATATATTTTAAATTACAGCTAAAGTATTCAAATTATACAATAAAATTAAATAAACATACATAAAATTAATTTAAAACTAAACTTGGTTGTATACAGTGTTTTTAGTTTCACTTTAAGAGCAAGAATAAATAAATTTATAGGTCAACCCAACCCAGAGCAAGCAAAATTAAGCTGTCCGTGGGAAAAACATGGCGATCTCAAATCTATACTCTGCAGTACTTAATAAACAGTCCGACTAATTGATCGTCATCGAAAACGCAAGTTGTACTGGAAATTGCAATCTCTTGAATTTAAAAGTAAGATCCGTCGAAATGAGTGCTATCCGTGGGATAAAAACTGTTTCACATTGTCCCTTTTCTTTCAAGACAGTCGCTTCAATTATATTGCCCGGCATCTCTTTTATGCACAGTCCGTACGAGAATCCGTAGTAAAATAATTGGAGATCAAACTGTAAGGTGGCAATCCAGACGAATTAAGTGAGTTTAGAAACTCGTCGCCAAAAGGGTGGTAAGGGGTCACCCCCCCCTTCAGTTACCGACCCCATCACCATAGAGCTCAGCGACCCCGAAAACCATAGAATCGACACTAATATCGGTCCCCCACCCTGCACTGTTATCGACACAATCCCCATAGAACTGTCTTACCATCACCATTCAACGCAGCAACCCCTAAAACCATAGCATCAGCACTTATATCGGTCACTCCACACCCTCAGTTATTGACCCCATCCCCCTAGAGCTGTCTTACCATCACCATTCAACTCAGCGACCCCGAAAACCATAGAATCGACACTAATATCGGTCACCCACCACCCTGCGGCGATACATAACTCATCCGTAGGAGCGTACTACCAACACTATTCATCACGGTGATGCCGAAAACTGTAGCAGGGGGGGGTAGCATGTTTTTTGCCTGTGGTGGGGTGGCAGCAGCCTCCGAGTTGTTCAAATAATGTCTGAAAGAAATGTTGAGGGGGATATGCCGCCAGTTTTTGAAATAGACAATGAGAGTGCGGACATTGTAAGTGCAGACATATTTAATTTTTATAGTTGCATATATTATAAATTTTAAAAAGTATGCTTGCTTTGAAATTCACAATTTGTATGACAGCAAGAGATGACAATTTAATCACCACGGTGTACGATATCGAATTCACCACGGCAGTTTCACTTATTGAACGAGAATCGCTTTTTAGTAACAAGTGAATCGAAAAAATGAAAGCAATGTGTGACAGCGAATGTGAATTTTTTCCGATTCATTCTTTCACAGAACCAGAATTAACCCTCAGAACCAGAATCGCGTTGAGCCCGTAAAGTGGTAAACATTTATCACTTCACTGATCGGGAGTCGACCCTCTGGTCAACAACCTCAGGGAGAAAGGACGTTAGCACTACGGGGCGGCACGAAGACATTTCTATTCGCTTTTTTGTTATATAGGCTTGGTAAATGCTCTTTACTCCAGAAGAATAGGATATAGGATTGATGGAATAGTTTACGCAATAGTTGTTGTCCCAGCGAATAAGAACACCTCCCTAACTATTGGGGAAGTACCATCTGGCCCAGTTAATTTCTGTATGATGAGATCACTTGAAACTCTAGCAACTGTATGAGTACGCAATGGAGTTCTGTTCGATAGGAAGCGTGGAACTAGCTTCAAAAATGCAGGAAGCAGATTGGTCTCAATATCGAAGCGGAATTTTTAAATTTTTTCAGAATGGAATAATAGTTCCAAAATTGTATTTTTTGAATCAATCTTTGTTGATAGACCATATTCTTGGTCATCATCACTCACTCTCCTGTCTCTAAGATCGGTGCGAAATAATTCAATGTATTTATAAGGGTCCTCCGGTTTTCCAATAATTAGAGCCAATATTCGCTTGGTCACTCATCGGCGACGTAACTCTAATTAATAATTAAAAAAACACTCGAGAGAACATTTGAATGTCACCTGAGTTGTACATTTAAACCATTAAAAAAAAGTTTATATTTTACATAAATAAATGCAGTTAAAATATATTTTAAGACCTCTTGAGTCTTCGAAAACAAAGCAAATGCACACTATAATTATATTTTAAATGTAAAAACGAGAAGCATAAAATTTCGATAATACTTGAGAATGCAAGCGCATTTGAATTTACGTTTAACATAACAAGTGTATTCGTATTTGGAAATTCTTATATGTACTTTATATGGAAACAAACGGACAACTCCTCGCGAATTATCGGTTAAATATTTATGATAATTTAAAAATTCGATTGCAGTTTTATAAATGAATCATTTACGACGATCTGTAAACGTTTTCCTTGTTGTCCTAGAAAAAGAAAATACATTATGTATCATAAGTAAATGTAAAATTAAAAAATGATTCTTTTTACTTTTGAATATCTACCCAAGACAGGTGATTTTGGCTTCCGATTGCTATCATAATGCTGTGGCACACTCAAAACATTTACATGCTGATGGTTGCCACTGTCGCGTTTCACAGGGTCTTTCACTTCAATCGGAGTTGAGTTCAAAATTGTTTGCGTGTCGGATAGATTGTGAATTGTCGTTTCACTGTCCTCCTATGTGAGCAGCAGACAACAAAAAAATAATAATTTATTTGAATTAAACAAAATGAACTGCATTAACACACCTCATCAATTGTGGCCGTCGTATCCAAATCAGACCAGTCATTCTCTTGGCGCAATCGCTTTACTATTCTACTGTGTGGCGATGTAGCAGCCAAAATGCGTGGATAGGAGAATTCCCGCTTGGATGGCGTAGATCCTATTATATGAAGGCAAAAGCGTTTGGTGAATTTTTTTGGTAAATTCCAACTAAAACTCACCTGTTGGCACATAAGTCTTCAACTCGCGTTTTCTAAAACTGGACAAATTGCTGACACAAGTGTCCATTTGCTCTTTATAGACGCTGGCGTAATCACGAACGTTGTTCTTCAGCGATGCAGTGAATGCCCTGGTCTGTGTCGTACATTCCTTAAGACGTGTGCACCCGTCAGAGATGAGGCTGCACACAGCCCCGCATTCGGCATTGATATCAGTCTGCGATTGCATTTGAATGCGATTGAAGTCTTCGCCGTGCGACGACAGAATTGATGCGCTGTTAGTATAATTTGTTTCCACAGCTGCACTGACGGAATCAATGCGACGCCCACTATCCTGGCAATGAGTATTAATTGTATTGCCTGCTGTGACCAATTTTTGTGAGCACTGATCCAGATTTGGAAGGACTTCTTCTGCAAATTCCTGGCTTGTCAGTTTCACTTTTTTGAGATTCTCCACACGTTCATTGCAGAAAGCACCAACTTTTTCCGATTTCTCAGCCATCGTTGTGCTCATGTGGACCAAACCATTGTTAATGTTATTTGCAATGCCGCCCAAATTGTCTGAAATTACATCCTGTTGAACATCCACTTCTTGCATTTGTCGCATGCATTCCGCCAATATTTCTTGTCTTCTGGCATTAAGTGCATTTTGCGTGTCCGTGGTGGTTTTTATTGCGAAGATTTCCCGCTGAAACATCTGCTGTGAATTGTCCGAGAATTCCTTCAGTTGTCTTTTGATATCCGCCGAATGAGCTTTGAGCGCTGATTGTATCTCAACAATTTGCTCACCAATTGCTTGATTGACGTTAGCAATTAAAGTCTTCTGTTGTGCAAAAATGGCAAACACATCCGTAAAACTTCCCTGTAGCGAAGTATTCAATTTGTCTTGCTCGTTTCTGAGTTCTACAAAAAAGGCTTGCAAAACTGAGTAATGGTCTGTGCTTGCAGAGCTTAAAGCAGTGGAGTACTTTTTGAAAGTTTCGCCAAATGCAGTTTGAGAGTTCTCGCATGAAATAGCAAAAGACTTGACCTTCTCTACGGCTTCTGTTACCAGCTTGTTCTGTAATTTACTGCTATTGCCTGTGGAAAAGTAGAATACAATAATTAAACCTTCAGGAGAGGCAGCAAATTGGTATACAAAGAAAAACCTACAAATCTCATCCACAACTAATTGTGAATAGTCTGCATGATCCTTCTGCAGAGTGTTGAGATTTTCGTCCATCAACTCAAAATTGCATTGCATACGATCACTGAATTGTTCACATGCGCTTTGTATTTTCACATCGACATCTTTTCGCCGTTCAATCGTATGCTGCACAGTAAAGGTAAGTGATTGTAGAAGATAAACTATACGAATATATTGTACTTACGTGCAATTGGACTGTGTCATTGGTGGCAATGTCCGCCACTTCAAGAATCTTAGTAGCCTGATTGGTTAGTTCCTCTTCTGTTTTGACATGGCTCTCAAGGAGCACCTTTTTTTCTTTGTATCGTTGCTTTGTGGTTGTAAGAATCTATAAATTGTATTGTTTTTAAAAATGTATACAGCTTGCGGCAAATAGCATCAAACCTTCTTTGTCTGCTGCAGTTGTCCGTGTGTCTCGGAAAGGTTTCTTTCGGTCTTCCTGAGCACTTCCGTCTTCTCAAGCAGATGTAAGCTAACTTCATTGAATATTCGCTCCTTGTTAGAGAGATCATCTTTAAGTGCCTTGACGAGTAGCATTTTCTCATTGAGTTCTTTGTTTTGCGACTCCAATTTAAGGTTTATCTCATTGTATGTCTCCTCCGCAAGGTAAATGCCATTTTTGTCGCGTGCAGCTAGGAGGTCCCTCTTCAGCTTGTCTATCTCTTCAGTGTATTCCTTTATGACAGTCTTCTTGGTAAGTTTCTGGTTAACTTCAGGTCGATTTTGAATGTTCTTTGCCCGATGTGCATACTCCAGAGTACTAAGCGTCTCCTCGATGTCTTTGTGGCCTGGCGAAATTGTTGCAATAATTGAGGTTTTAGTTCGACCGCCAAGGGATTCTTGCAGCAAGCGTGTCAGTTTCGATTCGCGATAGGGAATGTGAGGTGTCCGTTCGACAAGTGCAGTTATGACCCGCCCTAATGTCAGCAGTGATTGGTTGATATTGACGGTTTCGCGTACACGAATTCCCTTTTCATTGCCTGCTTTCGAGACATTCTCACTGCCAGCTAAATCTACTAAATTTAATTTTCCAATTTTTAGCATTTCCTCGCCATCCATGCCATTCTCCTTGATGTGAACAGTAATCGAGAAAACTGTATGCGAACGCGACGACTGAGCGTTCATTAGAGTTGTTGCCGTCTTACGACGTTCTTTTCCCTTCTCGAGCAGCTTGTACACATCGTTCTTGCTATGTACAATGATCTCTTCCAATCCTTGAATTATGACTGATCCTTTTTTAGTACTGTCATCAAAAATTCTGATTTTTGTGCTATCGTCTGACGACAGCAAATCGCATAGCTCCTCGTTGTACAATTCTAGGTATGATATCCGCATCGAGAACTCTAGTTCCATAAGTCGTAGCTCATCGAATAGATGACTTAAAGCGCGCGGAATTATACCAATGTCGGAATCCTGAAGTAATATCATAAAAGGAAAGATAATATATCACGTCCAACACATAATTACACTGATTTTTACTCACATCATGCCAGGAGGACTGAAGATCAACGCACTCGGTGCCGATCATTGTATGCGTTTTTCCAGTGCCAGTCTGACCGTAGGCGAACACCGTGCAGTTGTAGCCCGAGAGGACTTCCTCGATTAGTGGACTGACGACTATGGAGTAGACTTCCGATTGTTTCGATTCAGGCCCGAATGTGCGGTCGAAAGTGAACTTCTTTGTAAGTTTCGAGTCGACGACATGGCGCGTGAGTATTTCCTTTGGGGATACAACATCGACTACTTCGTTGGAGCGGATTCCTTTCTCGCGTGTATTCAGCGGTCTATTAATATAACAATTTTTAAGCTATTAACCACAGCGTTGAGTTCCAATTGAAGTTGCTTTTACTTACCTAACGCGCACATAGACCTGAATATTTTGATTCACTTTCTGGCGTGTGGTGTTATTGGTACCGGTAGAGTTGTTCATTTCTTTTTTTGAAAAATATCCTGCACTATTTAATTAAAAAATTTTATACAAAAAACAGCAATTATTACTTCTTTTTTTAAAAAAAAACTTTTATTGGCCTGTTGGTTTACAAGTAGGACTGTAAGACTATGGACGATAGGCTATTCTCTATGGATATGCACGTAGCTCCTTCTGCAATTTTCGTCTAAGTCAAAGCGATTAGTTGACAAATTTAAAATGTTTGAAATTCAGATAAAGTTTCGTTAGGTTTCGTTAAATACCACTGGCGTCATCTCTTGGTGGTCATAACAATCGTTGAACATTTATTACAAATGCTGCCAAATATCTATTATATAAATACTTTTTTTTTATTATTTGAGAGTTGCACATCGTAATTTTTTTTACAAACAAGAACAACATTTTAAAGCAAAAAGAAGTAAAAGTAATTTGAACTCGAAAACGGAACCATATCTCAACAAGGCACTGAATATTGAGGACCGGTCTGGTCATGCAACTGGTAAAAGAAATTTTGACAATTTATTATTATTAACAACAAAACAATGAAAATAAATAATGTTAAAAATTGATCAGAAAATCTGACCAGCCAGCCAACCAGCCAGCCACGTGCACGCGAAGTTAATATAGAGAATTTAAAAATGTAACAAAATCATGTCAAATTATTCTGAACTCTAAGTCATACCAAGATGGGTGTTACACAATAGAACTGGCTGTCTGGCTTGATGGTCAGATCTTGTGATAAATTTTTAACCCACTTCCCAAAGTCCGATTTTATCGAAATTTTGAACACATGTATATTTCCGGTGACAATACTCTTCAGTATACCAATAAACCCCCACACCTCCTTATAAATACTTAGAAAAATTAATTTTTCTAAAAAAAAAACTCAAAATTTTGGATGCCCCTCCTACCCAAAGGGGGCGTCGCCACCAAACAAGATGGTGATTTTCGCAATCTGCTCAATTAGGGCTTTACGGTGAGGGCTGTCAAGAAGGCCAAATCGAATGCCGGACGTGATATATTAACGTTCCTTTTATGATATTATTACTTCAGGATTCCGACATTGGTATAATACCGCGCGCTTTAAGTCATCTTATCGATGAGCTACGACTCATGGAGCTAGATTTTTCGATGTGGATATCATACCTTGAATTGTACAACGAAGAGCTATGCGATTTGCTGTCGTCAGACGATAGCACAAAAATCAGAATTTTTGATGACAGTACTAAAAAGGATCAGTCATAATTCAAGGATTGGAAGAGATCATTGTGCATAGCAAGAACGATGTGTACAAGCTGCTCAAGAAGGGAAAAGAACGCCGTAAGACGGCAACAACTCTAATGATTTTTTTAAATGGATGGTATTTTTAGTACCTTTCGTATGATACCAATTAACCCCCACACCTCCTTAAAAATACTTAGAAAAATGCATTTTTCTAAAAAAAAACTCCAAAACACACAAAAAGGGGCGTCGACACCAAACAAGATGGCGATTTAAGCAATCAGCTCAATTTGGTTTTACGGTGAGGGGTGTCAAGAAGGCCAAATCGAATGCCGGACGTACCGTTGAAACGCCCGCAAATATATTAATATTTAATTTAATGGAAATTTGGCATCATTTGTAATAAAAGTTCAACGATAATTATAACCACCAAGAGATGACGCCAGTGGAATTCAACGAAACCTAACGAAAATCTTTTCATTTTCACTTTCAATCATTTTAAAAGTTTGTTATTTAATTTTTTTTCTATTGTCGAATAGTAGAAACTAGAAAGAAGATAGTGCACTAGTACAGATTACAGAAGAACCAAGGAGATAACTGCATTAAGTCTAGTTCATAGTCGCACTTGTAATTTGTAAATCTAACGGGAATAGAGCTTAACCTGTAGTCCATACTCGATAGTCGTACTTGTAAACCTAACGGGTCAATAAGAGTTTTTCATTAAAAAGAGGGAATTATTGTTGTTTTTTGTATTTGTAATTAAACAGTGCAGGATATTTTTAAAGAAAAAATGTACAACTCTACCGGTGACAATAATACAACACGTCAAAAAGTGGATCAAAATATTCTGGTCTATGTGCGCGTCAGGTGAGTGAAAGCAACTAAAATTGGAACTCGTTTTGGTTAATGGTTTAAAAATTGTTGTATTAATAGACCCCTCAATACACGCGAGGAAGGAATCCGCTCCAAAGAAGTAGTCGATGTTGTATCCCCAAAGGAAATACTCACGCGCCATGTCGTCGACTCGAAACTTACAAAGAAGTTCACTTTCGACCGTACATTCGGGCCTGAATCCAAACAATCGGAAGTCTACTCCATAGTCGTCAGTCCGCTGATCGAGGAAGTCCTCTCGGGCTACAACTGCACGGTTTTCGCCTACGGCCAGACGGGCACTGGAAAAACGCACACAATGATCGGCACCGAGTGCGTCGATCTTCAGTCCTCCTGGCATGATGTGAGTAAAAATCAGTGTAGCTACGTGTTGGACGTGATATATTAACGTTCCTTTTATGATATTATTACTTCAGGATTCCGACATTGGTATAATTCCGCGCGCTTTAAGTCATCTATTCGATGAGCTACGACTTATGGAACTAGAGTTCTCGATGCGGATATCATACCTAGAATTGTACAACGAGGAGCTATGCGATTTGCTGTCGTCAGACGATAGCACAAAAATCAGAATTTTTGATGACAGTACTAAAAAAGGATCAGTCATAATTCAAGGATTGGAAGAGATCATTGTACATAGCAAGAACGATGTGTACAAGCTGCTCGAGAAGGGAAAAGAACGTCGTAAGACGGCAACAACTCTAATGAACGCTCAGTCGTCGCGTTCGCATACAGTTTTCTCGATCACTGTTCACATCAAGGGGAATGGCATGGATGGCGAGGAAATGCTAAAAATTGGAAAATTAAATTTAGTAGATTTAGCTGGCAGTGAGAATGTCTCGAAAGCAGGCAATGAAAAGGGAATTCGTGTACGCGAAACCGTCAATATCAACCAATCACTGCTGACATTAGGGCGGGTTATAACTGCACTTGTCGAACGGACACCTCACATTCCCTATCGCGAATCGAAACTGACACGCTTGCTGCAAGAATCCCTTGGCGGTCGAACTAAAACCTCAATTATTGCAACAATTTCGCCAGGCCACAATGACATCGAGGAGACGCTTAGTACTCTGGAATATGCTCATCGGGCAAAGAATGTTCAAAATCTTCCTGAAGTTAACCAAAAACTTACCAAGAAGACTGTCATTAAGGATTACACTGAAGAGATAGACAAGCTAAGGAAGGACATGCTAGCTGCACGCGATAGCTTGCATCTACTTGAGAAGACGAAAGTGCTCAGGAAGCCCGAAAGAAACCTCCTTGAGAGCCATGTCAAAACAGAAGAGGATCTAACCAATCAGGCTACTAAGATTCTTGAAGTGGCGGACATTGCCACCAATGACACAGTCCACGTGAGTACAATATATTCGTTTAGTGTATCTCCTACAATCACTTACCTTTACTGCGCAGCAAACGATTGAACGGCGAAAATATGTCGATTTGAAAATACAGAGAGCTTGTGAACAATTTAGTGATCGTATGCAATGCAATTTTGAGTTGATGGACGAAAATCTCAATAGTCTGCAGAAGGATCATGCAGACTATTCACAATTGGTTGTGGATGAGATTTGTAGGTTTTTCTTTTTATACCAATTTGCTGCCTCGCGTTAATTATTGCATTCTACTTTTCCACAGGCAATATCAGTAAATTACAAAACAAGCTGGTAGCAGAAGCCGTAGAGAAGGTCAAGTCTTTTGCTATTTCATGCGAGAACTCTCAAGTTGCATTTGGAGAAACTTTCAAAAAGTACTCCACTGCTTTGAGCTCTGCATGCACAGACCATTACTCAGTTTTGCAAGCCGTTTTTGCAGAACTCAAAAACGAGCAAGACAAATTGAATACTTCGCTACAGGAAAGTTTTACGGATGTGTTTGCCATTTTTGCACAACAGAAGACTTTAATTGCTAACGTCAATCAAGTAATTGGTGAGCAAATTGTTGAGATACAATCAGCGCTGAATGCTCATTCGGTGGATATCAAAAGACAACTGAAGGAATTCTCAGACAATTCGCAGCAGATGTTTCAGCGGGAACTCTCCGCAATAAGAACCGCTACGGACACGCAAAATGGCCTTAATGCCAGAAGAAAACAAATATTGGCGGAATTCGTACGACAAATGCATGAAGTAGATGTTCAACAGGATGCCATTTCAGACCATTTGGACGGCATTGCTGATAACATTAACAATGGGTTGGTCCACCTGAGCACAACTACGGCTATATCCAATAAGCACAATTGTGAGGGTTAGATAAAAGCAGAAGCAATAGAGAAATAATTTTTTTTTTATCAAAATCACATGCGCATCATCCGAAGTTTATAAAAAAATAATTTTGTAGCATATTTAACCAAATACCGTGCGTTAATTCAATAATCAACATAAAAAATTCATATATTGTTCGTTAATTTATTCATCTATTTATATAAAGAAGAGAATTTATTTGTATGTTTGTTTGTTTTTACTTATCTCACTGGAATGCCTTGAGCAATTTTAACCAAACTTGGTATACATACTTACCGCCTGAAATCAAAAATTGTTGGTGGGGGTGGGGTTACCGATATTAGTGTCGATTTTACAGTTTTCGGGGTCGCTAAGGTGAATAGTGATGGTAAGCCATCTCTACTGGGATTTGGTCGATGGAGGGGGTTGTTGTTGTTGTAGCAACTCTAGGTCTGAAATCAGAGCAAGTAGAAACCCACCAATCAGTATACCCTTATCCACAGTACATACAAATTTACCTATTAAGTTTCACAGTGTACTGAAATTAGCTAAAGCAAATAGAAAATGAAAGTTCCTTATACTAATTATGTAATAATAAGGAATAATTATTATTTGTAAGAATTAAATTAGGATTTATTATCAAATATATTGGTATTAAAGTACAATACAATCGTCCTAGCTTATCAAAAATCTGAATCGAATGACAATAGCTGTCAGTGGCTGCTTGGAATTTTAAATAGTGTACTCTTAATATTAAGTTTCTTTATTCTAATCCAGCAACTAAAACTTAACTTAATAAAACTCGTACATTTGGCGTGGACGGATCACACGACCATACCTTGTTATTCTAAGTGCCGGCTGTACAGGCGGTACATTAACTGGCTGTTGTGCAGGTTCACCATCAGAGTCGGATCCTGAAACACTGCTATCGGCAGTGTCATATTCATCCGATAATGAAACCGACGAATACTGGTCAACCACTGACAGCTCTTGCTCATTTACCTTGTCAATCGAACAGTCTCTTCACTTCTATTACTTCAGATAAGGCTACTAAATTAGTTAATTCAATCCAATCGAACGCGGCTTAAGTTGATTTGCTGTGAAACCGCGAATTAGACATACTCCAATTCATCTAATTAATAAAAATCATTCGAAAGAACAGTTGAAAAAACACAGTATCAGACAAAAAGACATTCGCAAGACCACCTGAGTTGTACATCCAATATGTAAGACCATTCTAACCATTCCATTTCATATAGATAAATGAAGTTAAAATATATTTTAAGACCTTTAGTCTGGAAAACAAAGCAGTTTTAAATGTAAAAACGAGAAGCATAAAATTTCGATAACACTTGAATATAAGCCCATTTGAATTTACGTTTAACATAACGAGTGTATTCGTATATGGAAATTCTTATATGTACTTTACATGGAAACAAACGGACAATTCCTCGCGAATTATCGGTTAAATATTTATGATAATTTAAAAATTCGATTGCAGTTTTATAAATTAATCATTTACGACGATCTGTAAACGTTTTCCTTGTTGTCCTATAAAAGCAAATAAATTATGTATCATAAGCAAATGTAAAATTAAAAAAATGATTCTGTTTACCTTTGAATATCTGCCCAGGAGAGGTGATTTTGGCTTCCGATTGCTATCATAACGCTGTGGCACACTCAAAACATTTACATCCTGATGGTTGCCACTGTCGCGTTTCACAGGGTCTTTCACTTCAATCGGAGTTGAGTTCAAAATTGTTTGCGTGTCGGATAGATTGTGAATTGTCGTTTCACTGTCCTCCTATGTGAGCAGCAAACAACAAAAAAATAATAATTTATTTGAATTAAACAAAATGAACTGCATTAACACACCTCATCAAT
This sequence comes from Nephrocerus scutellatus, assembly GCA_947095585.1. Taxonomy (NCBI): domain Eukaryota; kingdom Metazoa; phylum Arthropoda; class Insecta; order Diptera; family Pipunculidae; genus Nephrocerus; species Nephrocerus scutellatus. The sequence goes on along the minus strand of OX352765.1, from coordinate 24,574,948 downwards.
TGTCGCCGTCGTATCCAAATCAGACCAGTCATTCTCTTGGCGCAATCGCTTTACTATTCTACTGTGTGGCGATGTAGCAGCCAAAATGCGTGGATAGGAGAATTCCCGCTTGGATGGCGTAGATCCTATTATATGAAGGCAAAAGCGTTTGGTGAATATTTTTGGTAAATTCCAACTAAAACTCACCAGTCGGCACATAAGTCTTCAACTCGCGTTTTCTAAAACTGGACAAATTGCTTACACAAGTGTCCATTTGCTCTTTATAGACGCTGGCGTAATCGCGAACGTTGTTCTTCAGCGATGCAGTGAATGCCTTGGTCTGTGTCGTACATTCCTTAAGACGAGTGCACCCGTCAGAGATGAGGCTGCACACAGCCCAGCATTCGGCATTGATATCAGTCTGCGATTGCGTTTGAATGCGATTGAATTCTTCGCCGTGCGACAACAGAATTGATGCGCTGTTAGTGTAATTTGTTTCCACAGCAGCACTGACGGAATCAATGCGACGCCCACTTTCCTGGCAATGATTATTAATTGTATTGCCTGCTGTGACCAATTTTTGTGAGCACTGATCCAGATTTGGAAGGACTTCTTCTGTAAATTCCTGGCTTGTCAGTTTCACTTTTTTGAGATTCTCCACACGTTCATTGCAGAAAGCACCAACTTTTTCCGATTTCTCAGCCATCGTTGTGCTCATGTGGACCAAACCATTGTTAATGTTATTTGCAATGCCGCCCAAATTGTCTGAAGTGGCATCCTGTTGAACATCCACTTCTTGCATTTGTCGCATGCATTCCGCCAATATTTGTTGTCTTCTGACATTAAGTGCATTTTGCGTGTCCGTGGTGGTTTTTATTGCGGAGATTTCCCGCTGAAACATCTGCTGTGAATTGTCCGAGAATTCCTTCAGTTGTCTTTTGACATCCGCCGAATGAGCTTTGAGCGCTGAATGTATCTCAACAATTTGCTCACCAATTGCTTGATTGACGTTAGCAATTAAAGTCTTCTGTTGTGCAAAAATGGCAAACACATCCGTAAAACTTCCCTGTAGCGAAGTATTCAATTTGTCTTGCTCGTTTCTGAGTTCTACAAAAAAGGCTTGCAAAACTGAGTAATGGTCTGTGCTTGCAGAGCTTAAAGCAGTGGAGTACTTTTTGAAAGTTTCGCCAAATGCAGTTTGAGAGTTCTCGCATGAAATAGCAAAAGACTTGACCTTCTCTACGGCTTCTGTTACCAGCTTGTTCTGTAATTTACTGCTATTGCCTGTGGAAAAGTAGAATACAATAATTAAACCTTAAGGAGAGGCAGCAAATTGGTATACAAAGAAAAACCTACAAATCTCATCCACAACTAATTGTGAATAGTCTGCATGATCCTTCTGCAGAGTGTTGAGATTTTCGTCCATCAACTCAAAATTGCATTGCATACGATCACTGAATTGTTCACATGCGCTTTGTATTTTCACATCGACATCTTTTCGCCGTTCAATCGTATGCTGCACAGTAAAGGTAAGTGATTGTAGAAGATAAACTATACAAATATATAGTACTTACGTGCAATTGGACTGTGTCATTGGTGGCAATGTCCGCCACTTCAAGAATCTTAGTAGCCTGATTGGTTAGTTCCTCTTCTGTTTTGACATGGCTCTCAAGGAGCACCTTTTTTTCTTTGTATCGTTGCTTTGTGGTTGTAAGAATCTATAAATTGTATTGTTTTTAAAAATGTATACAGCTTGCGGCAAATAGCATCAAACCTTCTTTGTCTGCTGCAGTTGTCCGTGTGTCTCGGAAAGGTTTCTTTCGGTCTTCCTGAGCACTTCCGTCTTCTCAAGCAGATGTAAGCTAACTTCATTGAATATTCGCTCCTTGTTAGAGAGATCATCTTTAAGTGCCTTGACGAGCAGCATTTTCTCATTGAGTTCTTTGTTTTGCGACTCCAATTTAAGGTTTATCTCATTGTATGTCTCCTCCGCAAGGTAAATGCCATTTTTGTCGCGTGCAGCTAGGAGGTCCCTCTTCAGCTTGTCTATCTCTTCAGTGTATTCCTTTATGACAGTCTTCTTGGTAAGTTTCTGGTTAACTTCAGGTCGATTTTGAATGTTCTTTGCCCGATGTGCATACTCCAGAGTACTAAGCGTCTCCTCGATGTCTTTGTGGCCTGGCGAAATTGTTGCAATAATTGAGGTTTTAGTTCGACCGCCAAGGGATTCTTGCAGCAAGCGTGTCAGTTTCGATTCGCGATAGGGAATGTGAGGTGTCCGTTCGACAAGTGCAGTTATGACCCGCCCTAATGTCAGCAGTGATTGGTTGATATTGACGGTTTCGCGTACACGAATGCCCTTTTCATTGCCTGCTTTCGAGACATTCTCACTGCCAGCTAAATCTACTAAATTTAATTTTCCAATTTTAAGCATTTCCTCGCCATCCATGCCATTCTCCTTGATGTGAACAGTAATCGAGAAAACTGTATGCGAACGCGACGACTGAGCGTTCATTAGAGTGGTTGCCGTCTTACGGCGTTCTTTTCCCTTCTCGAGCAGCTTGTACACATCGTTCTTGCTATGTACAATGATCTCTTCCAATCCTTGAATTATGACTGATCCTTTTTTAGTACTGTCATCAAAAATTCTGATTTTTGTGCTATCGTCTGACGACAGCAAATCGCATAGCTCCTCGTTGTACAATTCTAGGTATGATATCCGCATCGAGAACTCTAGTTCCATAAGTCGTAGCTCATCGAATAGATGACTTAAAGCGCGCGGAATTATACCAATGTCGGAATCCTGAAGTAATATCATAAAAGGAAAGATAATATATCACATCCAACACATAATTACACTGATTTTTACTCACATCATGCCAGGAGGACTGAAGATCAACGCACTCGGTGCCGATCATTGTATGCGTTTTTCCAGTGCCAGTCTGACCGTAGGCGAACACCGTGCAGTTGTAGCCCGAGAGGACTTCCTCGATTAGTGGACTGACGACTATGGAGTAGACTTCCGATTGTTTCGATTCAGGCCCGAATGTGCGGTCGAAAGTGAACTTCTTTGTAAGTTTCGAGTCGACGACATGGCGCGTGAGTATTTCCTTTGGGGATACAACATCGACTACTTCGTTGGAGCGGATTCCTTTCTCGCGTGTATTGAGGGGTCTATTAATATAACAATTTTTAAGCCATTAACCACAGCGTTGAGTTCCAATTGAAGATGCTTCTACTAATTTACTCACCTGACGCGCACATAGACCTGAATATTTTGATTCACTTTCTGGCGTGTGGTATTATTGGTACCGGTAGAGTTGTTCATTTTTTCTTTTAAAAATATCCTCAACTATTTAATTACAAATTTTTATCCAAAAAACAACAATAATTTTCTCTATTTAATGAAAAACTCTATTGTCAGCCCGTTAGTTTCGCAAGTGCGTCTGCAGTTTGTCCTCTAAGCAGGTTAGCTTCTTTTGTACTTTTCTAGTTGACAAATTTAAAAAGTCCGTTTGAAAGCAAGAGAAAAACTTTCGTTAGGTTTCGTTGAATTCCCCTGTCGAAAGTTCTTGTTGCATATAACTCTCGTTAAACTTTTATTACAAATGATGCCAAATTCTATTATAATAGACTAAATATTAAGTAAGTATTCACTATTCCAAATTTAAGTACATTTCTAACTATTTAAGACGGACATACTTACTAGTCTGCTAATATAAAATGTCAAACTAAATAAATTAAAATTGGGAAAAAAGGAAAACTTAAAATAAAGTCAAAATGTTAATAATGTAGTGCAGTTAGTTAGTGTTCGTTCTTTGCACAATTTAAAATAAAACTTAACATAACCAAAAAAAACTCTATTTCATGAACAGTTTTATTTACGTTTATATAAAAGTGGCTCAGTAGATAACTGCTTGGCTGCTGACCAAGAGGTTCGTGGTTCAAATCACAGTAACACCAAAAGTATTTTTCATGGTGTCCCACCTCTCGCGAATGTCAGCGAAACGTCCGAGATTAATAACTTGCCAGGGAAAGGTCCTCAATTCGCCGTTTCGATAGGCCTTGGGACCGCAACGGTTTGTCGCGCCGAATATTATTATGTATTATATATTTCAAAATAAAAAATGAGATATTGGTGTCAATCATTGCGAAAAAGTGACCACTTTCGATCACATGTTACTGTCAGCAACTATATATTCTAAACCTAATTCTAAACCTAGAGAGAAGATTTAAAATTAGTTATGCATGTAATAGCAATAGATAGATTTTAGTATAATTTACATGTCGACTCTGACGTAATTTTATTTATAAGACTAAAGTTCTAATTGGTAATCTATGTCTAATGTCGTCTTTTTCCTTTTTGAGATCTGCGCTCGAGCTCAGATTTTTTCTCGGCACACGTAAGGTGAAAATCTTTTGTATACATTGTTTTGTTGCATGTGTTGTTGTTGTAGTTAGTGATAAGAGGGGTAAATCTACCAAAATATACAGATCTGCTTTCGCACAACGGTAGTTTGGTTTTTTCTATGGGAAACCAACAACTTGACCACTCTGCCCCAGATTTAAAAGAAAAAAAAGAATATTAAATTTTGTCATTGAAGCTCTCTTTTTGGAGAGATTTTAATTTTATGTGAAATTCGATGTGATTTTGTGTAATTTTTATATTATTATTATATACATTATAATGTATTAACATATTATAATTTAAAACGCCAGCCTTCAGTTAAATAACTGTTTTGAATTACTATGTTTCCTTAGGCTGTTACCCGAGTACTTATTTGTTTGGCTAAATTTATTTGACGCCTTTAACAAGTCAGCAAACTTATTGAAATAATTAAGTCCCACAAATAGAATATATTGGATTGGAAAAGGCCCTTATTCAAATAAGTAAGTCGTCAATCAAATAAGTGAGTCTCCACAAATACATATTGGATTGGATATGGCCCTTAGAACAACCTATTTTGTCGATCTTACCGAATACTATTTTTTTAAGACTAAAGCATGAATTATAATGGACATGGGCCAACATGAGCAGGAATTGGCGAATTTGCCAGTACACAGAAAGTGTATTGTGCGATTATTATATAGTTCAGCATTCATCAACTATTTACGCTAGCCTATGCACCCAAAAGTCTGTTGCTATATTGCTTTGGCAAAGCCGGCTTGGCTTACAACAACAATACCATAAGCGTAAATTTCCACCAATGAGAAATCGCTGTGCTCTCTGATTGCTCCAACATTTAAAACAATACAGCCATAATTAAGGATATGTGTGGACTTCAATTGTTATTTGGCTTGCGTTATTTTTTTTTGCGCAGTGGAACACTTACTTGGTGGCAATGGGTGTGGATTAATCAATGATTCTTCGTTTTAATCATTTGTTGCCTTGAAAAATATATACTTTGTGTGATTTGACAAGTATTTACTATAAAAAATTTATTACTTATCAAGCAAAGAAAGCGTTAATAGCGCATGGAACAAACCTAAATTAAATTTTTTGTGTGAGCTCACGGAACACTGATTTTAAAAGAAATGTCATACATTCGTAAAAGTCAACGTCAATTGTGAAGTAGTTTTGTAAATAAATGTAAAGACTGTAATAAAATAAATAGTAAAATGCCGAAATCAGTTAACATTGATAAAAGAAAAACGAAAACAAAAGGACAACAAAGTGAAAGTAATTTGGATTTAAAGACGAAACCGAATTTCAAGAAGACACCTTCAGGCACTGAAGTCCGGTCTGGCCATGCAGGTGGTAGAAGAAATTTCGACAAATCCAAAATACAGCAACAGGTTCGTGGAACACATCTTAGTTCATGTATAAATAAAACTTTTATATATATATATTGATGCCTCTTTTTTAGAAATTTAATAAATCTACTAAACCGTACATCAGCAAGGCAGCAGCCAAAGCTGCGGAATTAGAGGAACAACGAAAACAGGCTAAACTCGAAAAGGAGCAACGTGTGGCGCAGTACAAAAAGAAGCGCCTCGAGAAAACTAAAATCATTAGTAAACGTACAAGTAGAGGACAGCCACTTATGAAAGATCGCATGGAATATCTCCTCAAGCAAATCCAGGAAATGAAACGTAGTTAAAACGTTGTTTAAAAATAATAAATAATATTGTAAAACGTTCAAACATGCGTAGGATAAGCAGTTTTCAATATATCTAAGCATTTTTATCGTCAACTTGAACAGCTTTAGAGATATTTTTTGTTTCTAAACAAATCAACCCATAAAAATTACAAAATTTAAAGTTAATTCTCTTATTTCCGCTACTGCTATTACACAAGTAATCGAGTTTTCTCCCATTAAAGACAAGTTTGGTTTTCTCTTGCAATAAAGGTCAACGAATCGAACGAAATCGATCGTCCCTCTGTTCGTAACTTACATGACTTTCTCAAACGATTGGGAAAGTATAAAAGGATTAGAATTCCGACAATCAGTCTCCTCCCTTGTCTGTTTAGGAGAGATTTTTGCGTACGCTTAACAGTGGTAGTTCCTTGCATTTAACGGTTAAGAGAGATATCCTGCCAATACGTCCGCACGCTTAACGCTAGTATTTCCTCGCATTTAATGGTTTAAGAGGTATTCTTGCCAAAACGTCCTCACGCTAACCGCTAGTACTTCCTCGCAGTTAATGGTTTAAGAGAGATACCTGTGCTATTACGTCTGTACGCTGAACGCTAGAATTTCTTAAGAGAGATATCTTTGCCATTACGTCCACACGCTAGTCATTTTTCCAATCAAGGTTTTCAGAGATATATTCTTGCCATAACGTCCTCACGCTTAACGCTTGTTCTTAGCATTTAATGGCTTAGAAATATATCCTTGCCATTACTTCTGCACGCTTAACGCTTGTATTTTCTTGCATTTAATGGATTAAGAGAGTTATCATTGCCATTGCGTTCGCACGCTTAACGCTAGCACCCCATCGCATTTAGTGGCTCAAGGCTCACGGCATTTGACGCAAAAACAGCAGCATTAATACATAACTTCCTCTTCCAGCCGAGTGGTATAAGGACGAAAGTCTTAACACTGACGCTACGGCATTACGGTTGGTCACCCTATACGAATTGCTAACAAATATACAGGACGATGATACCCTAATAATTATATTTTAGGTTCCAAAAATTGCAAACAAATCAGTGCATATTATTGAGCAAGGAGAAGAAGAAAGAATAAAAGACTGAATTCCATTCCCTAAATAAACAAAATCTTTTATTGTAACGACCTAACAGACGAAGAACCCTAGTCAGACGGAGTATTACCTCGGCTGGGTGAAGCTGGTTACACAAAAGACTAATAAAAACCAACCCACAAAAATGTAAATTTTTGATGTTAGGGGCGGATGCATGAATAGTTGCCCCTTTTTTTTCATTTTAAATGTTACATGTATATTTTTACAGGTATAAAAAAAAACAACCCATAAAAATTAAAATTTTTCATCTAAATTCTCTAATCGCAGATTAGAGCCCCTCGATCCTGGGCCATTTTTTTTATTGTAGAAGAAAATCATCGAAACAAACATTTGACATCAGATGTTAAAATTGAAAAAGCTCAGATCATTTTATTCTGAGCACTTAGAGCACGCTCATACTCTGAGCAAATAAGAAACACGAACATTTATCTTGAGAACTCTTTGACTGCTCTAAACTAATTTATGAAAACGCCAAATGACAGAATATTGTGAAAACTTGTTGTTCTATCTGTAAGTTGATATCGACAACAAAAAAAACGACATCAATAAAAATACAATTCAGTATATAATAAAAATGTAAGTTGAAGTAAGCATAAAACATGTATGTCTCGTTTCATTTGCTGGGTTCATTTGTGCGTGCGCTAAGATTTCTCTCTCTCTCTCTCCACCACCACCAAAACCATGCAGCGCAGCCGACTGCGCAGCACACACCGCACACAGTCCATAAAGGGCGACGAATATCTGATGCCAGTACAGATATTTAAAAAATGTATAAGGGCCTTGCGGCCGAACCCGGGACCCGATCACTACCAAATTTTCGAAAAAGTATTGTTTATTGGGTATACACATGTGTGTAAAATTTGAAGAAAATCGGGTAAATTTTTTTAAAATTTTTGTTTGGGAGCCCCCCGACCCCGCAGCCCGAGGGGCCTCAAAATTTAATAGAAAGTGTTGTCTCCGGAAATACACATGTGTGCAAAATTTCAATAAAATCGGGCCATGGGAAGTGGGTTAAAAATTGATCGCAAGAATCCACGACAGACGACCGACGACCGACCCACGGGCAAGTGAAGTTAATATAGAGAATTTAAAAAGTAACTCATTTTAGTTAAAAATGTAAATTCTCCAAAATTTCTGATTAAATGTTAAATTGTGGACTTTCCCGTGCTAAAGTCGTACTAAATCGGTAAGTGGATTCAGGCCTTCATATAGTACGGAATATACGATCTTATATGCAAAGTTAAGGAGACTAATTCCTCTATAGTTAGCGCAGTTTAGTGGGTATCCTCTCTTGCAGATCGGGCATACAATGCTAAGAATCTATTTAGCAGGCAACGTTATATCTGACTAAATTTTGGAGATAAGCTGGGTGTATGCCGTCTAACAAGTAGTGTCGTACAGCTTTAAACAAAACTCGACCCGCAGGCTGATTGATCGGGGTCAGCAGCTTCGTGGTTCTTAAGTTTGGACGTTGAAATCTGCATTTCAACTTAATAAGTTGAACATTGGCTGTCATCTTCCACGTTGAATGCTTCGTTAATGTTCGGTGTACAGTATACAGAAGTGGTCGTTCCATGTTATTAGCACTGAGTGTGATTCTACTACGAGGTTTTCTTCCTTATCTCTAAAGTTTCCTTTTGGATTTTGTTGCTTTGATATGATAGTTTTATTATTTAGTAAACTTCCGAGTGGGCACCGTGGCTCAGTGGATAAGAGCATGGACTTCTAAGCAGGGGGTTCGTGGTTCGAATCCCAGTAACACCAAAAGTATTTTTCACTGTGTCACACTTCTCGCGAATGAGTGACAAACGTTCCGAGGGTAATAACTTGTCACTGCATGCATGCATCCGTTCGGATCCGGCATTAAATAAATTGTAGGTCGTCTCCATTTGTGTGCAAAAATAACATGCTCAACAAAAATGGTTGCGAGAAGCAAGACCTTGGACCGCACGCAATGGTATGTCGCGCCGAATATTATTATTAATAAACTTCCGAGCATTATTTCTGGAGTGGCATTTCTCAATCATGTACTGTTCCTGCTTTGCCGTATGTCGCGTGTGGCGTGTGTGATGGGTTGAACAATTTTTTTTCTTCTTCAACTTCTTTGAGGTCATTTTTAACCAACTTCCTCACGACCTAGAGAGCTGAAATTAAGTAATATTTTGGCGATTATTACCAAAGTTTGTACCCGAAAAACATTTACATTTTTTTACATTTACTTGTTCAAAAATATGAATCTCTGTCGTTGCGTCTGTCGTCTTTGCGATCTCGAATTTGTGTGTCGTTGCCTTTTGAGAGTTCGTAAAGCTGTTAACTTTTCCGAGAAACACGATCATATTTCTATTCCAACACCTGTTCTGCTTGTGTAATTAAAACAATTCTACAAATTAATTTTTTCCTAAACAAAGCATCCTACAATTTTAGTTCAATCGATATTCTGATTAATATTGAAAATTTTCTCGCATTGTTTTACGAAATTTGAAAACGCAAATATAATTTTTATATACTCGTATTTTCCAAATAAAAATTATCAGTTTTCTTTTAAAGAAGAAGAAACATTGCACAAAATGGCACAAAATTATCTATACATGTTCGAGTTCGTCGTTGACGATGTTTTGATAACGCGGCCCAACGACTGCGCCCCCGAGGAATATCCCATGTGTTGCGAGATCACCTTCCGGTCGAGTGTTTTTGTATCGATTTGTGATCGAGATTTCGGCGGTTGTGCAGATCCGTGCGAAAGAAAATGTGGCAAATGTTGTCTGTTCTCGCTGGAATCGAAGATCACGAAAAATGACCGCTTGCATATCCACGTGTATAAGAAGAAAACGGACAAGTGCAAATTCCTTCTCGGGACAACAGAGATCCCAATCAAACAGCTCTTCGACAAGGTCACCAGCGATTTTTGCGAAAACAATCCTAATATGGACAATCTAGATGACTACTGTCCGCCACAAAAAGGAACATCCCGAAAATCGAGCGATCCTACTGTCGTTGACAATGACTGCGATGATCGTCCGCCCACTCGCAAAGAACAGACGTGTCCTAGCTCTGAGTTAACAAAAAGACTTCTTTCACTGTTCAACCTGAAGGGATGTCAGACGGGAAACATCGTACTGATCATGCGGTTGGTGTGCAATGGTCCGGCGATAGTTTCGACTTTTCCATTTGGGAAATGCTGCTCCTGCGGCAGTAAATCAGGATGTGGCCCAATATGTAAAAAGAAGAAATGCAAAATTTGCCCTGGGGTAGGATGTGGTCGAATGGAAGATCCGTGCAAGAAAGAAGAACCCAAAGGGTTGGAGTGTCGAAGATATTTCAACACCTCCGGGTGCAGCTGCAGTTGCAAGTGCTCCGAATGCGAGGAACGCGATGAGTGTCCGGTGTGCAATGGAGGTGAGTGCGTGTCAGTAGACCTTGATTGGACGTACCCTTTTGCGATTAGCATAGGCATTTTTCCTAATAGTACGGATCATACGACTGCTTCCTTCCTTCATATTTTTGTTTTTTCTTCGTTGTAGCCAAGGCTAGAGCGCTTAAGAAGGTGCGCGACCTATTGCGCAAACATGGTGTCCCCAATTAGTTACACAAATCTCAACCGTTGAAAATATTTTACATTAAATTCTAAATTCCTAAAAAAAAACTATAAACCCACGCAGCCAAAAAGGGTATGTTCCTTTTGCCACGTTTTTGTTCTTGATGCAAATTGATTGTCCATTCGGTTTTTTCTTGAAGATCCCTGCATCTGCAAGGAGCAATGCTCTGAGATCAGTATGCATCCATGCCTTGTGTGTCCCACCAAACCAAACCCGGGTCCAGAAGCATATGATGAATTTGAAGCCAATTTAAATGGAAGCGGATTGGTAATTCGAGTCCTTAAAGACAATCATCAGGTGCAGAGTATTGAAGATGGCGACGACGACAACTGCTGTGAGGACAGTTGTAGTGAATGCGACGTTCAGAAGGTTAGTGTTGATCGTATAAGTTCTTAGTTTTGGTGACTTCGCTGGTAACTTTATACATTCTACCCTCACACAGATTCCAAGCCGAAACTCAATGGCGACCTGCGAAAGTATCAGCCAACTCATGCAAAAGAATCGCTTTGTCAAAAATCACATCGAACGGCGGACTGGTGGCCGAATAACCAATCATCCCAAGATACCGCCAATTCGCGCTAATATCAAATACTCAGGCAATGATTCCTGCTGTGGCTCATACCAAGTACCATTCTCGAAGATGAAGCAACACTGCGAAAAGCAGCAACAAAAAATCGAGTCGTATCGTCGAATTCAGCCAAAAGATGCTTCCATTCGGAATTGTTGCTTCCAAGTTCTACCAACGGATATAGATGCAACACTACGTGGCATTAACGGAAACACAAAAAAGAAGGGCATTGAGGTATGTAATATACGTTACTTACTGGTCTGGACAGGTTGACGACATCAGTCCATTCGTAAAGATTGGGTCGTTAGCATTGTTTCTAATATTCTAATAGCAGCACACATACATTAATCGAGTACAAAGGCGCACGTAAAAAATGTTTTATGGAAGCTGTGTATTTATGGGCCCTGTGCAAACAAAGCGAAAGTTTTATTCAATATAAATTTTGTTGTCGTTGTTACTCGTATAACTTTAATTTATTATCATTGTTATATTTGACTCTGTATTCCGAGCCAATGTCATTCAGTTTAATCATAATATTTTATCCTACAACCGGTGTCCGATCCTATCCTCCCTCAAAAGAGGTCCATCAGTCTTGATTTTGGGCCAATGCCATCTAGTTTGGCATCCCTAAGCTCTGGGACTTCGTGCTGCACAACATAATTCGAGCGTGTGCTTGGTGTCTGTCCTCGCTGTTGTATTCCACAAATTCAATAATTTCATAATTCTATATCTCAATTCTCTTCGTTCATGCAAACTAGGATCACGCCACCCGGAGCTTAGCAAGCTTGATTCTGCACGATGTCAACATCGGTAGTTGTTGTCATTATAGGCTCCGGAATCGTAGTTTCTCACATACGGGGTCTACAATTCTCGTCTTGGATATCAGATAGCTTTTTGCTAAGCATCCAAACTAGGATCCATATGTAAGTGCTGGTATTGCTAAGTCTAAGGTTGCTAAGGTCGTGAAAATTCGATCAGTTGTTAATATGCTTGAGATGAAGCAAGGATTGAAGTACCTATCCTGTCTTAAAGGATAGAGGAGAAAATTGACACCAATTGCTGCATGTTGTTATATCTCATACGTTATGTATGGGGCCAGTCTTCTGGCTTAAATTTTTATGCCATATTTTAAAAAACAAAGACATAAAATTAAAGAGAAAATTAAGAAGATGAATGGGAATTTTTCAAATTCTCTAAATGAACTTCTAAAAAAAGGTTATATATACATAGTTGCGTAACTTGATTGAGCCCACATGAAAAATCTTATAAAAAAGGAAAAAATTAAAGACAGATGATGTTTCACGTTTCCAAGTTCATGCATCAATTATCTATTGCATGGCTTTTCATTTTAATTTTAAAATATTTTTATACTTTTTAGTTCGTTTTAAAAACGTGGTATATCAAAAATTTATTTTTATTCAAGTAATTATTTATAAAGGTCCAGCCGTTTTCGTCACAAGTTGGTAATTCCTGTTGAAACAATATATAGAATTAATTCTTGGCGCGTTTAGTAGAGGGTAATATTGAGAGCGTTACGAAAGTGCGACATGATCGATTAATTTCTCCACTGTCCGCTACGCAGTGCTGATCAACCCAATATCCAGTACACAAACCATTGAACGCTTTTCAACATAAATTACACTTGATTGAAGTAAAACGTGAAGAAGCAAGGCATACTTTTTGACTTCGTGTAGAAGTGATTTTTGGTCATTGAAGGCAGTGGATCTCAAACTATACTTCTTTTGATGGTATTTTGGGAGTCTTTTAAGGGTCTTTTAGGTTGTTTTTGGGAGTGTTTTTGGGGTCTTTTGTGAGGATTTTGACGGTAACTTGAGAGGTGCTTGAGTTGCAGATGGCCTAACTATCTCTGACTGGTGGCCGCCGGTAATTTTCCACCAAATACAGGAAAAGCTAAATGATTGGGCTAGTCTAGTCAACAAGAATGAAACCCACCGTTATCGGCTTTAAAGCAGTAAATGAACGTCTATGCACCCTTCACGTGCATAGCAGATTTAAAAACACAAGCTTCATAAACGTTCCCGAACCTACAGAGGATTTCCCAGATGATGAAAGAGAAGAATTCTTTGAATCAGTCGAAAGGGAACTCCATGCCTGTCCTCAGTATGACGTAAAAATCATTCTTGGGGATATGAATGCCAAAATAGGTAGGGAGCCTGTATTCAGGCAGTGCATTGGCACTCATATAGCTTACATGAAAATACTAAAGACAATGAACAACGACTGATAGAGATAGCAGCAAGCAAGTCGTTGCGAGTTTAAGGTTTGTGCGTAAAATATCCACAAACCCACCTGTGTATCTTCTGATGGAGTCACTCGCAACCAGATAGACCACGTGTTGATAGACCGACGCCAAAACTCGAACCTGATGATGGTACGAATGTATCGAGATGCCAACGTTGACTCGGACAACTATCTTGTTGGTATGGATTGCATAATCACGAAAGCCTGCATCCGCGAATCAGATTCGAGTCATCACGGCTGCCCTTCTCAACGAAGAGATACAACTACGGTCAACCGATAGGACTCCCCTAAATGCTGGGGCTGAGATGTCGGGCGTAGAAGAGAAATGGACACGCTACAAGAATACTGTCATTAGTACTGCTGACTCCATCTTAGGCAGTAATCGTAGAGATCGTAACCTCTTTGTATTCAGTGTCTTCTCTGTTTCAGTTTAAGTTCTGTTTTAGTTCTCTTCCTTAATTGTCATCCTCCTTTTTTTGTCCTATTATTTGACTGCGTGGTTCCTATGTTTCTTGGTCTACCTCTTGGGGTTTGTTTTTAAAAATATAATAAAGTTTAAAATCGAATTGAATTTTCAAAATAGCTTGGACTTTATTTCAGTCCACATATTATATGTATATATGTGAAACAGATTTCTTTTCTTCCTGTGGCTAAATTCCTTACACCAGTAATATTCTTACGAAATTTAGGCTTTTGAAAGTTCGCAAAGGATTTTGCAAATAAAAACTAAATACAACTTCTTTAATTAACATATCACAACTTTAATAAACAAAAAATTCACAAATTATACTGGTGATTACTTATTTACTTATAACACTTATATTTCTTTACTATTCACTTAGTTGGTAGCTTAATCTGCTTGCAAGTACTTTTGAAGTAGTCTGGTTGAATCTTCTTGTAAATAAAAATGAAATGCTGTCCATTGTTAAGCGTATCACTTGTGAACGTCATTGTCCGAACAAGGTTTATACAGAAAAAAAAAATGGAAAAGTTGTAAAAAGTATCAAAAATTGGGAAATTTGGGAAAAATTGAAAGTACTTTTTTCCATGGAATTTTTGTGTGACCATAAGTAGTGGGCGGGTCGTCAGTTGGGTGGTGGTCAGTGGGATTGGGCAGCCGGTAAATGCCAGGTATTTCCTCTGGTTATAAATAAACATGAAATGCTGCTCGTTGGTAAGCGCATCACTTGAGAATGGATGGACATCTATTTAGCTCATGTTTTTTAAACAAGAGGAAATACACATATATCATTACTATCTCTGAAATGCACGGTATTCGAGTCAATTTTATACACCACTTCAACACTATCGCAGTACTAACCACCTACAAACATACACCCCAACCGTCCCCACCACATCCCAAAGTTTCAGCTATGTCGGATGAACGGTCATATATAAATATTATTTCAAATAATTTGAAATCGTGATGGTATAAATCAATATATAGATGGAATTATTAATAATCCAATAAAAGTTTTTATTGTAATTGTAATAAATACTATAATTTTATGTGAAGCTCTCCTCATGCTCTTATATACATGCTTCCAAAAATACTACTGAGCCCAAAGATATGCAATGGTAATATAATTAATTACAAAGCTTATTCAATGGGATTTTACAAAGCTCATCCAATAAAAGTTTCCCACTTACATTTTCGTATCAATATCACAATTAGTTCTCGTTTCTCGTTTTTCGATAATTTCCATCATGTCTTTATAGGTTTGCTACAAGGCATGCGAAGATTCCAATACTGACACATTTCTGGTTAAACTGGGTAAAAAGCAGCGATGCCAAAACAGAAAGAACATGATCGAAATCGAGCTGAAAACTCCAAAAGAACCGATTATTTTGCAAAAACAGACAGTTACAACAGAGACTCAAATCGACGAAGCCGATCTTGATGACGCAATGAAAAAGGCTTCATCGAAAAGTAGTCGCCGGCGGAAGAACAGGAAAAACAAACAGAAGAAGAAGTAATCTGGCCATTTGGAAACGTTCGTCCTCTTTCAAAAACAAATAATAAGTTGCTTTTTTGTTGAAATTCGCGCTAACTGTATTCATGTATTTTAATAAACAAACAAACAAAAAAAATACAAATTTGATTCGAACGCATTTTTTTATTCTACACAAAAACTTGAAACCCCCATCCCAGCCACTCGCACCTTTCTGTCATAGAAATTTACGGAGGTGTTATAATAATAGGCAACTCTGGGAGAAATCGTCGACGATGCCGAAATCTCTGTGGTTTGCGCAACGCTTAGCGGCGGAATAGAAGATGCCCACTAGACAAGCAATTATACTGTGTCTTGAGCTTGTCTAATGAAAACTAGTAGACCCACGACAAGTGGGCTGCGAGCCTCGCTCTCCACGGCTGATCTTAATGGTCATCAGTTAGTTCACTTCTACCAATCGACTTCATCTGCAACAGCAGCTGATTCAAACGGAATAACATCATCATCAACATCAGTATTATCGTCTCCACCTGCTTCTCATTTCGACGAGACAAAACGAGAGTAAAACTGGCTCTTACCATCTTACACTGCCTCCGACTCCAACTGGTTAGCCGATGTGCTATTGTAGGCCATAGTTTGGCACTTTTTGTTTTCGTCTGGAGTTCCACTTCAGTTTGTAAGATCTCTTGGCGTGAGAGCTTGTGTATCGCGATTGCAACGATATATCAAGTTGACCAGTCCATTTGGGAGCTTCGCAAGCGACAAAGGAATGCATGTCGCGTCGCTGATATTTTCCTTCTCGATGACAAATTGACGACCGCACTGCGCTCAGACCGCAAGTTACAACTGGAATAATTTCGAAAATAAACTACGAGCGTCAGCTCGGTCAGGTATAGCGCGAGAGTAAAAAGCTTCCTTTCTTTCTAGCCGGTTTCCGTCGATATCAACTTTGTTGGAGCTTTTCGTATTTGACAACATAGAAAATGTAGTGCCGGTTACAAGCTAAGTAGCATAGCTGCTCACAACATGCCACAGTCGTCGGGCAATGATAACCGATTTTTCAATATCAATATCGAATCCGATTCAACCAAGATTTGAGGGACAACAATGAAAATTAAAAAGCGAAAAGTTTTTACTTTAAATTAAGTTAAATGAAGGAATTTATTTATTAAATCAAATTAGAAAGTGTGAATTGTTAATAGTAATATTGTTGTTTCGTTAAGAAGAGAGCAACCAGCACAACCGCCGAGCGCGATTTGTTTTGATTTTGCGTGATAAGATACGATTATTTGTTTAAGGTTCGTGGCGGCATGTTGTTGTTCACACGGGGGCCCGGGTGTCTCTCAGAAACAATGTATTGTGTTTCGATTTTGTTAATTTTGCTGTCAATGGCAATTACCGAGGCGGGAAACAACACCACGAGTAACACAGCCGATACATTCAGAGAGAAGCGAGGTGAGTGTGTGCACAGAGCAAACAATTTTGCAAGAAAATCCGGAACGCGAATTTTTGCATAATTACGTTGTTTGTTTACTTTATTTTGTCATATTGTTGGAACTTCGAAGATGCTTTGCAATAAAAACTAAAAGTTTGATAGTCAGTCACCTTATCGTAAACTGGGTTTTGATGGTTTTTTTTAGTTATTGAGAAAGTATTTTCATTTGCGTGAATCCCAATTAAATTTTTTTATTCATAATACAAGCTCAGAAGAAAAATATATGCCTCAGCGCCTGATTTGGCTTTAAAGATGTTCATCGACTTGAATTATAATTACCCATGCATTTATGAGATTCTGACATTCGGACGAATACGAAAGTTGTTCGAATTCGAGTAAATGGTATTCACACTTTCGAACGAATCGAAACTAATTTTCCATTCGTCAATTCATCATAGTCTATGTTTCAAACGAATTGAAATAACTGTCATTTTTATTCGTATGAAAAAAACAACCCATAAAAATTCAAATGATTCGTGTAAATTCTGTACTCAGAGATACATATGTGTGTGCAAAGTTTGAATAAAATAAAAAATAAAAAAAATGTTGGCCCCTCAGCCATCACTTCCAAATTTTTACAAAAAGTGTTGTCCCCGGACATACACATGTGTGTAATAATTGAATTAAATCGGTCTTTATGAAGTGGGTTAAAAATATATCACAAAATTCTACCAGCCTGCCACCGTCAGATGACAGACAACGGGGCACGCAGAGTTAATATAGAGAATTTTAAAACATTCGAATAAATATAGCCAAGAAAATTGTAAATAACAATTGACTCAATGTGAGTAGCTTGAAAAGATTTTTGAAAAAAGTGCCTGGGAATACAAAAAACACCGGTGTGCCTTTAAAAATACCCTGTTATTCTCAGAAATAATCGTTATCGTTACTGCGACATATTTTTATAATATGTTTTTAAATTATAATATGAGATTGGATTTGATTGGCTTAGTTCTATTTGGCGGAACGCAGCCGCTGCAGAAAGCGCAAGTGCAAATAGAAAATAGAAAACTGCTGTAGTTCGCATATTTTTTCAACGACGCTGACTCACAACTTATGTGAGTAGCGGTATTGCTTTTCAATGTTAAACTTCAACCACAATTCAGGCAATGTTCCAATCGGGAATTTAATTTCATATGGCTCAAAAAGTACCTTCTTTTTGAGCAAAAGCAAAACACACTACTGCTACATTTAGAAAAGCTCCAATCAATCCATACAATGATTGAACTCATAACGAGTTTGAAACGCTGTCGGATTCAATTTCAAGAATAGTCACCCAATATCCTCACACTGAAGTCGCAAATGCGGGCAATTTTAATGTACACAATTCTGGTTTGCTTCACCATTCTGTCCAAACTGAACCCCTTCTGAAGAGGTGTTCTACAAAACTCGCATTACCATTGCCTAAGTTGTTCTATCTTTTCTATTGCCAGAGAAATTGGAAAACAGAATTTGTCCAGTCTTCTTCGTACAGATACATCATTTGATGGGCAACGAGACCATCGTGCTACTTAATGGCATATATCACCAAATAGTTGAACCAGTCAATTCATCAATTCGGTGAAAACAGGGTTCTTGCACTCGATATTTTCCAAGACAGAGTTTCGAATCAAGCTCTTTTTTCAAAATGCATTCTTTTGTGGTCAATGAAAAACTGCTTCATTGGATTAGTAAATATCTTTTGATGAATCCAAGTTGTTTTTTACGGTTTCAAGTCACCGCATATAAATGCATAAATGCTGGCTTTCCCTAGGGCTTTGTTTTGATTTTTTCATATAATTTTGAGGAACCTCCGTCCCGTTCACATTTGGAACTCAAACAACTACGTATGCACGTTAAATTCTGAATAATTCTGAACAGCATAATTAAAATATCCAATATCCTGTCTTCTTTCGTCCAAACGTAACACTCCAGCCATTAATGGCACTTGCATCGAGGAAACCGGGCGCTTCGCTACCCGTACACATCAACTCCCGGAAAAGGGGGTGTACTGAAGCCTATAATCTTCCCCCACCAGCCAATAGTTTGCATTGCAAATTTTATAAAATTTGGTTGTAACTGTGTCTAATGCTAAAATTTTACATCACCCCCACCCACCCTATATAGTCTATAACCTTTCCACACCAACCAATAATATACATTGAATCTTTCATAAGAATCCTTAAGGGAATGTTAAGGGAGGGGGTTACTATAGAATATAATCTTCCGCCACCTGCCAATAATAACACATTACAAATTTCGTTAAAATCAGTTTGTATATGTGGCTGATGTTGACATTTTACATTTAACACCCCAATGGAAGAGGAATGAGGAGCCTATAACCATCCTCCACCCTAAAATATTGTGTAGGTAATAATTTTAATAAAATTGGACCACAACGCCAAAAAAAATCGACAGTTCTTGACTGAGCCAATCAAAAATACTAACTAATTCCAAAAATTTCTAAAGAGAGGTTTACGCCGAAGATGCACTCCCCCAGTGAAAAAACTTGAAGAAGTGATAAAGTTGTGTGAGCCACATCACGTACATAGACATAAGCATAAATTGTCGTTTGGGATGCTGAAAATAATACCCACGTTTAGACGCGTCACACACGTTAAACGCGACACGCGACAGGGGTCACACGCAGGATCTCAGAAGTAAAAATACCGTCGTATATATGCTAAATGAGTACGCCGGGCATTCATTAAGCAAATATACGAGTATATAAATACTTCCGGTCGAAACAATTTTGATGAGAGGCTAAGATAAACCTTCCACCAACAACTTAACCCCAACAACAACCACCCCCAACAACAACCGCCCTCAGACCATTTCCCAGATGACAACCTCACCCTCTCACCAACGACCCCAACCCTACCGACAACAAGAATAACAACAAAATGAAAACAGTTAATAATGGTAATACAGTAAACAGAATTGATCTATTATGCTTACGATGAACCATTTTGGTCGCTTTTGGTTCAACAGTTTAGATGTTATCACTTTGTATCACTTTTAAGTAACTCACTTAATGTCCTGTAACTCAGTGGTTAATGTCCTGAAACTCAGTGGTTGTTAAAAGTAGTAGACAACATACGATTTTTAACTCAAAATTAGTTAAAGAATAATCCCTTAATGGATTAACATCCCAACCGAATAATTAATTAATAATAGTACATTAAATATTTGCTGGTGTTTCTTTAATTATTGTGTTTGTTTTAATAATATCCCTTTATTTTAAAATAATGTAATATTTTTCAGCTTTTTCAATAAAAGAAATTGTTGTATCATTAGTTGCCGTATTAATGATTTGTTGTCATGTATTCATCAGAAACAAGTTTCAGTGACGCAATTGTTTTCTTCAGGTTTCGGTTGAGAACAAAAACACCAAACTATTTAGGTTGAATTAAATTATTAATTTTTAAACCATTTGTTTAGTTGATTCATGTATTGTATGTGATTCATCCAGACAACAATACATAAATTTAAAGCAGTCACATCGACTTGTAGGCAATATTCATACGGGTTGGGAGAGTTGAAAATTTACGAAAATGTTAAGGTATTTTCGCAAAGTTATAAGAAAAATAGATAAGATAGATGGGACAAGTTTTTGCTCTAAAATAAAACCCTGCAAATAAAAATCTAAAGATGTAAATCAAGATAGATTAAGTTTATAATCCCAATGTGAATACGTACATTATATATATTTGCCCTGTGAGATTATTTTTCTTTAAAGTGTGTAACCAAAACCAAAAACGTTCTGATATTGTATTAGGTGAAAAAATTGGGTGTAATTGAATAGCTTGCAAATACAGCTTTAAACAAATTTCAAGCTTGTGTGTTTAAATAAATTACAATTTTCGAAAATGAAAAACAAAAACTTTATTTACTATACTCATTTGATGCTTATCATTTTAAAAATAAAACATACTAAAGGTATGTGTCAAATCTGTCGACATGAAGACGACGACAGGTTAAAGCGACTGTGTTTAGCATTATTCATAACGATTTGCGTTTATCATCAATTAGTTTCAAATAATACGGTGACCTTAAGCATATTATGATAATAAATAAAGGGCTATCTTAAACAAATAAAAAACTTACATTCAATCTATTACGTCAATATAACTCAAAACATTCCGAGTTTTTTCTATTTTCTAGTTTTGTGCTATGTTGGTGTTATACTGTGATTTATTAATTCAAATTTAATCGCCGGAGAGTCAGAGTCAGTGATCTGATTGTTTATATGCCATACACGCGAATTTGCACTAATCCTAATGACCACCCACCCATTGAAGACCTTGCATTAAAAATAAAAAAACAACTCGTTGGCTGCTTTATTTAGATATCCGTTTATTAAACTCTGTCCAAGATACTTGTAGATATATAAAAATATTAAAGTCAATCTATATACAACTCAAAACCATTTTGAACACATTACAAAGAGTTCATATGTAATAAAAATGTTTGTGGAACAGACTGTTACCATCCATCTTGCAACTATTCAATTATAGCCAACATTATGGCAGTTCTATAATTGACGGCATTGTCCTACTCAGTTGAATTGGAAGGAAGTCGATTGGATCACTTTAGGTAAGACTACGAGTATGGCACAGATTTGTTTTGAAGACCGCTAGATGTCAAGTTTAGTTATTTTAACAATGCGTAGGTTGACAAGTTCCACGGTCAACTTAAATGTCATTGTTTTAATTTCTTTTCTTTTTCGATTGTATTTCAAGGGTGCTTCTAAAACTAGAAATTCTGATTTGTACCTAGCGTCCTTTAATTATTTGTTATTGTTGGTGTTGGGCTATAACGCCTTGTGCACTACGACCTTGAGATCTATTGGGCATCCCAGATGCTTACCACATTATGTGGCTGCTTAGTTCCTTTGGGAATGCCACTATATCTGCCAAGTCAATTCGTTTGGCATTCGGCCAGAGAACAATCTTTTACAGTATTCTATTTTTTTCCGGGTAAGGGCTTCACATATGAAAAGTATGTTTTGATGTTTCTTTCGCCTCGTTACACAATCGGCAGCGGTCCGATTGAGTTTTTCGCATATTCAAAAGCTGGCCATGGAATGGGCCATGTCCCATCATGTCCCGTCATTTTAAGTGTTTTGTCTATTGTTTTTTAGAAGCTTTTTGGCCTGTCTCATACCATTCGACGATTCCTATTCCGCTTCTATAAAAATTTTTTCTCACTCTTTGATGTTGTTTTCAAGATGGCTTTTGCAATAGGCAATACTGGTCTTGGCACCAGTGAAGACTCCTTCACCGCCTTCTCTTAAGCGGAGGTCTGCTTTTTTGAGATGCCTGAGTGACCGGCAGACCACATTTTGTTAGTTTTGGCCAGTTCTTTCAAGTGGCAGAAGCTGCTCCACGTTGTTTTTGAATGAACGACTGGATCTTTTAATGCTAGCAGTGCTGCCTGTCTGAGATCAAATAGAACTCGGTTATTCTGTAACTTCATGCTGCATACTCATGCTCCGGTTCCTGTGTTTGTTTCTGATCTGTCTATATACAAGATTAATGCAAGTGTATACAAGATTAATGCATGGTGTTGAAGGGTTCTAATAAATTTTTTAACTTTATTCCGTTCTGGCATTCTTATCGAAACATTCCTTTGGTAGTTAGTTGTTCTTATCATTAAGTAATGGTTGTACAGTTTCCTTTTCCAAAATTATTTTGGTTATGTTTCTGGTGTGTCCTGGTCTGTTTGCTTTTATTTGGTTGGCAATTTTTAGTTTAACTAATCTTATAGCCTCGCTTTTGATATGTAAGTGCATGGGAGCCCCAGAAACTTTTCTAGAGCTGCCGTTGGGCAAGTCTTACCAGCACCGGTCGCACTTAGACAGATTAATATGTAGATTTTAATCAGGTTTGAGGGTGTCTTTGATTGCACTGTTTTTGTCTAATAATGTTTTGGTATATACATAAAAAATTTATTTTATAGCTTACCCATAAAATATTAATTTTTAAAATTTATAAAATAAATTCATATATTTTAAAAATCTAAATTAAATTTATTTCTTAAAAAAACTAGATACCCTTATTCCCCATGTTTTGCTATACATTCGTTGGCATGTAAAGTAAGCTTTGTTATCTTTGTTAGTTATGTATGACATGTGGGGGTTCCATCTGAGTTTTTGGTAAAAAATGACACCTAAATATTTGGCTTGTGGCGCTATTTGAAGGATTTTTCTTTGGAACTGTAGTGCAGGAAACGTTATTTTTTTCTTTTTCGTAAATAAGGTGCAGACTATTTTGTCAGGGTTGACACTGAGGCCGACCTCTTTGAATCAGTCTTTTACTAGTTTGAGAGCAAGTTGCATGCCTTCTGCTGTTATGCTCTCGAATTTGCCACGAACCATTAGGACCATTTGGTCATCTGCATGGTAATGTTTCTTAAGCCATTGTTCTTCAGCCTGTCGTCTTTGGATGCCACCTTGTGGGCAGCCTGTGGTTGCCGGTATTGTAAGGCCGATCGTGGGCTGAATTGTTCAGCTTCTTCGTTTGCTCATAACTTATCCTAGGCCGAAGTTGGCCTGAATTTTTATGCTTTTTTCTATGCTCATAACCTGTTCTAGGATAGAGAAGTCATTCCCCTTGATCTGGCTTGAACTTGAATTACTTCGAAGTAGGTATTGTCAAAAGCGCCTTGTGTGTCAACAAAGTCGCATATAAACATTTCTTTGAGTTCGGAGTGTTTCGTTGATTTTGATTGTCATCTCATGTAATGCTGTTTCTGTTGATTTGCCAGTCTGGTATGCATGTTGACTGGGGTTTAGGGGGTGTAGTTGGAGTGTGGTATGCCTTATGTAGTAGCCTATTATTTTCTTAATGGTATTTAGTATAAAAGATGTGAGGCTAATAGGCCGGCAGGACCTGGTATCCTGACAGGAGGTGCGTATTCCAGTTATGTTTTCTTTAAGTTGTTCTAAGAATACCTGCCATTTAATGTGCTTCGGGGTTCTTGTGAAGGATTGAGCCCTGTTAGGTAATTCGGTGTAAAATCTAATAAACATGTAGTCCGAGAATGATGCTTCCTTTATTACGTGCCATTTATGGATCATGCTGGCCGTCCATGTATCTGATTAGGTAAGGTGCAGTACCTCTATCTGTATAGCTGTCATAAAGATTGCTGATTCCCGACGTTGTTTATCATAATGTTGTTTTATGAACAGTAATTAAGAAGTTTCTCACCTCTAATGTTGGTGTCGGTGCTTCCCCAGACTATGTAGTGTGAGTTTGCGTCGCATCCGATCACAAATTGATTGCTATGCGGAAGTATACGACGCTCTGTGTTATTTCTGTGGCGGGGGGGGGGGCGACATGGGGAACATCTTCATCTCCTGGCAAAATTTATAGTGCTCTTGCTTCCTGCTTCCTTTAGTTGAGAGTCTCTAAGGACATTGCGGTTAGATCTCTGGAAATAAATTGATTTATGGACTAAGGCCTAGCGACCTAAGTGGTCAGAATTATACAACCATACAACCATTTTATGAAATCATCCACTTTGGTGATGTCGTGACATTAGTTTCAATACGCCATCATAATTCAGTTAAGCATCATGATCTACGCCATACAACCTAATTATACGAAATAAAAAAATATAAGTGGCGCCATTTCAAAAATCATAGCTCCGAAATGTAAGCCAAAAATTGGGAATTTTATTTTTATTTACCGGGAAACGGGAACTAGAAAAGGGAAAAAATTCCCGGGAATTCTCGGGAAAAACCCTCTACTACCGACTCAAGTGTTCATTTCGTAAATTTCAAATTGCTTTATCTGTCTTGCGGCACCACTCAAAAGATTCTTAAACCTATAAAGCTATAGCCACTGGAAAGGCTAAAAAATTACAATTTAGCAACATAAATATTTGAATTTATTGTTATCGTCATCGAAATTAATTTAGGATTAAATTATATTGGAACTGATCAGGTTCTGCGGTTTACGGTAATTTGTGACATTTTTATGACCTAGTTTTAACGTTAACTTGAGGCTGATTCATAATAATTGTTAGTTCATCTACCTCTACCTCTATTGCCTTGAAATATTTTTTTTCTAATAACCAGCGATAATTTTGTATTTACTTATTCTGGTAGAAAGATTTTGTTTGTGATGACCGGCTGGAATGCAGATATAGAGTAGATCGAGCTAAAATTGATGATGATGAAATCAAGATCTAAGTCATTGACCGTGCGTCGTACGACTGAATATTTGGAAGAACTGTCACATCTGGGGCCTGTACCACAAAGCAAGAAGGCACATCTTTGAACTTTGATATTAGACCTTGTCTTATGAATCGTTTTGTTATGTTTGTTTTCAAAAAAATTAGCAATAAGAACAGACATACGAAATTTATTTAATTTTAATTTTATTTTATTTCAATTTAATTTTATAAAGACAGTTTCTTTAAAAGTTGCGCTTGTTTATCTTTGCATTGGGCAGCTGCGACGAAAATACTTATTAAAATGAGCTAACAAGTTATGGGAAATGTATGTTTTTAACAAATAAAGCGAATTCCATTTGTGGTACAGAAATGAACATCAGTTGTTAAATCCAAATGTTTTAACAACGCCTGTTAGTATGTTGAATTGTTGCTTTGTGGTATTGGCCCCAGTGCGGTCATTGTTTTAGAATAAAAAGATTCTTTCCTCAGGTTCCTTTTATTCGCCTATGAACCATGAACATTATACGAGCTACGATTGCCTGCATTTTTTGACATTTTTACGATTCCCATCAGCTTACATTCATCTACGAATGGGGTCAGCAATTTTAACGACTTACCATATCTTTTGTTAATTGCTTGGAATTCCAAGTAGCTTTAGATTCGGAAATTAACCGATGCGTCTAATATACGATTTCACTCAAAGAAGCAAATTCGGCTGGCAACTTGTGTGACACTCTTTTTATACGTGTCCATTTCACGGTCTCTTTTACCAATTTGTTCCAGGTATGCAGTGGTGATGTGGGACTTAGCCCGTAACCCTAGTTGTTTGTAGTTTCTTGGTTGGGATAGTAAAGTCAGGTTATTTCGAATCTTATTTGCAGATGCAGTGCTTATTTGAACTCCTTGCTACTTTCGCAGGTAGTGAGCGCTATGACGCTCAACCGCGAAACTGCACGCAATCAAATCATTCTAGACTCTATATTAAGAGGATTCATAACAACATAATTGAGGTGTGGCTACAATACGACTTTCTTTTACGGTCGGTGCCGTAATCTTCTGTAAACGCATATTAATTTTTTTTATTTATTTTTTAATTCTCTATATTAACTTCGCGTGTGTGTGTTTGTTTGTTCGTTTGTTTGTAGTGGAATCTTGCGATCTATATTAAACCCACTTCCCAAAGCCCGATTTCATTGAAAATTTGCACACATGCGTATTTCCGGTGACAACACTTTCTGTTAAAATTTTACTTCAAATTTTATATAAATGTGTGTCAACACTTTTTGTAAAAATTTTAGAGAAATTTTGGTGTCTGAGGCCCCAAAAAAAATTACATACAAAAATTTGAAAAAATTTACCCAATTTTCTTTAAATATTATACACATGTGTCCCCGATGGACGACAATTTTTGTAAAAATTTGGAAGTGATCAGCTCACATATAATTTTTTTAAAAAGCAATCCGATTTTATTCAAATTTTGCGGTTAGAGAATTTACAAAAAAAAAATGTAATTTTTATGGGTTTTTTTTTTAAAATTTTTTTTGCACTTAACAGTGCTATACTTTTTGAGATATTTGCAAAAACTCGAAAAACTGTCCAAGTAAACCGCGACTTTGGGTTGGGCCCGTCAAAATTTATGTAAAAAGTTTAAATATGAATTTTCATCCGTCTTTATAGCCGTCTGGGCTATAGAGTGGACAGAGACAGACAGAGATTTTTTTCTCTTTTTATGGCTCAGGAGATACGGAAAGGGGTAAATCTGCAATAATCTCGAGTTCAAAAATGTTTATGATTACTATACTTCTTATTACTATTACTATGTATAAGAAAGTGAAATGTGTATGTGGCCCATTGAACCAGGGATCCTGTTACAAAATTTGACGTGTTCGTTTTGCAAAATTATAGGAGGCTACTATATGAAAATTCTGGACAATTTATAATCCGGAGTACGGATTACTGAGTGCCCAAATTAGCAAGCCACTATACCACCATAAACAATTGTCTAATCAGGGGATCTTGTCGGTCAGTGTCGTGCCAGTCGATGTCACTGGTGCATAATGTGGCACCGTCCTGTTGTAACAAAAAACATTTTTTTTATACAATTCATTGCCAGGGGAGATATCCCTCAATGTCTTGCACCACTGCAATAAAGTGGGGTTAGCCCTTTAGTAAAAATTAAAATAAATAAATAATCGAAGGAATGTAATTTACAATATATCACATTCCTCACGTTCGTTTGGTTTCAATTTATTTTCTTAGAATTCCCTTTAATTCATTAAAAAAGCCGTATGGAAAAACGTACACGTAACTAAAAACGCGACGCGAATCCAGATGCTTTGATCAATGGATCATGGTCAGGGAAAAATACAAACAACCCAGACTAAGAAAATGTTACAAATACAAAAGTAAGTGAACCGTCAGTGGATCCTCTATTAACCAATTTGGAACCTTGCGTCTGTTTTGAAGGCCTGTAGATTAACCGTTTCGGTAAACACGGAGTCGACCAACTCATTACAAATCGATGTCACTCTCAGATAAAAGGAGGATTTTAAGGAAGGATTTTAAAGCAAATCTATATTGTGTAGAACTGAAACAACTGTTTGCTTTACTAACAAAATGAACTTGGATTAGAGAACGGGTTTCTGAAGAGCAGCTACCGTAATTGAATTTCAAAGAAAACAATTGAAGTTCCTAAATTTCATCTATGCTATAAAGAGGTGAAGTAATGGTATCATCGACTATCATACGGACCTATTCTAAATTCTATGAAGATATTGCAATGGCAATTTTGGAGCCCCACCCCACACATATGAATTAAATTCAAATACTGGTCTAACATAAGTTATATAATCTTAAAACTTCAGAGAGGGCGAAGTAGAAGTTGAAACGACCCATAGAGCGCAAACATTGGTTCGCTCTTTTTGAAATATTCCTTTCAAGAAAGTTCACTTGAAACTTTCAAACCTAACATCTTAAGTGAATCAGATCTCGCAATAGGGACACCATTAATTACAGGTAGCACGTAATGTTGAACTCCTTTCTTAGAAAAAAAACAAGCCTGAAATTTATTTGGGTTAAACTCCACCCAATTAGATCTTCCCCAATCAAGAATGACTTGAATGTTAGACAGAATAGCTGTATTCATTAGATTTCGCGAGCCAATCAAGCGAGAATTGCATTCCTTTTGCTGACAAAACTCAATAGAAGCCAAAAGAGTTTTTTCATCAGCAAATGAATACAACAGGTTTTATGTAGAAGACAACGGTGATTGATATAAGGGTGAGTTTTTTTTTTTTAAAGCCAGTCTTTTATCTCGAGAACGGTGCTAGATATATATCAATGACCCGTTGTCTTCTACAACCTGTTGTATTCAATTCGCCCCGCCTTTTATGGATATTTTCCTCAGTCAGTTGAATTTTACCTGGTTAAAAAAGGGCAATTTTGAAATTTTTAACAAACATGATGAAGATATTATTAACTATTGTGCACGGCTTTGAAGAGAGGTGCATTTATCAACACTCTGCCTCACTGCATCAATATTTTCTGGCGTATGTTGTCGCCCAGACTTTACTTTATCTCCTAGTGTGTGCAAATCACCCAATTTTCTTTTTTTAAAAAAATGTTTAAGTAACTACATCACGTTGCGGCGTTAGATGCTCCATAACAAATGGGTACCGACCAGTCGACCTCTCCACGACTGTCTAAT
Source organism: Nephrocerus scutellatus (assembly GCA_947095585.1). Classification (NCBI taxonomy): domain Eukaryota; kingdom Metazoa; phylum Arthropoda; class Insecta; order Diptera; family Pipunculidae; genus Nephrocerus; species Nephrocerus scutellatus. The sequence continues at coordinate 24,546,024 of OX352765.1, read as the reverse complement.
ATGAACTGACAAATGACAGGTAAATAAAAATGGCGTAGAAACTTAATCCGCCTGGAACATAAAACACATCCTATACTTGAACAAAAACTAGTCAAAAAATGAAAAATTTCTTCAATCTTTTTTGTTGGTAATTATTTAAAAATTGAATTTATTTAGAAAGGCAGAAATGCAGTTTAAAAAAATCTGCATGGTCTTTGTTTTCGGATGTTGTGCCTTACATTTTTTTTATCTTTGCAACCAGATCTGATCGTGTACTACACAATTTGAGATGCGATGATGCAAATACTAAGCTGTATGCTGCTACTTAACTTTGCTAGCTTACAGAATTATTTGAATAAATGAACAAAAGCCAGCAGTAAATATTGCAACCTGTGTTGCTTCGGTATTGTTACATTGCTTTACAAAGTCTAAGAGAGAACCACGTATTACCGAATACTTCAAGGTTTTAGAAAAATTACACAATCACCTGTACCTGTCGCCTGTAAAGCAAAACAATGCATATCTCTGTACAATTACTGTATACCAGCTGAAGATAAATGGTGCCTAAGAATAGTAGTCGTACGTTCATAGTATATATATGATATAGTCTCTTGAGTTGACGCAATGAAAAGTAACAAAACGAAAAATGCGCAAGCTTCTTGATCAATGTTCTAATGCAAAATCCCATTACTCAATGCCTTACAAAGCAGCAAAATATAATAATGGCGTTTACAAGGAAAACTCGCGCGAATTGCGTAACAAATTACTAATGGTTTTCTTTAATTAATTTTTTAATGACATTGACTTTGGTCATGGTGCAATCACAGTTCGGTCGGTCCCTCAGAGTAAGACGATTTCCACGGCCTCGCAATATTTTCCTTCAGTTTGCGACTCAGTCCGCATTTGTTACCTTGCCAATCCCGTATCATTTTCATTAAAAAAAATACAAAAGTGGACTCATTATAAAGACAAAATTATGTTAACAATATAAGTTATTCTTTTTGCAACAAAAAATTGGAGCACCATACACATCCTTGAAACAAGATGTCTTTGTTATACTGAAGGATCACTGATATAGCTGCTATGTAGCTCTGTTTGAAAACCGTGTTATATATTCTGAAAATCTATCCTTCACTGCGCTCTAATTTTATTTCATCACTTACATCCATAAGACAGAGATACGACAATGTTATTCTGTATCTCAATTGGTAATTCTGCAATAAACTTGGTAGCTTACTTATGCCATCACTTTTGTTCATAATGTCTTAGATGTTAATTACTGACAGTCTAATGTGAGTGAGGCATTGCATTTGTTTTGCAATTTAATGCAATATTTTGTCTTTAAAAGACACATAAACCTTAGTGATCCATTAATATTATTGTTGGTTGTGATAATGTAGTAATATTGGCCATATTACAAAAATTTTAATTGCATTTGCAAGGCCACAACAAATTTTACAAATTAACTTTTAGTTAATTTTTTGTGTTTTGCGCTATTTACGGAGTTGAATTTTTGTTACACTAACATAGTAGCACAACAAGCGAAGTTAGTAACTTCAAAATCATGACAAATTAAACTGCGATTTAGAACGTACACGGTAGCAGGTGCAACCATTTCATCAATAAGATTAATTTAATACTCAGAGAAGAGGAGATGAATTTAATAATTAACTCTCTAGCAATCAACAGTATGCTTTTGATGTAGAGAAGTAAAAAGAAGACATTAACAAATGTATATGACTTGTTTTGCCAAATGTTACCTTTTTTGGTTAATATAATAACATATAATTATTAAATATCTGACAACTAAATTAATAATCGATACTGGAAAATCACAAATTCCCTGAAAAATAATTCCCAAAAAACAATTCACAAAAAAGAATTTGCAGAAAAGGCTATAAGAACAATCCGCAGAAAAATAACAATTTGTTCTTAAAAGCAAAAATTACGAGTATTTTACAAACTGTTCTATATATTCTAAAAATTTTAAGCCACAGTATTTATTCAAGCGTAAGTCTTAATAAATAATAATAGTATAAGCAATAAATGAACTGCCATGCACCCTCCGCGTGCGCAATACACCAAGAAATTCATGATCAGATTTACACCCTTAGGCAGGTGATTGAAAAATTTCTTGAGTTTCAAAACTCACTACACCATATTTTAATAGACCTATGCCTATGATAGCATAGTAAGAGTAGAACTTTATAAATCGAGAGAATTCGGCATCCCGAATAAACTGACACGACTATGTAGGTTGACCATGACAAATGTTATAAGCCAAGTACAAATATCCGGATCACTATCAATCCCATTCAACATCTACTCGTATAACGGGCTCCTACAAGGGGATGGACTGGCCTGCGTCCTCTTCAACCTAAATGAGAGCAAAACAAAGAACATGGGGGCCACGTCTGCGAGTAAAAGATCCAACATTGGTCTTTCACGATATCGACATCTTGATAATGCTCGTAGATCTATATATTGTAGAGTTTCCGTAATCGACCTTCCTCGACAGCAACTTAAGACTTTCGAACACGGCTCAGAGAGAGAGAGAGACTCAAGTCTCGGATACATATGTAAGTAGTGGTATGACCATTGTCTCATACACCAGCAGCTAGTATGTTTTGGTTAAATTCCTGGATTTGAAGAGTTTTGACAGACTAAAGTAGGCTTTCTTGGCCTAAAGCAACCGTGCGCGTATTTCTTGTTCCATGCTGTTATTGGCAGCTTCAATTGACCCGAATTAGTTAAAGAATTACACTATTTCAACTCGCTCTGTACTATTTTAATTGAGGGACCAATGTTGGAAAGTCTATTCGCAGATGTGGCCACCATGCACTTTGTTTTACTCTCATGTATGTGCATGGATGGACCTATAGACAATTGTTTCTCACGTCGTTGTATTCTAGTCTCAGATTACTTTCTCCAGCGCGGACGCTGCATAGTCCATCGATTTTTTTTGCCCGTTATAGATGTTGATAGGATAGTGATCCGCAATCTTTACTTAGCTTATACTCATCGTACATAGTCGTCGCAGTATATCTATAGTATTCCGAATTCTTTTAGGGTTTTGTAAAATTCTTCTGGCTATTACGTCTATAGCTTTAAAGACTATAAGCTGATGGTGCTGCGAGTTTTGGAACTCTGTATAATATACCATCTAAAAAAGTCAATGTACTCCTTCCAAGTCGTAATCGCAGAATCCTCTTCTGACTATTATACAGCCCACAGAGTTCATCAGATGAAGTCGTCTGGTTGGTGTCCAGTGGTTGGTGTCTCGTGATAAAACGCTGGAGTCGAAGTGTACAGACTTGATTAGACTATAGATATTGACAGTGAACCGAAAATCATTAGCTGGCTTATCTCATACTAGTTGAGTTCCCTGCATTGCGTGAGCGTAAATCCAATCGATCCTCTCTCAATAGAGGTGTTTTACCCTCTTATTCAAGTTAGCGACCCCGAGAACTATAGAATCCACACCAATATCGGTTACCAACCCCACCCCTAGGTGCCTAGGCACAGGGTGGGTGTGAAATATTGGAAATTGAAAATGAGGGTTGAAAGAAGTTTACAACCTAGCATGTGAATACCAACAGCATTCACATTATTATAAGATGTTTTATTCATTTCCAACTTAAAAAACTAGTTACGAAAAATGTTTTCTTATACAAATGGAATTAAATAAATAGTGTTCGTTCTTTAACTTGAACAGTTAGTGTTGAACGACAATTCAACAGATTGATTTTTCAAAAAAGATCTGATGTGGGGTGACAATCAGTATGTACTAAAAAAGTTCTTACAATACAATGTGCAACAAGAAAAAAAATATTTTTTATAGGTATTTTAGCAAGTTATTTATCCAATAAGAAAATTAAAATAAAATAATCAATTTATTTAAAAAAAAATACAATATAAATAAAAATAACAAATCTAAAATAAATACAGGAATTATTATATGGTTCTTAGAAAAGATTCAATGCACTCATAGTTAATTGTGAATAGCCAGTCTTTAACTTTATTAATAAATGAAAAAAAACGAACTGTTCTTCTAATAAATTGTGGTAGCTTATTAAAAAATTTTGGAGCCGTAATAGTAAAAAAAACAGCGAAAATGAGTTTTATGTGCGATTGGTACATTGACAAGGTCCATATTATTAATACGCAGATTGTAGATTTGCGAGTTCCTACTTGGAATGTTACCACTTGTTTTATAAATTCTCTCAATACTTTAAATACGTACAGATGTCTCATTGGTAGAATTCGCAATTCCTTGTATAATGGCCAACTTTCAGTGAACGATTTTTATTGCTTATAATTCTTATCAAATGTTTCTGTGCCATCAATAGGGGTACAACAGCATTACATGCACCACCCCAGGTCTTTATGCCGTATTGCAACTTTGAGTGTGCAAGGCCGTAATAGATCAAAGTCAGGACTTTTTTACATCATACATTTTACATAGATTCGTAATCTAGATTATTAAGCCGGCTTTTTGAGGAGCATACATTAATGTGCGTTTCCGGCTAAGACATCGAAATCTAGATTTCCAAACACCGATCCACCTTTCAACAATATGCCGTGTTTTTTTATGGGTCACGTTGTAAGCTTCTTCTTGTGCATTAGACGGTGATGCGAATGGGATCAGTGCGATGAGAAAAATTCTTATGTTTTTTAAACGCGCCGAGTATTGAACCACTGAAGCAATACTGTAGTATTTTGGGGTCGGAAAACCCCCACAGACACAGTCGTAGAGAAATTAATGTATTCTGAGTGTATGCGGTTTTTGGAATGGCGGTATTATTGGCCCAAATTTCTTCGAGGGTGAAAATGACAACAGTGTTACGTTCAACAAAGGGCAATACAGAGGCATGATAAAAGATAACAGATGATTGGGTACTATTAAACATCGATGTTACGCTGACAATCCAAAAGCGATTCAGGAAAATAGGCTCAATAATGATTCAGCAATTCATAAAATAGGCCATCCATCGAAAACGTATTTCAAAACTGGGTTTACAGGATGGGCTAGTGCAAAGCCAGCCGAGGTAACCATTCGCACGAAATTCACATTCCACAATTAATCAGATAGTTCGGTTTATTTTTTATATTCTTTGAAAGACCATCAAACTCAAAAAATATTGTTCGCTGTTTATTTTATAGCAATTTCAATTTCAGGGCCGCCACTGATGCTAATTAAAAAAAAAGAATTTATTACGAGCCCGAAGTGCGAAGCTAATAATCAGGGCGAAGGAATTTTTTTTTAGCGTGCGTGTGTTTGCTTGTGAGATTGTCGACACGTATAACTCGACTTCTACCTGTTAGAATTGGATGGGACTTGTTTTAAAATAATTGTTTATCGCTCGGCTTGCGGTGGCGTAATTTTGATATTTTGTTCTTGTTCATAGGGGTAGGTTTAGGAGGAAAGGTATACAAAAAGGGTTTTCATGAAAATAAAATACTTTTAATCTACTAAAGTCCTTAGACTGAATTACAGCGTGCTGAGAAGCTCCGCTTTACTAATATAACATGTACCTTTTTCTTACTAAGTATTATATTGGTTAGTTTGGATTAAATTCCTCTAGATAAGCTTTAATAGAGTGCCTTATAATACGAACAGAAGTAATATCTAATAAGAAATAATAAGTAAGCGTAAAAATCTCATCACTAAAAACTGAACTTTTTTAATAGTCTTTGACAAAAAATTCCAAGCCACACTGTTAACCGATTACGAAATGATACAAATTTCCTACTCTGCGCACTTCATAACTTTAATGCATTAAGTACATGCTGCAAACCATACGCCTGCTTAAATGTTATAAGTAGTTGCAAAGAGTAATTAAAAAGTGGCAGGTAGTTTTAATAATTTACCACTTCAATGGGAAATGTTATGTTAAGGTTACGATGTTGGCTGTTGCATCGCTTCGGCTGAACAATTACAAAGTACATACATTTCTGCTTACGCAAACGATGCAATGCAAGTATAAGAGTAAAGTTGCAATGAGCTTAATGGGCTAAAATTAGCAACAGCCATCACATGACCATATTTTTAAGTCGACTCAACTTAACATACCTTTATCTAGATTGGAATTAACACGCCAGGCAACAAGCAACAAGCGTCTTCGTGACTTTTTCATATATACGCGTCGTGCACTCACCGCTGGACAAGCGCTTGCTGAGCGAATATGGCAAGAAAAAACGACATCAACATCAAACAAACAAAATGCACTAAACTAGATCTGGCACAAAATAATACTTTCAAGATTCCTATTGTGATGCTTGATTCTATGCGTATATATCTGTATTTGTATCTGTATCAATATCAATAGCTATAACTATACAAATATATCGGTATGTATCTGCATCGCGCGGATAACATTTATTACAGCTGCAGCTGTTATATAAAATAGGCCAACCAACGTTAAAAAATTTAACTTTCACCGAAGGAACTCGGAAGCATTTTGTTGCGCACAATGCGCGAGAGAGATAGGCTGTCCAAAAACCTTTGGCTTATGTAATCAAGCTGAGGTGTGAGCTTGTGTCGATAAGAAAAAGATGTATTTGATTCCCTAATGTTAAAATGTGGTCTGTTGGTCAATCACATATCCCAAAATACCATTTTTTTCTCAAAAGAATTTACATTCGAAGGTTAAATGTGTCAGTCATGTCAGTCAGTATACGTCCAATATTTTTCTATCATTATCTCGGCTGTTTATTATTATTTTCAAAGTATCTCTGAGAGTTTCATCATTCTATTTGATGACCGCACTAATTTTGTTTCTTATGCATCCACTTTTTGTCGTCTTGTGCGCAAGATGTCTTCGATGCTGGTGGTTACAAATTCGTTATGTCGTGCGCGCAGCTTAGGAGGTTCCGCACTTAGCACTCGCATATGCCAGACACTCGTTTTGATATGTCTGCGTAATCTATTTACAATCTCACTACGGGATGACAATTAAACGTTGGTTTAACACCCAATCGGATCTTAAAGTATTAAGTTTTATAGCCAACAAATAATTTGAGGATTTACCGCCGCGCATATGCTGGAATATGTGTGTCAAGGGTAGAAAGTTGTAATAATTGACATGACGATAAAATCGTTAAAAACTCATTTAATCTTGCAGGTGGTGGTTCAGAAAGACTTAAATAAACATGCTCAACAACAAACATTAACTGTCCAGGTAGTAACATTTTTGGACTAAACTTTCAACGTATGTCACGGTTAATAAAAAATACTACTCGTAATTTCCCTAAAGTGGATAAGAGTGATGAAAATCACTAAAAAAATCACTTGTGACTTTTGTTATTTATTTTTTATTCGTTGTTATTTACAGGGACCGACATTGAACTCGATCAGTCCGAAATCGATCGTCAGAATAAAATTACACAGCAAATATTTGCCAACTATCTGGAGCGACGGTTATTTCCACATCGAAGTTTGAATCAAAAAATTCCAACAATTGATGAGATTCTGCCAAGATCGACACCCAAGCCTCGTCTATACTTTCCCTCATCTTTCAAGAGGAATGCAAATGCAAGTAAACGCTTGAAATTCAATGATGACGACGAATTGGATGGAAAAGATGCTGACGCGGAGGATATTTCGGTGGGAAAAGACAGTGCTAATTTAGAGGGAGAGGCACTGCAGAGTGTTGAATCGGAACAGCACGATCAGTATTATGGGGATCTTTTCGATCGTGATCCGAGTGAGAACGAAATCGATAGTGGTAAGTTTTTGAGAACGAACTAAAATATCTAAATACTAATTTATAATCCATTCGATTATTGTGTGTTTATGTCACCCATTAGAGCACATACAAAGAAGCTTTTCAAATATATATTTTAAGCGATCAATCTTTCTGATCGTTGAAGCGTCTTCTTTATCTGAATCCAATTAATACCTTTCTTAAAACAAAAGCGCAAACAGGAAGGACACTTCAAACTAAAATAAGTTAAATTGCACTTACCCATCAAGATAAGACTGTCTTAGCAACATTTATGTCCTTCGACAGAAAGTTCTTAGTTGTTATCTAGATTAGGAGCTCGCAAAATATAATCACTTTAATGTACTGGGTTGGCTCCAAAAATGTTCATGCAGCATACACATTTAAGGCTGAAACAGCTTCCATTCATTTAGATCATCTCTTCCTCTGGCCCTTCCTTTTTAGAGCTTGCGGTGAGGTCTACTTGGATGGCCCCCTTACTACATTGTATTTTGCCTTCGTATTATGCTAAGAATTTTTGCATTTTCTTGAACTGAAACACCTGGGAAGAAGCCCATACTATGGTTACGGAATGTGGTACCGCTTCTCTTCTCTTGCAGCCCAAATTTTAGCTCCTTTAAATATTTTGAGGTTGGGTACTTCTTTCTGTACCCACTCCTCAGTTTCTATGTTTTAACAGTGTAACAATAATGCCTACTTTGTAGCTGGTTAGGTTAGGTTATGTTAGTGTGGCTGTCGCCATTAAACCATTCATTGTGATATCACATGGGCCAAGAAAAAAGTTTCACCCTAAAAAGTTGGAGCTCCGGATGAAGCGTAAGAGGCTTTTAATGTCAGTATTTGACAGATCATTGAGGTCATGGTAAAAGAAAGCTCCCACATGGAGTTTACGTTTTTGCGCACAGCCCTGCATGTACAGAAGAAGTGGAAAATGGTCTCATCCTCTACCCCGTTTATTTAGCTTCTGCTGAAGTCATTCAAAAATACACCAAGCCTCGCTACATGCTTGCCTATTAGACAATACGCCTTTATGACACCTACTGTAGCACTTGGAGCGTTTCGGATCCTTCTGTTTTGTCGCTAAACAAGTTTTTCGCCGTTTGACCACCTAAGGTGTGTTTTATTGGTAGCATCCAGTTTTAACATAAGTTTTCATGTAGCGATTCGAATGCCTAAGGTAAAATAGGCATATTTGGAGAGCTCATTGGCCCTGCAATTCCCCTCAATGTCTGTAAACTCTAAACTCCGACTGAATATTAGCCTGCTCTTCCATCTCCTTAAGAGATGATCGACAGTTTAGGGCTACAGAGGAGTTAATATAGAGACAAATTCCAGGGATTTCAGCGCAGCTTGACTAAACGAGAAGTTGCGGACATCGTTAGCGAATATGACATTTCTCTTCAGCCAAGATAGGACTTATTTAATCGCCATAATTTCTGCCCGGAAAACACTGCAGTAATTAGGAAGATGGAACGAGAGACTAAGATTTAGCCTTTTTGAGAATTAAGCCTACCCTCTCATCAGTTTTTGAACTGTCGGTGTAAAAATTGACCGATTCATCTTGCAAGAGACACCCTTCTTCACATAAAGATCTAGAGGGGATGGTGCTTTGGAAGTTTTTGTTGAACTGCAGTTGCTGAATGGTGTTACCTGGTGGAACTCTTAATAAACTCAGAGCAAAGGAGTGTTCGATTTCATTCTTGGTCCACTGAGAGGTTGCACTGAGGTAAATAGCCGCGATAGCAGCTACTTGCTTACTAAAGATGTTGAGTGGTGTTAGGTTGAACAGAATGACCAGTAGCGGAACGGGTGGTGCGAAGTGCTCTGCTCATATACAGACAAACCGATCATTTGACTTTGCTTAGCTTGTTACGACGAGACGACGAGAAGGCGGATAGGACACCATCTGTGGCGTTCCTCTGCAAACAGATCTTCTGGCAGACGACACATCCAGTTTTGAGTTAATGGTCCGATTTGTGAGCAGAAGATTAATCAATTCTCCAAGTCAGTCGTCTGCCTTAACAGTGGGCGGTGCAGATGCGATCTCAGATGTGTTGACGTTATTAAAACTGCTTTCAATGTCTAGAAATGCTACCAAAGTGTACTCCTTGTGTCGAAGGGAATATTCCATAGCTTCTGCTAAGGAACTGAGGTTTTATGCTCCCTTTCTTTTGTTTCACTATTTTTCTATTTATTTATGGTCTTTTGTATTTGGTCTTTTTGTGGTGTTGTTAGTGTTGTATTTGGGAAATCCCTCTCATCCTATTGAGTGCTTGCTTTTAAGGAGCTTTCTTAATGAATTCTTTCTTGGAATATTTACTTATTTTTCCAGGAAATAGACGAGCCTTTTCCAGCCGGCTCCTCTCAAGTTTTTAGTTTGTGTAGATGTTTTACTTAATTAAAAGAAACTTGGTTCTATGGCCGAGGTATGGCGTAGAAGAAAATCGACACGACTTGAAATTACAGATATGAGTGCTTATACATTATCTTACAATGGGAATTACTATGAAGTTTCTACACCAAATAATTTAATTGTTCAACTAACGGGCAGTAAAACGATGAGAATAATATTGCTGATGTCATATTTATGAACCCATAGTTCTGAATTCTAAAACGACAGCATGCGACATTTTTTCTTGTATATAAAAACAATGACTAATATAGTTGGGTTGAATTATTGTTAACCCGATTTTATCATATTTCATACTTAGGGGGTGTGTTTAACACAGTTATTATGTGTAATTTCTCTTTTCACTAACTACACTTAAACTGATAAAAAATTAAGATTAAAAAACGAATAATTCTTGCCCGACCAGATATACAACATTTCCAAAACGAGTATTGAAGAAATGTTTCATAAATATTTTCTCTCTCTCTCACTAGCACAATGTCTTATAAGATGATGAATGATCATAAGCCAATTAGAGTAGTCATCATGGCGGCGAAGTAGTAAATTCTAAATTAGTTATTGGTGAGAATAGGTTAAGAGTTTAAGTCTTGTTGAATCTGAATTTTGAAAGAATTTATTTCAGTGCAGTGCATTAAATACACTCCTTAACTAATATTTCGGTTGGACCGCTTTCCAAAAAATCAAAATTCCAATATAAACGCAAATTGCTATAGTAAGAATAACGATGGCTGTAGAAGTTCTTGTTTGTATAAGTTGTATAAGTAGTCACTAATTTCAAATTAAAGGTTCAGATGAATGAAATTAAACGAACTTTATTGAACTCATGTCCCAAGGTAATCAAGGTGAAGAAATATGTAGATGATATATGTGTTGGAGTACTGGTACGACACTCTCATGTGGCTGTCAGTTGTTCATAATTATATGTATATATATATTATCGTCTTTAAGTCGCCAGTTACAAAAGCACAATAGCAGATGTAAAACATGTTGAGGTTTTAAAGGTTATGCCCAGCAGATTCAAAACGACGATATTTTGGGACCAAGTGTCAAATCCTGACCATGAAATGAGTTAATTTTTTATTGAATCCATCGTTATAAATAGCCATTGCTACTATTAAAAGCTACCACACAAAATATCTCATCTATGTATTGTAAATAAAAGCTATCAAGATATCAACAACAACAACCTGTTTAGCTATGAGACACGGGAAAACAATTGGCATTCTTCTGTTAATTTTTAACCGCAAATTTATCTGATTATAACAAAAAACCGCTTTTATCGATTGTAATCTTGAAGTTAAATCTACATACAATATTTACAGTGCAACAAATAATCACTGTTAAGTGGTAATTAAAATAAGTCAATGTCTTAAAATGTTCACAAATTTTATACGAGAATCGTAAAGAATTTTTATTTAAATAAATTAAAAATAACGGTTTACCTCGATGCTTTACTCTGTAGTTACTTTTCATTACCTCTGACGAAGCAACCAAGGTCAAAGATACAAAGATTAGGCGATATTTGAAAATATTCCATTTATAAATTAGGTGTAGTTTTGCAGCTTGTGAGGCAAATTACGCAGCTGATAATACAGCGGACATTTAAACTTTTTTAAGGAATTTAAGTATAATTATAAAAAACAATGCAATTGGACTGGAAATGGATGAATAAATAGCTAGATGTGTTAACTGTAAGATGGTTAGATGGCTATATGGTTAGATGGGTAGACAACTAGATGGTTAGATGGCTAGATAGATGGAATAAGTAAAATTGAACATCATAAGACTTACATAGAAGTTGGTTGGAAATACAGTAGTTTCTCGATAATATGAATATGAACTATCCATTAAAAAACCTTCAACCTCAAAATTTGTTCACAAAAATTATAAGAACTGATACTCAAATATATGCAATACGTTTATATAATTAAATTTCAGATAAAAATTTAGGAAAGCAAAGCAAAAGCGGGATTCGAATCCTGCATACTAAAAATAGGCACTGAATTAGAATTGAATAGCATAATTTTAGGCTGTAAGATTTATTAGATTATTTGAAATTTGAAATGTAACCGCCTGCAAGTTTAAATCATTATGCACTGGTCAAAAAAGTAGTCAAACCGGTTGGTGAAGTTTGCCTGGTTTATGTGTAGGAACATAATTGTACATGTAGTTTATTTTTAGAAGATGACTCATTACGTATGAGTAACGTCAGTTGTAAATAAGGGACTTAAGGGGCGTCCTCACATTCCAGAAACCAATCTTAGTCCACCACAAAGCAGCGCTGAGCACACGCACCAGCGCCCACAGAACTCAGTCACAGTAGTATGATCTGATGCCGCTATATGGCGTGATTATTAAAAAAAAATTGTTCTATATCAAAAGAAAAAATATGAGAGTTTGAAAATTGAACTGTTTTAGTCAATTTCTTAGGGAAGTAAAGGGCTTTTCAATAGGAACATAACATTACTTTTGCAGAGCCCAATCGGAGAAGTTTCAGCGCTTCAAATGATCAAGAGGCTTCAATTCTTGAGTAAATTTAATCTTGTAAGGTGGTAGACGAAGATTTTTATGCCAAATTCGCCCAATTCTTGTGATCGGCGTGGAATAAACTAATTGGGCTTATTTTGAACTGAAGCACTTACGGCTGCGATATTTGCGGTACTTCGACCGGTGCATTGTTTCACTGGCACAGAAACATTCAATAGTAAATATATTGAGGAGAATTTATCCACTAGAGACGCACAACATGTCTGGGACGATTATTATTACCGAAAATTGGGGTAACCGACCACCGACTCAGAAATTCGCTAGTAATTTTTAATAATTTCCAAACGTTGCTTGTTCGTGAACTTCACCATGTAAAAACATAAACCTTGACTAATGTTTAAACATTGACATATTATAAAAAAAAAGTTCAAGGGTGCATTGGTATTAAAATGCAAAATTGTTATGTTCTTATTGAAAAACCCTTTATCATGCATCATTGACGTACAGTCCTCAAAATTCAAAATACAGAGGTTCATATAAGGAGTTAGAAGCGAATAAAGTATTTTTTGAGGGTCAGTTTGTATGACAGGTACCTCAACTCGTTGACGTCAAAACTCCAAAATCTAATTTTTCATTCACCTTGTTCTTGTTTATTTACCTTTTTAGGGTCTTCTACATAGCCTGATCGTAGAGAAAAAACATGTTTTTGGGGTACCTTAATATTTGCTGTCTGAGAAATTTAAAAAATTCGTTTTTTTTAACTGAAGTATTACGCATGAGCGTTAATATTTACATGTTTTTCTTAAACCAAATTCTTGTTTCAATGAATTATGTGATGACGTCCGATGTGAAATATTTTTGAAAAAAACAATCCCTCTAAGTGCGTAAAAGTTTCAACTTTGCCAAAAAACTAGAAATCCCTGAAATATCCATTGCCCTCCAGAGAGAGAGATGCTATCCGGCTTATCTTCTACCTACAACGATATACAAATTAATAAAAACTGACCTCTCAAGCCATAAAAAGTACACCAGGAAATAAATTACGTAACCTTTTGATTAAAAAAAATTACATTGCACACATTTTTGTGCATGCACAATGGCTTGCATGCGTACATTGAAATGTATACAATAAATTTAAAGCAAAATTTTAACCAGGAAACATACCCTACCATAAGTTACAACTAAAAAAATATGAACTTTTTCACTTACGTCGAAATATCGAACGTCAGATACTGGTCAGATATTGTAAAGAAAAATGTAGTTGGTCATTGCTCTTAGCCATTGAAGCAATACCAAGCAGTTAGCATGTAACATGTAACAGAAAATAAAATGAAAATTTATTTAACCACTTTGCCTGCGGTACAATGCCATGTGAACCGGTTAACTGAACACAAAAATGCTCATCCCGAACTTAACTTAATGGGTAACGCCATACCATTATATCCTTTGTCTTTGGTTTGTCCTTCCATTATTAAATGACGTATGATTAAAACTCGTATGACCTTGCTAACAGTAGTATATATCGACGTTCCCACAATTTCTCAACGAACGACTAAGATGTCTGATTAATGATTTTCAGCAAAGAAGATTAATCATAAAAACCGGGTGTACGAGGACAGCCTGCATTATCTGCTTATTTGACCCAAACTGCAAAATGTTGATGTAGGCGCCGTATGCAATAAAATGTACTAAGATTTATACGAGTAACTTGCAACACACCGTATCAGTATCCTAAATGTTTCAAGGTATAAAGAGCAATTGCTTACACACATAGTACAATGGACATTTAATTAACTGAAGGTCGAGGTTTCGAATTCCACCAACGGAAAGGACACTGTGTTGTCTATTCCATATTCCTGCTCGTTTGGAAGCTTCAAGCCTTCTTGGCTTGTATTTACCGAAAAGAAAATTGGCGAACAAAAATTGTTTTCCAAGTAAATGCCATTCATTCCATTTATCTAAAACTTTTTATAGTTATTTAAAGTACAACTTCTTTGACTGAGTTTAGAGTAAATTTTCAAGAACACGTCACGCTCTAAACCGTCACATTGAATATTACAAAAGCTGTTGAAGCCGAAAACGAAGATCTAAAAGTGACGATCCGAGGGTGAGTTTTCACAATTGATGATCCATATTGACGATCGAAACGTAATAATTTAATCGTAGAAAGTAGATGATTGAATAATAATTTTTTTTTCACTTTTGGATTGCCGCTATTAAAAAATCAAAAGTGCATGGAATGCCACGCGTTGCTTTCTGTTTGCAAACATTTGATGTAATTTTTCTTTTTGGAATGTATCTACTTGCTACTTGCAGCTAAATTCGGCATGAGTCATCGAGAAACAATTTTGCATGTTTGGATATTTTTTTAAGAAAAAGAGAGATGCAATAAACAACTGAACACAACCGTTTTATTATATTTGAAGTTTCACGTCTTTCATGTGTAGTGGAATGCACACGCTCTTTATGTTTAAAATAAAGCCGACAATGGCCAATTACCCGCGTTGCAGACATGCACAAACTGCAATGAGAAAGAGAAAAACCTGATCTGTTTCGATCTCTGCTAGTAAATAAAGCTTCCAACGGTAACCGTAGGTTAAAGTCATCGCTGGTCCATACCTATATGTTAATGCCACGTTGTAATTATAAATTAACATAGAAATTATTAAATTTTTTGGCCACATTTTTTATATCAGGGGAAGATCTCAAGGGTTGTACAAGATCTCATCCTACTTACTTAGTCAGGTAGCGTTACAGTTTGTGGTGAACCAAGTCGCTTTAATTAGCACGGTCTTTTGATAACTGCCTCCTTTGTGCACTCGTATCCTTTGCAGGTAACCCTACACTTTTTAACGACATCTGCGGCCAGTCCGTTTTTACTGTGCTATGCATCTATTTTTTATTCGAAAACTCTGCGGGCCGAAGCGTTGTTGTCACCCACTCTACTTGTCCTAGCCATGCCAAACGCCCAGTACGTATTATCTTGACTAAGTCAATGTCGTTGTACAGCTCGAATAATTCGTCATTGAATCTTTTCTTTTAACAACAAGTCATCCAAAGAAGTCATCATCGAAACGACCATTCGACTATAGAGCAGGAATTGGATGATCAAGGCCTTATATAGTGTCATGTTAGTAGGTGAGGGACGGTTTACTACTTAATTTACCTATTTTGCGTAAAGAAACAGCGATTCTTAGCTATGTGCAAGATTGTTATAGCGGAGCGTATGTAAACAAAGTCCTTTAGTATTTGGTGATTCCATTTTATTTGTATTATTTTATTTATTTTACTTTTATAAGAAACTAACTGTTCCCTGCGCTTCACTACCCGCACACATGAACCGCAGCAAATACATCGTTCGAATCGTATACAAAAATCCCATGGGAAAAAGCACTTTCAGTTTTTTCGCAAATTTTCCGATTTTCCGGGCAACATTCCTTACTTGGGCTA
Organism: Nephrocerus scutellatus; assembly: GCA_947095585.1. Classification (NCBI taxonomy): domain Eukaryota; kingdom Metazoa; phylum Arthropoda; class Insecta; order Diptera; family Pipunculidae; genus Nephrocerus; species Nephrocerus scutellatus. The sequence continues at coordinate 24,529,974 of OX352765.1, read as the reverse complement.
TTTTTTTTTAAAAAATGAGTCAAATCGGTCCAGCAATTCTCAAGTGATGCGCTTACCAACGAACCGCATTTAATTTTTATTTTTAATTTATAATTTTAGGCCTGCTGAGGTAAGATATTTGACAGAATTGGCAGAATGACATTTTCAAGAATATCTCCACTCCAGCGCCCCTACCGAGCTAAAAAAAAGACAGATAAACATTTAAAAGCACCAATCGAATATACGGCGTGAATATGGCTTTAATATGTCCAGTGGTTAAGGCGTGATGGATAACAAATATATGCACCAAAAGGCCAAACGAACATATCAGAGCACCAAACAAACATATAGTCTGAATATGGTTTCGATAAGTCTTGGCTTAGGCGTGATTACGTCTTTTAGGCGTTATGACATCACGACTCCAACGCCACCTAGCGGGTTTAAAAAAGAGATAAACTTATCGGAGCATCAAACGAATATATGGTCTGAATATGGGCTAGATACGTTCAGTGGTTAAGGCGTTGCGCGATTCCATACAAACGCAAAATTATCTATACCGATTTTTATCAGGTTTTCACCACTGTACAGGGTTTTTTTCTCCGGAGGTTTTGGGTCAGTGTAGTTAGGAACTTAGTGGTGTGGGCCAGTGAGGTGAGGGGAAGGGGTAAGTTGATGTTGATCAGTTAGGTTTAATTCGGTTGGGTCATTGAGGTGGTGGGGGGCAACCGGGCAACACCTGTTATGTTAAATGTTGACAGGTCTTGATATCTTGAGGGTTGGGGGGGGGGGGGGTAACACGTAACACCGGAGTTAACAGCTAGTTTTTATATATAAAGACTCTTTAGTATGCCAGCGGGTAAATAGAAGAAGAAATAAAGAAAATTGTCTCTGTATTGTGGAAATGAGAGATTCGCATAATTCTCTCCAATCACTTGACAGCGCGTCACCTTACGTTCAACCTTTTTTGAAGTCGAAAGACTCGGTTTGGTTGTTCCCTACCTTGACGGATCAGGGAGAAGTCTTCATCATTATCCCGCACAGTCAAACGAGTTAGACAGGGATGCCGAAACTGGACATGGCTTTAAATTGTTCGTCTCAGTCTATGCATCTTTGAAATCGATAAGAAGGTTGAGGTTGTGGGTATCGATTAGTCCGTACTTCTTGGGTCTTCTCCACGATCTGCCGTATTGTGAATATTTGGTCGATTATGGCGTTCATACATACACATGATATGATCAATAAGCAATGTAAAGGAGACTAATTCCTCTATAGGTTGTGCAGTTCAGTGGGTTTTCTTTCTTGTGGATCGAGCAACGAAATTAAAATCGGTCTTCTAGATGATGAAATATTTTTCTGAAAGGAATGACAAAAAGTAGATAAAGAGTTATACTGAGTTAATTTTTCCAAAGGCTGTCACTTAAAAAAAATGCTGATACACTGTTTCATCCAAAAAAATCCATGTAAAAGAATACAAAGTTGTAATCTGTAATTACCACACTTCAGATGTAAATGAATTGGCTTAAGCCAACAATTGCAACAATAAACAAATAACAAGTTGGTTGGTAGCAAACAAATGCGATTACGCAAAATTCGTTAAAAAGATAAATTGATTGCTAACTACAGCTGCTTATAAGCACTGGAACCTGTAGAGAGGCAGCGGTATTGTGGATAAAGAAGCAACCTTTAAAACCTTTAAAGAGAGAATAGATATAAAATTAAAGATAATCCAAAGTTAAAAGGCCTTCAACGCTCCAGCAGCTGCTACCTCGCTGGCGGCATGTTTTTTGACCTAGGTTCCAATCACACTCAGGCACATATGACGTTTGTTTAGTTCTCTTTCAGTTTCACTATTGTTGGAACTGAGATGAGATGTGTATGTGGGTGCCTGTACCACCAGCGTCGACTTGGAAATCGAATACATTCTTGGAGGAGGCACTCAATGACTTCAATTCACAGAAGCATCAACGAAGCACCGAAGCGAATCGCTTGCTGCGGTGATCGCAGCAACTAACAGGTGAATTCATTGAAATGCTCTAAAAGTAGCCGTCGGGAGTGTTTGAAGACGGTCACTGGTTACAGCACACCAAATATATCTTTAAGTAATTATAACCGAAAAGCTGATGTTGCAACGCGTATGCCGTCCAATTGCCGCGCCGCTCAAGCCGTCAATTCGTCTTAAACCGGATTGCAGCGAGCTTTTCGCTTTTTACTATGTTGGCCTTTTGTTGGTCCGTTGTTTGGTTGCTTTCCGAGAGGAGAGTCGCTGCCTCTGATCGTACACAAGACAATGGTGTAGAAAATGAAATCACACTAGCGCAGCATCCCACTAAACGCAACTATACATACCCAACCAAAGTCGGGCAAATAACATTCTGCGGCTGGGAGGGAGAGCAGCACTACCAGTCTTCTTGCATTTGGCACTGGTCTTCGGTCTTGGCTCAGTGTTAGTACTCTCACTCTCGCCATCTACCGAGAGGTAGACTGACAGTCAGATGTCTCCCATAATCACGAGCGTCCGCAAGAAGTTTAGTTCTTCATAAGCGGTCAGTTCAAGCGCACATGCCAATATCAACTTTCGATTTCGTTTTGCGTCGTTGAGATCGCACGGAGTCGCCTTTTCAGTTTCACTTTTCGAAAAATATTTATTTGCTCTGCTGTTGGTGTGATATTTTTTTCTTTGCATTTCTACTATCCATAACATGCATACACACATACCAGTTAAATATCTGATTTCCATTTTTGTGCATCGAACGGATTAATTGGCGGTGCGCGGGACAAAGTGAATTTTGAAATTCAAATTTTGGAAAATTTGCATTTTTGTCTCTAATGCTGGAGGAGAAATGAATAAATAGTAAAAGCATTTTCAACAAAAACAACAAATTTGTAAAAGTGAAGTCCGTGTCGTGTCTAGTAATTGAACGCGTACAGTTTTTTTTTTGAAGCCTTTAGAAAAATGCATAAATTAAAAATCATTGCTGTGATATTATGTTTACATTTGGCCAGAGGATATGCGGCGTCACCAGTTCAGAAAGCGTCTGGCGGAGTTCCTGGCACAGGTACGAATTCGTTTCTATTTGCGTTGACTTACATTTTTATATAATATCCGCTTCACTTTTCCGTTACTTTCTCTTCGATGCTGTGCGGTGGAAAAGGCACGAAAAATTATTGTTGAGGCTTATTGGGTGCATTAAATTGTTGATGATACTCGTACTTCCGGTTCACTTTGACATTGTTGGAGTTGTTAAGGCGAGGCTCTAGTTGCCATTTACGAGAGGAAACCTAATCGAGCACTTGAAGATGTTAACGCATTTCTGCACGAGCTAAGTGTTGCATTAATTGCCTGGTTTCTTATTATGTCTTGTTATGTCTTACTTTAATGTAATGTAACAATTAAAGAAGTTTTTCAATAATCTCTCATTGTATTGTAAATTTTGGTCATGTATGGTAAATGGCAAAACCGTCTCCACAGAAAGCCCAACTGTTTTCTTGAAGCACAGTTATCCTTAAAAAATTATTGAAAACAGATTTATTACTGAGGTTTATGAGACAAAACAAAAGAGAAAAATCCATATAATATTTTTCCGTTTCTCACTACTACAACTAACGTTTTTCGCTTTTTTACTACCGCCACTTAGCGCGTTTCATAAAATGCTTCCTTTTATTTTCTCTGCACTGTATTCATGTCTCACAAATACAGCCGTTTTGAGGATTGTATCACTGCATTTGTATGCGTACAGTGCGCCTTCCTAAAGAGAAGCTTTTGGGTATGGTTGCCGTTTCACTTTCATCCAAACTTTGTGTGTTATAAGCCTTACGTATTGGTTTTTCCTGTTATATTGTATGGAATGAGTCATCAATACCTATTCTGCAGTATGTTTTGACGAGATCTTTAGAGATATTGAGTAAATTACAAAAACAAAAGTAAATTACATTCTCATTCTCATGTTCATTCTCATTCGTATTCTCATTCTTATTCTCGTTCTCATTCTCTTTGGTGTTTTTACAAAAAAATTGATTTCGTTTTTCTTTGGTAATTTGCACACGCTTTAAGGTACTTGCTCCTTTACAATGCCTACGCACATCGTGAGCGTGCAATATTGGGATAGAAGATCGAAAGAAAGTTGTGTTTAGTGGGGTTGAAAGTTCACACCCGAGCACTTACAAACTAAAATATTTTTGATATTTTGGGAATCGAACCCGGTGTCTTTGAGTGAGAGACCGAGTGTGTTAACCACTTTACCTAAGTGTGGTTCCTGACACTATATAAGCAACGAAATTTATCAATGTTACATAAAATAAAATAAAGTAGCTCATAAAAATTAAATTTTTTCTTGTAAAGTCTTTAGTGTATAAAATTTGAAGAAAATCGACCCTGAGGCCCGATACTTCCAATTCTAATAGGAAGTAGTGTCATGGGAGATACACCAGCCAGCCAGCCACGAGCCCGCGAAGTTAATATAGAGAGTTTAAAAAAGAACCAATTAGGATAGTTATTCATAGGATAGTTATTTTCCACCTTTGTGGAAAAGTTCGACTTAGAGTTAACGGAGAGGTACTCCAATTCAGGACGGTTAAAGGAATGAGACGGTTAGGTAAGGTTTATTGTAAGAGAAAATGATGAACGAAGTGATAAGCAACAAACAGAGAAACAAACGGACGAATGGATAAGCAAACTCACAAAGCTGTTCATATTATTTTTTTATTAAAAAGCATTGCATTGTATTTATGGCCTATGACATCAAGGCCAGCCAAACCATGCATCATGGCGTAAACCAGGACGTCCAGAGTTTAAGGATGCCATCAGCTCGAAAACGGGACCGGTTTTTTTTTTATAAAATAACCAAAAAAAAAAATTTTCTAACTAACACATAATTTTCATTTTTATTGTTCGAGTTCTTGATCAAGTTTGAAGTAATTATTGGTTTTATCCATGTTTATGACATCATTTTCTTTATTCTTCTTCTTTATTTATTTTTGTTTCACGAAATAAGCTTCTTAAAAAATTGTAAATCAACCAAAAATTTTGATGATGTTGTGTGATACATTTTTTTCTTTGTTTTACGAACATTAATTCATCATCGGAACTGGTCGATCTAAGGATTTTCTAATACCCTGTTAACTATAGTCACATCCAGATTCATACAGATACACCAATATCTTTGTTCTTTTTCTGTTGTAAAACATTTCCTATTTTTTTGTTTACTAGCTGTTTGCTAGTACTTTGCTATCCACACACATGAATACCCAGGTATGCAACCAGTTCCAAAATATAACAGTTCATGTTTCATGTTTATTCAAAATTTAAAAATTCTTGACAATTTAGGAAAACTTTAGATTTGAAAAAAAAATTGTATGGGAGCCGATTGACAAAAGTGTCTGATCACTTCCAAAATATACGGTTCTTGTTTTCTTTTAAATCCCAAACAGTAGCGACCTTTTTTTTTAATTTAACCTGGTGCGGGCTTTCCCAAGTATCATAAAAGCTATGGACTTTTCCACAAACTTGTTGCTGATTTTTATTTTTATTATTCTTACGTTCATAAGCAAAAAGTAATAAAACGTTCTGTTTATTACACATTTTCTGAAGAAAATTGAGCTCAAAGTTGTATTTAAACCGCAGTTACAAAGGCTAGTATTTCTTGTAAAAATAAAGTGCTAAACGAAGTTTCTACCATTAGTATTAAAAGAGCAATTTCCGTTAACATGGGTCAGGGTACACCAAAGTAGGCTTTTTCTTAAATCCCCGATAAATGATGTCAACATTGGAAATAGACCCTTACTGTAGAACGATTTTTTTTCTTATAATATACCCAAGAATCATTTCCCAAATTATTTTGCACGAATTAGGGACACCCTGTATAATCTTAATACTTTAGGGTGAAGTAGAAGTTATAACGTCTTATGAAGCCGAATCATTGGCGCGCTCTTTTTAAAATATCATAAATATGTTCCTTCCAAGAAAGTTTACCTGAAACTTTCAAACCTAACATCCAAAGATGGCAATAGGGGCACTATTAATTTTAAGAAAAAAGCCAAGCTTGAAACTTAATCGGATTAAATTCCACCCTATTAGATCTGTCCCAATAAAGAATGACTGAATATTCGACAAAATGGCGGTATTCAAAAAAAGAATTGCTTTGTTTCTGATTTATCAACTCAATGGGAGCTGATAGCGTTGTATCATCAGCATATGAATGAATATCACAGGTTTTAGAAGACAACAGGTCATTGATATATATCAAGAAGAGCGTAGGCGACAAGGATGACCTTGTGGCGAGCCAGCATTAGTTTTATGCGAAGCTGAAGAGATTCCATTCAATACAACTTTTATTGTACGGTTCCATTAATGATCCCCTTCAATCCATGCAAACAACTGGTGAAAATGGTCCTCCAATTCCAACAAAGGAAGTCTTGGGCTATTAAGGTGTTCATTTTAAAAAATGCTTGTACTTTAACATACACGCAAATATTATGGTAGGGAAAGCTAGAGCAGCATTTAAGTGTCTTAAAAAGCTCTTCTATTCACTCTATCTGAGAAGACCGCGCTTTCAAGAGGAAATGCCTAAGAGCGTGTACCATGTGTATAAAAGAGAATATTCCAATTTTAGTACCGTCCTGCATCAAGACTCCGATCAAAAAATCGTTAAGACTTTCTCAAGAGGTACAAGATCACCTTACAACTCCCACAAGACCCCCACAATCTCCCCCTTCACTTCAGGAGCATCCAGAATTGACAACGTCATTATTAACCGTATTAGGACAGCCAAGTCAGGTCGGCTAAGCCAGCCTCTACTGCAAAGAGAGCTTTTTATCCCAATCATCGGTACTTTAAAAATACATTGGAGAACCAACAGAGGCACTTCTGTTTTGGACGCATTGAGCAACAGCAACAGACAAAACATTCTAGCATACCTGGTTGCCCGATGGTGATTGTAATGATATCTGGAGATTCTGTCAATTACAGCATGAGTGTTTCTTTTCATGGTGTTGTCCAGATGTCTGGGGTTTGGGCTAGATGAGTCGGCTATGCGGGCATCACTGTTCGTAAAGGGAGTTAGCTTTTATATTTTTGATGTAAGATATTTAAGGGAGGTTAGTTAACTTTTACGTAGTTAAGTATCGGGTGTTTCAACAGGTGCGCTTCAACTTTTCTCCGATAGGGACGGCGAACGACGCCATATTTTTTATTGTTCTTTTGTCATTTGGAAACTTCATTAGTATACATTTCATCATGGAACGCTACACATGTGAACAGCGATTGCAAATCGTGCAAATTTTTTATCAAAATAATCGTTCTGTTGCCGCTACTTTAAGAGCATTACGGCCATTTTACGGTCCATTTAACAAGCCAGCCCGTTCGACAATCGACCGTATAGTAACGATCTTGGCCTACATCCGTATAAGATCAAGTTGACACAACAACTAAAGCCGTTTGACCATTTGAAGCGACGCCGATTCGTGAATTGGGCTAAAGAGCAAATCGAAAATGATGCAGATTTTCACCGAAAAATCATCTTCAGCGATGAGGCTCACTTCGTAAAACGTGCACGCGGTGGTCATGCAAAAGAAATCGAGTTTCATACTTAAATGTATTACATGCATATGTTCAAATTCGTTAATAAAAAAAAAGTTAGTTCAAAAGTCGAACGGTTTGTGTTTTATTCAAAAAAAAAGTTGAAGTGCTCTTATTGAAAAACCCTATATTTTTAGTTTACACGATATATTAGAAAAAATTTCTCCAACAATTATTTCTTCTAATTATATTTAATTATATTATATTTCTGGTAGTAAAAACAAAATAACAAAGAATATTGTTAGATTAAATAAATAAGTCAATGCCATACAATGTTCCATTTTGTATAGTCTGTAAGTAATTTATATATTACTGACAATAGTTTTGTGCATTCTCTCGGTATCGTTGAACTTGACAAAAGGCATGCGTTTAGGTATAGACTAATTACATAATTTAAGAGGAGTAGCCATCTAATTATTTAGAAATGTTTGGATAAAATTAGAAAACTATAATTGATCAATTCTTTTTTGTGTTTGTTCCTGAATCAACCAGTTTTTTGCATAAGGCCCAAACCATATAAATTTCTTCATAACATTTGAGCAATATTGCATTCTGCATATTTTCGTTTAAACAACATTTTTGTCACATTTAGACAAAACAATTTGCTCCAGCATTCAGCAAGACAATAACACCGTTTGTTGATATAAAGCACCTTGTTGTTCACATATAAACTTGCAAAAACCAATGGAGGGAACATTAACTACAAACACCATAATATTGTCAGGTTGTCATTTGATTGAAATTCCTACAAGTACAGCAAGTGCAAGTCGTCCGTCCAGCCGTCCGTCCGTCCTTCCATCCGACAGCCATGGCTTAATCAATAAAGCAACTAACACACAGTGCTTTCAGTTGTACGTAGCGGCGTGCTTCTTGGTTTGCATACCAGCAGCATCAAGCACGATTTATCTTCAATTCCACTCATGGAGTCTTATTACTATCCTAGCACATACCTGTTGTTGCAGCAGCGGCCCCATAAGAAGTGGCCGACCTCAACAACTACAGTCACAGTACAGTCAGCGATAGCCTTGTAAGAATGTAATAAAAAATGTTGAATGTTAAATGTGTAAATTGGCTCAGTTTTGTTCATGTGTGTGAAATCTGTCTTAACCCAAAGGCGGATCCATTGCGAATTCACGTTTGTGCAATTACTTTGGTCAGCATTTGGGTTAAGATGCTCTCTCGGCATGCACCGACAAAGATGCATGGACACGGGCCTGCGCGTCTTGTTACCGTTAATGCACGAAATTAAGTTTTCTATTAATACACATTTTTCATAAACAATATGTGGTGGAATTTTTTTCGCTTCTCTAAAACTTGAATATACAACAAATGGCTATAATAAAAAGAATCCCGTTTTGCATGTTGTACTTATTTCGTTACGTAACTTTGCTGTCTGTTTTAAGAGTTGTTTTCTTTGCACATCCAATGTGTGTTTGTTGAGTTTGTTATTTTGTTGTTGTTGTACTTTTTTATATCTTCTTAAAGAAAGTCTAAGATAAAGAAAAAATGAACCAACGAATGTTAACAAACATTTTTTTTTTCTATTTATTCCATATGGGTTGGGTACGCTATCCGAAATCAAAATCTATTACGGAACCATCGGGATGCCAGCACCAGACCCCGATTATAGAGCCAAATATAATGATAAAAGAAAAACAAGAAGAAGATATGTTTAGGTAAAACAAGGACAACCAAGAAAGTCTTTTTTTTTCTCTTCAACTGGCCCGAATCCTGTGTTTCTTTCCTGTGTCCAAAAATCTCTTCTGTTCTCGATTACGAGTTATTATGATTCAATTTATGTATAAAAAAAACTCTTCTCTCTGACCTTCTTTCTCAAGTTGTTAAGAGTTCGGGATTTTTTTTTTCTAAGCACCCAATTTTTGGATCTTTAAATCTTTACTCTTCATCCTTGAAAAAAGGTCGGAAGCCAGTATTCCGGCAGTACATTTGCACCCACAGCTTATATGAGAACACAAATGACAAAGGACAACGAGTCATAGATGTGGTAGCAAGGAAGAATTGAATTGTTTCGAGTGTAAGCTAGCGCGTAAAATATCCGCAAAGTATGGTACTCCGAGCGCGCATCAATGGAAAGAAAGACAGCATACGCCAATAAGAGGCAAGAGGGCTATTCTTTGGCAACAAATAGACCAGAAACAAGTACGGTGAAGCGAGAGGACTCCCATAGGGAGGGAGAATATCCGTTAAGTAATAAACTCCGTAAACAGTGTGGAGAGCAAGAACTGCACCAGGAGCATAACTTCTACTTAAGAGTCCTTGTGACGACGAAATATAAACCGCGTTCCACATACTCCAAAGACAAAGAGGGTTCTCTGATTGCTTATCTCAAAGGCATCTTGGTGCGGTGGGAAGAGCACTTTCATGAGTTGCTAAATTGCAAGCTAACTGGGGAATTGGAGACTCTACCGATGACCGACCACTACCCTATGCTGTCGTTACCAAGTATATATCGTTGAAGTCAGCAGAGCTATTAATCGCCTTCCTAAATTAGGAGGTCCGGCACTGCATTAAGCAATTCATGAACTAATAGTACAAGTATGGAAGAAGACTTTAGAGGAGCCATTCTTTGTGTTATACATAAAAAAAGGAGTTATCACAACGTGTAGCGGTTATTGTGGTATAACTTTGTTGTGTACCGCGCATACGATATTCTCCGCCATCCTTCAAAACAGGATAGCACCATACGCTTAAGTCATCCTTGGCTTATACCAGTGTTTTTTCATCCTAGGCAAATCATAAGCTGATTAGATGATTACCCTTAATCAGGCGATGGAAAAGTGTCTAGCTTTCAAGCTTTCATATAGATCGATCGGGAGTCACGAAATCTGGGTTATTTGCGGTAAAATTTATGGAACAACATAGCAAGGCAGGCCAAGTCTATGCTATAACGATGACGTAGACCAGAACTTGGTACATTGGTCATGGTCATGATTTATGGACTTAGAGGACTTAACTTTGGCTATCCTGTCAAAGGTGGTCTTAAAGTCTATAATCAGATAGTATATAGTATAATAGTCTCACTAACGTTAAAAAAATCTGATCAGTTATTGATTTTTCTGCGATGGAACCACTCTGATATTGAACGATCGGACATATAGAATAGAGAAGTGTATCTTATACCCGTTACTCAACCACGATATTTGCTGCACGCTCCAACATGAACATTTTTATAAATAAAATAAAATAAAATGTCTTTTTCCATTCCTGGCGTTGACAAAATGCATTTTCGATGCCTTAAGATCATTCGTGTGATTGAAAGATTCAGTAATATTGAAAAACATGCAAACACGAAGTCTTGCATTCTGTTTGACCAATTAAGTAGTTCATATATATGATGAATTTGTAACCGTGACAATTTGTTTCTTTAATAAATCGTGATCGTATACCATTCTTTTCTTTTATCTTCATTGCCGGGTAATAGGACAAAAAACTCAACTCAGCAGGAAAATTAGCTACAAGACTATTGCAGAGCCGCGAGTTAGCACTACACCGAGTTCGATGGTGTTGTTGTTCTAGAAAACAGATTTAGATTGTAGAGGGGGAAATGAACAGCATTATTAAACACGATTACTCTTTAGCTCACATTAGGACGTGACATGACATATATATCATTTTTGTTTGATTTACTATTGATACTATTTTATCTTGAGTATTTAGGCTTTAACATGCAATTAAATGGTATTTTTATAAAGTAAAGTAAATTTTCAAAAATTAAATGAAATCTAATCTAATCTAATTCGGACCTTAAAAATGAAAAAAGTTAAGTCCGTTTGGATGTTCTCACTATGACTCAAGAACCGGTTTCAGAAGTGGAAAATTATCTCCTTTTCCTCCTCTTCCATGTAGCTACTGCATAAGTCATTCGAAAATACACCAAGCCTTGCTCAATGGGTTGATAGGGGGGTCCTTTATGGTCCATTCGGTGCGTAGAACCAATCTTCGTGAAAAAGCCTATGAGACAGTGCCCAGTAATGACACCTCTATTGAAGCACCGATGTGCACTCTATTTAGATATAGACAAAACACTTGGAGCATTTCGGATCCATTTTGGTCCAGATTTTTTTTTTACCGGTAAACATCCATTCATACAGCTTTAACATGAGTTTGCCTTTAGCGATTGGTATGTCTAGGGTAAAATGGGAATTACAATTCTCCTGAATGTCTCTGTGCCCCGACACCAAACTCAGGTGAATATTGAACTGCTCCGCCATCTCCTTCAGAGAGAGTTTTGGGGCTACAATTGGTTTGCACGTTAAACTTCCTGCCATAAAAACTGATCCTCACTCCTCAAAAGAAATTCTGATATGAAATTTGTATCAGTTTTGTAGTGGGCTTGTAACCACCGACAATTAGTCACTTAAGGTTAATTGTCTAGCAAATTAAATTTTTCCTTTTAATAAATGAACCAATTTTTTAAAAATTCTCATTTCATTTTTTTTTGACTTCCTTGAGGTCCTTTTTAACACGACCTAGAGAGCTGAAATTTTGTGAGTTTCTAAGTACAAAATAGCATTTTTATATTCCGTCTACGACGCGTGTCGTGTTTTGCATGTGACGCGTCTGATGGGTTGAAATCGCGCAATTTTCTCGTTTTTTGAGTTATTTTTTAACCACCTTTCATACGACCTAGAGGACTGAAATGTTTCTTCCAATATCTTTCGGTTGCACGTATATGGTGATGTAAGTGTTGTTGCATTAAAATCTTTAAGGCAAAGTCATTTGATTGATCGAACTCGACTTAAAGCTACATATACGCCTGTCCTGGTGAGAAAATTTCCGATCCCAAATTGATGGTGTCACTCGACATTCCTAACAAAACATATGCCACAAAACACGTATAAACCTATATGTCAGAAAGCAGTCTTCACGAAACACGCGTAACAAAAACCCTGAACAAAACACGCGTCACAGGCAGGTCAGGTACTCAGAAATGTTCCATTTTACCGAGCTGCCCACATAATTTTCGCTCTCTAGGATATCTGAAAACTGCCTAAAAAGAACATCATAGAAGTTAAAATAGACAGACAAACAAGGTTTAAAGTTTTAAAAAAACTAAATTAGTTATAGACAAAAAAATACTGTATTCTTTATTCTGATCTGACCAAAGCTAATTTCAACTGACTTCTTATTTCAGATTGCCCGAATTGCGTCGACGAGACTCAATATTCCAACAAGTGGACGATGCCGCTTTTAAAACTGGGCGAAAAGCGCTACTATCTCGGTATATTCTTCAAGGTAAGTAGCATTCCTCTGTCTCGCGATGAGACAGCTTTCTACCATTCGTACACATATGCATCATCCAGATTGTTCTCAGAGTAAAGACGTAATCGTAGTACGTTTATAAAATGGTCGATAGCTAATCACTACAACTATTGACCATTTTATAAACGTTCTACGATTAGTAGCGATGTAGTTTTGTTCTAAATTGACTAAAGAAGAATATTTGAATGTAAATAGCCTAAAACAAGTTCTTACTGGATGAAAGCACCTATACCAACAATTTTAAGATAACGTAGAGTGTGATTAGCTTAGGTTTGGTGATTTTCTTTGTGAATGAATCAAAGCATTGGCAGCAAATTACACACAGTATACCCTGAAGTAAACTCCGTAGGGAGTTGAATGCATAATCTGCTATTGCAATTAAATTTACATATCGCATAGTTCTGATTCAAACTGTCCCCAGTTGAATCATTCATTATAAATGACACTGTGTTGTGAGTTTTGTGATGTGCGCGCCTAGAGATTCTATATGAGGATCGCAATAGTTTCTTGAGGTATTAGAGTCTGAGCAGAAGTCATCATCACATAATCTGTTCTTGACATGCCAAAACCATCAGACTGCTTTGTTATTGTGTATCTTTTGATATTAAAATATTAATGAGGTGTATTTGCAATAAGTTATATAAGCTGCATTGTCAAACCAGCGAGCTAATAGCATTTGATTAATATATCGATGTATTCCAGTTTTCTAAAGCTTTTGTTTTCTTCAATTCTTTGAATAATAATTAAGTCACAGGGAGGAACAAGTGCTTATCGGCTTTTTCTTGCGCTATCGATACACCAACGTTGAATGTTTCATAGAGTAATTTTTATTGGGGAAAGTGTGCTGTATTAATTATTATTGTAAAATTATACGCATCGCAAGTTCTCAATAAATATAGTTATTGCTCATATAACTCACCCAGTTAATCAAACATGAACGCACGCACTGTTTGATACTCAAACATATCTCGAACTTTAAAATATCATCAGATGATCAATATAATAATTGTACCATAGTAATTCTCAAAGTTTCCATAGATAAGAAAGACATAAACTACAATGACAGCAACTGTTTCAGGGATTCTCAAACTTTTAAATATAAATTAAGAAATATTTTCGTTGTAAGACAATTGACATGAAAAGTAGCTGAAGTAAACACGATAACCAAACCGGGAAAACCACCTCACGAAGCATCATCCTATTGCATGATAACATTCAACATCTTGACCCACCCTCTATAAAGGGCACAAGCTTATCTTTCTCTGATAAAGCTTAATACCTGGGTCTCACTCTGGATAGAAAGGTAAGCTGGAAACCTAATATACAATAAAGAGTTCGTAAAGCCACAGTGGCGCTATTCTCCTGTAAAAAAGCCATCGGTAGCAAATTGGGCCTTCAACCCCATATCACTCATTGGCTTTACATTTAGGTAATAAGACCTATACCTATGTACAGTGTGGTGGTCTGGTGGACTGCCTTAGACAAAGCAATAAATCGCGACAAACTAAGCAAAGTCCAAAGATCGGCTTGTATGAGCGGAGCTGTTCGCACCACCCCTCCGCTGCACTAGACATACTGTTCAACCTAACACCTCTCGACATCTTTAGCAGACAACTTGCTGCTAGCGCGATTATTCGCCTCAACGCTACCTCCCAGTGGATAAGGAATTAATTCGGACACTCCTTTATTCTGAATTCATTCAGGGCTCCACCAAGAGGTATAGACTACACCATACCGCAACTACATTTCAACAACAACTTCCAGGTCACCATCCCCTCGAGATCTGGGAAGAAGGTGCTATCTCAGAAAACGAATAAATTAGTTTTTATACTGACGAATCAAAAACTAATGAGGTGTTTTCTCAAAAAGACTATATATAGTCTCTCTTTCTGTCTTCCTAATCACTGCAGTATTTTTAAAGCAGAAATAATGGAGATCAAAATAGTCCTGTCTTAGCTGAAGAGAAACATCATATCCACTAGGGATATCCGCATCTTCTCGGATAGTCAAGCAGCTTTGAGATCTATAGAATTAGTGCCTACGAATTCTATTGTAGCCCTAGACTGCCGATCGTCTCTCAGGGAGATGGCGGAGCAGTTCAAAATTCAGCTGTATTGGGTGCCGGGCCATAGGGACAGATGAACTCGTCAAAAATGATATTAGGCTGCCCCTTTTACCTGAAAATGGTTCCCTAGGCATACCGATTGCTACATGCAAACTCGTGTTAAAGCAGGATGCTACTGACAAAATCAACCTTAGGTGGACAAAGCAACGTTCAAATCATTCAACGATTTTAAAACAAGGTGCTGAGAAACATTGTAAGTGCAACTTTATTATTTTTTTAATATAGTGCACCTTTCTACGATAGGAACGATGACCTTCACAGAGACCTGGGCGTAGAATGCGTACAAAAAGAAATACACAGATTCGCCAAAAGACATAAGGATCTATTTCATCACCACATGTATCCTGAGACTCTTGGGTCACCACAAAAAACTAGTGGGAAGACAAAATGAATCAACCCTTTTGAAGTAGTCCAGTGACTAGATTGTCATACTTTACTAACACAGTCATGTATCTATGTATATTCAAATATAACGGTGCAATACAGACAGAATGCGAGAATCCCCAATACGCTAAAGGATACGAAACGGTCAGCAGTTCAACGTTCAACCCAGCTAAGCGTAGATAAAAAAAAGTTTTTGAAACAGGAGTTGAACGATTTCTCTGTAAAAGGCAGAAAACCTGAAGCACATGGCTATCTGCAGAAACCTGGACACGGATAGAAAACCGTATTGTACTCAAAGCTCATATTGCAGCAATCTCAGCCGTAGTAAAATATGATCCAGAACCCAGTACCGCAGCTTGAAAAGAAAAGAAGTTCAGCGTAGCGCTAGACGTGACAAACACAACCGCATCAACGTATGATTTCGCGCCTAACATTATTTCGAATTTATTCCTGTTTTATTCGAGAATAGGTCATTAAGCTATCGACACAGCAAACAACAACAAAAAAAAAATGCTATTGATTGGTCACACTCTTCGGCGCCAAGAAAATTCCCTTGCAAAAAATGCCATGCATTGGAATCTGTTTACCCAAACTGGCAGAAGAGTTGGTCGTCCTAAGCAGAGGTAGCACACACAGTAGAAGAGTAATCTAGAGCGATACGATAGGAGTTGGAGAGAATTAAAGCACATTTCAGCACTCCGAAGATGGAGGCGTGTAGGCATTGTTGACGCCCTATGCCCCAATACGTGTTACAAACCATAAGAAAAGTAAGTTTGAGCCGTTACACTTCGATTTTAAATTAATCAACTGCACAATGGAATTCAACATTTGAATCGAAATGCAAATTGGCATGACATCCATAACTTTTGCTATACTCTTTCAATAGCGATCAAAAATATCATTTATCAGAGATCTTATTCCTTCCGAGCTAAAACCAAGAGTTAAAGGATGGTATGATTTAAATGAGTCAACTCCTCTGAGGAATACAGAAAGAACAGCATTTAGATAAGCTAGAAATGATTGCTACGCCGAATATTGTCGAATCAAGTCCGGGGATGACCATTTCCTAAAACAGACGTATTTTCTGCACTTGCGAAACCGAAATGGGTTTTTCTTGTTAATTAGATCTTATTGTCTTCCAGTGCTATTCTGGAAATAAAAATCCAATTAAAATATATTTTAACGTAAATATAAATACCTTTATAACGTTCATAACCTGACATATATTCACACCGGCAAAAACAACATCCAATCAATAAGAAAAAAAAATATACCCAAAGGCTAACACAACAGTCTAACGCCTATTTATAAAGCAACTTTTAGTGTAGGAGCAACCTAACGTTACAAAACTGGTCTACTTCTGCATGCATGAGTATACTACTTGTAAATATATCTACGAACTAGTAATTTAGTGTTTGTGAATAAATAGAATATAGCGCGATAAATGCTTAGACAACTTTTGGCCACTTGAACAATATTTTATTTTCATACTCGCACCGAACGGACTGATTTTGAACTGGATTGGAATTGATTACATGTTTCGGTCAAGTCAAGGACAACAGAAACTGATACACTGTACGTACAAGAAAGCCAGTAAGGTATTTGAACCGAATCGTTAAGAGAAATCAGTTAGTTCAAGTGCAATTGTTATATAAACAAGTTTTGGTCAGCAATTTGCCGACGACGCAAAATGCCAATGACTCTAACTACGGAATCATTGTCAAGTTCACGGTGTCTCGTTTCTTTTACCTTTTGTTTGATACACAAGAGCATACAATAATTTGATAATAATTGCAGCTTGGGTTTAAGATCAGATAGATTTTGCGTAAATTAATTAGAAGGTAGTTTTATTGAATATACTAAGATTAAGAATGGAGATACGAACAGCACATATGTTAACGGCTAGTCTATTTATGGGTTTGTGAAGCTATTCTAATTTATAAGAAGCCGACATTGTATAGGGCATTGATCGACAGATGAATATTTTCGGGTGCACTTCAACAAATAGCTCTAAAATAAAAATGCAGGAGAAGGAAGTGATGATTCATTGATCCTTAGGCAGGCAATTACAACATTGGTTTATGGGCGGCTATGATAGCAGTAGCAGAATAGATGTAAAATTCACAAACATGAAATTAATTGACATGACCATGAAGGTTCACCAAAACCGCAATGTGATAAGCCAAGTAAAGATCTACATCAAACTCGGACAAGTGGATGAGCTGCATTAGTTGCGTTCCAACCTATAACCTCGGGCACATTGTAAGGACGGCTTGAAATCGGCATAATATTGGTGGGGAGCTTATGGTCAAACGGGAACTCCATGCGTGTCCTCAGTATGACGTGAAAATCATTCTGGGAGATATGAATGCCAAAATAGGTAGGGAGCCAGTATTCCGGCAGTACATTGGTACCCATAGCCTACACGAGAACACTAAGGACAATGTACAACGAGTCATAGAGATAGCTGCCAGCAATAATTTGGTTGTTGCGAATACAAGGTTTGCGCGTAAAAATATCCACCCACCCAAGTTGCGAGTGATCCATCTCCTGATGGCGTCACTTCCCTTCGCAACAAAGAGACCAGAAACAACTACGGTCAAGCGATAGGACTCGCCCTAAATGCAGGGAGAGTAAATTCTTGGGCTGAGATGTCAAGCGTAGAAAAGAAATGGACACGCCTTAAGAATACTGTCATTAGTACTGCTGACACCATCTTAAGCAGTAGTCGGAGAGATCGGAACGACTGGTTCGATGACGAATGTAAGCTAGCGACTGAACGTAAGAATGTTGCGTATCGAGCAATGCAACAACGCGGGCACACGAAGATGAATTTAAAGAGCACAAAAGATATGAAAAAACAGTTCACCAGCTAAAGAAAGCAGCCTGGGAGAAGAATCTCGTCCGTGAACTAGAACAGAGCGTGGACTGCACCAGGCGCCAAAGTTCTGCCCAAGAGTCCGCGGTATGGCGCAATATACACCGCGTTTTAGATACTGCAAAGACAAAGAGGGTAATCTGATCGCCGATCTTAAAGGATTAATGGAACATTAATGAAAGCGAGGCCGCCCAAGCTTACGCTGGAATGATGGCCAGGAGCGGAAACCGGTTGTAGAGCTAAGTATTATGATGATGATAGTTCGAGTTGGAAGTAGTGCATTATTTAACTACCAATTTCACTACCAAAAACTAAAATGTACAAATCGTTTCTTAGTGCCAACGAAGATTCTTAAAAATACCTCATATGTCTTGAACATGATATCGTCTAAACGCAAACTAAATCTCTCGGTATGATGTCGTATGCATCCTGCTCTTATGCTCTTATGAGATCGAGCAAGGAACCTACTGCCCATCCTGCGATTGTAGAGAAGAATCAAATAGTTATCAATTAATTGAGTAAACTGAAATTACAAATTGTACAAAAATAATTTCCATTTACGAATTAGTCGATTTTTTAATATACCCTTCCAAGACGTACCGAAAGATACGAAGATACTGTTAGGAAATTTAGGCTTTCTAGAGTTTTTAATCGATTTTGCAGAAAAAAAAGCACAACACAATTCATTAATTCATAAATGACAAGTTTAATTTAAATAATAGTTGGCGCGACAGACCGTTGCGGTCCAAGGCTTAGGCTTCTAGAGACCATTTGTGTTGTGAATGTATGTTTTTGCACACAAATGAAAAGGACTACTACAATTTTAGTGCCGTATCCGAACGGCGAATTGAGGAGCTTTCCGTGACAATTTATTACTCTCAGATGTTTGTCAGACATTTGCGAGAGGTGGGACCCTGAAAAATACTTTTGGCGTTTTTTTGGATTTGAACTACTAGAGGGGCTGTTCAGAAATCCATGCACTCCCCGGCGCTCACATGTTTAATTAACATATAGCAAAAGTGCACAAATTTACACTGGCGATTACCTATTGATCACTGATATCACTATTGTTCACAGAGGCAGTAGCTTTATTTACTTTTTAACTTTTCTTGTAGTCTGGTGCACTTCCAAATATTAACTTCACTGCGATAAAGTTGTTGAATTTATACCTAATCAATATTTTCGAGAAGGTTCTAGCCTTTTTACTGTATCCTATTCTAACCACCTAGAAAGTACAAGAAAGAACAAGAGCATACTGGTGTAATCTTAAGTAAAACTCTCCACATAATTTTATATACAAGTTTCCAACAATACTACTGAGCCTAAATATATGCAATTGTTTTTGGCAACATAATTCATTACAATGATTATTCTTATTTACGAGTATATACAGTGCAATAAAACATTTCTATTTACATTTTCGTAACAATACCTTACCATAACCACATGAGAGCAGGTAGAGACTTTTCTTCAGACAGAGACTTCACTTTGTTGCTGGTAGTATCTCAACCGCCAAAGTTCTTGTTTAACGGTGCCTCGTGCGCAACTAGAAATGGAGATTTAAGCCTAGCGCCCTTACCGGATGAGATAATTTTTAATACGCAAACTGAAAAACCTCACAACCATTTAGAAAACATCTGACCATATAAAAAGAATATACTTCGAAAAACATGCAATATTTTTTATTCAAATATAGTTGCTCTACTTTCGGAGATCTACTTCGAAAACAAAACGTGTAAATAAACGAGACATCATAAAATATTCTGGGCTCTTGAATTGTCCAATCTATCGATGGGTTAGAACGAGTTTATTATCTCAAGGGCTAGTTATAGCCATCAGTTGTCTCAGTTGACTTCATAAATTGATTGTGAGCCTAAAACGCGGTGGCTGAATGATCTCTGAGCATCGATCCACAGTATTTAATAGATAGCTACACAGTAAACATAAATCTTGTTATGTTTATCAAGAGACTTCAAAAGGCGTCAAAACAGCACCTGACCAGCCTTAATTTTACCATGTAGGAAGCCAGTTCTTTCAATGCTGCTGATTGGCTATCTGTAGACGGTGTATGATCTGCTAATGGAATGCTGTGAAGGTCAATGGCGCCGTTTTTGGATAATCCACGAAAAACATTTTTTACATTAGCTTACAACTAGATTTCAAATTAATATGTAAATTAGTCTTCTGATATACTCGTAGTTACAATATATGTACGTCACTTGAGTCAAACGAGTTTCTTGTGGGCTTTTTGCATCGCAATCAATTAAAATATAAAACCAGACCATATCAGAAATCTGAAGGTTAAGCGGCAACCTTGAGACAATTATTGAAAATATTTTCTTGTTATAGTTTGTTTTTTTTTGTTCAATAATAATTAATTAATAATAATGATTGTAAGTGAATTTGAACCTTGTGCAAGCGAGTAAATAAACTTTGAAATGATTTTTCATAGCTCACGATTAGTTAAAGTGATTCTGCTTCAAAGTGTGCTTTTGACGGTATTTTTAGTGATATTTAGCACAATTCTATGTAAAGAATCTTTCAGATGCCACCAGGAATCCACCTTTGACCACTACTACTCATAATTGCTTATAATTAACGTTTTGTTATCCGTACAGATGATATGAATTGTTGGTAAAGATATCAACGTCGTAAGCAACTTCTTGATATTTCAAGAGATGGTGTTTTTCGTAAGCATTGATATATAAACGGATATTCGTTAAGAGAGAGAGAGGGCCTTACTACTGAATTGCTTTTTTAACCCAACGAAACCGAAAAAATGATTCGTCGTTTAAATACTGAGCTAGTGTCGTTATCAGATGTTAAAGCAGGAGAGTCAAAGTACCTTACTACCTCAAAGGTATAGCTGTCTATTGTGACGTTCTGACCAATCCATCGATGTTATATGTCCCTTCTTGTTGACAGCAACTACTTTGTCTTGCCAATTTCATTTTCAACGCTTCTACATCAATGCTCTTAAATGTACCAGTGGCAGCTCGCTGGGTATAGCTGGGTATCATATAGCAGCGTGTCTCATTCATTCATTCAATCGAAGGACTCGGACTCGGTTGTTCCCGACGGATCAGCGAGAATTCTACGTTGTCATCAGGGATGCTTAAATTAGACATGGCGTAGGCATTGTATTGTCCCTATAAATGCTGCGATATGCTGATTTGAAATCGATAAAAAAGTTGTAAGTAACAATTTATACTTCTTGGATCGTATGCAGGATCTTCTGCAGTGGGAATATTTGAATGCTAACTTTCCTGGTCCCTATAGTGCCATACCTTATCGAAGGCTTATTCAATTTCAGTAAACAAAGCGGGACAATATTTGTTTTCTTCGAACGCTCTTCTTTAAATAGGAGCTTGCAATGGAATTTCGGGGTAAAATTGAAATTATAGCCCAAGAAAAAAATGAAAAAGAAAACTTAAATAGTTGGCAGTGTTATGCCAGGATGGTTCTAAAAAAAACTTTTAAAGCAGGCAAGCTGTCTAAATTGTTCATTATCTGGTTAGTCATAATTTTCATAATATTGGACAATTCATTAACTATTTTTCTAACACTTGTATTACATCACAACTGTTCGATAAAACAGAGATTGTCATGCAATTAAATGCCAATACTTGCTTCTCTAGAAATTACGTCGCATAGTTTCAAATGCTATAGATTGGCTATAAACGTTATAGTCTTTAATTGCAATAATTATTGAAATGTAGACCAACTTACGAGATACAGGTGCTCCAAATCACCTTTGACTGGATGAGTGATTGATTCAAACGCAACATGACGTGCACACTGCACACGGCAGCAGCTTAAAGCGGATCGATCGATATTTTTGGATTACGCAAGAAATTTCAACTCAAACATACGAATATTGAGAATTGAAATGGAATGCAGCCAATTTATGTTATTTTTTTATCCTAACATTAATTTCCAATTTCACATAGGAGATGGCTTACCTGCAGTCATATCAGTCAAAGACTGGGCCTGCCAGGTTTTTGCTTTAAAAAACAGCCAACTGCTGTTAATGTTAAATTATCTTTTGCCGATCAAGAGGCATACATGCGATACACAGATGCATGTGATTTTTAGTTTCGCATTTCGCAATTGCAGCTTTTCGGCTTAACATCTCAGCTCACGTGAGGAGACGCAACCACTCGAATGTGAATGTCTGTCTGAACCGATCGACGAAGTGGGAATTAATAATCATAAATTTGTTACACTCAAACGTCATTTTAGCTGCACTATTATGTGGTTGATGCCAAACTGCTTATTACTGCGGTTCGATATTTTTTGCATTTAACCATTTAACTTACTAATGGGAATTAACATTTCCCCTCTGTGGCCAATTATATACCGATATCACATGTCGCTGGAAAAAAGAAAATTCAAAAATAGATGAATTTGATGTCAAAGTCGTGATACACGTGACAGAGGTGACTCGAGTGATGAAACACTTAATGAAATTGTTTCCAATTGATTTGCCAGCATGAAATGGGGTAGGAAACGGCATTTGAGGTGAAAAGCATCTGGTGGGTAATAAAGTAGTTTCGCTTGACTCAGTTCAATTGTTCCACACCATCGCTTTGCTGAGGTGTTTCCGTCATCATGAATGAAAACATCATAATAGCGACGTTGTCTAGCGATGGCTAAAGTCTCAAGTCTCAAGCCTCACTCACCTAAATAAAAAGGAATTTCACCCAAAATTATAATTACTTGAAATCTGGAATTAATCAGGTTAGGATAATCCTCTTTCAGGTTAAAAATTAATTAAATTTTTCACTTAATTAATACAGTGCTAAGCCAAAGCCGCTTTTCATGTCGACACTAGAATGTACTTCCATATTAATTCAATTAGTTGGTTAGTTGGTAAAAAATTGGTAAGTAATTAATGAGTCGATTTTATGCTGCCTCAGAAAAATGCTTTCATGATAATCCAATTAGATGGTTGTTGAGGTTGTGATATTGGGTTTATTGAGCTTAAACTTAATTAAAAATAAGGCGATATGTTTTACTTTCTATTTGTGTAGCCCGCTATTCATATTTAAATCAATCAATAAACCTTATACCCGGATGTTTCCATCACGTAATGCATTTTTTTTTAACTTTATCCATTCTTCTATTTCGTTTCAGGCCAATTGGTTTAAAGCGACGCAATATTGCAGATATCATGGCATGCATTTGGCCAGCATTTCCTCGCAAGAGGAGAACGACAGACTGGAAAAACACATAAGGGACTTTGGTATGTACTCGCATTCATACAGGATGGAAAGTGAAATTAGTTATATAGAGAGCTGCAATTTAAATGAAGCGACTAACGCTTTATTGATTTGATGTTAAAATGAGTCCAACAAGCTTACAATTCTGTATTAAATGCCTTACGTTTATTTAACCCATATTTTGCAGATCGACTAGAACATAGTTTTATTCCTAGTCCTACTATTCAATAAAAGTAAAAGGTGGCGCAAAAGTAATGTTATAATGTAAATTGGCTGCCATTTTGTTAGAAATTAAAAAATATATAAATTAACAATAATATTGCGTTCTTCAGTATCACTTGTTATTAAATTTTCTCTATCTACCCACAAAATAAATATCAAAGCACAATGACATTTGACGACATTTGCAAAAATTATGGCACATTCACATTATAACATTACTTCTGCCTAACCTTTTAGATGTGTTCCATAGAGACTCTTTATTTAATACAATGCCCTTTTTTTTACCAATAATTAAAGCGCGATTTTTGTTAAAAAGTGAGCTAGAATGAAAGTGCACAATATTTTTTTAAAATGACAATGTAGAACACCCTATGAATAAAAAAAACAATCTTCAAACTATTTAATTAATTTTTTTTTAAATGTCCCTTAATAATATGGCGTCAATGTCCTCTATTTGTTAACTAAGAGATATAAAATTCGAAATACCCAAATATAAAATCCCCAAACACAGAATCCACAAACTCAAAATTCCCAAGGCCCAAAATCACTACGTCTAAAAGCAAAATAATAATAATAATATTCGGCGCAACAGACCGTTGCGGTCCAAGGCCTAGCTTCTCGCGACTCTCCGCGCTTTCCGTGACAAGTAATTACTCTCGGAACGTTTGTCACCCATTCGCTAAAGGTGAGACACCTTGAAAAATACTTTTTGGTGTTGCTGCGATTCGAACCACAAACCTCCTGCTCAGTAGACATGCTCTTTTCCACAGAGCCACGGCGCCCACTTAAAAGTAAAATACCAAATATTTTATTTAATACGAGAAAGCATCAATAGATTGCAAAAATCTTTGCGATTTCAAACCTTATTCAAATGCTTATCAAACACAGTTTGGGAATGCCATAATATGTCTTTTGATGTTTGTTTTTCTCATGAATTTATAACTTTATATACATAAAGGTTCTGAATTCTGTCGAGTAGATGCAATGTAGTCTTTGCAATAGTAGCGAGATCTGAAGGAGTGAAGTACATCTTGCAGCGTTTTAGGAAACTAAACATTTCGCAGCATTCTATACCGAGAATTATGAGTTTTTCAGTTTTTTTGATGCAAGATCAAGAATTTACACCCCCAACCCTTATCCATGAATGGATCCTGCATCAAAGATACTGAAAAACTCGCAATACTCGATATGTGCGTCAACAACAAGATTCGTTGGAACGACCACATATGTGCCATCGCTAAAAATGCTGCGAAATGTTTATTTCCTAAAACGGTGCAAGATGTACTTCACCTGGCTACCTGGCTACTATTTACAAGCATTTATTCGACCTAAACTCGAATATAACTATATTGTCTGGACAGGTGCTCCCAAGACTTTATTACATTTACTCAACAGAATTCAGAACCACGTGATAAAACTTATATAAGAATTAATTTCCTAACGCCCACGAGTAGACGAAGCTGGGAAATGAACTGGAGAACAGTTCTGATTATACCGTCATGGTTCGACGTGTCGGTACTATCGGCCTTTTTTACTAAACCTACACAGTTTGTCTGATCCTTAACTAATGCTTTAGGGATTCGTGCAGTTACTGGCATTTCAACAATGTTTTCGCAGCATTTTCTCCATTTGGCACGTTTGGATCGTCTTAATTCAGAGCTGTAAGGGCGAAGTTCATTAAGTAAAATTTGACTAAATCGGAGACTTTCTAGTGGCAACGCTGATCACAACTATATTTGAGGAAGGGAAGATTTTCAAATTTTTTAATTCTAACAGAGCTATAAACCAAAATGTCAGCACTTTTTTGCAGTGATTCTCAAATTTTTGGATGTTATTGTAATTTAAAGAACAAAACTTTTTATAACTTGCTCTTTATAAGATACAAGCAAAGACTTCCTTATTTTGTTGCTTTCTTTTCCTGTTTTTTTTTTAAATCGGACAAACGAACGGACTCACCGGATGACCGGTGTTCCTTTGCTTTCATTGATGCATGTCGCTCTCTCTTAGAATAACCAACGACAAACCGCCAATGTTAAGACGCAAAAAAGCTGAAACCAACTCGGTTTGCTATCTATCTTCGTCAGTGGCTTATACTTAGCCTCTGGTACTACCCGGAAGTGTTAACAATATAATCGCCGCCGTTTGTAGCAACAGATTTTGCCCACAGTTAGGAATTGTCAAACGGTATTTTTATGCAGAATGTTACGTGGGTACACAATGCACATGCCGCAAACGGCATACCATGCCACCTCGCCTCGTCGTCCTACACAAAAGTGAACGAACTACCATGGCGGCTCACCCCGTGGCCGTATGTTCACGAGCGACTGACTTAATTCCGTCATTTCCAATGGATGTCACTGGGTAGGTTTCTTTTGTTGCAACTGTGGCGGCGACAGTTGTGTTGTTTGCGGTGAAATAGAAAACCAGAAATTTTCTGTTTCTTTTTTGTTTTTTTTTTTATATTTTTGCATGTCCTGTTTGCTAATGTTAAGGAGAACTTTTGTTTTCTTTTTTGCATGAGTTTGACATGGCTTTGCCACACACACACACTGTACGACAAAATTAGGATAGAAGAGTTAAATGCTTTAGTTTACGCTGTTAAACATTTGGGGCGAACGCTTAACGTACGTACGGCGGGATCAACATTTGTATATGACAATTAAGTTCCATAAGCTTTTAGAAATTGAATCTTATAAACAAACTGCATGCTCTTGCAACTTACATTTAATCCTATAATTTAATTGCAGGACTGGGCCACGAACACTTCTGGATATCGGGAACCGATTTAGCTGATGAGGGTAATTTCTTTTGGATGGCAAACGGTCGTCCAATTACGTTTACCAATTGGAATGCTGGGGAACCGAATAATTTCCGTTATGAAAATGGTGAAGAAGAAAACTGCCTTGAGCTTTGGAATCGCGATGGCAAAGGACTGAAATGGAATGACTCACCGTGTAGCTTTGAAACATATTTCGTCTGTGAAGTGCAACCAAATTAATGATTGTACATCAGTGATCATCCCATCTCGTCACCACCATAATCATGATCGATAGATCGTCGTCGTTGTCGTCGTCGAAATCATCACCAAGAAACTTCAATTCATTTTTCATTTTTCTTTTTGAATTTTTGTTATATAATGTTATTTGTTTTATACGTGTTAGTAGCATTAATTCATATTGTAAAATTCAATTAAAAGACAAATGTAAAACTCTGTTGTCATAGCACATGACGAAAAATCTCATCCCAAGTGAGAAGAATGTATAGCAAAGTTTTCTTTGCCATTTCGCATTCGTGTTCCTTTCTTTGCAATAAAGAAAAAAAATGGGAAATTTACTTAACAACACAAATTGCCAGTTACGTATAGAATTGTTATTATAATTTATAATTTAACTGCAACACACAAGAAAATGATGAAATAATGACGATAAATACACAATAATAATATTCTTAATCGTAGGCGTATTACTTAAGTAGATGTATTTAAATTATATATGTATGTATGTTATATGACGACTTGTTCTTGTAATTGATATAATCTAACGGATGCAACACGCATTGTCACATTATAGGACTGTTAACAATAAAGATAATTTTAGTTTGAAATATATTTTTGGCTCTTAATAGGTTGCTATCATCTGATTTGGGCCCACGAACCCACGTTGACCAAAACTGTGAATTATGGGTAAAACTTTTCTTTTTAAATCCGTTGCAACATCCAGCAGCTATTTACAAACTTTGGAAAGTTTTCTTTTACCTTTTTTTGTTTTTGATGTTTTTACAACACGCTGTAATCTTGCACCCTTATAATGCCTATGCTCAAAATGGGGATGGAGTTATTGGCATAGAAGAAAAGAAAAAAGTTGTTGTGGGTGGAGTGAAAGATCACACCCGAGTACTTACAAACTAAATGCTCATCCCCACATTGATGGCTTAACGTAAACCTCTACATCAATGCAGTGATATGTAATAGATACTTATATATTAGAATACGTATACAGGGTGTTCCCTAATTCGTCAACAATAATATTCTAAGAAACAAATCGTTCTACAGTAAGGGTCTATCTCTAATATTAATACCACTTATCGGGGATTTAAGAAAAGGCTTACTTTGGTGTACCCTGTAGGGCGAATAAAAGCTTTGTACATAGTAGCCAGATCAGAGGGAGTGAAATGGACTAGAAACCCTTAACATTTCGCAGCATTTTTGGCGACGGTTCCAATGTTAACGGAAATTCCTCTATTAATACTAATGGTAGAAACGTCGTTTAGGATTTTGTTTTTAGAAGAAATACTAGCCTTTGTAACTGCGTTTATATAAAGTTGATATCCAGAAAATGCGTAATAAACATAACGTTTATAATTTTTTTTCTTATAAACGCAACAATAACAAAAATAAAAATAAAAAAAAAAAGTTTGCGAAAGACCCATAGATTCTATGATACTTGGGAAAACCTGCTGCAGGTAAAATTTAAAAAAAGTTTTCTTTTGCTTTAAACTCCAAAGGCTATGAATAAAAAATGATTTTGTGTGGTTTCTTTCTTTCTTTCCTTTACTCCGCGGGGGAGCATAGGGCTTATACAAACGCCCGCCAACGAACTCATTTAACGCCTGAGGTTTCAAGAGACGCCACTCGGTCCCCTGGGATCTTGCTTCCTCTTCTGTTGTCCTTTTCCATGTCTTGCTAGGGCGGACAACTCGGCGGCTTACTTGAGGATTCCAGTAGAGCGCTAATTTCGTAATATCGTCCGCTGCCTTTCTCAAAGTGTGGCCAATCCAGCTCCATTTTCGACGTCTGATGGTGATCGCGATTGCTTCCTGCTGCGTTACTCTCCGCAAGTCTTGATTGGTGATAATGTCCGGCCATCTTATTCTTAGTATTCTCCTTAAGCACTTGTTGAAAAAAGACTTGGAGGCGCGTCGCAATTGACTCTGTGACTTTCCATGTTTCGCAGTCATACAAGAGTACTGAGAGAATGTTAGATCTGAAGATCGTTAGCTTCAGATTCCGGGAGATTTGCGAGGAGTTCTAGATATTATTCAGCATACTATAGGAGTGTCGCTCCTTGTTTACACGAGAGCACACATCCGAGTCAGCACCACCATTTTTTGACATCCAGCTGCCCAAATAACAAAACATATCGACTTCCTCTATCTGATGTTTGTCAATCGAGAGATCACATGTTTCACTAGCGTTAACGCGAAGTAGTTTTGTTTTTGAGACGTTAATTTTTGAACCCACTTTGTTAGCGTGGAGTTCTAAAAGTCGATAACAATTGTGAAAAGCAATGGTGAGAGGGTGCAACCCTGCTTGACTCCCGACTAGATGTTGAAAGGTGAGCCAAGATGACCGTTATGAATGACGCGGCATGTTGAGTCGCGGTACAGCGACGGCGGTACAGTGGTTTAAGATAATTTTGTTTTATGTGTGTACAAAAACAGTGACAGCAGGTGCTCAAAGTTTCCTCCTTGGTTTTCTATGCATGCTAACTGCTGTCTCACTTTTTATGACCGATGTCAACATTAGAGATAGTCCCTTACTGTGGAACGATTTTTTTCTTAGAATATACCCAAGTATCTTTTCCCAAAGTATTGTTGACGAATTACGGGGTACCCTGTATATCACTGCAATGCTTTTACCTACAAATAGCACAAAACCTATGTGTGCACTCGTATGGAGTTTCATTCGGTTTGATGAACTTTAAGTTAATTTTTATCGAAAAACTTAAAGACCGCAATTTAAATTTAATCCAGTGGTCAGGCAGCAGCAGATTTAGGGATTAACATGAAAACATAGCAAGAAAAAAAACCTTTGCCCTACCTATAATGAACTGATGCGAGTGCGATTCTTTTTAAATTCTCTATATTAAGTTCGCGTCGGGTTGTGTTTTTGTGTTTGTGGCTGCCGACAAATCTTGTGATCAATTTTTAATCCACTTTCTAAAACTTTGAACACATTTGCGTATTTCTCCGATTAGAGAATTTACATGAAAAATTATTTATGGGTTGGTTTATTATTGCATAATAATATTTAGCTCACACGACCATCCGTGTTGTGCGTGTTATAGTTTTGCACACAAAGACAATTTAAAGACATATCCGAAAGACGATTTGATAGGCTTTTCACGGCAGTTATATCCCTCTAATTTCTACGTTTGTAAGAAATTCGCGATTCGCGAATGTGAAAAAGATTCGTGGTGTTTTTCTAGTATTCGAACATCGAGCCTTCCGCTGTGTTGTCTAACGCACCATTGCCAGTGCCTGGAATGGTTTTATGTTCAGAGGAAATATACAGATACATCATTAAAGAGATTACAAAATAAAGCTTCACTTTACTTTGAATTCAATTACTTTTTAATTCTGAATATGTACTGACGTAAAAGGAAGCATTAACCATCCTGTTGGGTTGACGTAGTCGAGTTGAGTAATTGGTACAGAGTTTGGTGATTTTTCTTTAATCATTGTGCTATGCATCCTCATGAATATTTTGTTTCTTAACGTATCACGGCGCATCGGAGATGTCTTGAAAAATGAAAATATTTTTAAATAGGATCTCTTCAGTTTTTCTATATTGCTTTTGCATAAAGTGCACATTCCATCTGTCTAGATTGTTTAAAATATTGTTTTGAAAAAGTAGTAGTAGCTCTTATCTTTGATCTTCCTCCAATTAGCCTATGTATGCTTCTAGTTTTCAGTTTTGGTTGCCTTATTTTTGGTACATGTTTTTCCATGTAAATCTGCTGTACCCAAACAGGAGAAGGTTCTTTTTTTAGTCTCAATAGTAAACATTAATCAAGCTAATTGTAAGATGGCTTCTTATTGCTTCATTGACCTTTATTCTTTACGGTGGAATCAAGTTCTACGTTTTTTTAAATAGTCCTGCAGGAATGCGGTAGCTATTGTTGGGTTTGCGTACATACTTAGGACTGTGGTACCGTCTTCAAAAATGAATGTTAATACCTCGTTTCTGAAGACTACCTAAAGACTATATCAAGATCACCTCAAGACCGCGTTAATACCATGTTACTATCCCCATTAATACTTCCTCAAGACCCCCTCAAACCCTTCTTAAAATTCCCTTCAGATCCCTTCAAAACACTGTGAATACCACCTAAAAGAACCCTCAAGAATCCACTCACTACCCTCTCAAAATACCCTCAAGACTCCACTGAAGACCATCTTAAAATCCCCTCAAGACCACCTAAGAAACCACTCAAAACCCCACTAAAGATCCTCACAAAACTCCCTCGAAACCCCCTTAAGACCACCCTACGACCCCTTCTAAGAACCCCTCAAGACTCCACTCAAATTTCCCTTACCCCCACAAAACCCTCTTAAGAACCTACTCAAGACCACCTTAGAACACTTCAAGATCCCTCTCAAAACTCCCTCAAGACCCTACTCAAATTTCCCTTAAGAACCTATCAAAACCTTCATAATTCCTTAATACCCTCGCAAACCCTCTCAAGTCCCCTTTTATACCCACACAAGGCCTTGACAAAACCCTCATAAGACTCTACTCAAGACACTCCCAAAATCCCTCAAGATCCCCTCAAGACCACCTAAAGACCCCCTCAATACCCAACTTAAAATCCTCACAAAACTCCTCGGGATCCCCCTCAAGACTACCTAAAGATCACCTCCATCAGTACTCCCTCAAGACCGCCTAAAAACCACCTTAAGGTTCCACTCTCGACCCTCTTAAAACCCCCTTAAGACCACCTCAAGACTACCGCCTCAAGTAACCCCCTTAATACTCCCTTAACAGCATCTCAAAACCCTCTTTATACCCCTCTCAAAAACCCCTCTAGACCCACCTGAAAGCCCCATCATGAATCACCTCAAGACCCATTTCAAGACCCACCTGAAGACCACCAAAGGGCCCCCGAAAGTCCTACCCCAAAAATACCATTTGTCATTTAGAACAACATAAATTTACTTCGTCCTTGCGTTCCAATGTAAAACAAAGAAGCAAATGCAATTAGCCGAAAGTATAAAGCTAAAATCCCAGATATGCAAGAGATCTACTCGTAATTAAATGCTTAATGTTAGGCCACCAGTATATATATATTTTTTTAAGTGGACAATTAATTTAGTAGCTATTAGATATATAAAAAGACCTAAATTGATTTGCTGCACAGCAATAAACTCGATAGAATGCTAAACTTTCGCTTTCGATTCGAGTACCTTTTGTAAAATTTACGATCGAAACGACCAATCTACGACGGCAATAAATTCAAACGGAATCTGAAAGAATTTGCTCTGTTGAATTTAACTTCACAGCCCATGTCTTTCAATACAACGTACGGGCTGCCACTTTTTGTGAAAGTTAGCAGGATTATATGTGTTAATACTCCCTGTGGTGAGTTATTTTATTAATAGGGTAAGACTCTCTAGCGATATACGATTCCATAGACGTGTGTCTTCCGATTGTACGATTTCTTTGAAGGTAACTACGAGTAACAAGGCCATGCATAACCCCAGTAATGTTACGCGATTAATTTTGCCAAACGCCAATATTAAATAAAAAAGTTTAATGATACAATTTATTAGCAGACAAAAACATAGAAAGGGTACTCAGACGTGACGTAAGCCGGTGTGTAGGCTATTTGACCAATCTTCATATCGTATTAGTATGAAATTAAATTTCTACTAAATCAGATTCACCGCGCTTAGTATTTTGTATATATACAAGGTGTCCCAGCATTGTTGAATAAAATGAAGCAGGATAATAAGGAGCTCATTTCAAACAGAATCAGTCAATAAAAGTTTTCCGAATTGTTGATCTGATGCTGTGGTAGCTGTTGTTTAAGTGGCGCTTACGGGAAAATAATTTTTGGAAAACAAAAAGCCATCGCAAAACCATTGTTCTTATCTGACAGAAATTAACATAGCTTATAAAAATGATTTTATTGAAAGGGTAAATACTCCCTTCTAGATCTTATTAAAAAAAGAAAGTTGAAAAAAAATATCTTTTGTGTTCTTTAAATGAATTTTTTGGTGGGTGTATATTCGATTTCAATGAAAACACTAAAAGTGGAATATCTCTTGAACCATCAACAATTTAAAAAAAAAAAAAAAGCGATCAGATGGTTGTTAAATGTTGTTGAGTACCGCGTATAAGATTTTCCCCTCCATCCTCCATCAAGACAGGATAGCCGCATACGCGAAAGTCATCATTGGTACATACCAGTGTGGCTTCATCCCGTGCAAATCAACAACTTATCAGATTTACACCCTAAGACAGGTGATGGAAAAATGCCTTGAGTTTTAAAACTCACTACATGAACTTTTTACAGACTATGATAGCATAGCCAGAGTAGAAATTTATAAAGCCATAAGAGAATTCGGCATTCAAAATAATGATAGGACTATGTAGGTTGACCATGACCAATGTTATAAGCCAAGTAAAAATATCTGGATCACTATCAAGCCCATTCAACATCTATAACGGGCTTCAACAAGGGGATGGACTGGCCTGCGTCCTCTTCAACCTTGCGTTTGAGAAAGTGATCCGACATCCGAGACTCTGACGTAACGACGAGAGGAACAATCCTCTATACGTCCATTCAGATGCTGGCTTACGCAGACGATATTGACATCGTTCGTAGAAACCGAAGAGCTGTACAGAAAGCTTTCATCCAGATCTAGCAGGCGGCTCGGAATCTGGGGCTGCACATAAATGAGCAAAACAAAGTACATGGTGGCAACGACTGCGAGTAAAAGATCCAACATTGGTCCCTCAATTCAAATACTGGAGCGCGAATTTGAAGAAACAAAAATACGCGCACGGTTGCTTAAAGCCAACAAAGCCTACTATAGACTGTCAAGACTCTTCAAATCTAGGAATTTAACCATAACATCCAAGCTGCTGGTATATAAGACAATGGTCATACCAGTACTTAGATATGGATCCGAGACTTGGGTGCTTAGCAAAAAGAAGTCTGACGTCTTACCCGCGTTCGAAAGAAAAGTCTTACTGATAATTGTTGGCCCCGTATGTGAAGAAGAACGATTCCGGGGATTCTACAATAAAGAGATCTACGAGCGTTATCGCTATGTCGACGTCGTGAAGAGATAATAGCTTAAATACCAAAAAAATTGGAGTTGTGTCTTGCCCTGATTGAGAGTAGTCAAGCTTATAATTTGCGCTGCTATTAGCAACCGTTGTTATTTATCTAAAAATATAAATATTTGAATTTTTTTTTTTTTTTTTTTTAATTAAATTTTGTGAATTTGCATCAAATTTTTTTTCACATTTTAAGACGGATGGTATCGGAATTTTTATTATTATACTTTTTAGTGCAAATAAAAACAACAAACAAACGCAATAGAAAATATTAAAAAAAACACATCAAGAAAAAAAAAAAACATAAATTAAAATGTCTTCGCCCCCTCCAATGGAGGGTGCAGAAGCACTATCTCCGATGGAATGGATCAATAAACAAAAACACATCATAGAAATAGATTTATTAAAAAATGAAATCGAAAATCTACGTGCTCAATTAAAAAAAAAAAGAGAAGAAACAGTTAAATCGCCTGAAAGAAAACGAAAAAATGATACAAAAACAATAACAAATTCATCATCAATATTAAGAAATAACAGTTTTGCCTTATTAGACAACGAAGAGGAAACGCTAGAAGATCAAAAATTTCCAACATTAAATTCAACGACGAAAAAACTTGTTGCTGAACTCAAAAGTGCAAACATAAAAAAGCGCAATAGTGCAGTGAACAGTACAACGATTGTTTCAAACATTACGGAGAACGTTGGACCAAAAACTTTAACTGCAACTAAAAATACTGAAGGACAAAAAAAACCACCTCCAATAAATATTTTTAGAGAAGACAGCAAAACAATTAATTTAATACTTAATGACGCAATTGGTGCAGGTCAATTCAACTTAAAAAATGTAAACAAAAACAAAACAATATTAAATGTAAAAAATAGCAATGACGTAGACAAAGTTAAAAATTTACTTAACGAAACCTGGACGGAGTTTTTTACATATACCGACAAACAAAAAAAAAATTACACTTTCTTAATTAAAGGGTTAAATATCGGCCATACTCCAGAAGAAGTCTTAGAGGAACTACAAAATAATGAACAAAATTTAAAATTTATTAAATCATTCGGGTACGTAACCCCTCGTTCTAAACGTGAAAACCAAATATTGCCTATAATCGTGGTACAGCTATCTCCAGATAGCATGGTGCAAAACTTGAGAAATATAAGGTATGTTGGGGGTCATGTCGTGACCTTCGAAAAAATTCGAAGAAGTGATGTCCTACAATGCCATCGTTGCCAACGGTTCGGACATACTTCTTCGAATTGTAATATGGAATTCAGGTGCGTGAAATGCCAGAATTCACATGAACCGGGCAAGTGCTTAGTTCAAAAAGATACAGGCAAGGAGCAGCTGTTCTGTGTGCTCTGCGGCAAAGCTGGTCATCCAGCATCCTGGCGTGGCTGTGAGGTTTACAGAAATCTTGCTGAACGCTTACAATCAAAAAAAAAGGCAGCACAACAGAAGGCTACCCAAAATACAGCTTATATTGAAAATTACGTTCAGAAAGGTTTTTCGTTCGCCGAAGTGGCCAGAAACACAAATGGCTCACATACTGTTCCTAATTCTTTAAATGAAAGCTTAGAGAATAAGGTAAGCAATTTAGCCAAACTAGTAGCCGAACAGTCGGTGCAAATTGCAGGCATTTTAAATGCTCTACGTTGTTTTAATGTTTAGGCAGCGTCGCGGAACACTCAGAATAGCTGCCTTAAATGTCAACTCCATTATCTCCGTTGCTAGACGTGGCGACGTTCTTAATTTTGTGACAGATCATAGACTTGACATCCTTCTCCTATCAGAGACAAAGCTAAACGCTAAGCACAAATTAGAATTTAAAGACTACAACTTCATACGAACTGACAGAAAGGACTCGACTCGTGGTGGTGGAACAGCTATGCTGATCAGAAAACCACTAAGTTTCGAAAAAATATATAAAGGTGATATTGCTTGTTTTAATTGCCTAGAGACGACTGTTATTTCGCTGTCACTTCCTAATAACTGTCGTCTTCATATAATATCTGCATATGCACCGCCAGCAGATAACCAATTTAATGTCGAGTTCGAGAAATTATTCGAAATACTAGGATTAGATAGTTTAAATAACTATTTCATTCTAGCGGGAGATTTAAACGCGAAACATCAGGCTTGGTTGGATTCAACAGCGAATGGAAGAGGCAGCTTCCTTAAGCATTTTGTTGATGATAATCAAATCAGATATAAATTACAATTGTACAGCCCAGTTACGGCGAGTTATCCTTCCGGGAACTCATACCTAGATTTGTGTCTTGCAGATGCGCGACTGCAAATAGAAACGGTCTACGAAAATAAGATCCCGCTGCTGCCGTATGATAGCGACCATAATGCGATATTAATGGTAGCGTCTTTTGCGGACGAATCACTATTTGCCCTCGCGATACAACCAGATATTCCTAAATTAAATTTTAGGAAAACAAATTGGAACAGATTCGAAAAACGGGCCAAAAGAGAATGCAGGGATCGTTTTACTTCCTCTAATATCCCTAATAATAGGAATATGATGAACGAAGAATGCGATCTTTGCATAGAAAAACTGAATTCGGTGATCCTGACGAGTATTGCTTCGACAGTCCCGAAAACAAAAAGCAAAAATTCTACGGAGTGCTATCTAAACCGTGAAATACGTACTCTCCAGAGACACAAGAGTTTTTTAATCACGCAGATTAACAGAATACGACGACAGTTTCTTGATGTACCGAACAACAGTGATTTGGTAAGGCTGAAATCCCTCTTGAGAAATGTTAAAACTCTTTTGGAACAGCAATTCCGAAACAGCATCAACAATTACTGGAGGCAACGCGCTGAAAACATAATAAAGTCAGATTCTAGGAACATGTTTCCTAAAATAAATAGATCTTTTAAGCCCCGTAGTATGGTCGCTGTTCCGGAACTGAAGATTCCTACAGCATTAGAGTATATCATCTCCCAAGCTGGGATTGATAGCAGAACGACACCAATCATTAACAACAACTTTGTTGTTGGAGACGGTGTTGAGAAGCTCAGTCTTATTGGATCGCACTTTGAAACGGTGCATCAAATAGGGACTCGTTCAAGTAGTTCTGCTGAGTTAGTGACTGAAGAATTAAGTAGATTTCTTAATCAGAATAATTACTCGGACACTGTTGTGATTTTCTCTGACGACCTTAAATCTGACGAACTGACTGGTGAACAGACTAATGAATACTTCACGACACTGAACGAACTGACCACAATTTTCAAGAAACTAAACAATAAACCCTCGTCAGGCTTAGATAACATTCCAAATATCGTGTTGAAACATCTTCCGGTCGAAATTATACGGCAATATTGCGTAATTTTCAACAACTTGCTTAATAATCACTACTTCCCAAATTGTTGGAAAGTATCGAAGGTTTTTCCAATAATAAAGAAAAATAAAGATCCTTCTGATCCGACTAATTATAGGCCTATTAGTCTCATGCCTAATATTGGGAAAGTATTTGAAGTGATTATTAGTAAGTCAATTTTGACCGCGTGCGAAACAAATGAGATTATACCGCGAAACCAGTTTGGGTTTAAAAGAAACCACTCGACGGTGCACGCTGTAACCAAATTGATCTCAGATGTCAACTGGCATCTGAATGATAAGAGGAATACGGCCGCATGTCTGGTGGACATCGAAAAAGCCTTCGACACGGTTTGGACCGATGCGCTTATTTATAAAATTATTAGATATGAGTTCCCACATCATTTAGTTAAAATGATTATATCAATGATATACGGGAAGAAATTTGTGGTAACAGATAAAGAAAATACGACAAGTAAAATATTCAATATCGCTAACGGTCTGCCACAGGGTACAGTAACGGCGCCAATACTGTTCAACATATATATTTCTGAAGTACTTAGTGACATGGAGACGTCCCTAGCATATGCTGACGATATTGTACTATATGCACACGGCTCTAAAATTGAAGAGATTCAAAGAAAGTTACAAAGCAAATTTGACGAATTTCGGGTATTCTGCGAAACATGGAAACTTAAGATAAGCTATTCAAAATGCGAAGTTATACTGTTTCGCCCCCCTCTCAGGCGTGGAAATCACGATCTGCGAAATAATTGGAAAAATCTTCGGATAATCGGTGAAAATGGTGTTCAGGTCCCATCGAAGAATATCGTGCGCTATTTGGGTGTTCATCTGGACAAATTTCTTTACTACAATGAACATGTAAATATCGCTTTGGAAAAAGCAAGGGCGGCATTTATGTCGCTCAAAAAGCTTTTCCTTTCACGATACCTGAGGAGTGACGTGAAGACTGTTTGCTACCAGGCATTCATTCGACCAATTATTACATACGCGTGTCCAATATGGTGGAACATCAGTCCATCATTTATGGAAAAACTTCGTGCCTTTGAGAGGAAATGCCTTCGAGCATGTATGCATATGTACAGAAGCGAACATTCTGAGTACAGGCATTATGTGTCAAACAAAAAACTCCTGAATGCTTCCGGAGTATCAAGAATTGACAATGTCATTCTTAACCTTACTAGGAATCATTTCGCTCGGTCAGCCTCTATTGAAAATAGCTTAATCTCGGGAGCATTTTATCCTAATCCTGGGTACTTTAGAAATACATTGGAGAGTGGATTTATACCACCCGAGACATTTCTGTATCTGGACGCTCTGGGCCACTTGTCAGATTCATGCAACGTTCCTATAATATACCATGTTGCTAGAAGGGCCACTGACAAAAGAATTCCACATGCATTGTTTGCCAATGGGGCTGCAAATGATATCTGGAGATACTGTCGTAGCGTGCCTGAAAAAGACCTAGCAGACAACAGGCACTTAGATAAAAGAAAATACTGGTGGCTTGACTGGAGTGTGGCCGAAATTTAACCCTAACCGCTAACTGTAGGGAATTAGTTTTTAAGTCTATTTAAGTATTTTAATTAGTTTTAAATAGTTTTAATTAGTTTTTTAGTAGTTTAAGTTTTCTTTTTTTTCTTTTTTATCTTATAAATATAAATATGGCGGAAGAATTTTTACCAAATTTTTGTTCTTTATAATTTCAATATAATAAATAATTTCAAAAGAAATAAATAAAAAAAAAATAATTGTTAAATCTAACCAATTGAAATAATAATATTGAAAGTAGTGTAAGCCCTCTTAGGTAATTTTACTAGTTTTTAATAAAAATAGTCAGTAAGTTATTTATTTATTACAAACAATAGTACTTAAGATTTATGATAATTAAATAAATGGATTTAAAAAAAAAAAAAAAAACCAAAAAAATTGGAAATCAAATAAAAATCTAAATCTAATCTAATCTAAAAAATCTAGACTTTTCACATTTATCTATCTCCGATTACAGACTTTACTTACATGCACATTTTTTATTTTTATGAGTTTGGTTTTTTAGGTGTCATAGTATCACATTTAAGCTCTAACTATTGCCTCAATATAAGTAATGGCCGCCTTAAAACCTCTTGTTCGCTGTATCTTCAGTATTTTACAATGAAAATTAAATAAATGTTTACTTCAATATTGGTAAGCCACTTAAAACCTGCCTACAGCAAGGGCATAAATAATCTTAAAATTAAAAAAAAAACCATTCTGACTACTGCTGCAGCTTTAGAGAGTTAAGCCAATGCGGCGCTCTAAACCATTCGCCTGACCACATTTTCATGTTGATATTTTGATGGAAAAACGGTAGCACACCCCATCCCTATAACCAAGCAAAAGAGTTCCACGTTGCAGTACATTGTGATTTCAAAGCGCAAAGTACTGCAGCATCATAATACCGAGTGCTACCGAGCGAAAGCAAACCAAAAGAAAGCACTGTGGCCAGCCGCACAGTGGTACAAAATCATCATCGTTCTTGAACATCAACAAATATGTTGTTGTGTTCTCTACTCCCATGCGTTCTACAGTACTCTCTTCGGCAGCACAGTCACTTCCGGAGATGCGCATGTGCGAATTGTGCCACCAACCACACCAGCAAGAGTTACGACTTACGAGTATCTTTGACCAAGTCCAAGAGAAATTAAAGAGATACACGTCTCGTCGCGGTCGTAGGTCGACATTGTAGCCGCATTTCTGCTTATTTATAGATCAACACTTGACTCACGCATAAGCACAATAGCAAATAGCAAAAAGCTCCAGGCACAAAAACAACCCGAATTCTCCCGAAAGAGAAACAACGTCCTTCCCAATGGTCTCTGATTGTTCTAAACCGTATTGCTGTGTAAAAATTACGCAAAACTTTTTCCTTCGTGTTGGCCACCGACGAACCTGCAAGCAGCAGTCTTTTGCAGAAATTTTAACGAATCGGTCGGGCCGTTCGGAAGAATTGCTTTTAAAATGTGAAAAGGGAATTTTTTTAGAAATAACTTCCAAAATATTAAAGTAACTATGTGAAAAGTTTATAATTTAATAAAAAAGAAAAGAAACGTCGTGTTTTAAATCAGAAGTTCCTCCTCCTGTGTCCGTTTGGTAATTACACCTCACCTCAATCGAAGAATGGTTTTGGTTGAATTGATTCCGTAGAAAACGTATAGATTCCGATTTAAAGAACAACAACAGCAAAGTGAGATTAACATAAAATCGTAACGGAAAACTGAAAAGATTGTTTAATCGATAAAACGATAAAATACTTGTGTATTACATCTAAAACCAGGCTAAAGCCAACGACAAAAGTAAATCAAATAAGTGGTGCAACCTATTTGGGTTTAAAGTTTTTTTTTTCTTCTTCTCTTGTCTCCTTGAAAAATAGGGTGTATCTACCAAAGTAAGCGCGCACACACCCTAGTGGAGAGGAGTATGCCGAAAGGGTAGCATGTCTGCGTTTAACCAAAGAGTGAAGTGAAGAAGTGATTAGAAACAAGTCAGGCGGACAATTATATTTCTTTGAAAAGAAAAACCCACCTATGATGCCCAAAGAAATATTGGCCTAGCGTAAGGGCATGGTCGTCGAGTTTTTTTGTTTTTACTTTACTTACAATTTAAGGACGAAGGCGACATTTCATTTATTGAAGTAGACTCGCTTGTGCACAAATGTATGTACACGCAATCGTCCTGTCGTCGGGATTCGCGCTTTACTTCAAAACCGCAATGTAGTAGGACATGTGGGCGATGGGTGACGACTGACAACATGTCAACTTGGCTTTTATGTACAATATGTGTCTCGTGTATTTTAAGAGAGAAGGCGTTCTGGCGGCGGTCGGTTTAGTTTTGATTTTTAGCGCGTGTCTCGGTGGAAATGCAAACAGCCAAAAGGGAAATAACACGGTCTGACATATGCGCTCTCACACATACGCTAACATTTCGGATTTTCTTAGATTTGGTAAATATTTATGCTGCATGCATACAGGATCGTCCATGTATACTGTGTATGAGCTGTCTACATTATTTGCAAAGAGAAATTTTTGATGTTTCAAGGTGATAAGCACGCGCTTAAAATTGTCATTGGGTTGCGGAAGGGGACAACTATCAGATGATGAATGTTTGTTTACGACGTGCACACACACACCCATAGAAAAGGCAAATATATGCGACAAACTTAATAAGCCAACTGCAGTGCAGGTTTTTTTTGTGCTTTGTATTGCATTTGTATTTGTATTAAAAGCTTTTTCCCACATTTGCAGAGCATGCTGATTGTTGTATTCTGTCAAAAAAGAAAAACACATTTAATAACGCAGGTATTTAGTATTTATTTAGTTCTTTCTGGTGTGACACAGCCACTGCTAATTGCAAAAAAACTTATGCTGTGAAATCTTCACGTTTTTTGATAGTACAACTGGATATTGCAGATAACACAGCAAACTATTTTTCTATTGACGATTTCGCACGAACACAAATGCTAGACAAGCAATTGACTAACGTGCTCACTTTCTCACTTTATAATTTGACATTCAGAATAAGAACAGCGGCTCAAAATGAGCTGCGGTCTATGCAACTTCCACTCCACCTTACAGCTGCTTATACCAAACAGCTATAAGGAAATTACGCATCCTAAATAATTCACAGACGAATGTTAATATATGATGTCATGAAAAGATTTCCGGAGCTCTATCAA
This sequence comes from Nephrocerus scutellatus, assembly GCA_947095585.1. NCBI lineage: Eukaryota > Metazoa > Arthropoda > Insecta > Diptera > Pipunculidae > Nephrocerus > Nephrocerus scutellatus. Next base: position 24,488,172 of record OX352765.1, on the reverse strand, counting down.
TATAGTCTAATCAACATCTAAAAGGGGCTCTGAAAAGATTTTAGAGTTTAGACTGCCGTTACAGTAATACCCCGACTTACGTGAACTCGGAGTTACGCGATTCTTTTTTTTTTGTTCTCTTTTTCAGTGTTTTTCATGCATGATTACTATTCTACGATTGACGAACGTAATAGTATATTACAGAACGAGCAAGGAAAGTGGAGTTTATCGTGCGAGGTCGAAGCTTGACGAACGAGGCGGTAGCCGAGTTCGGAAATCTAACGAGCACGATGATCACTTTTCTGCAAGTCATGTACGCTATTTTTCACGCGTCCAAACCGTTTGCTAAATCGAGAGAGAAGCAGAAATGTGAGAATGTGTGTTCGCTGTGACTGCAGTAAATAACAAAGAAATTAATTTTTCACGCGTCCAAACCGGTTTTCCTGCTTGTTCGAGAGAGAAGCAGAAAGCACAAACGACAAACAAAAGAGAATTCTTGCTCATGCGCAATGTGTTCGCTGAGATTGTAGTAAATAACAAAAGACGTTTATATCATAACATAACTAGTGTTGCTATGGGCTACTTTCGAGGCTAGTTTATAGCGTACGAAACAGTCACTTTCGTCTATGGGCGTGTGAAAAGATCTTTTTGTAACGCGGTTCTTGAAAACATTTGTGAGGCATAGCTTATTTTTAATCACGGAGCATTCGATCACTAACTAGGGCGTAGATGCTCCAACGTTTGGGTTGTCTTGTCCAGCTTTTTCACTTTCCTGGACCCCAAAACAGACCCCTAAAGATTTCGCATCGCCAGCATGCCTGATGGTTTACCTACCTCGATCAGGTCGACGACCAGAACCGGAAGCACACCCAATCGTGCCCACTAAAAAAATAAAAATTAAAAAATTCGGTGTTCACTTTCTCAGTGTTTCTCTTGCCGTGATACGCATTGGAGGCGTTTCGTGCAAACACTACGTGCACGAGTATACTATTTTACGTTTAGGTGAAGTTAAGATCGTTTTGTTACGTCTTCTAAGCCATTAAAAACGATGTCTTCAAAACGAAGTAAATTGACAACGTTTCTCTTGAATATAAACTTAAACTTCTGAAGATTTTGAATCAACAGTAAGAAAAATCATTAAAGATAAAGCAAGCATTCAAGATGCTTTGAAAAATTCCCAATCCAAAATTATGATATGATAATCAAGTAAAAGTGAAGAACTGTCCAGTCGATCAGAACTCTGTATTCCATTAAGCTAAGCTAATGTTTGATCGGTGGAGCGGGTTTGAAGAAGGAGCTGGCGAAGGTGAACACTTTGTAGCTAGTAAAGGTTGGTTCAAGCGATCTCGCTTTAATTGACACAGCATCGCGGAGAGTGGAGAAGCGGAAAGTGCCGAAAAAGAAGCTGCATGTTCTTTTCCTAATACACTCAAGGTTACGATACGAGTATAAGAGGGAGACTATAGTAGTGAAACTATATTTAACCCATTTAATCTGAAGAAAAGTATGGGCTGTACCATTCAATCTCTATGACAGTGAGAAAAACTAAAATAAGGGAAGACAGAAAAAGGTTTTAAGATTATGACTTTGATGGGGTGCTATTGACTATGTTAGCTTGTACTCTCTGCGCTGATGACAGCACTCTCAGCTTCTCATATTAGTTTGAGGAACTTCCATCATATTCGCACTCAAAGAACAACGTTATAGAAAATGTTCTGAGACTCTAGTGTTACATCACGAGGATATAGCCAGTCTTAACGGCCCAGACCATAGAATAAGTTGTTGGGGCGATGTATGCAACTGACAGATGACGAAATACATGCGTTTTTATTTGGAAGTGGGACAAGTGGCATAGGCATGTGACAGAAACGACGCAAAAAGTTGACCCAGGTTTCAACTTTCCTCTCCGGCAAATACTTTGACAGTTCTCTTTCACAGTTTGAAGTATATTTTGATGTTTGTCTTTGGTTTGCCTGTACGACGACAACGTATTCATTGGGTCACCTCTTTGCGTTACATACGGCAACATCATCGAATACGTCGACGCAACTGACGCATCGAATTCTATGGGCTGGACCCTTTCGGCAATCTCATCTTAAGAACACAAGGGGCTGTACTGCAAAAATGCATCAAGCGAAGACGGGTCTGTACATAGAAGACAGATCGGTTTTGCGGACCATTATCAAGGAAAAAGATAATTTATAAATGATTTTTCTGACTATTCAGATTTTTTTTTATGATATGCGCACGCGTAAAGGTGTTTCCACCCTTATAAAGCTTGGCTATATGCTTCGCACAGCGTGGGCATTAAGAAAAAGGCGGAGAAAAGTGGAGATGTCTATGAGCTTGTGTTTTGAATGCCTGTGGATCATAGTGATTGGATAGACTTAGCAGAGCATTTTATATACGTCAGTTTACTCATGGATTCATTTATTTATTTTATTTATTTATTTTTTAATGTTTTTTTATATTTTTTTTTTGTTTAAATTTCTTTTGCGCCTAACAGATTTCTCCTAAATGCTATTTGCAAAAAACTCGAAAAACTGTCTAGTTAAAGTGTCACTTCCGGTTGTCAGATTATCTATGTAAAAGATACTATGTAAAAGATACTATGTAAAAGAAAGTAAAAACCGGTTTTTCGGTTACCGAAAAAAGCGACTTACAATCACTAAGTGGGACTAGCTTCTCGCATCAATCCGTGTTGTGCAAGTTTTATTTTTGCACAGAAACAGAAAGGACCTATAATTTAAAGCCATATCCGAAACGCGAATCTTTCTATGACATAAAGTGAACTTTGTCGGATATTCGCAAGAGGTGGGAAACCGCGAAAAAAAGTTTTTTTGAGATTCGAAAAACCGAACCTTTGAACCTCCCGCTCAGTAGTCCAATGCACTAGCCACTAAAGAGAAGCCACCCACAATGAGCTTAAATAGCTTAGAAGTGGTTCAATAATAATGTTTTTTTTAGAAACGAAGCTATTAGCCTTGAGTCAAACTTACTTAGAAGGGACTATCCCAATTATGTAGGTTTTATTTCTTTGTTTTTTTTTTGAAAATAAACGGCGGCTACAAATCTGATCTCACTTCACCAGTCATAATAGATAGGGCACTTGCTCACCCTATTCTACTGATGACTGCCCGCTATGACATCAACAACATTAATTTTACTTTCTACGAACTTTACCAGATAACAAATCAAATAAACATTTTATTAAGATGAATCATTAAAATTGCACCCTATACCAGTTGCCTGTCTTATTCAAATCCAATAAGTATCACGATGCGATAAACGGTAAAGTATTTTGTCTTTGTTCGTTATCTAATTGACGCTAAACTTTAATAGCTCCTAAAGGTAACCGACTTAGTCAACAGACATAAAAATTTAACGAATACTAAAATAACAAATCCCTTTGTTAATTAGAAATCACTGCAACACAAAACTTTTAAGATAAAAGAAATTTAATTAACTGAACTTAGAGAGACATAGTGGCAGAACATACAATTCACTATATCAATAGAAAGTAATATTTTTGTCTTCTTTAAGGACATACGTACTTATGTCTGAAGCAAATATAAACTATATTGTGCCTTGACAGCATTTACTGAACGATTATCTAGAAATGTACGAGTGCTGAAACAATAGTACCTATTGGAATGGATTGTGGTGCGTTTGTCATTATCGCATTTTACTACCATTCTAGGAAATGCTTATCTTTTGTTCTTTGTTTTCACTCTCAATACACGCGAGCACTTAACTGAATAAAGTAGGGAGGTTATAAACCACAGTTTATTTTGTCCCCCACTTTTCAGTAAGCGAAAGAATATCTATGACTTCCTATCGATCCGTTTGTATCTCTTCCTCTTTCAACAGCGACCGTTGTTAACGAGATAATATACTGCAACGCCCACGTTAAGGATTAAATGCGACCACTCGATTTCCATTGACCTCATAACCTCGGCGAATCGCAGGCGTTTCAAATTGATTTCATGCATGATAAAATAGCTGGGTGCTGATGACGACGTCACATCACATCACAGGATCCCATTTAGGTCAAACGATTTCTATTTTTTATTTCTTCTCTTAAGCCATCAGTGTATATCTGATTAACTCTACGAGGGAACAAAGGAATTTGCATGTTGTGGGTCACTGGGGCGTATACGTAATGTTTTTTCCCCCTTCTTTTTATATTTCGGCGTTGAAAATATTTCAGAAACATTCATCATCGTTCTAATGGATTTTTTCTTCTTCTGTAATTATTTGGCAACAAAACCAGTCGCAGTTTTGTTCGACATTATGCCTAATTTGGAGAAAATCAAGTTGTGCCAAATAAAGACGTTTATCGGGAGCACACCAGATGATGATGGTTGGCATAGAATGCTCTAAATTGTAGTTTAGTGCTCTATTAATATAATTAATAATTAATGCATGGAATTGTTTTCAGGCTGGCCTTATTCTGAACTGATGATTGTGCTGAAAATAATTTTCGGCAGTTTGTCCGTTTGAGAACAAATTTCCTTTTTTAAAGACTTGTCTTATAGCCAAGCTATAGTTAAACATATATAATAATTTTGATATCAAAAAGGAAGTATATAGTTGAGCAGTATTTTAAAAAGTATATAGTATCGATAGACTATCGATGTTTAAGCAACACTAGCGTTGGAAGAGCCTAGAGAGGCAGTAATACACTGACGGTGTATTTACTTTGATTAGAGATAAAAAGCAAGTCAGGAGTATGATAACTTACAATGTCGGGCATTCAAGAGACTGTTTATCTCAGCAAATAATTAAACTTCCTTTCCTTGTGGTCCTGAATGGCGAAGTCAACAAGAATTGTGTGCATTGAAATCGCCCGCAATAACGATTTCAAAATTTGGATCAGGTGTTATAATTCTGTAAATAGAGTCAAGTAGTTCATCTAACTAATTACAAGTTAATATGGCAATATTCGTGATATCCAGATCAATGTTAACGTCCACAAATTATTACTGTCCCACAACGACTACTATCTATTTTGAAATAGTATTCAACAAATAAATAAAAACACGCGTCAATCAATTCAGTACGCTATCTTCGATTCAATCGGGTTTCGGAAAGGGTTTTCGCTGTATAACAGCCTTGCTTAAAATTACTGATGACATCAAACAGAGTCTTTGTCAAAAATGTCATGACTTTTGACTCTGTTAACTACCAGCTCAACAATTTTTTCTCTAACAACCAATAAACTTGCTTAGAGCTACCTGGCCAATCGATGATAGACGGTGTATCACAATTCTGTAGCTCTTACAAGGTAAACCTCAAATATCTGTACTCGGATCAAATCTATTTACATTTTACAAACGTTGCTATTAATAGTAGATACCACTTATATGGAGATGATATATAATTTAAAAGTTTGTTTTAAAAACGTTATGAAATGAGAATACATCAATATTTTATGGATTTTTTTAATTGTGAAGGATGGAGTCTCTGAATTAGGAATGAAAAACCATTTTGTTCATGTGGCTCCCTCCGATGGTCTTACAGTAAGCCATCCTGTGATTCCAGTTTTCCATTACTTTTTCGATGATGTTGGTGCCTATGCCGCGAATAACAGTCGCAATGTTATGTTTCAAAGCTGGAGCTGTCTCTGGATTATCCGCATAATATCCATCCTTAACGACACCCCATAAAAAAGTCCATTGGCGTTAAATCGCAGTTCCGCGCCGACCAATTGACATCTCCAAAACGGCTGATTATTCGGTTTCTAATCTTGGTGCGCAAGAGATCGATTGTCAGACAGCTTGTGTGGCGCCATCTTGTTGAAACCAAAGGTCGTCCACATTCATGGTATCGATTTGAGGTCATAAAAAGTTAGTCCTTTGGATCAGTAAAGGTCGCCCTTTAACGGTAACGGCGTTTCCAGCAGGGTTTTCGAAGAAAAAAGGTCCACCACCTCAAAATCCAACCAAAACTGTCACTATTGGTGGATGCATTGGCTTCTCTACGAGTACATATGACTGTTCCGAACCCAAAATCTCCTTAATAACATAGCCCCCGAGATGGCAATGCGTTTCGTCTGAAAAGTTGATTTTTCGATCATCAATATCTAGCTTGTCTATGGCACACGAAGAGAACAGATTTCGAAGTGGATGGTCGCTTGCTTTGCTTGCTTGAAGGACGACGGATTCTGTCCTACACCATAGAGGGACAAAGTGTGGCCCCTAGACCACAGCCGCAATATTCTCCGGCGTGCAACTTGTCCGAGCTCGGGGATCACTTCTGTTATTCAAAACCAAGCTTTTCTCATGAACTTTCTTCGCCAATTTAACTACAGCAGATCCGCTTGGGGCTCTTTCACGACCCATATTTATTTTAAAAATTCGATTTGAGAAAAATAAAAATTCCTTCCTTCCAATTTTATTTTTTCTCATTGAACCGAAATCGAAGTACAGACACCGGTTGTAGAGCCAAACTTAACGATGATAAGCTGAAATACATGCCATTTAAGGACTTTGAAAATGTTAGCTCTGATTATCAGCCGGATGACCAGACAACTAGAAAAAGTTTCGTACATCCTTCGAAACTAGAATACATATGTGATATAAAAGCTTCTTCCTACAATAACAATATTTAGCTTAGCATTCGATATTCAGCGAAGTGTTGGTGTTCTTTTTCTAAATGTTTACCCAAAGGATAAAATGCTGCCGCAAATAATGCAAATAACCAAATGTCAAAGGTGCCAAAGGGAATGTCCACAATTCGCAATTCCACTGCCGGTTGCAATATTGTGAACTTAATCTGCAGACAAAACGAAAAATGTCAACAACAAAATTTATACTAAAAAAGTGAGTTGAATAAAAATAAAAATAAAATCCAAATCGAAACCGATTTTTGCAATCCAAATAAAAAAGAGAGTGTAAAGGAAGAAAGCTTAACAACAACAGCAACACACAAACAAACAAAAACCAGCATAGTTACATAAATCGGTGACACATAGACGTGGAAGGGGACATCTCGTAATGGGAGACTTACAAGCAACAATTGAGTTTTCGGTTGAGCTTTATAAATTTTATAACGTGGATTTGTTTCAACGAGGGTGAGTATTTTTTCACACACCTTTTTAAATTTAGGAATATATTTATTTCATTTATATATAACGACAAACGACACTTACGTACGTACATACATGAAATCTAAAAATACATCACATTATAAAATGCGAAGAACTGCGTCACAAAGCTTAACGATCTGTGATTTCCTAAGAACTTTTGTTGATTAAAATAAATGCGATGTTGATGATACTGAAAATGTGACACAAATGCGTCTCCACTTTCCGTGGTAAATTTCACAAAGTTGACCTACATTGCGGTTTGGGTGTCGCAGCGAATTTTAACCAAACATCAGAGTTCGAATGTACACCCGGGTTAACTGGTGGTATTGGCCGATTGTGCTTTACCTATGTAGTTTTAAAAATAATCTGCTCCATATTCCATGCCCATGTCCATTTTGACCGACGATACGCTTTTTTGGACGTTTAATAATTATTAATTCTGTATGGAAGCAGAATCGTACTTCTAATGGGTTTCTCATTAGGTGCGCCCTATTTTGTTTTTTTTTTTAAATAAAACTGACTTTAAAATATCAAAAACAAATTTATTTCAAGATGCTGTATCGATGATTTAAAATAATGGAATACAACTTCATTCAAATATCCTTGTCGTCTCAGAGATAATAGACTACCTTAGGACTTACGGACATTACGTGGATTATACATAGCCCCAAAGAAAAAGTTCCAAATGCGTTAAAACACACGAACAAGGCATTTTTGATTCGAAGCCGCTAAGCCAGAAATAGGCTTAATAGCTGGTAATGATTTGTCAATAAAAATCACGATCGTTTTTGCCAACGCTTAGGGCCCCCAATCACTGAAGTTACGTTGCATCTGATAATTGTTCGGCTTCAGTTCTTGGTTCAAAGCGATCTCATGGGGTTGAAGGCTCAAGTCCTTGACAACTGGTCACAGAGATGCCCAAATCGATGTTTGCGTAAGTCACTATTTGGGCGGACTTATAGAGGATTGTTTCATTCACCATTACATCCGAGTCTTTGATCACTTCCTCTAATGCCAGGCTGAAAAGGATGAATGCAGGTGCATGTCATTGTCGGAGTTAATTATATATGCTCAATGGGATTGACATCTTATATCTTTATCTTGGCTTTATTCGACTGACACGACTGACACGACTATATAGCTTACCATGACCTTATAACAGCTTCTCAGCTTTATAAAGTTGTACTCTCGCTTTGCTATCATAGGCGGCTTGAAAGTCTCCAAACATATAGTATAGTGATTTTTAATACTATATGTATTTTTTCATCGCCTACAAACGTCTTAAAGGATAGAGGAGAAGATTTTATACACAATTCTCAAAAACTTTATACCGCGATTATTTCTGCACGTTGTAAAATCTCCTTTCTTTTGGACGGGGGGTACATGATGACTCTTCTTCAGTATTTTGCAATCGTTTCCAGTCCATAGAATCTGTTGCGTCAGTTGCGTCGACGTATTTGTTGACGTGGCCGTATGTAACGCAAGTGGGTGACCTAATCACTATGTTGTTGTACAGGCAGACAAGAGCAAATGCCAAAAAAAACTTCAAACTGCTTTAAGAGAGAGCTGTCAAAGCATTTGCCACATACACTTCCCATAAGAACGCGTGTATTTCGTCGATGTGTGAGTTGCATACGTAGCCCCAACGGACAAAACGGCTGGGCCCTTACCCCCATACTCGCTCAAGCCTAATTTTACTTGTTGACTTGAAGTATTTGAAGACCATTGACATTAAATTAAATAATACAAACTATGGGCGCCGTGGCTCAGTGGTAAGTGCATAGGGTTTGGTAGTTCGAATCCCAGAAAACACCAAAAGTATTTTTCACGGTCCCACCTCTTGCGAATGTGTGCCAAACATCCGAAAGTAATAACTTGTCACGGAAAGCTTCTCAATTCGCCGTTCGGATACGGCATTAAATTGAAGGTCCCTTCCATTTGTGTGCAAAAATATACATGCACAACACAAATGGTCGCGAGAAGCTAGGCCTAGGCTTTTTTATGAATTCCTTGATGCAGTGACTCTTTAAGTTTTTTTTTTAATTGTGTACATACGTTTAAGAGATTTGCATGTTTATAAGGCTAACACAGTGTGGGCGTCGGAGAATTAATAATATACAAGTAAATGTAAACAAATTTCTTTTTTCGTATACATCGAAACACGCCACACAGTAACTGTTATTTAGTAATAATCGCCAAAATATATACTTTTTAGGGCGAGCCTATTTCAAACTATTTTCTTCTTTTCCCGCATAACACTCGCCACCTGCAACTCGTTACACGCATCAAATGAGGGATATCAAAATTGGCCCCTTACATTGAGCCGCTCACAAAATTTAAATTAAAATTAAGGCAGAATATAAAAAATGCTATTCTGGACTTACAAAATTTCAGCTCTCTAGATCGTGTGGAAGGTGGTTAAATAGGACCTCAAAGAAATCCAAAAATGTTAACCCATCACAGGTGCCACAGGCGACACGCCTCATACGCGGAATATAAAAAAAGCTATTTTTAAAAAAGTTTTGCCATTCACTTAATATAGTTTCTACACTTATTCTCTGCTTTGGAAGTAATTTAACAATTACTGCGCGTAACTTAATATTTGAAATTTTGAAAAATACTTACTCACTGGTAACTCCTGCCGGCGAACTGATTAATAAATTTATACATTTATATCTAAGAGAGATTAGCTGACGATAAAAAAAATTTCTTACCGCAAACCCTTCTACGCATTCAGCCTTTTTTCTGAACTTAAAAATATCCCTGGTATTTTTCCTCACAAATGGACCAAAACAGTTTATTAATAACCCATTTCGAAAACCATTCGGATGTTCGGCATCATGCTAATTGGCCCATACCTGTACGCTGTACATATAGGACCCAAACATCTTCTCGGCGATCAGAGATTTTCGAAAGAATTTTCGGCATTTAGTTGTTTACTGCCGCATTATTCGTATTGGTACGCTTTAAACAATTTAGAGTGGAATTTGTGATATTTTTGGATATGCGTGGTTTTTGGCTCGGTGACATGCGATGTGACGTGTTGGATGTCATCGAATTCACCAAGCGAACGAAACAAACAAACGACTACTTATTTTAATGCACTAATCGAACCGCAACTTTGCTCAGATACAAGTACAGTGTAAAGATGGTGCACTCCTAGATGAACGGCTGAACGGTCGGGCGGATGATTAGGACTCACATACAAAACTGACAAACAATCAAACGAACGAATAAACGAACGTGCTGATGTTATGTTGTGTCTATTTTCAGGTTGTACCAAGTGCGATGCTCTCTTCGGGTGTCACCCAGACTGCCAGTTCAAGTAGAGACTAGCATCCCTGAGCAGAATCATCAGCAGCAGCAACAGCAACAACAACAACAGCAAACGATTCAACAACAGCAGAGTCAAGCCAACGAACAACAACAACAAAAGCAAGATGCAGATTTGCAACAGCAAAACCTGCCGGCGAACAACGTTCTACCAGGTTCCGCATGTATAATTAATGGAGCTGGTGCCTCACGTGTTTTCCAAATACTTTACCGAAACGAGGAGGTTACACTACGTGATGTTATTCTCTTTCGGACACATTTGCTTGGTAAGCTCTAAACACTTTTCACTTCGTCGCATAAAGTATCCTTGTGACGTGACACTGCGCTGCGCTTATACTCCTCTCCCGTTTTCGACATGATGCCCGTACACGAAGTCGTACAAAAATAAGTTTCCGGTTGCCAAATCTACTTTGCAATCTGTCTCAATTTTTGAACTTTTCATGTCGACCTTTCGTTGCCAAAATATTTTAATTGAGAAGCTCAAAAGCCCCAAAGTGGTTCTATTTTTTGTTGTATCTCTCGCCATTAGTCAAGAAAAGTTATATCGTATGTTAATTTGTTGTGATCTCGCCGCCACTTACGCACATTCTTAGCGTGCTGCGCTGATCACATTGACCTGCATTCGCTTTTGACGGAGAGACACTTCTGTAATAACTTTGTATTCGGCGCCATGTGTGTAACAAACATGACAGAGGCCGCTTGATCTCTTGAATTCAAGGTAACACACAATTAATCGTAGTGCACTCGGAGCGACAGGCTCTTGATGCCAACTAAATTAGAACATTTTAAGTTGTTTATGAGACAAATCATTTATTTATTATTATTTTTTATTATATAATTATTATGCTTCTTGAAGTCGATTTAATACTTCTTTTTATTCATTTAATTTTTAATTTGGAAAATTAATAGCTTAAGTTTTCTTTGTTATTAGTTCAAAGTACTTTTTGCTGTCTCGTTTTCACATGTTAGTATAGGTACAACCATCTACACAACATATATAAAATAGTAAAGCGGAACTTTTAAGATCAGCATATGGATAATTGTCATTCAGTCTTTTCACTGAATTATCTTTAAAGCATTTTAGATTTAAAAAAAACCCTTTTTTATACTTTTCTGCATAATAACGTCCCGATTGATTAAAAAAAAAACTACGCCATCGCAAGCAAAGCGCTAAACTAAACAATTGTTTTTAAACAAGTCCCACCAAATTCTGATTGATGGAAGTCAAGATGTGCGAGTGGACAAACTCACAAACAACCAAACAAAAAAAACGCACGCTGAAAAAATCCTACTTACTTATTTAAGTGGCACTTCAGTTAGGGGTCAGCGTTGAACTAAACTAACATGATTCTCAAAATAGAAAGGTCGCTTGATAAATGCCTTTAATTTCACGCACTCATCATTTTGAAGGTCACTCTTCCACCACCCACTTGTGCACGCCATTTAAGCCAAGTCTTCCCTCTACTGCAATGTCCATCTGGGTTAGTTTCGAAGACTATGCGGGCCGAAGCGTTGATGTCATCCTCTCAACATGTCCCATCCATCTGAAACGTCCAGTATATAGTTTCTTCATTTGTTGTCGCTGGACAGGTCGTATAGTTCGCCATTGATTCTTCTCCCTCAAAGCCCATCAACGCAAAAGGAACCAAAAATCATCCGAATTTTTCACTCGAAATGACCACGGATATCTTTATCAGACATCGATCAATCCTTCGGCGTCATATTCAGAATCGTCTAAATGGTGCGTGAGAGGGCTAGACTGATCAATTGCCTTCTTAGTCCAAAGTCACAACGACTCATCATCATCATTTTTAGCTCTACAAGCGTCATCCAGTTTTGCATCCCTTAACTCTGGGCGTCCTGGTCTACGCCATACTTCCAGCGTATGCTTGACCGGCCTCGTAGTCGTATTCCATTAATTTTACCGCAAAGGCCTTTCTGTGCAGTATTCTCTTCGCTCATGCGAATTGATCTCAGATGTGTTGTGTTTTATTTTTAATCTTAGCATTATGAAAGGTATTTTTCCTGAATCTCTTAAAACGCTCTGATTTTTCCACTCCATAAGAAAAGTGATAACTTATTAGTAAACATGTCTTGTCTTTATTTCAGAAGGCAGTTCAACCTTACTTATCATTAGTAATTAATGGTGACCCTATTGTGAGATCGTTTTTATTTAAGATGTTAGGTTTGAAAGTTTCAAGCCAATGTTTGGGCATCACAAAATCTTGTAACTTTTACTTCAACCCCTCTAAAGTATTAAGATTATATAAGACTTAGTTTAGACCAATTTAAGAATTTGATTCATATGTGTGAGGCGGGGCTCTACGAACGCACTTGGTTTATCTTGATGGAATTCAGAACAGAGTTGTTCGTTTGATAAACAATGTAACCATCACTTCATCTCCTGATTCTTTGGAGAATAGACGAAATGTAGGAGCTTTTACTGTTTTCTAAAAATATTACTACGGTAGATATTCTTCAGAAACACGTTCTCTAGTTTGTCAGAAACGTTAACACTCGTTTCAGATCAAATCAACACAAATTTATCTTAAAACTTTTTTTCGTGTAGAGTCCAACATTTCAAATCCTCCTTTTATCGAAGACTGACTTCGATGTGGATCAATTAAATTAAATTTGTAATATTTTCTTGGTCGAGGTTTTTTGTAGTTTTCCCTGGCTCTGGCATTTGGACTCGGGTCGTTTAAGTGTCGTGTTCGTTTTTCCCTATGGCTTTTTCTATGAACCAGGGAGAGTTCTGAGAAAATAAATTGAAACCGGCTACAAGCGTGAGGAATGTTATATATTGTAAATTAAATTCCTTCGTTTATTATTTTATTAAGGCATAGCCAACCTTATTGCCGTGGCGCAAGTCATTCAGGGAGTTCTCCCTTGGCAATGAGTATACGGTTTGTGGTCCACGACCAAACTTTCGCGACCATCCGTGTTGTGCGTTTTATATTTTTGCACACAAACCTAATTGACATACAATTTTAAAGCCGTATCCGTAATTCGAATTGAAAATCTTTCGGTGACAGTTATCACTGTCGGACGATTGTCAGACATCCGCGAGAGGTGTGACCATAAAAAAGATATTTGGTGTTTTTCGGAGATTCGAACTTTGAACGTCCCGCTCAGAAGTCCAACGCAAAAAAAGCCAGGGCGCTCCGCGGTTACTTGTAGGGCAGATAATATAATATTTATTATGTACATATATTTATTTATTATCTTTGCTAGAAGCATCTCTGTACCTTTAATCATACCAATTGTTTCCTTTGGCTTTACACACTTCATTATGGACTGCCGTGAATTATGTCTGTGATCGTACTCTAAATAGCGTCAATACTACTTTTTCATTATACGGCTAGTAAGTAAACTTGTTGAAGCCATTCAGGCACACAGTTCTTTAAGGAGTTCCATTTAATTGCTGATAAGGCAAATAAGACGCACTCTGATTCAACAGATAAATATAATAAAAGTCTTTACGGTGAATTTAAGGATAACAATTGCAAAGTCAACAACCTAACCTACACTTCAAATGTTTATTTTCTTTATACTCGTAGTATAGTACACCGCCGGTAAGATTCAAAACAAGAGTCTTTAACAATTAAACTTGAATTATAGTCTTTTTTTATTTATTTTGTTAACTAAACACACAACAATAGAATTTCAAGAAAAACCCAAAGAAAATCGTATAAGGACTTTGTCTTTAAGAATCTTTCTGATGTTAACATTCAAATATTCTAAGTGTGTGGTCCTAGATGGAGATAGAAAACGAATAAAGTGATTTCATACTTGGACAAATCTGCGTGCTAGCATTTACCGCATACAAGCATTGCAAGTGGTAGATTTATAGAAAAAATAACTGAAAACCTGAAGAATTTCAACGAGAACAGACAAGAAAAATGCAGACATTTAAACCGAGAAGTGTCCTTATACTCGAACATTCTTTTGTACAGTTGATATATTTAACATGTTCTTTTGTACAGCTAGAGCTCCCCCTTCCTTGCCATCTCAATTACAAAAGGATGTCCTGGCAAGACGAAATGAAAATCAATAAGCTTTATTTATCAATTTCGAGGTTCGTCGTGGCATCCGACACCGTATGCGACGCTAATAAAACAACGTCACCATTGGGATGTACATATAGGTAAATAGTACAGAAACAATGCCGCCGTATTGGAGCGAATAAATTTTGTTGTTTACAAACGGATATTTAGCTTTTCCAGCTAGCGAGTCGGGCTGACGCCATTATTTGTTGTCAGACAATGTCATTTATCGTGAGATGGTGAGGGATGAATGGGATGACTCAAAGGGACAATCGTATACTGGTATGGTATCAAGCATCTTTTTCAGGTGCTTCTTCTTCTTCTGCTGCGAAGACCTATAAATGGGATGAACTTTTATTCTACTTCCTGCTAGTGCACCGACCTTTAAAAATGACATTTCTAGCAAAATTTTACACTAAAACTGAGCTATTCGTTCTTCTTTTCATTTCTTCCTTTCAGTTGACAGTCGCCATCTAAAGGAGTCTATTGAACGGGCGGAATTCTCGCTGCACCTTGAGTTGTGGTTTGGTGAACAAAACAATGGATCGACAAGCCTATCGTTGGCCTCAACAAGGACCCTTCAATTGAATTTCCATCCGGGACGAGGGTTACACTATCATTTGCCAGTGCTCTTCGACTATTTCCACTTGGCTGCCATCAGTGTGGGAATTCATGCGAGTCTGGTGGCACTACATCAGCCGTATATCAAGTGAGTGTAGGCTACACATTGACCTTTAGTATAATAGTGTTTCCAAAAATTAGAGAATGCAAATTACACACACTCTTAACATTACCATTTGTTATAACCACTCTTGCAAATCACATCACAAATACAAAGTTTTGTTATAATCACAAAGCTGCATTGTGTAGCTTGCACAGCACAGAGCACAATAATAGCTTCGTTGGGAGCGATCATAAATACTCGCGTACAAATAGACACAATGCCCTCTATGTAAGGATTGACGATGTAAGCTGACGTGGTTTATTTTGGATTAGTTATGCGCATACACAAAACAACTCATTCCATTTGAATGCTTTTAGATCATAACAATAACTCATATATGTGTTGATTAGACGCACTTGCGACAAGGATGTGTGCAGAAGAGAAAAATTCTGTACGCAAACTTTAAAACAAAATGTAGCATTTCATGATTCGAAATGCGATAAGTGCTTAGTGTGTCAAATGTATGGGAGTATAATAATATAATACCTACAAGAACGAAAGTCCTTATCAGAACCAGAATTAGAACGATTTATCTTTGTCTGTCGTCTGTCTTTTCTTCTGTAAGCAAAAACATTTATTAAGTAGGAAAGAAAGTGAAATATCCTCTGAGATACACGTACACCACCTGAAATTATGTTGTTGTTTTTTTTTACACTTTATAACTTTGTCTCAAAGCATAAACGAAAATTTGTATCCGCGACATTCCGAGCTTTTCATACAGACACCCCCCAAAAGACTACAAACAACTAAAGCATTGCCGATCAGAATAAATTTTAGTCAAAACAGGACTCCTAATGTAGATTAATTAAATATTCAAACGTCTGCAAGCTGTTTGAAGTTCCTTTGTCCCGGCTTCCCGTATAGTATCTCTTCATCCGTCCACATTTTGAGTTGATGCTATTCAATTTGGCATCTTTTAGCTTTGGGAGTTCTGGATTACGCCATCCTTTCAGTGATGATTTGGGATTTGATTTGATTTTTTTTTTGATTTTTCTGTCAAAAAACACATAGAAAAATTTCGTGTTTTTTTTTCAAGAAAACATTGTTTTTAATATCGAGAGAGTCCTCTTTGGGTCATAGTTCCCCATAATTTGCTCGTCGTAGACCTAGGAGGTTTTCCCATCTTATGGAAGCAGTTGCTTTACCTATTCTTCGCATTATGCGGTACCCTATGCTACAGAATGGTTCTGGTCCTACACACGGAGTTTTTGCTGTTTTGTTAGCGAGCATATCCGCTGCTTCATTTCCTTCTATGCCAGTGTGTCCTGGCACCCAGAACAAGCGTTCCCTGTGTACTTCGCCAAGTCTGTTTAGCTTCGCCCTACACTTCTTCACCACTCACGACGTGATGTGGAATGCATGGCTATTTCCTGCATCACGTAGTTTCTCTCCAGATTAAAGTGAGAACATCTTTCAATGGCATGTACTTCTGTCTGGAATACGCTCGGGTACTGCCCTATTGCTTCAGAGTATTTGGTTCTTGGCCCTTGGACTCCCGCACCCGTGCCTTCTGGTTTCTATGATCCATCCGTATACCACTTTATGGCTCCTGGTATTCAGTTTCAGATCTGAATTCCTTCTTGGTGCTCATTTTGACTTCAAAATTTTTCTTGAATTCAAGCTTTTGTACAATCTTGTCACAAGGCATGCTGGCTAACGAAACCTGTTTGGTTAGAGATTCCACTAATGCCTTGCCCTTGCAGCCTACCGTGCTCAAACTTGCTTTGTTCTCTACCACTACATGTAGTGGGAGTAGCCCAAAAATTAACTCCATACCCGCCGTGGGCAGGTCCTTCTGGCCCCTGTAATTAAAACAAAGGCCAGCCGCTGCACTTTTTCCAATTCCCTTCTCGTTCTGCTTAGCTTGGTTCTATTTTCCCATGCCACTGCTCCATAAGTCATCATTGGAATTACTATCATGGTGTACATCCAGTGCATTATCCTGGGACTAACTTCACATGGTTTTCCTGCCACCCTTCTGCACACGATAAATGCTCTTTTTGATTTTTTCAGTACTGCCTGTTGGTTTATATTCCATAGCAGTCGACCATCAAATATCAGTCCAAGGTATTTAACCTATTTTCTGATAGTAATCTCTTCTCCACTGAGGGTAACCGAGTGAATTCGCCCAAGTTTTCTTCTATTGGTGAAGGGTACCAGTGTGGCTTTGTTTGGGTTCACCCTAAGTCCCACTTCTAGGCAACACCTGCTCGTGATCGTTAATCTATTTTGGATTAAACTACAGAGCACTTCTTCGAACTTCCCTTTTGCCACGATGCCTATATCGTCCGCGTAGCCTTGGGCATTACTTCCTGCCTCAGCTAGTCGCTGAAGAAGTTCATCTACGAGGATGCTCCAGAAAAGGGGGGACAGTACTCCTCCTTGTGGACATACTCTTGTTGTGCTCACCATAATGATTTCATCACCGACTATGGTTTCCGCTGTTCTGATAGTCAGCATCTCGCACATCCACTTAGTGATTGTGCTGTTTACCTTCTTTCTCTACAGACCAATTCTAATCGCCTCATGAGAAACGTTGTCGATTGCTCCTTCGATATCTAGGAAAGCGCATAGCACGATTTCCTTACTGGCAAAGGACCCCTCTATACATTCCGTCAGCTCCCACAGTGCGGTCTCCGTAGATCTGTATGCATGTTGACTGCAATGAAATGTTTCTCTTACCAGTAATTTCGACCTTATATAATTTTCGATAACCTTTTCGATAGTCTTTAAGGCGAACGAAGTTTGGCTAATTGGTCGGTAGAACTGGGATGGGTCCGATTTCGATATTTTTACTCTGTGAAATCAATTCTTATTTTGAAATTAATTTCACAAATATTCATGGCTTTAAGGGTAATTTTAACTCCATGGTAGCAC
Source organism: Nephrocerus scutellatus (assembly GCA_947095585.1). Taxonomy (NCBI): domain Eukaryota; kingdom Metazoa; phylum Arthropoda; class Insecta; order Diptera; family Pipunculidae; genus Nephrocerus; species Nephrocerus scutellatus. Next base: position 24,470,123 of record OX352765.1, on the reverse strand, counting down.
ATCTTCACGCGAATAAACCTGCTGTTCTTAGTTTATGTTAAACGCAGGTTTCTTATATATATAATTATCTATTATATAATACTTTTCAATATCCGTGTCGACTGTTTGGCTCCGCATAGAGGTGTTGTTCTGTTTATACGAGATGATATCTGTTTTAGTGTTCCTAAATTTTTTGTTCCGAACTGTAATCGCCGATAAGCCAACTTGATATCCCGATACAACTGGTCAATCACCTCACCTATTAGATTTTTTTCTGACTTCTATGCCAGATAAATATTCAGTTGATTTATCTGCTGCATTAGGACTTTCCGACCACGCTCTGGTAATTTGTAGAGCCTACTCGTAGTGAGATGAGCACTTTTCTCTATTCTCTATTCTCGCTATTTTTCACACGACCAAACCGGTTTTTCTGGAAAACCGGTTATGCGCAATGCAAAATGACTCTGAGAATGTGTGGTCGCTGTGATGCAGTAAATAACAAAATTATTTTATATGTTAATTCACTAGAGTGCATAAAGGATACTTTCGAAGCTAGTTTATAGTGGATGAAACAGTCATTTTCGTCTATGGGCGTGTAAAAATATTATAAATCACTATTTCTCCTGAACTCGCTACGCGTGTACTTGCGTTTTAATGTTCAAAACAAAATCTTTTTAATGCACCAAGTATTATAATATACAAGTATATCATGGGCGCCATGACTCAAGTGTTAAGTGTTTTGGACTACTGAGCGGGACGTTCGAAGTTCGATTACCAGAAAAAAAATCAAAAAGCTTTTTGACGATCCCAAATCTCGGGAATATCTGACAAACGTTCGAGAGTAGTGACTGTCGAGGAAAGTTTCTTTCAGGTAGGACTTTTTCTTCCATTCGTGTTGAAAGATACAACATGCCTAACACGGACAGTAGCGAGAAGCTAGACCCTGGAGTACAGCTCTATGTACTATATAAGAAATAAATAAACAAAGAGAACGTCGGTTCACACGGTTGGTTTTTGTAGCATAGTTTTAGAGTTTTTTTTAACCGGTTGGTGTATATCAGGTTGTATTTTGTAGCGTAATTTTAGGTTTTTGTATTCGGTTGTTTAATATCATATAACATAAGTATAAGCACATAATCGTACTTTCGTTCATATAATGGAATACAGCAACATAAGCATGGAAAAATTCATTTTGCGCAATTGTACAGGGTCCCACTTGTATTATTATTATTGTTACAGTTTGGGTATATTTTCGTTCTGACTTAGCGAGAACCTTCTTTTTATTAATAACAAATAAAAATATATTTATTATTTGTTAATTTCTCAATATTTATACCCATTATGTTCTACAACTTATCCTGTTGCGCGGACACATCACACAAAATCATTCAAACCAAATCATCAATGCGTTTTCACTTAAAAAAAAATCCTACACACCTTATTACGTAATGTAATTAATCCAATAACAACAATAACAAAAATCAATCGAATTAAACAAAAAAAAAATACTCACAACAAGGAAATCATTCTTCCATTACGTACAATTATGGTAAGCAGTTTTGTGTCTTAATGGGTTAGTTGCAGTATTTATAGTTGTACGTACTATCGTAGTTTAGACATTCTCATCTATGTAACTTAGACGTGTATTAATGTATGATTGTAACACTGTACTTCCTAGAAGGACAAAAAAACACAATAGTCAATCTAGTGTGTAGCTGTAGATGTAACCAAGTTCAAGCTATCGACACTGTTATCCTTTTACTCTTTCGTAAGCAACTATTCGCATTTGATTTTTATTTCCCTCTTTTTTTGTTGGTGTTTTTCTAAATCGAATTCTGCTTTTATCGACATGTCCTAGATTTTTCAAGTAGGTCTTTGCGATTGATATTATGTAGTGTGTGTACTAATGTATTTCCGTTTTTGGTATTTACAGTGCCCCAAAGAGTTCCAAGCCATGGATGAGCGGTGGGAAGTTGAGTTGTCGCGGCAGCATGTCTCCAGGGCCATTGGAAGCGGTTTTCTTTGGGCCGCAAGTAGTAGGCACAACGAAATGCAGTGGTGGTACGACTGGAAGATTGCTGCAGTCACGACAGATTTACCGGGAAATCTGTGCACTATTACTGGGAGCAATTGAAACACTGAAGCTGACGATCAATGAATTCAGTACGGTTCTGACGCCGAACTTCAACAGTCTAATCGGTTCACCGCCGTTTCGCGACAATGACACAGTTGAGCGACTACAGCAGCTGATCGAACAGGCTAAGGTAGGACTGGATTCTTTAGGTCAACGCTTTTCTGATAACATTTCTTTGCAGCTTCACGACTCTGAGGACGACTTTGCAATGCGAGCAAACTCCGATATTGCTCAGCTGTGTGCCGAGAGTATAATGTTCTGGCGACGAATTCTGTTGGCGTCGACACAACCATCTATCCACACGCTGCTTTCAAAAAAGCATCATATCCTGCGCGTGAGAAGATTTTCCGAGGGGTTCTTCGTCATGGAAAATCCACGTCACTCTGCTGCTGGCTGCTATGACAGCAACTATCAGAATTATGTTGCTATATGTGAGATGGCTAGACGTAGCCGCTACATGCAATCACTTCTTCCACTGCCAGTTCACTGCACCCCTCTGGATGGCGATGCTAATTCGTTACCGCTGATCTTTGAGGATCGTTACTTGGAACCTCCCAAATACTCACGCCGCCGCATCGGAAGCGATCCACACTTAAATGGTCATGATAGTACACTAATGGCCAAGCAGGCATCCTCTTCCTCCTCGACGAATTGTAGTAGCACTTTAATTAAGCCAGAGAAGGCGAATTCCATTAATAGCCTTAATGGCCGAAACTTGTCTGCATCGGCGACGACAGCAAAAGAGTGCTCCTGCGGCAATAATTTCGAATACAAAAAACCAGGAAACTACGTAACAGGAATTTTGACGCCGCGATTTGCCTTGGGTGGTGAAATCCTGCAAGCCAGTCTTACGATCGCACCTACTGCAGCAGCTACGACGCCGCATAGCAGTATGAACCATCGAACGTTGTCAAGGCATTCTGTGTCCACACTGCTGGATGATGGCGTCGAATGCAGCCTTGTGCATCGGAACGGATTCTGTACTGTTGGAAGCGGTACATTTCCGGCGAGACACAGCAAATCATTGGATCAACTCGACGGAGCTGTTCACAGTACTCCGTCGCTTAGGCATTATATGCAGCCACAGCAGCAGCTCGAAGTGGTCGGTAACTTTAGACACATGAATGGCAATGGCAACACTTTCGGCGCTGTAATTCCAATGCCAACTGCCACCCCACAAAACACAATGAATCGGAAGGGCAAGGTACAGGCAGAGGATTTGATGCGAAACATCAATGAATTCCGAGAGAAATACAAGAATTCGGAAGAATCCTCCTCAAGACGTCAACAGCAATTTATCATTGGCAGCGACACGAGCAGCAACGGCACTACGAATGGATTGATGAAACGCGGTGATTGGAAGGCAATTGGCGGGACACTCAATCGAATACCAGATGGCCAATTTCGACCTGGGAAGTTCGATTACCTTCATGAGATTAAGTTGTTGAATCCGCCACGGCAATTGAATGAACCATCAACAAAGAACTCATTTTACAATTCATTGCCTAAAGGAACTGGACTTGGGGTGCCTCCTAGAAATTCCTATCCACCGGTGCGGAGCAAAAAATTACCACTACCTGGCCAACAGCAGAACTCAACTAAACTGAGGTCGCCTATAACGATATCGGCTACAAGCACCAATATTCACGGGCAGCAAAACACCATCCCTAGAAGCAATTCATCGCAGACACTGCGACACCACAACATCAACTCGTCGACTATTCCAAGATCGGTTGAAATTGCCAGAGTACGCGTCTCTGACCTAAAGGAAATGATCAAGAATGGCACGCTCAAGAAGGATTCCAGCAGTTCAGAAAGTGATATCCCGGCAAAAGTGCGCAAATCTAAGGCGGAGCAGCAAAAAATGCTCTCCTCAACCAGTGTCCCCTTCAAGCTGGAGTCGTTAAATTTCGGAACAGGTGAACAGAATCCATGTGGCTTCAGCGAGAGTTTGCCAAATTTGGCTCCGCCACCTCAATTCGATACGTCGCCTGCAAAGCGCAAGAACCTTAGCAATTCCACTTCTTCGTTGAGCGATCAAAGTGGATGGGTTTCTAGTCGTCGCAGCTCCGGAGGTCCTTCTAGTCCAGAGACCCTAACTAACGAGCAGCAGAATGACATCAACAGCAAGGAGACGAAGCTAAACGGCGAACAGTTAAGGATGAAATTGCAAAAGCTACTGGATCAGCAGGAACAACATCCACTGCACAATCGTCATCAGCAGCGTTCACTGCGGCTGACAAATGGCCCTATCAGCTTTGGAATGGGCCCAAATACTACGGATATTCCGGTGCATAAAAAAGTTTCGTCTGTAACGCTTCGCATGAAACCGGAACGCAACAAAACCGACCTAGATCTGCGTCGACACTTGCGCAATGTAGATGTAGGAGGCAATACCAATGGCGTGTATCCGTTTGTCCATCATAGAGTGGAAAACCTCAAAGTAGGAATCGGCGAAACAACAACACCAATGATGTCGTCGCGAATACCGCCACATCGAAGGCAACGTGGATCGCGGTACGCCACCGGAGAAAAATCAAAATCGGATTTCGATCTAACCAGCATTAAGGACAATAATCCATTCGAGGATGTCCGTGTACCACCGCCGCAGCAATTCCAAGATGATTTACTGCCACCAGATGAATTTAGGGATCCACCGTCGCAAACGATTCCATCCACAGAGCGCCAAATCATGCGAAGCAAACAACAACAACTGCCACCAGCGAGAAAGGAATTTGGAAGCATCCGCCGCAAAAAGCCGTCACAGTCACACGCGGTGTCAGCGCAATCTTCACCAGCACCGGCGCCACCGCCACTAAAGGAAATTCCACAATCAGTGTTAGTCCAACGGAAGCCAATCGGTGCCATCGATAATCCTGTGTATCACATTTACGAATCGCTCAAGCCGATCCAAACCCCGGGAGTTCTTGGAGGAAAGCCTGTCCTTAGATCGCACAGCGTTATCGAAGGAAAGCATACTAAGGAAATGAATCACAATGACAACAGCATAATTGTTAATGGCTATGGCAACAGCAACACTAACGCACACCACTACGACAATGTTATCCCAAATGGGCACTGCATCGACACAGCCGAGGATGAGGACAAAGAAAACACCAACAACTGTCAAATCATTGCGCGCATCGTTGATAATAGCGCCCAGAAGTCCCACTCGTCGAAGCTCTCCTCGACAAAGCGAAAAAATCATCACGAGTCCACAAGGTTGCTGTTGGAATTCGAAAAGTGCCGCGAGGAATTTCGCAAACAGATCAAATACAATGGCGGATTCTACTCGGACCATGCGAAGCTAGCGTCGGAATTGCCTTATTTCTACATCAGCGATGAGTACAGAGCATTCTCTCCGCACGGCATGCATTTAGTTATTTGCGTTCATGGACTCGATGGCAATTCGGCGGACTTGCGCTTGGTGCGAACTTACTTGGAATTGGGCTTGCCCGGAGTCAATCTGGAGTTCCTGATGTCCGAACGAAATCAAGGTGATACGTTCTCAGACTTTGACACAATGACAGACAGGTAAGTTTTGATGCCGGAAATTATTATTGCTAATATATCCGTCCAACATTTTGACAGATTGGTGGCGGAAATTCTTTATCATATCGAAACCTGTGGCCTTAATCCGGCCCGGATATCATTCGTGGCACACTCGCTGGGAACAATTATTGTTCGTTCGGCATTATCACGACCACAAATGAGACAACTGCTGCCACGACTTCATACATTCTTATCGCTGTCGGGACCTCATTTGGGGACTTTGTACAATTCGAGCGGTCTCGTCAATATGGGTAAGTTTGAGACTCTGTTTTAATTCGGGTATTGCAATTAGTCCTTCCTTGCATCCCATAAATGAGTTTATGACTGCTTATCATTCTTCCAATATCTTTTTTGCGCCGTGGTTCTAGTGGTTAGTGCATTGGACTTCTGAGCAGGAATTTCAAAGTCCAAATTCCAAAAAAAACAAAATCGTTTTCATGGTCCCACCTCTCGAGATTGTCTGATAAACATCCGAGGGTAATAAGCGTCTCAGAAAGCTCCTCAATTCGCCTTTCGGAGACGGTATTAAATTTAAGGTCATTTCCATTTGCGCGCAAAAATATAACACGCACAACATGAATAGTCGCGAGAAGCTAGGTCTTAGACCGCATCAGTTTGTCGCGTAAAGTATTATAGGTTACATTTTACAAAAAAATCCTACGATAAGGTCAAATGTCAGATAAGTCAAAACGCCAACTTCAAGCTGGAAACAATTCCTGCCTTGACAAATTCATAGCATCCATAACAGAGTTCTCATTTTTGAAGTTTTACTTGTTAGCAAGGTATTTCAGCAGTCTTACACAGTATTATCCAATTAAGAAAACAGTATATTGACATTTTCCTTAAGGAACGTATAAAAAACTGCGCACATCTGGAAGTCACTCTTATACTTGTAAGTACCTATAACTGAACGAACTACTAGGATTTTGTGCATGAGCTCGAGCCCGCTCGTCATTTCAGTCTGCTGATGAAGAAATTTTAAAGCCTAAACTATAATAGGCAGCAGTTGGTTTGTTACTTTGTCAAAAGCGAACGAAAACGTTGGCTAATTTCTTTCCCCCTTAAATTCCCACTTGCCTTTCTTGCCATTATCAGCTGTCAAATTTCCGTACCAAATATGTCACTGCATTAAAACCTTTCTTCATCATATTTCATTATATTTGGCTCTACAACGGGGCTCGGTCTTGGCCTCCGAAAAAAATCTCTGCACCGGTCCCGATTTCAAGCCAATGTCATTCAGTTGGGAGTTGAGAGTTTAGGCGAATGCTAGAGATAAGGAGAAGGAAATGAAAAATGCTTGCGTACGAATTAGAAGATGAACCTGTCGCTGGTCCCAAAAACAAATTGGACACAACAGTTAAGTAGTTCTGTAAAAAAACGATCACATAGTTGAACGAAACAGCTTATCATAGTCTAACTCGTGTTATACCATTATTCATCCTACTGACTTTTTTGTTTAAAAAATTTGGCTTCTCTGACTCAAACTTTACAATGTTTACGATATACAAGCGGAGATGACACGGATGTCTTCTGTAAAGGACGTGCTTCCTATTGCTCATGACTTAACTGGATGCTGAAATCAAATCATTTGTTTTACTTTTAAAGTGGTTTTTTATGGAGCCGTGTTTTTGTTTACTGTACTATTAGTGAGACCAATTTTAGAATATTGTTGTTTTTGTTGAAGCGGCTCCAGGTCTGTTAAACCTATTGCTCGGTTGACGATTTTTGGTTCAGTATGTGAAGCACTGAAGATTCCTTTCGGTGTGTAGAACCGATCGTCGTAGAAAGGTTAGAATATTGTTGTGTAGTTTAGTTTCCGACTTATAAGAAAAAGAAGGAAAGGCAGTCTATCCGCTTTTTGGGAGCCATTTATAGAATATGTGGACTAGATAGACTTAATAATGTTATAAATAGTCAGAATCTTGTCAGTTTATTTGTGATGTCAAATTCTTGAATGATCTCAGAAAATTCTAATCTGTCATAGAGAACATAAAAGTCTATAAACTGATGATGTAATAAGTGCTATATTGCTTTGGCAAAGCCGGCTTGGCTTTACAAAGCTTTTGGCTTTAACGCCTTACGGTGAGCACCATAACTATAAAATGGCTTTAGTTTCTTAATCCTAAAATTTTTTGGATTTATTTTCGGCTTTATGCTTATGCTATTGTTGTTGTAAGCCAAGCCGGCTTTGCCAAAGCAATATAGCAAAGGTTTAAAACATGAGATTAATGTTCATTGCCTATACCTAACCGGCCCTATCCACAGTGATTTTATTTTGCCCTATTCGACTCTGGAGGGGTGACAAATCAAATCTGATTAGTGTTTATCCTGCATTACAGCTAATAAGAAAGTTTTTCGTATAGGGAGGACATTGCATTCTGTTGTTTACTCTTTAGTTTAAATTTTTTTAAATAAAAAAACCTCTCGCAATTAATTATCCAACAGGAATGTGGTTCATGCAAAAGTGGAAGAAATCTGGATCACTCCTGCAGCTCTGCCTCAGAGATACACCTGATTTGAGGAATAGCTTTCTATATCGCCTTAGCCAACGTAGTACCTTGCATCATTTTAAAAATATTCTACTTTGTGGATCAAGTCAAGATCGTTATGTTCCTTCGCATTCGGCACGTTTGGAATTGTGCAAAGCTGCGATACGCGACAATTCCAATCTGGGAACAGTCTATCGGTGAGTTTTCTATGAATGGCAAATACTTTTATATATTATATTTATATGACAACATCTATACAATCGAGAAATTCAATTGTTTAAATATTTCTATTTGGTTATTTGTTTTATTTAAAACTAATTCTGCGTTCATCAAATTGTACTTCCAGCGAAATGGTCCACAACATTATTGCACCAATTCTAGCACGCCCAGAACTTACTCTGGCCCGATTCGATGTACATCATGCCCTTCCACATACAGCAAATGCGCTCATCGGTAGAGCAGCCCATATTGCTGTACTCGATTCGGAATTGTTCATTGAGAAATTCTTACTGATAGCTGGGCTAAAATATTTTAGCTAGCGGAACAGATTCATTACAATACGAATTTATATTTCTTTGATTATAATAATTACTACTAATAGTAGGCTATTAACGCATTTCCGTACGTTATTCGTGTATTAGAATGATTGTTATTACATTAGTATTGACTATCAACTAAAAAATAGTAGAAAAAACCGTAAAAACAATAGCTGCTGTTCACCATTTATATATTTGAATTCGAATCAACAAAAGAAAAGAACTGTTGCTTATATAAATAACCGAACTTTTAAAGTAAAGACTACAAGAATACAAAAAAGAAGAAATTAAAAAGCAAACAAATAACCGAAATTAATGATAAATATTTTCAATGGGATTGTTGTTGCATACACTTTATAAATTTTTACTATTCGTTAAACAACAAACAGACAGCAAACAAACCAAAGACGTAAAAATATACTCTACAATGTATGGACAACCTCAAAAGAAAAATTATTTATACGTATAAGAAAAAGTAATAATTATTCAAAAAATTAAGAATCAAATATTTATTAAAAATGGTATAAAAAAAGTAATTGTATGTAGGAGTGTAGTACGCAAAGCATTTACAACATAAAAAAAAGTTTGAGATACAAATATTTATCTAGTATCGTAGGGAAGAAAAGTGAAAGCAATTGGGCAAAACTGCTCTTTAGATCTATAAATACATATATTGGGAATTTATTGCAAAGGGAAAATGGAGGAAATATTTAAAATGTGTCAATTATAGAATATTGCGCTTAGAGCATACATTTTTACAATATGTTTTTCAGCTTGGCTTTAATGACTTAACAGGAAACGAACAACACGAACACATCATGAAAGTTAAGTAAGAGGGAGTTGTTGAAAATTCTTTGAATGTTAGCTTGTAAAATTATGTCGTACCAATATACGAGTGGGTATATACTATATAAGAAAAAGGAATTTTATGTTTTTTTAGTTACATTATTCTAAAGTTTATAATTTTTACTGGAAGGAATTCAAAATGATCAATTTTGTTCTTTTATAATAAATTAATTTAATGTTACTTACTGGTGACGATATTACAATCCATAAAACTAAGGTTTGGACAGTGCAATAAAGTCCAATTCGGGTTTTGACTACCTACCGAGCTTGATTCTCTTTACGATGTCAACATCATAGTAAAGCTCATGTATTTCGTCTTTGTAGAGTCCCGGATTCATTCTTTTTCACAAATATTCTCTGGCCATCAGTAAAATGTTCTACTCTGGCAATGCTGTCCATTAAAGGCGACTTTAGAGTCTATATTGCACCAACCCGAGAAAAATACTAAAAACTCAGGGCAGATTTAAATCCTAGAATTTTGAATCTTAGTTCTTCTTCCACCCAGTACTCTAACCGGTGAATAACGAAACACACAAGCAAGCAAAAGGCTCCTTTTAAAAAACTTTTGTTTAACTTGACCTTGTCTGTCTCTCTGTTAGTACTGTTAGTAGACTTCTTTGGGGTCCTTTTAAACCACCATCAACGGAACCTAAAAGCTGAAATTTTGTGAGCAGGTAAGCGTCATGTGCCATGCCTGAGGTTCCGCATGTGACGCGTATTGCGAGTCACGTATGGCGAGTGTGATGTGTGCGTGTGTGGTTTTTTTTCGACTTTCTTGGACTTACTTGAGGGCCTTTTTAAGCACCTTTCACATCACATAGAGGGCTGAAATTTTGTGAAGAGCTCAGTGTCATGGGCCATTTCTTAGATTCTGCATTTGACGCATGTCGTAAGTCGCGTTTGGTGCGTGTGATGTGTGAAACAATACCTGTTTGTCTGTCTGTCTGTTTTTTTAGATTTTTTTGAGGTGCCTTTAAACCACGTTTGACGCGACTTAGAGAGCTGAAATTTTGTGAGCTGGTAAGGGTCATGGGCCATTTTTAAGATTCCGCGTATGACGCGTGTTGCGAGTCGCGTATCGCGCGTGTTTTGCGTGGGAAAGTATTTTTTTTTTACTTTTTTTTACGGTTTTGAGCTGATTTTTTGTGAGGAGCTCAGTGTAATGAGTCATTTCTGAAATTCTGCATGTAACTTATGTCGCGAATCGCTTTTAGCCCGTCTGATGTGTGGAACATTGCCTGTTTGTCTCTCTGTTCGACTTCTTTGAGGATCTTTCTAATCACCTTTCACGAGACCTAAAAAGCTTAGAGCCATGGGCCATTTCTAAGATTCCGCGTGTGATGCATGTCACGAGTCGCGTGTAGTGTGTGTGATGTGTGGAATAGCAGGTTAACTGTGAAATAGGCCATACCCCAAAAACTGATAATTTGGCGATCCTATTTTATTCTGCTTCTAGTTATTTATGTGTAGAATTAGAATTAGATTTGTTGGCTTTAATTTAATTTGAATTTAAGAAAACATTCGGTAATATTTGGGTAATATTTGTATACCACTGAAGTAATCAAATCAAAAACTTAAGCCTCTAAAATAGATAAAAAAAAAACCTCTTAACTTCTCAAAATAATACATATATTCTTTTGTAAAAAATGCTCGGAGGAATAAAATAGTAGGTACCTACATTATTTATGAAATACACACACGTCCAGCAAAATAGTCCAAAGGTACAGTGCAGTGTACTCAAATATATATTATATGTGCACTTTAATTGATTATTGGTGATTAGCTTAAGAGTAGCATAAAAACAATTTATTTTTGTGTAAAGCAATAGGCCTTCAAATAAAACAAAAATTTCCTATAAAAAAGGACACCAAAATTTTTAACAATTTTAAAATCAAACGATATATTATGTAAATATGTGGCTAGTATACCAAAAATTTAATTAACTGAGCAAAAAACAAATCGCCATAATTTCTTCTTTAGGTGCATAGGTACATATACATGAAGAAAAATGTAAGACAACTAAAATCGACAACAACATGGGCGTAAGGTAGTAAAATGGTTCTTGTTTCCGTAAAGCGTATTTAAAAATTCACGCCGCTACGAGCTACGATATGCAATTCGAAGCGGAATTGATAGTTTGCTCCGCTATAATTTTTTCCTGTGGAGAATTTTAAAATCTAGTACTCTACAGCAAGCTATATGATTTCGGGAAAATATTTAAGATCAATAACCGTTATAAAATGCAATTTATGTAATATATAATAGCAATGAAACTAAAATCGATCTTGAAATTTTTTACTTTCGATTTTGACACAATATTGAATTTAATATTGTATAGTGAAGTCGTGTTAATATGAAAATAAAATAAAAATCTTATTTTACGTGGTTGTTTTATTTAAATTATATTTTCTATCACTCTAGGAAAGAAAATGTATGAGAAATACACATGTGTGCAAAGTTTCTGCGACAAATAGACAAGCAGACAGACAAATACACGGACATGCGAAGTTTATGTTGAGGAAGGTTTTGCCTTATTTTTTAAAAGACATTGTCAGAAAAGGTGAAAAAAGATGTTTACTATTCGGAAGACTTGTCTGAGCGTGCTATCGCTTGCAAGAATAATCGGAGTGATATCATACTGTTGGAAAAACGAAAAACTGTCAGACTAGCTGGTGTTTCTGCAAGTAAATCTACTGTTTGTCGTGTGATTTGAACTTTTATAATGATCAACATATTCGTCAGACCTTCACATTAAAGAAAACGTCTGGGGCTGGCTCACAAGGAAAGTACACGAAGGTGGAAAACAATACGATGACAAGGAAGCGCTGATCGATGCCGTTAAAGTTGCTTGAAATGAGATTACTTGGTCTCATTGTACAACTCCATTAGAGATCGAATTTTTGAATACTATCTTGAAGAAAGGTTGTTCTACTTGTGGCTAACACATATTTTCTTAGGTACTATTTATTAATACGTTTAAATCATATAGTCCATATATCTTCAATTTAAAAATGTATATATACGAGGTTAGTCCCAGAAGTACCCGACCTGACGTATAGATAGCGGTTGTTGTTCAAAAAGAATGTCTGTGGAAGACAGTACCAAACTTATAAAGCTAAAATTTTACATTTGGCGACGTATTTGTATGGCAGGCATCAATAGTGAACGCTCTCAATGGAAAAAATTGGTCTTCGTTATGTGATACAATCATCATCATATTTGGCTCTACAACCGGGGTCCGGTCCTGGCCTCCCGCAAAAAGTCTCTCCACCGGTCCCGATTTCGAGCCGATGTCATCCAGTTTGGCATCCCTAAACTCTGGGCGTCCTGGTCCACGCCATCCTTCCAGCGTAGGCTTGGCCGGCCTCGCTGTCATGTTCCATAAATACTTCCGCAAAGGACTTTCCGAGCAGGATCCTCTTCGCTCATGCGAGCTAGGTGTCCTGCCCACCGGAGCCTACCGAGCTTAATTTTCTTCACGATGTCGACATCGCGGTAACACTCGTAGATCTCATAATTATAGAGTCTCCGGAATCGTCCTTCCTCACATACGGGGCCAACAATTCTCCGTAAGACTTTTCTCTCGAACGCGGCTAAGAGGTCAGAATGCTTTTTGCTAAGCACCCAAGTCTCGGATCCATATGTAAGTACTGGTATGGTCATTGTCTTATATATCAGTAGCTTGGATGTTATGGATAAGTTCCTGGATTTAAAGAGTCTTGACAGGCTATAGTAGGCTTTGTTGGCTTTAAGCAACCGTGTGCGTATTTCTGGTATTCTGCTGTTATCGGCTGCTATAGTTGACCCGAGATAGTTAAAGGATTGCACTACTTCAAATTCGCGCTCCACTATCTGAATTGAGGGACCAATGTTAGCTCTTCTACTCTATGTGATACAATACAATACTTTAACTTGAAAAGCCTCAATTCAACTAACATCAAAACGTTGCTAGATTCTACTCTGGGGGAGTCAGCTCCTTCGTTCACAACAATAAAATATTTGGTGGCAGAGTTTAAGCGAGGCCGTACGAGTTGCCAAGACGAAAATAGCAGTGGTCGACCAAATGAGTTGAGTACACCAGAAATTGAGAAAAAAAATCCACAAAATGGTATTGGTTGACCATCGACTGAGAGAGCGTGAGCTAGCAGATATGGGAGGCATTTCCAATTGCTGTACTCTGTACATCGCATTTTGTCTGATAATAGGAACACGAGAAAGCTGTGCGCAAAATTTGTGTCGTTATTACGCACAATGGAACAAAAACCGCGTCGTAAGGATGTTTCAATCGAGTGTTTGGCGAAGTTTCACAGCGATAAAGCGGATTTTTTGCGTCGATTTATAACTATGGAAGAAACATGGATCTATCAGTTCACACCCGAGACGAAGGAACAATGGACTGAAAGGGAAAAATTGGCTCCAAAGAAGTCAAAGATTAATTATCTTCAGAAGGGGAATACAATCAACGGTGTATTATGCGAACTTATTTCAGCGTTTAAAGATGAAATCAAGAAAAAACTGACGTATTTAGCGAAGGAAAAAGTTTTTAAATCAATCAAGAAATATAAAGTCTATAATTTAGCCATTTAAATATCATATAATAAAAGTAGTTGTGTTTTTAATAAAGCTATTTAATTAAATGTAAATAATTTTCGGTTGATCACATTAGAAGGCAACACTAAATTATCTACATACTCATTATCAAAAATTATATGTGGAGTATGAAGTAAAAATTACACAAAAAATTATATGGGGAGTGAAATCGAGTGTTAACAAATCGATCGTTAACAAAAGGAAAAGTAGTTAGTTTTTGAACTGAAATGTTGTGAGCAGCTATATCTCACACGCGGAATATAAGCGTGTGACGCGTATCACGCGTCGTGTTTGGCGCGTGTAATGCATGGAAAAGTAGAACTATCGGCTTCTATTAGTCAGAATTTAATGAGACTTCTTTAAAACAATTGGTTAGCGCTCGGCTCTCAATGACGTAATTTGTGACGCGTGTGGCGCTTGGCATACACTTGAGAGTTTTCTTTATTTCATTTTAAGCATTCCGAATATTTCGCATTTGACATAAAACGTTCTTTTATTTATTCTTTGTATTCTACTCATTTTTAAATTCTCTATATTAACTTGCTGGCTGGTCAGATCTTGTGATCAATTTTTAACCCACTACCCCAAAGGATGTTATTGAAATTTTGCACACATATGTATTTCCGGTGACAATACTTTCTATTAAAATTTTTGGGCCCGTAGGGCATCGGGGTCGGAGGACTCCCATACAAATATTTTACGAAATTTACCCGATTTTCTTCAAATTTTATACGCGTGTGTATTTCCGATGGACAACACTTTTTGTAAAAATTTGTCCCGGGAACGGGGGGCAACCGTGCAAATTTTATAAAAAAGAGCCCGATTTCCATCAAATTTTAAACAAATGTGTAAATCCAATTGAGAACACATTTTGTAAAAATTTGGTAGTGATGGGGCCCTGGGGTCGGGGGCACCCATACAAATTTTATAAAAAAATTATTTTCTTTTAATTTTATATAAAAATAAAAATCTTCGATCAGAGAACTACCTTACAAGAAAACTTTTAATTTTTATGGGCTGTTTTTTTTGGGTATTCTTTTGTTTCTTCGGAAAGTTTAGAACGTCTTCTTTTTATAGTACATCAAAAGGTAGAATAAACAGAGTATTCTTCGGTCACGTGATTGATATTCTTTTCCTGCTATTCTTTCTGTAGAATTAATTAAAGAAAACACTCGTTCTTATATTTATTCCTTATATTCTATTCCTTTTTTGGCTATTCTTTTATTTCTTATTATTTTAGAACGTATTCTTTTTATACTACATCGAAAGGTGGAATTAACAGAATATTCTTCGGTCACGTAATTGATATTGTTTTCCTTCTATTCTTTCTGTAGAATTAATTAAATAAAACACTCGTTCTTTTATTTATTCCTTATATTCTATTCCTTTTTTGGCTATTCTTTTATTTCTTCAGAATGTTTAGAACGTATCCTTTTTATACTACATCGATAGGTATAATAAACAGAATATTCTTAGGTCACGTGATTGATATTGTGTTCCTTCTATTCTTTCTGTAGAATGAATTAAAGAAAACAGTCCTTAAAATACAAATATTTTGTGCAATGGAAAATTGGGAAATCCTGACTACAACTGGAGATACTAGTTTATTGTGAATTTCCTGTTTTTGGAAAATAACGTCAATTGACTCTTATTGTGAATAAATCAAAAGTTCAATCAAAAACCAAGTACAAGTCATTTCGTGCGCACTGTGAAATGCAGAAAACAGCTGTCACTTCATTCATTACATCAATCAAAAAGTCAATTGTTTTGCGTCATGCGAGTATTTTGTGTTGTAGAAAAAATAAAATATTAATTTGTTGATCAATCGGATATTATATTTATATGTTAACCATTAAATAATTCGTACTGCTTACGCAATCCCATTAGAAACAGTTATAATGTTGTCAATGCCCAAATTACCGCAATTACGTATCGATCAACAAGATCTGAAATGCCGAAAGGGATGTGGCTTTTACGGAAATGCACAGTTCGATGGCCTATGCTCGAAATGTTTTCGCGAACGCAACGATAAGAGAAAAAAGCGTAAGTGTGTCAGACTAGGCGAGAATGTCAGATAAGAACGCAGTTTCATTACAGAAAATCTCAGCACATTAAAAAATGATCCCGGGCTACCAAAGTCACAATCAACGGAACGGTTATCACCGCAATCTCTATTAGGTCGATCTCCATCCAAAAAGCAGATTACAGCTTGTGACCAGCTTTTGCAAGCTTCTCCATCACAAGTAACATCCGTTAAGAAGAAATCATCGCTGGTAACTTCTGTGTTTCATAAAACATTACAATCGTCGCAAAAAAGTAAGTATTTTTCTTTGAATAATTGTGTCCATTACTTGTTAACAACTATGACTCCTCAGCCGAACAGCAGAAGCCATATGTACCAGATCCAACCGAAAGTCTATTTATTTTACAACTGCGACAGTTGCGTATCCCAGATGATGGCAAACGAAAGCTTAAAAACGATATCCAGCGACTGGATCATGCTATACGCGGGTACTTGAACAACAATAACAGTAACAAGAATATCGATGAATTATCTGAACTGGTGCAAAATGCATACACCAAATTCGCTGACGTTGTTAATACGGATCAACGATTTCTTATCTCGACACCGGAAGACCGAGAATCAACAATTGATTTCTTCGAAAAAGTTGTTATGACACAGAATCACAAGTAAACGCGACTAATGGAGAAAACCACTTAATGTTGGCTCAAAGATTTATTAAATTGCAGATTCCTATTTAGTCCCTATTTTACGGCAGATGAGGAAAATGATGCCAAAGTGCAAAAGCGAATTCGCCAATTAAGTTGGATTACAGCTAAACACTTGGCATGCAGTATTGATGAGGTAAATGCTGAATCCCGAGATCTGGTTTACAATGCAATTACTGGTGAGTCTTACAGTCGTCTGCGAATAAAGGCGGTAAAAAACGTCTAATGCTGTTTAATTTTTAGAACTCGTTGGCATTGACTCCTATTATTCGCCTCAGGAAAAACTTGAATGCACCGTGCGATGTTGCCGGCACATTTTTGAGCTTTTAAAGCATTCAGTGGGTGGTCCAGCAAGTGCAGATGAATTCCTACCTGCTCTTATATTTGTTGTTCTAAAAGCGAATCCAGTTCGTTTGCATAGCAATATTAATTTCATTACCCGTTTTAGCAACGCATCGCGGCTAATGAGTGGTGAAGGTGGTTACTATTTTACCAATCTTGTAAGATAGCGATTACTTGAGTAACGAAATGTTTTAACTAATTCCCCTCCTTTGTGAACAGTGCTGCGCAATCTCGTTTATTGAAAACTTAAATGCAGAAAGCTTGGCTATGCCATCCGATGATTTTAATCTGCTAATGTCTGGTGAAAAACCCTACAGTACTCCATGGGAAAGTGCTCTACTGGCATGCGAAAGTTTGCACTTGATATCTGAGAACATGAAGCGAATGGAAACACTGAAGAAGAAGAACTTAAATATATTAACTGGAATTGAAAACCTTTCAAAAGATATGACAAATTTTCAGGTACAATAATACTAATATAGTTCACTAAAACTTTAGTTAATTTATTTCTAACACAGGACGAGATAACCCAAAAAATAGAGGCAGTTATCAGTCGTGCACCACTGACTATTTTGCCCATAAAGACACCGACTTTTCTTATAAATATGTCCCGAATACAATTAGCAAGTTCGAATAATGCAGTTGTGCCATTATGTGCGGATTCTGGTGATGTTAGCGGAGATTGCGTTGGTCACTATCAGGCAAATTTGATTGCATCGATTGATGCGGAACAGAACAGTAACAAGGAGCTTTTGAAAACGCAGTCGCTACCAATGGCGATCACACCGATGAGAATAGGTGAAGTAATGAGTGTCGACGATTCAGCCATTTCGCATACACTTTCGTTAAAAGACACCACAACCAAAGACAGGCTATCACCGATTCCAGCTGCAACAGATTTACTGTTCGCCTCACCAATTTTTAACTATACACCCTTCGATACGGCATCTTTACTAGACGATGTGTCCGATCCGCCTGATGAGCTACTCCTAAGCGCTGACTTCAAAGGTGGTCTTACAAATATCAACTACGATTTTGATCTCTCTGATAACAGTGGAGAGAATAGTGTCGCTGAAGAGGCGAAATTGGACTTAAAAGAATTTGATCCACTTCTAAAGAACATCAGTCATATCGACATCGTTGAAAATGCCACGAACGACAACATTGATAACAGTAAACCAAGAAGCCTTCTCGAAAGTGATTCTCCTCCGAATGGCGTGCTATTGCCTTCTCCAATTAAACCGACTGTCTCTGACTATAGGGGATTTTCAAATTTCGATATTCCATCGATTTCCTGTAATACGGGAGATTTTAACTCGCCCAACCATTCGCATGTGACTGGCGCCAACAATTTAAAACATAAACCAGATCCCCCAGATGGAAAGAATTAAAAAACCTGTCTTTGATTAATGAACAATTCTATTGTCGTATAGTCTAAATATATTATCTTGTATTTTCAAATTGTAATGGCGCAATTACTAATGTTTGTGAAAAAAAAAAAACAATCTATGTTACAAGTTTAAAAAATAATTTTCGTCCACTTTTTCTGTAAATTTTCCCATACATACTTTTCCATACAAATGGAATGGCAACCGAAGTCTTGAAGTATGCTGCAAAAAGTATTTTCTTTCAAAAAATTCCCTAATAAATGTTTGTCACTTAATAAAATAAAAATAAAAAAATGTTTAAATACTACCATAAATTTATCCTCTCTTTCTATAGCAAGACGAGTGACTCAATTAACTCTTGCAATACGAGTATCATTTTGCATACTATTTTCTAAAGTCATCTCAAAAGAAGTCCTAAAAACGTTTCCTTCTTTAAAATCTTTACTTTATTTCACAATGAAATAAAAACTGCTGTACAACAAGAAATATTTCGCCGCGATGCATTATATATACCCTGTGTAAAAGTTGGGTTGGGTACGTGATGCCGCATGCCAAATCTCGCATCCTGCATTAATAGTTTTCGAGGAACACTTAAAAATAAAAAACTATCATATCACATTGCTGGTGTCTAAGTGATTTGGTATTTGCGGGAATTAGTACTTACGTAATTACATACATTTTGGGATGCGGGATGTTTAGCCAATGCCACTCCCGTAGTAAAAGTTTGACAGCAGCTCTGTTATGTCAAATTTCAATCGTGGTTAAATGCCAAGTGCAGTGGCATAATGGCAACGTTGTGAGGAACAAAATTCTTAAAGTAGAATTTTGCCCACACAAAACCAACGCCATGATATCTTTTTTTTTAATTGAAAACATTACAGCGAGTGTGCAACAAGGCAACAAGTATGTTGCAATATGTTGAAAAATGTATATTGCAACCTCAAGATTACTATGGCAATCTGTGAACAAAAACAACTGACATGAAGAATGAGAAACTAACATACACGGTGCTACGACATACACATCTCAACGAGCCAAAGTGGACTTACTTCACTGTCACCACCACACTACTCCTACCTAACTGGCCATCAAGACCCTCCAAGACACACTCCAAGACCCTTAAGATACCCCCCCACCCCTTGCCAATCAACATATATCATCCCTATCAATCAAATGTACGGTCTTTGATTCAATCTCATAAAAACTATATCTAGCCACCAATCACAGCAAACCCTTTCACTACACTAACCACCTACAAACATTCACTACAAACGTCCCCACCACATCCCAAAGTTTCAGCTGTATCGAATGAACGGTCATCGAGTTAACCGCGAACAGGCATACAGATTAAGGCTGCGTTTTTTTTATCTCGTAGTACTCGGAGAGATAATTTAACTGTCTTAATTAAGAACTGTTTTTTTTTTCATTATCTGTTCTGTATATTTAACATTTCTTGACAGCTGTAGTTGTTTGTATCTTTAAACATTCAGGTGAGAAATAAAACTTTTTTCTGATACTAAAAAAAACTGCAGATATTAATCAGAGAAAAAAACTCTCAGATTTATCAGATAACTCGGAACTCGGATTTCTCCGACATTAAAAAAAAACCGGGCTAAGTTTTATTTTAATATATGTATTAATATATTTCGCAATTTTTGCTGTACATATTAAGATAGTGCAAGTGGATCTTTAAGAATTGATGTCACATTTATTTAAAGACACTTGCCCTTCTCTCTCGTTCATCCTGATCAACAATAGGTTTCACTTCAACAAAATATCCATTCACAATAATGATGAAAAAGTCAAAATGCCAAAATACGAAAATACTAAACGCCAAAAGAGCAATGAGGATACGAGCGAGTTGAGTGAAGTAAATCCGAATGTTCAAGCAATTTAAAAAATGATTAACATTTCTGATGACAGGTACGGGTATAAATATAATTTTCTAAATTAATTTTTATAATAGAAATTATATTTTGTTACAATTATGTAATGTGTTTGTTTGCAAGACTGTGAAGAAATTTGCAATGCAAGTTATGCAACTGTTCAAAATTGTTGTGTTCCAATTGACATCTTGGTCTTGGATTATGCTGGAAAAGGCCTTGGAGCAAAATGGTGCTGCAGGCACTATTTACATTTACAAAATTACATTTTTGGAAGGCTGAGCGAAGAAGTTGAAATTTAAAATCCATTGAACTACGCATTGACGTGCACCGTTCTTGTTTGCTTTGCTTGGTCATAAATTTAAGATTTAATATGCAACAAAGAACACTGTCATCTTCGTCTCATCGTAACCTTAACCTTGAAATCTCGCAGTACTAAGAAGACTATGTACCAGTTTTTCAATTACCGATTTTCAACAATACTCGAACTGCGAAGAATTTAATCTTAAGTGTTTATTGTTTACCTTGTTGTTGCTTATGTCAAGACTATTATTAGACATATCTTTTCTTTGAACATTTGTAGTTCGTCCGTGCAGCCAACCTTTCATACTATACGCGAAGTCTATGACAATGGAAATGCACACGAAAGATTTGAAGCCGAACTGGACAAGGCTTTGGAAGCAAAAGTCCAGTACATTATAATCGAGCCGACTCGCCTGGGAGATGAGACCGGTCGTTGGATAACGGTTGGAAATTGTCTGCATAAGACGGCTGTGCTATCAGGCTTGACTTCAATTGTATCGGGTCTTATTTGGCAGGACAGACCCATGTTTAGTGCACCCATGTGTGCTGTGTCAGTCTTTTGCACTGGCCTATACACTGTCTCGTGGAATTATGACCCTTGTTGTCAGTATCAGGTAAACAATGGCTATAAATAATTCATACTGAATATTTTGCTTTTGTATTAGTGTATGCATGCTTTAGTAAGTATTCACACAAAATGTAATATACATACGAAAGAATAACTGGAGAAGAATTTTAAATCCTGAGTGCTCGGAAAGTTTTTTTGACTAAAATATGACTGCGAAGAACATCAAGCATTGGTTGAAAGGCTAACACAAAGAGTTTATGGATGCTTTTCTAAATGACACCCGCTTAAGTTTGTAAAACAAAAGAAAATATAAATATAAGCTAGAAGATAAAATAGGAAAATAATTTGCTTAGTCGATTCTAGCAAAGAACTAAAAAGCTATCTCTGACTCCAAACGTTTTGATTTAAGGCTTACATCAAATAAAACTAGCTAAGTTAATAATTTATTTTCTTGTTACGACTTTTATTTCCTCTAAATAATCAAGTTCGGTCAACTTTTGCGAAACAACGGTAAAACACTCGAAGTGTCATCACAGTGATCGCGTCCGGAGACCTCACTTAATAATTCAATCGGTAGTAGCGACGGGCGGTGTGTTCTAGCACTCAGAAACCAAATCATTAGTAATATGCTTACAAAATCCTTACTACAAATTCTGAATTTTTTAAACAGAATTTGTTTTTATATAAATAGGAGTACTGAGAATACGAATTGTCTACCTATTTCAACAAATTTATATTGTGATTTACAACTTTAATACTTTATTAAAAACACATTTTTAATTTGTACTTTTTTTCCTTCCATGTCAAGGTCGAACACGATGAAGCTCTCCTGTCAAAACTTCCGCTAGCAGATGTATCATCACCCGTAGTTTTAGGATATTCGGATAATACCAAAGCGAAATACCTCCACCGCGGTCTCACATTATTATCAGCAGCATTTTGCGCTTGGCAAATATGTAAGGCCTACAAGTAGCTCAAATGTCGAATGCAATAATTGATGCGAGTTTGTCTTCTTCATATATTATTTGTTATTAATTAAATAATTTAAGAGATAAATAAGCAGAAAAAAGTTTTAAAACTGCCCAATAGAGAAAGCACTAAGACATTCTTTTTTTTGTAGCGCCAAGTAACCGGCAGCTTCCAGTCTCCAGTAAATGGAAATGCTAGCCAAAACAAAACAAAATCATAGAAGACCATCAGTTATATTTTTCTAAATAAAAAAACCAAACTGTTACTAAGTAATAAAAAAAGCAAACAAACTAACAATGAAAGACAATGAATAAGTCCCAACTCTTATCTCATTTAGTGTAGAGTTGAAAATAGAAAAGAATTACATTTTTAGAGAGTTGTGAACCTTGCATTTGATGCTAAATCTAAAACGTTACGGATTTTAATTTATGCTCATTTTGGAAAGTAAGCAATTTTTAAGTCTTTTAGAGAGCTGCTCTGTGTAATTGTTAACGAATATCGTCATTGTTAATTATACCTAAAAAAGAAAACAATTAAAAAAGTAATTTAAATTGAAAAGCTTTCGTTTTTTTTATAAAATTCGATTATAATTAGTTGCAGTGAGCAGACTGACCTTTCTTAATCCAAAAAACCCATATAACCACGCTTTTAGATGTGTAGCAGAACGATCTTTGCTTCAATTTATTATCCTCTCCGACTCAATTTGTGTTTTTATTCCACCTCGTTAGACAGAGTCTCATTCTTTCTCTCGTTCTTCGGTCAATTTAAAACCAACTCAGCTTATTGTTTGTTTGTTTGTTTGTTTACTTTCCTCAATCTTAAGTAAACAATTTTTGTATATATATATCGTGTTGATGTCCGCTTACCAGCTCTGGCAGGAGGTATTGAACTTGAATTACTGATTATTTTGAAATAGGAGGATGGAGGAGTCAAAAAAACAATAATTTGTTTAGTTTTTAAAACCTACACCGGCCGTTGCAATATTAAAAATTTCTGGTTCAAATCGCAACAATTGAACAGAACTTAGAATCAACATATGAATCAATTATATGTAGCAATTGTTATTGAAAAATCTAAATCTACTCAACTATCTTAGCTGCAGAACCTTGTTCTATAATACACCGTAATATTATCCTATTCTAAATGTATCAGATCAGCCGCCAGCTCGATCCAGATGCAAGCTTTTTCTTCCTGTTCGTTTTTATTCTCCATATGCTGCTAGGTTACAGGGTAACCTCGAGTATTCGTTTTTTGCACCGCTTCCGATCTCTGGAATCCCTCATCATTTCCGTCGTAAAGGTATTACGACCGGCGTTGCCCAGAGCTCTGTTTTGTCACCGGCACCCTTTTTCGTTTTTAATGATCTCCTGTCCATTACTTTTAATCCAATTCATTCTTTCGCTGACGACAGTATTCTTAGCTTCTCATATAAAGTTAAGGAACGTCCTGCCACTTCTCATATGGAACTCAAAGCACGCTACCCACGTTCAATGGACAGCATAATAAAATGGGGAGATAATGTCTCTTGTCGTCCATGCGAATCGTAAATCCACATCTATTATCTATGAATGGCACTTGCATCGAGGAAACTGAAAAACTCGCAATTCTCGTTATGTGGGTTAACTACTAGCTACGTTAGAATGACCACATATTCACCGTCCCTAAAAATGCTGCGAAATATTTAGCCTTCTTGCAAATAACCAATTGCATTCCACCTCTCAATGAATTCAACCGTGGCGCTCATAACATCTTCGGTCGTACAGTTAAGTTCAGATATTCGTTCTTCAGCCGTACAACACGTATATGGAATGCTCTGTCTTTCCACATCACTATGACCCACAGGCATTCAAGGCACAAGTTCATAGACATCTCCTCTTTTATCCTCATGTTCCTTAACGCACACGGTGTGCATATAGCCGAGCATTAAAATGGTGCAAACCCCTTTACGCATATTTTTTATACAAAACAAAAATAGCCAGATCTAACTAAGGAAATGGAGTGTCTATGAGAGAATTCGGCACCCCAAATAAACTGACACGATTATGTAGGTTGCCGCATGACCAATGTTATTATATGTATAGGCATATGATATAAGGGGTATATTCTAGTAGCACTGTGACCCATGTGGATCTATTGCGCTTCCCCGGACTTGCGCTATAGAGACATTACATGCCCGAACCTTCAGCTTCCTCTCCATACCAATGGCTCTTAGGAACTTAATGATATGTAGTGGGTTGAATGATTGTCGCGCAGACTTCGAGATTACGTGGGTTCTAATATGGTTTCTTCTTTGTCGAATCGTTGCCCTGCATTCGTTGAGAAGGTGCCACGGAGTCTCCTCCGCTTCACCACAAATCCTGCAGCTGCCATCTTCATCTAATTTTAATTTTCTGAGGTGCCCCTTCAGTTTACAATGTCCTGTTAGGAACCCTGTTATGATTCTCACATTATTTCTACTTAGTCCCAATATCAAGAGAGACGTTGTTCCCATGTACTTTCTTTCTACATGCACATCATTCGATGGCATGTACATCTGCCTGGAATATGCTCCGGTACTGTCCCATTGCTTCAGAGTACTTGGTTTTTGGCCCATGGACTCCTGCATACGTGCCTTCTGTTTTCTTCATGATTCATCCGTATACCACTACCAAGCCTAGTAGGTACTCGTTTATCAAAAAACCAAGTAATGTAAACAGTTCCTACAAAAACGTACATGGAACACCGAGTAAACAACGAAAGTGAAAAGACACCATAACAGCATTTTTTTGTCTGTGCCACAATTTTGAGATCAGTTCATTGTTACAACCTGAGAAGCGGTAATTAGAAAAAAAATTAAATAGAGTTCCGTTATAAAACATTTAAAAGGGACACCCATTCAACAACAACAACAACAAACACTACGGCTATTCTAATCACAAAGAACCGACAAACGGACGGACGGCCATCGGTCAGTCGGTCAGTCAAACACAATCAGCATGGAATATTGGAATCTACTTCACATAATAATCATTCTTCCATATTATACGAGTATGTCATACAATCGTTATCATTACACATCATACGTAACTCCGTATTAACGCTTAAGTGTGTTCGTTTCGAGCTTTTAAACGTTTTGGATCGATCGATCGATGGACACAAATTTAAAGCGTTTCAGTCTCAGCATCAGTAGAATACTCGATTACGATTAGTCGATTCATATAATCGAAGCGGCAAGAGCGCGTTCCTCATCTGTGTAAACTGTAGATCATTTCCGTCTGTAGTCTGTACATAGTACGAGTACAACGAAGGCCAAGTAATATTATTGGAAGAAAATAATTCTGTTTTACATCCGTATAGTGGCTTTGCAAAATATGAGCAACACTTTGATTAAATTCGCGGACCACAACTTTGTTGTTAGTAACGTGTGAAGAAATTAGAAGCTCGGCTGCTTTACGGTTGCGTTGTGTACGGGTGGCAATAAATTGCCCATTGTTATACATATATTGCTCGGAATTCTTCCAGGGTAAAAACGTGCATCTTTCCCAAACGTCCGCCGTCTATTTGTGAATCGTATAACAGCTGTGTGGTAATCATAGATGGAGAACGCTTTCGACAGACGCCGCAAATTGTTGCTGAAATAGAGAAGATCTTCTTCGATTGCTTGCAGTTGGTTTTGAGGAAGAGCTTGCGGTGCAGTTTTGTTTCACTGATAACACAAACAGTACTCGTACACTATGAAAGGTACACACGCACACATGTACATAGCTACGAAATTTGCATTTCAATCATCAAAACGAACTATTATCACATATTAGAAGCATAAATCGTCTTATGATCCGTTTAGTGGCATTTACGTTTGTTTGACTTTTTTCAGCAATGACATTGCCCAAAAATTAAGTAGCTGCTTATATTTGATAAGCAATTTATTGTGTTGTGTTGTGTTAATGTATTAGGGGTCATAAAACTGAGTGCTATTAATATATTGATGTTTCACGTAGTCATTAAAACGGACGCTAAAGATAATCTGTACCAACTAAGGAAAGGTCGAGACGAGAGCCCTAAACGGCTTACAGTCACACGTTGAAATTACCGCGTGTTTCAGTCACCTGGCAATGCTTTGGTATAATATACAGTTATCGTGGACATTTTGTTTGTAAAAACAACTTCTTCGGGGTGATAAGTGTGATTATAGGAGAACAATAAAATGTAAACTCTATACATATGTATACGATATACATACTCGTATTTAATTTTTATTGATTGTCGTGTCGTAAATATGTGCTAAGAGGCCGATAGACTATCGTTATATACATACATAGATACAAACTAATTGTTATTTTTTAAATCTATATATATAAAAGTGAAACTTTGTATGTGTGTATGTATGTATGTCCGGTATAGACTGCCAAACCCTTCAACCGATCGCGTTCTAACTTTGCATATGGGTTTTCTACCATAAAAGGCACTTAATAGGCATATTTTGAAAGTTTCTACAAATTGGATGTTTTTATGATCCAATTGCGTTCAAACTTTGCGTAGGGGTTTTATACCATAATGGGCACTAAATAGGTATATTTTGAAAGTGGTCAGACTCCTGGGTCAAGGGGTCACCATTTCACAAATTGCATACAGGTGTGTTAAAAAAAAATAACCCGATTTTCTTTAAATTTTATACAGATGAGTTACGAAAACTGCATTTGTTTGATTAGAAGTTATTTTATTTTACACACAGGGAATGTAAAATGTTTATCAGCCACATTTTTAAACTGAATTTTATGAAATTTTTAAGATATATTATTGGCAGGTAGGGAAAAGTTAGTAGGTATATATGGAAGGGGAGAAAGGTAAAATTTTAACATGAGATTTACAAACGTATTTTTAAAAAAATGTCAACGTAAATTATTGGCAGTTGAGTGAAGGTTATAGGCAATAGTACTCCCGTCACCCCGGGGGTTCATGTGTGCGGGTAGCAAAGTGCCCGGGAACAGCTAGTCTTCAATAGAAATTAAATTTCGTGCGGTTGTTATTTATGGCATTTACCAGGCAATTTTTATGAAATTTTCAATGCACATTATTGGCTGGTGGGGGAAAGGATATTTTTTTTATAATGTACACACGCTTAAGGTTTGCACCCTTATAATGCTTAGCACAGCGTGGGCGTTAGGAAATTAGGGAGAGGAAAAGATGAGATGTCTATGCACGCGTGTCTTAAACGACTGCAGATCATACAAATGCGGAAACACAGAATCAGGCCACATAACCAACGTACGGCTATAGAAGGAATCTCTGTACGTTTCCATTTCATTTCATTTTCATTTCATTTTTGCCGATGTGGTCATTCCAACGATGCTTGTTGTTGACGCACATACCGAGAATTGAGAGTTTTTCAGTTTCTTTGATGCAAGATCCATTCATGGATAAAGGTTGGGGGTTTAAATTACGCTTAGACGACAGAAGACAGCATTGGGTTAAATTCAACTCTATTATGTATTCCCCTCCTTCTTATGCTGTCATGGTCAGAATTAAACGTGCGTAACATACGTTGTTGTTCAAGTTCCACTTGTGACGAAGAGGGGCGTGCAGAAAGCGTGAAGTCATATGAAAAGCTAAGAGTACTGTCGTCAACAAAGGAATGGATTGGATTAGAGGTGGTGGATAGGAGATCATTAATGAAAATCAGAAAGAGTGTCGGAGATAAAACAGAGCCTTGAGGAAAACCGGCGTTTATGCGGTGAACATTGTATTTGAATCCGTCCAATACGACCTGGAAAGGAAAGAGATGTCGTTTCGGTGCCTTTTTTTAGGAACAGGCTGGATAAAGGCTGTTTTATAATTACTTGGGACGACTCCAGAAGAATAAGAGAAATGGAAAAGTCTGCGCAGTGGAAATGCTAACGTTGAAGAACACCTTTTCAAAACTATAGCGGGAATGCCATCAGGCCCAGCAGATTTTAGGCTATAGCACACCCCCCATCCCGGGGTTCATATGCACTGGTAGCAAAGTGCCTGAGAACATCTAGTTCTCTATATTAACTTCTCCTGCGCGGGTGTATCCGCCAAATCTTGTGCTCAATTTTTAACCCATTTCCTAAGGCCCAGTGATTTCAAACACTGCGCAAGGGTGTGTCTCCGATGACAACACTTTCTATTAATATTTGGTAGTTTTTGGGTCCGAGGCCTCGACCCTGGGCTCCCATATAAATTCTTTAAAAATTAACCCTATATTATTCAAAATTTGAACACATTTGTATCTCCGAAAAAAAAACCCTTTTTGTTAAAATTTGGAAGGTATCGGACTCCAGGCCGAGGAGTTTTTTCTTTAAAATAATTTGTGTAAAAAAAACTTTAGTGTCTTTTGAAGATAATCTTTTGGTAGTCTTTTGGGTGTCCTTTTGGAAGTCTTTTAAGGATCTTTTGGGAGCCTTTCGAGGTTCTTTTGAGGCGTATTTGGGGATTTGGAAATGTTTTTGGAGTCTTTCGGGAGGTCTTTTGGGGAATGTGTCTATTGAATGTGTTTTGGGGGTCTTTTGAGGGTGTTTATTGGGGGTCTTATTGGGGGTCTTTTAGGTGTCTTTTTGGGGGTCTTTAGAGGGCTTTTGAGCCTTTTGGGAAAGTTTTTGGAGTCTTTCGGTAGGTCTCTTGGTAGCGTTTTAGGGGTCTTTCTGAGGAATTTTTTGTGTCCTTTTGGGGCATCTAAGAGTTATTTGGAAGTGACTTACGGGTCTTTTCGAAAGTGGTTTTGAGGTGTCCTTTTAGGTTCTTTCGAGGGTTTTTGGGGATCTTTTGAGGTCTTGTGATGGTCTTTTTGTAGCGTTTTGGGAGTTATTTTTTGGGTTTTTTAAGAGTTCTTATAAGATTCTTTGATTTTGATCTTTTGATTTACATATTTAATTTTATTTTTGATTATTTTATATTATAGAGCATTCCCAATTATTCGGTTATGACATTTTGTTCCGCAGTGAACTTTAATTGTTCTTTTTAATCAAACCTTTATTAATTGTATTTAATATCTTTCTTCAATTTTTTTATCGTCTTTTATACTTACGTAAACTATTGGCACGCGGGATAAACTTCATTTTGTTTTGTTATGCCAAAGAAGTATAGCTTCTAAGGCGCGTGTATAAGTACACGCACTTTTCTTTAGTAGAAGTAGTTAGTAGAATAGCTAATTGTGTTCGTATAGTTGTTGCGTAAGGTTGACGAAAGAAACTGTTGGTTTCTGTCACATACACTGTACGCAGCTTAAGATGATGATGATGGACAGCATTTTCAATAGGTACGTTCGATATAGCTGAGCAGTCAAAGTCTCAAAAACTTTTGTCTAAGAACATTGGAGAAAATTCTTCGATTCCCCAGTGAGGAATCGTGTTCGAGTAATTGATGATACGGACGATATGGAGCCCTCTGAACGCTTCATTTCACTTCATTCCACATCGCTTAAAGTGGCGTTAAGGAATGCATACATAGTATCATAAATCATATAACATAGATCATTTAGCTGTTGTCGAAGATTATAATCGTATTTGTCTCACTTAGAGTATTATGAACGATATTACGAAATAGTCTCAATAGTCTAGTATCTACACGACCGCAGAAACGCTCAGTCTATAAGCGTGGAACTTGTGGAGAAATTCAAAGTAATTAAATAAGTCTTATTATCAAAATTGTAATCATAGCATTATAAATGCAATTTTTTACAATCATTGGAATGTTAGTTTTTTACCTCAGCTCTTGGTCGTACGCGAATTTGAGTAGTGGAGTGCAATATTTTGTGGCTCGTTTCCTTAGTAAGGTAGGTAAGCGTCAAACGCCCTAAAAATAGTTTTTTGTTTTACTATAAAGTACACACGCATAAGGGATTTGCATCCTTCGGTTCGGTTGCGTTTCGGCTGTACTGAAGCCACAGCCTAATGGGCTTATGTAATTTTGTACACTTTTAAAGGCCCAGCCCTTAAAATCCGTTGCCGCCGTTTGTATGCAACTGACACATCGAACAAATACACGCGGTCTTAGGCTATGTCCTAATTGGAAAGTCATCGTGCATTATGGCATTCTGGCGATGAGCGATGATTGGTTGCATCGCGTTAATCTTCTGTCTTCTTCTTCTTCTTATCTTTTTCGACGCTTATAGCATGTGAGCAGCCTCCTACATGAGGCTAGAGAGATCCGATTCGCTCACAGCGACAATTTTGTAGTACACACTGTCATTAAAAGAACACCATCGCCAACAAAGAAAAATATACCACACAACAATTAAATTGTATGCTATACACTCCATACGTACATAAAAGCCTCTTGCCTCATACCTCATGCCTCATTTTGCGGTCAAAAACGGACCTGTGGTTTTATGATGAATGCATCAGACGCTTACATGTTATGCTGTAATCGGTTGCTTATCAGAACAAAAACCTAAAAAAAAAAGTTCGTCATCGAAGATACTGAGAGATGCTATTCCAGGAATAATCAGAAATTTTACCAAATGGTAAAAAAAACAGGTAACATGACAAAGCCGCAAAACTCGAACTGAAGTCTTTCTATATACGGAAGGAAACGTAGTAGAATCAAAGTCTGTGGAGAGGCCACTTCCGAAGAGTGTTTAGCGGTGATGAGGATCAACACTCCGCTATTCATTCAACCTGAACGATGAAAGGACAACTAAACAATAAGCTGAACTAAGGATTGCAATATATATACTGAAGAAGCACAAAGCTTCTGGCCGGAAGGCTCACCGGTCAAGCTTTACATAACTGCAGGAGATGACTTGATAGAGTGCATACATCTGCTTATCTAAAGAATTTGGTCAGGTGAAAGGATGCCTGATGAATTGTTTGACCTACGATAAAAAAGGAGACCCACAAAATTGCGCCAACTATAGACGAATTAGTCTCCTTAACGTCATGTATAAGATCCTATCTTCCGTAATGTGTGAACGCCTGAAGCCCACCTCTTCAACAATCCAATTGGCTCCTTGCCTGGAAAATCAACTTTCGACCAAATTTTTATACTGCCGAAGAAAACACAAGAAGTATCGATAATCACCTTTTTATTGATTCAAAGCCGCATATGAGAGCATTTACAGAGACGAGCTATACAATTACAATGCCATGTCTGGTTTTGGCATCCCTCCCAAACCAGCTCGACTGAGCAGGATGAAGATGAAAAATCTCGCTGCATCGTAATGGCGATCGAGTCCTTCGATATCACGAAAGGGCTTAGGTAAATTGACGCTGTCATATGATATCTTACACATAATATTATATAGAATTGTACGAAATCCTCAGGCCCACGATAGAGGAAAAATTTTCTTCAAGTTTGTTCAAGTGCTAGCATACTTTAATGACATTGATAGAACATTGGCAAACCCCAGCGACCTGTCACTGGTGCAATTGCAAGCATTGAGGCAGAAGCGGCGAAAATGGAATTCCATGAATTCCAATGCTGTCTGGAACTGCTATTTATTAACCATGTTGTGCATTTCACTTGGTGTATTCCGGGGCACTAATTCTTTTATTGTGTCTTACTCTTACATGAGTCCTGCTGCACGAAAACATTAAATTTCACAAAATAAATTCTTATTTAATTTCTCTTACGAATTGTTATTTTTTCCCAAAACGAAGGCATTCGAACATCAAGTCTGATCAATGCTGAACCCAATGAAACGAGCCCACTGCTAGGGGAACCACGGCGAAGAGAAACAACGCATGAACATCTACTCACACAATACAATTCGAGAAATTCCAACTCAAAATCACTGGACTGTAATAAATCCAAAGCCAAAGTGTGCAAAACTGCAGTGTTTGCGATTCTCTTCATCCTGGTTGTGGGATTTGCAATTGCAACATATCTGCTGGTGAGGGAAAGTAAGTACAATGCAACTGTAAATACATGATCGCACTAACAACTATAGAATATTATTATCTAATTACGATACACATAGATCGCCGTCCCAACTTGGGATTCGCTTTGGATTTAGTCGATCGGGATATATGGAGCGAAGTGGCGATGCCTTTGGGGAATACATTGAATCGTTCAAATGTCCTGTACATCATCATACTACATACTGGTGGTGAACGTTGCAATGATCCAGATAATTGCGTACGTATCATAAGGGAATTTCAGGTAAGGTTTGAACTTCCATTCTTTAGTAATAATCCTTCCTATTACTGACGTAAATTTGCAATTGTTGTAGGCGGTGGGACGGCAAAACCGAAACGATGAAATTCCCTACAATTTTCTGATTGGTGGCGATGGTCAAACATATGAGGTGAGAGGATGGAACCATGAGAGTGGTTTCGCCCTACTGCCAGGGCAAGCGTCGTTGGTGATTGGATTCATTGGTAAGATAAGGGTAGATTAAGAAACTGTTGCTCTTGATATTTTTACCATTTCGAAGACACATTTTAACCAAACGTTTGCAACTAAGTTAGTAATAAGTCTGCCTTTTTTCAAAAAGTAGAAGTTTCGCCTCAAACATGAGAAATACTAGAACTGACATTTTAAGAATTGCTATATGTATTTGGAATTCATTCTTTTGTCTACTGATCAACACGCGTACTGTGTTCACTATAAAGAGTCCAGAATGTAGCATTCCTTGATCTGCTATCACAGATGCACTGTCGGCACTTCGGCTGTCAGCATAGGCGACTCATTGGGCGAATTGATTAATGTTCTGCTCATTCAAAAATGGGTGTAACGTCTGCTAGAAGATCTGTCTGCAAAAGAACCCCGCACGGTGGAGTGCTATTCCCCTTTCTATAGAACTGATATGCTGAATAGGGAGGGAGTCGGGGTTATCGCTAATGCAGATGACGTTGCTATTGCTGTCTCTATGAAGCCATCTAATACCTTCAAAGAACTCCTACAAAATGCTCTTAACAAGCTAACGAGATGAGCAGATTGTTGCGGTTTAGGTGAAAACCTAAATATTAAGAGCATTAGCTTGACTTTCTATGAATAAGCCAAATATCCTTTTCTGAATAGAAAGTTAAGCTGGAAGCCAAACATACAAGGAAGAGTTTGTAAAGCCACAGTGGCACTCTTCTCATTGTAAGGCTGACGTGCTCACCAAACATGGAATAACACTGCCCCTTTTACCTGAAAATGGTTCCTTAGGCATACCTATCGACACATGTAAACTCTTCTTAAAGCAGGATGCTACCGAGAAAACTAACCGTAGGACGTCAAAACGCTGGATCCAAAACGCTTTACGTGTTTGCTCCCTCAAAAAAGATTGCACATTGGTGCTATAATACATGCCATCACGGGCACTGTCTCATACGCGAGCACGCAGCAAGGCTTAGCGTTTTCTCGAACGACTTCAGCAGAAGTTGCATATACGTAGAGGAGAAGGTGACTATTCTCCACCTTTCCTGCACGTGCCCAGCCTTCTCTCAACAACGTAAGTTCCATCTGGGAGCTTTCTTTTACAATGACCTTAACGATCTAACTTGTAGGCGCCGTGGTTCGTAGTTCGAGTCCCAGGAAACACCAAAAGTATTTTTACTGATCCCACCTCTTGCGAATGTCTGAAAAACGTCGGAGAGTAATAACTTGTCACGGAAAGCTTCTCAATTCGCCGGATACGGCATTAAATTGTCGGTCCCTTCGATTTGTGTGCAAAAATATACATGCACAACGCAAATGGGTGCGAGAAGCTATGCCTTAGACCGCAATGGTCTGTCACGCCGAAATTAGTATTATTAACGATCTTACACTATAACACCAAAAATATTTTTCACGGTGTCCCACCTCTCGCGAAAGTCTTACAAACGTCCGAGAGTAATAACTTGTCACGGAAAGCTTCTCAATTCGCCGTTCGGCATTAAATTGTAGGCCCCCTGCATTTTGTGTGCAAAAATATACATGCTCAACACAAATGGTTAAGAGAAGCTAGGCCTTGGACCGCAATGGTCTGTCGCGCCGAATATTATTATTATCTTCCATAAGAAACAAGAACTTCCATTTCAAGACCGTGATAAGAAAATAAATACCTTAAACTGTAGTAACTATATTGAAAACTTATACAACTTAAGGCTTATGGTAAGCAATGCAAATTGAAAATAAAAGTTCCTAAACTGATTAGATAAACTAAAGGTGGTGTATAGTCATCGAGTTACGTTGGCAGGCCAAGAAGAGCGCCAACAGGGTTG
This sequence comes from Nephrocerus scutellatus, assembly GCA_947095585.1. Classification (NCBI taxonomy): domain Eukaryota; kingdom Metazoa; phylum Arthropoda; class Insecta; order Diptera; family Pipunculidae; genus Nephrocerus; species Nephrocerus scutellatus. Next base: position 24,435,686 of record OX352765.1, on the reverse strand, counting down.
GACCACAGACAGATCTGTAACGTCGAAATGCTCAGGGTGAAGGGGGCAGAGGAATAGGTAGTATGGGTGTCTTGGTTACAGTCGGAGCAGAGATCATAGGCGCCAGGGATAATGCAGCATTATAGGCTGAAGTATATGACACCAACCCGACCGAAGTTGTGCCAGGGTTGTCCGGGTTTATGTATACTATTAGAGGCTGAACGGACAGTGGTGGAATTCCAGGTGGCCGGTATGACTGGGTTTATGCAGTCTCTCTACCTCCTGATGTCTTGACGTATGTAGCGAGGAGGCATCTCACTGACAGTGATATCGTGAACTGGGATGGCAAGCTAACAGGAACTGTTTTGACAACAGTTCATTGTGTTGCCTGACGAAGAGCATAGACGTTTCGTCATGAATATGATCGGGGTTAGTTATAGAGTGGTACCCAGTTGCGATACGAAGAGCTGTATTTTGTCTAGACTGAATATTATTCCATTGTGTGTCACTTAAAAATGATGTCCAGATGGGAGCGGCGTAGTTAATAATTGAGCGGCCAATAGCTTTGTACGTCTTCACAAGGACTTCTTTGTCCTTACCCTATGCGGTTCCGGCTAGGGCTCTTAGAATCCTATTACAACTGCTTTACTGCAAATATTTTGTTGCGTGCCTACAGAAGGTAAGGAGGTTGTCGAATATGACTCTTAAAATTTTGGGGTTATTAACTGTAGGGATGATTTCGTTGTTAATACGAATGTCAAGGATAGCCTGACTTCTTTTGTCCAAGAGGTAAACAGCGTAGCAGATGATTTTTGGGAGGCGAGGTGGAGTTTCCTTTTTTATTTAAATTCAGATAGGAGTTTATCCTATTTGTGGCCTCGTTTACATCTGCACCGGAGGCAGCAACAGAGCAATCATCGGCGTAAGTGATCATTCTAACGGCAGTGGGGGGAATAGAGATCATCGAGACATAGAGATATTTTGGTGGCGATTGTCGTTTGCTGGTGCTGATTGGATGGGCAGGGTGTGTTCAAAGGAAAGGGGAGTGTGATGTAAGTGGTCATATCAACGGCTCCATACTAGTCTCCATCACAGTGCAATAGCGATTAGATAATCAAGACCGTCCCAAATGGCTTTCTTGTTTTGTCATATTTTCTGTTGATAGTTTGGTTTAACAATTAATAAGAAATGTTTTTGAGTGTATGGATATGCGAAAAATAAATTCAAATGTTCTCATTTATTGCAGGCAACTACACCAATTCTGAACCGAGCAGTGGGCAATTGCAGTCTGCCTTATCTCTGATCAATGAATCAACAAACCGGAAAAAGCTGCATGACCAGTACCGAGTGTATGGACTGAGAAATTTAACGGTCTGTCCCTTCGACGGGCAGGCCCTTTTTAATCGGATCTCGCGGTGGCAACGATTCGATACTTTGTTGCATGTCTTGTAAGAAAGTTCGATGGGATACAATAAAACAAAAAAAAATTAGTATTTTATTTTTTCTTCTTTTTTAATTAATTGAACATTATCGAATGGAGAAAAAGTATTTAAACGTAATGTAGGTGTATGAGCGTGTGTTGGAATTTGTGTGATATCTTTGTACTATGTCACCATATATATATATATATATATATATTCGGTGAATTAATTTAAAATATATGAGAGTGCAAAATGTAAACTATTTCCGTCTTCCATTCATTCCGACTAATCAAATTCCAACTTGCGAAAACTTCCTGTAACAGATTCGATTTGGGAGACAAAACTCGTGCCGTTGGTGTTCTTGCCAGTTGTGTAGGAAGACGATGATGACGACGATGACGATGACGATGAGGAGCGGCTAGTCTGAATGCCTCGGTCGCTGAGCAATTCGATTTTTTCCAGCGCCATTATCAAATCTCTTTTGCTGGAAAGTTCAACTTTCCACGCTTCGATCATCTCCTTCATTGGCATACGGCCACCCATCTCCAGAGGTAGGCATTCGCGATCGATACTCTTGTGCAGCTCCTTCTCGCTTGTATAGCAGTTGAGGCGGTTCTTGATTTTCGTGCTTACCCTCGTCTTTAAAAAGTCAATAAGCCACTTCAGTGTCGACGGAATGTTAACCAAATGGATCTCCTTGTGGCGGATGGGCAAGGACTGTTCGCCCCATTTAAAAACGCGAGCAAATTCATTCGGATTCCAATTGGTCACAAGCGCTGTACTTATTCCGGAAAAATCCCCAACATGTGTTAAGCCTAGGATTTGGTTTTCTTCATCCTCGATGAGGCACTCGTAGGTGACAAAGTGTGCGCGAGCTTGATCCGAACTGCTGTACACTTTCGGATTGAAATGTCTCGCATTGGTGATGACAACACGTCGTCCGTTCCGATCGCGAATTGGTGATGCAAAAATATACCCACTCGTGATGATGTCATTCAACTTGGGACACAAGTAGTCCAGCTGGTTCAACATGTGTGGAAAGGTGCGACGAAGATTTAAATACTTCAGGAGCGTCTGCTCGGCCATGGGAACACTGAATTTTTTAACACGCAGGAAGCGTAACAGGAATTGCTCATCGAAACGCATATTTCGAATGTCTTCGTTTTTCACAATCCAATTGCGCAGCTGTTCCAGACTCTGCTCCCGGCAGCATTTGTCCTCGCGTAATTCTTTTTTGGCAATTTTCAGCAAAGTCTCTGATAGAACTGTTGCACCACCTTCAGATTTTGCCGGAGTTTCTTTCATCTTGTCAGAAGTTAAAGACCAAGGATAACCGGCAATTACACGAGTTGATCCCATTTGCGGACAAATGCAGCAGCGAAATCTGTTTTGGAAGAAATTGGAAAATCATATGTTAGGCTGTGTTTAAGGATTAAATGGTTTAAAACATATCAAACGGTTTAAAACAACAAAAGTATATGGTGATCTCTATATCGACGATTATATATCATACAGCATTAACATCAGCATCGGCCTTATTGTGGCTGATGGTTATAAACAGGGTACTCAGAAAAAATTTGTTGCGTATGCAGACGACCTGGTGATACATGTGTCAGGAAACTACCATTCTATGATTACTGAAGTCATGGAAAGGACTCTAAGCCGAGGGTAAGCTCCAGGGCATCGAGCTGTGGTCTAGGAATTAACTTTAGCAAAATACAAATGTTACTCTTCACCACTAAGTCGAAAATACCGAGTTTTGCCCAACCCGAGCTCAATGATTAGAGATTTACACTTACCTCAGACGCTAAATATCTCAGCTTGATCCTAGATAGGAAACTCAGCTGGAACTTCAATATAGAATTTAGGGCAAAGAAGCAATACAAGCTACTTTATATGCCAGTTACAAAATGATCGGTAAGAATTGCGCCTGTAGCCGAGGATGACTCTTTGGCTGTACACAGTGGTGGTACGGCCTATTCTCGCCTATCGAGCGCTCTGCTGGCAGGCGATTAACAAGAAGTACAGTACAACGCCCGCAAGATAGAAAGAGTAAAAAAATGAGCCAATGTTTGTATAACTGGAGCACTACGGTCCTGTCCTACTGAAGCTCTCAACACAATTATACACGTGTTTCGACGTGCAGTTTTATAGAATCTGGGTGGTTTGTTGCCAAACCATATGGACACTGCAACATACTGCAGTTGTTGCCATTCTCAACTGACTACTGCACTCTTAAATATAACTTTAGTCCCAGTTCTGCCGTAGAGTTTCCGACTAGAGAAAGTTGGTAGGACGGAGGAATATTGGGACTTTTTGACGTAACCCTATTCACCGACGGATCCAAGACGTGAAATGGAGTAGGTTCTGCTTTCTTCTCTTAAAAACTTAATCTTTCAAGGAACCTACTACAAGCTGCACGGGTCTGCTAGCATCTTTCATGCGGACATCCCAGCGATTAGGGAGGCATGTAAGGCACTTGCTAATAGTACCGCTATAACTGGTAGGGTTTTGGCATATGCGTAAGTATCTGCAACTAAAGTCAGTATTGCGACTTGCAATAACTAAAAACTTATCAGGCAGTGTCAAGCTGAATGGACTTCGGTAAAGCAAACACCTATCCCAAGTGTGCAGGGCAGGGACATCGATGGCAATGAAAAAGCGGACGTACTGGCGAGGAAGAGCGTAACATTGTTCTTCGACTCGATGAAGAGAGTCTGCTGTCCATTGAACTCTGTCAGGGAACGTGTTCACAACTCCCATACTACCAATGGTCAACGAAGGTGGAATTACGTGACCAACTGCCCTCCTACAATAAAAATAAATCTGCCGAGCTCATCCCCAAATAATGAATACATATTTCCAGAGTCGTTGTTATAATCATTGGCCATTGGCTGGCAGTCAGCTACGCAGCCAGACTGGGAATCCTGCCTATGATTGCTATGATGTTAATAAGAAAGAAACTCTTATTCATTATCTCTGTAAATTAAATGTTTCTGACTCCACAAATTGAGAATACCTTTCTTTGCCTTTCGGAGTTCCGATTCATCGATCTGATCTCGTACATGAGTACCTAAAATGGTCCGTGGTTACAAAACGGCCCACTCTAGCGCTATTCGTCGCGACGCGGTCCACCACTATACCTACCTGCCGACCTATATATCATAGACAAAAGATACGCTTAGTGACGATAAAACACCAATAGCACACGTAGTGTTGGGCGTGAGATGGGGATAGCATGTAAAAATAATTTAGAACGACCGATATTAATTTCGAATCCATAGTTTTCGGGGTCGTTGAGAATAATATTGACGGTTGAATTTCTCTATTATCCCTAGTAGTAGGGTGGGAAGGGGATGACATGTAAAAGTAATGTAAGATGACCCATATATTTGTGTCGAATATATAGTTTTCTGGGTTGCTGAGATGAAAAGCGACGGAATAAAATCCCTAGCACTCCTAGGTGTTGGTTGGGCATGGAAGGAGGGTACATCTAAAAATAATCTAAAACGACCGATATTAGTGTCGATGAAATAGCTTTTAAGGTAGTTAGGATGAATAGTTATAGAAATAAGACACCCGTGAACAGTACGCGACACAATAGAACCCACTAGCTCAAAATGTCAAAAAGGTGTTTCAACCAAGAAAAACATGGTGCAGAAAAGAAGATGAGAAGTCACACGCGCCGCACACAACTTGCGACATGCGTCAATTTGAGCCCTCTAAGTCGTGCGAAAGGTGGTTAAACCTCTGCTTTATATGCTAGTAACAAAATGATCGGTAAAAACTGGGCCTGTAGCTAAGGATGGCTCTTTAGCTGTACACAGCGGTGGTATGGCCTATTCTCACCTATGGAGCGCTCTGGTATCTGGTCGCCGGCGATTAACAAGAAATACAATGGCCGCAAACTAGAAAGAATACAAAGATAAGCCACTGTTTGTATAACTGGAGCACTACGGTCATCATAAAACTAGAAAATTTCACTTAGACACTCACGAAATTTCAGCTCTCTAGGTCGTCTGGAAGGTGGTTAAAAATAATCTCAAAGAAGTCGAAAAAAAATCTGAACCCATCACACATGTCACATCACATGTGTCGCGTGTGGCGCACATTTAGAAAGTTGTTCTTTTTAACTGTCCCATGACTTTTCCGCAAAGATCCATTCAATAGTTAAGTTATTGTACGTTTAATTTGCCGGACCCACTGTAGAAAACTGCAGTTGTGGAAGATATAAAAAAATCTATTAGTTCAGAAAGTAGTTCTTTTAAACCGTCCCAAGACTCTTCCGCAAAGAGCCCCTCAAGAGTAAAGTTGTTGTACCTTTTATTTGCCATGGTAAACTTCAGTGGTGGAAGGTATAAAATACCGAAAGTACAAAATATTTAGAAAAACAACGTTAAACTCGCTGACTGCGTTTTACAAGTCTAGCTTTGAGTATTTAACTTTCCCTAATTTGGGCGAAAAAGTTCGTAATTTTTTAATATTTCTTTTATGTGTCGATTGGCAGGCAATTGCCAAAGTATACCTGGCAACACGGTTTGTGCTCTTCTCTTATATTCTTGTAAACCTTTTCTCCTAACTGGCTTCGTCAATTGATAGCTAAACACTAGAATTAAAAAAAAAAAAAATTATTTACATACATATGTATGAATCGTGTATGTGGTAATATAATAGCATACCAACTTCTAATTGTACAGACGTAGATTATAAGAGTTCTCTGGTTTCTTTTTTGTTTGTTGGTTCGTGTGACTTACGTAAATTTTTTAATTAAATTATTTCTAAAATATTTTTTCTCAGTTTGTAAAATAAAATTAAAATTTTATAATTTTGATTCCAAAATTTCATTGATACAACAATGAAAAATAAAAGATCAATATATAGAAAAGATTTTGTTATGAATTGTGATTTAAATCAAACGAGAGACAAGTGTGGGTTATTAAGTACAATTAATTACTTGTTTGAGTTTGGAACGGGAGGAGAACAGAATCGGAATCTAGTTGTAAAGCCAAAAATAAAATGATAATGATTGTATTTGTATACGATAAATGAAACGCACGATTTCGATTATAAATAAAGAAATAAGGAAATGCAAGTGTTGCTGAGTGTAATTTGCCAGCCTTATTTAACACAGATGCAAATACATCCGCATAGCAAATCACATATTAAGCCCTTTATAGTATTAGTTTAATTTTCTTATAAAATGTAATGCACAAACATTATTTAATTATTTCACCGAAATGTATAACCCAGCTCCAATCAATCTCCAGCCAACACAGACGAAGGCTGATGGACGGACAGATTTGAAGTCAGAGTCAAATGAAAAGGAAATCAAAAACCTGTTTGGAATCATAGGACAGAATGAATGAATGAATATCGTCCAACAGTACACAATAGTGATCATTGAAGCTTTAAAACTTTAAATACTTTTCGGTATTGTTGTGCATTCGACTTTCATGCTCGTCGATTGCATAATCTACATTTCTTTTCGACTTAATTGTTAGCAGTGTCTTACCAATGGTTATTGTCGTACTGTTGCTGATGTTTACAGCCAGCAGCTCGGTCAATTTTTTATCGTAAGACACAAGCCGCAACCAATGCAAGTTTTGATGCATTTAAATAAACAACAACAACAAACGACAGGTAATGATGAGGTTGAAGCCGCTGGTGACGAAACGAAAAAGCCCTATACATCATCTAGTGTGTGTGTGTGTGTGTGTGTGTGTGATAATAACATCATTACATCATCCCCACAAACTACAGCTTACCATTTACCTTTGCTCACTTTAACTGGTAATTAAAGTTGTACGCACGCTTCGATGAACCCAAAAATACAACTGGTCCAGCCAAAACTGCTGGCTACCTTATTGGCTTAAATCATTATTCCCTTTCGTGTGCAAATGCTTATTATGTATGTACATATTTATATAATATTAGGAAATTTCTTCCGCTTTTTCTTTAAGATTTTTGTAGTTTAAACTTTTTTTTTTTAATTTTGATATTACATATTTGTTTGAGATTAATTTAAGCCACATTAGATCATGATATCATAGTTCCAGCCTTGAACTAATTCGAGCATACTCATATATTTGTACATTTTTATTATTTTTGTTTGTTAAACAAGAAGCAACCGAAATGAACATCTTAGAGGTAGCGACAAGAAAATAGGCATGGCCGCAAACTTGTGATGCTGTAACGAAATCTGCCTGGTCGAAAGGTATTTTAAGCGATCTGCATTTTATATAACTGTCGCCAAATTTATCTTCAGGCGATCATTTGCGCTTCTGAAGAAAACCATAAAAGTAACTAAAAGGCAAACACGGTTTTGTAATAATGCAAACCCACACCCGGCTTTAGGGTACTTTTAGATAAATTATGCGGTGCTATTAAATATTAATGATGTAAGCTACAAAAAGTTGGGTATAAAAGGTTTCCGCAGGCCGTTTTCCTCGAGCGTAAGTTTTATTATATATATATAGGTATATCGTATATATATAGTTGTAGTGGGTTGGTGTGATAATCTGACAAAAACCACACCAGAGCCCTCAGACCATCGGTCCATTGTACTCGTTCCCAGTAAGTTAACTATTCAAATCTCTTCGTTACTTTAAGGTAGCGAAGGACTTGCTCTAGCTTCAACGACCGAAGTTCTTCGATCGTTATTAGATCCCTTCCAAAAACGTTCATCCGTAGCCTGGAGTAAGCAGGACAGCTACAGAGGAAATGTGTTGCTGTTTCTTCTTCCTCCAGCCAAGACATACATATTTTATCCAATATAAGTCCCAACTTCCAGTCGGGTTATATCCTGTAAGTAAACCGACCATGCTCCGACAGTTCCTTCTGGATATTGCCAAAATGAACTTAGCGGTGTTTTTGTTCGGCCTATCCACAAAATGATTGGTAGTTCTACATGTATTTATTGAGTGCCAACGTTGTTCCTACTCGGCTTCCATAAATCTTCGAATACCAATATTTAAGCTTGCCTGACTCAAGCCTAACATTGGTTCCGGACCAGTAGGAGTATCAGAAGAACCACTTCCTGCAAGTGCATCAGCAAATTCATTTCTTTTATTCCTATATGTCCCGGAACCCAGATAACAGTGACTGAATTCCATCTTGATATAGAGTTTAGTCTTCTCTTACATTCTACAACAATATTCGAATTGAGACAAGTTGATTCCAGTGCTAGTAGAGCAGCTTGGCTGTCACACTACATATTGCAAAGTTTCGTCCTTGTATCCTTTTAGAAACAGCCCAGTTTGTAAAATAGCAAATATTTCTGTTTGAAAAACAGTTGGCCATATTCCAAGTGCGAATGACTCCTTAGAATTCTCATCTAAGAACCATCTTGCACCAGTTCCTTCATCGGTAAGAGAACCGTCAGTGAAGAATATGGGCTCGAATTGCCTAAGGATCTCAGTTGAATTTTTCCAACTTTCCCTGCTATGGTATTGAACTTTATATCCTCTTTTGAACATAAGAAATGGTACAGTACAGTCCACAGGCATCAGAAGGTAGGAATTTGTTCCGAAACCTTTTGGAATATATTTCCATGCCAACTCTGATGCTCATAATGCCAGACCTTATTCTTGCAAAGTCGACATATAGCTTTTACCGATTCCATCTGAATAACTACCTCTGTTGTCTTTCTGAAAGATTTTGCAGAGCCTTGTTGTTTCTCTTAGCTCATTTATTTCGGAGCAGAAGTTCCTATAGGACTCGAGCTTATCCTGCTTTACGTTTGCCCTATATTCATTCTGCTTACTCCTATAAGCCTCCCAGTCGCTTTCAAGATCTGTTAAGGCTCATTTGAGAAGCTTCCGTGAGACCATGCGAAGTTTTTGAAGTTCACTGTTCCACCAGGGAACAGTTTTCCCTTTTCATTCCATTCTGGGTGGACAAGACTCAACAAAGCTATCCATTAAGGATTTACACATAATTGGTGCTCTTTCTTCAATTTCAGCTTCGTTTGTGAGCTTTCTTTTGCGCCTCCAAAGACTAGTTTTAGCTTTAAAAGACTCTTGGAATTTCGTCCAGTCAGTTCTTCTTGGATTTCTGCCGGCTGGAATTGTGTTAAATTTGGCTCTTAACTGAAAGCCAATATATCAATGGTCGGACAATGAGATATCTTTCATACATCATTTTCCATCATTTGATTTGATCATCTTGTCGGTTGACAGCGTTAGATCAATCACTTCTTTCCTCTGACTGTTCATAAATGTTGGCTCATTGCCAATGTTATTTATTACTAAGTTTGTGGAAAGTATATGGTCCAATAGTTGAAGTCCTCTGTTGTTGCATTTGTGCTTCCCCAGACGGTATGCTGGGAATTCGCATTGGATCCAACAATTAGACCCAGATTGTTAGATTGAGAGTATCTGACCAGTTCCATCAGTTCCCTTGATGGAGGGGGGCTAATGGAGTCATATGGGAGATAAGCAAATGCCACAATGGTTTCTGCCTTTCTCCCACATATCTGATAAGATATTTAAAGTGCGACAAGATCTTGAGAACAGAACCGTCGCAGTAAATTAGCTGAGATCATTTTTGGAATTATCAAACAGGCCCGAAGACGATTACTGCCTTCAAGATAAAAGACAGTGCCCCAATTAATCATGCCTTAGCCACAGATTCCTCCACGATATACCTACCCATGGCTCTTGCACAAGATTATTTGAGTTTTATTTGGTACCCGAAAACTCTCTCCAATTTCCGATAAGAAAATCGCGGTCAAAAATAAAGTGAATACATTTTTTGGATACCAACGCTTGCGGAATCCGGCCTTTGATCGCAATCTGTTCTTCCAACGAAGGATTAGTTTGACTCGTTATTATGATTCGTTAATCCCATATCGAAGGAATTGCCAATCTGGTTCCTTTTAGCATATGAGATCTTATTGTTATTGAATCTCCGCAATTTTTTCTTCTCGCATTCCAGCCCTATAATAAGATTTTTTGCTCCAATAAAGCTAAAACTTAGCTGTGGTTACGTTGACCGTCGTCAATCCGTCCTGCTATCTAACTTGCTAACTATCTTGGAGCCGTAATACTGTACAGTTTCCTAAATAGCACCACTGCTTTAGAAAGCATAAAACGGGTATAGTGTAATCAAGATTCGCCAGTTCCTTCTTTAAGGGTGTCTTGTGCCTTTGGAGATAAACTTCGAACACTCCTTTGAAGCGTCTAAACGCACGAGACACCCTTAATGATTTGTTTATCGTTGAATGTCCTGTAATTCCCGATTATCTATGGAGCAAACATGTTGGCAAGTGGGCCATTCTCTGTTTACCTAAAATATTGACGAGTGCAGCATAACCTCTAGGTTCTAGGACATGTAGCTGTCCAACTTCGCTATAATTTTCCTTTTTTATCAAGAGTTGGCGACATAAGCTTCTTTCTACGGCAGTATAAAAGTTAGTGTACCAGCTCCGGTTTCAAGCCCCATACTTACCCAAAGTCGTTTCCGGGTGAGTACTAATTAAACTAGCGTACAGAAGAATTAAGACGTAAAAAACAAGGAAATAAACGATAAACGTTTAAAATCGATTATTTATTTATAGGCTAATATATTCAAAAGTATAAATAGGGTAAACACTACGCAGTAAAATTTAAGTCTGTCGCAGTGAGCAGTTGACTTTAACAATTGTAGAAATGTCTGCTGAAAACAATAGGAACAGAAAGAACCTGAAATTAATGAAACTACTGATTCAATAGTTTTGCTACCATGCCTAAAAGTACAGGTTTTAATCGAATGTCTGATTATTTTAACTTTTTAGTGACTTTTCTATTGGCAACCTATGAAAAAATCCATTTGATTTGAAGAAAAAAAAACCAAACATTCAAAAACGTAGAATCTATATATGATATCTAGATAAATATGATCTCTAGATTTATTTTAGATATTGTAAATTCCTAGATCTACATTCCTACAGAAAATACTCACAATTTACTTTTTGCTGAGTTCACCAACCAAGCACGTCCAATGCAGTTTGACGGAGAATACTGAAACCTATGCTATACTGATGAACCAGACTAATTCGAAGAATCCAATCATCAAGTTATGATCAGCCATATTTTGAAAGCCCGATGTGGACTACTCAATCTAAATGCCAGAGCTTTCAAGCACGTTAAGGCCTTTTTACAGGATCGTTCTCCGATCGTTTTAAATAGGTCTTTCCAGTTCTCCGCTCAGTTTTCAGTCAAACTGGCAGTTTATTGTATGTGTAAAAACGAAAACTGATATGAAAACTGAAACGGAGACGGAGAAATGACAGGATGGGAAAGACCTATTTAAATCGTATCGGGTTTTTAAGCAAATCTTAACGCAGACTGATCGGATCGTGTAAAAGCACCTTTACAGTTGATTAATGCACGATCTGTATAACCTTAATGCACGTTTAAACATATTTAACTTTGTTGGAGTTATGTACTCTATTCCAAACGTACATGAGACAATTTCTTAGGCATGGTGAATTAGATCATGCTCAGTTTCTAAGAATTCTAAACGGACATAACTGTATCCAGTTAAACAAGTTCATGAACCAAGCTTTTAATACCGTGCCTTTAGTAGTAATTGTGGGCGCTGCGGCTCTTATGGTTAGTTGGTGGGGCTTTACAGCGAGAGGTTCAAAGTTAAAAAAAAGATTATTTGAAGAAAATTAAAAATTATTGTCTATCTACCTATATGTACTAATAACGAACGGTTCTTTCATATACAAAATATCACCCTTTACGAGGTGTTCCAAAGATCGAATGCAAACGCATAATTTTTTTTGAAGACAACCCTAGCCCAAGTGGCTGATACTGCGACCTACCTCCCTTATGAAGGATAGTATGTCCTTAGTGGCGGAGCTTCGCATATCCACCGACGAACATATTGCCTTATGGAAAATACGTCTCTTTAACCAGATCAATGCTGGACAATCACAAAGAATGTGCACGCATGATTCCCCATCCTCCGAGCAGAATTGTGGTGAATGGCTGTGCTATCCACTCGTGTTTTGAAATATCAAATTTGGAAGAAAATATTTTTTAAATTAAATCTCAAGTGCTGAAAGATGATCGTCAGTTAGAACTATTACAAAAGATACGCTTAATTCATTTTTTTCAATCAACTGTTTTGTCCATTGAAAAATATCATTTTTGTTTTTAAAAATATAGTTTGCAAATGATTTTTTCAACAAAACTATTTATTATTATCTGTAGTACATAATAAATAATATTTACATTTTCACCCTAAAGTGATAAATTGAGTTCATTGAATTTGTTAAATATATCAGCCATATAACACAGATTTCGTTGCAAAAATGATCAGCCATAATTTGGTTTTTTGAGACAAAAATATTCGGATCTCGCCTTTGAGAAGAATTACTATTGGTAGCGTTCCGCCCATTCAAAACCATCTTACCACTACATGCAGATGAAGGTTTTCATACTTCAATCGCATTTCCTTGCAGAACCGGGAGAAAAGAAAGAAAGAGAATTAAGAACGCTACTTTTAATAAAGTTTAGCGGTAACAATTTTTTAAAAAACTCTATTCAGATCCTGGAAATTCTTTAAGCTTTAAGAATTATACAATGTGCAACCGCAAACGCAATTTTACCCAGATAACTAATGATCATGACTTCAATAAAATATCTTGCGACCCGATTTCGGGTCTCGACCGCTAGCTTAGGTACCACTGCTTTGGCAATAGATGAACTAATAGCTCTTTCGATTTGCAGGGTAGAGTTAAAATTTCTGTCTCGTGGTTTTGGTTTGGCGTTCTATTTGCAAACTGTACCCGGGGAACGGTTTGATTTTGCGTTTTATTTGGAAGGTTTTGTAACCGACACTGTAACTTTGCTACCCGTCGGAAATCGACAGGTAAGGTTTCGTTCACTCAGCAATATGGCGATGAGAGAGCAAGCAGACTAATTTCTCAGTTTGCTGTTCTTCTTAAATTTGTTTTCGATTTGGCGTTCTAGCGTACCCGTGGGTATGGTTTCGGGTACGGTTTTAATTAATCGAAAGAGGCATAAATAAACACAGGAGTGGGATTATGCACAAAAGGCGAGAAGCGAGTTTTGGTTTGATTTCTCGCCTTTTTGTTTTGTCCGACAGTTTTTTAGCGATTATGCAGAAAACGACAAAAGTAAAAGGCGAGAAAATTGAGCAACTATGAATTTAGCTGTCATATTGTGCTTTTGTTGTTGTTTGAAATTGGATGACATTTTATGTTGTGATATTGTGTTGTGAATTTGAAAATAATAAAAATATTTACATAAATTAAAATTTAAAAATGGATAATTTGCCAATTGCGGTTTTTTTTGATAAAAAAATTATATGAGAATAATCCGGTATCGCCTTAGGGACGAATTAAACCCTTTTGAAATCAACGATACAAGGTATATAATTTTAATAGTATACACATATGTATGTTATTTATTTATATATTTAATTAAGTCAATATTTTATCCAAAAATTCCAGGAACTTTACCGACTAACGAAAGGTTTATTAATTAATTTAATAAATAGTATGAAAGAATATTTTCCCATTGTCAATGTGTCCCTTGAGCCGACTTGAATCTCCCGTTAATGAATTCAAAATTTTCCTCTATTAAATTTATCATAGTTCTTTTTTTTTGTTTAGTAATTCTTTCCATTTTTGTGAAATAATATATAATACATATATGCAAACTGAAATTATAAATATGATAAATTAAATAAAAATAAAAATGTTTATTTTCACTATTATCTTACCCACAACCAATTCAAATAAAAATTTACGTTTATAAAAAAACGTTTATTTCGAAAAACAAAACAAAAAACTTCTCGCGCTACTTCTCACTATGCATTATACATGGACAAAAAAAAGGCGAGAGCGAGTGTCTACTCGACTAGTGCATAATCGCTATTTCTCGCCTTTTAGCTAAAAGTCCCTCAAAAAGGGCGACTCGCCATGTGCATAATCCCATTCCAGGACATCAATATTTTATATGTAATACACAAGACAAACGAGAAATAGAATCAGAAGCAGAATGAGACGGACGCAAGCCGAACGACATTTGCCGATTATTATGTGTGTTCCGTGTTACTTTTTTTTTATTTTTCTCTGTTTTGTGCAATCGCTGGTTCGAATATCTCACTGTTTTTTTGAATTCTCTATATTAACTTGGCCTGCCCGTGTGTGTTTGTCGTGGAAGCTTGCGATCAATTTTTAACCCGCTTCCCAAAGCCCGATTTAACTGAAGCTTTGCACACACGTGTATTTACGATGACAACACTTTCTATTAAAATTTGGGACCGCTCGGGCCTCAGCGCCCATATAATTTTTTTAAAAAATAAGTAACCCGATTTTATTCAAACTTTGCACACACGTGTATTTCCGATGACAACACTTTCTATTAAAATTTGGGACCGCTCGGGCCTCAGCGCCCATATGATTTTTTTAAAAAATAAGTAACCCGATTTTATTCAAACTTTGCACACACGTGTATTTCCGATGACAACACTTTCTATTAAAATTTGGGACCGCTCGGGCCTCAGCGCCCATATAATTTTTTTAAAAAATAAGTAACCCGATTTTATTCAAACTTTGCACACACGTGTATTTCCGATGACAACACTTTCTATTAAAATTTGGGACCGCTCGGGCCTCAGCGCCCATATGATTTTTTTAAAAAATAAGTAACCCGATTTTATTCAAACTTTGCACACACGTGTATTTACGATGACAACACTTTCTAATAAAATTTGGGACCGCTCGGGCCTAAGCGCCCATATGATTTTTTTAAAAAATAAGTAACCCGATTTTATTCAAACTTTGCACACATGTGTATCTCCGGTTAGAGAATTTAGACGAAGATTTTATGGTTTTTATGGGGTGTTTTTTTTTAATTTACTAGTTCATTGCTCACAGCATATTCACGGTTGAATATTCCTGTGCGAGTGAGACAACGCACCAGTCAAAGTAACGCAACTATCGCAGCCGGTAAGTGCTTCAGTTCAAAATGAGTCAAATCAGTCGATTCCGTTCACAGGAATTGAGAATCTCACAGTCAACATTATGGCGAATTTTGCGTAAATATCTTGGCCAACACCCTTACAAGTTTAAATTAACTCAAGGTTCAAGAACTGAAGCCTCTTGATCATTTGAAGCGCCGAAACTTCTCCGATTGGACTCTGCAAAAGTATGAAGAAAATCCTGAATTTCATCGAAAAATCATCTTCAACGGTGAAGTTCATTTTTGGCTTAGTGACTTTGCCAATAAGCAAAATATGCGTTACTGGACAGCAACGAACTCACAAGTGCTTCAAGAGACTCCATTGCCTCCACAAAAAGTGATCGTGTGGTGTGGATTTCATACCGGATTTGACCGTATTTTTTTGTCGATGAAAATGATCGCCATGTTACGGTCAATTGAGTTCGCTATCGTGTCACGTTGGAACACTATTTTTGGCTAGAATTGAATTAATTTGTTATCAGTGATATGTGGTTCCAACAAGATGGTGCCACACAGCTGGTCAAACAATTGATCTATTGAAGTGGATCTTCGGTAATCGTGTAATCTATAGAAATGTTCCGGTCGCATGGCCAGCTCGCTCATGCGATTTAACGCCGTTGGATATCTTTTTATGGGGTTACGTTAAGTCGTTAGTTTATGCCAATAAGCCAACAATGTTAAAGAAGTTCTAGAACAATATCGAACTCGAAATTTACAGCGTTCCGGCCGATATATTTTGAAGAGTGGTGGAAAATTGGCTCCAAAGAATCGATCGCTGCAAACGTGCTCGCGATTTCATATGAACGACATCGAATTCCATACTTAAATTTAATGTGTGCTATAAATGAAATAAATTTCAGCCCGATATCTGAATTATTCTTCATTTTGTTTAAATAAAAAATTGTTATGTCCTTATTGCAAAACCGTTTATGTTAACAAAACTGGGAGGAATACGATTTGAATCTATGGAAAGGGTAAAATTTAAGATTGGTGTTATACGCATAATAGATGTTAATAAAAACTCCATTACCAATTACAAACAAAGAACATATCTCAACGAAAACTACTGTATACAAATTTCCAGCGAAATTCCCAACGACTTGCCCCCAGAAGTACATATTTGAGATAGAATTAAATGGTCCAAATTCTACAGGTAATGTGATGGATTTATTCAAAGGTCACAAGGAAGTGGACAAAAATTCTCTACATTGTTACAATTTTCACGCAGGAAAATGTCAAAAAACTTCCAAATCATTTACGAAGTTTATTGTGCAATCGAAATTTGTTTTACAACTCCTGACCTGAATTTCGCTTTTTAAAAAGAAGTGAAAGTCGAAATATAAAACAGGCTAAAATTGGGATCAAAACAAGTTTATATATAGGTCACTTATGATGTGATACATATAGCATTTTCCATTCCATCAGATTGATAAATTCGAAATAGCTTAGTTAACACCAAACTACCTTGTTTTTAACGAATAAGCCACATTAAAAATTAATAAAAATTAACAAAAGATTAGTATTGCTGGTATTTTACACGAGTATTCATATAACAAATGGATGGGATGGTAATGTAATAATCTGTGCAATAAAGAAGATATTTTGTTGAAAACCAACAATGCAATATGAAATTTAACTGCTTTTACAGTTAAAGTTGAAGTTTATAAAAGTTACGGCTAATACCAGTTCCGGCAATCAGTCCAAGTTGATCTCTGACGCCTGCTACCATCAAAAATTCGTTTCCTTTTATATCACAGTTTATTACCAAGTTGTACAAAAAAACGCAAAAAATTCTTCACGCTCATTCACGTTGACCTATAGATTTCTTATTCTCTAAGCAAAGTAATTATTGTAATTACATAGTTCTGGCGCACAAAGCATTCACTTTTGGCAAACAAATAATTGGCCCTAACCAACTGGCATGGCTGGAATGACTAGTAAGGCGCCGAACTGTGATGAATGATGTTTGTGTGTGCGGTTCCTAAGAGAACATTGCACAATTGAAGAATCAATCATAATACACGATTAAATTGTCGAAAATCGAATGGCTGGATCGGATATCGTTGCTGGGTCTTCCATGAACAATTGCGTGTCATGGGTACTTGAACCGACCAACCAAACATTTCCATATATTTAGTATGTTAAATATTTAGTTATTTTTGCTTGCTAAGCAGAAATTTTACACTTGGCATTGCCACTGCACAATGTCTTTTGGACAAGTTGTTTTTTTTTTTTCTTAAATAATTCAAGAAAACAAAATAGAAAGAAAGAAAGACCAGAAAGAATAATATTTGTGGTTATTACGTGATTTAATTTGAATTTTCTTCATCTACGTTTGTTTATTTTTGTCTTCTACTCACTCAAACAGCACGTTATACTGCTTATATACGATTTCGTTTTTATGTGCAAACATTAAAATTTAAATAAAAATAACGATATACAATATATTTTTATTTCGTCACCTTCAATATATCAACAGTTTACATACCTTTGAGAAGTTTACTTCTAAAACTCACGCACAATTAAACAATACAAAATTACAAAAAAAGTAACGACTTTATCAATCGATCAAAAGTTTAAAAAAAACAGCACACGATGTGAATAATTTTAATTTACGCGGAAAACGGACAACAACAATTATAAGTGACGACGCCAACAAACAGCTTGCTCCCCGTTCAACAGGTGAATCACAAATGAACTGACAAACAATCAAATACCACCTAATGTATGGAGATGGACAAATTTAAGCATCCGAGTCAGAGTTCGAGATTTTCTCTTTGTAAATATCTTTCACCATTGCCCTCCCCGCTTTCAACGCAAAGTGAAAATCTCTTGCGAAAGCTCATGGCCATGATGATAGAAGACGAAATCCATAGCCACTCATGCAGATCGGTTACAAATTAACCATTATGTCGGTGGTTATTTATATCAGTCATGTATTTGGTTACGTTCTTTTTTTTCTTATTGTTTTGTTTACCTGTTATCAGTGACTTGTTTTTGAGTAAACTGCGCAAAATATCAGTTTTGACTTTGCGATTCTCTTTTAATTTTATTGTTTTATTTATAAGAGTTCTGATGTACTCGCACATCTGTCCCAATGCCAAGCGTTTCAGTACAGTTTGATCCAAGAGAAGGGTCATATTTTTAAAGAGCACTATTAATGCGCATGATCAATAGCACTTGCCCTCAGCAGGTTGGCTTACGAAATGACAGCATAACTGGACGTATGAGCAATTAGTACACTTACGCCTGATTTACATTTGTGGCGTGCGAAAAAAAAAGGAACAAGACGGCTGTTAAATTGAATTTGTAGTTAGCCAGACGAGAGAAGTAGTATATTTTTCAATGTTACCATAATGCTATAGATAACATTTCCCATGTTACTATAAAATAACTATAACATTCGTGTAGTGTCAATCTCTTTTGGCTAACTAAAACTTCAATTTAACTATAGTCGGCTCAGTCATTTTTTCTCGCACGGATATAGTCTAAATTCACTTTTGTTGATTGGTGTCGAATCTAGACTTTCAAAGTTCGAAGAAGATTAAAAAAGAATGCGTGTAACTTTTACGCGCGGTTGAAGTGAAACCTTTTTGACGTTGTGGCCGATATTACAATTAAAGATGAGATGAGATGACGATGAGAAATGGCTTAGCTCCAAAAAATTCAAGAATTTCCATAGGAACAAATCTTATGTCGCATATTAGTCCTAGTTTCATACGAATCGCTTGAGAAATGGCTTGGTTCCCAAAATTCCAGTCCCTATTGGCCAGATCCCAGAATTTCCATAAGAACAAATCGTATAGTCGCATATTAGTCCTACATTCCGACTTTCATACGATCCTAGAATTTCCATAGGAGCTGTGGCCGTAATATTATATGTATTTATGTATATATAGTTATATTTATATTTATATACATATAAAATATAACTACAGAAAACGAGGCATAAAATTAACAAAATTGAACAACAGAGTAATGTGTACAACAGAGTAATAACAGTATTACAAATGTGTACAACTGAGTAATATGAACAACAGAGTAATAACAGTGTAACGCTTGAAAATTGTACCCCCCTCCGTTAAAAAGTTTCACTTAAAAAAGTTTTATCTCATAAAGTAAACATTTAGTTACACGTTCTACATGAACACCATATACTTACTTTGACAACAAAATAAACATTAAAATTTTCTCTGTCACACATCTTTGGGATTTAGGAAATAAATTAGATTTTTTTTCAAGAAAAAGATAGAAAATAAGTCACCCCGAGAGGAGCAGCATCACTATCCACACTTTTCGATTCTTAAAATTCCTCTTCACTCACAGCCTAGCGCCACCAAGTATCCCCAAATATACGCGTATTGTGGTATTCCTAGTTGGAAATTGAAATGTTATTCCGTTTTCCGTGATATGTGTAAATTTGTGAGCAAGAAGAGTTAAGAGAATGATGATCGCTGTCTACTTCACTTTTCCAAATAATTTTTATTTAATAGATTGTACAAAAAAAAACTCACATGTTTGTGGTTTGAAAATATCAAAATGGCAATAAATGGGCGTGGTGCGTGTGTCTCTTTGTACCTTTCATTGTGAATTCCGCAAAATAAGATAAATGCCGTTTCATATAAAATGATTTGACATAATTTAGCTGGCTTTTCCGAAGCTGGCACGACGCTAGACGGTCTGATGGGCGCACACCACAGCAGCGGCGGCTGTGGAAAGAGTAGAAAAAAGTGAAAAAAACAAACAGATCTAAGTCAATGTTATTTTTTATTTATTTACTTTTTCTTATATTGTTGGTTTTTTTTACTATAGCTGTATTTTATTTGCCGAGGAATAAGGAATCACAACAACAATTGCACTGTCTAATTTCTTCTTTGCCATAAGAAAACTTGCTGTTTTGCTGGTTTTCAAATTCTAATTCCTTATTCCTCGGCAATAAAATACACCTTATATTAGCCGTATTTAATTGCCGAGGAACAACAACAATTGCACTATCGAATTCCTTCTTTGGAATTGTGAAAACCTGCTGTTTGGCTGGTTTTGACATTCGAATTCCGAACTCGCTCGGCAAATAAAATGCAGCTATTGTAATATAATAATAATCTCTAAAATATTGTTTGTATTGTGTTAGGGCCTTTATATTTTCTTCATTTAGACTGGTTCGTATTATGTTAATTTTTTTTTTCTAAAAACTCTACCCCAGAGCGCGCTCAACCGCAGTATCGAAAGAGTGTATGCAAAATTTACATTTCAGGCGTGCGAGACAAACTGAGCGGGCCGACTAGTATTAAATTGAAGTTGGTGTTAGCCAGAAGAGTTTGACACTACACGAATGTTATAGTTATTTTATAGTAACATGGGAAATGTTATCTATAGCAAGCCTTCCAAAATATTCCTGGCGGATTAATTTTAAAGCGAATAATCACGTAATTATACCGTTTCCATGTAAAATAAAACCTAGGTTAAATAAAGGTAAGTACTCATGAAAACAGGGTTTTGATGTTTTTGTTGAACTCAGTTTGAACTCAAGGAAAACAACTGAATTAAGTTGAATTCAAATTCATTACAGAGCAAAACTTAAAACTTAAGTATGAATTATAATGGACATTTGCCAGCATGAGCACGCTTACGCGAATTTTCGAATACACAACAAGGGTATTGTGTAGTTACAATAGAGTTCAGCTCCGCTACTTTATTTTTTTGCCCACTTTCGCGCGCATAAACACGAAGCATCCATGTCGCTCTTTAAATGTGTATGTTTGACATTTGTCTTTTGGATACGAAAAACAGAGATAACTGCATTATAACCATTTGTTGTAATTTGGCAAATATAAGCAAGCATTTCGCACACTTTTTGTCTATTCGCAAATTCGCCTATGAGTTCTTATGTTGGCAAATGTTGATTATAATTTACGGTTTACAAGATGTGTGGATTTTGGTTCTGTAAAAAAAAAACTTTTTGCTGGTTATGTTGGTAGAAGTTAACATATGTTAAACTTCTTTTTAAAGTTTTTCCATTGTAGGAGCTCTGTTATTAGTCGTCCGGTTTTATGTTTTTTTTATAACTTGCGCACGCTGTATGCTTGGCGTGGGCGTTAATGAAAAGGAGGAGAAAAGAGGAGATGTCTATGAACTATGAGCTTGTGCCTTGAATGTCTGTCAATCATTGAGATGTGGAAAGACAGAGCTTGGCAGAGTATTCCACGTACATGTTGTAAGGCTGAAGAACGAATCCCTGAAATTAACTGTACATCTAAAGCCCTTAAGGGTAAACTGATGACAATGAGGGTTAAACTGTGAAATAGCTCCTACCTCAAAAACATAATTTGACTATTATAACTAAAACAATGTAAAAATAATAGTATTGTTATTATTAGTATTTATTTATTATTTATTACCCACTCAATGAAGTTTTTATTTATGATTTTACGGAATATAAATTTTCATTTTAAAAATCGTGCAACACAGAAGTGAAATGGCCGCACTAAGGTAGATTTTCTTTGCAAAAGAGGAAAAATTAAAGTTATTCACAAAAAATAGAAAAATCATACAGTTAACTGGATAACAAAAGTAGTTATACGCTATATTGCTTTGGCAAAGCCGGCTTGGCTGACAACAACAATAGCATAAGCATAAAGCCGAAAATAAATCCAAAAAATTTTAAGATTAAGAAACTAAAGGCATTTTATAGTTATGGTACTGACCGTAAGGCGGTAAAACCAAAAGCTGTTGCTTTGTAAAGCAATATAGCAATAGTATTTTTACATCATGTACTATTAATAAAGAAAATATAAATATTTTACTTTTTATGAGGTAGGAGTTATATCAAAACAAATCCCTGATGAGCATTTAAAGCGCCACGAGTATTGCGTTTGAATTCAAGGAGAGGTGGCAAGCAACTGGCTATTTCTCTTGAGCATCGCTGGTGGAAGAAACGATAAAACAGTGCCAAGCAGGAAACGTATATGCTGTCCAGGTCAGAATTTAACGTGCTTAACACGTAGTTGACTGACTTCCACATGAGAAGTGGATGGAAGTTCCTCAAACTTATATGAGAAGCTGAGAGTGCTGTCATCAGCAAAAGAGTGAATTGGATTAAAAGTAATGGACAAGAGATCATTAATAAAAATGATAAAGAGTGTCGGAGATAAAACAGAGCCCTGGGGGACGCCAGCATTTATCTAATGTATTTTAGACTAGAAACCATCCAAAATTAAGCGGTCCAAAAGAACGCTTCTAATCCAATGAATCAGTTTTTATCGACTCCATAACCACGCATTTTGGACAAAAGAGCTTGATGTCAAAATCTGCCAAATGGATGTGTGCTATGGGTCCTTACGAAGAAGGAGACGACGGCCCACCTTTTTTGGGTATTGGCTGGACAAAGGCTGTTTCCAACTTCTCGGGAAGAGTCCAGAAGGAAAAGCTTACGCAATGTTAATGGCAGCTTGGAAAAACACCTCTTCAGAACTAATGGGGAAATACCTGAGTACTTTTTGCTAAGTTGTCGTTTTAATTGTTCGGGTGCATAGTGAATGACTTTTTGGCGTGTGCTTTGTATGCCGTATAGCTATACGATGTTGTATGTGTGGTATGTCTTGTGCTATCGTTCGGGGTTATTCCCGTTCACAGTGAAATGACTTTTGGCGTGTTATGTTCATGATAATATAGTAGTTTACTATTTATTTACTAGGACTAACTCTCTGTGGAAACAAAAGAAGTGTGACAATTAAATTTTTAAGCAATATCCTCAATAACAAATGTCATGTTTATTGTATTTTAATATTTTCCAGAAGAGGCGTTAACTCTACTTTTACAATCTTCATTGACGCTTTCAATAAATACAAATTTTTTGTATTCATTGAAAAAATCTTAAAGGAAATAATTTACTAGAGTTGCTGAGTACTAATGTCGAGTCTTGACAAACATTAAATAGACTGAAACTAGTTTTAAAAATTATATCTCGACTTGCATTGCTTGTTGACTTTTGGTGACGAGCTAATACGATTTAACGAAAAATAACATTTTTTTTCACATCTAACTCTAAAGTAAAAAAAAATTATAAATACATTTGCACTAATCATCGTGAGATAGCATTAATTATATGATAACAAACAAAATTTGGCTCTTTATGTGTTTTGTATCCATGGATTAATTCATTATTTGTAGCAGTTCAATTGTTTCCTTATTATCCTCAGTATCGATGTCATCATTTACACTATCATCGACTGCCATGTTCTCTTCGGATTCCTAATATTACTTAAATTAGCACAACATACTATTATTTACTTAAAAAAAAACTTACACTAAATCCAAAATAGCTGTCCATACCCACTGACTGGTTTATATGCTGCTTGTCATTATGGCTAATATCTGTGTAAGATAAGAAGATAAGATAATAATTACAATGCAAACAAACAGTTAACATAATTACACACAATTCTTACGTGAAACTGAGTAAGAGTTCTTTGTCGGCGGACGATTGATTGCCGATGACCTAACCACATCTTCGTTGTCCTCTTCACATTGTAGAACTTCCACAACCATGTACTGCTGTCCATCAATTCCTTCAACTGCAACAAACTCTTTGCCATTATCTTCTTTTTTTATTGTGACCGTTTTGAAGTCTGGCAGTACCTCCTCGGAGGCACTGTTTCCGAAATTTTCTTCACCCCCTACATATGTCTGCGTTACTTCAACATCATCAACGCATTCCTCTTCATCCAATTCGTACTCAACGTTCTCATCTTGATCACCATCTATCTCCTCTTCATCCACATAATCTTGCTGCGAATCATCTTCCTGATCATCATCCATTTCATCGATCTCGTTGATAACATCGACGTTGTCATTGTCACTGTCAGTTAAAATACGAGTCATGCGTCCAATTTTTAATTTCAACTTTTGCTGCGACACATCTGATTCTGGGTCATGCGTTACCATATGACGCATCAGGTTGCCCTTGTGACTAAATTTACGCTTACAGTGAGGGCACGAATGATTTTTTTCCTTTGGCGTAGGTGCAACATAGTCCTTGTTGTGATACAAATTTATGTGACGCTTTAGCAGCTGTTTCTGTCGGAAAGTTAAATCGCATAAGAGACATTCAAATGGCTTCTCATCAGTATGAATAAGCTGGTGAGATTCAAGATGCCGCTGCGATATCGATGCGTACGGACAGAGATTGCATTTAAAACATTTCTCTCCTTCATGCGTCTTAACATGTACCTTATAACTGTAGCGATCGGGAAATTTCTTACCACATCGCTTGCAATTGATTGGTCGATCGGTCGAGTGAAGTTTCTGAACATGAATCCGTAAATCTGTCTTGCGGCCGCACGTCGTCGGACACAGGGAACATTGGAAGATTGGTTTGTCGCCAACGCTGTGAATCATCTTGTGCGCTTTCAGTGAGTTAGACTGCGTGAACCTTGCTTGGCATATATCACATTCGTATGGCTTCTCGCCAGTGTGCGTACGCAAGTGGCGCTTCAGTTTGAATGTGTCCGGCGATGCGTAAGTGCAGTGGGGACATTGAAAAGGTCGCTCGCCGGTGTGGCATCGTATATGACGCTTTAATTTGCTCAACTCCACACTTGCATAGTCACATTCGGAACATTTGTGCGGCTTTTCATGAGTATGTCGGTAACGAATATGACGTACAAGTTCTCCCGATGTAGTGAATGTAGCATCGCAGGATTTACAAGAATGTGGCTTGGTACCTGTGTGTGTGTTAACGTGATTTTGCAGCGAAGCAGTCGTTTTAAAACCCCGCTCGCAGACAGAACATTTGTACGGTCGATCATCTGAATGGCATTTCATGTGCCGCGCTAACAAATATCGCCTCGAGGTAACATACTCACAATGGGTGCATTGATGCGTATTCTCAACATTGCTTTTGGGTGTTTTCTTCTTCAAACGTATCGTTGGCACGACAAATTTTATGTCATCCTTGGAGAACACTTTATCCTCATCCTCATTAAAATCGTAAACTTCATTATCTGGATCATCACTGGCATCATTATCGTCGTCGTCGTTTTGGCTTTTATCATTATCCAGGATAAGCATATAGTCTACGTCAGCGTCTTCATCATCATCATTGTTGCCAGCGTCACTACCACTCGATTTGACCAATCTGTTATTCGAAATGATTTTTCTGTATGGTCTAATCTGAGAAGTAATAGTAGAACTTCTTGGTGCGTCTCTATCACTATCGCCAAGAATATGCTCAGGTGCCTCTGTGAGCACAGGTTCTGAATCTTTCGATGCTTGATAATAGTAGTTCCCAGATTGATCGATGAAAAAGGTACCCGTTTCTTCATCTTCTACTTTATCATCATCCGAATCATCAGCATTAGCCGATTTTCCATCACTAGCCATTGTATTTTCTAGGTCGGATGTGAGCGAAGCCAAAGTTTGGTTTCCTTCTTCAATTTCTTTGTTAAAAGAATCGAGGTACGTCTGCAAATCATTGTTTTCCAATTTTATTTCAATACTTTTAAGTTGTCCAGTTTTAGACATGTTTGCGTTAGTGAATTCCAAGCGTTGTTACAGCCATACATTTACCCGAAAACTGTTAAAACATAAAGCATAGAAAAATTAGTATATTTAGAGATAAAAATGTATTATAAAAATTATTTTAAAAAATGTACCTTACACCTAACCTAACAAACAAAAGTTCCATTTTCATCACCAATTATTATCCAAACGTCAAACGGAAAAATGTGAAGAAAAATGTTTCTTAATATTAAGTTAAGCATTTTTGGGAATGCAACCACTATAATTGAATAACATTTTACGAATACTTGAACTAGGACTACCTAAATAAATAACATTTAGTAAACAACATTTTTATTAGCAAAATAAACAGACAGGGGGCTCCACACTGCAGCAGAAGTAACATTTTCCCTAAGGTGGCTTTATGGCATAGTGTGTGGAGTTAAAAAATTTATCACCAATTGGCGCTGGCGCTGTTGCAACTGCGTTAGCCTAGAGGACATGCATCTTCAAAAGCATAGTAGGATAGAAATGAAAATAAAGACGTTTGTGAATGCCAGTTCCTTTATAAGAAATCGATAATTTGGCCTTCGCTACATTGATTTAACAAAAAAATTACCTCTTTTGTTTCACAAAATTACTATACGCGTGCAATAATATTTTAAATCATCATGTATTCATTTACTGGAATGATTTATTTAATTTGATTAACAAAATAAACAATTCTGCTTTTTGTAGAAGCAAATTTGTCAAATTTCAATATTTCTTTGGAATGCCGTCAGAGCACCTTCCACGTTTTGCATCTATGTACCACACGACCAAACCCAGACTGATTTTTGCAGTAGCAGCTGCCAGATGTTACTCTTGCTTAAAAGATGGCGTCGTTCCTTACATGCTCCCGCAGTATAAAAAATGTAAAATACTGGGACTTTGTTTTGTTTACAAATGCGCTTGATATTAGGAAAGGGAAAATGGATAATGCAAGAATGCAAGTACAATACGCAAACGAAAAGAAATTTAAATCTAAAAAAGGCTCGAAGAAACGATAAATCTGTTTACCATTAGTAGTTATTAATGGAAAATTAGATAACGATATCCAATTAAGATTAAAACAAACGTTTATATCACAGAAAAATCGATCGTATAGAGAAATTAATATTAAATAGAATATAGAAATTAATTTATTTTTGACACTTGACAACATTATGATAGCTGCATGATAAAAAACATTATTTTCACGCACTCGCTTGTCATATGTCCATTTGTATTATCAATTACCGTTTATATTAAGGACTTTTTGACGGTGTTCTGGATTTGATTGAAGGTGATGTAGTAATGTGAATGTAGTAAAGTAAATGTAGTAAGGTAAAAATCCATAAAACATCAAATATTGGCTGCGGTCAAAAATTCAGCAGCTGTGCAGCTTGTGCTACACAAAAAAAAAAATAACAAGCAGTATGCACGAAATTGCGGCTGCATTTTAAACCCACTTACAGTCTGAGCCATATATACGACTCAGAAGCAGTGCTGCCGAAATGGATCCGAGCTTTTGCCTACTTGGACTTGAATCCCCTAATATAAAAATTGATTTTCTCCACGGAATAATTTAACAACGCCTAGGAAATTAAGAATTTGCTACTTCAAGCGCTTGTGGTTACGCGCAATTTACAATTAGTTTCTTACAAGTTTCAATTTGCAAATTTAAACTGAAGTTGAAATTTGTTTTCATGTTTTTTAAAGTGACAGCTGACAAAACACTAAAGAGTTGTTCTTGTGTGTTCGTCTTGACTGTTGGTTTTAGTTTTACTATAAATTTAAAATGTTATTACGCAACACGCAAGCGTACGATGAACGCATTTGATTTTGAAGTGAAACTTTTTTACGGAGGGGGCTACAATTTTCAAGCGTTACACTGTTATTACTCCGTTGTACACATTGGTTACACTGGTATTACACTGTTGTACACATTTCTTACACTGTTATTACTCTGTTGTACACATTACTCTGTTGTTCACTTTTGTTAATTTTATGCCTTGTTTTCTATAGTTATATTTTATATGTATCTAACTATATATATATATTATTACGGCCACAGCGCCTATGGAAATTCTGGGATCTGGCCAATAGGGTCTGAAATTTTTGGAAACCAAACCATTTATTAAGCGATTCGTTTGAAACTCGGAATGTAGGACTAATATTCGACAAAAATATTTGTTCCTATGGAAATTCTGGGATCTGACCAATAGGGTCTGGAATTTTTGGAAACCAAGCCATTTCTTAAGCGATTCGTATAAAACTCGGAATGTAGGACTTATATGCAACTATAGGATTTGTTCCTATGGAAATTCTGGAATCTGGCCAATAGGGTCTGGAGTTTTTGGAACCAAGCCCAATGGTGTAGTTAACAGGGTAGTTAATTAAAAAAATCTTACTACCTAGTCTTTATTTGACAACGTATTGGTTTTAAAATAATATAAATAAAACAAACATAATAAAACAATCAGAAACAAGTACAAGTACGGTTATATTGAAGAAAAAATCAAGCGAATTTGTAAATTTTTATACATATTCTTAGTGTTTTAAGACATTTAAGAAGCATAAAATTGCAATGATTTTTTTCGTATATTAAGGTATGGTTACAAATATAATCTGTACCACAATCCCTCATATCGGAAAAATTATAAATTATGTCTGTGTTTTTTTTATGTCGGATTAATTAATTCTCAGTGGGCGCCGTGGAATTTTCAAGTTTCTCAAGAAATGCACTAAATTTATTAAATAAATTTTATTTACTCAATTCAAAAATAATACCAACCGATTTATTTAAATTCATATTTAAAATAATTTCTTCTAGCTGTCAAATTTCCACACCGAATGTCTTACTTTTAATTGACACCTTGCTTACTCCCAAGAAAGTCAATGAACATTTGACGAATCCGACCAAAACCACATTTTATACAACGTTTCCATTGGGCCCTTTGAGTTGGATTGGAATGTAATTTATTTTCAATAAATGAATATGGTGTCACGCGTCTCCATGTTTTCAGGTTAAATCTGAGTTGAAATTTTGACAACATAATACAAAATCCGTCGACTGTTTCCAAAAATTAAAAATCAGATTTTTGAATTTCAACTCCACTCAACCCAAGTATTTTCGTTGAGTACAAAATGAATTTAACAAAACCACAACTAAGCACTCTTTCTAACACAGGTTGAACCAACCAATAAAACGAGATAATAAGCACAGATAACAGCATACGATTCGCATGTAATGAAGAGGTCACATCAGCTAAGTAAATGCCAATAATAGTTAAGCCTTAAGTCATAAAATTGAAAATTTCTTGATTCGAATATAATACAAAGTTTTGAAATACACATAATAATATTATTTCGAATATATATATATATATTAAAATTAATACATATTGAAACCTAAATAAAAAAAATTAAAATTCTAATGTAGGCAGAGTGTGCTCGCGTCTTTAGCTGACAAGCCAGTATGTTTCATCTTAAAAGGGGAAATTTCAGATTTAAATGGTATGAACCGGTGCATCGTACGCCATTGCCATCATATTTTGCAGATTGTGGTGAATTTTTCTGTGTCGCTTCTTGGTTCTCGCTTTTCTACTCAAGCGTAAGTATTTTGTTTGACGTAAATATCTTCACTTTTCACTACAACCAATTATTAACTTGTTTCCCGCCTGCGTTTCATGATTCAGTATTCAGTTACTGAAGAAGTGAAGAGACCAAGCTAAAGCAAATTCGTTGAAAGCACGGCGCAATTCAGTTGTATATCAATATTTGTTTTTAACTCGTCTACAATTCTAAACTGTTTTGGTCGCATCAATTAATCCCGAATTATAAGCAATTTTCGCAGACACTTAGGACTGGGTCATAAAATATTTCCACAACCATACGTGTAAGTTTCAAATAAACGCGCGGCATTTTGGTGTTTGTGCAAAATTTTTATTGTAACCTCACTAACTTTAATAAATTTATTTTTGACGAATATAATATTTTAGCAAAGCAAATTTAACGATGCCGCGTCGTAAAGCCGCTACAGCTCTGAACAACAACGAAGATGCTGAACCGATAAGAAAAATGCAGCGAATTTCATTTAACATGCCAGTGCCAGCAATTCCGCACATCACCGGCATCGTACTGACTTGTGGCCAAGGTGATATGGGTCAATTAGGCTTGGGTGAAGATGATACAAAAATGGAACGCAAACGACCGGCTCATGTCGATTCTATTAAGGACGTAGTCTATGTATCCGCTGGAGGTATGCACAATCTGTGCTTAACCAAGAGTGGCGAACTTTACTCATTTGGTTGTAATGATGAAGGGGCATTGGGCCGCGATAGCTCTGAGGAAGGATCTGAATTCGAACCAAAAAGTATCGTTTTGCCAGGAAAATGCGTAAAAATATCCTCCGGCGATTCGCATTCCGCATGTCTATTAGACGATGGGCGTGTTTATGCTTGGGGATCATTTCGTAACTCGCACGGTAATATGGGACTTACATTGGAGGGTAACAAACGTCTGCCTGTCGAAGTTCTGCCGGGCATCACATCGTGCGACATTGCATCGGGTGCCGATCATCTTGTAATTCTTACTTGCGGTGGTAAAGTTTATACCTTAGGTTCTGCCGAACAAGGACAGCTGGGCAGAGTCTCTCTAAGGTCGGCGTCTGGCGATAGTCGCCGCGGAAAAGGCGATTTGTTACGTCCCGGATTGGTGACAATTAAAAGCAAAAAACCAATTGAAGCTATTTGGGCGACGACCTACTGTACGTTCCTTAGAGAGAAGGATACAACGATAATATGGGCATTTGGTCTGAATAATTATAAACAACTGGCCTACGCAAAGAACGGCGATGTTATCATTAATCCTATTAACAACACAGAATTCGAAAATGTTCAAATGATTGCTGGAGGTCAACATCACACATTGGTGCTAAAAACCGATGGATCATGCTACGCTATTGGTCGAAAAGATTACGGTCGTTTGGGATTGGGCACATTATCGGAAGATGTGAAAGAGTTGCAGCATATCAAATCTCTTGACGGGAAAAAAGTTGTACATATTTCTTGCGGCGAAGCAACGTCTTTTGCTTTAACAGAAGATGGAAAGCTTTATGCGTGGGGAATAGGCTCCAATCAACAACTGGGAACAGGCAGCGAGGATGACGCTATTGAGCCTGCACTTATTATAAGCAAACAAACTCAAGACAAACGTATCATTCAGGCCTCGGGTGGAGGACAGCACAGTATTTTCCTAGCAAAAGATGATAATCAAGACGGACACCCGACGCTGACGTCACAAAAAACAATTGAACCGTATAACACCAGTACACCAATGCAACAACAACCTAAAAAACCACTTAAGGAAACAAAGAAAGCAGCAAACGCCGCCGCCAAGGCAGCTGCTGTTGAAACAGCCGTGAAACCTAAAGAAAATAAAGCAAATGGCAATGACGGTTCAGATGGTGAAGTTGAATCCACTGAGGTCGAATCCATAGATGGTATTGAACAAACAGCAGCTGTACCAGAAGCAACCAAACAACCAGAGGTGGCTGCTCCTAAGAGGGGTCGAAAGAAAAAGTAAGGCGCTCCCGCTGCGTAATAATCCTTTTTTCATTAAAGACTGCTTTGGACATTTTTGACTTAAATATCCCAATAGTACGATTATTTATTATATCTGATAACAATCGATTAATTTTTTTGTTAAATTTGTCTTTATTTTTCTTTCTTGTTTTCCCTTTTTTTTGTTGTTTAAATGCTCAAATTGTGGGTTCCTTACACGATTAACGTGTAATACTTAAGTGGCAAACACAAATATTTTTTTTTGCATTAAATTGTATCGTTTTTTGTTTGTTTTTTGAATTTGGAAACTAACCGGAAGCGCGCCAATTGGCTGTGCTGATGTTGACAAAAGATTCTTATGTTAAAAATAATACCACTGACTATGATCGTGTGTAATATACATAACATGACTGCCTTTATCACTGTAGCATGTGTTGAATAAAGCTGGTAACCTCATTTTTAATAATTGCATTTAATTTGTTTTTTTGGCATAGCTTTTAAGAATAATCGCTTACTTAGTTCGATACTATGGTATCATCATTAAAGAGATTTCATTGGAATACCTCCATGAATCGAAACTTAAACTTTATGGTAAAATACAGGTAACCGCCAGTATAAAAAGGGGGCTAATGTTCCTAGATCTTCTCTTCTAGATTTTTTTGTGTGGGCAATGAAATAAATGACCGAAAGAGCTCATATATTCTAAAGAAATAGAAACTGTAAAACAGCTAGGAATGAGGATTGAAAATGCAGCTAAGACGATTGCAATGTACTGCCTAAAACAAACGTGAAAAGTTAAAATTAATTTTACAAACTTTTTATTTTACCTCTGCTCCTGTTGACCAAATGAACAAACGTTGTGCCATATATTTGTAGGAAATTGAATAGAATTTAAGACTTTGACGACCTTAATGGGGGTAATAGTTTTAAGAAATTCTGTTGCTAACACATATTTTTTTATACTGTACTATTGATTAATACTTTTAAATCATATAGACCATATTCATATATATGTCAATAGTTGGGCGTAAATTTAATTGTAAAATGTTATTTGTTTACTTATTGTTTTCCATTTCACATTAAATTTTATTTATTATATCTGGCAATACTGTACTGCATAACTGACAGCGGAAACAGAGTAATGTAGTTACGTCTCCATTTTTTTAGTCTACCATTGTACGCGCAATGTCAAAATATTTTTCTGCTGATAAAATGTTAAAATATAAAATTAGCTGTGTTTTTATTAAAGCTATTTAATTAAATAATTAAATAAATTTCGTTTGAAAAAATTAGTAGATAACACTAAAATATCTACAATCTTAAATATTTCATTTACTGGTGGCTGGAAGTATTCAAGAGTAATGAAGTGATGCAGGGTCAACAGGACGTTCCTTCGCAGTAAAACGCTACGCACACCTACAGGGATGAAAATAATCCTCCTCCCTTCCATACAATATTTTTTATTGTTATTAGCCAAGGAATCATCCCATTAAGTACCCAAACTGATACACCCTGTGTATATAAAAAAGAGAATGTATGTGTTTGTATGTTTGTGCCCATATACCTCTTGAACGGCTTGACCAATTTTAACCAATGTTGGGTTAGGTTAAGGTAGCAGTCGGTGGAAAAGCCGATTATCTCTTAAGGAGATGTTAAAGTTCGTAGACACTGATTCCCGGGATTCCAACTCAGCTTGGTTATCCGAGAAGATGCGGATTCCTCTTCAACTAAGATAGAGCTTCTTTAATCGCGATTAGCTCTGCCTGAAAGACACTACAGTGATAAGGAAGACGGAAAGAGATAATAAGATTTAGCCGTTTTGAGAAAATACCTTCGCCAACCACCTCAACAGTTTTTGACCCGCCTGTATAAAATGTATGTATGTATTCTTCTTCCACCTGAGCGCCTTCTTCCCAGAACGATCTGGAGAGGATGGAGACCTGAAATCCTGAATGAATTCAGAACTGAGGAGTGACCGATTTTATTCTTGTTCCACTGTGAGATTGCATTGAACAGACTTGTCTACTTAAGATGTCGAGTGGTGTAAGGTTGAACAGAATGTCTAGTGCGGCGGTGATAGTTATGCGAAAGACTCCGCTTATACATAAACAAGCTGATCTTAGGACTTTGCTTAGCTTTACACTATTTTCCGCTTTATCAAACGCAGTCCACCAAACAGCCACAGCTTATAGGAGGTTGCAGGTCTTACTACCGCTGTATATAGCTAATAAGTGATATGGGGTTGAGGAACCAATATGATGGCTTTTTTGTACGAGAAGAGTGCCACTGTGGCTTTACGCACTATTTCTTGTACGTTTGGCTTGCAGCTTAGCTTACTTTCCAGGATAAAAGACAGATATTTGGCTTCTTCGAAAAAAGTTAAGCTAATCCCCTAATAGTGGAAGGGCCAACACGCGGGATTTTGTATTTCCTTGTGAAGAGGACAAGTTCAGTTTAACCGCAACGCCCATCTCGTTAGCTTGTAAAGAGCATTTTATAGAGTGTATCCCTAAAACAGCAATAACAACGTCATCCACATAAGCGATCACTCCGCATCGCTTCCTTTTCAGGCATATCAGCGGTTCATTCACCACTAAGTTCCATAGAAAGGGGTAGGTCTCCACCTTGCATGCTATGATCTTCTAGCAGACGTCACACCCAGTTTTGAATCCATAATCCGGCTTGTGAGCAGAAGCTTAATTAATTCGCCCCACAGCCGACAGCGCATCCGCGATCGAAGATGTGTTGACGTTTTTAAAAGCGCCTTCAATGTTTAGGAATGCTACAATTGTGTACTCTTTATAATGAATGGATGTTCGATAGAATTTCAACTTGGATTACATATTACATACAATCTGGAAATAAATATAGTGGTTTTGTGGCTACCGTGGGTTGGCAGCCGATATTAGTGTTGAACCCATAGTTTTCTTTATCGCCGTTATAAATAGTGCTGGGTGATTGGATGTTATTCCAGGATCCAGGGCTGCTGATATCGGTAGTGTTGGTAGGACGCCTCTTGGTCTGAAACCAAAGAAAAAACACGAGAAAAGGACCTGCAATGACTCTACGTCTAAGCGTCAGAGATCAGTGGAGGAAACCGCTTCGGTTTCAAAAATACTTAAAGTACATAGCACCAACACACTTAGTCATTTCACCGTCACATCTCAGAGATCCTTTAGCGACGACAAAATCATAGTCGCAGTGATAGATCGCGACGACACTGACGGAACCATCTCTCCGAAACAATGGCAATTAGTCAAGTTAAAGCTCTCCGTTAGCTTCTTGACTTTTATGAAGGATCATCCAGAAACACCTCCTATCACTCGCGATGGCGGCTGGCATCAAGGCCGTATTAAGCTAATCGCATGTGCTGAGTTGAGAACTCGCGATCTCTATAAACAGGCCATAAGCAGTCTAGGAGAGGTTTGGCCAGGCGCCAGGAGGATAACCCAAGCCAACCGAGAGCTCCAGGTGCAAGCTACTGAACCCTCCTCTGCCGATGAAATACTACAGCTCCTAAAAATTAGCAATCCCTCACTTCCGACTCACGACTGGAAAGTCGCCAAGTTCGAGGAGCAAAGAGGTTCCTATAGATCCGGGGCTGTTATCTTCAATCAGGAAAGCCTCGCTGCCTTGGCTGAGACCAAAGGCGTGATAAGATTTGGATGCGATCACATCACCCTTCCTTCGAGTCGACAAGATAAATGAGCTAGGAGCAAGTAAACTGCCTCCCCATCTCTCAGTTTCGGAGCTCCTTATTCCCGACCCTGGAGCATCTGTCACGGTTCCCTGGATGGAAGACACTCCAACAACTTCGGTGGTGAGAGGACATCCTGGCGGAGAGGACATGGTCCTGATCCAAGAACCTTCGATTTTTAACAACCTGGATTGCGGACTCAGGATTCCTTTACTCGCTGTATGTAGTAGTTAAAGGTAACCCTAGATCCTGAGATGTCACTGCTCCACAATTGGAGACTCACTAAGAAACCTATTGGCTGGCATCGGTTTATTTCGCCCACGGCCACGAAGGATCTCTCCCTGGTGATAACCTGGATAAATCCATCGCAGAGGCGTGAACACATAACACCAGTCTCATTTTCGGCTGCGATGCAAATGGCCATCATTCAGTATGGGGCAGTTCCGACATCAACAACATGGGTAAGTTACTTTTCGATTATATTTTAAGTACAAACCTAACTGTAGTCAATACTGGTAAATAACCAACCTTCGTAACCAGGAGTCGACAAGAAGTGTTAGATATTACTCTTGTCACCGACTCTCTCAACCAAAGAAGACTGACTGGCTCAAATACAGAGAAACATGTAAACAATATTTAAACGTACACTTTGATCTTACTGTCCCCCCCCCCCCTTAGCACTAATGAACTTGACAACAAGTTACTCAATAAAGTGATTTCTGCTTTCTACCCTCTTATTTGTCCAAGAGGTAAGAAGAGACCACATTGGTAGATCTCGGAGATGGGGCATTTTAACGTTAGGAACAGCTGCAGGAAGCTATTTAATGTAGCCAAGGCTACTAGACTAGAAACTGACTGGGATGCTTACAAAGCATCCCTCAAACTTTATAAAAAAGAATTAAGGACAGCCAAGCGCTCTTCTTTGAGACTCTTCTGTGGTAAAATAGAAGAATCTTTTGAGACGTACTAATACAATAATGCCGAACTGCCTGAAAAAACCAGATGGCTCGTGACTCAAGCGAAGAAACGCTCAGTCTGCCTTTAGATACCCACTTCACGGGCAGCTCCCATGCTTAAAGTAATGTCAGCCTTGATAGGGCAGACACTCGTACAACTATCTCCAATGATAAATAAGGACATACAAATCTGCAGGACCTGACGCCAAAATTCCAGTCGAGCTGCAAAGGAATTCGGATATTATCCTTCTAAAGAGTTGTCTCGATCTGGTCCATATTCCAGTTTAATGGAGAAAAGTAAACGTGGTTTTCTTACCCAAAGTCGGCAAATGCTAGTATATTAGTCCAAACGACGTTTGGTACGTTCTATTGAACATTCCCTTCACCACAAGGAGTACACAATGGTGGTATTCCTAGACATTGAAGGCGCTCTTAACAACGTCAACACATCTGCGATAACGGATGCACTGGCGACTTTGAGGGTGGACGATACGGTTGGCAAATTGCTTAATCTTCTGCGCACAAGTCGGATTATTAATTCAAAATAGGCTGTGTCGTCTGCCAGAAGATCTGTCTGCAGAGAAACCTCATAAGGCGGAGTCCTATTCCCCCTTCTATGGAAGTTTGCGGTGAATGAGCTGCTGTTATGCCTAAGAGGTGAGGACTGCAGAGTAATCGCTTATGCGGATGACGTTGCTATTGCCGTCCCAGGAAAATACCCCAATACCTTAAAGAAAGTAGTAAAGGTTCAATAGAGGGCATGTTTAGAGTAGGTAGCCTACATATTGATGTCAAATGAACGTTGAAAATTGGTTCTACACAGCAATACAATTTTAATGGGCGTTGCTCAATTTTAATGGAAGTTTTTCCATGCAAAATGAGGTAATTATGGCGTTTTTGCAAATTATGGGCACATTGTAAAATACTGTGCCTTCAATTATTTTTCATTCAGAAAGGAGTCTTCCTTTTTTTGTAGCAAATTTCAAATGCAAAATAGATATCACAGAAAACAAAAAGTAGTCAGGCAGGCGAAGGATCTTTTTAAAAAAAAATCAAAAAATAACAACTAATCTAAAATAGAAACCAAAAAAATTATTTAAACTTGTTTAAGGATATCAAATACTTGAATTATTGCAGACATGGCACTTAGTCTTAAGATTCTCGTTTGTTCGATGTCAAATAATCCACAAGAAGCTCATTTGTTGTTTGTCGATTGGCTTGGGCTTTATTTTGTAAGTAAGGGTAGCAGTTTACGATCATTATATGCTGCATTTTCTGCATTGTGTTAACACAATTCAATTGAATTTAACTTATAGCGTATTCAAAAACTCATTCCTTCCGACGATTCGCTTCGATGTAAATTTGAAGAGGACATCCCTATAGCGACTTCGTATATTCTTGCTGCTGCCATGCAATATCCTTCGAAAGTGCCAAGCTATCATGTAAGAGTTCTTGGCATGTTGCTGCAATTACTAGACAATGTCAGCGAACAAACTCTACTTGATACTGCTCGTTTAGAGACCGAAAACGTGTAAGTTAACATACAATGTAAGCTGGTACTTGAATGTAAATCAAATCTATTTACCCCTAAAGATTCTCTCTGGTGAAGCTAATCGCTTTCGTAAGCGACTTCAATGCACAAATGATGGCAGTACGGTTACTGGTTAAGCTACTGAAATACATCGACACACAACCCAATGATCTTTCCAAAAGTTCATCACCTCAAGAGTATATGCTATACGAAAGAATTCTTAAGCTAGCTGCAGCAGTCAATTACGACGAGCAAAACATTTATAATGTAAGCAAAAAAGAAAGTTTTGTTCATTTAAATTCATAAAAGTTCAATTGTTTTCTTCGTAGGAAGCCAGAGATATTCTTAATGTATACAATATGAGTTCACAAAAAGGTTGTCTTGTGCTGTCCTTCTCGTGCAAATCAATGAAACTCGGGGAAATCGAATTTTCCAGAGAAACGGTAATGAAATAATTACTTTGTTCCCAGTCTTTAGTGTTTCGTCCTTCTTTAGAACTCAAACAGGTTTTGGATAGATTTCAATAAAAACCCAAGAACGCTAACTTGCAACTGTCTGGCGAAGACTAATGAGACAAAATTGATGTTTCACAGCGTTTCAATTCAGATTAAAATTGGTCATATTAGACTGTAAGTTTTGCTCTGTTATGTATTTTCATTTCAAGCATTGAAAACAATTCTTGCTCTTTTAGTATGCCAAACAACACTTTGATCATAGATTTTCAAGAAGCGGCGACTATTTCTGGAGATATACCTGAAGAGCAAGCGAATGCTTTAGTGGGAATTCGTAAGGCACTTATTAAGCTCGATGTTTCAGAAATGAATCGTTTGAAAAATAATAATCAGATATTGAATTGCTACACTACGACTGAATCGATGAGTTTAGAAAGTGAATTTGAAACATCTAATTCAATAGATTTAGCATATAATGAGTCAATAGTGCAGTTGCTTGAAGAACACAGTGAAGCAACAGCAGAAACACAAATGAAGGCTAAAACGATATATACAAATACTAAGGAGAAACCTCTTTTTCAGGCAGGGGTGCCAGGAATTTCCAATGGACCCAGAGTGACGCGATCTCATTCTTCAAAAGAAGCAGTAATGGAGACAAATGAAACAAGGGGACCAGGGACACTTAAAAATATAACTAGAGCCCCAGTTAAAAATAACTCGCTTCAAAAAACAGTCACTGCTGGCCTAAGAAGTAATTCCGTATCAGAGATAAAGAAAAAAACTAAAGAAACCAGGCAACTAAGGCAAACAGCACTAATAACTACTTCCCTGAAAAACAATTTCACTCACAAGACGATTGCTGCTGACTCAAGCATTGGTTCAGTGTCAGAGATAAGTAAAAAATCTGAAGAAACAACCAGATTAAGAAAAACTTCCCGGCGCAAATATTTGGCTCAGAAATTTGTCAAAACGGTCGCTGCTGACTCAAGCAATAGTTCAGGGTCAGAGATAAGGAAAATATCTGAAACAACCAGAAAATCAAATCAAAGCCCCCTTAAAAAAACTTCCCAACGCAAATCTCTGTCTCAGAAAGGAGACGCTGCTGACCCAAGCAACAGTTTTGTGTCAAAAATGAATGAAAAATCGAAAAAACCCACAAATCCGGAATCAAACCACATGCCATCTAAAAATACTTCCCGGCAAAAAACATCTACTCAGAAAGAGATCGCAGTTAATCCAAATAATAATTCGATAATATCTGAAAGTAAAACCACGAAACGAAATAGACAGGAGGCTTTATTTAAAGTTCCAGCCGTGGTATCAACTTTTGATCGTCGTTTTTTCAAGTCTCCCCGACCAAGTGCAGATCCAAAACCAACACAAGTGCCGACAATAATGCAAAGAGGTGCAACTCGTAAGAGAGATGCAAAGGCTTCGAAAGCATTACCGCCAATGCAAAAACAAGTAAACAAAGGGAACCTCGTAAATCATTTGGCAATGTGCGATGTTGATTCCAGAGTGGCCTTCAAGAAGAACGTAGAGAACGATGAATGCATTAATATTACGAACGAAAGCTTGCCTGTCTACAACGATGAACAACGACAAAGTATTCAAAATATGTCCGCTTCAAGTAAACGATCCACTCGGGGATTTCACCAAAGCGTTGAGTCTATGAATGGCAGGAACATTTACGACGAAGAAAATATGAGCTTAAGTGAAGCTGAGCCAGGAATTTCCTATCGCAGTTTTATTGCAAAAAGTAAAAAACCTAAGGAAGTACCAAAGAATCAGGTAAGGAGATCGACGCGCACAAGAAGTACAAATGGAAAGAAGACAGTTGTTTTAGAAGTGTCCAAGGCAGAGACGATTGCACAAACCAATTGCCACGAAAAATCACCAGTTTTGCCGGCCTCCATAGAAAGCTCTTTTGGCCATCCCACCACTCCAAAATCTTCTATGAAAGTAACAAAACCACAGGCTAATTACTTAAAAAAAACCTACAGCAATCGACGAAAAGTACAAGAAGAAGGCCGCACACCACAGCCGCCTGCATTTGCCGAAGTCAATGATGGAAGTTTCTCAAGTGAAATTCAGTGTATCAGGCATGAACCAATTATGGATCTCACACTTTTTAAAACTCTATCACATTCCATCCAGTACAGAGACGATGTTTTTTCGAAGTCACCATGTAGATCTCCAATGGAAACCTTCGAGTCGCTACAACACATGAATGCCTCCAACGAGTTATACGAATTATTCGAAACACCAGAAAATCAAATACCGACCACACAACCACTTGCTACGACAGGTCTTAATGACAACAACTGGCACATACAAAAGTTCCTCAGTGATCACGATCACTTCGAGCAACAAATTCCAACACCGGCTACACCACCAAAACAATCAAAAATTGACAGTGTAGTTTATCAAAATCAATCATCGATGATTCCAGATGACGAAAATATCAACAGAGATTCTATTGAATTGAACAGAAGCGACGATGTACAGCAAGTCACTACAGTGCAAGCATCCACTAGTTATATGGTGTCGCGAAAGCGTCGATCCTATGCTCCAGTTGAATCGATATCTTCGAATGACATTAACGCGATACCTTCAGTTTCAACTCTAGGTGAGTAAAGTCACGGGATAAAGAAACAACGCTTTTAATTCTTCCACTCTTACCACATTTAGGTTTTCGGAGAGCTCTCACCCAATATCAGAACATTATGTTATCCAAAGCAGAAAAAATACACAAAAAGGTTAATCAAAAATGCGACGATACCTTTTTTGACAACGTGATCGATCTCACCCGCAGATGCTGTGAGGAGTTCCACCGAGAGCAGAAGCAACAGCAACAAACCAAAGCAGAGATTGTAAAGTTGGTGAAGTTAATAGAATCGGCTTTTAAGTCACATGAAGAGAGTACAGACTGCTATAAAAGGTTACTTTTAAAAAAATATACAGAATTACGTTACTCATTTGCTTCTTTATTTGCACAGGCGCCGTTTTGAGTTGAATCAGGAATTGGATGATCTTGTGGCATTTTTGACTGCCAATAATTGGGAGAAACTCCACAAGGAAGCCGCCGAAGAATTGCAAGAATGCTCGAATTGTACGCGCAAAGAAATTTGGAGAAAATTCGTTAAAGCAAGGATGGATGAGATGCAAAAGAGGATGCAGAGTTTTCTATCCTTATAGAAACGACATATATTATTTTATATTATCAAAAGTAGACTTAGACTAAGCTTCCTTTATTTAAAAAGTACACAAACACAAGAGCTTAGAAATTAATTTCAACAAATTCATTCGAATAAATAATTCTGTTTTAATATTTATTTGCTAAATTATCAAAATATTAAAATTATGTTAAAGATCATCATCATATTTGGCTGTACAACCCGGTCCAGTCCTGGCAAAAAACCTCTCCACCGGTCCCGATTTCGAGCATCCCTAAACTCTGGTAGTCCTGGTCTACGCCATCATTTAAGCTTAGGCTTGGCCGGCCTTGCTGCCTCCATAAATCCTACCGCAAAGGACTCCCAGCAGGATCCTCTTCGCTCATGCGAGTTAGGTGTTCTGCCCACCGGAGCCTATCGAGCTTAATTCTCTAGATCGTAGATCTCATCATTATATAGTCTCCGTATTTGTCATTCCTCAAATACGGCGCCAACAATTCTCAGTAAGACTTTTCTCTCGAATATGGCCAAGACGTCAGAATGCTTTTTGCTAAGCACCCAAGTCTCGGATCCATATGTAAGTACTGGTATAACCATTGTCTTTCTTAAATTTCTGGATTTGAAGAGTCTTGACAGACTAAAGTAGGCTTTGTTGGCTTTAAGCAACCGTGCGCGTAGTTATGGTTCAATGCTGCTATCGACTGTAACAGTTTCCCGAGACTGCACTTCTTCAAATTCGCGGTCCACTATTTTAATTGTGACCAATGTTGGATCTTTTACTCGCAGACGTGGCCATGAACTTTGTTTTGCTCTCATTAATGTGCAGCCTAAGATTTCGTGCCAATCGCTCGATCTGGATAAACAGCTTCCTGTGCATCTCTTTCGTTTCTACGAACGATGTCAATGTCGTCTATGTAAGCCAGTATCTGTATGGACTAACAGAGGATGGTTCTCTCGCCATGACGTCAGAGTCTCTGATCACTTTCTCCAACGCCAGGTTGGAGAGGTTGTAGGGCAGTACATCCCCTTGTCGCAGCTCGTTATAGATGTTGAATGGGCTTGATACTGATCCGGATATTTTTACTTGGCTTATAACATTGATCATGGTCAACCTTCATAGTCGTGTCAGTTTATTTGGGATGCCGAATTCTCTCATGGTAAAAGTTATACTCTGCCCATGCTATCATAGGCGGCTTTAAAGTCTATTAAAAGATGGTGTAGTGAGTTTTTAAACTCTAGACATTTTTCCATCACCTGCCTAAGGGTGTAAATCTGATCAGTTGTTGATTTGCCTGCGGTGAAGCCACACTGGTATGGACCAATGATACCTTTAGCGTATGGGGCTATCCTGTCTTGAAGAATAGAGAAGGAAATCTTATACGCGGTACTCAAAAACGTTATACCACGATAATTGCTGCATTTTGTGATATCTCCCTTCTTATGTATGGGGCACAGGATGCCTCTTCGACAGGCTTCTGGCATAGCTTCTTCTTCCCATACCTGCACTTTTATTTCATGAATTGCTTGGTGTAATGTGGGGCCTCCTATTCCTCTGGAATCCCTTCAGATCCCGGGGCGTTATTATTTTTGAGCTGATTTATCGCTCTCCTAGCTTCGTCTATGGTGGCGGCAGCACTTGTGGAGTCACTGGTGGAAACTACAATTCCTCAGTTAGGTGGCCATTTAGCAACTCATGAAAGTGCTCTTCCCATCGCTCTAAGATGCCTTTGAGTTCGACGATCAGATTACCATCTCATCTTTGCAGTATGTCCAACGAGGTGTATATTGCGTAATACCGCGGACTCTTTGATAGAACTTCCGCGGCTGGTGCGGTACTTGCTCTCTGGACTGTTCTAGTTCACGGACGAGGTTCTTCTAACAGGCCGCCTTCTTTCGCCGGTGAACTGTTTTTTCATATCTTCTGAGCTCTTTGCACGCCCGCGTTCTATGATATTGTTGCATTTCTCGATACGCAACATTTTACGTTCAGTCGCTAGCTTATATTCATCATCGAACCTGTCTTTCCGGATTTCTACGACTACTGCCTAAGATGAAGTCAGCAGTACTAATGACAGTATTCTTAAGGCGTATCAATTCAAAGAATTCTTCTTTTGTCATCATCTGAGGAATCCTCTGTAGGTGCGTTAACGCTTATGAGGATTATGTTTTTATATTTGCCCCGCACGCGAAGGGTGCATAGTCTTTAATTTATTGCTTTAAAGCCGTTAACGTTGGGCTTCATTCTTTTGCTGACTAGAAACCCCACCCCGAGCACATGATGTCTTACATGACAGCTATAATATGTCATATTCTGTTTTTTGTAAGACACCATTCCCCGTCTACCGCATCTCTTGGATAGCTGTTATGTCAGCATTATATTTGGACAGGATATCGGATAGCTGTTGTGCAGCTCAAGCTGCGTAATAAAGTTTTTTTACGGGTGATGTTATTGGCTTCGCGTCAACCCTACTTTGAAGGGACTATCCCGATCATTCCCCCTATCTGCTGATGGCTGACCGCCGTTACTTTGGTATAAAAAAATGCTGCTGATGCTGATCGACCAGCGGTGAGTCTTCGATGAACCATCGCACGGTAGAGAACTGGGTAAGTCAACTGATTTTATTTTTATTCCTAGTTTGCATGTACATAACTTGAACCTTCCCCCACCCATGCTAAAGGGCTGCAAATTATGTTGTGTATTTTACTTGTAGCTGACAGAGGTGTATACTTCTCCACATATGTTGGATAGCTCGTAGGTAGCATCATACAACAGGTATCTTCCTCCCCACGTAACGAGTCATGCGATGTCGTGAGGACGATTCCGAACAAAAGTAATTTAAAAACAAAAGTAATTCAATAAGCAAAAGTTATAGCCTACTTAAAATTTATATACCGTGATTACGAGCATGTGAAACGCCATTTCTAAATATGTAAATCCAACCAAAGCTAAGGAAAAAAGTAATTTTTAAAACCTAAGAGAAAAATGAAAAATGTCATTCCTGTAACGAACCTTTGGATCCGCTGTCGAAGGTGGGTTAAAGTTGGTCACAAGATTTGGCCAGCCAGCGAGCCAACGACAACCGGGCACGCGAAGTTAATATAGAGAATTTAAAAATGGGCGTTCTAAACGAAAAACCCATTTTTTACCACGACTACCATCAGCTATCGAACTAGGAGTAGGCAGCCACAGCATTTCTTTTCGCAACCATTTGATTCCAGTTTCTATAAAAGTTACACTTTCAAGAATTTACAATTTGACTTAAGCAAAGGATTACGGAACACGTTTCTTACATATCTCGGTGGATGACT
The DNA here is from genome assembly GCA_947095585.1 of Nephrocerus scutellatus. NCBI lineage: Eukaryota > Metazoa > Arthropoda > Insecta > Diptera > Pipunculidae > Nephrocerus > Nephrocerus scutellatus. Next base: position 24,391,101 of record OX352765.1, on the reverse strand, counting down.
GTAGTGCAGTCCTTTAACAACATTTATTCCATTTAAGCGTTCAATAGCAGCATGGATAGCACGATTGCTTGAAGCCAAAATCAATCCATAATATCGACGCTTCAATATGTGAATATTAATACTGGGTGCTCACCGTTCAGTCTGAGCCATATTCGAGAGGAAAAGCCTTGCGAAAAATTAAATGGAAAGGTAGTAACAAATAGTAGGCGTTTTAATTTGTTATTTTGCCTATAATCTGCATGTCACTCTGTTCATCATTTAAAAAATATGTCACATTGCGTTTTAGAGGGCAGGAGTAAGTGTCTCAGAGGTGATCTAGGAACATCTTCTTCATTTATGACGATTTACAAATCAATCAATCATTTATCATTCAATAAATTCTTTCTAAGTTAATTCTAGGAAAGGACGATCAGACATCTCAGAAAGAACAATAAGGGGCTGTTGCGTCAACAATAACTTATTGTTCTTCAGAAACTTCTTCCGTGCGCTGAAACTTCTTATGTCCAGTGAAACTTCTTCCGTCCTCCCTCAAATGCTAAGAACAGCAACATACAAAAATTTTATTGTTCCAGTTTTCTTTTCTCTTTTAAAAATATATTTTTTCAAGAAGAATCTTTTTATACAATTAATTTTAATATAATATACTTCTATAGAAAAGGCCTTTACATTTGGGTTATTTTTTTGTTTCCACAATACATACAAAATAGCAATTTGGGATAACATAAGAGATTATAAGATAATTAACAAATTGTCAATCATATTGCAATATATTTTTTTAATTATTACATAATTATAAGACATTAAACGAACCATTCCAATAAAATTTGATTTTAAGTGATGAATATATTTATAACTGCATTAAGATTATATTTGTGTCTTGTGTGTGTTTCACGCGCTATACAATAACGTATGTACGAATTTGTTGTGTTCAAGGAGAAGACCTGCAGAGAAATGCAGGCAAAGTCTTTGAGTAGGAAAACGATTTAAAGGACAATGAATATACTAATAATAATATTTATAATAAATTAGTTAACTACTAGTAAACAATGAATAATAAGAACAGTGAATAATGTGCTCGCGGCATTGGCCAGCAGAAAATAGAGAAGAAAATTATACAAAACAATAAGGCAATGGCAAAAAGTGTTCGTACACAAATGCGAGTAATCGCAAGAATGATTCCAGGAAAACGCCCTTGATCTTCGTAGACATCTTGCACATCTTGCAGGGTGGTGGTGGAGGCTGTTCTGTTGTTCCTGGTCGAGAGTAAATATTAAAGCTCTGAATTTCTTGTACAAATAGCATCTGCTGCTGCATTGTTTTGTTGGTCCTGATACTGGTTGATTTCATATTTCAAAGTAAAAATAATCGCAATCGAAGCAATCAAAAAGGCAATCAGTGTAATCCATTGTAGATTCTGTGAAAATCGCAATTGCTGTTCTAGGCGTTTAAATTGGTCCGACACTTGCGAGAGCTGACATAGAAACACAGCGAGATGAAAAGTTAAATAATTACATTTTTAGATAAGATATTTCAGTACGACTCACATTGCTGGCGTTATTAATCACACCTCCTCCTCCACGGTTGTCAACCATATCGTCAACCCCATTGTTACCACCGTGCAACAATTGGCCGTTACGCATTTCATTTTGTAGGGATGATGAGCTAACACAACGTAACCGATGCTGTTGCACTTCTGGACTATTGATGATCTTGTTCTTCCAAATCTCATTAATTACCTGAGAGCTATGGTCGAGGCCAGCTGGTATTGGTGAGCACATCACAAGGAATTTATCCTTCGAAGCCATTGACAGCTGGTGGCCATGCTGCAGTATAACGCCAATTGAAACTGTGGCACCTGGATTCAGAGCGCCACAGCTGGGACGTACGCGAAACTTTTCGGGTGATGTAGTTTTTATCTAAACACGAGCCACGGATACGGTTCGTTAATAGATGTATTTTTGCATTTTTGTGAACATTTTATGACAATAACAAAAAAACTGTCGAAAAACAACTTACTTTGTAAGTGATCGGGTGTTTGCTTGTGCATGTTATGTCCACACTGCCGCACATTTCGTTTTCATTGTTATGCGACTTGTTAAAGATGATGACATCGCTTGGGGTGATCCGCAACATCTCGTCTATAAGTATAAGAAGCAGGTAAAAAAGGATCGTCGTCAGTTGTTTTTTGTGAAATAAGAAGAAAAGAACAAACAAGCAAACATTTCGAAGGGAAGGAATGTAATTTGGGAAAGGAATTGTAATTTTTTTTGTAACAAAAGTAACCAGCGATGCAAATTCGTGGAATATTGCCAGTTTGTAAGTTCATATTTCTTATTGCAATGCGGAATAGGGAATCAAAAGGACATGAGCAAGTTTTTTTGGTTCTTGTTTCTCTGGTTTTTATAAGTATGTATGCTATTAGTACTACCACCGGGTACCGGGGGTCTGGGGTATAGAAATGGCCGCGGTAAGCAATGCCTGGGGTACGAGTCCCTCTAATATTCTACGCGAGTAATGGCGTGAAAAATCCATCTAATCAGTAACGAAATGTACTGATAACCAACTGTGGCGTCTGTTCTCCAGGTGAAGGCGGCTACACCTTGCAGCGTATGTTTATGTTTCTGTCTGTTCTGTTCTGTCTTTCATCAAGCGGCTCGCTATGTGTGTAAAGGTAGAATTGGTGACCTCAAATACAATTGGTAGCTCTCCAGCCCTATGGAGGTAATGCGCTAAGCTAGTAACCTACCATCAAATCAAAAACAAATTACTCAAGAAAACGGAAACAGGCATCGGATACGTGACGGAAATATTGCAAACGACATTTGGTCATCGACACAGGACTAGGACCGGAACGTGGAACGTCCGCACTTTGTCAGATCCGTCAAGACTGTCTCAAGTTTGTCGTAAGATCGCTACCAGCTACTAATTTTAGGCCTTAGTGAAGTAAGTCAAGGCAACTTTCATTAACAGTCACGGCATTATCTGATGTTAAGCGGCAATAATGACTCTCGAATCAACGGAGCTGTTTAAACCAATCTCTAACCGCATAAGTTTAGCGCGATTCCACTCTAAATTTATACAATGCTCCCATCAAACATGATGACGATGACACAAATTACAAGTACACAATTACAACATCATACGCAAGGACAGAAACAGTGGAGATGGTGGGGGTCTTACATTCATCGTGCACAACTCGGGCAACTATAGACTCATGCCGACACCGGCATCCACCATACCTGACCGACATCTGGAATCACAAGTATTACAGTCAAGTCCATCGACACTCTAATCGAAATCACAAATGTCTATATTCCTCCAACTGCCTGCTGCACATCCGGTTACCTTCCTTCTTTAAATCATCTACTAACAGATGGTAACCGCCTGATTGTTGGGGATTTTAACGGCCACCATTATTGCTGGCACTCTTAATCTAGAGAATGATCGTCGCGGCATGCAATTGCTGGGCAAATCGACGAGTCAAACTTTGGTACAATCAATGAAAATCCTTGCTCCAGCGCCACAGACATAAGCATAGTGAGTGACTACTTATTAGCCTGTACATCCTGGAGAGCAGATGTAGCGTTAAACTCAGACCATATCCCGATCATCATCACCATGGATAAAACCGATGACTTTGTCTGCGTATGAACGCACATTTAGTTAATTACGCCAACGCGGACTGGACAAGTTTCACCAGGTTTGTCGACGGACAATTGGGAAAGTTACCACCCCCCACCAACGCAATCTCAGAGGATCTTCGCCGGATCGTCGACAGAGCAGCGGCCCGTTTCATTCCAGCCGGCAGAATCCTTATACTAAGGCCGAACTTCCCAGCCGAAGCAGTCCAGCTCGCTAACGAACGTGATCACATTCGCAGCACCAACCCCGCGAATACTAGAATTGCCCTACTAAACCACGAAGTTCCTTCCGAACACCAACACGGCTTCCGCAAGCAGCAAAACCACAGCCCTTTCGGAAATCTCAACACTCATCTCGCAAGGCCTTAACCAAGAGCGACCCTGTTCGTATGTTCCGCGAATAGATAGACCAATTCATCCCACATAGACATCTAGATCCAGCAAACTATAAAGCCGCCCTAAACGTGATCAACACTGGCACAACTGAGATCAGGATCTTATCTGAATAGCTACATACACCGTCTACGTGACAGCATCATCGATCAATGCCCGGACTGTGGTGCATCACCACATAACACCGTTCATCTATTCAGCTGCCCATCCCATCCGTCGTTATTCACACCGCTATCCCTATGGACAGAGCCTGTCGAAGCAGCCGCATTTCTGGGCCTGGATTGTTCCGACAGGTAGACAAAGATTACAACCCAACGTTTGGACTAATACGAATTAATAGTTGCTACAACAATAACAACAACAACTAGATCATAAAAACTAAAAACTGCGCTTATAATTAAATAAATAAAAAATTAATTGACCAATTTCAGTACTTACAGTCGTGTGGAGTAAGATGATCTTCTACGTCTGACATTGCTGTTGATTTTATTGGACTTGTGTTTGCAAAATGGACCTGAAATCAGTAGTAGTAGTAGTAGTAGTTAGTAAGTTAGCAAAGTTACAAGAAAAGAAACAAATAAATTCGCTTGCCTAGTCTACTGATAGTGGTAGATGGGTAGACGACAGAGGTTCGAATAAAAATAAATGAAATCAAAACTAAAACGACGTTCCCGTCTGAGCACACTAGATTTTATATAATTGGTTGTTTGTTACTTTACAAATTCGAATAATTTTGCCAACTTGCAAATTTCGACTCTCACAAATAAACAAGGAAGTTAGAACCGAAAACCGAACGAACTATTGGTCAAATTTCAAATAACGGAATGAAGTAGTATTTAATACTTGCGTTAAGAGTTCTTCATGGAAGTTGTTGTTTTAAAAATTTGACCCAATGCCTAAAGACAAGGAATGTTTGATGCTTCTCGTTAACGACGCAGACAAGAGAAGAATAAAATGACTCTCTGTGTTGGCTGTTGGGTGTTCGAAAGCAAATGCTTTGTCAATGAAAGGCATGCACATAGTTCTCGTTTTTTTTTGTGAAATAATAGTTCTTAAGATGATTGCCTCTATTTATAGAAGTATTGGCCATGCGATGAAAGACGTTTTTGTACTTAACAAAGCAAGAAAATATACCCTTGCTTATCTCTTTCAATTACCTACTTTAATCCCGCCAATCCAATACAATCGGTGCCGATAGCACAATACCACCATGAACATTGAATCTGGGCCACATAGAGTGGAATACGCTTAAGTACTGCACTTTCCATCTTATGAAACTATCGACAAATATTGATTTTTAATGGGGCCTTCAACATTGCGACATGACAAGCTGGATATTGAGAATAAGAAGGAATCATTGAATTTTTTGGAATTAAGTCACTTCGTAAGCAACATTATTATTCCGATATTATTGTACCTTAAATTCTACATTTCTTGACTATTCTTGCTCGTCTGGACTCTGGAGTCCTGTTACGCGGTCAAAAATTAAAGAACTTGTTTTTTGACAAACGCACTCAAATCCAAATTATCAAGACATAAAAGGGTAATTAATAATTTAAAAGCTTTCCAAAAAACCTTTAACTGACTGGGATGAAGTGTTATTTTTTGACCTCTGACATCTTACCGAAACGAAATTTTTAATTAAGATTGAGAATCATACAAAAGCCACTGGAAAAAAATCGTTTATTTGTTCAGTTAAGAGAATAAAATTAATAACACCAAATGTAGTTTAGTTATTGCACATAGTTCAGTGCATATAATATATTATTTATTAACTGTGTTGTTCTATGCAAAACTGAAAATAAAGATGTTGCCAAAGACTATGCACTATACACGGTAACTTGCAAATTGAGGAAAAAAAATAACGAACACAACTCGCTGGCTGTCGTTCTTCGTGGGTCAACGCCAAGTCGCCAACGGTGAACGTGCACAGTCTCATCCTGAGCACTCCTTGGGCTTTGCAATTCTATCGTATCGGCAATTCAGCATTTACCAAACAATGAAATTTTTTGACGTTTACATTTGTTGTATTTTGAGTATGTTCAGGAACTGAACATAGGAATTTTTTAAAGCCAACAACCTATGAGTAAAAAACGAATACCACGCCAGGGCTGTTCTTAAAACACTGAACTACATAAGGAAATACAATTTCGAATTTACTCTTTTTTTTAGCCGTAATGGTTAAACTGCAGTATAACCCGAAATGGATTTGGGGTTCCAGACACCCCTTCCCTGAAAGCTCTCATTGTACACTCCCTGAACCCTGCATTTTTTCTTGGCGGTCACGCCCCGTTTTAGTAGGAGGGGCTGTCAAAGTTTTTTTTTTCTTTAGAAAAATCTATTTTCCCAAGTGATTTGAAGAAGGTTTGGGGGCGTGGTAATGGGCGTAGCAGAGGGCGAAAATTTGCATGCGGGCTATACTGCAGAAACGCCCAAATTACTCCTAATAAAAAAGAATAATAACAAGACTGAAGGAGAACCTGCGTTAAAAGCACGAAACCGATTACATGTCAATACAAATGTAAGAGTTTGTGATAATAGCTGTATTTTATTTGCCGAGAAATAAGGAATTACAACAACAATTGTATCTTATTCTTGCTGGTTTTCAAATTTTAATTCCATATTCCTCGGCAAATTAAATACGCCTAATATAAATTTAAGGATAACGAGAACTTTTTACTTGCAATTTTGAACATAATCACCTTTCGAACTTACTCGTCTGATTAGGAATTCTGATTCGATATTTTCAAATAGGAATTTATTGATTATCAAATTACTCCTAATCATTTCATAGTACTACTAATAAAACAGAATAATAAGTAGACTAAGGGGGAACCTGCGTAAAACGCACAAAGCCGATTTAAGGCAAATACAGATGTAAAAGTATGTGATAAGATAAATTTAAGAATAACGTGAATAACTTTTTACTTTTGCCATTTTGAGCATAATTCAGTTAGTAAGTCCTTCCAAACTTACTCTTTAGAGTAGGAATTCTAATTCAATTTTTTTAAAACGGAATTAATTAGTTATCAAATTACTCGTAATCCTATCAAACATAAGCATAATAAGTATACTGAAGAAGAATCTGCGTTTAAAGCACAAATGCGATTTAAGCTGTATTTTATTTGAATTCGAATTGGGAATTACAACAACAATTGCACTTTCTTCTTTGGAATTTGAAAACCTGCTGTTTGGCAGGTTTTGGCTGGTTTTGACATTCGAATTCCTTATTCGGATTCCAAATAAAATACAGCTTTAATGTCAATACAGATGTAAAAGTATAAATAATATTCGGCGCGACATACCATTGCGGTCCAAGGCCTAGCTTCTCACGACCATTTGTGTTGCGCATATACATTTTTGGACACAAATGGAAGGGACCTGCAAATTAAGGCCGGATCCGAACGGCGAATTGAGAAGCTTTCCGTGACAAGTTATTACTCTCGGAACGTTTGTCATCCATTCGCGAGAGTCGGGACACCGTGAAAATACCTTTGGTGTTACTGGGATTCGAGCCACGAACCTCCTGCTCAGTAGCTATACGCGTTTCCACTGAGCCTCGGCGCCCACAATTTCAAGATAAGAACGCCTTAATCGAAGCTATCCGTATTGCATGGGACGAGATTTCGCTTAATTTTTTAAACTGTTATACCCATTTTTAGCAATTCATTAAGAGAATTTAGAAATTCCCACGTATTTTTTTAATTTAATCTTCAATTTTATGGCTTTGTTTTTGGAAGATATGTACTTACTCACATGTAGCAAATATTTACGGGTAACAAATTTCATAGATGTATAAATTGGCAAACACCCGTTTTTGGTCTCAATGAAGTGAAAAGGAGTGTACAACAAAGTGAGCTAATAAAAACGATAATTTTTGCTCAAATATGATTCAGGGTTGGCAACACTTGTTAATACGTCAACGTTGAAACGATTAATATGCTATCAATTCTCTAATCAATGGATGCTTGTGCTTGGTCTAATCTCTAAGGCAGTTACACCTTGCAAATGCAATGCTGAATGTTGGTGGTGACCGGCAGGGGCAGGACTGGTGCTACGGACACCAATATAACACTTTTTAAACATAAAATTTCTTTCCATAAGTTTGCCAAAGTTAGAAATATAAGTACACAAAGGACAGCTGTAAAGTTAAAATCCATCGATGCAGATTTTATTGTATAGCTTAACCGGTTTTATTTTGGTCGTCTCTAAATCTACGCGTTAGCATAAAGTTTAACACCAATTAAAATGAAGGAATACGCTACACGCTTATTATTAGTCCATTTATACATAGTACATTAATATTCAAACATAAAGAAACATACAAATAATAAGAAGAATAAGCCTTTGGTAGTATGTACCAGAGTAGAAATAAAATCGCTAACCTAAATAGAAAAGTTGATCAACTATAGACTTTCAGTTATCCATAGTAAAAGTATTTATTGTAAATCGGCGTGGGCATGGGCTTCCATACAGTATGTTTACAATCATTTTAGTACATATTTACTTAGCTTCAGCTGTAACGCGAACACTTAATAATTAATAATACCAACTAAGTTCAGCTTTGAAACGTACCCTCGGCATATCGTGTTGGTGTTTACAATTATTTCATCAACTTGTATTTGTTACAAGTTTTGGTTTGAATTATTTATTACAATTATGTATTAAAGTCACTACACAATTTAAATTTAGTCACAGTAACGAAATTTTGTGCTGCCGGTCAGACATTATTATATAAGTATGTATATAATATATTGTGTAGTAGTAATAGTGGTAATAAAATTTGCATTTGTTATTTCAACTTATTTTCGTTTACATCAGCACTTCGACTGCCACTCGACGAAATTCCAACTACAAACACTAACAAACAATTTTTCGAAAGGTTATTACTTTAAAAAATATGACAGTTTGCTGGACGACCGTTTTTCAGAGGAACTCAGGTGAGGTGATAGCTGGGACTGAGATGAATTTACCAACAGCTGAACAGCGAAGGTCGAGCTGTCAGCTGTGGAACAAGTCGCCTCGTCAGTCGCCACAGTAAAAAGCCGAATATCATGAAAAGAAATCGAAAATAACCCATTCTCCTGCAACAATGTCGATGGCGAACTAAACTGAGAAGATGAGCGCTAAAGCGACAAGGCAACAACAATGCGAATGCGAAAGAATTTAAAATACTAGACGCCGACAGACACGCTCTGAGGCAGTGACACTTCGTCTTGGTTGTTGCTGGCCCTGGCAACCGGGCAATTGGCAGTACGACTCATAATCATACTACTATATCATTACAGAAAATGAGTTGTTGGCTTTGTGTCTTTTGTAAAAGTGCGACTCGAACTCAACTCACACTCACACAAAATGCCAAAAGGCAAGTGGGGTATACATTTTTGCAAACAACAAAACAAAAACAACGAGAATGAAAGTTTGGCAGTTGGCACGTCCAATCGGTTGTCTGATTCCGGAAAAAATAAGAAATATGATAATTTAAGCTGCTTGAGCGGATGAATGAATAAATTAGCCCATTCGCCTCCTACAAATATGGAAAACTCAACACACATGCAAATATACGTACGAACAGCACCCTGAAAACCCTACTGGAACAACAATTGCGGAACAGAATTTACAATTATTAGAAGCACCGAGCAGAAAACATTATAAAGTCTGATTTAAGAAACATGTCCCGGAAATAAATAGACTTTATAAGCCCCCTTATGTTATTAATGTACCGGAGTTGAAGATACCAATTGCTTCAGGGCATCTCATTTCTCGAACGGGAATTGATAGCAGAACGATCGTCAACTACTTATTTGTTCGTGAAGATTAATAGGAGACTTACAAAGTAATTTTGTAATGAACGAGGAATTGCGCGGAAATTGTAATCTTTTTCTTAGATGACATGAAAGCGGACGAACTAACACAAGACTAAACATAAACAAACAACTTCTTCACAACTTAAGTGATCAGACTGAACTCACGAACATTTTCAGGAATCTGAACAATAAGCCCTCGACAGATTTAGATAACATTCCCAATATTGCGTTAAAACATCTTCATTCTTAATAACTTGCTTAATGACCAATACTTCTAGAGTTGTTGGAAAACATCAAAACATCAGCTTTTTTGGTTGGGGGAGGGGTGGCAACAGATATTAATGTCGGACTTACAGTTTTCGGATTCGTCGTGATGAATTGTGTCGGTAGTACACTCCTATGGATGAGTTATGTATCCCCGCTGGCGGAAGGGTGGATGGGGTCGATAACTGAAAAGGGGGGATGACCGATATTAGTGTCGATTCTATAGTTTTCGGGGGTCGCTGAGTTGAATGGTGATGGTAAGACATCTCTAGGGGGATGGGGTCGATAACTGTGGGGGGGGGGGTGACCGATATTTGTGTCGATTCTATAGTTTTCGGGGTCGTTGAGTTGAATGGTGATGGTAAGACATCTCTAGGGGGATGGGGTCGATAACTGAGGGGAGGGGGTGACCGATATTTGTGTCGATTCTATAGTTTTCGGGGTCGTTGAGTTGAATGGTGATGGTAAGACAGCTCTAGGTGGATGGGGTCGATAGCTGAGGCGGGGGGGTGACCGATATCAGTGTCGATTCTATAGCTTTCGGGGTCGCTGAGTTAAATGGTAATGCTATGGCAGAATGATGGCAGAACTAATAAATACGATTTATCCGGCTGTTTCTCAAAACTATGACATTTTGAACCGGTTGCGAGAAAGATCCATTCTTAATGCTAAAATTGGAGACACCCACGAAACAAACAATCAAATACTTGTCATGTTAATCGAAACCGCAGTAGATGCTGATGAGGAAGTTATTTATTTAATAATAATAATAATATTCGGAGCGACAGACCATTGCGGTCCAAGGCCTAGCTTCTCGCGACCATTTGTGTTGTGAATTTATATTTTTGGACACAAATGGAAGGGACCTACAATTTAAGGGTGGCTCCGAACGGTGAATTGAGAAGCTTTCCGTGGCAAGTTATTACACTCGGAACGTTTGTCACCCATTCGTGAGAGGTGTGATACCGTGAAAAATACTTTTGGTGTTACTGGGATTCGAACCACGAAACTCCTTCTCAGTAGCCACGCGCATTTCCACTGAGCCACGGTGCCCACGTTATTTATCTAATAAAGTTCCTAAACTCACTGGATTCGTCTGGATTGCTACACATCGTCTTTTACTTACATGAAGTCTTGTGGAGATTAGGGATTAAGCCCTGCGCTTGCCTAGCTTTCGCCATTAAGCATACTCCTTATTTTATATCACTCAACAGGAAACCCTATATTTTATATATTTATATGTTTGTTTGTTTGTGAGTTTGACCACTCGTATATCTCGACTTGGACCAGTCAAACTTTAATGAACCTTGTTTAAAACAATTGCTTAGCGCTCAGCTTACGATGGCGTAGTTTTGAGATTTACAAATTTATAGAATATAATGAGTAATTATCTGGTTATTAATACAAGTACTAATACAGGTAATAAGTTTCTTTATTTTCTTACTAATCCTAGCATTAGAATGTTTAGCTGGAATAAATAATTGATTGAAAAATAAATTACCAATTAGCGGTCAGTCATCAGAAAATATGGTGAGTAATAAAAATATGCACGTGCTGTAAGCTGTTACTGCCACCGAACACCGGAGCAGCCAAAATGAGTGGAGTCTGAAGTGAATGAATGAATAAATGAGCCTATTCGCCTCCCACAAATATTGAAAAATCAACATACATGTATATGTACAAAAAACACCAATCAAGGCCTGAAAACCTAAACAGAAACCTGTCGAGATAAGGAAGGAAACCTCATAGTGGAATTACAGCCAGTGCAGAGAACATGGAAAGAATACTTTTGCAGACTTTCTTTCTTTCAAAGTCGACATACAGCTTTGACCGCTTTCATCTTAATAATAAGACGCAGAGGTGGCAGATTCAGCAGTGTATCTCAAGCAGACGTCCATTTGCAGTGTGTTTTGTGCCCAACAACTGCTGTATAGGTGAGATTAGGTCTGATAAGTACTACCAGTGTATACCATTTTTGGATTCAGTCACCATGATTTACCAAATGCAAGGTAAACTATAGTGATAGTCCTGCAGTGCTTACCACAAATAAAAATCGCCAAATCGTCCGCATAACCAATTTTGATGTAGCCTTATTTCTAAATATCGACTCGAAGATTGTCAATGACTATTGACCATAGAAGGGGAGAAAGCACTCCTTCCTGGGGACATTCCTTAACTGCAGTCACAGACACAGACACTCCTCCCGAGGAGGAAATAATATCTCGACTTTCAAGCCTGAGCTTGTTTGTTCTCGATACGTATCTTCCACTTCATACCCCTAGATATTTGACTTTCTGGAGATTGGCAGATTGAAGCCTTTAAGTACAGGAGGAATAAGACCATTAGGAACTTAGGATAGGTTAGGTTGAAGTGGCCGTCAGTCAAAACAGATATTTGACTTCCTGGAGATTGGCAGATTGAAGCCTTTAAGTACAGGAGGAATAAGACCATTAGGAACTTAGGTTAGGTTAGGTTGAAATGGCCCTCAGTCAAAACCGATGCACTTAGGTCATGAAGGTCCGTTGTGATACCACAACCTTACTCATGGAACACAGCAATTCAGTGGCTTTCTTTCCGAGTCGAGTCGATAGATAACGATTATTCCGTCAATAGATAGCTCGACAATACGAAGAGCGACTCAATACTCAATTACGCGAACTAAAACGTTGGTTATACTCTGTTGTCAAAATAATTATTAGTTGACTCCACAACGTTGAAAGTTTGCTGTAATGGGGCGCAAATAAACACACCTTAGCCTTGATACTCAAATTACGATTTCAACGAGCGATAATGATGTTGTCCAGCCCATTATCCAGTTAGCCAGCAACACACGGCTATGACAAAACATCGATAAAACAGAGGTGAAAATTGAAAATTTCCTTTTCCGTTGAGGTCGACAGCAAGCTGTATCCTCTGGGGGATTGAAAAGCGAACGTAATAACGCCAACGAAGGTCATATAGTTTCAGGGCGCAGCGTAAGTGGTAAACATTAAGGGAACATTAAAATGAAGCCTACATACCTACCTATTGCGAATACAATACACATACATCCACAAGGTAAGTCTAGCACTTACCTTTTTCGAATTAGAAAACGTCGGCGTATCTGGTATACTGGACGACGATAATGCTGATGATGGTGATGCTTGTACCTGTCCGCTTGCCAACTTATTGTTACCATTATCAGCAGCTAAGGGTGGTGGTGGTGGTAGTGGAGTCTTCGTCAGTTCCGCTGGTACAAAACTGTATTGGTAATCGTCCTTGCCGCCCCAACTAGTAAGCATGTTGTCGTTGTCAACTATTTGACTTACTGTCTTTTGGTTAAGAAATTTCATTATAGCCGCAGCCTTAGGCGGTAGAATGCCTTTGATAATTTTAAAACCGGCTGCACAAGAAAATAAATCATAAATACGAATCAGGCGACAACTTATGTGTTTTTCTTACCATTTAGAATCCAGGCCATTTCATATACCACAATGTAATTCAACGCATTCGGATAGTACTGCTTAAAGGTATCTACGATGCGCTTTATAAAGTCCATATCCATGCTGGCCAAACCAGTTCCTTGCATGTCGAAGAACAATGTCATCTGATCCATATTCGTTTGCCGTTGTACCCTTTCAATCCAATAGACAACGCAGCGAATTAATTCGTTAATATCCTTTGTGCCTTTGCTGTGAAGTTTCGTTTTGAATATGAGCAACACTTTGCCATCAATGTCCTTATTATGGGCGAACACGATGCCTTCCTTTAGGTAATCGATACGTACATTGCTTTCATCTATATTGTTAGTTCCGTATTTCTGTCTCCAAATGCATGTGTCCCAGAGCATATCCAGAGATTTCTTCATATCTAAATCATACATCTCTAGAAATAGCTGCAACCATCGGTCAGTCGTCTTGACACGGGCAATATCAGCGGCATGAAAGCCATCTGTATAACATGTAATATAAAACATATATATTTTATATATGTAGTATGTACCTAACTGTTTTTGTTATGGAGTTATGGGAAAATGACTAAACGAAGAAAAGAATCCATAAAATTTTCCAGGTAAATTAATTCTCTAATCAGCGAAACACATCGTGCAAACTTTGAATAAAATCGGATTAATTATAAATTTTTTATAAGGGAACCCCTAACGCCTTCCAAATTTTTACAAAAGTGTTGTCACTGGAGATACACATGTGTACAAAATCTGAAGATAATCGGGCTAGTTTTTGAAAATTTGTATGAGAGCCCCTCGCCCTCTTTGGTCCCGATCACAACCAATTTTTAATAGAAAGTGTTGTCACCGGAAATACCCATGTACGCAAATTTTCAATAAAATCGGACTTTGGGAAGAAGTTACAATTTAGTTTACTGTCCTTATAGTATCAACGCATTGAATTGGCCCTAATTTAAGTCTGACAAACATCCGAGAGTAATAACTTGTCACGAAAAGCTTCTCAACTCGCTGATCGGATACGCACTTCAATTGTAGATCCCTTCCAATTGTATGCAAGAATATACATGCAAAACATAAATGGTCGCGAGAATCTAGACTTTGGACCGCAACGGTCTGTCGCGCCAAAATATTGTTTAATATTTTTGCTAATACTTTGAGCAAGTTTAGAAAGCATTTATAGTTTTTTTTTGGTTTACTCTACACGGATTGTTTTGGGCTATGATAACCAGTTTTTTTATTATTATTTTTTAACCGGCCTATTAACCTTATTATGCATTTAAACTTTAAGATTTAAGAAAGCGAAGCTTCTCAGCTCGCCATATGGATAGTGGCAAAATGTATATTTAAATTTAATAAATTATTCAAAAATAAATAACTTTTTACAAAAAAATAATTTAAACATTTATTTATTAACTTTTATCTTATGCCTTTTTTAGACTGAATTAGCTTTTTTCATTCCTTTTTTGTTTAAATTTTTTGTTTTGACTTTTGCCCCTGTTGCATGCATTACACACACCAAACGCGTCACACGCCGAATAAAATGCTGTATGAGCAAAACCACTATTCTATGCTTCACGCGCGCCACAAATTACGCCATCGCAAGCCAAGCAATAAGCAATTCTTTAAAAACATGTTCCATCGAACTCTGACGGGTAGAAGCCGAGATATACGAGTGGACAAACTGACACACGCACACTGAAAACATTTTCCTGTCCTCTGATTATTAGCTCCACCCTTCGGGCTCGCAATTAACCCTATTAACCTTATTAAGGAAGGGGAAGAGCATTTTCACGAATTTCTATATGACCAGCTAACTGAGGCTCCTCCAATGACTAACGCCACCACCAAGCGAAGAAGATATCAGCAAAGCAATAAATCGACTCAAAAACAATAAAGCCTCGGAATCAGAAGGCATGCCAGCGGGTAGAATAAATCTGGTGTGACTGCATTATACCAAGAAATTAATGAACTAATAGTGCAAGTTCGGGATAAAGAGACAATGCCAGCAGAACACCTTGTGCTCACAATAAGAAATGCGATGCTATGATCAAGGGCTAGATTAGGATGAAAGCTGTTGACTGTGTGACAATTCGGAGAAGAAAATCTCGGTGCATCTTCTCAATGAATGCCGACCAAAGATCCGACAGAGAAGTGACCATGTAGTCACCCATGCAATCTCGAAATCTCAACAATTCCTAAATCCTTTTCATATATTTAGGTTCTTAAGAGCCATTGGTATAGAGGGTGTGGTGTAGGGATGGGCATACACTATCCTTAGGGCACAAATCCGGGAGAACCGCAATAGTTCTGCTCTTGTCACTTGCCACAGAAAGCAGCTTCTTAATTCGCCTTTCGGATACGACAATAAATTGTAGGTCTTTTCCATTTGTGTGCTACAACAACAACCAATCAATCAATCGACATTGTGTTCTTGCTGTTGTTGGCCTTAGTTTTTCTATCAGCTGCAACTGATGGTGCAAAGTTCTGATTTTGCTTGGGATGAAGCAATAATAATGACCTTAACGTATTGTACTGAACTTTCTTATAAAAACACGCTTCACCGGTTTCTTCTAGATTGACATTTCTATACTCCTTGCAATTCATATCGATTTAAGATTTCTTAATAATTCTTTCTATTCGATTTCGTAGACTGTGAAAAACAGGATAACATTTAAGCTTATAAGCAACAGCGTAGCGACATTGTAATCGCTTTCAATCGAAATTATTTATCAATATTGTCGAGTATAGGGTTAGCTTCACTAACTGAGACTTAAGTAGATGAACACTTGTCGATAAGATATGAACTTTGTTCAGAGCAATGTATTATGTGTCAATGTACAAAGCATTGCAGCAAAGCCACTCTCGTTATCACAGATATACAAAAATACAAATATTGTATTTTATAATAACTTAACAAAGTCTAGTTTGTATCACAGTAGTAACATGAAAATAGCATGGCTGGATCAATTGAATATCTTATCAGCATTCAAAATCGTATCAATTACCCAAAAAAGCAGGTTCTTAATTATTATGAAGAAACTTTAAAACGGCTTTTCCCTTTCTCCTCATAATAAAAAGAATATTTTTTTGAAAATCTTTACCCGCAGGTGTTTCCTTTTCGTATTTTTTGAAGAAGAGATCCCTCAAAGTGATGATCTGCTCCTCCGATGGCATTAATTGTTCTACACCCATAGTTTTACGCTTAGTGATGGATGGAGTAGGAAATGCGAGAAATACCGTGCACTTTTAAATTCAAATTTAAACCGAAATAGTTTTGGGCCCGCTTTCCATGAACTCGTTGTGTCAAATGCTCAGCAACACTAACACTGGTTTCTCTGTCATATTTCTCTCACAGGTCGATACACCTCTTATCAGTGGTTGCTGCAAACAAAAAAAATTCAAACAGACATTGTAGAGGTAATCTTCGCTTCTCGCACTGTAAATGAAGATTAAATACCGCTCGTGAAAATGGCACAACAAAACTGTAAATTCGGTCGAACGCAATTAACAGCCAAAAAAATAAAACAGCAACCGAAAATGAAGTAACCCGAACAACCTACGAATATCAAGTAATGAGCTTACGCAATTTTTAATTCGCTCTATAATCGAACAACATAACTATATAACAACACTGATCATGTTGATCGGACAATTGAGTACAACAATCAAGGCTCACAGGGGTCAATTCGAACAAACCACTCGTCTAATTGCTAAACTGGATTAGATACTTATACTGTCATCGCAAGTATCGTTTTGATTCACTTGGCGCGCGCGTGGAAAGTGTGATACGTCTCGTATGACACTTGTTGGCGGTTGTTTATTGTGGCGCTATAGGTTGTTAGGTGGTCCGCCTGCGACGTTAGTTTATGAAAATGCATCGATGAACGCTTCGTTGTTAATCACAAATGCTACTGCTAAGGCCGAGAAACAAATGTAAACTGCGCTCCCAATAGTTCGTTGCATTTTTATATGTACCTATACCCTGCGAAAACAACAACAGCTGACGCTTTTGAACGCTGCCAAATGACGACATCCAATTGAACTGTGGACAAGAATCAGAGGTACACGAATATTAACAATATGTATTTATCTGAGAACTCATTAGTGGTCGCCATTGTAGATGAGGAAAAGATACTTTTGAAACAGAATGCAAAATGCACTATGTAAGCGCGTATTGACCAGGTGCGAGCAAAGGGTAAGGTATTCTAATTGCTTTCAAACGACAAAACCTTCACACCTTCAACCACAACTGCTTTTTAAATTCTCTATATTAACTTCGCGTGCACGTGGCTGGCTGGTCAGATTTTCTGATAAATTTTTAACCCACTTCCCATAGCCCGATTTTATTGAAATTTTGCACACATGTATATTTCCGGTGACAATACTTTCTATTAAATTTGATGCCCCTTGGACCTCGGGTTCGGGGTTCTATTGTAATGTACGCTATTTTTCACATGACCAAAACAGTTTTTCTGCTTAACTGCTCATGCAAAATGTAAAATTACTGTGGGAATGTGTTTTCGCTGAGACTGCGGTAAATAACAATAGTATTTTCTTTGTTAAGTGCGGATAATGCCTACTTTCGAGGGTAGGTTATTGCATAGGAAACATTCACTTTCGTCTATGGTCGTGTGAAAAAACTATAGTGTAAAGGTTATCAGAACATTGTCTAATACTCTTGTACTTTGCTGTCCAGCGTGTTTCTCAAAAGAGAGGTATATTTGAAATTTTAATTCACTTTTGCGACCAACCAGCCAGGCACACTCGTCTTACCTGTTGGCCAGCAAAGTGAATAACTGTTTTGAAATGGCTTCTGTGTTCAGCTCACGCCTTTTAAATTCTCTATATTAACGTGTGTGTTTGTAGTTTTGTGATAAATTTTTAACCCACTTCCTAAAAACCGAATTTATTCAAACTTTGCACACATGTGTATCACCGATGACAACACGTTTTATTAATTTTTGGGGCTACTCGGACCTCGGAGTCGGAGTGCAACCACAGATATTTTACAAAGTTTACCCGATTTTCTTTAAATTTTGTATGCATGTATATCTCCGATGGGCAACACTTTTTGTAAACATTTGAAAGTGATCTTCCATGATTTGTTCGTAATCGAAAGTAGCTTAAGCTTGGTATCTCTAAGGTTTAGCGCTAATTTTAAGGATAGGTCCAGAGATTTTAATCGAGATATTGGGGTATTCTCGATATCGTAGTGGATTGAAATATGGCCGTTTTAACATTTAGAAAGGAATGCCTGGAAAGCTTGGAACAATTTCAACAAACTTGGTATACATAACACATACATTCTGGAATCGAAGCGAAGCGGGTCGATATTAGTGTCGAATCCACAGTTTTCCAGGTTGCTGATATGAGTAGTGCCGCTAAGACACCTCCATCACTCCTATGGGTGGTGGTGTGAAGGGCGTGATATATGAAATCACCGATATTACTGTCGAATCCATAGTTTTCGGGGTTGCTGAGATGAATTGTGATGGTAAAGCACCACTAAGGGTGGGGTGTGAAGGGGGTAACATTGGAGATGACCGACATTACTGTCGAATCCATAGTTTTTGGGAAAGTGATGGTAAGCAAATCATATCTATGAGTGTGGTGGGAAGTGAAAAAATTATCTAAAACGACCAATATTAGTATAGAATTATCATTAGCAGCTTTAAAGTCTATAAACATGCGGTCTAGTAAGTTTTGGAACTCTAGACAATTTTCCATCGCCTGCCAAAGGCTGAAAATCTAATCAGTTGTTAATTTACCAGGGATAAAGTCACGCTGGTGTGAGCCAATGATGGCTTTAGAGTATGGGGCTATCCTGTCTTGAAGGATAGAGGAGAAAATCTTATACGCGGTACTCAACAACGTTATACCACGATAATTGCTGCAAGTTATGATATCTCCTTTCTTATGTATGGGACACAGGATCATTTTCGTCAGTGTTATGGAGCGTTTCTTCCTTCCGAACATGAACTATTAGTTCATGAAGAATGATTTTCACATTACAGGGTTGATATGAAGTTCCCGTTCGATTAATTTAAAGAATTCCTCTTTTAAATCTTTTGTGAAATCCTCTGTAAGTGAGTGAACGGTTATAAAGTTTATGTTCTTAAATTTCCGACGCGCGTAGGGAATAGCTTTAAAGCCGATAACGCTGCGGGCGAGAAGGCCACCCCGAGCACGTGAAATCATGCATAACAGCTGTAGTATGTATCATATTCTGATTTTTGTGATGCACCCTTGCTCGTCCAGCGCAACCCATGTATTTGAATTGCTGTGCAGCTCAAGCTCTACGTTCCATAAGGAACTTTCAAACTAATTACTGGAAATTCGTATATGTTAAGGAGCTTTAATGGGATAATAATATATCTGTGGTATTCTATTGCTCTTCTGATGAGGCATTTTAAATTCTAATTCTAAATATACAAAGGAAAGAAATGAAAGCTTTCCACTTGGCTTTCCCAGTAAAAAAGCATCAAACATAGCAGCATATTTTGCTTTGACATTCTATTTCGTCCGAAGTTCAGTTCATCGGGCAGATAGAAGAAAAAGACATTGCTGACAGTGACACTGACATTTTGAAAAATGTTTTTGCTTTGTTTTGTGTTGCATGAGTGTTCAGCTTGTTGCTAATAAAAGAGAGAAAAAAAGTATTTTTAGAGATTAAGTTTTATCGGGAAAACGCGTACGTGTGTGTGTGTTACTGGTAAAATGAAGTTTGCCGAACATTTATCTGCCCATATAACGCCCGAATGGAGGAAGCAGTACATCAACTATGAGGTTCGTCCAACACAATTTTTCACTATTTGTTGTTTTCCACTTCCTGGCGACAGAGTAGTTGTTCAGAAGATGAAGAGGACGAGTCGAAATGACAGTAGCTGTCAGAAATGATAGCGATGAAGCTTTTTCTTGGGGAGCTCCCCGTAGTTTGCTTAGCGCATGTCAGCAAACACAAAGAGTAAAAGTAGGAAAATGAAAGCGAAAGTATTTTTCTCATTTTCATTTGGTTGGATTTTCACTTTTTCCTTTGCTGCCAGCCGCTAGCAGACCACGTGCTTGCTGATTTGTTTACAAACAATTGGTCGTTTTTTTGTTATAAATGTGGGTGTGAGTCTGCCAACTGCCACTACATACATCCTACAGTTTTCTGAGCTTAAATGAGTAACCAGATTATGCATTTTCTCTTACTCTATAAAGATGGCCCGGCCTTGTCATTCAGCAAGGCCAGTCAATCTTAATATCTATTGCACCTGAAAATGATCATATCGGTCATTGTCAATCTGCATAGTCATATCGTATTCTCTTCTACAAAAAGGTTTGCTCTGTCTATGCCAGCCATATCTACGACGGTCTTAAGTGATAAGATAATGTAATGATCTTTGAAAGTCTGGACATGTTTCCACCGGGAAGGATAAGAGTAAAAAATTGATTGGTTGCGGTAATTTCTCGGAAGAATTCTCTATAATGTGGACCAGTGGGCGCCGTGGCTCAGTGGCAATGAGCATGTAACACCAAAAGTTTTTTTCATGGTGTCCCATATCTCGAGATTGGGTGACAAACGTTCCGAGAGTAATAACTTGTCACGGAAGGCTTCTCAATTCGCCGTTCGCATCCGGGCTTAAATTGTAGGTCCCTTCCATTTGTGTCCAAAAATATAAATGCACAGCACAAATGGTCGTGAGAAGCTAGGCCTTGGACCGCAACGATCTGTCGCGCCGAATATTATTATTATTATTATTACGGTTACGGATGGGTTGGAGGATGGCTGGGATGCATCTGGATATTTGTTTTGAGCAGCGTTACTGAAATAAGCGATAAAACAGTGACAAGAAGGAAACATTCCTACGATTTTCAAGGGATTAGATTGTTTCCGCGATATTTATATCACCAATAAGTTTTATCGCGCGGCTATCTAAATAGATAGCATTGGGTCTTGGAAGCGGTCTGAGTTACTACAGACAAAAGAACTTGATTCCAGACTCTGTCAAATGCTTTGCAAATATCGAGTGCAGCAACTTTGCTTTCACCAAATTTGTGAATAGACTGGTCACGTGATAGCGTACTGCTGGTTGCTAAGGATTTCGCATGATTCAAGGTATTGTATATAAGCTGTTTTCCAATTCCTAGGGACGACTCCAGAATAATAAGAGAAATGGAAAAGTCTGCACAGTGGAATTGTCAACGTTAAAGAAAGCCTGTACAAAACTATAACGGGAAATACTATCATCATTTAATGTTGAGTTCATTTAATAAGCTAGCCACTTGATGAGTACGAAAGTAAATCACACCCATAGAGGATTTGACACTTTCAAGTACAGGCGGTGACAACGCGCTATCTGGTAGCGTGGTGCTATATATATATGGTATATTCTCCTTATATACAATTTGTTATACAAGTTCCACAAGTATACTGTTATATACAGTATATATACAATATTACTGAGCCTAATTGTATGCAATTGTTTTTGGTAATTTCTTGACTCTAATACAATTCCTTTCTAGTTGAATTTTCGTAATAATATTTATCTTAAAAATATGAAATGCAATGATTGTTGCAATATTTTAATAAAAAGTTCCAACTAACTGTCTTCGTTTGTTTTTTTAACAATAATTTCAGGAGATGAAGGCAATGCTTTATGCCTGTGTAGAGCAATCTCCCTCAGCTGAGTTAGTTGACTCAGATGTTGTCACGCGATATTTTGCAAAATTCGACGAGCAATTCTTTCATTATTGTGACAAAGAACTGGCCAAGATTAACGTGTTCTACTCGGAGAAAATGGCCGAGGCTACGAGAAAGCATGGAAATTTGCGCAGTGAATTAACCGAAGCTCTTGAGGTGGGTTTCGTCAAGAAGAAACAACCAGCGTGGAAGACGAAAAATCCTCTGGGCAAAAAGAATGTACCAGCGCGAAAGATTCAAGATCTCAAATTGGCATTTAGTGAATTCTATTTGGGACTGATTCTGTTGCAGAATTACCAAAACTTGAATTTCACCGGATTTCGCAAAATTCTAAAGAAACACGATAAACTGTTGAGTGTCGACTATGGCGCCAAGTGGCGCAAGGAGCATGTCGAGTTGGCTCATTTCTATACAAACAAAGACATTGATCGTCTGATCCAAGAGACTGAGACGGCGTTTACGCATGACATCGAAGGTGGCGATCGACAGAAGGCAATGAAACGCTTGCGTGTTCCACCGCTAGGCGAACAGCAGAGTCCCTGGACAACATTCAAAGTTGGACTTTTTTCGGGTGCATTCGTTGTGCTCTTTATAACGGTGGTACTGTCAGCGATTTTTCACGGCTTGGGCGATAACTGGCGTGTAGCGTTAAGGCTATTTCGTGGACCATTTCTCATCATTGAATGTCTGTTTCTGTGGGGAGTCAACGTGTATGGCTGGAGGTCATCCGGTGTTAATCATGTGCTTATCTTCGAATTGGATCCACGGAATCATCTGTCCGAACAAAACATAATGGAGATTGCGTCGGTTTTTGGAGTTATCTGGACAATCTGCGTCCTGTGTTTTATCTACTTTGAGGCCATTGGCATTCCACAATATGCTGCGCCAATTTTTCTCTACACAGCAATGGCTGTGTTCCTTTTGAATCCGACGAAAACGTTTCATCACGAGGCACGCTACTGGGCGGTACGTATATTGGGACGTGTTCTCGTGGCACCATTCTGTTTTGTGAATTTCGCCGACTTCTGGCTGGCAGATCAACTGAATAGCATTGTTGCAGCATTTCTGGATATCCCCTTTGCGTTATGTTTTTTCCACAGCAACCCCAATTGGCAGGCAGTAGTTGTTGGTAAGTGGTGCGAAGTTAACTAAGAGTTAGTAGTGTTGCGAATGGCCATTTGTCATTCGGTGTGTGCATCGCATCCATAACACTCACAACTGCAAATAGTGCACCGCATGGCACAACCAAAATCCGCACTTTCATTCCTTTCCAGATGGTCACACCTGCATCAAAGACGTATCCTTCATTCGGCCAATGGTGGCAATAATGCCGGCGTACTTCCGTTTTGCCCAATGCATCCGGCGATACAGGGACACAAAGGAAGCATTCCCCCATTTGGTTAACGCTGCAAAGTACGCCACCTCGTTCTTCGTCGTCATATTCTCGTATAAATTTCATACAACAACGGGTAAGTAAGTGGTGGAAGATATTGATTGATTACCTACTGCGGTTGATTTATCGTTACCGAGAGTCAGCACATTTATGATATGACGCATCCGCTTGGGTTTCAAATTTGTTCAGATTGAAGGATGATGGAAACATAAAAACGAAGTTGTATCTTAGTTTATAGTCCCGAAAGATTTTCGAATTTCCGCAACAGAAATCCGGAAATAACATTTTTGCATAATCCTGAGTCTTGACATGAAATACAGTTTTCTTGATGTAGGAATGTCGTGCGTTCAACTTCCTGTCATTTTCCTATAGGACAAAAAATGGTAATATCTTCTGACAAGTCCTTTAGGGGTAAAGTTGGAGCATGAGGATTATACTCTCATCCGTAGATAGCATCATTATGGAACCTGCAACATAGGATCCCATATATACATACATCTGCAACCAAGGCATTGACAGCGGTTTAACGAAATGAAGCGTTCGATGGCTAGGCGAACAATCAATCGCACAAAAAAACAGATAAGAATTTTTTGGTGATTATTCATCCACTGTGGGTGATTGTTCATAAAGAATATTCTCCCAACGTTTTAAATTGCCTATGGGCGATTACCAAAAATTTGTTTTCCAATAAAATATTACAGTCCCTTCGTTAGGCGGGGCTACAGTTGAGGGTGCACCTGGGCACAACTAATATGCCTCTTCAATTAAAATGGTATTGTGATTGCTTCTGTATACAGTTGCGTAAACCTATCCCTTGGAGGTCGTCCTTCAATTGTGTGCATCAATTATGGCGACTCTTTTCTCTACTGCACTATGCCTTGTGGTTTTATATATTTTAAACTCTGTTGATGCCAAATGCCCACACATGTCCAAGACATTTTAAACGTCCAGTACATTTTTTTTATTATAAAGTTTTTAAATTATAAATTCCTTTAGCGCGAAGGAGACCAAAACCATCTGAGGCATTGTTTGCTCGAAATGATCAACAATATCTTCATCAGCGGTCGATAGAGTATATGTAACAGCGCCATACAGCAAGACTGGTATGATAAAGGTCTTATACAGGGTCTTCTTAGTAATCCCAAAGAAGGCTTTTCTACTCAATTGCTTTTTTATCCCGCAATTTCTGTAGTGGTGTCATTATTGGATGTTATAGCGGAGCATAGATAGACGATTTCGCTAACTACCTCAAAGTTAAAGCAGTCTATTGTGGCATTTTGGCAAATATGTCGGTGTTGGGTATCCCTTCTTGCTGACAGCAAATACTCTGTCTTACCCTCATTAACTGCAGATCCCAATTTTATCGTTTCTGCATAAATGCTTGCAAATGCACCAGCTTGCAGATGTTCTATCAATGACATCAGCGTATGCCAGCATTTGAAGAGGCTTAATGAAATTGTTCCTCAATCGTGGACCTAAGAGTTTCGCATAATTCTCACCAATGTTAAAAGAAAAAGTTCTCCCTGACAGCGAAATGTTGATCTTCATCTCCGTTTAACAGTCAGATGAAATGAAATTCCCGTGTTCCATGTTACATATGGATCCAAGACTTGGGTGCTTATCAAAAAGCATTCTGAACTCTTAGACGCGTTCGAGGGCAAAGTCTTATGGATTATTGTGAGGAAGAACGATTCTGGGGACGATGATAAGATATACGAGCTACGCTCGGAAGGCTCCGGTGGGCATGACATCTAGCTCGCATGATCCTGCTCGAAAAGTCATTTGCGGTAGGATTTATGGGACATGACAGCGAAGCCGGTGAAACCTACACTTGAAAGATAACGTAGACCAGGACGCCTAGTGTTTACTGATGCCGAACTGGATGACATCGGCTCGAAATGGAGACTGGTTGAGAGCTTTTTTTGTTTATTTGTGTCCTCTATTTATTTTATAGTATAATACAAACAAACAAATATTGCTCCTGGAGGAGCACAGAGCAGAACGACCTCTTTCCAGCGCCGTTTGTCTCTTGCCAGCAGTTTGGCTTCACATCATATGCCTACTGTACGCGATTTTCTTTCGATTGATCTGCGCCACATGTTCACTAGGCGTCCCGGGTTTCGTCTTCCTTGAGGGTTCCATTCAAAGGCCATTTTTGCAATGTCATTGTCCGGTTTCCGCAGGGTGTGCTGCCCTACCCATTGCTATTTCAATTTCAATGTAGATTGCCTCATTATTTGTCAGGGCAACTAGATCCGAGTTTGAGATCGTGTTTGGCCAAAAGATGCCACACGAATACTTGTAATATTTGAGAAATGGGGGTTGTTTTTTTCCAAGTCTAACCATATAATAGGACCGATTAACCACTAGCATTAAGGATCTTTAGCTTGATGTGCCTGGAGATGTTATGCGCTCGCCACACTTCGTTTAATGAGTAGTAAGCAAGACGTGCTTGGTTTGTGCGGGCTGTCACGTCTGAATCGGAATTGCCGTTCTTAGTTATTAGGCTCTCTAAGTAGCTCCACGTCTTTAATGTCTATCATTGCATCGTTGGGGATTGGGGAGAGGATACATCCTTGCCTGACTCCTTTGGAGATGGTGAAATTGACTCAGTTCTTGCCCTTATATCGGACGTTGCATTCGACATCTCTATATAATTCACGCCGCTTTAAAACTTTAGCGGGAATGCCATCAGGCCCAGCAGATTTGCTCGATTGAGATTACGGCTCCATTATGGTCTTTAAAAGGTGGTATAGTTTTTGCACTTTCTCCATTAAGCCTACGTGTTGCGCTCTGTAGACCCCATGCATATTACTACATCGAGAAGTCCTATCAGTCTTCGCTGCAACCTCATTTATGAAAAGCCTGCCATTCTTTTTACTTGTACTTCGGCGCGGTTATATTCCCTCTTCAGTTGATACTTTGGCATCGATAAACGTTCATTTGTAAGCGGAGTTTTAAGATAGCATCGTTCTTAGGTCTGATTCCACGTGTCATCTCTTACTCATGGCTTCCTGTGATGTTATGCAACTTCTGCGGCTCCTTTAATTGCAGATTCGACGGTGTCCTTTGAACCTACGTTTGTATGCTCAGCGACGATGTTTGACTCAAGTTGCAAATTAAATCCATTCACCTTGGCGGGATCTTGAATTTTGCTGATTGCAGCTGTTGACTGGAGCACAAATCCAGAAACCCTTCTGCATTGTTGTTGTGCGTGGTGCCAAGAGCATAGCGGCCCATGCACGCGTGAAGGTTTCAATTGTCGTTGCAAACTTTGGAGTTCATATCGACAAGCATAATTTTGATATCGCCGGCATGAGCACAGACTATTGTTGCCTCTAGTTGAATGTAGAATGCCTCCTTGGTTTCATCTTCATCAGGTTCGGTGGGTGCATAGCTTGGATACTAGTGATATTGCGGAATTTAGACTGGAATCGTTCTGAAATTATGCCGTCAAATCTAATCAATGACTTTTAAGCTCTAGCTGTTATAAGAATTCCAGTTCCATTGATTCAAAAGTCATTATTGCCACTAAATATTAGATAATACCCTGATTGTTCATGAAAGTCGCCTCTTGACCCATCTATCGTACTTCACTAAGGCTCAAAATTAGTAGCTGGTAACGATCCATCTCACGACAAACTTGACACAGTCTTGACGGATCTGACAAAGTGCGGACGTTCCACGTTCCGATCTTAGTCCTGTGTCGATAGCCAAATGTCGTTTGCAATATTTCCGTTTCGTATTCACAAAAATGTTGAACTTTACTAAAATTCCTATTGAAGCTGACCTAAGATTGAAGATTCCGAACTACTTGACATTACGATAAGCGAATAAGAGCAGGGCTGCTTCTAACAAAAACAGAAAAAAATAATAAAAACGTAGCCGACGTAAATCTAACAGTTACGAAGATATGAGACTAGGAATCCATATAAGGTAATCCATAACTCTGGCAGTGTCGCAATTTTGCTGTAAGGGCGAACCTGCTACAGATCTTAAACGGACTACGGACTAAATTTAACATAAAAAACATTTAAAAAGTATTTATCTCATTTATGGTTAAACAAAAACAACCTTAACCTAAGTTATCTTTACCTCAACCAAACATCGTCCTCGTACTTCTACTCGCACGTGCGTGCACCTCTGAGTTAATTCGACGAACTTTGCATCCTCGTTAATTATTTGTTCACAGATCGACTTTCCGCGTTTGGCGTAACTTTGTTACATTTGACCTTTCTCTCATTACAGATGATTATCTCCATACGAAGGATAACCCTTGGTTCTATTGTTGGATAGCAGCGGGAATCATATCCTCCTGTTACGCATATACGTGGGATATTAAATTCGATTGGGGCCTTTTTGATTCAAAGGCGGGCGATAATAAATTCCTTCGCGAGGAGATTGTTTACTCATCTACGGTGAGTTTTATTTGTATGTGCTTGTGTGTGTGTGTGGGTGTGGGTGTGTGCGAGAGAAAGAGAGAGAGTTGCTAAATGTTGAATAATGAAGCCAATAAATTGTGGTGCCCCCCCCCATTACAAGTCTTCCTAATTCTCTGTTGGTATTCATGCTTAGTGGTTCTACTACTTCGGCATTGTGGAGGATTTCATTTTGCGATTTGCTTGGACGGTATCGATGAGCCTCACCGAAGCCGGCTACATGGAAAGTGATATTATGGTTACCATTCTAAGTCCGCTGGAGGTCTTTCGCCGCTTCATTTGGAATTTTTTCCGCCTGGAGAATGAGCATTTGAATAATTGCGGCAAATTTCGAGCTGTACGTGATATCTCGGTAGCACCGATGGATTGTTCCGATCAGGTTTGTTATATCCCCACACAATTGCCACCATTCTATTACTTTATTATTCATTGGTCAGACTACTATTCTACGAATGATGGACGAGGAGGATGGCGTAGTGAATCGTCGTTCAAAAACCAAAGGACAAACAAAGAAGAAAGTCGAACATAGATTATTGCTGCAGGGTGAATCCATTGAGGATTTGTATGTCTAATCAGTCGAGTGGCAATGGATCCATTTTAGCCGCACCACCCCTTTTGCTCACTCATCAAACTGCTTTGTACTTAATATGACATTTTATTTATTTTTAATCACAATTTTTTAAATAATGTCCTTAGTGTTTTTTAACTTTTTAATGCTATGAACTCCATGTTATACGAGTACATATATTTGTACATAACAAGGATGTATATATGTCCACTTTATCTTACTTGATCTTATATGTGAATGGAGATAAAAGGTAATTTGTTTGTGATTTAAAATTAAATAAACAACATGTTATGAATCGAAATTGTAGGCCATTTTAAACTTTAGGGGTTTTGTGGCTTTTAGCAGTTGATGACTGTATGTACCTTATATGTGCGACTCTATGTATGGTTTTTCTCATTTATGGCTTCGATGAGTACGACAAATTGCCTCGTTGCCCTTGTACATTTACCTTTATGTTCAACGTTTGGCCTTTAATGCTGAATTGTGTTTATTCATTCAACCATATTCATAGCCACGGTGGATATTCAAATATTTGGCGAAACAGACCACTGTGGTTTTTGGTGTTTTTCTGGGATTCG
Source organism: Nephrocerus scutellatus (assembly GCA_947095585.1). Taxonomy (NCBI): domain Eukaryota; kingdom Metazoa; phylum Arthropoda; class Insecta; order Diptera; family Pipunculidae; genus Nephrocerus; species Nephrocerus scutellatus. The sequence goes on along the minus strand of OX352765.1, from coordinate 24,361,887 downwards.
AACTTTGAATTTCGTGCTCAGTACTCCAACGCAATAACAACTGAGCCACGGCACACATAGAAATGGTTTAATTGTTCATATTTTAAGCCAGAAAGATGTATAAGCGAGGTTGCTACAACTTGGCGTAACGTAGAATAATTTTTTTACGGCTATTCTGCTAGAAATACGCACAAAGTGCTATTATCATTGTTATCATTATCATTATCATGATAACGTTGTTCAATGGTCTTAATTAAACAATGTCGACATAACGATAATGCCCAAAGATCTCATCATCTCATCGGGAATCGTCCTTCCTTACGAAACGTACAACATTTCTCTGTAAAACTTTCCTCTCGAAAGCGCGGCTAAGAGGTCAGAGTGATTTTTGCTAAACACACAAGTAAGAACTGGTATGACCATTGTCTTATCCACCCGCAGCTTGGATGCCACAGGTTAATTTCTGGATTTGAAGATTATTGACAGACTATAACTACCTATAGTAAGGTTAAATAGCTTTTTCTAGTTTCCTGCTGGTACAATTGACCTGAGAAAGTTAGAGGATTGCACTTTATTCAACGCAATGTTAAAGAGGATGCAGGTCAGTCTATAACCCTTGTCAGATCATGTTAAAAATGTGGAATGAGTTTGATATCCAATCACGGCGGATTTTAAAAATCCAAGAGTTATCCACTGCTCGTAGTTTGGCAAAAAAGAAGTAGTAAGCTGTGTTTTTGTTGTGAATAGTAGTTTCAGAATGGATCGCTGCAACATACGTGGGATGAGAATGAATTTTTGCGCTGGCACTAAGTGAAACACTGGTATATGAGAGATTTACGATACATCAGAATTAAATATGCTTGGTTACAACTTAGTGCCATTATTTTTCCCCGAACGTAGACTCGCAATTTATGTCCGTAGTGATGTTGCTTTTCAACTTCTACCTCAGTTCAGAAAATGTTCCAATCCGAAATTTAATTTCATATAACTTAAACTTAAACTAACTACTGTTTTTGCCCCAACTTAGACAGTAATTCAACTCAAAAAGAGTTTGAAACACTGTCAGATTCAATTTCAAGAATTGTCACACAATATCCTTACACTGAAATCGTTATTGTGTGCGATTTCATTGTTCGCTTCACCATTCTGGCCAGACAACACCCGAAGGAAAGTGTGTTGAGATATTCGCTGAGATAAATAACCTTACACAGCTTGTAAATGAGCGTACACGAATACCTGACATTGCAAATCATTCCGTCAACTTGAGAGTATTATCTGGTCGCTATTGCTCCATGATTACAACATGAATGCCGTCCGTCGCTGATGCGTTCACAAGCATCATTCTTTTTGGTATGAGAGATTTTATCCCTTTCAGGAATAAGTTTGTCAAACCAAAGGAAGAGGAATAGTATGATTTTAGCTGTAAAGAGGCTTCTAGGATTAGAGAGAAATGCTTTCGGCTTTACAAAGCAAATACCTACTGAGGAAAACCGAATAAATTGCAAACGAGCCAGAAATGATTGCAATGCCCGCCTTCGGCGAGTCAAATTCGGCTGCGACCAAAAGTTGAAGCAAAAAATGCTAAAATGTCTCAAAGGTAGTAAACATTTTTGGCCATTCGAAAATACAGCCTCGTAGTCGATTACAGCTTATTTCTGCTGTCAGCTACAAGGGCAAGGCCAATCTGTTTGCTATGCAATTAGAGCTAGCTATACGCTTTCAGATTATGCATTACTTCCTCTTGTATCTCTAGTCAAAGTGGCTGATACTGCGACCTAAAAAGGTATATAGTATCATAGGGTGTTGCTAATCTTGGAGACATACTACCTCCCTTATTAAGGATAGTATGTCCTTAGTGGCAGAGTTTCGCACATCTGCCGACGTACATATTGCCGTATGGAAAGTACCTCTCCTTAACCAGATCAATGCTGGACAATAACAGAGAATGTGCACGTATAATTCATCATCCCCCGACTAGAAACTTAATAACGTGTCTGAACAAGCCACAGTGAGCTGTGAGAAAGCTCACCAGCTTTCTATGTCGAGGCTTTCTTTATAGGAAAAGTGCCTGATTTTGGCAGTTATTAATCATTAATCACAGTAAGTTTCCGGTCCTAAGAACGCAGATTCCGATCCAGCCCTGGCTAGTTCATCTGCATATTCGTTGTCTGCAATCCCTTGGTGACCAGGGACCCAACCGAGCTTAAACCTGTTGTTCCTTGCTAGCGATTGTAGTGCATTGTAGCAGCATTTTAAAGATTAAGAGTCCATTAAGTTGGACGATAAAGCTTTCAGTGCTGCTTGACTATGTGAAAAGTTATGAATCGTAGCGCCGATAATACCCTTACTACGGTTAATCATAGCGCAGACCTCAATGGCATGGAGTTCTGCCTTAAAAACCGTGGGACTGACTCATACCCATTGCTATCGAGACTTTGGTGTTGGGTCCAAAAACACCAGCTCCTTCTTCAGATTCCATCTTCGATCCGTCCGTCCGTCCAGAACACCGTTAGACCACATTGCACGGTCCAATACTGTGACTACAAAGAACCTGCTGAAACAGTACTCCCAGGCCATGGTGTCGGCGATAGTGCAAATATTTAATCGCACTGGAAGAAGCTAGGCCTTGAACCGCACGGTCTGTCGCGCCGGTATTATTATTTCTCTACTGCACCATTCTAAGACGCAAAGAACGTACCTTGCATGACATTTGTAATGGTCGTGCTGTGCTTACCACTAATTAAAATCGCCAAGTCATCAGCATAGCCAATGGCGATGTAGCCTGATCTATGTAGATCTGCTAGAAGGTTGTCTACGACGAGTGACCACAGAAGGGGGCAAAGGACGCGTTCTTGCGGACAGCCCTTAGTTAAAGTCATCGACACAGGCACTTCCACTGTGATAACTCGACTTTCAAGCGCTTAACCATTGGTTGGTCGAGTCCTCGATACCTCTGCTACTGATTGCTCTTGCTATTGAGTCGTAGCTAGTGTTATCGAAGCACCCTCAATGTCAAGGGATAAACTATTTATCGTACTGTAAATGCGGGCGCCCTATGGTTAGGAGCGTTAGGGTATTTGTGTGAAACATAAGCTTGAAGTATCGTTCTAATTATGTCCTCACGGTGAGACGTGTAGTTACCATCTGTCTTTTTCAGTAAACCTACACAATTTGTCTGATCCTTGACGAGTGCCGCTACTGGCATAGCAGTAATGTTTTTGCAGCATTTCCTCCATGTAGCTCGTTTGGATCGTCCCAATTCTAATTTGATATAGAACTCAAATATTTGCATTTGTTAAGCTCATTAAATTCAGACCTGAACAGCATAATAAAGTGGCGAGAAGATAATGGAGTAGAATTTAACGCTTCTTAAACTCAATGCTGTCACCTGTCGTCCAGGCGAATCGTAAACCCTCGACCATTATCCATGAATGTCACTTGCACTCGCAATTCGGTGTGTGCGTTAACGACAAGTTTTATTGGAACAAACACATATTTGCCATCGCCAAGACAAAAATACTGCGAAATGTTTAAGTTTTCTCACAAGATCCAAGAAATATTTTACTTCTGATCTGGCTCCAATCTACAAAGAATTCATTCGCCCCAAACTTGAGTACAATTGTTATATCTGGTCAGGTTCTCCTAAATCTACTGTAAATCTGTTATTGAATTCAGAACCGAGCGATAAAACTTTAGATGACGAAAAAACTGCGAATTGAAAAGGTTTGCTTCAACCGTGCAGGAACGTTTCCTGCTCGTCACTGTTTTACCTCTATTACCACCTCAAGAGAAATATTCAGTTACATGCCTCTCTCTCCCCTCTAAATCAACCACAACACTCGTAGCGCTCTAATTGCTCATCAGTTTACACTCAAGCCCATCTTCGGACGTACAGTTAAGTTCAGAGATTCGTTCTTCAGCCGTTTAATCCTTTCTTCAATCATTACTACAATCCACAGGCATTCAAAGCACAAGCTCACATACATCTTCTCCTTTCATCTTACTAAACCTTAACGCCCACGCTGTGCTAAGCTTAGCATTGTAAGGGTGCTAACCGCTATACACGTGCACAAATTATAAAAAAACACAGATTATAAAATAAATTTTTTGCTTTAATTATTTCAACAATATATAACTACAAATCCACTTCAATGCAAACAAATAGACAGAGAGCATTGGTTTTTATTTACAGATCGTACTTATAATCAGGAACATGTAAATCACTAAACGTTAATGCGGCTGTGTGTGTATAACTTATTTGTTTACTCTTTGATGTACAGAAGTCGGACGTAAGGTGGCAGGATCTAAAATGAGAAGAAGAAAAAACACCCGTAAATTAAAGGATGTGGCAACGGAAATAATAATTTGCAAATGATAGAGTCGTTCATTAGCGGAAACCGGAGAGCTAGAGGATTTAATTTCATTTAGATTTTAGAATTGTAATGTTGGTTTACGTAATTGCAGAATGAGGGGTGCAATTAGGGCGATTCTATCTGTGCAACGGGTTTTTTACGTTATAACTTATGTTCCTAATCAGATGGTATTCGTAAAAATATGTTAATATATGGATGTAACTTAATTGAAAATTATAGGCTAATGGTACCATAAGCAAAGCAATGAATGCAATGTGGAGAGGCGTATAACGAAAGACCGCGCCGGCTACGCATCCAATGGCAGAAACTTCAATGCAATTTTATTCATTAGGCGCGACTGTTTAAAGCTCCGAAATCATTAGCACGAGCTTTCAGACATATGATGTTCTGATGAGCTAAAAACGAGGATCCTCCTTCTGGCAGTAATCCATTTACAATAAATGTTTAGCAAGACGGACAAACAACCTTCAAATTTCATCACCTACAGAGGCACCTGATAGACACATCCCGTTTAATGTTTTCGCCCAACGCATGTGTGTAAATCAAAATAAATTAAAATATAAAATAACATTTTCTATGCAATTTAACCTCAAAAACGCACATAAATTTGCGGATATGCGGCTTGCGCTCTGTAAACCGCATAACGCGAACTTAATTATGTCTGCAATTTGCTTTTAATAGGCAGTACACATATATTGAAAAAATTCAGAAATTAAAATTATTTGTTTCATTAAATTATTCATTGAGCGGTCATTCATTAGCATTAAACAAAAACATAGCGCTAACCGCATTGTGTGCAGATAGATAGATAGATAGATAGATAGCATTGTCACACAGTTTTTGCTTTACGGAAAATGTTGAATAAGCAAAATTGAAATCATTACCAATGCGCCTTTAATGATATTTAGTGTAATCGTCCATCTTTTCTATTTAGTTGCTCCGAATTGTACTATCATCCGTAATAATGACAGGAATTATCAGCGTCGGTTTCATCCTAAGCGTGGTTTGTTGATCGACAAAGTTTTCGCCCTTTGAGCTGGAGTCGTCTAAAAATTAAAACAAAAAAAAATGGAAAAATGTTTCATTTATACGATTGGGCAGTGACTGAATTTTCAATAATATTGCGTAACTAACTCGTGTAATGTGAGAAGGAGTCAAATAACCTTGCCCGTAAAAAACCTTTATTATGTAACTCGAAAATAAGCCTCGGAATCACTGTTCTATGACGACGACCACGGCAACGAAAACGATTTATGGAATATATGCTCACTGTAGAGATCAAGCTACACAGCAGCTAACCGATACCATGTCGAAATATAAAATAGTATATTACATAACGAGGGAGGAAAGTGGAGTTTATCGTGCAAGTTAGAAGAATCGAACGAGCACGATGAGCACTTTTGTGCGAGTAGTGACGCTATTTTTCACACGACCCAAACCGGGTTTTCTGCTAAACCGGTTTTTCGCAATGCAATATTACTCTGTTCGCTGTCCTTAAGTTCGCTGTGACTGCAGTAAAAAACAAAAGTATTTTATATGTTAACTCACTAGTGCGTATAACGGCTACTTTAGAAGCTAGGTTATAGTGTATGAAACAGTCACTTTCGTCTGTGGGCGTGTGAAAACGATTTATCAGCATCCTAGGTGATGCGGTGGATGAGAAATTATGTCTTAAAAAATCTAGAGAATTCTTGAGCCCGTTTGTGGGGCAGTGATCTTGTAAAGCTTGGGCTTACATATATAGTCCCAACGAGCACTGATGCTCCTTTATTGGACCTCCACTCTTGGCTATTGCGCCTTTGAGTTTAACCTCTAGGCAATTTCCTGCACCGAAGAGAATGTTTCAGTGCCTAAGGCTCACAAGCCTAATAAAACTAAAGAAACGTTCAGTTCAACTGCCGAGATCGTAGTCATCTTTATTCTAAATTGGGTTTGTATTTATAGTCTGAAGACTCTAATACGTGTTGAATAATACAATGCGAATATCCATTAATACATAAAATTACTACTATACTAATATCTACCAATGTACATAAGTCTGTATCGCTTCTGAACAATACTCCACATTGTATTGTGCCTTGTCAGCTTTGTATTTATTGTGTGGTTCATATGCAGAAGGCATTGCGAAGATTACTTTGTATTAGTTGTGTAGTTCGTATGCAGAAGGCATTGCGAGGATTACTTTGTATTAGTTGTGTGGTTTATATTGTCATCCCTTTACGATCTCTTATTTAGATAGCGTTGCTATAGTCGTCTCAGAAAAGCACCCTAACACCTTAAAGGAACTCCTAAAAAATGCTCCTTAAAAAAATCTAACGAGATAAGCAGATCGATTAGGGTTAACCCCCAGAAAACTGAAATTATCCTCTTCACTAAGAAAACCAAAATCCCACACGTTAACCCTCCTACTATTAAGTGTATAAGCTTAACGTTCTCTGATAAACCTAAGTTATCTGGGTCTTATTCTGGATAGAAAGCTAAGCTGGAAACCAAACATATACAAGAAAAAGTTCGCAAGCCACAGTGCACTTTCTCATGCAAAAACGCCATTGGAAACAAATGGGTTCTGTAACCCAATATCACTTATTGGCTATATACAGCGGTAGTAAGACGTACACTTCTATACGGTTCTATACTTCTGTATGGTGGACTGCCTTTGATGAATCAGTAAATCACGCCAATCTAAGCAAAGTCCAAAGATCAGCTTGTTAATGTATGAGTGGAGAACTTCGTACAACTCCCTCCGTTGCACTAGACATTCTGTTAAACCTTACACAACTCGAAATTTTCAGTAGACAGCTAGCTGCTAGCGTGGCTGTTTGCCTCAATGCAATCTCCTAGTGGATCAAGAATAAAATTGGTCACTCCGTTTTTCTGAATTTATTCAGGATTTAGCCAAACAACACAGACTACACCATTCTGCAACTCCAATTCAACAAAAACTTTCAGTCATCATCCTCTTAAGAAACACCATTCTGCAACTCCAATTCAACAAAAACTTTCAGTCATTATCCTCTTAAGAACATTCTGTGAAGAAGGCGCTCACTTGGAAGATGAAGACATACATTTTTATTTAACAGACTGGTCCAAATCGGTTGACGGGGTAGGCGGAGGTGTTTTCTCAAAAACGCTAAATCTTAGTCTCACTTTCCGTGTTCGTAATCACTGTAATGCTTTCCAGGCTGAGATTATGGCAATAAATAAAGTTTTATCTTGGCTGAAGAGTAATGTCATCTCAGGTAAGAATATCCGCATATACGATCCAATAGTCAAGCTGCACTGAAATCCTTGGAATCAATCAGTCCCTATTGTAGCTTTAAGTTGCCGATCATCTCTCAAGGAGATGGCGGAGCAGTTCAACATTCACCTGTGTTGGGTGCTTGTGCATAGAGACATTCCGGAAAATTGTAAGGCTTGTGAGCTCGCTAAACTTGGAACTATACTGCCCATTTTAGTTGAAAATAGTTCTTTAGTCATACCAATCGCTACATGCATCAAACTAATGTTAAAGCGGGATGCTACCGAAAAAACTAATCGTAGGTAATGGTCAACTTATATATCAATTAAGCAGATCTGGCCCCAGCGGGATCCTAAACGCTCCAAGTGTTTGATCTCTCAAAAAAGATTACACATCGGTGCTATAATAAGTCTCATCAATGCGCACTGTCTCATAGGCAAGCATGCAGCAAGGCACCTCGAACCATTCTCCACCTTCCCTGCACGTTCCCAGCTCTCTCTCAAAATCATAAGCTCCATCAAGGCGCTATCTTTTATAATGACCTTAACGATCTAACCAATAGTGACATCTCTCGCACTTCAAGCGAAGCTCCAAATGAGTCAACGAATAGGCGAGGAAATTTTCCCGATCCATGTGGTATCACAATGGACCATTACTAAGTGTGTTGGCTTTTCCACTGACTGTCACCTAACCTAACATAACCTATGTGAGGAAGGGCGATTCCGAAAACTTTGTAATGATAAAATCTACGAGCGTTACTGCGATGTTTACTTCATGAAAAGAATTAATCTCTATAGATTCCAGTGGGCAGGATTCTTCTCAGGAAAGTCTTTTTTGTGGTAGAATTTTTGTGACTGAATGTGAGGCCGGCCAGGACTACGCCAAAAAGGATGGCGTAGTTTAGGTCGCCCAGAGTTTAAGGATACCAAATTGGCTCGAAATCGGGATCGGTTGAGAGATTTTTTGTGGGAGTCCAGTACAGGACTCCGCTTTGAGAGCCAAAAACGATGATGATGAATAGTGCGATAGGATAACAGAAAAAAAAATTTTACGTGCAGTAAATGGTAGTTACGAGTAAAATTGAATAATTAAAAAAAACCACCCATTAAAATTAAAATTTTTCTTGTAAATTCTCTAATCTAATTGTGCAAAGTTTGAATAAAATCAGGCTAAGTTTTAAAAAAAGTTATATCGGAGCCCATCGGTCCTGGGGCCCAATTACTTCCAAATTTTTAATAAATGTTGTGCATCGGAGATACACATGTGTATAAAGTTGGAAGAAAATCGGGTAAATTGGGTTTAAAAGTGATCACAAGATTCCACGACCGACAGAAGAGAACCATGCCGACGCGAAGTTAATATAGAGGATTTAAAAAACGTGACACGTGACGTGATAAGTGTTTAGTGTTGACTATCGAAGAGAAGAAGAACTTAAACCCCGCGTATCAGTGAATTGTTAGCAGCAAATTAAAAATATTGCATTATTATCTGGTGTATGTTTATATGTACCTATGACAAATATTATCGAAAACTTTTCAAATGTCTAGTAGCCATTTAAACTGTAATGAAAGCATACGTACATAGCCATAATACAACCGAGATGATTACATGTAATTAATACTTGCAATTACACTCATATACATACGTATTACGTATACTACCCTCATAAATCAAAACATAGGGACTTGTAGTGTTCTTTGACGTCAATTCCCGTTATGTATAAAGACAAATGAATCCACGCATTCGTTTAGTGAAAACGTGAAAGTTACATGCAAACGTGACTCCTGTCAAATCCACCGTTTCTGAGATTTAAGCTCGAAGGCATTCCAGCAAATTTTTTAAACTCAGAAATGTCACAACTCGTATATTTGCATGCAATTTTCAACATTTACATAATGCTGCGGTTTGCTTATTTGCATAAAATCACTTTGATTTTTGATAGACTACTATATGAACTGTGTGTACGTATAGGGTAAGAGCGGCATATGTTTCTAAGTTGAAGTATAAGTTAGCAAAAGGCAAACGAGTATTACTCTCTAGAAGATGCATGTAGCCATTGTAAGTAAATTATTACACTTGTTAAGTTCAATAACTCTTTACTACTTTATTTATCCTTTACACACAACTCATTAGTACCACAAAAAATTACCTTTTTGTATGAGTACTAGTGACAAGTAGCCGGAAAACTGCGGAAATTTCTTTTGCTGTTGAATTACGATATCCTTAATAACTTTCTACGAGCATTAAAAAATCAATATCACAAAACTGTACGTTATACCAAAATCCTTACATTTCCTCCTAAAACTGATATTTATTAATTCATTCAAATAATATAAATAGGTTTGTCTGTTTGTTTGTCTGTCTACATGGATATAACGCTGAGTAGATGGCGTTGGAGTCGATAAATTTACGAAAAGTTCATGGTCACTCCATATGTTCGTTTGGTGACCCGGTATGTGGCGCTGGAGTCGATATAATTACGAAAATGTGTATTTATGGTATGAGAGTGGCGCTGCGATAGCATATGAATATTTATGGTGAAAAATTATAAAATGGTGGATGGTAAAATGATAAAATAAAGATTCCGTAAGTTTCTACAAATCTACAATATTATATTATAATATATATTATATTATAATATTTGTTTGGCTGTCAGCCATCAGCAGAGTAGGGCGAATAACCGGAATGCTTCAGAAATAGATGTGGCCGTAACTATCTCTGACTGTAATGCGATAGTAGCGAGACCTCCACGTTGTGGCCGCTAGTAATTTTCCTCCAATACCGAAACCGAAATGATCAGACTAGTTCCGTCAAAGTAAGTTTGGCACGAGGCCAATAACCTCGCCCGTAAAAAAACCTTATTACGCAACCCCAAATCAGCCTCGGATACACTGATCAACGACGACGACCACAGCAACGAAAACGGCTAAACGATTTAAGAATTTTCTCATGGTATAGAGTTCGAGCTGCGCAGCAGCTAGCCGATACACTGTCCAAATATAATGCTTACATAACAGCAATTCAGGAGATGCGGTGGACGGGGAATGCTGTCTTACAAAAATCAGAATATGACATATATTACAGCTGTCATGCAAGACATAATGTGCTCGTCATTCTTGGGGATATGAATGCCAAAATAGGTATACCTATAGGATGCCAGTATTCAGTCAGTACGTTGGCACCCATAGCTTATACGAGAACACTAATGACAATAAACAACAAGTCATATAGAAGGCAGCAAGCAATAATATGGTCGTTGCAAGTACAAGGTTTGCGCGTAAAAATATCCACAAACCCACCTGGGTATCTCCTGATGGAGCCACTCGCAACCAGATAGACCACGTGTTGATAGACCGCCGCACCAACGCGAACTTGATGACGGTACGAACGTACCGAGGTGCCAACGTCGACTCAGACCACTCACTATCTTGTTGGTATTGTGCTCCGAGCGCAGATTGCATCATCAAGAAAGACAGCATCCGCGAATCAGTTTCGTGACAACACGGCTGCCATTCGCAACGAAGAGACCAGAAACAACTACGGCCAAGCGATCGGACTCGCCCTAAATGCAGTGACAGTAAGTCCTGGGGCTGAGATGCCGGGCGTAAAAGAGAAATGGACAAGCATTAAGAATACTGTCATTAGTACTGCAGACTCCATTTTAGGCAGTAGTCGTAGAGATCGGAACGACTGGTTACCTGGCGTACCGAGCAATTCTACAATCTCATAGAACGCAGGCACGCGAAGATGAATATAAAGAGCTCAGAAGATATGAAAAAACAGGTCACCGGCAAAAGAAAGTAGCTTGGGAGAAAAATCACGTCCGTGAACTAGAACAGTACAGACACAGACACCGTGTTGCACATACTGCAAAGACAAAGAGGGTAACCTGATCGCTGATCTCAAAGTCATTTTAGAGCGATGGGAAGAGCACTTTCATGATTAATGGCCAGCTAACTGAGGAATTGGAGGCTCCACCAATGACCGAACACCACACTATGCTGCCGCGTTTGAGAAAGTGATCCGAAACTCTGACGTAACGGCGAGAGGATCAATCTTCTATAAGTCCATTCAGATACTGGCTTACGCAGACGATATTGACATCGTTGGTAGAAACCCAAGAGCAGTACCGGAAGCTTTCATTCAGATCGAGCAGGCGTCACGAAATCTGGGGCTGCACATAAATGAAAGCAAACAAAGTATATGGTGGCCACGTCTGCGAGTATAACCAACATTGGTTCATCAATTCAAATAGTGGAGCGCGAATTTGAAGTAGTGCAATCCTTTAACTATCTTGGGTCAACTGTAGCAGCCGATAACGCGCACGATTGCTTAAAGCCAACAAAGCCTACTATAGTTTGTCAAGACTCTTCAAATCCAGGAACTTAAGCATAACATCCAAGCTGCTGATATTTAAGACAATGGTCATACCAGTACTTGCATATGGATCCGATTGGATATGGATTGGGTGCTTAGCAAAAAGCATTCTGACCTCTTAGCCCTATTCGAGAGAAAAGTCTTTCGGAGAATTGTTGGCCCCGTATGCGAGGAAGGACGATTCTGGAGACTCTATAATGATGAGATCTACGAGCGTTACCGCGATGTCGACATCGTGAAGAAAATTAATCTCGGTAGTCTTCGGTGGGCAGGACACCTAGCTCGGATGAGCGAAGATGATCCTGCTCGGAAAGTACTTTGCGGTAAGATTTATGGAACAATAACAATACTAATTTTTTCTATCAAAGTTCGTGTTCTGCTAACTAACGTGCGCTAACTTAAATTTTTCATTGCAACAAAGACCATTTCTAGCTCAATGGTATTTTGTCCCATTTGAGTAAGTCACCAAACCGAAGCCATTCACAAAATGTCATTGCACTCAAAATGATTGACTGTTTTGTGCGGGTTACATGCTGGAAGCTTCCTTGGCGCATACTTCTTATTCAATGATGAACGCAACGAGTTTTACAAAAAGTGTTTTCCATCGAAGACACACATGTGTACAAAATTTAAAGAAAATCGGGTAAATTTTGTAAAATATTTGTATGGGAGCCCCCCGACCTCGTGGCCGAGGGGCCTCAAATTTTAATAGAAAGTGTTGTCATGGGAGATATACATATTTGCAAAGTTTTAATAAAATCGGGCTGAAGGAAGTTGGTTAAAAATTGATCGCAAGATTCCATGACACACAAATCCACAAGCATACAAACCCATAAGCCCACAAACCCACAAACACACGGGCAAGTGAAGTTAATATAGAGAATTTAAAAATGACAAATTCCACAAAGTCTGTCTTATCATTTATCAATGAGAGCCCTCTTTCCGGTTCACAACAAATCGACTTAAAAGTTGGTTTTTTCCGAAAAATTTCAAGTATCGTAACGTTCCAATGAATGACAGTTTCTTCGACAAGTTTCTGAAAGTACACACATGTTTTTGGGATTTCATTAAAAACTTTGTTTTTGTAATTTCACTTCTTTTGAATAGACCTTTTAATTGTAAGCACACTACAGGTCTTACTTTTACCCTATTTAACAGCGAAGAAGAACGATCGATACCTGTGATTAATATGACTGTTGAATTAAATTTGAAGACAAAACATCAGGGATAATTAGCCCTTGGGAATTACCGTTGTATGAGTAGACTTTATGATGTCGATATTTGAACATGACACGATGACACAAACAGCTGCTTACGACAAAGCTTAAAATTGGAATGAGTTTCACAGACTATACTGTATTCTATACGGTATATCGGTGGCTCAATTTGTTAACCCTACTAAAGGGTAAAAAGAAATAAAAATTTTGTATTTGAATAAATACAGAATAATAGAGATAATGGGCTGAAGTTTATTCCAGTAGTAGTACACATATTAAATTTAAGTATGGAATTTGTTCTCGTTCATATGAACACCGCGAGCACGTTTGATCGATTCTTTGGAGTAAATTTGCCACCACTTTTCCACACACATCGGCCGGATCGTTGGCAATTTCGCGTTCGATATTGCATGTGGGCTCCTCTAACGTTGTTGGTTTGTTGGCATATACCAGCGACTTATCGTAACCCCATAAAATAATTCCAACCGCATTAAATCGCATGAGCGACCTGGCCATTCGACTGAGATTACGCGATTACCGAACTTCCCTTTCAATAGATCAATTGTTTGACCAGCTCTGTGGCACCATATTGTTGGAACCACATATAACTTGGTTCAACTAATTCTGGCCGAAAATAGTCTTCCAACATAGGCACGATAGCGAACTCCATTGACCATTTTCATGGAAGATCCATTCACACCTCCGACATGAATTCCGCACCACACAGTCACTTTTTGTGGATGTAATGGAGTCCGTTGAAGCACATGTGGGTTTGTTGCTGTCTAATAACGCATATTTTGCTTATTGACAAAGCCATTTAGACGTTCATCGCTGAAGGTTTTCGGCGGTTCAAATGATTAAGAGGCTTCAGTACTTCAGTTAATTTGATCACCACAATGTGGACTGAGAGATTCCCAATTCTTATGGCGTGGAATTGAGTGATTCGGCTTATTTTAAACTGGAGCATTTATATTCAATAGCGAATATGTTGACTCGAATTAATCCACTATAGCACGCACAACCGGTCTGGTGGGACGATTATTACGACCGAATATTGGAGTAAGTTGCTTTTAAAGTTGCGACCACCGACTCAGAATTTCGGTAGACATTTTTAATATGTTCCAACCGTGGCTTGTTAGTGAACTTCACCATGATAAAAACATAAATCTTTAGTGGCGTTCTTAAATTGACAGATCATAAAAAAAAGTTTAAGAATGTAAAGTTCAAAATTGGTATGTCCCTTTTGAAACCCCCTTTATAACGTTCTGCCAGGAATATGTCGAGTTAACAGTAACCCTGTATGTACCAATATAAGAAAAATACATTTTTGTGTATACTGAAAGTTTTTATTACAGAACTTTGAAGAAACGTTAATTGGTATGATGGAATGAACTAATCCAGTACTTGAGTAATTGAGGATACGTGCGTTTATGAGAGGAAATCATTTGCTTCAACTCGACAAATAGACAATTTACAAGATTTACAATTCTCAAGAAATGGTGTTTCCTCAAAAGGTCGCATCTCTTGAAAATTGAAAATAAATCTGACCTCGTTCGCTCAGCTGAGCTTCTGAATAAACTGTCACAGTCAGACAAAAAAAAATGTAATTTAATATTCATGATTGTCTACTTTATGCTTTTCATGTGAATACAAAAGTTTAACTACCGAAAAGTTAAACAAAAAAAAATTTCTCAAACGAAGGACAATACTTTCTGATTTTGTTCTCGAGCGGTTTGCATAAAAAAGCAAATATTTTTACTACCATTAAAGTAGCATATTGTTCTATTGTATGATGGCATAATGTTTCTACAGTGATGTATACGCGGAGTGGGCGCGATATTTAACGGTCTTTTAAGTGCTTTTAAATGAAATACGTTTAAAAGTATTTTAATAAAAAGCTAGTGATAAATATGTAGATATTTATGTACTCATATAATTGCCTATGTAAAAAATTACAAACTTTGTTCAACTGAGGAATCCTCACACCCAATATGTTCAAAGTTGGAAAAAGTTTGAAATGTTTGATAAAGGACACAAACGAAGAATGAATTTTAGGTATAGACATTAACATTTAAATAATCTCGAGGCATATTAAGTATTCATAAAAAAAACCCTGAAAAGTTGTAGCAGCCAAAACAATTCAAAAATATAATATACATATATACATATATACATATTGCCGTAAGCCATCGCTCAATCGAAAAATATGGCAAAACAGTTCTGTGTTTGAAGCGACTGCGACAATACTGCGGTTAACCAGATTAGAAGCACATTTGGGAGATAAAGTGGATACTTCTCCAGTTATATGTCAGGAAATAAAAAAACAAATGATGGTGAAAGTTAGAGTAGTTTATGGTTTATACAAAATCAAGTTTAAAAGAATAATCAGAACAAGATAACAGTACAGTAGAGACCTTTTGCCAAATGAGTCAGAATGAATACGGTTCCTAAGGTTAGAAGCACACTTCAAATGAATGAAAAATATGCTGTTTTTTGTTATTTAAATTGATTTTTATTTTAAATTCATAATTTTAATAATAAGTAGAACTACCTTTCTTCAAGATAACCTCAAAAATTATATCTTTAATGCTTCGAATCTAATTTAAAAGCATACCATTCTGACTCATTCAGTTAAGATTCATAAAACTACTGTTAGCTTGTTCTCTTAAAATTTTGGTATTCACTTGCATTCAACATGAACCACTGTTTCTTTTACCATTTTTTGTTTTTCTCCCACTGCCATATAAAGAAAGAAAGATCATTTTTACTTCTCAAAATTGCCTGCTTCTTCTAAGTAAAATTGTTCTGCATCCCGTTATATGGCAGTGAGAGAAAAAAATGGTGATAGAGACGCATCGTGCTTCACCAAATAACTTGACTACGCATCGGCCAGATCTACGCAACGCCCTGATCTACTTATCGTTCGAGTTACGCACTGTGCTACGCATTGCTCAGACATGCATCGCTCGAGTTACACCTATGTACGAATAGCATTATTATGATACTAGGTGAGAACCCATCAAAAAGGACGGAATATTTTTTTTACCACCTAACAATTTACCGTTTTGCCATTTTAAGCAAAAGCTCAAATTTTCGTAAATATCTCGACTCCAGCACCACCTAATTGGCCCAGACTTAAAACTTAAACTTATCGGAGCACAGGAGCTTTACTATGTTACAGTATGACAAGGCAGTCAAAATATATTTCTGGCTTTGGGCAATTTGCCTTTTTTGTCCACATTAAGTCCACATTAAAAAAATGGAAGACTTTTTTTTTTGACAATAATTCAAAGTTAATTTATTACAGTTGGCTAATAAAGAATTTATGACACTAACACAAAGTGAATATAGAAGTGAACACAAAGGGGACAGACGTATTAAAATTGTACCTTTATCAAAATCCAGATGATTTTTATCTGCTTCTTCGGGAATTGTAGAAATATTCGTATGCTGGTATAGATAAGGACTAACGATTGCATGGTTCTGATGAAATGTATTCAGACATGTGGTAGTCACAGCGGCGTTGTCTCGATTAGAAATGCCTCGTATCACTTGTGTCTGTGTGGGAATAAAATGAAAATTCATCATTTTCATTATTATTAATATAACAAATGTAGACTAAAATAATGTTTCACATATAGGGTGTTTCAATGGAAAACATACAAAAAAGAATGATATCATGGAAAAGAAACCTAGATAATATTTGCCTGATATTCCCTACTTTATCCCTTATTTCATAGTTATAATACACTTTGAACTTTTTGAAGTTTTACATTGTATTGTACATCTTATGGAATCTTACACCTATTATTGAATAAGCCAGTAAAATTCTGCAAACGTAATTTTGGCAATGAATTTTGCAAGATTGTAGGGCTCTAACTAAAGAGAGTATTTTTTAAAAGTGGAATAACGCAGAATTAAATTTTCTACATGTTCTAAGAACAGCATTTGCATAGAAAGGGTTCTAATCTACTCCAAAATAAATGTTAAAAAACTCATTTACGAGCCTGGTCCCAGAAGTTCCCGATGTAACAAAGAAAACAAATTTGGGAAAAAATATCTTTATTTCTCTACATAGTCTTCTTTTAGCTCGATAGATTTCTCCCAGCGATGTCCAATTGCTTCAATACCCTGGTAATAGTGAGAATTGTCGAACTCCTTAAAAAAGCCATCAACCGTAGACTCCACCTCTTCATTGTTGCCAAATCTTTTACCACCCAGCCGTTTTTTCAAGCATGGAAACATAAAATAATCCGAGGGGGCTAATTCGAACTTTAAATCATTGATTTTCTCCATCAAGATGACTGATGTATTAACTGGTGCATTGTCTTGATGAAACAAAACCTTTTTCTTCGCCAAATGTGGCCGTTTTTTCTTGAATTCATTTTTCAAACACTGCAATAAGTTCGCATAATACACGCCGATGATTGTTTTTCCTTTCTGAAGATATGACCTTGCCTACAGATGAAACGCCTTCTTTGGAGCTGATTCTCCTGTTTCAGTCCATTGTTTTGACTGTTCCTTCCTCTGATGGACCCATGCTTCATCCACGCTTATGAATCGAAGCAAAAACTCAGCTTTATTTTTGTGAAACTTTGCCAAACATTTGATTGAAACATCTCCACTACGCTTTTTTTGTTTCATTATGAGTAATCGTGGGAACCATCTTTCGCCCAGCTTTCTCATGGCCAAATTATTAGTCAAAGCACTTTTTTAAATGCCTGCCATATTTGCTAGCTAAGGGTTTTCAGTCGACGGTCATCCAATAACATTTGGAGGATTTTTTTCAACATTTCTGGTGTACTCACCCACTGCGATATTTGTCTTTGCAACTCTTACGGCCTCGCTTAAACTCTGCCACTTAATATGTTATTGTTGCCAACGAAGGAGCAGACTCCCCCAGAGTAGAATCTAGCTCCGTTTTGATGTTGGTTGAATTGAAACCTTTCACACTAAAGTACTGTTTAAAATAACGATGACCAATTTTATCGTGTTTGATAGCGTTCAATATTGACAGCTACTATAAATACTAAACAAGGTAGCGTTGTCGTAAGGTTGGTACTTTCTACCACAGTCATTTTTTTTAAACAACTACCGCTGTCTATTCGTCAAGTCAGATACTTCTGGGACGTTCAAATTTAACAGATATGGCGGCATATAGAATTTGATTTTTTTTTATAATTCGCGCACGCTTAAAGGGAGAAAAGAGGAGATGTCTATGAGCTTGTGTTTTGAATGCCTGTGAATCATATTGATGTGGGAAGACAGAGCTTGGCAGAACATTCCACATACGTGTTGTACGGCTATAGAACAAATTCCTGAACTTAACTATACGTCCGAAGATGGGCTTGAGGGTAAACTGATGAGCATTTAGAGCGCCACGAGTATTGCGGTTGAATTCAAGGAGAGGTGGCATGCATCTGGCTATTTCTCTTGAGCACCGCTGGTAGAAGAAGCGATAAACCAGTGACAAGCAGGAAACGTTCCTGCGGTGTTCAAGCGAATTTATTGATTTCGCTATATTTTCGTCACCGATAAGTTTTATCGCGCGGTTGTGTATTCTATCTAGCTGATGCAAAGTAGTTTTACTCGCCAGACCAAATATGGCAATTGTACTTAAGTTTGGTGACAAACGGTAATGATGACGCGATTATAGACAGTCATGTCCTAAGTTTCTCGGATCACAACTCCTATCTTATGCGTCCACGTCGCGTCACTGGAAACACGGCCAAATCAAGTTAACGATTTCTGTACCCAATCCAATTTGTATTTGCTTGGGTCGGGACTAAGTAAGAAGGGTACTTGCCTTGGTCGGCGGCGCTTCATGTCGACCTAGGTTGCGGTTGGCCAATTTCTAGCACCGGGCTAGAAAACCTAAACATTTCGCAGCATTTTTGGCAACAGTAAATATGTGGTCATTCTAATGAAGCTTGTCGTTAACGCACATACCGATAACTGCGAGATTTTCAGTTCTCGATGCAGGTGCCATTCATGGATAATGGCATGTGATTTAGAATTCGCATAGACGACAGGAGACAGTATTGGGTTTTGGAAGCGTTAAATTCTACTCGATTGATTTCTCCCCATTGTATTATGCTGTCAAGGTCAAAATTTAACGTACTTAACATACTTAGTTGTTTGAGTTCTACATGAGAAGTGGAGCGAGGTTCCTTAAACTTATATGAGAAGCTGAGAGTGCTGTCGTCGGCGAAAGAGTGAATTTGATTATAAGTCACAGTCACAGAGATCAGTAATAAAAAAACCTTGGAGAGAATGGATGTAAGTGCTATAGGTCGGTACGAAAAAGGAGACGACGGCTCGCCATTTTTGGGTATGGGCTGGACAAAGGCTGTTTTCCAACTTCTCGGGAAGAGTCAAGAAGAACAGGATAGATGGAAAAGTTTACGCAATGGTAATGCTAGCTTGGAAGAACATCTCTTCAGAACTAATGGCGAAATACCATCTGGCCCAGCGGATTTGTGGGTGTTGAGATCGTTTAAAACTCTAGCAACTGCGCGAGTACGAATAAATATCTGTCCCATAGAGTGTTCAATACTCTGAGGTGCAGGAGGCAGCAATGCAAAGTTTTGAACCGTGGAGCTAGCTGCGAAATGCGCAGCAAACAGACTGGCCTTGTCTATAGAGCTGACAACTGGAATGTCGTTATAAATGAGCGTTGGAATCGACGACGGCTGTATTTTTTAATTCTTTTCACGAATGACCAAAAACTTTGGGACATTGTAGTATCTTTTGCCTCAATTTTTGGTCATAGGCGAATTTGACTCGCTAATGATGGGCATTGCAATAATTTCTGGCTCGTTTGAAATTTATTCGGTTTTCCTCAGTAGAGTTTACTTTGAAAAACCGAAAGCATACCTCTCCAATTCTAGAAGCCTCTTTTATATCTCGAGTAATACCAGCCATCTTCCTTTGGTTTGACAGACTTATTCCTTGAAGGGATAAAATCTCTTATACCAATAACGATGATGTTTGTGATTGCATCAGCGGTGGCATCCACGTTGCTATCACGAAACAATAGCGACCAGTTAATTCTCCTAAAGAAGTTGTTAAGGCCGTCCCAATTGGCTTTCTCGTATTGCCATACTGTGTTTTTGGGGTTTTTTTTTCTCTAACTACGTGGTTAATTAACGAGAAATTAGCTGATACTGCACAATGGTCTGACGAGCCAAGAGGCGATAATACATTGACGGAGTATTTATCAGGACGAGAGGTAAGGAACAAGTCAAGGGTGTTTGCGGAATGATTTGCAATGTCAGGTATTCGTGTACGCTCATTTACAAGCGAATAACTCAACACACCTTCCTTCGAGTGTTGTCTGGCCAGAATGGCCACGCAGAATTGTGTACATTGAAATCGCCCGCAATAACGATTTATTTTTCACTAGTGTGTATAACGGCTACTTTCGAAGCTGGGTTCTAGTTTATGAGACAGTCACTTTCGTCTATGGGCGTGTGAAAAATAGTTTTCGGGTCGCTGAGATGAATAGTGTCAGACATAGCTGTGGTAGTTGTGTGTTGGTGGTTTTTAGTTTGTTAATTAGCCTCGCTTCAATAAATTTCAACGGTAATTTGCATTAAATGAAATAATTCAAACAGGCTTCTATACGTTGGTTGTGGGCATACTTGTATAATTTTCAAGACGTTGTGAGCTCCGGTCCAGAGGACTTATCACGCTTTTTCAAAATCAGGATTCACACATGAAATTGTTTAGTTTTAAAGGTCATTCAGTAGTTTAGAATCCTTAGAGGTTATTAGAAGTATATACTTTCATATTTATTTCTTTGATATGGCAGCAAATTGTTTGGGTCGTTTATATATGGATAATAGAGTGAAATACCATTTCTTTAATAAGACTATCTATTTGATTAGAAGTTCCAGCTACCAGTCTATAGGCTAAGGCATTCAGTTTTATATTTTTATAGCGAGCTATTTGATCCATGTACACAATACAGTTCGCTCTTATCCCATAGCAATAGGATTACCATCGCCTCATATTACTGGCGAACACAGCGATGACAATCGATTAGGAAAGGTCAGAGTGAGCACCAGTCAGCCGCTGGATGCCTTGTATGCCCCGCTAGAACTTGTCAAATAATAGTAAGTGAATAAATAAGCAAAGCATTAAGCTTAATATATATATATATATATATATATAAACACATACACTATCTTTATCTCTAGTTATTATAAACACAATTTGAAAATTCATAACATTCCATCGCATGGCTATAAGTTGACGAGTACACAATACTTACACTCGTATGGTTTCTGCCGTATCCTCGCCCACGTCGATACTCCTGATATTGCGAGATGACACAAAGCAGACAATACGTCTGTAAATAAAGGAACAAGATAACAGCAAAATTAGAAAAAATACAACAACTCACTTGCACATATCCTGCAATAAATTTGCAAATTGCAAAACGTGTGCAAGCAAACATGCAAATTGTCGTCCTTCTGTCCTCGCCTTACTCTTGCGCTTGCACAGTTCACATAAAGGACTATCATGTGTGTGACATTTGCAAGGCGAGGTAGAAGGGGGTTTCTCCAAGCTCTTACATTAAGACACATGATGAAAAAATCAATTGTAAATAGTACGCCGACAAGTGGATCGAATATTAACGTCTGCACAGTTGACAAATACACCAAATGTGAGAATTCTATTAGAACATCGACAAACATGAAAAATATCCATGGTAATAGCAGGACACGTCTATCCTATAGTATCACAAGAAACGAATTAGTTAGTAACAATTAAGACTCCAACTGAGCGTTGAGAAGGAACATTAGTACGCACATTTCTTAGCCCAAAAATCACCAGCAATGAAGCCACAACTAAGCAAAAGGAGCATCCCAGGAATAGAATGTTGAAGATCACAGCAGCTGAAGAATGAAAAGTGAAAAAAGGGTTAAAGAAGGTAAATAAATGAATACTAATTATAGATATATATTTATTATACTTGCATTAGCGATAACAAAAACAACAACAAAAAGTACATTAATCTTGAATAGTGAACCAAAGTGGAATGCAAAAGAATCAATTGCAGTTGGTTCCTGTTACGAGAACACCTCACTTGCATAAACGCTAGGAAAGACTTTCGTGGAGGAATTTATGGGACATGAGAGTCTGGCAGGCCAATACTATGCCCGAGGGCAAAGTGAATAGCATCATTATCATATCATACCACCGGTCTTGATATCGAGTCAATGTTTATCAATTGGGCTTTCCTAAGCTTTGGGTGTCTTAGTCTGCGCAACCTACGAGTATCCAGCGTATGCTTGCCCTGCTTCGCTACTGCGTTCCATAATTACAACCGCAAGGACTCCCCGAGCTGGATCATCTGCACTAATGCGAGCTAAATGACCGCCCCATTGGAGCCTATTTATTCTCTTCACGAATTCGTCATTTTAGAGTCTTCAGAAGCTATTCAACTAAGCCAAGACTACCAGATTAGGAAAAAATAATTAAGGACAGCCAAGCGCTCATCCTGGAAACTATTCTATGGTAAAATAGAAGAATCTTCCGAGCCATATAGGCTAAGAAAAATCCTCGCAACCAATTCAATAATACCTGCCTGAAAAAAGCAGATGGCTTGTGGACTGCCTCAAGCGAAAAATCGCTCAATTTGCTTTTAGACACCACATAATGTCAATCTTAATAGGGTAGAGACTCATACAACCATCTCCAATAATCTGATAAATAAGGATAAGCTCCTTTGGGCGGTACAAAACTTCAAACCAAACAAATCTGCAGGACCAGACGGCAAAATTTCAGTCGAACTGCAAAGGACTTCCTTTGCTAGAAACACTTCTCAAGAATTGTCTCGATCTGGTCGGCATTCCAGTTTTATGAAGAGAAGTGAAAGTGGTTTTCAAACCCAAAGCTGGCAAATGTTGTGACGTTAGTTCAAAGAATCTAAGACCAATAAGTCTATCATCATTCCTGTTAAAGGCACTAGAAAGACTGGGCAATACCACGTACGCATCGACAAAAGACTCATGTCTACAGATCAACAAGCATATTGTAAAGGTAAGTCTGTAGAATGGTGGAATTACGTCGACTTATCTGGGATTACGGATGCACTGTCGACTTTGAGGGTGGACAACTCGGTTGGCGAATTGATTAATTTTCTGCTCACAAGTAGGATCATTAATTCAAAATTGCAGAGGAGCCCCGCAAGGTGGAGTCATGTCACCCCTTCTATGGAACTCAGTTGTTATGCCTAAGAAGGGAGGGCTGCGCAGTAATCGCTTATGCGGATGACGTTGCTATTGCCTCAGGAAAACACCGGATTACCTGCAAAATGCTCTCAAAAAGCTAACTAGTTGGTTTATTCACCAGGAAATACAAAATTCCACATGTTGACCCTCCTTCTATAAAAGGTATAAGCTTAACTTTCTCTGATAAAGCCAAGTATCTGGGTCTTTTTCTGGACAGATAGCTAATCTGGAAACCAAACATACAAGAAAGAATTAGGAAAGCCACTCTTCTCATGCAAAGAAGGCATTGGTAGCACTCTTCTATACGGTATACCAGTATGGTGGACTGCCTTAGATAATAAAGTAAATTTTGACAAACTAAGCAAAGTCCAAAGATCAGCTAGTATAAGCGGAGCACCCCTCCATCGCACCGAACATTCTCTTTAACCTTTCGCCACTTGACATTTTCAGCAGACAAGCTGCCAGCTCGACTATTCGCCTCAATAATATCTCCCAGTGGACTAGAAATAACATCGGTCACTCCTCTATCCTGAATTTAGTCATCATTCTAGACTACACCACTCCCTGGGAAGAAGACATACATTTTAAATAGACGGGCCGAAAACTGATGACGGAGTTGGCAGAGGTGTTTTCACAAAAATACTAAATATTAGTCTTTCTTTCCGTTTTTCTTATCACTGTAGTGTCTTTCAGGCAGATCTTGACGATTGAAGAAGCTTTCTATTGGCTGAAGAGAAACCTTATATCCGCTAAGGATATCTGTTTATTCTCGGATAGCCAAGCTGCACTGAAATCCCTGGAATTAGTGTCTACGAACTCAATTCTATCCCTTAACTATCAATCAATAACAGTTCAATATTCACCTGTGTTGGTTGCCGGGGCACAGAGACATTCCGGGGATATGTATAGCTGACGAACTCGCCAAACAATGTATATCCTTGTACGCATTTTACCTGAATATCGTTCTCTAGGCATGGCAATCGCTACATACAAACTCATGTTAAAGCAGAAACTAACCGTAGGTGGTCAAACGGTATAAGTTGCTTAGCGACAAAGCAGATCTGGCCAAAACTGGATCCGAAATGCTCCAAAATAAAATAAAAGTGTTTGGTCTTTGAAAAATGATCGCACATCGGTGCTATTTTAGGTGTCATCACTAAACACTGTCTCATAGGCAAGCATGCAGCAAGGCAGCATTCTCCATCTTCTCTGTATATGCCCAGCCCTCTCCCAAAAACGTAAACTCCATATAGACATTAGCAGTCTCCTACGCTTCATACGAAGCTCTAATTGGTTCAACGAGTAGGTGGAAACATTTTTCTTGATCCACGTGGTATCACAATGGACCATTACTGGTCTCAGTGTGTCCGTTTTTCACTGACAGCCACCTTAACCTAACCTAAGAGTCTTCGGAATCGTCCTTCCTCACAAAGGAGGCCAACAATTATCTGTCTCGTTCCCTACGAACGCCACTAGAGGTCAGAAAGCTTTTTGCTAGGCATCCAAGTCGCAAATTCATATGTTAGTGCCGTAGTCTTATACACAAGCAGCTTGAATGTTATGGTTAATTTCCCGTATTTGAAGAGTCTTGACTGACTATAGTGGGCTTTGTTGTTTTTAAACAACCATTATTTATCGCTCACTTATGTGCAGCTCGTACCGTAATTATCGATGTTTGCGTCTATACTAATCCACTTTCAATGTACCACGAAGGTGTGTATCCACCTTTAGGAGTGCTTTATGCTGAGAATCCAAATCTTGAATTTCGGGTGTGAATTGTAATTGTCTTAAAAAAGGAGGTTCGATGCTACTGCTAGGCTCCTGGATATGAATATTCAAGTCAATAAACAGGCTAAAATAGGCTCTGTTGACTTTAAAATTCTTGCAATTGTTATAATCAAATTAGTATATTTGCATATACAATACACTTACAACAAAAACATACACAATAATAATGTTATAAATAAATAATAATAAATAACTTACTTGGTGATATATAGCCCCTTTCGAGAAGACTCTCACCGGTTGGTTTGTCAACTTCACCCGCCAGATACCCATACTCGTCACTTATATATTTCACCAGTATAAGGCAGGAACAACCGAAGTATATCTGAAAGGAAACATTTCAAATATACATTATGTGCCTTATGTATATTGTAATACATTTTGTTTTATATTTAATTCGTGTTTTGAAAAGTAAACTTTCGTTGAGAAGGTATAGTATAATAATAGGTATACTAGGTATAGAAAGGATTCACATTTGCATTTTACAAAGACTTTTTTCCAAAATTTATCTCTTTTGTGTTGTTGTCATTGGTTGGCTAATAAACAGGTGACATATTTTATCAAATAATGGTAAGGCATGAAAAGGTACTACCAAAGCAATACATACAGGGGGTATCTAAATTGCGTGGCAAATACTTAAAGGGACGTTTTCTGGGTTAATTAGCGATAACAACGTATGGTTGAGGGAGGGTGGTCTATTTTCACCGTGTCCGTAGCAGTTTAAGGGATAGAAAGGTTGTTGTGACCTTAATTTACTTTACACCCTATAACTTTTGAACGCTTCCATCATCAACCCTGCAGATTAAAGTCGATTTTGTTTTTTGAAAATTGAATATTTAAACGCTGTGTGGGCGCCGTGGCTCAGTAGATAATAGCATGGCTTCTGAGCAGGAGGTTCGTGTTTGGGTGGTAAGAACCTAATAATATGGAGTGAATCCTGCGAACGCCGCTCAGACTCTGATATCACATTGGCTTGACATGGTTTCTTCTCTGTCGGATCGTTGGATCTTTTTAGACCTTGGCCAGGGCTTCCATCTGAAAGCTGCATCAGTTGTTTCAAATTCTGCGCATTTCTTCCAGCTGCATCAGCGGAATTTCTGCCTCAATGTTCGCTTACTTATCCGCTGCCTCGCTGCTGTCTATGCCTATGTGTCCCGGCACCAAGTATAGACATACTTAGTTGTTCTTGCCAAGTCAGCTCAGTGTTTTGCACTGACTTGACCTTTCATTTCCGCCTTCATCATTCTGTCCGTCATTATAGATGGCTACTTTCTGCTTAATGCGTACTTCAATCCAGATTGAAGTAAGCGCAACTCTTGATGACATGAACCTTAGCTTGGTTCCTTTTCTTCGCTTCGACAATACTTCGCCTATTGGAAAATGTATTGTCATGCCAACGCCTTCTGTTTTCGTTGATCCATCCGGATAACCATTTTTAGGCTCCCTGATGTGTGTTCGGTAGTCAGTTTTCTTGACTTTCAATCTGACTTCAAAGTTTCTCTCAAAGTGAAGCTTTCGTAAATTGTACGCTTGTTAGCGGAATCTGCCTAGCAAGTCACCTAGTCACCCGGTCACCTTACATTTGCTTGCCACCAATGAATGTAGTGAAAGAAGTCAAAGGATCGCCTATATCACCACGTGAGGGGCACGTCCGTACGGCAATTGTTGTTGTCAGCCACCAAAGGCTCTGGACTTCTTCCAATTCTCTTATTTGGAGCTAAGTTTGGTAATTTCTGCACGTACTTCGCACCGTAAGTGATCATTGGTATAATTGTCATTGTGTACATCCTATTACACTACATTATTCTGGGGCTTAATCTGAACCTTTAATGCTTGAATGATGATAGAGTGAGTGAATAATATTCTTCATATCCTAATTTGTCTACTTTATCTTTTGGTTTAACGCCAAATCGGGTACGAATAGCACAGATCTCCAGCCGATCATGGGTCGCCATGGACTGAAGATTATTAGAAATAACAACGGAGAAAGACTTATCGATCTTTGTTCCAGTCATCAACTGTATATAGGGGGCACAAGATTCCCACATCCTGATGTTTACAAATACACATGGCAATCAGCGACTGGCGTAACACGCAACCAAACTGATCACATTCTAATCAGCAAGCAACATCTCAACTCGATGCTGGATGTTAGAACTAAACGCTGATATGAATAGCGATCATCATCTATTGATGGCACATACAATGTATTAGGTTACGTCCAGCTGCGACCCATCCACAAGAGAAACGCATACAAAAGTATGACGTTGTGAAACTGAACCGCCAGCCATACAAGACGAATATAGGAGCTATTACAAAAACTGGCGATGCTAAACACAATGCATAAAGTGAAAGTGATGACTTTCATCATCCTGGATCGTATTTCGCCAACAATCGAATCGGCATTGCACACAGAACAGGCGGGATTTAGACCCAAATGACCTCGTGTTGACCATATAAATACCCTCAGAATCCTCATTGAGAAGTCTGTTGAGCGGATATCACCACTTTTCCTACTATTCATCGACATCGAGAGATCTTTCGATACCAAGGAGAGACCAGCCATTTGGAAGGGGCTACAATATTATGGCGCTCTGATTCAAGAGGTTTATAGAGACGCCAAATGCAGTATCAGGTACAAAGGCAAAGACAGCACCAAATATACCATCAACAGAGGAGTTCGAGAAGGGTGCGTTCTATCAACAATACTCTTTCTGATTGTCTTAGATGGTGTTATGAAACAAACTAATAGCGATGCACCGAATGAAATTCAATGACGCCCTTTCTTGAAGCTAAACGATATCGATTACGCTTACGACATCTGGATAGAGCTTGTTTCTATCCTATATTTATTGTTTTTTTATGATTATTTTTAAACATAATGTGTATATTATGAATATTTAAAATGAATAAATATTAAGGAAAAGAACAAATCTTTTGGTATACCGACTTAAGTAGATTGCCGTTTTTGAGGGACCAAATTTCTCATATTAAAGATGAAGAAGAACGATGCTTAAGTAGATATCTTCAGAGACCTATTTTATTGAATGTAGACGACATTTATATTATTGGTCATAAGTATATTTACTCGTAAATGTAAATTCAAAAACGATTTCTCTCAACACTGGAATTATCATGTATGTGCCCCTTAATTATTAATGTTTAATCCTTTTAGCCGCTTGTGAGTAGGTTGCTTACCGAAAACTAATAACGGAAGACACCCTTATGTCATTATCCTTAGGTCTCTTAAGTCTCTTTTAGAAACTGATTGTATACTCATTGACTTACGATTGAAATTAATTAGTTCAGAAATGATTATTTTTGCAAAAGTTCCTTTTTCTGTTGAATATTCATTTTCCTTACTAACATATATGTAAAAATGGTTCGTGTTATTAATTTACTTAAATTATTATCCTTAATGGTCGGATACGCCTTTTAATATGGGACAAATTTATTCATACTCGTAGTCTCCATTGAAAATGTCCATTAGTAAGATAATTCCCGACCTTGCTAATGACCAACGACCATCGACCGATGACCAGAGTCGCCCATATTCATTAATTTAAATTTGTCCTACAATGAATCCTGTCCCATTGTCATTATGATGATGATTTACAATGAATTTTCCACGTGATGACTATCTCTTTGTGATGAGAGTGATGGTTCGTATTAAGCGACAATCGTAATGTACCGACCTCAGCAATCCAATTTCACTTTTCTTCATTCACACATAGATCAATATATATATATATATATCCGTAACTCATTTATACTCACAATAAAGGATATTAAGAAAATTCCACACGGACCGCACAGAATTTAACTTTCACTCTGTAGGACATGATTGCTTAGACAGATGAATATGGATGGATTGAAAAAAGAAAGAAGAAGATGTCTTCCGATGATATTGACGAGTTTTTAATCTTTCAATCGATTTTTGACATTTTGAAATCCACATTTGGTTGGCTGAGCTAATGTATAATAAATTATTTAACGGGGATTTGTAGGCACAGATTCGCTAGCCAGTTACCAAAAAGAGCCGCACCTTAAATATTTAAATAATTAATTTAATTTTAATTTAAATTTTTGAACTAAAACATTTTCTTTTGTTAGTTTTTGTTTAAATAAAAGCAAAAATTAAAGTTGAAGCGGGGAAAAAAAGAGTACTGAGCTTGGAAACAAAAAGCAACTGATAAAAATGAAACTTTTTCATGTAAATGCTCTTATAATCAACATATGCGCCTGAAAACACATGCCGGCTTTAGTGTTCTGCACGCAGTCATAATAGTATGGCGTGATCTGATGAAGCTGTATGGCATGATTGTTAAAATTTTTGTATGGGAGCCCGAAGATCCCGGAGCCCGACCACTACCAAATTTTAATAGAAAGTGTTGTCACGGGAAATACACACGTGTGCAAAGTTTCAATAAAATCGGGATTTGGGTGGTGGGTGAAAAATTGATATCAAGATTCCACCACCGAAAGAAAGAACGACAGAACCATGCGACCGATGCGAAGTTAATATAGAGAATTTAAAAAACAAATCAAATAAAAAAAATGGTCAAAAACTTCGCACGCCAAACCGCACCGGACGGCCCTCTTGGCTTCGATACCGTGTATTACCTACACCACTACCGGCGATTTAAGCGGAAATTCATCTGGACATACCTCGAACAAGGCTCTTTGTAAAGCTATTGTCAAGATTAAGAAAGTAAAAAAAAAACATTACATAATTCCTACGCATCAATTACCTACTCATTGGTTGGAGCTAATTTCAAGTCTCTTAGTATCTCATGAAGGCCCAGCTTTCTCAAGGGTCACTGTGGCTTGCGTCATCAACTTAACAAGATCGATCTAGGCTCAGATACAGAATGTAGGTTCTGTTCGGTAGATGATGAAACATCCGATCACATTTTCTGTGAATACCCAGCATTAATTTGGTAAAGGAGGCGAATTTTCCTCAAGGGCCTTGCGGCCGAACCCGGGGCCCGATCAAATTTTAGAAAAAGTATTGTTTATTGGGTATACACATGTGTGTAAAATTTGAAAAAAATCGGGTAATTTTTATTTTAAATTTGTATGGGAGCCCCACGAACTCGGGGCCCGATCACTTCCAAATTTTAAAAGAAAGTATTGTAACCGGCAATACACATGTGTACAAAATTTCAGGAAAATCGGGCTTTAGGAAGTGCGTTAAAAATTGATAATTAAACAAAAAAAATTGTATGGGAGTTCCCCGACCCCGGGGACCGATCACTTCAAAAATTGTACAGAAAGTTTTGTCCATCGGAGATACACGTATAAAATTTGAAGAAAATCGGGAACTTTTTTCGTAAAATTTGTATGGGTACCCCCTCGACCCAGGGGCCCGATCTCTCCAAAGTGTTTTCCATCGGAGATACACATTTGTATAAAATTTAAAACAATCGGGTAAATTTTGTAAAATATTTGTATGGCAGCCCCCCCCCCCCCCCCGAGGTCCGAAGGGCCTCAAACTTTAATAGAAAGTATATACATGTGTGAAAAATTTCAATAAAGTCGGGCAATGGGAAGTTGGTTAAAAATTGATCAGAATATCTGACCAGCCACCCAGCCAGCTAGCCACGTGCACGCGAAGTTAATATAGAGAATTTAAAAAAGGATACATTTTCATCGAATGCAAATATTTCTTAGCCCTGCCTTTTTTATGATTTTCAGACCAATACTATGAGCACGAACAAACTGCGGAACCAAACAAATATTTACATAATATCTCGTACATGAGATACTCGTATTCGATTTAATTTCGATTTCATGCTCGCTATAGTGATGAATTATTTAAATAATTGTCTTCCCGGGTTTTAAATTGAAAAATAACACCGTTTTATTTACTAGTAGAATTCTGCTGGCAGGACAGCTGTATGCAGTATGCAGC
Organism: Nephrocerus scutellatus; assembly: GCA_947095585.1. Classification (NCBI taxonomy): domain Eukaryota; kingdom Metazoa; phylum Arthropoda; class Insecta; order Diptera; family Pipunculidae; genus Nephrocerus; species Nephrocerus scutellatus. The sequence goes on along the minus strand of OX352765.1, from coordinate 24,330,763 downwards.
TCTTGTGGCGAATAATTATTGGCGTTGTTTTTGCACAATCCTTAAAAGTTTAATACTCGCAATTCGATATCCACTGGTCGTGAAATTTTTATTTACTCTTTGGGATCCTGCGTTCATTGCTGTGGATTGGGATTTAATCTTTTTTATAACTTTTAATAACCCATCAACTTTTTAGCATTGTCTTAAATTTTGTAGCATTGGAAAGGATCTGGCGCGTAAACAAACAAAGCTGATGGTTGTCCGATACTGGAACAGGCGACATACAATTTCCACCATGCGAGAGCATGGATTTTCAATGTTAATGCCGCAAACACTCAATAACTGTCCTTGTGATTTATTTATTGTAATTGCGAATGCAAACCGCACCCGAAACTGCAACATTTAAAGTCTAATGGCATGCCGGTCGGAATCATGCGTTGACAGATCGCAAAAGAAAGACCGTGAAAATGGATCATCTGTAAAATGACATTTGCACATGTAGTGCCAACTATTGGAATCTATTGGAATCGAAATGAAATAAAGACTTTTGTTGAACAGATCGCGAATCAACACAAAAGTAAAAACAAATTTAATTTTATTTTAATTTAGGGTGTAGACGCCGTGGCTCAGTGATTAAGTACATGGATTTTTGAGCAGGGGGTTCGTAGTTCTTTTGCTAAAATTTTTCCGGGAGCCTCACGGCCCGTTCACGCCAAAAATGCTACAAAAGTTTTGTCCATCAGTGATAAACATGTTTCAAATTTGAATGGGCACCCTTTTGGGCTCAGGGCCCGATCACTCTAAAACACACTTGTTTAAAATTTGAAGAAATCAGGCTAATTTTTAAGAAATTTATATGGGCACCCCTTGGGCCTCAGGGCCCGTTCACTCCAAAAAAATGTAAAAAAAAGACCTGGGGCCCGGGGTCTCCAAAATTTTTACAAAAAGAGTTGTTCATCGGAGATACACATGTGTATAATATTTAAAGAAAATCGGGTTAATTTTATATGGGCACCCCTCGGCCCTGAGTCCCAAAATTTTAATAGATGTCTCCGGAAAATTTCAATAAAATCGGGCTTTTGGAAGTGGGTTAAAAATTTATCGCAGGATTCCACGACAGACAGACCGACAGACGTGGCACCGGGCGAGCGAAGTTAATATAGAGAATTTTAAAAAGAATACAAATCCAACATTCGAATCGTGAGTTATGGTCGCGAGTTCAAACAAAAATCCTATGGAAAACAAGACTTTCAGTTTTACCCAAATTTTGCCATTTTTTGAAAAACACCCTGTACCAGGATAAGACACGATTACGAGGCAAAGTAATTGCTACAAAAAGTACCAATTGTATTATTATTTCAGGAGTAAACCAACCTCCCTCGTATCAGATTTTTCAGATGAGTGTGTGTGTGTGTTGAATATTTATTATTTTAATGGAATTCAGAGCGAATAAACATAGGTCACAGGCAGCTATAGCACAACAACAACAAACCACGGATTTGTGATTTTTCAGCAACGTGGAATCACGCCCAAGGGACGATTGATGGCGTAAGGACGAGACAAGCGATAAATTCCCAGTGATGTGACACCCAGTACATTGGCCACTTTCCAAATAAATATTTACATAAATGTAAAGTGTGCTTTTTTTTGCTTAGATAGAACTTACTGAAGAGTTAACTTTTAAACATCGTCATGAATAGACACAGATCCAGCTGGTACAGGAATTAAGGTAAAAAAATCGCCGATTCGGCTCCGGAGCTGTTGGAAACTGCGATCAGGCTCATTTTCGGCTTAACGAGTTTGTTAATAAGCAAAATTTCCGCATATGGAGTGAGACCAATCCACAAGAGACCCTACAGACTCTATTACATCCACAAACATGCACCGTTTGGTGCAGTTTACACTCTTATTTCTGCCAAAATGAGGCCAGAGTTCGCGTTACAGTCAATGGCGATCAGTACCACAACATGATCAGTGATTCTTTGTTTGAAAATATGGATGACATCCGGACATGATGTGGTTTCAACAGGATCGCACTACGTGACATACGGCGACGGTAACCAACGACTTATTGAAACCAAAATATAGTGATAAGTTGATTTTGAGAATTAGGAATTAAGAATTTGCATACTTTCAGACATAACGTAGTATGGTTGAAAGAATATACCTACCATTATAAGTTTATACCAATATGTACTGGTGCTGCCAAATATGTAGTCAAACCTGTTTGCCTGGTATATTATAGTTGTAAATAAGGAACTTGCCAAAGTGATCTAGCGCACTCTAGGTTGTTCGAATGAAAAACAGTAGAAAAGACTAGAGCGATCGTGAAGCTTTTGATATAAATATGCGGCGTTTTGCCGCACGAGATGAATAATTATATGATTTATTCAGCCAGATCAGTTGAAAAGTTCTTGCAAACAGATAGAGCTTCCACCGAAGAGAATAGTACTGAAATACAAGTGTTTTTGTATTAAGTGTTTTTATGTGCATAGAAAGTAATCACCAGTGTTAGGTTAGGTTAGGTTTGGTTAGGTTGAAGTGGCCGTCAGTCAAAACCGACGCACTTAGACCATTCAGGTCCGTTGTGATACCACAAGGATCTAGGAAAATTCCACGCCTACTCGTTGAACCACTTGGAGCTTCGTATTAAGCGCAAGAGACTATTAATGTCAATGTGGGTTAGATCGTTGAGATCGTTGAAAAAGAACGCTCCCAGATGGAGCATGAGGGCTGGGCACGTACAAAGTAGATGGAGAGTGGATTCCTCTTCCTCCTCATCCATGCAGCTTCTGCAGAAATCGTTGGAAAGGACTCCTCGTCTTTCTACATGCTTGCCTATGAGACAGTGTCCAGTTATGACACCTATAATGGCACTAATGTGCAGTCTGTTTTGACAGATCAAACACTTGGAGCGTTTCGGATCTCGCTTGGGCCTGAGCTGCTTCGTTGCTATGCATGTTGTGCCGTTTGACCATCTATAATAAGTTTTTATTATAGCATCCCGTTTAAACATGAGTTTGCACGTAGCGATCAGCATGCCTAGTGAACCATATTCAGGCAATAGGGGTAGTGTGGTTCCATGTTTGGCCTTACAATTACCAGAAATGTCTCAATGCCCTGGCACCCAGCAGAGGTAAATGTTGAAATGCTCCGCTACTTCTCAAGAGACGATCGGCAATTCCGGTATAGAATGGAATTTGTGGAGACTGATTCCATGGACTTTAGCGTAGCCTGGCTATCCGAGAAAATGTGGATATCCTTAACAGATAACACGGCTTCCATAATAGCCATGATTTCAGCTTGGAAAACACTAGGAAGACGGAAAGAGAGACTTAGATGTAGCCTTTTTGAAAAGACACCTCCGCTTATCCCTTCACAAGTGTAATTTGTAAAATTTGTAAATTATTGTTTTACTTGTTATTAGTCAAAGTTGTAATTTATAAATTAATAAGCTTGTGTTGTGTTTTATTTGCAAAATCCTTTACGAACTCGAAAGCCTAAATTTCGTAACAATATTATAACACAAAATCAAAAAGAAGCTGCAATCAGAATGAATGACCGAAAGATATGTCAATAAGTGAGACTGGGTGTAGCCAAAAGTATTTGTGTGCCTGGTTTGCCTGGCTTACTGAAAAGAGTTACGTGATAGCTATAACTATTGTTGGAGTTAAAGCTCACTTGAGCTATAATAGCTACCTGATGCGGACGAATACGAATTAGGATGATGATAAATGCTTCAAGGAGACAAAAAGATTTTTTGTGATACACGAGATGTGTGCCTGTCCTCTTTAAAGCTCGTCATGCATGTATGCTACGTACATGACTTATTAGAAGTTTTTGGGTGGAAATCGTGACAGAAAATCATAAAATGAATCAACGGATACAAACGGAACAATGTCAGATTATCTATCTGTATAACTACATACAGGGTGTGTGACAAATGCTTAATGGAATGATTATTCCTGGCTTCAGTACTAGCTAAAAATCTTATTGTTGGGGATGTAATCCGTTTTCATCCCCAGAGGTGGACGTGGCGTTTTAAGGAAAAGAAAAAATGTATGGACATACGTACGTATATTAAATATCTTTGCACACAACTTCAATACAAAATGCATAAAAATGTGTGCCCAAGAACTTATCGATCTCTTGATTTTATTCTAAAAATATTTCATATCATGATCTGATCAAAAACCATAACACCACTGTTATCAACTGTGGTATCACGCTAATGCTTTACTCTCTCTCTCTTTCGCTGATATTTTTTAAAGCATCCGCGCATCGTTTGGAAAATAAACAATCCAAGAATTGACATATGAATGAATTACATATAACGGGTGTTTTTTTAGGAGGTTTGTTTTTCCGATAGATGTCGTTTTATTTTATGACAGTTGTTTTGACAGCTCAAAGTGGCATTTCTACTCAGTATTGTTTGGCAAATCATTATGAAAAAAAAAAAAAAAAAAAAAAAAAAAAAAAAAAAAATGACATTTGTGAAAAATAGTCGTGGTAGCCATATGCCAGAAATTGTGTTTAAATGTTACATCTAACGGGTGTTTTTTTAAGAGGTTGCCGATTTTTTTTTTGAATAAAACACATATAAAATTATGAAATGATAGTAGATAATTTTTCGGCATTTAACATTTAAACACAATTTCTGGCATATGGCTACCACGACTATTTTTCACAAATGTCATTTTTTTTTTTTTTTTTTTTTTTTTTTTCATAATGATTTGCCAAACAATACTGAGTAGAAATGCCACTTTGAGCTGTCAAAACAACTGTCATAAAATAAAACGACATCTATCGGAAAAACAAACCTCCCAAAAAAACACCCTTTATGTATATGAATTATAACTTACGCTGCTTACTATTTTTGCTTACATTTAGATTTAATGCCTTCAATGAAAAAGAGTGTAGAAGTATTTCAAATTTATGTAATCTCAACAACAGTTGCCTTTAAATAATGTAAGTCTGATTTTTAAATAAAATTTAATATAAGAAGTTAAAGGGACTTTTTTGGGTATTTGCACCTTCGTTGTAATCATTAAAAAAACAACCCATAAAAATTAAAATTTTTCTTGAAAATTCATCGAAGACACACATGTGTACAAAATTTAAAGAAAATCGGGTAAATTTTGTAAAATATTTGTATGGGAGCCCCCCGACCCCGCGGCCCGAGGGGACTCAAATTTTAATAGAAAGTGTTGTCATGGGAGATATGCATGTGTGCAAAATTTCAATAAAATCGGGCTGTAGGAAGTGGGTTTAAAATTGATCACAAGATTTGGCCAGCCAGCCAGCCAGCCACGGGCAAGTGAAGTTAATATAGAGAATTTAAAAATTTATTTGAGTTGCATACTTGTATTCCGGCAACACGATGTGCGTGTGTCTTAAAATAATTGATTTATTACCAAAAAATGGATTTATTCAAAACAATCAAAAGTGTTGGTTATATCCGCCATCCTAACCCAAAATCCCTCAATTAAATCTGATTTACCGATAATGATTGCGCGGTAATTGCTACTATGAACTTTATTGGTAGGAGTTATTGCTTGAACGCGCAATATACATACACTCGTACACATGCAATTCCAGTAATTGCATAATTATTACAATTTGGCTCTAATTGCATTTCACTTATCCAACAACTAAGGACACACAAGAACGTAAATTATGTTTTGCTTTATTCGAGTTTGAATGTTCGAACGTACGAGCACTTGCTGCAGTTATTTAGTGCGTAATATCCTGTTGCTTCAAATTTAAGTAATAAACTGCATTGTCTTGTCCCCAGTGATTTCTTTAGTTGAAGGAAATCATTAGTTTTGAGAGATTCGACCGTCTCGATGTTAATGATGTTTCTTGGGTGGCAATATAACTTACAGAGCAGCGTAAGATATTCTATCTCGCTCCATGTTCGAGTTAGGTGATATTTCGCGGCAGCAATTGTTCATTATACGTCTCAGGAATTTGTTTAGAAAAGACATATATCCTTTATGTAATTTTGCATGTTCCACTTTCGTTTAGTATGTCTAATATAGAAAGCTTAAATAAATTTTTAATTTTTATTAAATTAAAAAACTAATGCAGGATTTTACATTTTAAAACCTTTCTAATGTTTTATGAACAAACACAACTTTTTACTTTGAACATAAGACATCTACATCTACGAGTATGATCAAAGGAACCAAAACATGCAAAACCTCCTATGCTCCATTAATACTCAAAAAGGCACTTTGCTTGCGAGTTCTCGTATTTGTTCTTATAAAATACCTCTCAGTGGGAATCTTTTAAGGACAATATTATTAAATATTAACATTTAATAAATTCCCTAATGGTTATCCTAGAACGATCCACGTTTGCAGTCACGTACCAAGTCCACGTTCTTTTCATTGACATATAGAACAATACGCATCCCTGGTTATTGCTTAAGTTATGTAAATAAACGTTTAATTGCAGGAAACAAGGAGACTGCTACAAAGTGCAAAGTAAACATTTACTAATGGAAACAGTCGTAGTTCTTTTTGTAGCAAATGGCAAACACAAACGCAACATCAAAAAATTAATGTTGGATTAAATGAAAACTTGGTAGCTACTTTTATTTATTTATTTTATTTATACGATTTAAGTTATTTAGCATAAGTAATAGGAGTGGCCGGGAACGCTTGTAATGATTGCAAGGGCATTGCATTGCCTTGTTATTCGTTCAAAGGTATTTCAAAGCAAATTGACCAAAAAATGTTATTTTTAAAAACTTTATATTTTCGTCTGAAATTGAACCAAAGTTTTGGAATTTTGAAATTGTCAGCATACAGCTTTTAAAACAATTATGATTACTACAGTCTGACAAATCATCACAAATTATTTTAATTTCCTTTCAAAGTCGATCTCTGATTTGCTTGACATGTAGGCGACTTCATGAAGTCATAATATGCCAAAAATTAATGCCATGCATTAATCCTAAGAGTAAAGGAAGAATGCGACGGTAGTCCCCAGGTGCAGTGGGCAATAGTGAACTAGCGAGATTCAAGTCTTTTAAGACCCTGCTTGAGCAACAATTCCAGTGTTAACAGAAAGCGTTATAAAGATTGATTCAATGAAAATCTTTGCGAGCATAAGTCTTACTGTGCGGGAATTTAAAATAACATTTGCTTCTTAGGATATATCATTTCCCAAACGGGAGTAAATAGCAGAATAACGAAACCAATCGTCTACTTCGTTGTTGGCGACGTAATCCAGAAACTTTATCGCTCTTCAATTCTTAATTCTCTCACAAACAACTTTTGAAAGGTATCCCTCCATGTAATTGTCAATTTTTCAACGAAAACGTATTATCCGCAATCACCTACTAAGCGAGTGCAGCAAAATTTCAACGGTCTGAAGCACCCATCCGATTTTTACCCTGGTATGGATGTCAAAACTGGATGACATCAGATCAAATCGCGGCCGGTGGAGTGATTTTTGCGGGAGGCCAGGAGAGCCATTGCATCGTAGCAGCATTTAACTGATAAAGAATTCATTAAGTTGGACGACAGCGCTTTAAGTGCTGCCTGGCTATCTGAAAAGATATAAATCCTAACGTCTTTATGCCTTTACTACGGTTTATCCCACCTATATCCGAATGGCAATGGGTTATCCCATTGATATCGAGACTTTAGTGTTGGGTCCAAACTTAGATCCATCTGCGAGCCAGACCAGACCTCTAGCGTCCAGTGCCGGGAAACCATTGGACCAGTTCGCACGGTCTAATATTTCTACCTCAAATAACTTGCCGAAGCAGTACTCCCTGATAGTGAAAATCATTCTCTTTCAGGAATTGAATCAAGAATTTTTCAGAAGTCCCACATGGTCACCTGGTTTGTACCTGTATTTTAGCTGCAGCTTAATATCTAGCGGATGTCTTCCTAATGAAGATTTGTAGGGGTAGGACTTTCACCCAACTTCTAATGCTTCCGTAGAAGAAGTACGCATAGCACCCGTAATACTGACAGCCGGAACAAGGACTATGCTCTTCGCGGATGACTCCATAACGTATGCAGTTTCCGCTCTCCCGAGATAGCTGCCCGAAGAGTGGAGGAACACCTCAGAAATCTTTGGGACTACTTCCTGAAGTGGGGACTAAAGATCAACGCCAATAAAACGGAACTCATCTGCTTCCGAGTACCAGTCACCGAAACAAGGATACGAAAAATCGCAAGCCGGTGCAGAGCCTTAAAAATCACCCTTCCGGATAACACAACAATAAACACCAAGTCAGAGACTGAGTACCTGGGAATCAACTTTATTGAGAGGCTCAAGTTTAACTCTCATATCGACAAAACAATGAAAAAAGCGAACTACGCTCTTCATTTGGTGCACCCGCTACTAAGAAGACGAAACGGACTGTCCAACAACACCAGGCTGCTCATCTAGAAGCAGCTCATCCGGCCAGTGATAACCTATGATAACCACATATGGTTCACCGTCTCACCAATAACGATGAAGAAGATCTCCCTATTTGAAAGGAAGGTACTAAGGATCTGTACAGGACTCTGGAGGGTGACAAACAGCTATAAGTTTGTGTCGACTACAAAACTATACGAAGCAGCAGGTCTGCTGCCAATAACTGACCACTTGTTCCGAATGGCGAATTCGTCGACGCATTGGAAACACATCCAAGTCCTGAGATGCAAGGACTGCGAATCGAGGAAATCGAGCCAAGTCACCGGTACATACACATAAGAGGATTCACTGATGTTAGATTCGACGACATCTTTAACAATAAAGACGTCTCCATCTACGAGAAGGCGGGCAACCAATATTACAGAGGCTGAAGTTCGCCCTGTTTATACGCCGCTTAATATTTTTCATTCTTATTTTATTTTAAAATTATTGTTTAAAATTTAATTCCCTTAAAAAAAATTCGCACCCGTAATACTGAGACAACCAATTCTTTGAACCTTCTGAAGATTTGCTGCCGTTGTCAGTTAAAGAACTTTCGGCCACCAAACGATGATCACGTTCGTGATAAAGTTACTTATCTCATATATTATATTTAGGTTGACGTTTTCTCTTTTGTACCCATATTAATATTTAACTCTTTTCTAAATATCAATTCAAAAGCAATGGTAGGTAGAGCTCCTAATACTTTATTAGTTGTAATAACTTTATCATAATATCTAGTCCTAAAAAATAAAAACAAAAATAAACGGTCGTATATTAACAACGAACCAGCAAGAAACGACTACTTAGCGCAATTACAGCACACAAATGCTACTTGCTCATCATAAACAGCACATTCGTTAAGCTACACAACTCAAAAGGACTAAATAGAGTTGTGTTGTGCTACAGATCATCTGTTAATGCAAATGTACATACGTGTATTAACAACAACTTACCATTGTGTAAATTACACTCGCATAGCTTCCCTTTCGAACGTCCTGCCAGAAACAACATGATTGAAGAATGGTCATAATTCCCTCTTGTTGCGAAGCTGAAATGAAACCTTAATTCGGATGGTCCGATTACGCGAATTGCGGTCTTTTATTATATTAGCTGCATAGTCATGTGACGCACCAGAGACAACAAAATCCTTACAACTCCTAATTGAATATCTAAGCCGTTATCAAATTTAGAGATAATCTCCTTAAGCTCGTTGTTTTAATTGCATTTACTCGTAACGTGAGTACGTGCGATTTTAAAATTTAAATTGGCGCACCCTACTCGTATAAGTATACAACAAATCCACATGCATTTTTCTATCTGTTACTACTTATACAAGTGTGTTGTTAATTGAATTACTCTTTACATAAAGCAGGAGCACATGGTGTTGGATGGTGGTACGGTCAAGTAAGGAAGTAGTATTCAGCGGGAGGCTACTTTCTTTTCCGCTTACCGCACATCGTTGTCCATTTAATGTATCACAGGATGTAAAAGAATTTAAAATGCCGAAGCGCTGCGGCTGCTGTACCAGTTATGAGCGTTATTGAAGTACAATTGAATCACAAATCACAGAAAGAAATGCGGCCAATAATAGAAAATCCATTTAACGTGAAATTACTCTCAAAAACGCTTATTACGCGGTGTAATTTATAAATACACGAACAAATTTTTAAACTCGCTTACCACACAGATCCACGAACCTTTCGCGGACAAAACTCCATACTCGACTGTCCGCAAGAACACTTACCTCTTAGCGTCTTAGCAAGCTTACTATGCTCATCGTCACCGTTGCTGAAAAATGTAAACAAACTGCCGGCTGATGCTTTTCAAATGAATGCATGATGCAGTAATGCGCATGTCCTCTTCAGAGGGACAGCGACAATGAAAAACTCAAAACATTGCAAATAATCAGTGTTGCCGCTTAAAATTTTCCAATTTAGTCTAATTGACCTAATGACTTTTCTTTGATACTACCCTAGGCCATATATCAGACCCTGCGACCTGAAAGATCTGTTGTGTGTTGGGGTTTGTTTATTCTAAGAGACGTATCTCTTCCCTAATGAACCTTAGTAGCAGAATTTCTCAACTTTGCTTTCGAGCACAGTTCCTAATGAAAAATGCGTCTCCTTAACCCAAGTAGTGCTGGGCATTCGCAGAGAATGTGCTCGGATGACTCAACATCTTCCACGCAGAACCTACATTCCGTCTACGAGCCCACACCAATTTTGTTATCGTGACATCGCAACCCACAATGACCTGTTAAACAACTCACCAGCTTTCTTTTTCTGTTCCTATTTAGGCTAAGGATTTTCTTATAGGAAAAGGGCCAGATTAATTGTTTGGATTGCCTCAGACCCGGAACGTTATCCCAGTGGGCCAGACGAAGTTTGTGTTCACAACAATTTATCAGTGCTGTGGCGGCAGCCCAGTCGACACCGCAGTAGGGATCAGGTCCCCTGAAAGCAGCTTCCGAAACAGCCCTAGCTAGTTCGTCTGCAGATTCGTTGCCTGCAATTCCCTGATGACCAGAGACACAGCCGAGATTCACTCTGTTGTGTCTGGCAAGAGTTTACAGTGCATCGTAGCAGTCCCTGACTGATAACGAGTTCATTAAGTTCATACGACAACGCTTTAAGTGCTGTCTGGCTATCTGAAAAGATATATATTATAGCGCCGTTAATTCCTTTAATAATAATAATATTCGGCGCGACAGACCGTTGCGGTCCATGGCCTAGCTTCTCGCGACCATTTGTGTTGTACGTGTATATTTTTTGGACACAAATGGAAGGGACCTACAATTTAAGGCCCGATACGAACGGCAAATTGAGAAGCTTTCCGTGACAAGTTATTACTCTCGGAACGTTTGTCACCCATTCGCCCGTGGCTCAGTGGATAAGAGCATTGTTTCTGAGCAGGAGGTTCAAAGTTAGAATCCCAGTAACACCAAAAAAGTATTTTTCACGGTGTTCCACCTCTCGCGAAAGTCTGATAAACGTCCGAGAGGAATAACTTGTCACGGAAACCTTCTCAATTCGCCGTTCGGATCAGGCATAAAATTGTAGGTCCCCTCCATTTGTGTGCAAAAAATATACATGCACAACACAAATGGTTAGTTTCTCGCAACTTGGATCTGGCATGGCCTTGGGCCGCAATGGTCTGGCGCGCCGAATATTATTATTATTTATCGAGACTTTGATAATGGGTCCACCAGCTCCAATTCCAGTTTCCATCTTCGATCCATCTGTATACCAGACCGGACTTCAAGCGTCCAGTGCCGGACCACCATTGCACCAATTTATCCGGTCCTCAAATAACCTGCCGAAACAGTGCTCCCTGACCATAATGTCGGGGATTGTGCAGAATATGTCGCTTTCAAGAATTGAGTTAAGAATCTTCAGGTGTCCCACAAAGTCACCTGGTTTATACCCGTATTCTAGTTGAAGCTTAATAGCGCATCTAGCAGCCGTCTGAAGATTTGCAAGGGTGAAAGCCCTATAGCAGCTTCTAATATAGTCGTAGCGCAGGTGCGTATGGCACCCGTTATACCTAGAAAGACAATTCTTTGTAGCTTTTGAAGCGTCCGTTCAAGAACTTTCGGCCACCAAAACGATGGCCGCGTACGTGATAATAGGTCTCACCATCATTGTATACATCCAATGTAACATTTTAAGATTTAGACCCAAAGTTCTGCCGTATAGGCATCTACTAGCCAACAAGACTATAGTGGCGCGTTAGACGGCGGGCCTTATATGAGAATTCCAGTTTAGCCGTTTATCAAGGATGACGTCGAGATATATAACTTCAGTGGAATAATCTAACGTGGTGCCTTTGATGATGATAGGTCGGAAATCGACTACTCTTCTTTTTCGTGAAAGGCACTAGAACATTTTTGCAAGGATTGATGGATAGTCCTACTCTGCTACCCCATTCTAAAACGTGTAGTAAAGCACCTTGCATGACACTAGTTATAGTCGTGCAGTACTTACCACTAATATAATGGAGGTGTCGCCACAACACGACTTTCTTTTACGGACGGGGCCGAAATCTCCAGTAAATGTCTCAACACACAATTCAACAGATTTCTGATAAGTGCTATACTTCTTTAGATATTTGAAAAAACTCGAAAAACTGTACAAGTAAACAGCCATTTCCAGTTGGCCGATTTTTGCCTAAATCAACTGCCCATCCCGATTTATGTTAAAATCTTAAATATGAATTTTCATCTCCATAAATTCAGCCGACAGACAGACAGAGATTTTTTCTTTGCTTTTTCTGACTCGGGAGATACGGAAATGGGTAAATCTGCAAAAATCCCGAGTTCGAACATTTTCTTGATTATGATTATACTTAAACCCAAACGTTACGTTGGGTTTGGTTATAGGTTAGATTAAATTAGGTTTGAATCCAATCTAACCTATAACCTAACACAACGTAACCTAACCTATCATACACTAACATTAATCCGATTCAATAAAAAAACCAAAAACACAAATAGAATACAATAATTTATTCAAGTAAAGTGACAAGTTCAAAATGGGTCACAAAAACGATTCTTCATTATTTCATAATCACATTGACGTCGTTGCCTCCAATTTTTTTCAATGACGCTCCGCCAAAAATATTTCTGCTCCGTTGCATGGAAACGATGCAAAAACCACTTCATCGAGACTGCATTGTTTCTTGATGATGGCATTCGGTTCCAATGCATCGAAGTACTTCTCCTTGAGCACTTGAATGTATTTACTAGACGATTCCATGGAATCGCACAGAGCCACAATGCAACCACCCCAGCTGCAAAAGCAAAAAAAAAATTAATTACAACCGATGAATGATTTGCGAGCGTTCAGTCTACGCAGACGACTCATACCCTGCCCCGGTGAGCCGCCCACCTACTCCAGCTTCTTGAGAGATATCAATAAGGCGATCCAAGTCCGGGTGGGAGCACTCGTACAGATTGCGAAGGCTATCATGTGATTGACACATCAATTTCGAGAGCATTGATATTGGATATATGGCGTCCTTAGTGTCGCCGTTGGCAGAAGTGATTTTGATGCCGTTGGCTGAGTTTTCATCGATGCCATTGCCATTGCCGATGGCACCACAACTGAGTGCTTCGCAAATTGCACGAAATTTGGTCACTCGCATTGATTCTGTGGGGCGGATTATTAGGAATTTTACCAGGGATGTTGTAATATGGCTATGAGTGTGCAAAGTGTCTCACCTTGAATTACGTGGAGTGCTCGCTGACGGAGTTTAAAATGCGTCATTTCTCGTGTGTTCGCTGTAAGGAATTCGGCATCGAATTCATCAGCTAAAACGCCGAGTTCTTCGATCAGATCTTCCCGCGTGTATAGCTCTTTCGAAAGATACTTCAGCGCCAGCGCTTCCAGTTCGCTGAGGTCGCAGCTAAGATCTGACTGAAGCTGGGCGAAGCGCGTTATTTCTCTCCAGTTTTGGAAGCTTTTCTGCTTGGCCATTAAGCGGCAACCCAAACGACATTCAACTACCCGCTGGTTGTAGTCCGACGAAGCCGCTTTGTTGATTTCAGCTAAGCTATTGGCGACGACAAAGCAAGCACCTTGCGGCAATTGAATTGGCGTTGCCTTCAGCTCTGGATGGAATTCGATGAACTGAGCGCAACCGGCCTTGCCTAGATAAGCTATCGCTTGGTCCATTCCACCACCTTGAGTGCCAATGTAACGTTCGCAGCCGGCCGAAATGGAAGCCAGAAACTTACGATTAAGCGGTATGTGATGCACGAAAGCTGTGGCGAGTGTCGCTGAGCTGACGAGCGCACTGGAGCTCGATAATCCCGAAGCGGGTGGAATGTTTCCACAAAGCGCGACGGACATACCAATCGGTCGAAAATCCCCTTCGATGGTCTCGTAAATGCCCTTAACACCACACAAAAAGTATTTGTACCATGCCGGACCACCCGATTGTGGCAATTCTGTTCTGTTGATCGGGTGATTGGGGGTGAAATGTTACATTTAATTAATTTCATTTCTTTGCAAATCTTTCGCCTCTCTTACCGGATGGAATTTAAGTCGCACTTGTAATTTTCGAATTTTCTATCGATGTTCCTTAGGTTGAACAAACTATCCTCCTCAGAGTATCCGACCGCAAGTAGTATACATTGGTCAATAGCCATAGGCAGTACGGGATATCCACAATAATCGACATGCTCCCCAATGATGTTGACTCTGTGAAAAGGAATAAAAATGTTAATATTGCTGGGTCGATTTGTCGGAGAGAGGAACGAAGAAAGGAAATAGGGATTGGGATGGGTAAAAGTGTATTTCGTTTTCGAAAAAGGCCAGAAATCAGTTAATTTTCATGTGAACGATACGCTGATTCAAGCAATGACGTCAGATGAACTAAACTGAAGGTACAGTAACGCAGCCTACACGATACCACTTCTGGAAACGGACTTAGGCTATTTAACTTGTCCACAAGGAAACTTGACCACATTCGAATTAAAACACCGTCAACCAAATTGATCACGATGCGATCGAGACGAGATATTCCTCCAGTATTCTAGATGTCCGCACATCCCAAGCGGCCAACATTAACGTGGATATCACAAATGCCACAACAACGGGGAACCCCTGTGAGAGAATATAACGTCGAACGGCTGCAATCACAAGAGACTACCAGAATCTTCGCCGAACGCGTATACCACAACCTTTTCGAGGAATCCTCTACCACCAGCATTAACTTCCAAGGGTAGAATCTTAGAAACTTAGGCTATTTAACTTGTCCACAAGGAAACTTGACCACATTCGAATCAAAACACCGTCAACCAAATTGATCACGATGCGATCGAGGCGAGATATTCCTCCAGTATTCTAGATGTCCGCACATCCCAAGCGGCCAACATTAACGTGGATATCACAAATGCCACAACAACGGGGAACCCCTGTGAGAGAATATAACGTCGAACGGCTACAATCACAAGAGACTACCAGAATCTTCGCCGAACGCGTATACCGCAACCTTTTCGAGGAATCCTCTACCACCAGCATTAACTTCCAAGGGTAGAATCTGATCCTCGCTGCCAAGGCACTAATGAACAAGGTTGCATTCAATTTTTATGACGAATACTGACAAGATGCATTAATAGACATAAATAAGGACGAGACATACTCGTGAGTTCTACGACCACAAAAGGCGATAGAAACACTAACAACAATCGAAGACATTGAGAGGAGCTACTCCATGAACAATGCTCGGAATTTTTACTGATGGGAAAAAGGAAAATGTCGAAGCCACAAAACACGAACAGAACCTTTCCCGTGGTGGAATCACAGACAGTGCTGAAAAACATGGAAAGACTACTTCCGTTGACTGTTAAATGGCGATAAACATTTCTCTGTCAGGCAAAACGAACCACTAAACCTGGATGAATTTCCGTCCACCAGATCCAAACTTAAGAAGAACAAAGCTGTTGGCCCTGACGGCCTGCCGAGCGAACTTTTTAAAATTGCGGGAAATGGCTTGGTAAAAAGCATGCACTAGCTTATCTTTAAAATTTGTTCAGATGAAAGAATCCCTCATGGACGGAATCTCAATTTGCCAGATCCACAAATCCACAAAAAAGTTGACCTTTAGTAGTCTGCACCAATTTTATAGGAAGAGGTCTCCCTAACAGTGCCTGTAAAATCCTATCATCTGTAGTGAACACCTAGAGTCACTCAATAAGAATCTGATTGGCCCATATTACTGCATATTCGGGCCAGGAAAAATCCATAGTCGACCAAATATTCACACTGCGGCAGATTCTACGGAAGACCCAAGAAGTGCAAATCAATACATACCACATTTGTATCTTAATAGCCGAAAATATATCGTCACTTCCATTACCGCTTTCATCGTTTTCTATTTTCGGTGCCAAAATTTCAGTGACGTTATCGTCGAAGTAAACAATGTCATCAAAGGCAATGGCCGGCCTTCCGAGCAGGATCCTCTTCGCTCATGCGAACTAGGTGCCCTGCCCACCGGAGCCTACCGAACTTAATTCTCTTCACGATGTCGACATCGTGGTAACGCTCGTAGATCTCATCATTATAGAGTCTCCGAAATCTTTCTTTCTCACATACGGGGCCAACAATTCTCCGTAAGACTTTTCTCTCGAACGCGGCTAATAGATCAGAATGCTTTTTGCTAAGCACCCCAATCTCGAATCCATATGTAAGTACTGGTATGACCATTGTCTTATTCACCAGCAGCTTGGGTGTTATGGTTAAATTCCTGGATTTGAAGAGTCTTGACAGAGTAAAGTAGGCTTTGTTGGCTTTGAGCAACCATGATGTCATCGGCTGCTACAGTTGACCCGAGATAGTTCAAGTATTGCCCTACTTCAAATTCGTGCTCGACTATTTTAATTGAGGGACCAATGTTGGATCTTCATGTACTTTGTTTGCCTCTCATTTATGTGCAGCCCCAGATTTCGTGCAGCCCGCTCGATCTGGATGAAAGCTTCCTGTACAGCCCTTTGGTTTTACCAACGATGTCGATGTCGTCTGCGAAAGCTAGTATCTGAATGGACTGATAGAGGATTGTTCCTCTCGACGTTACGTCAGAGGCTCGGATAACTGTATCCAACACCAGGTTGAAGAGTACGCAGTCCAGTCCATCCACTTGTCGGAGCCCGTTATATATGTTGAATGGGCTTGATATTTTTACTTGGCTTATAACCATGGTAATGGTCAACCTTCATAGTTGTGTCAGTTTATTTGGGATGCCGAATTCTCTCATGGCCTTATAAAGTTCTACTCTGGCTATGCTATCATATTGATAGGCGTCTTTTTAAGGCTATAAAAAGATGGCGCAGTGAGTTTTGAAAATATAGACAATTTTCCATCACCTGCCTAAGGGTGTAAATCTGATCAGTTATTGATTTGCCTGGGATGAAGCCACACTGTATATAAAAGTTCAAAAGCAATAAACAACACGTATAAGAACATAGGTTTTGGGTTCTATTCCATTATTTAGTTTACTCGTATGTGTCGCTGTTCTAATAGTAGATGCACTGGTATGTACTCATACATGTACTTGCACTTGTATGTACTTATATATGTTATTTATTCCATTTGAACTATCTACTTTCATATATGTACTTGTTTTGCTCAGTTATATAAAAGAAATTACCTGTATGTTCTGGTACTCGCTAGATAGTTCAAATGTAACAGAATTGACTAGAAATAGTCCTAACTGTGTGGCAGTGAGTTTTAGTTATCCTAAGTTATTGACTGGATCTGTACCAGAGTACATGTACATGCAAGTGCAGTGTTATTGGTGTTATTGTGAATATAAGTGTTATTTATGCTATGCAATCTACAGTGTGAATTTGTAAACTCTTGCTTTTTGGAATAAATGCTGTAATTTGTGACAAAGGAACTGCTGTTGTGTTTTTAGTTGCAAAATCCATTACCAACCTTAAAACAACAATAACAATATTCAGCGTGACGAACCGTTGCGGTTCAAGGCCTAGCTTCTCGCGACCATTTGTGTTGTGCATGAATATTGTAACGAAAAGTAGTTAGTAGTAGATTAAAAGGAATAAGAATTTTGAATTGAGAAATTTTGTCAATTGTCATTGCGCACAGCGTGATCCGTAGACTAATAGAATAAGTAAATCGATTATCAATTATGAATGACTGTTGTACATAGAATGACATAGATGGCTCCTTATGTACTTGCGAGCGTAATGTAAATAAGGGAAAGTATCACAATATTCTGGTCTTTGCTAGATATTTCTGTATATAATATTGGTAGTCTCTGGAAATTTGCAAAATCCTTTACGGATTCGAAAGCCTCAACAATATAAAAAAGTATTTATTTCTGGGGATTGAAATGTTAAAGCTGTTTTTTACCGCATTTTTGTTAATTTAATTGCACGGTCAGCTTATTAGAGGTTGGCTTGCCGATAGCTAATATTTGTGCCAGCTGGCCTTTTTTTATACACATAAAGAACACTCTTTTTTTAAAAACTTTCTTCACTGATGACTTCAACTAGTTTTTTGTAATTTAATACATGTAGTTATAATTTTTGAATTTCTGTACAAAATGGCACCCAATTCCAAAACCTAATACCTAAAGCGGCTGACAGACTATCGAACCTGACTGTAAAACAAAACAGATGTCAATTTAGTAGGATGGTTTGACAGTCAAACCAACAGTCAACCTCTAATTTTCGAAGAGAAAAGATGGACAACCAACAAAAAGCATGTTTGTTGCTCATTCTTGTGATCTGTAGCCTCTTGCCTTGTATTTTTTAATAATTTCCATCAATTGCGATACCCATAATTTTTTATCACATATGAAGTATTCTGAGCTCGTTATGTCCCACAAACAGACGCACACAAATTCTTCTAAAAATCTCCTTTCTTCATCCATGTCCATAACGTACTTTCACGTTAAAAATAACAGCTGATGAAGAATTTGTGTACACATTATCGATAATAGGAAAACATGGCCCACTGACTGACAGTCAACCGCAAAAAATTTTGTAAGTGATCAGTTTCGAGTGTCAGTCAGTCAGTCAGTCAGGCGTTCACACTATCAGTTTTGATTTTTTTTTTGATTTGTCGATTAAAACTTACAGTCAAGTTCGATAGTTCTGTCGCCTACTTAAACCAAACCAATGCAAACAATTTGCTATTTACCTTCCCGGAACTCGTACAAAAAATGTCGGTTGTGAACCAAACTGTACGACATAGAATTCGCGTAGTTCGTTTAGTCGATTGTACCAACGATTCGATTTTGCTAGCTCAGCTACCGACACATAGGTGTCCTCAGTAGCACCATTTACGCATGCTGTTGACATTTCAGCGACACACACTCCCTCGTAATATGTTACAACCAGACGACTTGACAGACAAAAACACGCACACGAGAGACGAAACACGTTCAACAAAAGGTAAAAACTACTTCTCCTGAATGGCTAGACTGTTCTACAGAAAAAACCGGTTCCGAAAATAGTAATTCAATTCTCTCGCGGTGAATCTCGATTCGCGGCACTCACGACGATGACAGTGAAGTTGTAGTTTTGAGGATTAATTTAAGAGAATTATTGCACACCAAACGCACTAGCCCGACACAGTGAATCGCAATAAAGAATAAAAGCAGCACAATTCGGTGTGCGACTTGCAAATTTGTACCGAGGTTCGCCGTACACAGAACACACAGCCGAGCAGCGCACTATCGATTTATTTTCTCAGAACAGAACACGCAACTGATGCATACAGACTACAGTATGATATGACAGAACAGCGCGAGATGAGATGGAGATTCTACCGTCCGTTAGAACAGGTGGAGGCGTAGGCCCTCAGCTGATTGTTCCTACGTGTCACTCGACACTCGCTCAATGCTTTGTTGATATTTTCACAAACAATTTTACTGATTGCGACTGCGTTGTTGTTTTGTTGTTTCTTCTGTCGAGCTGATAACACGCGGCTTGTGAGTGCGACCGTTTTGCAAATATGATGGTTGGTGGTTGGTGCTGTAGGGGATGTTTATTGCAACGAACAATGAACGACAGCGAACAGCAATGGCAACCAGAGACCGACTGATGGAACTTTTCAATTGGGTTCCATTTATGATGCGTATCAAAAACGCTTCGTTTCTTATCGCACGTTTTTCTTTTCTACTTCAAGGCGCAATATGAGCTGCATACTACATATGTACCTACCTACATATTTCTATACAACTTAGAAAAACAATAATAAATGCTTGTAATTTTTATCTTGGTTGAGAATCGTCTTTGCCGCGTTTATCAATACGTTAAGAAATGTGTACGCAGTCGGAAAACTGCTATCAAAATAGAAATAGAAACACAACAAAAGTTTAAGCTGGTACTGAAATATTATCGCATACGAGGTCATGTCAACCAAGCAGAAATATGATGACTGCCGTATTTTCGATTTTCGATCTGAAATTGTAGATGTCACTTTACAAAATACCATATATTCGAACCAATTCTATTATTATTTGATTAGTAAAACAGTTTAGTGGTGCAAATTACCGATTAGCTTGGACAACTATTTGCAACTACTTATAACGTTTCTGTTATATTTTTAGTTAAAAGTAGTAATTGGTCGCCTACTGCCACTAGGTTAACTAGTACAACCATAAGGCGCAATAGTTAAGTGCCGTTAATAGTAATTTGTTATTGGAATCTTAATAGAAGACAACTGCTGTCTTCCATTATGCACAGACAAATAACATTACAGCAGTTTTATGAGACTACTTTAATAACTACCCGCACTAGTCACTAGGTGATGCTGTATATATAATTTCTGAAAGATTGGCAGTGTTAGTATTCTTGTCCTCATTATTTCCATGATTTACTACCTCTTTCCCGTTTTAAAAATTTAAATTCCCTTAAATTTCCCTCAAGAAGGTACATAATTTTTGTAAATGAAACTACTTTATCAGTGGTGAGGAGAAATTTTAATACGGTATCAAAATTAATTTTGTGTTACGATTTTGAGTTGCGATTTTGTTACATTTTTGAATTATTTTAACTAAGTAATTTTTCAAGCGATTTCTATGAAATTTGGTATGTACGACTAAGGTGCTACTAAAAGACCTGTTACTATGGAAATTCTGGGATATGGTCATTAAGGGCCTTTTGGGTGTCTTTTGGGGGTATTTTGAAGGTCTTTTGGGGAGTCTTTTTGAGAAAACCCACGACTTTCTAACACTGTTTTTACTTTTGACATTAGGCTTTTCTGGATTTGAGATTTATTTAAATTATAAAAACGAAAAGTCTTGTTCGTTATATCATTTACTCCCATCTAGTTTGTAGGACTTGAGCATAATGGAAGACAACAAATGATTTTCTATTTGTATAACATTATAATTGTATAAACGCAGCGTTAAATTCATTTTAGTGTAGTTGACAGTACAATTGCAGTTACCGGTAGCGTTTTGCTTGATTGCTGCAGAAGTCAACTTTTTATTTTTATTAAATTCTCTATATTAACTTCACGTGCCCGTGTGCTTGTTTTTGTTTGTTTGTCGTGGAATCTTGCTATCAATTTTTAACCCACTTTCCAAAGTCCGAATTCATTAAATTTTTAACAAATGCATATCTCCGATGACAACACTTTCTATTAAAATTTTGGGTCCCTCTGGCCCCGGGGTCGGGGGGCTCCCATACAAATATTTTACAAAATTTACCCGATTTTCATTAAATTTTATATACATGTGTATCTGCGATAGAAAACACTTTTTTTTTTAAATGTTGGACACACCGGGCACTGGGGTCGTGAGTCCCCCAGATTTTCTTCAAATTTGATATACAAGTGTATCTCCGATGAACTACACTTTTTGTAAAAATTTTGGAGACCTTGGGCCCCGGGGTCGTGAGGCCCCATACAAATTTTTTAAAAAAATTAATCCGATTTTCTTCAATTTTTAAATTCTCTATATTAACTTAGCGTGCCAGTGGCTGTCTGGCTGGCTGGCTGGCACACCAAATCTTCTGATCAAGTTTAAACCCACTTCCTAAAGGCCGATTTTATTGAAACTTTGCACACATATGTATCTCCTATGACAACACTCTCTATTAAAATTTGGGGCCCCTCGGGCCTCGGGGTCGGAGGGCTCCTATACAAATATTTTACAAAAAGTACCCGATTTTCTTTAAATTTAATACACATGTGTATCTCCGATGGAAAACACTTTTTGTAAAAATTTTGGAGACTCCGGGCCCGGTAGTAGATTGGTTCCAAAGATTGAAAATTTTGATTTATTCAATTCACTAAAAAACTAATTTAATTTGATATAAATATTTTATTTCTATATGTATCATACATAGTCTTAAAAACGGGATTTAAAAAATAAAAATATAAGCAGCATAAATTAACTTTGTTTTGATAAAAATTTATTTTGAAAGCCATTGCCGTTTTCATTTAATAAAAATTTGGGTGTATGTAAAACTTGTTCATCCAGATAGCGACGCAAATTGAGGGAACAACATAAACCGATTTTTTTGAGGACGCAAATCGAAACAACGCAAAACGAGGTTTTTGCGCATGTTTCTGGGGTCTTTTTGGAGTATTTTGTGGGCTATTTTGGGTCTTTTGGTGGGCTTTTAGGAGTAATTTGGGTTCTTTTGGTGGTCTTCTAGGAGCCTTTCGGGGGTTCTTTCGAGCGTCTTTTTGTGGTACTTTTGGAGTCTTTTAAGGGTCTTTTTGGCTGGTATTTTGTTGGTCTTATGGGGGTATTTGAAAGGTCTTTTGGGATGTCTTTTGAGGGTTTTCTGGGAGTCTTTTGGTGGACTTTGAGTTTGAGTTGTTTGGCGTCTTTAGAGGATTTTTTCGTGGTTTCTTTTGCATTTGGTATTTTTTTGGTAAGGCCCCTAAAAGTCTTTTGTTAAGGTTTTGGCGGTCTTTTGGGAGTTTTTTTCTTAGTGTTTTGAGGGTCTTTAAGGAGCTATTTTAGGGGTCTTTTGACAGGTCTTTTAAAAATCGTTTGAGGGTCTTTTGGGCATCTTTTTACAAATTTTTTAATTAATTTTAAAAAAACACACTCACTTTTTTTGTAATAATTATGACATATAGCAACATCAGATTACGCCATACTTCACTGAGAGATGAACTAATTTGTTAAGCGCTGTGTTGAGCGATGCTTTACGATTGGGGTTGTTTTGTGGTTGGGTTGCAATACTTCGCATGTGTTTCTGTTTTTCAGAATTTATAGTGCAATATCTGGTGTCATGCTTCAGCGGTTGTTGCAATTGACATTGACATGAGATAAATTAAAGATTATCTTACTTCGAATTCTTTGTCAACTATCTTAATCGAAGAACCAATATTCATTATTTTGCTCGCAAACGCGACCACCGCGAGTACTTTGATTTAATCTCATGAACGTGAAGTACTCGACTTCGTAGGTTTTGACGTAATTGTAATTGGTCCTTTGAGGAAAAGTTTAGGAAAAACAACTAAAATGCTACATTAGGTACTTGAGAAAATAATTGTGTTGTCTTATAGTCAGTTATCTTACCAGCACCAAACGGCCAAAGCTCTCGAGTTGGATAAAATTAAAGTTCACAATACGTTTGCTGGCGTCTTCCACTTCCACAATAAGAAAAACTTAAATCAGTATGTGCCTGCATTTAGTATACGCGCACATGAACCCCACACACAATTATTTCTTAAGAACAAAAAAAAACTCCACCCATTGACGCCCCAACCAAACCGCAGTTAATTAAAATTTTGCACTTTTGTCTGTATGAGATAATGCGTCCTGCTGCCTTGCGTACATTTTTTTATCCTGTTGACTTTAGAAATACAGACTTCACAGGACTTCCGATGTAGATGTAGTGTACATAACACATATGCCATAGGCACGACTTTACCACACCCACAGCATTCACACTCGTACATCCTGCATCGTCGAGTTGGAAAATTTTCAAAAATATAATTTATTTTCAAAAAAATGTCATTCTCGTATTCTCGCACCCAAATTCGCATAACAAAGCCAATCCTACATCAAAAGCAGGAAATACCAAAACAATAATGTGCCACAACTGCCACCGTATGCAGCAGCTAATGCGCTCGCAAAGTTGCCACCGAACACAGCCAACAACAAAAGTCGCAGACAAAATCAAAATCAAAAAATGAATTACGCCAAAAACGGAAAACTCCATTCAAAGGATAATCAAAAATGTGTGGAGTATGGATCCTTTTTCTGTTGTTGTTTTTGCTGTTGCTTAAATTAGACATTACGCGCGCGAGAAAAACATAATAGAAGAGAAACTTTATTCTGTCGAGGGATAATACACAAATTATTTAAGCCCTTTACAGATACGAGTTCTCGTACGAATGCATACAAGCGCCTCACATGAGACAACAGCCAGCTAGCCAGCTAGCCAGCCAGCCAGCCAGCCAGCCAGCAGCAGTATAGTCTGCTGATTTCATTATCCTATTTATTTTGAAAGGGAATTTTTTTTGTTTAATTTTTTTTTGTTTTAAGACTTTAAATTTTTGTTTGGCGCTTATTCTTCTCCTTTTTTATGGCTCCAACATTTGAGTTTGCAAACAGAAAAACAAAATGCCAGCAGACAAAAAATTAAAAACAACACTAAGTTAACCGCACGCCATACATCAGAACAATTTAATTATATAACAACGAGCAATGGGGATTAATATATGGGAATATATTATACCTTAAAACTACGAGTTTTTGACTGAATTCAATTGCCGCTATGTTTATTATCCTTTTGTTCTTCATGTGTGCGAACTAACATTTTAAATTCAAAAACAGCAACCAGAGGAAAATAAATTATTCCCAGAAGTGTTTTTTCTTCGATGCTTTCTATGCTTACATTTTAAGAAAAATCTATTTAGTATTTTTAATGACTAAGATTGAAGAGGCTTGTAAACGTTCAAGCGTTGTGTTGCGTTTGTTTTGTTAGTCGCAAAGGGCGTAACTCGAACGACGGTCTAGACATTGCATGGGGTACAATGCGTAAGGCTGAACGATACAGATGGGCAGGTGTGTAGGCCGAGTGAAGCTTAAGTCTGACAGTCGGGTTGATTACTGTACGTAGGCTTGGACGATGAAAAGAGATGCAGGAGTGTAAGTCGAGTGGAGCGTAGGCCAGATAAAAAGTAACAGTACGTAGGCCTGGACGATGCAATAAAATGAAGGTGCGCGAGACCAGCGGATGGTAAGTCGGTAACTCGAGCGATATGTAGGCCTGGACAATGCGTGGACTAAACGCGGGTTTGGATGTTGCAAAAATATGCATGAGTGCAAGTCGAGCAAAGCGTAAGTCGAGCGGAGCGTAACTCAAGCGATGTTTAAGTCTGGTCGTTGCGTGGGGTACGATACGTATGCTTGTACATTAAAAAGAGCCACAGGAATTGAAGTCGAGCGTGACGTAACTCGGAGTTTAATTCGAGCACATATCGAGTGGATCATAACTCGGGCAGAGCGTAGCTTGAGCGATGTATACATCTGAACGTTGCGTGGAGTACCATACATAGATCTGGGCTATGCGAAGAGATGCAGGACTGTAAATCAAGTGGAGCATAAGTCGGGCAGAGCGTAACTCGAGCGATGTTTAGATCTGGACGTTGCGTGGAGTACCATACGTAGATATGGGCTATGCGAAGAGATGCAGGAGTTTAAATTGAGTACAGCACACGTCGGAAAGAGCGCAACTCGAGTGATGTAGATCTGGACGTTGCGTGGAGTACCACACGTAGGGCTATGCGAGAATATGAAGGAGTGTTAATAGAGCGGAGCGTAAGTCGCACAAGGAGTAGTTCAAGCGATTTTAGGTCTGGATGATAGTTTGGTTTAGTTTAAGTAGCTGCTGTTACTTCGGCACAATTAAATCGTTGACAGTCCGTTGTTATACCACAGGATCTTATTCCTTTCAACCTTTTAAATAACCCATTTAGAGCTTTTTATGAATTACCTATTTTGAGATCTGGTAGATTGTTCATTTTGTATTTATCCAAATGTTTGTACCTTCTGTGTGCTAATGCTGGACAGGAGGAGAGAAGGTTAACTATGGTCACTACCCATCTCCCCGTCCTTAAAGCTTCTTTGGTAGTAATTAAGTATCGCTACGATCGATCTCAACTAATTTTTTTTTTTACGCCTTAGATCGCTCCAAGTGTAGCTTTGGAATAACTTGTCTTCCCATGTAATTTTTACTTTTTCACCTCTCATTTGCCAATGCTTCAGCCTTTTTGCAAAGAGCCAATCTAAGCGTCATAACAGTCCTCATCACATTTGCCCTATCCAGTATCCGCTACCTTGCCTCGCGAGGCTATCCGCCATGTAGTTCCCCTTAATTTTTTTGTGACAAGGGACCCACTCTATATAGATATTAAAATGCTCTCTCATATCAATGAGGAGAGGGTGGCAGGCCAACGCCACCCTTAACTTTAGTGAAACTGAGCGTAACTCAAACTATGTGTTTGTGTATGGCCTTTGCGTAGAGTATGACCCGTAGGCCTGGACGAAGAGAAGAGCGTAAGTCTAGGAATTTTCAGTTACGTAACCGTAGTGCAAAAGTTAGTCAGCTGCCTAGCCACTACGTTACACGACGACATTGACGGTAGCAAAATCTGGGCAGCTAAATGTTCGGATGTATTTTACAGCGTTTTTTTCCCCCATGAAGGTTTGTTGTTGCAGTGGTTCTTATGACCGCTATTGCATTTCAATTCTGTGATCGTGAACTCCAGCTAGACATTAGTGCCCTGTCAGCAAGAAAATTATAATTCTTCTTAATTGAGAGTGTTTCAAGCCTAACTGTGAATAACTTCCCGAATTTATCTAAGGCGCTTAGCACTCACAGATATTTATTAGACATAAAAGATCGAAAGATTCCATGTCTGTCCGACTATAGCCCTGTCCGCCGGGTTCCTTTAGTTTCATACCCCCGACTAAATGCCTTCATTGGATACAAAAACTGCTCCAACCATGTAAAGTGTTACACATTTCCTTACCAAATTTTTTTCAGTATATATTTAATTTTTTTGCATTTTCGACACATTTTTCCAGCACTCTGTGCAGGCAGCAATATGATAATTTTTCCCAACACATGGAATCGCACATACGGCAATGCATAAAATATTTAAAAAGTGGGGGACGAAAGCCACACAATTAGATGGCACATTTGTCTATTAGCAGATTGTGCACACCGTAATCGTTCGTGCTGTATCTAGAGTCCTTGTTGTTAAACAATGACGACGACGACAAAGACGAAGACGACGCCAACGAGGATGAATGCGACAACTAAACCGATGAATCCGTTGAATTTTCCATGCCAGACTATCAGCGTTGCATATCAGGAAGTGGCTGCGTCGAACAAAAGAAAATGGTGAAAATAACTCGAATCCTTTTGCACCGGGATCGGCTAAAAAGTGAGAGAGAGAAAAAAATAGAACGCTTTAAAAACTCCACCGTTGTATTGAAGCGATGCAAACAACGTGACTTTGCTAGGTGACGATGACACGGAAAACTTCTGTTATACTTAACGCTCAGATTTTGAAAATTATGTCTTTTCCGCGCACACACATCGCATCGCATCCGTATGTCACCACCGGAGGGTGGTCTCCAAACTTTACATGCCCTCAACAAAGTTTATTTCGGAGAAGTTGTGCGTTTTTGTGTTGTTTTGGTGCTGCAAGGATGACGCTGATAGGGATGGGGTGCATAGCGGTCTCCACGCAGTCTGCTTATCCATTTGCATTTTACTGATTACATTTTCACATTAGCGACTGTATTTGAAGGCAAAACCAAAGGGATTCTATTCAGACGACACTCTGTTCTTTTGGGGATTCTTTTAGAGATTCTTTGGAAATTGTTGTTTTTTTTTCAGAGAAAAGAACAACAACGCCAACGATGACAGATGACTTGTATGCTAAAGAACTTTCTTCCTTTAATTAATGTTATGCGGATAAATATATCAGAAATAAAAGAACAAAGTTGTTTCACTTGTTACTTCATCTGACATTTCTTTGATGGCAAAAATCGATCGATAGATGAGTTATCAGTTATCAGTGTAAACAGTGATTCTTTAAAGATCCTCATCAACATTGCATTATTTTCAATGGAAAACAAATAATGGCCGAGCATAAAATAAAAATCACATTAACTTAGGAATTCATGATCAATAGTGTGACTGGGAAAGAGGCCTAAATTCTATCAATATTCCAAGTAGCGGCTACAAGAATATGGGCTGCCTTATTCTTAACCGGTCGTTAGGGAAAGCGGGATGAAAATCTTGTGTAACGTAGCAAAGAACGATCAACGGCCATACTACAGGATAGCGACCAAAGGGGTAGTGCCCACCTTTACTAGGTTTAAGTGCAGTAGCCGATAACAACATTTTCAAGAAATAAGCGCACAATTGCCTAAAGTCAACCAACCCTGTCACTATAATATTCAAGTTGTAACGGTCGTATAGCGTAGTCAGTGCTGATCCAAGCCATACTGAAATACGGATCTTAAATATGAGCTAATACGCTATGAATATAAATAAGTACAGATCACACATGGCTTTTGTAAAGCGCCAATAACTATTATTAATAATATTCGGCGCGACAGACCGTTTGCCGTCTAAGGCCCAGCTTCTCGCAACCATTTACAAAATTCTTGGATTAAGTTGATCAACAGAAAAGCGAAATGTTTCAATTTACAGGTTGTAGAGCCAAATGTGATGAATATTATAATTTAAGTCATTATTCACAAATACTAAATAAAGAATTCTATTCAATGAGTTATGACAAAAGTGTTTTTGAAATAAATTAAAAAGTAAGCATTGAATCAATAAATGTGAACTCACAGTCTATTTTCATATTATAAGGAATTAAACATTTGTGTTCCTGGTTCGAATCATTACTTCTTGATCGATTTTTCAATTGCAAGGTAGTCCCTCAATTATTCATATGCTTCTACTCTTTCCGATCTGGTTTCTTTAGAGACACACATCACTTTTGTCTTATCGTCTTATCGACATGGGCCATCATACCTTTTCCTTTAAGTGCAGCAAACCGCATTCATACTTTAATCCGCCGCCTGCTATAGTCAGGCTTGGATGTTTGCAAAAATAATAATGTCACTATCTGTGTAATAATAACATTCGGCGCGACAGACCGTTGCAGTCCAAGGCCTAGCTTCTCACGAATATATTTGTGTTGTACATATATATTTTTGCACACACATGGAAGGGACATACAATTTAAGGCCGTATCCGATCGGCAAATTGAGAAGCTTTCCGTGACAAATTAATACTCTTGGACGTTTGTCAGACATTCGCGAGAGGTGAGACACCGTGAAAAATACCTTTGGTGTTACTGGGATTCGAACCACAAACCTCCTGTTCAGAAGCCATGCACTTATCCTCTAAGCCAAGGCGCCCACCTATCTGTATAATGCATATATTAAAAATTGCAGATATGTGCTTTCAACGTTTCTCTACTCGAAAGCTAAAAGAACTATATTTGGATCATAGGTTAAACTATACACCACCAACTGGATAGCAACTGTCTAAATTGAAAATATAAATTCGATATAACAATATGTCGGCTACACTGTCACTGTGCTGTTGCTGTACTGATGTATTTTTTAAATTCTCTATATTAACTTCACTTGCCCGTGGGTCGTCGGTCGGTCGTCGGTCGGTCGTCGGTCGGTCGTCTGTCGTGGATTCTTGCGATCAATTTTTAACCCACTTCCCATGGCCCGATTTTATTGAAATTTTGCACACATGCGTATTTCCGGAGACAACACTTTCTATTAAATTTTGAGGCCCCTCGGGCTGCGGGGTCGGGGGGCTCCCAAACAAAAATTTTAAAAAATTTACCCGATTTTCTTCAAATTTTACACACATGTGTATACCCAATAAACAATACTTTTTCGAAAATTTGGTAGTGATCGGGTCCCGGGTTCGGCCGCAAGGCCCTTATACATTTTTTAAATATCTGTACTGGCATCAGATATTCGTCGCCCTTTATGGACTGTGTGCGGTGAGTGCTGCGCAGTCGGCTGCGCTGCATGGTTTTAGTGGTGGTGGAGAGAGAGAGAGAAATCTTAGCGCACGCACAAATGAACCCAGCAAATGAAACGAGACATACATGTTTTATGCTTACTTCAACTTACATTTTTATTATATACTGAATTGTATTTTTATTGATGTCGTTTTTTTTTGTTGTCGATATCAACTTACAGATAGAACAACAAGTTTTCACAATATTCTGTCATTTGGCGTTTTCATAAATTAGTTCAGAGCTGTCAAAGAGTTCTCAAGATAAATGTTCGTGTTTCTTAATTGCTCAGAGTATGAGCGTGCTCTAAGTGCTCAGAATAAAATGATCTGAGCTTTTTCAATTTTAACATCTGATGTCAAATGTTTGTTTCGATGATTTTCTTCTACAATAAAAAAAAATGGCCCAGGATCGAGGGGCTCCCATATCAATTTCTGCGATTAGAGAATTTAGATGAAAAATTTTAATTTTTATGGGTTGTTTTATTTGACGTGACAACGTCTCACTCCAAGGTTTAAGAGGGTACATGTTCAAAAACTCAAATGTTAAATGTCACTATTTGACAGCTGTTAAGTTACGTTTTTAACAGATGTTAAGTAACGTTTTTTAATATCCAATGGGATTTGGTCATGAGGAACTAGAGTTTTTGAACAAAGCAATTTATCAAGCGATTCGTATGAAACTCGGAATGTAGGACTAAGATGTGACTATAAGATTTCTTCCTATGGAAATTCTGGAATATGATCATTATTGTCTGGAATTTCTGGAATAAAGCAATTTCTCAGTAGTAGGCTGCGGTCAAGAATTCAGCCGCTGCGCAGTTTATGCTGCATTTTGGTCAAAAATTCACTTTTCAGCCAATGCATTAAAGAAAAATCGACTGCGCAGTTTACGCAGCTACTTAAAATTGGATGCAAATAGCAAAATGTAAATGTCAAATTGTCGCCCTACAAGCAGACTGTAAGTCGGTTCAAAATATAGCCACAATTTCGTGCATACCGACTGCCTGCCATTTTTTTGTGCAGCACAAGCTGCGTAACTCCTTAATTCTTTACCGCAGCCGTAGTGATAGTATAGTCTCTGTTCATTTTCCTATCAGTGCTCTGCTCTGCTCTTTCTATCAACATTGTGAGTGAGAGCACTCGTGTTTGGTCGTGTAACAGAAAACAATACTACTATAAGTTACAGAAATAAGAGAACAATGCAAAAGAAATTTAATGAGAAATAATTGGCCTGCATGTTTGAAAAGCGACAATCTTACCATACCATTTCGAAGTATGGGCAGCACTACTCAGTACTCACTACTTTCCTCTTCTAATTTAATTTAAAACTACTCAAAATTTTTAAGAGCTGAAAAAGCTGCATTACTGTGTTTGGGCAGTAATATGTAATATGCAGCAACTTCACAGTTAGTGGTTATGAACATTTAAATCAGCTTATAAATTATTTATTCTGTTGTATGTGATGTGATTGATGATCATGTATGTGGTTTCAATAACATACAATCAAGCAGAGCAGAACGAAATAAACATATGCAGTAGTAGGCTGCGGTCAAGAATTCAGCCGCTGCGCAGTTTATGCTGCATGTTGGTCAAAAATTCACTTTTCAGCCGATGCATTGAAGAAAAATCGACTGCGCAGTTTACGCAGCTACTTAAAATGGGATGCAAATAGCAAAATGTAAATGTCAAATTGTCGCCCTACAAGCAGAGACTGTAAGTCGGTTCAAAATATAGCCGCAATTTCGTGCATACCGACTGCCTGCCATTTTTTTGTGCAGCACAAGCTGCGAAGCTACTTTATTCTTTACCGCAGCCGTAGTGATAGTATAGTCTCTGTTCATTTTCCTATCAGTGCTCTGCTCTGTTCTCTCAATCAACATTGTGAGTGAGTGCTCTCTCTCGTGTTTGGTCGTCTAACAGAGAACAATGCAAAAGAAATTAATGAGAAATAATTGGCCTGCATGTTTGAAAGCGACATTCTTACCATACCATTTCGAAACATAGGCACACTACTCAGTACTCACTACCATTCTCTTCTAATTTAATTTAAAACTACTCAAATTTTTTATGAGTTGAACCCAAAAGCTGCATTAGTTAGTTAGTGGTTATGAACACTTAAATCAGCTTATAAATTATTTATTCTGTTGTATGTGATGTGATTGAAGATCATATATGTGGTTACACTAACATACAATCAAGCAGAGCAGAATGAAACAAACATATGCAGTAGTAGGCTGCGGTCAAGAATTCAGCCGCTGCGCAGTTTATGCTGCATGTTGGTCAAAAATTCACTTTTAAGCCAATGCATTAAAGAAAAATCGACTGTGCAGTTTACGCAGCTACTTAAAATGGGATGCAAATAGCAAAATGTAAATGTCAAATTGTCGCCCTACAAGCAGACTGTAAGTAGGTTCAAAATATAGCTGCAATTTTCATTTTCTATCAATGCTCTGCTCTGCTCTTTCTATCAACATTGCGTAAATGATACAATGCTCTGTGAGAAAGAAAAAAAATACAAATTTTGTTGCTGCTATTTCGTTTTCTTTTGGCTTATCTTATCCTTAGTCATGTATACAGTAAGTTCGATTGCTGGTTTGATTTTTTAATATTAAGAAGGCGTATCGTACTTGAAAATTTGAGAATCGCCTAGAAATTTTCATTTAAGTGTTGTTTGGCATTTTGTGCACAAAAGTTTGAATGGTTTCTGCATTTTTTAATTATTATTAAAAGTATTACAGTAATTTATTTTTTCTTATTTACATTAAAAAATATTTCCTTGTATTGCAGATATTAGCTTTAATATATTTAAGTAATAATCTTCTACAAAAAATCATTTTAAACACAGATTTTTTTTATATAAAAATGAAGCTAAATTTAACATTATAAAAATGCCAGTCTCTCAGTCGAAGAAGAAATGTTCGATCGTAAGTTGGATGTCTGCCACTGAACAATGAATCCACCATCGACCATTGAGTCAACCATCAAATATCATACATGGCATTAAGCATCGGTTCAAAATAACTATTCGATCATTTACAGAAATAAGAGAACAATGCAAAAGAAATTTAATGAGAAATAATTGGCCTGCATGTTTGAAAGCGACATTCTTACCATACCATTTCGAAGCATGGGCAGCACTACTCAGTACTCACTACCATCCTCTTCTAATTTAATTTAAAACTACTCAAATTTTTTATGAGTTGAAACCAAAAGCTGCATTACTGTGTTTGGGCAGTAATATGCAATATGCAGCAACTTCACAGTAAGTGGTTATGAACATTAAAATTCGCTTATAAATAATTTATATATAATGTGATGTGATGATGATGTATGTGATGAGCTACGGTGCAAGTTGTAGGACTTGTATTTAGTATAGAAAAAAAATTTAATATATACGTCCGTGTTTATGTCCCACAGACAACAAGATCTTTGTTTTCTCTTCTTTCGTCCCGGACAGACGTTGTCACGCTCAAAACCCACGGCCGTGTCCTCGACACAGCCTACCCTGCTCTTTTTTTTGCTTTTAAGCAAAACCTCTGAAAATTACTTCAAAATTAAAATTAAATTTTTTAGGATTTAAAAAAAATAGTCGAAATAATATCACACATATCTTATAATACAACGACCTTACTTACATCTCAATTTATATATATTTTTGTAAGCAACGTCAGAAAAGCAGCAATGCAGAACTCTGAAAATCGAACTGATGAAGACGTATTAGGTCGATTAGCTGAACTCCTGAAAATAGCAGAAGGCCTTATAAAACGTGTTGGCGAAGAACGCTCGAGACAGTTTGAAAGAAGATTAAAGTTACCTATCCTGAACGCGCCCGCCAGCAGCGTTTGTGTCATTTGCTTGGATTCATACATACAGCGAAGGCCACATGCGACGCTTTGCGGGCATTTGTTTTGCGCAAAATGCATCGTCAAAGCGATCCGCCTGAACCACAAGTGTCCAATCTGTAATAAAAAGCTGGACCCTTGGAATATCACAAGGGTTTACTTATAAAACAAAATTGATTGTTTTTGGTTTTATTGTTTACACTTAGAGTTGCATGTATTTTAAGGATA
The DNA here is from genome assembly GCA_947095585.1 of Nephrocerus scutellatus. Taxonomy (NCBI): domain Eukaryota; kingdom Metazoa; phylum Arthropoda; class Insecta; order Diptera; family Pipunculidae; genus Nephrocerus; species Nephrocerus scutellatus. The sequence continues at coordinate 24,296,770 of OX352765.1, read as the reverse complement.
ATATTTTTTTGGATGTTTATTTAGGTTACATTTACGTATATGTAGCACTATGTAGTACTAGTTATTTAAATATATAATATTACAACAAGAAACTAATACTAATTTTTTGGTTTGGCATTTATCTGTGGTGACATTTCTCAAACAATTTCAAGGCAGCTATTGATGAGATGATGACAAATTTCATATCATATTCATACGAAACTAAAACAACGCGAGTGCAAATACTTTTAACAATGGATCTTGGTCAGGGAAAACTACATAAAACCATGACAAAGAAAATTTAACAACAAATATTATAGATAATACAAACAATAATTAATATTTTTTTTTAATAAATAATCTAATCATCTAATGAACGTCTTTCAGGAAGTTGTTGACGGCTGTTTTGAAGGCCTCTGGATTATAAAATTCGGGAATCATCATAATTTGGCCCTACAACCGGTGTTCAGTCCTGGTCCCTCACAAAAAAATATCTCCATCGATCCCGATTTCAAGCCGATGTCATCCAGTTTGGCATCCCTAAATTCTGGGAGTCCTGGTCTACGCCATCCTTCCAGTGTAGTCTTGGCCGGCCTCGCCGTGTCGTAAATCATACCGCAAAGGACTTTCCAAACTAGATCCTCTTCGCTCATGCAAGCTAGGTGTCCTGCCCACCGGAGCCTACTGAGCTTAATTCTTTTCACAATGTCGACATCGCGGTAACGCTCGTAGATCTCGTCATTATATACGAGTCTCGGGAATCATCTTTCCCCACATACGGGGCTAACAATTCAGGTCAGAATGCTTTTTTCTAAGCACCCAAGTCTCGGATCCATATGTAAGTACTGGTCTTACCATTGTCTTGAACGCCCGCAGCGTGGATGTTATGGTTAAATTCCTGGATTTTAAGACAGACTAAAGGAGGCTTTTTTGGCTTTGGGCAACCATGTGCGTATTTCTGGTTCTATGCTGTTATAGGCAGCTACAGTTGACCCGAGATAGTTAAAGGATTGCACTACTATTTTAATTGAGGGACCAATGTTGGATCTTCTACTCGCAGACGTGGCCACCATGTAATTTGTTTTGCTCTCATTTATGTGCAGGCCCAGATTTGGTGCCACCTGCACGATTTGGAAAGCGACCTGTACAGCTCTTGGGTTTCTACCAACGATCTCTATGTCATCTGCGTAAGCCAGTTTCTGAATGGACTTATAGAGGATTGTTCCTCTCGCCGTTACGTCAGAGTCTCGGATCACTTTCTCCAACGCCGAATCCCAGGAAACACCAAAAGTCCACGGTCCACCTCTCGCAAATGTCTGACAAATGTCCGAGAGTAATAGCTTGTTACGGAACGTTTCTCAATTCGCCGTTCGGACACGGCATTAAATTGTCCCTTTCATTTGTCCCTTTCATTTGTGTGCAAAATTTTACATGCACAACACAAATGGTCGTGAGAAGCTAGGTCTTGGACCGCAACGGTCTATCGCGCCGAATATTATTATTATCTATACAAATATTATAAAGAGGTAATGTTGGCTTGTGTGTAGGAGGTAATATTCGAAACTATTAAATCGATTTCAAAAATTATTTGACCAGTAATTAAAATGGAATTTAAGGTTTAACATAGGCTATATATTATCCTGTTTAAATAAATGGGCGTATCGGGGCGACCAAATTTGTAACTATCTAACTAAAGTCAACGAAAAAACAGTCGGGCATCATAATGACTGTGTGCTGCGCTGCCTTCTGTGCTGTTCGAACATTACGCCATATAGCGGCATCATAATGAGTGCGTTCTATGTGCTGCACGGCTTTGTACGTTCTATAATCTATATATGTAAAAATGAATGAATGAATGGGTTGTAACACTACACTAAAACTAAAAAACTAGACAGCCGTTTGAGCTAAAACTTTCACATAATATGCGTCTTAACAAAATCTCGGTAGTTCGCATACGATCTTTACTTTACTTTGTTTAGGTTTAGGCAATAGTGCACCCCTGTCGTGGTAGTGATGGCAAGGCGGCGATTCATGTGAGCGGGTGGCGTAGCGCCAGAGAAAAGCTAGCGGCCTTGCTGATCTATCATCAGCTCTGCTTGCTGGTACCATATTTAAAATTATTTATAGAAAACTATAAAATTTCAACTCAATTGAATAATGGATTTTATCAAAATCAATTTGCGGGAAACATGAAATTAAATAAATTCTTGTACATTATCAGAACCTAGCATTGAATTGTCATCGTGATGTGCAGCGGTGGAAAATTTCAATTCGACTGAATGACGGTAAGTCCAAAAACTTGTGAATTTGTGTACACCAATAAGGAGTGCAAAGCTTCTTTTATGAATAGAATGCTGAAAAATAAACTAGTAATTTCTATAGCTGATAAGGGGTGTCAAGAAAAGCTACTACGAGAGCCGGAATTATCGTTGTCTTGAAATATTTGACACAGACAAATCTGCACAGCACAAGTCCATCATCAGAACAATTCTTGTGCACCTTAACATAGCATTGTCACCGGGACTGGATATTTATGAAAAAATTCAACTCAATTGGACAATGGGGAGTTGAGGAATAAAGAGTTGCAAGATTTGCCGCGAAGAAACAGGCGAACACAAAAAACTGATTGTATCTTCAGAGTCCATAATCAGACCTACTCATCGGAACCAAAGTATTGTAACGTAATTAGTACTGCATATTTGTGCAAAACTCCAAATCTATTGGATAACGAGAAGTATGTCAAAACAGGCTTGCAATATTTAAGATAGCAAAACTTCTACATTCCTAGTCCATAATCGGAAAAGTTTATTTGTACCACAATCGACTTATAAGATTTGTGGTAAGCGGAAAAGGCAAGTTAAATAAAAGCTTTAAATAACTTAAGTCATTATTATGTTTTTAGTCATGGGACTTTATAACAAAATTTGGCACGAAACCTTTTGTTTAAATTTGCGTGCTTTTCTTTTTAACAACTTTGTTTATTTATGTAAGGAAGTCAAGGTAGTTTTTAAGCCGAAGGCAGGAAAAGCTCACATGGCTGCCCAAAAGACCTGAGGCCTATAACTCTATCATCCTTTCTTCTGAATACTCTGGAAAGACTGACAGATGTTCACATAAGAGCTAAGGTAAAACCTAGCAATTGGGCAAAGTTCCAACATGCTTACTGCAAGGGGAAGTCTGTGGACACAGCATTGCTCACCTTAGTAAGCACAATTGAGAAATCAATATACTTCCACGAGTATACACTTGTAGCATTCTTGGACATCGAAGGTATACGTTCAATAATGTTAAAACAGAGGCAATCTGTAAAGGACCTAGAGGTGGACTAACCTATACGCAGACTAATTAATCAAATGCTTCTAGGCAGGATTTTTAGTTAGAGGAACGCCGCAAGGAGGAGTATTATCACCTCTCCACTGGAATAAGTAATCAACGAATTACTGTTGAAACTGGAAGGAGAGGGGTAAAAGCGGCGGTAGCGTATGCTGATGATGTAGCGTTAGCTGTCTTAGGGAAATATCTCAGAACAATTAAGGAGGTTATACAAAATGCCCTCTGAATCGTTAAAGAATGAGCTAAGAAAAGCAGTCTGGGCGTCAACCCGAATAAGACAGAGCTTCTTCTTTCACCAGGAAATATAAAATTCCAACAGTTGATCCGCCAACACTAAATGGAACCTCCTTAGTTTTTTTTTGATAAAGCAAGATTTCTTGGGACAATCTTGGACAGGAAACTGGGCTGGAAACCTAATACAATAGAATGGGCCCTTTAGGTCCCGGGTTGAGGGGAACTGCAGGGCGGACGAGTAAGCTAGTCGTGGTACGACTCTCCTGCTGCTAGCGGAAAGGGCATAATTTGGGAGTCCTATCGCGACACTGAAACTTGAGTTTCGGAAAGAGGCAGAAACAATAACAAATGTAAGGTGGGAAAACACCGACACTTGTAATATTTCAAGACAGGTCTGGCCGGATTATCTGGATTTGTAGCGCTCAACTGCGCTTATTTCCCTACAAAGACGTTGTAGGGATAATGACAGGACACTGCCTTCTAGGGAAACACGCTAGAAGGATGGGTGTCGACTATAGTCATTATAGAAGCTGCATGAATGAGGAGGACAAGGTGACCATAGAACATCGTCACTTCTTATCTCCGGCACTAATGCACAGAAGCACAAACACTTAGGAAATGAATTACCTATCAGATCTCGAAAACGGCAAAGTGCGAGATATACTTCGATTCATTAAGAGCTCTGAATGGATCTTCTGAAAAGGGGAAAGAAATAAGTGGTAACACTAAGGACCGCGAATGGTCTAAGTGTGCATTAGCTGTCACCGTAACCTAACCTTACCTAACCTATGTACATTGTACATTATTTCTATAAGATAAGGTTTGAAAATATCATAAAATTTATGTTATGAAATGAAATGTTCCAACATATAACACATCTTTAAGGGGGTCGTTGGTTTTGATGTTTTTGAGAGGGTGTCTAGGCCCGATTTTAGGTGGTCTTGGGTGGATTTTCAGGGGGGAATCTAATGGGTTTTGATGTGGTCTAGGAGGAGGTGTCTGGGAGAGATCCGGGGGTCTTCATGGTTGTCTTTAAGGGGATCTTGAGGGTCTTGATAGGATTTTGAGGTGGTGTTAAGGGGGTTTTAAGGTGGTTATTGAGGGCTCCTGAGGCAGTTCTTGAGAGGATCTTGATGGGTCTTAAAAATAAAATATCGCCATCAAAACTATTTTGTTCGACATATCGTAAGTCCCAGCACCCATAATTTTTTTTATATAAAGCATACCTTCCGCTTCCTAGAAACCAAATCGCAGCTTAAATAGTACTAAGCCATACACAAACTGCACGTGTGCCAATATTAAAGATAAAAAATAAATAAATAATATATTATATTATCTTTGCTACTGGACTTGTATGTATCGGGTGTTTCAACAAGTGCGCTTCAACTTTTCTCCAATAGGGACGGCAAATGACGCCATATTTTTTATTGTTCTTTTATCATTTGGAAACTTCATTAGTATACATTTCATCATGGAATGCTACATATGTGAACAGCGATTGCAAATCGTGTAAATTTTTTATCAAAATAATCGTTCTGTTGCCGCTACTTTAAGAGCTTTACGGCCATTTTACGGTCCATTTAACGATGAGGCTCACTTTTGGCTAGAAGGATTTGTCAACAAGCAAAATATGCGTTACTGGGCAGAAAGCAACCCACACGTGATTCATGAGGCACCGTTGCATCCCGAAAAAGTCACTGTTTGGTGCGGATTACATACCAGCGGCGTCATTGGGCCATATTTTTGGTTCAAAGATTGGACTTCGTAAAACGTGCACGCGGTGGTCATGCAAAATAAATCGAGTTTCATACTTAAATGTATCATATGTATATGTTCAAATTCGTTAATAAAAAAAAAGTTAGTTCAAAAAAAAGTTGAAGTGCTCTTATTGAAAAACCCTATACTTAGATATTTGAGCTATCATAAATCCATGATTTCATTTTTAGATTGCAGTGCAGACAGAAGTGACTAAACATATATTTTCAGTGCATACTTACATATATGTTTTTAATATTTTATTACCTACGAAATTCCTATTCCTCTATCTTGTAGGTATCACTTAAAACGCGTATGGTGGCTTTTTTTTTAAATATACAATCTATTCATCTAGTTTAAGTTAGGTTAAGAAATTTGAACTAGAATTTTCTTTAGTGGCCCATTTACAGCATCAGTTCTTCATATGAGCGATAAGTCCGTTTAGGGACATATCACAACCTATCGTGTATCAATCTTATATAAAAGTATTATTAGTTTTCTTCGTTGAAATCAGCCTTTCACTAATATTATTATTTGCAATTACCTCACATCGTTTTGATCCACTTACCTGTAAAAAAAAGATAAAATAAGATAAGTAAATTATGTAAACTGTCGTTGTCCGTTCGCACAATAATAATAATAATAATCGATGGCATTTGTCGTCAATTATCTTGCACGTAATAAGCGCAACAAGTTGCACATGCAGACGTAACATGTGTCGCCGCATGCTGTAATGGCAATCATTAATCGTACGGTCATGGAAACAAACAAAAAATGCAGCAACTAAATTAATTAAGCGACGCTTTGTTGTTACGACACAGTGTTGGAACAAGTCAATTGATTCGCATGCGAACTGCCAGAGGATTGATGACAGACACATACAAATATCTACTGGAATGGTATTGGTTGGTGTAACATCCTGTGGCGCCATGTGAATGCGATTGCTGTAAATTGCTGATTAATTACTTTGATGTCCGGCCACTTGCAACTAAATCGCTAGTAAGTAAGGATACGGCGAGCGAATAATGGTCAACAACATGATGTCAACACAACTGCATTACTGTTGATGGAGCAAACAATGGCTGGGTCGAGGGACAGGAAAAAACGGGCGAGAAAACCTTGCCATCATTACTGACCGACAAATGACTAACATGACAACGTTTGTCGAACAAAGTGCAACAACACGCCTATTCGGATGTTTTGCTGTTATCACACGGGCGCGCACAAATTGAATGTTTGGGTTCCGACTTGATGTTGACATTTGGTTCTGTCCTGTCCTGTTGCATATATGGCATACGCCAAATATTGGTATCCCTATAGGATCACGATGATTATGACGGTGGCGTAGGCGGTGTAATGCATTTAAGTTTTCGGTTGCAGCTCAGCAGCACAATGAACTCGCAGCTCATTTCGAATGTGTTCTCCAACACCACGCACCAGTTACCGGCTAACTACGGCTCTTACGTGCAAGGTGGTCGGTTACGTGTTACCAGCCACAATTACTATTGTATCCTATATCGACAAGGACTATATGTAGTTTTCCTGCACACACAGGAACAGGTATCAGGACCTGATGACTGAGCGCCGGCGTTGCATTCACGAATTGTTCAAGAGTTTGCTTGTTGCTGACTCGACATTCTGTACTGATGATGTTATGTGGTGTTGCAGAACATCATGTCCTACAAGTTTGTGGGTGTTAACTAGATGTGGATGTGTGTGTTTAATATTCCTCTTACATAACCTTTAGGAAGCATGGCATATAAGCTTTTCAGCCACTGGTGCGAATGCGGTTTGCGAAACATTTCAAGCTGTTTTGAAAGGACTCGTGGAGGAGGGTTTTCTTTTGATTTATTTGCTTAAATTTTAAATGAAAAAAAAATTAAAAAATAAAATTTTTAAAATAAAGATCAGGGCAACAAAATATTAAATGCTTTTAAATGTTAGAAATAATAAATTAATAATAAGTTACTTAATAAATTAAATTGAGGTAATTGGCATAAAAAGTCACTTATACAATGCAATTGCAGGTTGCCAAGTGTAAATGTTCAAGGAGCCTTTTAAGATCCTAACCATTCGCTTATAATTGGTACAGGCGTATACCTACTTACATTTACCAGTTGGCTGTACAGACTTTCAATTCAATTTTAACAAAACCTAGCAGCTTATCACGGTAACCACAAGTAAGAGCTGCATAACTTTTATACCAGTGATGGCCAAACTTTACTACATGTGAAGCCGCATTCCATTAATCTCTCGTTACAAAAGCCAACCTAAAAATAAAATATCAAAAACCTTAGTTGTTATGGAATTTTTATTTTATTCAATACAGCTTACTAAAACAAATATTTAGAGTTATACACACATACATGTATTTTAATATTTTTATTTCATAATGCTTGTATATGGCATGTGTATTTGTAACTTGGCTCTGAATCTTTTAAAATCTGGTTCATGGTTAGTTAGCGCCGTACGAATTAATTGCTAAATGCCAATTTGTTGTGAACGATGCTTTGTTTTTATAAATTTCATTGTTGAATTAAGTGTTATCAACAATATGTTGTAATGAATAAAGACAGTAATTTACAAGTAGCTTTTTTCAAATTAGGATATTTTGATTGAGATACTAGCTTCCGGAAATCATTTGAAGAGTGTGATGTTTTGTTTTGCATTTTAAGAATGTGGTCCTCCTGAAGTTCTAATAATTCTATTTCTCTAGTAGCCCTTCATCCAAATTTTAATGAAGAATCGAAAATTCATCGTTAATAATATCAATCTCAAATGGATTTACAAGAAAATTCAGATTGGAGGTACTTTTTTCAATAGGATTTTGTTGACATGTCACGCGTGACTACTGTCGTACTAAATACATAATTGTATTCAATATTCATTGACATTTCATAATGGAAAGACCAACGTTTGCAAATCGTACAATTGTATTACGAAAATCGACGCTCTGTGAAAAGTGTTCATCGCGCGCTAAAGCCAACTTATATTGTTCAGCGATGAGACCCATTTTTGGCTTAATGGCTTCGGTAATAAGCAAAATTGCCGTATTTGGGCTGAATAGCAACCCGAAGCCATTCATGAACTGAAGCGCCAATGTAACAGTGAATGGCGAACGCTATCGCGCTATGATAACCGACTTTTTGATGCCGGAAATTGAAGCCCGTGCTCTCCACGACATTTTGTTCCAACAAGACGACGCTACATCCCATACACAAGCCCGTGACACAATGGATTTACTGCGTCCTCGTTTTGGTGAGCAATTGATCTCTCGTTTCGGACCGGTGGATTGGCCACCAAGATCGTGTGATATAACACCTTTGGACTTTTTTTTGTGGGGGTATGTAAAGTCTAAATGTTTTGTTTGGATAAACCAGCTACGATTGAGACATTGGAAGCCAACATTATTCAAGTTATTCGCGAGATACCGACCGAACATAGGAGTATTTTATTATATGCTGACTTCCTCCATATAAGCCATTAAATTTTTCGCCTCTTAATGTACATAGTGTATTTCTTTTGATTTTAATTTGCTCTTTCGACTGAAGCTTGGCGTCTAGAGTAATACTTAGATAGTTCGCTTTATTAGCAATTGAAGTGCCTTAAGGCATTAAATGGTTGTACGAGGCAGATTTATTTGTAAAGTCAATATGTGCAGATTTATTCAAGTGTAGTTCTATTCTCCATTCAGCGTGTCACAGCAAAATAGGTATTTGGCTAAAAAAATTTGACAACCCTACTATAACAATAGCATCAATAATAAAAACATGGCGACAATTTCGGTTACGATGTATACCTTTACATGGCGTTAATAAATCAAAATGTTGACACATGAATCTCGTTAATTATTAATTATTCTTCATGTTCAATGTTTCTCCATTACTCCCGACTCTCCTAAAAACACAAAAACCAAAATCTGTCTTCTGTCTCTGAAGCCAAAACAAAGCGTCCGCGCACGCATTTTGCCAACGGGGAAATCCCATCGCTCAACTTCCTGTCTAACGCCAACTTTGTTGCAGGATGGGTAGTAGTTGGTGTGATGGTACTACAGCTACTCTAACAATGATGTTCCTGTGAGTTGGATATTTTCCATCGATGAGTGCCTCCAATTCATTATGAGCGCTAATACCGACACGTGTCATCTTGATAAATTGCGACCCGCCAACTTTGATTAAAAAACTTGGGCGGTAATGCACCCTGATGGGATCACACCACAAACAAACTCATACACAGTGGTCGCCACCATCAAAAGGGTGTATTTTTTAATGCGATATCATTTAATTACCAGGGTGAATGCCATCGATGCTTCCTGCCTGCCTGACTGTAGCTTGCACACCACCACCTTTCCTTTCTGTTTATGATACATCCGGGAATATTGAAAAGGAATATTATTTGCATCCTATAAATAAACAATGAAATTATGAGTTTAACAGCTTTCGTGTCATAATTCGCACCGTACTCCGTGAGTTCTGCGAGCCCAGAGAATGGCAAGGACCTCCTTTGTCTGTTGGAATATTTTGTGTTGGTTTCTTCATAATGTTCGATAGGCTTTTTGTTTGTTTTTGCTTTTTTTTGTAAAAAGATGTTCCCTTGAATTTCGAAAGTTGTTCTTTTGGTTTTTGTCTTAATTCAAGTCGTCGCACAAGTTAAGAATAAGTTTGGCTTGAAAATACTCACTAGTCCGTTATTTTGGCAGTTTGCAATATTGAGTTCAATCGGCTTTAGGACATTCCTTGTTTTTTTCTAATTGTCCTGTCGTCCAAGGAATGCAATCCGTAATATCGTGTTATCATGGCTGCCTGATTTACATCAACGAATGGCCTTCCTCAAAGTTAATATTATTATGTGCTCCGCCCCTTTAATTCATTAGGGCAGTTTGTTTCTTTGTTTATGGCATGACAAGCAGTAAAATGTAAAAATTCCTCTAAACACATTAAAAGCGGCCATAAGTACGAAACCAGACCGACCAGGAGAGCTCGGCAGCTGATAGTGAGTGGGTTTGGTTTCGTTTAGTCACGCAGTTCATAAAAACTCTCCCCACCACCTGTGCTTACCACTTTAGTAGTTGTGTTCTAATGGTGTACGCGATAGTTTATCGGCATGTGGCATTGAACGTTATGTCCAACATGGTTGGGTGAGCCGGGAAATGTCCAAATATAAAAAAAGAAGGGTGGCTCGCTACTCTTCCATTAACTAGTTGGTGGTTGTAAGGGATTGAGGTTATTCGTGAGTTATTAAGATAACCAAACTACAGGCACTATCACTGTTTATTTGACTTGTGGCGAGTTTAGTATTTACAAAGGCAAACAAACGAAATTAATTTAATAATTTGTTGTCTCTTTTATCTTTGTTTGTTTTTATTACCATTTTACCGTAGATTTTTGCTTATCACTATTATTACTATGGAATCAATAAATCCAACGAAAATCGATTAGCCAACTTAGATTCCGGTTGATTATATTTTTATTTATAGTAAAAAAGTTAGTCATTGCGTCTTCTTATAGAAAATAAGGAAACAGATATATGTAGGTTAACCCAATACTGCCGGATGTAAGATATTTTTTTAATATTCTCCAGTCCGCTCTATATTAGACAGATATTAGTCTAATTTATACAAATTAAACATATAAATAGATCAATGTTTCATTTACCAGGTCAACTTGGCGGTCAAAGTTGTTAAATTTTTTGACCCCTCTGTGTACCACAAGCTCTGGCCAAACCTTTTCAAAGTTTATCATGGATTTTCCATACAATTACTGTAAGGATTATACTATTCCGTGACTTCATATGCCAACCTGTTTTTTGAGATTTAGTCATAGGCATTATATTTGTTATGGCTTGCATGAAAATAGGATTTTACTATCGACTGTTGTCTTAGTCTGCGCATCAACCCGACTGTTTTATCGGCACAGTATGCACACTAGCAGCCCAACACGACCAAACTATCGGCCGATAAAAAGTCTCTAGTGTGCGGGGACTCTAAGGATGAATATAGGCTAAATATCATCATCATTATCATATTTGGCTCTACAACCGGTGTCCTGGCCTCCCGCCAAAAATCTCTCTACCGGTCCCGATTTCGAGCCGATGTCATCCAATTTGGCATCCCTAAATTCTGAGCATCCTAGTCTACGCCATCGTCCCAGCGTAGGCTTGGCCGGCCTCGCTGTCGTGTTCCATAAATCCTACCGAAAAGGACTTTCCGAGCAGGATTCTCTTCTCTCATGCGAACTAGGTGTTCTGCCCACCGGAGCCTACTGAGCTTAATTTTCTTCAAGATGTCGACATAGCGATAATGCTCGTAGATCTCATCATTATAGAGTCTCCGGAATCGTCCTTCCTCACATACGGGGCCAACAATTCTCCGTAAGACTTTTCTCTCGAACGCGGCTAAGAGGTCAGAATGCTTTTTGCTAATCACCCAAGTCTTGGATCCATATGTAAGTACTGGTATGACCATTGTCTTATATACCAGCAGCTTGGATGTTTTGGTTAAATTCCTGGATATGAAGAGACTTGACAGACTATATTAGGCTTTGTTGCCTTTAATCAACCGTGCGCGTATTTCTGGTTGCATGCTGTTATCGGCTGCTACAGTTGACCCGAGATAGTTAAAGGATTGCACTACTTCAAATTCGCGCTCCACTATTTGAATTGATGAACCAATGTTGGCTATACTCGCAGACGTGGCCACCATGTACTTTGTTTTGCTCTCATTTATGTGTAGCCCCAGATTTCATGCCGCTTGCTCGATCTGGATGAAAGCTTCCTGTACAGCCCTTCAGTTTCTACCAGCGATGTCAAAATCGTTTGCGTAAGCTAGTATCTGAATGGATTTATAGAGGATTGTTCCTCTTGCCGTTACGTCAGACTCTCGGATCACTTTCTCCAACGCCAGGTTGAAAAGGACACAAGCCACTCCATTCCCTAGTCGGAGTCCGTTATAGATGTTGAATGGGCTTGATAGTGATCCGGATATTTTTACTTGGAGGAGAAAATCGTATACGCGGTACTCAACAACGTTATACCACGATAACTGCTGCAGGTTGTGATATCTCCTTTATTATGTATGGGGCACAGGATGCTTCTTCGCCAGTCTGGCATCGCTTCTTCCTCCCATACTTGCATTATTAGTTCATGAATTGCTTGGAGTATTGCGGGGCCTTCTGTTTTAATTAGCTCCGCTGGGATACCATCAAATCCGGGGGCCTTATTATTTTTAGGCCAATTTATCGCGCTGCTTACTTCATCTATGCTTCATGGTGACAGCATAGTGTGGTCTTCGGTCATTGGTGGAGCCTCCAATTCCTCAGTTAGCTGGCCATTAAGCAACTCATGAAAGTACTCTTCCCATCGCTCTAAGATGTCTTTGAGATCGGCGATCAGGTTACCCTATTTGTCTTTGCAGTATGTGCTACGCGGTGTATATTGCGTAATAAAGCGGACTCTTTGGTAGAACTTCCGCGCCTGGTGCGGTCCCCGATCTCTATACTGTTCTAGTTCACGGACGAGATTCTTCTCCCAGGCAAAGCAATTTCTCAAGCGATTCGTATTAAATTCGGTATGTAGGACTAAGATTCGACTATAAGATTTGTTCCTATGGAAATTCTGGAATATGATCATTAGGATCTGAAACTTTGGGAACTAAACCATTTTGAGATTTTGAGATGTCCGTTCGTATATCCGTTCTACAGACAAGAATATCTTTATTTTCTTTTCTTAGGTCGCGGGCAGACGTAGTCACGCTCAAAACACACTGAAACGCTACAGGTGAATTTAAAAACCATACCAAAAAACTTTCATAGATTTTCCGAAGACAGTGGTGTCAACATGGTGGACTAGTTGAGGCTCTCGAAAGTGTCGTAAGGATCACCACGCAACCTACCTACTAACCCACCCAGATTGTATGGTAAATTGTGTCAAAAGCATACTCAACGTCGACAGATAATTGGAAAACTGATCAAACTAACAAAACTTAAGTATACTCGTCTGAAGAAAGCCTGCTTTTGACGTCGTACTGACTCCACTCTTGGAAAAATTCTATCTACTATGATATATCCGATTAGTTAGTGTAAACGAAGTGCAGCAAAGTTATATCCTGCCATCAGTTTTTATATTTTGCCTTTGGTCACCATTTTGGGGGAAGTGAAGATTACTTTGATCTGCCAAAGTTATACCTCAGCATTTAGTATCAAAAGACTCAGTAGAATCTGAACCAAAGTTCTGTATTTAAAAAATTTTATGGCAAGTTTTTCGAGTCTTATATGTAGACTTGTTATTTTCGATTACTAAGCACTATTTGCATTTAATTTGTACATATATTGTCATCATGCATAGTTGTTGATGCGATTTTAATGTTAATGTCTCCAGGACAGGCGGATGGCATCTCTAATTTCTTTTGGTTCAAACATTTATGACGTGCACAGCCTGTGCTGCGTTTCAAAGCATACTTTCGAGCGAAATGTATTTCTAAAAAATAGCTAAATCGTATCTAACTCTATGTACAGTTCTTCTTATTGGCAGCGGACTTGAAATACCTATTTAAATAAATAATGTTAATACTATAAGTCTAATCCTTAAACCAATGAACTTTTATTGCATTCTTACTTTAAGCAAAAATTGTCACTAACACAGTGAAATTCTTTCTATTAAACTAATAACTAACTGACAACTAACTTTATACGCAACCATACCACTAAGACACTTAAACTTAGACAACTGTGTATGTTCAAGTCGCATAAAATATTATCCTTGCCAGCACAAGGATGACAATTAATCATCTCATTGCCAATATATTGATAGTAATATGTCAAACATGATCAAAATGATAATGTGACAACAGTCCCGATTTACCTGTAATGTGAACAAAAAGGATTAAAGCACTCTCTACCGACGCCACAACCATTTCACACCGCTGAGTGCGCCATTTACCACAAAACACTTCGCCTCTGTGCTATTGTTGCTATTAATTAACTGCGATGCAGAAGTCAACAGAATATGTGTGTAAGATAAGATGCACGTTTGCTGTTATACTCGTACGTATAAATGGATTAAACTGAATAGCAACATGACAGCGGACACATAATATCGATTAAGTGGATTTGAAATTCTGACCACAGGTCAATGCTAGCAATAAGAGATCATCGCAACATGAAGAACTATGAAAGACTGAATGAATAGTGCGCTGCGCTAACGGAGCAAACATACTTTTAATTGATTGTCTTGGTTTGAGTTTTCCATTTTTCACTAACTCAAATTAAAGCGTCCTGCTTTGGGCCAGTAGCACAAGGAACGGGCGTATTTAAATAACCGCCAACCGATCAATTAGCAAGTGATGAGTGATCAAAAAAGGCGGGCGAGGGATTTGTCGTTTCCATCGCCAACCACATAACTGATTTTATTTAGCCATTTTGTTAGCCATTGGCTGACTAAATAAAAATGACCACCAATAACAAAGTTCGTATTTTCAAAATTAATTGTTGTGGCTTTATTTTTGAATTTTGAAGAGGGTTCGGTTCGTTCGTTGAAGATGCCAACCCTCTTTCATTTCGGTAAGTAGCTAAGAATGTCAAAATTTCCGTCGTAATTAGCACGCGATTTAATAAAAAAAGGACACCGGCTCGGCCCAATTTTCCTTAATATTCACATTTAATTAAATTGCAAAGAAATATGCGGGAAATCCTTTCCTTTTCTTCTTTGAATAATGTGCTTTCCTTATATAATGTGCAATTGGCAATAGATATGTACACATATATATATATAAACATATAGAACATAAATACGTTATTCGAATAGAAATATAAAAATAATTCACTGTCACATTATTTGTTGCAGTGATTTCCTCCTTCAATGGCAAGAATAACGCCATTCTGCTTTCTCCCGGCAATTTCCTTAGATACCTGCACTAATGTCTTCCGCGGAAAGGCGTTTAATTAGAACAACGTGAATATTTTTTTAATTTTCCTGTTTCCTTGCATCCACCCATACGAGTACAAGCCTAATGCCCTCTGTAGTTAATTAATAAGAAAAGCTTTTCCGTATCGTTTCCCCTTTCCTCCAGGCTCCTGCATTTCTTTACTGTTATCATGCATTCGTATATTCATCGTATGATTTTTATCATTGCAGAACGTCATTACTGAAAAGAAGAAGAAAAAGAGGTGAACAGTTAAAAAAAGCTGACAAGTAATAAAAAGTTTTACACTAAAGCCTTTAAGAGTGCCTTTTGGTGCATATCTAGGAAATTTAAAGGATATTCAAATAATTAGATACTTAAGTGCTAAAGATATCTTCGCATGGGGGTAGAATCATAGAAAACGGTAAAGATAAAGGAACCAGAAAGTTTACAATGCTTATTATAGTCTCACGAGTCTTATAATCCAGAGAGATACCCAAAATATTTAAGGCAACTTCTTTAAAATGTGGTCCCCGTATGTGTAACACGATGATTATACCTGCTAGTACTTTTTTTTAAGTGAGTGATTAAGATGCAAGCATGGTCATTGGGAAGAGGAGGCGGAGAAGTCTTTGTGCATTTTTTCACAGAGTATGCCTCAGGCAAAGTCATATAAAGGGTTACAAGAAAGCGCTAATTGGCGAAGAAGGCAGTGTCACCAATGAGATTGGCTTTATGGACGGAGTAAACGGTGTGAAGCCACGCTGATAAACTGGGATTTACACATAACAACCTCTGCAGGATCTGAACCACATGAAACATCTGCTTCAGGATAAACTGATGAGTATTGAAAGATCTGCGAGTACTGCGTTTGAATTCATAGAGGGGTGGAATGCAACTGGCTATTTCTTTTGAGCAACGTTGATAGAAAAACCAGTAAAACAGTGACAGCCAGAAGACATTCCTGGGATGTTCAAGCAAATCAAGTTGGATTTTAAAGACACCTAAATGGTATCAAAATGGCGCACTCAAGCGCTAGAGACTCAAACAAGTGCAGCTACCTATCTACCTATCTATCTACTTACCTACCATTTCTCAATCAAGTTGTACGCCTGAGGAACTAAGATGGCTTAAAAGTACGTCCGAAGTAGGGCTTTAGGTAAACTGATGTACATTTAAAGAGCCAGAAGTATTATGGTTAAATAAATGAAGATGCCGAATGCAAGTGGATAGTTTTTTTTTAGCAGATCTGGTGGGGCGTTCAAACAGTGACAAGCGGAAGACATTACTGCGGGAGTTAACCGTTTTCACGAACATTCAACAATAAGTTTTATTGCGTGGTTCTACGTTCTGGCTAATAGATGCAAGGTGGTTTAGGTTGCACATGGCCAGACATGACATTTGTCATGGGCGAATAAACGTCTTAGGTATAAATAGCAGCCAGCACAGAGGGCGTCAAATATATTTTTTACGTTTCACAAAGTTCAAACATTTTGCAGCATTTTTTGAGACGATGAATATGTGGTCAGTCCAACAAAACTTTTCGTTAACTCACATAGCGAGATTGTTTCTCAGTTTCTTCGATTTAAGTGCCACTCATGGAAGTAACATTTCGCTTGGAAGACAGAAGTCAGCATCTGAGCTGGAGTGGCATGCATCTGGCTATTTTTTTTGAGCACCGATGGGGGAGGAAGGGATAAAACAGTGAAAACGTTCCTGTGGTGTTCAAGCGTATCTATCGATTTCGCAATGTTTTCGTCACCGATAAGTTTTATCGCACGGTCTTGTATTCTAGCTGAGCTGACAGCACCATAACAGATATGACAATTGTACTCAAGTTTCGGGTCAATAAAAACCTCCTAGTAGTCAGATAAGAAGAGTAAAATATTTTTTGCACCGGGTTGGAAAACCTAAACATTTTGCAGCATTTTTGGGGACGGTAAATATGTGGTCGTTCTAACGAAGCTTGTCGTTAACGCACATACCAAGAATTGCGAGTTTTTCAGTTTCCTCGATGCAAGTGCTATTCATGGATAATGGCATGGGAGTTAGTATTTACTTAGACGACAGGAGACAATATTGGGTTTTGGAAGCGTTAAATTCTACTCGATTGATTTCTCCCCCATGAATTGGATTAGAATTAATGGAAGTAATGGAAGTAATAAAAATGAGAAACAGTGTAGGGGACAGAACAGATCCCTGTGGAACGCCAGCATTTTTGTTAAGTTCTTTAGACTTGAAACCGTCTAATACAACTTGAATTAGCGGTCTAAGAGATAGCTTCTAATCCAATGAAGCAGTTTATCATCGACTCCATAAGCACACATTTTTAACAAAATAACTTGATGCCAAATTCTGTCAAATGCCTTGGAAATATCGAGTGCTACACCTTTACTTTCACCAAATTGATGTACATATCGACTGGTTCCACCCTTCGGTGAGATATATCATTAAATCACCAGTAGAACGTTGTCCATGAAAACCGTACTGCCGGTCACTAAGGATTTCGTAAGTTTCAAGATATTTCATGAGCTGATAATTGATCAGCGCTTCCATGATAACCTTGGAAACAATGGATGTAACTGGTATGGGTCAGAATGAAGAAAAAGAAGAAGACGACGCGACTTATACTAACTTTTTTGGGTATAGGCTGGACAAAGGCTGTTTTCCGACAGCTCGCAAAGAGTCCTGAAGAATAGGATAGATAGAAAATCATCTAACGCAATGGTAATGAGAGTTTGGAACAACAGCACTTCAAAACTAAGGGTGATATACCATCTGGCACAGCGGATTCGTAATTGTAGAGGTCATTTAAAGCTCTAGCAACTGAACGAATACGAATGTTAATCTGCCCTATAGAATTTTCAATACTCAGAAGTTTACAAGCGACATCAATGCACAATCTGAAGGCGTCGAGCTAGCTGCAAAATGCGCAGAAAGCTGATTGGACTTTAGAGTTTAGAGTTGATAGCTAGAATATCATTATAAATTAGCGTTCGAGTAAACGACAGGGATATATTTTTGATTCTTTTCACGAGCGACCAAACATCTTTACTACCTTTGGGATATTGGAGCAATTTCTACCTCAAGTTTTGCCGTAGGCGAATTTGACTCGCAGAAAGTGGGCATTGCAATCTGGCTTTCTGGCTCGTTTGAAATTTATTCGGTTTTCCTCAGTAGAGTTTACTTTGTAAAACCAAAAGCATACCTGTATAATCCTAGAAGCCTTTTTACAGCTCGAATCATACCATCCATCTTCCTTTGGTTTGTCAGACTTATTCCTCAAAGGGATAAAGTCTCTCATAAGAATGATGTTTGTGATCGCATCAGTGGTGGCACTCACAATGCTATCGCAGAACAATAGCAATCAGTTAATACTCCCAAAGAACTTGTTAAGGCCATCTCATTTGGCTTTTTCATATTTCCATACTGTTTTTTTTGGGAGTTTTTCCTCTAACTGTGCGGTTTATTAACGAGAAATTAGCGGATACAACACAACGGTCGGATGAGCCTAGAGGCGATAATACATTGAGGGAGTATTTTTCTGGAAGAGAGGTAGGGAACAAGTCAAGGTTGTTGGCGGAATAATTTGCAATGCCAGGTGTTCTTGTAGGCTCATTTACAAGCTGAGTAAGGTTATTTATCTCAGCGAATATCTGTTGACTTGTCAGAATGACGATGTGCTTCGAACTCGTTATGAGTAGAATTACTGTCTATCAGATATCGCATTGTTATCGGATTGATATCAGACGAGAAGGAGAAGTTAAAAAAACGTGGTTCCTTAAGAAACCAGAAACCGCACACTATTTTTCACAGCTGAATGAAACTTCCTGTCTACTGATTCCTAATGCTTTCCTAATCTCTATTTGACGTTAAGCGTTTCCTACCTATCAACTCATATGCAGTCATTGTGAAAACTGAGAAGAATTTTAAAAAACGTCTCACTCTTGCGATGCTTTAGAAAAACTATAGACGTATCATTCAAGAAAACCTGCATTATCTCAGTGTATCCGTCATTTGCTTATCAAGGAAACGTTTATCCAAATATGAGATCAGTTTCGCTGAAACAAAAGATATGTGTGTCTTGAAAAGGTTTCCTTCTAAACTCTCGACTTCCGATGCAATCTATTTTAACAGCTCTATCATTGGCTGTTTTACCTCCAACCAGCAATTTGCCAGTGCAATATTGTGTGTGTGTGCAGTTCATATCTCATTTCGCACAATGTGAGCGACGCAACAAAAACAAACATCGCACCACTCCAATAGCATACCACCCGCAACGAATGCCACCCACAATCAGACAGCGCATAGCCAGCGGTTGCTTCTCAATTGGCTCGCCTTGGCGGGGTTATCACACAATAGGAATGGCGCGCATGAGTAATGCTGCGCAAGTGATTATAGTGTTACAGCCAGCAGCTGACATCTTCCAAGATGATATGCCACTTTGCTATTTTGTTTGCGCTGTGCAAATGGTTTCATTATCTTGCGATTCTCCAGATCCTGATGGTCCATCTTCAAATGTGAATAGATGGGTGCTGCCTGACAGCGGGAACTTTTCGGGATCGCTTCGATAATGCGATTTGAAATAATCTGCTGCTGCTGCTTCTGAGAGTACGACGTGCTCGCACGACTCTATTGTTGGGAAATTTGTTGGGAGATCAAAATGTTTCATACAACAATAATATTGTTGTTGCTGGTGTTGTTGTTGTTGTTGTTGTTGTACAGTGGGACTATTGTGTGTTGTTTTTCCATTCCTGTTTGCCGTGTTTAGTTGCTGCTGCTGCTGCTGCTGCTGGTTGCAAAGCTAAGGCAGCATCCGCCAGTCGAACAGCAGCACTATCCAGTATCGCGGTACAACACGAGAGTACATTACATTACAGTTTAATAATAATAACAATAATGCCACCCATTAAGACGATAGAATGGCGCATTACCCGAGTGAGTGAGTGAGGTGAAGGTTCCTATCTGGTGGCCACAGCAGCAGTGTGGTTTCGTCGAGTCTGCCTGGGCCCCTTCCCCGTGCCCGTCCACCCAAACAATTCATTCATTCATTCATACGAGTGTAGATACGAGTACACTTCTTAGCGTTTGTGCAGGAAAGGTCGACTTGCTGCCAAGTAATGAGCGCATTGCCATTTGTCTCGCGTGTAGCTTAGTTGAAGAGCGCTAGGATTCGCGGGGAGCCCGACAGCACTGTACTCGCGCGGTTCCGCCGGACGGACCATTGAATGTGAATGTGATACTTTATTATGATTTCGTGTCCATACGGAACATTGCCTCCATCAGCAGCAACAACAACTGGTCATCGTCGGTAGTAGATATATCCGACAGAGTCAGTGTACTCGGCGGCGACCAGAGACTGTGACAGAGATTCTAATCGCTAGCTGCTAACTCTGCTTGCTGCTGGCTGCTGTGTGCTGGGGCTGGCTGGTGCTGCGGGATAGTTAATGCGCCGACAAATGTTTTAATAAAGCCACGACCACCCACAATGTCACAATTTTCGTCGTTCGTTCGTTCGTTTGTCTGTCCATCCGTCCGTCCGTCCTTCGGCGTCGCTCGGTCGCTCAATCGCTCGTTTGAATGTCATTTTCATTTTTCTTCCCTGTTCGAAAGATCAGAAATCGGGCGGGAATTATTTGCTTCATTTGCGCTCGAGCGCGGCAAACAATACACGTCGTCGAGGAAGAACGCCATTGCCATACAACACCCTTCCATGCAGCATAATGCACAGCGCTTGCGTGCAATGTGCAAATGCCATGCGCAATGTGAATGCAATAATCTAACGAGGTGTTTAGCATGGAATGATATGATAATAATTCCAGTCGCGATTTAGTCGTTTTTGTTTGTTGTTGCACCGCCAGACCAGACCAGACCAAGCAGCCGACGGACACGATTGCGTCCGCCGCCCCTCCAGCGCCCGTGTGCAATGATGGAGTGTTACGGCTGCGCGTTACCTTGTTGGACCTCCAGCGGAGAAACACCGATTTAGCAAAGTCGCCTGAGTGCGATGGGCGTACGTCTCTTACGAGGCTAACTGGCTAGCTGGCTCCTTGATGCGGCTCGTCTCTATGGGCTATTTCTGGCAGGGATTTGCCTCCGCGCATAAGGTAATAATATAATTTCTTGCACTTCATCAATGGGATTTAGCGCGGCGCGCATTTATTAATAGAAGACGATAGACGACCGTCGATTGACCATTGTCGGTTTGGACTTTGGATTCTTCGCCCTTCGCCATCTATCGGAGGAAGTTGCGCACAAAATTGTTCGAATTGTTCGACGGCCGGCTGACCATCAGTGCATTCTGATTGATTTGCATGCACCGCCGTCATCGTCACTGCTGCCGCTGTGTTCAATATTCCGCTCGTCCAACGTCGTTAGGTGTTGAAATTGGAGTAAAGCAATTTATGAGGTTGTTCGCAGTAAATTAATTATTCCCGATGACCGGCGAAGATTTACGGATGTCTGTCGCACACGGTAATCAACAACTTTCCGTATGTTTGTCACGTCGCCTATTAATTCGCAGTAAAATGAAGGCATTTTTAATCGCTACACCTGATGTCGATGTACATATAAAGGTATTCGTATACATTGCACTTGCAGTTGCCGCAGTTAATTATTGTTGTTGGAATTAGCTGCTCGAACTTAGTTAGATGCGCGAGTAATTTGCTCCAAGGTTCATTCCTTGAGCGATCGATATTCGAAGGCAAAAAATGGAAATAGCATTTCCACATATGGTTTTTGTGCGCGTTTATGGCTATTTCCGCTCAGGTAATAATTATGGTTGTTCAGCTCATGCTTTCTTCTATATAAGTATGAGAAATTAATACGCCGGAATTATCGTTTATTTGCTCATATAGCTATGTTATGTGATCATATTTTAATGAGCGAGAAATAAGAGAAATCAAAAAGATAGGTAACTACTATTTTTTCGACACACAAAGAGCAAAACCTTATCATATAAGAGGATTTAATTTCTTTGATTATATAAATGAGAAAAACTAATTTTTAAAAACTTTTATTTAACTTGACTTTTCCTGTCTGTCGGTTTTTGAACTTTTTTGAAGTCCTTTCTAGCCACATTTCGCGCAACCCAGAGAGCTGAAATTTTGTGAACAGCTCAATGTCAAGGGGCATTTCTGAGATCCCGCGTGTGACCCGTGTCGAGAGTCGCGTGTGGCGCGTATGAAATAGGCCCCATTTTTTTAAACCACCTTCTACACTTGCTAGAGAGTTGAAATTGTGAAAGTTGAATGTGTGACTCTTTTCACGAAAAGCGTGTGGCGCGTGTGATGTGTGGAAAATGGGATAATCTTTGAAATAGGCCCAGCAAGCGTCGACTCTTTTGTGGCCCTTTCTAACCACCTTTCACATGTCCTAGAGAGCGGAAATGTGTTAAGCCTAATTTTTGAGATATCGTGTTGAGAGACGCGTGTGGCGCGTGTAATGCGTGGAAAATTGGGTTAACTATAAAATAGGCCACACCTTTCTTTTAACCACCTTCCACACGTCCTAGAAAGTTGCAATTTTGTGAGAAGCTTGGTCTCTAATGGCCCAGCAAGCGTCGACTCTTTTGTGGCCCTTTCTAACCACCTTTCACATGTCCTAGAGAGCGGAAATGTGTTAAGCCTAATTTTTGAGATATCGTGTTGAGAGACGCGTGTGGCGCGTGTAATGCGTGGAAAATTGGGTTAACTATAAAATAGGCCACACCTTTCTTTTAACCACCTTCCACACGTCCTAGAAAGTTGCAATTTTGTGAGAAGCTTGGTCTCTAATGGGGCTTTGGAACATCCCACGTGTCACGTGTGCCACCTGTGATGCGTCGAAAATGGGCTAATCTTTAAAATATGTTACGCTCTTTGAGGTCCCTTCTAACCACCTTTCACACGACCTAGAGAGCTGAGTACCTCAGTGTCAAGGCTTATTTCTGAGATCCCACTTCTGACCCGTGTCGAGAGTCGCGTGTGGCACGTGTGATCCTTGGTGAATTTTGTTAATTGTGAAATTGGCCTCATCTTTCTTTTATCCACCTTCCACACGCCCTAAAAAATTTAAATTTTGTGAGTAGCTTAGTCGCTAATGGTGCTTCGGAGATTCCGCGTACAAGTCGTGTCACGAGTCGCGTGTGGCGCCTGTGAAGCGTCAAATTTTTTTCTGTTAATTTTACATTTATATGTATACGACTAATTAATAGTTTATTTTATCACTTATTTGTATATACTTTTTGTTAAAATGAGAAAAATTAATTAATAAATAAATAATCTCAGCAGAATATCAACCGTGACTTGAAGCATCCTTGTTCAAAGCGACCTTCCTGTTGACACGATTGACAAGTCATTCGAGGGTTGTATGAACCTTTTTCAGGCTAACCCATCATGAAATACCCATTCTATGGACTTCTTAGAGGTAAGGTCGTTGTGCTGTATTGGTTTATATGAATGGTCTCGTAGTCCTCTGCTTGGCCAAAGGGCTCTTTAGGGTCCTAAAACTCTTAGCTTCGGATATAGAGCTGATATTCCCACCGGCAGTTTCGAAAGATCTTTTCTACATCTTCAGTTCGCATATAATTTAGCTTGTCTCATGAGGTTCTGCATTACTGTTATGAAGTCGTTGGAGTTTTCATGCTGATTCTAGTGTCGTTGGCGAATTTCGTCATCCAAAAGTTCCTCTTGTAAGCAAGAGAAACTATTGGAAATCCGTTTTGAACGACTGCTAGCTCGCTACTGCCGGCTATTTTTGCGAAGCCAAAGTTCACAAAAAAAAACACAAAGACAATTGTCACAACCACAAAACCAAAAAACACAGATAAATCATCTCCATGACACTAAGAATAGTAAAAGCTCAGCCAGAACAACAACAGGAATCCACAAGAAATAGAGGAGTCTTCTTTATGTTTTTCCAACAACAACAACAAGTCGTAAAAATAAATTTTAATTACGAAAATTTAACGAGTAATGGCCATTAAATGTGGGTGTTTTATTCGCTGTTGTTTCTCATTCGTGGTATTCGCTGTTGTTGGCGTACATTGTGCCACCACTTTGTGAGCTCTGACCGCACCGAATTCATATTACCGTCGCCATCGCATGTCTCTAAATTAAAACTTGTAGACCAGCGGCAACAGCAAACACAACAACAACAACAACTTAAGGGCGGGGAAAAGGTTATTTAAAGTTTCACCTGCTCCTTTCTGATTCAGATCCTTTTATATCATGGCTTGTTTAATGGCTCACTTTGCTGTTATTTTAAATATAAAATGGCCTACTTGTCGATGTTGTGGGTGTGTGTGGGGGTTGAGGTTGGGTGATACTGAAATAAGGGGGTACTTTTGTTTTGATTTGGAATTCGCAGTTGGGTTAAGTGAAATCCCATTTGCGCTTGTAACCAACCCGCACATCACTTGAATTCTTTCATTAACTTTTTGTTTCTCTTACTGTCTCTCTCTTCTACCCTTTCTGTGGGATGATGAAAATTTTTTTTAATTAGACAGATCATTAATAAAACAATGGCAAGCGCGACCGGTTTTTTGGTTTTTTTACATTGCCAGGATATGCTATGATAGCCAATGATAGACATCGGTCAACAAAGTTTGATTTTTCTCTCCAATTTTAATTTTACATTCAGACTAGTACCACATGTTCACATTGACGCATATATCAACATAGTTCGTCCATTAGAATTGGACAGCGGACAATTTCAAAGAGATATCCTTCGAGTCTGAACAACAGACGATCTTGTGTCGGTTGTCGTCTGATGGACAGCAGACGGATATAATGCGTTGACACTTTCTTCCTCTTATTTCTTGCACACAGGGGCACACAACAGCTGCGCTGTCACAATTAAAGTCTTGTCGTCGGGAGTGCGTCGTAATTTATTCACATAAACACCGCAGAGTGCGTTACAAAAATGAATTCCAGAGTTCCTGACGCGTGGAGTGGAGTTCATCTAAAATACACACTATGGTTAGGGCTCTGATAATAATGAAGATGATCAAGAGAAAAGTTCCGACCATTTTTTACCTTAGCTACGGAATGTTAATTGAATTTTTTGTTAAAATTTTTCTAATTGGGTGAAAAATGAAGGATTTGGTAAAAACAATAGCCGAGAATTTAATTTAAGGTAAAGTTTTGTTTAAATATCTAAAACATAATTTTAGTGAGGGCAACTTTGATCCTTTGTGGGAAGGTCTCTTCTTCTTCTTATTTCTTTCCTTTACACCGCGGTGGAGCATAGGGCTTCTACAAACGCCCACCAACGAACTCGTTTTATCTCCTGAGGTTTCAAGAGACGCCACTCTGTCCCCTGGGATCTTACATCCTCTTCTATTGTCCTTTTCCATGTCTTGCTAGGACGGCCAACTCGGCGGCGTCCTTGTGGATTCCAGTCGAGCGCTAGTTTCGTAATATCACCCGATGGCTTTCTCAAAGTGTGATCAATCCAGCTTCATTTTCTTCGTCTAATGGTGATCGCGATTGCTTCCTGCTGCGTTACTCTCCACAAGTCTTTATTGGTGATAATGTCCGGCCATCTTATTCTTAGTATCCTCCTTTAAGCACTTGTTGACGAAGACTTGGAGGCGCGTCGCAAGTGACTCGGTGACTTTCAGAGAACGTTAGATCTGAAGATCGGTAGCTTCACACACTCACTCAGCACACATCCGAGTCAGCACTACCATTTTTTGACATCCAGCTTCCCAAATAACAAAACTTATCGACTTCCTCTATCTGATATCCGTCAATCGAGAGATCACATGTTCCACCAGCGTTAACGCGAAGTAGTTTTGTTTTTGAGACGTGACTTTTTAAACCCACTTTCTTAGCGTGGAGCTCTAGCGAGTTCAATTTTAGCTCCATGTCACCTGGCTATTGTGATAGGAGATAGTTATCGTTGGCATAGTTCAGGTCTTCTAGGCGGTGAAAAACATTCCATGGCAAACCCGATGGAGTACGGGTTACTATTTTCGTCACCCAGTCGATGACAATTGTGAAAAGCAATGGTGAGAGGGTGCAATCTTGCTTGGCTCCCATATTTCGGCCCACGCCATCAAAAGCGCGTTTAAAATCTACAAAAACCATATACAGAGGAGAGCGATACTCAACTGACTGTTAATTGGATCAGTACAAGAACGGTTTGCGCGAAATCCTGCTTGTTTATTTCTTAAAATTGGCTCTAACGTATTCCGTAAGCGCCTAGCTATTATAGAGGAGATCACTTTGTTTAGTGTTTAGCAGGGTAGTTCCTATCCAGTTATCGCAATAGTTCAAATCACCTCTCTTGGGGAGTTTGACTATTAAGTCGTCTTTTAACGACGATGGAATTGTTTCAGATTCCCAGATACCTTCCATGCATGCAATGTTCACGTAGTTAATTCGACGTAGGCTTGAAGGAGTTCTGCGTAGATGTTGTCATTGCCTGCTGCTTTACCTGATTGCAATGAACGAATTTTTTTCCTTATCTCATCCAACGAAGGAGTAGCGACGCTGATGTTAAGTAGCCTATTAGGGTGCATATGTGAGTTCATGGATGTGCCTGACGAAGTACAATTCAAAACATTCTTAAAATGCTCTGTCCAGCGTGTTAGTTGTTGTTCCTTCATAAGGATCAACGAGTCGTCTATTGCCTTAACAGGGTAGTTGATGTGGTGTTCCTTGTTGGCGAGCTTACGAGCGAGTTGGTAGACTGTGCTGTATTGTCTACTATCAGCGGGGAAAGACACTTCCTCTTATAAATTGCCATTCGGACAGATAACTACATAATATGATTTTCAGGTCGCAGGTCCAAATGGCATCCCTACAGAGCTGATGAAATTCTGAATAACTGAATAACTGAGCATTAAAGTTGTTAAGGAAAAAGTCTACACTAGAAGGCTGTCGTAGACCAGGACAACTGATAATTCAAGTGAATTGTTCTATTTGTCTCAATTAAGAAGCTTCACAAGAATTTCAGCACTTTTAGTAACATAAGTCAATAAATTAAAACGTTCCAGTAAATTACGATTTGTTTCTATTGAAACCGTATATAGCCTGTGGCCAAAAAGAACAAGCTGCCGATCGCCTGAGACAAAAAAAGCGCACACTGTCAATTAGGGCGAACAATGAGTGAGCGACGTCGATGATAAATCCATCATCAGACGTTCGAGTAACATTCTATCAAGTTGGCTTTTTCAGGTCATGTTTACGCAGTGATGGCGGTGTCTACTTTTCCTCACGCTCACCCTCACACACATCGGAATCGGTTGGAACATTTTAACAATAACTTCCTCATTATGTTAGCTTAATGCTTCCAATTAACTGATGTGCAGCATCGATATCGCATGTACTCGCTATATACGCCGGAAAGAGGAACATGCATTTTCGCTTATTGTAGACATAGTTGTTAATTAGTTGCTGCTGATTACACACCCAACGGCATATATACTTAACATTTAGTGTGAGCTTTCATTAGGGGCTTATCTTAACAACAAAAAGGATTGGGCAGACTTGGGTTGGTGGTTATCTTCCATCTAATTTTATTTTTTACTTTCTGTGCCTTGCGCCTATCTCTTGATTTATGCTTATTTCAGTTCGAACATATAATCGTGGTTCCATGGTGAGTGTTATGATCCAATGGACGAGTGATTCGTGACTTAAGTAAATAACGGCAACAACTTTTTTCTCAGTATTTTCTCTAATTTATTTATACGAAGGATATGACATCACATCAACACAATAATTGTAATTCCATTATTTGCGGACATAAATTTTATTTTTTGTTTATCGAACGAATGTGTGGTGATAATTTAACGAACGACATAGACAGGCACCGTGAGACGTGATGGTGGAATTGTTATTACTGGCTATGGACGGCACTTGAGTGCAAATGGCGTTGTTCGCCTTTTTCCTAATTGGAGATAATTGTTTTGCATTCGCATTGCTGATAAGGCTTTAACGTTTATTTATTTATAATTTATTGAGTGAGCGGTATTATCGATTTAGGGCATAACTATCATTGGAGTGTTCGTATAATCGGAACCATTTATATCCATTGGAGTAAATGTGGGTTGTTTGTGAGTTTCGATATCATTTCAATTATAGTATTGAGTTTCAGATTATGAAAAGTGTTACGAATTGAACATCCTGTTTCTTGTTTTCAATAAGCTAACCATTAGATATTGTTTATAATATTTGAAATTAAAATTAAAGAAAAAAAAATTGAGAGGAGATAATTGTTGATGGTGGTGGTTGTTGCGGAAGCAGTCACACCAACGTAAATTGGTTCTAATAGTCAGGTATCTTATCTTATTTTATAGTTTCTTTTATTTTTTAAATTCTCTATATTAAATTCACTTGCCCGTGGGTCGGTCGGTCGTCGGTCGTCTGTCGTGGAATCTTGCGATCAATTTTTAACCCACTTCCCAAAGCCCGATTTTATTGAAATTTTGCACACGTATGTCTTTCCGGAAACAACACTTTCTATTAAAATTTGAGGCCCCTCGGGCCCCGGGGTCGGGGGGCTCCCATACAAATATTTTACAAAATTTTACTCGATTTTCTCCAAATTTTATACACATGTGTATCTCTGATAGGCAACACTTTTTGTAAAAATTTTGGAGACCACGGGCCCCGGGTTCGTGGGACCCCATAAATTTTTTTTATAAAATAACCCGATTTTCTTTAAATTTTATATACGCGTGTATCTCCGATAGGCAACACTTCTTGTAAAAATGTTGGAGACCCTGGGCCCCGGGTTCGTGGGGCCCCATAAAATTAAAAAAAAAAAAATTAACCCGATTTTCTTCAAATTTTATATACGCGTGAATCTCCGATAGGCAACACTTTTTGTAAAAGTTTTTGAGGCCCCACGAACCCGGGGCCCAATAAAATTAAAAAAAAATTAACCCGATTTTCTTCAAATTTTATATACGCGTGTATCTCCGATAGGCAACACTTTTTGTAAAAATTTTGGAGACCCCGGGCCCAAGGGTCATTGGGCCCAAAATTTTTTTTAAAAAAATTAACCCGATTTTTTTAAAATTTTATATACGCGCTTGGCTTGGCGCTCTCCCATAATAAGATAAGTCGATTTTTTTTTGTTGGTGAAGTCGGCATGTACAGGTTTGGCGTAATTTTGTTGTCAAATTTTCGATCTCGCTTATGGCAATTTTCACTTTTTGCGCAGATTCTTCTGCTGTTTCACCTAACCTAACCTAACCTAGAGTAGGAAGATCATTGGTGAATAGTAGGTATAATATTGAACCAAAGTTGCTTCCATTAGGACCTCAAAGTTTTTATAAAAATCACGTTAGTTTGCTGATCGTTAAAAGAAACACGCTTTCATTTGACCATCATGACACCGCTCCCCTGTGTTCTCTCTCGTCCCATCGTCGAACTCACAGCACAATTCGCACTGCGACCACGCTTCCCTTTCCGAGATCCGAATGAACTGCACGAATCGCACGGCTCTTATTCGTCCCTCTTACCACGCTTATACCGAACTTCTGGTGGAAGTTAGCACTTAGTGCCATCTGAGTGCTGCCGACACTACGTCTTTCTTCCCGGGCACACGATGTCACGTTCAAATCCCGTTGCCATGTATCCGACACATCGTTATAGAGTTGGTGACGACCTGTACTATCATCCTATCTAGGAGTAAACTTTACAGCCCCAATGTACATCCTCAGAACGAAACTGGGTCCACACCATAGTTGTCCCATTCCAGGCAGTTCTCCGAAGAGTTCCACCTGGTCTCTCGGACTTGGTTTTCCCGAAAGTCCACCTTATTCGTTGGGAAAATCAACTCCCGTCGACTTGGATAGGGTCTGACTTCAATGGCTTCGGAAATTTCAGGTATGAGTGCCTGGACATTTGCAAGGCAAAACCCTGGCAGCACATCCGTCCGTAACCTAAGCCATCTAATTTGTCATCAGAATAGCAAACTATCTCGAGTTTTCCAAACGCGACCTTGGTCAGATCTGCCATCAAGGATCACCCATTCGTTCAGGTATGAGTGCCTGGGCACTTACAAGGAAAACCCTGGCAGCACATCCTTCCGGAATTTAACACCCTATCATTTCCCACTATGACAGCAAGCCATCCTAAGATAGCAAGCTATCCTGGGCCCATATGTTACATATGTTAGACTTGACCACTTAAATACGAAGAGGTTGCCCAAATGTAAGGATATCTAAGTATCAGTGGCCCTTTCTAGGTTGCTTAGTATGAGGAGCATGCTCTAAGTACCCGCGGCCTTTTATTTATCTTCCGTGGAAAAGCCCAGCATCATATACCAGATTAGAATTCTGATGCAGCTGGACACCACCACGGTGTCGTAATCCTGACTAGGGTCCCATCATGGTCCCACGTCATCCGGGACAGATGATTTATGGTAGATTAACGAAGTTCTGCTGCTCAACTCCTCCTTTCTCAACCGTGCTTGTGACCGGCCGACACAGCTTACCCTTTTTCGATCATATCATTTGTGAAGCTCTACATATTATCAGAAATTAAAGGTGGCAAGTAGTCTAATATCTTGCCTGCTGCGCTTCATTTCCTTATCCAAGAGTACTTGGAAAGATAAGGAAATGTTTACCAAATTTAGTTGTAGAAAACAAAGCAGAATATATACATATTCATATACGTAGTAATCTGTAATAATAAATTCCAAGTAAATAAATAGTTTTATTGAATATTGGAGATATCTGCAGATAGCTATATGTATAGCAAATATCAGCTTAATGCCAATAAGTCCTTAAAGAGAACAAAGCTAAGGACATTGAATATAACAGTGGAGATAATGGACTTTATAAGCGAAAAATCTACTGAGTTAGAAGATAACGGTATTTTCTTTGTGTTTTAAACTCATAACTTCACTTATTCTGTAAGTTTTAAGATCGGAAATTCTGACCCTTTTCACGCAAAAGCAAATTCCTTTTTATCATTTTTTAAATTAAATTTTCCACTTTACGCAACAAACCACTAATTGTTGTGTGAGCCAAAAAAATGTGGTTCACGTTCTCAAAATAATTGCAGGATGTTTTGAATTCTAACACCTTGTTCAGTGATCGTGATACAATTTTTTCAAACAAACAACACAAAAGAACAAAAGCAATTACCGTATTGAACTCACCTGCATGCATCCCGTTAAGACAGAATAATTTCAGTTAGATTTATCGCCCAGCCAATTAGGATAATATGGCACAGGAACACGCGTGCCTCGCGCTTGTTTCGGCCAAACTCTAAAATTCTATCGTCACTAGCAGAATATTTCTTGGAAGCGAACAGCGGTTGAGATCGGTTTTCGCATAAAGCGAACAAATTTGCCATCTGTTCTTGGTTAGGGCTGCTAGAACCGAGAATCGAGAATCGAGAACCATCACCGGCGCAAAATACAAATCGCTTTTGGTTTCACAGTCAGCCGCAGCAGCAGTAAATGGTTGTCCGTTTTCGCCGTCTTCCTTCAGTTTGTTTATCTTTTCCCATCACAAGCAACCGACCGCTTCAGGTGACACTTTTGCCACCAAGGCAATGCACGAGAAACAAAATATGGCCGTCGGTATCGCCAGGCGCGAGTTGGCCGTCCAAGTGAGATCAAATCGTGCCCCATCGTAGAGGAGGGCATGTGTGTTCTCGCCCTTAATTGATAAATTTATCGATTTGATCAGAAATTTTAATGGCGATTCTTTGAAGGTGAGATCGTGTGCCTGTGTGTTGGCACCCTTTTCTGAATGGGATACACCGTCGCATTTTAATGCCGGAAGCCGCAGGCACTGAGCTGCGCGCAGGTCAAAGTGATTTTTGATTGAATATTATTTTGGCATGCTTGAGGGTGTTGGTTGATTGAGGATCTTGGGACTTCGGACGATTGAGTGATTGATTTACACAAGAGCCAACTGGATGAGTGGTTAAAAATTTGAAAAGCGATAAACACTCCAAGCTCCAACCATGCTCTCAACAGAGCAGAAAAACTGTAAAGAAAATTAAAAAAGTTATTGACATTACAGAAAAGTTGAAACACATTTAAAAGTGGTCTTGGGTTTTTTTTTTTTTTTTTTTTTTTTTATATAGAGACTTATTGCCAAGGGATGACTCCCTGAATGACTTACGTCACGGCAATAAGTTGGGCTAAGCCCTTTATTAAATTCAAAATAAAATAAAAATCGAAAGAATGTGATTTACAATATATCACATTCCTCACGTTTGTAGCCGGTTTCAATTTATTTTCTCAGAATTCTCCCTGATTCATTGGAAAAGCAATACGAAAAACGAACACGAATTTAGAACGACGCGAGTCCAAATACTTTTATCTATGAATCATGGTCAGGGAAAACTACAAAAAACCTTGACCAAGAAAATATTACAAATTATAAAAATAATTTAAAAAATACTGATAAATTTTTTTTTTTTTTTTTTTTTTTTGTTTTTTTTTTTTTTATATATTAAGAAACAACTTATGAATACTTTAACCATCATCCTTCAAGAACTTGTTAACGGCTAATTTGAACGCCTGCAGATTATAAGATTCTGGAAACACGTGTTCGACCAATTGATTCCACATCGAAGATACTCTAGGAAAAAAGGAGGATTTAAAGTGTTGGGTTCTACATGAAAAAAGTTTTAAGGCAAATCTATGTTGATTGCACCTTAAACGAGTGTTTACGTTACTGAGAAAAGGCCCATGAACTAGAGAACGGGTTTCTAAAGAACATTTACCGTTGTAAAATTTATAGAAAACAGATAAAGCTCCAACATTTCGTCTGTGCTCCAAAGTATCAAGAGACGAAGTAATGGTTACATCGTTTATCAAACGGATAACTCTATTCTGAACACCATCAAGATGAACCAAATGCGATCTTGGAGCACCACCCCACACATATGAATTAAATTCTAAAATTGGTCTAATATAAGATTTATATAATCTTAACACTTCAGAGGGAGTGAAGTAGAAGTTACAACGTCTTATGAAGCCTAAACATTGGCTAGCTCTTTTTGAAATTTCATAGATATGTTCTTTCCAAGAAAGATCACTTGATACTTTTAAACCTAACAACTTAAGTGAATCAGATCTCGCAATAGAGGTACCATTAATAACAGGAGGAACATAATGTTGAGTTGTCTTCTGAGAAAAAAGGCAAGACTGGAATTTATTTGGGTTAAATTCTACTCTGTTAGAAATGCCCCAATCAAGAATGATTTGAATATTAGACAGAATAGTCAAATTCATTAATTCACGCGAACCATTCAAGCGAGAATTACATTCTTTTTGATTGTCAAACTCAATGGAGGCCGATAGTGTTGTATCATCAGCAAATGAATGGATATCACAGGTTGTAGAAGACAATAGGTCGTTGATATATATCAAGAAGAGCGTGGGAGACAAGGATGATCCTTGAGGCACGCCAGCATTGATCCCATGTGAATCTGAAGATATACCATTTAATACAACTTTTATTTTACGGTTCCATAAATAATTCTCAATCCATGTAATGAGAGAGGAGTGTAAATTCAGCGCACGAATCTTATTAATAAGACAATCATGCCATACTCTATCAAAAGCTTTAGCAATATCTAAGGAAACAACGCTTGATTCACCTAGGTTTTCAATGCTTCGCTCCAAACAATGAGTCATGCACGTCATTAGTTCGCCTGAAGATCGATTTTTACGAAATCCATACTGAACATCGGATAAAAGAACATTCGAATCCAGATAGTTCATTAGTCTGAAATTAACGATAGATTCCATTACCTTCGATAGAACCGACAACAAAGCAATAGGTCGGTAGTTCGTAGGTGCCGATTTATCACCTTTTTTCGGAACGGGTTGAATATTTGCTATTTTCCAAAATGATGGAAAAACACCTGTCTTCATTGAGAGATGAAACAATTTGCTAAGCGGTTTTGCCAAAGTATGATGACAACTTTTCAATACTAATGGCGGAATACCGTCGGGGCCAGTCGCTTTATTGGGGTCAAGTTCTTTCAGAATCTTTGAAACAACCCGTTTCCGAAAATAGATTTTAGACATACCTGGGCCTAGATTCGGGAGAATTGGGGGGCTTTGATTAGTTAAAGGAAGAGTAGACGCACCAGCAAAATGAGAAGCTAAGAGATTAGCTTTCTCAATATTAGTTCTATAATGAATACCATTATGAAATAATGATGAATTGCATGAAGCTTAGTATGCCTTCTTCCAACTCCTATTTGAAAGCGGGAGCTGACATAAATGTGCCATAATTTATGCCGACAATGAAATTAAAATTAAATTCAACAATTATGGCAGTTAAGCATGATAAATAGATGTTACACGATGTTTCCCAGCAGCATGGCAGCTTCCGTCCTGTCCAGCGACGACGACGACTACATGCGCCCATCATCGGTGAGCCGCCCACTTCATCCAGTTCATGCGTATTAATAGTTTTAACCGGAAAACATAATCATATACACCATCTAGGGGAGGGTGTTCCTGTTGCCGCTGTTGTTGACGCTGTCGAATATCTCTATACAAAAGGACATTCAACCGGAAGCTCTTTACAGTAGGTGCGTATCGCATGTTTGGTTGGCAGGAGTTCGCCAGTGCAATCACCACATTGTGCGTGCGTTACACAGCCGGACAGATGAACAGGGCAACAACAACAACAACACATGTTGTACTCGACTCGTATACGCAAAATACAATGCCAAAATGCCATGTCGATGGAACATAATTAATTGAAGTTTTCAGCTGGAGTGTTGCGTTTTTTGCTTCTGGTTTTTGGTTTGTTCATAAAAGCGCACGCACTCTCAAACACAAGAACAAACATATTGGAAGCATCCGCCATGCCGGTCGCCAGCAGGTATGTTGTCCATGTACATGATGATGTTTCGCATGTTTGTTCATCAGTTGATGGTTTGTGGAGCATTCTTTGTCCGTTGGAGAGGAAAAGGCAAGATGCCATCTTTTCCATGCACGCCTACTGAACACCTATGGGGCATGTAATATGATTTTGTTGTTTCATTAAAATATTGTAGCGATATCAGCATGTAATGGAAAATATGTTCATACATGTTGTGTACACGGTATCATCGGGTAAAATTATTATCCAGCAACAATAGGTTATGGTTGGGCAATTGCGGTACAAGGAAATTTGCAATAAGCCTCATCTGTAAGCCTTACTGGTGTGATCTAAAGTAAGGACTTAGAAGACTCTTTCCAAAAATCTTATGCTTGTTTTTTTTTGTTAGACGCTACCAAATTCTTCAAATTTACTCTGAAATTCAGTCGTCGATTCGCGCAACTTAGTGATTTTAATGCCATCTAATCAAGCCGGTCGTTGAGTGCCGAAGGAATGTGCAGTAAAGAAAATTTTGCCGCTGTAAATGAATGTGTGGTCGACGATCCAAATTAATCGATTTTTTTCGGTTGCCGGAATTGAGACGCTGTCCACGTGAAAAATTTTGCGCAAGGATCTTAACATACACACGTATAAGATCCAGATGGAATTAAAACCATGAGACCATCATATCTATCTATCGCGGTTTCAGCTCTAGAACAATAGGAAACTGACCCATTGTTTTATCGCGAAGAGGCTAATATACACATGGTGTCCTCTAATTCGCCAACGATAATTTGGGAAATAATTCTTGGGTATATTCGAAGAAAAAAATCGTTTTACACTAAGCGTCTATGTCTAATGTTGACATCATTTATCGGGGATTTAAGAAAAACTTACTTTGGTGTAACCTGACCAATGTAAAGGGAAATTGCTCTGTTAATACTTATGCTAGAAACTTCGTTTAGGACTTTGTTTTTAGAAGAAATACTACCCTTTGTAACTTCGTTTAAGTTTATATCTTATTTGAGTCTTCAGACATCCAATTTCAATGCCTGTTTCTTTTTTCTTGTCCATGCTAATTTTTGAATTTGTGGTAAATTTTCTCAAGAAAATGCGTAATAAACTTAACATTTTATTATTTTTTTTATAAACGTAACAAAAAAAAAATAAAAATAAAAATAAAAATAAAATATAAAAATCGGGTATATTTTTTAAAATTTTTGTTAGAAAGTCCCCCGATACCGCGGCCATTTCACTACGAAATTTTTACAAAAAGTGTTGTCCATCGGAGATACACATGCGTATAAAATTTTAAAAAAATCGGGTAGTTTTTTTTTATAAAATTTGAATGGGTGCCCCCGACCCAGGGGCCCGATCACTTCCAAAGTGAGTGTGAGAAAGTGTTGTCTATCGGAGATACATATGCGTATAAAATTTGAAGAAAATCGGGTAAATTTTTTTAAAAATTGGTATAGGAGCCCCCCGACCCTGAGGCTCGACGGGTCCCAAATTTTAATAGAAAGTATTGTCATGAGAAATACACATGTGGGCCAACTTTGAATAAAATCGGACTTTAGAAAGTGTGTTAAAAATTGATCACAATATTCTGCTCACCAGCCAGCCAGCTAGCCACGTGCACGCGATGTTAATATAGAGAATTTAAAAAATGATTTTGTTTGGTTTTAGAAAATTTTTATTTTCATATTGTCTTTTGGCAGCTTCTCGAGCTCTTTTTGTGAAAGGAGTTCTCGAGTGCCTGGCACCCTACCACATCGACCGGTCTTCGCGTCGATGCTACGAGCAACCCCCCACCCCCGCGGTGTCCAAGTTGGTAAGGACCTGAGGTCCTACCTCCCCGACCCCAGAGGTTTTGCCTTAGAGTGCCAGACATGGCAAGGGTCCCCTCCTGGACCCTTTAACAATATTTAACAATCGGTAAACCGAGTTTCCTAGCAGACCTGCGTCGATCTCCGGAACTTCAAACTAGACAAATTAAACGAAAAAAAACTAGTAAGCATATTCTCCAGATTTAGCCCCCTGCTACTATTTCCTGTTCCCTATCCTGAAGAAATGGCTGGGTGGTAAGAGATTTGGGTCTAACGAAGGGGTCATCACAGAAACAAACGCCTATTTTGAGGGCCTTGAAAAAACCTATTATTTGGAAGGAATTAAAAAAATTGGAAAAACGCTGGAATAAATGTATCGAGCTTAAAGGAGACTTTGTTGAGAGACAAAACGTTTTTTTGCCGAAAAAATATCTTATATTCAAAAAGTCACTGACTTATCAAACTGACCTCGTATTTGGAGCACGTTGGTGTTGCCAATGTGAAACTACAACACAAAGTTCAAAGGAAACCAATGTTATCGCTATTGCATGATGTTAATATTGTGGACGAAGTTAAGCTCAGTAGGCTTCGATGGTGGAATTTATTTATATCGACAGTGGGACCAAGACCAAGAAGGAAGAAGGACCACGAAGGAAGGATGCACAGAATTTAAAATGCCTTACTCGATGGCTGTAACGAGGCCGAAGGTGATATTTTTTTTTTGGGAACCAGAAAACAACTTGGTATGTAGAAGAGGAAGATGTACAGCCGCTACTTTGAAAATTAAAAAGATCACACCCAATTATTCAATATTTCTTTAAAAAACTTAAAAGTTATACTAAGAGCAGATATGGTATCATGATCGGAATGCAGAGGAGAGTACGAGTACTAGAGTAAATTGTACTCGATTGTTTTCTCCCCATTTTATAATACTGTCCAGGTCAGAATTTAACGTGCTTAACGTTTGAGTTCCACATGGGAGGTGGAGGGACATTCCTCAAATTTATATGAGAAGTTGAGAGTGCTGTCGTGAGCGAGAGATTGAACTGGATTGATGTAGTGGACAAGAGATCAGTAATAAAAATCATAATAAGTTTCGGTGACAAAAGAGAGCCCTGGGGAACACCAGATTTATGTGATGTATTTTAGATTTGAAAGAGTCCAAGACAACTTGAATTAAACGATCCAAAAGATAGCTTCTAATCCAGTGAAGCAGTTTATCATCGACATACCCACATATTTTCGACAAAAGAGCTTGATTTCAAAATCTGTCAAATGCTTTGGAAACATCGAGTGCAATAGTTTTGCTGTTCTGCTCTGTACCGTTTGTTGAGTTATCCCATCAAATCACCAGAGGAACGTTTCCCACGAAATCCGAACTGCCAGTCACTTTCGTCAAGATATTTCGTGAGCTGATAACTGATTAGCGTTTCCATGATCTTGGAAAGAATGGACGTGAGTGCTATGGGTCAATACGAAGAAGGAGACGACGGCTCGCCTTTTTTGTGTATGAACTGGAAAAGGCTTGTTTCCAACTTCTCTGA
The DNA here is from genome assembly GCA_947095585.1 of Nephrocerus scutellatus. Lineage (NCBI taxonomy): Eukaryota > Metazoa > Arthropoda > Insecta > Diptera > Pipunculidae > Nephrocerus > Nephrocerus scutellatus. Next base: position 24,258,421 of record OX352765.1, on the reverse strand, counting down.
AAGAGTCCAGAAGAGAAAAATAGATGAAGAAGCTAAAGCAATGGTAGTGCCAGCTTGGAAGAACATATATACAAAACTGATGGGAAAATACCATACAGCCCAGCGGATTTGTGAGTGTTCATATCATTAATAAGATTTGAATTAATGCAATTGATGTTTTCTAAGAAATAGATTTTATTGAAGCACTGAAGCAAAATCAAAGTAAATTACTTGGACAGAATTATGGTTCTTCACTTCTCTAATCCAGTCAAAGATCCGAAGCTTCCAACCTCCACGCATATCTTACTGCTTATAATTTAAAGCTCAATATTCGTTGTAATAACAGCTGCATGTAAATCAGTTTTTTCCAAAGCCACTAAAATCTCTGTTCCAAAATTAAAATTCATTACCCTGTAAATTGCAATAAATACTCGTACAAAGGACTCTTCATTTTTTTTTTCTAATGTCAAGTAAATGTAAAGAAAGTCCCTCACTAAGACTATCTACAAATCAAACTGCCTGCGTGCATAAATCTAATCCAACAAAAAGTCCATTATGCACGTCCTTAATAGTCCTTTACATTGTGACATTATTTGCATATAAAGGTAAAGGCTATTTGGGGCTAAGAGGAAAATAAAAAACGATGATACATTAAGCAAAATAGAATAGCGCTAGCACATCGTTAGATACTTATGCAATATGTTTCCAACGAAAGGGAGGCACACACCGCACCATCGACCAATCTGAATTTCCATACAACAAAGCAACAAAGAAAAACATAAAAAACGATGTGACCATCGGTTGGGGTTGAGCATTAAAATCTCCATTAATATCTGATTCTGATTCTGATTATGATTCTGATTCAGGATATGCCGAGACTGAAACTGATAATAACACACATATATATATAATAGAACAACAACAAAATGAGGGATTCTTCCATCCTCCTCCTCGTCCTCTCCTCGGGTTGCTTTGGACATAGCTGCTGTTATAACATTCATCCACCCCGGCAATTATTGGCTCACAAAATGATTTATTCGCAGTGAATAGGTGGGTCGACGATGTGGGATTACGATAGATAATAATATCTTTTCCATTCGATATGATGAACTTCTCCTTCACCAGCATCCTTTGCTGGTGTTTTTAGTCTTTGCCCCATTGGGAGTCAATTCTTTTCTTTCCCTTCACTTGCTTACTTAAGCCTGTACTTGTGTGTGTGTGTTTGCTGGAGTAAAAATTTCTGAATCTTATACACGAATAGACAGTTTGTCCCACTGTAATGTACGACAAGGAATGACTCGTTCGCCGCCTTCAGGCAACAACATTCACTTGGTCGGCCTAGAGTGGCGCTATTGTATCCAATGGGGGATTCGGACATGTGTTAACAGAAAAGATTCAATCTGAAAAGGACAATGATCTCCCAGAGCGCATCACTCTCGATTCTGGAATGGCATACGTTGGCCGATTTGTGTGATTCGATTCTTCTAATAAATCGACATTGATTGCGGAGCTACATGGGAGAGTGCTCGAGAGAGAGAGAGAGAGAGGTGAACACTTTAGGTGGAGTCCAATAGTCCATGCAGAGGCTCTACTCACTGTCTAGCTGTCTATAGAAGTCGAGAGTCTCTTGGGCGGTTTGGAGTGGTTCGTTCGTTCATCTGTGTTCTGTGTTTGTGTCCTTATTGTTTGTGAATTGAAAGCCACATCATACGACGCGATGCCTTCTGTTATTGCTCTCGTATCGGGATAATCCTCGAGTCAAGTCTGTCCGCATATTCTCTAAATCAATAAACGATGAAACACAAGGAGCAACTTAGGCAATTTCTCCTTTTATTGACAGCAGCAAACTCTTCTTCTTCTTCTTCTTCTTCCGAACTCTGCGATGTCCTCTTCCTTTGTATCTGTAACTTTTTCCCCGGATTTGTTTGCCCATACGCGGGCTACTCCGGTCCGGGAGTCATCGCCCTTACCATCACTATATACTCACATAATATTGGCTTTGAAGTGTTTGACTTATGTGTGCGTATTTGCCGTGCAGAGTGCGCAAAGGGGTGCAAACCGAGCAAGTGTTATTTGAGCGTTGCATGATATCGTAAGGGTGTTCTGTTGTTTCCGTTCTGGCGCAGGTTGTTTGCCAGGCAGAGATTTACCATTCAACTCAATTATTAGCAGTTGCGACTGTGTACACACACACTAACACACGCACTGCTGCACACACTTAATCACAGGGTAATTGTAATTTGATATATTTGCATCGCTCACACAATTATTTAAGTGCGGCTTTCCTGTCGATCGACGGTATTTTGTTTGGTTGTTTTTACGAAATCGAACAGCAATTACGCATCTAAGTGCCTCCGAGTGACTGATGGTATTCGTTCTCTTTAATGGTATAGCTGGTGGTGGTGTTGGCAATTTTGATGAATGCTTCAGGATATTGGTATTCATATTGGTGTTCATTATCGTTCTCTTCTTGTTTTTCTGTGACGAAATGTTGCGTCGTAATTATCCTGGGGGCGATTATAATGCACAGATTCGTATTTAAGATGTTTGTGCCAGTTTCCTTGAATAAAACTTAGAACCATATAGAGCTGGAATCATAATCAGTAGACAAATAAATAACAATCCGACGAGAAACCTGGGCTAAAGGGTCAAATAAATGGTTAACTGTGCGCTTAGATACTTTGAGAAGATTTCGAAATTGTCTTGCAAACCTTTTAAAAAAGGACCTTTTGTTCAGCCTTTTGCTTCGACTTCCGAACAAGCAACTACAGTCAATAAGAGTAGGAGAGAACAAGAATTAAAATTTGTAATGAATTTCTTTTAATCGAATGCATTCCGACTCCTTCCTTGGGTGTAAACTTCTGTTTGAATTCTTTGTTGACCAAATAATTAGCTCACTAATCACTGTATGACAGGGCTTTTAGTTAACATCAATAGCAAAGGCAGAAAAACTCCAAACCACCACTTCAACTTGAACAAACTTAAAAAAAATGTTTTTTATGAGTTTTGGGAAGATGTTTATTCGTGTAGAGATGCTTATACTATCTTTATTGATTGACTTAAGAAACGCATTCTTAACTGTTCCTTAGTGTTGCCTTCAAAAAAGTATATAGAAAGGCTTTAACTTCTAGATATCTGTTGAATAAAGTAAGAGGTAAAAACAAACTAAGAATTATATGCAAAAATTAATAAATTAATAAAAATTATAAAAAATTGTTAGATGAACTTAAAAAGGAGCTTCCGATCTATCGAGATACCCATTATCGTATCGAGAATAGATACTAGATAAGATAATAGATACCTATTATCTTAATCAAAAAGAACAGAAGGTGCCCTTCACTACCTTGTAAAGAAGATAAAAAGAACTTTTCGTTCCAAGGAAGTGTCCCTGTGTGCCTTCCTCGACGTTGAGGGCGCTTTCGATAACACTGGCTACAACTCTATTGCAAGTGCAGTCAGTAGCAGAGCAGAGTATCAGAGTATCGAAGACTCGACCAATTATTGGATAAGGGCCATGCTTGAGTCGAGATGTTATTTCCTCATCTGGAGGAGTGCTTCTGTGACTGCAGTTAAGGGATGTCCCCAAAGAAGAGTGCTTTCTCCCCTTCTATGGTCAGGCTACATCGCCATTGGTTATGCAGACGAGTTGGCGATTTTTATAACTGGAAAGAACTGCCCGACAACGAGTAATATAAGGTGCTTTACTACACGTTTTAGAATGGTGCAGCAGAGAAGGACTATCCATCAATCTTTGCAAAACCGTTCTATTGCCTTTTAACGAAAAGAAGATTGGCCGATTTGGGTCCTATCATCATCAAGGGCACCACGTTAGATTATTCCACCGAAGTGTAATATCTCGGCGTCATCCTTAATAAACGGCTAGACTGGAATTCACATATCAAGTCCGCCGTTGAACGCGCCACTAGGACCTTGTGAGCCAGTAGATGTCTTTATGGCAGAACTTTAAGTCTAAATCATTAAATGGTACATTGGATGTACACAATGATGGTGAGACCTATTACCACGTACGCGGTCATCGTTTGGTCGCCGAAAGTTCTTAAACGGACAATTGGAACTAAGCTTTAAAAGCTACAAATATTTGTGTCTCTAGATATAACGAGTGCCATGCGCACCTGCCCTACGACAGAACTAAAAGCTGTTGTTGGATTCTCACCCCTGAAAATCTTCATTAGGAAGATGGCTGCCAGACGTGCTATTAAGTTGCAACTAGAAAACGGGTACAACCCGAATGATTATGTGGGTCACCTGAAAATTCTTGACTCAATTCCTGAAAGAGACATGTTCTGCACTATCCCCGACATTATGGTCAGGGAGCACTGTTTCGGAAGGAAATTTTAAGGTAGATATATAGGACCGGGAAAACTGGTGCAATGTTATTCCGGCACTGGATGCAAGAGGCCTGGACTGCTTCACATATGGATCGAAGATGGAAACTCAGGCCCTTTTCCTACAAGGAAATGCTTAACTTTAATAGGGATAGCATTAGGAAGCTTGTTAGTTTTCTAACAGGTCATTGTGACCTGCGATGTCATCATCATCATATTTAGCTCTGCAACCGTGGTCCAGTCCTGGCCTCCAGCAAGAAGTCTCACCACCGTTCCCGATCTTGAGCCGATGTTATCCAGTTTTGCATTCCTAAACTCTGGGCGCCTTGGTATACTTGATCATACTTAAAACATATTCAGGTTAACTTAGATGATGAGTCCCCTTGCCAACCTGCCCTTTGAAACTATCGGAAAACCGATTAGCAAAAATACAGAGAAACACTTAACTGTTCACTCTTAAAAATCCTCTTCAGCACTAGAGAGCTTGATTGTTAAGTCAGGGAACTCACCATGGTTTTCAACAAGACAAACAAGACAAGACAGACTGGGACTAGGATGCCTACGCCTATCCCGGAGACTCTTATGTGGAAAAACAGAAGAGTCCTCCGAAGCTTCAAGGCTTCTAGACGCCAACGTCCCTGGTAGCTCTCATGTTATTAGAAATGTTAGGCTTAATAGGTCAAACTCTCTTCAAGAAGCTGCAAGAAGCTGCAAGAAGCTATGAATTCAGCGTTTAGCTTATCGCAATCAATATCATCCGATATTATTGGATTTTGTTTACCAAACCCAGGTTGCCGTAGCCGTTTCCACAGTTTTTGTATCGATCCCGAATGAACTATCTATTTGTCTAAGTGGATCGGTTTCCTGCCGACAGCCACCCAAATCTAGCCTCACCTATGTTATTATAGAATCTCTAGAATTTGTATACAGTATGGCCTTCTTAAATTTTGCAAATTAACACGAACTCGTCATATTTTGAATGGGTTCAGTGAGTCAATGGAGTCTATATATATATTTTTTTTTGTATTGTTATGAATCCTAGAATGATGGCACGCGATAACGCTCACTGACTGTGCGTGTAGCGTAGCGCCACAGAAAAACAATTTAGTTTCCTTATTTTGTTCAAATAAAAAATATATTTTATTTTGTCGGGAACCTCCGGGTGTTTCAGCTAGTTAGCTAGCTAGCTAGCTATATATATATATATATATAAAAAATCAACAACTATCTCTGTAGTAATAACGAACATTTAGTTTCCTTTTTCGATCATAACACATATCTATTGTTTTCTTATATGACCTACACAATTGAACTATTTTAACCCCTTTACTGCCGCTGAGGTAATAATTTACCAGCAGAGCATACAACTTGAAATCCTTCCACAAGAAGTCGCAGTAACCAGCCACTTCACAAGAAGCCGTTCGCTATAGCGTGCGACGCAGCGAGTTAAGTTGGAAACTTTGAAAGGTGATAGAACATGTAATTCACATGTTGGAACACAAAATTATAATAATAACTGTTAAAAGTCTCTCTCTAGCACTTATCCATCACACATCAGAGTACCACGTATAGTCGTAGAGCGCATATCGGGCCACCATACCGCCAAGTTGTTCCATTTTATTATGTAGCCTGCCACTCGCACACTTCCGCCCATCAGGGTACACAAGGTACTGAACACTTTTCCACCCACAATTAAACAAAAACAACAACAACTAAACAACTAAGTACCGCCTAAGTAATTTGGGGCTGCAGAATAAGTTGTTGCTAAATGCGATGATTGATATGTGGCTTGTTAGCATGCCAGCCTTTGAGCCATTAGCCCATAAGTCAGCGAGGAGCGGTTTAGTTGCTGTGCTCTTTGGCTGCGGCTTTCCCTCAAGAATAAGAGAAACAACAAAGGCTTGGTGGTGTAATGGACTACGGGACTGTTGACTTTAAGACATCCGTCACCTGGGAGGCATGGTAGGACCGGGCGCACGCGTTCATTACGGCCGTGCTCGTCGGCAACCGGGAGGGGATCTTGGTCCTCACATGCCTTCCGCCATTTGCACAAATAATTTCGCGTGCTGCGGTGAATACCAAAAAAAAAGAAACAAAACCTACTTTCATGATAGATAGAGAGAGGGAGAGGGAGACAGAGAGAGAGAAAATAAACCAATTGTATCGTAAACCGGATGACCTGATGCGGATCGTCGGTGGAAATCTCGGCCACCTGGGCTCGACCACCTTCTTCACCCTCCCATCCTTGGGACCCCGATGTAGTCGGGTCCCCCTTTTCGGAAGTGGGTCAATCCCACATCCCTTTTACCGGGATCACCCCTGCCGGAGAGTTGAGTTTAGTTAATTCCCCTTTTGTTTATTCCTGTTTAGGTCCATTTTCAAATAAAATAAGAACCCCTTTAAAATATAAAAAAAAAACCCAATTCAATTTGCAGTAATGTTTACATCAAACTTATAAAAATTTATTTCAACAATTAAATGGCCTTAGAGAAAAAAAAACTTACTTCAGATTATCACTCAAACATTTACAAACAAACCAAAATTCATTTTATCCTCATTGTGATAATCGTCGCCCAAAGGGTCTAAATTCGATCAAACAAAAATAAACTTCGATTCATTTTTAATCGATCAAAATCTATTACTACTAAACTTAAATTTAATTTTTAATAATTAAAGGTGAGGACCAAAGGGGTCGAAATTGTATCATTGAAGGAAAGTAATTAAAAGAAATTTAAATCCCTTAATTAATCTATTATTTACAAACCAAATAAAATTGTGTTAATTGTCTCCCAAAGGGTCTAAATTTGATCAAACAAAAAAAAACTTCGATTAATTTTAATCGATCAAAATCTATTACTACTAAACTTAAATTTAATTTTTAATAATTAAAGGTGAGGACCAAAGGGGTCGAAATTGTATCATTGAAGGAAAGTAATTAAAAGAAATTTAAAATCCTTTAATTAATCTATTATTTACAAACAAAAGAAATTTATTTTCTGTAGTAGTCATTTGTCTGGGGAGCGGATTTAAATTATGCACCCGAACTGGTTCAGCGACCAATATCATCCCTAGTCACCCTGTTGTGTTGTTGCTAGAGGCACCATAAACCATAGAGAGAAACAAAAGAAATATAAATTGTACCACTTACTTGTAAATCCACGCGACGTCGGCAGCGCTGTCGATGACGATGAATTCTAATTAGGCTGAAACAACAATGCAAGTTATTAAGCGGATGGGCCAATTTAAAGTCCTTCCCCTTCAAAATTTACCAATTAACAAATTTCTACTTTCGAATTAATAATAAAAAAAGATTATTGTGTCCAATAGTAGTACGTAGTAGTTGCTGTAAAGATGAATGTAGTTTCCGCAGGAATATTAGTAGTAGTAGACGCGATGGTAGGAGTAAGTTCCACCGATTTAATAGTAGTAGTGTTGGTGGTGTCCTTTCTGCCGTGATCTAAGGTCCAGAGCCTTCGACCGGAACCCAAATCGACGCAAAATTCCCTTATCGAAATTTTTACTCGGGAATTCCGTTCATCGGGTTCGTTTTTCTCTCCATTTGATTAGGCACAAAGTTTGAAATAGGTGAATAACGAACGTCGCTGTCGCAGTTGCTGGGTTGAAAATGCCATAGACTTTGGCGATAGCCGACGTAAGGGGAAATAAAAAAACGCAGCTCCTCCAATGATACGAGTACTTCATGTAGAGTTCAGGACGGTGCGCGAAAATGTAGGGCTCCGAAGTGGAATTCAGAAAGGAAATCTCCGAGCCGGTGGAAGCCAAAGGAAAAAAAAATCATACGGGTGTTTGGGCTTGCAATGCACGAAGCGGAATTTAATCACTGGCAACCGAGATACTGCTTACGGTTTCCTCACAGAGTAGTCACACGAAAACAGCACCTGAAGAACTTATGCGTTGGAGATTTTATTTTTTTTTCCTCATCTCTAGGGCAATTATTCTGGCCAGAGGGTAATTCCTTGCACTTGCCACGCGTCTTGCCGTAGAGGAACTATATCCCAAAATGGCGAACTATTCGGCACAGAACAAAAAGAAATCGAAAGTTCATAGGTGGGAAAAAAAATTCGTGGCGACTAGCCAAAGCCTTTTCTCCTTTTTTTTTTCCTTTTATCACCACTAATAAGCCGATATTTCGCGTTTCTATATTTATTTCTAAGATTTAATAATATTTCCGACAACGGCACCACAAAATGGAAAAGACTTGACTTTTTGCTCTGGTAGTACCCGCAAACAAAACTCGACCACATCCGTCCAACTTGACGGCCAAAATCCAACTCCCTTTCTCAGGCAAAGTTTCGACGCTCTTTTCTTTGGTTGATCACCAAACGAATGCCCATTACCCCCACTGTCTTTTTTGCTGCATGCGTGGCAAAAAGGTATTCGTCCAAGCTTAGTACATACACGCGTATGTAAACCTACCATATCACGAAAGGATGGAAGTGTCATGTCTGCGGCGTAATTGTGAGGGGAGAAGAAAAGATTATCGGATGATTCTCCGGTATCTTTCCAGAGCGATATGCTCTTCTCTCTACAGCCAATCCGTAAGCCATTTACGTGCGGTTGAAAGGTGTGATATTACCTCTCAACAAATCATACGATATGCTTTCTAGTGGTCAATGCAATTGTTGTTGGGGATTCTTTAAGTTTTCAAATGCGTTTAAAGGAGAATGGAAGAACCGGCGAAGGAAAGGGACAAGTGACGGCCGATCGGCTAAAGCGTCGAAACCAATTTTTTTTCTTGCAGAGAGCTACAGGGTGTTCCTAGGTATTCCTACCATTACACAACAAACGATAGGCCGAATTCCACTCAGTGATAAGACATTCTGCCCTATCGTTTGAAAAGGGTAGAAGCTCTATTGCCGAATATCTTTCGCATGATAAGTTCCGATCAATTTACCAGATCTATCTTCAAGAACATAGTTCGAATTTCCTTGCTTCTCTCGAATTCGGGCCGGTACGAAAAGAGGTGCAAGCTTGGCGCTAAAGCCTTTTGCAAAATTGCTTTGGATGAAATTTCGCCGGAACACTTCCTGACCGACTTTAAAATCGACGTTACGGCTCCTCGTGTTGTAAGTTCGGGCGTTCTTTTCATAGGCATGATGTAGGTTCTCTTGGACCCTTTTCTTGATCGTCGTTCGTTGGTCATTCGGTTGAAGGTGTGCGTCGGGTTCTTCTAACAGGTCAAGGCTACGCAACAACCGATAGTCACCCGCATGGTGTATCACGTTCATACCAAACAAGACATTGTATGGGTTATGACCAATGGTAGTGTGATTCGAACTACGCAGAGCACAACTTATACCGCTCAGGTATCGATCCCAATCTTTCTGATCGTCTTTGAGATAAGCTCGAATAGCAGCTATCACTGATCGATTCACCCGCTCGGACGCGTTCGACTGAGGCGAATATAAGGCCGTATACACATGTTTTATACCGTATTTTATCATTAGAGTTTTAAACTGAGCTGACTTGAACTGTACTCCGTTATCGGACACAATTTCCTCAGGTACCCCAAAGGTGTGAAAAAGGTAATCCTCTAAGTAACCGCAAATGACCGAAGCACAGAGTTTCTTCAGAGATTTTAACCAGTTGTACTTGGAAAAGTGATCGACGACAATAAATATCCCTATGGCACCGGATTTTGAACGTGGATAAGGCCCTATCAGATCGATGTATAGCCGTTGAAATGGTCTGACAGTTAGTGCTAAACGTCCCATGGGCGGTCGTAAAATGGTATTCGTTGGCTTGGTGCACTTACACGTTTCGCAATCCGAGATGAAATCCCTGACCTGTTTCAGCATGTGAGGCCAGAAGAAATATCGTCTGATACGTTCGATAGTCTTACCCACTCCTCCGTGTGCGCTAGTCAGCCGGCAGTGTGCTTGTCGAATGATATGGCTAGCCAAGGACTGAGGAATCCATAGCTTCCACGAATCAGCCTCCTGGTCAGCATTACCGGATGCAATTTCGGTGCGTTTGTACACGTATTTTCCCATAACCTTACAATCGGGTAGCCTATTCTGGTTGGCCAAGACCTTATCCCTGAGAGACACGTATCCGGGGCTTTCGAACTCACCAGAGTCCAAGTCAACCGCGGGGCCTACATCTACAATTTCATATACTTCATCTGAATGCAATCTTGACAAGGCGTCGGGGACTACGTTTTCGGAGCCTTTCCTGTGTTCAATTGAAAACTCGAACCCTTGAAGTTTTAAGGCCCACCGCGCCAATCTGCCGCTCAAATCGGTTTGCCTCATCAGCCACTGTAAGCTCGCGTGATCAGTGATGACCGTGAAGGTTTGACCTTCAATGTAAGCGCGAAACTTTTTGATACTTATTACAACGGCCAGGCACTCTTGCTCCGTGACGCTGTAGTTCCTCTGGGCTTTGTTAAGCTTCTGAGACATGAACGCCACTGGAACTTCATCACCGCAGTCGTTAATCTGGGCAAGAACACTCCCAATACCGTCTTGACTTGCGTCGCATTGCAGTATGAATGGTTTATTAAAGTCGGGATTCGACAGGACCGGGGCCGTGGTTAGAAGTTCCTTTAGTTTGACAAAGGCGTTATTGGCCTCTTCCGACCATGCAAACGATTTGGATTTCTTTAGTAAATCTGTAAGGGGGTGGGCTATAACTGAGAAATTGGATATGAAGCGCCGATACCAGCCCGCCATTCCCAGAAATCTCCTCAGTTGCCTGATTGACTTCGGTGTAGGGAACTCCCTTATAGCGACGAGCTTATCGGGATCAACTCTCAGAGTTCCCCCTCCTACTATATAGCCTAAATATTTCACCTCACTCAGACAGAATTTACTTTTCCGTACGTTGATGGTAAGACCAGCCTTACGCAACTGACAGGCAACTTCTTCCAAGATTAGCAAGTGCTCATCAAATGTGTCTGTGATGACCAACAGATCATCTAGATAAACGAATACACAATCTCGAAATTGTGATGGAATCACTTGGTCCATCAACCTACACAGCGTTTGCGGGGCATTGCATAGCCCAAATGGCATCACTCGGTACTGATACAATGGTCTACCCGGAACCGTGAAAGCAGTTTTGTCGCGCGACCCTATTTCTAGCGGAATTTGGTGAAAAGCCTTCTTTAGATCTAAGCTTGAGATTACTTCAGCAGGTGGCAATCGTCCCAGGATCCCATTTATGTGCGGCAAAGGATACGCATCCTTGACCGTTGCCGCGTTCACTTTTCTGGAATCCAAGCACAAACGAATCTTCCCAGGTTGTCGCACCAACACCACTGGCGAGCTCCAAGAACTTTTAGACTCCTCAATAATCCCTTGCTCTAGCATTTCATCCAGTTCGGCATAGATTAGTTTTTCAATGGCTGGGGACACCGGGTAATGTCGCTGCTTCACGGGTTTTGCGTCCCTTACGTCTATAGTGTGTTCGAGCAACGTCGTTTTGCCCAACCCGTGACTTTCGTAAGATGGGAACAAAGACTTAACCGCTTCCAGTCGTTTACGTTGATCGTCAGTCAACCTAAGAGAATTGCCATCCACCGCTCTTGCTGTATCATTATTCGAATTGAGGTGTAATTCGCCAATAACATCAGGAGCTAAATTGAATTTACGCCAGAAGTCAACTCCCAGATATAAGTCTTGCGAAAGAGTAGGGATGAGGTATAGATCAATTGTTCGAGTCTGTCCGCGAAATTCCAGATCAACTCTCATTTTCCCCTTTACTGGTTGTCGAGCTCCGTCGGCCGTTCTAACACTGCTGACGAATTTGATGATATCGTGATCACCTCGCAACAGGTCATCTGCTACTTTGGAGCCTAGACAGCTAATGGTGGCTCCACTGTCAAGTAATCCTAGCACCGACTGGCCTAACATTTTTACCTCGGCATAAGATCGAACATCGTTCCCCTTGTTGATGATGGCATTCACTAGGTTCCGTCGATTTAATCGGACCGACCTCCAGAATTCTCGTAATCTGAGGGTTGATCGCTTTCTTTTTCTCTCAACCATAATTGTGTCTTCTCCGAAAATTCGTGCTTTCGCCTTTTGGTACTCGTCAAATCTTACATGATAAGGTTTGATCGGCAACAGGGCAGGTTTCCTAACGTATGATTTACAGGTGGTATCTGATACTTTGTATATTTGAGTCGCGCAGGGTACCATAGATTTCGTCGGTATAACCCCCGTCTTCATCGTATCCGATTGCATGTTATCCGAGGTTTTGTCTACTAAGGGTGTGTGTTTCGAGGACGAAACTTGGTCACACCCGTCCGAGCGTTTCCCGAGTTCATACAGGTGCTACAGTTCGGTCTGTATACGTTGACCGCGCCGCATCCGTAGCAAAAGATACGTCGTTCCTTTACGCAATCTAAATACCGGTGACCCGATTCATCGCAATTCCAACACCCACGACTATTCTTTTCCGCTGGAACGCGATTTGCGACTTCCGCAAGATTTAATTGCTCAACCCTATCAGGGGAACTACCGACCGCATCAACTTCAGAGATGTTCCGTCGAGGTAAAGAATTTCTAGGTCCCGCGGACCCTCGATTTAATTCAGCTAAAAACCTTTCGCGCTTCCGACAGACATCACGAAGTTGTGAGATGGAATTCATATTTAAGTATAGAATTTCATGTCGTATATCTGGCCTGAGATTGCGAGATATTATCTCAACCAATTCTCTTTCATTTAAAGGTGTATCCAGACGATTGGTTAGAACAGACACAGAATCAAAGTACTCGTCAAAACCCTCTCGGTCTCTCTGCTTGCGCGAACGAATGCTTTCTAGAAGATCATAGTCAGTCCGACAGTCCTTGTATTGTGTTCTCAACGCTCCACAGAGATCATGCCAGTTACAAGTAAGCACACCCCTGTGGTATCGCCAATACCACTCACGAGCCTTTCCATGCAAAAGCATATGGAAATTGCTGCAGATTAGAGAGAAATCCCCGAACAGAGTTTGATTGGTCAAGACCTGTATGCGATACAAGAATTCATCGACAGGGAGACCGTCCGGAGAACCATCGAAACGAATTTGCCATTTCTGGATCAAGCTAGTGATCCGATCGGACTTACTTAAGTCTAGAGAACGCCCCGGGATATCCGAAGGGTCGGGTGCAAACGAAACACCTCTCGAGGCAGTTGGAATTCCCTGGGCGCTGAAAGCATCAGGAATCGCCATCGGTGGTATTCGAGCGAATTCCTCTGGTCGCGTCTGGTAGAGGTTCGATGGGTCTGGTCGTGAAAAGGTGGGATGGAGATTGAAGTTTTCGAAATATCTTTGCACATTGGCGGTAACCACCTCAGACAATCGGCTAGTCAAACCCTCAATGGTTTCAGAATATTGTCGCTCCAAGGCTGACTTAACCAAGGCATTAACTTCATCCTTTGTGATGCTCTTGTCCGTAGTTGAAATTGGCCGTACCCCAGACAACCTCCGTGGATCATCAAAGAGATGGTTCTCAACTCCCAAGCTATCGTCCAGGTCATAATTGGCACCTGTGTTTTGTGAATTCCCATTCATGGTCCAGTCGAGTGGATTGCGCCCCCTAGAATTACTTTTCTTACCCCTACCGGGGCTTCGGGTTTGTACCGTCTTCGGAATGGCGCCCTTTGATATTGGAGTTCGCTTTGCAAACCTTTTCTTACCTGACGTTGCGCCTGAAGATTGTGTAACAGTTATTTCTATGGGTTTTAAACCTTCAGTCACACATTCCAGTTTACAGGTAGGGCACTTCTCTGAGGTCTTGAGGAACTCGGTGATGCAAGCGTGGTGAAATACATGTTCACACGGAGTGACTAGGCTGTCTATTTCCGGTGTCAAGCCGGACTTGCATACCTGACATATGACGCTCGGATTGAGACGCCGTAAGTCTTCGTTGCTCCTAATAGTAAACATATTCACCAAGGTTCACTCAAGTTCACCACCACCCGAAACCGTCGCACTTGTCAATGTGCGTTTCTACAAAATATTACCGATAAACCCCAGATCAGCCACCAGCGTACGAAGCAAGCTCTCACCGCGAGAGATACCTTCGATAATTCAAACTAAGTAAGCGGAATTCAAAATTCCTTTGAAGAAAAAAAAATAAATTTAAGACGGCTTTACAAATTTGATTAGGTCTGAATACCGAATTTAAACCAAACTTTAATTCAAAATATATTGAATTATTTAATTACTATTCGAGTTCTCTTGGAACCCTAAAATTACTATAATCCTTTACAACAGTACAAGTACAACTTACTACTACTACAGTCTAGTACAACAACCTGAACAAGAGTTGATAAGTTCAGGTCACCCTAAATCTATTTAACCCAAATCAAGCCTACACTTAACGTTACAGAGGTGTTCTCCAAAATGAGAGATTACAAAAAAAAATCGCAGAGTTAACCCAAAACGATTAATCGCATAAGCTATGCGATAACAATAGACACAAAAATAACGCAAATATGAAATCAACCACTCTGTTACTCTCTCCGACGCAAGTCATCCCGGTCGCAGTTACGTTTTCCGCATCAAGACATCGTTGAAGGAAAATTTTCGACAACATTAAATCATCAGTTCAGTTCCAAAGAAACACCAATGACTTCCTGGTCCAAGGTCTGCGTGATATCACTATGGTAATTCCAGGAAGCACCTTGTGTAGTAATAATAAGACCATTTGACGACAACAGGTATCCTCAAGGAACCACAATCTAATATCGGCGAAGATGATGTCATCAGGGCTCTGGTCAAGCATTCGCACAGTTGCGAATGCTAGCAGTTCCAAGAGATGAAACACCACCCCATTTAACATTGACGAAATATCAATGCCAATTATATTCTGGTCCGAGGTGTGCACGAAGCAATTCTTGGCCATTCCTGGAAGGCATTGTACGAAAACAAGAAAAAACTCCAACAGAAAGTTTATGGCGTTAAAGGTTAAAGGATGATCGGCTTCTGCTACTAATTCAGCTGATCCGATTGTCTTCGGGTCAGGTCGTCCCACTCGTGCAAGATGCTAGCAATTCCACGAAAGACACCTCAGATTCCTCCTTACCAGCTGCAGAAAACCGACGATCATAAAAGGATCTGGAGTGAGGTATCCTCGAAAACCGGGTCCACGGTCGGAAATCCAAACGGGGTTCAGAAATCTGCAATTCCAGAAACCCTGATTCGAGGTCACTCTCAGAGCAAAAGGGCTCGCCATTAAGACGAGCATTAATTTATCAAAGATTTATACTATGAAAAGATTTAACAGGCGAAATTATCATGAGCTGTAACGAGCTCGGGACGAACTTAAAATTCCCCTGGTCAGTGCATCCCACTCGTGCGCGATGTCTGCAATTCCATAAGGGAGCTTCGTCTCGTCCCGCGAACGAGGCAGAACACAATTGATAGAGAAGGGATCCGGTGTGAGTTATAACCGCACACCGAAACTAGCAATATACCATGGAGGTATTTAATTTATTCTACCAAGGAAAATAAAAGAAAAGAGAAGTTGTGGAACCCAACAAAATCCAGTAGCGCCCTGAATTCCGTCGGGCCCCACGTTGGGCGCCAATTTAATGTAATGGACTACGGGACTGTTGACTTTAAGACATCCGTCACCTGGGAGGCATGGTAGGACCGGGCGCACGCGTTCATTACGGCCGTGCTCGTCGGCAACCGGGAGGGGATCTTGGTCCTCACATGCCTTCCGCCATTTGCACAAATAATTTCGCGTGCTGCGGTGAATACCAAAAAAAAAGAAACAAAACCTACTTTCATGATAGATAGAGAGAGGGAGAGGGAGACAGAGAGAGAGAAAATAAACCAATTGTATCGTAAACCGGATGACCTGATGCGGATCGTCGGTGGAAATCTCGGCCACCTGGGCTCGACCACCTTCTTCACCCTCCCATCCTTGGGACCCCGATGTAGTCGGGTCCCCCTTTTCGGAAGTGGGTCAATCCCACATCCCTTTTACCGGGATCACCCCTGCCGGAGAGTTGAGTTTAGTTAATTCCCCTTTTGTTTATTCCTGTTTAGGTCCATTTTCAAATAAAATAAGAACCCCTTTAAAATATAAAAAAAAAACCCAATTCAATTTGCAGTAATGTTTACATCAAACTTATAAAAATTTATTTCAACAATTAAATGGCCTTAGAGAAAAAAAAACTTACTTCAGATTATCACTCAAACATTTACAAACAAACCAAAATTCATTTTATCCTCATTGTGATAATCGTCGCCCAAAGGGTCTAAATTCGATCAAACAAAAATAAACTTCGATTCATTTTTAATCGATCAAAATCTATTACTACTAAACTTAAATTTAATTTTTAATAATTAAAGGTGAGGACCAAAGGGGTCGAAATTGTATCATTGAAGGAAAGTAATTAAAAGAAATTTAAATCCCTTAATTAATCTATTATTTACAAACCAAATAAAATTGTGTTAATTGTCTCCCAAAGGGTCTAAATTTGATCAAACAAAAAAAAACTTCGATTAATTTTAATCGATCAAAATCTATTACTACTAAACTTAAATTTAATTTTTAATAATTAAAGGTGAGGACCAAAGGGGTCGAAATTGTATCATTGAAGGAAAGTAATTAAAAGAAATTTAAAATCCTTTAATTAATCTATTATTTACAAACAAAAGAAATTTATTTTCTGTAGTAGTCATTTGTCTGGGGAGCGGATTTAAATTATGCACCCGAACTGGTTCAGCGACCAATATCATCCCTAGTCACCCTGTTGTGTTGTTGCTAGAGGCACCATAAACCATAGAGAGAAACAAAAGAAATATAAATTGTACCACTTACTTGTAAATCCACGCGACGTCGGCAGCGCTGTCGATGACGATGAATTCTAATTAGGCTGAAACAACAATGCAAGTTATTAAGCGGATGGGCCAATTTAAAGTCCTTCCCCTTCAAAATTTACCAATTAACAAATTTCTACTTTCGAATTAATAATAAAAAAAGATTATTGTGTCCAATAGTAGTACGTAGTAGTTGCTGTAAAGATGAATGTAGTTTCCGCAGGAATATTAGTAGTAGTAGACGCGATGGTAGGAGTAAGTTCCACCGATTTAATAGTAGTAGTGTTGGTGGTGTCCTTTCTGCCGTGATCTAAGGTCCAGAGCCTTCGACCGGAACCCAAATCGACGCAAAATTCCCTTATCGAAATTTTTACTCGGGAATTCCGTTCATCGGGTTCGTTTTTCTCTCCATTTGATTAGGCACAAAGTTTGAAATAGGTGAATAACGAACGTCGCTGTCGCAGTTGCTGGGTTGAAAATGCCATAGACTTTGGCGATAGCCGACGTAAGGGGAAATAAAAAAACGCAGCTCCTCCAATGATACGAGTACTTCATGTAGAGTTCAGGACGGTGCGCGAAAATGTAGGGCTCCGAAGTGGAATTCAGAAAGGAAATCTCCGAGCCGGTGGAAGCCAAAGGAAAAAAAAATCATACGGGTGTTTGGGCTTGCAATGCACGAAGCGGAATTTAATCACTGGCAACCGAGATACTGCTTACGGTTTCCTCACAGAGTAGTCACACGAAAACAGCACCTGAAGAACTTATGCGTTGGAGATTTTATTTTTTTTTCCTCATCTCTAGGGCAATTATTCTGGCCAGAGGGTAATTCCTTGCACTTGCCACGCGTCTTGCCGTAGAGGAACTATATCCCAAAATGGCGAACTATTCGGCACAGAACAAAAAGAAATCGAAAGTTCATAGGTGGGAAAAAAAATTCGTGGCGACTAGCCAAAGCCTTTTCTCCTTTTTTTTTTCCTTTTATCACCACTAATAAGCCGATATTTCGCGTTTCTATATTTATTTCTAAGATTTAATAATATTTCCGACAACGGCACCACAAAATGGAAAAGACTTGACTTTTTGCTCTGGTAGTACCCGCAAACAAAACTCGACCACATCCGTCCAACTTGACGGCCAAAATCCAACTCCCTTTCTCAGGCAAAGTTTCGACGCTCTTTTCTTTGGTTGATCACCAAACGAATGCCCATTACCCCCACTGTCTTTTTTGCTGCATGCGTGGCAAAAAGGTATTCGTCCAAGCTTAGTACATACACGCGTATGTAAACCTACCATATCACGAAAGGATGGAAGTGTCATGTCTGCGGCGTAATTGTGAGGGGAGAAGAAAAGATTATCGGATGATTCTCCGGTATCTTTCCAGAGCGATATGCTCTTCTCTCTACAGCCAATCCGTAAGCCATTTACGTGCGGTTGAAAGGTGTGATATTACCTCTCAACAAATCATACGATATGCTTTCTAGTGGTCAATGCAATTGTTGTTGGGGATTCTTTAAGTTTTCAAATGCGTTTAAAGGAGAATGGAAGAACCGGCGAAGGAAAGGGACAAGTGACGGCCGATCGGCTAAAGCGTCGAAACCAATTTTTTTTCTTGCAGAGAGCTACAGGGTGTTCCTAGGTATTCCTACCATTACAGTGGGCTCTATGCTAACAGCCGTTAACTTAAGCTACAACAACAACAAAATAATTGGCAAAACTCTGCTGAAAATGCCAAAATGACTGACGTCCGTTTGAATTTCCATATTTTGTTATCGTTACGACACTGACCGGCTGACGTCGTTACTTCACATGTCCGTTTATGAAACCTTTCAGACTGCATAGATAGACATACACACAAACATACATAGAGAAATACAATAATACAACAACAATAAGTGATATTAGCCATATTTACCAAACCATGCGGCGACTCAATTTTTTTATGGGTCATCGCGGTGCCGTTTTGTTGGACCGCTTTAGTTTATTGCTTCTGCCTTATTGCCTTAGTTGCTGCAATTAAATTTAACGATTTATTTATCTCGTCGTTGAACATTTTAATAACGTTTTTTGTTTTGTGGCTGTTGTTGCTGTTGTTGTTCCAACGAGTACCCACTTTGCCCAACACATTACACAAAATCTGTAATTCGTGTTAATTGCATTGCTGTTGTTGTTGGTGGTGTGCTGTTCCTTCCACCAGGTTCGGTTCGTTGTCCGTTGAGCTGTCTATCCACTAATAGGCGCCGGATGACTGCATCACTTTTGGTATACGAGGATAGTCTGGCGGGCTGGGTTCACTGATTTCGCCTTCGCCACTGGAAAATTATCCATTAATGTGTCTCTCTGCATAAATACATAACTCGTGTGATGCAGATATTTTTACATCGCAACTAACCATTTGCATAAATTCATGCACGAAATATTATATCTGCGGGATTGTGTTGGTGAGAGCAGAGGTTAACCCGGATCGCGTTTACTCCTGCGATTGCATGATTTCGTGCGCTTCATCATGGAGTGTTTCTACCATTCCGATTGTTTTTCGGGATGAAGCGATTGCAATACGATTGCAATAAAAAAATGCAGATTCAATGAAATTTTAATTGTTTTTGCATCGCCATTAAGTGGCCAGAATACCTATATACTCGCATGTGAGAATTAGGTATTCTGTTAACAAGGGAACTTTTTAGTTTTCTTAATTAATAGAAAGGCCCGCCCGATTGACCTCGTCCTGTCGTGCTTCTTTTTGCATGTGATGTGATTTTCTAAAGACCGACTCTTGAATTGCCATCGCTTATAAAAAAAATGATTAGGGTCTTTGCTAAAATATTATGTAGATAACAGGCGATAAAAAAAGAAATCGCGTGTATTTCGGTGCACGTAGGAGAAGTGCAACATCTTTCAATTTTTCCTTTTTTGTCTAAAGATTTTCCAATATATTTCTCACCATAGTCTTCTTAAGCTCAACGCATTTATTCCAACGTTTTCCAATTTTTTTATTCCTTCCAAACAATAGGTTTTCTCAAGGCCCTCGAAATAGGCTTTTGTTTCAGTGATGACCTCTTCGCTAGACCCAAATCTCTTACCGCCCAGCCATTTCTTCAGGTTTGGATAAAGGAAATAGTCGCAGGGGGCTAAATGCTGGATGGGGTAGCAGTTCGTAGCCCAATTTATGGATTTTTGCCATGGTGACTACACACGAGTGTACCCTGAAATTGAATGGTTTGAGGGAACAACACTTTTTCTTCGCCAAATTCGGTCGTTTTTGCTTCAAATCAATATCGAATCAGTCCAAAGCTCTGAATAGTGATAGTTTTACCCTTTTCAAGATAATCGATGTGAATGACACCGCATGGATCCGGAAAAACTTTGGCCATGACCTTGTTGGCCGACAGACCCACCTTTGGCTTTCTTTGGTGCAACTTCACCCGGAGCAACGCACTGTCTTGATTGTTCCTTGGTCTCTGGTATTTTTTAATGGAACCATGTTTCGTCCACGGTTACGAAACGGTGCAAACACTGATCGGATTGCGGCTGAAGATCTTGATTAGTCAGCACACGAAATTCATTTTTTTCAATTTTCGACCAAAAAAGCGAGTTAAAAGTCTATACCTATATTTAAGCCCAAATACTTTTTACCGTACATATTCGTACAACTGCATTGCAGACTTACACCAAACCGGCAGCTTCGTCCGGATTGGTAAGACAATTTCAGTTGGTTGAAATTCGAAAACGAGAGGGTTGTATGCAAATTGTGTAAAAAAGTTGTGGCAAAAAAAAAAAAGTGGAACCTACAACGTCACGAAGTAAGCGTATCACAAAAATCACGTAAAACAAAATTGTAGCCGGTACGAATAATCCTCAAATTGAAGAGACGTTAGACAGATAGTTTAACAGTGACAGCCGAAATATAACCTTACTTAAA
This sequence comes from Nephrocerus scutellatus, assembly GCA_947095585.1. Classification (NCBI taxonomy): domain Eukaryota; kingdom Metazoa; phylum Arthropoda; class Insecta; order Diptera; family Pipunculidae; genus Nephrocerus; species Nephrocerus scutellatus. The sequence goes on along the minus strand of OX352765.1, from coordinate 24,237,390 downwards.
TCATCATCATCATATTTGGCTCTACAACCGGGATCCGGTCCTGGTCTCCCGCAAAAAGTCTCTCCACCAGTCCAGTTTTCGAGCCAATGTCATCAAGTTCAGCATCCATAAACTATGGGCGTTCTGATCTACGCCATCCTTCCAGCGTAGTCTTGGCCGGCCTCGCTGTTGTGTTCAATAAATCCTACCGCAAAGGACTTTCCGAGCAGGATCCTCTTCGCTCATGCGAGCTAGGTGTCCTGCCCACCGGAGCCTACCGAGCTTAATTTTCTTCACGATGTCTACATCGCGGTAACGCCCGTAGATCTCATCATTATAGAGTCTCCGGAATCGACCTTCTTCACATACGGGGCCAACAATTCTCCGTAAGACTTTTCTCTCAAACGCGGCTAAGAAATCAGAGTGCTTTTTTCTAAGCACGCAAGTCTCCGATCCATATGTAAGTACTGGTATGACCATTGTCTTCATTGTCTTATATATCAGGAGCTTGGATGTTATGGTTTAGTTCCTAGATTTAAAGAGTCTTGACAGACTGTAGTAGGCTTTGTTGGCTTTAAGCAACCGTGCGCGTATTTCTGGTTCCATGCTGTTTTCGGTTGCTACAGTTGACCCGAGATAGTTAAAGGATGGCATTGTATTGGATCTTCTACTCGCAGACGTGGCCACCATGTACTTTGTTTTGCTCTCATTTATGTGCAGCCCCAGATTTCATGCCGCCTGCTCTATCTGTATGAAAGCTTCCTGTACAGCTCTTCGGTTTCTACCATCGATTTCAATATCGTCTGCGTAAGCCAGTATCTGAATGGACTTATAGAGGATTTTTACTCTCGCCGTTACGTCAGAGTCTCCGATCACTTTCTCCAATGCCAGGTTGAAGAGGATGCTGGCCAGTCCATCCACTTGTCGGAGCCCGTTATAGATGTTGAATGGGCTTGATAGTGATCCAGATATTTTTACTTGGCTTATAACATTGGTCATGGTCAACCTACATAGTTGTGTCAGTTTATTTGCTGTGACGAACTCTCTCATGGCTTTATAAAGTTCTACTCTGGCTAGATATAGGCTAGGATAGATTTACTCAAAAACGTTATACCACGATATTTGCTGCATTTTGTGATATCTCCCTTCTTATGTATGGGGCACAGGATGCCTCTTTGCCAGTCTTCTGGCATAGGTTCATATTCCCATACTTGCACTGTTATTTCATAAATTGCTTGGTGTAATGTGGGGCCTCCTATTTTTATCAGTTTCACTGGTATCCCATCAGATCCCGATGCCTTATTATTTTTGAGCCGATTTGTAGCTATGCTTGGTGGCAGCAGCATAGTATTGGAGAGTGAAGATGAAAAAGGAGTCTCGGGTGTAAAACGGATCCCTGTGGAATGCCAAAATTTATGCCGTGTGTTTTCAAAATTAAACCGTCAAAACAACTTGGATGGAGAAGTGTCCAAAAGATTGCTTCCAATCCAATGCAGCAGTTTTTCATTGACGCCATAAGCAAGCATTGTTTTTAAAGAGCAACTAAGTAGGAATTGCAATAATTTCTGTTGGCTTTTTTTATATGACCGAAAGCTTATACTTGACAGTTTCTTTTATTATTATTTTTATAATTGGCTTTTCATAAGGGATCCCGATTTTAAGCCGATGTCATCCAGTTTGGCAGCTCCTTGGGTCTAAAAAATTACTAAATTGAACACATTATTTAAAAAGACAACTGACTCACAGTGTCAGACGATCAAAGTACTTCACGTTGCTGTATCTGTCAAACTGCTGATGACAGCGCGCTTGTATTTTGACAAACGTCAGTCTGTTTTGTTGTTTACAAGTCTATGGAAGCATCAATATGCGTCGTATTTAAAATGTAATTTAAACGCAACAGTGTGATTGCACTGTTATTGGCTGGAAGCCTTAAAACCTGCTATTGTTAAACAGCTCTAGCATTTGAATGTGAATAAAGTGATTGTGTATCGGCACATTACACGTTACAGCGATACGATACGCACGATCACAAAACGCTATGGAAGTGTCCTTCCAAAAACATCAATACCGCTGGAAATTGTTCGCAAAGTGAAGGCACAAATTAAGCAAAATCCACGACAAAGTAGCAAAAATTCTGAACGTGTCCGATAGAAGCATCCGCTGGCTTCTGAAAAATGAACTTCAATTCAGGAGTTATGATCGTGTGTAGTTAGAGCACAAGTCCAACGACAATTTGGAAAAGCACAAACAAACGTCAGTTTCTGTGATGGTTATGACATCTGTAACTGCAAACGGTCGTAATCCGCTAGTCTTTATCGATCAGGGCATCAATGTGAATCAAGAAATGTACCGGGAAAAGGTATTAAATATTGCGTTGCTACCTCTTGGAAACACAGGATTCAGCACCATCACTTAAAGCTCGTTTGACACAGCAATTTTTACAAACTCACGTTACAAATTTAATTTCTTCGAAGCAATGTCCCTAAACTCGCCAGTCTTGAATTAACTGGACTTCTCCATATGGTCCATACTGGAGGTGTACAAATATGAATTAAAGTTACACCTGCCAAGAGAACTATTATCAATTGTTCGACCACTTATACTGGTGCTTTCAAGTCAGCTGACTTTGGCGAGACGAGAATGACGTTGTTGCTATGCGAGTGCCTAGGCACTTTGACGTGACACAATGCGAGTTGCTATGCGAGTGCCTAGGCACAATCAAGGGAAACCTTCTTGTGTTTTTATATCGAATAAAATAACAACAACATGTAATAAAATTATTTACCTTTTTTGGTTGTAATAAATAACCTTAAGGTATAACTTGTTCGTATTGCATTATTCGACGAAGTATGTTGCGGGTTATTGTGGAAAAGGACGACACATGGGCACTATTGCCCGCGCCCTGGAATTCATTATTTCTTTTTATTATTATTACCTTTCACTTTTTTAATCTAAGCACTTCAATCGCACTTTCCGTCCCTCGCACGGACAGATCCTCGTATTTTATGACATTTGCCATCAACACCACCACGACAGGAACCTACGGCTATGACTATTAGGTACATTGCATGTGCGTGATCATTCGCTTGATACCTTACAATAGTACAAGTATCTTTTCGTACGTAATTCGATGTAATTTTTGCGTGAGACGAATTGAAATACGAAAACGTCATTAATTCTAGTCAAAGTGTACGTTGAAGGAGGGGTAGATAAGTGCGGTAATTGGTAGCAAGTAGCATAGTAGCAAGTGATAAACTTTGCATTTTATGTTCTTTCCTTGAACTGCGATAACATAAAAAAAAACAACAACAACACAACACAGCACAACACTAAAAACAAATGCTGAATGACTTAAGTATACGGTTTACGTGAGCATGCGCGTTTTGTTCGTCCAAGACGTGTTAATTGGTCGAGTTTAATGGTCGTACATCCGTTTCGGTCCGTTTTAATATTTATTTTGATTTACGATTTGTGTATTTTACACAAACATAAGGCGCAGCACCTGCGGTCGGAGCGTTTGACGAAACTTCTATTACACTTTTTGTTAACGTTTTTGGTTGACCGATAAATACGCAAACGCACTGCGTTTACTGGCTGCCCTAAGCTTCACAAATTCAACATCAAACTGTGAATGGTCGTCTCGATTGTGCTTTACAGAAGGTCTGCTTTTTCTGGTCGACAGTGGTGCGAATGTATTCGTATCACACTGCAGCGCTAATTAACTGCAAAACAACACACAGATACACGCACCAGAACTGGACCAGAATGAACACGATGTCGCGTCGATAGGTTTTCTCAGGAACCTGTCGTCGTCGTGCGAACAGATGCAAGTTCCCAGCCAGTTGTCGCGTCGGCAAATCCGTGGAGAGGATATATCTGCAAGAACGCGTGATCTGCGAATGAGAGATTCTGTGGCAGGTAACCGCGGACATCAGGTGAATTACAAGTTGAGATTCCATGACGAGGCGGGGCGCGACGAGCCGAAATGCCTAATTGCAGTTTACTGTACAAACCGAATGTAGGTATACAAAACCGGCTTCAATTAGGCATCTTGAGCGATCGTTCACTTCATTGAGTGCCGCTCACAATAACGACGTCCCCATCCCATCAAAGGAGTCCAACGGTGCGCCAACTTAGCCGAAAAATTATCTCTGCTGATGATTTTCACTGCCGCTCGAATGACGAATTTATTATCTCCCCAACAGAATGTAGGCAGGACACTGATATTCACAAGGGAACTGGATCAGTTGCGAAGACGCGCACTTAAGTGCGGATAAAAGACAAGGCGATGATGACGTGATCCCGCCAGGATCAGCTGAGGTAAGCACGACGGTTTTTTCCATCATCATCAGGTGCGTGCGCGTTCGCGTGAGTGCAGTACGGCTGCCTCGGCGCTCCTTTGACCGTCAGTCCAAGTGAGAGGTGAACGGACTTACGTACGTACTCGTATCGTATGCATGCGATGCAAACCCGATATATTGCCGAGATAAGTGCTACCTGTCAACCAAATGTAAATGGTCTAGTTAAGATGTGAATGTCTCTCGGACAGGGAGACGGCGGCTAACGTCTGGTAATTACAGTTGTTGAACGCTTGTATCGTTTCAGACGCACACACGCACTTAAGTGGCGTAGGGATCGAAACGCCAAAAGTGATGGTGATAATAATATAAATTTTATTATTGTTATATGGGAAGACATTTGGTTGCTGGCGGATGAATGAATGGTTAGCGTTTTTTTTATTATTATTATTATTTTTTTTCGGTTAAGTCATCATCTGTCTGAGCAAACACACCACTTATGAATAGGTGTTGAACAAGAGCGCGAAGTGTTCGTTTATTCTTTTCTGTAGTGAGTTATTCAGATCCTAAGGAGGAGGCACGCCGTGATGGTCAGACACATTTCGTTTGATCGCCCTTCCTTTCCTTTCCTATTCTTTCCTTTCCTTTCCTTTCCTTTCCTTTCCTTTCCTTTCCTTTCCTTTCCTTTCCTTTCCTTTCCTTTCCTTTCCTTTCCTTTCCTTTCCTTTCCTTTCCTTTCCTTTCCTTTCCTTTCCTTTCCTTTCCCTTCCTTTCCTTTCCTATAATATAATATAAATAATAAAGAAACAATTGCCTGAAGGATAAACTAAAGAAAATGGGTAGAATGATAGAAAACAAAATAAAGTAAAGTAAGGGAAATTAAGGGAAGGAGCATATAGTCGGAAGTATTCATGGGGGATTATTGAAAAATGTAATGATCGTAGGCAGCATTTTAAAGCGCGATGTATTTAATATTAATTTCAGAGAAGGCGTCAAAGAATTCCACAGTCGGGTGGCATTTCGAGGAAGTGCCTTGAGGAGTTAAAAAGTTTCGGTATAATTAGGGTGCTATTCCCAGATGAGTTGAACTTGTTACAGATTACATCTACAAAGATAATCATCATCATCATATGTTGCTCTACAACCGGTGTCCGGTCCTGGCCTCCCACAAAAAATTTCTCAACCGTTCCCGATTTCAAGCCGAAGTCATCGAGTTTGGCACCTATAAACTTTGGCGTCCATACTTACATACGACATACATTCAGCGTAGGCCTGGCCGGCCTCGCTGTCTTGTCCCATAAATCCTAACGCAAAGTTCTTTCCGAGCTGGATCATCTTCGCTTGTGCAAGCTAGGTGTCCGTCCCACCGGCGCCTATCGACCTTAACGCTCGTAGATCTCATCATTATAGAGTCTCCGGAATCGTCCTTCCTCACATACGGGGCCAACAATTCTCCGTAAGACTTTTCTCTCGAACGCGGCTAAGGGGTCAGAATGCTTTTTGCTAAGCACCCAAGTCTTGGATCCATATGTATAATTATGGTATGACATTGTCTTATATACCAGCACCTTGGATGTTGGATGCTATAGTAGGCTTTGTTGGCTTAAAGCAACCGTGCGCGTATTTCTGGTTCCATGTTGTTATCGGTACTCGGTGGTACTCAACAACGTTATATCACGATAATTGCTGCATATTATGATATCTCTTTTCTTATACATGGGACACAGGATGGCCTTTTCGCCAGTCGTTGCGTCATACTGCAATATATATGATATATGGTAGAACTTCTGCAACTGTTGCGGTCCACGCTCTCTGTACTGATCTAGTTAACGGACAAAATTCTTCCCCAGGCAGCTTTCTTTCCCCGGTGACCCGTTTTTTCATATCTTCTGAGTTATTTATGTTCATCTTCTCTACTGCCTAAGATGGAGTCAGTAGTACTAATGACATTATTCTTAAAGCGTGTCCACATATCTTCTACGCCCAACATCTTAGGCCCAGGACTTACTCTCCCTGCATTTAAGGCGGTGACAAACGTTTGGAGAGTAATACATTGTGACGGAAAGCTTCTCAATTCGCCGTTCGGATGCGGCCTTAAATTGTAGGTCCCTTCCATTTGTATCCAAAAATATACATGCACAACACAAATGGTCGCGAGAAGTTAGGCCTTGGACCGCAATGGTCTGTCGCGCCGAATATTATTATTCGTCTTAAGAAAAAGAAAAAAGGCCAGAGGTGCCAAACTACATGAACGAGGCCATTTCTGGAGATAAAACTATCACCGAACTTCGATTTCAATAACTTGGTTGTTTGTCCAGCTGTTTGGTATGTGTTACTATTTTGTTAAAACCACAAAATAATCCAAATCAAGTTTTTTCAATTTATCTCAAAAAAAAGTCAGTCTTCATTGCGTTTCAAGCATCATTGAAAAAGAGGTATGTGCCAAAAGAACCTCTCCAACATTAAACCCGCAACAAACAGTAACTTTTTGTGGGTGTTATGACATTTTGTAAATGGCTTTGGGTTGCTGACTTGCCAATAATGCAATAATTTTGACTACTAACGAATCCGTTGAGCCAGAAATGGACTACTAGGCTGAGAATTGTTAAGGCAGGTAGTTTTGTCGCAACCGAACTCGAACTTTTATAACATACAAATGGGTTTAGGGAATGGTAAATCCTGCAGCAACAAAATTAGGAAAGTAAAACTAGAATTGGCAAACTCTGTGGAAGACCACTTATTAATACGGATCTTCTCAGACTCCGGCGTACTGACTTGAGAGTTGCAGAAATAGATATGCACTCCATCTCGTCAGAAGAAAATACCAACTAATTATTTATCTGATGGAATTCCAATTCCAAGCCGGCGTACTTGGTGATCTACTCGATTGGAATCGATAACTACACGCTGTGCTAGAGCGGTTTATTTTTTTTTTCACGCAACAATATATATGCAAGGTGCGAATACCTCCTCGACGAAGTGTTGCACTATCATTGTTTGTCCATGGGAAAACCTATGTGTTGCAATGTAAGACAAGAAATCGTGATCGCCTGCACAGATGCAGCCGCAACTGCTGCGGTGCATTTTATCGCTGCATCTTGTTGCACGGAAATTAATTATTCAGTGCGTACACGCGTGACATGAGAGAGACAAACTTATCCTTTCCATTGAAGAAGTATTGCGCATCAGTGAATTGCAAGACTCATATGGAAGTTGGATTTTGGCGCCGATCGCACTTCACTGTCTGACGCGAATTCCTCGGAATCGTTGAGTTGCTGATGGTGACAGAAAAGGAAATATCTTACTTATTTTATGGATGCGAGTAAGCTGAAACATTATTTTATTGCTCCACTACAATTGATGCTATTGCCTTAAGGTCTGAATCTATATAAATAAAACTAAAATTTTGTGCGGTTGTTATTTATGGAAACTCACATTTACCAATCGATTTGAATTGAAATTTTCAATATAAATTATTTGCAGGTGGGGAAAGGTTATAGGCTATAGTATACCCCCCATCCATTCGATAATGCTTCCCATGGGGCGATAAGAAATACTCTGGAGAAAAAAAATGTAGACAGCTAGGTGCTGGGCAACAAAACAGCGGAGTCGGTGGTAAAACCATTATGGTCACTACAAGATGATGCCCATAAGGAGGGGTACTGACACCCCTTTTGTAGTCATCGTACCAAGAGGAAATTCGAGAAAGTGCTCTGTGACATAACCCAAAACGGGACTCAGGGTAAAACCAAACAAGACCACAATGGTTTCCTTCACCTTTCCTTTTATTGAAAGGAAGCACCCAGTTACCCTTTATGGAGAAGAGATAACTATCAGTAAAAAGGTTAAATACCTTGGAGTGACATTTGATAGCAGAATGCTATGGAATAAAAACCAAAAAGAGCATTCATGCTATGCATAAGGGTGGCAGGTAAATTCTGGGGAGTTAGTCCCAGAATAATGCACTGTATGTACACCATGAAAGTAATTCCAATGATTACAGGCTCGCAAATAAAGGAGCAGAAACTCCGCTAGTAAGTCCAGAACCGTTATGTGGTATAGGGTACCGCATAATAAATGCGGGAAGAGTTACGCAGTATAGGTAAGGCAGCCGCATGAGTAAGATGGGAAAATCTCTCAGGTCTACAGCAAGCGAAGGAGATTCATGGGAACTTTAACCCTAAGGGGTCTAGCCTGATATTGGGACTAAGTAGAAGTAATGTAAGAATCATTACGGGTTTCCTAACAAGACATTGCACCCTGAAAGTTCATGTAAAAAAAAAGTAGTAGAGGATGGTGGCTGCAGACTCTGTAGGGAAGCGGAGGAGACCATCTTCTCAACGAATTCCATCCGACAGAGAAGAAATCACTTGGGAACTCACGTTATCTCGGAGTCCGCGCGACATTCACTGAACCCGCTTCATTTTATTAAGTTCTTAAGAGCCATTGGTATAAAGGGAGTGCTTTAGAAACGGGCATGCACTGTCTCTGTAGCACAAGTCAGGGGTAAACACAATAGATCCACATGGGTCGCAGTGCTACTACACCCCTTGTGCGGGTAACGAAGCGCCAGGGAACAGCTAGTATTGATTATTATAAGAACTTCTCTAGGAACTGAATGACTATTGAGATGAGAATGATGGAGGAGAAAATGGATGTAAAAACGCAGTAATTTCTGCTGGCAACATTGATCATAACTTTGTTTTCAATAGCGAATTTTCGAAACTCAATGATTTCTGAAATAATTCCTGAGCTTGTTTCGGGTGTCACTTGATGAGCTGCTTTTAGGTATGCTATACAAAACTGAATGTAATACATCGTTGCAGCAGCATCGTATCATGAATAAATAGAATCTAGAATCTAGGTGTGTTTTTTGGACGCATCGGGATGAATCGAACCCGGGACTAAGTTATCGAATGATACGTGACTGAAAATTAAAAGTTGGCATTACCGGTAAAGAGATCGACTTTTGAGTTTCCTTAGTTTGGGATATCTTCATTAATGCACGTGACATTTTACACTCGTACAGTACAGTAGTGCTGAAGTATGGATGCTGCGATGATGTAAGTATTCTCCAATTTATTGAAAATATTACTCGTATTGTTATTATTATTATTATTATGATTGTGGATTTTAAACACAAATGTACTCAGAATGCATCACAATCGGTATCGATTTCAAATGTTGCTGGATGTAGCTTTCCCCAACATCGGCCAGTGAATTCTTACTCATCTGATAGTAACTTCATTTCTCAATCCAAGTCGGTTGCTTCCACACCTCATGTACTCAAGTCGATGAATTTTTTGGCATACTGCAAAACATGAAGGCTTAAGATCAGCTTTTCAAAATGCGAAGTTAAACTTGTCGAATTCCAATAAAGCCGATCGTGCGGTATTTGGGGGTTCATTTGAACACATTCTTGTATAAAAAAAATAGGTAAATACTGCATTAAAAATAGAAAAGGCCATTATTTACGCCATCTGAGCTGGGAGGTTATGGTCGAAATACATATGCGTGTCCCATTTGGCGGAACATAACTTTTTTATAAATGGAAAAAATTATATTGGCCAAGAGCGAACATTACGAGTATAGAAATTATGTTTCGAATAAAAAACTCGTGGACGCTTCCGGGGTGTCAAGAATCAACAATGTCATTCTAGATCTTACCATCAAAACCATTTCGCTCGGTCAACCTTTATTGCAAACAAGTCAATTTCGAGAGCTTTCTTAAAATCCTCAGACGAAAAGTTCGAGCAATACTGGATTTACACCACTTTAGACATTCTTGCATCGTGGATGCACTGGGAATTTTGTTATACTAGTGCTACTTGTATGTGATCTACCATAATGCTAGAAGGGCAGCGGACAAAGGCATTCGACCATTTATCCGATCACTTTCTCCAACGCCAGGTTGAAGAGGACGGAGGCAAGTCCATCCCCTTGTCGGAGTCCGTTACAGATGTTGAATGGGCTTTATAGTGATCGGGGTATTTTTACTTGGCTTATAACATTGGTCATGGTGAACCTATGAAGTCGTGTCAGTTTATTTGGGATGCTGAATTCTCTCACGGCTTTCTGGCTATGCTATCATAGGCGGCTTTAAAGTCTAGAAAATATAGTGTAGTTAGTTTTGAAACTCAAGACATTTTTCCATCACCTGCCTAAGGGTGTAAATCTGATCAGTTGTTGATTTGCCTAGGATGAAGACACACTGGTATGGGCCAATGATAACTTTAGCGTATGGGGCTTTCCTGTCTTGAAAGATAGAGGAGAAAATCTTATATGCGGTATTCAACAACGTTATACCAACGTTATCCTGCATGTTTTGATATCTCCATTCTTATATATGGGGCACAGGATGCCTATTCGCCAGTCTTCTGGCATTGCTTCTTTCTCCCATACTTACACTATTAGTTTATGAATTGATTGGTGTATTGCGGGGCCTCCTGATTTAATCAGCTCCGCGGGTTACCATCTGATTTTTAATTTCTTAATTTTAATTTTGAGCCGATTTATCGCTCAAAGCATAGTGTGGTCCTCGGTCATTTGTGGAGCGTCCAATTCCTCAGATAGCTGGCCATTTAGCAACTCATTAAAGTGCCTTTTCCATCTTTGTCTTTGCAGTATGTGCAACGCGGTGTAAATTAAGTCATACCAAGGACTCTTTGTTAGAATTTCCGTGCCTTGTGCGGTTCTTGCTCTCTGTACTGTTCTAGTTCAACGACGAGATTAATCTCCCAGGCTGCTTTCATTCGCCGGTCTTCTTCGCGTGCCCGCGTTCTATGAGATTTTTGCATTGCTCGGTACGCAACATTCTTACGTTCAGTCGCTAGCTTACATTCGTCATCAAACCAGTCGCTCCTATCTCTACAACTACTGCCTAAGATGGAGTCAGGAGTACTAACAGTCGTGTCTATTTCTTTTCTACGCCCGACATCTCTCCCTGCATTTAAGGCGAGTCCTATCGCTTGACCTGTTTTTCTTGTGTGTGATTTGTGTTCTCGCAACGACCAAATTTTTGCTTGCAGCCATCTCTATGACTCGTTGTCCATTGTCACGGACACTTTGGTAAGATGGTTTCCATACAAATATTTTTCCAAATCAGGTTTTTTAATAAATTGTCCAGAATTTGTATTGAGTTGCCCTCTTAAATTTGAAAACAAACACGAATCCGTCATCTTTTTGAATGGGATCCGTTCACTAGCACGAAATGCTTTCATTGTGCTCAATTTTTTTTTAAAAAAAATAGGTACATACATAGTTTTGATAGGAAATTGTTGGTATCTTATTTGCACTATTGCACCTTCACGTGCACGCTAATAACAGTTGCAAGTCCATTAGGAAGCCCTTATCGAAAGGCAAATCTGTAACGAGGATTTATCAAAACTTAAATTACACTTCTACCTGTCGTTGTGGTTGTGGTTAAGAAAATTTAAATTTTCGGCGTTTTTTCTGATTATAAAAAAAATCAACTGCGTTCTACAGACCAGACATAGACACGAAATTCCCCCTTTTTTTCTGAGCTGAAACTCCATCAACGTTCACATAGTCTGCTGAGGCAATGAATAATTGAAAGATAACTGCGACGATACGCGATATGCGAAGTAACCGTCAGCTGTTGCAACCTTGCAACATAGCATGTACACAAAACACATTTTTGCCATTAACCAGACTTGTTGTTAACCACTAACAACTACATGAACTTATCTCTAGGTGTACGCAGGAAACCGCGCTCCACTGTGCTGTGTCGCTCGACGCTATCTCACCTACTTCAGAGATTCAGTCAGTAGTCATTGTGTGCGATCAAGTTACTTGACACCCTATTATGTTGTTGTTGTTACGTTAACATTGCTCTTCATCCGTACTTCACCCTGTGTCTGGCTCTGTCTTCTCGTTTTCCGGTTTGTGCTATCCATCCATCCACACAGTGTGCCTATGCAGTCTAGAGTGCGAATTGCTATTCTGATTATCAATTTTGTAAATCTTGGCATGCGAATTTGTTCGCTCCTTACCACAACATTTACAGCAATGTGTGAGGTGCAATGGCACCACACAAAACAATTTGGTAACTACGATCATTACACTCTCCGTTCTCTATTGTAGTGGGTACTTTGTTGCACGCAAAATGTCGTCCCTCCCCCGGCTACGGCGGAATACAATCTCAGGCGGCTGCGTTAGTTGGGCCATCAGGAACCAGTTTCACATTGCAGTGCTAATGCTAATGTCTGATATCAATTTCCATCGGTTGGGTGGAGTGTGGTTTTTCTGCAAAACATTGTTGTATTGTTAGCTGATTACAAATTACACGCGAGATTCATAGGTGCACCGCAATGCGTCGCTAGATACAATGCAAACATAATGCGGTGCGTGTGTAGTCAACAAAACCAGGTCATCCATGGATAGGCTTGAACTTGCAAGAGGTACGCTATTACGTTATTAGCCCTCTTTTATGCTGGATTTTCCATCCGTCCGTCCGTCACATTTGAACTTGAGTTGAATGGTTCGGAAGATACGAGTAGTTACAAACTCAATGAAGTAGTTTTTTATCGACTTCATAAGAACGGATTTTTAAAAGAGCTTGACGACAAACCAAGTCTAATTCATTGAAAATAGCTAGTGCATCATCTTTGTCAACAAATGTGCGAATTCGCATTTAACAGAGAAGAGATAGCGGAAAGTAATTTTCAGCGAAACTGCTGCAGATTGGCGGTGGTATAGGTAGGCAGGTATAGTGGCGGTCCTCAAACAGCGCTTTAGTGCACCGTTTCGCTACCACAGTCCTCAGAACGTGTCCTAATAGTACGAAAAATGGTTGTTTATAGTTATATCCAACCTGTAGCATTGAGATACGATATAAGATCGGTGATGCGGTACTCTGAAAGCTCCTTCAGGTCAGAAAAGAAGGGAATACTTAGTTTGCGGAAGCGGAGAGCCGCAAGGGCTGGACACTTGCAAAGAAAATGAATCTAAATGAATCTAAGCAGCTCCTGGAAAATGTATTGTGAGTGATTCCCAGTTTGGCTGCGTGGCTGCCCACCGGCCAGTGGCCCGTGTTTATGGCAACCACACTGGAAATATCTTTCCGAGGATCTGGAGATCAGCTCGGTGGATTTGTTTTTATTAAAAAAAGGCGACATCGCTTTCGAGGTGGTGCAATTGGTCCAATTGCTTCACATTAGCTGTGCTTTGGCGGTAAGGAATATGTTCCTTAACCGAGCTCAAAGGAGAGTAGACTGTCCGTGTCCAGTGTGACGCCCTTATTTCTCAGTACATTTCCTTTTTCATTACCGTCAAAATCGCTGTGCCCCGGCACCCAAACTAGGCTTAAGTCTATGCATTGGCTTAACGAAGCCAGTTCGGTCTGGAACTGCCTGACGAGCTTAGAACTGTTCCTTGTCGGAACACTCGCTTTAATAGCGGCTTGGCTGTGTACACATATGCCGAACTTTCCCGCTATTGCGGTATTGTGAGATAGGGCCCTGCATGCCTCTTTTATCGCTAAGATCTCCGCCTGGAAGGTACTAGCAGAGTCAAGTAGCTTGTAGGACATTGAAATCTTAAGGTTTTCAGAATAAACTCCTGATTTCTCATCTTGAATACAACGCTGAATGATACTTGATATTTGCCTCTGTCGGATCATTCGTGTCGAATGATTTGATAACCGTCAAAGGATGCCAATGAGTATGAGTTGGGGATTTTGGTCTCCTGCACGGCAGCAATTAAAATATTATTGCGCTTCCAAGGAGCATCACAACCTTCTTGGAAGCAGCATGTACCAATGAAATTGAAATTATAATCGTTAGTACTGTGTAGCCCTGAGCATTGCCAAAGATGAAACCAGTTATTAAAACTATTGCAACGCACAGAGGCTACACTTTTGCAGATAAGACGATTACAGACCGACTAGTTTCAGATTCTGGGACATGGGTTCAACTCGATCACGGCTCTAAACAGAATAGGCTTGTCGGGAAGTCCACTCTGAAGGCAAAAAAAAGGAATACATTCAAAATCAAAATGAAGCAAATGAAAGAAGTGGATCCAAGTGATCCAATTTCAAACCTGTTGTCGATCTTTGGCTCAATGTTTTGATAGGCCCTTTCTGGGGACTGTTTAAAGCTGAATGGTAGGTTGGTTGGTATCAACGGTATACGAAGTATATTAAAACATCATCTCCTTCTGCTTTTCTCCACTAAAAAAGTAGCCTTAATGACACTTAAAGCAGATGACTATTGACATATAGTCCTGTTCTATTAAATAGTTCATATTCCGCAGAAGCATTACCGCTAATCTTCTGTTCAACTGCAAGATATGCACGCAGAGACAAAATAAGGTTGCAACATAATCACACCCAACAAAATATTTTTTTTAAGACATAACCTTATTAGTGGGAAAATAGTTATTAGTCGTAACAGTGTCGCACTTTTCACTTTGAGTTCTACAACTTTGCAATAAAATTATTCAAAAATTTGGACTAGCGGGTTTTAAAATACCTTTGCTAATGAGGGATAGGCAGCGAACGCGACTTTTTATAAATGATTTTTCGGTTAATCCATCCGTCCGCTTTAATCCATATAAATTATTAATAAATGTCAGTACCTTTAAATATTGTCCACTTGTCCCAAAGAAATTGCCAAACAAAAAGGACGAAAAGAACAAATATCTTATGGCACTTAACTGAACACTGTGGCTGGCTGACTGTCGGACTCTTCTTAGTTCGGTAAACACCAAACTAACCAACAAAACGTTCCCATCATTATGAATATTTTATTGCACATTTGGTTGCGTGTCGTGTTAGACTCATAGCGATGCGATTATCGACTTCGTCGTCCTAACAAAATTTATTTTTATTTACGCACATTTTAGGCCATATAAAACGGGCCAATGATTTTCTACCCACCTAAAACAACAGTTAGGCAATGCACCCCTATAATAATGATGTAAATTCCCATCCATACATGGCTGATGGGCGCACATCGAACACCCCTTGTGCAAATGCGAATGCGGTGCTCAGAGTATACCTCGGCGTGCACCGTTGGGCAAACCTTGACGTTATCGCTTCAACTGCGATGTGTGCACAAACAAAGGACGTCGTCCTTTATTTACATTTACAATGCGCGGCGCTCGACAAAGTCGATGTGAAGATACACTTTGTGACTTTATTGGGCCAACGCCGTTCTCAGAGATATTCATTCCTGCCCGGCCAGTCATTCAACCTGCTGAGTTTTTGAGATTACAAACTTGCTACACAAGCAATGGGTTGGCTAACTACTCGTAGATGTGTTTGTTTTTTCTCCAGACAGCGAACGATAAGGACGAGGCACCACCCTTGTGTGGAATATATGTAGTCTCTCTTACCCTCCACCCGGACCACAGCAATGTCACCAATGATGACATCATGAAAACGATTTTCTATTTGTTTTTCTTTCCAATATTACGACGATGAACCTGCTGAGGCTTAGCGCTTAAGTGAAGTGATGAAGCAATTTCCAATTGATGTGACGAAGAGACTCGTGAGACGCCGTCCTACCTCCTTACAAAGAGACTCTGATGACTTTGTACTTTGAAGTTGCAATAAAGATTTGGTGAGCATACCACGTGGTCCGCTCTTCTCGACTGTGTGGGCCACGTGTTGCGGCTTAAGTCGATCACGCTGACTGATATTGGTTGAAATTTCTACCATCTCGCCGTCATTGTAGCGAATTGGCAAGCGAACAAAAGTTAAATTCATGAAGTCGATTGTTTTTGTTTGTGCGATGGCCACTTATTTCGACTGATACACGTTAGTGTGTACGTTGCACCATCTATTTGCATTTCTCATCCAAAAAGGATCCAAACTGTTTCGCAATCCGCTGTTGAGTTGTTGTTCGCGCCAATGCGAATAAGGGTTGTTGTCGCTGTCGTTCAACCCATATTGGTTGGTCACTGTCACTGCTACTTCGGAATTGATTCCAACGGCTTGTTTACAATTCTCACGCGTGTGACTTTTAAATGACAGATTAGAGTTGGTTAATGTTTGTTTATGACTGCGGGTGTTTACCATATACTATTATGTATATACATAGCCTTTGCGCAATTCCTAGAGGGTGTACGAGCTAGAGTAGCGTGATAAGATAGCCAAATTGTGGCGACTTTTTCCTCTGCTGTTCGCAGTGTTATCATTTTGTTATTATTAATATTTTCATTGGAAACACTTTTTTTTAGGACACGTGTCGTGGTTTTGATAAAAATGTCACATTCCCAATTGGATAAAGATGACACGCTGATGAGAAAAATTGTGACTTTGCATTGATAAGAAGGGAGGATATGTATGAATTCGTTTACAGAAATCCTTGCATTGTAATGAATTAATTAGAGTCCTGTTTGTTTTCAGCGATTCAAGTTTTTGCTGTACGTCATTCAGTCCTTAAACACAACATAACAATGAACAATGAGGAGATTTTTGGTGTGATAACAAAGAATCAACAGGAATCTTACTACCCTCATATAATATTCTTCATTTAATATAAAGACATGAGCGTATATCATTCGAATATCCTGCCCGAGCCTGCTGATCTTGATTGTCTTCATGATGTCAACATCACGTTAACTGTCGTACTCGTAGTTCTTGTTATTACAGAGTTTTCGAACTGTATAGGTGGATATTCTGGATTTGAAAGTGTGATTGGTGCAATCAAGTCTCGTAATTTATGATGCCGTGCTCAATACAGTTTTTAATTAAAACTAAACTTAATGCGCAATTGACTTAGCACAGTACGCTTGATGTTTTTTGTTTGTTTGTTATGTCCTTTATCCCATTGTAGGTCATAGGGCCTCTACTAAGCCTAGGCGCCATCGCATACGGTTCCTTGGCAATGGGCTTCAGCTCTCTCCAAGTCTTCCTCCTCAACTATTCTGCGCCATGTAGGTATTTCTCGGACGACCCGTTCTTCTACCTTCCTGAGATTACGGGTTCCATTGCATTGCATATTTTGTTACTGAACCCTCGCCTTTTCGGAGTGTATGACCAATCCACTGCCACTTCCATCATTGGATGGTTCCGGGTACAATAGCCAAAAGTCGTCATTATTCGATCATGACTTATCCGGTTGTGTCGTTTTCTGTAGCGGGCATTTTTCGCTACCGCAGGGTGCTAGCCCACGTTACCTAGACTAGAAACGCAGACCGTTCGCACTTGCAATTTATCGTACATATATAAGTATTTATACACATAGTTGCCCGGGGACCACCACTTGGAGGTGAAGCAAGCACTACATCACGAACTTAATTGTTGCGCTACTGGCTCAAACCAAGTTTTGAGCAGTCAGTAGTTTCCCGATCAATCGCAATGCAGATCCCCAACAGTACGCTGGATAAATTATATAAATTCCTAAATTTCAATTCAATATCAAAATAAAAAAAAACAACCCATAAAAATTAAAATTTTTCGTGTAAATTCTCTAATAGGAGATGGGTACCTATGTGTTAAAATTTGAAGAAAATCAAATCCGGAATTTCAAATTGATTGATTTTAAAAAAATTTACATGGACACCACACGGGTCTCCAACAAATTTACAAAAAGTTATGTCCATCAGTGATACACATTTGTTAAAAATTTGAAGAAAATCGAGCTAATTTTTAAAAAATTTATATGAGCACCCCTTGGGCCTCAGGTCCCGTTCACTCCAAAAACTTTACAAAAAATTTTGTCCATCAGAGATACAGAGGTGTATAAAATTTGAAGAAAATCGGGTTAATTTTTTTTTGAAAAATTTTTATGGGGCCCACGACCCCGGCCACCAAAATTTTTGCAAAAAGTGTTGTCAATCGGAGATACACACGTATATAAAATTTAAAAAAATGACCAATGACCCTGGGGCCCGGGGTCTCCAAAATTTTTACAAAAAGTGTTTTTCATCGGAGATACATACGTATATAAAATTTGAAGAAAATCGGGTTAAATTTTTTTTAAATTTTGGGGCCCCACGAACCTGGGGCCCGGGGTCACCAAAATTTTTACAAAAAGTGTTGCCTATATAAAAAATGCGTATATAAAATTTGAAGAAATTCGAGTTATTTTTTTAAAAAAATTTTATGGACCGACATCCGTGCCATGGGCAAGTGAAGTTAATATAGAGAATTTAAAAAATTGTTAATCAATTTTCAAAGGAGGTACATCTCATTGACGTACAGACCTCATATTTCCAGCTGCAACTAATAAACAAATCAGAGGTTCATACGACGAAATGGTAATATTTTGAAGTTTGTTTGTATGGCAGATACCTTAACCCTATAATTTCTTCAAAATTGTTTTGAAAACCATTTAAGTTAAAGCCTATATAGGTTGCTTTAACCTGGAAAATGGAAATCTGACTTTCCATTCTAGAGCTATGCGGAGAATGTCCCACATCCATCCCGATAAACAAACTTTTATATGAGTTATCCAGAGGACCTTGTGCAACCAAATGCAAACACCATACAAAAGGCAAGAAAACAAGAAGTGCTCGGAAGTAGTTGAACAAACAAAACCGCAAGTTGAAGATCGCTGGACAAAAGAGCACCTAAAGGAAGAAAAATTATGTGATGATTTAATTGCTCCAATATTCCAATTGATGGACCAAGCAGAAAGATCGCAGTGGCACGAGATTGCATCAGAAAGTCGTAAAGTTACTTGGCTGTCATTGTTATTTAAGTTGGAAGATGAACTACTGGTAAGGCAATGGGAATCGGCTGATGGTCAAAACACAAAATCACAAATTGTGCGACTAACTAACCGAGTCAAAATAGTCCTCCAAGAAATACATAGTGGTACATTGGGAACATATTTGGGTGTTAACAAGACTCTATATAAAGTTAGGATTGGCTTCTACTGGGTGAATTCTCGTAGAGATATGGAAGATGTGTATGACATGTGTGCCGCAAGAAAAGGACCGCAACCAAGAACCAAAGGAAGAATGCAACAATACAATGTTGAAGCGCCATTTGAGCGGATATCAAAGGCTGGTCCATTTCTAGCTGGTCCATTTCCAGAAACTAGAGACGGAAATCGCTATATATTCCTATGCACTAATTACTTCAATATATGGGCAGAAGCATATCCCATCACAAACCAGAAAGCTGGCACGGTGGCTAGGGCATTCGTGGACAATTTGATATGCAGATTGGGAGTACCACTGGAACTACGTTCCGATCAAGGGTGGAATTTTGAATCGCTAGTCTTTCAAGAGCTGTGTCAAGTACTCAACATTAAGAAAACGAGGACTACTCCATTACAGGCACAGCCAGATGGTATGGTCGAAAGGTTCAATAGAACGCTGGAAGAGCATATGAGCAAAGAATTTAATGCCAACCAAGATGAATAGTAGAGCCGACAACAAAGGAGAACTATGTTAGAGATCTTAGACAGAGGATGATCGCTGTTCATGCTGCAGTAAGAAGCAACAGAGTGGATGCCAGCAGCCGGATGAAAACAAGATATGACCTGCGAACTGTGGAGGATTTCAGGAAGGAGATTTTGTCTCTCTCTACAATCACAAAAGAAGAAAAGGTAAATGTCCAAAACTATACAGCAAAGTTGGTAAGACCCTTACAAGATCATTAAGAGGATTCATGATGAAGTATATCGGATTCAACAAAGCCCCAGATGTAAAATGAAAATTGTTCACAATGATAGATTGACAAGGTATAACATCAGAAGGAGTGCTGAATCTTTTCGGAACGAAAAAATGTCACGAAAAGTAGTTTGTAGTAGATGAACAGAGCGCTCTCTTAAAAAGTAATGAGATGAAGTATAAGAATTAGCCTAGACTCGCGCCGAACAAAAATAGGCACTGAATTAGAACTAAGGACTTGCATACTCTTAGGATGTAAGATTAAGCGACTATAAGATTAAATTATTATGTACTGGTGTTGTCAAAAATGGTGCCAAACCTGTTCGAGGTGTCTACATAATTGAACATAGAATCTATTTTTAGAATTTTTTACAATTGATGACTCAATAAATATGAGTATGGTTAGTTGTAAATAAGGAATGTTCTGGTCATTGCTAGATCTTTCTGTATGTAAGACTGAAAGTCTCTTGAAACTTTTCAATGAGTATAAATGTGTGGTAGTATGAAGGTAGAGTTACCAGCTAACTAGTACAAGTATTATAAGTGTTTTTGTGTGCATTGAAAAGTTGTCCAGTATAAAATTGTGAACTGTTGTCGTTTGTAAATTCATAAAGTTGTGTTGTCTTTTATTTGCAAAATCCTTTACGAACTAGAAAGCCTAAATTTCGTAACAATATTATAATAAACAGATCGTAATAAACTGAGGTGTAACTCGAGCGATGCGTAGGTGTGGATGATGGGTAAATCTAGACGGTACATTGCGTAATTCGTGTGGTGCATAACTCAAAAGATGCCTAGGTCTGGATGATGCGAGGCAAGAGGATCTTAGGTCTTAATGTTACGTGATAGCACCACTCGTAATTCGAACGATATGTAGATTAGGGCGTTAGATTGCGTACCCGGCTGGTTCATCGCAAGCAATTCATCGCATAGCAATTCATGATAGCAACAATTCACCGCAAAGCAATTCATCGCAACATTTTTCAAAATAAATACCGTTTATCACAAATTGAATGTACCGCTACACAAACCGGTGTATATCCGTATAGACACACTGTAAAAAACAGTGCGCTCAACCAATTTATATTTAGATGGGAGTTTTTCCTTTTAGAAAGCAGTTTTGAAAATTATGGACACCGATTCGCGATGAAAAATACTTTTCTAGCGTGATGAATTACCACTTTGCGACGAATTGCTTTGCGATGAAGTGCTGCCAAGATGCATTGTCCCTGCGATGAATTGCTTTGTGAGGAATTGCTACGCTATGAATTGCTTGCGATGAATTGCTTGCGATGAATCGCTATGCGATGAACCAGCCTAGAATCGTTGGATTGCAGTGCGAAGAGAGCTGCACGATAGGTCGAGATATTACGTGACAGCACGATGCGAGACAACAGATACATTGGTTAAGATGTAACGTGACAGGACAATGAGTAAATCGAATGATGCGTTAACCTTGGTTTTGCTACGTAGGATTGTGATGCGTAGAGCTGGATGATGCGTAGGTTGGTATATTATGTGACAGCATAATGCGATGATAAAGACGATGCGGGGCGACAAAAGCGTAACAGCAAGATAATGGGCGGTGAAATGGTGTAGGTTGATTATGTAACACTAGCGGCAAAATGTAAAAGCTGTAAGTGCACCACTTTACAGGATGACAGTGTCAGCGATATGCAGGCAGAGAATTACAAGCGGACGAACATCACGACCTTTTATTTTTTGATTTTGATGTTCGGCGAGACGTGCCCTGCTCCCATTGGCCAGTTTGTAGTGTGCTCTTTCTTATCGTCATGTGGTTTGTTTGATTCTCGCTGCCGGCTAATTTGTTTTTTTAATATAGGGTGCAACCGAGTTTCATAAAATTTGACTACTTGTCTTTGTGTGGACAAAATTCAATCACATGAAGTTGGTTCCTGACATCCCACTCTACTACTAAGTCATTAACTTGCAGTTTAAAAAAAAAAACTTTTTTTGTAGGGGGTACATATTATAGGTAAACCCAAACCAACTTAAAACAGTTAAATTTCTGAGAAATACATTTTCAAAACTAAAACCCAAACCCAAACCCAAAACCGCAATCGGCGTCAAATCAAAATTTCAACACGAGCATAAACAAGAAAATTATCCTGCAACCCAGGAAAAAAATACATATACAGTTCATCATCTCTATAAAAACTATCCTTCAATGTCCGGCGCTCTGGCAAACGGCAAAGCAAAACACAACGAAAACGGAATAAAAGCTCGCATGTCCGGCGTTTTGGTGTCATTTTTCTTTTCTTTTTCACCACCGCCCCACGACCCAATGAACGCGACAATGACAAAGAAGCGAGATTTAAAATCCCTTTTTATTTAAAATAAAAAATGCTACTCCGTCCGGAAAACATTCGAATGTGCGATGTGCACAGATAGAGATAAAAAATCTCTCAACACTTATTATTGTGTGACATGAGTTTTCAATGATATCGCTTTGTCCTGAATCCTTGATGTCCCGCATCGCCGACAAATGTGTGTTCCTGGTGTGCACTCATTCATGTTCGCAAATGTCCATATTATGTACGAGTACATACACAGCATACAAGTACACATAGTGACATATTGGAATCGCAATGTCGGACCAGCCGGCTGTCCACTCTGTCCACTCGTGTGGGTGACATATAGTTCCGCTTTTTTTCAATTCATTTTTTTTTCTTTTCGTTTTTGGGGATTTAATTTCAGTTTGACCGCGCAAGAGAAAATGCGCAACAAAAAAAAACGAAAAAAAAACATTTTATGACATTTTACGATTTTCGAGCAATCAAATGGACAAACCGGAAGTTGCCATTTTTGTGTTGTGCTGTCACAGGAGTGCGGAAATCGTGAACTATGTGAGCATCTACATCCCGCCTCAACCACCCCCACACAAAAGCTGCCGCACATTCAAAGATAATGGAATGTTATGCCGCCCCGCCGCTTTGCTCGGCCCACACTCACCGACTGACGCATATTAATCGCAGGATTATTAACTCGTCTCGCGCCTTGCTCTCAGTCTGTGTCCTCAGCCTGTGCATCGCACACACAGTGTTAATGGAATATTTTACATCAATTGCGATTTGTTTAATTTCATTTTGACAAAATGCCACTTGTCAGTCAAATTGAAATCGAGTTGTCAAAGTGGGCTGTGTCAGTCGCGCGCTTATATTAAAGCGAAGCGTAGATGTATTTAGAGGAGATCCCTTTAGGGAGAAGAAAATGAAGAAAACATCCTGAGAAGGATTTTAATCTGCATATCGCTGTTTTCGTCATGAAACAACTATCAAGGCGCAACATCATCCCTAATATCCTGCGTGATATCTCGTTAACATTTGATAGAGACGCGTCGCGCCGTTACGAAATTCCTTGGGGTAAATTTTGAATTTTACGTCACCAAAGCTCGGCGGTGTTTCTTACTCCTGTTGACATATTTTTCCATTTTTCACAATTCTTCAATAACACGAGGAGGGTTGGTGGATGGCACAGAATGAGCACAATATTCTCGGAGGCACTCACGCAGCGTTTTCTTATCCTGACAGAAGAGATGAATTGTTCGCTAAATGGAAATTGCCCAGTCTACCCGGAAGAATAATATGTAATTAACAAAGATTAATAATTTCAATTAATAAGAGAACAACAACAAGTGCACTCACATTAAATTCGTATCACAGAGCTATAGGAATTAAAAGAAAATCTTAACTTTTGTAGATTGGATGAAGGCTTTATGTAAAGAAGGAAATGGATTCTATGATTAAGACTGCGAAGAGGCTATAAGCAAACCCCACTGTTAAAGAACGAAACAAAAATTAGACGGGTCAGAAATAATTGCAATGCCTACCTCAGGTCAAAAAAAAACAAAAATGCTTCAATGTCCCATAGGTAGTAAAACCTTTTGGTCATTCGTAAAACGAAAAATTTAAATACTGCCTCCTCCTCCGTAAATCCAAACATCGACAAGGCTTATCTGCTTGTTTTACACTTCGCAGCCAACCTCCACGCTACAAAATTGCATATTTCTCCAGCTTGTACTTTCATGAACCGGATCCTCTGATGTGGGAGCGTTCTACTTTAGTACTCCTACAGTAGCTAGAATATTAAATGATCGCAATATTCACAAAATCTGCTGGTATCGCGCAACAATTCCGAGAAGGTGTCTTTCAAAGCTGGCACTATCATTAATTAGGTTTTCCCATTTCACATTCTTGTGGAATCTTCCCAAAGAGTTGGAAAATAGTTTTTGTCCAGCTTGTAATCAGTACTTTCGAAGTTCATGGAAACGCTGATTAATCGTAAGCTTATGCAATACCTTGAATTACAGGAAATCCTTAGAGACCAGCAGTATGGTTTTCTAAGGTAAAGTTCTACAGGTGATATGATGGCATATCTCACCGAAAAGTGGAACCAGTCTATTTACAAATTTGGTGAAATCAAAGTTAGTTAGTTTTTAAGGAACTTGATAGAGTGTCCCATCAAGCTCTTTTGTAGAAAACTACCGCATATGGAATCGATAAAACCCTGCTTGGTAGCTAGTAGCTAACTTTCTGACCGTCAGGTCGTATTGGACGGATTTTAATCCAGTGTTCACTGCGTAAACGCTGGTGTTCCTCAAGGTTCTATTGTGTCTCCAACACTCTTTCTAATTTTCTTTATTGATCTCCTCTCCAATTTTTCCTTTTCAATTCAGTCTTTCGCTAACTACAGCACTCATAGTTCACGCTTTCTGCATGTCTCTCTTCTTTGCTAGTGAAACTTAGACAACAACATACGTTAAGCCCGAAAAATTTGAACTTGACAGCATAACAATTAGGGGATTATAAAAGAAAGTAGAATTTAATGCTTCCAAACCGCAATGCTGTCACTTGCCACCTAATTGTAATTTAAAATACATTCAATTAAAATTAAATAATTATTTGTTTAATTTTTATAATGTAACAAAGTGATGTAAACAGAAAGAAAAAGAAATTTATTATGAATTTGAATTGTGTAAGAGAACTATGTAATCTGCCCCTGCTTCTTTGCAATAAATCAATCTGTTTATTACTAAGATGTGGGTATATTTCTGTCATAATATTCTACCCAAAATGAGAATCATTTGTCCCCCTTCGATATCTACAAAACAAACTCAAAACCCTCTATCTTACTAGAGAACCACTATATAGAAAAGCAAAAGAAACTCAAAACCAAAATATTTGTTTATGAAAAGTTTTGCAAGTTTGCGCGCCGCATGGTTTCTTAACTTTTCTCAGGCTCTGTCTAACACTATACGAGTACTCGTACATACAAAAATACAACAAACACCAGCAAAACTGCCCGCAGGGAATTTTATGTCCTGATGTTTTTCCATCTTCGTCATGTAGATTCGGGGTTTTTCATGTTTGAGAACAGCCGCACATCTTCGCAACGAAGCATCCAACACTACTACGACAGCGTCAAAGTTTTTCATTTTCCTCAGGAGAGATGCAAAAATGTTTTCCATGTTTCGGGAAACTTTTGCCCAAAAAGACATGTGTTGTTGTTGTTGGTGTTATTTGGCTCCTCTCTATGTATGTATGCAATTGTTCCAGTTTGTTTTTGTGAAGAAGAAATACATTTGGTTGACATGACACCGTGTCTACAAGACCGAACTTACCATGTCGGTGAAATTATGCAGGAAAACGTCATGATTCTTGGGCTGCAATGGTCATTAACTGGGTGACTGGTTCAAGTACAAGCTAAGCACACCTGCTGTAATTAAGCCTTAAGAATATCGTCTGATGGAGCCACATGCAATCACATAAATTTCCGCTGCTAGCCAAATCTGATGACGCATTGAGGGGTCCGACCAATAGTAATATTGTTGGTAGGGGTTCTAAGCAAGGGTGACTTATTAGAGAATGACAAAACTCACCAATCAGGTTTTTACGAAATCTATACTGCCGATGACTAAGAATTTCATGGCTTCAAGATATTTCATTAGCTGAAAGTTGATCAGCGTTTCCATGACCTTGGAAAGAATGGATGTAAGTGATATAGGTCGGTATTAAAAAGCCTCGTATTTTTGGGTATGGGCAAGGCAAAAGCTGGTTTTCAATTTCTCGGGAAGAATAGGATAGATGGAAAAGCTTACGCAATGGTAGTGCCACCATGAAAGAACACCTCCTCAGAACTAATGGGGAAATACTATCTGGCCCAGCGGATTTGTGATCTCAACGTTCAAAACTCTAGCAACTGCACGAGTACGAATAAATATCTGTCCCATAGATTGTTCAATATTCTGCGGTGCAGGCGGCAGCAATGCAAAATCTGGAAGCGTCGAGCTAGCTGCAAAATGCGCAGCAAACAGATTGACTTTGTCTATACTGACAACTGGAATGTCATTTTAAATGAGCGCTGGAATCGACGATGAGGCTGTATTATAAATTCTTTTCATGAATGACCAAAAATTTTAACTATATGTATTTACTTTTACTACCTCTCTACCTCTCTAATCGTAGAAGCCTCTTTAAAGCTCGAGTTATACAATTCATCTTCCTTTGGCTTAACAGACTTATTCCTGGAAGTGATAAAGTCTCTCATACCAATAAGGAAGATGTTTGTGATTGCATCAGACTCTGTACTCTTTGAATAGCTCACTTGCACTTAATTTATTCGAGGTGTCCGTAATATTCCTTTGTATACCATTTATGTATGACTCCATGTATAATGTGAGGATGCTTAGCAATATTTTTAAAAAATTGTTTACAGCATTTATCCTATAAGGTTTTATTACTATTCCCGTTTTACACTCCTCTGGTAAAGTTCCACTCCTTGTGGTAATACTCAGGAGTTCTGCCGATATGCTTGTTGCTGCTCTGAAAGTCTCAGTTGAAATGACCTAATGCCTTGAATTTCTTTAATCCTTTTATTGTGTTTTGGTATTGGTTGCTTTGGTTAGGTCATTTGAATACAGAGCAGATATGCCATCATCAATTTTACCTCCATCTCCACAGCTGGTCTTCGTTCGATATTAGCAGAAAGCTATCTAACCATTTAATGGGATATTAATTGGAACACTGACCATTAGTCTGCTACTGCATCTATTTCTGCGTCCTCTGCTTGTGATGAAACTGGAAATCGTTGGTTTTTGAAGATTTTTGTTAAAACAAAAAATTTTATGGTTAAAATTGTTGCAATACTTGGATTTGTGTCTGCTCTCGGTGTTCTGTGGGGATTTTAATTCCGGTTTGTTGTTTCAAAAATTTTATAATAAAATGTACACCTGTAGATGATGTCTGAAATGTTATAACTTATTACAAAAGCAGTATGATTACAATGCATCTTGATGTTGGAAATCATGATGCATTGTAATCTTTAAGCTTTCTTTCGGCAAAAGCCTAACTAACCTCAATAAAAATTAAATATTGGTAAAAATAAGACTCTTTTCTGTACATACGGAACTGCATTGTAATTATCTTATCATCTTATCTAACGAAGCCGCATATGAACTAGCTAGAGCTGGCTCAGAAACTGCATTCATAGGACCTGAACCTTTTTGTGGCGTCAACTGGTGTGCCACCACGAAGGTGTTAAACTGTTGGGAGGGCGAACTTCGCCTGGCACATTGGATTAATACCCCAGGGCTAAGGCAATCCAAACAACTGATCAGACCCTATTCATACAAAGAAATCCTAAATCTTGATAAAGGTAGCATTAGGAAACTAGTAAGTTTTCTAACTGGCCACTGTGGCCTTAGATACAATCTTATCAAAATGGGTGTGGGCTCTCTAACAAAATGCAGATTCTGTGCGGAGGATGAGGAGTCATCCGAACATGTTCTCTGCGATTGCCCAGCACTTATTTGGTTAAGGAAACGCATATTCCATAAGGAAATATGCTCAACAGCGGAGTTGAAAAACTCTGCTACTAAGGACATATAAGCCTTTATTGGGAAAGTTGTATGTCTTTTAGACAATTAATGCCCTATTGATACAATAGATCTTTCAGGTCGCGGTGTCAGTCACTTGGACTAGGGTTTCCTAAAAAAAAAAAATCTTATCATTTTAGAATCAGGTGCCATAAAATCTGAGACTGCATTTTTATGAGAGAGAAACATCAAATCAAATACTCAACATTCTTCTTACAACAATGGTGTTAAGCATGAATTGCAATGCAGCATAAGCTGTTGTTTTTTTCCCCCAATAATACGAATATAATTCTTGTGCTTCCTTGCATGATGCTGCATTGTGCTTCATTAAGTCTTAGTTCAATCGTAGTTACCCGCATCAGTAAAGAAGGCTTTTATCTTCTGTAATGGCAGCTAAGCAAGCACTAAGACCGACACTGAAAAACCAAAGTTGTTCGTGTGACCAAGTTAATTTGTTGCTGCGTCACTGCACTGTCTGGCAGTTGGGTGATAGCAATTCTACCGCTGTTTGCCCTCAGTGTGTGCTAACTTATCTTCACAGTACAGCAGCGTCATGATGGCTTCATTTCGTCGGTTACTGAATTTTGAAGCAACACGCGAACAGAATGTTGTTGTAACTCTCCTCCCCGTCCTTTAATGTGTCACGTCGTCCA
The DNA here is from genome assembly GCA_947095585.1 of Nephrocerus scutellatus. Classification (NCBI taxonomy): domain Eukaryota; kingdom Metazoa; phylum Arthropoda; class Insecta; order Diptera; family Pipunculidae; genus Nephrocerus; species Nephrocerus scutellatus. The sequence goes on along the minus strand of OX352765.1, from coordinate 24,208,978 downwards.
TTCTGTGCTGTCTGATTTAACAAATTCGTAAATAATGAAGTTGTAATCAATCGTCGTCCTTAAAAACCAACGAGAAGGCTGTGACTACTTAGGGCTCCTGTATTATGCTGATATGTTTTCGCGCTTAACTCGGAGTCATATCAGCTAATTGCTAATATGCCACCCTGATTTGTCTGTCTGTTCGGGAAAAAAGGAGTGATTGTGTGATTTTGTTACTCAATTTGCCATTCTAGTTTGTTAGAGGAAGCGCTGCGCTGCGCTGTTCTTCGTCGGCGTTGCCTACCGTTACATCAAATGTTAAAAGCTAAAATTCAATAGAAGTGTAACATCACACACATCGTCCTTGCTACGTGTTGTTAGCGTCGTCGTCGTGATGTCGCGCCGAGTCCATGATACCAAAGTTACACGGATGACACCACCATTATTTGACTCTTATGTCGTTAGACAACACACACACACTGACAGTATTGACAATCGACAATCGCGACACTATACGCTCGAGCGTAATTTTATGCGTATAGCAATTGTGTTTTTGGCTTTCAAGAGGACGATTTCGCGCAAGTGATGTTAATGATGATATGCGCGGTGTTAGACGCACTGCTATACAACGACGAGTCCCTTACATATTGGTAGTCCTAGTCACACATGTAAACAGGAATAGAGTGCGACTTACTGAACGCGCGATTAACGAGTACTAAAATACAGATGAGAATTATTTTATGGTCCTTCCTTGACCCGTCAGCTCATCGCCCCCAGATCCTAACTCCACCGACCACCAGTCCATTGTCCCCTCTTCCACACAACAATCATAGCTTTTGCAACAACAATGCTTCGTTTTGCGTCGTCTGCTAAAAATGTCAAAATTCCAGCGCAATTTCGAATAATCAAAATAAAATGGCACAGTAAAATGTTGCACGATAAACGGTTTCTATTGTTTTGGTAATGTGACGTCGATGACAGGCGCTGATGAAATTCGCACCACTATCTATATACGAGTAAAACGAACTTCTAATGGATTATTTCCAAACTAATGTCATGTTATTCTGGAATTTAATTGGATAATAAAATTAGCGTAAATGGAGTTAGATAGATAAACACAAAAGAATGAGAATAATGTACAGCAGCTGTTTATTTTTGTCATAAATTTTAATCTATTTGTTTGTGTTGTTGTACGAATGCATAATGGACACTGCACAAATGTTGCTATGCAAATAACTCGAGAATAGTTGAAATAAAATTATAAAATGACACTTAAATTTATCGATTTACATTACTTATTCGTTAATAGATCAGATTTGAGTGGATCTGTGGAAAAGTTTACAACTACTATTAACAGCATTTATAGTAGTATTAAATTAACGGGGGAAAATAAGTCTACATACCGAGTGTGATATAACTCACTTGAGAAATGGCTTAGTTCAAAAATGCCAGACCCTATTGGCCATATCCAAATATTACCATAGGAAGAAGACTTATAGTCGCATCTTCGTCCTACACACCTAATTTCATACAAATCGCTTGAGAAATGGCTTAGTTCCTTATGTAGGTGTTGCCGTAGTAATATAATGGCAGCCAGCCATCAGCAGAATAGGGCGAATAACACAGAATAATTTAGAATTGTAGGTGGTCGTAACTATCTCTAAACTGGTGGAAGTGCGATCAAACCTTCACTTGGTGGCCGCCGGAAGTTTTCCTCCAATACAGGCAAAGCTAAAGTAAGGTTGGCGCGAGGCCAATAACTTTGCCCGTATAAAATTATTATTACGGAACCCAAAATCAGCCGGATCGGATACACTGATGAGCGACGACGACTACGGCAACTAAAACGGCCGAACGATTTAAGAATTTTCTCATAGAAAGTACGCTTACTGTATGGAGCTCGAGCTGCACAGCAGCTAGCCAATACCCTGTCCAAATATAATGCTGACTTAACAGCAATTTAGAAGATGCGTTGGACAGGGAATGGTGTCTTACAAAAATCAGAATATGACATTTATTACAGCTCTCATGGAAGACATCATGTGATCGGTGTGAATAAAACCCACCGCTATCGGATTTAAAGTTCATAGAACGCGGTCACGCGAAGATGAATATATAGAGCACAGAAGATATGAAAAAACAGTTCACAGGCGAAAGAAAGCTTTTTTTTTAAAGAGTTGCTGAATGGCAAGCTAACTGAGAATTTGGTGGCTCCATCAATGACCGAAGACTACACTATTCTGCCGCCACCAAGCATAGACGAAGTTGGCGGAGCGATAAATCGGCTCAGAAATAATAAGGCCCCGGCATCAGATGGTATCCCAGCGGAGCTGATTAAATCAGGAAGCCCCGAAATATACCAAGGAATTCATGAATTAATAGTGCAAGTATGGAAGGAAGAACCGGTTCTAGAATACTGGCGAAGAGGCATCCGGAGACGATTCCGGAGACTCTATAATGAAGTAGACTTATGAGCGTTACCGCGATGTCTACATCGTGAAGAGAGTTAGGCTCGGTATGCTCCGGTGGGCAGGACACCCAGCTCGCATGAGTGAAGATGATGGAAAATGAAGAGAAAAAAAGGAAATAAAAAAGGATGGCGTAGACCAGGACGCCCAGAGTTTAGGAATGCAAAACTGGATGACATCGGCTCAAAATCGGGGTTGTTGAGCCAAATATAATTATGATGCGCATGCTGAGAGAGAGAGATGATGAGAGATGTTCTCGGCATAACTTCAGAATAGAAAATCGAATTTCAAAAATTCGCTAAAATGATTTTTAGAAAAAGTCAAAGAAGTGGTAAAAAAAATGTAAAATCTTTTGAAATTGAACCGAAGTTTTAAATTCAAAAAAAAAAAATCGAATCCTTGTATAAAAACGTTCGAATAATCAAACTCTCTCGAATTATGCGAATGCATTTGAAACCCTACCCGAGAGTCAGTCTGAGTTCATTATAGCTCGACGTATTCACGTCTAATTGGCTCACAAGTCAAACAAAAAATCCATTTCTGACAATTTATCATTGTAAGAGTATTTGTGAAAGTAATCCTTTCCTTAAGTGCCGATCGGCATATACAGCGCATACATCGACATGAACAACAATTTGAATTGTGTAACAATACCGCGCTGCAACTTAATTAAGAACAAATGCGTCCGTGCGTAAAGTTCAGATTATGTTCGCTTACCCCTTTTGCCGCATTGCTGCCGTTTCGACAAGTACATCGTACACACTACACAATCCTTTCTTTAGTGTGCTTTCGAGCTCTCCGCCCTTCCCGCTCCAAAGGAGAACAGTGCGAACAGAGTCCTTTTACTTACGATTTTGACAGCTCGTTCTTTGGCGATGTTCTAAGTGAAATCAGAGTGCTCCGTGTCACGCCGCAACCGTGTGTTGCCTCGGCAATAAATAAATTTGCAATTGAGAAACCTCCAGTTTTCCGGTTTCGTCTTTATGTGGCGCGCACGCAATCGTCGTGGAAGATTCGAAAGGCATTATACAAGTTTCTGTTCCATCTCGAATGTGGAAACATTTTGGGAATTCATTTGAAACTTGAAGGCGGTAAGGGGTAAGTCGTAATAGAAGGTGGATAGACGCACGGGTTGATAGCAATTCAATGTTAACAACTTATGTATATACAAATACAAGAACGGGGCACATTCCCGTTGCGACTGTAACACAAACTTAAAAGTGTCAATGAGTTAAATCGAATGGAGGAATACGGCGGCAACAACACGACAGCTTGGCAACGAAAGGGTTCTACACGTAAACGTACGGGCAGCTCGAAAGAGTGTCATGTATTTCAACAGGATCTTACAGGATGTTTATGCCTACTACACAGAGCGACGTGTAAGCGATTTTCAAGAATAGCGTAGTATTAGCGAGGTGTTGTTGTACGACGACACATTACACGCAAATAACTCAAAAGAAACAAATCTTTGGCAATACGCGCTTCGAGACTGAAGGTGGTAGGCAGGCAGGCTGGCTGGCAGGTATCCTTTATTGTGCTTCGAGTTTAAATGAAAAGGACCGTCAACATGCTACAAATACAAGACAATTTGTAGCAGTTGTTACCCGAAATTGTATGCTGACTGATTCGTAGTTGCCACCTGGCACCATGCAACCGACTTTTACCTCTTTACATTTCGTATCGAAGCGAAAGGATTAAGGATGTTCCCTTTAAAATATGTGACATGTTTTCTGCGATGTCTCACGTGTAGACATTATTGTAAAAAATTTCAAATTTCAACGCGGAGCGGGGTGCATGTATGGGGCACCGCGTGTTCGCCGTACTTCGAAACCTTCGAAGTAGTTGTAACAACGAGAAAAATACATTCCCTTCGTCTCACCTTTTTTCGATCTTTTGAAAACACCTATTTAATTAAGTTATGCAATTGGTGCACTTGTCATATTGTCAAAAAGTCACTTTTAAGAGCTCTTTTATCCCTCTGACTTGTTAAGAAAAAGTTGTCAAACTTAAGTGTAACTTCCTTTACTTGGTTCGCCTGCTGGACACTAATCGAGAATTAAAAATGTTCTTAGAAGAAATATTAATTTTAATTTTACACCAGTATGACCAGTCCTGAATTTGTGTACCATCAACCGCGAAAGATACAAGTGGTGCTTCAGCCGGGCAATCGGAAATAATATAAAATAAAAAATATAAAAATTATTTCTGTAAATAGGTGCTGTAGTTTATTAACAAAAACACTTGTAACTAGCATGATAAAATGGAACACATCACAATTCACAACAAGCGCTAGTAGGTAGCTCTACTGAGAGGGATGTAATAACTGTCTTCACACAGTCCACAGCTACACGCTCTGCAAGAATCTCTGTTGTTTCTTGTGCATGTACAATCTAGCAAAAGCGTTAGTGATAGCGTGTAAATCGTTATCTGATCACCGAATTACGATAATCAATAAGAAGTAATCTCGAATTATATGGAGGCAGCTCACCCGGCCAATGCAATTTACGAATGGAAAAACGACTAAATTTTTTTTGGACCCTTTCAATTCTATTGATACTATACAACATTTGGGTAATAAGGGCACCAGACTATACAGCAGTATTCCAAGACCGAGCATACAAGAGAGACATATAATGACTTCAATGTATATGGGTCAATTAAATCTTTAGAGTTTCGCTTTACAAAACCTAACATTCTATTCGCTTAACTTAGAGTCAAAAATAACACCAAGATCACAATTTTGAAAAACTCTTTTCAACTTTACTTTTTCAATGTTATAATTTGACAAAAAGGGATGCGCTTTTCTTGAGAATGAAAGAACACTGCATTTATTAATATTAAAATAGAGCGCTTTAATGTTACACTATCTTGTAATATTATCAATGTCGTGCTGAGGTAATAAACAATCAGTTTACCGTTTGATTGAAAAGAACAGATTAACAACACCCGCATACAGCAAGCATTTTGCAGTTTCAACATACAGTGGCAAATCATTTATAAACAAAATAAACAAAAGAGGCCCCAAATGACTACCCTGCGGAACGCCAGAGGAATTCAATTTAAGGTCGGAAGTTACCTCATTTATTTTTACTCTTTGGTTTCTGCGCCATAAGTAGCTCAAAAGCCGTTTTAATATTGAAGAATGGAATCCTAATTTTTCTAGTTTTGCAATTAAAATGCTATGCTGCACCCAGTCGGAAAGCCTTCGCAAGATCTGTATGGACCACATCCACTTGACGATGATCATACTCCATCTTATCTACACAATAATCTGTGAAAAATGAAAGATTTGTTGCAGTAGAACAGCCCGTTAAAAAGCCATGATGAAATAATGAAATTTTATTTCTTAAAGTTGAGACAATATTTATTTTTACAATTACCTCGAAAATTTTTGGTATTAAAGGTAGCCTATAATTTTCCATTCTTCCAGGAATTCTCCTTGCACTAGAGATTTGTTGAACAAATGTAGCAAAGGTTCAGCTTAACACATAACTTTTTAAAAAGACTGGAGGAATCATCATCATCTGGTCCACCATTCTTATTGATGTCAAGATTTGATAGTAAACATGCATTTTTCTTGCTTTGTTTGCCATATTTTAGATGTTAAGTGATTTAATCGCTTTAGACTATTATTAAACCAGAAAGACTTATTTTTATTTCCCCTCATAAACTTTTCACATAACAAAAATTTAAAAAATTAATTCTATTTTCTATTGAACAACTCCATAACATTCACTCAAACTTAAGTTTTTGCATAGTTGACTCCAGACTTGTAACTTATCAAGGAATTTAAGCTCAAGTCAATAAATATTACAAAAGATATTTAAGTTAAAATCTATACACAAAGACTTGTGATTTTTATTATTCTATACTATCCATTAATAGCTCACTCGCAGACGATGGATACAAATAAGGTCAAAAATGCGATTAATTTAATTTTTTACTTATTAATCTTTATAAAATTTAAAGAAAACATTGAATCAATTGTTTTATGTTCCATATCCTTGGATAAATTTACTGGTATAAGACATTTTTCTTCGTCGAAATAAGCCCAACTAAGAGTACCTAAGTTAAAATCGCCTAGTACAACTGCAATGCAATTATCATTGAGTGAGTTCATTATAGGTATAACTAATATTGTCCACATGCGCGAACAAAATTCTATATATTAGATGCAATATACCGTTGTTGACGCATATACCAAATATTGCGATATGGATAAAGAGCTTGCGAGTTTAAATTGCGCTTAGACGACAGAAGACAGCATTGGGTTTTGGTAGCGTTAAATTCTTCCCTTTTATATAGTCCCAACCTTGTTATGCTGATGCCAAGGTCAGAATTTAACGTGCTTAAAATATGTTCTTGTTCAAGTTCCACTTGGGATGAAGAGGGGTGTGCTTAAAGCGCAAACTCATATGAAAAGATAAGAGTGCTGTCGTCAGCGAAAAAATTAATGAATGAAGTGCATAGAATACTAATTTTAGGATTTTAGGATCATAATAAAATGATTTTTTTTATTATAGAATGCTTATAGGATGGTTGTTAAAATATTTTTGGCTTTTTAACAAATTTTTATGATTATAGGATCGCAAAAAAATATAGTGATTGAACACAGAAATATCCAATTCTAGGAAATTCCAAAATCATCAAAAATCATAATCCAAAATATTTTTGGTAATCTTGGGCTTTATGAAGTTGACTCAATTATTTCCAACAGACGTTCAAATGTTCGTTTCTCAGGATGAGTACAATAACTAGAAATTGTGTAGTAATTTTAGTTTTTTGTAGGTAAACTTTATTTACTTTTATTATTCATCGCCGTAAATAAATTTCCAAAAAAGGGTGTATTTTTGTAAAATCACTGCAAAAAAATATTCAACGGTATACTGAAAATAATTAATAATGATAACACCCCCAAAGTGAGCTTATCCTTCCCGCATATTTCTAATTTGATTCTCCACCCCCACACCTTTTGCAGACCATCATTAATGCGATGGTTGATTCCCTATTTAACGCCCAGTTAACCGAATTTTCATTAACAAACAACGTGTCACTTGGGTATGCCATCAAATGCAAATTATCGTAGAATAAAAATCAGAATTTAACAAAGGGAAAAGGACAAAATAGGACGAACGAACCAAAAAGACGTTTGTGGCGAATTTGTATGACAATGCGAGCACACAAAAAAGGGTCTAATGTTCAATCTTAATTTCAAAAACGCGAAAAGGACAAGTGAAAAAAATTAGACAGGATCATAGTATCACAACGCCCCAAGATTAAATCCTTTTTGTGATTTTGTTGTCAATTGTCAAGCAGTAAGGTAGGGAGTTTACTTTCGTTATTTTCTACAACATTTAAGGGGACGTTTTTTCCGCGAGTTTTTCTTGGACATCCTTAGCATCAGAAAGTTGTTGGTGCGAAAGCTGCCGACGAACATTTAATTGAATTTAAATAAACTTTTGCCATCATTGAAATGTTTGCCTATTATGTTGGAATTTTTCCATCTGTTCAATGGGATTTGGAAAACTCATGGGATTTCCATTTTCCGTTTTTTATTAATTAATGGAATTCTTTTTAACATGAATTGGGTTTTGCGCGTATCACGAAGGACGATTTTTAGTTCAGTGCTGAATATTCTTCGTAAATGTGTGCTTCAGATTTGGACAACAGTTCAGTTAGAAAAGCGCGTTTAATGGTCTATCAGTCAAACAGTGAAGTTATTTTTTAGACAACTGAAAGCTTAATAAATTGCAGCATTGTTTTCAGGGGGATCCATCTACGTTTGAAACTACTTAGAAAGCCTTCATATTAAGCGAGGCTTTCAATTTGAATGGCTTACAAGATACGCGTGGATTTCAAAAGAACTTCTGTCTCGAACGTGTGTGTTCTATTTTGGCCTCCCGTACAGCGTGGTCTACAGGGAGAGTTCATTGCTTCATCTTCAGTCTTAAAACCCAAAGTTTCATAAAGCTGCACAGTCCCATGAGACAGGTTAGTAGTAGTTATTCATGAATCTTTAAATACGGCATCACGTGTTAAACTTCGATAAATTATATCAACAAAAAATGTTTACCGACAAAGTGATTTTGCACATCGTGGTAAAGTAGGTGAGGGTTGTAGCACAGAACAGAATTTTCAAGTTAAATCTCGATATAAGATTTTTTAAAGTTCCGAAATGCAAAATAAAGGAGGGAATAGCATGTTTGTGGAACAGAGCAATTATCCTATGAAGTTCGGTATTTAGGATCAATATAATAAAAAGCCAATATTTTGTGAAGAATTATTGTATTATATTTAAATTTAAAAGCCATTTTGCAAACTATTATTGACTTTTTAGAAAATTGCCAACTTGTTGGCCAACGGGTACGACGGGTGTCTTGCTGGTCACATAAGTAGTGTTCATAAAATACCTTCCTGCTACATAGTAAAATGAAGTATAGTAATCATGATCATTTTTGAACTTTTTTTTCATGAGGAGACCACGTTGCGGCAAATAAAATACCTCCCTTCTACGAAACATACTCCACAGCATAGTACAACAGTATCAAGAAATATTCTGAGACCTATAGCACTATTTTTCGAATTTTAAAAGAACTTTTGGAAAGCGCACCACGCGACCACACTCGAAAACGAAAACCAAAGGATTTAGTTCCGCAAGACTCAATAACTTCGACATAAATTCTCATATATTGATTTCTGCTAATTTCGCTAAGCTCGAACTAAACTAGATTGCAGTTTCTAATTCGCACGATAAACTCCACTTTCCTCGCTCGTTGTGTAATATACTATAAGGTCCGTGCTTTAAGGTTACCGAGATAATGAATCGACGGAATTCACAGCCATGTTCGAGAGATCTTGAAATATTTGCGAAGAATTGGATGTTGAACTAAAAAATTAAATAAAAAAAATTATTTTTGATAACACGCATAGCTTCACCCAGAAAATATCAGAACATTTATTTTTATACAGAAACTTTTGGAGGTATTTTATAGAATTTTATTGCTACCACGTCGTACGAGATATGGAAGACAATTTTTTTTAAATATACACGCTCAAGGCATTTGCACCTTTATTATGCTTAGCACAACGAAGAGGAAAGGCAAGGAAAAGACAAGATGTCAATGCACATGTGTCTTAAATGACGGCAGATCAACAAATGCGGAAACACAGAATCGGTCTAATGATATGTGAGGCTACAAAAGAAATCTCTGAATTGGTTGATACGTCAAAAGAAAGGCTTAATGGTAGATCCGCGGGCTCGAGTTGAGAAACAGGTATTGCGGATGGATTGGACGATGGGTATTTGGATATTTTTTAGACCACCTCTTGTGGAAAAAGCGATTAAAGAGTTACAAGTAGGAAACATTCCTTTGATGTTTAAGCGATTCGATGGTTTTTTCGATTACGTTTAATCGCACGGTTACACAGAACCAGATGTTATCTGGTTTTGGGAGCATCTGACGAGACAATACAGTTGTATTAAAATTTTTGACGCCTTAAAGGTAGCAGTAGATCTAAGGGAGTTAAGTAATTCATCCGCTGTTTTTGAAAACTGCACCCTTCACTCCATTTGTATGTGTTCGTTTCAAAGAAACTTCTGATTGATACACATACCAAGAATTGCCGGCTTTTCGGTTTCGTCGCTCCAAGTGCAATTTATTGATAAAAATCAGAGGGAGGTTTAAATTACGCTATTTAAATCATTAATTTCTACTGTATTGTGTAATCGCTACCTTGAATAGCTCTCATATATTCAAGTTCCACTAGCGATGACAGCGATACTGCCGTCAGCGAAAAAATCAATTTGATTACTAGTAGCAGACAGGAGACTGTCAATGATAATAACAAAGAGTGTCGGTGACAAAGCAGAGCCTTGAGGAATACCATCGTGTGTGCGGTGCACATTGAATTTGAAATCGTCCAATACGACCAAAATTGTTTACTAGTCCTGTCAAGCAGGGCCTTATCAATTCCATAAGCACTTATTTCCGTTAAAAGAACTTCATGTCAGACTCTGCCAAATGCCTTGGAAATATCGAGTGCAACAACTTTGCGTTCACTAAATTTGTGAATAGACCTTTAGGTCCACTTCTCAGTGAGATATACCATTAGATCACCTGTAGAACGTTGCCGTTAGAATACAGCTGCTGCATACTGCTGGTTGCTAAGAATTGCCTGTAATGCAAGATATTACATAAGATAACAATAAATCAGCGTTTCTAGGACTTTAGAAAGTACGGACCAGTTCGTCTTTTTAAGGCACAGGCTAGACATAGCCTGTCTTTCGATAAGACTTCAGAAGAATAGGAGAAACGGAAAAGCTAATGCAATGGTAATGCCAGATTTACAGAACATCACTTCAAGTGGCCCCACAGATTTATGAATATCGATATCATTTAAGACTCTAGCTAACTGACGAGCACAAATGTAGGTCCGTCCCATAGAGAATTCGACACTTAATAGTATATGCTACTACAATTTGATAGCGTGAGTTGAACTGTAAAATGTAAAGCAAGCAGATTGGCGTTCTCTATGGAGCTTACGAATAGAATGTCTTTGTGAATAATCGTTGGAATTAACGAGGAGACAGAATTTTTATTTCGTTTCACGAATGACCAAAAATTCTCACTTCTTTTGGGTCATAGAAGTATTTTTTGTCTTAGGGTCTATTCTTTTATTCAACCCGAGCGAGTATAGTTACCCGTTACTCTGCCTTATACTGATATTCATTTCAGAGTAAAAAATAGGAAACTGTGTATACACCGTGTCGTGCTCGGTTCACACAAAAACACAGAGTACATAGTAAAATTACCCCGGTTGAATATAAAAACACAGTGTAAATTTTTGACGTACACTGCTCGCTCGGGTTGAATAAAAGAATAGACCCTTAGTTTCTGGTAATGGTCGTATTTTACTCGTCTAAGGTAGGCATTGCAATCATTTCTGGCTCGTCTAAATTTCGTTTGGTTTTCCACAGTGTTGTTTGTTTTAGATAACCGAAAGCATACCACCTGCTTCATAGAAGCTTCCCTACCACCTTAAATGAATCCATTAAGAACGCGGATTTGATTGATCAAACCACAAAATTTTATCCAGCAGCTGTATATGAGGCAATCAAGATGATCAATCTCACAGGTCATGTGACACTAAATGCTCATTGAGTTCGTTACGGCTTGCCCAGATTGCACATTGAAAATATGTTTAACATTTTTGATAGCAACTTTAACACCTCAAGTTTATATTCACACGATGGCCTAACCAATTATAAAATTTATAACAAATTACAATAAGCATGTAACATAACAACTTCATATTTAATTCACTAAGTTGTGTATTTTCTTTAAAGCGGCTACGCGACAGAACTGAACCCCGGTCGTAGAGCCAAATGTGATAATGAAAGCTGAACGTGGTCGAGGACGAATGCGTTCAATATAGAATAAGAGGAAGGATTGAGTTAAAACTTTCTCATCTACCACTCTTTTACGCGTTCCTTACACTACCCAACACCAAAATCAATAAAAATCTCACCAAATTTCAACTCATTTCCAAAAATTCCAGTTTACGTTTGTAATAAGTTTGGGCCCTATTTCAAGTAAAATTTAAATTCCATTCATGCAAATACTCACATATCAAAAAAAAAATCCCAGCAAAAAAAATAAGAGCCCAAAATCTATTTCATTTCGCACAATATTCTTTTTTCCTCGCCTTTTTCGTCCACCTATCCACCCGCATATGTAAAGTGGTAATTCGCCAAATTCATTATTAATTTGATTTAATGAAAAGTCCATAGATTGCTGCGTCGTTGCAGAATTTTTTTTTTGCACATTGGAATGCCGCATATACGAACGAGTACATCGAGTACAGGAAGAAACGTTCGCCATCCACCACAACCCGTCCAACAGTCCAAACAAGCTGCTCTTGTGTTTCTGGGATTCGTTATTAATTTTTCCTCTGCAACTGTTCTTGTGATGCACAATATTTGCTTTTCATTTGTATAATTACATCTGTGGATGTTCGGTCATCGTCGTCGTTACCACGTTACCCATCCCTCCTGGTCGTCGCGTCGCAGGATATCGATGAACAAAAAGATGAAAATTACATTTTTCAAGATGACAACTGAAGTTGTTTGTAAACAGCAACTATTGGCTCCGCAGATGAAAGAGTTTTGTGATACTACGAGTTCCAAGTTTCAAGTGCGACCATTGCTGTGATGATGATGATGATGGTCCGCATCAACATCATCATCATCATCACCACCATCACCAAGCGGCGAATTCGCAAGTCGCTTGCAATTGCCGGTGTTTATAATGCTCACGATGCTGACGACAAACAGGATGTGAATTGTAGATTTTCTGGTTATATTTTGTTGTTGTTTTGTTTTTATTTCCTTTTAATTAAAAAGTCAAAATGTCCATCTCGGAATGTCGGATGGTTGGAGAAATTTAACCCTCTCAGAACATGCTACTACAACTTTCTGTCAATTTATGTGAAAGCATTAAAAGTTGATAAAGCAAACGCTCTGTGAAAAAGCTAGGATGATGCTGTTCATACACTCGCAGATCTTCAACGAAATAAACGAAGAAATTGCATAAATTTACAAGATGCACAGGGAATAATTGATCTCTGGTTTGCCTTCTTTTCAATGAGACGTCAGCAAAAGTGATCCAAGGAAAAACAATTATCCAAGTCTTACTATAAGGTACTGGGTTACAAGGGCTAAAATAATATCACCGGTATAGAATCTTCACAGGAGCCTTTTGATCCTTAGTTCGTGCACGTTAACAAGAGTCATGGATAGACATTCGGGTCTTCTATGCACAGTTAATTTCAGTTAATTGTAAAGTTAATTTTAGCTGAAATCAGGGTGATAACAGAAATACGCCAACGATTGCCTAACGCTAACCGAGGCTTCTAAGTCTTTCAAGCTTCTTTTAATCCAGAAACCAGCGTTGTTACTGTCCGAGCGTTCAATATATATGTAAATTTACAAAGCCGGGAATGATAATGCACAAATAGAAATAAGTAAAAAAAAGTTTAATTAACCAACCCATAAAATTGAAATATTCCCATAATATGTGTGCAAAGTTTCAATTAAATCGTGATAAGCTTGATTACTTTCAAATTTATAGAGTAAGTGTTGTAATCGGAGGTACACATGTGGGAAAATTTTGAATAAAATCGGTGAGAAAGAGGTGACGCAACACGAGCGAGACGGGAGACCCACAATCAGGATTCGAGTGAAGTTGGAGCTGTTAGTATCGGTGTCGGTGACTGAATAATACGAGACTGAATAATGTTGATTTGGCATGATCGCTTACGTGAACGAGTGACGAGTAGTGATCATCCCAATGTAGATACTCGATCACTCGTTAACTTATGGATTTCATTCACTCGATAACTGATGACGTAATTTGACGCCAGGTTTTAGGAAGGCGATTAAAAATTGATCACAATATTTGGCAACAAAAAAACACATCCAGACGAGAAGTTAAAAAAGAATTAAAAAAGTTTATAAATTTGTGTGAATTTAAAAAATGTAGTCGTATTTTCTGTGAAATACGATGCCAAGACGAAATACAATCATAAGGTTGAAAGGCTGAGTTTCTCAGAGATCTGTTTAGATGTAATTTATCCTAAAGACATAGTTAAGAGTTATTACCGATTTATGTTTTTCCTTCAAAAATTAACCCAATAATCAGTAAAAAATTTCATAATTACGCAATCGCAAGTCGGCGCTAAATAATTGTTTTTATACAAGGCCCGTCAAATTTCGACTGGTAGAAGTCGTGGTATACGAGTGGACAAACAAACAAACAAACAAACACACGTGTACTGAAAAATCGTTTGCCATGATTATTTGTATTATTACTAGCTTCGCATATTCGTATATTTTTGGACACAAATGGAAGGGACCTTTAATTTAAGTCCGAACGGCGAATTGAGAAGCTTCCCATGACAACTTATTACTCTCGGAACGTCTGTCACCCATTCGCGAGAGGTGGGACACCGTGAAAAATACTTTTGGTGTTACTGGGATTCGAACCACGAACCACTGCTCAGTAGCCATGCGCTTTTCCACTGAGCTACGGCGTCCACACTCGTTTAAATTATGGCTGCCAATATACTGCCAGAATACTGGCTTTACCTTGCGTTCATACCCTCCAGTGGTCAACAGCTTTTGCTGACTAAAAAGTCCATCAGAGCACATGATGCCTTGTATTACAGATCTGCAGTATATGTCATATTCAAGTTATTTTTAAGACATCATTCGCCATTCACCGCGTCTCCTAGATTTCTGCTATGTCAGCTTTTTATTTGGACAGGGTAACGGGTAGCTGATGTTCAGCTCGAGCTTTATACAGCGAGCGTACATTCCATAAGAAAATTTGCAAATGGTTATGGAGTTATCGTTTCTGTGGTCATCGTCGTGAATCTGTTAAAGTTTCGAGACTATTTGCTGTTTCCGTAATGCATTTATTAGCCTCGCAGCAACCTTACTTTGAAGAGACTAGCGCGAACATTATACTTTTTCCTTTTTTTGGGGGGAAAAATTACTGGCGGCCTACACCTGGGGCGGTTTAATTGCACTACCACCAGTCAGAATATATATCACAGACTATACTTCTGTTAGGCGGTCAGTCACTAGAAGAATAAGCTATTCAGCTGGTGGCTGACCGCTAGCTCTGCTCGTTGATTGCTTTTTTTGAGCATTTAGTAAGTTTCGAATAAAAGCCTATTTAAATTGGTTTTAAAAAAAATATCGATTTGACTTGCAAATGATAAATGTATCCTTTCTACTCTATGTGCAGCGAAGAAGAGGCAACCGGTATACACTTAGCACAAAATGTGAGAAGTGATCATTATTTTTCACTTCATTAGTCTTTCCACAGTAGGTTCAATTGCTTGTAAAGACTTATCCAAAAATTAATAGACAAGTGCAAGATATGATTTTATAAAGAATGTGAGAAATAAAAGTTAAGAAATTTTCTTTCTAAGCCTACTTAGATCGGTAAACGTAATATTCCAAAGCAAATTTTAGATTAGTTTCCAATGTTATCCCTCTATTTACCTAATGTCAAACAAATGGAGCTATGTCGAACTGATGACAACTGGATTAATTTGTAAGATCCCGTAGCTGTGATAGAAAAATTCTAAATCGAACTGAACAACGTGGTGTGACGTGTTAGTATGTCTCGCCGTCCCAACTATCACATGCCGACTTGACATTATCCTTAAGGCGTTTACAGCATACTGATGAGCCCGCAGCGCAGCACAAACATTGCTCTTCTTGTTTCAATTAAAATGTCCTTATTTTCATATGAATATGCAAAAGGCGAACGTACACTTGACAGGATAATAAGATTGCAGCCTGTCAAGCAGGACTGCGTCCATGGCACTCTATCGCACATTCAAAATCAATTCCTGGAACGCATACATGAGCAAAAACTAGAACGAGTCATGTCAACGTGATGACGAGGGTGACATGAACTGTTTGACTCAGCGACATGAATGTTAGTCGTTTAACAGAGCTCAGCAGAGGGCGGGCGCTGATACCACCGAACAACAGTTGTTGTTCCCCTGTGAGTGACTGACTTTTGTAATGAAATGGAAAACGCATGTGTGCACTTTTGTAAGGACTCGCATTTGCGTTTTGTTTTCGTCGTCATCTCAGTTTTCAAGTAGGCTGATCATTTAATTCGAAAACAGGATTAAAGGATTAGCTGGAATAAAACAAAATATGTTCATGTGCGTGAAGTGGATGTGTGCGTGCATTTAATGTCCTCGAGGGCAGCAGGACAAACTGCGATACGTTTCTTGTGTGCAATCACAAATACGAAACATGTTTGGAACATTAAGATCCGTTTACTGCTGCTGAGCACATTTCAGAATTACTTTTGACAGCGACAGCGACTACAAAGGATATTATTTTATATTCAATTAGGTGTCAGTATTGGAGATTAAGAGACGAGCTCGCACTTTACCGCCATTGGAGGCACACTGCACTTTTGTGTGCTCAGTTGTAAGAAGATTTATGATTGACAATACGCCACTTTTACAATTAAGAGGCGTCTACAGTCTACAGACACCTGCTCCATCAAATTTGTTAAGGAAACTAATTGAGTAAATGACGGATTGGTCTCAAATCGCGTTGCAGCATATCATTCAGTATCACAAACATTTAAATAATTTGGGGTCATGTTATGTTTTCATGTAACTAAAATGTGAAATTCCTTTGAACACAGCACCGACGACAGTTCGATTGTGTGTGCGTAAGTGGATAGGGAGGAGTGACTGTTTTAAGGACCTGTAATTAGAGCTTATAGTTTTCATCATCGTCATATTTGGTTCTTAAACCATGGTCCGGTTCTGTCCTTCCGGCTCAAGCGTTTTGCATCCTTACACTAGTTTTCACGGCGGGAGCGCAAGGAAACCAAAAAGAGAAAAAAAAATCAGAAGTCTCTGCACATGTGTCTTGATGGCCTGCGGTTACACAAAATTTTGAATTCAGTAGTTTTGAAAAATTAGCAAATATTTTAAAATTATGAATGTCAAAAATAAAGTGAAATAATTGGCATTACCGATTGTAAGTAACGCACGTTCTTTTACATAGTGAAAGGCCCAGACGGCTGAAAATTATGAAAATTCATATTTAAGCTCTTTACATGAATTTTTAGGTCCCAGTTGATTTTGGCGAAAATCGGTTAGCCGGAATTTGCAGTTTAATTTTACAGTTTTTGCAAATATCTTAAAAGAAAAGCACTTATGATAAAATCTGTCTCTGTCCCGCCTCTTTTCCCGGAAGATATAATAATTATGGTGTGAGACTCGTGGCTCAGTTACAGTGACTGAGTGACAAACGTTCCAAGAGTAATAACTTGTCACGGAAAGCTTCTTAATTCGGATACGGCCTTAAGCTGTAGGTCCTTTCCATTTGTGTCCAAAAATATAAATGCGCAACACAAATGGTCGCGAGAAGCTAGGACTTGGACCGCAATGGTCTGCCGCGCCGAATATTATTATTATTATAATAAATATGAGATCGATGCATCTGTCGATGCAAACAGGCAACCCGCTGTATCTAGAGAAGCTGTTCAGCTCTAGATGGCCGACCCCATGTTGGCCTTAACTACTTGGTCAGTTCTTGTCCTCTCTAAAATAGATATGCTTGATACAGGTCCACTGTAGATTAGGCACCATATCAACTTAATGATGTGTTGCTCTCTTCCTTGCATGACAGCTGTGTCCCTAAAACCAGCTTGTGTAAACGAAAGGTTCCCTGGTGGAACGACCTGCTGGCTAAACTTAGGAAGAAAGTTAGATAACTTTTCAACTTTGGTAGAAGTACGAAGAGTTGGGACGAATATAGTTTCGCCCTTACAGAGTACAAATCTGAATTGAATTAAGATGATCTAAACGTGCCATGCTGCGAAAACATTGTCGAAATGCCAGTAGCTGCACGAATCCATAAAGCATTATTTGAAGATCAGACTAGCTGTGTGGTTTATTATAAAACGACGATGGCACCTACACGTCGGACCGTAAGGATAGAATCAGAACCCCACACATGGCTCATTTCCCATGTTTGGGACTATTAGGGTAAATAGTTTGTCCGGTAAAATCTTCAGTCCGGATAAGGTTAAGTAGGCAGTAGGCACTTTCTTTGTTCACTAGTCATTGACAATCTTCCAGTCGATCTTCACAGATTACAGAATGGGTACTTCGCCATTGGTTATGTGGACGATTTGGCGATGTTTATTTGTGGTAACTATCATCAGTGTCATGCTTTACTACACGTTTTAGAATGGTGTAGCAGAGAAGGACTTTCCATCAATTCTTGCAAAACCGTTCATGCATCAAAGACACCACGTTAGATTATTCCTTAAATGATACATTGCATGTATACAATGATGGTGAGATCTATTAACACGTACGCAACTGAAAGTTCTTGACCAGACAATGGCAACTAAGCTTCAGAAGCTACAAAGAATTGCCTGTTTAGGTATAACGGGTGCCAAGCGCACCTGCCCGACAACTACATTATAAGCTATTGTAGGGCTTTCATCCCTGAAAATCTTCATCATGAAGATGGCTGCTAGATGAGCTATTAAGCTGCAACTAGAATACAGGTATATAAACCATGTGATTACGTTGGACACCTGAAAGTTCTTGACTCAAAAACTGCTACGATGCACTGCAATCTTTTGCTATACACAAAAGAGTGAAACTCGGTTGGGTCCGTGGAAGGAGGTGGTACGTTTCTTAGAGTAAATACACCCTAAGATACAATAGATATTTAAGGTCGCAGTGTCTGCAATATGGGGTAGGGTATTTTTTTTAAAACAAAATTAAAAATTGTGTCTGATCTTGTGAGCACCTGATAATTGCGAGTTTTCCTGTTTATTTGATTCATGTGCCATTCCATTGGAGGTTTAAATTATGCTAAGGCGATGGAAGACTGCGATTGGGTCTTAGAAGCGTTAAATTCGACTTTAATGTGTTACCCTCACCTTGCTATGCTGTCTAGGTCAAAATCACCTTCTTAAAGAAGTGTTCGAGCTCCACTTTTGACAAGAAGAGCGACGTGCAGAAAGCGTTTTTAAAAGCTGAGTGTACTATAATCAGCAAAAGAATTGATTAGACCAGAAGTATAGGATAGGAGTTCATTAATGAAAATGATAAAGAGTGCCGCTGGCAAAAAGAGAGCCTTTAAGAGACACCTGCGCTTATGCGTTGAACATTAGATTTGAAAATTTCCGAAGTGAAATGGATTTAACGGTCATGCGAGAGGCAACTACTTTTCCAATCAAGCAGAGTTTTATTGATTCCATAGGCACTAATTTTCGCATAAAGAGCTGGATGCCAGATCCTGTCAAATGCCTTGAAAATAATGAGTGCAATAACTTTGGTTTCACTAAATTTGTGAATATGCTGGTTCCACTTTTCGGTGAGATATGTCCAGTGGAACGTTGTCTTATAAAACCGTAAGTTTGTGTTGTGCATGTATATTTTTTCTTACAAATGGAAAGGACCTACAATTAATGCCGTATCCGAACGGCGAATTTATAAGTTTTCCGTGATAAGTTATTACTCTCGGACGTTTGTCAGACATTCTTGGGAACAAATCCTTTTGGTGTTCTGGGATTCGAACCACGAACCTCCTCTTCGGCAGCTATGCAGTTATCCACTGAGCCACGGCGATGCCCACACTAAGATATTACATAAGCTGACGATTAATCAGAATATCATTGACATTGGAAAGAATGAATGTTAACAGTATAGTTCTCGGTATAAGAAGGACTAAGCTTTTTTTTCCAACTATTTGAGAAGATTCTAGAAATATAGGAGAAACGCAATGGTAATGTCATATTAAAGAACACTACTTTCAAACTTTCGCGGGAACTTCTGCAAGTGGCCTAGCAGATTTATGAATACCGATAACGAAAGTAGATCCCTCTCATAGAGCATTTTAGCTGCGAAGTTTAAAGCAACAGATTGGCTTAGTGTATGGAGCTGACCATTGGAATGTCTCAGTAAATAAGCGTTGACATTGATGATGCTGTCAAATTTTTAATTCGTTTCACGAATTGCTAGAAAGTCTTACAACCTTTGGCACATTGAAAATTTTTGTCTCAGTTTCTGGTCTGATCTACAGAATTTATTGACGACATAAAAATTGGCTTCCGCATCTAGCCACACTGTTCTTTTACAAGTTTTTTCATGAACTGCTTCGTTTTAGAAGGACAAGTATTAAAATCGGAGAAAAACTACACCAGAGCACTCAGACCGTCGGTGGTCCATTGTAGTCATTCCGTCGAGGAAGTAGCTGGTAGTAATGTATGGTGGAAATATCATTTAGGTGGTTACACACTAGAGTTAAATAAGAGGTAAGAAATAAGTCTGCACGCATTATTAAATGCCCGTCCGTCTCACACAAAATGACATTATATAATTTTACTAGAATACACAAAATATACAACGAGCTGGGTGCACGCGACTAATAAGGGCTAGACGCCTAATATATCATTCAGCGTGAAAAGGTTTTTAAAACTTAATCAACTCGCCTTACACATTCGCCTACATACCTCTCCTCACAGCATAAGGAAAGATTTAATTGCAATAGCCTCCTGCTCAAATTACTGACCGGCCACCGGTCGAGTGGTAACATGTGGCCACTCTAACCCGCAGCGTTTAATTACAAATTAAATATGCGCCAACGAGAGAATTAAATTGCTAAGCTAATTTATTGCGGCAGCCGCAGAGACCAACTCGCCCAGCCACAGACTGCAGTTAATATCAAAGTTTTAACTAAAAAAGTTTCTGGCTGTCTGTCCGCTTATCGGGAAAACTATCGTGCACTATGAGAGATGTGCGAGGCCTTTGAAGCTTACTCAACTGCAAGTAAAATGTAATTTTAACAACGTCTCCTCCTTCTCATCATCATCATCTACGCGCATATATCGCGCAAACAACATTGGGGCATCTTTTGCCACTTGGAAGCATTGCGGTGCACCAATTGGGAAAATTTCATTTCGCCTTATTGCAAGGAGATTTCATTTTACCAAAAATTATATTAAAACCGCAAACATATTCAATCAGAAATGCAATCATTTGTAAAGTTGGCGAATCTACTCGACATCTCATACTTTACATGTCTGTTTAAAGATCCATACACATTCCATACAAACAAGAGATTTACGCTTTAGAAATCCTAAATCCTGGTCAGTAAAAAGGCTCTTGTCAAATTTTACTCCAATATCCTTAAATATATAGTTATTTAAATGATAAGCCGCCAAAATAGGAAATTAATTTTCTATGGAAAGTAGTATTACCACATTTGGTAATATGTAAGGTGAGATCCTTTTAATGACAACAACTTGAAAAATTATATAAATCGACCTGAAAACGTTCATATTGATCTAAAGAGCTTATACTAGGGAAAAATTTAAAATCATCGGCATACATCAGACATGGGCCAAATTTTAAAATCTTCGGTAAATTATTTCCAAAAAGCAACAAGTAAATGTAAAAAAACTTAGTTTTTCCGGATACAAACTTTTATGAATAGATCGACACACGCCACACGCTATCCACCACACAGTCCTCTTATTTTTACATTGTTTTATTTGGTAATAACCGCCATATCTGTTTTAGAGGTCGGGCCTATTTCAAAGTATTTTCTTTTTTCCACGCATCAAACGCGCTACACGCGACTCGCGAAATGTGTAATAAGCGGGATATCAAAGTTGGCATCCGACATTGAGCTGTTCACAAAATCTCAACCCCCTCTAGGTCGTGCGAATGGGGTTAAAAGGAACTCAAAAAAGGAGAAAATGGCGACAATCCATCACAACACGAGCCACGCACACGCGTCATACGAGAAACGCGACAAGCGTCACACGAGGAATATAAAAAATGCTATTTTGGAGTTAGACACTTACAAAATTTCAGCTCTTTAGGTCGTGTAGAAGGTGGTGAAGAGGGACCTCAATGAAGATGAAAAAAAAGTCAACCCATCACACGCGCCACACGCAAAATGCGGCTTCACGTGCGGAATATAAAATGTGCTATTTGAACCTTAGACACCTAAAAAAATTTTAGCTCTCTAGATCGTACAAAACTTGTACACATGTCATAGAAGATACACATGTAAAAAATTTTACAAGAAGTTTTGTCAATCGGAGATATGTGTTTAAAATTTGAAGAAAATCGGGGTAATTTTTAAAAAATTTATATGGACACCCCCCAAATTTAAATAAATTTATTGCAAGATTCCACGACAGACAGACAAACAGCAGCACGGGAAATTAATAATAATATTCGGCGCGACAAACCGTTGCAGTTCAAGGCCTAGCTTCTCGCGACCATTTGTGTTGCGCATTTATATTTTTGGATACAAATGGAAGGGACAATTTAAGGCCGGATCCGAACGGCGAATTGAGAAGCTTTCCGTGACAAGTTATTACTCTCGGAACGTTTGTCACCCATTCGCGAGAGGTGGGATACCGTGAAAAATACTCTTGGTGATACTGGGATTCGAACAACGAACACCTGCTCAGTAGTCATGCGCTTTTCCACTGAGCCACAGAATTTAAAAAAAGCCCATTTTTACAAAAAAAAGTTGTCCATCGGATATATACATTAAAGAAAATCGGATAAATTTTGAAAAATGTTTGTATGGGAACCCCCGACCACGAAGCCCGAGTAGCCCCATATTTTATTAAAAAGTGTTGTCATCGTTTTGATAAAAGCGGGCTTTAGGAAGTGTGTTAAAGTTTTATTACAAGACTTGGTCCGCTATCCAGCTAGCCTTGGGCACGCGAAGTTAATAAAGAGAATTTGATAAAACTTAAAAAAAAAACAAGGCTTTGATGACATTCTTTAGGTACTCCAGAAGAAACATTTATTTGGTTAGAATAAAAACTGGCCGACTGATTCTAGTGATTTGACGCCTCTGCCTTGATTTTTTTCTTTGATGTTATGTCAAGTTCACGGTCTGATTTAGAGACTTTAGCCAATCTCGCCCGATTTATGCAAAAAAGTCATGAAAAATTGGGTTCAGGCCCTATCTCGTGCAGGCGTTTCCATGTAGGACAGTTGGATGACATCGTTTCACACATATTGACTTCGATGATGATCTTATCAGGACCTTTATCACAAGCTGATTTAAAAAAAAAACATAGGGTTCTTTTAATGAAACCCCAAAAAAATCTCCAAAAAAGGTGCTGCGTTTTACAATCAGGAAAATGCTACATCTACATCTACGCACATCAATGACCAAACGGAAAAAAATTGATTAGTTGAAAAGCACAAGATCGTGGTGGTATAAGTCCATGCCCTATATAACTTCCTCTATTTCAGCAAACTAATGTTCCATTTACACAAATGACATAAATGTGTTAATATTATAACTGAAGGAAAATACAGTTACGCGAAATGTATAATAAGCCTCCAAGAACATGTATTTGCCAAATCTGTACAAGGAATTTAAGATTCAAGACTGAAATTATGTTTCTTTTGGAAACTCTCCAAACTGTTAAGTACCAATTACAATTAACTATTTGTAATATCCGAACTAGTAAATAACTAAATAAAATTTCAAGTACTCTTTGCATTAACTAAAAAAATGTTTGTTACAACAACATTAAAAATACATTGATCTGAAAAGAATGAATCAGTTGTCGAGCCAAAGAAGAACGGATACAAATATACAAAACTAAAGTACTATATATAGCTTCCTTCCATATACATGCACAGTATGTCGTCGTAAGCTCCACAACAAGCAATCGTTTTATTGTTTTATCCGACAAACAAGTTGAAAGCTAAAATAACACACAAATGCCACTCAGGCTTTCTGTTTAAGGATTCAGCGCGTATACTCGTATTGATTGAACAAAAACCAGAAACTGGTGTGTTGTTTGGGTGGGTGCATCGCCGATGAACACATCATGTATACCTCGACAGCATCCAATCTCAGTCTGACAAATCAACCTCATTGCGGGGTCATGAAGACGAGCACCGCACACTAACCATTTTATGCAATGTTTTCCCATATTTGTATATGAGCCAGGCAAACGTCTGACTAGAACTCGTTTACCATGGGGGCACTTGTGGCAAATCAATAGCAAGAGCAGCAATAACAACAACAGCAACAAAACAACAGAATCATCAGTTATCAATAACGTTGGCGGAACAAACTAAAAAAGTACATCAGGATACAACACATCAATATAGAAAATTGCCTGCGAAGGGTTGTTGAGTGGGGAATGGGCACAGGGGTAAGGAATGATAAAACAGCAGAGAAAAAAAACAAGAGAAAGGTATAGTCGGCCGCCAGTATGACCGATGAGGAGGAATTCGATTTATTCCGGGGTAAAATGGAGGATTTGCTGATACTGCAGCAGTACTGGGCCGTTCGGTGGTTATATTATGATGTTCAGGTTCGCACAGGTCGTCGTCGCCACCAGAGTGCTGGTAGTAGTAGATATCCAACAGTTGGTAGAATTGCTGACGTGACGAAATTGCCAACAAAACCGACGAGGTAGAGGAGAGGCCGCAAAAAGAAGAAGCAGCAGTGGCAAAAAAAAAACATTAACCAGCTGGGGTTGTTCTCGATTGAGATACAATCGTCGATATGCTCCTGGTCGTCGATACGCTGATGTTGAAGCACTTGAATCACAAGTACATAGATAGATTATGTACTCGCAGTGCACATAATGTAGTACGAAGGTACACGCGACCCGATATCCAGGACAAAATGGAAGCAACAAGGATCTTACTCGTATACTCGTATTTATGTAAAAGTAGAAGTACCATGTTCGTGTAGAAAACAGAAAACACGAATACTCGCATACGAGGATAATCCGCAAAAAAGGGAAAATACAAAAAAAAAAAACACTCGTCATCGAGCATTTCAATGGAGTAGTTAGGAGGGGGTGTATGGTATTGGATGGTTGCATCAAAGAAAAAGACTAAATGCATTGCAGTTCTTCTTCCAAATGCAAACATTTTTCCAATTGCGCATTGCCATGTAGAAATCGTCAGGTGCAGCGGTGGACGTTAAGTTTATGCGTTTGAGGCGCACCGCACCAATCAATTTCGAAAGTAGATTCTGCAACCCCTTTGGAATTAAAAATAAATATTAATGAACTGATTGCTATTGACAACGGGTTATATTTTAAACGGATGTTTAATTTTTCACAACTCTTCTCTCCAAAAAACAATGTCAGATTTTTGACATTGACCGGATGACATCGGCTGGAGAAATTTTCTGTGAGAACTCTGGTTGTAGAAGCAAATATGATGATTATAATACAGAATGCACCAAGACCATCAATTTACCAAAAATATTTCTGTAAAATGTGGATTACCAAATTACTGGCAGTTTGGTCCTTGGTCATCACAATGCCATGAATTTTCTAAATATTTGTCATTGGAATGCAAATGGTCTGAGACAAACTCGAACTCGAGTACTTTCTATAGAGACACCACATTGATATATAATGTTGGTTTCCGAAACTCAAGAAAATTGTTTTAGAAATAAGGACCACATTTTTTTATGACACAACTCACCCAACAGGCAGAACACGCGGGAAACCGGTATTATAATTAGACAGAAGCTAAGACAACATTTAATGGAGGAATTCCGTAAGGAATACTCATAAGCAATCACTATCTGCCTGGAAGAATTCCCAGAAAAAATTACTATTTCGGCTATATACTGTCCTCCGCAATACAACCAATATAAAAGAAGAGCAGTAGGTACCACAAATTCTTCAAAACAATTGGAAAAAGATTTCTGGCAAGCGATTTCAACGCAAAACATGCATACTGGGGATCAAGGCCCAAGGCCCAAGGCCCAAATGGAAATAGGCTCTGTAACCTAGTATCTAACTAAGGATTCGATACCATCTCTCTTCTGGTAATCCAACTTACTGGCCGGCAGATCGACAAAAAATTGCAGACCTGGGGGACTTTGGCATTACAAGTAGCCTAAATCGAAAAAACTTTTTTGTAGAGCTCTCATTCATTTCCCGGTTATAATTACCTGGACAAAGACCGCTCCACCATTAGATTCCTTAGCTTATTTAATACAAACAATAACAAAGCAATAACAAAACAAAAGCAAAAGAAACTTTGAGCATGATAAATAGTCGTCCGTCATACAAGAGTTACGAGAGCAAAAACGACTTCTAAGAAGAAAATGACAAAAATTTAGGTCTCCAGTCCTAAAATATGAACCTTCAAGATTTTCAAACGCTCTCCATAAATGCTCAAAAAAGAAATGGATCTGCAAAATTTCCTCATAAATCTAACACCAACCAATAAAACTGATACTCTTTATGGCGAGCCACGAAACAGCATAAACAGAGACCGTTCAAGTAGAGTCCCCAATTCGTTTACCTGATGGCAGCTGGGCAAGGGATACGTCAGCGAAAGGAAAAGTGTTCGCAGACCACTTTAGTAAAGTCGGTACTCCAAATCAGAGCTCAAATCCTAAAACTCTCCTCGAAATGCCTGATATACATTTGCAAGCTGCTTTCAAAATAAAGATTAAAAACTTGACAGGAGCCATCAAAAAATTAAAGTTAAAAAAAAGCTCCTGGATGCGATATTATTACTGCAAAAATAATGAAGGAACTACTAAAAGTAGCCGTTACTACACATATTAAATGCAACACTACGCCTTTCCCGAACTTCTTGAAGTAATCAGATATCATCGTAACCGCTAAATCGGGTAAAGATCCTACTAAAGTAAACTCATTCTGGATCAACTTATGCCATACGTTGAATATTCAAATGCAATAACTCTGTACACATTCGGCTTCAGGAGAAGACACAATAGGATTGAATAGGTGCATCGCATAGTTACAAAAATTAGACGATAAATATTGTTCAGCTTTTTTTTTTGATATTACCCAAGCCTTCAAAATGGTATGGCACAAGGGGCTGTTACACAATATTAGGTAAATACTTCCTCAAAACACACACGGTATTCTAGAAAGTTACCTATCAAATCGTAGATTCCGAATAAAATATAAGCACTATACGTCTCATCTATATGCAACATAGAAGCCGAGGTCCCACAAGCGAGTATCTAGGGCCCCTTTTTGTACTTAATATATAATTCTGACTTGTCAACTCTCCCCATAACACACACCTCAACTTTTGCGGATGATACAGCAATTGTCAGCTCTCATAGAGACTTGAACATCGCATCTCAACGACTTAGAAAAATGGCTTAAAATCTGGAGAATTAAAGTAAATGAAAAAAATGTGCTCACGTTACTTTACCTTAGGTGAAATGTAATTGCGCCAGAGTTAAAAATCAACGGTCTTAGGATCCTAAAAACTCAGAATTTAAATACTTAAGCATTCATTCCGATCGCCGTCTCACTTGGAGTAAACATTTAAATACAAAGTCAGTCCAAATCCAATTTCAATTTAAATTACTTTACTGGTTACTCAACAGAAATTCAAAACTTACCCTAGAAACTAAAGTGATGATATATAAAACTCTCATCAAGCCTATTAGGTCTTAAGGAATTCAACTTTGCGGCACATTGTCAGCCACCAATATTACAAAATTAGAAAGAAGACAGACTAAGATACTACGAAGCATCACTTGCGCCCCTTGGTTCATTAAAAATAAAAATATCCTACGTGACTTGAAAATTCCTATAGTTCAAGACGAAATTAAAAAAAAAACATCAAAGTTCGAGGGTAGTCCCAGAAGTACCTGACCTTTCAAAAGAAAACACAAGAAATTTGGGAAAAAATATCTATGTTCCCTACATAGTCTGCTTTTTGTTCGATACAATTTTCCCAGCTTCGATACCCTGTTTAAAGCGAGAATCGTCAAGCTCCTTAAAATAGCTATCAACCTCTTCATGGTTGGCAAATCTTTTATCACCGCGCCATTTTTCAAGTTCAGAAACAGAAAATAATCCGAGGGCGCTGTATCTGGCGAATAGGGTGCATGAGGAAGCAATTCGAACTTTACCTCTTTGATTTTGGCCATCATGTTGACGTCTGTGTGAACTGGTGCATTGTCTTGATGGGAAAAAACTTTTTTCTTCGCCAAATGCGGCCGTTTTTTCCTTGATTTCATCTTTCAAACGCTGCAATAAGTTTGCATAATACACGCCGTTGATTGTTTTTTCTTTCTGAAGATAGCCAAAAAAAAATTATCCCACGCTCAATCTAAAAAACTGACGCCACCTTGCTTGCAGATGGAATTGTCTTCGCCTTCTTTGGAGCCGATTTTCCCCTTTTAGTCCATCGTTTTGACTCTTCCTTCACCTCGGAAGTGAAGGAAGTGATGAACCCATGTTTCATCCATGTTTATGAATCGACGCAAAAACTCGGCTTTATTGCTATGAAACTTCGCTAAACACTCGATTGAAACATCTTCACGACGCTTTTGTTTTTGTTCCATTGTAAGTAATCACGGCACCCATCATGCGCACAGCTTTCTCATGTCCAAATTATCATTCAAAATGCGATGTACCGCAATTTTTGAAATGCCTGCCATATCTGATCGCTCACGCACTTTCAGTCGACGGTCATCCAATATCATTTTGTGGATTTTCTTCACTATTTCTGGTGTACTCTCCTCATTTGGTCGACCATTGCAATGTTTATCTTGGGAACTCGTACGGCCTTGCTTAAGCTCTGCCACTCAATATTTTATTGTTGTAAACGAATGAGCTGACTCCCCCAGAGTACAATCCAGCTCAGTTGTTGGTTAGATTGAGGCCTTTCAAATAAATGTATTGTATTACATATCGATGACCTTTTCCATGTTTAAAAATTCATTGAGAGCGTTCACGATTGAGTGCTGCCGTACAAATACTGAACAACGTAGCGTCGTCAAACGTCAAATATAAGCTTTGTAAGGTACCAACTTTCTACCACACTCATTCTTTTTAAGCAACAACCACTATCTATACGTTAGGCGTGATACTTTTGGGACTACCCTCGTGTAACAGCAAACTGGAAAACTACCTCAAACCTCTCGCTAGAAACCTCTTAACCGCAAAAAGACTAAAGAAAAGAGATACTCTAGACTTGCTAGATTATGTTCCAACTTGATTTCTTAAAATTGTAAATCAGACCTTAGTTTAAAAACTTGATAGTTCAATACACTGGTAAAGAACATTATTATATTTTTTTTAGTCCCTAAGATTTTAAAACTTATTGCAAAAATCTACGATTGATTCAATAAACGACTACATATGCATACAAAAAAGTTTGGTCCTTTTCTTTTTGTTTATAGTTTACGTAAACTGGATGTCTTGAACGCGGAAGAGGCAGAAAAACTTAACTGAAAATGACCTTAAGACCCTTTATCAAATTTTCTTTGGGAAGTTATTTATATCCAAATAGAAGAAGCGAGGTGAAGCAAAGATTTTTAAGAACTTTAAGTTTTTGTTTTGAAATTTGGAAGAAAAGACAAATTTTGTTAAAATGTCATAATTTGAAAAAATAATTTACAGTCTCCTCGCAACCAAAATTGGAGTAACAAAGTCCTTCCGTATAAAAACCAAACCACTGGAGAAATCCTCAACTGTTCCAAAAAGGTAGAAAAAAGAGGTAGTACAAGGTGCCGTCATAGCCCCAACATCCTTCGTCGGTCGTCGTTATAATTTATAGCTGATGGGTGCGCACAACTCGCCTTGTGCTCTTGTTCCTTGGTGCTCTTGCTTGCGCGTTCAAATTTTTTTCCGGATATAGGATTATTATTGTCATCCAGCCAGGAGAATGCAACGTGTGTACGTGTGGCAAAACGATGAAATCTGCAGTCAGGACAGAAACAGCGAAAGGATATCACTTAAACGCAATTCTGCGGCGCGGCAGTTCACATTTTCCAATAAAATTAAGTTTCACGTGCAAAATGGGCCTGCTTCCTGCAGCACCAGACCACACCAACCAGACAATCGTTGGTGGATTTATCGAGCGATGAACCAGAAGGAACAAATATCGCTGAACATGATCTATGTGTGTAGCGCAGCGAACGACATCGCGTGTAGAAGCAATATCGTCGGGAGGTTAATGTATTAGCGATTTGCACCCAGAAGCGAATGACTATACATAGGGAAGTGGGGTGGTTATGCGACTTGAAGGTGAAAGGATGATACTGAAACGTATATAGCAACGAAAGGACTCTCACTTCAAGCGCTCGGATAAAAATCATTTGAACTCAGCAGAATACCGGCAACGCGTTGAAATTTGTTGTGACGGCAGCTGGAGTCCGGAGCGGCGGAGATTGGGTATTAGCGCAAAAGTTCAGATCAGGCTCATATTCGCCTCATCCCTTCCGATGACGGTCTAAAATGTAAACCCGCTCCTTCTCGCTGCGTTGTTTCGATATTTTATGACGGGGAAGTTTGCTGGAAATTGGAAGGAAATTGTGATTTAATGGTTGATTGCGTTTATAGATTAGAGGCGGATGTCTGTGTGTTGGAGATGTGTGGTGCGGGTGGATCGACGCTTAGCAATGGCGAGACCAGACCAAGCAGTCGCTTATATTTACGAGCAAAATTGGATTAGAGCGCCCGCCTATACTCTATCATAGCGAGACCGTCATCAACTTATTTATATGCGACTCTACTACACATGTCTGACGATGAAGCCACTAACGGCTTTCAATATGGCAACTATAGCGGTGGGTGGGTGGTGATTCTCTGAGTATACTAGCCGCGTTGGTTCTTTACTTCGACATGGAAATTTAGATGTTTTTCCGCTTCCACTTTACGATTATATTTTTATTCGATATTTTTGGCAATTTATCTCGTCGCCCCTCAAAAATGCGGTATTGTCGTAGATTTGTTTTCTTGGTGGTGACTGGGTGTTGCATAGTAGGTTAGGTACTATTGTCGATTTAAGCGATCTCTCTGACATTTGACTGAAAAAGCATTTTCAGCGAATGTTTTAGTTTTTCTTTTATCTCTGCATGTTTGTTGAATTCGATCAAAAATAAAATAAAATAGCTGCAATATATGCATGCCATGTCAACATGGAGCTGTTCACTATCGACTATCTCCAAAATGGGTCCATAACCATCAAACTGACATGAAAATGACTTTGTCGATCATTGCTGCGGACAGTTGTTATAAATATGCTAATGAGCAGCTAATAATGATGGTTTCATTAAGAACGTACAATTTTGCTAGCTAAAGAAAACAGCTTGTGTTTGAGATACCAGAGAAATAATAATTTTGTGGTTATTACCATTGGTGACATTAATTACGAAATACATCATTCAAATGTCTTTCACGGGAACGCTATAGCCCTGGTGAACCCAATTTTTCATGACTGGTTTGCATAAATCGGGCAGTTCCGTATTCGAAGTTCGTCTCAAGTCTCTTGTTTATTGTTTTAGCTTTGGACTGTGGGCTTGGTATATAGCTCCAAATAAAATCCCCATAGGTATCAAATCACACGAATCAGGCGATCAATTTCTGAAGATAACACTGTCACCGAACTTCGACTTCGATAACTTAATTGTTTTCGTCAGCTCTTGGGCATGTGAATCCGGCATATGTGCTCCAAGTCAACCTCTTCCAATAAATCCCAAATATAGATGAACAAAATGGGCTCTGTTTTAGTGAACTCTATTGGCTGTGAGTGCATTCAAGACGAAGTATAAGCAAATGACCCATCCAGCATAAGACCCAAACAAAATTCAACTATAGACCGTGAGCTTCTAAAACTAAAAAATAGGTTTAATAATAATATTCGGCGCGACAGACCGTTGCGGTTCAATGCCTAGCTTCTCGCGACCAATTTTGTTGTGCATGTATATTTTTGGACACAAATGGAAGGGACGTACAATTTATGGCCAGATCCGAAGGGCGAATTGAGAAACTTTCCGTGACAAGTTATTACTCTCGGAACGTTTGTCACCCATTCGCGAGAGGTGGGACACCGTGAAAAATACTTTTGGTGTTATTGGAATTCGAACCACACACCTGCTCAACAAAAAAAGGCACGCACAACTATCGAGCCGAAAGGTTTAAAAAATTCTGCTTCTAAAACTGAAAAGACTCAAAAATAATTGCAAAAAAAAGAATCTTTGACAACTCCCTGTGGTTTTTCGTGGGTGGAAAAGTCCTTTTGAGCAAACTTCTAATTCAGGCGTTTGAGGCTAGAGCTTTAAATCGTAACCGCGAAGAAAGAGAAAACTTTGAAATTGGAATAAAGAACCAATTGCAAGGAGTGCGCTCTTTCGATAGAAATAAAACTCAATCGGGTGCCACAAGATTGCCATTTGCGCCCCTTATTTTTTGTTGCATGCTTTGATCGTCAATTTTTTCATCTTTTATTGTGTATCTCTTCACAATTTTTAATTTCCGGTGACAACACTTATTGTTAAAATTTGAGGCCCATCGCGCCTTAGGGCCAAGGGATGTCAATAACATTTTTTTTACACATATGTATCTCCGATGGAAAAAGCTTTTTGTAAAATCTTCTTAAGGGATCGGGCCCTTACACTTGAGGGGTGCCCATATAAATTTTTGAAAAATTAACCCGATTTTCTTCAAAATTTAAACACATTTATGTCTCCGATGTACAACCCTTATAGTAACATTTTTTGTGCACCGTTCAGCCCTGAGGACTAAGGGGTCCATACAAATTTTTTAAACATTAGCCCGATTTTCTTCAAATTTAAAAACAAACAAAAGTTTTTGTAAAATTTTTGGAGTGATCGGGTCCCGGGGTCGGGGTGCTCCCAATTTTTTTTTTAAAGTAGCCCGATTTTATTCAAACTTTGCACACATGTGTATCTCCGATTAGAGAATTTCCACAAATTTTTATGGGCCTTGTATTTTATGTAATAAAGTCAGATTGTCGCGTATATAACATAACACATATAGTCTTTTAATTAAGGCGCTGGATGCGGGGGCGATATGGCTCTTAATCAGTACCGTTCATTCTCGATTAGTTTATCAGTTAACCCCGGTGCTAATAGCTTACTGCAATCATAATTAAGTACGCGCATCGATTTTCCGTCAATCATCAGACAAACGTACAAGTATCTATCTACCATAGGAAAACCATCTGTCTCTTCAAAGCACGGCCAGCGATTGGCTTTGGATATTATTAAATTTCCTGGTGAGCATTCGACGACGTGACGACCACCAACAAATAGATGGTCAGAGCGCGGTGCGATGCGTCCGACACAAGTTACAAAGAAAACATCCGATTGACATCGAATACAAAAGCAGATTATGCCGCCTCGAAGCAAAAACACATCAGCACAGCCAGCAGGATTAATTCACCAAAGTGCGGCTGGGTGGGAAAAGGGACAGCGACGCCGAACCAAATCCATTTCACTCTGTTATTAATTATTATTTTTCCAGATATTGACTCTGGGGACTATCATGTTGACAATAAAGTTGGTCCTCGCAGCTTAAGTTTGTCGTGTCGCAAATATTATTCTCCGGCGGCCGTTTGTCGGATTATTAATTGGGAAAATTCTTGAGAGCCTGTATATACGCGCGGACAACAGTTATCTACGATATCCGCATTCATTTAAGCACCCTGTCCGCATAGACAATCATCTTATCCTCCCCTTTGGCTGGAGATTTCTCTCATCTCGCAATTGACTTTTCTCTGATGCGACACCAAAAGGACCGCGAGGCAAATTGTTTTTGCAAGGAATGTGTGATGCGAATGGAAAACCTACTACCGTTCAGACATCCTGTCCGACGACAATTGCTCATGTGTGTCGGTCGCAAAACTAAAAGCACATTTGCTTGCTAATTATTTTAATGTAACCAATTTCCGCCGGAATTCCATCGACTTAACAAGAGCGTCCATTTGCTACCACAAGCAACTTCCAATGTTGCGGCGATTGGCTATATATAAAAGAATTTCTGTTAATTAATTTGCAATCATTCCGATATAATGACGAACAAGGATTTTTCTGTCGGCTTGGATCGATGCGAGTGCAGGTGCGACGTGCGAGTTTCCGTCTTATGCTCACTCGATACTTCGAAGCCAGCCATTAAACTGCTGTTTAATTTGGCATCCTATGCACTTCTCCTCATCTCTCTTTACCACACCTCTCCCTGAGGAAAACTCAAACTTTTCTGGAATCGCGTCGGTCGCAGTGAAGTCACAGCTCGCAGGATAAAACAAATATTTATTTAAACTGAAACAGCCAAAGCGACTGCACCCAGCGCAGACAAAAGTCAATTAGAAAGATTTATGTCCTTGTTTAAGGTTTATCCTTTTGTGGCAATCGGCCAGAATGTTTTCGTTATATGCGAGATTCGCTGAATACATTCACACCAACTATGCAGTCAGGAAAGCCAATGGAAAGTGTCCTTATAAACATTAAGCCGGTATATAGGACGTTGACTGTACTCTTGTTTGTTTATACGACACAGTGTGGAGCGGGTGAAAGGCCACATTCTCGCACAGAAATTTATAAATTTGCGTCGCGCGATCTTGCATGTGTACAATATATTAATGTATTTCTACTTTCTCGCTGTAAACATTTATAAATGGTATTTTAAGGATTTATCTTTGATGTATCTATGTATTCAAGATGTAGTGATTTTCTTTTTACTGACATTTTTACTTACTTTTCTTTTTTACTTATACGCATTATGTAATCCAAATAATGCTTTCGTGCAGAGTATTCTACTACCATTCCATTCCATTCCATCTAGGGCATGTTTCTGACATACAAACATTTTGTAGGAGACGCCACAATTCGCGGTTGAAGGTATCAAAGTTCACGTTTTAGGTCGAAGATAAATTGTTGCCTTGTAATGATCGAACGGGTCGATTTGGGCTCAGTCAACATCAAAGACACCACGATAGATTATTTCAGTTAAGTTAAATATCTCGGCGTTTTTCTTGATAAACGACTAAACTGGAATTGTTATATCAAGCGCCCTAGCTTGTGGGCCAGTAGACGCCTCTACGGCAGAACTTGGGGTCTAAATCGTAAAATGGTACATTAGATGTATACAACAATGATGGTGAGATATTTTATCACGTACGCGGTCATCGTTTGGTGGCCTAAAGTTCTTGAAGGGACAACGGCAACTAAGCTTCAGAAGCTACAAAGAATTGCCTGTCGATTGCCATGTGCACCTGCCCTACGACAGCACTAGAAGCTGTATAGCGGAACCCCTATATGGGAAATTGGTGAAAGTTCACAAGAAAGTCCTGCTATTGGATAACAGAAGTGGTTCTTGAGCTTGGTCACAGGTCAGGTCACACGCCCGAGAAAAATGCGTCTCTGGCCCGTAGTTTGCGACAGAATCCATCGACCTCAACTCGACCCCTATCGCAGCAACTGGCCATTAGTCGCACCAGCCTGAGTAGATTACTGAACAAAGACCTCAGATTATTTGATCACAAGGTCCAGGTGACTCAGAAGTTGAAAGCAAATTACCACTTCGATATCAGTTCTCTGTGTGGGTCATAGACGAGCTTGATAATAACTTCGATTTTGGTCGAAAAATTATACTTTCAGAAAAAGTGCATTTCTATCTCGGGGGCTTTCGGATCAGCCACACGTAATCGTAGAGAAGCCAATTGCATCTACCTAGAGCGACAGTTTTGTTTTAATTTTGGAGTGGTGGCCCTTTTTTTCGAAAATGCTGATGAATATGCGGTTACTGCCAATGGCGACCGTTGCAGAGACAGCAGACCAACCTGTTATAGCCTCAAATCGACGCCATGAATGTGGACGACCCTTGGTTTCAACAAGATGGCGCCACATGCCATACAAGCCGACTGACAATCGATGTCTTTCGCGGCAAATTTGGCAACCGAATAATCAGCCGTTTTGGAGATGTCAGTTGGCCTGCGTGGAGCTTTTTATTCTTAAATCAGAGACACCCTCCTTCATAATTAAAAAAAAATATTAATGTGTACTCATTTCATAGCGTTTTTAAAAACAAACTTTTAAATTTCCCACCCTTTCTATCTTTCCAGATAGTCAGGTGAAAGCGCTGTCCAATTAAATGGACTCGATATCAGTCAAAAACTGTTACGATGTACTGCAACTTCTTGCCAGACACAACAAAGTCAATCTCGGTTGCGTCCCTTGTCATCAAGGAATTGAAGGCAACGAATCTGCAGATGAACTAACTAGGGCTGGCTCAGAATCTGCGTTCATAGGACCTGAATCCTACTGTGGTATCAACTTCCCCGTGGGGGTCCAGCTGCATCTTAACCTATTTATGGTTTTGGTGCGAGTCTCTACTACGGAAAATAATAAGGGCCACGGGTACTTATCGTTTTCTTCGTACTTTGAGACCCAGAAAGGGCAACTAGTACTTAGAGATAAATCTTTTGGCTTACTCTTCGTACTTAGTAGCTAATTTCGTACAGGTCTGTGTTGTGCATTGGATAGTTTCTATCATAGGCGGCCTAGGAGTAGTCCACTCGAGTAGTCTGTGCCCAATGGACCAGATTTAACCGTGAGGTTGACATGGTCTGGGGACAACTTTGGCAGCGGACCCAGTTCGTTCTGGGGATGTAACGTGGGGGCCGCGGCTTACCCTCGAAAGAGGGGAATGCCTGACAGGAATAGCATAATTATGTGCATAATTAATGGCGAAAGCTGGGTAAGTGCGGGTGCGTCCGACTCCATTAATGATATGATGTCAACTGGTCTACCGCCACAGCACTGATAAATTGTTAGGAAGCGGGTGAGTTTCATTGTGGCTTGCGATATCACCTTAACAAATTTGGTGTGGGATCAGATACAGAATTTAGGTTCTGCTCGGAAAATGAAGAGTCATCCGAACACTTAATCTGTGAATGCCCGGCATTACCGTGGTTAAAAAAAATATGCTCGACAAAAGAGTTGAAATATTCTACCACTAAGGATTTACTATCATTCATTAGTGAGTTGTACGTCTCTTAGAATAAACAAATTCTGAGATACACATGTGGGCGCAGTGGCTCAGTGGATAAGTGCATGGACTTCTGAACAGGAGGTTTGTGGTTCGAATCCCAGTAATACCAAAAGTATTTTTCATGGTCCTAGCTCTCGCGAATGTCTGACAAACGTTCAAGAGTAATAAATTGACACGGAAAGCTTCTCAATACGCCGTTCGGATACGGGTGGACAGGCGAACGGGCATGGCTCAATCGTCTCAGCAATCGACCCAGACTCGAAAGTCAAATCAATTACGCGATTTTAAAAATTACGTTTACCATATTGATAGGCGTTTTACAGTTTAAGAAAATTTCGTTAAAGTGTGTCTCCGAATTTCCGAAATATCTATTCAGATATACCATAGACTGAGCTACGAGTATAACGATATTTTATCAATAATGAAACAATCTTTTGATCAAATTCGCGTTCGTTGTTCCCAACTTTAATTTCTTATCCCGATTCTACAAAAGAGCGACTACCGCCTGACCTTAAAACCTAAACTTAAATTCTTAAATGTGATATCCACAGCAAGATGAGAGATTTCACTGAATTGTGTTTTCTTTTTCTTTTTCTCGTTCGTTTTTTGAACCGAAACTAAAATCGATGAACTCTAAAAACGGTTTGAGAAGAACTGTACTATTGTGTGTCGTGCTGTGTAATGAGTGGAACTTCATGCTTTCCACCAACCAACGCCAACGTTGAAATAACAAAGAAAAGAAAAGAAGAAACCAACACAACAAAAAAACAAAGCCGCAAACTCAGTGCAAAGTTGCTCATAAATTGACTGAGCGTTGGGGAAGTGAACCGATTCGTTACGTTCGAGAGACCACGCCTGCAATGGAAGCTATCATATAGCGTTTTTGTGTTTCGTTTGTTTGCATATTCGTTGTTGTTTCTCATTAAGTTTTTTGTTGTTGTTTTTTCAAGAATCTCACCAGCGACTTGAAAGCACTCGAGCAACTTTTTACTCTTCCAGAGAAGGAAAACTCAGAAAAAAACTTGAAGGCATGCGCACGATTGCTTTTGCTGGCTGGTACTTTTATGAGTGAATACGATGAAACAGTAGAAGAGAACTCCGCCCAGTTCAAGTGCTGCGTTTGCTTTTCTCGTCCAACAAAGCGCGAGTACCAGAGTCAGTTTTTTTTATTTCTGACTCCTCGAATATTTTCTTTCTGTCGTTGGTTTCTATTCGCGCAGTTTTTGTCGCAAGAAAAATACAAAGACGTACTGATACGGCACCACGGAAATGCTGAGCGCTTTCATAGACTTTTCCATTTATTTTCGCTTTTCATTTCGACGAACAAGACGACGAACGGAACGACGGAACATTTCTTGGTGGTATTTTATAGATTTTTTGTTTGTTTAGTGTACTATAGTGTCGTCGCCGTGTACATATTTGTAGGTACATCAGCCATAAGTAGGTAGGTACTTGTTCGTTCTATACCCTACCCTACAAAAGCAGTTGTGCCATTTCCCCATAACACACGTAGAATGTCGTTTGCAAATGCAGTAAAACATTAAAAGCAAGTTTTCAGGAAAACTTTAAAAAAAAAACGGAGTTTGGCCAGCATAACCATTCGGATCTACTACGAGTATACTTACCAACGTAAGGGAACTACGAGTGTAGACATAAATGCAAGAAGAGTTCACATTTTGTTGTTTGCAAAATCCTTGCCGACCGACAAAGTCACATTTTAAAGTGCAATTTACAGACTTTGTTCAACTCCTTGTAATTAACTGTGTATAGGAGGAGGACCAGGAGGTTCTGTGGTTGTTTTTCAACTTTGAAACTACATAGGTACCCAACTTGTTCAGATGTTCAATTTGTCATGCACTCAATTGCATATTTAGTGAAGCAGGAGCTCTGAAGTTCTGAAGCCAGTTGAAGTGTTCGAGCAGTCTTCTTTGTGCATCGCTTCCAGAACCAGCTATTAATTTTTACAAAAATAAAATTATTTTGATAACAAAAATGTAATGACAAAGTAGCGATACTTACTTGGAATTGTTTTTAATTTTCGCAGAATTTTTAAAAAAAAGTGTTCCAGTTGATAGTCGAGTAACCAAATATGTTTAGGTGTACACTTTTATAGAATTGTTAGCGCTGTAACGCACCAAAGAACTTAAGAGCAACTTGACAGAATGAAATCTTTCTTAGGCAAAGAATGACGGTGCCAATTTTTTTGTCCGCTGCGAGTTGTCCGTCCAAGGGAAGCAAAAAATAAGTTTTTTTTTTAAAATTAAAATACGGAATGATTTACCGGTGGCCAAAAGTTTTTCATTTTCTCCTGCCATACTCGCATGTAGAGTACAAAAATGGTCAGACTCTCTTCAAGCCTTTCCATTTTCGCTCCTTTTAGACTCATTGTTTTAGTAGGCAGAGTCCTGAAGGAGACGCCTGTTTGCAATAAGTGCTATAGTTTCCTGTTATTGATAATGGTAGCTTTTCTGAAAAAAAGTATGACAATGGGATTTTACATCTATTACATTTCCAGGAATGTTTTTGAATACTATCTTTAGTATGGCGCTTTCGAAACTTCAGAATAAGCAAGTCAGCCCATTGAAAAAATTATTGTGACCGATTTGGTCTTGTGCCTGATTTTCGGTCTTGGAAAAAGTCAATTCCGTCCTTTTTGACGGGTAGGTACTCACTTCTTATATTGTTATTTAATATCTACTAGCTTTTCCCGGGCGCTTCGTCACCCGCACACATGAATCTCCACCATGACATCCTCCACCGCCTGCACACATGAATCTCCGCCTTGCCATCACTATACCACGGGAGGGGTGTTGCCTATTGACCTAAACATAAACAAAGCGCCACCTCGATCGTATTAGCACTGGCATGTGGTTTACCGAGATTTTATTAAGACTCATATTCTGTAAAAGTGACAGCTCAATCGGCTGTCTAGTTTTTGAGGTTTACAGCGCTTTTGATTTGCTGGGTACAGTGACTATTTGGTGTCCCATTTCGACAGCGTTCTCGACGAAAACCAAACACCAAACCTTTACTGTACCCAGCAAATCGAAAGCGCTGTAAACCTCAAAAACTAGATATGCTTTTTCGTCGACTTTAGTTATTCAGTTACAAAATTGGCCGTCACGAAAGGCCCTTTTATTTAAACGGGGTAATATATAGCCTGGCAGTCAGATATCAGCAGAATAGGGGGAATAACACAAAATGCACCAGAATTGCAAGTGGCCGTAACTATCTCTAACTGTCAGCAAAAGAATGCAACCCACGGTAGTCAGATTTAAAAACATAAGCCTCATAAACGTTTACGCACCTACAGAGGATTCCCCAGATGATGAAAAAGAAGAATTCTTTGAACTCCATGCCTGTCCTCAGTATGACGTAAAAATCATTCTGAGGGATATGAATGCCAAAATATGTTGGGAGTCAGTGTTCAGGCAGTGCATTGGCACCCATATCTTACACAACATCAACATTAATGACAATGAACAACGAGTCATAGAGATGGCAGCAAGCAATAATATGGTCGTTGCGAGTACAAGGTTTGCACGTAAAAATATCCACAAAGCCACCAGCCAGGGTATCTCCTGATGGAGCAACTCACAACCAGATAGGCCACGTGTTGATAGACCGCCGCCACAAGCCGAACCTGATGACGGTACGAACGTAACGAGGTGCCAACGTCGACTCGGACCACTATCTTGTTTTGGCTTGGGGCTCCGAGCGCGGATTGCATCATCACGAAAGACTGCATCCGCGAATCAGATTCGAGTCAACACGGCTGCCCTTCGCAATGAAGAGACCAGAAACAACTACGGTAAAGCGGGAAAAATGCAAGGCGAGTAAGTCCTCGGGATAGGGCAGGCGTAGAAAAGAAGTAGACACGCCTTAAAAATACTGTCATTAGTACTGCTGACTCCATCTTAGGCAGTAGTCGTAGAGATCGGAACGACTGTTTCGATGACGAATGTAAGCTAGCGACGGAACGTAAGAATGTTGCGTACCAAGCAATGCAACGTGGGCACGCGAAGATGAATATACAGAGCTCGGAAGATATGAAAAAACAGTTCACCGGCGAATGAAAGCAGCCTAGGAGAGGAATCTGGTCCGTGAACTAGAACAGTACAGAGAGCAAGGACCGCACGAAACGCGGAAGTTCTACTGAAGAAAGAGATCCCAGCGGACCTGATAAAAATAGGAGGTCCCACTTTAAACCAAGCAATTCATGAAATAATAGTGCAAGTATGGGGGGAAGAAGCTATGCCAGAAGACTGGCAGAGAGGCATCCTGTGCCTCATACATAATAGTGAGATATCAGAAAATGCAGCAATTATCGTGGTATAACGTTTTTGAGTACCACGTATAAGATTTTCTCCTATATCCTTCAAGACAGGATAGCCCCATACGCTAAAGTCAGCATTGGCCCACACCAGCATCATCCCATCAACAAGTGATCAGATTTAATGAAAATGTCTAGAGTTTTTAAACTCACTACACCACCTTTTTATAGACTTTAAAGCCAGCCGCCTATGATAGCATAGCCACAGAGTTGAACTTTATAAAGCCATTAGAGAATTCGACATCCAAAATACTTTGACACGACTATGTAGGTAGACCATAACCAATGTTATAGGCCAAGTGAAATCATCCGGATCACTATCAAGCCCATTTAACATATAACGGGCTCCGATAAGGGGATGGATTGGCCTACGTCCTCTTCAACCTGGCGTTGGAGAAATTGATCCTTGACTCTGACCTAACGGCGGGAGGAACAATCCTCTATAAGTCCATTCAAATACTGGCTTACCCAGACGATATTGACATCGTTGGTAGAAACAGAAGAGCTGTACAGCTGTTTTCATCCAGATCGAGCAGGCGGCACGAAATCTGGGGCTGCATTTAAATGAGAGCAAAACAAAGTAGGTACATGGTGGCCACGTCTGCGAGTAGAAGATCCAATCCAATGCAATCCTTTAACTATCTCGTGTCAACTGTAGCAGCCGATAACACCATGGAACCAGAAATACGCGCACGGTTGCTTAAAGGCAACAAAGCCTACTCTAGTCTGTCAAGACTCTTCAAATACAGGAACTTAACCATAACATCCAAGCTGCTGATATATAAGACAATGGCCATACCAGTACTTACAAATGGATGCGAGACTTGGGTGCTTAGCAAAAAGCATTTTGACCTCTTAGCCGTGTTCGAGAGAAAAGACTTACGGAGAATTGTTGGCCCGTATGTGAGGAAGGACGATTCCGGAGACTCTATAATGATGAGATCTACGAGCGTTACCGCGATGTCGACACCGTGAAGAAAATTAAGCTCGGTAGGTTCCGGTGGGCAGGACACCTAGCTCGCATGAGCGAAGAGGATCCTGCTCGGAATGTCTTTTGCGGTAGGATTTATGGAACACGACAGCGAGGACGGCCAAGACTACATAGGAAGGCGTAGACCAGAACGCCCAGAGTTTATGGATGCGAAACTGGATGACATCGGCTCGAAATCTGGACAGGTGGAGAGACTTTTTGTGGGAGGTCAGGACCGGCCCCCGGTTATAGAGCCAAATATGATGATGTCTGCTTAAATGCTGTTGTTTAAATGCGTGCTTCTCACACATATTCATTTAAAATCGTTCACATTAATTTTTGATGTACCTATATAACCAAGAAAAAAATTCACCTGAATTCAAATTTTGTAAACTTGAGGCAAACCTGACATTAATTGTACCAATACTGTTTAACATAATTACATATACATTTCTAAAGGACTGGGGAATACGCTTATGTCAATACCATTTGCTGATATTTTGATAATGTGTCCCCTAAACTTATATCGGAAAATTAGCAACTTTAAAAACCTCTTCAGTCAAAATTGAAGACTTTCATTAGACCCAACATTTTTAAACTCGTTTCGTTAAATCTGTATAATTTTGTCTTTTACAGTGTCAATAGAATGAATCCATAACTATAACTATAAAAAATATCTTTTTGTTTTTATTATCTATGTCAAGTGTAACAAAGCATTTATTTGAATAAATTTCAATATCAATTTAATTCAGAAAACGTTCTGGCATAAACGATAAACGACTTACAGGAAATGTACGATTAATTGAATGAGGATATTTACACCGCAACCCTCCCCCTCCTTTATCA
The DNA here is from genome assembly GCA_947095585.1 of Nephrocerus scutellatus. Taxonomy (NCBI): domain Eukaryota; kingdom Metazoa; phylum Arthropoda; class Insecta; order Diptera; family Pipunculidae; genus Nephrocerus; species Nephrocerus scutellatus. The sequence goes on along the minus strand of OX352765.1, from coordinate 24,165,994 downwards.
TTATCAGCACCTGGCTGCATGTAGTTTATGTTCTGTGGCATATTATTGCCACAAGGAATGCGATTATATCAACAGGTCTCTTGCAAATGATTCGTTTTGCCCCACAAAGTCATGTCCGTGCGTTGTTACCACTTTTGTGCGCATACATTCACAACATCTGAAACAAAAATAATGCGGTCATCAATTAAGGTCACCACACAATGTGTCACAGAGGCGTTGTAATTTCCGCAATTAAACTTTGCTCCTCTGATGTGTCTACTACACAACGCCACGCACTCAGGCAGTCAGCCATGCCTTTAGGCGGCGCTCACGTCGTCGCACATATCATATCAATGGAATTTCTCACATATTTCAATTTGCGGACAGAAAGGACCCACAGAACATATCTCATCGCCTCATCGATTAACTTCACATCTAACTATGGGAGAATGACCGCCAAGTTATTTATATCATAATATATACCGTCTGTATGTGTGTCGAGTATGCTCGCTCCTGAAGGAGCCACCACAATACCTTTGTGCGGGCACCACTTGCTGTGCCAATGGTCATTACTCATCTGGAATGATTAGAATTCTCGAGAGGAATTCATTTCATTTCGTTTCGATGAATGGATCGGCGGCGGCGGTGTTGGTGAGAATCCTTCCTTTCATTAGCGCGATTGGAGTGTTCGATGATGTACGTGGCGGAGTTCTTTTATTCCTGGTAATGTGACTTAATGGGTGAATGTTGAAACAAACAGAAGTTTACACTATAATCGTGGAATAGTGGAACAAATCGATGTTGGTGTTCTCAAATAAAAAGGCGAGGCTTTTTGTACTAACCCCAAACCAACAACACAATCATTAAATAGTGGGACTAATTGGTGTAAGTGTTATTAAGGCTTTTTGCGAAACCTATAACCAAAGAAAGATAAATTTCTGGTAAAGACAGACTTTTCAATGTTAGTCGAGGTGCGTAATTTTTATGAAAATTTATTAAGAAAAAGCTTATATTTTTATTTTATTTTGTTTGTTACAATAAATCAACACCAATATACTTTTGATGGATGTATCTAATAATTCACACAGTAAAAATGTTCCATATTTGAACATCGCAGCGGTTTTTGTGTTTAAGTCAAATTTTTTTAAGATAGAGAGCGAGTGCATATTCGTGATCATCACAGCTAGTAGCTTTTTGTTGTTTTTATTTACTACTACCGGAAAAAAATCACTGAGTGCCGACAGGCCAATCGGTGTAAGTTGACTTTTTTTTCGGGATAAGTGGACTCATTTTTTTAGGTGAACATGAGAACATATGTTAGGAAAACAGCAAGAGGTGCAATCGAACAAACTTTTTTGGAGCGTACGTGCCAGCTTATACTTGGAAAAGGAAAGAGTATACGATCTGTTGCTCATGACCATGGGATTCCTTACAAAACCATGCAAAGATATGTTAAAAAATTTGAGCAGAAAAAGTTGGAACATCCTTCCACCCCAATTGCTGAGCTGTCTCTTGAACTCTTGAAACTCTTTATTTTTAGTTTTTGTTTCAAATAAAATTGACTTGTTATTCTATTTTAATAGTTTTATTATCAAAAAGGTAAAAATAAGAATATAGTCAACTGACCCCATACCCTTAGACAACTAACCCGGTTCTGGGGTTACTTGACTCATATGAGGTCGTTGTGTAAAATTAAGAAAATAGGGTCTTAAAATAAGCTTATTTTTGTAGAATTATTTTTTTTACAAAGCGAAAAAGATGTTTTATAAAAAGGCATTTGATCCGTTTTGATATCTTTTTTAGTTTTTTTAAAATAAAAGATAAGCAAATTTTGAGTCTACTATCTCCGGTCTCCCCTACTTGCCCCACTGTCAAAAATAAGAAAGCTAAATTTCTGTTCAAGATATGCTTTTATATTTTTAATGAGGTGCGTAATTAATATAAAGATTAAAAAACCACTTATATACGATATTTTAAAAAATTAATATTTTTTTTTAATTTTTTTTTTGTTTTGTTTTTTACAATAAATTACCACTAATATATTTTTAATAGAGATGCTTACACAATAAAATTTATTCCGATTTGTAACAAATGAATGAGAAAAAGGTACTTGCTCCCCAGTAAGAAAAAAGTGAGGAAAGCGAAATGTCTGGTAAAGGCAGACTTTTAATTTTTAAATGATTTCTATAAAAAAAAATCATTAAAAACTAGCTGAAACAACCAGCGTTGCCCCCACCATTCTGTCCCCGCAACACTACCCCCATTCAACTGACCACCAAGACCCTCTGAGACCCCCTTAAAATACCCCGTAACCAATCCCCTCCCCACGAAAAATATATCACCTCTATCTATCAAATCCACACAATTCTATTTGGCATCGCCATTCAGGCTAAACAGGTTATTTGCTGATTTCAACAGCATTCACTCAGCTTGTGAATGAGCCCACTCGAATTCGAGACACTGTAAGTTATAACGCTATTATCCTCGACTTTTTTCTTACCTCCTATCCGAACAAATACACCATCAGTGTACTATTACCTCTAGGCTCTTCAGACCATTGTGTAGTATCAGCTCGCCTGTACTTGTAACAGTCGAATCCTCTATGGAACTGATTTACTTTCGTACTCGTCAAGTGGCTAGAGTATTAAATGATCTCAACATTCATAAATCTGCTTGGCCTGAGGATATTCTCGCTCTAGTTTTGAAGAGGTGTTTTTCAACGTTGGCATTGCCACTGAGCAGGTTTTTATATTCCTATAGTCTTCCCCCTGCCTGTTCTAGCCTGTTTCTAAAAAAGAGAACTGGTATCTGTTTCTTCGTACCGATCCATTGCGCTAACATCCAAACTTTCTGAAGTAATGGAAACGCTAATCAATCGTAAGCTTATGCAATACCTTGAACCGGCAGTATGGTTTTCGAAGGCAACGTTTTACAGGTGTACTGATGGCATATCTCACCGAAAAGTGGAACCAGTCTATTCACAAATTTGGTGAAAGTAAAGATAATGCACTCGTTATATCCAAGGCATTTGACAGAGTTGGCATCAAGCTCTTTTGTCGAAAATTAATACCTATGGAGTTAATAAGACCCTGCTTGGAATCGTTACTACATTTCTGATCATTCAATTCAGGTCGTATTGGACGGTTTCAAATCCAGTGTTCACCGCATAAACGCCGACTATTTACAAGGCTTATATTTGCTATAAACTTGAATACAACTGTATTGTCTGGGCAGGTGCTCCCAATACTGTATTGCATCTACTCGACAGAATTCAGAACGCCACAATAAAACTTATTGGTAAATGTTTCCAGCTTGTCACTATTTTTTCGCTTTCTTCATAAGCGGTGTTCAAAAGAAATATCTAGATGCATCCTGCGTGCGTGTCGTGGGCCGAAACAAGATGTTGCCGATTTTGTCTAGCTATGGTGTTCCGGAAAAACTCATTAACATCATTAAGGAGCTGTACCGCGACTCAAAATACCGCGTCATTCATAACGGTCATCTTGGCTCACCTTTCAACATCTACTAGGGAGTCAAGCAAGGTTGCACCCTCTCACCATTGCTTTTCACAATTGGTATCGACTGGGTGATGAAAATAGTAACTCGTACTCCATCGGGTTTGCCATGGAATGTTTTCACCGCCTAGAAGACGCAGACTATGCCGATGATATATTTCTTCTATCAGAATCGCTAGGTGACATCAAGTGAAAATTATACTCACTAGAACTCCACGCTAAAAAAGTGGGTTTAAAAATTAACGTCTCAAAAACAAAACTACTTCGCGTTAACGCTGGTGGAACATGTGAACTCTCGAATTGACGGGCATCAGATAGAGGAAGTCGATAAGTTTTGTTATTTGGGCAGCTGGATGTCAAAAAATGGTGGTGCTGACTCGAATGTGTGCTATCGTGTAATCAAGGCGCGACACTCCTATAGTATGCTTAATAATATCTTGAACTACTCGCATATCTCCTGGAATCTGAAGCTAACGATCTGCAGATCTAACATTCTCTCAGTACTCTTCTATGGCTGCAAAACGTAAAAAGTCACAGAGTCAATTACAACGCGCCTCCAAGTCTTCGTCAACAAGTGCTTAAGGAGGATACTGAGAATAAGATGGCCGGACATTATCACCAATCAAGACTTGTGGAGGGTAACGCAGCAGGAAGCAATCGCGATCACCACCAGACGACGAAAATGGAGCTGGATTGGTCACACTTTGAGAAAGCCATCGAACGATATTACGAAACTAGCGCTCGACTGCGGAATCCACAAGGAAGCCGCCGAGTTGGCCGTCCTAGCAAGACATGGAAAAGGACAAAAGAAGAGGTAGCAAGATCCCAGGGGACCGAGTGGCGTCTCTTCAATCCTCGGGCGATAAATCGAGTTCGTTGGCGGCCGTTTGTAGAAGCCCTATGCTCCTCCAACTTAACCGGAATACCCGTGCCTCAACTCGAGCTCACGGGTCTACCATTAGACCTATCTTCGGAAGTACCAACTAATTCAGAGACAAAAAAACGTATTTGCTCCACCCTTTAAAAGTGAAGCTCCAAAATCTATAACAAAAAATCTAAATTTCTTGTAGAGACGTCTGTCTCTTTTAATTAATTTGAATTTTTGTATGTATATTATGGAGTACTTGCTCCACTGTAACAAAGTGATGAAAAAACCAAATAAATTCATTACAATTATTTTTTTTAGGAATAATGTCAAACATTCGTGTGCGTGCGCTCGGTGACTGGAGTCGGAATGAGTGGAACATTGCTGTGAGTTGACAAAGGCGGTTCGTGCATATCAGTCCTTCTCCACCCATTCATGTGGCGAATGCCATCAGCAAGCTCATTTGTCAAAATTCTAGTCCATATGCCGTCCAGCCGCACAATGTCATAGTATGGCTGACCATCGGCCACAGTTCTACTATTCCATCTTCCCGTACTACCAATTCGAGTTAATAGGAAATAATGGACTTTCTTCCTTTTGATGATGCTGATGTTGATGCTCGTCGCACAAGAGTGCAAATCGAAGGATTCAGTCAAAGAATTTCTGGAAGACGTTTGTCCGTACAACCGACTGTCGTCGGATATATAAGGGTTGTTCTTGGCTGACCATGAGCACTGTTTGTGGCAAACCTCAGAACAACCATAGCTCCACCGGATGTTTGGTGTTTTGTATGTGTGCTTGTGCGTGGTGTGTGAATACGGCCTTAAGACATCATGACATCATAAGGCTACTCCTAATGACGTGCTTTCATTCCAAAATGCACACTTCCTTTGGTTATTATCTTAAGTTTTCGGCTTTTCGGCTTTTCATAAGGGAAATGCCGAGGAGTTTTCTTCTTCTTCTTCGATAGCTCTCATCGTGTATCAACAACTAACATGTCCTTAGGGATGTTTCATCAGAGATGAGCTAAATAAATGATGCAGCACAGTATGTGTGGAGTGCGCAGGGAATAACGTGTTACATGCAGGCTGGAAAAATAGAAAATTCCATCATTTTTCCATGTCAGCGGTAAAGCCAAGGTGTGGATGTGCGAGTGACTTTGTGGGGTTCTCCGCTCGGTGCATATCCTCTGAGACTTTTGATAAATGACCTCAACTTATATATGAGATGATATGGGATTACCTTTCCACACTCACACACACACACACCTCTCAATAAACAAAATGACTGCGGCATTAATCATCGCAAAGGTAACGCGACGCATGAATGCACTTTTTGGGAGTAGTAGCAAGGTGTGACCACATTACTGATGATGATGACCATAAAGATTCAAGAAGGTATTCCCAACGCCGGAAACACATAAAATCGCCGCCATCACACATAATACGCAGATTCGCATGCCACCATTTATATGTGTGGTGAAGGACTCCACCGCCGAACACGACATTTAATCATTTACATAAGTGAGGAATTATCAGAGTGAAAAGCGTTGCAAAAAGACAATAACAACAACAGAAGACAAAACAAACATCGAAATTACGCACCGTGTGACACAATCTATAGCGGACGCACTCGTACACCGCCGAGTTGTGTTCTTTAGCAGCGGCGGCCTACGCAGCATGACTGCTTCGCTGCTGATGCTCTCACCTCTATATGGCCTCTGCCTCTGGGATACCTCTACAGAGTATGTTAAGTAGAAACTCATGTTACACGATATCGAACACACTTATGACCACCGTCTGCGTGTTTTCGGAATTGCTTATGGAAGCTTCTACATCAACCTGATGGAACACGGTTGCGCGACTCCGCAGAACACTCTGTCGCTGATGATATGCTGATGCCGCCGCAAGACTTGCCGATTGCCTGATGGCAGATTGCTGCTGGACGATTTCGGTGATGTGGTGAACGTGAACATGGAACGTTTTTCCACGAACATTGCGGCTGACTGCGAGCCGCACCAAATGACACAAAACACACCAAACCTATTACGACCTCTTGCATTGTACCGCATGTTGTAGGTACGCATGTGAGTTAGTGAGTGTCAAGGCGGGTTATAAAGATTCGATTCCATCCATGTTCCTGAAGAGAGAGAATTTGCGCAGTGAGCGTTCAGCCACTGGACACTGTCGTTTTTCAAGCTCGGCCTAAACAAGAAGCCAATTCCATCCGTCCAAACGCGCACAATAATTTCGTTCATTTTCTATCTTTACGCGATCCTACGAATATCCCATCCACCTTTATGGTTACTTCTGTTTTGGTTTTCCTGTCAGTGGCTTTGCAGCGCTCTTCAAAATGTTTTCTATTGAGAAATTGGAATATATCTTAATGATGGTATAGGTGCGCTTGCAGATGCCCGCAGAACACCTCTATATGCGGTGATTGGCGATTCTCATAAAGCGGCCAGTAGTTGAAGAGGTAAATGTGTTGATTGCTTTTAGATATGTATCTGAATAGGAGAAGCGACAAGTGATGATGGTCATTGGGTTTTTTGTTCAACGTAAGATTGTGGTGTTTACGAGCTGGAGTTTGACGGCGATGACTAGATATGGTGGACACATGTGTTGGGAACTTATGTTGGTTGCACACCAGTTGACAATTTGGTGATATTAGTTATTGTATAGACTGGCGCACTATGAACTCGTGTTACCACAGTTACATTTCTGTAAATTACTTCCTTCAACTGTGGGCGAAATACAAAACATAAAAGACTTGATGATGAAGTACATATTTTTTTACTTTTTAAATTTTCAGTACTTACGATTTTTATATTTATGCCTTAGGAATGTCTTACTAAAGCCCTTAGTTTTGCTTTCAACAACATGACCCAATAGAGAACAGAGTGCTGACGTAGCTCCAAGCTTTTAAGAATCCGTAAAAGTAAGAACTAAAATTAGAAGCACAATCACCCTTTGACTGTTCGCCAATAACGAAAGGCAAGTTTGGAATATCTACAAGCGCGAAAAAGTTATGGTCCAATATGGCTCTGCTGTGGAACTTCAAAATTATTCATCAGAAAAAGTTACTGGCTTACGCAGACGATATTTCAATCATCAGGAGATGACAATTTTTTTTTAAATGCACCACACGCCCAATGGATATTTACACTTATGATGTTAAGAACAGCGTGGGCGTTAAGAAATTACAGAGAGAAATTGAGGAGATTTCCATGCACATCTATTGCGCTTCCCCCTTACTAGGGCTGTGGACAGATTACATGCCCGTCCCTAAAACACCCTTCCATGCCAATGGCTCTTATGAACTTAATAATATGTTGTGGGTTTAGTGAATGTCGTGATGCAAACTCCGAGATCACGTGAGTTCCCATTGGGTCTTTCCCCTGTCGGATCGTTGCTACTCCGCATTCATTGAGAAAGTGATTTTTAGTAATTTGTTCGTTTCTCTTTTGCGCACAGAAATTTAGGCTTTCCTTTTCGGTCTTCTTGGGCAAAAGTACTGCCTGGATATTCGGTAAAACACCACCTTGAGCAATGGTAACTCCAGACAAAAGCTTGTTTAATTCTTCATCATTGCGGATGGCCAATTGCAATTCCTCTGATTCCACACAAAGCATGCAGCTGCTGTCCTCTTTTGCTTATAATGTCTATATGTGTCCCGTCCACAATAGCTTGTTAGGAAACCCGTAATGATTCTTACATTAATTTTACTTGGTCCCATTATCGAGCGAAACCTCTTTGGGTCTTAGTTCCCCATCATTTCCTTTGCTTGTCGTAGGCTTAGGAGGTTTTACCATCAGCTGCCTTACGCATTATTCGGTACATAATGCTTCCGGCCCTACTAACCGCGTTTCTATCATTTGTTAGCGTTCCTATCCTCTGATTATATGCCTGTGTGTCTCGGTACACAGTAAAACGTATATTGCTTACTTCGCCAAGTCTGTTTAGCTTCGCCCAGCATTCCTCCACCAGTCTTGACGTGATGTGGAATCAATCGAGTAGCTTAAGCGCAGCTTAACTGTCTGTCATGTTGGCTATTTCCTGCGTCACGTAGTTCCTTTCATATCATGACCATATCTTTCCATGGCATGTACTTCTACCCGGAATATACCTACTCGGGTACTACCCCATTGATTCAGAGTATTTTTTTCTTGGTCCATTGATTTTCGATCTGAATTCGTTCTTGGTGCTCATTTTGACTTCAACCTTTTTCTTGAATTCAAGCATTTGCACCGTGTTATCGCACGGCATGCTGGCTAAGGGAATCTGTTTCGCTAGTGATTCCACTAATGCCATTGCCCTAACGTATGTGAAGCAATCTACCTTGCTGAAACAGTTCATCTACAGGGATGCTCCACAAAAGGGGTGTCAGTACCCCTCCTTGTGGGTAACCTCTTTTTGTTATCACCGTAATGGTTTTATCACCGACTATGTTTTCCGCTGAGATCTGATCTGATCTGAGAGCTTCTCTGTATTGCTGCCAAAAGCCCCTTCGATTGCGATTTTGAAAAATTTCCTCATCCGCTTTTGAAGGGCTGACAGCTCTTCGCACCAAGGTTGAGCTCAGTCAAGTAATGTGGTCTTAAGAGCACCAAAGCAGACAATATAGTTGTATTTTAGTTTTGGGTGAGTATTATCATCATATTTGGCTCTACAACGTAGGTCCGGTCATGACCATCCGCAAAATTTTTTCTCTTCGCCGTTCCCGATTTCGAGCCCATGTCAACCAGTTTGTCATCCATTAACTCTAGGAGTCCTGGTCAACGCCATACATCTAGCGTGTGTTTGGTCTGCGGGCAAACGGCTTTCCGGCATATAGCGTGTGTTTTGTCTGCATTCTGCGCAAACGGTTTTCAGAGAAAGTTCCTTTTCAACCATGTTGTGCTAGGTTTAATGTCTACCTGACCCTACCCAGCTAAATTATCTTCATGATGTCGATATCTGCGGTAACGCTCGTAAATCTCATCAACAATTTTCTCATGCTAGGGGCACCTCTAATTCTCGAGCACGTAAGCTGCTACAGTTGACCCGAGATTGTTAAAGGTGATTTCCCTTTCTACTTTAGCCCTTAGTGGATAAATGACGTGGTAACAATAATTTTTAATTGCGAACAACAAACATTTTACTGTTTAGTCAAATTGCAAAAAATGACTGTAAGATCTCGTAACGAGATGTGTGTGACATTCGATGCGATGCTAAGTGAGGTAATTTGTCACGATTCAGCTGGGTTCTGAATACAATTACAACTACAACGGCAGCTTCAAGATCTCACCACAGTGTTGACTGATGATGAAATTCAATACGAATCCGACGCACATTGTGTTGTTTAACTCGCTGCAAGCACACTGCGCTGCACATGTTTCCAATCCAATCTTACATCTCTGTATGACTGTATGTCGTGGAGTATTGCTTCGCATCATGCATTACGTACAAGTAACGAGTATATTAAATGTCTTAGCGATTTGTGTTTTGTTTTATTTTTTATTTAACACAAACTGCGAAAAACAATCTTCAGTTGGTTAAACTTTGTCACTTTGTAATACAGCGGAAGCCCATGTCTGTGAAAGAAGTGCGCACAAAGGCATAGCATATGGATATTGTGTTACATGAGGTTGCACAGCCACAGGTGATTGGTAATCAAAAGCAATTGGAAGACATCTACTAGTTAAAATAATCGAAGCTAGTGTATAGACCAGTAGGTACATCCTATTCCATCGGCCGCAACACAAAGCACCCATTTCTTCAAATAGACGGTTTACAAGTATCTGAATATTTATTCAATTCAATTATTGTATTATGGTTTCCGGACGCCGCTTCACCCCTTATTAGATGCATGTTCCTTTAGTATTCTGCAGGCGTATCCTCGTATATCGTAAGTAAATCGTAACCACTTAATAAACCCAAGTATGTGTACTCGTGTAAGGATACACCACAGATGAACACTCCACGGCCTAATCAGGGTAATAAAAATATGTTTTATTTCATTATTCCCATCGTAAATTTTGACCAGAAAACACAATTGGCCATTACATAGCAATATAGCCGGCTCTTCTCTCCCTCTTTGTAATCTCACCGCAATGTTTTATGATGGAACACGTCCGTTTGTCATATAAACGGAACAAGAGGCGAATACGAAATAGCGTCGAGCGGTACAAAGCATAGCAAGGAAATTCGGAAATTATTGTCAAAAATATGATCGGTGAAATGCTTAGAGGCGATGAAGGTGTGGGTTTTTATTTTTTTTGTTTTGTTTATTGAACAATCTGTAATATAGATGAATCATACCTAAACTATAATACAGCCAGCATGTGAATAGGATGTGAATTGATTTTGGTCGTAAGTACTTAAATAGCATTGTTTTCTTAACCATTGTTTTACTGGCTTGTTCCCACTGCACCACCGACATTGGCTAAAACTAGCTATATGGTTGAGATACTGCGCAAAGAAACAACACTACCAGAATTTGTTGAGACAGTTTTAAAAGTTTCTTATGCTTAACCTTCCGTATATGTAAGGTTTTCATATACACCTTTTATGTGTGGGGGGTCAGAATATGTTTAATAAGCAATAATACAAAGAAAAAAAGTTATTTTTTGGTCCAGCCTTCTCTGGCATTTCAAAAATGCTAACTGGGAGCTCCTGAACCAATTTTTTAGCTCATATGATTGGTCAACCTGCTTTTCCAACAATAACGCTGATGAAGCTTCACAAGTTATCACGTCAACCATTTTACTACGAATGGAAAATTGCATTCCTTCCTCATTTAAGAAGAATAAATGATTTAATGAAATATGCAAATCAGCTCTCGCTAGTGAAAAAGGCAGCCTATTTGGACTACGTTACGTTGCACTTATGAAGAGGAGAAAACCTTGTCAAATAGCTAGAAACAAAGCAAACGCTATAATAAACATGACCAAAATAATATATGACTCCAAGATTCGAGATAGTCGAAGCTTTCGGTCATTTGGTACCTTGGTAAAAAGAAACTTTGCAGACAATTATACTTCATCTATTCCTTCTTTCTTTCATAAGGATATTCTTTATAGAACAGTTATTGAGAAAGCTAATCTCTTAGCTTTGCTTGTGCTTCAGCGCTTCCTTTACCAAACCAAAGCCAACAAAATTTTCCCAAAAGTAGGCACAGGTATTTCTAAAATCCCTTTCTAGACACGGGCTGTTTCAAATATTCTTAAAGAACCCTAACAAAGCATCTGGACCAGACGGTATTCCGCTATTATTATTGAAAATATGTCCTCAAACTCTGTCCTCATAAATCTGCACCTACTAACCGACCTATTACTTTGTTGTCGCGGTTCTATAAAAAGTAATGGAATTTTATCGTTAATTTCAAAATAATAAGCTATCTGAATTTCGCAAAAATCGCCCTTCAGGTGAACTCATGACGTGCATGAATCATCGTTAGGAGCAAAGCATTGAAAATCTGGTTGAAACAAGCGTCGTATCCCTTGATATTTCAAAAGCTTTTGGTTGTTTTATTATTAGCATTCGTTCGCTCAACTTAGCATCCTCTCTTTTTGCATGCATTGAGGATTATTTTTGGAACCGCAAAATTAATGTTGTATTGAATGGTATTTCTTCATCTTCGCATGGGATCAGTGCTGGCGTGTCACAGGGGTCTTACTTGTGGCCTAGGCTTTTCCTAATATGTATTAATGTCCTATTGTCTTCTACAAGCTGTAATATTCATTCATTTGCTTTTGATACAACGCTATCGGCTTCCATTGAGTTTGTCAGTCAAAAATAAATTCGTTTGGCTCCCGATAGTTTCAAGGGAACTTTTTCGGAAGGAAGATATTTATGAAATTTCAAAAAGAGCGACCCAATGCTTAGGCTTTATAAAACGTTGTAACTTCTTCTTCGCCCCCTTTGAAATATTAAGTTTATATAAGACCGATTTTGGAATTTAATTCATAAATATATGGTGGGGCTCCATAATCGCATTTGCATTATCTTGATAGAATTAAGAATAGAGTTGTCCGTATGATAAACGAATTCAGTGTTACTTCATCTCTTGATTCTTTGTGGCATAGACGAAATGGTGGAAACTTAACTGTGTTCTACAAATTTTGCTCTTCAGAAACCCGTCCTCTAGTAAACCGACCTAGTAAACACTTGTTTCAGTTGTAATCAACATTGATTTGCCTTAAAAACTTTTTCATGTAGAGCCAAACATTTCAAACCTTTCTTATATTTGAGAATGAAATAGATGTGGAAGCATTTAGTCGGCTCTGTGTTTCCCGAAACGTTTAATTTACAGTCTTTCAAAATAGACGTCAACAAGTTCCTAAAGGTCCGAATTGTTAAATAGAGCATCCAAGAGTTTTTGAAGGCTGACTTACGTTTTGTGCTATATATAAATATATAAATATATTTTAGAGTTTTCCCTGACCATGTTCCATTGCTTAAAGCATCTTGTAAATTATATATCTTCGATTTTTAATTTTTGTTTTAATTTTAATAAATTATATAGCCCACCTTATTACCGTGGCGCAAGTCATTCAGGGAGTTCTCCTTTGGCAATAAGGAGAACTTACCGTAGCACATTTTATTTAATTTTAGAACAGCTTTTTTCAATATAGGGGTGGGTTTGACATTGTCTTTTGTTTAATATATATCCAGAAAAGGCATTCTATTCCTAAAGATTTTTAATTAGTTCGCATAAATTAATTTTTTATTTACCTTTTTATACGACTGTGTTAACTTTTTACTACCCACCATGCACCGATGGGAGGTTAAAAATGTATTGAGCATTATTAATATCAGAAGCTCTGGCAGGTTTCCTACAGTAAATTTTGTTTTTGCTAATATACCTGATGACTTATAAGCGTATCCTTTCAATTCATACGAGCAAGTTGCATAAATAAGAAAAACCTTCACATCTTGGTGGCTTGAGGTGAGGATATCCATACTTTTGAAAGCAAAGGAGTAAAGAGTCTCTTAACGCTTACAACAAAAATACACGTGACTTTAAAACCCTTCCAAAATGACATTTTGTCGCAAAGATTTCTAGTGAACGTTTTGCAATTTTTCCTTGTTTACATCCTATATGACCCCGAAAGGTGTCTTACGGCTTCTAGTTCGGGCAATATCTCTAGTTTTTCAGCTCTGTACCTCCTTTTCGCAGATGCTAGCTTTGAACTATTCTTCGCCCAGTCCCACTAGTCAGTCATCGTCATATTTTGTTCTACAATCGGGGTCGAGTCATGGCGTCCCGTATTAAATATCTCCACCGGTCCTGATTTTGAGACGATGTCATCCGGTGTGTCCTCCCTACACGCTAGGCATCTGTTCCACACCATCCTTCCAGGTTTGTTCTGCATTGTTTCCTTATCCTATAAATGCTTTCCAAGCAGGATCCTCTTCGCTCATGCGAGCTAGGCTACATCTCTTCATGATATCGACATCGCGGTAACGCTCATCAAACTCGCCATTGTAGAGTCTCCGAAGTCCTTCGTTCATAACATACTGAGTACATCAATTATTCTCCATAATACTTTTCTCTTAATCTCCTCTCCTAAGAGGTCAGAGTGCATTTGGCTAAGTCCCTGTTTCATATGTAAGTACTGGTATGACCATTGTCATAGTTTTGCTCCCATTTATGTGTAGCCCGACCCAATTTGAATGAATGCTTCTTGCACGTTACGTGAGAGTTTCGGATCAATTTCTTCAACGTGGCGGTGAAGAAGACGTCCATACTCTTGTCGAAACTCGTTATAATCGTAGATGTTGAGTTGTCTTGTAGTTATATTGAAATAGATATCTTTAATTGGCTTATATCATTGGTTATGGTCAAACTGCAAACCCGATTTTAATATCTGCGAGTTCCAGTTTTTAAATTAGTAATAACTTAGTATTTTTCCCGTAATTTGTTTATCGATTAGCAATTTAAAATTTTTAAAAATTCAATTTTGTCCTATACATAATTTTGGGTATTTTGTGCTTGGAGGTTTTTTGTTTGTGGATTTTGATTTGGGGATTTTTCGTTTGGGGATTTTGATTTTAGGATTATAATTTAGTAATTTTGCATTTGAGGATTTCGTGTTTGGACTTTCTCATTTGGGAATTTTGATTTGAATTTGTTTAACGATTTCAAGACAAACTCGTATAACACCACAACGCTAAAGCCTAAATGAATTAACACTGAGTGTCCCTCCTTTACTAAAAAACAAATTAAGTAACAAAAAGAAATTGGGATTTATTTTTTTTTACAATCTGCTTTGACTTTGACTAATAGTTGATTTAGATGACTAAAGAAAAATTTTGCCTTTATGTCAGACCATGTTAACGAGGTCTGCTGAACAAATAAACTACATACCTACTCTGTGCTCTATTATGCTTTTATGTGAAGTGAAATAAGAGATTACATGAAGATGCCAACCAACCTGAAGTGTGACTTCAATTTACGCACTGTCACCCGTAATGTTTTTTTTGTATGCGATGTCTAAGAGTATTCCACGACGTCAATACAAACATCAACAATGGGTTCGATCGACGATCGACGATGTTTGTTACTTTGGGTTTTTTAATTGAAAATTCAAATTCGTTTGTTTGCCTGCGTTTAAGCGTTGGAATTGATTTTGCTGGTAAACGGCGGGAATACCTGAAAGCACTGTGGTTGTAGTTGCTGACGAAAGTACATCACTGATCTGATCGTTTTATGTATGCTGATCACACATTGAAATGTGTGGCATAATGACAAAATGATATCAATTCGAAAGTGTTAATGGGCGATGCGAACGTCTTTTCTCCGCAATCGAGCACATTGTTGATATTGATATTCCAGCGATTTACCTTTTTCAATGGACAAAACGATCGATGATGACGAGCGAGCTGATGATCGACATACAACTACTCAGCATTTTTGTCGTGAAGGTTCATTTTGTTGTTGTTGTTGGAGTTGTTGTTGGAGTTTCTTCTTCCTTTTCTCCTTTTTACCATTGTTGTTTGTTGTTAGTTTCCTCTGAATTTGCGTTAAGAAAATGTTTACACATCAAAGCTCTAAGGTGGTTGACGCTGAGACTCAGAATTTCATAAATCATTTCATTTCCAATTCCAAATTTCAAATTCTAATGAAATGAAAGAAAAAAAAACTTCACTAAGATGATTAACAAATAAACGAGAGCATCCAGAGTGTGTGCCTAATGACCTGCTCCTCCAATATATTCTGTATTGAGTCCAACACACAATCGAGCCGATATTGATGATGCGATGACGATGATTATGGTGATTTGCGGCATTGTGTTGGCTGTTGGTGTAAAGTGTTTCTTTTATACGGGATCCCATGCACGATCACCATTCGGACAAGATCACTTGACTTGAAATAAGCCTCGCTCATTCGCGTACATATCACAATGTAAATGGCTGAACGAATTAATTTGGTTTTGGGGTGCGGCCGTCTTCCCTCTTCTTCTGATGGAATTCGAATTCCTTCTTCTTTGAATTGCCTTTATTGTAATCATCACTTTACTTGTGCTCTTGCTCCAAAGGATGTGCAACGGATGCGATTGTTTGATGGTCGCTGGTGCTGCTTGAGTAGTTGTCAAGGGCGACACAATGAAAACAAATCGACCAGTCGATGCGCAGAGTCGACTGAGGCACAACTTTATGAATTGGGCATTGTTTGGATTATCATCATCATTATCATCACCGGCGGCGTGGCACCGTGCGTGCGGTATCTTAAATATTCAGGCATTTCTGTTGAGCTTCTTGAAAAGAAGACAAGACGAACATTGTGTTTGCTCATATCCCCCTGCAGCCATCATTACTTCACACTCAACTTTGCATTCATTCATAAAGTCCTTCGTTATTCCATATTTCTTTGGACGCTGAACCATTGATCCGGTAATAATTATTATTATTGGATTTTTCATTTGATTCAATTGTGGAATTCCTTTCAGTTATTTTGAGCAGTGAGTTGTGACTTCTGCGGCAAGTTATTGATTTTCATCAATACGATTTCATTTTACATGAAACCTCTTTCAGAAAAAATTCCCTTACCTATTGACCGACCAAATGAAATGCAAGAAAGTACTCGCAATCAAACAGATTCATCTGGGAGTAGGTATACATATTGTAAGAGCTTGAGAAGGCTTAAAAGAAATGTCCATCTTTTCGGTTCGAATTTAAAAATTAATGGTTTCATAAATAAATAATGAAATTACGGTTCTTATTTCTATCGTGCCCTTTTTTTAAAAAAAAATTCTGAAAAATGAAAGCTTTGTTAAGAAAATTATTTCAGTACTCAGTATTCTACATCATGATGTATTACACGTGCTCTGGCTCAATTTACTTTACTATTTACTAAACTAATAAATTAGGTGCTCTTAGCTTCCAATAACTAATCAGCGAAACAAATTTCACAAAATTTAGCCTACTTGAGCTACAAACTTTGGTGTGTTCTTCTTAATCAGTTCAACAGCAGTCATTCGAAAGTCTATTTACTGTTGTTTTACGAGCAGTTATTATCCTCGTGTCATCCATATTATCGGCAGAAATACTCAAGAAGTCAGCGCAGCGTTATCTTTTATAGGAAAGCAGTTGAATTAGGTTGGTCTTAAGGTGAACAAATTAACTACTTTTTATTAACGAACAGCGTCTCGGAACATCCTGTCCTACAACTGCAATTTAAAGAAGAAATAACGGACCTTTTCATATCGTTGAAACCGTTTACCAATGTCATTGGTGCAGTAAAGTATAGAGCACAGTTGCCTCCCACTCGGAGGACTCTTCAGAAGTCTTACCCTGTGCGACCAAGAAAATCAAACGAACCGATCCTTTATAATCCGAATTAAGATGATACGATCCTGTGCATGTGATAAACAGTTGTTACCATATAGCTGATCTTTTCACATGATCGGTTGATAATGAAGTTCCAAGACCGGAATTTATTTTCATCTGGCTCATAGTCAAAGTATAAAAGATAATTAAACAGTTCTGCTTTGTCTACAGAAGCCCCGATTGGAGACAGTGTTTCAACTGTTAATCAGTTTGACGCACTGTCTGATTCAATCTCGAAGAATTATCCTCACATTGAAATCATTGTTGCGAGCGATTTTAATGTATGGTTGGCTTCACTATTCTGGCCAAAGGATGTTGTGTTGATTTATGATATTGGCTTCGATAATCAATCTTACTCAGGAATTCCTGACATCCTGCTAGCACTCTGGACTTATTTAGTAACCCGCGTCATGATGTGAGGGTGGCTTGATAAGTCAGTGACTTTTTGAAAAAATGATATTTTGATGAGCGTTTTATTTCTCCACGTAGTCTCCTTTAAGCTTGATAAATAGTTTTTCTAATTTTTTTAATCCTTACAAATAATAGGGTTTCTCAAGGCCCTCAAAAAAAAGCGTTGGTTTCAGTGATGATCTCTTCGTTAGACCCAAATCTCTTACCGCACAGCCATTTCTACAGGTTTGAAAACTGGAAATAGTCGCAGGGGGCTTAATATGGAGAATATGGGTAGCAGTTCTTAGCCCAATTTATAGATTTTTGCCATGGTGACAACACCCGTGCATTGTCTTGATGGAACAGAACTTTTTTCTTCGCCAAATGCAGTCGTTTTTGTTTCAATTTAACCATTTTCAAGATAATCGATGTGAATGACACCGCGTGCATCCCAAAAAACTGTGCCCATGACCTTGTTGGCCGACAGATCCACGTTGGCCTTCTTTGGTGCACGTTCACCCGGAGAAACGCACTGTCTTGTTTGTTCCTTGGTCTCTGGTGTATTGTGATGGATGCATGTTTCGTCCACGATTACGAAATGGCGCAAAAACTCGTTCGGCTTGCAGCTGAACATCTTGCTTTATCAGCACACGAAATTCACGTTTTTCCATTTTCGTTAAAATTCACGAGTTTGGCTGCTTTCAGTGGGTGTCAAAGACAAACTAATAGACGCAGCTTTCTTAAAATTTGACAGTAGTCTATTAATAGATGGCAGTTGACTGTAGCAGTATTACATTTAGTGTTACCGCGCGGAAAATTCAAAAAGTCACTAACTTATTAAACCACCCTCGTAAATACATCAACGACAGTGTATCGTCACATATATAAAAAATATCAGGTAATTTCGTTCGTAAGTTAGAATTAGAGCCCCTTTTTGTACCTTACTTTCGGGCAGTATTTTATTAATATACCAGCTTAAAAGAAGTTGTTAAGAGAAATAGTCCATATGGATGCTCCGAAGCTTGAATCCCACAAACACCGAAATAATTTTTCACTGTACCACCTCTCGCAAATGTCTGACAAACTACCGAAAGTAATAACTTTCCACGGAAAGCTTATCAATTCGCTTTTCGGATATGACATTAAATTTTAGGTGTCTTGTATTTGTGTGCAAAGAAATAACACGCACAACATAAACGGTAGCGAAAAGCTAGGCATTGGACAGCACGCTCTGTGGCGCCAAATATTATTTATAAGTTCTAAGTGCCACGAACCGAAACTGGCGTGGCCAAGGAGATTTGGATCTATCAGTTATGCTGGCTATGCCATGTTGTGCGAATGGAAGGAGGTTATCTAAGTAGAAAGTTTTCAATTCGACCCTAAGCATGAGAGAATTATGGACATATTTTCGGCATGCTCCAATTGTCATCCGTCTGCGGAATAAATGCGGCTGTTGGCGAAACTTTCTGTGCATGGCCAAAATTAGCTCACGGTTGTTGAACTGACCTAAGTAATATTTTTATAATAAAAAGTAAAAAAAAATTATCACACATTATCTAAGCCCGGCCAATCTAGATAAATTCGGGAAGAATAGTTATTCTTATCCGAGTTCGAAAGGGTATGTGTGTTGTCCAATGACACCCATACCATTTTCCACTGACTAACATTTTCTTAAACCATCACCACCTTGAAATTTTTGACATATATATTTAATTTTTTCAAGAGTGGATTTATAGCATTTTTCACAGATGTTGTCCAGTTTTATGCAAGTATCCGAATGATCCTGTCGTTTGTCGAGGCAATACAACTATTAGCGTGTCTGCAAAAAGCTATCGTAGAAGGAAGTCATAATTAAGCGAATTGTGTTTATTTTTTTTGCTTTGATTTAAGTCTAAAACAATAAACTCAAGAATGGAATGCCAACGGGAATTTATCATCAAGACGATCATCATCTCAAGGCGACGGCATCTCATCGCATTGCTCGCATTTATGTCGACGATGAAAACAAATTGCAAACTCGACTATATGCATTGGGCACTATGCGACGCGAGACGACTTCGTTTGGTGATCGTCAACGGGGCTTATTAGCGTACCGCGTTGTGTTTTGCGATTGTGCGGAACGTCAATATCGCGCTTTCTAATAAAAATCGCAGGATTACACAAAGTCATCGTTTGCTTGCGAGTACTGCAGCGTCAGTTTATAGCGCATCGACCATCCAACGCAGTTGGCACGAAGTTGATGTTGTAGAATGTGTGTCGTGTGATTGTAAACAACAGCGCGTCCACACGATCCTTAATATTGTCTGTATTTAAAAGCCTTCTCACGGGCTGGCGAAGTAGATAAAAAGAAAAAAAAAGGACATAGAAAGAATGTAAATGATAACAACTAACTCCCTTTGTTATTATTTTTTTGGATCCACAACAAATATCAGTCAGAAAATGAAAAAAATCAACCGAGAATCGAAATTGCGACTGATGCCCACCGATCGCGATGTTGTTGATTGAAGAGGGTTCACTTCAGAGATATTATTGCGAGATATTCTCCGGCCGTTCCCGATGTTGAATTTAAAGCTATGCAACCCAGTGATACGATGGTGATGATGAGATAGTGATAAGCAGGCCATATAGGATAACCAGCCGCGCAACATCATGACCGTCATGCCAGCCACCGCCAGCGATTATTAATTTAATCCAAAAATGGAGTCGTGATTGTTATTCCAATTAATGAGCATCGATAAAATGTCAATAGAACAACGACGTTGAGAATCGGAGCAGTTGGATAAACTTCGTCTGGCGAAATTGATTTCGAGCGATGTGACACCAAACGAGCACCATAGGCATCTATCCACTATCCAGCTCCCAGCCAGATGTTATATGGTTCGGTAGTGTTAAGTCGGTCATTACCATTAGTGTGAATGCACAGAAGTAGAAGTCATTGTCATCACATACTATGCCATGTCACTTATACCACCGGGTTATTCGATTGAAAACTCAATTAAAATTTTATTTCAAATCTTGTTCTCTTCTACGAATTATGGGTCCGAGTAACTAGCAATAGCACGTCACATAGGTCGTGCCTTGCGATTATCAATCAGAGTTTGTCTTTGGTTTCGCCATATTTATTATCAAGTCGCTCAAAGGGTTAATTTAGGTCGTGATGCTAGATATTATAACATTGTCTCTCTTGCAAGTAAATAGAGAAGACTTTGAAAGCAAATCGCTAGGCATGCACATGCGAATCGAATCTAGTTGGAGTGTGAATAACTTTGGGGTAGCATTTCTTATTTCGAACCTGATAATTTAATAAAGTAACTCTTAAGCTGAAAAAGCGAACTACTGATTTATTAAGTAAACTTTCTTTACTATATATCTTCGATTCTCTATTTACATTTCCGATTGTATGGTTTACAAATGTATTAACACGTAACAACAGGTTTGGTAGTTGGTTGCTTTTAAATATTTGTCCTGTCTAGCAAGAAGCAAATTAATTTACAACTTAGAAGTTACCTGATTTAGAATAAAAACCCAAGATAACGTCTTTTGTATTTGCAGAAGGAGTTAATGGAGCTATAAATATATTTAAGCTTAAAATTAGGAGACCCAAAAAAGGGCGACACCAACAATTAACTTCGGTTACTCAAAATATGAAGTCTCTTTCGGGGCAATCTTAATTGCCAATTTGGTATGAAAAAGGACCTCAATTTGAGAAAGGATCATTGATAGTTTAAAAATGGAATATTTACTTTGGGCACAAGTGTATGATCTCAATAAATCGTACTGTATTCCAAGGTACTCTGACATGTCCACCTAGAATCTTTCAGGTGGAAAGTCGCGCAACTGCGAGGCATTGTCGGCGCTCGAAAAACACGAATATACCTACGGCATTTCTGCTTGTCAAACTGTCGATACTGATCTAAGCTTATATAAAGGTAACTCAAAGCTTGTGTTTTAAGATCTAAAATTAGATGGGATCTAGTGAAAGGCAAAATACCATGTGATTTCCAGACCATCTCTACGATTTTATAAAAGAGATTAAGAGGTCGAATTTATTTTTCATAATCTTATTCCGATTCTCTGACTATCTGATGGAGGAGGGTTTAAGGGAGAAGCGACAGAGCAATCTAGTACTCAGTAAACTGCTTTTCCACTTGTAAGCTACCCGAGCCGAGGGCTGCATGATCATTAAGTGACCATCGATAACTGGTCGTTAACGGTCCCCTCCGATGTTCAGGAAAGAAAAGAAAGCACAGCGAGGCCGCAAATGCGAACCATAAGCAGCAAGCAAAAAAGCGTATTACAACAGGCTTTCATTGCAAGGTGGAGTACCGGTGGGCTGTCAGAATTCTGGATAAGATTGCAAATAATACCACAGCAGGTACTTCTCACGAAGGAGACGCTGAAGACACCCGCCGATACCAGAAAGTTCTAGAGGAGTAGAGAAAACGACAGAGTAACAGCGAGGTGTCTGCCACTCTGCCACTATCCCAAAATGTAACAGGTCTCGAAATGAGACCAGTAACGTAGCGAAGAAGGCTAGGCTACCGACGAAGAGTGGTCTCACCGAGGCATCTCCCAGTGGTAATGCCAAGGAAACCACAGCTTTCTCTTGTTAGAAGTCTGACGCTCCTAAACTCTCTTATAAAGAGGTCGCCAGTAGTTACCTCATGTGAAATTCATCGATGATATTTCGAAGAGCAGAAAACCGGTTCTAGATAGTTCGAGTCTCAACGATGCTCGTCTGTTCGAATTGGTGATGGACCACCTCTTAAAAAAGGAACAGGTTCCACCAGTCTCGTTGGACTGCTTTTAAGATGGAGGTGGACATCGTAAAGGTCCTTCGCGGTCTTAAGCTGCAAAACCCGTAACCTGGAGCGTATTAAGACCGAAGAGCCGCTATACAGTAACATGTCCCTGATTCTCATCATCAATGAGGAGTGGCTAGAAGCTCTAGATAGATTGGTAGATAAGTTTAGCTTCGGCATCAGGCTAGCAAAATTGTAAGTTTTCAGGATCTCCTCTGATGAGAACAATCCAGAGGAGGACGTAGTGTCCAAATTACTGGAGGATCTGAAGATAGATGGTGGTAAATCGATAGACGGATCTTGCGCCCTTCTTTCCAAATAATAAGCACTGCAGATTATAAGTGGTTAATCTTACCCCCACCATTTTTATCACCACTAATCTAATCACCGGGCACCGTGGCTCAGTGGATAACTGCATGGCTGCATAGCAGTAGGTTCGTGGTTCGAGTCTCAGTAACACCAAAAGTATTTTTCATGGTGTCCCACCTCTGCGAATAATAATCCCACTAACCTAACCCTCTCCAATTTTATCCCCGCTAATCTTATTATCAGTATCTTTTCGCCACTTATCTTATTCGCACTAATTTTATCACAACCCATCTTGTCCCCACTAATTATACCCCTGCCAATATTATTCCAACTAATCTTGTTTCCACTGATCTTATCTGCATCAATTTTATCCCCACAAATCTTATCCCCACTTATTTTATCCCTGCCAATATTATTCCAAACAATCTTATCCCTACTGTGGGCGCAGTGGCTAAAGTGGTTGGATCGTTGGACTATTGAACAGGCAGTTGGGAGTTCGAATCTTCCATTCTTGTGCAAAAATGTAGCATGCAGAACACGAGTGTTTGCAATAGGCTAGGTCCAGGACCACAACGGTCAGTTTCACCAAATATAATTATAAATTTATCTCTACCAATATTGTCTACACTAGTCGTATCCACACTGATCTTATCCCCACCAATCTTACATCCCTACAAATATTATCTTTACCAACCTTATAACCACGAATTTTATTCCCACTAATCTACTCGGCAGAATCATTGGATTCAGTAAAGAGCACTTTGATGTTCTGTGCAAGGTAAACCAATTTGAAACAAGAAATAGGGCTTTCAAGAGAGGCTGATTAGGTTCCTTAGGCCTTAATTTGAATATTTATTCCGGTAATATTGATTAATTTCAACCTTAGGTTAGGTTAGGTGATGCCACATGGATCGAGAAGATATCTCACCCTTCGTTGAACCAGTTGCAGCTTCGAAATAAGCGTAAAAGACTTTTGATGTCAGTGTTTAACAAATCGTTAAGTTCGTTGGGAGCCTTCTTTCTCCCAAATAGAGCTTACGTTTTGGAGAAAGAGCTGTGCATCTTCAGATAAGGTGAAGAATAGTCTCTTCCTCCTTCTGGTCCATGCAGCTTCTGGAGAAGTAATTGGAAAATACACCAAGCCTTGCACAATCTTGCCTATAAGACAGTGCCCAGTACTGACACCTATCTGTTCAGAGAAGTCAAACACTTGGAGCGTTTCGGATCCAGATTTGGTCACATCTGTTTTGTCGCTACATAGGTTATACCATTTGACCGTCTAAGGTTGGTTTTCTACGTAGTATCCTGCATTAACATGTTTTTTCATGTAACAATCGGTATGCATAAAAAACCATTTTCCCCAGAATATCTCTATGCCCCGGCACCCAGTAGTGCACATATTGAACTGCACCGCTATCTCCCTGAGAGATAATCGGCAGTCTATGGCTACAATAGAGGTCGTAGAGACTGATTTTAGGCATCTCAAAACAGCTTGAATATCCGAGAAGATGCTGATATCCTTAGTGGATATAACTTTTCTCTTCAACCAAGACAGGACTACTTTTATCGCCATAAATTCAGCTTAAAAGACACTGCAGTTATTGTTAATACGGAAAGAGAGACATATGTTTAGCCTATTTGAGAAAACAACTCCGCCTACCCTAACATCCGTTTTTGAACGTCAGTATAAAAACTGATAGATTCATCTTCCAAGATAGCACCTTTTTCTCAGAGTGATCTGGAGGGGACTTTGCTTTTTACTGCTTTGTATATGACTGTGTCTGAGGCACCAGAAAACTGCACGGTACAGAAGTGTAGGTCTTATTACCAATATATATAGCCAATGTGTGACATGGGGTTGGAGACCTCATTTGTTACCGATGACTTTTTACAGGAGAAGAGCGCCACTGTGGCTTTGCGAACTCTTTCCTAGGTTTCCAACCTAGCTTTCTGTACAGAATGAGACCCAGATATTTGGCTTTATCAGAGAAGGATAAGCTTGTGCCCTTCATAGAGGGTGGGTCAACATGTGAAATTTTATATTTTCTAGTGAATACGAGTAGTTCTTTTTTGTGGGGGTTTACTCCCAAACCACAACGATCTGCCCATCTAGTTAGCTTGTTAAGGGCATTCTGTAAGGGTTCTTTCAGGGTATTAAGGTATTTTCCTTAAACGGCAATAGCTATGTTATCTCCATTGGCGATCACCGTAGTCAACCTTAGTCTTCCAGTTTTTTTTCCAGGTACATGGTGTCGCGTTCGAGCGGGCTTACTAATTTTTTGTCTTTTTAGCTTTAAGTTTTGTTGGTTTGTTGGAAGTTTGAAATTGGAGCTCAGAAGATATGTTGCATGTTGCATTTTGCATTATGTTACATTAATTGATGTTGAATTATTTTTATATTTCTATAAGCTTCTTTATTGTATGTGTACCCAAAGCACTATTTATAGATTTTAAAAATTTCTTTTATTTTTGAAGAAAAAAATCAGCTGATAAATGCCGACCAGCTTGTTCAACTATTTTACCAATAGGAATGTCTAGAACAGCATTACGTTGCGCGATAAACATAGCATGTCGTTCGCTTGATTTACCGCAATCCTACACCTCGTATCTGTCCGAGAAAATTATCATCAATCGAGGAGCGCTGGCAAAATTTCGCTGCCAAATTAAGCGGACACATGACAAAATTCTTACCCTCTGGGTTTCGTTTGATCTTAAATGCCATTTAGTACGCATGAGCATAAGCAGATAGACGATGACCGATCATCGGTGATCGGTGGTGACTGCCTTGGCGAACTTTTGTCCTCTCCTGTTTAAATGACTTGTAAGATTGCTTGATATTTGTGTAAGAGTGGTTCATGTACGAAATAACTAAAAACTTTCAGCCAAACTGTTGCGGACCTTAGGCACTCGCTCTACCCATATGTTGTCCCCGTGGTGATTATAATCGCAAGTGAGGCTAAAATTAAACAACAAAAGATCGTTTCATCAGTGTAGCAATTGTTCATCTCTATTTTCGTTCTGAGAGCTACGAGAGTCTGCCAATCAGACTGATGCTGCTCGCAATGCATTCTTTCGAGCCAAGTTGTAAGAATTTCAAATTAGACATTTTGTACAAAAACACACATACACCGCAACTGCACCGCAGTTGTCAC
Source organism: Nephrocerus scutellatus (assembly GCA_947095585.1). NCBI lineage: Eukaryota > Metazoa > Arthropoda > Insecta > Diptera > Pipunculidae > Nephrocerus > Nephrocerus scutellatus. The sequence continues at coordinate 24,140,170 of OX352765.1, read as the reverse complement.
TTGTTTTTTTTATTTTTATTTTTCGACAAAGAAATAAAAAATATAATTTTTGGGTCATCGCCGAGTCGAGGTGATCGATGCACACCACCACAGGCATCTCTTAGCTGACATCTTGTCAACATCCATTTAATTGTGAATCAAAACACTTGACTAGCAGAGCAGAGTCGAGTACCGCAACCAACCAATCAAATTAATTTTCCACATGGACATCAATAATTGAATCGGGCACAAGAGACGTCGAAAGAAGAAGCATCGTTTGCATAGCGGTACGGTGTAAATACCAAAAAAGAATTCCAACGCGATCTGTGCACCGAACCTGACGTATGGAAACTGCGACGGGACGTTTCTTGTTGGTTGATTAATGTCAGGTCCCGCTGGGTACATTTATTATTATCAGTTGGAAATGTCGTCAGTTTTTGCCGCTGTCTTGTCATGTCTTTTGACTTCTTTGGTCTCCTTTGGAATATTTATTTTCCGTATGCGGCGATGGATGACATTTTGTCTACACGAGTGTCAAACAATTTGAGTGTTTACCTCCGATGGATGATCATACGTCATTGCGAGTGCTTGTCACTTTTGTGCTTCAATATCCTGGCCACAGATTGCCTCAGAAGAAGAAAAATGATATGGAATGCAATGGAGTATGCACCTAATTTACTTCCGGCGCCGATCTATGCACCATTGTCACTTAATTAGTCATAGCGACGACAGTCGAGCACTTAAGTGGGATCTCGGCGTAAACACTTCAATTACATGTGACATGCGAGCTAACAGTTTAAAAGTGCGACGGCATTTATAGTTGGCGTCAATTTGGGTGTGTTTCTAGGTATAATACTATTTTTTTTATTCTTATTTTTGGTGAACTAATTTCTCAGTTTGACAATTTGTCTAAATTTCGATGGATTGTATTCTATTTCTAGCTGTCAGGTCCACGTCTGTTCGATTCTTATAGAGAGGCTCAAAAATTTGAAACCACTAAAAATATTTAAAAAAAAAACAATATTTTTTGGATATGCATATGCATTTCGAAATTAAAAAAAAATTGTGTCTCATTGATGTGTTTGTTGAGACGCAACTAAAAATTTTACTTCTTTCTAACTGTGGTAGCATACACCATCCTTCCAGCGAATGTTTGGATTTAAATTTTGAAAGACTATATACAGGTAGGAAAGCCTCTTGCCCAATCACTCGGAGCAAAATATTTCAGCCTCCGTGGTGGAGCGAAGATCTTAGTAAACTTAGGAGTATGACTATGTCGATCTTCAATATCTGCTATACCAACAAATACTGGCAGCCTTATTAAGACTGCCTAAGACGGACATAAAATAAGCCGAGCGACGCTCTTGGATAGACTTCTGTCAATCAATTGAAACTACCAAGGACTCTGCTAAAATTTACAAGATACTGTTCTTGTTCGATCTTCAATATCTGCTATACCAACAAATACTGGCAGCCTTATTAAGACTGCCTAAGACGGACATAAAATAAGCCGAGCGACGCTCTTGGATAGACTTCTGTCAATCAATTGAAACTACCAAGGACTCTGCTAAAATTTACAAGATACTGTTCTTGTTCGATCTTCAATATCTGCTATACCAACAAATACTGGCAGCCTTATTAAGACTGCCTAAGACGGACATAAAATAAGCCAGCGACGCTCTTGGATAGACTTTTGTCAATCAATTGAAACTACCAAGGACTCTGCTAAAATTTACAAGATACTGTTCTTGTTCGATCTTCAATATCTGCTATACCAACAAATACTGGCAGCCTTATTAAGACTGCCTAAGACGGACATAAAATAAGCCAAGCGACGCTCTTGGATAGACTTTTGTCAATCAATTGAAACTACCAAGGACTCTGCTAAAATTTACAAGATACTGTTCTTGTTCGATCTTCAATATCTGCTATACCAACAAATACTGGCAGCCTTATTAAGACTGCCTAAGACGGACATAAAATAAGCCAAGCGACGCTCTTGGATAGACTTTTGTCAATCAATTGAAACTACCAAGGACTCTGCTAAAATTTACAAGATACTGTTCTTGTTCGATCTTCAATATCTGCTATACCAACAAATACTGGCAGCCTTATTAAGACTGCCTAAGACGGACATAAAATAAGCCAAGCGACGCTCTTGGATAGACTTCTGTCAATCAATTGAAACTACCAAGGACTCTGCTAAAATTTACAAGATACTGTTCTTGTTCGATCTTCAATATCTGCTATACCAACAAATACTGGCAGCCTTATTAAGACTGCCTAAGACGGACATAAAATAAGCCAAGCGACGCTCTTGGATAGACTTTTGTCAATCAATTGAAACTACCAAGGACTCTGCTAAAATTTACAAGATACTGTTCTTGTTCGATCTTCAATATCTGCTATACCAACAAATACTGGCAGCCTTATTAAGACTGCCTAAGACGGACATAAAATAAGCCAAGCGACGCTCTTGGATAGACTTTTGTCAATCAATTGAAACTACCAAGGACTCTGCTAAAATTTACAAGATACTGTTCTTGTTCGATCTTCAATATCTGCTATACCAACAAATACTGGCAGCCTTATTAAGACTGCCTAAGACGGACATAAAATAAGCCAAGCGACGCTCTTGGATAGACTTCTGTCAATCAATTGAAACTACCAAGGACTCTGCTAAAATTTACAAGATACTGTTCAAAAAGAGCACCTGTCCAAATTTTAATCAAAAAGGCTGAACGGTGGCTGGACGGCATCTGCGGCAGAATTCCTGGATATTCTCACAAATACACACTTCCCCACCAGCAGTTATAAATGCGTAGATAATTTTTAGAGGTTGCATGCTGAGCATCCTTTCCTCGTGGAAAACATTATAACCCGGGAAACGGTTTCCTAGGTTCTAAGAAGTGTTTCGGCCTCCTGGTCTACTGGCCTGGATGGTTTATTATGCTACAAAAGTCACTGGAGCTGTCGAGTTCCTGGCTAATGAGGATTTTCAAAAGCTGTCTTTCACTCAATTATCTCCGCCGAAGTTAGAGAGGAGTTGAGGTGGTTTTCATTACCAAAGCAGGCATAAGAGGCCATGAATCAGCAATGGATTTTGGGTCTCTCAGTCTTTCATCGTTCTTGCTAAAAGCTTTGGAGCGAATTCAAGATCATCATGTCAGGCAACTATACAAGCATCGAGAGCACAACACTCATATCTCAAGGGCAGATCCACGAAAACCGTCCTTCATGAGGTAGTGCGAAGAATTGAGCACTCGATTAATTGCAAGCAGTTTACGCTAGCCACCTTTTTTAGATACAGGAGGGGCCTTCAACAAAGTTCACATTGAGGCAATTAAGAATGATCTGACCTAGTGAGGAGTGGAATTCTTTCTTATGCAATGGATCATATCCATGCTCGGTAGCAGGATTATACATGCCAACCTTTGCAGCTGTAACATTACCAAATGAGTCCGACAGAGGCACTCCCCAAGGAGGGGCCATCTCTCACTATGGCCGATGGTAATTAACAAAATGCTACTAAAACTTGAAGAGGATAGGACGAAGGTAGTTACGTACGCAGATGACGTGGTGATACTCATATCAGTCCAGTAACTTTCCGTGATCAGTGAAGTCATGGAAAGGGCCCTGGGTAAAGTCAGCTCCTGGACAACAAGCTGTGGGCTTGTAGTTAACCCTGGGAAGATTGAAATGGTATTGTTCATTACTAAATCCAAAATACCGGTCTCTGCCTTAAGAGTCTCATGCACTACCGACTTGGGTCAGTACGTTTATTGTCAGTGGGCGGTTGGGGTCAGTGGGATTGTGCAGCCGGGATACGCCATTTATTTCCGCTAGTAATAATTTAAATGGCGGTTTTTTGTTGATTCCTTATGCTCTCCAGTGGAGTAAAGGCCAAGCTTATAAACTGTCATGATAAAGCTTCTCAATTAACATCTCGGATATGGCTTTAAATGGTAGTTACCTTATATTTTTGAAAAAATTATAACACGAACAATATGAATTGTTTCAAGAAGCTAGGAGCTGGACCATAAGAGTACGTTCCGCCAAAAATTATTTATATTGTTTCGCATGTATGAAGTGGAAAATACAAATCATATAAATGATCATGTCTTATTGAAGGAGGAAAATCGTAAGAAGCTTATAACACAAAACTTCTCAATTTTTGTCAAAATTATGAAACTCCCCCACTTTCGAACAGTTTATCGGGTAAGCTCCTGGCTGCTTTTTTAAAAGATAATCGCACATTTTCCGTGAATGGACTGAAACACACCTGCAGGACACTTATTTTCAACTGTTCTTCATAAAGCAGCCAACTTATCAGAAAGGATTCTTTTGAGTGTTAGCCAATGAAAAAAACAGACCACAAAAAATCCAATATAAGCAACCATCAAGCACTTCCTGTCGCTGTCACATACTCGTACAACTTACAAAGAACTATTGTAGAATTTACTGACACGCAGCGGAATTTATTTTCCGTACAAAGTTTGTGTTGCATCGGGATGAGATAAATTCTGGAGCTAAAATTCCTGATGGCGAACTTCAGCAAAAAGAATTAATAAATTTCACTAATGCTGCTCGCGAGGAGGATCTCTATCATCCTCCAACAACAAACGCCAACTTCGATAACAAAGTACCGGATATCATCCAATTGTTCTTCTTCGATTTCGCTGGGACTGCTTCTGCCTGCTTTTCTGTCGTTTTTGTGTTAATTTTTTTATTCGAATGTTCATACGTACAAACGCGAGTAGATGCTATCCGCAGAGTGATGTGAGCTTGGGACATTGCGCCACTAACATAAGCTATGTAATATGGCTTGCTGGTGGAACCCTGGAAGTTCTGTATAGGACAACAGTCAGTCGCCAACAACAACAACAACAGCAAAACAATGAAGTTCGCTTTCTGCAAAACTTATACAGAAGCAACTTAACAGGACGAAGTCGAAGGAGAGCAAGCCAAGAACTGCCATCAATATCAAGCCAGCGACTGACCGCCAACCGGCCAAGATAATGGCCGACCGTCACAACAAGCGGCAATATAATTTTCCGCCATTCTTTATGTTGTTGTTGTTGTTTGATGTTGTTTATTCGTTTCTTATCGGTATCTAGAAACGCCACCAATTTATTCCGTAACATGCTACTTTGTGGGCATCGGGCGCATCGATTTGATCGGTCCTTGGTAGGAGGCTGCCTTTCTATACAGCAACTACACCTGACCACCGCCTTTTGATGGTGTACTGAAGGCAGACCGCAACGGCCCAGGTGAATTCACATTAAACCCACCTTGTATTTTCGTCTTTGTTCGTCGGTTGGTGGAATCAAAATTTGATCATCGTCGTTCCCGCTTTAGTGTACATACAACGATACACATGTATTATGTACATAGTTGAGCTCGTAACGCTGATGGGCGGCGGCGGTTGTTCGGAGTTGGTTGCCCCAAAAGCAGAAGCACCTACCTTTAGCAGAGGGAGCTCGTAATAATAATTGTCTGTATATATGGCGAGGCGCTCCAAATCCTTTTTGGAGCCATCTCCTGTTTAATGTGAGTAGTAAATGTTTACCTTTTTTTTGGACATACACATATATGAGTTCTGGTAGATTTATACAGCTGCACAATGAAACCATTCACAATGCAGAAAGAAATCAAAAATTCCAACTCCAACTGCAACTCCAACAGAATGTCAGCAACAATACAAAACGAAGCAACAACCAGAATGATGGTGATATCCGTTAAGACGTAAGGCGCCAAGCGCAGGACCCTTAATTTATCTTGCACATTGCATGTCGCTGCTAGCTAAGCATTAGCCTCTCACACAATAAGCGGAGTGTACCTCCACCAACCAGCCACGACTCTGTATACTCTGCGCTATCTCAATCGCATTATTTCGTAGCGGTTTGCTTTGTTACTCCATGGGACGCAGACACTTGGAATTGATTTGCTGCTGATTGTGTTTTTGTGCATGGTTCTTCCTGCCTTAGGTTGGTTGTGCTGATTTGCAGTTTTTTTTTTTGTAAGTGAGTTTTTGTGAAAAATCTACCTTTGGCTTCTGTGTGTGGCGGTGATGGTTGTCACATAAAAATTTATTGAATTATTTGAAGGATATCAATCAGGAAGATAAGGATAAGGAAGTATGTGAGAGAGGCAAATAACACCAGAAAGTAAACCCCATAATTGAAATTCAATGAAACAGGGTACGAACTAGGTAGGTAGGTAGAGTGGTGATCACCACTTAACTTGCGAGAGCCCTAATTAGCGCTTTAGTTCACCATTTCGTTACCAAAAACCTCAAGTTATTTGTATGGTTTTGCATCCAACCTCTTTTCTTTTCTTTTCTCCGAGAGCTCTTTCAGGTGGGCAACAAATGGTTTGCTTGAAATGCGGAGTCTGGACCCTGCTATTGCCGAGCATCTTCATATATAGTGGATGAGCGTTGCTTTCTGGCAAAGGGTTTGTCGCCCTCGTCGGCAAGTGATCCACGTACTGACAGCCACAATAATGGCAATATCTTTGTGAGATTTTTAGATCAACTCCCCTTCTATTGTAGGGGGCAATAAAGTTCTTGATATGGCGCAGCTAGTCAGACTGCTCTATTTTAATTGCGGCATTGTAGTTGGTGAAGTCAGTTTGGTGACTGCTTCAGCACACTTAGACCGGTGACGGTCTTTTGTTGTACCACGTGATTTTTAACTTTCTCCCTGTCTCGCAATTTACAGCTCTCTTTATCAGATAAGCTATCCACTATGTAGTGCTTTCTAAGTGCAAGACACAGATAGCTGCACAGGAAGTCAGGTACATTCTCTTTCCCCTCAACATCCTAACAGGAACTGCGTGATAAGGTAATCGATTGGCATTTGAGGATATTGAGCTTTAAGTAATTTTTGAGGCACCAGGTTGAGAAATTATTTATGTCTTGTTAAAGGAGACAGGGGAGTCTTGTGGAGAAGAAATCGATTTAAAAAATATGGTATCGTCAGCGTCAGAGAGAGAGAGAGAGAGAGAGATCGCGGAGAGTTTTATGACCCTAAGAAGATCATTTGTAGTTAGAATGAAGAGGATGGGGCTTAAATTGCTGCCTTGTGGGACACCAGAGATTGCCAAAAATGTGGTCGAGAGGACGGACCTGATGCGAACGCTTTAATGACGGTTTTCTGGATAAGAAAATATCCATTTTAAGAATATGGGTTCAAATCTTAGGGCAAAAAATTTGAAAAGTATTAATTGACGAGGTATCCTATCAAAAGCCTTACTGAAATCAGTTGGATCAACGTTGACTTTGTTTTACTCTCTAAGGCTGAAAGGGCGAAGGACACGAAATCAACTAGGTTGGTCTACCTTTTAGAGAGCCGTATTGGCTGGGGAAAAAAGAAACTTGCAATGGAATCCTAAGTAAAATATTTTCAAAGGGTTGTGTATGTGAGAAAGTTTAGCAATTAAGCGCTACTTAGTTACATCATTCTTTGATCCTTTTTTGTGTATCGCGGCTATGAAAGAGGTCTTTCAAATATGAGGAAATTCTCCTTCCTTGTGAAAGCGATAAGCGCAAGAGGTAATAAAGGCGGAAGGAGAGGAAAAAAAAAAGAAAGGGTCGTTTTTGAGATTGGCTTGCACATTATTAAGACAACGTTGGTCGATAGAGTTATAAAGCTGTATAAATTGATAGTAAGTACCTAGATAGTTGGAAGGTTGGACAATGTAATCATCATATTTGGCTCCACAACCGGCGTCCACTCCTTGCCATAAGAAATTGCAATATCAGTTTTTGATTTTATGTTAAATTTCAGTCTGGCCTCCTAAATCGCTATAATCTCCGCCTGGTAAACGCTGAAATATTCCGGGAGACGAACGGGAATGCTTACGTTTGGTATGTCACAGAAAACTGCAGCTCCTTTTATACCATCAAGATTGAAACCGCCTATAAAGAACTTCATAGCCTCGATTTCCCGTATAGAACCAGTATCCTCTGGAGGAATAGATAGAACATTTTTGAAACTACTTTTGAAGCCGACCTAGTAGTAAAGAAAGAAATAACTATTAATTCTTTGACAGAACTGCTAACTATTTACATTGACCCAGTGTCCATAGTGAGGCTCTTCTTCGCAAGCTTCTTCAAGCCAGTGTCGGTGGTTAGAACCAAAAAACACACGAATTTCTCTCACCCCACTGATCATGTAGACTACAAGTGCATGCACATGATACGATGCTGCATATGTCATATACTTTTTGCGTATACTGTTGTATTCACATGTACGGTTGAGTTGATGGATAAGGTAATCCAGATTTAAAGCCATCAATGCGGGTATATGAGCACTATATTCTAATTTGTGAGTAATCGGGTGTGATCTCAACCCCACTCACTACAACACTTTCCTCCTTCTATCCAAATATTTACATTATTGTATTGCATTATAAGAGTGCAAATCGCTTAAAGCGTGTGCTAATTATAAAAAAATTCGTCCGTTTTCTCGCTGCTCTCTATGTTACTATGTCCTAGCACCTAAACTCTGGTTATATCTAGTATTTGGCTAAACAAAGCCATTTCTTCTTTCTTTGCTCTCTTTAACAAATTTAACAAATTTCGAGTTGTTGATGTTCGCTTGAATGGCTTTGTTTGCCTGTCTAAGAGGCAATTCATATACCAACCCTTCAAATTTGCGCGGAGCTATGGCTTAATTCCCTACAAGCCCCCTATTTGCTAGAAGCCAGAAGTGCAGGCTTTGTCAGATTAAGTTCATTCGAGAAGACCGACTCCATTCTTCATCTTAGATCCGTCAGTGTAGATTACCACGTCGAATTGTCTTGTTACTTCCCCAGTTTACTCTTCACTTCAGAAGAAGAATGTTACATCCCTTCAGTCACTCTCTGCAGTATGTTCCAGATTATCTGAGTCGTACTGCACTTAACGTCACCATGTATGCCAGGAGCTAGTAAGTGTAAGATGGTGTCAGATAAGACCATAAAGCTCATGCTATGTTATGTTATGCCAGTTGCTGCTGATCGGTGTAGTCTGTTAAGCTTGGTAGCACTGCATTTGCTCCTTAAATAAGATTTTAACGTAAAAGAACTGTTTGCAATTAAAGTGACATCTTTGGATTAAGGCCTCATTTTATACCAATTGTTGTACTGCTGAAGTAGATAACATCACAAGCTTTCTTAGGCCTGTATTTGGTGGTTAATTTCCAGCTAAGATTTTTATCCAGGATGACACCGAGATATTTGGTGCTGGTGGTAAAACCAAGTCGTAGACCATTGACTTTTTGGAATGAAAAAGGGCGATATTTAGTGTTGAACAATACCATTTTGACTGAAAAACCACAGCATGTTGTCCAGGAGCAAACTTTGTCCAATGCCCTCTCAATGACTTCAGTAATCACGAATAAGTGCTGTCCTCATACAAGCAACTACACGTCATCTTCATAGCAACTACATTCGTCCTATCTCACCCGAAAGTTATTAGGGTTCATTGAAACTACTCATATCTGACCATCAGATCTGCTTTGTATTCGGTTCATAAAAACGCCGCACCACAGGAACACGCCGTAAAAACAACAACCCACGGCCTTATAGACCTCTCCAACTACTACAAGTTAAGCCTTTGAAAAACTTTTTAACTCATTTATATGAGTTGTTCTACAAGAAGGAAAGCCCCAAGAACCCAACTACACAATGGCCATTGCATCCACATCATCATCTGAGGAGAACAAACCACGGCAACGACAAGCAACCAAGGACCAACTTTGGTCATTTATTCATAATAATTATTTTGGGGTTTTTCTTTGTGTGTTTGCAAAATTAAGTGCGGTCCTAGGAACACCAGGAAAATCTAGTTGTGCAGCAACAAGTTGGCCATAAGGGAAGGAGATGCTCTGTTTATTAATTAAATTCAGTTCACATGGCCGTTACACAGGCAACTTTTTGTTTTGCAACAAGATTTGTGCGCCTATTATGCCGTAAGGGGAGTGTCGCCATAGTGTGAGGTCGAGTTGTTCCATAAGTGAATCGTGTCAGTGGCATAATTAGCCAGCAATGGAGCTTATAATATATTCAAAAGACTTGTTGTTTTTTATCTTTCTTGCCTGCTTCCTTTTCTGTTATTGCATTTTGTAAATACGATTATTTATTATGTAACAATTTTTGGCATCATATAGTTGCAATAATTGTCATTTTACTGTACGATCTGCGCATCCTGCCAGTGCCTTTGTAGTAAAGTGCATTTGTCTCCCTTGAACTGCTGATCAAAAACACTAAATTTTGAAGTCCTTGAATTTTTTAATTTCAAAGGAGTCCTAAGACTGAAAATAACAACAGCAACAATCTTGTAATCTTGTAAGGCTTTTATCTCCTAGAAAAAATTGGATTTGCATTTTCTGACCTAGAAAATTCCGAATTGATTAGGGAACTAAGCAAAGGAGGCCTAAATTTAGATTTGAATAACCGTACATGAACATTTTGTAGTCATTGTAGTATTATTATGTCTGTCGTCTGTCCTCAGTCAATTGTCTTGCAACGAAAATATTTCTGGATTTTTTTTTATAATTCGCGCACGCTTCAAGGGGTTCGCACCCTTATAATGCTCGGCTATATGCTTGGCACAGCGTGGGCGTTAAGGAAGAGGAGGAGAAAAGAGGAGATGTCTATGAGCTTGTGTTTTGAATGCCTGTGGATCATAGTGAGGTGGGAAGACAGAGCTTGGCAGAGCATTCCACATACGTGTTGTACGAATCCCTGAATTTAACTGTACGTCCGAAGATAGGCTTGAGGGTAAACTGATGAGCATTTAGAGCGCCACGAGTATTGCCGTTGAATTCAAGAAGAGGTGGCATGCAGCTGGCTATTTCTCTTGAGCACCGCTGGTAGAAGAAGCGATAAAACAGTGACAAGCAAGAAACGTTCCTGCGGTGTTCAAGCGAATCTATTGATTTCGCTATATTTTCGTCACCGATAAGTTTTATCGCGCGGTTTTGTATTCAATATATAGATGGATTTGACTGATGCAAAGTAGTCTTAGGCGCACCAGCCCAGATATGGCAATTGTACTCAAGTTTTGGGCGAATAAAAGCCTTGTATATGGTAGCCAGATCAGAGGGAGTGAAATATTTCTTGCACCGGGCTAGAAAACCTAAACATTTCGCAGCGTTTTTGGCGACGGTAAATATGTGGTCATTCTAACGAAGCTTGTCGTTAACGCACATACCGAGAATTACGAGATTTTCAGTTTCCTCAATGCAAGTGCCATTCATGGATAATGGCATGGGGTTAAGGATTCGCTTGGACTACAGTAGACAGCATTGGGTTTTGGAAGCGTTAAATTCTACTCGATTGATTTCTCCCCATTGTATTATACTGTCAAGGTCAGAATTTAACGAGCTTAACATACAAAGTTGTTTGAGTTCCACATCAGAGGCAAAGCGAAAGACAGTCACAGCAATGGATGTTGTATATGCTTTAAAAAGGCAAGGACGCACCCTTTACGGTTTTTGGCGGTTAAATTCTATTCAATCATATTTGCGTTCTATATCAGTAAATTATCCTAGGACGTTCCTCAAACTTATATGAGAAGCTGAGAGTGCTGTCGTCAGCGAAAGAGTGAATTGGATTAGAAGTCACTGATAAGAGATCATTAATAAAAATGAGAAAGAGTGTCGGGGACAGAACAGAGCCCTGGGGAACGCCAGCATTTATGTGGTGTATTTCAGACTTGCAACCGTCCAAAACAACTTGAATTGAGCGGTCGAAAAGATAGCTTCTAATCCAATGAAGCAATTTATCATCAACACCATAAGCACGCATTTTAGACAAAAGAGCTTGATGCCAAACTCTGTCAAATGCCTTTGAAATATCAAGTGCAACAGCTTTGCTTTCTCCAAAATGATGCAAAGATCGGTTCCACTGTTCGGTGAGATATACCATCAAATCACCAGTCGCCCACGAAATCCATACTGCCGGTCACTAAGGATTTCGTTGGTTTCAAGATATTTCTTAAGATGATAATTGATCAGCGTTTCCATGACCTTGGAAAGAATGGATGTAAGTGCTATGGGTCGGTACGAAGAAGGAGACGACGGCTCGCCTTTTTTGGGTATGGGCTGGACAAATGCTGTTTTCCAACTTCTCGGGAAGAGTCCAGAAGAATAGGATAGATGGAAAAGCTTACGCAATGGTAATGCCAGCTTGGAAGAACACCTCTTCAGAACTAATGGAGAAATACCATCTGGCCCAGCGGATTTGTGAGTGTTGAGATCGTTCAAAACTCTAGCAACTGCACGAGTACGAATAAATATCTATCCCATAGAGTGTTCAATACTCTCAGGTGCAGGAGGCGGCAATGCACAATCTGGAAGCGTAGAGCTAGCTGCGAAATGCGCAGCAAACAGATTGGCTTTGTCTATAGAGCTGACAACTGGAATGTCATTATAAATGAGCGTTGGAATCGACGACGAGGCTGTATTTTTGATTCTTGGATTATGGTTTATGTCTCTGTCAAAACTTGTGAACCACCGAATTGATATGCTGATGATATTTCATTAGAGTGTTAGAACAACTTCGTGGGTGAGGAACATAGTCAATTGTTATATAGATTATCTATAGGCGATAAAATTTTATCATACCCCTACCAACTAAGCTTTTGTTTAGGGAAGAATTATATTCCTTAGTTAGGCATTATCGCGGCGTAGGGTCTTACGCAAAATCTAGACAGAGCTTTTCTACCGCGGATCTTGTAGGGCGACAATTAGCAAATCGCAACCAGTTACCCTCCAACGAGGGTGTGTTTCCACTTGGAATTCAAACATATGAAACGGCAGCGAAGGAATTTTCTATATATTGAGTAAGCGCTGCCATACCAAGTTCCAGTTATTATAAACAAATTGGTGAACACATTATTTGGAACTGTAGACCATGTAACGACCGACAAACTCGTCTTCTTTTGTCGAAGCAGAAATAAAAAGACCTGGCCCTTCAGTTTTAGAGGTATCTCGTGGGGTTGACAGCTCAATGACGGAAAAATCATCTGCTACGAAATAATAAACAGCTTTGAGTAAGGATTAGCATGAATGGACGACCCTTTTAAATGTCTTAAGGACAAGGATTTCCGACTCTGCACATGAATGTTTGCACCCTCAACAGTCCACTTTTAACAATTTGAACAATTAGCGGAGGCCTCTAACAAGATTAGATTAGGCACACACACACTCACAAGTGCTTGGCGAATGTCGCAATATTCTAGATGTTCTCTCCTTTTGAGTTTATTCAACATTGACTCATCATTACCTAGTAGCAGCAAAATTATGGTTGCGTATATCCTAAGCAACGTATCAATGGCCAATGCGAAAATATGACGTCGAATGGCTGTAATCGCAAGATACTGCCAACAACAACCTAAGCTCTATATGCTCAAAAATTTTGTTTCGTTCAATTGAATAGTGGCATAAATTCCTTCGTATATTGCCACTTCTTTATTGGACGAACTATTCATGAAGTAATAATGCAAGTATGAGAGGAAGAAGCGATGCCAGAAGACTGTCGAAGAGGCATGCTGTGCCCCATACATAAAAAAGGAGATATCACAACATGCAGCAATTATCGTGGCATAAATATATTTATATTTATATACGTGTTATGATGGTTTTATGATATTTATTTAATGACCCCTTACCACTGGTGGGGGGAAGCCAATAAATAAAATACGGTTTGGTTTCTAAAAAGGAACTGATTTACTTTAATTGAATTGTGCTCTTATATACTAATTTAATGCTAATTGTACAATTTTCAGATTGATAAATTAAAGCAAAAATAACACGTACCCAGACAGCAATAAGACACCATGCATTTTGCATATTGGCTGAGAAAATGTTTTCCCAGAGAATGTGCTGAGGGCAACAGAAAACTGTGGGAATATGTCACACAGCGAAAACAGCAATATGCAAGGTGTACGTTATCTATATTTTGCTGGGAAAATAAAATGTGCTGAGTTGAGAAAATGTTTAGAATTATAGGCGATTGTCGGTATGTTATGGTCGTAAAATGCTGGGGCCGCCGCCTGATCTCTTAAACTGCAAACTGTTCGTCCAAGAACATTGTTGTTGGCTGAAACTGGCTTGCTGATGAGGCTCTTCTTTCCATTCTTCTAGGTGCTGGTTCAGGCTGATGGGTTAATTGAAGGGTTACCTCTGGTTTTTTCCGTGGCAGCCTTCTTATGATTATGACGATAATGAACACAATTGTCAGGAGTGTGACAATTCCGCTTAGGGAATATTGGTGAATTTTTTGTGTTCGTACTTCGTGCAGTAAAGTTTCTTGACTTCTTTGTAAGGCGATGTCTTGTTGTATTTTGAGATTTTGCTGTGTAATGTCCGACGTTAATACTGGGACATTTTCTGGCTTATAGCTGAATCGAACCAATTGATCAGAGATATTCTGGATAGGCAAGTACGAAGATTGAAGTCGTGTTGTGATGGTCTGCTTGCCAAACAATATCATTGTTGTCTGATGGATTCTACAGTTTGGATTTAGTTTCAAAATACCACTTCCTGATAACTTGGCTGGAACTACAGTTGAACTGCATGCGACATCTATGCTGATTTCATTTTGAATACTGAATATCCATGTGTTTGTGTGGTGCATTTGGACCCAAAAACTTTGTGGTGGCACTGATCGAGTAACGCATGAACTAGGCAGTTCATTTATATGCCTTAAGAGGTTTATTTCACAGGAACATACAGTTGACCCGGCTGTGTATAGTGGATGTTGCATCTCGCACCAGTAAAAGTCCAGGGCTCTTCGGTCGCATGAAGAGAATGCATTTTCGTTCATCGGATAATAATGATCGCCTTGGAGATTAACAATCATGTAGTCTGATGACGGTTCGATGAACGTAAAAGTTTTGTTATGCAATGTGGGTACTGGAAGGACCTTGTACACCTTGAACTCTTCATTGTACAAAAGCGGCAGGGTGAGCTCAATAATGATGTTTTTCTCTGTAACACGTGCCCTTGGCTGCAAGGCCTTGTACAGTTGAAGGATTGACTCATGGTGCCGATCTCCAGGTATCATCATAGTCCTTGGAATGTGGTCATGGATGCGGGCCAATTCCGTTTTGAGTTGTTGAACTGTCAATATTAATGGGTGTATTTGACCACGATGTGTAGCTAATACAGCATTAAGCAGGACGTTTTGCGTGTTTTGATAATGTATCATTGTCAAAATACTTGGAAACGCAGTCGATATGAATATTTGGAACACATGTTCGTCGTTCTTCTGATTGTCTAGTGCTGATATCATGTTGGTAAGTACCTTCAACTGTCGATTGGTCGAAACATATTGTGTTTTGAAGATATTTAACGTTGAATCTATGATAGTGGTTTGATTTTTCGTCAGGTTCAGTAGATGTTCCTCGTTGTTTTTAATCCTTTCGATAGTTTCTTCGTACTGGCTTGCGAAACGTTGATCCAGAATGCCGAATAGCTCATTTGTAATTGTTCCAATAAAATCAAACGGTGATCGTTTCGATCTCTGTGGTGGTGATTCATTGTTTGCGTGCAGCAGTACTTCGTTGTTTAGGTCTATTTGCTGAAGCTGACGCTCAAATAGCTCTAAGGTGTTATTGCATAACAATGAATTTGTTTGTGTCAAAGGTGTTGTCGCACAAATCTCCTTCATGTGTTTTAAACACTTTTTGTACATGTAGTATTCTGACCAGTACGTTGTGAGATTAAAGAATACTATGGTCTTCCAGGAACTGACGATCATATTTACTCGACCGATGTCTTCAAAATATATACCGGGTTGTGTTTCAAATGGTATAATTTCGAAACTGTTAGCGATTTGTTGAGAAGCTATCGAACTAATTGCGATAGCTATGATGCACAACCAGAAAAGGGGCTTAAACATGTCCTTGCCACTAAGGAATTGACGTCCTTGTGTTCCAGCGTTGATCTTCCCGTATTAGCTTCGGTCGTTGTTCTACTGTCTTCTGGTTCTTCCTTATCAGTTTCAATCGGTAACGGGCATAGTTTTGATAATGGTCGTTTTGCATGCCTTTTGTTGCAATAGACTGTTACTGCACGGACATGGTGATCTTTTCCTGGATGTAGCTCTGTTATCTTGGCTAAATTCCACTTAGTTGGTGGTAACCGATCGTCCTTGATTAGTACTATGTCACCAATGGAAATGTTTTTATGTACTTCTTTCCATTTGGATCTCTGTTGAAGTTGCGCCAAATAATCTGATGACCATATTTGCCAAAAATCTTGAGTAATTTTTTGTATCAATCTCCAGCGTGAACGATAACTTTTCGTTTGGTCCAGTCTGGGATCAGGTAAGGCATTTAAGGCAGAGCCAATGAGAAAGTGTCCAGGCGTAAGTATGGGGTTGTCGTCAAGATCATTGCTTATTGCGACTAATGGACGAGAATTTAAACAGGCTTCCACTTGCGTTAATATGGTGGACAGCTCTTCAAATGTCAAGGTAGTATCTCCGATGACCCGTTTTAGATGGTACTTCATAGATTTTACACCAGCTTCCCACAAACCACCGAAGTGTGGTGCAGCTGGCGGGATAAAGTGCCACTGGACTCCATGTGTAATCAGGTTATCTGCGGCTTCCTTGTTGCTTTGAGCGAATACAAATTTAAGCTGCTGCTGTAATTCCTTGTTTGCTCCTACGAATGTTGTTCCGCAGTCACTGTAGAAGTGAGCGCAAAATCCTCTTCGGGATATGAATCTTCTAACAGCTGCAATAAACGCTTCTGAAGTGAGATCGCTGACCAGTTCAAGATGTATGGCCTTAGTTGCTAAGCATACGAACACTGCAATATAGCCCTTCGTTGTTCGATTCCCTCTGCCTTTGGAAATTAGGATTGGAATTGGTCCGGCATAGTCAATGCCTGTGTGTGTAAATGGACGGGATGGTGTGACTCGTGGAGTTGGAAGCATTCCCATAATCTGGATTCTAGAGGCTGCATTGAAGCGGTGACATCGCACGCAATTGTGAATGATTTGACGTGCTGCAGATTTAGCTTGAATCACCCAGAACGACTGGCGAAGTGTGGCTAAGAGTAGTTGAATTCCTCCATGCAGCGTTTTCTCATGAATATGTTTGATTAGCAATTTAGTAAATCTACTGTTGCGTGGTAGTATGTATGGATGTCTTTCCTTCTCCGACATATTTGCGTTTTCAAGTCTACCTCCGACCACCAAGAGATTATGTACATCTAGGCGTGGAGCTAAGGCCAGCAGCTTACTCTTTTTAGGCAGAGTGTTGCGATTCTGTAGACACAATAATTCTTCTCGAAACTCCATTTGCTGAACTAATCGGATTACCGATATTTGAGCTTCTTCCAGCTCCGTGGTGGTCAAATGCTCAATTCGTCTGGCTTCCTTGTAGTTCCTCACATTGAAAGCAAATCGGTTGCAATAAGCTATAGATCGAATCAATCTAGTGTAAGAAGAAAATCGTTTGCAAATGTCGTTTTCTTCGATGGTGGATGCTACGGCAACTGTTGATGCAACATAATCAACTACGGAACACTCTGATGTTGCGAGTGATTCCGGATGTTTAGGCCAATGAACAGAATCTTTTTGAAGCCATGCTGGTCCACTCCACCACGGGGGATGAAATTTTAGTTGAATAGGTGTAACACCTCTTGATGCACAGTCTGCTGGATTTTCAGCTGACCTTATATGTCCCCATGAGCTTGGCTCTGTGTTTTCGTGTATTTGAGCAACTCTGTTAGAGATAAACACCTTTTCATGTGAAGATCCTTTTTTTATCCAGGCTAAGACGATGGTTGAATCCGTCCAGGCATACACATTATCTGTCGGAGTACCAAAAACTTGCCTCATTTCAGTCAGCAATTTCGACAATAGGTGTGCTCCACAAAGTTCCATCCTTGGTATAGTGAGCTTCTTCTTAATGGGTGCTACTCGTGTCTTGCATGTAAGTACAGTAGTCTTGTGCATTCCATTTTGACCAGTAATTCTTGAATATATAACAGCAGCATAGGCTCCATCAGAGGCATCACAAAATCCATGCAGCTCTAGATTCAGGGAATCATATGCACCAATCCACCTGGGAATTTTGATAGATTCGGCTAATGGGAGATCTCTTTTGAATTGATTCCAGCATTGCTGTAGCTCAGAAGTTAATGGCTCATCCCAACCAAGCTCAGCCTTCCAAATTCGCTGCATTAACATCTTCGCAGTAATGGTGATGGGCGCGAGCCATCCTAATGGATCGAAGAGACGTGCTATTTCAGAAAGTGTGGCACGCTTAGTTGAGGTGTCATGTTTACATGTTGATTTGATAAGGTTTACTCTGAATAGGAATGTGTCTGTTGATGGATTCCAAAGGATTCCTAGAGTTTTAACAACCTCTTCCTTGTCCAAGTTGATGCAGCACTGATTATTGTCTTTTTGGTCTGACACAAATAATTCCTTGTGATTAGTGGCCCATTTTCTTAGATGAAAGCCGCCACTGTTCAGTAAATTAATTAATTGATGTTGAGCTTCTTTACATTCAGCTAGTGTATTTCCTCCAGACATGACATCATCCACGTAGAAATCATTTCTCACAATTTTAGATGCGATTGGATAACGTTGTTGTTCATCTAAGGCCAATTGATGAAGAGTCCTTACAGCTAAATACGGTGCTGATGCTGTGCCGTATGTAACAGTCGTTAGCTTGAAGTCCTTAATTGGTTCGTTGGTCGAATTCCTCCACACGATACGTTGATAGTCCTGATGATGAGCGATGACCTTAATTTGGCGGTACATTTTTTCGATATCCGCTGCATATACGTATCGGTGTCTTCGCCAGCGCATGATAATTTTTGTTAGGTCTTCTTGTAATCTTGGACCAATGAGCATCAATTGATTAAGGCTTGTTCCACTAGATGTCTTCGATGATGCGTCAAACACAACGCGTAGTTTCGTAGTAAAACTGTCCGGTTTAAAGACAGCATGATGTGGCATGTAATAGATATTGTTGTCTAGAGGGTTATAGTCCTTAGTTTTGACCATATGCCCAAGGTTCATAAAGTCGTCCATGAATTTTGTGTATTCAACTCTTAACTTTGGGTCGCCGACAAATCGTTTTTCTAGCTGAAGTAGTCTGGCTACCGCTCGGTCCCGTGATGCACCAATGTTATGCTTTTGCATCAACTCTTGATTGAATGGAATGTTAACTATGTATCTGCCACCTTTTTCTCGATGATAAGTTTCTTTGTAGTTATCTTCGCAACGCTGTTCTAGTTGTGTTAGATGATTCCTCTCGGGTATTTGCTCGAGTTCCCAAAATCGTTTAAGTTGGTTCTCTAGTGTTGTTTGAGCGACCAATCCTACGATTTTTATGTTTTGATCCCTCACCGATGTCCGACCTGTGATGATCCATCCTAGTTGTGATTTTTGAGCGATGGGGGATCCTTTGATACCTCTTTTAATTCCATTCTGTATGATGTCTCCATACACATCGGCTCCTATTATCATGTCAATAGGTCCAGGGATAGCGTATGTTGGATCGGCAAGTACGAGGCCCTTTAGTTGATTTGGCATGCACTTGACTATGTGTCTATCAGGCATGAGCTTAGTAAGGGTCGGTAACACAAGCGCAGAAACAGAAATTTTGAAGTTTGATGTGAATCTCGGTTGGATTGCGACCTCAACCTTGCTTCGGGCTGTTCCGGCATCAGTTGCTCCTAATCCACTGATTTCTGTGTGTACCTTCTGTTTCGGGAGACGTAATGATTGAACTGCCGCTTCAGTTATTAGTGTCGCTTGTGAACCTGGATCTATCAGCGCCCTCAGTTCCCTGCTATGTCCGTAAATGTTTGTTGCGTTTATAATGGCTGTGGCGAGAAGAACACCCTGGTTTTGATGAGCATGGTGTGACTGCACCATGGATGCTTGAGTTGAGGTAGAAGTAGCCTCATTGATATGTCTTTTTTCCACATTATGGTTTTCTTGATGTAGCAGTGTGTGGTGCTTTTTATTGCACAGCTTACATGTTCGTAGACTAGAGCAAGCAACCTTCTTATCATGCCGTAAACAATTGACGCAAACCTTGGCCTGTTTAACCTGTTCGTATCTTTCTTTTGGTGTCCAGCCCATAAACTTGTTGCAAGAGTAAATGTTGTGATCACCCTTACAAATTATGCAGCTGAACCTTGTTGCTAGGTGGTAACTACGAACAGGACCTTTGTTTTCTTCTTTGTGCAGTTTTTTACGAGATGGAGCTAAGACTTCTAATGCTTGATATCTTCTGGCAAGGAACTCAAAGAGTTCTTCTTGTGAGGGAACCTTGTTTGGACTTTTAATCCCTTGCTCAAAAAGATTTCTGCTTTCCGGGTCCAATCCTTTTACGATGAGATGAACTATTATTGGCCCCCAGGATGATGTCTCGAATCCCATGTTTTTCAGAGCCGCAAGGCCTTCTTTAGTTGAATCTAAGATAGTTTTTAGATGACTTGCAGAAGATTGATTGCCATGGTATCCAGTTTTAAACATCCTGTCTAAGTGCATTGATACGATCTTCCTCTCGTTGTCGTATCGCTTTTTTAATGTTTCCCAAGCATTAGCGTAGTTTTCACTTGATATTGTGAAATGTTGTATTAACTGCAACGGCTCGCCCTCCAAATGTGTTTTTAAATACTCCATTTTTTCTGTGATCCCAAGAGTAGTTTTTTTATGAATGATGGTTGTGAAAATATCACAGAATGACTGCCATTCTAAGTAGTCCCCCCTGAATATGGGAATTTTTAACTGAGGTAGTCGAACTTCTGAGCTAGAAGGCGACTCCTTGATGATTTTAGTTTCCGAGGATTTTGAGGCCATTTGAAATAGGCAGTTGTTGATATCTGCTTGCACACCTTCATACCGCTTTTCAGTTACGTATGAGGTCTTATAATCTTGATCACTTGCATTTGAAAGAAATTCTTCATGTAATTCGGTCAGGGATTTCCATTGATCTAGAAGAACTCTTTGCTGGTACTCGTGCACTTCTTTCGAGTAGTTTTGAAATGTCCGCTCAAAAGATTCTATCGTTCTTATTATAGCTCCAATTTTGATGTCTAATTTTCTTAAACGCAGCCGCTGTGTGTCGTCTTTTGAGGTCTTGGGGATCACCTTTTGGATTTCGATATCTTCAGTTTGTGGAACAATGTTTTCCAAGTCCGTTCTTAACTTTTTGTATAGGGCTTTAACGATATCATATGTGTTTCCCTGCATATATGGAGTATCAGGCTTTGTCACAACTAGAATTTTTTCATGGTTTTCATCGAATTCCTTCCAAATTTCGTCGATTTTTGCAAGTCGATCTTCCTTGTACCGTAGGGTTTTCCGAGACGCGCTATCTTTTCCGAAATTTATTTGCGCTCTTTCCAACTCTTGTGCTAAGCTTTTCTGCCTAGCAACAATAACGAAGACTTCGCAGTCCTCCATTTTTTAGCACTGTTGGTTGTACTGTTTCTTTTGCACTTCACTACCAGTGTACTTAGCCCTGGCAACGCTTCACAAAAAAAAAATCTACCAATGTAAGCCTTGGTAACGCTAGAACAAGTTGAGTTCAACTTAATGTTTTAAAACCAGTGTAGAAGCCCTGGTTACGCTTTTGTTGGCTCGAAGGACCAAATGTTATGATGGTTTTATGATATTTATTTAATGACCCCTTACCACTGGTGGGGGGAAGCCAATAAATAAAATACGGTTTGGTTTCTAAAAAGGAACTGATTTACTTTAATTGAATTGTGCTCTTATATACTAATTTAATGCTAATTGTACAATTTTCAGATTGATAAATTAAAGCAAAAATAACACGTACCCAGACAGCAATAAGACACCATGCATTTTGCATATTGGCTGAGAAAATGTTTTCCCAGAGAATGTGCTGAGGGCAACAGAAAACTGTGGGAATATGTCACACAGCGAAAACAGCAATATGCAAGGTGTACGTTATCTATATTTTGCTGGGAAAATAAAATGTGCTGAGTTGAGAAAATGTTTAGAATTATAGGCGATTGTCGGTATGTTATGGTCGTAACAATACGGTTGTTGAGACAATATAGCCCCATTAGTTCAAGTCAACATTAGCCCATACCAGTGTGGCTTCATCCCAGGCAAATCAACAACTGATCAATATTTCACCCTTAGGCAGATGATGGAAAAATGCTTAGAGTATCAAAACTTACTACACCCGCTTTTTATAGACATTAAAGCCTCCTATGTTAGTATAGCCAGAGTAGAGCTTTATAAGGCCATCCTAAATAAACTGACATAATTATGTAGGTTGTCTATGACCAATATTATAAGCCAAGTAAAAATATCCAAGTACCTGTTAAGCCCATTCAAAATCTATAACGGGGTCCGACAAGGAGATGGACTGGCCTTCGTCCTCTTCAACCTGGGTTTGGAGTAAGTGATCCCAGACTACTGTATAACGGCGAAAGGAACAATTCTCTATAATTCAATTCAAATATTGGGTTACGCAGACGATATTGACATCGTTGGTAAAAACCCAAGAGCTGTACAGGAAGCTTACATGCAGATCTAACGGGAGCAACAAATTTTGGGGCTGTTCAATAATGAGAGCAAAAAATATATGGTGGCCACTTCTGCGAGTAAAAGATCCCTTAATTAAAATAGTTTAGAGCGAATTTGAAGCAATCCTTTAACCATCTCGGGTCATCTGTAGCAGCCGATAACAGCATGGAACCAGAAATACGCGGAAGGTTGCTTAAAGCCACAAAGCCTACTATAGTCTGTCAAGACTCTTCAAATCCAGGAATTTAACCCGTATGCGGGGAAGAACGATTCCGGAGACTCCATATATTGATGAGATCTACGATAGTTATCGCGATGTCGACAACGTAAACAGAATTATGCTTGGTAGGCTCCGTTGGGCAGGACACCTAACTCGCATGATTGAAGAGCAAAGTCCTTTGCGGTAGGATCCATGAGACAACACAGCGACGCCGGTGAGGCCAACGCTGGAATGATGGCTGGAGACCAAGTCTGGACAACGGTTGTAGACACAAATATGATGATGAGAAGTGGCATTGCACGCTTAGTAGCAATATAATTGACATTCAGCAAAGTGAGGTCTTTTGTGTTTACTTGGAAAATATTTTCATCTATCTGTCAGCTCAGCAATACGAACCGACGAACCGACAAAGCGGGGAGAGACAAAGAATCCTAAAAAGCAATGTCTCAGAAAATCGAAATCGAGAAATTATCCTTGTCCTCAGTAAGGACACTTATTGAAAAGACAGAGCATATGGAGCCACCTTTACCTGAGACATGATTATTTTGAAAAAAATTTAAGTTCAAGTACAAACGTACGTTCAAGTAACGTAACGTATACACTCATTAGTAGGTCGATTACGATTTTAGTGGAAATTATTTTCTTGTATAACACGATTCTGTCGACTCCGTGGCTCTAGTGGTTAGTGCGTTGGACTTCTAAGCAGGAGGTTTGATATTCAAATCCAAAAAAAGAATAAAAAAACGGTCCTACCTCTCGAGAATATCCGACGAGAGTAATAACTGTTCGAGAAAGCTTGCATTTGTATGCAAAAATATAACACGAATGGTCGCGAGAAGCTAGGGCTTGGACCGCACCGGTCTGTCGCGCCAAAATGTTATTATTATCATTATTATTATAACAGGATTCACTGTCACTTCTCTGTAACCTAATCTACACCTTAGTGTAAGAAAGGACTTTTAAAAAATTCCATATAAGATCCGACGCCAATTTTTTGATAATTTGCTGCTGTGTACAGAAGAATGAATCAGCTCTTCAGACCTGAAATACTTGCATCTTTATGCATCGCAAAATGTGAACGTCGTCAAAGGTTTTAATTAAATTTGTTTGGCCTTTTGATGACCATGGTGAAGATGATAATGATGATGGCGAAGATTCTCGTATTTGTTTATTAGATATCCAAGATTCCTTATCGAACTGGCTTCAATAATACAAAGCAATAAACAACTTGAGATCGGCAAGCGATCAACGTTGTTTACATTTTAAGATGCGATATTAAAAGATCGCATGTGATTAGCATCAAATGGAAATGACGAGGCTGCGGTGTTTACTCCAACTGCAACATCTGATCCGGCTTCTTCTTCATGTTCATAGTTAAAGTTCCACACAAAGTGACTCGACTTCAAAAAGTGAATAAAAATGTCCGCGAGATGAAAGGAATTCCATGTCGATCGAGAATTAAGTGCGATCATTAGGAGATGTTGTGCGCTGCCACCACCACTGATGTCACGCCGCCGCAGCCACTTACAGAATCGTCGAAATATCCCGAATCATTGTGATATGATCGTGATATCGTTGTATCTGTATCTATTCAGATAGCAGATATTTATAATATCTGATGATGTGGAAAACTTCTGCAAAGATACAGCTCAGACCTGCAGGGCAGGTGCAGCAGCGCGCCTGCGTGTTGGTATTTAGGGAGAGCCCTGTTGAGTCGAAACAAATTCTTAATGCGAATGTACTCGTAAATATACGACAAGAATTTTTATGTTAATGGCGGCTGGCGGTTAGGCTCTTTTAATTTGTGCCGATTTCCATGGATGATTCCATTGACTCTCTAGACGCGTCGTCGTCTTTCCTTCTTCCATTTGTGCTTGTAGCTGACTCATTTTGAATTAACAACATGTGTCGTGCTTAGAGGTAGCTACGGTCATTTTTAATGGTTTTAAGACCAAAAGCGAAAAACAAAATGGTCGAAATTGAAGCCGCCCTAAACAAAATCCCTATATGTAGCTATACTCAATGAATATATGTATAATACGTTTATTTGATGTTTAACCTCTTTCATTTTTTTAATCTTTAGCGCTTCAGATGCAGACATAATTCTCTTATATGGAATTTTTATTGTACGGTTGATTTAAATTTAAATTTCAATTTGTAATGTTAACTTACATTCTTGTTCGTTGTGCTTTGATGATTATTGGTGATTAGTTCAATTTTTGCTATTTTGTTTTATTTGTTGAACCTCGAACGTATTACTAACAACGATATGTAAAGAATCCTTATAAAACAGCTTTGATCTGGGAATCTAGTTTTTTAAATTCTCTATATTAACTTCACTTGCCCGTGGCACGGATGTCGGTCGTCGGTCGCCGTGGAATCTTGCGATCAATTTTTAACCCACTTCCCAAGGTCCGATTTTATTGAAACATGCGTATTTCCAGAGACATCACATTCTATTAAAATTTGAGGCCCCTCGGGCCCCGGGGTCGGGGGGCTCCCATACAAATATTTTACAAAATTTTACTCGATTTTTTTGAAATTTTATACACATGTGTATCTCTGATAGACAAAAATTTTGGAAAACATTTTGGAGACCCCGGGCCCCGGGTTCGTGGGGCCCCAAAATTTAAAAAAAAATTAACCCGATTTTCTTCAAATTTTATATACGTATGTATCTCCGATGAAAAACACTTTTTGTAAAATTTTTGGAGACCCCGGGCCCCAGGGTTATAGGACCCCAATTTTTTTTTAAAAAATTAACCCGATTTTTTTTAAATTTTATATACGTGTGTATCTCCGATGGACAACACTTTTTGCAAAAATTTTCTTCAAATTTTATACACCTCTGTATTTTGTAAAGTTTTTGGAGTGAACGGGCCCTGAGGCCCAAGGGGTGCTCATATAAATTTTTTAAAAATTAACCCGATATTCTTCAAATTTTTAACAAATGTGTATCACTGATGGACCTAACTTTTTTAATTTTTATGGGTTGTTTTTATTTTTATTTATTTTTTATTAATTCTAAAATGATAATAAATTAAACTAATGTGTATAATTCTGTGTATATTCTGTTTGTACAATAAATTATTAGATTTATTATTATTGTTATTTTCTACACATAATTAAATTAAAAAAGAGAAGAAAGAGTAACTGAGAGCTATGGATCTTTTGTCTTTTAAAAGCTAATCAGTTACCATTTTCTTTATCAGGTGATTACAAATAATCTCTTCTACAAATGCTGCCAAATGAGTTTTATTAATATCTTAAATTTTAAAACAATTTCAGATGTTTTAATTACGTAAGGTATATTATTATATACAATTGGACCGATGAATGTAATTGCTATCCTTCCAAATTCAGTTTTATTTTTATTTCGGCAAGTATTGTAGTTATGATTTTTGTATACTCAAAGTCTAGATTTGATAGAGTAGATCTAACTCTTAAACATTTGTACATATTTGATAAATTTAGTTCAAAAAAAGCATTTATTGGAAGACTTCCTTCAGCACCATTTCTGTATAACTCAGTCGTCGAAAATAAGTGGAGAAGACTATAAATAGCTTTACAACACCTGTTTTGCAATACTTGTAATTTTTTTAGTGTAGTCTTTGCAGCACTGCCAAACAATAGCAATAGCATAGTAGAAGCGTGTATGAATAAATGAAAAATAAATAATTTTTAATATATCCTTGTAATAAATGTAATTTCTAATCAAATAAATATAAGGACAAATTCCAACAGTCAACTCAAGACATATGTTTATCAAGTACAACCCCAAGATATTTATATTTATCGAATCGTTCAGTAATATCATTTGAAAATTGTAAGATAAGGTAAGTCACAGTGTGGTAAAAATGGGGAGTGAAATACTATTAATTTAAATTTACTAAGATTCACTGATATATTTTATTAAAATAAAAATAATTCATTAATGTAAGGATATAATTTTTTATTTCAATCATGCATGGCCTACGTGCAATCTTTATATTTATAAAAAATTGCTGTATCATCAGCAAACATATTGATTTGACCGGCCAGAGGTAATTGGTCTATATCATTAATGAAGGTCAAAAATAATAGAGGCCCAAGAAAACCTCCTTTCGGCACACCACAGTTAATGGTTAGTATGTTACTATTAACACCATTAATTGTCACAAATTGTTTGCAGTTTTAAAGATAACTATTATACGATAGTCCCCGAAAACCATAACATTATAACTTATCAAGAAGCAATCTATATGATCTATATAAACAAATGCTATGTGAAGATTTAAAAATAAACTACATGTGTATTCTTGACTATCAAAAGCTATATATATATATTAAATCAGTTATTTCTATTAATGCAGTATCACTGCCTGAAACCTACCTAAAACCATACTGGAGACAAGAAAAAAAAGACTATCATATAGATATGCGGTCATACGATTCGCAATTAATTTTTCCATCAATCTTATCAAATATGGACAATATAGAGATTGGCTGATAGTTATTATTTGATTGATAGTTACCAGCTTTAAAAATGGGCAAGACTTTAGCAATTTTCAAGCAGTCCGAGTAAACCCCCATTTCAAATACTACGTTGAATATATTAGCCAAAAGGTTGGAAAATATATAGCATTACGTTTCACAATCACATTTCGAATATTGTCATATGATTGTCAAATAAATAATAATAACTCTTCAGTATCAGAAATTGGAGACATGAAAAACGAGTTCAGATTAGTGTTTTGGTTTAAATTATTTAACAAGTTTTCAAAATCATTTTTTTTTTATACTTGATTTTTTGTTAAGCAAATTTAATCTGTTTTTATTAAATTCTCTATATTGACTACGCGTGCCCGTGGCTGGCTGGCTGGTCAGATTTTCTAATCAATTTTTAGCCCTCTTTCCAAAGATTGATTTTATTAAAATTTTGCACAGATTTATATTTCTTGTGACAATACTTTCTATTAAAATTTGGGGCACCTCGGCCTCAGGAAAAGGAAAATCATCTGCATTATAAAAATAATTGTTAAAACATTTGGATTTTAATGATTTATAACTCAATAGGTGGGCAATGAAAAAAAAACTAGAAACTTAATACCAGAAAATATAAAAATCTGGATAGTTCCAACGATTTTATAATAACAAATAATCAGCCGAAGATTAATCTGTAACGATCTACTACAAAAATATTTAATATTGCTTGTAGCATTGGGCAATGATAACAATAATGATAAGTAATCATGAATTACATTAAATTTTAAACATTGCATTAATTTTGGAGTAGAATTTACTAAATCTAAGAAATCTTTATAATGAAGGTAAAATAAAATTAAATAAACATAATTTGTAATTAGAATTATAAATAAAACCAAATTTGTCTGTTATTAGCTATCAAATTAGCTTTTATAAGTCTTATTTTAAAAAAACGAAGAGAATTAATTTGGCTCGCATGGTCGAAGAGGAGAGTACTTTGCGGTAGGATTTATGGAGCACGACACAGCGAGGCCGGCCAAAAGCCCATGCCGAAGGAATGGCGTAGACCAGGATGCCAAAATGGATGACATCGGCTCGAAATCGTGACCGGTGGAGAAACTTTTTGCGGAAGACCAGTACCGGACCGCATTTTTAGAGCCAAATATGATGATGATGATAATGATGAGATAGTAGCACTGCGGCCCGAATGTCCCAACATTTCCTTCTCTATGCCAATAGCTTTCGAGAAGTGTATTATATTGAGTAGATTCAGCGAATGTCGCGCAGACTCCGAGATTACGTGGGTTCCCATATTGTGCCTTGTGTTGCTCCGCATTCGTAGAGAAGATGCCACGGGTTCTCCTCCGATCCTCCGCTTCCCATATGTTATTTTAATAGTAAACAATTAACTTTTGGATACTTTTAAGAATAAAGCAACTCCCCTTGGGCACACTCGGTATGTTTATAAACTTCAGAGCATGCGTGTTATTTGTCTTAGCTCAAAAAAAATTTAATTACCACATAATTTACACTTGACATTTTTTTACATTTTTGAACAAAACGAGCTTGTACAATAGAATACAATACAATACTTGTAATACCGCATTGAATCCCCCCCTGTAGGTTCATCTTGAGTACAATACAATAACAAAAAGATTAGCTCATGAAAGTGCTGCTCAGGATATATATGCCATCAGCATACAAAACGAACGGAGCCTTTCATCGCTTCCATTGCTCGCGTGTGATTTATTCGTTATAATTGCATTTCAGCTGAAATTGGGACCATCTGAATCCTCTAGCCTTCGGTGTTGGGTTGTCCTCCTCAAATACATCGTCATCGGCATCGTCATCATCATCACATCCGAGCGCACGAGTGATTATTTATTTCCTTCACCTAAATTCACATTAACTCGACGTTGGCGCATCATCGCCGATCGTCTTGGCTGTAATTGCATCAGCTCGCCCCGTGGTGCACAGATCACATTGCGAGTAGTTGTTGTTTTTATTTGTTGATCAAATATTAGAGATGGCGACCGGCACGCGGAGCACGGCGCTAAGGATATGAGGTGTTAACTAGAACTGCAGTAAGCGACGACGACGCCGACGGTGCCATAGCATCTCGAGGTACTCATAGCAACGTTGCTGCGCTGTTGGTATGTGCGATGATGGCGCTTTCTGCACATTGGTGCTTTTCTGCGCCTGGATCCAATTTACCGAAAAAGATATAAATCGTTCGTCAGTTTGGCGGCATGTCTGTCGCATCAGATGCGAAATGACAAGTCACGTTTGCCGAGTTTAACTTTGTTCCTTGTTGTTGTTAAGCGATTTGGAGATGATTGCCCCACATATCGGTGTGTGTGTGTGTGTTTGTGCGGTTGGTTGTTCTGAGGAAAAAATGTCATTGGAAATGAAACTAACATTTAGGATTACTTTTTCGATTATTTGAGGAGTTGAAATGCATGTCAACATGGTAGTCTTTGAAATGTTCAAGCAAGAAATATTAAAATAAAACTCCTTTTTACCACTACCGCCATCAGTGTCCTCTTCATCGAACGCATTCGCTTAATTAACGACAATTCATTAGCATTCGTTCGATCAGAATATTCCGCTTCTGTTAAGCGGCGCGGTGCGCTTTTTTCAAACTCAGGAAAACGCCGCTCAGTCTCGCATGGTTCTCGTAGGTATACCATAAGCAATAATAGCAGCCTTCTCTGCTCTTGTTCCTGCACCTCTTAAGTGGTCTCTCATTTGGCTTCATTTGGTTGCATCGTTTGTTTTTGCTTCGTTTGGGTTTTATCAATTTTCTGTCGGTCAAACAGCCTCCTTAGTCGTTTGTGTGCTGTCCAAGAGATGACGACAAAGACAACGTTGATGATGGTGGTGGTTGGCTCAGTCTTCAGTCTCGGGATATGTTATAAATATTCATTTTTAATGGAAGAATTCGAATAAATTTCCAGGTAAATTAATGATTTTCCCAAAGCGACACATGTTCCTGGACATTCCGAATCGCGCCGCGCTACGCTTTGATCTATATCTGCCTGATCCGTCCGGTGTTGGCTGTTTGGTTGTGCGTTGGACACAAGCGGGTGGCTCAAAAGAATCTCGTCTGCCGCTCTGTACCATCGACTATAATCGAACAACACTAATTTCGTGTCGGAGATCCTTTGCTTGTTCTCTTATCTTGCATTCGCGTTTATGGAATAAATCAATCACTGCGCACAGCTTCGGTTCATTTGCGTAGCGAGTATAAACAAGCGGTGTGGTTGTGCCTTGTGGGCTGCACGTTCTCGTTTTGATTGCATATACGCCTAGTATATATACCATTCACTCGCAATGAACAAATGAACTCTGCTAGCTACGCGGTACGAGTATATAGTCCAACGCGAGCCAAAATTGTGTAAAAATATAGACGAACAGGAGCTAGAGGTAAAAAATCTCTTCAGATACTCGTATCGTTAAATAGGTTCAAGAAGAATTGCTAGTCTTAAGTTGAAGAAAACTTTATCTCAAAAGATTTGTTTAGAAAAACACTTACTTTTGCCCATCGCGGTAGCGCTCTGTCGACTAGAATCTAGAACCACTACACTACACTACACACTACATCAGCATTTTGGAAAGGTTTCTGAATTTGCTACGACTGATTCAGATCAGTAAAAGGATTGAACGAGAATTGGTGCTCCTTATTTGGAGATCCAAAGTTGGACCTCTTATCTAACCATCTACAGTTTTCCTCAATTTACACTGCGATTTATGTGTACAGAACGCTTTCCTTTTGTGTTTACTATACCTAAAGGATGTACCTAGCTCCGTTATAAAATTTGATTACTTCAAAATTCAAAAGAAGAATTACTCTGTCGAGCATGGCATTAGTACCACTAGGAAGACTCTATAGTTGATCTCAACCATTCCTTCGCTTTTATGGCGCTGAAGCTGAACTTTATCAAAGGCGGATAAATCTAATATATAAAAATGAAAGCATGATTGTTTGCTTGTTTCCTATACAAATCCTCACAGTTGATCGTATCAATTAAATTTTTTAGGATGCTTCACCGATATGGGGAAGGATCCCTAGCATATATTCAACAAACCAAAATTACTTTTTGACTTGCTTATAATTTCGTTTCATTTAAAATCTACACACAGTTGTACTTGACAATGTATATTTGTCTGATTATATAAATTTGAAGCTTTGTTGAATGTTTGTTATTTTTGCCGATATTAGTGTCGTTTCTATAGTTTTCGATGTGGTTCAGGTGTATGATGGGTGGAGGGTGGTCAGTGGTTACATGCTTTGTAGTCAGAGGGTATTTGTGCTAGTATATTATAAATCTAAGAATAAAACCCTTAAACACTCTTTAAGAGGTTCAACCAAAATTAATGGCTCATGTCATTTCTCTAGAAGGTCATGGAAACGCTGATTACCTCGTCAGCTTATGAAATACCTCGAATTACGTGAACTTCTTAATGACGGGCAGTATGGTACTAGGGATCTACATAATGGTTTGAATGTGGTTTAGCGGTTCGCGGTCTGACAATGACTACACGTTGATTCTTTCTTTGTAGCGCAAGTACAGCCCAGATCACAGGGTATCTAAGAGCATCACAAACCCATTATTGGTAAACGAAATTTGTCCATTTAAGAAGCTAAAGTGTCCTTAGACAGGTACAGCAACACTTACACAAACACACTCGCAAATTCGCTTTTGAACATTTTACAATAATTCCGGAAGCATCTATCTATCTACATCTATGTATATAAAAATGATCGTGCATATATATTTAAGGTAATTGCGTCTAAGCCACTGGACGTATCGAAGCCATATTAACATGTTCGCTTGGTGTTCCGATTAGTTCATCTTTTTTTGGACCTAGTAAAGTTGAGATATTTACGAATATGAAGTTTAGTCTCTTGGTGCATATATTTGTAGCCTTATCACGCATTAAACACTCGACATATTGAAGCCATATTCGCACCATATTTTCCATTAGTGCTCCTGAAGGTTTAGCTTTGAGCCCTAAGTGTAGCGTTGTAGTCGAGAAATTTTTGGAAATGTGATTACGTACATATTTGTAAACTCATCACGCCCATACCATTGGACATGCCGAAGCAATATTTACGTCATAAGTTCGTTTGATACTGCGATACGTTTATGTTTCTCTTGGAGCCAGTAGGTGGTGCTAGAGTGGAGATATTGGTGGATATGTGTGCACGAGCATCAGACCTAAACCACTTGACATGTTGAAGCCAAATTTACAGCATATATTCGCTTGATACTACAATAAATTTATGACTTTTTGGAGCCGGTTGGTGGCGCTGGAATCGAATATTCACGAAAACGTCATCACCACCTTTTAAGCCAACCTAGAAAGCTGATGTGCCATTTCTGAGATCTCACGTGTTAGCAATGCATGGAAAATGGGTTAATCTTTGAAATAGGCAGACCTTTTTGTAACAATCTGCCACACTTCCTAGAGTTGAAATTTTTTGAGTAGCTTAGTATCACTGGGCGTTTTTAATATCCTGCGTATGACTCTTGTCACGAGTCGTGTATGGCACCTGTGAGGAGTGAAAAATGGGCTAATATTTTAAATAGGCACCCCTACGTCGACTTTTATGTTGTCTTTTTAAATCAACTTTTACTACATTCTGGCCAGACAACAACAAACGAAGGGCGGTGTTGAGATATTCGCTGAGTTTAATTACCTTTCTCAGCTTTTAACTGAGCTGACGGAATTACCAGATATTGCCAATCATTTCACGAAGATCCTTGACTTGCTTCTTAACTTTCGTCCTGATAAATACTCCGTCAAGGTATTATCGTCAGACCATTGTGTAGTATCAGCTAATTTATCGGGTCGTTCGAGAAATACATGGCGCAGAACAGTTGAGGAGGAGTCACGGCAATTGGGGAAAGGTTGGAGAGAGCTGAAGCTCTTCCACAAGGTGATATAGGACATAAAGAAAAGAAAGAAGAAGCTAATTTCTCGGTAATAAGCCACGCAGTTAGAGTAAAAACTCTCAAAAAAACCGTGTGGCAACACAAGAAAGCCAATTGGGACGGCCTTAAATACTTCTTTGGGAGTATTAATAGGTCGCTATTGTTTTACGATAGCAACATGGATGACGCCGGTGACGAAATCACAAACATCAATATGAGAGACATTATCCCTTTCACGAGAAAGCCTGTCAAACTAAAAGAGAATGGATGGTATGATTCGAGCTGTAAAGAGGCTTCTAGGATTAAAGAGGCATTTTTTCGGTTTTATAAAGTAAACCCTACTGAGGAAAACCGAATAAATTTTAAACGAGCCAGAAATAATTGCTTATTGCCTACGACCAACATTTGAGGAAAAAATACTAAAATGTCCAAAAGGTAGTAAACACTTTTGGTCATTCGTGAAAAGAATCAAAAAGACAGACTCGTCGTCGATTCAAACGCTCATTTTCAATGACATTCCAATTTTCAGCTCTAAAGAAGAGGCCAATCTGTTTGCTGCGCATTTTGCGGCTAGCTCCACGCTTCCAGATTCTGCATTACTGCCGTCTGTACCTGTGAGTATTGAACACCATATGAAACTGATTTTCATTCGATTAGTAGCTATCTTTTGGACCGCTCAATTTAAGTTTTCTTTTACGGTTTCAAGTCTAAAATACATCACATTAATACTGGCTATCCACAGGGCTCAGTTTTGTCCCCGATACTCTTTCCCATTTTGATTAATATCTTATCTGTGTCTTTCAATCCAATTCACTCTTTCGCTGACGACAGCATTATCAGCTTCTCATATAAGTTTGAGGAACGTTCTTCCAGTTCTCAGGTTGAACCCAATCAACTGCGTATGTTAAGCACGTTACTGACCTGGTCAGCATAGTAAAATGGGGTGAAAACAATCGAGTAGAATTTAACATTTTCAAAATCCAATGACGTATCCTGTCGTCTAAACGAGTCTTAAATCCAATGCCATTATCCATCAATGACACTTGCATCGAGGAAACTGAAAAATCCGCAATTTGCTGCATGTGCGGTAACGACAAGCTTCGTTGGAATGACCACATATTCTACGTCGCCGAAAATGCTGCGAAATGTTTAGGTTTTCTAACCCAGCGCAAGAAATATTTTACAGCCTCTGATCTGGCTACAATCGTTCGTTTGCTCTGAACTTGAGTTTAATTATCATATTTGGTCTGATGTGCCTAAAACTAGCTTGCACCAGCTAGATAGAATACAAATCCGTGCGAAATCAATAGATTCGCTTGAACAACGCAGTAAAGTTTTCTGCTTCCTGCTATCCTTTACCATTACCTTTATCAGTTTACCATTAAGCCCATCTTCGGACCTACTGTTCAGTTCAGAGAGGCTTTACTAAAAATATAGGTACATTTTTTGTGCATCTTTTCCGTTGAATACCACGGTGCAGCTAAGCGAACAATCTCTTGTCTCGCGATTTTTGTAAATTGTGCGATGTTTTTGCTTCATCGAGAACAAAATGGCTGACGTGACAAAAAGTGAGGGGCCTGAACCAACCGGCAGAGCCAAAAAGGAAGAAATAAAGAAATTGACTTAACTTTTTACATCATTTGCTGCATCATCAGCTTCTGCAGGCTCTGGTACAGGCAGAACCACTTAATTTTCGCCCGTTGGCATGGTGTGATGTGTGTGGACGATGGGCGGTGGTCCATAATAGTATTCGTTGTTCGACAAAAAAAATTTATAAAGTTAAGTCTTCCGTTAAATAACGAACGCGCAATACTATTACCATTCAGTGAATAATGAGTTTTTTTTGTATATATATATATATATATATATATATATACATTTATTTTATTATATATACAACAACAGTACCAAACACATACCTGGACTCTGATATTCTGAAAAATTAACTCAAATATAAAAGTTGTTAAACAGATATTCTATAAGGAATATATAAGGGAGCACACATTGGTAGAGAAGAGAGGGAGGGATTGGGTCCTCAATTTCAATACTTGGAATTTTTTATTTTTTATTTCTTATTTGAGAAAGAATAACTTCTCAACGTCAAGTAATTTTCCAATTCAATTAAATCTTCAAATTGAATGATATCACAATATTCAATTTTAAGTCGTACACTTAATTCAATTACATTCCTTCCAAAATATTACAGAGTCACATCAGAGAATCCCTTCTGTCTGTGCTTCAATATTTCCGCTCTACTGTGCGCCAGTCGATCATTACTCTATTCACACAGAGTGTGTTTGAGAACTTAATACAAATTTGTGTAGTGATAGCGTGCTATGTCCAGCCTCCGTGCTATACTCGTTGTGTATCGTTGAATGAGTGGATGTCCTTTAACACCAATTTTATGGCCATCTCAGTGTTATTAGTGAAAATATTTTTTTTTTTAAATCCTTACATATCTTGCAGTGTGGTGTGTTGGCGATGGCTGACACAGCATTGGACAGATTTTCCCTTTGCTGAGGCGATAAACTTGCGAGTGTTGGTAAACATATAGTCATTGCCGGTGGGTGGGGTGGATTGGTATTGGTTTGGGGGTGTGTAAGTAACCGTGTAAGTGCAGTCTGTGAAAAAATTTACATACA
The DNA here is from genome assembly GCA_947095585.1 of Nephrocerus scutellatus. Lineage (NCBI taxonomy): Eukaryota > Metazoa > Arthropoda > Insecta > Diptera > Pipunculidae > Nephrocerus > Nephrocerus scutellatus. The sequence goes on along the minus strand of OX352765.1, from coordinate 24,104,391 downwards.
AATTGTATTTTGCGGTGGATTATATTTTTTTTGTCTGCCCCCTGCTGAGTAACAACAAGGACGAAAGTAACAAAATTAAAAAAAACAACGCCAACATAAACAAAAAATTAACAGAACCAAAAGTGAACACAGAGACAGGACAGTGACAGACAGATAGACAGGATAACGTACAATGGATAATGCTACATTGTTGAGCGACAGTCGGCTATGCGGAGGCTGCTCTTATTTTCCATTTCAAATTTTTAATTGGTTTTTTTCTGATTACTATGAGAGTCGCCAAACAAAAGCTTGATTCGCGACCGATGGCAGCCGTTTTGAGTTAACCTTTTTCCCGTGATTTTTGGTCTTTGGATTTTGGAATTTACCTCTTGTCTACAGTCCTCGGCATATCTGTGCTTATGTCTGAGATAATGTCGTTGTCGTTGCTGTTGTAGCTGCACAATTTGTTCGCAAAAAAGTGACTCAATTTCTTTTCTTAAAGTCAAAAGACCTCATACTAGCAAACTCTTGATTCTCTCAGAAACAAAGGCTAGCAACAGTACCAACCACTATAATTATTAAATTAAAAATAGTACGAGCAGATGTTCTTTTTCTAATTCCTCCTTTTAGTATTTTTTTAGCTTTGTTCATTTCGCCCAGACACATCTAAGACAATTGCAATTTTAAGATGTGTATATGTAAATATTAAATTAGACAAAATGTAATAACTTCTAGATATGTATGTACCATTTAATAAAGATGATAACTTCAAAGCAAGACTTGAGCGAATAAACATTTTAATTAAAATAAGAGAAGAGGTTTTTTATTACAAGAAAGTGAAAGGACATCCCGCAGAGGGGTAACTTTGAAAGGAGGTTGTTTTCTCTGTGCCAACTATGGTGCAGAATATTTTTTAGTGGCTGTGGTTACTCGGAAATCGTGGCCTAAAGAGCGGTGGATAGGTGGGTAGGACACGTTCCAATCAAAGAAAGCTACTGATACTTCTGCAATAGCACTATTGTGGATTGGTGTTCTAGAATCAATTCTAAGAAGACCATGGGATGAAGCCTTCCAGGCAGGTGTCCACGTTAATCCAAAGAGAGATTATATTAAAATATGCCAGAGCGCTCGTTTTAAATTTGCCGAAATGTTTAATATGCCGCTGGTGCGATTGGAAAGCTTGAAATAATATTGAGAAGGGCCTTTAAAAGGTATAGAGAACAAATTTGTTAACAAAACGTAAAGACTAATCTCATCCCAGAGCAACTTCTGCAAGGACCGATATTTTGCCATTCAAAGCCTTCCATATCATTTACAAACAACGGGTCAACTGTAGATGTTCAAATGCTAAGGCTGCGATTCTTCGAAAGTGACCTGAAATTTAGGAAACATGATCCTGTACCCGAGACTCACGGCTCAGCATATAGGCAGCGTTGGCTGGAATATGCCAGATTTCACCAATACTGAACTAAGAATGATTGTGGTCAAGTTTGTTTGGACGTCATGGAGTATGGAGAAGAAAAAGTGAGTGGTATACTCTTTGGCTACAGTTGACCAACAATAACATTTCTGAAAGGTTTGTTGGAGATTTTCTTTACACGTAAAACAGAGTATCGATTAATTTAAATCACAACATTAATAACATTCTCATGGAACATGTGTTGTTTCTTTTGCACCGTTTATTGGGGAAATATTTTTGTTGATGAAAATTGATGATGACGATAAATGTGGTGTAGAAGCACTACGACACATGTGAATCTATTGCGCTTCAACATGACTTGTGCTACGGAGATGCCAAACCCTATAGCACCCCCTCCATACCGATGGCTCTTAAGAACTTAAACCTATAGAGCGGGTTGAGTGAATGTCGCGCAAACTCCGAGATTACATGAGTTCCCATGTGATATCTTCTCTGTTGGATCGTTGCTCCGCGTTGAGAAGATACCACTTCCCCATAAAATCTGCAGCTGCCATCGCCTTTTAATTTTAATATCTTTAGATGCCCCTTCAGTCTACAATGCCCTGTTAGGAATCCCCGTAATGAATCTTACATTACTTCTACTTAGTCCCAATATGAAGCGAGACATTATTGGGTTATAGATCCCTATGCTTGCCGTAGACCTGAAAGATTCTCCCATCTTACGGAAGCGTCAGCATTAACTATACTGCCTATATCTACCTATATTATGCGGTACCCTAAGCCACACAACGTTCTTGTCCCTAAAAGCGGAGTTTCTGCCCCTTTTTTAGCAAGCCTATCCGCTGCTTCGTTGCCTTCTATGCCAGTGTTTCCCGGCACCCAGTACAAACGTATTTTGTGGACTTCGCCAAATCTCTTTAGCTTCGCCCTGTATTCCTCTAAAAGTTTAGATGTGATATGGACTATGTGGATAGATATTTCTACCTCATGTAGTTCCTTTCCAGATTAAAGTGAACACATCTTTCGATGTCATGTACTTCTGTCTGGAATATACTCTTGTACTGCCTCATTGCTACAGAGTACTTGATTCGTGGCCTATAGACTCCAGCACCCGTGCCATCAGATTTCTTTGACCCATCCATACCTTCCTTTTTAAGGCGCCGGGATGTATCTCATATTCAGTCTCACATCTGAATTCCTTCTTGGTGCTCATGATTACTTAACAATTATTTTTCTTATCTTATTGCATGGCATGCTCTCTAATGGAGTCAGCTTGGCCAATGATTCCACTATTCCTCTTACAGTTCCGTCTGTGAATCAGCCTACTTTGCTCAAACGTAACTTGGTAAGTCGGCAATTTGTCAATTTGACACATTCATACCGACTATATTGCTAAATACTTTCCATGCATGTCTGACAATGAATTTATATGATTTTGATTGGGATATGCTGTGAAAAGTTCAAAGTCTGATGTGAACTGAATTACTTATGTGAAGAGTACAGAGATAATATGTGGATTTCAAGAAATTTCGCAAAATCTCTGGATTTTCGAAAGATGGAAACATGCTATTGGCCCACATGAAACGTTCAGTTGCTTGAGTTGAAGTGAGCGCGAACCTCTAACTCTAATCCACAGGTATGGAAGATTTGTCAAGATCCCGGTCTTAAGACAACCTTACCTTCTCCAGACTGTGACAAGTACCCATCATATTCAGTATACTTGCTTAAAAATTTTATAGAAATTATAAACTTGCAACATTCACCATACGCTTCCATAACCAAGTCTTGTGCGAGATCCGTCAGGAGTTCTGTGGGTGGTAAGATGCATTTTCTCCCATAAACTCGTACTTATCTCTTCAATGAGAGACTGCAAGTACAGTGTGGATAAATCTGTGTCAAATTCTCGTCTGAACTGTCTTTAAATTTGAATGTGAATGTGGACGGATAACGAATTTGCGGCACGCGCCAACGCACCCAACAGACACTATATAATTTAAGGAGACGGATTGCACCTCCAGAGAACCTGCTTTTTAGCTATTTTTTTGTCTCACCCAAGCCAACATGTAGGGCATGACATTCTAGTCAGTACTTAGGATAGGAAAATTGTGATACAAGTACTTACAAATGCACCCGAGACATGGGTGCATCGGCAAAACGAATCTGACGCATTTCTTTTGAAATAAAATAAAGAACGCTGGCTGCTTAGCAAACTATTCCTTTCAAATCCTTTTGGCTGGGTCATTTAGTTAATTTTTGTGTGCATATATAGTTATTGGGTAAGCTTTGCTCTTCGAGGAAGTTTAAGCCGAGTTAGACGAATTGTGTAGACGTCTTCTGGTACGTCGGCTATGGATGTTCCTTTTTTTATAACAAAATTTTTATTAAATTTTCTTTTTCATGGATAAGTGATGTTGTTTCCCATCTCAATCGGTGTACAGATGGAGAAGAATTCATAGCATCGCACATTGCACACGTCTGACTAATGTAATGCAATTATCCTTTTCGTCAAGTCAAACTCCATAATAATGGTCACCGTTGGATTGTTTATGAATCTCTTGGCATAAAATGGAATTTCAAATCAATATCAAGAGGGAAACGATCAATCTGCATTTGGTATTTTAATCGACATTTCGTCAGGAGCTTGTCATTGCCATGATAATGCCAAATTAACATAACATGTCCCAACTCCTTGGAATGTTAGCAAAATTCAACCGAACACGACAAAAGCCACAGTTGAAATTGAAATTCTGATGATCATCCTGATTGAATTGGAATTTTATGCAGAAAAATGTGCAGGTATGTACAAGTACATACTCTCTTCCTCTCTTACTAACTGAAAATAAAAATAAAAACTATCACCATCGCCATAGGACAGACAAAATACACTGGTTGCACATTGGGTGAGCATCGCTAAACGATGATCAAGATAAAAGCGTCACCAAACAAGGTCCACCCCGTCGATTCGCTAACAAGGATGTCGGAGGACAGACAATGAGTAGTTATGTGGCGCGATCTTTAAGAAAGGCGAGGTACTTAGAAGCTGATACGGTCTCACATAATAACCGCAAAAGCGCCATGTTCTTCTGATGCTTAACTGGCGACAAAAAGATACAGAGCATCGCTGCATTGCACGGAAGCAAGACGCGGCGCTGTCATTGCTGTGTCGGGATTCGCGATTGTTATCGCAAACGACGCTGCACATTCACCGCATACGATGCACACATGCAAACATACACACTATGAGCTTAGCAGCCCAACAAGGAAGCCTGAAACAAAGGAAATTCATGGGATGCGAGGCGCGCTGCATAAGCGACATATAAACGAAAGCAAAACAACAACAAAAATTAACAAAAAATACTGTGGAGCATAATATATAACACAACAAAACGCTCAAAACAAACGAACAACAACAACTACAACAATGACGACGACGACTACGACGACAAATAAAATGGTCGCTGGGCGCCACCGCATCAGAGCAGGGCAGTAGCTTGTCAGTCAATCAATTTCGCCATTGTTTTCCGCTACCATATTATCAGCCGATGAGGCGTTCAGCCGTTCTAGCATTTTACGTATCGTAGGGGCAGCGCTAGCGGTAGCCGTTGGCGGCCATTATTAATTTTTGCGCGACGACGAGTTTTTATGTTCCTATCTCGTTACCAATACTGTGTCGCCGGCCAGCTCTTAACCACAAAATATCAAAACACATAGAGCTTGATGTACTAAGTACGATCGCCCTGCTCCGTACCACACACCAACACAGTGCATCGAAATACTCGTAAATACCATACAGATGCTGCTGCTGATGATGATGATGATGGAATATGCTCCAAGCGGTCCGTCATGTCACGTCGCCGTCGCCCGATTGCGGTTGGTATGGGCTGATCTGGTTGTCATCCTGACATCATTGTCGTCGGTCGGTCAGCATCGATGGATGGATGAATGGTTGGATTGATGGCTGCCTTGTTTGGCAGGAGGCAGGAGCAGTTGTATGCACAGAGCACACCGACCGACTATAGGTGGGTTTTCCGCCGCCGCCTCCGAAACCATGTCAGATGATGGCTTCTTCGTCAGGCCATCCAATTACAGCGGCCAAGCAGCAAATGCATCCGTACAAATGCATCGTTGCAACGCCGGCTATGCATTCGACGGCGAATGCAGTGCTGGGGAAGGCGCTTATACCACCGGGGAGCGTGCATGGCTCTTGGTGCAGTATAATGGGTGCGCTCAATTTCATTGTTGACGTTGTTGTTGTTGTTGTTTGTTGAGGCTTGGTTCTGCCCTCTTTTTGTTAGCCATCATGTGTTTGCTGGCGTGATGCGACGACCTCCTGTTGTCTTTTGTAATATACAATAAACTGCATCAGTACCGCCCGATTAACAGCAGTGTCGCTTGCCGCAGCGCAAACGTGCACATTTACACTTCTCGGTGTAGACCGCCTGCTAGTAACTTATGTAAAACTGTTGTTTGAGCGTAAATCGTGTGCTGCGGTGGTCAATTAAGGTACGACAATGGCGGTGACTTTCATGAGTGGTGTAATTAAAGCATACTAGTAAGAAGCCATCAATTGGGCTTTCTGTAATACAAATACGTGGTGATGGTGAACGCCGGGACCGCCTTGGGCAGGTAAAATAATTACGTCTTAAACAAACTGGATTTAAGAACGTGTAGCAGTTCCTGTTTTGATTCATGTTCTCCATGATTGAGCCTTGTTTTTTAATTAAGTGTCGAGTCGATTAGTGAAATCGACATTATTATATCGGATATAAAGACAGACTTATATGTTTGTCGTGTACTTGTTGAACCACTAGACACTGGAGCTTCTCTTATTCGCTTAACATAAAGCGAGAGGCCCTCATTAATTCAGGTCGGTACCAAAGGCTCTAGCATGCATACAAAACCAAGGAGGACACTTTGAGCACCTTGAAGTACCTTGAGCACTTGAAATAAAAATCATCTAAAAAAACACAAATTATTTTTTTGTTCACAGACTTTGGGGCTTAAAGCAAAATAAACCCTTTTTAATAATTTACCTGCTGCCAGTTTTCCAAAGTGTCATAAAATCTATGGGATTTTCCGCACACTTCTTGTTGATTTTTATTTTTATTATTGTTAAATTCTATACATTAACTTCGCGTGCCCGTGGCTGGCTGGCTGGCTGGCTGGCGGACCGGCACACCAAATGTTGTGATCAATTTTTAACCCACTTCCTAAAGCCCGATTTAATTGAAACTGTGCACATATGTGTATCTCCCATGACAACATTTTCTATTAAAATTTGGGGCCACTCGGGCCTCGGGGTCCCATACAAATATATTACAAAATGTACCCTATTTCTTCAAATTTTAAACGCATGCGTACCTCCGATGGAAAACACTTTTTGTAAAAATTTGATAGTGATCGGTCCCCGGTCCCCGATTAGAGAATTTATACGAAAAATTTAAATTTTTATAGGTTTTTTTATTATTGTTTCAGCTCGTCAGTTTGCAGATTATCCAAATGTTTTATCAAACTTCGCGATCAGTTGCGCCAAATTTACGTGCGCTAATTACGCTAATTTCTGACTCAAGTTCTTCTTTTTAAAGCAAAATTGTCTCTTTTGGGAAAGTAAGCATTACGAAGGCACTCACGAAATTCCATCAAACCCACAACAATTGGAAGTTTGGTGCAGGTTTCATGATCGAACGATAAATGCGCTAGTAATAATTGTTTCAAAAACAATGATGTTGACAACAGCCACAGTGAATGGAGATCGCTACCAGACCATGTTGACTGTGTATTTTTGGGATAAATTGAAAAATAGGCTAACTTTGAGCATATAATGAGTGTCAACAAAACGGCGCTACATTCCATAAAGCTGGTAAAATATTTATGTCGACATAGTGACCATCTTTTCTTCACCTCGTTGGTGCGATTTGACTCTTCAGACTTTTTCTTTATACTTTATCGCCCGATTAATGGAAAAAAAAAATCAGGAAAAATTGGGTTAAGTACTCACCAGTGACCGCGCTGAGCCAAGGCATGGACGTTGAGTACCCATATGGCTAATGGCTACGATGGTACTTTAAATCGAGAGGCATTGAAAAAGAAAATGGGGCTGTCTTAATAAAAAGGACTTTATTATTTTGTTAAATATTTTCGCCTTTCGTTTATCTAATGTCAAGCTTCTTAATTCCGAAAAAAACTGCCAGAAATAATTTAGATGCTAATATTACCAACTTAATGTTTTGCATTTATTTTGTTGATAAATTGTTCTCCTCGGTCTATCTGATGACGATTGTTGCTTATTAAAAACTTTTATTAGACATGACTTGACCGCTTTTTGTCTGTATTTTCGACTTTTTTTAAGGTCCATTTTAACCACCTGCCACACGACCTAGAGAGCTGAAATTTTTTCAGTGTCGAAGTCCAAAAAAGCATTTTTTATATTCCGCGTATAGGACGCGTGTCGCGTGTCGCGTATCGCGTCTCGCGTGTGTCGCGTGTGATGGATTGACATTTTTTCGACTTCTTTGAAGCCCTTTTAACCACATTCCACACGACCTAGACAGCTGAAATATTGTGAGTATGCGTATGACGAGTGTCGCGTGTGGCACGGTTGAAATCGCCCAATTTTCTCGTTTTTTGAGGTATTTTTTAAGCACCTTTCTCACGACCTAGAGTGCTGAAATTTTTCGTGTCAATGTCAGAGGCCAAATTTTGATATACCGCGGTTGACGCGTGTCGCGAATAGCGTGTGAAGCGTGGAAAAAAGTTAATATTTATAATATATATAATAAAGGACTGTGTGGCGTGTTTCGATGTATACATAAAAGTTTGTACCCGAATAACGAAGTTTATTTACATTTACTTGTTTTTTATTACCAATTTTTTTTTTAGAACGTCACAATGTCACCTTAATTTATTACCACGATTTAAAATTTCGTGCCGGTTTATTTATTTTGTCTGTGAACCCTTTCCTTCAATTTTTCGGTCAGCTCACCGCTGAACGCGGGTTATTGGAACTTTTACCTCTTTTTGGAACTTTTTTAGTTTGCTTAGATAATGCCTGCTATGTCTGCTCGCTCTTTTACGTGATTTATGGTAATTGCGCATAAGTGCTCTTGGCATTCTGCAAATTTTCGGAATCGCCGATTCTCTGTGACGATTGCCTAGAACCTTCTTGTAATGAAATCAAAATTAGAAAAATGGTTTTACTTTTTGCTACCAAGTGCCAAAACTAACCTTTCGAATGTCATATCTTTGGCGTTGCTCAACGGTTAACGATTTCCAGCTATCTGTCCCGTCTCTCAAAATTTTGCCGAAACTAAAACGCGGATTCATTTTCTTAAGCTCACGAAGGAAGTTAATATATGGATAACGCGATAACAATTTGGTTGTTTGCTTTCCGAAAATACGACGAATATTTAAAGTTGTTGTTGGGCTGAAAGTTGACGCCATTTTGTGACATTAAAATTTAAAAAACTTTTGAATTTGAATTAATTTGGTTAAAATATAATTTTAATTTAATTTGACAAAAATTTTAATTATTTGGTTGTAATATAACAAAAAATGCTGTTGTGGCTTTGATTACGTTTGATGAGGTTTTGTCGGCCACACATATAACACGATGGGCTTGAAAAGTTATAATGCTAGATTTATCACAGCGTGGGCGTTAAGATTTAGGGAGATAAAAGGAAGAAATGTCTGTAAGCTTGTGTTTTGAATGCCTACGAATTGTAGTGATGAGGAAAACCACAGAGCTGAGCAAAGCATTCCAAATATAAGTGTTGAACGGCTGCTATACATTTCCTACCGCTATATTGGAGCCAGAGATAGAACTTATACTTTTTTTTTTATAATTCACGCACGCTTAAAGGGGTTCGTTCGTACCCGTATAATGCTCAGATATATGCTTGTCATATCGTGGGCGTTAAGGAAAATAAGGAGAAAAGTGAAGAACTTACCTATATTTAGGTGCTCTACTGTTTGAGGTGAACATCTGGAGCTCACTTAACATCTTCTTTTTCTTTTATCCGCAGAGAAGTATACGCCAAATATACAGACTTAACTCCTCTACTAACATACCTCTCTTATAAGAAAGCTCCTTTGCTAACTGCCTTCCACTGCGCACACCTATCCTTGCAGTTCTACTTATGCCCATTATATAAGAAGTGGTCTTTTGCGCTGCCCTCAGGAAAATACTCAGAGTCTTTGCGGGTCTGAGCGTTGATGTCTATTCGCTCTATATATCCTAGCCATTTTAAACGTCTAGTACTTTCTTATCCAGGTCACTGTAAAGCTTGCAAAATTAGTCATTGAATCTTCTCCGCAAAAGCCCGCCAACAAAATCGGGACCTCATATTATGCGAAGAAATTTTTCTCGAAACGACTTCTTGAATGTTGGGCGTTTATCGTGGACCTGATAGCTTCGCACGATTCTCTTCAATTTGATGACAGCTTGTCATCTTAGCTAATACCTAATTTCTGAGAAGCGAGAACTCTCCTTTACAGTCGAACCGCAGCTTGGCAGTGACCCCAAAACTAGCTGTTGTCTTTGTCTTTAAATGCTCTGCAATGGGCAAATGTTGCGAGTATCTTCAGCGTTTTCTTTTATTCATTCTAAATTTTCCAGTTGCTCCAAAACTGACATAAAAAGTACTTTTATTCTTATAAACTACTAAACGTTCCAAAAATGTTCTTTTTGTACTATAATGGAAAGGTATGCGTCGGATTAATCGAACAACTTTACAGCCAAAAAATCAATACACGCCTGATTTTTTGTCAATTCGAATTAAATTAATAGATTTTAATTAAATTTAGGAATTTAGTATTTCGTGCTTTATGTTGTAACACTACCAGTGCACTAGCGTTGTTGTGGTTCATTCCGTTCATTCCATGTTGTTCTTTTATTTCATTTCGTTTGGAATATTCTGTTGTCACGTGATCACTTTCCATTCCTCCTATTCATTCACTGGAATGAATAAAAGAAAACACTGCCTATGTCTTCGCCATCCAGGATCTGCCACAGTATTAATATTTGGTCGACTTTGGACTTTCGTAGTCTGAATCTTACCGCTGAATGCTTCCTAACAAGTACTCTGCTGCATTTAAAAAAAAATCTAGGGCGTATGGACAATCAGCAGGCTTTGTTATCCTTAGAATTTAATATTGCGATGCTCACTTCGTGTTGGTCAGGTGAACAGAATTTATGGGTATAATCGTCCAAGTTAAATGGTTCGTTCTTCGTGCCAGCAGAATGTTGATATCATCGCAGAATCGTTTAACATTTTGCAGATGTGTTATTTCCATGTTCGCAGTACTGACTGTTATATTCCACTGCGAAGTTTCCTCCCATTTCTCGACAAGTTTTGTGGCTTTGATAGTTTCTGTTTACCATTTGGTAAACTTTCGGAGCATTATTCCCGGATCAGTATCTCTCAATGGCGCATTTTTCTTGCTCTACTTGCTCTTGCTCCTACTTTTTTGCGGCACCATTTATGTGTCTAGTTGAGCTCTATGGCATTGTCTGATCCATTTGTCATCAAACCTTTTTGGTAGCTTAGTCACTAGTGTTAGGCACTTCATAATAATGGTTGTAGAGGATTTCTCAATAGTATATGGACAAGGATTCTGGCAGTCCAATTATGTTTTGAACTCTATAATTGCTCACAGATATTCTCCTATAATATGGCGGTTCAGTTATCCGCATTAAGCGATCACTATCTACGATCCGAGTCAATGTTACCCGCTCAAAAGTTTCGGACATCTAGAATACTGCAGTCATGTTTCGCGTTGATCACAACGTGATCAATTTAATTAACCTCGTTGATCCAGAGACCGCCAAGTCCTCTTGCGTACACTGAGATGAGCAAAACCGTCTGCAGAAAAATTAACCGTTTCCTGAAGAAGTTTCCTTTATGAATACTGGATGTGTTTTTCGACAGTATTACCAGGGTTGTCCTTCTTCCAAAGATTTTCATTAACATATCCAAACAAAACATTTGGGGCATTGATCTTAAGTTTTGTCAAAGAGCCGTTTTTGGAAGAAGTTTTTCTTTCGGAATAGTGAATACTGGCCCCTCTACCAAAAAATTTCAATAACATCTCCAAACACAACATTTGGGGCACTTCTCTTAAGTCATGTCGAGGAGCCATTTCCGGAGTAAGTTTCCTTTTTGAATATTTGAGGTGTTTTCTGAAAGTCTTACAAGGATGTCCTTCTTCCAAGTTTTTCCACCGTGTTGCCGTGGCTATTTCTTCTCTAGGCGTAAGCATAAGCCCATATTAGAGGAATGTTGGCATATTTACGCGAGACATAAAGCAGATTGTTACAATGCGTTAGCACATATATCGAAAGCTTAAGACTTCTTGCCTAAGTTTATTCTGAATATAATTCGAACTTTATTGTGTATGGTGTAAAAAGCCAATAATAGTATTTCCTACAACGCAAACGAACATAGACATGATGTCGAAGCGCATTATGTGTCTGATGGCCATTAGGCAACAAAACAAAAAAAAAAAAAACTCAAAAGACCTTAGGTCACAGCTGGAATATTAATGTTGCCCTACTTGTTTGGATACGAAAACGCATAACTTTCTAGGTCACAGAGTGTCAATACAATAAAAAGCACAAAACATCACTCGATGCCGTACACTGCAGAGGCAGTAAAAATGCATCAGGCTTTGCACACATCGAGGAGACACATGTTTTGTTGTTTTGCAATAATGAGAAGGGGTTGTTGTTGATGGAATAAAAATCAATATTTAAAATCAAAAACAACTGAACTGAAAGGTTGTGCGATCAGATGACTGAGTCTCCCAAACAAGCACCACACCCCTGTGGTTACACTATTGCACCGCATGCTTCACATCACAACAAATACAAAAATTCCAACAAACCATTACTGCTCTGATTGCATAATTTCATGACGGGGAAGCACATGTGCCAGTGCTGGAGCTGGTATCACTTCTAAATGGATTTGAACAAAGATTACATTTGCAAAAAACAATGGCTTCAGAGTGCTTGCTACTCGCGTTAGTCGTCACCTTCGCTAACAACTGATAGGGCTTAAGCTAGTAATTTAGTTACATTAATGATGAGATTATGAGTTGAATGAGTTGTTTAAGTTGTCTCCGAGAGGTAGCTACCGAGACGAGAGTTTGCTAGTTTAACGTGGTTGCATTTTCCACAAATATAAAAACCACATTCGTAGACAGAGAGACATTAATATGAATTTATTTATTAGCGGAAGGGGGAATTGGTGGCACTGCCAACCATGCGGATCTATTACGCTTTCCCCGATTTATGCCCTAGTGATAGTATACTCCGGCGGTCAGCCATCAGCAGCAGAATAGGGGGAATAACACAAAACGCTTCAGAATTGCTAGTGGCCGTATCTATCTCTGACTGGTGGAAGTGCGATCAAACCTCCACGTGGTGGCCGCCTGTAATTTTCCTCCAATGCAGGAAAGGCAAAATGATCGGGCTAGTCCCTTCATAGTAAGGTTGGCGCGAGGCAAATAACCTCGCTCGTAAAAAATAAAACCCAAAATCAGCCTCGGATACACTGATGAACGACGACCACGGCAACGAAAACGGCTAAACGCTTTAAGAATTTTCTAATGGAACGTACGCTCACTGCGTACTGCACTACTGGCCGATATTCTGTCTAAATATAAGGCAAATAGCAATCCAGGAGAAGCGGTGGTGGAATGGTGTCTTGCAAAAACCAGAATATGACATATATTACAGCTGTCATGCAAGACATCATATGCTCGGGTGGGATTTTAAGTCAGCAAAAGAATGAAACCCACCGTTATCGGCTTTAATGCAATAAATGAACGGCTATGCAACCTTCGCGTGCGGGGTAGATTTAAAAACATAAGCCTCATAAACGTTCACGCACCTACAGACGATTACCCAGATGACGAATAAGAAGAATTCTTTGAATTAGTCGAACAGAGATATCCATGCCTGCCCTCAGTATGATTCTGGGGGATATGAATGCTAAAATAGGTAAGGAGCCAGTATTTAGCGCACTGGACAACGAGAAGTTGATGAAAATCGACTTACAAGATTTGTGGTAAACGGACAAAGCAAGTTAAAAAAGAGATTTTATTAATAATAATAATAAAAATAATAATTTAAAAAAATTGGGTTTCATGTTGTTTTTATTTCGTTGAAAGAGAGGACATGCATTGCTCCTGTCCACCGAAGATACGATAGAATGGTGTTACAATGCCCATACAATTTGTTTATATTTTAAAACTTACTATGATGTGCCATTCAAGCTGATTTTCACGGCATAAGTGCATCTGCTTAACGTCCAATCAAATCAATTGGCATTAAATGCATTCACTATCATTTTATGGCATCAACAGATTTTCTTTTGTAAATGGAAAATGGTGTTTGTCCATAAAAAATATTCATATACGAAAGTTGGGAATACAAATGGCGTAGGCAATGAAAGAATGGCAATTCTTGGCAATAAATAGTTAGCAGTATATTGGAGAGAGAACACCACTCTGAGACGGTTATTGCGGTATGTCAATAACGAATTAAAGTCCCATTTTGAAGACAAAGAAAATGCGCATCACCGATCGTTCCGCCGATCGTAAATATCTAAGAAAACTCACAAATAGAAGATGCTATGCTGCGCTGCTGATCTTCTTCTTATTCAACTGTTCACATAATGACAGACAATGATAATTGTTGTTGTTGTTGTTGTGAGCTATTAAACGCGCAGTAGTGTCCCATAATGTGAGTCTCTATCTCGTAAAAATTGCGATTAGGCGCGCGATTTGAAATCTTCTCCACCATCTTGGATTGTTCAAAGTGATTAGACGCAGCAGCAGCAACAACAACAATAACAACAACGAGTCAGTCGGCAAACGCACCATAATAGCGAAGTAACAGTCGACACATAACCACATATCAGTGAAAATCACCGACCGCTCCAGGCACACGCACACACATGGGTCTGAATCATAAAATCAGAACAACAACAGCAACAACAACAACAGCAATAATAGTCATCATCGTCCGTGTTCATCGCTTTAAAATACACGCATAAGCGACATTTTCGAAGATTGCACATCAGACGGACGACCGACCGACCGACCATCAGCGGTCTCAAGTCCTCGAGGCAAAGATAAAGTGAAACAAATTAACTTCAAAATGGAATTAAAGATGTCGACGCGAAGGCCCACAAGAACCAGGCAAGCCCCCAGTCCAGCTCAGTCCAGCCCAGCGCAGCCCGCAGCCATTACGGTTGCTTTGCGGCTTTGCGGCTTTGCTTGCAACAACCGCGTGACGTTGTGTAAAATCGAGAAAATCTAAAAGCGATAACAGCCCGCGAAGCACATCGCAACATCATCTCGCCGCACTCTAATCTCAAGTCAAAATGGTACCCGGATTGGAGTCATCCCAAATCACATAATAAAATAAATCTCCTTACATTTTACGAGCATATAAAGCCACATCGAATGGCCATCAACGGCGGTCTTCTGTATGTGATGCAGCCATCAGCGGAAGATCTGCACCAAACGAACGAACGAACGATCGAACGAACGATCGATCGAATGAGCGGTAACATGGCTTTAAATTAATAATATTAAATATAAAAAGCGCATATAAGATGGCCAAATGATGCACACACGCACAGCATCAGGCAGGACGAAAAGGTGGACGCCGAAGAGGACGCTAGATGCTCTAACGCTGTGTATGCGTAGTTGGCTGATTTTGATTTGTTTTCGAAGCGATCGCCTTGTAGTAGTGATGTGCCGTTTGCCGGCGCTGTTGTGGTTCGGTCTAATTCCAGTGAGGCATCACTGAAATTGGTCAAACCTCCTCGTTTCACGCATATAGACGCGCACTAGCGGTGCAGTCTCCTCAGCGTCTGATCCTCGCTGGTTTAAGTGATTGGAGTTTTGTTGTTCGGTTGCTGAGTTGTTTCCTTTCCCTTTCCACCAACTGGATGTTGGATGTTGTGCGCGGCAGTTGTTGATGATGGTAACAAATGTTGTTAAGAGAAGAATCAATGTGAGGAAAGATAAATTAAAACTTGTTTATCGTGTCGACGCGTATCTTTAAGTGCAGTAAGTGACGATAGCGATGAGGGCACAGGTAAACACACACACACACGCATACCACAGAGTGGAGCGGAGCTCACCATATAGCCATTGGGTATATGGCGTACGGCGGCATGACATGGAAAATTGTTGTAATTGTATTCGACTTATTAGCCGGCCGACCGGTTAACTTGTTAGCTGGTAAGCTGATGGATGATGCATGTTGATTAGGGAGGGCTGGCCGACGACGTGCCGGCGGGCAATAAGCTCGCTGCAGCATTAGAAAAATGCAGTTTTGCACATCGGTTGTCACAGCTGGCCGCTTAATTACATACAAGTCGTACCTACTTGTACCTAACTTGGAGCAATGGTTTAATGAGTTTACAGTTGCACCAATTAAATTAAAAAAAAATCGCTTCCAACATGAAGATTCCAGTCAGTAATTGCTGCAACAATTGGCATTTGTTTAGCTTCGGGATTAGGTTGGCAGCCATATAACATCCATTGCCGATTTTATATTACAAATAAGAGATGACAGACTGATGAAAATGCGGAAAATTAAAGTTCCCACGATTATAATATATGGAAGATAAGTGCGCTATCTTTTGGGACTCTCTTTTGGAAGACATCAGACTGTTGTGTTGCTGCACAAAAATCAAAATTCATTTCAGCTAAAATTTTACACATTGATGGAAAAAGTCGAAAAAACAAAAAAAAAAAAAAATCTTGCCCTTGATTCCTTGATTCTGCGTTAAGAGGCACAACATTGATGCGGCTCCACAGGAATTAATTGCACATCGATTGGAATTTCAAATTAATTTTAATTAAGTCGACAATCTGCAGGCCGCTTGCATATTGAGCTTCTTTCTGTACAGAACACTGATCGCGATCGTAGCATTGCAAAGCAGTGAAATGCCACAAGACGGATAATGCTAAATCCCGAAATTGTGCACACAGCATTGCAACAGGCCAATTGTTGGAAGAAGGTCGTCGGAGCAAGGAGAAGGAAAGAAATAGCAGCACAGCCTAACAAGAATACATTGAGGAATAACACATGTAAGTGTAGCATGGTATTGATCGAGTACACGCGCGGTTAAATGTTTCCTCCTGCATTGGCCATCATCATCATCATCAATGGCATCGATGCATTGCAATGTTCCTGCTGCTCTTGCTCGGATCTTGTTGTTGATGTGAACCGCATGAACTCCGGCGACGGGGCGCACATAGATCATTCGCATTCGTTTGGCAGCAGGAAATTGTGCGCCCAAGAAATAGTTGAGTTGTGTATTGTTTTACTCGATGCATTATTTGCTCTGGCGGCCACCTCCTCCCGACCGACCAGACAATCCTATAGACACACACACATAAATCCAATGAAATCCTCCGCAACGAGCAGGAGACCGATCGAACGATCCAACTGAATTAACTGAGAAATGCCAAGCACGATAGAATGCTCACCAATTTATCGAGACTTGATGAGATGCCGCCACACTGAATGCAAATTGCAAATAGGGCAATAGTGCGCCGTCGACTAATAGGGTGGGTGCAACGTTATGGGGCCTGATGTATGTGGTTCAAGATGAATCAAGTTCCATGCAATTCACTGCATTTGACCTGATGCTTAGGAATACAAAGACGGCGTATTTTTTGATAACAATTTGTATATCACAGTTTTAGATGGTTGAGAGTTAGTTTAAATGAAGGTTAAGTTAGGTATTACGGATGGGTTTGATAATTGGCGGGATACATCTGTATGTTTCTTTGGAATACCTACCGCTTATGGAAAAGCGATAAAACAGTGACAAGCCGAAAACATTCCTACCATGTTCAAGCAATTCGATTGTTTTCGCGATATTTACGTCGACAATAAGTTTTATCTCGCGGTTCTGAACTCTGTATAGTAGATGCAATGTGGTCTTGGGGGCATCTGTCCAGTCGATACAGTAGCACTTTGCACCGTTTTAGGAAACCTAAACATTTCACAGCGTTCTTGGCGATGGCAAATATATGGTCGTTCCAACAAAGCTTGTCGTGGACGTACATACCATATTCATTCATGGATAAATTTTGTGGGCTTAAATTACACATATACTACAGACGACATGGTCCTTGAAGGTGCTTCATCCCATTCATAACCTACTCAATCGCTATCACTGCAGCCTGATAGTATACGCTGAAGTGATCAGGGAGGGAGACAATAATGTTTACTTTCAGTCTGTCACAGAAGACACCAGCTCCTACTATACTCTCTAGCCGTCCGTGATCGCACCGCTTCAATATCCGGTTTGAATCTACTCTTCCAGTATTCAGTGAAGGGGATTATTTTCCGAAAGCCCTTATCGAAGAACAACACTGGTATAATGTCATCGAGGAAAAGACCTCTCGATGGTATATGAAAAGTTAGATAGACAGTAAAAAGTTCTACTGCTTCTAGTCCCATAAGCAGTATTCAAAGCTTATTAGGCTCTGCTCACTATTTCATGACTTTTGTATACATATCTCTATCACCAAGTCTCGAAATAAACCACCTTCTTTCAGCTTTTAGAAGCAGCTAGGGTTTTTTTAATCAAAAAAGGATCTACTAAGAATCCAAACATTGAATACTGTCAATATCTTAGAAATTGTACCAACAAAACGGATCTCTTCTTCCAAAAGATCCTATCACGTATCCGTAGTTATTTATGATCAATTCGAGTTGACTCGAATCTGATTAGCATCTGGAGGGAAAAATCTTTCTTGGTGATGATGAAACCATACCAACAATATAGTGGTCCGAATCGACTTTGGCACGTACGCCCGTACTGGTTAGGCGGCATTGAGCGAAAAAATGTTCAGTACAATTTGTATAAATTTCACCAATAAATGCACAATTTACCCTATACGACCCAATCACTATAAGCCATACAACATTCTCATTAGGTTTTCAGCTGTCGATGTTTGCGCAACGCGCGCTGATGTTGTGTTCTCCTGTATGTGCGTTGTTTCAGCGTCATGTCGAGAGTCTGAGCGCCCTGGGATTCCAAGTTGGATACAAAACAAAATCCTTTGAGACTTGCGGTGGATGTTTGTCGAAAAGAATTTTACATTTTGCATTCGAGTCTTGGGTATATATACTCGATCGCTTGCTGCTGTTGCACGTAGTAGTTGCAGCCATGTCAGTAAATGCCGTGGTTGTCGGTACAGCGCACTACGACCCAGCAAAGACTTCGACAACATCTTTTCGCTTGTAGTTGTGTGTATATGGTTGCCAAACAAAACCGAACATCGCAACCAGCACAAACAGTGATCTTGTCAATTCGAGTTGTTTCCAAATGAATTGCATCCTGATGGTGTTGACCTCTGTCTGATGGGGTGTCGGTGATACATTGAATTCTGGAACATGTCGTTTCCGTCGTCCATCCGGAGTGTGCCGTTGGCTATATACATAGGTACTTGCGATCATGACAAAGACAGATCTTCGAAGTGCAGTGCTGAGATCAATATTTTATTTTATTTTTTATAAATAAACATTTAGGTGGCTTGTTTTAAAAATACGGCTAGGCCGTGGTGTAAAAAAACGCTTAGGACCAGTGTAACATAAATACGGTGTTTATTTTGCAAGAATTGTCCATTATCCACAATACAATTACAATATTTTGATTTTTTCAGACCTTGAAGCCACTTCCACTTAACCTCTTAACAACAACAATAATTGATTATAAATCAGCATCTGTTTGCAAAGTGTTTTCGTCACATTACACTGCAGACGGAGATAAACAACAATAAGCCAACCAAAAGCAATAATGACCGATCCAATACTTCACCACTGAACCCTTTTTCCTGATTATTTAGATTCGTTTTATGAATACGAGTATTTACCCGGCGACGAGGCGGGACGGCAATAAATGGTGTAAAGTGTAAACAATCAGCGATCGGTATAGTACACACCGTATCGATGATGGACGCGCCTGATGAAGATGGTGATGATGATTTGTCTCATCTCTGATGTTCCCAAACGAGATTAAGTTTGTTGTTTTCTCTTCTCTTCAGTGTCGCGTCGGGCGTGTCGTGTCCATCGAGATGGAGGTGATATTTATGTTTTCAAGCGGAGCAAATAATCCATTAAACAAAATTCAATAGAAATCAAGTTATTACTCGGACACTCTGACACACTGACAACGGGAGATAGAGACGCATATTGTCACAGATAATGGTCAAAATATTTTCCACTGAGTGGGACAAATATTTGCCAATCATTCTATTGATTGAAATTTCCAAGTGGCTTACGAAAATAAATTAACTTCTGCTGAGTGATGCGTCCATGGGAGTGTGATGATGTGATTGCGACTGTGTTTAACCCCACTGTACTCGTAGTCGTACATAGAGTAAACAGAAAAAACTGTATTTTCAAATTAATGCTTGTGGTTGATATTGGAGGATTGGTTTAGTTAGGCACAGATAAAATATTTATTGGCCAAATATAACATTTAATTGTTGCTATCACTTAAAGCAAAGTGCTCGTAATTATGCGCGATAATGGATAGTGTCGATGGGATTCAGTTGCCAGAGCTTCTGAATGTGATTCTTAGCTACTTACTGGACGAAACTATTTCTTATCGTAACACAATTTGATTTTATTAATTTGCAAAAAGTTTTTATAATTTGCTAATGAGTTTTTTACAAAAAAATGCTGACAAAGATACCATTGTCAGCAACTACTTATTCGTTTTCGTTCCCAAAGCTTTGTGTGCTCTTTTCGTTGGATAGGCATTACTATAAGACTGCCTGAACATCTTTTCTTTAGTCCTTACTAGCTGTCCCCGGCCGCTTCGCTACATGTACACATAAATGCCCAGGTGTCTAATCCGTTCTAAAATTTGACAGCACCATGCTTCGTATGCAAAGTTAAAAAATTATGGAAAATTTATGTAAACATAAGATTTGTAACAATATTTGTATGGGAGCCCCTTGACATAAGTGTCTGACCCCTTACAAAATTTTGCGATTCTAGTTTTCTTTAAATACCTAATAGTTGTGCAACATTTCAGGTAGCGTCCTGATTTTAAAATTCCAAAATTTTCTAATAACATGAAATTTGTAAAAAACAATTCGTATTCGTGAAAAATTCTTTTGGTGTTACTGGAATTCGAAACACGAACCTCCTGTTCAAAAGCCGCGCTCTTATCCACTGAGCCACGGCACTCACAAATCTCCGTAAGACTTTTCTCTCGAACGCGGCTAAGGGGTTAGAATGCTTTTTTATAAGCTACCAAGTCTCAGATCCATATGTAAGTACTGGTATGACCATTGTCTTAAACACCAGCAGCTTCCTTCAATGTTATGGTTACATTGCTTACAGTTTTGGCTTTGAGCAACCGTGCGCGTGTTTCTAGATCCATGCTGTTATCGGCTGCTACAGTTGACCCGAGATAGTTAAAGGATTGCTCTACTTCAAATTTGCGCTCCAATATTTTAATTAAGGGATTTAGTTTTTTATTTGATTTTCTACTCGCAGACGTGGCCACCATGTACTTTATTTTGCTCTCGTTTATGTGCAGCCCCAGATTTCGTGCAGCCAGCTTGACCTAGATGAAAGCTTTCTGTACAGCTCTTTGGTTCATACCAAGGTTGTCGATGTCGTGTGCGTAGGCCAGTCTCTAAATGGACTTATGGAGGATTGTTCCTCGCGCCATTAAGTCCAAATCTTAAATCACTTTCTCCAACGCCAGGTTGAAGAGGACGCAGGCCAGTTCATCCCCTTTTCGGAGCCCGTCATAGTTGTTCAATGGGCTTGATAGTGGTCCGGTATTTTTACTTAGCTTATAACATTGGTCATGGTGAACCTAGATTGTCGTGCCAGTTTATTCTTGCACTATTAGTTAATAAATTGTTTGGTGTATTGCGTGGCCTCCAGTTTTAATCGGCTCCACTGGGATACCATCTGATCCCGGGGCCTTATTATTTTTTAGCCGTTAGGAACTCATAAAAGTGCTCTTGCCATCGCTCTAAGATGGCTCTGAGATCGGCGATCAGATTACCCTCTTTGTCTTTGCAGTATTTTGCATTATATATTACCGCAGACTCTTTAGAAGGACTTCCATGCCTGGTGCTGACGTCGGTCTTTTAGCTTTTCGAGTTTACGTAAGAGATTCTTTACTCAGGTGCTTGCTTGGGTGAACTATTTTTTCATATCTTCTCAGCTCTTTATGCATGCCCGCCTTCTTGTTGCATTGTTCACAAATATTTCGTTTTTACATCTTTATATATATCTTCTTTGTACAAAGGATTGTGCAAATATATATATGTAGTGGTGCAATGTCTAAACCACTGCAATATTTACACCACGTGTTCGTTTGGTCTCCGATATGATCTATTTGATCCGGCGCTGGAGTGGAGATATTTACGAAAATGTGTTTTGTTATGTTGGTGCATACATTTCTGACCTTATATATTCATAGAATGTGTTTGACTGGTTCTCCTGAAGGCTTATCTCTTTTTTTGAGCCTGTCAGGGGGCGCTGAAGTTGAGATATTTACGAAAATATCATAGTTATTTCAATTTACACAAAAAACGTGTTGTGAAGTAACTTTTGTCCTATATCTTGATTATAGGCTACAGAAGAGGGTGTCTATGTCTACACCCTCCATGGAGGAGAAATGTAAAATGTTAATATCAGCCAACACGCCGGCCGGTGGTAATTTTATTTAGCCCCCATTTATTTACCTTATTGCCAGCTAAAACTAAAAAAACTAAACAACACAACAAAACTAACAACTAACTAAAACTAAACACTTAAAGATAAGGGAAATGGTGAAGGTGATCAAGTTTAAGGCTTGGAGTGCTGCGGTTAAAAGTGAAAACGGTAAGGTTTAAGTTAAACTTCCGCAGAATACGGGAGATTGGTTCGTTATAGCCGTACATGGTGCGGTGTGTTTGCAGAAAGAAGAGAGGCAGTTATCGTAGATTACGAGGGTTAGTATTAATGAATATCGAGTTGTATATAGACACGGAATCGACGGACCCTAACAGGAGTTGATGTATAAAAAGCATGTCAGAAATGCTTCTGGGTTCCCAAAGGGTTTTCAAGTTTATGAGTGTGAGGCGGTCATGGTAGGGAGGCATGATAATAAAGGATGTACCAACAAGAGCGCGGGATTCTCTTGTATTCAAATTAAAATTTTTGTATATAAATTTTAAAGAAAAAACACATTTATTTTTGAACTAAGCAAATATTCTCCATACAACTCGTATTAACAAAATGGCGGCGAATTGAAATCCGGTGCTCTTGTTGGGACACCCTATATATGACCTCGGAGAGCAAATCGCAGAAATCGACGTTAGATGCTCTCGATCTGGGCACAAGAACTTGATAAAAAAGTGCCCACGCTTGTCAAGTGTACTCAAGGTTGGGGCGGACAAAAGTGATGTAGAGGAATCTGGTCACATAAGGGTTTGAAAATTCTTTGGATTAAGATGATCGAGGATTTTAGCTCCTTGTGCCTTATCGCTTAATAAAAAGCTAATATGGTACATCTACTCCATGGTGAAAAGAACATGTTTCACTCCTCAATACATTTCTGCAGAATTGGAAGCGCACCTTGTTTCAAAAAATTGCGTCCTCTCTCTCAGTACACTTTTATACAGTAGCAGACAATCGCAAATCTTGAAGTCAATAGTGACTTCTCTCCAGTGGTTTGTTAAAAGAAATGCCTACAAAGCATACTGAGTATATGATTCCTAATATTAGCAATAAGGAAGAGTATCAGATGGACGATGGACGTGCCTGATGAAAATGGTGATGATGATTTGCCTTAACTCTGATGTTCCCAAACGACATTACGTTTTTCGTTTGCTGAGAATAATAAACAGCGGAAGTGGGACTGGATTGGAGAGAGTTTAAGAAAACTTTCAGACGACATTACTTACCAAGATTCGAGCCCTCAAGCTAGCATCAAGGAAAAGCAGCTGATCTCAGCGTTTTGAGTATTGTCTCCTGAAACCTACGGCGTTAAATCGGCGACCTATGTTTCCACTCGCAGTGTAGAAGGAAAAATGTGAAGAGTGAAAATAAACTGTGATTTTGGGAAGTAATATCTCTTATAATCTA
The DNA here is from genome assembly GCA_947095585.1 of Nephrocerus scutellatus. Taxonomy (NCBI): domain Eukaryota; kingdom Metazoa; phylum Arthropoda; class Insecta; order Diptera; family Pipunculidae; genus Nephrocerus; species Nephrocerus scutellatus. The sequence goes on along the minus strand of OX352765.1, from coordinate 24,080,854 downwards.
TGGGTTGTTGTCTAGGATGGGTTATTTAGTTTTTAATTAAATTTGTAACTATAACTATAACCGCCCACATCGGCTGCCAAAAAGGCCAGAGCAGGACCCTCACCTGACATTCCCACTTTCAGTCAAGTGACCAGTGCTGTCACACTAGGGGTAGTCCCTGATCGACCTGTCGAAGAAACCGCTGACAAAGGAGCAAATCGCTCACCTTCAAGAAGCGGTTATTGACATCTCGATTGAGATGATCGGCTGCGGCGTTTGGCCGCGTTTCACCAGAACTTATCCGAAATCAGGATGGATGATCTTCATCTGTCAAGACAGCTCTACTGCCGGGTGGATGCGCTCTAATTTCAACAAAATTAAAGCAAAAAGTGGACTGGACGTGATGTAAGTGGAAGAGGGATCTTTCCCGAAGACACATATCGTCCGTGGCTTCTTTCCACAAAGCACTGAACTCCCTTCAGAGAAGGTTCTGGCTACAATCGAGGCCCAGAACGAAGGTTTAAATGCCATTTCATGGAAGGTGGTACAGAGAAAGAAGGAAGGTGCGCTCCTTCATCTCGTAATGGCGGTTGACGACGCCTCCATGACAAGGCTTATCGCCTACAAAGGCGTTATAGGGTACCGCTTTGGTCAGATTAAGCTGATTCTGAAGAGCACCGATAAGAACTCAGCATCTGACTAATGTACCTCTAATACAGACAGCTCTACTCAAAATACCATCGAGCCAGCTAGTCTGAGTGGCTCCGACCCAGCGCCCGCGGTACAAAAGGCTGCCTCTTCGGTCACCAGCTCTTTCAGCCAGGTTGACAACAGCGGGTCCGGAACCGTAACCTCTAAGCTGGTAGTACGACCAGCTCCATCGTCCAGTAAGGCTACCAAGCCATCTGGATCAATTCTTCCCAGAAATGGTAAAAATGCAGCAAGAGCTGCACTTGCTCCTAAGAGTAAGTTAGGCAATGGTAGACCAACGGTTCAACCGAGCCAGACTGCCTGCCACAGTGGTAAGGGCCCCAAGAAAGCGGTTCTAATCCGGCAGGCCCTTTCTCAAAAGGAGGAAGGATGAGCACCATAAAGGTGCTACAGGCGAATCTGCATCATGCTAAGGGGGCGTCCGCTACACTTAGCAAAAGATTCGTCGAAGAGAACATAGCACTTGGCCTCATACAAGAGCCTTGGGCTATTAGCGGACAGGTGAAAGGTCTAAAGGACGGGAAAGGTAAGTTGATAGTAAAATGTGGGGAGGCAGTGCCAAGAGCGGCCTGCCTTAGCAGATCTAATATTAAATTCCTTCCCATTCCAGAATTTATAACTAGGGACCTTGTTGCCGTACTAGTGGAAGTTCCGACCGAGAGGGGGAAACATAATATAGTATTTCCATAAGAAAATATGCTCAACAGCGGAGTTGAAAAACTCTGCTACTAAGGACATATTATCTTTTATTAGGAAAGTTGTATGTCTATTAGATATTTAATGCCCTATTGATACAATAGATCTTTTAAGTCGTGGTGTCAGTCACTTGGACTAGGGTTTCCATTAAAAAAAAAACTATAACTATGAACTGCATTTCTTGTATTTTTTACAAATCTCTATTTCCTGTTTTTAAATTTCTCGCGAGGTTCCCATTAGTTTTTGTAGCTTCTTCTTTTTCTGTCCAAAGGACGTTCAACGTCATTTCGAGGTGTAGTTATATATGTAATACAGTTGACTGTTGATATGTTTACAACTAGTACTGCATTTTCTTATGCATCTTGCGGTAATTTCAAACGAAAATTTCCGCAGCAAAGGCAATTTGAATAAATTTTGTCTGGCATTAAGAAAGCCCCGCTATATACGCTGTGGACGATGCGGCCAAAGGTATGTGATAAATGTCTTTTCGTACATTTATTTACGCGCACATTAGGACCCAAGAAAGCATGTAAATGTCCCCGCAATGTCGCCAATAAATTAAAACCATTACCTTGCCATTAATTATTTCCGCATGCAAACCAGCCGGCACGAAGAAAAAAACCATTGCACACGGATTTATACATACATATATACCATACCGTACGACTTTTACGAGGACTTAGCAATTTTTCTAATTTGTCCCACAGCCTTCGCTCGAATTCGCATGTTAGCGATAAATCGCAGTTTCTTGCTTTTAAGCCTCCCTCTCCCTAGCAGGCACCCGCAAAAACACCCCATCAGACGACAGTTGTAGTTGCGTTGCCGTTGAAAATGACTAAATCATGGCAAAGACCAAACCGCACAACGTAAGAACCCATTAAGGGTCAAAAACCGAAGGAAAATAAAAATTTATTGCCAAATTAAAGAAAGAGCGAAGGAACACGATTAAAGGACGAAATATCCTTCGGAAGCAAAAAAAGGACGCGGCAAAGCGCGCATTTTTTGCTTATAATGAGCATTTTAATTGAGGGGCGGTTAGTTGCGGCTCCATTTTGTGTTGTTTAAAAGTGGGTGGCAGATAGCATCAGCATCGGAGAACAAATACAAAAATTGCCAAAAGTAAAGGATTTAATGCCTTTTTTATGTTTCGAACAAAACACGCGCCGATTCTCGTCTGACCGAAGCGTCCATTTCCGTTTTCATGGTAAGACTCCTCACAAAATTTCAATTAACCCTTTTCGTTCGTTTTTCTTCAGCGCTACGCACGTAATGGGCTATTAAGATAAATAAATAAACCCGGATATATAGTAAAATGTTTTTAAATGGACCTCAAGTGCGGATGGGGTTGAAGGAAATGTTTCTTGGGGTGGTTTTTAATTTCTGTATATCGGATACAGTGACCTATTGTGGAAGGAAGGAACCCTACGGGCAATTTTTATCTACTACTTAACAGAGGAACCGAGAGTAAAATTTATCAGAATTTCAATGGTAAACAATTCGTGGAATTATCCTGTAATGTTAATTTGTAAGAAATCGGGTTACTTTTTAAAAAATTTATATTGGCGCCCTGGGGCCTAAGGCCTTTCTGCTTAACTCCCCATTTGCTGCTAGGCAGCTGGGAAACCTTAGAGTATACATTCCACTGTTCTGAGTCCAGCAATACAATATACGAAAATTCACCCGATATCCTTTTAATGTTTATCTCCGATGGACAAGACTTTTGGTAAAAATTTGGAAGTGATCGGGCCCCAAGGCCGAATGGCTTTCATATATTTCTTTTTTTTTAAATTAACCCAATTTTATTTAAACTTTGCACACATGTATAGTTTACAACAAATTTTATAACTTTTATGTATGCAGCTTGAAGCTTACACAAGTGGTTATCGAATGGAGGTCTTCATTGTATGGTAGAGTCCTTTGCACTGCGACCTTTTTATCTATTGTGCATCCCTGTTAACCTATCACGTCAAGTGAAGGATTTAGTTGCTTGAAGAATGCCACTATTTCTGGCTAGTCTATCGGCTTGATGTTGGGCCTTTGTATAGTATAGACCTTGAAAAATTTAATTTTTTTAAGGACGAGGACGTCGCATGTGAAAAATGAGCGTTCGGGTGTTTTCCTCGCTGCTTTGCAAAATCTGCAGCTTTTTAACCTTTTATTAAAAACTTTTATTTTTTTAAGGACGAGGACGTCGCATGTGAAAAATGGGCGTTCGGGTGTTTTCCTCGCTGCTTTGCAAAATCTGCAGCTTTTTAACCTTTTATTAAAAACTTTTATTTAACTTGACTTGTCCTCTTTTTGTCTGTATTCTCGACCAATTTGAGGTCCTTTTTAACCACCTTCAACACGACCTTTTTTTAGCATAACATTTTTAGCATTTCTTATAGTCTGCGTATGATGCGTGTCGTCGCGTGTCGTGTGTGATGTGTTGAAATTTTTTTTTCGACTTTTCTGAGGTCTATTTATACGAACTTCCACACAACCTAGAGTGCTGAAATTTTGTGGGTGCCTAAGTCAAAAATTTTTTATATTTCGAGTATGACGCGTGTGGCATGCCACGTATAGCTCGTGTGATGGGCTGAACATTTTTTTCGACTTTTTGAGCTTCTATTTAACCAACTTCCACACGACCTATATAGCTAAAATTCTCTGAGTGTCTAAGTCCAAGTTAGCATTTTTTATATTCCAAGTATGACGCGTGTCTCGTGTTGCATGTGTCACCTGTGATGGGTTGAAATTTATTTCCCGACTTATTTGAGGTCCTTTATAATCACCTACCACACGACTTAGAGTAGTTTGTGACTATCTAAGTCCAAATACCCTTTTTTACATTCCACGTATGACGCCTGTCAAATATCGCGTGTGGCACGTGTGATGGTTTGAAATCGCGCCATTTTCTCGTTTTTGAGGTATTTTTAAACCACCTCTCGCACGACATAGAGGGCTGAAATTTTGTGAGCTGCTCAATGTCAGTGGCCCATTTTGATATCCCGATTTGACGCGTATAGCGAGTCGCATGTGGGGCTAAAAAATGATTTTAAGTAGCACCGACCTCAAAAACAGATATTTTGGCGATTATTACCAAATAATAAACAACTGTGTTGCGTGTTTCGATGTATATTTAAAAGTTTTTTTACATTTACTTGTTTCAAAAGATCATGGAATTGACCTCTGCCCTCTACCATACTATGGATCTCAGTGGTAAGCGGTCCAGCTTGAGTGCTTCGTCTATAATTTTATTTTGTAATTAAGAAACTTTTTGGTTTCTCTTTTGGAATAGCCAATGCTTTTTGCAGCCTCTGTCAGAAGAGCTGATTGCTAATTGGATTCTTTTCTTCTCACTTTCTTCGTTAACGAGCGAGGAAAGTGGAGCTTATGAGCACTTTTCTGCTATTTTTCACACGAACAAAACCAGTTTTTCTGTTAAAGCTTTTATGCGCAATGCAAAATTACTCTGGGAATGTGTGTTCGCTGTGACTGCAGTAAATAACAAAAGTATTTTATATGTGAACTCACTAGTGTGTATAACGGCTGCTTTCAAGGCTAGGTTTTAGTGTATGAAACAGTCATTTTCGTCTATGGGCGTCTTATCGAGCCTTCTAAAGCTAGAAATTTTGCCTCGCTGTTGTACGAGATTATAAAATATACCCCGGGAAAATCCTATAATGTTCGCGAAACAAAGATTTAGTGGAACAATACGAATATATTGGTAGAAATGTAACTTGTGACAGCCTTATTTTACAACATCATTTGCTGATACCCTGACATCTTGGCGATCGACTATGATAGGGACAAAGGGAATCACGGAAAGTTTTGCTGATATTGTGGCTTATGTCTCTGTTTAATGTTTAAGAATCACAATGATACTTGATCGAGTGACAGGGGCAATTATTATACTGATGAACACTTAGGGAAGACAACAACCATGCAACCATGTTTTAAAGAAAGCAACAAAAGTGTGTGCCTTTTTATTATTCTTTAGTAGATTGTGTTTCTTGTAATCAGCATTACTCAGAACGCTCAGTTGTGTTAGTATATTTTCTTTTTGTTTCATTTCCTCATCACTTTTCTAATGAAGAATTCTGTATTAAATGCTTCTTTCCAAATGGTCTGGCACAGAAAGAAAAAGACCCTGTTGAAATGTTAAATTAAAGTCTCTTTATGTTTCGTAATTGGCAGATGGTTAATTAATTAGTCGCCTAGTCTCAACCCTGTGCTCACACTTTGGCGCAATAATTGCTGGCAGCAAACAGTGGTTTGTGGCTAGTGTGGCAGACTATGAATAAAAATAAAAGACAGCACGAGTTGGAAAATATTCATAATGAAACGACCACATTGTGCTGCAGCATCACTGGCTAGACGAGGAGAACAAGACAAGTCTTCAGCATTATCACGCCTCCAATATTGCAAATACTAGTGCAATAATCAGACCATCATAGTGTCGTCATAATTGTGTCGCCTACAAATGTAATAAGCAATTATTGTTGGAACAATGAGTACAATGAAAGTGTCTGTGCCTGATCGGAGAACAGAAATTTTTCAATTTCTTTGAAAGAATAAGAAGAAATGGAATTGAAACACTCGTTGACCACATTTCTGATGAATCGCAGGCCAGAAAGCTATAAAACTTATGTGTGGCTCTGGTTGGGAGGCGTTTAATTTGCGTGTCTGGTTGCAAGTAGTGCGCTGATGCTAATTTATCGAACTAGCAACAATAAGCAACTGATTGTTGTTTTGTGTGCACTTTACACAATATGAAAATTAAAGGGACAAACACTCTAAAGAAGCCTTTTTGATATAAAAGTTCAAGTAAGGAACTTCATTAACTAAAATACATATATTTTGACGTAACAGCTGTATATTATTTTCCTAACATGAGTTAGGTCGTTATTCCCCGAGGGAGTTCCGTTCTCAATCTAACTTATGCCATTTTAGGTTGTTATCCCCGCTGAAAAAGTTTATTCATTAGCTTCCTTCAAAATTCTACCTCAAGTTAGGTGGTTATTTCGAAATTAAGTAGAAAAAACCCGGCCAAACTTCAGTTTTGTGCCAAAATATAGCACACACAACACGATTGTTCGCCAGAAGCTAGGCCTTAGACCGCAAAGGTTTGTCGCTGTTCTGCTTAAATGTTTCCTCCCCCGTTTCGACAATCGAACGCGTCCGCAAGATCAATAATCTTATTACCATTTGCACCGTAAATAGTATCCTTGGAGAATAGTAGAGCTTCAAAATTCAAATTCAAATTCTTCCATTAAATCTCCAGCCAGTATAATGTTCATCCGGCATCTTGAAACGTCCAAGGCACAACTTCTATATGTACTCCGCTCTCTTATTTGCAGATCCAATGGTGGATCTCCCGTTTCAACTCAAAAGTTCAGCGAACTTTATTGGTTAAGTGGCAAATTGAAAGGCAAAACTGTACTTCCGTATTTACAAAATTCAAGTCCAGTCCACGAATATATAGCACCCAAGCAAAGCAGGGTTAAATTGGATCCTCAATTTCACGTCAACAGCGCAGTTAGCTACTGATGCTGGGATATTGAATTCGCGGTAACACGAAACCGAGGAGCTCATTTTCGGAAGGATACTAATTGTGACTAATAATCGGCCGGCGGTCGTTAGCTTATTGTTACTCCTGCACTTGGTGATCATCGCACGAATACCCATATTCAGTGGACAATTTACGCAGACGCACATATTTGCATTACTCACGTCCGAACACAAGCAAATCACGTCGTATCACGCGGTTGAGTTGTTTCGATTTCCATCGACGGAGTTCGTTGTGTTGTTTGTTCGTACAAGGGGCACATATGCTCTGGCCAAGGAACATACGGGATAGTCTAGATGAACTCGCAAGTTGTCGACTTGCGCACAATTGGCGTTAATTGACAGGACTTTGGCAGCCATTTTGCAGCTGATGTAGGGAACACTCTGGGAGGAGTGGACTGCTGCTGAGCAACGCACTGAAAAGTTTCAAGTTACATCGTCGTCACCAAGTAACGCACTCGAGTGGAATCGAATTCGATGTTCGCATCAGAAGCAGGCGGGAGCAGTAGTTTTGTTCTTTTTTGCCATTTTCTGGCTGACCGACCACTGGAGTCCATTATACTCTGCTGGTACGTATGCCATTTTGTTATCAGGAATTATTTAAAAATTTTTCAGGTGTCAACGAATCCTTTACACGAAAGACTCAAATTGGTGACTGTGCGACGGGTTCATTAAATGCCAAAGGCGTAGTCAGAGGTGTTGCTATAGTGACTGAACAGGAGGTGCTGTGGTGGACGCCTCACGTCTGATGTCCTCCTTCAACGACGGCAGCGGAGCTAATAAATAATGTGCGTTATGATGTCCTGAAATTGGCTTGGCCGTTGTCGCTTCAGCGACGCCAATTACGCAAAACGCCTTGTTAACGCGCCGCTCGCACATTAATTTCTCTTCCGCTACTTCTGGTTGTGATTCTTCTCTTGTGGGCAATCGACCGGAGACGACAACAACGACGATGACGCTGTTCCATGTCACGTCGCACGTTTTAATGCGATTTTTATTTTTTATCTTTTTTTTTTTTCATTTGTGTCGCAAACTCCATTTGGTATCTGCTAATAATGTGATAATTATGATAATTTCTTGCGGACAATGGACAAAGGCACCGGCGTGTAACACGGTGCCAACGACTGTTTTTAATTTCTTACCCGGCGTTATGATTGTCTGCATATTTGTTAGTGTGGATTTTGGTGATGCTATGGGGGTGGTGGTGGTAGTGGAGTAAGTGCTCTGTGTGACCGTTGTGACATTTGTACCGAACGGTGAAAATGGTGAAATTTAAGAAGAACAACAACGACATTTATTCCTATTGGGTAAGTAAGTTTAATGGAATAATGAGCTCTAACTGCCAGTTCGTTTTTTTTTTGTGGCAAAATGATGAGAAACAACACTCGGACTTGTTACTAAACGCAAATATATTTAACAAAATGAATTTTATTTGATGCTTCAAATGCTTGCGATAGTGTTTCCTTCCAACTTCTAATCAAACAATGTCTTAGATGTTGGAAGATATTGGAAAATCACTACCGGACACCGCTTGTAGTGATATGTCTGAAGGTTTTCAGCTTCCGAATTGACATTGGCTCGTTTTCAGTCGATAATCATAAGCAATTGCTGATGTTATATAGGAAATTACTTATCCGAATCAGCACCTATCAACCTACTTTAAGTCATTGTCGACCAAAATCTCAAGTTATAGCTGTTTTTAGCCTCATTTCTACACTCAACCCAGAAATTAATTTTTTAATCTCCCCTATATATAAAAAAAATCTTATCTCGAGCTTTAAATTAGATATTTTTTTATTAATTTTATGAAATTAATAAAGCCCAGCTTCTTTGGACTAGTATTGCTACATTTCAAGCATTCAACCAATGTCGCAATGGACCGATCTCAAATCAAATGTTCAACGCATATTAAGCACTGATGGTGTCCCCCAAGGCTGTGTATTGTCTTCGACACTTTTTCTAATTTTCATACTTTTAATCCAATTTATTCTCTCATGGGCTTTCAAGGACGATAGCACTTTCAGTTTTTCATATAAACTCACACGTTCCGCACATTCCTCTTCTTCTGAACAGGAAGTTGAACAACAACGTATATTAAGCAAGTGAAATTATGAGCTTGATAGCATAACAATGCGGGGATTTCATAATAGATTAGAATTGAACGCTTCTTAAACCGTCATCTGTCGTCTAAGCGTAATTTAAATCCCCATTCTTTATTCATGAAGCTATTTGTTGCTTGTTTTTTAGGTACAGGCTGGACAAAGGCTGTTTTCCAACTCTTTGGGAAGATTCCAGAAGAATATGAGATATGGAAAATGATGATGACGGTGAGGCAGTTCTTTGTATTTGGATTTTGATTGGCCTCTCCTTCCATTAGGCCATTGAGGTATATTTGATCTCAGTCAAATTTAAATCAATGGAATCATTTATGGGTGTTATACATTTTTTCTTTATATAACCTAAAGCATATCTCCCGGTTTTTTATTGCAGCATAGTTTACAGCTTAAATCGTACCGGTTCGGTTTGGAAAACTTTGTAAAGGATAAACCGTTTCATATAGGCTTTTCTTTATTTTTGTGGTTCGACAGCGAGAAATAAGCTGACACTACACGATGTTCGGAAGAGTCTTTAAGAGGTGATGATACACACTGCAGTGTTTTATTAGGACTGGATGTGAGAAACAAATCAAGGGTGTACGCGTAACAATTTGATGTTTTATCCTAATTTGATTGGATTATTGGTACCGAATTGGTGAAGAGTTCAATTCCTCATTTAGATGGCAATTGAGCACTTCAAGTACTCTTCATCAGTTCGGAAAACATTAGTCACTGACCATTTATGTTCAAACGTTAACCTTATTATGACACTCTTTACAAATCACATCAGATGGTCTTTACTAAATTTTTTCTTTTATTTAAGACCAAAACTTCACTTAGTTCTGATTCTATGTGTATGTATAGTCTTGAAAAAAGTCTTCTAACTTAGACCAAAAAAGTCCTTTTTGATATTTGTAGTTATATTATGTGAGTCGTGTATTTATCGAATCAGAAGTATGTCTTACTTCTGTGCATAATTTTTTGTTCGACAAATCTTACACAATTTTTTTTGTCAAAGCTTCCACTGGTGCTTTGGAGTGGCATCCTGTGCTTTAAAGTTGCCCCGAAGAAAGCCTCTATTCAATTTCTGGCGTTGAACTTTCCGTATACCATTGGGTTTTACAACCTTACTTCTACAGAAGGAGTCATCAACTGATCAACCCATAAGCTCATGGGTCGAATTACCACATACGTGACTGAATAATGTTGATTTGGCATGATCGCTTACGTGAACGAGTAACGAGTAGTGATCATCCCAATGTAAATACTCGATCACTCGTTAACTGAGGTCGTAATTCGACCCCTGAAGTTGACTTTGTGCATCCGCGTTTTTGGTTATACCACTTTAGTTGGCGTTTCTGTATAAATGATGTACGATACCAATACTAAGGCGCCTAAAATATAATAAAACAAAAACAAAAACAACCAAAACAAATTAGAATTTTTGATGTAAATTCTCTAATCGAAGATACGTCTTCACATATGTCGGATTAATTTTGAAGAAATTTATAAAGGAGCCCGTCGACACTGGGGCCGATCACTACCAAATTTCTACAGAAAAAGTTGTCATCGGAGGTACACATAAAATCAAGTTAATTTTGCAACAAATAATAAAAATAGATAAATTTCGGGCCTTGAGTCCGATTACACCCAAGTTTTTACAGAGTGTTGTCATCGGAGATACATACCTATCTGTGCAAAGTTGGAATAACACCAGCTTTAGGAAGTGGATTAAAAATTGATCAAAAGATTTGGCCAGCCATCAACAAAAACACGGACAAGGAATGTTAATATAGAGAACAATATAAAAATATTGAATTTTGTCTTTGCTTAACTTCTTATCTACATAAATAAAGGGTAATTTCCATATGTTTGTGTCCTTTAAACTCAAGAACTGCGTAATCGATTTTGCTTAAAATTTCACATTTTATTTTTGTAAGTAACAATTGTGCTTATGATTTAGTCTGAAGGAAATGTGATAAAAGTAAAATTCTGAATGTATGTGTGTTAGCTATAGACTTACAAATCTTTCAACCGATCGCGTTAAACCTTTGCGTTAGTATTATACGTCATAATAACAATAATATTCGGCGCGACAGACCCTTTGTGGTCCAAGGCTGTGCTTCTTACGAACATTTGTGTTATGCTTGTATATTTTTGCATACAAATGGAAGGGACCTACAATGTAATGTCATATCCGAACGGCGAATTGAGAAGCTTTCTATGACAAATTATTACTCTCGGACGTTTGTCAAACATTCGCGAGAGTTACGGCACCGTGAAAAATACTTTTGGTGTTACCGGGATTCGAACAATGAACCTCCAGCTCAGAAGCCATGCACTTATCAACTGAACCACGGCGTCCACATTATAAGAAATAAAAGGCAGGTTATCATCTAATTATGAAAGTGGTCATAATCCTGGTTCAATTGCTTTTACTAATCTAAAATTTTTATGAATTATTAAGATTTTTCAATAGTAGTGTCCTGAAATGGTGCACACTGGTTGGATACCTGGGTATTTATATGTGCGTGTAACAAATCATCCCAAAAAAAGTATTAAAAAAAATAATACATAATTTGAATTTTCTTTGCTTTATTCATTTACTCAGTTACTTTTCATTCGGTTTATTTTGAGCAAAGCATTATTATTACAAGAAAGCTACCGGTTAATTATATGCAGTGAAATTCGACAATAATTAGACCATCAAACAGCTTTATTCTACTTAATGTTTACAGGAAAGAGTTGCAAATACACAACAATACTGCCTTCCATTTTGTGCACAATTGAAATCCAGCACAACACCAATGGCAACATTCTCCGTTCAGCTGCTGTATGTCACGATTGTGCCGTGATAGCAACGTGGATTGCGCCGTTGATGCGATCACTAATATCATTTTTATTGGTATGAGAGACTTTATCACTTTCAGGAATAAGTTAGAGAGGTTTGCTTTTGGTTTTGCAAAGTACATCTTATTGAAGATGACTGAATTAATTTTAAGCTGCAATGTCCACCTTTGGCGAGTCAAAAATTGAGGCAAAAAATACTACAGTCCCAACTTTCCGAATACCATAGACCCTATTTTGCACCGCAAAATTTCAATTCGATTGCATCGGTAAGTGCATCACCATAAACTTGCAAGATTTGACAACGAAAAATTTGTGAAGCTCAATCAAAAATCCATTATCGGAACAGTTTATTGGTACAATAACATTGCATATTTGCCGGGACCACAAGTTTGTTCAAAATTTCAACTTAATTGGAAACGGGAAGTTCATGAAAATCGATTTGAAAGATTTGTGGTAAACGGACAAGTGAATTTAAATAAAAGCTTAAAAAAGGTATAACACACCATAGGACATAATGCTGTTCTGATGCGTTACCGCATATTCCCACGATACAAGGGTTTCAAGTGGATTAAAAACGCTTCCGCGATGTCATTATACTACGAATAGATATACAGAAGCTTACTGGTGGCGATGCAGTTCGATGTGAACCTTAGCCTCCAACTAACATGCGTCTACCGTGTTGCTAATTGGAGTGGCATGTTGGAAATGCAAATAGAATAGCAAAGCAGTTCACTCACATTTAACGAACAAATGGATTAAGTTTCAGTTGTATGATGTGCTTAAAAATAAACAACAACAACAACAAAACTTGTCTCTCTGTGGATAATATGCGTGCCTACGAGTATGCGTGTGAAATATAAGTGCGAGTCGTTTGTCGTGTTTTGCGTTGTAGTTTAGTACGTCTGGGAAACTTTTCTAGTGACGAGACATAAGTTTAGCCTTTTGTGTCGATATACAAATGCGCCGAAGAATGACAATTCTAATCGAATTATCTATACAATGGGGCGATGTATCCACGTCAACACGACGTATCCAAGTACAATAATTATCATTAAATGCAGAGTATTACGCGAAGGCTGTCTTTGCCTTGTCTTCATGTCACCGTAAGCAGCTTTTCCCTATGGGTGGCAGTTAGGTCTTCTCTGTAAAAGGGCATACAAGCCAAGTTTACTGTTTCTATAAATACTTGCACCGATTTTGGCAAAAAGAAGCAAAAAATTGAGATAGAAAACACTGAAAAGCAATTCATGCGCCCCGAAATTCAACAGGAAGTGATGATGGAACGTTGTCGTTTTGTGATGGACAAAAATTTCGATTGGAGCCTGAGGCTTTATTTTAGGAACGGTGCAATATTTCAAATGCATTTAGAAGAAGAAAAAAATATTTTTTATCAATTCCGTACGATGGAGATACGGAAAACAAAAAGAAAACTAAAATTTTGGAGTAAAACGATGAGGCGCACATCCGTTCTGATCTCATTATATTGCGATAAATGAGTCTAATCCTTATCGCAGGTAAACTTACTCCGGAAGACATTGAATTTGATGTCAAATGAGGATCCTTCCATTCCATTCCATTGTTGTTTGTCAAATAAGATTGCAAGATGCCTTCTTCGAAGAGACTTTTTGAAAAATTTAAATTTCTGACTTTAAAAAATACATATAGATACAAAAGATACACTGTGAGAGTGCTGCACCCTTTCGTAACTCATATCAATCAACTAGCTGTCACCCTGCATAGTGCGTACATATCCTTTCAGTTGTGTGCAAAAGTTCCGGTCTGTGACACTATTCTTTACTGTAATTAATTTCACCTTCACACCGCATACGCCAAAATCAAACCAATTCGCCCGACCACCAACCCCTGTACGACTTAGCCAAACGCGTGTATCAATTTTCAATGGTCCGGACCGGGACAGGAAGAGGCCGTGACAAAGTAACTGACTGCTTTGGATCTGCTGGGAAACACCCCCATTTGTTGCAGTACTATAGGTTTTAAAAGGACGCTCTTGCTATGTTTATAAATAACGCACAGGACATCATTTGCAGTCCATAGTCGATGCATTCGATGGTTGGTGGTGGGGGTGGTATGTCATGTCATGAACAAAACAAATATAGCCAATGTTAACGATATCTGTTTGTTTGGTTGTGTGCGCGCGCGAACAATATGTCCTCGAAGGGCACGTGCGTCCGTTGTTCGATGAATGTTGTTACGCTAAACAAACAAACGTGTGCGTGGATCAGTGGCAAATAAATGTCAGTCCAGTCACTAGCTTGCTCGAAGCAAATCGCGCAGGAACATTATAAATTGCCGCATACCTACTCGTATATTATGGATTTGGAATATCCTTAAGGATTGCATTGTATTCGAATGTTTGAACTTTAATGAGCGTAACGTAGCCGAAGTGGAGCTCCCCTACCCATGCCACTGACTGAACGCTAATGCTCGACGGAAACATAAAAATCTCTTTTTACACGCAGCTTCGTGTAATGCATTTGCCAGAAGCATTGCGAATGGAAAAGTGTGCGGCTTTTCTGCTGCAGGATGCCGCATTTTGTAGCACCACGTATAATCATTAGATGAACAACAAGAGGCATCATAAGGCATCAGCAGAAGTCGATGATTTCAGTTATTTGTTTGGGAAACGATAAAAAACATGAAATAGTAATATAATCCTTGTTACGAATGAATGTGCTGTAATGCGTTTTGAACGCATTTTTTTTTTTGATTGCTTAAGGCTGTAAATAAGCCTTATAGATCTTTTGACGATCATTCTGCTCTTAAATATCACCAGGAATAAGTGAAAATTTGATGAAGTAAATTAATTCGGAAAAAATCTATCCGTCCAAATTGGCATGGTAAAGAGAGTCAAAGAACGATATATAAGAAATATTTATTTACACTTTAAGGACTCCAATGGCGATAAGGATTCGAATAACAAATGATATTAAAGAGAAAGAGGATAGATTCTAGCGTTTTTCTAGATGTTTCGCAAGCCCTCGATATGGTATGACACGAAGGCCTGAAGTATAAACTTATGCTTATCTTACCGGAATAATGGACTAGAATTTTGGAATCTTATCTTGGAAATAGGCTCTTTAGTGTAAGATACGGGACTCAGTATTCAGATTCAAAGAAATTCACTCCCGCAAGGTAGAGTTCTTGGCCCAATCCTGATCTTGCTTTACACAAGAGACATAGCTCAAGACGAAGAGACAGTCAAAGCCACGTTCGAGGCCGATACGGCTATATTCTAGCAACGGGTAAGACTGTGGAATCATCAACAGGAAAACTCCAATGAGCTCTGGACAAAATATGCGAGTGGACAAAGACTTGGCGAATCGTTCTTAATGAGACCAAGTCAACAAATGTTCATTTTACGTACAGTCAGGTGAATAACTTACCCCTTTCCTCAGCTCAGTACAAATACCATAAGCAAACGAGGCTAAATATCTAGGAATGACTCTAGACACAAAACTAATGTTGAAGTCACACGTTAAAAAGAAGCGCGACGAGCTCGAACTCAGACTGAGAGAGATGTATTGGCTTATCGGAAGATTTTCGAAACAAAGCATATAAAATAAACTGCTTTTATATAAGCAAGTACTAAAACCGTCTTGGACGTACATTATACAAGTCTGGGATTTTACCAAGCCAAGCAATATATCAATATTAGAAACATTTCAAAACAAAACACTAAGAGCAATCGTGAAAGTTCCATGGTACATAAGGAATAGTGATATTCACCACAGAGATCTAGGATTTGCTACCATGAGGGACGAGGCAGCAGACTTTGCTCGAAAACTTCGTTCTCGTCTTCACGTGCATTGAAACCATGAAATAGTCCGAGTCTTGGATGAGACGAACCTTGAGCGCTGACCAAAAAGAACAAGACCGTTCGTAAAATCGCATGTAATAACGGATTCTAGTAGGTGTCTTCTCTGTAAGGCTGCCTAACTAACACGATGAAATACAGAAGGCTTAAAACTATTTCTTAAGGAAACTTAGTTGTAGTCATAATAAAAAAAAAAATTAAAAATCCGAGTATTGTAGCTCCTAAGACTATGAGCACTCGCAGCCGGTTCTCATAGTGCTTCTCTGAGGGGTGAGGATTGGCACATAGGCATATATCGGCTAACATTGTCAGGATCACGTCTATGAATCGGGCATGAGCCAATGG